>OZ037732.1:0-4800000 GCA_964035505.1 Watsonalla cultraria | reverse complement strand
TAGCGCTTAAAGCCTCGCGTAAATACCCTCAATAAACTTTGTCAAACTGTACCAAATGCTTAGTTAATAAGCTTTTTTTATTTCAGAAACCTACCGGAACAACTTAGATTAGAATCACTCAATCCAGAGCTAGAACTGCAACACATACAAGACTTGGCGATGCAACTACACCTTAATGAAAACCCTATTCCACAGGTTCGTATTTACAGCTATTAGTCCAAACAATATAACATCTTATAAAGTACTAGATTTCATCCGCACCCGCGTGTTATAACGGACCTCTATTTAATCTCGATAAAAAATATAGCTATATATAATATTAGCTGTGCCCCGCGGTTTCACCCGCGTAGATTTAGAGTCATGCTTAATTTCGCGGCACCCTTATATTTTTTATAAATAAATTATGCATGCAAAGTCTCAGCCCGATCGGTTTAAAATTGACAAGGTTTGATACAAACTTTCATCCCCTATCTTATCCCCTTGGGGGTAGAATTAATCAAAATCCTTTCATAGCGGATGCCTACGTCATATCATCTACCTGCATACCAAATTTCAGCCCGATCCGTCCAGTGGTTTGGGCTGTGCGTTGATAAATCACTATTTCAGTCAGTCAGTCAGTCAGACACCTTTGAGTTATATATGTTAAGATTAGCTGAAGATGCTATTTTTTAACGGTGAAAGAATTTTAAAGATTAGTAGATGGTTTTTGAGTTAAATCTTAACATACAAATGTTCTATTAGTGTAGATCGTTGTATTGATAAGGTGTTGTTAATAAGGATTGTTGTGGGCAGCCGTACCAGCAGAGGATACTGCGGCCGCCGGAGGGAGCGTCGTCGCGCATCCACCAGCCGCCGCTGCCGCCGCTCGACGCCGCCAAGGTCAGGGAGGTCATCGAGGAGGTCTCTGCCAGAACTGCTACCAATCCTAAGTACGATTACCTATTTACGATTTGTTGCTACATATACATAAGCCTGCGCATATACAAACGCCCAGGGCCTGTTGAAAATGTACGGGAATGATTTATGTCATTCCCATACATTTTGTATCGTTTCTATTTGCGCAAGCGCGAGAGAATGTTGCTTTGTCTAGGGCTACAGGCCTGTAATCCCCAAAGAGGGAGGCAAAGTACATATAGCATGTACACCCAAATTATCTCATTAATGTTTAAGTTCCATATAATAGGAGCTAGCATGTTACCACTAATCCTAACTCCGGGTTGATGCTGAGTTACAAATGAAAATACTCAATATCATTATGCCCGACCCTAGTATCCATCTCAGGACATCGTGTTCGGTGTTCATATGTAGCGTTTGAGACCACTAAACCAACGAGGCAGAGCTTTATGTCTGTATAAAAAAACGGTTACTTTTTAATACGAATTCAAGGTTAAGAGCAACTGCAGGGTTTGCAACGGAGTTAAGTCTCTCTGCAAATTGATTTATGTGTATCGTATATTTTGGCATTACGCTAATAATTCACTATAAGTTCAGTAACACGAGAGTGCCCTGTTATTGCAAGTGTTTAAGGAAGAATATATAATTTTCCAGTAGAATTAGGAATCAATTTACATATTAAATAAAATCACCCGAACTTCCCCAGATTAACAGCACTAAGGCCGCCGCAACCTCGTATCGTGCCCCCAGCCGCTCCACCCACCGGAGCCACTGAATACTCAGGACAGTTGATACTTACCAATTCCGCAAGGAGATTAGAGGTAAGTAAGGTTTTATTAGATTGATTCGTCTGCGTATGTACAGAGACGATTTTATTTGGAAAGAAAAAAAAATCTCTCGTTCATAATCGCTACTGACACTGACAGCTGACAACTGTCAGTTGTCAGTGGCGCTGATCCATACTAGCATTTATGCAGTGTACTTCACTATTTATTTTTGCTTGCGCCGTCATATCGCTATCTGCTTTTGGGGGCTGGTCATCTCAATCTCATTTTTGTATGAGTAGAACTATTGGACTTTATTTTATATTAACTTTTATTGACATTTGAGCATTGGAACTGTGTCGATGGGCTCATATTTTTCGTATGTCGTCGACAATTCAATAATAATAATGTATTTTTTACATAAAAATTTTAAAGTAATGTAGGTAGAATGAGAAGTTGAAGGTTGAAGCAGATAATTATTGACTGACTGAGTGTGTCAATGCTTACCTTATGCTATTGTAATCGTCAGGTGGTAGGGGCGTGTGTCCAAGCGATATTCGAGTGTCGTTACGCGGACGCCCGCAAGTCGCTGGCAGGTGTGGTGCGGGCACTGCGGGCTCCCGCGGCGAGGTCAGCACTGGCCGCACACCTGGCTCAGCGGCTGCCTACCCACAAACATCTGCTGCACCATCACCAGTTCGACCTTGTAGTCAGGTACTATTGCAGCTTCATGTCTTGGATTTTGCAGGACCGAGGAGGTATATATAGGCATAACTTTCTCATAATGTAAACGATAGTGTACGTAGAATCTAGTGGATGGTCACAGGATGCATGACATAGAACACAGTATTGCAACAATCATCTGACTAGAAAAAGTGGACTATGATGAAGATGATGAGTGGATGGTATACCCGACTGCTATGCTAGGGTGTTGTGGCTATGTTGTGCCTATGTTTGTCTTGTGTCTGGGTGGTGGATATGTTTTATAAGTATTTACTTTAAAAAAATATATGTATGTATTATATCCGTTGTCTGGTAACCATACTACAAGCTTTGATTAGTTTGGGACTAGATGACGCGGTGTGATAATGGCCGAACATTATTTATTGCCATTTCCAAGGCCGATACATGGGTGATTTAAAAAAAATGCTTTAAAGTAGGGTGAAACTTTATGTGAATGTACATGTATAGTCACAAGTTTAGAACGGTCATCGAAAATAGTGGAAATAACTGTGCATGTATTTGTTTGTTCTCGCGCCATGTAACATACATAATGTTCATGACATCCAACACGTTGGAAGTAGATATATTATATACTAGCTGTGCCCCGCGGTTTCACCTGCGTAGATTTTAATTTCATGGTTGCCCGCGGAATCGTAAAGTTTTAAAAAATCTAAGTAACTCCTTGTATCATTAGCTATCCGTCAGTGAAAGTCCCGTTAAAATCTGCCCAGCCGTTTCGGAGATTACCCGGAACAAACAGACAGACAGACAGACAGAGAAAAAATTTTAAAATTGCTTTTTCTTTGTCATTGCCGTGTATACTTTCATATGCATTTAGTGAAAAACTGTTATTTTGCAGTTACAAACAGACACTTCAATTTTATTTATCTGTATAGATGTATAGATATAGATAGATAATTGTGCATGTATTTATTTGTTCTCGCGCCATATGATATACATAATGTTCATGACATCCAACACGTTGGCAGTAGATACATATCATCGTTTCCGTGAATAATATATAACGTGATACGGAACAATTACACTTTTTTACTACTTCATTGTTACGTTATCTCATTCGTAATCTATATCTATACAGATAAATAAAATTGAAGTGTCTGTTTGTAATTCCAAAAAAACAGCTTTTCACTAAATGCATATGAAAGTATATACGCTACTGAAACTAAAAAACCAAGTTATACATTTTTCTCTGTTCGTCTGTCTGTCTGTCTGTCTGTCTGTTTGTTCCGGGTAATCTCTGAAACGGAATAAAGTTAATTAAGTTATTAATTTGAAAATGTTTTTGACTATTATTGCTGACACAATGTATCACATAATATATAGCACAGTGCTTCCTTATAAATACTAATCTATACAGATAAATAAAATTGAAGTGACTGTTTGTAATTAAAAAATTACAGCATTTAACTAAATGCATATGAAAGTATACACGCTACTGACATTAAAAAACCAAGTTTTAAAAATTTTCTCTGTCTGTCTGTTTGTTCCGGGTAATCTCTGAAACGGCTGGACGGATTTTAACGGGACTTTCACTGGCAGGTAGCTGATGTTTCAAGGAGTAACTTAGGCTACTTTCATTTATTAAAAATATTAGGGTACCGCGACAATAAGGATGAAACTAAATCTACGCGGGTGAAACCGCGGGGCACAGCTAGTTGTAAATAACGTGACATTGACATATTAATGTGTTAAAACTTGTGAGATGCATATCTAAAACACCTGAGAGTAGTGGAGGATACATGAGGTTTATTTAGCTTTTACTTGTCATTTTGCCCGCGTAATGATTTTGTGTCATAAGTCGGTCCTTTGTTATTAAAGTTCCCAAATATAAGCAAAATTTCCTCAGCTTAAGACTAATAATAGTGGTACTACAAACTGCAATAATACGGTTGTTCATAGAATGCATTTCCAACTTACATTTTCCATTTCCCTTTCCTCTGTTCAACGTCACTTGGATTTTGGTGCATATTAGTGTACTTAAAAAAACAAAGACATTTATTAGAATAGGCCTTATGCTCGTTAATCATATTATGTAGTCGAGTACCTGGTTCAGTTCAAATGATCTCAACCAAATGAATAATAAACCCGCCATACAATGCCAATTACACTAATTAGACACAGGTAATGCAATATATAATGATAATGATCCCATCCTCGTCGCCAGTGAAAAGTCTGAATATATAGATAAATAAGTAAACACCGTCCCGGATAGAAATTTACGTTTTATTGGCTTCCCAATCTTGCCTCCAATAACCCTGTTACAAATCTATACCATAGACATTTACGCGCCATCTCAGATCGCGTCACAGTTAAACTAGTATCTACATTTAGGCTGAATACTAAATACACATCAAATATACCTACACATAAAAATATAATTAAAATCATATTTAATTACTAGCTGTGCCCTGCGGTTACACCCGCGTAGATTTAGTTTCATCCTTATTGTCGCGGAACCCTAATATTTTTGATAAATAAAAGTAGCCTACGTTACTCCTTGAAACATCAGCTACCTACCAGTGAAAGTCCCGTTAAAATCCGTCCAGCCGTTTCAGAGATTACCCGGAACAAACAGACAGACAGAGAAAATTTTTAAAACTTGGTTTTTTAATGTCAGTAGCGTGTATACTTTCATATGCATTTAGTTAAATGCTGTAATTTTTTAATTACAAACAGTCACTTCAATTTTATTTATCTGTATAGATTAGTATTTATAAGGAAGCACTGTGCTATATATTATGTGATACATTGTGTCAGCAATAATAGTCAAAAACATTTTCAAATTAATAACTTAATTAACTTTATTCCCGAAAAATAAATCGGCAAAATTGGTCCTAAAAATCATACTACACAAAACTACGTTTAATTACATTATAATATCCTAAATATAAAATATATTTTATTCATAGCCCGTCTCCTCAGGTGTGAATTCAATTTTGACGTCTAGGCAGGCGTTCTCGCGGTTGTCTTTGATCAGGTATCCGAAGATGCCAAATGTACCAATCACTCCGTCTTCTGGTAGCTCGGTGTAGTCAAAAACGTATCCGGATAACTCGTGCTCGCCCTAGAAATAATTTGTTCTCAATTGATCATTGTGAGTGTGTTAGAATGGATGATGTACACTAATATTAAATAGGCTCAGAAACTACTTGACCGATCTTGAAAATTCTTTCAGCAATGGGTAGCTACATCATCAGCGAGTAACATAGGCTATATTTTATCCCCGTACTCCCACGGGAACGGGAACTACGAGGGTGAAACCGCGTGACGTCCGCTAGTGTTTTATATTTTACTAGCGATCCGCCCTCGCTTCACTTCTGGTTACTATATTTAAGACTATTCATTATTCACTTACTTTGATAATTCAATTACCACACAAATTGTTGACTTTTCTCTAGGTACATTTTGTAGTAAGAACCTTCCTACATGTTATGTTAGTAAAAACCGTAGTAAGTAAAAACAAGATCCGTAGTTAGAAGAACGATGCGTTCAAACAGACAAAATAATTTTGTATGAAATTGGCGATTTCAATTATTCTATTTAAAGACTAATTTCCGCGGCTTCGCGTAGAATAATTAACTATTTTTATACTATCGTCTATGTCCACCATGAATAGTTTCGAAGTTGATACCTCCTTATAAAATGTATCTCTATTATATCCCTTATTAAAATGGTGGTAAGGTGTATATTACATAGTCCAAGCTTTGACTATTTAGAATAACTCTTTTTGTTAATTATAGTTAGAGAGGGGCGGACATAATAGTTTGTTTTAATTAACAGCTATAAGGTAAATAGATAAGTACAACATTACATTAGGTAATATTTAAATGTGAATTACCGCTGGCATGGGAAACGCGGGCGGGTCCATTCCAAGACTAGTGAATATCTTTATCATATTGTCGAGGGCGTATTCTGTGATCAAATGTTCGAAACTGTCGTCTGCTATCACTTGGTACGGCTTGCAGCCTCCGTCGACATACTTGCAGATGTCCAATCGCACCTGTATAAATTTGTATGTATAGTATTCTTACCCGATAAAGGGGAAACCAACTGTGACCAAATTTTAGTAGCGCCTTCGTCTGCGTGACGTATTCCAGATTTCAGCAAATTGGGTAAAAATATAACAGAGAAAGACTACTTCTTTACCCACAATGTTTGCGTTTCCTTGAATCTGTAAATTCTCTCCGGATCTGACAATTGAAAGGACTCCACATAATACGTTTACATTATGTGGTTTACATACGACGGACCCTCCATCGTATATTCGTAAAAACCTTGTGGTAAGGTCCGTAACGTTGTTTATAAGAATGCGTTCAAACAGATAAATTAATATTTAACATGCACCTTTTTTTTGACGAGGGGGGAACTGTCAAAAGATACTCGACTGCAATTGACGTGGCTAATCCGGGTATGTGGGATTCTTACCGCACTAAAATTCTCCCAATGGCTATCCTCCGCGCTTAAGGGGGACTCCGGGTACTATTTAACTTTTGTTAAGAAAACGCCCAAACCACCCGACATTAGAGGGAATTAGTTATCAAGATTGTCACCAATCGCAATGAAATCAATGAGAAGGAAAATATAGCAATATTAAACATTCAAACCGCGTATTCGGAGTCAATGGGTTCATCAAGCTCCAGGTGCATGTCGAAGCCGTCGTGCGTGCGATTCAGTTTCCTGCGCTTAATGTCCACCTTTATTGGATACAGGTGTTTGTTCGGACACTCCTTTACGTTCAACACTTTCCATTGACCGGAGGCCTGGGAAAATCAATACGCAAATTCACATTTGTCTTAGCTTTAATCATAACCGACTGTACTTATGGTATTTTTAATTTATAAGCTCACGCCTCCCGAAGGTTTTGAAGTACGCAGAGAAAGGCAGAGTTGTTACACCTTATGATTTTTAGTGAGAAGATTGTGTCAACGTGACAGGTGGTAAATTATTACGTCTTTGAATTTCTTCTCAGACAAATGCTGGTTTCCTCACACCATTTTCTTAGATTTGAATTTGAATTGAATTGAATGATGGGATCTGAACATGCGATGCTGCGTAGCAGAAGACTAGGTAACCTGAACCACATAAACCCACGCAACTCCACAGGTGACTGCGCTTTACCAATCATACGTTGAGTACATTCAAAGTCGTTTGCCTGTTTTGTAATAACGAAATGTATATTATATAATGTAAACTTAGATTGTGCCGGGAGCCTACTGTTTTCGTTATAGTAGCCACTTTACAGGCCATCTAACTTATTTTTTGTATGATAATAAAAACGTCAAAGCTAAGAAGTTCTTAATACGCTCTGCTCAATTTGACAAACTACGAGCTTAACAAGGGGCAACCTAATTACGCCTGCGAAGCTATTCTAAGCGGGTAGTCCTGTTCTATTTGTCGATATGACGTCGACATCTCTCACATCTTTGATGGAAAGGGTGTGTTGTTACCTGTATACCCTCTTGTAACCGCTTTAGGAACCTTTATGAGAAGACGCCAAGAATTATATCAATGAATTGTTAACTTACAACAATAGCACCACTAAAACTCATTACGTAGACAAACCACGAGACTAGTAAGCAAATGATAAGTATGTGTTCCATTGTCAAAGGCCCGATGGCTTCGGAATCACATCCAACTCGGTGAACTTATATAAACTAGGTCTATAGAAACGCGTCCTGGCGTGACACGGCATAATTACACCGTGTGCATTATTTTGTATATATAATTTTTGCTATAATTTTATGACAGTTTCTATTGTAACTATTTTACATGGGTGAGAAATGCCTGGAATTAGGAAGTATATAGTGCGATTGTGATCGATGTAATGACGGCACATGAAGAATGCAAAATTGAGTACATCGATCACCGATAGCGGAAATAGCACACCGAAGGTTGCAGATTCAAATTTGACTCAAGGATCAACGAAAAATTACACATCCTTCACAATAAAATGCAAGGTAAACCATAAACCAGTCAGAAATATAACGTCGGAGACAAAATTATACATTCAGACAAAATTATATGACAATATTACTCGTATATTCTCACGCTTTTCCAAACCCTTCAGCGAAGGGTCCCTCACTTTCCACGGAAGACGATTTTGGACACGAATATACTGGCTACTTTACTATGTTTTCCTTCAGCGTTAGGTACTTATGTGGTAATACCACTTAAGCCTTTTTAGGAAAACTCATTAGTACATACAGAGCTGGAATTTTGATCTTGCGTCGCTTTTTTTCGACGATAAATTTTTAAAATCAAGTTACTTGCACAGATTATGCAAACTCGTTCCGAGTTTCTAAGGTTCAACTCAACCCTTTAATGTATAGCAACGCTTCCCCGCTCGCTGTGAAGATACTTTGACCTCATCACGGCAGCCGCTTTCCATCAGTTATCATTTTCTTTGAATTCCACGCCCAATACCTCCATTATGAAGAGTTTACCATTTTTTTCTAAAACTGCACTCAACACGTAACCGTATATTGTTATGACACAGCTTTGCGTAAGGCGCTGTATAATTAATAGAGCTTTTGAAATGTTTGTTTAGTTCAATACAGTTTTACTTATTTGACAAAGATTTGAACGACTGCCTCGTTGGATTAGTGGTCGCGATGCAATGCAATCTGTAATTTCCCAGTAGCTGCCCGAAGTCTCGCTTAGTAAGTTCCCAGTTAATGGCAATGGGCTCGCCCCCTATTATATGGAACTTGGGGTGAAATATGGGTGAGTGGGCGTGAGCATACGTATGTTCATATTGTAAACAACCAATGGGTTTGATTTAATTTAGAGAATTTAAATAAAACCTAGTTTTTAAAGAAAAAACTAATATATGTAGTATATTTATTGGTTTATAACGGCTCTAGATTTGCATGGTTTAAGCATCTACTTTTTGTACGCCATCCCCGAAGGTGTAAGCAGAGGTAACACCCACATTTCACCAAACATGAATATGCGATCCAACGTGATATATAGTGAGTCCATCGCCGTCTCAGACACTATAATATACGTCGTTGAATTTCTTATCAGACATATGTAGGTTTCCACAAGATTTTATCCATCACCGCAAATCTCATGGTTTGATTATCACTAGACCAGACCTAAGTTTTAAGAAAACCTCAATGGTGCATACCGCTAAGAATCGAACTTGTCGCGAAAGTTCACAAAGGCATTGTCAGATTTGTTCAATACCTTCAATTTCATTAATGCTAACTAAAGTGACAAGTTATTGGAATGAAAGTAAAGACAAAATTATAGTTTTTTTTATCTTGAGTAACCTAAATGACATGGATAGAATATTGGAAACTGCCGTAAAAACATAAGTATGTGATCACTGGTGTGTGATGTATCATACAATTTAAATAATCAACAACTTGTTCACATGAATAAGATAATTTATTTGACACTAATTAGCGCTCTTCATCGGAAGCCAAATCTTGTTCGTAGAACTCGACCGCTGATTCGATACAGGATACTTCCGTAGTGCCTTGCAGCAGACATGTCTTGGCGAAGTATGTGCCATAGGGGCTCCGTGGAGGCAGCTCACTGTAGTCAAACATGTAGCTCTCTATTATGTATTGGCCCTGCGAAAGTACAATATTATTAGATATTAGCTGTGTGCCCCGCAGTTTCACCTCTGAGACTTCATTTCGCGAAACTATAATTAGCTAAAGTTACTCCTTGTAATATTCGCTATGAGCCTGGCAGTGAAATTCCCGTTTAAATCGGTCCATTCCGGAGATTACCCGGATCAAACAGACAGACACACACACTGAGGGTTTTTTTAAATATTTTTTCTATCAGTACCGTATTATTCATATTTTTAATCTCATAGTCATTCAAGTGAAAAACTGTCAATTTGGAATTGATCCATCCAATGATCATATAACAATTGCAACACTAGATAATATAATGTTCATAGTAATCCAAATTGAAAAACTGGTTGCGCGAAAAAATAGACGATTTAGTGACTACACTCTATTGCACTATCAACATATTATCTACCTACCTTACCGTACCTAATATCATTGGTATTATAACAAAAATGGTCTCTGCTTTCTCCCGGCGAATATAGCCGCAAGCATCTAATGTATAATATTTTTGCATCGCGGTGTTTGTTACCAAACTCTTCCGAAACGGTATTAAAGATTTTATGATTTTTTTGTGCATATCTGAGTATCGGCCAACATATATTTTTCAGATCCCAAATATATATGACAATACAACGCTTGTCGGGCACAACTAGTACTATATGTATATGTATTAGTATATATTATACTATATGTGTATGTATAATGTAGTATATGTATACTTGCCACGGGTAGAGGTAGCTCGGGTGGGTCGACATTGGCTAAAGTGAGGCAATCCTTCAAATTGTTCTCGGCATACTTATTTATGAACTTGACGACGCTGTCATCTGTGAGCACTTGGTAGGGCTTGCAGCCGCCGTCCAGTTGCATGCAGATGTCGATGCGAATCTAGATTTCAAACATCAACATCATCATCTCTCTGGCCTTATACCATATATTGTTGGGGTGAGTACTTGATTCAAACTGATGTGAAACCAAATTTTTATACTTAACGACAGCAATCTGACCTTCGTAACCCCTTTTACGAGGAAAATCGGTAATCTGAGTCAAACCAGTTGTCAGTATTTCTTAGGTTTCCGACTGACTTGTTACGATGTTTCCAGCAGGCAACCATACTGTATACACAATAACTTGTTTTTATTAAATATTATAACTTACACCAAACGTATCGTCGATAGATTCCTTGCAGTTAATGTGTCCGTCGAAGACCTCATGTGTGCGGTTGTACTTGTGCTGCGACACGTTCAGCTGCACCATGTAGCTGTCGTCTTCTATAGCTTTGATGTACAGCACTCGCCATACTCCTGGGCCCTAGAAACATACAACGTGACACTCAGGACCTAAAAAAATTCAATAAAAGTACTTATTTACAGTTTTAAACATGATTGCTTGCGTGCGACTGAAAGTTTACGGGTTTCAGTTTTTTAATTTTTTTCTTGTGATACAGTGCTTCTTGCTATATTTTATCATTCTAGAGCAGAGGCTGGCCAGAATTATAGGAAGAAAAATTCATTTTGTGTTGACACTTCCCTCAAAGTATGCTTATAGCGGGCCATAGATATATTATTCATGTAGAAATACAGTACAGCCACTGTATTTCCTCTCATTATCGTATTCGCTCACCGGCCCAGCGGCCGGTGAGCTTTTTAGGGCTGGAGCTGGCCCGCGGGCCGTGCTTTGCCCATCACTGTTCTAGATCAACGGGAAGTACCCTATATTAGGTTCAGATTCCCTTGCGATTGCCAAATTATGCGACATGTCTTGTTTTCCAACGGCAAAGTTTATCCCTCAAAACAATTTTGTACGGAACCCTGGAGTCCGACTCACACGTAGTATTTTTTTAATTAAGAATCTCTTTAAAATAAAAATATTGTAATAAATCTTACAATATCCCCATTGACAGCGCAAATGGCCAAGCAAGCAAGGAATCCAAACAGCACACCAAATACGTTCATATTAACTGTTGCATATGCAATAAATAGTTCAAATATGAACTTGAATTATTGAGTCGATCTATAAATAATAGTTCATCAAATGATTATTAAATATCGTGGCATGTTCAACGTCAATCAAGATGGTATCACGTGGCGTGATGACGGTTACATGTGATAATGATCTTAACGTGATGGTTAGATACTTATTCCAAGTACGAATTTATGTGAATAATAACTTTTATCCCCAACTTCGTCCACGTTCTTTGTTAAAGTACAATATTTCCATCCATAGGTTCAAATTATTTCAACAACAAATTTGAGCAAAACGCTTCGGTTGTTTTAGCTATGGGCAGGTACAGGTTATAAACGCGTGCCTCGAATGTAAAGTAGTCATTTTATGAGTCCGTCTCTGTCTATATGTATGGCGCGAGGTGAATAAAAACATGCGCAGTATCCCCACTATTTTCGCTATGCGCTCTTAACTCGTGACGGCACCTGCAAACATGAATGTATGACTTGAAAATTCTGTGCGGTCTACATTTCGTTCTCAAACAATAAATCCATCAGCCTAAATCAGAGCGCACTACTGGACAAATTGTTCTCGCAAAATATTGAAATAGCCACTTTGGCGGCTAGACTGACTGATTAAACCAAAACTATTGCACAGTTTCAATGCTCATAAAAAGGACTTGTATACTGTTGTATACTACAGCGGTATATCTTGGAGCTGCGATTCCACCAATGAAGTGCGAGGATGTGTATGTCAAACGCGTCCCTCGCTACTCATCGGCGCATACCTCTGGTGGAAACGCACCCTATTTATATTTATATAATTATATAACTATTTGTTAAAAAGAATATAATGGTTCCGGAGATTGAGTGTAAAAGGTTTATTATAACGTTAATTACCATTAACGCTTATTCATATTACGCATTGTCCAGGTTAATGAACTGCTGCCTCCAGTCAGCGACGGCGATCGACGAGCACTCGATAGCGGCCGCGATGCTGCCCCTGGCCACCGCCTACTGCAGGAAGCTATGTACTGGCGTCATACAGTACGCCTATATGTGTATACAGGTTAGTGGAGAGAAAGTAAAGAGAGAGAAATGAATCAGTTCAGGGCTTGCTGGGCAAGACAAAGTAACATTCACTCGCGCTTGCGCTAATACAACAAGTGACATATGTCATTCCGATAAATTTTGTATCGCTTCTCTTAGCGAAGAGCGAGGGATGTTAGTTTGTCTACAGGTCCTGGAAAGGCACTTATGAACGTTGAAAAAATTACATGACATGTACTTTAAACATTTATTTTATTTAATAAAACAGCTGATAAGCAAATAGTGTAATTTTTTTCGAAATTTTAAATGGATCTTCCCATAAATAAGGCTAAAGAATGGGTGCATATAGGTGCTAAAAGTGTTATTTATTTACTATTTAATGGACATTATTTATTTTTATCTCGTCAAAGGAACACCAAGTGTGGACGAGCCAACAGTTCTGGGAGGCAGCGTTCTATCAGGATGTTCAAAGGGACATCAAGGCACTATACCTTCCAAGTCCTACCCATCACCAGCGAGTACCGAGTCCCAGGTATTTACAATGTTATTAATGTGTCGAAATCATAAAACGCCAGTTTTCGAACGCCAATCTCGTTCTACAACTTGAGATACAGGTATGGGTATAATTTACGAGTAATAGTGATACCATTTATACGAGTATATAGACTTGCATATAAAGATTACATTTATATATAAATATACTTAATTTTTTCCAGTTTTTCTATTTCAACATCTACAGGGTGTCGGAGAAAAAGGAACAGTTGTCTTCTAGAAGTTCTAGGTTTTATGAATATATCACTATATTGAAATCGTAAAATATCTAACTCAACGATAACGTAGTTATAAGCTATGGACGAAGAGCTCACGGCCTTAAGCGATTGAATGAACGCGGCCGCGTTAACCTACATTCCGTACGCGGTCATTCAACTTTTTAATTTAAGGGGAAGGTTAATGGTTTCGAAAAATGGTTTTATGGGATTATTTCAGGATTTATTAGTTGGAGAAAAAAAATAAAAACGTAGTTAGATTTCACGTGAATAACTCTACGTTACAGCTGATTTTTATGCGAAAATAAGGCATTGATATGGTCAACTTTGAACATGAATTACTCGAAAACGGAAGAAAATATTTTTGTCATAATAATTTTAATTGCTTCCTAAAATTATACTCTATCACATATTTTAAGAGCTGTCCCGATTTCCCCGACATCCTGTATTTGTAATGCCTACCTATTTTCACAAAATAAACATTGGTTTAATATAATATGTAAGCATATCTCAAATTAAACTCCTGGTGTTGGTTCAACGTTATATTGCAAAAAACAAAATATTACTACATGATGAAGAGATTGACAGTGAGTTGACTTCATTATGATGGTATATGACAGTGCGAGGCCTATTTTCAGGGAAGACGAAGAATACATATCGTTGATGAAGGCTCAAGAGCCGAGTGCGCTAGAGATCGCAGCGGAACAAATGCGACTGTGGCCCACTCTCTCGCCAGGTATGACATTTAACACTTAGCGCTTTCCCTAAGGTTTAAGGTAAAATAAATGAACACCGATAAAAGTATGATAGCGATTTGTATTATTTGTTAGGGATCCCCTAGTCAAAGTAATGTGCACTAGGGGTGTATTTGTCTGTACTAGAGAAAAGCTTACGAAACCCAGCCATAGATAACTCAAGTATACTACTGCGCAGAAACCCATCAATAATTGTATACTATTAAAAGGATTTTGGCAGAATATTTTTAAGTTGTTGTAAGTTGAATGTTGGGTGATGCTCGATTTTAAACTTTTTCTCAAAATTGCTGCTGAATAAGCCCCCTAAACCTGTTCACGAATATTTATTAACAGAAAAGCAGCGTGAAATAATAGCAAGTGAGGAGTCAACGTTATACAGCCAGGCAATCCACTACGCGAATAGAATGGTTTACCTACTCCTGCCGCTAGAGGGCGCGGGCAGACGAGCCGAGACTAGGGTTGACGACGCCGACCGAGCCAGCAATAGTATCACTAACAGGTACCTTCTACTTATGTTTTATTTCCTTAGATTTGACAGATGAATGAAGGTGACAGTGATATAAAAATAGTTTGCCAAATTACTTTCCTTGAGTATGGCGAAGTTTGCATGAAATTTTGTAATTATAATTATATATCAAAAGATTTTTTTTTATGATCATTTTATATAAAATTTTGAGGGGATAAGTATCCTTGGTTGAATTTGAACAAAATTACAAGTAAATTATTTTTCTTTTAATATTAAGAAACCTGCTACCTTTAATCCGCGTTGATGAACTTCGCGTTGAATCTATATAACTATTTAATAACGCGACAATCTGTTGCTTGTAAACCAAGATACACCTTGATATTTAACATCATGTTATATGCCTCACAAGCTGCGTAGTTAATCCCGGAACTAGGAGTAAATACTAGAACGAGTCTAAATACGTGTATATCCAACAGTGTGGCGGAATCAGACAGCGTGGATGCTGAGTCTGGGTTTGAAGAAGCAGACCCCGGCGAAGCTGGCAACAATGTCATCAAGATGGTCTCCAGATTTGTAGATAAGGTAAGCTATTTGTATTATCAACAAATATAATGGTTCTCAGTTATGTTAAAGTAAAATAAATATGAATCATTTATATCCAATGATAAAATGTTTGAGTTGGTGTCGAAAATTATAAATTGGAAAGCACAGAAGGTAGATAGATAGATTTTTTGTGGTTAAGTATTCAAACATTTTATAGAATATAGAAGAAAATTATATTGAAATGTATCTTGGTAAAGTTGTATCAGAAAATATACTGCAAACTAAACTTTATATAAATTTTATTTACTTACTAGTTCGTGGTATTTAACCATATACCAGGTAATATACCAGGGGATAAAAAAAAATCAATCCCCCGTTGGAACATTGGACAACCCCTTTTTATCCAATGTCCACATCTTTCAAAGAACACAACCTCCAAATGTCATGTCTCTAGCACCAATAGCCTGACTAAGTGCCCAGGCTGTGCACTGATTCAGTCAATCAGAACATTGAATTGTACATGAGTACATAATGCATACGCTTAATTAACATAAAGTATAATATAGGTGTGCACAGAAGGCGGTGTGACAGCGGAGCACATACGATGCCTTCACCAAATGATTCCCGGAGTAGTTCACATGCACTTGGAGACCTTGGATGCCGTGGCCAGGGAGAGTCGGAGACTGCCCCCCGTGCAGAAGGTATCGTCTTTGTTCGTTGCGTTCGTAGTGTTCGTAAATGCGTAGTAGCTTGTGGCGGACGGAATAGAATGATAAAGCGCTTTATTGTGTATGTCATCAATACATACATATGCTCACGCCTGTATTCCCTGAAGAGGTAGGCAGAGTGTTGTAATAACAACACCCACTTTTCACCGAAGGTGATTAAGTGCCAACGTGACAGACAGACGGTGAGTCTATTGCCGTATCAGGTACTATACATACGTCTTTCGATGGCTTCTCAGGTTTCCTCACGATGTTTTCCTTCACCGTAAAGCACGTGGTGTGAAATCACTACGCATAAGATTTTAGAAAAGCTCATTGGTACAGACCCGCTGCGTTTTGAACTTGCGTCGCTTGCATAGGAGGCGACTGCTCAAACCCCAAGGCCACCTCGGCTCTTATAAGTGTATTGTGTGTGTTCTAGCCGCGTATAGTGGCGCCAGCTTTAGTGGCGGGCGAGGCGGTGGCTGCGCCAGCGTTGCGGGCGTACCTAGTAGCGGACGGCCGACCCTCGCCTTTGCTGCCCGCCGAGGGAGCGCTCTTCCTCACTAACTACCGGATCGTCTTCAAGGGCGTACCCACCGACCCTTACGGTAACTACACCATTCATATGCTCACGCCATCGCAAAGGCGTCCGCGAAGGGTTAAGCAGGGGTGCTGTATCAACAAACTACTTGTCACCGATGATGATAAAGTGCCAACGTGACAGATCGTACATACGCTCATGTCATCCGAGAACGGGTAAGCAGAGGTTTTGTAAAAAAAACCCACTTTTCTCCGAAGACACATAAGTGATAATGTGACAGATGGTGAGTCTATCGCCGATTCAGGCACAATACATTCGTCTTTGAATTATTTCAACATATTATATGCAGGTTTTTTCTCAATGTTTCCGTCACCGTAAAGCTAGTGGTGTGAAATCACTTAGATTTATTCCTGAAAAACTCATTGTTGTACTTGTAGTAAAGTGGTATGATGATTGTTCCCAGCATGCGAGCAGACGGTAGTCCGTTCGTTCCCGCTGTGCTCCCTGACGCGCGAGAAGGTGGTCCGAACCCACTACCTGCCGCACTTGGAACAGTCGCTGCAGGAAGGGTTGCAGCTTAGATCTGCTACCTTTCAACTTATTAAGGTAAAGGGATTTGACGTTGCAACAGGTATGCAAAAAAAATGAGACGGTGTCCCCGACAAACTAATACCATCGGACTTCTACACTTGATCGCAGCCAATAATGCTGTTTTTGAATAGTGTTGTCTGCCTGATGATAAGCGGCTACTACAGCCTATGAATGTTTGTAACATCAAGTGTCACTCGTTTGTTGTCTACCTTGTAAGGAATGAAATCCCTATGATAACATAATGCTACTATTGCTAGCATAGTGACTCCGCTTTTTCTCTCCACGGAGCACTGGATACCTTACATATCGCAGGAACACAAGATAACTGAAATGTAGCATTATTTACTTACTAGCTGTGCCCCGCGGTTTCACCCGCGTATATTTAGCTTCATCCTTATTTTGTCGCGGAACCCTAATATTTTTGATAAATAAAAGTAGCCTAAGTTACTCCTTGAAACGTCAGCTACCTACCAGTGAAAGTCCCGTTAAAATCCGTCCAGCCGTTTCGGAGATTACCTGGAACAAACAGACAGACAGACGGACAGACGGACAGACAGACAGACAGAGAAAAATTTTAAAACTTGTTTTTTTACTGTCAGTAGCGTGTATACTTTCATATGTATTTAGTGGAAAACTGTAATTTTGGAATTACAAACAGACACTTCAATTTTATTTATCTGTATAGATATGCGATATACTGTAAGGTGGAAGTACCCCATTCGGGTAGTTTCAAATATCGATTGCGGGATTCTGTTATTCTCTACCTCTCTCAATTCAGGGGATCTATTCTCTATCTCCAAAACAAACGAAAATTTTAAATAGTTTCAATCTTTGTTTTTATCACACCCTAATTTTCATTCGTTTAATAATTTAATTGAAGTAGTTTTGGAATATATAAACGTCAAAGAATTTTGTAGTGGACTACGTTAGGGTGTCATTTTAGAATGAATAAGAACTGTGGTAGGAACTTTGCGAATTTTCGGCCAAAGCTTCGATTTAGAGAAAGCGAGAAGACCCCCAAGTCGTTGCTTTACTATCCTTATAGGATACAGGTGTGAGCAATCTATACATCTATACAGATAAATAAAATTGATTTGTCCTGTTTGTAATTCCAAAATAACAGTTTTTCCACAAAATGCATCTGAAAGTATACACGCTACTGACACTAAAACATCAAGTTATATAATTTTTATCTGTCTGTCTGTTTGTTCCGGGTAATCTCTGAAACGGCTGGACGGATTTTAACGGGACTTTCACTGGCAGGTAGCTGATGTTTCAAGGAGTAACTTAGGCTACTTCTATTAACAAAAATATTAGGGTTCCGCGACATGAAGCATGAAACTAAATCTACGCGGATGATACCGCGGGGCACAGCTAGTTGTGTATATAAAGAATGTATGGTGTGCGTAGGTGGCGCTGGACGAGGAGGTGTCGAGCGAGATGGCGGAGGGGTTCCGCAAGGCGGCGGCGCGCCTGCGGCACCCCGACCACCCCGCGCTGCACTTCGCGCTCGCGCCGCGCCCCGCGCCGCCGCCCCAGCTGCACCCGCCCAAACACCACACGCTCAAGTACGCTACAACGCACTATGACTACGCACGTAGCCTCAATGAAACATCCATAAACATCACACGCTCAAGTACACAACAACGCACTATGACTACGCACGTAACCTCAATGAAACATCCATAAACATCACACGCTCAAGTACGCAACAACAACTATGCCTACTTACGTAGCCTCAATGAAACATCCATAAACATCACACGCTCAAGTACACAACAACGCACTATGACTACGCACGTAGCCTCAGTGAAAGATCCATAAACATCACAGTACACACGAACCACCTACTTACTCCACAATGAAACATTAATCAAAACTTTATCTTACGGCAGTTTAAACTTTAACTTACTTTTTAGACAGGCTTACATTAGGAAACAGTAGTAAATTGTCTAATCTATGTGTTCCAAGTGTCCCTTATGTTGAATAAAACTGTTAGATTTAGATTTTGATCTAAATAACATTAGAATGTCTATTTGTGATACCAAAACATGAAAAACTGACATAATAAAATGTATGGTCAAATTTTTTTCCGTCTGTCTGTCGGTTTGATCCGGCTAATCTCTGAAACGGGACTGGCAGATAGCTGATGTTACAAGGCATAACTTTGGTTAGGCACTTTTATTTCATCAAAGTCCCGTTCAAATCCATATACACATCATATCACATGCTCTTAGTAAAAAGCTATTAATTTGGAAATGCTATGCGATCGCAAAACGATCGAAAAAAATTGTACCGTACGCGTTTTGTCACTTATCAATTAAGTAGTATTAAAACGTGAGAGTAACTGAAAAATGTCTTACTATCTCTTTTTAAATGGTCTAATATCCTCGCTTGCCCTACAAATAAGTTAATGATGAAAAGATGAAAGATAAGGAAACTATTCCGCAAAAGTATGTGTTACTTGCCAAATATGCATTATACCTTATCTGTCAGATAATAAGTATTATAATTAACGACTAATTACAGGGGTTTCGCCAAAAAGACTCTTCTGAAGACGGCGCGCAAAGCGGGCTTGAAGCCGAAGCCTTCAAAACGACAGAAATATGTCCTTCCGTCCGCGGATGCGAGGTCACTCACCTCGCCGCCGCTCATGTCTTCCCTATCAGCAGACACTTTATCACGTGAGTATACTACTGAGTGCCTTTTGCGAGCTTTCATAAAATTGCCGTCACAAGCGATGGCAGATGGCGCTGTTTCTATCCTATACAAATCTGCGTTTACGTCGACGCGATGATTTGTGACGGCAGCAGTGAAAAACGCGCACTACGCCCTCTGTTTTCAACATATTTGTAGTTTAGGTATAGAAATTAAATAATTACGTATTTGTCTTTTTATAAATATAAAACATATAATCTTATATATAAAAATGAATCCCTATTTCCCTTGGTCACGGCATCACGCCTGATGGCTGGACCGATTTTAACGGGACTTTCACTGGCAGATAGCTGATGTCTCAAGGAGTGACTTAGGCTAATTTTATTTAGGATTAAACGCGTAAAACAAAATTTACGCGGTTGAAACCGCGGGGCACAGCTAGTTATTGAATAATATAATCGATCTTATATCCACGCGTCGGCCGTCTGCTCATAAATTTTTCTATTTCTTACAATCACAATCCCTTTCTTTTTATCTTATTCATTATATATTATTCTTAATATCTCGTAATTTTATCATACTCCAATACTACTATAACGTGTAGAACATACTTAATGGTTGGGTGTTCCTCCCCAGTGGAGGAGTTAGACCTGGGATGTGTGGAGCCGGGATCTCCTCCGGCGGCGCGCACGCTGGAGAGGGTGCGCGAGCGCATGTACGCTAGAGACTGGGCGCGACTGGGACTAGCCACTTCGCCCTTCAGATTAGCACACGCTAACGCTGTCTATACGCTATGTAGGAGGTACGTACATACGAATAAATTATATCTGTGCACATATTTAACATTGAAATAATGATGAAGAATCTATACATATAAATACTATCCGTTGTGCTAAGGCTGATGCTTAGGCGCGACACAGTCTAGCATTAGTCATCCATTTACCACATATTTCCAAATACGGACCCGTTATCTCTCAAATGCAGGTCTTGCAGCAACAACGACGCTTGAAACACTCAAGTGTTACTCGCACTTTGCCTACCTTATAAAGAATGAAATTGCTCGACTTTGCTACTTCAAATTATACTTATACAATATGAATGTCCACAGTTACCCAGCAGTGATCCCGGTCCCGGAGAGTATAGGCGACGAATCCTTGAGGAGAATAGCGCGGTGCTACCGACAGTCGAGGCTGCCGGTACTCACGTGGAGGCATCCGAGAACTCATGCACTACTTGCCAGGTCAGTTACACTGTTATAACTATATATTATATTGATCTAAATTGACGCCGCAAGTGTACTCAACGTGCCTAAAGGGAGAGCAAATCTCTTAATTTGATAATTATTGAGTTCACTCTCCATCGCTGTCGGTTTTGGACGCATAGCACAAAATGCCTCGACCAGTCGGTCATACTATTTTGACTTATTGCATCTGACTACGGCTCACTTTCCTTAACGGTAACATTTGGTTATTCTAAATTTGAACACATATGAACATTTTTATTTGCAAATTATTATCAGGATTAATTGTTGTACATTATTCTTAATATTCCCAATGCTTTTAGTATGATTTCGTATAATTTTTTTAGTTAGACACACTTTTTGGGATGAACCATACTACTTTACTTCGTCAGATCAGCGGCGTCACATCACAAAGGCGTGATGGGAATGCTGAAAGGGAACCACCAAACGCCTGGAGCGACGCAGAGTGGCACCGAAACTACCTCCAGCTTAGAACAAGTAATTATGATGAATTTAAATAGCGGTTGAAATTTTGTAGGAAACACCCAATAAAAAAAAATGTTTTATTAAGCCGTGGTGTTGTTGAGTGAACCGATAAAAAAACCGCTTCCAGATTTATTAAAATTTTTATACGAGTTAGTACTCACGCGCGGTGCTCATCTAATCTAATGTTGTAATTCTTCTATTGCCACATATTCGCGTTACAACAGTACCAACAGGTATGCTTTATATTGATGCCTGTCTGAGTTTCTTACCGGTTCTCCTCTGATGGCTAGTTTCCGAAACGGTGGTAAGTTTTCGATGTTCATAAGTGCCTTGCCAGGGCCCAAACAATTAATAATTTTTCATCAATTAATTTAGGTATAAATGTTTGAACGAAAATTGTTTTTTCTTAGGAAAGATACTTAGCAACGCTTGTGGCTTGCACGCCGGCTGCGCGAGGTGACCTGGAAGACTCCAGCTTGAGTCTGGATTCATTGCTGATGTACTGTGAAGACCAGCAGGCTACGCATACACCATTATTGACTAAAGCGGCCGGCACTCTCGGGTAAGGCTTCATAACATACATAGTACTGATTTGTTGTCTCGCAATCTCCCTGGCCTTATCCATACATTATTGGGGTCGGCACTTGGTTCAACCCGATGTGGCTGATCACCTGATCTTTATACGAAGCGACTGCCATCTGACCTTCGTAACCCCTTTCACGAGGAAAATAGGTAATCAAGGTTAGTTGTCAGACTCTCAGGCCTTCGACTGACCTGTAACGATTTCCAAAGATGTTAAATTGGCAACGGATGGCGTAACGTGCTCTCCGAGGCATGAAAGGAACTCGGGCATCCATCTTTGGCTTAGGCGGAAACGCTGGTCTCATTTGACAGAAATTTTAAATAAAGTTCATTCGTACCCCATATCGGTTAAGAGCCAGTATAGACAGTGAACGTATTAAACCGTAAGCGAGCTACAGTTGCTGTGTGCACTTAGCGACAATAGTGGGAGTAACAGCGCAATGCGCTTGTATTTTATTCGCGGCGCACCATAGAGACATTCTGAAGCACATAAAACTGTGTATTTAAGGTCATCACTTATCTATACTATCTTCTTAACAAAAAACAAATAGTAAAGTAAGTCTACGAGGCTTGTACCTATATTGTGTAGTGTGTTGGGGCGCAACAGTGGGGGTAAAGGTGGGTCGGCGGCGACGGGCACCAACGCGAGGCACTTCGGCCGCTGGGGGTCGCTCAAGGACCGCCGGCAACCTTCCCATCTCGACCTCTACGTACCTCGACAACGACTCTCCACTGCTGATGTCGACTCTGGTATGACTCCCTTTTAACAATTTTTTACCAAGTAGATAAAGATATTGTTTGGTTAGCTATGATTTAGATTTTCTGCTGTTAGCGTCTTCAAAGAAGCTTTAAATACTTCACTATTTAAATTGAGTCGGTACTGCGAGATTTTATAAATTTATGTATAGTGATATCTCAGAACATGCAATTTACTGTGAAGGAAAACATCTTGAGGAAACCTACTTACATCGGAAAAAAATAGCGATATATGTGAAGATGATGATGAGAATGACAGCTACTGGCCAGGACTTGCTGTCCGTCGTGTTGTCGTAAATTCAAATTGCATCGATTGAAGAATTGTGAAATTGCCAGCTGAGTTTCTCGCGTCTCTCTTCAGTAGCCTATCGTCCGAATCGGTGGTCAATAGTTCAATGTTCATCTATGTAATGTATTGTCAGTGTCGGGCGAGGGTGGGTGCGCGGGCGGGGTGCGGCGCGCGGCGCTGTACGTGGTGGCGGACAAGGGGCAGGGCGGCGCGGCGCCGGGCGCGCTGGAGGCCGTGCCCGTGGAGTACCCCGACCAGCGCGCCACCAAGCACGCCTTCAAGAAGCTGCTGCGCGCCGCCGTGCCCTCCGCCGGCGGCGAGCCGCAGGAGCCGGGCTTCCTCAGGTACCCAACCCCCCACCGAGCACGCCTTCAACAAGCTGCGCGCCGCCGTGCCAGCCCTATGTTTGCTGCAAAGAACTGGATTTTGGCTACAATATTATAAAAGTTTTAAAACTTTTGGTTACTCTATTGATGCATTGAAATCTGTAGGCCTGAACTGAAGTAATTTTCCAGGTTAATAGAAGAGTCAGGATGGCTATGGCAGTTACGGCAGCTATTCCAACTGTCCGGAGCTGTAGTTGATCTGCTCGACTTGCAAGGATCCTCTGTACTTCTCTCGCTGGAAGATGGATGGGACGTTACTGCGCAGGTGAGACACATTACTAAGATATAAATAAAGAAATCTAATTTAATGAAATTCTTAAATTTTGACAAATGGTCCATCGTTTTCTCAAACTTTTTGTAATTAAGGTTCTTTCAACATTCGTGACAAATTTTTTTTATTGACATTATGTCAAACCCAAAACTAATCGAAACCCCACAGATTTCATCACTAGCCCAGATCTGCCTGGACCCGTATTACCGCACCCTGGAAGGATTCAGAATCTTGGTAGAGAAGGAGTGGCTGGCCCTGGGGCATAAGTTCCAACAGCGGCTGAACATCGCCGCCACGCCACAGCAAGGGTTTACACCAACATTCCTCATGTTCCTTGACGCTGTGCATCAGGTAAGACTTCGAAGAATTTTGAAAGTAAATGCAAGATGTATTGAAGAAATTACTCAATATAATTCAATTAAATATCAAAAATAAAATATATTTGAAAGTGGAGCCGTACCGCCGCCTTCTTGAATTTATAGCAAAGTAACATTATCCTCGCGCTTCGCTTATAGATAGGAATGACATATGTCACGTGACAAATTTATGTAATTTCCCCACATTTTGTATTGCTTCTATTAGCGCAATCGATGGATATATCAAGAGATAAAAAAAACTCATACAATCATACATAATATGAACCCCATATAAAATTTAAATCAATCCTTTTATTTGGACAGTCATGTTAATAAATTGGCCATGACTGTGTCCTGGAAACAATCAGATCTGAAAAAAAATTTTAATAGAAACTAGACACGCGTCAGAGTGCATGTTAGAAACTCCGCCACTAATAGGTTATAAGAAGCTGCCACAGAGTAATGACATAAACATTAAGATTCAGTGGGTAAATGACGTCACACTACATACCATTTATTTAGCATTGCATTATTTTCTAGTTACAAAAACAATTCCCACTGGCGTTCGAGTTCAACGAGTACTACCTACGCTTCGTGGCGTATCACAGCGTATCGTGTCGGTTTCGCACCTTCCTCTTGGACAACGAGGCGCAACGCGTAGACCTTGGCATCACCGCTGCTGACGACAAGCGGCCTGATACTAACAGACTGGTGAGTTCCATAGAATTAGAAGGATTAATGCCTTAAATCCTTCCTTGGAAACTTCTTCCTTGTTTGAGGGAAAAACTTAAATTCACATTCGTCCTTATGCAGTGGTTTATTGGGATTGTATGGGGTCACCACAATCCAAACGAATACAAGATACTCAGGCACAATCCTGAAAAAAATCATAACATTTTATAGAAAAATACCTTGAATCTCGTTTTCCCGTTACAGGGTGTGGAAACGGGAGCTGGATCTGAAGAAGAAGGCGCTGGCGGTCCACTGGGTGCAGCGCGGCCGCCCGCTCTAGGGCTTTCTCTCTTCGACTATATCGATAAGCAGCATCAGAAGGCGCCGATCTTCTACAACTTCCTCTACACACCCGATCTAGACAACCCTGTTAGTATACACACGAGCTTGCATAGCTTTCTAATAGGTATAGTATTGTGTCAGATGAAAAAAAAAATTAATTCCAGTACGCCTACATCCAAAACAGCCGATATTAAAATGAAATGCTAAGCCTGGTCTGGGGCTGAAAAAGCGTCATCAATGATGGGTCAGCGTCGTGAGATAGTTTGTGAAGTATTTAGTGACAATGGGTGTTTGTACTAGGTATTGCGGCCTGTATCCTCGGTGTGCGCGCTGGAGGTGTGGCAGTACTACACAAGTGAGGAGCTGTCCCACGGCGCGCCCTACGATCTGGAGCTGCCCGGGGCCGAGCCCGACCCCCGCCCGCCCCCGCGCCGCGTCCTTACAGCCGGGTGAGTCCCCCCTCCCACCTGGAGCTGCCCGGGGCCGAGCCCGACCCCCGCCCGCCCCCGCGCCGTGTCCTTACAGCCGGGTGAGTCCCCCCTCCCACCTGGAGCTGCCCGGGGCCGAGCCCGACCCCCGCCCGCCCCCGCGCCGTGTCCTTACAGCCGGGTGAGTCCCCCCTCCCACCTGGAGCTGCCCGGGGCCGAGCCCGACCCCCGCCCGCCCCCGCGCCGTGTCCTTACAGCCGGGTGAGTCCCCCCTCCCACCTGGAGCTGCCCGGGGCCGAGCCCGACCCCCGCCCGCCCCCGCGCCGTGTCCTTACAGCCGGGTGAGTCCCCCCTCCCACCTGGAGCTGCCCGGGGCTGAGCCCGACCCCCGCCCGGCCCCGTGCCGCGTCCTTACAGCCGGGTGAGTCCCCCCTCCCACCTGGAGCAGCGCGGGGCTGAGCCCGACCCCCGCCCGGCCCCGTGCCGCGTCCTTACAGCCGGGTGAGTCCCCCCTCCCACCTGGAGCAGCGCGGGGCTGAGCCCGACCCCCGCCCGGCCCCGTGCCGCGTCCTTACAGCCGGGTGAGTCCCCCCTCCCACCTGGAGCAGCGCGGGGCTGAGCCCGACCCCCGCCCGGCCCCGTGCCGCGTCCTTACAGCCGGGTGAGTCCCCCCTCCCACCTGGAGCAGCGCGGGGCTGAGCCCGACCCCCGCCCGGCCCCGTGCCGCGTCCTTACAGCCGGGTGAGTCCCCCCTCCCACCTGGAGCAGCGCGGGGCTGAGCCCGACCCCCGCCCGGCCCCGTGCCGCGTCCTTACAGCCGGGTGAGTCCCCCCTCCCACCTGGAGCAGCGCGGGGCTGAGCCCGACCCCCGCCCGGCCCCGTGCCGCGTCCTTACAGCCGGGTGAGTCCCCCCTCCCACCTGGAGCAGCGCGGGGCTGAGCCCGACCCCCGCCCGGCCCCGTGCCGCGTCCTTACAGCCGGGTGAGTCCCCCCTCCCACCTGGAGCAGCGCGGGGCTGAGCCCGACCCCCGCCCGGCCCCGTGCCGCGTCCTTACAGCCGGGTGAGTCCCCCCTCCCACCTGGAGCAGCGCGGGGCTGAGCCCGACCCCCGCCCGGCCCCGTGCCGCGTCCTTACAGCCGGGTGAGTCCCCCCTCCCACCTGGAGCAGCGCGGGGCCGAGCCCGACTACGTTGAATAAAAAAAGTTTATTTTGCCTGTTCTGCGCATTGGTGAATGTAGAGGGTGTGTCAGTAATAATAGAGTAGTATAGAGTGTGGTCTGACAGGTACGACTGCACGTGGCGCAGTATGCCGGACGCGTTCTCGGGTCTACTGGAGCGCATCCGTCAGCTGGAGCTGGAGCTGGGCCATTTGCCGCAGAAGTGGCGCGTAAGATGGGACCAACTAGAGCTGCCCAACACACTCGAACTGCAGGTTAATACTTAAATAATATTTGTTTTACATTTTTATTTTTCGTTACGTTAATTTACAAATATTTTGCAGCGTAACTCATCGATGTCGTCGGGCGTGGTGCGCGTGGCGAGCGCGTGCGCCCACAAGCGAAGCACGCTGGAGGTGCTCGTACGGGGACGACTGGCCGCCGCCCCCGCGCCCACCCCGGCCCACCGCTGGGCCCCGGCCGCCCAGGCCGCGCCGGCGCGCTGCGACCACTGCCAGGACCTGCTCTGGGGGCCGCTCAAGGTACCCACACACTGTACTGGCCCCCTCCCACTAGGGCCCACTCCGGCCCCACACTGTACTGGCCCTTAGCCGTAGCGCGCCAGTGTATTCCCGTACAGTATAGTATGTGTGGTGTACAGACGGGCGTGCGCTGCGTGGACTGCGGCGCGGCGTGCCACGAGCGGTGCGCGGACACGTTCGCGCCGCCCTGCACCAAGTACAAGGCGCCGCCGCAGGACCGCGACCGGGACCATCGGCCCGCGCTCTCTAACAGTCAGTATACACACTAAGCTTTATTACCCTCTCATTCTTGTATGTACGATGCCTGAAATTCATAACAAATTAAAAAAATTTCAAAAAATACTTCTTTATCTTCCACATACATATGCGCACACCTGTATTCCGATTCCCCGAAGGAGTAGGCCAGTTGTACACCCACATTTTGTCCAGTTTGTTTAAGTCCCATGTAATAGGGGGCGTGCCTATTGCCCTTAAACGATCACTAAAACAGACTACGGACTGTTACCGGGAAATTACAGATGGAGAAACCCAAAAACGTCTTGCCCGACTCGGGTTCAAACCTCGAGTTCCGCTGTAGCGCTAACGACCTCTAGACCGACGCGGCAGACTGACTTCTATTAAACGAGGGAACTCGTGCATACTTAAATCCAAACCGTTAGACGTATTTATAACCTTGAGCGTTCAAGGCTCAAGTTTGGATGATAGTAATTGTGTTGAAGGTGTAGCGACGCTACAGTCGTCGTCGCAGCAGTACTACGAGCAGTTCTCGTCCAACGTGGCCGAGAACAGAACCCACGAGGGACACCTCTACAAGCGCGGTGCGCTGCTCAAAGGGTGGAAGCAACGGTACTTATTATACACACTTTGACAACACACATGTACCTGTTAGCTACTGAAATAGGGCACATAATGTATTCCAAACAAATCAAAGATTCAAATTATTTTATTTTTTATTTTTCAGGAATGTTTTAACCATTATGTAATCACCGAATCAATGTAGAACTTACCCACATCTAATTTATTAAATTCTCGTGTTGCATTTTTATGAGAATAGGACGAAAGCTTTAATTTTTCCGCTAAATGATTAAAATTATACCCCGTAACAACGTTTGCCGGGCATTGCTATTTTATTTTAATTCTTTTAATGTTAACCCGACTTATATTGTTACAAACATATTTATTTTCTGGTTTCAACAACAATAATGTGAATATTCCAGATGGTTCGTGTTGGACTCAATAAAGCATCAGCTCCGTTACTATGACGCTATGGAGGACTCGCATTGCAAAGGATTCATAGGTAACGAACATTATATTATCAATAATTTCCATTATTCTATTGGCTACGATGCCCATCTCATCTGCCATATATTTTCTTCAGCTATCGAAGTAATTTCCGTTTTACGATTATTCTGGATCATAATACAATATGCAGGGCATAATAAAACTAGCTGCTAGTATAAGGTATACATAGAGAAATGACGTCATGTGTGTAATTGTTCAGACTTAGCGGAGGTGATAACAGTGACGCAGGCGCCGCCCGCCCCCGGCCCGCCCAAGAAATGTGACGACAGGTCCTTCTTTGACGTGAGTATACTATACATACACTGTTGATACCTACACTATATATCTATTTAAGAGGGCGAGTTTTCTTAAAATCGCCGTCACGAGCCATTGTGTTGTCGTAAACGCGTCAGTGACTGACATATCTGTAACATGAGTTTCAACAATTATTTTTTTAATCAACGCTATTGAAAATTTAATTATAAATAGTAATAGGCAATTTTTTTATTTAATTCACAATGCATAAGATGTAATAAATTATTTGTAGTTGCGCACGAGTCGCCGAACCTACAACTTTTGCGCGAGCGACGCGAATGCTGCGCAGGAGTGGATCGAGAAACTACAAGCCTGTTTGCAGTAAGATATGCACTGCATCACACGGCTCACACA
Organism: Watsonalla cultraria; assembly: GCA_964035505.1. Classification (NCBI taxonomy): domain Eukaryota; kingdom Metazoa; phylum Arthropoda; class Insecta; order Lepidoptera; family Drepanidae; genus Watsonalla; species Watsonalla cultraria. The sequence goes on along the minus strand of OZ037732.1, from coordinate 4,770,533 downwards.
ATATTGGCACGAAACCTATTGGTGCGTGGACCTGGACAAATATTGGCCCACTTTACAAACTTTGGCCGACTTCGTAAACTACATGCGCTCAAACATTGGCCAAATATACCAACTTGGTCCAATGTAAGATGAAGTACAAAGAGGTTTTGCTTTATTTTGGAAATTAAATATCAGCTTGAATGGAACAGAGGAATATTCTTCAGTCAAAAAATATATATCAATCATCGTTTTAAGTTTAGAACTTATACAACTAAATAAAATAATGGGCCAATTTTCGAATGTTATTTGCGTACCTGTTTAGAGGTAATTTTACAATTTTATTGTAATTGATATTATTTCATAATAAGGAAACGGAGAGAAATAAAATGTGATTGATTTATATAAATGTTTTTATAATACAATAGTGTCACAAAAATTAGGCTGAATACACACATAGAAATGGAATGTTTCCTTCTTTGGGAAAACCTCAAATTGTAATAATCACGGACGGGGAATATTTTTGATTCATGACAAAATATTGGTCACAAAATATTGCATCAAGCTTTGGGATAATAATATTTGTATGGTGGAATATTTGAGTACTATTTATAACACACAATGTGTAATGAGGTCAGAATTCCATATTCAAGGATTTAAAAAGTTAAACCACAGATTAACTAGTTAAACTCTACTATTTACAATGTAGAGTAATCTAAATATAGAATAAACTTGTTACGTTGGATATTTGTAAATAATTTAAATGTATCAATATTATTGTTGTGTAAAGACTTGCGTTATGCTTAGTTCTGTTCATTATTTATATATTATTTAGATATTTTTGTATCGTTTTTGTAACTGTGTAAGCGCGTTATATGAGAATTCCATAGTTACTCCATTTGTGTGTGTTATTTATATGCAGTATTTTATTTATATGTGTGTGTGCTGAAGTTTAGTTTATTGTACAATTTAAATTGTTTATTTCAGACGTAGAATGTGATCACAAGATTTGAAAATAACGAGTTATTTTATTTCATTTGACGATAAAATTGTTTTCAAAGTTAGTTTTTTTATTTTGTGAAAATATACTCGGAAATTGTCAGCACACACATTATAGTATTAAATTTACACTGATATTATTAGTTTAAATGGTATAATATGATATATGATGATAAGTTAGTCACGGGGTGTCCCCGTGTTTGTTACATACTCATGGTTCAGTTGGTGTAAATAAAGTACATTTTATGTTGACATATCACGGTGTAGCCGCCTGCTACTATTACGAGCGGCGGCATACTATTTAAATATTGTGTTATATTGTGTACCTATTCAGCTAGTTGTTTTGTAAATAATGTTTATTTTTACTCTTGGCGTAATACATTTAAAATATTCTGTGTGTACGTATTGTAAGAAATTAATAAATTCACTTGCAGTTACACTTGAGGGATTTAGTCATTTACATGCATTAATGTAAATTAATTAAATCCTTCCTCTTAGATGTATGAAAGTTACCAAAATTTGACAAAATGGCTGTAATTGGCAAATAATTAATGGAATTAGCAAACTATTGGATAAAGTGAGCCATTTACATCGTGTACAATGCGTGCACACAGTAACGTGAACTCGATGTCGTGTAAGTGTAGTGATGCGCAGAGATTATTTGTGCCAAAAGCACTGGGTGCACGGAGAACGCATTTGCTCACATTTCATACAAAATGGATTAATCGCAGTCATCAGCTTTTTCATGTTTATAAAATAACATAATGTTAGCAATACGTTGGCCTTACCGCTCGATGTGAAGCCCGCTTCGTGTGCTTTCGTGTTCTCGGGAAATTTGACGTTACAATACAAATGAGATATTGCAATAAGTCTGTAATAATACCCTTTACTCGATATTGAGCCTAAATGTAATGGAAATTAGTCTTGGATTAGTATTGACAGATGTGAAGCCTATTGTTGTACGTACTTGGCTGCAAATATTAAACTAGTGTAATGTTTGGTTCTGTTTGTGATGTACGGCAGTAGGCTGACGATTACCTGAGAACAGCGCACTGCGTCACCAAAATAAAGAGATTTTCAAAATTATTTGTTGTGTTTATTTCATTACCTCATAAACTTTACTGGGCTTTCTTATTTTTTCTGAAAATTTTCGCCCCATTCATCAATTTCCTCTGACGTTTACTAATGAGAGAACCGAGAGAAAAATGAAACATCAAAAGTATTAATGTATCTGTAGGCCTAGACAAAGTAACATTCTCTCGTGCTTGCGCTAACGCTAACGATAAAAAATGTATCGAAATGACAAATCAGTCACGTGACATGTGTCATTCCCGTACATTTTGTATCGTTTCTACTAGCGTAGCGTGGGTATATTGTTACTTTGTCTAGGCATTCTGAAACTCTAAGATACAAAGAAAACGAATAGATACTGTTTGTGTTAAAAATAAAAAGTACTAAATATAATAATTGATACCCTTAATTTGTCTTCTCATCTTCTGCTTACAAAATATTGAAACCATGGACATGTTTCAAACGTCAAGCTTTTTTCGAATGGCATTATTTCGACCACTCGACGATATAATAATAATAATAATAATAATAATGTATTTATTACTGAAAGAATTACAAAGGTTGCCTTATAGTACTTAATTAATTAATGTAATACAGCTAGTTGATTACTAAGACTTCCTACACTAGGCTAAGCCTGTCACGCAGGAAGTTTTGAGGGAGTGTTGCCTTTAAATTAATGTATAATATCAAGCTTATATATAGTAGGTAATTTAACTAAACTAATATAAAATGCTCCTCCTTATACATTCAATGCCCAGCACCCAAAACACATACTTGTTCATTTAGAGCAAAGTTGCCCGGGTGGCTTTAAAATTTAGGGGTCAAAAGTCAAACTTGAGTAGACCCTGTGGTGCGGGGCATTTTTCTGGTGGGGGTTTCCTAAAGGGGGGTCAAAATTCATCCATTTTGGGCTAGGACGCTCCGTTTCCGAGATAATTCGATTTTTTCGAAATTAAATCAGAAACATTTTATACCTACCAATTGATTCAGAACAGTTGATATTGCTGTGGACCATGGATGGATTTGGATTTTAGGGGTCAAAGGTCAAACTTGAGTAGACCCTGTGGTGCGGGGCATTTTTCTGGAGGGGGCTTCTTAAAGGGGGGTCAAAATTTTATCCATTTTTGGCTAGGGCGCTCCGTTTTCGAGATAATTAGACTTTTTCGAAAAATATCACTAAACCCTATATTATTCCTACTAATTAATTTAGAACACAGATGCTGTAATCCATGGTAAAGGGTCAAATTTGAGTAGTCCCTGTGGTGCGGGGCATTTTTCTGGAGGGGGTTTGAACAGGGGATCAACATTTCATCTATTTTGGGCTAGAACCCCGCGTCAGAGATAATTTGACTCTTGCATAGCAATAAGCACAGAGCGACACCTTGAAAGGTAGGTTGATTTAATTGTATATTTATTGTAGATCAATAAAACTGTCAAGGGTTTTCTCTAACGTTTGTCGTTTACAGCCAAGTTTCCTCAGAAATTCAAATGAAACGCACATATCATATGTAACAATTTTATTTTACCAATATTAATAATATATTAACATATGTGGTCCAGACCACCTTCTCTCTAATAATAATACTAATATAATACAAAAATTTACTTCACAAGTGGTCGACGAACCCATAACAATGAAAACAAGGAGTTACGACTAAAATGTGAACTAACATCTACATCCACAAGTCAAGTGTTAAAACGCAGCCTCCACTAAAGTAATGACTACCCGCGATTATAATAAAATTATAATACAACAATATTGAACGAGGTAAGAAAGGAAATAAAGGATACGGTAAATATGTTCATAATATATTAATGTTATTATTTATTTATCCTACACACAACGAGGGGGCGCCAGTGTCGCAGACGCGTGAATAGCACCTCTGGTTACGTGGATAAGCGGGTACCTACGCTATACATCTCTTTATCTGTATATTCGTATAGTTTCTATGCCTAAACGCAATGTACTGCAATGCTGAAATATTAGGCTACTTTTATAATTTAATATTAACACAATGCACGCAGTGTCTATGTGTCTACGATATCAGCATTAGGCCCGAATAATATGACTGAACGCCCGTCCCCGTTATAACTTAACACTCACTCCACATAAATGAATAATTATACAATATATACAATGGGAAATAAATATATTCGCACGAGTTATGGTAATCGTGTATATACAGAGCACGCCCACTCGGGCGCCAGTTACCAACGAAGATTATATCACAAAATAAAAATCCCATTGCCACCTAAGGACACGTCGATCGGACGCAACGCAACATATTTAATGTTTTCACAATCACGTTTTCGTCCATTACCGATCGAAATAAAATATTTGTTTGCCTACAGTATAATATATTGGCGTACAGTTTTTGGCTTAGCTAAGTTCTCTTTAGATTTTTTTTGTCAACCAGCTATGATTCCAAAATTTATACGAATAAACTACCTACCACGCGAACAAATAAAATTGCTTTATTTATAATGCAGTGCAACTGGGCTTAGTGCGACATAATTGGACTAAGCCCAACAAAGCATCTACATACCTCTTCGATTTTGATCGAAAGGTTTCGTAAAAACAGAAAATAGTTCGAATTCTTTTATCGTATAATGTAAACGTCACTAACAATAATAAACATTTTTGGTTTGCGTGTTGCACCTAACGAATAATTTCATCCAAAAATATCCATACACATACCACTAAACTAATACTCGTCGCAAACTGAATTATTGCTCAAAATAACGTACGACAATTTAGGTTCGATATTGTTTGTTAAATTCTTCAAAAAGAGCTTTGTTTGATCGATGTCTGCTGTTTGAAGGCTATAAGCTATAAGCTCACTAGGTGGGATTCTGCACATTTGTCCGCGGAATCAGCGTATAACTGATTGTAGGCTGACAGATGCGAGTACTCCCTCATCGGATACGGTGTACCACACGTATGCATTATTATTGATAAATTTCCCGTCACGAATTAAGAACGAGTACCTTTGAATATGCAGTAGTCATTTTATGAGTCTGTCTCTGTCTATATGTATAGCGCGAGGCGAATAAAAACATGCGCAGTATCCCCACAATTTTTCACTGCGCGTTCATTTCTCGTGGCGGGACCTGTAAACTATTTACTTACTTTAATATGGTGTATATTCGACTATCATGTGGCATACATTATAACAACACGATTCAATTAATACAAAACGAATATGCGTCACACATAATTTATAACAGAACATAGTGCATTATGGACGTAGATAATTACATTGTTTGCTCGAAAAATAAAGGGAATAAAATCATAAAATTATTTATAAAAAAACTTGCCGTTCAAATTGTTCAGAGATCAAAGATCTTGTCGACGCCTGCCATTAAAGGAACCCATTTCTAATCTATATTTACAATTTGTATAACATAATTTTAAAAAGTAAATCTTGCCTCAATTAGTTCTACGTCCATAAAATACTTGTCATACAACTTCAGACTTCATCACAATGGAATTAGGTACAATTTACAATAATGTGAACCTATGGAGTTTGGTATATTAGAGTGCATTAGTATATGTGTGTATGTTCTTGTGACACCCTTGAACACATTGGAAATAAGTTACATTCAACATTGAATGATAAAAATAACGTATATTCGTTACTGTTAAAAACTAGATATGTTCAGTTAATCAACATACTAAATTATATTATCACTTTTACGATAACAAATTTCTATATACGCTTCTTTTGTCTATATTTTTGGTCGTTTTAATATCTCTAATTAACGATTTTTACATAAATATGCACGGCGGCAGGTAGACCCATTTCATTGTACATTAAAACCGCATGTGAACATTGCCTAGTCGGGTAGTGCTGCCTACCTAATACACTATACAGGGAGTTAATTAAGCAGTGTTAAAATTGTAATGTATAACGATTGGTGTTATATGTTGAATACAACGAATTTCCATGAGTGTGTGAGTGTGTGAGGTGAGGTGGTGTTAGTGCCCCACAGGCTCCACGTAGTTGGCGGGGTACAGCCCCACGCGGCCGTCCTTGCGCCCCTTGCACCAGCCTTGCTCGTCTTCGTCCTCCAGCTTCTCGAATAAGTCGCCTGGAATGGTCGATTCCACGTTAGTACAAAGTAATTTCTTTACAATGTGAATAATTCGCGGTTAGTTGAAAAATATTAACATTAGTACGATATGTTCTCTCTCTCGGCGCTGGTGTAGGCCTAGACAGAGTAAGCCGCGCGACGTATGTGCGAGATAACCATACTTTGTCTAGGCCTACAGTAGTTGGTCGCTCTCGGCGCCGGTGTAGTGTAGAGGTATAGAGTGGCTCACCCTGGCGGAAGGACAGTTGGTCGCTCTCGGCGCCGGTGTAGTGTAGAGGTATAGAGTGGCTCACCCTGGCGGAAGGACAGTTGGTCGCTCTCGGCGCCGGTGTAGTGTAGAGGTATAGAGTGGCTCACCCTGGCGGAAGGACAGTTGGTCGCTCTCGGCGCCGGTGTAGTGTAGAGGTATAGAGTGGCTCACCCTGGCGGAAGGACAGTTGGTCGCTCTCGGCGCCGGTGTAGTGTAGAGGTATAGAGTGGCTCACCCTGGCGGAAGGACAGTTGGTCGCTCTCGGCGCCGGTGTAGTGTAGAGGTATAGAGTGGCTCACCCTGGCGGAAGGACAGTTGGTCGCTCTCGGCGCCGGTGTAGTGTAGAGGTATAGAGTGGCTCACCCTGGCGGAAGGACAGTTGGTCGCTCTCGGCGCCGGTGTAGTGTAGAGGTATAGAGTGGCTCACCCTGGCGGAAGGACAGTTGGTCGCTCTCGGCGCCGGTGTAGTGTAGAGGTATAGAGTGGCTCACCCTGGCGGAAGGACAGTTCGTCGCTCTCGGCGCCGGTGTAGTGTAGAGGTATAGAGTGGCTCACCCTGGCGGAAGGACAGTTCGTCGCTCTCGGCGCCGGTGTAGTGTAGAGGTATAGAGTGGCTCACCCTGGCGGAAGGACAGTTCGTCGCTCTCGGCGCCGGTGTAGTGTAGAGGTATAGAGTGGCTCACCCTGGCGGAAGGACAGTTCGTCGCTCTCGGCGCCGGTGTAGTCGTAGAGCGCGCGCACGGGGAGGCCGGGCTCGCCGGTGTCGGTGAGGGCGCCGGTCTCCGAGTCCCACTCCTCCTCCTCGAAGGGGTTGTCTTGTCCCTTCGCGCCGCTCTCCTTCGCCGGCGACGTCTTCGCTGACTTCGGCGCTGGCGCTGTGCCGTTGCTGTATCAATATAATCAATTCATACATCTGAATTACAAAAAATGTTACTTTGTCATACTAACAAAGATTTTCCCCAAATATGACACATCTCCCAACAGAGGAATCAAATTTGTATTACTTTGAAAACATGACAATTCACGTCGCGCCACGGGCATATTAGTAATAGGTACATAGGAAACATCAGAGCGTAGAAGCTGTAACTGTATGTAAAGGTGGTAATTTTCTAACTCTTGTAGTATCCGATCCGTCATATCAGTGATGGTGTATCGCGAGTGGTGGCCGAGGTCGGATCGCCCTGGGCGCAGCGCCGCGGGCAGGGGACAACGACCTTCGCACGTAAATATCGCCAGGTGCTCGATGCTAACAGGAACGTGGGGAGAGAGTGAGGTAGGGATTGTGGAAAGTTAGTAAGGTTGTCAATAAGGTACTTTAAATTTGCCATTCCATACATAATTATTTTGTCTGTTTGAACGCATCGGTTTTCGAAACTACTTTGCGGATCTTGATACGGTTTTAGTAACATGTAGTGAGTTTATAGCTAAAATTCAATTAAACAAAAATCTCAATTCATATTGCATTTATAAGCAGCCTGAAAATCGTTACCCAAAGTGAAGTGAATTCCCATTTTATATATCTACATAGGAATAACTACCTTCTCAGTAAGGAATATTTGGGGTGGTTATGAAGTTGTTGTTACGAAGGCATAATTAGATTACAATGGGATACTAAGAAAGGTATATGTCAATAAGTCTAAAGAAAATGTCAAATACTTACGTGACAGCAATAGGTGCGCTGATACTCTTCTTGTCTATGGTGTTGTTGGAATTGGTATTGTTGGAATTGGTGTTGTTAGAATTTGTGTTGTTGGCAACAATGGGGGCCGGCGGCGGCTCCGTGTGGTTGGCAGCCTTGGTTGTTTTGTTGTTTGCTATTATTGGTGGCAACTCCTACGCGCACAGATAAAATACAAGTTTCAATTTATAATCTTCATACACTTAAGAAAATCCATTGTAAGTTTATATTATTACACAAAATATATTGATATATATTTATTTAGGAATATATACTTAAGTATTTATTGATCATAATATTATTATATTCATATGAGATAATATATAAAATTACGCAATATGTTTAACTGCATATAATAAACAAGTATTGTAATTCTAATAATATATATGTTAATGTCATGCCAATATGCGGGCAATATAGTCTAAAGCGACATTCAACGCATGCGACATTTATAAAAAATAAAATAAATTCATTAAAAGCACACTTATATCTAGAATAGATCGAAATGAGAATGACCTTAATCCCTTTATCTACTACTACTAAACGTCTCACAGTCATACATGCTTTAAAATCAAATTATAAATATAAAAAGCCATTTAATTTTGACAAACGCTCATTTTTGATACCGTGTTCATTCTCATTTTTATCCCATTTGGGGCCTACTCACAGTTTGTACATACGATGAGCCTTATTGTGTACGTAATAAGGCTGTGATTACATTCAAGTTCATTTATTTTGCTGTATCTTCGTCTCTTTTGAAAATACAAATTCTGGAGACTTTCAATTGAGAAGAGAGAGGAGAAATAAAAAAATGAGATTGAGATTATTTATCTTAAATCTTTTCAGGCGTCAGGACATGTTTGTACCTCTATACGAATAACGAGAATGATCACAGCCCTGTGTTACGAAAAACTTTAACTTTGAGCTGCATGTCTCATGTAAATAAGATTCAAAATCGTTTGTCGTACAAAATGTGTTTAGGGGGCGCGTGTTGCAACTAAGCGCAGCACTGTGTCGACTCACGTGTAGCGACATCTATCGACGCCGGTGGAACTTTCTGTTTGATTGGACACCTGTGACGTCATTATGGGACTCGTACATGTTGGTAATGTTAAATGAGGGGGAGGCGGGGACATTGGGCAGTCACGAAGGGACTGAATAATATACTTATACAAAAAAAATTTCAAATTATATTCGAATCAAACTAAGAATAATATCGCTGTGCTAGCGTAAAGTAAGAGCGGAAGGAATACATTTGATGCAAAATGGAGGTAAAGGTGATCTATCTCATTTAGACGTCAATCTCATAGAACTGGAAGTGAGACATCATTGTTTTATTTATGGGCATTAACTGGTACTTTGGATAATGGATTGTGAGAGGTGTTGGTATGACGTCACAAGTAATGTGTCTGGACGGACACAGTTTAAATATAAGATTTACAAGCAGTTAGGAAACTAGGAATAAAATTATTCGGAATGACACCCTGATACAGACGCGCGCATCTACGATAAATTATGCGGAATAGGCGTAAATAATTACGCCTATTTACTATAAAGTAAGAGGTATAACGCGTATACGTCATATGTCAAACTTCAAAACGACAAAGCTACATTATTTCGACAGTAAAAAAAAATTTCAATTTTAAAATCTTTAAGATTGACATTCCTCAATGGAGCAAGGTTTATTTCAAAAAATAGGCCTAGCTTCGTGACTGCTTGTACAGGTCATATTTATATTGTGTGACGGGGGTGTAGTGTGTAAACGTACGTCTTCGCTGACTGGCCGCTGGTTGAGCAGCGTGATGGGCCCGGTGGGCAGGCTCTCCTTGGACTTGCCCTTGGCGATGTCGCGGAACTCCTCCGTGTATTCCTGGGTGCACCGACACACCGGTCACAAGCGCCCTCGGCCGACACGTTGGGACTTACGACGTTATGTTTACAGGAATACGGTCGCATTTCCATCGTGAAAGATTCTCAATTTTGAAGTACGTTTTTTTTATTGTTATCAAAAGAAAATGTTATGTAACTAATTACATGATATTAAAAAAAGAATAAGCAAACAAAAAACTAATGAAAAAAAAAACGAAAACAAGCCAAAATTGTTTTGCTTCCAAGTTTATAGCTAAAAAATAATCTATTTATATAAATAGTGTCCCAACGTCTCGTCGCGAGCATGCAATCTCAAATTAACTTAAAAATAAACAGTAACAATAGACGACATCCAAAGCTTGTGAGACGTTAAAGAAGCATCGCCGTGGCGACCACTAGTCAGGAACTCAGGACCATGCGATTATCACAGGAAACTACATTCATATCAACTCTAATTATTTAGAAGAATGTTAACTCTATACTTAAATAGTTTCAAGTTGAATAAAAAAAAGAAAAAGTCGTAATCAAAATATTATAAGCAAAGATAAGGAATATTTTAAAATTTGTCATTCGAGTCCAATTTTTTAATAAAATATTATATTTTCAAAATTATCAGAAATCGGCGAGCATTTAGGTATACCCTAATTCCTTTTAATAAGTTTGTACCGTTTAAAAAGATATTTGTTTTTGAAAATGATTCCGATAAAACACCTTTCATTAGCGTATTAAATTGCGTGCCCTTCTATCACTTTGCTTCACACCTTCACCTTCACTTCGGTGTCGGGTGAGTGGTAATGGGTGCACCATCTAATTATGCAACTATATGGTCGATTGTGAACCTTGCCGCCCAGCCGTCACGGTGTAAATTCGAGTGCGCCACGCTGTAGACTTGCACACAAAATCCTAGCCGTGCTCCTCAGCTGGAAATAATTATTTCTGTGCTCACTTAAAACTATTTGTCTCTTGTGCTTCTCGTGAATCATATTGTGATCAATGTTACATGCATGATTATGCAAAATTTTATAAAGCCTCAAATAAAATTTGAAGCACCGTAACATTAATTTCAAACGCACACATATTTAAAGTGCAGTTGAACTCTGTAAAAATTGCGTGAACACTTTTGACAAGCCTGTAAAGGCCGAAACCACTGCTTAGAATATTGCACGGCAAGCACCATTCCAATCTTGAGTCGACCAACTGCAGTGGAATTCTCTCCGACATATCCGACTTGGAATAGTGATGTAGCACGCAGGATCTGTTGCCCAACAGCGAGGTGGATGCGGAGTGGGCGAAGGCTCAGTTGATGGATGGTTGCAAAATTCGATGTGATTGTGTATCGAGTGCGGTGTGCGCCGACGTGTCCGATCCTACACCGTGACGGGGCGTACCATGAGCGGGTTGCTATAGAACCGGCTGGTCCCGCGGAGGCTCGCCTCGGAGGGCGCCACGCGGCTGGTGTTCTCATCAGAGAAGCAGAAGGGCAGCGCCCGGTGCAGCCGCTGTAAGGTACCGGCCCAGGCCACCGACACCTGCGACCAAGGGATCGGCCGCCGGACACTACTCCACGCGCGTGTCATCACCGCTGTAGCTTCCGCCACGTACTTCATACGGATCGAATCCGACTCTTCCGTAACATCCTTTATCAAATATTTTATTCAGTATCTTTTTGGTTTCGTATTTTATAGATTTTTAAGTGTGGGATTGTCATATCAATTTTTACGTAGTTTATTGATTTTATATTTATAAAAATTGTATACTATTTTTGAAATGAGTAATTACTAATTACTAAGTTTCTTGCCATGTTCTTAAAGCAACCTTCCGATCCTGGCGGAAGCATTATACATGCTGCATAATTGTATCTTTCTGACGATTTGAAAGAACTTTGTTAGATGTATAATCAAATAAGGATATTTTTGAGTTTGAGGTTGACTTGGTGATATACTTTAGTTTTAGTTCTATTGAAATACACAAGTCGTTGTCAACTAAAACAAATGTTCACCGCCAACTGTTGTTGAACAAACATCAAACCTCGTTCATGCAAACTAGAGCCGAACTAAAGTTATAACCGGGAACCGCCGAATACATTTTGTGTTTAATTGGCAATTAGAGTGTCTAATTGCAATGAAATAATTTTGAAGCACTTTATATGAAGTGAGCCCGTACTGCGAACAAACACATTGCGATATCTAATCTCGGACAAACATGGCGATATTTGAATAGAATTTTAGTTTATTTAGTAAGTTGGAAGGTCTCGGGTACAAGCCGTATTGTACTTTAGGATTTATTTCATTTTGAAACAGTTTTTAAAGGTGTTCGAATTTTAGACACATTCAGGTTGGTGGATTTGGTTAGGTAGAAGAATCTGCGAAATTATTTGTCGATCGAATTTAAATCTCTATCCTTATTTCAAATAGCAAGCCGAAATATATGTTCCATTAAGGTAAAGCTTTGTTTATAGCTAATAGTCATAACTAACATATGTGTATACAAACTATTAGGTTACAAAAATAATTTGGTACCCTAAACTACTCGTCAAAATTTCAATGATATAATCCTAAAGGTCTACTAGATGCATTAGTCTATGCAGAGTATGTAAGTAGTATGCGATGCAGTATTGTATTGCGTCAGGCGTCAATGATGTTAGAAGGCGTCATGAGGTTACCTCAAACTGCGGCCACGCCATCGCCATATTGACGCCGTGGTTGTTCGCCCACCACTTCAGGTCTTTCTGGTGGTCCGCGTTGTTTATCGTATGGTGGAATTCTTCGTATATCTGTGGTAATCTGGAATTGTAATTCGTTCATCAGATACATATAAGCTTTATGTTGTGCACAGATGTGATTAAATATATTACGGGCAGTTAGGAGTATGGGCTCTAACCGTTCGAAATGGCACACTCACACAGACGCTCACATATCCGAGAAAATAAGCGGAATAGGCATAATGACAAATCTACATTATTTTAACAGTAAATAAAAGAGTAAATTTTTTATCTTTCAGATTAACAACCGTCACGCTCCATGGAGCAAACATTTTTATTACAAAAAATAGGCCTAGATTCCTTACTGTTTGTAAAGCTTGTATTAATACTGTGCAATAGTTGTATTGAGTAAATATGAAGCAACGAAAAAACCTTCATATGTTTGTGGAAAAAGTCAACGGTGTCTCAATGACAATGACAGTAGGTACCTTAGATATCGTCTAAAATATTTTCGATAAAATCTGGGTGTTTAATCCTTTTAGGAGACGAGAAAATAGACACAAAAAAATTATAAAATACATCTTCGATGAAATTTGGATGTGGTTTTCGGGGTGCCTTTTTCAGAGACGTGAAAATAGATTAAGACAACTCATTAAAATGTGAAGACTACTGTACGGTGCACAAAGAGCTCGATGTAACAAGTCGACCAACTTAGTTTCTTTGAGTGAACTCATTTAAACCAAGCATTCGTACTCCTCACGTCTTCGCCAACTAATTGATAGTGGCAATCTTAGCTAATTGGTACAAGTCATAAATCATTCATCAAGCTGAACCTGCGTGAGGTCAACGCCCGTGCGCCCGAGGGTAGACTCAAATTCGTGAGTAATCCACACGCGCCTACTGATGATATAGGTTATCGATCCATAACTATTGGATAACCGAATAATGTATTAGGGCTATTAATATCTGTTACCAGTGTTTGATTATCAGCTGCAGTTGTTCAAGGTGTACATTTACGAGAAAGCAGTTGCTCTAAAGGTCTTCTCGTTTTTATTATTACGTAATGTATACCATTGGTTTGTTCGCTGGGTTGCGATATTGGATAATCAAGTTTACAATTACAATGGTCAGGCAATATAATATTATATCACGTAGGTTTGCCAATGCAGACACTAGTTACGGATGTGTCAATTGCTTTAACAAATTGCTTGGAAACATGCAATGCATTTCCTTAAAAAGGATTTCAAAGATCTGGTGCTCAAGTTAAATGAGATTGGATGTCGGTCGATCCCGTTCATGCAAGTAAGTAATAAGCGCACTGTAACCCGATCCACGGTAAACTAACAATCGAAATATCGTTTAACGAATAAAGTCGTACTGTCGAAGTTCTATTCAAAATGTAAGCGAAGTTCGATCGGACTTCCAACCCAAAAGAAACTAAAGGGTTTCTCGGCGACTTTCAAGTCATCATTTTTTTTAAACTTTAAATCTGAGAGATAAGTGGGGCAGGTAGCAATCGCTATGTAAGCTTTGATATACTATTGAATACGGCCATTAATAGCCACTGTTTAAAACACCAGGGTTATCACCTCTAATACTAATGTGATAATAGGGGACTCACATACAATTGGGTTCTGGCAGGCATACCTACATTATACCTCGTCTGATATTAAGCATTGTAGCATCGCAGAATGGTTGCGACAGTGACCTTTAATAGTAACAAGATAAGGTCGACAATTGGTTGGGTACTCACGTGGGTTCCTGACTAATATTGAGGCACTTGTGGAAACTGAAGAGCACGTCCTTGAAGAACGTGAGCCGCTGCGCCTCCATCTGCTGGCAGCGTTCGAACACGCCCGTCATGTCCTCGATGTAGCGCGGGTTGTACGCCGTGATCTCAGCCAGCGCCGCTTGGTACTTCTCTCTGTTTTTCGCCACTTCATCGCGGCATTTTGATACACGTTCCGCCATTTTTTTCACCTGGAAAGATTGAGGTGCTTATTTAATTGCTTTTAAACGTAGGTCAAGGAACGAAAAGTATATGCAAATGCAGCGATAGAATCCTAATCTATTTTGTTCTTAGTGTGATGTTTCAAAAAAACTATACAAATGCAGAACAAATTTACGTCTCTGGCTGTAAAAGCCAATTTGATTATAACCCGGATTGGTTACTATAAATAACGATCACAGTTCACGACTTCGTGTTATGACAATGAACTTTTCTAATTGACCCCCATGCAATTTCCCTGGTGGTTACCTCTACATCAGTACAAAAGCGAGTTAGGTGTTAATCGTGCATTTTTTCATGCTTTATTATACCTACCTAATCAACGAGTTTACAGAGCAAAAGTCAATTTAAGCGTGACCATAAACATACTCTGGTATATTGCAGTGTTTCCCAAAGTGGACGTAAAAGATTCTTTATGGGCGCTGGAGGCCTAGAGGGCGGCCGTAAGGGACCCAGAAAAAATAGGGGGCATATTTATATCTTATTACATTGTATAAATATAAGATATTTTGAAATCAAAACATATTTAGTAATATGTATCAAAAACTAATGCGTCAATTGACGTTTTAAAGGTGAAAATGTGTGGTGCTTCAAAATAACTGATTTTCAAAGTGGGCGTTAGACGAAATAAGTTTGGGAGCCCCTGGTACATAGTTTTAATATTAGTACAAAGAATCGCATGCAAACTACGTGAGTGAGACAAAATTCTAGGAGGGAGGGAAGAGGGCCGTCGCAAATTGTAACATCCGGCGGCGCCGCTCCGTCTCACGTCAAATTATACAGCTATGCATGCTATACGTATATACAGACAACCAGAGACAATGTAGTGAGGAACTGGTGAATTAACTTTCAAGTTACTATCGGATTGCAATTACAGATGGAAAAAGCTTCTAGTCGATATCGAGAGACAACGAATACACCGACATGTACGTTCGCGTATTTATTTTAGTTTTTAATATAGTCATGCAGTAGGAGAAGTGAAGCTCGAAGCATGATTAATAATGTTAATAAGGAATTAAATAATGCAAACGAAAGATTTAAAAAGAACCAAAACAAAATCAAAAATAATAAATAGCTTACCGATAGACCTCGCTAGTTTGCGGGGAAAAAAGAAAAAAATGTTTTAGAAACAAATAATAAAATAAAATAAATACTACAACAACTGGCAACAGTTAAACGGTTATTGCAGTTAAAGGTCACTCTGTATGTATATCCTTCTCAGGATGCGATTGTCTTAGACACCCACTTGGGATCCTAGCGTGAGCCTTGGGTAACAATGAAGGTTGCAAAATCAACTCAAGTGTCATCAATCAAAGTGCTGGTTCAGCTGACACCTAGGGCTGTGGCGACGGATCCTAAAATTTTAAATTAACTCGCGCCCTAATTTCACTTAGGGCTACAATTTTTTATTCTATTACAAAACTAACTTTCTTCCACTATTATTAAGTCTTCTATACGTTTGAATGTCCTAAAGTAAGTATCTCAATATAATGGAAGTCGGCGTCATATTTTTATGGTAAAATAAGGAATGACTTACTGGTGCTATGTACAAAGCATCAGTCCTTCAATGCTGTTATCAGTTATATTATGAGCGAGAACACGAAACATCCATTAAACATTGCGCTTAAATATATAATTACCTTTTACGGTATTATTGTTTAACAACATCGTAGTAAGTACTTGAAAATTTCCACATCTGATGGAAACTAGGTGTTTATATGGGAGCATGTCAATTCTAGATTTCAATAAGCGTTGGCATGACTTCTGGAAGTATATTGGTAATAATAATGCAAAGTCAATTTAAATGTGTCAGCCCTGCTTGTGCGGAGCCCACTTTGGTGTGACAGGGCGGGCGGAATTCAATCACACGCCGAAAGTGTCACCGTCACTTCGTTAAGGCCGGATTACGTGACGACAGACACACGACACGCGCGTTCCTTGCAAATTAGCTATGAGTGTCACAAAATCTCAAGCATATTATTAATTCACAAAATTTATATCCTTATTGGTGACAATTATTAATTATGTCAGATGATACTTAAGAACTATCAGCAACTGTCTTCATTATCCTAAGCTGTCAGGTAATCTTTTAATTGAATGATTTGAATGTGCGTATTAATGTAACAAACAACTTTCAAAGAAATCATAGGAAACTCACTAAAAAGTCAAGTGACCTTGTCCGAAAATCCCATCCACCCAGAGGTGTTGCAGTGTTACTACTTAATAGTGAGTTATGAAATTTAGGCAAGTATTGAACTTGACATTAAAAAGAACCCCGCAGTAGATATTATGTTAATACGGATGACAGATGATGTAAAGGACGCAAGCGCAATTCCGGTAGAACATGGGAAGACAGTCGACATTCAATTTCCTGGCCAGCCGGCTGTCAGCTCGCAGTTTCTAGGTCAACGTGAGGCAAAACCTATCTTATTATTGTCACCGTGTCACGTCACTAGTGTCAAATTTGATAAATTACCTGCGTAAGAGGGCTCTACAAGATTTTCGTGGATCGTGCGTGACGATAACACCTTTTCAGTACAATCAGTTTGCTATCGATAATGATGTAAAAAGTTGCACGAAGTCTATCGTGCGTAGGGATCTTTTTCTACAGCGGACATGTAAAAAATCGTAACGGTCTTCGTGCAACTGGAAACGTGTAAATAGCTTAATTTATTGAAATTACTTCATTTCCCTCGCTATAATTGTGGAGTGCAGCAACGAGTACCAGACCGGGTGTAATTCGATCAATTAGAATGCCATCACGGACGATTTAGCGGATTGGCTACTTCCTATGGCATCCCAGCGCGCGCTAAACTGATTGTGGAACTGTTCCTGCTACTGGAGCCAATCAATAGTAATTACATTAAGGACTTATAGGGTGACTTGGAAAGGTGTTGTGCCTTTTTCAATTAAATTATGGTAAGGATTCGAATTTGTTGTATCTATATCTGTACGGGCTTGTCGGTGAAAAAGCTGTATTTGTCTTCATTTTAGTTGGCCTATATCACTTTAATCTGGATTATGGTTCCCACAATCAAGAAAGAAAATCGACGACGAAGATACAAAACATGTATTCCATGTGTTCTACAGATTTCATTACATACTGCGGAAAAGTACCGATTTTACAAAATAGTTAAATAAAATCAAAAACCCATCATAGTTAACAAGACTGTCGATCGAGTCAGCTTTCCAACAAAGAAAATATAGGTAGTTTCGTCTACCTATATTTTCTGGCATTAGAATGTGAATGATAAGCGTAAATATTATTATTCTTAAGCAGTAATATACCGTAAAATGTTGGCATTTTCTGATAGCTTAACAAGATCAGATCAAATCAAATCAAGCGAGATTACATCGTTTTATTTACAGACTTCAATTTTCATCGGAGAAATGCTTGTGGATCAATTTAATACAGGGTAATAATCCAATAACAAAATACATTTATTTACGGTATCGCCATATTGACAGCGTTAACGTTACATTGCAAGAAGATTCAATTCCGATAAACGCCTAGGTTTCGAGGTGAGAGCAGTCTTCACTTGATAACGACGATCCGCGATAAGCTGTTGATTTCTGATAATACAGTCACGTAGAGTAGTCATATCACATTTTCTGCGTAAAATAGCGTTAGACGTGTGGTTAGAGTCGTTCGCTTGTGGATCACCGGGCTATACTAATATATAAAGCTGAAGAGTTCGTTCGATCATACTAGTCCGATTTGGTTTAACAATTATTTAAGTATTAGATAGATAGTCCATTTATCGCGTAGCGGGTTAAAGTTTGCGTTATCCCAAAGTAACTATTCTGACAAACTCGCAGGCAGAAGCTAGTAAGGATATAACAAAAAAATGTCCTACATTACATAACAGTGAAATTATGCAAAATTATGATACAGCAACATTGTCAAATACAAGAAAACTTGTTGAGTCATTCCTTCAATGAAACAACACATTATACCTCTAACAACTCGTAAGTGGTAATGCCGTGAGTGAAGAAGATTAAGGAAAAGATAATTCCGCCAATAAAGCAACCGAGACCACTGAAAGCTTATAACGAGGCCTCCAGAACGAGATGACATTAAACTACTTTATAATGTATATTAAGCAGCTTCAACCCGTTTTGATGATGATGACAAACACACAACATTAATATAATTAAAGGGGTATAACTTTAATTGCGAAACGAACTATTAATATTCATTATGATGAAGCTATTCGATTAGATCATTAAATTGCCAATACTAAATTTAACATTGAAAACCAGATTTAAAGTGACTTCTAAAGACAGCGTTTCTAAACCAACCAGATGCCTATTATTATAGCATTTCGTCAAAACCGCAAAGGTGAAGAGCCTAAACACGACGCTGCGTCAAACGTGGTGAAAGAAAGTCTGGTGGCAAGAAAACGATGTTATTGGTACAATGCCATGGGAACTCGCGATGGAATGTCGCGAGAAATGATAAACTTCACGACAGCCAATCCATTTCGAGATATCGATAAATAGAAACAATCGATTACCGTTCCTATTTGAGAGATGAACAAGTAGATGTATTGTCATTAATCAATTGGACCCAAGTCACATAAGGCGCTTGGATGTGTCATTCTTCATCTATTCGTCAGAACGCTGTCAGTCAGAAGTTTAGAAATACTTGGGGGTTTTGAATGTTCGCTTCGACCTTATTAAAGGCTCGTATTCTTTAAAATTGCATGTAATATACAAAAGCTAACAACGAAAAGCAATTAATATAAAAACACAAGCAATTCCACGTAATACACCGGTGGGATATCACAGGTGGCAATGTAGGCCAGCCCAGATAGATATGAACGTTACATAACGCATCGAGTCTCTTTGAGCGTGCTGCTCTTTGGTTGTAGGCACTAACTAGATACGTGCGACGCACTTGATGAGTTTTAAACTGAAAGGAATTTATGGAAACTATTTCCGAGCAATCTATTTAGTTACTAGATTGGTTGAAAAGAGTTTATTTTTAGTTTAGGATCAACGGGGTATACCTATCTATAAGCTGAAGATGATCGAACGTGCACAAAAGCAAGACATTATAAAATATTTAACCAAATTATAAGCCGACGACCATCAATTAGGACTATTTATATGTTTAGACTCGTTGAAGAACCAACCAACCACACGCTATCTGTACGAAATGTCTCGATGATAAAGTATTTGCATCGTAGAACGGTTGATGTGCCCGTTGATACGTTATCAGGGAGGATTGTGCCGTGACATCAGACATGCTTATCATATCTCTGATGGACATCACGACTCGGCATCTTAAAGCCTTCTAGAAATGCTGCTTACAGTGTTACTGTAACGGCATAACTGTCATAACATTCCATGAGTTCCGAGATTTTAACATGCGGAGCTTGCATTTCGTCAAAACCATCAGTGTTAAGACTTCAAATTCTTTATATTACCACGAAGTATCTGCTTTGTGACAAGTTGTGTCCATAACAACATAAAGTGCCAATTTTTAAATTCAAACCTGCCGTTGATGAGAGTCTTAAAGTTTATAGAACTGCAATTTAAGGATTACAATCCTATACGTTCGCGACGACTGCTCCTAAGCAACTGGCAGTTATAAAAATTCAAAAATGTACCGAATAATTTGGACTAATGTCACTGATTGTGCGAGTCAGTATAAATGTCGATAATCTCCGGATGTTGATAGCGAATTACAAATCTAATCTAGCAAGCATCTGTTGATGACAGTCCACGTTCCACATGTTGCATTAAGCACATTGACAATGTTACAATATCCATAAATAATGCACTAAACTAACCTGCTTCCATAAATTAGCTGATTGTTGAACTGCACTGCCAACAGTCTAATGTCAAAGGATTTAAAGTGTTTGTTTAGTGTGTAATACATTCGCCATTATTTGATATATTCAAAACAAACATCATAGTAGTATCATTGACAAAGATTCCAATGTCAGACATAATTAGATGGTGGGCTCACATGTAATTAATTGTACATAAATTATCATTTGTCGAGAAACAATTGGTCGTATAGGGGAAAGGTCTTGGCAAACAAGCCATTATTGTGAAGCTACAATCGTAGCAATATTCTTTTTTTTTTAAACCAAGCGAGATGTTCATATGACTCTTTCAGGATAATCCAGGGTAGCATTTAATCCCAATAATATAACAGAACCTAATTTTACCATTCGTGTGTGTAACGGTAATCACTGCAAATTCTCGTCACAACCCACGTTGCCACTATACGAAGTTAATAAGAGAAACTAGTATCACATAAAAGGAGCGCTAAACAGAATAATAGTAATACAACAATTATGACAATGACCTTGACACGACGCCTCAATTGTGATCAAATATTTTCTCAAAGCATTCCTAAGAGTTACAAAATATAGCGAGAACGTAGTAAACTATTGACACTATTGGTGTCGGGGTTCTGGTAGTAATTTTATTCGCAATTGTTAGCGGAATACAGTATCGCGCTTTTTCAAATATTCAATTGGTGTTTAGAAATAACTACAATATAGTCGTATCTTGTATGCTTATTATCTCTGCAGTGAGTGTAGTTAGTAGGGTGGTTTGTTTTATATGCTACGCGCCATTGGGAGCTAGAATGTATATTAACATCTTAAGCAAAGACGTGAAGAGAAGAAAGAGACAGTTGTAAAGTCCTAAAGTTAAGCTAAATCACATATTTTGTTCCAAAATTCTAAATGTCGATCTAATGTAATTTTGAGCCTTAAAAAACTTTGAACCTTAAAAATATGTGTGGGAAAGTGAGAGCTCCAACCTCTTTCTTGCCGTCTGAAGGCTACATTTATTTAAAAATGGTTTCGAATATTTGATTATCTGTAAATTTGGAAATAGCCCGAGTCTACATGATGAACATGGCCACCATATCAAATAAAGAGATTAACGGATAACGTCCAGCCGTATATTGTATCCTAATCTATTCATCTTCTAAGCCCAAGAAGAGCCCTCATATTAAGCCTAAAAGTGATCCAACATTTTACATAAAATACCCTTTTGGATTTGTAAAAATGACTTACAAAGTTAAATACGTTTTCCCTGAACTGGAGTGGAAGAGGGGTGTTCAAAGACAATCTGTACGGTCGGGTGGAGCACAAAGACCCTTTGACAGCAAACATTCACAGTCTTTTAACTAATTTCTAGTTATATTTTTTAGCGGAGCCCCTAATTGGAGAATTCTTATTTCAAAAAGATTATAAGGGAATACAAAAAGTGGGTAAAGACCAGGTTTCAAATATGAAGACTTTTTGGATTTGGAAGACTAATTGCGGTAGTAGTTAGTCTAATCGACATTTAGGCGTTTCAAATAGTTAAACCAACACGTTAAGATGCGGCTGAGGCGCGTTAAGTTTATTTTGACAGCTGCCATTGACCAATTAGTATCGGTCTCGAGCTAAATGAACTCGCTACTTCGAAGACCGGTCACAATCCTCATTGTATGTCACGGTTTCTGCCCATTGTATACTAATGACCATTTTCCTGTGACATTGCTTCATGTAAACCCTAACAATGATTGAGACGATCGATGTTTTAAACAAGCCAAAATGACCCTAACGTAAGGCAGCAATCTCTGTTGATTGCGATCATGTCAGGGCTATGGGTTTCTCGTATTTGCGTTCCGTTTCATTTGATTGGTATAGGTAGTTCAAGTATTAAAACGTTCCTATTATTTATGCAGTTGTAGGATCCAAGGCAAAATTGCTTTGACTCCTAAACATGAAGAAACCTTATGTCTGATTGTTACCTTTTATTCGGTTAACTTCTGCCCGTTGTTGCCAATACTTGGTAAGTAGTTGTCTTTCATTTTGGGGAACATAGAGACTTCTAAAACATAGTACAAAGCTATTAAGGCTCACTATAAAATCGTGAGCCAGATGAAGCTAGTTCTTAATTTATCAGAAATACTGATGCTACCATTCATAAATGTACAATGGTAGATATTTCGAGTGTCTGAATCTCGTACACATCATGTGGGTGTTTGACGTCACCCCACTTTCGTTCGACTGATTTAGCTCTCGAAGTTTTATTTCGGGCATCCACCAGAGCGGTTTATTTATTTACCCGATATGTATCGATGAAACGATATTTACAAGACGGTTGAAAAACTTTGGCTTTTATTCAGATACTTCCTGGAATGTGGTAAGTTTATTGGTGAAAAGAGTTTATATAAAAGTATAACTGAAATAGTCTATGCACATACTCTATTTATCAGAATCAGAACAAGTTACTTTAAACGTACCGCGAGAAAACTTATTCTTTCAAGTAACGTCTAATCTAGGGGAAATAGTGTATGTGTCTACGGCTCCTGTATTCCGAATGAAGTATTTTATGATGAATACTTATGCATAAAACACTTGATTGTCGTGTTGCAAACATTCATTGCACTCATTGTGATCGTTCATTTGATAAATAACTCAGCCTATTACCGCTGCCATTGCATCATCTTATTTAATGGTTGTGCATGATGTACACATTATAACACCGCTTACAACTCACAATATTATATCACACGGTTCGGTTCAAATATACTTGTGTGTAACGCTCGAGATCGATTCAGAGGTCTTAATTGGATTGGAAAGATAATTTATCCAAACATTTAGCAAAATAATAAAAGACATTGATCAAGGTGTTACAAGCGTTCATGGCTTCAGTAGACTCTTACTGTCAGGTTGTACTCTTATTTGCTAACTCTAGCTATAAGAGATAAAATGAGCTAAGTGCCAAGCGCCCTTTTGGAGGTATCATACCAAGGATTGATAGGGCCTTTTATAATCCCCGCATGATCGAATGAACACATATACATGTCGGACGGGTGGCAACTAGGTGACGTAAGTGAGGTGTACTTATCAGATAACGGTAAAATTTTCTTTTAACTATTACGTCATACATTATTGGGCTATATTGCACCGCTGTACATTATTTCTTGGAATATGTAAATGCTTCTTCTTATGGGATAACAGTGATTTAAATACTCTTTGATTACTCCGAAAGAGCTAATTACAAACTTACTCGTTAATTATGTAAACCTTAAACAATTTATTGTATTTACATTACACTCGAGCGCTCGCAAATTTCCCCACCCACCACAATTTAGATCCTCACAAAATAGAATTTTTTGCATTGCTAATTCAATACGGCTATACACATAAGTGTGTAAAATATGTATAGGTGATGTAACCGCAAAAACACTTACAGTTTCCTTATCTACTGGTATTCGAACAACTTCGCAAAACAATAAAACTAAATGAGGTGGAAAAACGTGAAAAACCAGTTTGAAGAAAATTCACGTAAGTTGCTCTATCTGACGGCAATATGTAAATAATTTACCGCTCGATAAGAGTTCATGCTGGTCAAAGGCCTGATCGATCCAAACTTAGGACACTACAAAGGTAAAGTAAGCTAGCAACAAGAACCTACTTCATATATGAATACAAGTGTTACAATTTGCAGTTGTGATATACGAAGAATCGTCGTAGATATAGAATCAATGATTTTTAGGTTCTCTAAAAATGGTATCCCAGTATTCTCAATGCTCTTACCAGTTGAACGGTTGGGAATTTTAACTGAAATGGAGCATGAGGCCATAATAAAATTATATTTTATATTCCCAAAATAGTATTCGTTTTATCTTCATCGCCCCAACACAAATAAGGCGTCTTGCAAACAACGGAGCGCACCACACACAATAGTAATTTGTCTCCGTCCAGAAGGAA
The DNA here is from genome assembly GCA_964035505.1 of Watsonalla cultraria. Taxonomy (NCBI): domain Eukaryota; kingdom Metazoa; phylum Arthropoda; class Insecta; order Lepidoptera; family Drepanidae; genus Watsonalla; species Watsonalla cultraria. The sequence goes on along the minus strand of OZ037732.1, from coordinate 4,746,149 downwards.
CAATGAAAATATACTGGCTGATACCGTTGTCCTCATAAATTTTGGGACAGACAGCTTTCAATTTGCTTCGCTGAGACAATTTTCGTTAAATTGGACTAAATTCGTATCTATTGTGTGAAATAAATTGATAAATAAGAATTTGGTACTAAACATTATACGGAAATTTTTCGAGTGTTAAGTAGTAGGATATCAAGAGTTGAATTTATCTCCCGCAGCCTAAATAATACGTCAACATACAAAACAGGATACGACATACAAAACGGTTAGTGAATTCAACCTGCAGTAAATGAAACTAAAAGTAGAGAAAGGGTGGATGAATCACTAATAACCGTAGGAACACACATTATTACACGTATCGTGACCCAGATTGGAACCCCGTCATTATACACACTCACATTTAAAATGTATGACACTCGTGTGTCTTCAAAACTCAGCTATTTTCTTGGTTAAAACATTGTAAGTGGAAAACTTTAATTGATTGACACACATACCTCGTTGTAGTTAATAAGTATCGTTTGAACATGTACCTATATATTATTATGATTGATTATAACGTTTGTTTTCTGATGTTTATGATAACTAATACTTAAGTTTTATGTTGCAGTTAGACCGCTTTTGAGGACACTAACATAATTAATGAATATACAAAATAGAAAAAGTTCTTAAAAGTCCACAATTATGGGTAATAAATAACTATTTTAATGTTATCTTCGACACGATTGCTAATAAATAAGGATATTTTTCTAAAATAACGCGAATTAAAATTGATGTTATATTAATTGAATTGTAATTCTTTGTTTTCAACCTGTTTGTCCACTTTCTGTTCTATATAAGGTTACAAGGCCGGACCAAATGCATCAAATAGTGCCAAAAAAACCATTCAATCGTTCAGAAGCTTGCTTGCTGTTTGAGTAAGGGGAATAAAAAGAGTACCTCTACTAAATACATAAAAATTATTGAATTCAGATTGGACTCGGCATGTTCTGATTTTCCAAAGTCAATGGACAAATGACAAACATTACAGTTCTTACAAAAGAACACGAGACAAATTGAATGTACAACAATTATTTGCTGCATTTTTCTATGCTATCTCACCTTGTACTTAATCGAACCGGGTTTGTAGATCACCACTCGATAAGACATTGTTTTCTGATACGAGTGTACCAGTAAATATATTTAAGGTATACAAAAATTGTGCAGGATGCTTAATGATGTAACGCATAAAACTTGAACAAAACCGATTTAAAGGTCTAATCTTTAATTTCCCATCAGTATCAGTAGCCCCGAATAAGTTGTAAAAGTGTAATTTGAAATCTTACCTGATCAGGACTTAGCGAGCTGTCTCCGCTCGCGTTCCTCTCCTGGTTCTGCGCCGTTCTCTCCTGTTTGCACGCCGTGTGGTACTCTAGTCTGGTGCGCTCTACTTTCTGTAGGAATTTAGCCCATGGTTTCTGTGCCTTCTTGAACGCCTCGTCCATTTCTTTGCGCTCTTTTAGTTGTATCATTGACTGTGGACAAGATTAATTACATTAGGCTAAAACTACTATAAATAATCGGAGTAGTTAAGTTATCAGATTGTACTAACGAGGAAGGATGAAATGACATTGTCAATATCCTGGTAAGTATCATCAATAAACCCGGTTTTTTTGGGTTTATACGTGATTAAGGAAATCAGGGTAATAATAGTGCTTAATAACTATGTCTATGTTACAATATTGTTCTCCATTCATCTCCAAAAAACTTGTTGCGAAAACATATAAAGAATTTCAATCGGGTAATAATTCTTCAATACATTATCATCGGATGTTAATGGATGGTATGCAAGTTTTTAATTTAAAACCATTTCCATGTAGCTTCATGTCAATGCTAAATTATAGTGAATATTTCATATTTCAGCTTTAACACTGACATATCAGTCGGTACAATCGCGCCACTTTATCACTGTTTTATCGCTTTACAAGGTCGCATATAAGTAATATGTTACGGGTGACTGCAAAATGATTGGTAGTCACACAAATACCATCAGAATCGCTTATTATACTTAAATCACACGTGTCCCATTATAAAACGACTAGCATGATTAAAACAATGCAGCCAATGCTTAACAATTGACAAACTGGCCAACTCCATAGTAATTATAAATTACCGCTAAATACTTCCATGTATACTGCATCCATATGAGTGGAATTGGGATATGATAGATTTAGAAATCTTTAAAGTTCTTTTTTTTCCTAATATAACATCCGTCATCCTTTATGCTCATGTGGAAGTATTCATATGCTAGATATATTCCGCGAAAAGTAATTCTACGAGCTATTGAGCTTAACTCAATAACTTTCTCTACATCATGGTACAGCATAAACAAACGCACGCGATGCGGGAACACGTCCCGGCACAACGCAGTTACTTAGTTCATAGACTTCATGGGTGCGCCGTTTACCGTAATCGGCGAAGTTTACGTTGTTTGAAGTTCTTGTCTTGAGCGTAACTCTGAACACTTTTACGAGCACGAAGTAAGTGCTCGTCAAAGCTTAAATATTAAGGGTAAATTACGAATGTTGTGACAGGTATGATACCTGGGTATTGAGATCTAAATGCCTGACTGTAAACTATATTTTAAAATTTATACATTTGATTAATTACACAGCACCCCAACCTTGAATAGGCTTGCTCCATAGGAACAAAAATACCACACAAGGGTAGTTGTATCAATCCATCACAAAAATAAGTTTTCCATTGGCACCAGTAGTTCCAGAGTATTATGTTTAGATAGTCCCTTTCATCGCGCACCTGCAATCCTGCATTGATATAACTAAAGCAATAAAAGGTCATTACAGTGTACATTGGCTATATACATATATGGGGGCGAATTATCATACAGATTGTATTTGATGGCGTGAGATGTATGATGTATGACTTGTCACGCCCGCTTGACTCGAGGCATCTGCTCGGAATTATGCACCATTGCATAACACAACTGGGTCCATTTACACAGCCGTCACGACATTTGAAATAGGCAGTGCAGAAGCAGATACAACTATGTACATTTGACTATAGTATTTCAATGCAATTCGATGGAGCAATAGTTCTTCACTACTTTCTGTCTTCAGAAACTTCCAACCAAGGAATTCTAAATCATTTTATTTACTCTTATTACCTACTTCTCCTAGGTCTATGTCCTCCACTCTTTATCCGAGTTCCGTCTTGGGCCCCTGGTTCTTTTTCTTCTTTATACTTTTTTATAGAAACGATAAATTAATATCTAGCATAGCATCGAATTCTCAAGTTGGGTTTGTCATTGAATCCAATAATGCTGCGAAGAGACGTAGACGAGTTGTCAGTGGGAACAGACACGATCCAAAGAATGCACTGTGACGGTATTGGTATTAGCATATTATATTTATTCAGTGTATTGTATATTCGCGTGAGAGATATATTGTTATAATGACAAATATCGATGTCACCCCGAGGCATCACCTTTGTTAGTTGATACGGAACATCGCTGTCGGTCGGGTTATATTGCCTTTCCTGACTGCTGCATTAGTTCATCCTTGTTTTAATGTATTTGTTTACAAGTGTTACTTCCTTTGCGTTGAAGTAAAAATAATATTGTAATAATCCTTTGTATTGGTATATTGTAGTTTTTATTATCAGGCACTACCAAACAAACATTGATGGTATCAATAGTTCGTTCATCTGATAGAATGGAACACCTACTACCAAGCCTTTAGAAGTCTAGTAGCCAAACACTCAGAGAAGAGGACAAATACTTACAGCCAACATTATTAATTCTCTTTAGAACCCGCAACCCTAAGTCTCAGGGGCATCACTTGACCACCAGAACTGGGTCATCATACAGTTATAAAATTAAACAGAATTACAACATGCGAATGGAATTCCGATATTCTAAATCCTGTTAGGTAATGAGCATTATAGTGGAAACGTATAGCGATGATAAGGTAGCCTTATGTTACAAATGTGGATTTATGTTATCGTATATGTGTTAGTAATGATATCTACTTATAGATATTGACTAGCTGTGACCCGCGGTTTCACCCGCGTAGATTTAGTTTCTTCCTTATTGTCGCGAAACCCTAATATTTTTAATAAATAAAAGTAGCTAAAGTTACTCCTTGAAACATCAGCTACCTGCCAGTGAAAGTCCCGTTAAAATCGGTCCAGCCGTTTCAGAGATTGCCCGGAACAAACAGACAGACAGAAAAAAATAAAAAAAAAAATCTTTAAACTTGGTTTTTTAGTGTTAGTAGCGTGTATAATTTCATATGCATTTAGTGAAAAGCTGTTATTTTGGAATTACAAACAGACACTTCAATTTTATTTATCTGTGTAGATATAGATGTATAGATGTACCCCGCGCATTCGTTGTCACTCTATTCATGAGCTGACAATAATTAGAGTGAAAAGGAACGTGCAACCAGAATTAGTAGAGGCATGAAAGGAGTAACAAGAGCAGGCGGAAAAGATACATTGAGACGCCAATAAAATTATAACTTACTAATACTAAGTAAAGCCTTTGCTCGCTTACTCATACCATAAAGCACCAGGAAGCTGGCAAACAAGCATTCGTCTACCTATGGACGCTTGTAATGCCGTGGATATCCCTGTAAGCTTTATATTTTGGTACAAGATGGCTGAGTTTCTTTCAGTATATTACGTCGAAAAAGCAGCGGTTAAATGCCAGTATTACTGGCGCTAAAATCACTACGTACTACTGACCTTATGAATAAGATAAATATGCCACCGCGTATAAGTAATTAGAAATGTAGGGCTCGTACAAATCGTATCATTGCCGGTGGCGCATAACGAATGATAACGTATCTACTGATAGCCGATGATTGTGTGTGATTGTGATACTAATATAATTCTAGTAAAATTTGTATTGACGAATGTACTTACTTGCAACAAAAGCTGTTTTTAGTGTATGCATCCCCTTGACATAAGTACTTTACTGTTACAATTTAAATGAATTAAAGATTTTCTGATATAAGGATTTCTCTTAAGGGTAAAAGCATTATTTTAGGACCAGTTTCGACAATCTCTCGTCACAATATTTGTGTAACCATACAACTCCAAACTAGTCAGCAGTACAAATAAACCAAGGGCTTTCGATAATTATCTTAACACGATTGAACTCTATAATTACCTAGGCGTAGGTTCCTAGATTCCTACTCAAGAGTCAGGGTTACTCTGAGTAAATTACAAACATGGTAAATTACAAAACAAACTAATTAATATTCCCGTAATTCACACACGAGATAATCTGAGGTGCGTCATTTTTTATTTAGCAGACTTAGCACTGTTTGCACATGTACTGGTTTCCGCATATTTGTGCTCTTTTATCGCGAAATACGCACAAAATTGTACATACAAACTTGTTGGTACGTGGTTTATTAGCATTGCACTGTAGGGTTGTAAGACGTCTGGAGATTACATTAAGGAAAATTGGGAAGAGCAGCCGGCAGTCAGCCGTATGATGACTAGACAGCGTTCTACCGACTACAACCCTAGACATTTGCATAATTGTAACAGCATGGTGATACAAGTATGCAAATTTCAAGAGCAGCTCTCTCATAAATTAAGCATCTTCCTAATTGCACGCACAACAGTAATGTTTAAGGATTAGTTACCTCCCTATGTATTTTTTACTACTAATTAGAAGTTAAAACCGTTCAAGAATTCAAAACAAATTTAAAAAGTCATATTAATACAGTTTATTCAGCTACATAATATATAATAACGCGATTACATTATCTGACAACCCTACTAGGCCGAGTATGTTTGTTGTTGAAGACTAGATACTTAGCAGAGTAGAGTTGATACTTTGGAATTGTACCATACATATGAGCGAAGTTCTTAGATACTTTGAACTATATGAACTTATTCTATCACATAAAATGAAAAGAATAAGATTTTCATTCATACCAAAATCGAAACTTCAAACATCATTAAGAATTACTCAATAAAAATGTATAAATTTAAATGAAAACTACTTCTAAATCAAACAACAGTGGTATATAAATACGCCAAGGCCGTGTTGCATCTGGATATTTGTTTGAAATGTTAGTAGATAACACGTTGTGTGACCAGACTACTGTCACAACACCGATTGGTGACACAATTCCATTAAAATAACGCGTTTCTATAACAGAGGTTTCTATAACTATTCTACGCGAGCCCCTCCCCGAATTAGAATTCAAGGAGAAAACGCTTTAAAATCATACAATCTCGTTAAATATGTGAGACTATTTTTTAAATAATACCGACTTAACAGAAAAAATGGAAAACGTATAGAAATATGTGATGATAGGTTGGAAACTAGGAAACAAATAAAGATAGAATAAAAAAAAGATCGTCTCCCGTTTCTGCGTAATTGACTTTCAAAGTCAATTGTAACGTTTACGTTAATCTATAGATTAAATTCGTGTATACATCTCTTATAATCCTTTTTCATAAAGAGCCTGTACAAAGTGAGCGTTAAGCCAGAATTAAGTCCTCAACCTTATACATACTGAAAAGCACGCATTATAATAAGATTGCATAATGTGAGAGCTTAATAACGAAGGAAGGCCTTGGAGACAGAGGTCTCCAAGGCCTTAGAGAATCACACAATTTACCACACAATTTCAACTGCTTCATAAAGTTCCCTCAAACTCTGCACAAAGGTGACAGCAACATTCAAAGTCATTGGAATATTTCCACGGTTCTCACAAAAAATCTGGCGCCATGCCAATGCAGTTTGGTTTGGTGATAAAATTGCGAATAAAACAAATTACAAAGCTGGGAGAATACAGTTTGTTTATTTTAAAGGTCAACGGCCGTATATCTAAAGGTTGACAATTTAAGGTTATATTTAAATTCTTGCATTTTCGTTAGCAATAATACGAAAGTTGTGTATCACGACCGAATTAAGGAATCTAGGATTCATTAAAAAAATTATGTAGTAGAAGTTCCAAGTAATTTTATGAACCACAGCGACGCTCATGAAATCAATGCTCTCATTCTCCACTACATACTATACGATACGAAATGGTTTAATTTTCTGGTACTTATACTATACGATATAAATTATACCATAGGAAAGTCATTTATTTTCTTTATTCATACAAGCTACGCATTTAGATATAAGTAGAACTTCTAGACTTTTCTTTGTTATTTTTTATCGACATGTGTGCATTGCAACTGTGTCCATGGGCTTACATTGCTCAAGGGATTTATTTAGTTTTTTTTAATATGCATAATATTTTTGAAAAGAGTAATTACTGAGTTCCTTGCCAGGTTCTTCTCAGTAAAAGCAACCTTCCGAACCTGGCGATGGCATGTATAATCCTGTAAATTGAGTAATTCTGACGATTTGAAAGTGCTTTGTAAAAAGTCTAATCGAATAAAGATATTTTTGACTTTGACTTTATTGTACTCTACTCTACCTACATTCTAAATAACCATTTCGATATGTATTTGTTATGGTCATTTATAAACGTTGTTTTAACTTATATTTAAATCCATACCAGGTAATATATACATATTTATCATCACATCATATTGTTCAATAATTAATTGAATACCTCATTAATTATGAAAATATGCCGTTGCCTTTGTGAATCTTGTTTATTGCAAAACATCATTCAAACGCTTGACCCCGAAATTAACTGCTGATTAAGCTGAATTCCAGCCTTGTGTTGCATTAAACATATTTTATTACTGTTTGTTGACGCAATCGTCTTCATAGAACGAGGAACTAAGACAATATATTATGAAGTCCATGAACCAGATATGTACAAGCAACATGATTGCATTTTTTTGCATTATAACCATAATTGATATTTAAATTTTTTATTACATTGAAAATGGAAATGATTTATTCAGTTGGGCCCTGATAAGGCACTCATGGACGTCAAAAATGATCTCTGTAACTTAATTTGTAACACACATACATACATTTTATAATCACGCCTGTATTCCCCGAAGGGGTAGGCCACATTTCGTCAGTTCTGTTTAAAAACCATGTAATAGGGGGCGAGCCTATTGCCATGAATGGAGTGCCTAGTGCGAGTTTACTTAAAATCGCCGTCACAAATCATCGCGTTGTCATAAACGCAGATTTGTATGGGCTCACAATAGTGTCATATTTAGGCCGACAGAGGCGCTGTTCCGATCCTATACAAATCTGCGTTTACGTCGACGCGGTGACTTGTGACGGCGGCAGTGTAAAACTCGCACTAGGCCCTCAGGCCACTAATCCAGTCTCTGCTACTGGAAAAACTCTAAATCACTTTGCTCGACCCGTGAATTGAACCCAGTACCTCGTGTTTCGCAGTAGCGCTTGCGACTACTAGGCAAACGAAGCAGGCAGAGTATAGGAAACTTTACAAAACTATAAAAATCATTTTCCTAACATTATCCTCACTAGGATAACGTATAGATAGATATACCTATTAGAAATAAATAAAAAAGACTTATTCAATATAGGCACTGGTAAAGAACTTATGTACACTAAATAAAGAATACATTAATACTACATTTGCCTTAATTGAGTTGCCTTAGTACTTAGATGTTTCTAAACTTGATCACAGGTGTAATTCGTGCGGTGCGGTTAGTGTCGTGGCCCAAATTGATGTTTAATATGAAGTCATTAAGTTCGAAGGACTGCTCCAAGTGAATATTAAACAGTATTGATAAAGAACCGGTTTGGGAAAATTCAAGTTTCTGAACGATCAAAGCGTGACACTTGATTTAATGGTTGCGAGCGTTTAATTTTCACGATGGAAATAGATTTTCTTGAACGTAAATTGCTTTTTAATTACCTTTTTCGCTGTTTTCACTAAAGGGTACCTAACTCAAAAATGTTGAGCATACAAAAATTCATTTGTCAGCAAGTAGATATGTCTATTTAAATACCATGTAATATTATTATTATTATTGGTTGTCGCCATCGGCCATCAGCAGGTATAAGGGCGCTTTCCCACTGCCACGATATCGTCCACCGATATCGGTCGGTATTAGAGCTTTACGCGTGATGTCAAAAGTTTTCCTAAAATACAAACGTCTCGATTGTTTTTCATATTTTATTTATAACTAGCTGTACCCTGCGGTTTCACCCGCGTAGATTTAGTTTCTTCCTTATTGTCACGGAACCCTAATATTTTTAATAAATAAAAGTAGCCTAAGTTACTCCTTGAAACATCAGCTACCTGCCAGTGAAAGTCCCGTTAAAATTGGTCCAGCCGTTTCAGAGATTACCCGGAACAAACAAACAGACAGACAGACAGACAGACAGACAGACAGAGAAAATTTGTACAACTTGGTATTTTAGTGTCAGTAGCGTGTATACTTTCAGATGCATTTAGTGAAAAACTGTTATTTTGGATTTACAAACAGACACTTCAATTTTATTTATCTGTATAGATTTAACATCACAATTAACAGTTTCTCTTCTTTTTGCCACACTTTTCAAAACTTGCTAAATGTAGATCGCGGGGTACGTTTAAAATGACAGTTGTTTCCTCACCTCAACTGGGTAAACTGTGTGAGGAGTAAAATTGTAACTGTGAATATCAAATGTTGAGATGAGTTGAGAAAATGTCGAGGAAACGATTTAGAATATGGGTGTCCATATTTATAATTTTAATTTTGTCAACTTTGAAAAATGTGGTTAAAAGAAAAGAAACTCTAATACCGACGGATATCGGCAGACGATATCGTGGCAGTGGAAAAGCGCCCTTTGGGAAATTACCCACTTTACCATAAAAAATCGTAAACACGATATAAAAAGTGTCACTTTTACAACACACAAACTGTACGTTGTTACGTTTATGAACATCAAAGGTGTGCACACAGTATCAAGGTTGGCAGTCATCCAAAACTAGCCACAATTAGGGTGCTTAACACCATGACACAAAGGCTAAATTCATGCGACGCGATTTTAAATTTTTGGCATGTTTAGCTATAAATAATGCAGTTTGGCCCATTTAGAGACGAGTTTCAATATCAATATATAGACATATTTAGATGTGTACATAACACAGTATTCGGTATCATTAAACAGTTAGGGACAAGCAAGTTAGCAAAGCGTTTAGCGAATCATTTAGCTACTGTGTTATTTATGAAGTAATTACAGTAGAATAAGCGATAAGCTTCAACACTTGATAAACACAGTTTCTAAGAAAGAAATGAACAGGGTTCCGTTTGTGGAATATAAAACTATTTATAGAGTAAAAGAAGTTGTCATTTCAGAAAAAGTTAATTCAAATCATTATCATTCAGTAGTGAGTTACAGTATTTAGGTAACAACAACCATAAAGTGAAGCAGAACGCCGTCGAAAACTCTCAATATTATAACTTAATGGTCTAAACATGAATATGCGTAATTCAAATTAAACGCACGATTGAACAAGCTTTTTGAAGCACATCTCAAAAGACACCCATAAGCTTCGTGACTGACAGAAGCGTAAATACTAGGATGGACGTTACACTGATAACGAATGATATTTGATTAACTATACTGTGGAATGCGAGCATATCTCAATGAAAGTGTGTTAGAACTGAGTGGATGAGACGCACGTAGACCCAACGTGCGTTTCTAAAATTTTTTATTCTAGCTACAATGAATTACCTAAATAAAACCTGACCTTGAGACGAAAGATAAGTAAGCTTTAATTCTCCGCAAGACAAGGAAGATCAAACAAATCCATCTAAACTAGTTAAATATGCTTTCTGACCCGTTGAATATCAAATGATACCTTTTTAAGAACCAACGGTAATATTTCCTTTCCGACGCCCAGGCACTGCCCTTCTTAGGAGAGTGAGCCTAAAATCTTCCAATTATGACAATATACTAAATTGAATATTCTGCTCGGTATTCTACGCGAGTTCGTTATAAATAACAAAAATGGTTGGATAGTACGTGCTTCGAGCCTCTATATTTTTTGCCGTACGTAGGAGGATCGTGTTAGTCGCGGGATTCGGAAAAGGGAAATACAATCTTGTGGAGTACGTTTTCGGATTGCATAACGATCAAATGAATATTATTTAAATTTAACTATACATTTTATCAGTAAGCCGATAAATGAATGAAAACCTTTTAGATTTTATCCTGGACGCCACCTTGGTTTTAATCATTATTTTTGGGATTGCAAGCGTGTTACACAAAGGCTCTACGGAATTCATAATAAATATTGCGCTGGAAGCTTAAGCGGGCTTACAAAATAGAACCCTAATTCATATTTCAGCTAAAAATAGCATTTATTTAATAGTGTGGGAGGAAAGATCCCGATCGCGAGTGTTTACATTGGACAAATATTGTACTTTGCGGTCAGCGGATTGGATAGAAGGGACTCTTTTTATACGAGATTGAAATGAATATACCGGAATTAATATGTAAGTATCGTAGTTGTAAGCAACACATCCGTTGTTTACAATAATCTTAATGATACTTGCTATAATATTGTGAAAGTTTGTATTTTTGGGCTGGTGGGTATATTTTAGCCGGTCGTTTTGGGAACGGTTATTATGGGAAACGGACGCAACGTTTCGCGTATTATTACGTCCTTCAGATATTAATATCTTTATTCGTAAATGGTATAACAGGTAGAAATCTAAATGACATAGTCATTTCATTAAAATTTACTTGCACATGATCTTATGATACGAAAATGATTGTAAAAGAATTCATATTAATTCAGGTTCGTTTTCTATCAGTATTAGAATGACCGTAATGTAAATGTACGTAATGAAAATGAAACTCATTATATAAAACGGTCGTTGTCATCGAACCGGCCACGATTGTTTAGCGAACAATGGACGACCGTGAATCATCTTCCTTAGGTCAGGTGCAGATGGGGCTGGTGATTACAATTAAGGTACATACTTACAATTAAGCTTAGCACGAGTTTAGAAAGATACTGACTTTAATTGCTTGATAAGAACTGGTACTGGCTAAATAATTGCTATTGCTTAGTCGGAATAGCCCGGGGCTAGTTAAGGCTTGTATATGTAGGGATTCGATTTCTAGATATGCAAAAAGGAGACGTGGTGGCCTTGGGATTGAGCAGTCGGCTGCTACGCAAGCGACGGAAGTTCGAATACCAGCGGGTCTGAGAAGTAATTCAAAGCCGTATGTATACTGTAGACAGTCTGAGACGGCGATAGAATCACCATCTGTCACCCCTTCGGGAACCCGTTTATGATATTTTTTTTAAGTCAAATATATAACGATCTGAATCGTTTTAAAGTCAGTCGTGCTGTAACATAAATGTTTGATGTCGGCCAGAATTGTTTGCACAAACGGGTGTGTTAGCTGCGGACTTGGGGTCCCGCGTCCCATGATCACAATAAACCGCTCATACTGTTTGTTTTAGAAACAATTAACAGGTCGTTCTTGGCTAAATTAATAATGTTTCTGCCAATTCAATTGTGCAGAATCCTTTAATACAAGGTCTTTGATATGAATATAATGTCTTACCCTTGGCATCGCCGCTGACATCAACTTTATGTTAATTACAAACGCAAACGTTAACTGGAACCACTAACTACATATTGTTCTCTGCTTATTGTTTTCATTATGGATTGGTGCTAGTTTTACAATTGACTGAACATTGCTATTTTAATGTTTGAAAATATTTTGCTCTAATCAACATTATCATAATATGTTTACGCCTGTATTCCCTGAAGAGGAAGGCAGAGCTATACTTATGGTATACGCACAGTTCGTCAGTAATACTTCAGTAACGGGCAAGTGTCATTTATGAGACACTACATTTATTTTAAAAAAAATAAGGCAATGGAACGGATTTCCAGCAAATTGCAATAATTAACAATTACTGCGGAAAAATAAAATGTGTTAATTAATTTAGATTAACAGTCTCAAGTCACAAAAGATCGCGACCCATATGGCTCGCTCTTATCAACATCGGCAACGCACTCGAAACCAATAAATCCACGACAATTTATATTCTTCCACATCTACTTAAATGTTTATCTTCTTATTTATACATACATTTCCATCCTTCTGTCGGTCTGTCACGGACTTGTGATGAGACTGGACTCCTTTAAAGGAGTCGGTAGCGGCGTGTATAATTCATGAGACCACTGCCACCCATAGCATTCCAAACGCGTGCCGCGGTGCCTACGACTAAGTTTAGTATAGTGAGACGTGAAGTGGGTTCGATAACTTCGACACGAGGGTTATATAAAATAACTAGTTTTATGCTCGCGACTTCTTTTACAGGAAAAAAAGTTGCCGCTGTCGATATCAACGTACTCGAGGGCGGTTTGTAGGGATTTATGCTCGGCAAAGAAAAGTATAACAACATCGAACGAATTTTTTTTAGATTCTAAGGAAGCTAACACTTAAGTCTCCATAAATACACGAAGATCGTCATTGTGCAGAAAAAACAAAGAAATATCCATTACTTTTTCAATTAATCCAATTTCATATTTTTATTTCATTTAAGTAATATCATCATCTTCCTGTCCTTATTCAATGTAATTTGGGGTCGACGCGTTCGGACGACGTGTTCTTCTCTTCCCTTTCTCTCTATCAGCTTTCATATCGTATTCACTCCCATCTAGTCATATTATGATTATTCAAACAACCCATCCATCGTCTGCTAGCTCTTCCTTCCCCTTGTAACCATTCACGTTCATAAACAAATACTTTTTTAACATCAATGTCCTCGTCCCTCTGCATAACATGTCCATACCACGCCAAATGATTTAATTAAATAACAATGAAGAATACCAATATTTAATGAAAAATTATTACTAATATTTAACGTATGAATGGAAACTCAGAAAATATGTAGACAATGTTCCCCATCGATCATTCAGTGATCACGACTAGGCAAAATGTTTTTGAAAGCGTTTGAACATCGTGATGTGCAAACGGAAGAGGTACATCAGGTTATGTAAATGCAAATCACTATGTTAAATGTATTTAACAATTGTAATGTGCACTTTGGAAATGTTATTTTCTATTTAGATTCGTATTCGATACCCGGGGAGCGTGTCAGGGTTTACATAATTAATTAATTCTAGAGAGCTAAGTGAAGATTCGATATGTTAGGGAGAGCCGTTGTGCAAGCGCCGATTTGGTATGCACCTTGCTTGTGACTTTAAAATATTTTATTCATAAAATAATGAAAGTAAAGCAATGAAGAATTATTTGTAATTTTCTTTTTTAAGAATGAGTCATGAGACTTCTGTCTAGAAACTTACAACTAGATACAGACAGCGTTGTAAATTGGGAGTGGTAATGCTGTAAGCTGATTACGGACTTATGATGAAATAGATATGAAACATGTCATTATTAACACCTTGTAGGTAGATATTATCAGACCGATTGGTATCAATCGCTAGGGGCTACGGTGCCACTAACCAGTTACTGACATACGTAATTATTTGACAACAGAAGCGTAGCGTACCCAAAGTCTAGATTTGTAAATGTTCAAGTTCTTGAACTTACGTTTTAGCGTGGCGCAAAATGTGCCGATCCGCCATCTTTGGCATTCAACCACAACTGACCTCCGAAAAAGTATCAATACTTTGCAAGCAATGCTAAAATATAAAGTCAAGCGACGTTTAAGCAGTTAGAACCTATACCTATTTGGGGCACAAGGCGACTTTCATCCAGAGCCATCGTAGTGATCTTGAGTATGTTTTAACTATAATTATGTACTGACCTTATGGTAGGTATCTTTCTGCCAGTTTTTGATCTGTGCCATGACGTCATTGACAAGTCTGTCCCGCACGCTGAGGTGGAGGTCGGAGAGACGTTCAGCTTCCACCATGCCACCCTTCCACGCGGCTTCCATCGTACCGTACTCTGGCCCTGGGGACATCACCAGGTATTTAGATTATCGTGCTGTTGTTATTAAGAAGGACATTATGGACATACTAATTTGAAACTGTACGTACATAGTATTTGGACTTAAGGATTGAACAGTATTCAAGATGTATAGAAAATTACTTTATTTAAAGTTATGGCTGAAAGAAACAGAAAATATATTACTATACTTAGACGTAGTGTTCACGAAGTGTTTTAACAATTTTTTTAGTTTAACGAATTTTAAAAATTTGATGCACTGAAGATATATATATCAAAATATGAATTATTCCGGCCCGAACCTCTCATCTAATCTACTCATTTAGAATAAGACGTCAACTTATATCAGTTAGTGCAATTCAGTGCATAAAAAAACAAACGGGATGCCACATGTATAGTTGCATCCAATTAGCATTTAATTGCTACTCAAGTAAATATTCGGAATTACGGACTCCACTCATGTTACGGGAAGATAGACCTCCGAGCGAGAAGGTGTAATTATGTCATTAAGTGTAAGATTTAATTAACACACACTAAACTGCCTCCACTCTAAACTGTAACGGTATGATGATTACCATCGTTTAAATTACTCACTAGTATTAAAAAACATTGGAATTTGTATCATGTTACTTCACATATACGGAGTATTTTAATATGATAGCCGTTAGGAGCAAGGAGGCCCGATCTCTGTCGAGTCATTTGTTTTAGTTTAATAGAATAGAAATTCAGTGTGGTGAGAATAAGGTATGAATCTTTACTTATTCGAGATTGAATCAATAACAAATTACCTTTAACCAAGGCTGGTTACCTGTTTCAATATCAATGTTTACCTCTTGTGTGTTTGTTATTGTCCTTCTTTTACACAACTTCCTACATACTCATTAGTTTATTAGGTTTTTCCACAGATTACCATACGTCATAATTTTCATAATTATGTATGGACAAATGTAGAACAAATACTAGTAATTGCTTGGTAAATAATAGTACATTGAATATGGCATAGGCTTTATAATTAGGAAGCTTTAATCTTATCTCAAGAAGTGGGATAATTAAAACTATGTTCCCAAAGCAAACTAGTACCATTGACTGCATATGTAGTAGGTACCATAAGTATCTGGCATCTATCGTCTGTACTCTGTATCTCATCGCAGATTATTGTTAATATCGAAGGTTATTTTTAGGAGATTTACCAAAAGTACTTCGGGGTTGGGGACGGAGTGTATAAATTATTTTTAAAGGGATGGTCCTTAATAACCTATAGTTCGGAACATATTTTACCGGGCCAAAGTGTAAAATCTTGATTTTAGGCACTGTAATAGTTAAGCTATGTCATATCCCACCACACAAAAGCTACGAAAGAAGAACATAATATTTTTGAAGTCGATTAAAAATCTCCCTCAAAGCAAAATCAGTACTCAATTAGCCTGTGTATTATAGAAAGCTCAACAATTATCATGTAACAAGTTAAATACATGTATGTTTCCTTTTCGGTATAACTTTCATTACACTTGCTGCGGATTGCAGGCAAGAGCAGCGTAATCGACGGAACTTGTTCTCATGCTCACATCTAGTGTATTGACGTAATAACATTCTGAATGTGTTCTGCGGTTTAAGGATAATCGAATGAATATCCATTGTATTTATTATTACATCTACGGAGAATGCGCCGGAAAAGTGATTTACCATCATTAGTTCACATGGAAAAAAATATTTGCATCGTGAAAATACTCCGTCAAAATTCTTCTATTATTTACGTGAAACAATGCTTGTAAAAGAACAACTGTTACAAAACAATAAGTTATGGAATCATGCTATGTGACCGTAAGTATTATTAATAAAAGCTGGCTAAGCAAAAACAAATTATGCACACTATCCACCTAAGCAAAGAAATAGCCAATAGACTCATTATCAACGTTGCATTCAGTCATGGTCCATTAATCATATAATATTATTTAATCACGATTACGGATTGTAATTATGTGTTACGTTACGTGTTCGAGTCATTAATAAAAAACGCGACACAATTAAACGTACACATCATAAACAAACCAGTACCATCAGACAGACCGAAGGCTTGCCGTTTTCGCAAGTAGGTACCAGTTTCATAACAACCGATTTACACACTTGTTGTGACATAACGAGGTGCAGCACTCAATGGCCGATTCGCATACCATTCTAAAATCAATCACGGCATCGCGACACTTTCCATTTCTCAAATAGTCCAATGAGATATATGTTAAACGCGGGCTTACGCTTTCAGTCCGTACGTGAGGTTGCGCCCGCGCCGCAACCCCAAATTCTCAACCGTGATTTGCATGCTCGATCACCCGTTATCGAATCGCATTCGATCCTTCGCATACTTGATCGACTTTCCATTTCGTTTGAATTACGAATTCTGGATGCATTCAGGTGTTTGTTGCACAACGATAAGAAAGAACGAAAAAATATTTATCTTACGACCGCATCGTATTTACCTCCTCGGCGAAGCGGCAAATAGAAATATTTACAATCGATAGTGGATCTTACGATAACAAGGTGATGTAAGTACTTAAGCCCAAGGCAGACATGATGAAATGAGGCAAGAGATAGATTAGGTATCGCTTATTTCTGCGCATATCAGAATTAGTAGTATCAGTATTGCACGATTCGCACTTCACGTGCTTCTGGTGTTGACAATTTAATTACCTCGTTATCATGGATTATTTCCACAACTTAAGTCTTTATATTGGAGTTTTATCAGAGCTTAATTGGCTAAATGGGAAGAGGGAACGGACAGTTAAATTTCAAACTAGGCAAAAACCAAATTGTGAAAAAGGAGATGAATACAGAGTCGACTTATAATAAGAGACGGGAGAGGTTTTTAAACCGGTAAAATGATAATGAAACTGCACAGACTTGCGCACCCAAATATCGGTTTTGCCAGAACGCCCTAGACGTCAGATGACAGAGAGAGAGCTGTATAGTAAAGCTTCAGCAACTATTAGTATTAATAGTAGACAATACACTTGCAAAACTACAACCGGTTGTAAAATCTCGTCTCTGGACATCGGCCATTGCATCATAGCAATTCCACTGTGTAATAAATAAATAGGCTGACCATATCGACGAACGCTTACAACACATTACTGATAAATATAAAGATTTATTTCACAGCATTGTCTAGTCAGTTAATTCGCCAGACTCTGCCAGCTAACGACCAAGCAATTTGGCTAAAGATGAGGGCCATCAAACAAAACTGAGAGTTTTATTACGCCCTCGAAAATGACCTCTAGTAACTGTAATATCCAATGTGACTTTAACGGTACGGTGTTGTAAAACCAACCCATTGTATAAATTCAAATGAACCCCAGTCTACGCAAAATTATTAGCGATTCATAAAATCTTGACTTCTCATGAATGATTGACGCCAAAGAGTCAAAGTGCAAATTGCACAATTAAGTCCCTAAATTATACAACAAAGCATATTTTCACTGCGTTGTAATGGTGTTGTATAACGTAATGGAAATGGTATTTGAATTATTATAGGCAGTAACTGGTCACTAGTGAAGTGAGGTTGCGAGGAGATACGGACAAATGTTCATGGATTGAATATGCACCATTGTGTTTATCTAAGACGGATGAAAGCCTTTTCATTCGACCAATGAAGACATGTATGAATAAAATTTAAGACGTATGAATAAATATCCGGTCCTTAACAGAGACATCAAAGGCTTGTTTGCTTTTTATAATTTGTGTACGGGTTGTATAATGCTCCGTCATGATAATGCGGGTGGAGAAATGAGACGGTAAATACACGGACTGGGCTGGTGCGTATGCAAAGTGCTTTTAATAACTTGTGAAAGGGTTCCTGTTGGGATAGAAGAATTCCAAAAATTTTAATAGCCAGAGGTGATACTCTTTTCTGTATGAACAACTATGCAGGTTGAACTAGATTCTCATCTAACTAATCAAAGTTACCAATTAAGAATCACACTCACCTTTCTCGATCAAGTCGTTCCATTTCTTTGCCCAGCCTCTTAAGCTCTTGGCGTATGTTTTTTCAATATCTGCTCGTTCTTGTACTAAGGTTTGTAGTTCGCTGCATAGTCTGTGTCCGTCGTCGACCCGTCTCGTGGTCCGTTTATAGTTCCCAGGCTCCCAGAAGGAGTCGGAGGTCACTGTGAGCAGCGCCTGTTCGTCGCTGTGGTGCGACATGGCGGTGCGGCACTCACACACCGCCCCTCTGTAACAACACAACACTTTTATCAGCATATATGGAGACAGGACTCTCTAGTTTTGAACTATTTTAAGATCAACAAATTCAGTCAGTAGCTGAAAATGTAATATTCTCGTCCCACAACAACTTTTATTGAGAATTCAGTATTAAGTTTCGTCTCAAAGTAAAACATTACAAGTACCTAATCCTGTTAATGATGAATCCAAAGTTTGAGCAGAAACAGTAGCTGATGGGATGGATGTAGGGACAATAGTAGACAAAACTAATGTTCTAGCTACTGGTCACGAACTTAACACTATTCATACAGAAGATGCGGGGGCTACAGTAGTAATTAGTTTCATTGTTAAGTGGACGGTAATCCATCATGGCTACAATGGGCCTCAATAATCCCTTGGGAAGTGTAAACTGTGGAATATAACTTCCCTTTTAGATGAAGAGTAGACCAAAGTCGCCTATTAATTTGTATCGTGCATTCACAGGTCTCACTAATTTGACATATAATTCAATTAAGTCCATAGTAAATAAAAATAATTCAGTAGAAGGAATGTGCATAAATAATTCAGATCGATTTACTATGCCTATTCACCAACAATTTCAACAATCTATCACAGATATTTGAGCATCTGGCATATCGCGCAATGTTAGGCTTACTGCACCAGTTACTCGAACATCACAAGTTTATTTCTGAGTTTGTATGCAGGAAGCAATCTCTGAACTACTGGTCTACATTATCCATTAGTGCTATGAAAACATAAATATGTCCGGACGAAGTCACTGGTAGACTAGATGAATGTAAGGACGAAGAGTGGATTGATAGTTCTAACGATACCAGAAAGCATCAATGATTCTTATATCACCTTTAGCCGACATTTCCGTATCGCGTCACCCCAGATGCTACCATACGTAATGTTCATATTTAGCATCATGCTTCATTGTGTAAAAATGTTGCTTTGTAGTTGTAATTACCGTCAAAGTCTGTTATAAGTACAGTACTTGGAAACACGTTGATGAATTCTAAAGACTAAGAATAGAGACCTAGATAAAGTCTTTATCTAGGTCTCTATTCAAATCACGATGAAGGGAAAGAATCCAGAAACTCGACACGTCATCCCAAGCTAATTACGACTAACCCCGTACATTGGAAAAAACTGGAACGAAATCATTTAATGTCTGAAATACTAGTAACAATATTCAACTTCGATCTTTAACCCGCCAGTAGACCGAATTTGAAATGTTTATGAACGAGTAAATTAAGGTCATTGAGTTTAAATTGGAAAGAAATTCCACGGAGTCGATGCTACATTCCACCGAACCGAATCGAATCAAATAGATTTAAATATTAATTAACCATGTAATAGTGCTCATATGTGAACCGCATTATTATTGACTATTATCAAATGCCAAGGACGGAATGACATTACTTTAATGATGCTTTACACGACTTCTTAGTGTTTTGAATAGATGTGAGTAAGCCAATCAACATTAATATGCATATGTATCTCCATAGCAATTATACACATAGAAGAAATATGCAATAGACTAGTCTGTATATTTATATGTTATACTTATACATGTGCAAACAGGTAAGGATGTAACAGTTTTCATATTAATTGTAGAAACAAACAGTTTATTTTAGACGTATCTTAGGTCGTTGGGGTCAGCACGCGAAATGAGCCTCTGAGTCACTTTATCGTTAGTGATTGATTTAAAAGGTAGAATAAAATCTACGATCTCGTTTAGAAATCTCAATCACTTTAATAGTTGATACTATAGTCTTGGTAAAGACACTATTTCAGAGATGGATATCAACTAAATGGTTACTTCTAGTAGATCGCGGTGATAGACTTTGAACGGAATAAATATATAAGTGCAGGTTACTTAATGCTAACCCTTTACTGCTAAACATTTAACCTTGAATGGTATTACGTATGCAATTACATGTGACACTTTCATATTCTTGCAAGATGTTTTAATTAACACATTACCAGATATAACTTATAAAGAATTGAACCTGAGATAAAGAAATTTAATATTTGTTCATACATATGCTCACGCCTGTATTCCCCGAAGGGGTAGACAGAGTTGTTGTGGTAACAACACCCACTTTTCACCGAAGATTATTATGTGCCAACGTGACAGATGGGGAGTCTATCGCAGTCTCAGGCACTATACATACGTCTTTGAATTTCTACGCAGGTACAT
This sequence comes from Watsonalla cultraria, assembly GCA_964035505.1. Classification (NCBI taxonomy): domain Eukaryota; kingdom Metazoa; phylum Arthropoda; class Insecta; order Lepidoptera; family Drepanidae; genus Watsonalla; species Watsonalla cultraria. Next base: position 4,724,892 of record OZ037732.1, on the reverse strand, counting down.
ATGTAGGTTTTCTCACGATGTTTTCCTTCACCGAAAAGCACGTGGTGTGAAATCACTGCACATAAGTTTTTTCTCATTGGATTCGAACTTAGCGATTCGAAATTCGAAAATTGCGTCGCTTGCGTAGCAGGCGACTGCTCAAACCCCAAGGCCACCACGGATCTAATTATTAATATTTCTAATAAGTCAATATCCATAGGCACAAGCAAAGTTCTTATGCCATAGACAATTAATTATCACTTTAGATACGGAGGCCTAATTACAATTAAATTGTTATTTAACGTTTGCTTTGATGAACCAATTTGATATCTAACATTTTTGTTCAGTGACCCCTAACTAATTATTGATAAAAAAATAATCATTCCCTCGAGTCGTTTTGTTTATATCTAAATTATATATTTAATTAGAGACCATATCTATTTTGTTATTAGACAGCAATTCAGTTCAATTGATAAAGTTATCTGAATATGGAGAGTCTTAAATTATAATTTATTATTATTTCTAAAGATAATTTATCAATGGATCTATTATCTAAAAGGTCAATTAAGAAAATTCAATTATAATTATATTTAAAATGAATTACCTAAAATATTGAAAAATGTGATGCATTTTTCCCTTGCACCGAGCACGTCGTCTATATATCAATGTCATCACTGATCACTTATTTGTCACTTGATAACTAATAATATAACGATCACTTCGCGTCGTGTAGAAGTGTCGTGAATCACTTATAGACTGAGATTGTTCCTCCCACAGCCTAATGTATCAAGTAAACAGCCGACGCTCTTCTATTCATAGATACGATGATTGGACGTTTACGATATGTACAGACAGCTTTTTTTATGGAAGCTATTTCACCATTTACAACGATCTATTTATGCGACGATTAGTTTTGCATAAGCACTATTATTAATTTAGATAGTAGAATCTATTGGATTGGCAAACGAGTATTTGATCAGTTTAATGTCAGTCTGTCAGTCCGTAACCCATAAACTACTACAAGAATGAAGGTTACACATCTTGTGAAATACACTTCTCAGATTAACACTGTTTGCTTTATGACGTTATCTTAAATATTTACGATCTAATCCAAAAAATTAGCGTGGACGAGGCTAGGTAACTTACAAAACACAAGGCTGTTGCTAAGATAAGACGAATAATGACATCACTCGAACTAATAAGATAGAAGATATATAATTAAGTTGAGTTGAAGATTTTTAGAATCAAGATAAAGAATTTCATTGGTCGTCTAAAATCAGCCGCACTAATCGACGAATCGAGCTGAACAAAACAAAATTTATGGAATTTTGAGCACAAATAAAAATAACACAAACACAAGCACTTATACGAATATTCTTGAGAAATCCGATCTCGGAACTCGACAGACAGCGAATGATATCTCCTACGGTCTAGAATAATGAGAAACCAAACAACATTTACGCTTAAAAACAAAAGATTTTTCGGATTGTGAACTCTATTTCCTTGTAATTAGAAGGTAATTATAAATTTTCAGATGAAAAACGGGTTGTCGAGGTATACAAACAAAACGACCTTGTATGTATGGAGTTGATTCATTCAAACAAGTTAATATTATTGAGCGTTTCACACGGAAAGCGTTGTTACCTAATTGCGAGCTCAGAAGAATGGGCAAAATACAATCGTCGTAGTTGTGTCCTGACTGAGATGTGTACAGACAGATACGATCTATGTATGTGTTATGCGTGAGATAACTCGGAATATGTATGAATACATATTAATGATCGCTAAGAGACTTCAAGATTAGTAAACGATGGTTCCAGAAGATCAAGTTCTTTCAAACCGTGATTATTGCTATTTAAAAATTAATCTAGAATTCTTGAAATTACGTCATTAGGATAGCATATATTAGTTTGGTTGTTGCAAAGATATTATTATTTACAGCGTCAATAATAAACGACACTATACAGTTGACCACGTGAAACTGATTTATTTTGTACTTTCGCTTTTTGATTCCTGTTAAATGAAACGTCAGACTCAAAACCCATATTGATCGTAAAAGTCAAGCATGCCAAGCATGTACATAGTGACTATTTGTACAGCTGAAGTCTTCATTACATCATGCTCAATGGAACCACATGTTGGACTTGAACCATTTCTCACGATAAGAATCGCTGATGGAGATTTTAAATTACTTATAGTTTTTAATTCGACGGTGTCTCGTTTCAGTTATTGCAAGAGGTGTATTGACTAAATAACATTTGAAGTTATTTTATATCGATAAATATACTTCAACACGTACAACGTTACAGGCATATAAACTATATTCAAATGAAACCATGGAATTTTTGGACTGTATTCCACACAGTCGATATCCATGATCAGGAGGCTGAATCACTAGCTCCGTCCTTGTAATAGAATTAAAATTTCAGCGCATACGCAAGTGGAAGTAAAACGATTAGATTTTTAGCACCTGATGATTCAAGCGTGGCGGCTGACGTCATCACCTACAATGGGTGAAATCAGTCGATTGTTTACTTGGTCCAGCTACTTCATCATTCTATGAACTTCATTATGCAATCCCAGTAGAGAGGTCGTTTTTATCAGTAATCACTGGGATTGAAGTACGTAAGTTGTACGCGATAATGTTTGCTTAAATGATGTCGTTAAAAATAATAATAAATTGAAGTGACTGAGGCGTTGGCGAGTGCATTATAGCATTATTTATTTGGATAATTAAGTGGACAGTAGGATCAATATCCACCAAATGAGAAGGTAAGTCATTGATTGACTCATTTAAAGCAATTCATCAAATGTCAAACAAGCCAGTGAATTGTAAGCAAACGTTGGTGGTACTCAGCATCCCAAACTAAGTGGAAAGTTTATTTTTCCAGACGGAGTGGCGACAAGGGTACCCTGTGGGTGTGTAACCTCTCTGTGTTTGAATGTGTGACAAGTGTCGCGTGTAGTCTATATAGACGAGGTTTTTGTCTGCGACACTTGAGTTGTAAGGTAAAACGACGCGACGCGATACAGTTTTTCTTATTATTTCGTACTAAAAATGAGATTTAAAACAAGACACTTAACGTTTAACAGCAAACGGACTAGGTAATCTCCGAGCCCGATAGCTGTTCAGCGTTTATTGTAGCATCTGAACCGTATAAACGGATGGAACATTAGGGATGTGTACGGAGGATAAGGGAGTTGTAAAACTTGCTTAACCTCTTCGAAGACCTTTGTAGAAATTTGTGAAGATATATTCCAATTTCACAGAAATGACTCGACCTATTACTAAATAAATCGTTCGATAACGGAAGCATTCAATATTATATTTAAAGAAACTGTACTTACGTTTCTTTTATGTAGGCGTGGTATGTTAACAAATACTCAGATAGCCGGCATAGAGAAGACAATGGAGAGCAATGAACCTCACCTACAAATACAAGTAACCAACGCTTATGTAATGGTTTGTTTCCACTTGATCGATTTGGCCGAATATAAACTGGACAAAAGATACAATACAGCTTTAATTCAAGTTTATGTATAATTTATTAACTACTACCACTACTAACTAAGCTTGTAAAAAAACAGTGATAAGATGGTTTGGACCACTCTCGCGAACGCGTGGAAAAGCGGGTTCAATTGCGAATAACATAACATTGGGAAAATAGAGTTTTATGGATGTATGTAAGAAAGGGTGTATTTTATTGCGTGTGGCACTTTGCGGTTAATGCAGTGCACCACCACTACGTGCACTTTCAACCGCAGACATTGGCACAAATTATAGGTACATAATCGTAACTTTTTAGAGCGGTTTTATATTACAAAATATTCACCATCATCAACCTCCTGTCGTTATTCCGCGCTATTCGGGGTCGATGCAACATAATGTTCTCTCCATCAGAAATCATATCTGTATTCACTCCCTTTCTATCTAATCTTTGTCATAACCCAACTATCGTTTCTTAGGTCTTTTTCCCTGTTTGATATGAGTAGCCATCCATACTCACAAACAAGAACATTATAAGTAGAAATAAGTGTAATGAAATTATGTAAGCCTAATTGATACGGTAGAACCAGTAAAGAGCAAGATGTGACAACTCCAGAGAACTTTATAAACCTGTAATATTGCAAGTTTTGCACTTTAATGGCAAACAGTAAAAGTATACCGGACAAGTAGGAACTGCTATTTCCTTACTAAAACCTGACTCGTTTATTGAAGTGTCACCTTGTTATGATGTGTGCAGGTCTTAATAAACTTCAAATAGCAGTAACTATTTTCAACCATTCACAAAAAACAATTTGACATTCATATCATCACACTCATCCATTCTCTTTATGAACACGTAAGTTTTATTCAACGAGAGGATTTTCGTATTTGCTGCAGAAAACTACAAACAGAACTAATGGGTTGGAAATATCAAAGGTGTCGTTTCAATTGGAGGCAGAGATCGTAACGGACACGCCGATGTGAGCACTAATACGATTTCCTAACAGAAAACACCAACGAATTGGAAGCAATAGGCACATGTCTGATTACACCCAATACTTGCGGGAGACGAGTCTTTATTGTTATTCACATTGGGTAGAAACGCAGAATACAGAACGTTCTCAAAAATAACAAGGTAAAACAACATTTTGCTCTTATATCAGTAAGATTCACATCAAGTGAAGCTTATACTCAAGAAGTTTGAACGTAGCTAAATAAATATTCCGAGAAGAAGAATACTAATTGCAAATTAGGTTTCATGTCGTCCTTTGATGTGACCTTTCGCTTGTCACTTACTATACGTTCACCTTAACATTTCGATGCGGTTCAATTAATCTAATGCTAAGCATTATGTTTTTAATTCCATGTAATCAGGGTAACCAGTACAATTAGCGATCAACAATCACTCCAATTATACAATCGTCAGGATGTTACATTGCTAATTATGCGCGGATGATTAAATCTTTTATTTTCATTTGCATGGCATGTAATTAATTGTTTCTATGACGCGAGATCCTGTTACGACACCTTTTGCATATTCCAATAATTAACATAAAAATAAAAGGCAATTATTATTATTTATTTGATTGTTGCTCTATGATGGCAATATATTTATTTATTTGCTTACTTATTAAACCACCGGCCTTATCTATCCAAGTAAGTAAAATGCTGTATCGATCTTATAGCGTTGTTGTTTGTAGCGCCGTCGCCTTTACCTAATGTTCGATTTTTATTTCATGAATATTTTATTGATAAGTTGACAAAACGATAATCTTTTTTTATGTCCTTGATCCAAGAAAAATAAGACCCAAAATAAGAGAGCCCCGAGACCGTATGATTGTTTTTATTTACAAAAAATATGTACTTAGTTTATATTAACTAAAATAAAAACCAGGAGTTGCAGGCAACGGTCACTATCAATTTCCAATACATTCCCCCATCTAAATTAACGCATTTCTGTTATTTACAACTTTGTAGCTGTGGATATAAAGACTAAAAGAAAATTTCGTAGAGGAGATCGACGTACCCCCGACATAATTTTAAACTTTGTATCCTTGTATGGTAGCATATAGTTTTTTTCTTAGTGTAATAATAAGCATATATATGTGATTGTCACATATTTATTTTCGTTGGATGGTGCTAGACTAATTTATCACTATTAGTACAGTCTACAAAGGGTAAGTAAAAAGCCAGGGGTTTCATCTTTATAGCATATATCGTTACAAGCATCATAGGCTGCAGTAGCCGCTTACCATCAGGTGGACTGGGGCTTTACCATGATCTCCTATTGCCATGATAGTGTTTCTCGTATCATGAGATATATGTCTGTCACTGTCACACGGTGGAACTATAATTGTGATAAGAGCTTATGACAAGGCCCTTGTACATTTGTTTGTCGCCTTAGAAGTATTAAAAGAATTCTAAACGTCTAAAAGCAGAGTCAGGGTAACGAGCGGTAAATGGTAAAAAAACCCTCTAAAAAGCTAGCAAAGGAATAAAAAGCTAACTCTATTCATACCATACGACGCCTGCAATACGAATTGATCAAGAGTCATAAAAACTGTCAATACATAATTGGATTATTGAAAATGGTAAATAATCTGAAAAACTACAATACAAGTAATTTAATTCTAATAATATCAATGCCAATAAACCTGCGTTGTTTTTTTCGCAGATAGTACGAGTATACCGAGCCTTTGCAATTTTATCACATACATCTGTATCGCTTCCTTTTAATTTATCAATCTCTGTCAACGAGTGTGCGGATTAAGCGTCGTATCTGTTATATTAATCTGTGGCAGAATGGAATGCCGCTCGGACCTGCCTCAAGGAAGGGACGGTCAGGTTGTAATGTAATGTAAGCTGGACACGAGTAATAGTGCGCCGGCGCACCACGGTGTAATTTATTGCTATACGGCGTCTGTGGCACGAATACAAACTTACAGAAGGTCGGCTCCAATACATTGTCGAAAACAACAAGTATACCCACACATAGACACGCACATTACGATCGACTCACATTTTTGACAAGTTACTACTGGAATGTGCCCCAAGTGTAGATTTTGACATGTTTTTACGTTGTCGACATCGCTTGCATATTTTCCCCATTTTGTATGAGAACGTCGAACAGCGCCCCATGCGGCGAGTGTAGGAAGTTTTACGGCTCCACACATAAAAGCGCAAAACGCAAGGTCAAGGGACGACATTCGTACGTGTCAAAACCTATACCTACTTGGGGTACTGTATTCAGGACTACACGTATAGGATTCACAAACTACTTGAGGAGACAAAGATCCTCGTGCACGCGCGTCTATTTATAAGGCGTATAGTCAATCGCGTTGGGAGCCGCTTTTGTATTAATATTTCTTTTAATGGTTACGGCGATACCTGACTGCTTTCTGTGGTTAATTTTGATATTACGAGAAGAAAACCGTTAAGTTTGATACATTAATTGTAAATAATGTATAAAATTAAAATACAAAATTCAATGTTTCCCCATTACCAACCTTGTACACTTGACTTTACAACTGACACCAATTTTTATGAAAAAATAATTAGTATGAAGGTTAATAATTTACGAGGCTATTACTTTAAGCAATGTAATTAAATTAATAACTGTTCACTTACTTCGACATATATAAATAAACGCAGGCTTTCTACACCAGTAAAACGCGAATCGAATCTGATAAACTGGCGCTAATTTGTTTACTAGTGACTGGCCCAGGCTTCGCGCAGGATTATTGTGGGTTATTCCTAAGAGATAGACATATATAATATATACCATCGCGGACTTTTTAAGTTGTACAATACTGTATTAAATTATATTGATCTATTTCATAAGTCGAAGGGTTCAGCCAGAGTTTGCAATGTAAGCGCAAAAAAATTTTATACTACGTAGGGATTTGCTTATAAGCAAAATTTTATGAAAAAGAGTTTGAATTACTTATAACCTGTGGTGATTAAGTGGTTCCAGTCACGTGACAGGCAAGCAAAGCAAGTTCCAATCTCCCCGCTCTGTTTTTACCAAAGGAAACCGGCATAACCTCAGAAGAAATTTAAAGATTTATTATAAATTTAAAGAAATTAAAAGCACTATACTTAATACGGCGATGGACTTTTAACTACCAAGTTAATCTAAGCCTTAATAGCATGAAGGTTCTTTAATCTGATGATTTAGCTTTTAACTATTCTTGCATACATTAGCAAGAATAGTTAAAAGCTAAATATCCACGATAGCTAAATTGCATGGAATTCCTTTAATTTAGCTTAGGTTTAATGTTCCTTGCGGTTGCCATATCAGCATTAATAATTCCGCGCAAATTATACTACTACCTTTCGCAGCCATAACCTGTAATTAATTTTCTAATTAGTATTGAATTTCTATCATTGATAATAGGAGAAAATAGTGAACATACACAATCATAAAATTGGTTGTCCAGCCAGTATTTTAACACGTTGGTACTGTCAGCATCAAAGTACCGTGCTAAAAATATCGATTATACAAAAATATAATTTGCTACTATGAAATGAGTTAAAAATAATGGTAGTACCTATAGGTGCCTTCACGACCTGAGAAAATACATGCCCAGTTATCACTACTAGAGCTGACTGCTCATAACTCCTGACGTCACCTGTACATCAACAGCACCGTTTTTCCGCCCGTTACGTATTGATGCTCTATTCCTTAGAATCTCAAGTTTGTGAACTAGACGACAACCTAAATTCAGCTATGATAGTTTTCTGCACATTTGAGTGCATAATGCATTGGTTTCAAACTAGAACAGTTAAAGCCGCGGCTCTGCAGGCATAACGACCCTGGCTGGAAGATCTTCCCTTTGCTGGAGTTGAGCATGTTCACTCACTCGGCCTATATTCGCAAGATATCATGTATTATACATATACTAAAAGATAACTCATCAACATTCATATGACATACAGACTTTTATTCAGCTACTTTTGAAGTCGACTGTACGATAATATTGACACGATTGAAAAATAATTTGAGCTCTTCCCAAAGATTAATTATTTACTGATTCGTTATCGTGTATTCCCATCTTACGTTAATTAAATATTTCGTTAGTGTATTATGTTCTAAACGACCTGTGATTAGTTGATTGCTTTCACATAATTAGTTTGATTAATAAATAGTTAGTTAATATTTATTAAACTGACTTATTATTAACCCAAAACCAAAAGAAACATGAAATATAATTATGTTTTCTACGCGAGTTATTAAGGTTAAACGAGCCGTTATATTTTATCAGTTGCTTAAGTACATTATTTATGAATATTATTTTAATGGTTTAGATCAGTAATGTTACCGTGACCACTTTCTTATTGCAATGATAGTTTAACTCTTATTATGAGACAGATGTATATGACGTGTATAAGTCTGTCACTGTCACACAATGGAACTATAATGGCAATAAGAGCTTGTGGTAAGGCCGTGTTGATCAAGTAATCCTATATGATTCAAAGTGGAATTCATAATACTGGTAACTAAGGGAATCAGATAAGTCGCGAAGAGAAGAGGGCTATAGTTTTGTTGGTCACCATCGACTGTAATTAGTATCATGTTCCGACGATTTGAAAGAACTTCGTTAAAAGTTGAATTGGAAAAAAAATACGCCAACAATGACAATACTAGAACTAACCTAGAAAATAAAATGTTTGATTAAATAATTCCTAAAGTAAACAATCACATCTCCATTGATGAAGCGTTTCCAAGGAAAGCACTCGTGCGCAATGCCTTTAACCAAACATAAATAAATCATGAACACACTCACCGATGAGTCGAAACTTCGTCATTCACAAGACCTTTAGAAATGTGAAAAGTCCCAAATCCGTGTCAATTCAATAAAAATACTAATGTGTTAACACAAGCTGTTGCATTGTTTGTTATTGGTGAAACAAACGACTGCGCGTGCGCACGACGTGGCTATTGTCTATGATGTTTTATGAACGGTTCAAGTGGTGGAATAGTAGCGAGTGCTTAATATTATGGAAATATGCTATACGATTTGCGAACTAAAATGATGGAGGAAACTCGTCTATTCTCATACATACAACAAAACTATTCCCACTATATACATATAGTCGTAACATTTGGGTAGACATGCGTCTGTAAGCCTCAAATTGTTAAACCTTAACGTAAACTGACTACTCTTCCAATGGCCCGGTGATTAAAAAGCGTGATGCATGGTGCTGGAATATTAGGAAGACAGCATACAAACACCGTTCCACCAGCTAGCTGACGTATTTCATCGCGTCCACATTTATTGCTGCTAGATAGATGGTTATAAGATTATGTTAGGTGGCAACTGTATTACGCGAGTTATTGCGGAGCTGTATAGCTTCATAGCATGATCATTAAGATTTTATTGTTCTGAAGTAAGTGTTTAGAAATAATTATATGAAAGCGAAAGGGTCATGTTACTCATGTTCGCCACTCTGCGTCGATTCAGTGCAATTTGATGGAATTTAAGTGCAACGCACGACCTCCGCTTTTTCGTAACTCTTGCAACTTGGCATGATTACGTAGTAAAATAATGATTTAAAGACAAAATGATGCCATCAGAACATGACATCTGTACAAAGGCCTGTAATTTGGTAGCGATCAGAGCCATCATCAAAATTGCGGGCAAGGACGGGCCATAATGCGTATAATATCCATAACGCTCCGACCTTGTACCACACCCCAGTAACAGGGCCCGTCTAAGTGTGCCGCTAAAAGTATTACCTTCGCCCTAATGAGATTATAACCTTACCGAGGCTTTCGTCTCACAAACGAGATGGTAACTATCCCGTTTATTACAAGTAATACTAGTTACCAGATGCGCCTCACTGGTTCACCTGACCTGACTATTTTCTAACAGGAACTGAGTCTTTCGGCCTAAACCATAATGGTAGTTACCATCCAGCCCTTAATCTATCTCTAGGAATAATCACACGCACTGTGCTCGACTATTCAACATGGCATTAAGAAAAATAGATTGTCAAAGATTTCCACTGGGTTGCAGAGCCATTCCCCAGTCAATAACTATAAAGTCTTCAATGACGCCTTTGAAGATCTACGTGACTGCTACAATTAACTTGATTTCCGAAACAAGAAAAAAACAGATAAACAGTGTCCATCGATCCGAAGCATCAGGTATTGAGTCAACTGGTTTAACCAGTCTCTGAGTCCCGATATCGGAAAGCGAGTAGATAGGTGAGGTTGCGTAGGTCAGACGACAGCCTCTATGCATGTGTCAGCCGCTAGTTGCAACCTTGCAGCTCGACAGATCAGTGTCCACGAGTGCTTAAGTTTTACGTCTGCCACTCATCATTTCGATTCCCTGTCTGAGAGTTGGAGAGAGTATTCTGATACCTATACTTACATATATACATCGTAACACATGAGGGGCTTTGGATAGTGATTGGGATTGACCGTAAAGAGCGCCGGTTATCTCTAGTTTTACAGATCACTTTTCAACGTCAATAACTCGATCAATGAAGGTATCCTAAGAGATTTAACCCAACAGAATATTGCACGTTAGGATTAGAAATAAACCTTCCATTCCATATAACCGTTACTTGCAATGAGTTACTTGGTTATTTACTTAGGTGCTTTCTACCACACGAGCGCAGTGTATATTTAAGGGTGAAATTTACATAAACCTGTTTGCTCAAGTTAGTCAGCTTTATACTTAAATATATTTAGCGGGATCGTGCCGGGAACCTTGTGTAACACACACACGTAAACATAGTATATGCATGTGAAGTGGCACGCATACCTGGTGTGGGTGAAGTAGTCGGAAGCCAAGTGGTTGAAGTGGTATTACAAGATAACATCAAAACAAATTGTACTAACATAACTGCTGCAGAAGTGTCTCTGTCTCAATCACTAAAGTAGATTGTTTGCATTTAATCTAATTAGTGAGCGACACATTACATAATGCATAAACTACTATAATTTACAACAAAAGCGGGTAATTTTATGAATAATAGCACTGTAAGTGTAGGAAATGAAACAAACCAATAATAACTTGTAAACAATTAAAATCTAAAAGGCCATAATGGCATCTTTCACGTCAAAATCCCAAATGAGTGGATTGTCCCACATCTCATTAATGTGCTCTTTAGTCGCGGTAATTAATTGCACACTTAGACGAAACTGAGGCATACACTACTCTTTAGGGTGGAGCCTATGCATTTGACAGGATCGAAATCAATGTTACATGTTAAACAACAAAAAAAATCAAGTATTTTAGTTTGACAAACAATTATCCAAATAGCCACGTGGTTGTGGCTACTAGCTAATTAACGATACATATATCACGTTGACGTGCTTATGTACTTATTGTGTCCATAATAATACTTGACATAAGGGTAGTCCCATCTCTTTTTGTGATACGGATTTCAAAATGGATGGACCTAGTATATTAATATTTAATAATAACGGAGATAGAGACCATTGCAAACACTTACTGAATGAAGAAGATGCTGGCAATATTAAACTCTACTATCTTATATCTGTCGCGGTTATAAATCTCTCTTCATTCTCCAAGTTAACAGTTTGATTTGATGACAGCACAAAAATACAAAATTAACATTTCTGTAATAGATTTTGTGACAAAACTCTAGAAATTATGTTGTTTTCAAAGTAAACAGTTATAGATTATGAAAACATGAAAAAAATATTGCAATGATGTCATATAATCGGACAACTGTGTGATACAGTCTGTTACGTCTTCTTCAATACATTAGTCACATATTTACTTAGGAATCCACTTTTACCTTGCCGATATAGCGTGCAATGATTCACTATCATTACGTGAACACTAATAAAATTACATATTCGATTGAGAGTGAAATCGAAAGAGTCGAGTGTAACGTGGCTCTTTACAGTACATACACACCTGCAATTAATTATGATGAGAAATTATACTGATGTGAAGTCAAGCAAGAAGACTACATCATCATCTCCCTGGCCTTATCACATACATTGTTGGGATACTTTATTCAACACGATGTGGCTGCTCACCTGATTTATATACGAAGCGACTGCGAGGAAAATCGGTAATCAGAATTAATACAGTTGTCAAACCCTCTTAGGCCTCCGACTGACCTGTACCGATTGTCAAAGATGTTAAATTGGCATCCGGGACCGACGGCTCAACGAGCTTTCCGAGGCACGGAGGGAACTCGAGCGGTCACCCATCCAACTGGCTTGAGCTAGAGTTCCTTAACTTCGCTGGACGGATGATATGTGTAATAGCAACTGCAAAAGACTACATATAATAAAGAGAAATGCTGAAATCCTGAATAGATCACAAGGGAGCCTGATACTTCAATATTTCCATGTTATATAACTATGTAGAATTTTTTTCTAAGTACTTTATTAAAACTAGCTGTGACCCGCGGTTTCAATCGCGCAGAGTTAATTTAATGAGAGTCCCGCGGAACCCTTATGCTTTTTTAAAATCAAAGTAGCTTAAATTTTATTTATCTGTATAGTTTGCAGGCAAACGAAGTGCAGAATATTAAAATAATCCAGAAAAAAAAATAACGAATAATAAAGTAACAAGGCACTGACGTAGCTTTAATTAAGTGTGTACTGTCAATAACAACGTTGGGGGAGTTACGTGTGGTTGGATGTGATACAAATATAATCAATCATCGAGTCGATAGTACCGCGAGCTATCGATTATTTATTAGCTACTTACTCATTGCAACTTGGCTCACTAAAACGAATTGTGAAAGGTTTTTTAATCGACCCCTATTAGTTCCCTTATTCGAGATTACGAACTCAAGGTTAGTTTTCTAAACTAAAGAAACTCAAAGTTATGTTTAATTGAGGTTTGTAATTACAACTATAACAGGGTCGGGATTTTCACAAACTTTCTATGTGTAGGTATGTATTTGGCTATCATTATCACGCACGCCTACAAAGCAACGTTATTCGCAATTCTCACGAACAACATCACTGAGCTGTTACATTTTGTGTAAGAGATCTTCCAGCAAACATGGACGACATTTATAGATCAAAGGAGGTACATAAACAGAAACAAGAAACGAAAGTCGAAGCACTGGAATAAATTGATTAGCTCAGGACCAGAGAGCGTTGTATTGGACGTTACACGTTGCATCAGTAGATTCCTTCGTCCAGGAGTCTCTAGTATTTATAGATATATCTATCGATTGTTTCTCCAATGTGACGAGAGAACATCTCTTCGACCTTAAGGGTGCAATAATTAATTACTTTTAAAAAAAACATTCCTAAAGGTCAAGGCGTGATACATTTCATCACGCTATGACCGCAAAGCACCCACCCGCAGACGGCATATCCCTAACATTTGAATGAAAAACAAATAGTCCATTCTAGCTCACAATGTTAATGAAAACAGCATTGTGTAGTATACGCTGATACAATGGCTGGAGGAGTGCGCTTGAGGTGCCGGCTGACATGTAATAGCCACGGATGCATAACAATCGATACAAAGGATTAACACATACTACATACTTTAATGTGGTAAACATTTTGGTGCTGTCAAGACTTCAGTATTTCTATCACTTATTTTGTACAGAGATGTTGGTTTGAAACGAAGCAGTAGTGATGATTAGTTAACGTTGAAATATGATGAATGATCGCAACTGCACAAAGTTTTATAATTCCAAGCATCCTCATAAGTGAATCTGTTCCAAACACAGGCGACAAATTAATCGCGATGTAGCTAATGCCGCTCGCAACCATAGTGGACTAGATTGTGTAACAACTCTATCAATTGATTTAAATTAATACTACGCACGTACTGAGAAAGAAATCTCGATAGCTTGAAGTTGTGCGTGATTGTCTGTTCTGGTTCCGAGTGGCGGGCGATACACTTCTAGTTAATAACAACGTAGGTTACGTAGGTAGGTAATACGTGTACTTTTTATATGGAGGATCGGAGATTGCTTCTATGGTCTATACGCTGACGACCTCAGGTGGCGCTAGCTAAATCTACAGTAAAAACAACCCCAACGAGCCACCGTGTATATATAAACCCACATCTTATAGTAACTCAGTTTACAATAAAAGTCCGTCCGACTGAAACTATGTTTCATTTACGTTAGACTGAGTTTAAACATGACCAATGAACCAAAATAATGTACACAATCTCCATAGACCTTAGACCTAGTTAAAACAGTAAATTGTTGAACTAAATCAGCGCTTAAGTTTAATTAGAGTAGTCACGCAACAAGGTAATGTAACAAATTGTTATAATCAGGGTAAAATACCTAACCATACAGTCATTATGTGGTAAATTGCTATAAAGAAAACCATTGAAAGAAAATGTAAGGGCTTTATAAGACATTTGCAGAACATAAGAACTTATAGACGAAAAATATCTATAATTCGTAATAGACAATTTAACAACACCCGTGCATCGGAATAATAATCAAGTCCCGCAAGGTGTTACCTATTTATGTTTGTCTTCTAAATACGAAACAATAGTGAACGCGATAGAAGGCAGAATTTATAACAGCCAAGCTAAATATAAATATTGTTAGGCTGCATTTGGAAGCAGGAATTCCGAGAGATTATCTCATATAAACTAGTCTCAGTTGTAACAAGGTGGAATCCGTGTTGCGAGCGCGTCGTGCGGTCACTCCACGATTTGATGCAGACAACTATGGTATGGCTTTTGCATACTAATTGACCGTAGCAACGAAGTATGGAATCTATTCGGCTTTATTTTGCTATTCAATTCTGCATGGCATTCTACACGTGGATAAACGACGTGATAAAATTATTTATTAAATTTGCTATGAGAATAACAAAACAGTAAGTTATCTTAGAATTCATCTAATCAAAACAAAATGATACACATCCCACTGATCACTGGATGTAGCTTTGCCAAATTGAGCATCATCCGTAGTATTCAGTGAACAGACACAGTTTATCAAAAGATAAAACATGGGGCTGAGAATAGAAACCTTGGACACCCCAAGCTTTTAAAATCAATAAAATTAATAAATACTGTAAATAATTACATATATCAAAATTGTTCCCAACCATAAAACACATATTGTAAATGATAGCCACGATAAAATCCTAAAGGTTGATATTTTTATATGGTATCATCATCACATAGACAACCCTAACGAGGTCAACTTCCGTCGCTCCATGCATCTTCGTCCAAGCGTAGCGGACGTACAAAACGACCCAGCCTAAATTTGTCATACCTACATATTATCGTCTACATCACGCGTTTATGTTGGACACTATACGAAGGCAAGGCGGAGTGCAACGACCGTATTATATCACATGATTGGGGATTCTTGAATTGGCGACGTCCATTTTATCGTTTGGATAATGGATACATTTAATTTGATTAAGTTTTCGTATTTGAGAGTGCACACATAATAATCATCTAAGCTTATTATTATGCTACCCATTATTTGAAACATCACGGCATTAAGTACCAGAAGCAGATGACTTAGTATATTCAAATCAAACATAATCTTCTAAAATAACATCGGATTATTTAAGAAAAAAACTGATTTCGCCTAGCAGAAAATGCCTGCTATAATCTTATAGGCATGATTATAACTGGCATCTCCGCTACTTAATATCAAAATAATATTTTTTGACACAATTTGTTTCTTGAGATCTATTCAGAAACATTTCAAAATGTAACAGT
The DNA here is from genome assembly GCA_964035505.1 of Watsonalla cultraria. Lineage (NCBI taxonomy): Eukaryota > Metazoa > Arthropoda > Insecta > Lepidoptera > Drepanidae > Watsonalla > Watsonalla cultraria. The sequence goes on along the minus strand of OZ037732.1, from coordinate 4,708,758 downwards.
AGAAATGGTAGCTCGAGGCGTTCTCGTGACGAGCTTTTTCTCATCCGCACTCAATTCATTATTATAATACCATTAACATAGCACACTGATGAGATTTTAATGAAGAGTTCAATATAAAACACTCGTGTCACTGCGCTATTGTCGGTAACAGCCTTTACAAATATACAGTCTGACTCAAAGCTAAGTATTTTCTTGGGCCTTAGAGACGCAGCCGGTTTGAATGTCAAGGTTAAGATCAAGGTGGTTCAAATGTGATGCGCAGTTTGGGTACCTGTTTAAAATAAGGACAGACTGTTTCCAGACAGAAACACTTATGTAGATGGAAATTACATTTGATAAATATGTCATCTTGATTGATATAATTGACCAAATATAACGAGAAATTTGAACATGGATTTGTACAATAGTGTCAAGCTTTCTTTTCCGATCGAGGCCGTAGATGTTACCACACTTTTACAATCCAGGGGGAAGATAGTGTAATACTGTGGTTTAACCAGCGATGCCTTACATGTGCGTGACCCCTAAGTGGCGTTAAACGAACAGCAACTTCAAGAAAAGTGGGGCACAAAGGGATAACACGCTAATAGCTGCTTACCCAATATGCGGACTGCATGCTTCTTTTTAAAATTTTAATATTAAAACTTGTGGTCTTTCAAAGCCGTTCCATTGATTCAATGTGTACTTACAAGTTAGTAAACCGAGCAGTGTGGCGACTCCCTTCCTCGTCGGTAAGCTACCGCCGTGTCATCGATGTACGCACTTCGAACACCTGGCCCTGCGGACAAGTAACAGATTATTAAGCGAGTCAAATACAAGGGCTTCATTAATAGGGGTGACAAGCAAGGCATGACCATTAGTTTTTGGGGAAACACATTTCTGGGATATCTTTTTGTGGTCATATGCTACCAAGTAAGTACTTACTTTGATATTAAAATATATTGACACAGAATTGTAAGAGAGTGTCTAGTGAGTGTCTTCTTGGCTCACTAACAACCATTTCAGTCCTTGTTTTCTGCTAATGACAAAACAGATTACTCGACAATTTTAGCCATAAAAGAGATCGGTTCCCAGTTTTTCTGGAATATGAAGCAGGTTTAAGGCATAGCAAAGTGCAAACTATAAGTAACTAACTGGAAGAGTAAATTATATGTAATGGTTAAATGGGCTTTATAGGTTCACAGCACTACAAATACAAATCAGTGACATAAGGTGCTCATTTTGAGACCTACCTGGTAGAATAGGTAGGATTCCATAAGAAAACTACATGGAAATAAAATCATGTTTACAGATATCAAAGGAATTTAGCGCCCTTAAATAAACATTGACTCTTTTAATTGACACGTGTTCATTAGTGTACTCAAAATTACGAAAATTTCGCTCGCAGCCCTGACGGTAATATAGCTCCCAAATTCTACGTTAAGACTATTTCAAAATTGCGGGCAGCATTGAGCGAATACCGAGGCCCAAATACGTATTAAGGCGCCCCGATACGACCCTAATATCAGAAGCAATATCTGTGAAGCGCTGGAGATTGATTCGTTGGTCATCATATGCATGATTATAATTATTATGACACATATCTATGAAATTAGGTAGGGCGAGGGTACCCACGAGTCACGACTTAGGGGCGATTTTCATCAACTAATATTAGAGCCGTGTATAGGCGCCTTTAGCCTGAGTATAATCTGTACATGATGTGTGCACAGCTCAACCAAGGCCGGATGTCTACAATGGGCGACCTTGAGCTACCCTCCCCTCGTCTACTATCCCAGTCAGACAACATGCTACTTTAAATTCAGGGAGCACGCTCCAGTTTTTAATGACCCTTCTGAGGGAATAAGATGTTTTGAAGTGGAACTCAGCGCGCGTAGTCATTAAGGGGAGCTGGTGCTGCATTGCCAGTACCATCTTCGTGAAGATTTCTTATCTAGATGATGTCGAAAATTGGGATATATCCACGCTCAAATATCAGTTTATTCATCGGAATATGTACAGGGTTTCTAAGACAGTGTAATTATAATACACTAACTAGTTCTGCTTTTAAAAGCATTGAATACCACAATACAAGTTCTATTTCATTAAAAGGCTCTTATTATAATAATCATGACGATTCATATTTTTCCATGAATCATTTGTGCAACCATTAAGGTCATGAATGGTATGTTTTTCAATAACAAATTACATATTGCTGCTTTATTAAGGGGACAATTGTCTCCCTGACTGTTTCGTCTGTTTGTACTGGCTAATCTCTGAAAAGACATATTTTAACGGGACTTTCACTGGCCGATAGCTGATGTTATAAGGAACAACTAAGATTTCACAACTTTTATAGTAGAGAATAAAAAATATCACTAAGTAGCATAGTTTGTATTGTTAATAAATAAACCGTGGGGCACCAAACATTTCAGAACTTGTTATATATCGTAAAAAGTTTGATGGGCGATCATACACTTTTATAGAGTCATCAAAACAGAGTTGGCAGGTACTTCACCGTTTTCGGATAAGGAATCTAATTAGCCTTAATCCGATTGAAACATTATAGGACTAAAAAAGCTAATATAAGCCAAATTGTAGCAAAAAAAACTCGCTCGTCAACATATCTGCCCGACGCTTGTTGGTAATTTGCAACGTTTGCAGCGTCGAGGGGACATTTTCCATTAGAATGCCGACCAAGAGGCTAATCCTTCGTCGACCGCAATCCCGCAAATTGTATTAGTGTAACCGTGTGGACGACGGTAGGGTATCGGACGGGTTTCAAGCCTTGATCAGGGTGTTTACATTTGAAACGTTGTTACAATAAAAGATTCTCAGTATATGTAGAGTAAGTTGATTATGAAAAGGTTAAATTATTCATTTCCCGTTCTCAATATAAAATGACGGAAAAAAAATATCCGTTGTTGGTGTTGTATTTGGTGCGAAATCCGGATAATATTGTCTTATATACATCTGGATACAGGGTACATATTGATGTCAGAGAGTTATAAAATTACATAAGATTATCACTTCGTTCTTTATCGGGTATCGTCAGTTAATTCAATAACAACATTGAATAATGAATTTCGCAAAATATTACTTCGGAAAGAATTCAACAACGCTGGCCAACAAAGTTTATCGTTACATTTGAAACGAACACGTTGTCTTAATTAATGAATAAATCAATTTCTAAGTAAATGAACACAGCAAACATTCTAACAGCAACTCAACGCGTAAAGCTTTCGATCATAACTCAATTAACGAGCAATGAATAACTTTAGAAATCGAAAGGGGAACTATTACAAATGTGAGAGATCCAGCTATTTCGCTAACGCTGTTACTGGCTTTAATATAAAAGCACCAATTTGTTCGCAATAGTAGAATTAATGTAATAAATCTTTAGATGTTCAAGTTGCGTCAATGGCGTATGTGATTATCTGATCACTGATTATAGACTAAGCAGCGTGAATCGTTATAGATATATCCCAAGTATAGGTTTAAACATTGTCGACATTCGATTGCACATTTGATAAGCATTGAAACGAGTTGATCCGCCATCTTTAGAATTCAACCACAGCCCGCCTCTGAAAAAAGTATCAACACATTTTGAGCAACGCAACAACACAAGTTCATTCGAGGACGTTTTAAAGTGTCAATTCCTAATACTTGGAGCACTGCTTCACACACGTTTCACACAATACTTGGGAGATAAATCTTAAATAAAACACAATCGCGTGAGTAGATGCAATGACCATTTCCACGGTGACTGGGTCAAGACAATTACCTTCTAAATAATTCATAGTAACTGGACGGAAGAGAACGCCATTCATCATCAAACAATCCAGATAATTATGTAATGCCTTTTTTTGGGATTGCCGAGACCCTACATGTATATAGATAAATACTATGTGACGTCATAACTTCTTCACTTTTATTGTGGTTTTCATGAGAATTCTAATTTCAATTTGCAATGCCTCCTTATAACTAAACATAGTTTAAACCAAATTAGACCAAACTCGAAACAAAACTATGTCTATCCCTTTCAAAATCCGTACCACAAGAGATGGAACTGCTAACCAAACCAAAGATTAGCTTAGGCGGTTTTTATTGTGGTCTAAAGAAGGTTCTAATTTCAATTTGCACACATGGAGGTCAAAACCTTCAATATAACCCATAACTTAATCCCCAGAGGTAATATTTAATATGCTTATCTTGATTGACAATCAATGTTAAAGTTTTGAAAGAAAATACGGCTGCCAATCAAACCCTTTATATATACAATTTAAATTGAATTGAGAATATGACAAGTAATCTTAAGTATTGATTAGATTGGAGCTGCTACCAAGACTCCTTGAGCAATTATGATGTTATTAACACACAAACAATTAAGAATATGTATACAAAATTTCAGTCATAAAATGAAGAGACTGTAGGCACAGTACAAATATAAACTTAAGTAACCAGTATGAAATGTAGACCATTTTTTTGAAATAAGAACGTTTGCTACATTACGCGTACACTACTAACCTTTTTATTATTTAAGCACTCCTTTATTTATACTGTCGAAGTAAATTTAGGAATTTGAATTTTAGATAAATCTCTGTAAAAGTGGTAAGTAAATGACATACTTAAATATCGACCACTACGTGACACCCTGATTGACATTACGCTAAGGTCGCTTATTATCTCGTAGATGTCAGTGTGAGTGTTTCATTTCGAAAAAAATGTTGCTAGACTCCGTACTGCTTGTAGTAAGCTTATTTTATTCTGTGCTGTATGATTGCGTAAGTGAATAGAGTATTCTGAATATTTTTCTCGTAAGATCTATTTCTGCCCCGCCTGCTGTAATTGCTATTGAAAGGTCTGTACTTCCGGATGAAATTCGAGCCGTAGTAATAGTGAATGGTTATAATTAGTTCCTTTGGTAGGATTTATTGATACGGCCTCGTGATTGAAACAGTATATTTTCTTAGGACAGTTAACAATCAACATCAGTCACAGCAAGGGGTCCGATTGACCTTGCAGAAAAAGGGCAACTAGAGCCAAGACCAGATGCGTATCTCGTTAGTCCGTGGAATGTTGGTAAAAGGTCCGCAGCGAACGGTCGCATGCCCTATCTGCTACCGGATTGCTCGATTTTGGAGAACGATTCAGATCTATGGAGCATTCCTACTCCATATTTGGAATGGATTCTATCGTATTGGGATCCAAAACTGAACCTTAGCTACAGCATATTATCAATTAGACATCTTTTTGACTCGTAGCAGTAGCTTTCGAATTTAAGACTTTGAACATTGATAGGTGTTGTTCAAACCTCGATTCATTAAAGGTAATGCGGTTACACTATCTAGAATAAAAATTATCTTACAGATGCCGTCACGACTTATGAACGCCGACATTGTTTAAATAGTCATTTTATGAGTCTGTCTCCGTCTATCCGTATGGTGCAACGCAAATTAAATACTTAGGCAGTTAGCCCCTCCTATTTTAGCTCAGCGCTCATAACTCGCGACGGCACCTGTACTACGTATTCTTTAACATGATTGATTCAAACATACTATTTTTAATATAAAGTGGTACCATTAATTTCAATCTTCAAGTCATTACGGCCTTACTTAATTTAATACTTACAAGGTCCACTCATGTGTAAACATATAAAACTAATAAAAGCAATAACATTTTACATTAGATTCCAATTAAATGAATATTCATATATGCTAATAAGCCTCACATAACAAATCACGGCACCGGGAAAGCATAGTATATTTGGAAGAAACGATACTCCTCAATAATAATCTATACTCTAAACAGATAAATAAAATTGAAGTGTCTGTTTGTAATTCCAAAATAACAGCTTTTCACTAAATGCATATGAAAGTACACGCTACTGAAATTAAAAAACCAATTTTTAAAATTTTTTCTCTGTCTGTCTGTTTGTCCCGGGTTATCTCTGAAGCGGCTGGACCGATTTTAACGGGTCTTTCACTGACGGGTAGCTGATGTTTCAAGGAGTAACTTAGGCTCCATTTATTTATTAAAAATATTAGGGTTCCGGGACAATAAGGATGAAACTAAATCTACGCGAGTGAAACCGCGGGGCACAGCTAGTAAATAATATAAATTAGAAGTAATGATAGTAAAGTTTGTTAATGAAGAATATGCTTTAATTACGTACCATCATCATCTCCCAGGCCTTATCGGCACGGTTGGGGTCGGCACTTGATACAACCCGATGCGGCTGTCATCTGATTTGAACACAAAGCTACTGCCTTCTGACCTTCCCAACCCCTAAGAAGAAAATCTGTGATCTGGATTAAATCAGTTGTCAGGCTTAGGCTTCTGACTGACTTGTAACGATTGCCAAGTTCTTAAATTGGCAACCGGGTCCAACAGCTTCACGTGTTCTCCGAGGCACGGAGGGAACTCGGGCAGTCATCCATCCAACTACTGGAATAGGTTGGGGTTGCTTAACTTCGCTGATCAAATCAACTTTAATTACGTACATATCGTGTATTTATTATTACAAATTAAATTGAATGGAATTAAGTACGTAAGTACCTACCAACGAAAATAAATATTGGATTAAGTACATTTACTTTCAAGATGTTTGTGGACTCCATATCCGTAGAAATCTGAGAAGTCTATCGCAGAGGTACAAATAATAGGAACTTAAAGTAAAGATAACTTATTGATCGACAAGAGCTTTCTCGAGTTACCACGGTCGGTTGGTACGAATGAACGTGTTTACTATGCCGCATTCTTCAGACACCAGCTGCGTTATTCTATAAGGTCAATTTCGTATCTTTTAAACCGACACCTGACGTCGAGTTCGACGCTGAAACCTTACAGAATAACGCAGAAGTATTTCTCATTTTATACCATTTCTCGCAATATCTATTGGGATAACATTAGAACCATTAAAACTCTATGTATGGAAACAATAATTTCTGTAAGTACTAAGAAGTACTACTTAATTATGTGGTACGAGTTTCATCTACATCTACAAAAACCTATTTCTGTACAGGAATCAGCTCATTCAGTCTTAAGACTTAAGAGTCATTAAGTACAATAAAGTCCATTTTGCAATGAACTTTATTTATATTTTTTTAAAGCTCACAAAACCAATGGGCCTAGCACTAAAATACCGTGTCCGCGGTACAGACCAGCCGCACTGCCATTAACATACCTTATGCCCACGCACATTGAGCCTACATCGCCCATACGACCAAATTTAGATACTATCTCCATAGATACAATGTTTAAATTCCTTTGAAAGATACAAGACGAGCTGGTTCGCGATCGTAGACCATAACCGATACCGGTAACAGGTATGAATATTATCAATAAAAACGGTTTTACGGTTTAAGCTACGTATTTTGATGGTATAAAAGGCCTTGAAGTCGGCCTTTTCAGCCTAAGAGTACTGTTAGTCTGTGAACCAAGCGAGTGCTGGAATGACTTGTCCAAAGCTGGTTTTTTATTGACTCCTTGTTAGAATGAAAATTATCTTCTTTACCATATTAATACGTTGTCGTGACGATCACATCGACGATCTCATCAGGCCTCGTCAGGTGATCTCAGATCCGGGATATGTGTTTCAATATTAAAATACCACAAATACTTTGCCATGCCGATCCTACGTCATAATCAATTTGTGGCCTATGACTCACGTGAAATTAATTTTTATTAATGAATATGCTACCATTTACTTATAACATTCCGCAAAGTCGAACAAAAGCTGCGATAAGGCCGTTTCAGACTTGTATTGTTCTGTAACCAAAAACTTTTTGCCTAATTTTGTATCTAAGAAATCCCTCTGGAATTTAAATAAATATTTATTTAAGATAGAAGAGAGAAGGCGAATGGGAAATAAGTACTTAAGTATTTCCTTTTCCTTTAAGTAAGTAATAACGAAATGGAAAATATTCAAAATTCTAAATTATGTTATTAAGTAACCCTCTAGTAATTGTAATTGGCCTCTTGCATCTATGAGCAGTAGCACTAGCAGAGCTGTAAACAGGCAATACTGCATTGATCATAACAAAACATTGACTTGATATTAAAACACAAGGGTCCTTCAATACATCAATTTCCAGCTCGTTATAATTTAACAATAGCAATCAGATGCTATTACTTTCGCTCGACAACACTTCGGATTTATTTGTAGTATTGTGATCCAGTTTAAGGTAGTTAAGAACCGATTTGGAAGTACCGTTGGCTTGTTATGTGCAAGCAATCGTATTTTATTGATACGCCGTAGAAATAATGGCGTCTGCGTCTTAGAGACAGGTATGCGATTAAGTATTCACAAGTCCTAGTCAATATCCGGGTTTCCAAAGACTATTATTTCATTCCTTATTCCTTCCTTGCTATATTTCAGAGGGCTTAACTATTCAGGGGGCCTAATACGATCGGTTTAAGCAGATCGTATTAAGAGCTTCTGAGCTGTGACGTTTCAATTTGGTACCGTAAATTTAAACGAAAAAAGCTTTTAACTAACGCTGCTTAAACGATCATAGTTGCCCCCAATTCTATATCACAGATCATCGAGACAGTCATAGAACAGTATGGGGTAAGCGCAATTATTATGGTCGGTACTCTTCACCGTTCAGCAGTAACGTCTCTAAAAAAACAATGTGTATCGATGTCCCAACAGATAGGAAAGGTGTTTTTGTTACAAATCCTGTTTCCGATCGGTAAACACCTGTGTTGGAATAAGCCGGCAGTTATTCCAACACAGGTGAAGCAGGTAAGCAATTATAGCAACATTGAGGTGTCTTGTAATTTAGGGTAATGTTTGTAAATACTACATCCGGCAAGAAATCGCTCCGGGTCTCACCCCGGGAAGTAAATGTTAACAAACGTTCAGAAATCGGCCGACAAGGTCTATTGCCGCAATAGACCGACGGATGAGCCGCGACCCAATTTCTAAACGTTTCCGGAAATAACCGGGGTAGTTGGCGATTGCAACAGTAACACGGCGGGCGGTGGACCGTGCTTCCACTTCACCACGTACGTTGGAGAATCACATTCGAAATTGCCTAATTTTCCACCGAGGTCGATGCAATGTAACACACCAAATATCTTGTATTAACATTATAAAATCGCCTTCAAATACCAAATTAAAAATGCGGTTCGAATTTTTATAATTGGCAAGCTACAGACACAACCTCGGGCACTACAATGCAAATTAGAATGCAAACAACATCACAACGTCGCTATTAAAGATTACGCCTGCACATATCTGCTTGCCCAAGATTTGAAATGGTATGCGAAAGTAGGAAACGGTAATCTAATGGCATATTATTAAACTAAACACATTATATTAAGCTTTGCGGAATAAAATACAGGAAATATAGAGCGACTGCTTACGAATGATACATACAAATTCTAGACGGAAGGAACAAATACATGACTTCCAAGTGCGAGGTTTAACTATTTTTAAATCCATTTCTCTGTTCCCGCAGACAGAGCGGCTCGGCAACTCTGCCTACAATATTTTATTGCACATAAAACACAGACGTCCTAAAAAACTTAGGAATAGAAAGATCCAACATATTGTGTAGCCGCAACTTAGATGTATATAGAGTAATAGCGATCCATCCTCACTTCGTTTCGTTTTACGAATTTTCAAAACTACTTATTGAGTAATAAAGACTGACATTTCTCAAGTGCATTTACATTTACTTACTTAATACAGATTTTTTAGTTATAATCCATCGGAGTTCATCGCCTTGATGTTAGTAAAAATCGTATCAAGATCCCCAAAGAATTTTCAAAAATGCGTTTGAATTGACAAAAGAATGTTTTATGGAAATCGCAACTTAATTTATGTACTTACATATTTAAAGATCCTTGAATGTACCGAGTTTCCATTTCACTTGATCGACACTGTGAGTGTAATTTGGGCACTTCATTATGCTATAAATTAGCGCAAATAAAATGGCAGCAGAGAAAGTATTTTTTGTGAAGCAATGTAAAATAGCTGGTAAACTCTCTAGAGATAGCTAATTAGGAGGTTAAGAGCACGCCTCAGCCGCCTTGAGCCAAGTTGTAGACACATGTCGCGGATTATGATGAATGAGAGCAGCCAATTAATACTTGAGCTTGAAATTACAGCCTTAACATGGGTAATGAGCCCGCGTCTGGCAGGTAAATGTTAGAATAATGATTATACGCTAAATTACGATTACATTGCGCACTTAATGACGAGGGAAAATATGTGAAACATTTTAAATCGTTATTGAAAGGTCATAGGAGTCATATAACGCTCATCGACAGATTATGATCGTATTTATCTTACTAATCGGTCGCCGTAAAGGCTACTTAGTACGCACGTAGTGTAAATAAATAATTATTTACACTATCCTGTGATTAAGTCGGATAAGTTAACATGTTTCCGATAAAACACTCAATTATTTCAGTAACATTTTACTTAAACTGAACTACTTTGGTTAGTTTTACTTAAATTTTTTAGCGCCCGGTAAGTAATTAGAATTAAGTACTTAATTCACTTTTTAGGATGTATTTGGTAATTTTCAGGCCGGTTCTTTTCTAAGTCAGCCTTCTAAGTAGTTCTCTAGTCTAGTTAATTCAAGGTAATTATTATGCTTTTGTGTGTAGTCTCGAGTTTCAAGAAGTCAATATAAACGAGAAAGTATTGATATACTTAATATACAACTAAGTAACGGTTTAGTTTTAATACACTTTGTTTAGTGTCCAGTTGTAGCCACTAGCCAGTGACAGTAATGGTATAATGGATGGTAATAATAGAAAAACGTATTACGCCGGATGAAACTAACACGTGATACGGACAGGACGATTATGAGTGCCGTGGTAGTAAATAAAATGTGCGCAACTGGTTTCTTATTTCCATTGGTCAATAAGCACTAAATAATGAGTCAGTATTCGCAATAAGTTACAGTTCACAATGCGAGCACTCGCTGAAGCAAAATGATTAGACAAGCACTGCATTGTTCTGGGGTAAAGTCTAGTTGAATTAAAGTCACATAATTATCATTGAGCTATTATTATTACTCACGTAGTTTTGGCTTGTTGGTAGGCAATTATGCAAACGATTTGAAGTCAAAAGTTTATATAAACATATAGACCTACAATATGTTAAAACACATCCTAGTGTCGCTGATCTTGGGTACTGAAGTCGCACCTACAGTTTCATTTAAAAATTCAGCGTATTTTTCCAGATGTGGCACAAAGGCAACGAAAGATCTGCATTGAAGTCTAACCTACCTAACTATATCATAATTACAATAATTTAGCCCGTTGCACTGCTGGCACGTAATGGTTAGTTCTACGTTATATAGAATTGTTTAGTAAGAGTTTTAGAATACTGTATGAATAGCAAATTTAACGTTAGAGAATAACGTCTCACATCATGGAATAGTTTTTTAATGATAGAATTCGTTTCAGTTTAAATCAAGACTCGGACTATGTTCATCGCTTTTGAAATCCTTATTACAGAAAGAGATGGATATTTTTATTTAAACAATCGACGATCATAGGCGATGTTTTGTAATAAGGGGGTAAGGTTTCCTTTAGAGGTATGGATGGATCCCTAAAAATAAGATTCCATATCTACCATTTGTTAAGTTCATTTTCCAAGGGGACAAGTGTCTACCGAATGTTGGGTCAATACATAGGTACACAGGCTACTTTATACCTAGCTATAGGTATAGGTAAACAAGTGACAGGCGTAACGACCTTCGCTCCGGCCGGTCCGTTATCCAATTCCTAAATTCCACTAATACCTCTCGTGGGACGGAGATTAATGCCCCGAGGTCTTATAGGTAGGAATATTACGTTTGTGCGGAGTAAGTTTAATATAGTTACATGTATTTCAGATCTCTCGAAAGTTAGTAACCTGTCGGAGATAGCAAATTAGCATTATTTCTATGGATATGGATTTCATAATATGAAACCTATGGACACAGTATATATTATACTAAGTAAGTAGTATGTAATCATGACGAATTTATTTAAATAACAGCTGATTACTCTATCGAGCTGTATGTATCTGTTAAAGTTTTTATAAGTAGAACACCCACTTTATATTTCATAGATAAAAAATATTTTACTTACTTAAGTACTTAATTAAGTATGATATTTAAGAGGCATAAACAATTCAGTGTTCTCTCACAATGGCTAATTTTATAGAGAAAGATAGGAAATGTGCCGTAAAGTGATGGTTGTAAACATGGCTGAGAGCCAAGTGGGCGAATACAGGCGTCACACGAGTACATAGTCATCAATGTCTATCTATTATCTAATAATAACTTCATTTACCTGCTAGTCAACTCTTTCTCTTGACAGGGTTTACTAGTAGGTCATAGAGTAATTAAGTACCTACATTTGTTAAAATGTTATGTCAACTTTTAATTTTCACTCATTAGGCAACTTTATAAAATAAAAACTAGTTTTGTGTAAAGCAACCCAAGAAATCAAGTCTATGCGGGTGAAACCGCGGGGCACAAATTGTATATTAATTTTAAAAAGCCCATAGAACCAACAATATTTTATAACAGTTTCACCCGCGTAGATTTAGTCTCATGTCGTGGAACCCTAATATTTTTAATAAATAATAGTAGCCTAAGTTACTCCTTCAATCATCAGCTACCTGCCAGTGAAAGTCCCGTTAAAATCAGTCCAGCCGTTTTAGAGATTACCCGGAACAAATAGACGGACAGACAGACAGAGAAAAAAAATTTTAAACTTAGTTTTACGGGTATATTATCATGTGAATTAAGCGAAAAGCTGTTATTTCGGAATTACAAACAGACACTTCAATTTTATTTATCTGTATGTATGTACTTAGATGTATAGATGTGCAACTATGCAAATATTTCCAATCAAAGCATGAATAATGATAATGAGTATACATTTCAATAATAACCAATGTAGTATGACCTTGTGAGGATGGCATGTGTATGACACAACAACTTGAATACATATCAAGTTATAATAAAAAATTCTATGTTGGTATGCAAAAAACACTCATCAATTGTAAGGATGGGCAGACAAATAATAATAGGTGTAACTTCTCCAGATATTAAATTGTGTTTTAGAGTTTATAGAGAGGAGAAAGGGCATATCTTCCATTGGGTATAGGCCAGACACCACTGTTTGCCACATGCTATGATTCTTACATACTTCTTTCACTTAGAAAAGACCTTACCTAATTTAAATGAAATAAGTTGATATACCCTCAAACTCATCCTGCATCTGTTCTTTATACTAAATAATATCATGATGTATTATTATTTTTGACTGTAAACTTTGTTTGTGATATAAAATAGCTTCTGGGATCAAATTATATAGCTGTTAAGTGTGGTAGAGTAAGCAAGGAAATAGACAGGTATTTATTAAATGGTCATTTTCTATATTCAATCCATATGTCATTTAGATTACTAAAGATAAACAAATCTATCATTTAGTCCTTACTTTCATTCCAATAACTTGTATGGTGTGTATAGATCAAATCTAACACATAACTGGGTGTAGCAATGCATCTGTAAACTTTGATAGATTATTGAAAAAGGGTATAAGTTTACATACAGTATACAAGTTGTTATCAGACCATTTTAATATAATGTTTAGTAAATATTATGAAAGTATTGAGTTTAAATTGATACAACTATCAAGTGTTTCAAGCAGGTGATTCTCACACAAAATAAACTGAACTGACATAATACCCACCTAATATTACTTTTAATTACATCTACCTTCTGATACACGATTAGAGAAAGTAGCTCATGGAATAAGAAGATTTCATTAGTGTGTTTCCAGATTATTTGAATGCATTTTAGACCCAAGAAGCTCATATTTCTAACCTATGCATGAAACTAACCAAATATAATTTTATGCACAACTTTATGGAGTAGAAACAAGTGGTGTGGTTTAACGTAATGAGTAATGCTACATAAATACCTCTCACTTGGATTTCTCAATTTATATAAAGCTTTCAGTAATAAATGGAGCATGACATACACAAGACACAACACAACGATTTCAAAGTTTGTTTTAGATCTAGGTATATGGACGTATCAAGTTTATAAGAGTAATAGTATTATGGAATGTCTCGGAGCTCTAAATCTTATCAGAATCTTGGCAATCTATAGTAATCTGCCGTTATCTCGCCCGGTCGCTTGCTCACCGCACTACACCTGAGCATTCGTGGCAGAAAAAACTCGGCGCATAATATACATCAATTACTTGGTACATAAAACTTTTTAGAAGTTCGTAACTCACCTAGTCCGTAATAAATAAACAGCCAACGGTAATCCAATAGATTTATAATAACCACTGATCCTAATAAAGGACACAACAAACATTCAATACCGAACAACACTTCAATTTAGTCACAATAAATGCACAAGTTCACAAAGAATGTTTAAAGATTTAACTTAATTCACATCGAAACACCGAATTCTGAGAAACTTGTTTAATTTCAACACAAAAATTCGGCAATATTCGTTAAATCATCCCATTCAACCTGAATCATCGGCCATCACTAAAAATGTTGCCACTATATCAATGGAACGAGTGTCACGCAGCTCCCACTTTCAAGCTCACGTGTGTTTTTGTTGCCATAGTTCAGTCATAGATTTACCGAATATGTATAATCGAAGTACTTGAAATAAACATGTTACTTAATTTGACAGCATAAAATCAAAATAAAATTAAAAATAAAGCTCCTTTTAACTAATCAAATAGTCACTACCAACCAAGGTTACGTGATTTTTTGATTCGAGTTATTATTAGGTTCTTAGAAGGAATCTGAACAAGAATAGGAAAATGTCCTGCATACGTCTGATAAGGAATTCAGCCTAGCAAGCAGAGGGTATTCCTGCAGAGATCTGAAGGCTATGTGTACTATGTAATTTCTCATAGTAGTTATGTCATTTATAAAAACTTAGCGACCGCCGTGCTCCCATTTATGGTCAAATATTTTTCTTTTCTTTAGTCTTTTTAACTGATCCTGGGGAGTTCAAATGAAGAGGCAACATTGTTCATAAAAGTCAAATACTGCATTCGGATACATTGCTAAAATGAAAATAATTATTGCAGATATAGATATATAAATACTACTTTTAGTGAGCGCTCATAGCTCGTGACGGCACCTGTAACTGTCAAGACTACTTTATACACCAACTGTGTCTTTTCCTTGTTTGATATTTGTTTTTTGACATTGTCAAACATGATCCCTGAAATTATAGCGCATTCAATCAAACTAACTCTTCTGCTTTAAAATATAGATTTGTTGCAGGTTTTTCCTTCCATCCATTTTATTTCCAGTGCAATAAAAGTAGCCTTTGGATTTTATTTTACGGATAAAGCCTATGGTCACAGCCTCACAGTCCTAAAGTAGGCATAGAAGCAGACTATGGTGCCTTTAGGGTAAGACTTTAGTAGAGAATAAATTTTTTTTTATAGAATATCGAACTTTAATATTAACAATTCCCTTGTAACTAAACAAATATGCAACGACAATATGACACATGATAAGACGATAGCGTCATTACGATCTAACAACGAAATGTAACACAGTGGATTTAGAATAAATTCCCTTTTAAAAACTGTCGAGATAATTAAAAAAATATAACAAAGTAGGTTTAAATAACGTTATATATACATGATTAAATAGTTGAAGGCATAGGATACAACAATTTCTCAAGCTATATATAGTATGTACCTAATTTAAATACAGGCACATTTTGTTATTCTAACACATATACTATTAAAGAGATGAATAATACAATATTTAATCTATGATAGCCACCAAAATGTATACATATTAATTATAATAATGATTAATGAATATATTACGAATTATCAAAGATTGCACATTTCAGTATGTGTGTAGAACTCCATTTGTCTATGGATAAGATAATGTTGCCAGATCAAAAAAAAATTCTTTACAGTAAGAATATGAGAATGTGACGCAAATTAGATGAATTCACAACATCAATGTTAAACAGTCAATTGCATCTTCTAAAAATAATTTGTTGTGTAATTTTTTATCAAAAAATACTTCTAAAAATCTCACTAAACGAATAATTTCAATGCCATTTTCAATAATAGCTTCATTGCTCATTGTCTTGTACCAATAAGGTTCAAGATTCAAAACGACGTAAGAGTTTACAAATACCCTCATAATAAAAAAACCTCTTGAAAAAATTAAGTAACGCTTTCTGTACATTTGGCACCAACATCATTTAAGTCGGCGTGAAATATCCTTTACCCAAGTTGATGAATGTTGTATATTTACTTTTAATACATTTGACAATGGTTTTACAAGTCAATACATAACTAGAAAATATAATATGTTTGAGACGTCATTTGTATGTAATGTTTAGAAAATGTTAATAGTCTCACAACATTATGTAGTACAAGAAATCTTATGTCTAGAAAGTATGAAAATGTTGGATTTGGAGCAATATCATATAAACATGTTTCTAAGGAAACATAATAGATTTATACAAAACTTTCAGTAAATAATTGTTTATCAATTACAGGTCCCATCACGAGTAAAGAACGCGCAGCAAAATATAATGGGGATACTGCGCATGTTTTTATTCGCCTCCCGCCATACATATAGACAAAGACAGACTCATAAAATGACTACTACTCAAAGCGAGTACCTTTGAGTTACGTACCGTACTCAAAGGTACTCGTGGTACTCTCGGAGTACTGTTTATTTACTCAAGACGAGACCTGTACATAGCTTAAATTTACACATCACAATTCACTGGATTAGACGCTTTGCAGATGACAAGAGGAAACAGTATTTTTGACCGCAAAGCCATTAAATGGTGCTTACCTAGCGGGCACTGACTACGGTCTCTTTGGTTACCGTGTGCATTACGGTAACCGTTACGTTGGCAGGATATGATTCCCTTTGTTCTATATAATTATGACAGACGCTAGGTGCATAGGCGCTTTCCCACTGCCACAATATCGGGCTAATATCGTCGCCGTCTTCGTTGACTACAACGACACAGTGTTATAGTCCGATGATATCGTGTCGTTACTGTTATCGTCCAATGCGAAAGCGCCCTATGTGTCCACTAGAATCTAAACAGCAATGTCTAAACGGGTCTGTCTTCATAAGTAAGTCTGAACTCTGTGCTTTGTACTTGCCCGAATGCAAAGCGCCTTAAAAATTAAATTAATTTTATATGGTTGTGATTCTTATTTATCTAAAGCTAAATAATTTGTAAATAAATTTAAAAGGAAGACCAAATTCAACGCTCAATGTATGTATGATGTGTCATACTTTTACTGGTCTTTACATAAAAGTTCTTATAGTTTGGTTACTATGGGATGAGTTCTAACAGATCGTACGTTTTAAAAAAATCTTCTCAGTCATCGGTAAAGTATATGAAACAAAAAAAATTACTTGTTTGGAATCAACATGGCATCCTTATGCCATGTTGATTCCAAACAAGTAATTTTTTTTGTTTGTCATCCTTATGACGATGATGGTTTCTGTATATTCTACATCTATAAAGCTCATCCTATAATAACCTCATTACAAGTAGACGCTATACATCGACAACCACAAGGTGTACTCATCTCTCTTTGAATTATAATGTTAATTTTAAACCTAAATCCACATAATTATACAGCCTAGTTTCTCAACATATTTGTTTATTTATTTAAAAAATATATCGTATAATAAATGCACGTTATAAGTACTCAGATTACACTTTCACATAGCGAAATATAATTTTTAACTCTTGGCCGTGTTTTGACATATGAATTCTTATATTTTATCAAATATCCAAATAGAACAATCGCGATATGTTTACATGTAGAACTTATGTATTAAAGAGTAGTTTTATTACGGAAAATATTTCAACCTGTTGCTTATAAATAGGTTCCTTAATGAAAATGATTGGTGTAAATAAATGTATAGTAATCATATTTTATTTAAGGTCCAAATAACAGTCAAACGAAAGGGTTTGATTCTGAGATAAAGCAACGACTACTAGTTTGACCAGGTCAAAAGATAAATATGTAGGTATTTGGCTATACTTAGTTTTTTAATAAGTCCAAATTGAATAATCGAAGAACATTTTGATACATTCAAAACATTTGGGACAGTATTAATTTTATATATGCACGTAAATAGTTATACATATACCACAATAACATTAAGATTGCTAGATATTTTATCACATTAACACATTGATGTATTTAAAACCCAATATTGATAATGTTTCAAAACTTCATTAAACTTACGTTCTTATCCCACGTTACGTTTACATTTACGTTAAGAACAGAGGAAAAAAACTTGAGAGGTGTCAAGGGACACCCGGATGGAACGAAGTTTTATAACTTCGTAACTTTTTTTTCGTTTTATGACTTCGTAAACACAACGGGGGGTCTACCCTCTTTCTCCGAAAACGAAACTTCGTGAACGAACGAAAATTAAACGTAGTTTCATTATCGCTTTGTTTTTATCAAACTCAAATTTTTCTTCGTCTAATAATTTAATTAAAGTTAGTTAAGAAAATATAAACATCAAATAATTTTGTAGCGGACCACGTTCGGACGTAATTTTAGAACGAATAATAACCGTGGTAGGAATTTTGCGAACTTTCGGCCGAAGTTTAGTTTTTCGGAGAAAGCTAGTAGGCCCCCAGCGTATAAGTTAGAACACGCACGGCTTGCTAAATACATACGTTCTGATATTGTTATATTAAAATATGATTTGCTTTATAATTTAGAATAAAAGTGTCGTTACAACTTTTTCGTAAGAATTTTTTCCGTCTAGCCCCCTTTCACAACGAGCGATAAGGAACTTCGTTCCATAAATACTGTTTTTAGAGAAACGACTAATAGAGACCGCTATCTATAAAAACAAAACTCTTTATTGCAACATTATATTAACAGTTCCTCTATCACTTATTTTGTGGCGTTTTACGAATTCCAATATACATCAATACAATGAGCAATTAATACATCTGTTTGGTACTTATATTTCTGAACCGTCATCAAGCCATTATCAATCCTATATTTAAAGTATCAAAGTCCACATTTACTTACAACACAGGAAGCTGTTAGCAACACTTGAAAAACTCCTCGATTCCAATAAATGCCACTACGATCGATCTTACAACATTTATATATACTTCTAAGCCCTCATTATTTCCAACGCAACCCTTGTGGCGTTCAATCCACTTCAATTTGTTCTATACATGTACGAATTCCTGCCGCGTTTTTAACTAAGGTTTCTCAGCGTCGAACTCGACGAGCGTTGGTTTCAATCATAGGAAATTGACACAAAATACATAGAGGATAAGGCTGAATTTCGTATCTTTAAAATCGACACTCAACGACGAGTGCGACGCTGAGAAACCTTAGTGAATAACGCGGCCTTTTGTACCTGACTAAAAATCAAGCTATACAAGAATGAAAAATGGAAGTGTCTGGTTGTGATTTCAAAATAAATCAATGGTCAAATTGTTATGTTTTCCATCTGTTATTTTCCAGTAGCAGCCTGGATTAGTGACCAGTCAATGCTATGGGCTCGCGTCCTCTTTGTTACTTGGGATTTTATTTCACTGGTAAGTCAGTAAAATGTATATGTATGTATATGCTTGATATGAAGTCATGTGAACTTCTATGTAGCCATCACTACTATATTATATCGATCTTCAATAATCGTCTAATTCAGATACGTTTTGTTTAAGTCGATCTGGCGCCTCCGTTAATATAAACCGCGCCATTAAAATATCGTAATAATATCTTAAAGATCTTAATATTTTTATATTCAAGTCCTATTCGAAGACAATGGAAACAATATGGCCTCTAAAAATTCATTCCATCTTTTCTAATTTTGGTTAGAGGTAAAACAATCACTGAAAGTCGTAAATTTGGATCCTATTGAGTCCTATAAAACTACGATTTTGGAACACGTGAATACCACGCTTGGATAGGACTTCGATCGAATGATTTTAACAACTATATATCGATTGTTTATTTTTCGTAAACCGGGATACAGGTAGCATAGTGCGTTGATGATTTCAACTCATCATACCGTCCTCCATCTTCTCCATCAATCAAATGAAAGGTAAAATCCGAAGATACATCTAAATTAACGTCACTACGTTTTTAAGATTATAATCCTGCACTCACGCGTCTTTTCGCCACAATATTGTATTATTTACGCCATGTCCAGTATACTTGACACTCGGTGGCGTATGGCCAGCGTTCGATCGAGCAGATCAATTAGGAGTGGTCGCCGCAGCAAGCGGTGCAGTCGAGGCACCCGTGCGGCGAGCTGGTCGATCGCTACCTCTTCCCGCGACATCCTAGTTGCTCCTGGAATATTGGACAAACATATTTGAAATCAGGGAAGAGTCGAAAACAAATTTAATTGTATGTTCGGTCTTATATTATACGGATACTTATGGGCGCTTTGCAAACCATGAAATAATCTCTTTACAAGATGCATCGGAACGATACTAACTTATGTTTGCATGTCGCAAAATAAACACGATTGTAAGTCACCGAAAGTGCAGGAAGTAAATCGTGCAAAACTTGTAATGTGCAGGTCACAGAATATGCATGTTATCGGTGCTCGTACTCGTAAGTTGCGCTGCAAGGGTGTAATGCATATGCGTTGCCTATTTCTTAGCTTTCCAAAGTCCTTATTGACCTCAACATTAGATAAGTGGAAGGTTTAAGCTGTACGTTCAATAAGAGGTAGCTCACTGGGAAAGCTATTTACACCCTACACACACAAGCAAACAACCTATACGTTCAAAGGTGGTATATAAAGTGGGACGTCCAAGCAATGTGTCACGTTACCTGCAGTATGCGTAAGTTGTCGAGCAGTTGCTGCTTGTCTGCGAGCAGGCCAGCCGCCTCCTGCTGCGCTGCATGAACGCATTGACGCAGCACTGACGCCTCTTCTACCTTACTGCAAGCATAATTCAACGTGATATATTTATAGAGAAGCCTCCTACGAGTGATATAGCCTTTTCTCCTAAATTCGAAGGTTTAGGAAAACGTTGTAAGGGAACCTATTATGCTCGTATCACAAGTTTGCTACCGTTTTCTTAATCTATATACTCGCTAGCGCCTCCGCCGAATATTTGTTTGTGAAATTGTACAGCACCTCCTCACCCTGACGTCAAGAACTAACAGAACTAACTCATATAAATATTGTCGGTGACGCTAGCGAGTATACATACCGTAAGCGGTGCAAAACTCGATAATATTACATACGTCTGAAACGAAATTCCACGACGTACATGTAATTGTACATGAAAGACCGTGACAATCTCATAGTCTGCCAAAATTTCACTAAATAATTGATTAAGTTAGAAGTGAGTGTTGTAGGTAACTAACAAAAGGTAGTTTTTCTTTCTCTATCCGTTGCTATATGAGAGTGGGAGAAATCAATAAACCAAAGACTGCTTTTTACAGGTATGAATATAACAAATACTCACGCCCTCAACTCCCTGTTATCCTCAGCGATCCTCGAGAGCGTATGCAGCCTTTTCCTCAACTCTTCATTTTCCTTACTGAGCCGGTCGATTTGCTCATTTGCCACATCCAACTCTGGTTGCGGCTGTGGTGTGGCCGGCGAGGCTACCGTGGAAGGGGTGGTAGCCGGAGGACCAAGGCAGAGTACGCCTAAGGTATCCCGCGTCATACGCAGACATGATAAGTCTATGTCTAACGGCTGCGGTGGTGGGGCAGATATAGAACGGGTCTGCCGGTCTTCTATGAGATGTAGTTTCATGTTCTCTATCAACACCTGAAAGAGGTATTATTTAAAACCAGATACCCTTTTTTCTGCCTTCCTATGAATATCGGCGCGATGCAATAAATATGAATGTTAAAAAAATCAGTACGGTTCAGTACGCAAAATGTGGCGTAATTTAATGCACAATTTAAGAAACTTATCCTAACCTACATTTTTTATTACCTAGTAACTTAAAAAAATTATAAGGTGCCTCCCCCTTATTTTTGCTCAGCGCTCATAGCTCGTGACGGCACCTGTATCATACAGCTAAAATGGTGCTAGAATCAAAGTGAATGTATAATATAAATGTTACCTCGAGTGGCATCGGCGGAGCGACGACCTCATCCTCAATGAGCTCGGCCAACGCCAGCGCAGTGCTCATATTGAGGGCTATGCTCAAATCCCTGATGCAGACTTCTAGCAGCTCGTCGAAAGGCGCCAGGCCGGTAGGCTCACCCTATTAATTAATTAACTTTAACATGAGAAGTACAAAAATCATATAGCCTTGTTGGTCAACACTTGTTTATGTCAGCATTTTGGAGTTGGATAACACTTTGCCCGACCGCGTTTCGGTCGGACTAAAGTGTTATTAGGTTTTTCTATATTATGTCATTTCCCAGTAACAGCCTGGAGTCCTAGTAATAATAGGGTTTTACTTTTTGGGGGTAGAACCCTAAAAATATTGCGCACAATTGAAGGCGTGTGGCGGCCATCTTCTCAGTGGTGGACCATATGCCTCAGAATGATGTGATCGACATCGACCTCATACTGCATTCAAAATTTCCGAGTATCTTGGCTGCAAGCTACACGATCATGGACACAAGACTGCACGTAAAAAAAACAAGTTGTCACCTTGTCATCAAGCAGTCTGGGAAGTTCAGTACGTATAAGTTTAGCGGCCACTCGCGGCGACTCCCTCGGCTGTAGATCATCGCATTCACTCGCCGCCGGCTCCGACCAGGCGCGGGCACGCATCGAGAACTTATTCTAAGGGAACATAATCAATGCACATTCTAAAATTCCAGTCAAACGCGGTACAAAGAAAGAAGAACATACTTGTAGCCTTTTGAGTTTCTGGGGAAATAATTGTAATCAAATGTTAAAATTACAAACAGCATAAACCCACTGTCTGCCGAATATGACACAGATATTCTTTAAATATTACAATTTAGTAAATTTTTGCGTAAATACTAGTAGGTATATAAACTCTACTTCTAAAACTAAAGATACTAATGAATATTAGATAGGTAGTTCATATTTATGCGTTGAGATTCCCATTCGTTTTAACAATCTATACACTTCATTACCTCAATACAAACTTGCAACATTTTATCAAACTACTTTACACTCTGTTGAAAACAAAATAGCGCTACTAGTGATAAGAATATAAAGAAACGCAGAAGCTATTGGGAGTCTGGACTCCCATACATGGACAAGCTAGCAAGAGGCTATGCTATTGTATATAGATAAAGTGCCGACAGACAGTCGGCAGCACTTTCAAATGATCGAGCGGCCCATGTATGTGTGTAGTGTTGCCAGGGCCTGTAGACAAAGTAACATTATACTCACGCTTCGCTAACAGAAACGATACAAAATGTATGGGAATGACATATGTCACGTGACATATTTATGTCATTTCCATATCACGTACGAAATGAACAGTTCAAGTACTTTATAACTAACCCATCAAAGTATTTAGCCCGAGCTAATGACTATATCGGCTCATGCATAACAAGTCACAGGCTATCCATTCCATAAAACTATACTTTTATATTTAAGCAGCCACACGTGCGATAGAATGATATGAATATGATTTGGTGTAAACATGCAACATCGTAAAAGCGAGCGTGAAAGTTTCCCATTTCAGAATATTCTACTGAACTCATTTATATCGACAACTAGATAGGTACGTATTTATTATACAGATGGTGAAGTGTAACGCATCCCGAACGCATAGGAAATACTACAAAAACACGTTAAGTAGGAGATACATAAGAGATATAGGGCATAACGAACATACCGTATTTAGTGAAAGCTGTTAATTTGGAATTTCAAACAGACACTTAAATGTTATTGATCGGTGTAGAACATAGAATCTTAGAGAGCATTAATGAGTGTTACAGTCAGACCAACTTCTAGACCGAACGACGTTGCACTACTGTAGTGTTAATGTATCATATATATTTTATTTTCTACTGCAAGAAATTACTAAAAGTAATTTAGTGTACTAGGATGCAAGGTTTATTTTAGAATGTCATGCAACCTGTGAGGGTAAGTGTAAAGCGTGAGTGTCATACCTGTGTGGCCACCAGACGGCAGTGTCTATGAAGGCGGGTATAAAAGTATTAAAAGCATCTCTGAAGGGTGTTTTCGTCACATACTTCTACAGCAAAGTGTGTTTTATTGGGATTTTCTATTTGTGAATTCCCAGTAGCAGCCCGGGGTCTGGATTAGCGTACGGTTAATGATAATGGATCGCCCACTATTATATGAAATTTTAAAATCATATCTGGCGAACCACCTCTGCCAACCCTTTTTTCGAGGAATACAGCTGGCGTCACAAATAGTGTGGATACGGCGCATGTTTTTATTCGCTTCGCGACATACATATAGGCAGGGACAGACTCATAAAATGACTACTGAGCATTCAAGGTCAACGCTCATAACTCGTGACAGAACCAGAATACAGGCGTGAGCATATGAATTTGCTCTTCATATTTCGACACATAAGACGTTATACTTCGACGGATAAAAAATTATATACGGTCGAATTGAGAAACCCCCTACGGTTTCACAAAAAACTATGTCAGGGTTAATATTGGTCGAAAGAACATATTTCGTGACAAAAACACCGTTCGTTCACATCCATTCGTACACATACAGACCCCCTTGGCTACGACACATAACCTCTACATCTAGTTGTAAACAAACCACTACATTTTGAAACGATCTGCGATCGTGGAATACCTTGAGACGGGTCTGTCGTTCGCGAGCCGAGCGGGCATTGCGGAGAGAACACAAATACACTTAAACCACCGCAACACATAAAGAATACGATACAAAACTACGTCACACCTCGTTAACTTACGCTCATGGTATATGAGTGTGAGCGACTTGGCGGTTATTTCAATCGTGTCTTTAAATGTTCGGGAAGTCAGAAAAACGGATGCATTACATTCGTTGTTCGTTTATTATGTTTCGAAGTTACGGGGAGTGTGATCATGCAATGAGAGCCTCTATCATTGGTTCTATTGTTTCTGGCTTTAACGGTCAAGTGAATTTCAGTTTTATGGTGTCCGCAATAAAGTAACAATCTCTGCTTACTTATATTGCAATATCAATGCCTTAATTTTTTTTTATCTCCTAATGTGACAGATCCTTTTATATCTATAGAGATATATCACATAAGTTATTTTATAGGTAATGTGTGAAATCTTTTAAAATAACTAGATTTCGAAGATTTACTGCTAGCTAATTTTGTTGCCGTCTCAGAGTTTCTACTGCAATGAGAATGATATAATCATATGATAAAAGATTATATCACATTCTTAAGTGTAAGTTTTCTAAAAAATACTTAAGTAAAGTAAATCAATCACGTATATATAGTGCCTGAGACGGCGATAGACTCACCCTCTATCCCGTTGGCACTTGATTTATATTCGGTGAAAAGTGGGTGTTGTTGTTACAACACCTCTGCTTACCTCTTTGGGGACCCTTCTGGGATGGCGTGAGCATATTTACGTCAGTTATACATGTTATAATTGAAAGTATTCTGCAATTGTTTGCGGACATCATCAAACTGTCATCTCCTTCGTAACCGGTAGTAATATTCTCGCAATGATAGAGGCTGGGACCTATCTATGACCAATAATTACTGTATATTGAAAACAAATAAGTATACAGAGCTTTATCAAAATTAAACATGCTGTAGACAATGGAAAATATAATTTATGTGTTATTATTTTTTACCAAAGAGTTTATTTGTAGAAGAGATTGAATTTCTTACAAAATTGAGCTGATGAACGCAGAGGCAAATGTGGATGAATAGTATTAAAATAATGATTTAAGAGAATTAATAGTTATTGAATTGTCTTAATAAATAACAATCGATTAAACTTTGTACCTGGGTTAAAGTTTACGTTAAAAAATGTTTAAGAATATAATTATTTAAATTTTAAAATTAGTTGGAATTTCGTATGATATTTATTAGCACAATTCCTAACTTCAGGGACTCTGGGAGCTTTCATTATTCGTGGTTTGGATTTACACACAAATAGCCTATTTGATAGTCTGAGAAGATATAGCAAATTTTTTATGGAGCTTAAATAGGCTTGGTGTCTTAAGGACTCACATCGTCTCGTGCGACTAGTGCTCCAAGTACAGGTTATATCATGTTTTACGTTGACGATATCGCTTGCTTATTTTCCCTATTTGTATGGAAACGTTAAAAAGCACCTCAAGCGGCGAGTGTAGTAAGTATTACGTCTCCATACAAAAAAGCGCAAAACGCAAGGTCAAGCGACGACGTTCGAACTTATTAAAACCTATATATCTGAGCCCCAAGCACAGATATATGCGTAACGTGCTGGTGAATACAGTCACCATAATTATCTTAAAAAACAATTTAACTTAGGTTCAATGAAAGTAAAGCTCCTGTTATAATCCAGAACACGAATTAATTAATCCCCAATTGAAAACTGTATGTGTGTATGTAATAAATACCTGGAACTCATCCCACGGTATGGCGGCGCACTCGTCCGTCTTGAGATCGTCCGCCACGAGTCGCAAACAGGACTTGCCCGCGCCGCTCTGGTGGACCACGTGGATGTTGTATAGACGAAACGTGCACGTTGATATCTGAAAACAAACATGGGTATTTCAAAATAGTAAGTATAATAGTAAATTTGATATGAATATGTCATCGCACAGTCCCTATTATTATTACTGTTTAGTGTGATCCAAGTTTCTTTTACACTTTGTGACACACGTTGTGTTTTTACACAGGTGACACCGCGAATATCTCCCCCTCCCACGAATTTCAAGCTCCAAACTAATTGGTATGGATCGTTAATCAAGCTACTGTTTGATTCACGTAAACTCGTAACGATATCGTAGCGACTATTGTAATTTTTTCAACCATGATGCGATGACCTATGAAAAAATTATGACACAAATAAAGTTTCTACAAAATGCTTTTTAATATCATTCATATTGCATAAAACTAACTCGTACATTAATAGCATCTGAATAAAAAACATCTCGATTTTACTTGTTTTACCGCGTATCTGGTTACAGCTGGTTAGGGTACTTTGTCATACATCAGTATATTTTCGTTTTTAACAATAGATACATAAAGTCGTACCACATCTCGTCTCCTGCAGGAGCTGGTGACGGAGTGGTCGCTGGGCGAGGACGATCTCTCAACAACTTCAGCGGCCACCTCCACGCCGCTTGACGCTCGACCGTGCTCGAACTCTCTGCATACATTCAACATTTACTTATTATATTAATATTCTTAATCTATTCATTAGCTAGCACATACGTCACGAAAGAGTACTTTAAAATATTATTAGCTATTACGCGCGACTTCAATCGCGTAACACATATGCTCACTCCTTCTCAAATGGGACACAACACTACACCGGTGATGTTTAAGTCTCATGTAGCAATCTTACGGCACGGCGGGATCCTAAATGAAAATTTTAAGTTCGATCACAGACTCGATCCATACCAATCTATTGATTTTCGAATTGAAGGAAAATATTGTATAGTCTGTCAATCCTGGCATAGTTGCATATGCTCACTCTTGTATTACCAGAAAGGGTATGCTGTGGACACTATTCACCGAAGAGGAAGTGCCAACGTATCGTATGTCATACAAACGTCATGTATACATACGTTTTTGAATTACTTCTCAGACATATGCAGGTTTCCTCACGATGTTTTTTTTCACCACAAAGCAAGTGGTGTGAAATCACTGCAGTTTCCCAAAATCAGTTTTTCGATAATGTCATTGGTACAGGCCACCGGGATCTGAACTTGCTTCGCTTGCAAACGACCACGACGACTCATTCGTCGTGATTAATTCCTACTTTGAAATATTCTATTGTATTATCTTAAAATGTGCCGAGCATACCTGAATGCAACGTCAGCGTCATCAGGCGATTCAGCGGCCAGTCCGACGACGACGTATCGATCGCTGTCAGAACTGGCGGTAGACGCGGCGTCACTGCGCGTATCGTCGCGTGTCAACGCACTATCTATTGACGTCACTAGCGACGTCAGACCACGTCGCATTGACGAGAAACCTGGACAACGCATACATTTAAAAGTTTTAAAAACAACTTTGTTAAAAGTGTAAATTTGAACTTGAAGTATTTAAATTGGTTTTACTTGTTGTTCACTTGGCATATTTTTTAGTTAGGGTGGATCATCCGATACCTGATATCTGAAATAGCTGTTCACTTTAGAGATTTAAATTTGTATCTGTAGTGAACTGCGTAAAATCACGACCTACTTGAATGAGATCCACCTATCGTGGACGGCTATTATTTTTGTGGTATTTTACTTCTTTAAAGATACAAAATACTTAGACGTATATAACACTGAAAAACAAGTTTTACATAAATAATGCAGTCGCATTTAAATAAAATTGCACTATTCGTTAGTAGATTTGCTTACTTCAACTATACAAATATTTTTCATACAGTAGTAACAATATATTTCATACAGTAATAACAAATAACATTACCTCCAAAACCCAACCCCGGACTAGGCGGAGGCATGGGCAGCTCTTCATGGGGCAGTGCCAATGGAACTTCCATAGACATCGCGTGCGCCAATACTCCGCTATCTCTATCCTGCATCGACGGTGCCATTGTTGCCTCTGAACCTAAGAAAAAAAAGTTTTTGTTAAGGAGATTTACGTCGTTAGGAAGTTGAAGGGAAGCTGCCGAGGGGATGTCATACTAGACATACTAAATCGGATCAGTCCGCTTTGTTTGCGATTACAAGAACTACGAATGCCCCTTACAGGAACAGATGAAGTCAACTCATTGTAGATATCGACGCGACCAGGACCAGTGAGATGAAGGACGTAATTCTTGTTTGAACTTGAGACGACCTTCTTCAACCTATTGTTTCTGTTGCAAAATTATTGTAGAATAGTAATAAAATGATTGTTTTGATGCTTAGAATTAAACTAATCAACTAAGTTATGAGCATTGAATGACCAGTAGTAATTTTTGAGTCTTACATGGAGCGACGCGCTACTTTCGCTGAGCGCTCATAATTCGAGACGGCTCGTGTAACCACCGTTTCCAAAGAGGCTGCTTACCCAATTTCAAGTCTTGCAGACTGGATGAGTCGAGAGGCACACTATCCAAGTCCCTGGAGGACTCCTGGCCGGGGCAGTTGGTCGGGAGGACCAGCGTCAACTCCACGGCGGGGACCACTATACCCAGTACTATTGATCTACAAACAAACGACCACTTCACACTCTTAGGATCGGGTAATCAAGTATCGAATATTTTATGTGATGAACATTCGTATTTTCTTTGTGTCTGGGTATTTTATATAATACAGGGTATGGTTTTGAATACGTGCCATATTTATGGAGGTTGATGTATTTATAGAATAGAACATAAATAAACCATCAAATGAAAGAAAAGACAAAGCTTCTTCAAACGCGTTTTGAATACGTAATTGACACATTATAGCACACCACATAACGGAATTACAAAAAACTAGCGGAAATAAAATGTGACACGTAAATAATATGGGACCTAAGCAAAACCACACTCTGTATGAGTACCCATTATATCCAATTTCTGGAACTCATACGCTTTGCTTAATTTGCGACTAGAAGGTACTGTGTGATAAGGTCTGAACATAATTTAATACTTTTTTATATAACTCACCCTTCATCAGCATTGGGCATTAAAGCCTGGTGATGAGCGAACCAGGCGGCGGCTTCTGAGAGCCGCTCCATCTGCCTCAGCAGGAACAACAGCTGATAGTGGTTGAGCTGCAGCCCAGCCAGACCACACGTGCGACCCACCACGTATATACGAGAGAAACCCTCGTCGAAACATAGCTGTAACGCATAATATATACAAATTAATTATTTAAAATAAATGTTAAGTCAGCCATTAAGTATTTTGTATACACCAGTATTAGTAGACACTTATAGTATACCCACATTTCGCAAGAAATCCTTAAATCCCATGTAATTGGCAGTGAGCCTATAAAGCATTCATCCAGAATGCGGGCTCCTACTGGGAAATTACAAATGAGAAAAACTTAATAACACGCAAACCGATCCGGGGATCGAATCCAGGACAGTGTGCAGTATTCTGCAGTAGCGTTTGCGACTAGATCAACGAGACAGTTGAAGGAGAAAGATACGAGAAATAGTTGCTGTTTGCGGTCATAGGTTTTGACCTCGGTTATCCAATGTTGGTACTCAACGAACAGCAACGTTATTAGACAATATTAATAAGGGATCCTCCTTTTGAATATATAATAAACCACCCTAAAGAAAAATACCTCCGTCACACATTTAACTTGATAGCATAAAGGCACTCACCCAAGCAGTGAGCGGCGTGGCGTCGAGTAGCGGCGCCGGTTTATAGTTAGTGGCTCGCGCGCCGCAGAAGTCCGCCCACAGCGGCTCAACGCGTGCGCACCAAATGGCTCTGTTCTCTCGCCACAACATCTCCGGCGTCACGTTCGACCCACGCTCTATGTCGTCTAAATCTATGAAAGAGGGGTTGATAGATGTATACATACTTACAGGGCATTGCATTGAATATATTTAATTGCAAGTTGAAGGATGATTTGGTGACATATCGAAAGGACGAATGTAACGCGACTGACGAAAGAAATTTATAGAGCGAATGTCAACGCAAATATGACCAAATTAAGAACCTTTTTTAGAAAAGTCATATTTGGGGCACTGATAACCAAAGGAAGTGTATGAAGAGATGCATGAATGTGGTTGAATCGAACGAAAGAAGTGTCTAAGTATCGTAGCATGTGGCAAACGGTGGTCTCTTCCTATCCTATATGTTGATTTACTGAATAGAAACAACTCATAACATGTTACTCGTTATTACAAAACAAAGACTAAGATAGTCTTTGGTTTTAAAAGTAGCTTCATCTCTTTCTGTGAACCCGATTTTAAAAGACAATAATTTTAGTCAGAGCTTGGTCTAGTTTTCGTTAAAACCAAAAGCGGAAATATGTTCTATTCCTAAACACAGGTTACTTTTACAATGGGAAAAAATTGAATTAGAAGACTACATAGTTTTAACTAGCTGTGCCCCGCGGTTTCACCCGCGTAGATTTAGTTTCATCCTTATTGTCGCGGAACCCTAATATTTTTGATACATAAAAGTAGCCTAAGGTACTCCTTGAAACATCAGCTACCTACCAGTGAAAGTCCCGTTAAAATCCGTCCAGCCGTTTCAGAGATTACCCGGAACAAACAGACAGACAGACAGACAGACAGAGAAACATTTTAAAACTTAGTTTTTTGGTGTCAGTAGCATGTATAATTTCATATGCATTTAGTGAAAAGCTGTTATTTTGGAATTACAAACAGACACTTCAATTTTATTTATCTGTATAGATGCTATAAAAAGTAAGCAGGAAATAAACGAGCGACTTACTGTTAGCGTGTAATATGAACTGTTCGTGAATTGGATCGATATCCTCGGCGGAGCAGGGGAACTGTCCTCTCAGAGGCGCAGATCTTCGCAAAGCTGATAGAATCGAGGCTAAGTCAGCCCGAGTGCCGGCCGTGTCTGTACAAAGGAACATAATATGAATTGAAATATTACACTTTTACACAGTTGTATCAATTTATTGTTTACTAGCTTTTACGATTGAGCTATGCTCGGGGTTTCTTTAACGGATGAAATCTAAAGAAAACCAATGTATCTGCACCGCAAAATTAGCAAGCTTAAGTGGCGGTGGACTAGACATAGTGGAATGAACGGTGCCGAGAGAATCCCATTCTATAGTTTCATGAAGGATGTGTAGATATTAATAGGGTCGGCAACGCGCGCGTGATACCCCAGGTATTTGCAAGCGACCATTGGCTGCGGGAACCACTTACCATCAGTTAGGCCGTCTGTTTGTCACCTTCTTTAGTGGTATAAAGAATTAAAAATATAATATATACACATATATATATATATATATATATATATATATATATATATATATATATATAACTAGCAGTGCCCCGCGGTTTCACCCGCGTAGATTTAGTTTCATCCTTATTGTCGCGGAACCCTAATATTTTTAATAAATCAAAGTAGCTTATGTTACTCCTTGAAACATTAGCTACCTACCAGTGAAAGTCCCGTTAAAATCCGTCCAGCCGTTTCAGAGATTACCCGGAAGAAACAGACAGACAGACAGACAGAGAAAAAATTTAAAAGTTAGTTTTTTAGTGTCAGTAGCGTGTATACTTTCATATGCATTTAGTGAAAAATTGTTATTTTTTAATTACGAACAGACACTTCAATTTTATTTATCTGTATAGATATAAAAATGAATCCCTATTTCCCTTGGTCAGAACATCACGCGTGAACGGCTGGATGGATTTTTAACGGAACTTTCACTGGCAGATGATGTTTCACAGCTAGTATAATATATAAAAATTATAGTCTCACTAGCTCTGGGCGAGTCCCGCACGTTAGTGAAGGTGGCGCGCGCGGTGCATACGTGCAGTTCCTTGGGCCGGTCGCGTTGCTGGGACACGTGTTCGGAGCCCGCCTCTAGAACTATCTGTAATGTTATACACAACGTCACATATTTCTTTAACACGTGCCATACCTACCGATACGCGACAAAAGCTCCGTAGAGGTAAGAGGATTGTTTTTGAACTGTACCCCTATCACCAGTACTTTCGGAGAAGCTAGCGAGTGTAGATTAGGAGAACGGTGGCAATCTCGTGATAGGGGTACTGATATAGCTGACGTCATGTGTACCAGCCATTTATTGGGTTTGATGGCGTGAGTGCGAATCAATACATGCGCAGTTTTCCCCACTATTTTAGTGGGCGCTTTATATTCTTGGCACCTGTAGTTCCTAAATTACCTGACTCGTGGAGTGAGCTGATAGTTTCTTGATAGTTTATTGCCAGAAATTTTCAGAAGTCGAGGAACCGAACCGGTGATAATTTTAGCGACGTTTATAAGTGCCTTTCCAGGACCAAAACTGAATAAAGTGCTCTGCGAAAGGGAGGAGTGGGAGTGGAGTCGCTGTGCTAGCAATAGTTGTCATTACATTAGTACAGAGATTTATTTTTTAGAGTAACTGCACGGTTTGCAGAGGTCGTGGGTTCGAGTCCCGCCTAGTGTTCGTATTTTTCTTTACAATTTAAATATGTATGTCATGAATAAAAAATTCAATATTGTAATTTTCTTTTACGTCATAATAAGACCCTACCTTGGGCATAATAGCTTCCATCCGCACGTCCATGTAAGGCGGCGGCTGGTCGGCTACGGCCGGTTGTTTCAAGGCATCCGCCACGTGCGGTAAGAATGCTCCCAGCCACACCACGCTGTTCACATCCACTGACACTCGCACTGGACTTAACTGGACGTACATTTTCGGTGCCGGCACTGGATATACAACGGTCAATGTTAACTTGGGAACATGAGTGCCAATTGTGACAACTATAACATCATAGATAAACTGTCAACTCCTAATGACAGGATGACACATAGATAGATAAATAGACTCACTTATTATAACTTTTTTGTGTATCTTCGGTAGGTCTGAGAATAGGACTATATAGGATAATAAACAATTTTTCACGCCCCTAAGTGATGAGGCTGATCCACTCCAAATACTTATAAGTATAATGCAATAAAAAGAGCCGTGGGGTTTGAGCTGCTACGCAACCGACGCAAGTTCGAATCCCAGTGGGACCTGAACGAATTAGTTTTTCTAAAAACTTATTTGCAGTGATTTCACACCACGTGCTTTACGGTGCAGGAAAACACCGTGAGGAAACCTGCATAAGTCTGAGTAAAGTACCAGAGACGACGATAGACTCACCATCTGTCACGTTGGCACTTAATCTTCGGTGAAAAGTGGGTGTTGTTATTACAACACCTCTGCCTATCTTTTCGGGGAATATAGGCGTGAGCATATGTATGTATGTATAATGTAATAGAGGATACGTTACCAGGAAAGTAGACGTCTCCAGGATAATAGAAGAATGTTATCTCAGCGTGTAAGAGACCTGCGTCGCCGGGCAACGTAGCTTTCTCAGCACTCACTAGCGGTCGGGGCGCTTCTCGCGCTTTGGCTCCAGTTGATACCTGGACAATTGAATTAGGTATTTTGATTTTCCTTTTTTTATGGTCTTTTGCTTTAAAAAGTATAAATTGAATTAACTATTCTATAGAAAATTCGTTTCTCTGTTGGACCTTCTTCGTTCTTCTAAACTAAGTTACGGATCTTGATACGATTTTTATAATTTATTTTTTGTTTTAACATTCCGGAGTTGAACTCGTTGGTTATAGCTTAAGTAATTACATGTGATATATAAAGAAAGTAGGGAAAAGTCAAAGTTTTTTAATAGTTTAATAAATGATTATATATTCTGGAACGTCACACATCTAATCTATCTCTCTTATAATTTTCAACGACCAGTTCTTGTATATATTTATCATGTATACATATAATACTACTCCGAATCTGGCAAAAGGCTCCAATGATTTACATGAAATTTTGTATGTAGGGGGTTTTTGGGGGTGATAAATCGACTTGCTAGGTATCATAAAAAAAAAAATACCGAACAAAATTCAGTCAGCGAGCTACTAATTTACCTTATATACGGTGAAGTCATCTATCCTAAGTACTAAACACGTGGTCATCAATTTGCCAAGCTGCTGCAGAATTCTCGTTCGAGTTGGTGATGCTGAAACAAAATGAACCTTAATTACATGTAACACCCAATTCACATAATACGCCAATTATATACTCTGTCGCAGTGCAAATAGAGTCCAAATCACCTTGTGAGGTTGTAGTGGTGGACGGATTGTTGGAAGAAGTGTTCTGAGTGGCGGACGGCGGTTTGTGCGTGATGCCATTTGAGACTGGCTCTTCGGGTTTTTCTTGATGTGTCTGTAATAGCAGTATTACTTAAATTAATTGAGAAATGAGTCTTCTATATAAGTAAAGAACTGATAAGGTGAATGTAGAAAAGTTATCACCGGTTCTTACACCGGCCTATAAAGTTGAAAAAAGAAGGATTGAAAACATCAGTGTGTTCAAAAACGTGGGGGATTAATACGTTTTAAAATATTCATAAAAAGAAAAGACATAATCATTATCATCGTCCCTGGCCTTATCCCATACATTGTTGGGGTCGGCACTTGATTCAACCCGATGTGGCTGATCACCTGATTTTTATACGAAGCGACTGCCATCTGACATAATAATTAAAAAAAAAATCTTAAGATGAATTCTATTTATGGTTACGAGTTCAAACTCAAACTCAACTATATCTTTATTCGATTAGACTTTATACAAAGTACTTTCAAATCGTCAGAATGACACAATAACACAGGATTATACATGCTAACGCCAGGTTCGGAAAGTTGCTTTTACTGAGACGAACCTGGCAAGACACTCAGTAATTACTCTTTTAAAGAATATTATACAGTTTTTCGGACATTTTCGGACATAACCAATCACAGAACATGATATCACTTAAATGGCATCAACATTATTGTAAGAGTAGAAATAATAGTAGTAGCTTTACAATATAGTACCTTAGTGCTTGGTGTTAAAGGTCGAGGGTCCAACGACTCGAGCAGGGTCGCACAAAACGATGACAGAGCTTGCGACAACCACTGACTGTGGGGAGTCGCTGCTTCCCTGGAACATTACGAGTCACACGTTGTACGTATACTCAAGACTGTATTCTCCAAAGGGCAGAGGTGTACTTATAGTATACTCACATTTGGCTTAATCAGACACATTTAAAGTTACGTTTGAGTGGGCGAACGTATTGGTGTTAACCGGACATACAGCTGAGAAACCCCTAATAAATTTGTTCCCGACCTGGGTTTGAACCCAGGACATCAAATCAAATCAAAAATATCTTCATTTGATAACAAAGCACTTTTAAATTTTCAGAAGGACATAACAAATAATTACATTAGACAGGGTATTATTATATCACCACCGGCAGGCAGCTTTTAAATAGTTTTGTATACAGATTTAGATTGATGATGATATAGTAGTATGATGATACCTGTATCCTCTCCAGTGCCGCCTGTCGTTGGAAGCCTTGTGGTAGGGGAACAGATCGGCTTGCATGCTCACTAGAGTCACTTGAAGCGCACCGCCATTCGACAGAGAAGGCTTTTCTGATCTACCCACTGGGAGAGGAAAAATATAAAAAAAAATTGTGTGACAGTGATTTGAAAAACTGCGAGTTTATTCATATGTTAGTTCTTCTAAAGGGAGCACATTGAAACTTAATACCAAGTTTCAATTGTTCATCCGCCCGTCCGTCAGCGTGCTGCAATCAGAACCGATTTCCTCACGTTTGACTCTTTCCAAACAATAATAATTGCTTTTGAAAACTTTTCAAGGTATTGAGAAGATAACATCTTCTTTACCGTTTACCTGCACTAAAATCGCTAGCAAGATCATGAGTCAACGAGAAATTTTCCATAATTATTGTTGATCCATAACAAAGCCAATAAAGCAAGAAGAAACAGCGTCACGATGCACTTATATTAAATGCCATTGACAACTGAGCTTAAGGTTTTGCACTTTATGAAACATAAAGTTCATAATACAATGTAGAATTTTTAAGGTACTCACAGCCAGGATCATCGCACAGATGCAAGTCTATCCTCGGCGCCAGTAAGTGGTAGGAGGTCTCTCGCACGTCGTGTTTGGCGAACATTCGCGCCAATACATCTTTGTCACCCGACGGCGCTCGACTTTGGATTTGTTCGCGAGGCTCTTCTATCTGAAAGTAATTCAGTACAAGTCTATATGTTGATTATAAAGCTGATGATAGAGTTATCTCAGTTATCCTCAATTATTTTATGTCGGTTATACTATATGGATCGTCGCTGGGTCTGGTTAGAGGGTTTTATAATGAAGATTTTTTTTTCTATAATGTCAACCTAAGCAAGAATTTTATTCAAAGACTCGTCTTAACGATCATCTATTGTTCGGAAAATATAATCATGTAATTTCGGCTCTAAAATCGATTATCAAAATACTAATTATCTCTCGACGCGCAAACTTTAGTCCTCATTAAACATAAATTGTCATAATGTTTCAAAACACTTTTCGCATAAAATAACATGAAAGTAAATTCTTAAAATGCTTGGGAAAAATGCGAACACAAGGAGAGATTTCTGGAACTGTCTAAAATAATCGTGAGAGTGGTTCCAAAAAGTTGGTTGGCGACCTATGTATATCTATACAGATAAATACAATTGAAGTGTCTGTTTGTAAATCCAAAATAAAAGTTTTTCACTAAATGCATAGGAAAGTGTACACGCTACTGACACTGAAAAACCAAGTTTTAACATTTTTCTCAGTCTGTCTGTCTGTTTGTTCCGGGTAATCTCTGAAACGGCTAGACCGATTTTCACGGGACTTTCACTGACAGGTAACTGATATTTCAAGGATTAACTTAGGCTACTTTTATTTATTAGAAATACTAGGGTTCCGCGACATTAAGCATGAAACTAAAGCTAGTTATGAAATATGAGATATTGAATGTTTACCTTCCTGAGCGCCTTGGCCCTAGTAGCGGCGGCGGTGGCGCGGCGCACGGGCTGCGCGAGGGCGGCGGCGCAGGCCAGTGCGGCGCGCAGCTGGCCGTCCGTCAGCGCCCACGCCAGCGGCTCCGGGCACACGGCCAGCCGCGACCCCACCACCGCGCAGTCTGACACACAACAAACACATTACATCCTACATTAATACTGTCATCGACAGGCTCGTGATATGTGGCCAGCCGCGACCCCACCATCGCGCAGTCTGACACACAGCAGACACATTCCATCCTACATTAATACTGTCATCGACAGGCTCGTGATATGTGGCCAGCCGCGACCCCACCACCGCGCAGTCTGACACACAGCAGACACATTCCATCCTACATTAATACTGTCATCGACAGGCTCGTGATATGTGGCCAGCCGCGACCCCACTACCGCGCAGTCTGACACACAACAGACACATTACATCCTACATTAATACTGTCATCGACAGGCTCGCGACATGTGGCCAGCCGGGATCCCACCACCGCGTAATCTGACCCACAACCAAAACATTACATCTATACAGATCAATCAAATTTAAGTTTCATTTTTTAAAGTATACAGGGTGTCGGAGAAAAAGGAACAGTTGTCTTCTAGGGTTTTATGAAAATATCACTATATTGAAATCGTTAAATATCTAGCTCCAACGATAACGTAGTTATAGGCAACGGTCGAATAGCTCGCGGCCTTAAGCGATTGAATGAACGCGCGCCCGCGTTTACCTACATTCCGTACGCGGTCATTAAACTTCTTAAATTAAGGGGAAGGTTAATGGTTTCGAAAAATGGTTTTATGGGATTATTTCAGGATTTATTAGTGGGAGAAAAAAAATAAAAACGTAATTAGATTTCACGTGAATAACTCTACGTTACAGCTGATTTTTATGCGAAAACAAGGTATTGTATATGGTCAACTTTGAACATCAATTACTCGAAAACGGAAGAAAATATGTTTTTCATAATAATTTTAATTGCTTCCTAAAATTATACCCTATCACATATTTTAAGAGCTGTCCCGGTTTCCCCAATACCCTGTATACGTCACCGCCATAAAAAAAAATAACTCCGTTTGTCTCTCTGTTTGTTCCGGCTAATCCGCGCAGTCTCACGAACAACCGTCTTATCATTGTATAAAGGCTCCGAGCATAAAGCCAGCCGGGACCCCACCACCATGCAGTCTGACGGACAACCGAAATAAACCGTAATGCATTATCATTGTCATCGACAGACTCCTGGCATATGGCCCGCCCGGACCCCACCACCGCGCAGTCGGACGGACAATCCAAACAAACCGCCCTATATATATATCATTGTCATCAGCAGGCTTGGGATAAAAAGCTGAAGCTGCGTATATTAACCATGACTGCCATTCTTAAGTCATTGTTTAAGTAGATGACGACCCATCTATTTGTGCTGATCTTGCTTATAAGCCTATATGTTGCCATCACTAATAATAATCAGACTCTGTTTTTAATTCTCATTGATTGTTTCATACCTGATAATCTCTTCTTAATAACGATTCGACAGTGCGTGTTCCCTAACAACAATCGTAAAGGAGGTAAGTTTGCTGCCGCCACGCCGTGTGCCTTCGCCTCTATCCGAGCACTCTGCCATTCGAGCTCCTGCAAAATGTACTTTATATTAATAAGTATAAGTACTATAATAGAGTGATCTAATAAGAATTCATCTTTTCATCTGGATTTTTTTATCCTGCTCGGTATTGAATGATGATATTGATTTGCAAGAAATAAAAGATGTTTTCCTTGGCCTTTTTTCCCACATCTTACTTGATGTGTCTGGCTCCAAGGTACAATCGACTTAATACTAAGGCATTTTCTGCCAGTCAACCACTGCGACATGAGAAAAGCATGAACGGGCATTATACTGAGATATTTGTATTTGTTTACGTTTTGATAGGATATAATATTACCTTAAATATAAGTAGTTGCCCCGTGTCTGGTGATTTGATCCGAGTCAGTCGTAGGTCACCCTTGCGTCCTTCAGGCGTCCGCGACTCCACCGTCACTCTTGAGATCTGTGCAATATACCACAAACACGTGTCACCCAGTTTTCACAGAATATCTATTATAAACACGAAGGATTTTATTGTTTAACTAGCTGTGCCCCGCGGTTTTAATCGCGTAGAGTTAATTTCACCCACGGAACTATGTTTTTTTAAATAAAAGCCTAAGTTACTACTTGTATAATTAGCTTTCTGTCAGTGAAAGTCCCGTTCAAATCAGTCCAGGCGTTTTGGAGATTAGCCGGAACAAACAGACAGACAGACCGACAGATAAATGTTTTTTGCTTGTTAGTATCGTATATATTTCCATATGCATTTAGTAAAAAGCTGTTATTTTGGCTTTACAAACAGATACTTCAATTTTCTTTATCTGTATAGATATAGACTTAGAGCCGTGGTGGACGTGGGGTTGAGCAGTCACATATTTACCTGAACACTGCTGGTGAATGCATCACAACTGAACTCTACTTGCACTTGGTTCACAGCCACTGAGATTCCATCTATCACCTGGAAATGTACAACATTTGTTACAAAACGTATATTATGAACAGGTATTACAAAAAGCTTAACCTTCAAACCCGTTATATTTCTAAGATACCTGATTATGTAACTATTTTTTTTACAGTTTACTTCACATCTCACTCTACAGTCACGAAGAGTTTCAAAATCTGACAGTTAAGCCTTATATAATAAAGTGTTAATAGTAGATGTATACCTTATGTATATAGCTGTACTTCCCAGGTATAGGCATGGCGCCCGCTGCGGTGGGGTTCATCACACGCGGCTCCGTACATACTTCTAGCGCTATGTGGACTTCGTCTAAATTCTGTCGACAAACAATATTATTAAATAACCAACGAACCCATTGGATATAATCAATCTTCTAATCTAATCGGTCTTTACATCGTGAACTGCATCAGTTATCATAACACGCTATACAGCTATAAGCCACCTTGTTTGTAAGTCTATCTCACTAGACGTAGGTAAGTAGATCATTAGGGAGAATTGATACTTAAACGGTACGTTTACTGTCCTAAGCATTCAATATTGATGACACGTGGTAAATTCCTCGACATTCATAAGTGCCTTACCAGGGCCTAAACTGAATAAATCATTTTCATTTTCATTTTCATTTTCATAGTACAAGTTGTTGTAGTATAATTTAAAACCCTAAGGAATTTCAGAAACATAATAGACGCCAGATTTATTTAAACTGGTAAAAATAAGAATACTACACCCTAGTACGTTTAACTCATGTATGGAGAGTATGTAGTCATGACGTGCTTTCGTAGATTATGAGGAAGAGGTTAATCGGAGTCCAGAAAGTATTGGCCTCAGATAATAAACATTAGTTAGGCATTTAAAATTTAGAATATAGGTACCTACTTATTATAAATATCAATTACTCGGCACGCAAAACCACTGATACAGATAACAAAGATAAAATGAACGAAATTACCTACTTCCATTTTCGGCACAAACGTATAATGTATAATTCATCACACCACATTATTATTCAAGAGACAGTTGAATAAAAACGCAATTTTAACAATCTATATATTATATCGGTAGCTGCGTGTGCTAGACATTGCATTAGAATGTATACATACATAAGTGGTTAGGCAAGGATTTAATGGTTTATTTTCCTCATTCCTCTCAATAGTAAAACATTGTGAAAAACAGTTTTTTATATGCGGTAAAGAATCATAGGAAAAAATATGATTCATGTTTAAATACAATTATTAAGAAAAGAATGATTACGCACACTAAAATACTCTAATGTAGACAATATCGTCTCGAAACGGGCATCTTCGAAAAGGCTCACGCCTGAATTCAGAGGTGCGCTAGTAGTGCACCCACGTTTTGCTTGTTATGTTTTAGAGCCGGGCTGCTACTGGGTAATTACAAATGGAAAATCCATAAACAAACACTTTGCCCGACGCGGGGATCGAACCCATAGGAGCTCATGTTCTGCAATAGCGTTTTGCGAACACTAGACTATCGAGGCAGTTTGCATTTACCTCTTATTTACATACATTTTATGGTAAACACGGAATATCTGTAGTGTAAATAGAGGAAAAGGAAGGGTTCCAACAGTTATTTGATTGCACCTTAGGAAACAATGCTATCATTGAAACTTAAGATCAAGGACGTCTGCGCCCGGCCAGCCGGAACATTCGCATTGCATTATTCACGAATCACGATACTTAAACGGATGGATATGCGGGTTTATACCTCAATTTGTGCCTCACAATGAGTTATTCTAAATTTAAGCACAGTGATTTTTCACACCATTATATATTTTTATAGAACAAAGCATGCAGTTCTCCTGATGGTAAGCGGGTACGACAGCCCATGAACCTGACCAGCACCAGTCATCATTTACCGTGAAGGAAAACATAGTGATGAAACAGGCAAACGTCTGAGACAGACCCTAATTTGGTTCAAAGTAGGAGTATCCTACCTCTACAAGGAAGTGGTAAAGATAAGAAACATCTATTTTTTAGAAGTTGGCTAAAAATATAACCAGATTCTATTGAAATAAGCATTAACAATCATTAACAAAATACGTCTGTCTAATAATAATAAGTAGTTTATTGGCTCTCTCTCTGATAGATTAATCATTGTTGTATCAGTAGTTAGCTCTATGTAATCATATTACAAACTATTTAAGAGGTTTGCACTTGGGTGTTTGTTTGTTATCCAAAAGCG
Organism: Watsonalla cultraria; assembly: GCA_964035505.1. Classification (NCBI taxonomy): domain Eukaryota; kingdom Metazoa; phylum Arthropoda; class Insecta; order Lepidoptera; family Drepanidae; genus Watsonalla; species Watsonalla cultraria. The sequence goes on along the minus strand of OZ037732.1, from coordinate 4,666,452 downwards.
ATTACACAAGTAGCTCAATAAAATTATATTATTGAGACCTTCTGAGGTAACGACGGTAATTTATTCTACCAAAAAAGTATTTTTACTTTTCATGTAACAACACATTGCATCTTTCCACCATACCATCCTCAATTAAAGTAGGTATTTATTCATTTTCAATTTGCAGGCGAAATCGCGGGTGTAACTTAGTAAAACATGCCCACCTGCCTACTATTGTTATATTAGGATGATACATTGGTTCGAAGTTACACGTGTGTGAATACAAATTGAGCAGATCTAAAACATCAATAAACAATTAGGTAGGGCAGGAAGATGATGAGTTAGGTAGCTAACATTTGGCATTGACTTTTAGATCACGAACTTCCTCGGTATTTTTCATATATGTAGTACGTAATAAAGCACGAACAATGAATGCTTATTTTATAATAGCTTAGGGTTCAAAATCGGACGAACATAAGAGCAAAATATAAACAAATAGGTATAATACATGTCACTTTTACGTGCTCAGATGTGTGCTAATTATGCCTCAAAGGGTATAATATCTTGTATACTGAACTATATGTATAAAGTAGTATCTGAAGACAGCAAAAATGAAAAATGCTTGTACTAACAAGGATGTAACTCTTAAATTAAGAAGAAGATAAATTTGTGAGTATCAAAATAACCACATATTTTCTATTTAATTAGGGGTACTACAAGTGCTGTCACAAGTAATGAGCGTTCAGCTGAAAATAGTACAATACAGTCTGACAAAATCTACTGTAAATACTGCGCATTTGGCAGAGGCCCTAGTGCGAGTTTTTCACTGCGCCGTGACAAGTCACCGCATTGAAGTAAACATAGATTTGTGAAGGATCGGATCCTCTTTCGGCCTAAAGATGATACTATTGTAAGCCAATATAAATCGGGCGATGACTTGTGACGATTTTAAGAAAACCCGCAATAGGCACTCAGCACTTGTAACTCATGATGACACCTGTACCAGACCATAAAGAGTTTTCAATGACTGAAACTCGAAATGGAGTTTATAATAGATATCTACTTATTACATACCTAAATAATAAAAATATTATTTGTAAAACCTGAAAACTATTCTGAATCATACTCTTATCAAACAGTTAGCAATTGATAAGGTGTTGTAGCTATATCAATTATTTACAAATGAGATTATTTATTGTAACTAATGATTGTTGTGTTTGTTAGTGTTTATAATGGGACAAGAATCAGTAACTGGTATTAAATGTATAATAACATCAGTACCTTCATCTAAATATAAAATTTAAGAGTCTGTTTTTAATTCCAAAATAACAGTTTTTCACTAATAGCATGTGTCACTATATACAGTACTGAAGTGAAAACACCAATTCAAAAAGAAAAAAATTGTCAGTCTGTCGGTCTGTCTTTTTGTTCAGGCTAATCTCCGAAACGTCTGGACAGATTTTAACGGGACTTACACTGGCAGGTAGCTGGTGTAACAAGGAGTAACTAAGGCTACTATAATTTATAAAAAATATTTGGGTTTCGAGAAATTAAGCGTGAAACTAAATCTATGCAGGGCATAGCTAATTTACAAATATAATAATAATAAAACATATTTGATAAACCAATATAGATTTTACTAAGAAGAAAGTCAAATCCATCATCATTCTCCTGCCACTTATACCACACTTGTGGTTAGAGCAATGAGTTCATCTCTTCCATTACTCTCTATCAGTCGTCATATCTGTATACACAATTCATTCATAGCTTCACAAATAAAACTTTAAAGTCAAATTGTAATAATAATTAATATGTATCAGCAGGGTCTTGCATTAGATTTTCAAAGGGGTAAGCATAAACAATAAGTAGGTAGGTAGGTAGGTTAAGTACATACCAATGTGGCATAGATACATATGTTATGGTATAGACACACACACACAACACAAGTGTATTCAGTCCTCACAAATAATAAGAACTGCTAATCTGTTTATATGGAATGCACACTACTGTGTATCAGCCTTACCAGAACTATGGGAACAGTCTTCAGCTTCGTCCATTGTATCCTGAATGTAGCTCTGTTGCATTTGGCAGATGTGAGACGCACCCATCCTGGTAGCTCTAACAAATCTGTCAGCAGCTCCTCATCTAACGTTAGGTCCTGGAGTTCTCCTGACCCTCGCAATGCTGAGAGGGAGATCTGTTCAGGTGACAGATTCTTTGTGAACCTGTCAGGTGGAAATATTTTTTTAATACTTCTTGTATGTTTTGAATATTGCATACTTTAATTCTAATTTTATTTTTACTTATGTTAATACAAGTTTAAATATGTATGTACACAATACTTACAGACATTTATATTTTTATTCCTAATTGCTATTCCTTAGCAGTATGATTTGTAATCGGAAATTTATTTTTTTCATATTTAAATTTTTAGTATACACTAGTATAAAAACAAACAAACTTACTTCAATGAAACAAAGAAGGAACTTCAGATAAGTAAATAAAAGAAATCTAATCTTAAACACAAATTCACAATTTACACTTTAAATATGTAAGATGAAATTACTCGGTAGTTATTGTACTGAATATAGGAGATAAATTAATCATAGTAATCTAATGAAAGAAATGAATGATCACTAATTTAGATTGATTCCTTTTTATGATTCAAATTAAATGATAAGCTTACCTTGAAAGATGTTTTAATAATTGGTTTTTTATTATAGTGACCATTTTTAATGCTTAATTTGTTGTATCTAGCTAATTTAACATGAAATTTATCAAAAAATCATTATCACACCACCAAATCCCCGAACAAGGATATTTTACATATTTTTCATGTAAAATTCGAATGAATGAATAAATGACAGCTTTATGAAACGTCAAATAATAATCATAGATAATAAAAATGAATAACTTCATGACAACTATATTGTCTATTTTTATCACAGACTTATTTCAAGGGACAGACGATGAAACGAAATTTAGACATTCTCGTTACGAAATTTGAAAAGTTTTGATATATTACAGGTATTATATATTTTAAGTTCATGATATTTCAAACAACTAAAGAGTTAGATTAATTTTGTATTTGTTTATAAATTACATAGTATGAAAGCAATTGCTGATGCAACTTTTGGACAGAAAATAAATTTTGGCATGGAAACGAAATACAAACAATAATTACCTTTTCACGGTCCAAACAACGATGCGATAATTTTATTGTTTGGTTGTTGTCAAGAGTGCTATTGATTTATCACCGTATTTCTATGAGAAAATAGCCTAGAAGTGCTTACATTACTATCTGGTAAATCGAGTTTTAGATTATGAAAGTGTAATATCTAGATTTCGTCGAACAATAACTGGCAGCACATGAATTCTATAAAATCAAATTTTGGAAAAACAAGTCACGTTTGACATTCATTCAATGCATTGTTGTGAAATTTTGGAAAAGGCTTGAGTGATGAGTCCGTTTTACAATATATAGTTGAGTTTAGTACAGTAATAGCGTGTCTTATTGAATAAACAATTTGCTGCCATTAATCGAATAGCAACGAAACTCTTGAGGACGTATTTTTGACTTGATTTATTTAAGGCGTTAACTGTAAGTTCAGTTTTCCATTTTCCTATTTTGAACACATAAAATGTATAATCTTCGCACCTTTTCCTATGTATTTTTGTAATTATGTACGTAGATAAATAATGTAAATTAATAATCTAATTTGTTTTATAGGATCCTACTTAGCTAGCATTAAGTATTTTTCACATAATAATCGGTTATAGCAATATATATATAGTTATAGCAATACCTTGCTATAACCGATTATTATTTGAAAAATAATCCAAGTTTTATTCTGTAGATAATGGTGTTGGTGACGTATGCTTGTCCAAAAATGTTTGGCGCGAAGCGCATAAAATACTTGTGCAGTTATCTACTCCATCATCTTCGCTGAGCACTCATATTTCGTGGCCGCACCTGTACCTAAGTACAGTAAAGTTAAAAAGTACAAACTTGTGTAAGACTTGCTGGTAGTTCGGCTTACCTACTTAAGTTTTTAATCTTTAAAGAATGTAGGTATTAGGTAGGTACCCAGTAGGTATGCTCTTGAGTTTTTTTTTGGTTTTTAATATTTTTAGACTTACATTTTGTATATTTTAATAATTATTCTCATTGAGAATTATTGAATTGAATATACCTTTTTTTATATTCCCCACATACCTATTATTTTAGGAATCGATGTACATCCGATCCGATACATTAATAGGTAAGTACTTACCAAATTACTATCACTCATACCTACTTAGTAAATGAAAAAATTGGATAGTTTGAATTTAATTCGAAGAAAGGTGTTTCGGGATCGAATAGTAGGTAACTAGTTCTTAAATGGTCGGATACACAATCGAATCCTAAGAACGACGTAAGTAGTTATACATTTTAATTTGTTTACCTTTTTAGCAGTCAAATCGCACGCTTGAAGCACGTTGTACCAATGTCACGCAGAGAGAGCAAGGTAGAACAGTACATAGACACGGAGTTCTCCTCCGGAGACTCTAACAATATGAAATCCAAACATTGCCAGGAGGAAAACAACAACGAGATCAATGAACTGTCCAAAGAGCTCTCGGAGATGGGCTGCATTGTAGACGCAGTCAAAAGACCTCCTAACATCTGCGTAGAGACCTGTGTCTACGAGTCAGAGTCTGACAAGTCCGCCACAGAACACAACGAGGAAGATGACTATTCAGACGAGTTTGAAGATGATAAGAGCGAGGGCGAAGTCTCGATCAAGAGTGGTTCCAAATCGGTGAAGAATAATTTAACTCGTGAATCGAACCAGTCTACTGTGAAAATGTCTAAAAGCCAGTCTTGTGTGTCGAGTTTTAAGGCGCCCGCGTCTGTCTCTGGGAGGTCTACGAGTTTTGGGTAAGATATTTCATAGCATTTAGGCGCTAACTTCTTTGACTACGGACTTCTTTGGCAGCTACGGACTAGTCTGTGATAAGTGCATCACAGACTAGTCCGTAGTCGTCCGTGAGCGATTCATTAGTCATTATCGCCGATGTCTACTGAGCTGACCGCAGGAGGTCAGTAATTTTTACGCGAAGAAGCTGCCTGACCTACTATTGATATACCTACTTACCGTAGGTAGTTAAGTAAACTATGTCATATTATATCACAGATCTATCAATAGCCGTGGTTGCTTATGATCAGCGCTCTGTATCATCATCTTCCTGACCTTATTCCATACATTGTTGAGGTTAGCAGTGTTGGCACTTGATTCAACCCGATGCGACTGATTACCTGATTATTATACGAAGCGACTGCCATCTGAACTTCGTAACCCCTTACGAGGAAAACAGGTAATCTGAGTAAAACCAGTTGTCAGCCTTTCTCAGGCCTCTGACTGACCTGTAACGATTGCCGAAGATGTTAATTTGCAAGCAGTACTGACGGCTTACGTGCTCTCCGAGGCACGGAGGGAACTCGTACCGTCAACCATCCAACTACTGGCTGGTGTTAGGGTTGCTTCACTTCGCTGATTGATAGATGTGCGCAATGGCAACTGTGCCACGAGCTCATCAAGTTCATTTTTAATCATGATAAAACAATTAAGTGCAGTATCCAAATTTCCCCAGCTCAGTATCAGTCCCTCAAACTCGCCGAGTGAACATGTCGTTCACGAACGAGCGATTGCGTGAAATCGAGCGCCACAACCACATCCTATTGACGAAGATCCTAAGCGCCAGGAACAGCAGGAAGTGCTCCATCCCCGGCCGAGAGCAGTCGATGAGAAAGCCGGTGCCCTCCGCCGCGCTCATACGCAAGAACCAACAGAGGCAGATTGATCACGATAATATGGTGAGCATTACACAAAAGTATATTTAATGCTTAGGCTTATGCTCTAAAACTAATGTTGTGGCAAGCCCATGTTTATTTATGAAGCCATGTGAATGTACTTCGTAGTGTTTGACATTCCATTTTTAAGCGTAGCCTTAACGTCTTCGTCTTTGATCCTGGGGCCTTACCATTATTATGGCCATAATAGTTCATATATTTGACAGTGATGGACTTAGGTAAACGTCGTATACTATGACATTAAGAAGACCCCTTGTACCTATAGGTACATTAAGTAACTTGGATTCTCGCATGTTTCCAAGGTCCAAATAGGATAGGTTGCGAGATGATTAAGATTACACAAGTCATCATTATTCATACGAACATGCTTTCAAGAGCGATTGGCAGAGGACTGCTGAAGACAGGGTAAGTTGGAAAATTGGAGGGGAGGCCTTAGCCCAGCAGTGGGACACGACAGGTTCATAATAATAATTATAATAAATTCATAATTAATTATACGAAATCGTAATGTTAATCTACAGATCCTCCTGAAGAAAATCCAGCGCGCGAAGTCATCAGCCTGCAGCATCCGCCGTTGATACAGAAGCGGCGTCCGACGCGCGGGCGCACCCCATCCTACCGCCACCAACACCCGATGTGCTAAAACTAATATTATGCATTTATTACTAATACACTTTTATATTACTAACAAATCTTTTTACTCATTACTTCTTTTATACCACTAAAAGATGGAAATCAAGGATAAAGTTCGCCTGGTGGTGCCTAAGTAAGTGCAGCCTATGACCATTTGCAAAAACTTGAGTTATCTATACTTTTTTACTTCTAAAATGCTTTGAACGCGCTAATCTCAAGAACTACTAGTCAGATATGAAAATTTTTTCAGTGTTAGATATTCTATTTATCGAGGAAGGCTATAGGCTATATATATTATAAATATGTTTCAGCAAGCCAAAACCAATCGCTGGTTGAAGACAGCGTTAGCCCAAAGTAACTTCCACGCGGAAGAAGGCTAGTTTGAAGATAAAAGTGAAGTAAAACCAAGCCATGTTAATTGCTTCTGTGAAGCGCAAAAAAAGAAGGACATCACATCAGGTACCAATCAAAATAGAGACTAAAAAGTGAAAGTGCCGACGAGATTGGCTGCTAATCGTAGAGCGTTGACGTCGTAACAAAAAATGGACCTCGCTCACTCGTCACATAATTTCTAAGCAATACCTGTTATGGAAAACTAGCTTCTGCTCGTGACTTAGTTAGTCCACGTGGAATAGTTACTTTGGGCTAATGCTAACTTTAACCCGCTATTGGTCGTAACGTGATGATATCATCATCTCCCTGGCCTTAATCCCATGTACTTGGGGTCGGCACTTGATTCAACCCGATGTGGCTGATCACCTGATTTTTATACGAAGCGACTGCCATCTGACCTTCGCAACCCCTTTTTCGAGGAAAATCGGCAATCTGGGTTAAACCAGTTGTCAGACTCACTAAGGCCTCAATTGACCTGTAACGATTGCCAAAGATGTTAAATTGGCAACCGGGACCGACAGCTTAACGTGCTCTCCGAGGCACGGAGGGAACTCGGGCGGTCACCCATCCAACTTGTAAAGAATTCGGCGCAGGGTAATATGCAGTACAGACGAGGAGATGATGGTAGCACTGAAAGTCTTTGTACAATATATACAAAACAGTTTATTCACACACACACACAGTTAGTTCAGTCACAAGAATATATACAATCAGTCACTCACAATCACGATATAAAACATAAGTATGGTACAAATAATATTACGGCAAGAAAAAGGTAAAAAGCGCGGGAACGGGAGCGATTTAGAACGCACTCTCTTTCACTTGTTTCCTCAACAACAGCCACGGCCCGACTCTCTTGGCGCGTGGATTCAAATTCAAAAGCCGCGCACTCATTGGTTGACGTGCGCGGGAAACTTTGTTACATATAACAAAATAGTATGGCGCGTAGCATAAATTTGCCGCATTCCATACTTACTACAGATATTAAATTGCCATTACACAGTCATAAAATACGTCACCAATGTCATTACAGAGCTATGCCACAGATAATATAATATGAACTTGCAAACATACAATATGTCACCACAGACTACAAACTATTCCTAGCATTATATTTTCTACACAACTACTGGCTAGGCGTATGGTTGCTTAACCTTCGCTGATCGAATGATATGCGCAATAGCAAATGTGCCACGAGCTCCTCGTAACGTGATGATATATAGCCTATAAACTTTTTTCAAATCGGACCAGTAGTTCCTTTGATTAGCGCGTTCAAACAAGCAAACAAACAAACCCTTCAGCTTTATAAATTTTTTTAATTTTTTTTTTTTTTTTTTTATCTTTATTCAAACTTTTAAAATTTAAAAAAAATTTAAAATTCGATTAGACTTTATACAAAGCACTTTCAAATCGTCAAATAAAATTGAATCTGATGAGTTTTGTGACCACTTCGTCCGTCATCCTAGCATAAACCGTTGATTATGCTAGGATGAACGTACTTTGTAGGTGTCTGTTGTTGGCGTAATGTAAATGTAAATTATACCTAAATCTTTGAAAACTACCTACCTATTTCCTTATTACTATCTAAATATATCCTAATGTAATAAACACTAAACTTACTACTACACTCCGCGTAAAAGTTCCAAGAGTATGATTTCATCCACGCCGGATATTTCTATTTTTCTACAATAAACAGCTCGTTACAACACTCGTTGTAAAACAAACTGAGAGCAGGAAATTCGCATAAGATTCGCGTAGTATGCGATTAAGTCTTGCTACAAGGAAATGGGAATACTTACTGGATTATGAATCATGCCTAAGCCTAATTAACCGATTTAAATGAAATGTGGTACAGAGATGAGGGCTCTCTCTCTTCAGAATGAGAGAGTCTGGAGTATGAGAAAGGACACGTGCTCCGCAGTTTAAGCCGAGTAGACTCATTATAGGTTTTTGTGGTAGTTAAATTATACGAGGATTAAACTAGTAGGGTACATGTTCATATTAGCCGTAGTATTAAAAAAGCATAGTATGGAATATAGACGAATCAAAAGATGTGTCAAGATTTACATCTGCCGGCTGAGCTACATTCACTGCCCATGAGCTCAATAGGCTCATCCCCTAGGGAGCTGGCGCACCACACGCGCGTATAATATCAATATTGAGGTTAAGGATTCATTAACGAAAGACCTTAACGCTCATAGTTTAATACATCCTACTTATGATATATGTAAATTTTTTGTGGGGTAAAAATATTAAAACATACCAACTTCTGAGTATCTAACTAAGTAGGTAAATAAAAGCGAGTACTATGATTCTTGGAACTCATTCACCAACATTTATGGAACTTATATTACTGACATCTAAATATATTAATTTATATTATACTACACCTAAATATATTTAGTACTGGCTATAAAAAGGTTAATGGAAATGCCACTAGGAAATAATAAAAAAAGAAAAAAAATTACATGAGTGTTGGGAAAAGTTACCCCTAGATGGCGCAACTGGTTACAAAACGGGGGAAATTCTCTAGATCCAGTCATCTTTCTGAAATTTGTTGTTCTTTTAAGCTAAATAAAACAAATAGTAGCAGAAACGGGCAAATAGTTGTGCTCAATGATAATTCCTTTTGAAAAGAACAATGAGTAATAACCAAAAACATTGTAAAATTCGATTAATGTGTCACTTTATTAATATTTACACACTAATGTTACCTTCAAACCTATGTTCCCATTCAAAACACACGTGAAACTGTGTATACCGACTTGCTTCATGAATGCCCTTGTTTAATGCACAATGACGCAACTAGCCTATGTACCTAATCACGTCATAGTAAGGTGCCTACGTATGTAGTAACGTTTTTAATTTTATGAAAACTTTATTGTGTCAATAATATCATGTGGTTCGGGTATGGCTGGCTGAAAACCGGATTAAGCTGGTTCCAATTGTTTGACGTTCTCGCCATAGTCAATATACTTCGTAAACTAGGCACGAGTAGGCAAGAAAATATGTGAATAAACTATATTGTCTGGGACGGCAATGAACTCAACATCTGTCATATTAGCAGTCAATCATCTTCAGTGATAGAAAAAGAAGTTATATAATCCCAACTACTACAAAAAAGGTCACGGCATAAGAGGTATGAAATTACGAAATAAACAACTTACAAAGACGTAATATTATTTGAATATTTAAGGCATATACATATTGATGTTCAGAGGATAGCCATGGTGATAAAAAGTGGATGTTGTTACTTCTACCCCTTGGGGGAAGAAGGCGAAAGCCTCACTAAGGTTTTACGAGTATGCTAAAACCTATGAGTCACAAGTAGATTCTACTTAATGTATGTTGCTCGTGCAGTGTTGATTTACTGCTCGAGATCACATATTTTCCAATGATAGCCTTTAAAATACATATTTTGGCACGTTTCTGTCGAGATCAAGCATATTATATTTGTCAGTTGAATTCCTTTAGAATTGGAATGACTAACACCTTTTTTAGGCTTAGGTAGACATTATTATTGTTATTAGGTAGATGGTAGACAGTAAACTATTTTTTTTTTAATTTTCAATTCCATTGGATTATGCTGTGCGAGGTCCTTACTGCGAAGGGTATGCGTTTAAGTAAGTAGATAGCAGTAGATGGTAGATATAATTATATAATTAGGTACCTAGTTATTTCAAGATAGATTATAGCAATATGTTGGTCATAGAGCTAAAAATAAAACAACACATATATAGACGATGACAGATCGACTACTGATAATATAAAAATAACTCGCTTTTTTTTATCTAGGTCGTTGTTACAAATTAAATTATGTACACTTGAATATTGACTAGTCTGAAAGTGGTTGGGTACTAGTAGGTAGTAGATTTGGAGACCAGCAGTTGTATCGTAGTGGCAAAGAGTATTATACTAAGTTTGAGAGAAAAATCTGATAATTTTTCAGTAGAAATCAGGCTTTTTGTGTGTTTATTTTGTCTGGTACCCCTAACAATATCAGAATTTCTTATTATTTTGATAAATATCAACATTCCGCTTAATCTGTACGTATGTATGTATAAGCTGAAGAGTTTGAAACTACTACTCCGATTAGAAAAAAAAACATTCAGTATTAGATAGGTAGCCCATTAATAGAGGAACGCTATTTCTATGATCACACGAGACTAAACCATCAAGTTTAGTCTACGCGGGTGAATCCGCGGGGCACAGTATCATAATTTTAACGCAATACACTTATTTAGCCAACAATTGAATAACCTACGATTAGTAACAAACTGTAAATAATGTCATAAAACCCACGCTAATCATCATTACTCGCAAAAACACATGTCTTACGGATTACCATGATTTTAATTATCTTTTTATATGACACAACAGCGGTAACCATCGCCAAATAGATCGTAAAAAAGAAGGACACCGCTCATTGTTTACAAGTCAATGGGAAAATCACTAGTTAAGTACAGACAGACATGTGGAATTTACATTACAGAACAGCAGTGTTGAAGGCTAGACTTTACTAAATCGAACATGTTTTTTAGGTAGTCTAGACCATGTCTAGACTGTATTTTACACGCTATGTTAGGGAGGTACGTAAATTTGATGATCAATTTCCTAGACATCATTAAGTCATTTGTTAACAGACAAATGCTTACGCATGTATTCCCGAAGGAGTAGGCAGATGGTGTGGAATCACTGCACATAAGTTTTTAAGAAAAACTCATTGGTGCAAGCCCCGCTGGGATTCAAACTTGCGTTATCAATTCGACTGTACTCGTATGTTTTTTAGGATGCAAGTGAAATCCTTGGTGTTGCAGACGATCAGAGGCATAGTATAGCCACTCACCATCACGGTTTGTATGCCTCTTTGCCACTTTTGTAGTATAAAAAAATATTTGCAATAGGTACATCCCTATACTATAGTTTTTCTAAGCTTCATGCAAAAAAATGTCGATCCATTGTTGCGTGAAAGAAGGGCAAAGTACGGATGCACATTCGCGTTTACACCATCCGTATGCTGTTCATTTTAAACGGATAGGATATCTATTCACCTAATCGGAATCAGAAGAAATAACCTCTAATAAAAATCAAATAGAATAATTAATAAGAGAGACTTCGCGTTCTAACCTGACCCAAAAAATAATGTGATCACGTTGTGAAGGATATATTGGAACAGCTAACCAAACATGCTAAACTGTTTATTGTCGGCTGCAAGGCGAGACGTTACAATGAGTTGGCCTATAGTCTAACTCTAGGTAAATAAGAAACATGAATACTTATATAGATTCTGACTTCGAAACATATGCCTCAAGGTTTATTTGAGAATTAGGACGTTTATTGTTGGTATGATTTTGTCCATAACTGTTCTATTCATTCAAATCAGAGGGCCTACTCGACTTCTCCAAAAAACGAAGCTTCAGCCGAAAGTTCGCTAAGATATAAGATATTTTGTGGCCTATACTGTGGTATACTGTGCCTACCACAGTTCTTATAAGTACGTTCTAAAATTACGTCCGAAAGTGTTCTGCAAAAGGAAGAAAACTCTTTGACGTTTATATATTAAAAAACTTAATTTAATTAAATGAACAAAACAAAAAAATTAAGGAACGAAAAATTGAGTTTGATAAAAACAAAGCGATACTGAAACTACGTCTGATTTTCGTTCGTTTGCGAAGTGTCGTTTTCGGAGAAAGAGAGTAGACCTCCAGTTCGTACCATTCTACATCATACACCACTTGTACCGATACCGATTTGATTTAAGTACGTCTATGTAATTTGGCGAAAGTTCGTGTTCATCGCGATTAGTGTGGACTAGCAATTTATTCTATCACCGTTTTTAACGTGAAGTGATAAGTTTTATTGCAACAGCGCACCACGAATTTTAACTTGATAATGAGGCATTGAACTATGTATGTGACTTTTAAACCACTCGTCTACTACGGCATTTTTGTTATCTATACATAATACTTACATACATACAAATATAAATAAATAAAATTGAAGTGTCTGTTTGTTATTCCAAAATAACAGCTTTTCACTAAATGCATATGAAAGTAAATACTGTACTGATATAAATATACTGAATAACCTTTTTTAATGGAAATAGGTTACGCAGGCAAGTCCTACAGTTCATCTCTATCGATTTCATTTGACGCACGACGTTTAATGTGATGCTAAATAGTTACCAAACGAAGCGGGCCGCGTCATCATCGAACAAATAACATTCACCAAATTTACTTGCTTTGTGTTCCAAATACAATGAAAACCGAGCAAATGACGTCGACAATTTCCAAAATATTATTATTTTGTTATTATTGTCAGAGCTTAAAATAAACTGTTTTGTCCTTAAAATTCACAGGTGTTATTTAATTACGTCCGTTTTTGTTTATTTTGCGTGTATAATTGAAAATATTATTATGTTATTAATAGCGATACATTTTAAGAAGAGTGTTACAAAATTACTAATTAGAGAATAACTATAGCGTTGAACTTATACCTATATATTTATAAATCTATATCTATCCTACTAATATGTATCTAAATCTGAAGATTTTATTTGTTTGTTTGCTTGGACGTGCTAATCTCAGGAGCTTTTCTGGTCCGAATTGAAAAATCATTTCAGTTTTAGCCCATTTATCGAGGTAAGTAACTATTCCACGCGGACGAAGTCGCGGGCAGCAGATAAGTACTTTTATGAAATGCGAGAATAGAGCCTGCCACTGTGGAATCATCATCGGCATCTTCGATAATCATCGCTTTTTCAAGTCTTTGCTATTCCATGCATTTTCCTGGAAAGGGCCTGAAAAGAAGTAAATAAAAATGTTAATTTCACACCAGGCTACCAAAACTTGGTGCTGCGTAATAAGTGGACCTTGAATTTCAGACACCGGGTTTATATTTGCAGCAATTAATTGAAATTACCTGAAAACCAAGCGTAAAATATTGGAAATTAAAATAAGGTTTTTGCGCAGTCTAGGATAAGTCTCATGAATATATATTGTATCTATTAATTCATATCCATTAATTAAATATGTCACGGTGTCTGGGTGTACAATAGCTCTTGTTATACGAGGGCTTTACAAAGATGTAACAAGGAACCTGTCTATTGTAATTTCCTTTAACGTCTTGGTCAGTATTATCGGAAGGTATTTTTTCAACCCCCCTACTACGTAACGTACTACAACACCCTTCTATTACGACTATTCTAATTTAAAGTCGTGTTTTTACGTAATACTTTGAAATATACAACAGCTAAAATAGCTACTGTCTAATCACATTTATATATTTGTATACCAACGTAATTGAAACGAATGAACGGAACTACGAGTAAAGTGATAATCTGAATAAACCTAAGCAAGCATTTCTGTACTCTAATTTTAAATGTTCCTATTGTTGTGCTTGTGACGTAAATGTCTATCAGTATATTACTCGTGCGTATAATCTGATCTCGTTAAAAATACCGACGCACCGATGATGTACGAAAATACTAGTCATATAGAGTAATTATTCTGACAACGCAATGTTGACAAGCATGAGTTCTCATAACGGAAATAAGATACGACTAAGTCCGCGATTAAGAATGATTATTTTGCTTACTGAGGTGATACGGCATTTTCCGTTTTTGCACTATTGTTAATCTAAAGCTCATCTTTACGTAGAAGGGTCCCCGAAGTCATTTATATCTAATATTATTAAGATGAAAGGTTTGTATGCGTGTTTGTAACGAATTGGCTCAAAAAATACTGGACCGATTTAAAAGATTCTTTCACCATTTGAATGCTACATTATCACTGATTAATATAGGCTATATTTTATCCCCGTACTTCTACGGAAACGGGAACTACACGGGTGGAACCGCGTGACATCTGCTAGTTTTTAATAACATATTTTATGTCTGTGTATTACGTAAGGTAGTCAGTATGTTAGGACATTGAATTGTATATATATCAGATGGCAGTCGCTTCGTATAAAAATCAGGTGATCAGCCACATCGGGTTGAATCAAGTGCCGACCCCAAATACATGGGATTCAGGCCAGGGAGATGATATATCGATGATGTAGTAGATGAACTTGGGATGAAGTATAAGTATAAAAGTTTTCTTTATAAACTCACCACTCACGTGACGGAATTGCCAATAATTACCGTCATTGAATCACGCAAAAGTTACGTAGCTTTACGTAAAACAATACGTACGCTGGTGGCGTGTGATCCGCCTGTTTCCACGTCAAATATGTATTTATCGGCTTTGTTGATAAAAATCATTTGATGCTCGTTGCGTTGAGGAATGACGTCGGGTGCTAAAAAATATTCGTGATGTACCTACGACTTGCGTCACCAGGGGCCTTACCACGAGCTCTTATTGCCATGATAGTTTCACTCATTTATGAGACAGATGTATGTGGCGTGTATACATCTGTCACTGTCGCACAACTGAATTATCATTGCAATAAGAGCTCATGGTTGAGCCCCTGACATGCTAAAGCCGTTGGTGTTAGATGAAACTAAAAAATAGAAATTGACACTTAAGGTGAAGGGGAATTAGGAGAAACTAAAATATATTTTCCATTGAACTATACATAGGTGCATATGTTACACATCTATACTTATATTATATAGAGGAAAGATTTGTATGTCAGTATGTTTGTAACAAATTGACTCAAAAAGTACCGGAATGATTTAAAAAAATATTAAAGACTGAGATTAATATATAGGCTATATTTTATCCCCGTACTTACTCCCACGGGAACGGGAACTATGCGGGTGAAACCGCGTGTCGTCCGCTCGTAGTATATAAAAACGTATAGATTGTTGACGAGCCAAATGTTATAACGGTTCTATGTTTAAGGGATATAAAGCGTGAGTTATAAAGATATGTGAAATTAATATGAAAGTGTTTTTAATATTAGAAACTGGAATATTGTTACTTTTGAAGAAACTATTTCTCTTGACTGACAGACAGACAGACATTTGACAGAGAAAACATTTAAAAATTGCTTTTTTATATCAGTACCGTATACCAATACTTTCATAATATGCAAGTGAAAAGCAGTTTATGTTGAATTACAAACAGACACTTTAATTTTATTTATCTGTTAAGATAATTTATAAAACCGTTATAGTTGTTTTATAATACTGCCAAAGTAGATGTTTTCAAGCGATTGGCCTTTCTTCGTTATCATACTTATTAAAATCATCAATTATTAATAATATGCTTACAACCCTAATAAAATGGTTCTGATAAATTGATAAGTTATAAAAATAATCCGTTACTTTTATTGCCATATTTAAAAATAAATAGGAGTGATATCAGAAAACAAACATATGGCCTCGGCAAGCTTTATTCGTCTGAATATGAAAAAACCATTTAGTAAAGTGTACTTAAATTTTAATTGAACTTTTAGAAAACCTCACTGCTGAGATTTCAACATACGTATGTCTTTCAACTTATGTCTAGCGTAGCAGGTTAATTCTCGAACAACTAGACCACCACGGGTTCTCAAATCATTACATACATACAACATTATACAAGTCTGTTTGCTATATATATTATTGACATATATGTGTCCAAAACAATAAGAACAGATCCAAAGCTGGGACCTCACATAAAATATATAACATGTTTATACAGTATGGCACGAATGCAGTGGCGTCAAGAACAATACGCTTAAAATCCTGTTTAATATTGACAATTTTGTTAACTATGTTAGACTTTTATTTAAATGCGGTTTACATGGTCACGGACGCGATAAAAGCGATAACTATTGAAAAAAGTGAGCAAAACATAACACGTCATGGCTCTTTCCACTCTGATACAGGCTTATCAGCGTGTATACTTATAAAAAACAATTGAAATGGTACGATAAATATGTCACGGAAACCACTTTGCGTGTTTATACAATGCGTTTGAAATAAAATTGTACTTGTTTCATTTTGAACAATTGTGATGCTACTTTTTTTAGGTAGTACACATTTATTGAATAAAAACTGTATTGTATACACAAAGAACAGGACTTAAAGCTACAAGTAGAAAACTTGGCCCAAATCGGTGTCTCTCGGGATTGTGCCAAGAAGGCTGGCAACATTACCACGTTGAATAGCAAAGCTGATGACAAAACCTACTAATGATAACTGAAAATTATTTAGGTGTCATCATGACTGATGGTGAGTCTGTCGCCGGTATCAACATTTTATACACGACGTAACATTCATAATTCAATTTCTTCTCTGACATTTATGCATGTTTAAGACTTTTGTTTGATGGTTAAATAATTTTATTTCGTCTTTAAATGTTTATGTGTATGGTTTCTTTTGTCGTAACCAGTGGCTTAAACAAATAAAAGAGATCCTACTTACTGAAACAGCAATAATTAAGTAATTTTGCTAACAATTAAGGTAAACTAATCAATTTGCTAAATCAACTGATGTTATATTTACCACTGAGTGCAAACATTTGAAGTGCCAACTGGTTCTAATCTAATCTTTAGAATCACTTTTGACAGTTGCTGTGGAATACCAATTTATTACAATATGAACACTTTGATAGTACATATTAACAGATATTATGTAAATAGTAAAAACGATACTGGAGTCTATTACGCTATTTTTGATAATTACAAAGCTGTATTGTACACACGTCTTTCTGCGTTATGTAATATTCTAAAAATAAGTTGGTGTTTGAACCAAACTTACATTAATATACCTAAAACTTGACACGTCGCATACATTTAGGGTCTTATAGTAGAATTTTGATTACAAAATAGTAATCTATGTGACGCTACATTATGCCGTAGTAGATACGTAGTAGGTACTTCCTAATTATAGAGTTGAAAAAATGCTTCAGATAGAGAATTTAGACCATCATGCACTCAATTCATCTACATTACAGTTTTTAAGTGACTGTTTTATATCCGCTGATTATCTGATAATCTGCTTATCAATTTAAATATCCCTCAGTGTCTGCCCTTCTATTTAAATATCTCTTAAAACTGCCCTTCAATTCAAATCGCCTTCACTTCGCCAGCCTCAAGAACACTATAACCTTCTAAAGGTCGTCTCACCATCAGTAATTACTTAGCTTAAAAAGTTAAATGAATTGCGCTAGTCTTAACTGCGCATTAACTTATAAAGGTTACCAATAATTGAATCATTAATTGTATAGCTTTGTAATAGGATAAAGTAATTTGCTGGGAACGGAAATAAATACCTTTATTTTATTATTTGCGCCAAGCATCCATTTTTTATTATCTTCAATATACAGCAGCTTTATTTTTTTAGGAAAATAACCACACATTGACATAGAATTTATTTGAAAGTAAGATTATACAGGCAGTCTACCATCATCGGTTTAAGCAGAATTAAATTTTAAAGTTCTAGTAGTGCCTTTGATATTGCTCTGCCCTAACAGGGTTTACTTTATGTTAGTTTAACTTAGAATACCATCATAATTAAGATTATTTTGTAGATATATCTGTATATATAAAAATGAATCCACATTTCCCTTGGCCACGGCATCACGGGTAAACGGCTAAACTGGTTTTAACGGGACTTTCACATGCAGATAGCTGATGTGACAAAAACTAATTTTATTTTTAAAAAAATACATCAGTGTTCCGCGGGACACCCATTAAATTTGCTCTATAAGGGTGAAATATTTACGGTATTCAATTTTAATTTTCAATTAAACGTCAAAGCGAAGAAATAGATTCAATCACATCACCAGTGCCTCAGACAATCAAACAAATATTTCTGATACATAGAAGCTTTTTTCTTTTTTTTGTCACTTGATAATACAATGGAATTGAAAACTGTGCATCCTGCACGGGTTGGGAATCACGTGAAGACGATGTCATTATAGAAATGAATTTAATTAAGGACCAATGACTATTGTCTGTTTGTCAAGGACTTGCTTAACGAAACAATCGTTTATATTTAAATGCCTTGTGCTAATAAAAGGATCAGATTGTATTCACAGTCGAGTTTTAGGTAAATTGCGTTTTGACACCACAACAATGTAGTTTGGTAATTGAATAATTTATTCAATTCGTTTACTATTCTGGGCACTTAGGGGACAAGAACTGAGTCGTGCACTTATGAAATAACAAGTATTTTTTATTGGTACGTTTTTATATGAAGTGGTAATTGAAAGGTAAAAAAAAAGTTCAATAACATTCACCTTACATAAATGCCTTTGACATTGTTAAACCGTCTTATATTTTAATTAATATAAGGCTTATAGCTTAGGTAAGTAAACTAATGTAAAGGATAAAGGTATGTGCTATCATGAGTTTTGAGCGCTGACCTTGACTGCGCTGTGATAATTTATTGGGACTTGTATGTCGCAAGCGCAAACGAATACATGCGCAATTATCCCCACTATATTCGCTGAGTGGTCAAAACTCGTGACGGCACCTGGGGCCCAACCATGAGCTCTTATTGCAATGTTAATTCAGTTGTGCGACAGTGACAGATGTATGCACGTCACATACATCTGTCTCATAAATGAGTGAAACTATCATGGCAATAAGAGCTCA
This sequence comes from Watsonalla cultraria, assembly GCA_964035505.1. Classification (NCBI taxonomy): domain Eukaryota; kingdom Metazoa; phylum Arthropoda; class Insecta; order Lepidoptera; family Drepanidae; genus Watsonalla; species Watsonalla cultraria. Next base: position 4,647,062 of record OZ037732.1, on the reverse strand, counting down.
TGGTAAGGCCCCTGTATTTTTGGACAATCAATATTTAGACCGCCTACGCAAATATGAAGGATGCACTAAATATGAGTAAAGTTAAATTAAGATGTGACGGTGCATTGTAGTAGCCGTTTCAGGTGAGTAGATGTCAGCTTGGCCGGGATCCAAGCGGCGAGATTTTACTAAGAACCGGTGTTTTCCTTGAAATCACGTTTTCCGAGTAAATCCGTTCGGCCTGAGTGAGTATTTTGAAAGATGGATGTTTTTTCTATTTCAGCAATATAATAAAACATGACTACGGAACTAAAGACAAGAGAGCTATGAATATTCTGAGAAATACTTTATGCCATGGGTTTTCCGTGTTGTATTATCTTATTTCGTAGAAAGTATTGGTATTTTAAAGAATAAAAGACTGCCTTGTTTGACTAGTGGTCGCAAACGCACTGCTGCAAATCACGAAGTTAGGAGGCTTAAGCATTTTATAATTTCTCAGGAACAGCCCAGAGTCTGGGTTACTATACGGTTAATGGCAATAGGCTCGCTCCCTACTTAATGGGACCTTAACCTACCCCTTCCAAGAATATAGGCATGCGCATTCAAGAATGCTTATTTAAGATGATTCATAATATCTACTCCGAGATATTGAATACATTTTAGTTACTACAAAGGTGGAAATCATCTGATTGAAAACATTATTTGGCAGCTGATTGAGAGGCTGGTATGAAAATGAAAATTAATTGAAGCGATTGCATCGATGACTTGAATACGATAATTGTAGTGTAAAGTACGCAATACGCAAAAAGATACGTAATTATATCAAATAAACTATAAAATTTGGTATAAGGTATCGGTATGCTCTACGTAATGCGCAATAAATATTCAGTTTTGTATTTTTCCATTAACCTTCCGCAAGCACGCGCTGATAACTGTAATTAGCGTAAAAACCGATAAATAAGTAGGTACTCGTACTCACTTTTAATTTTGTATTGTTAACTAAGGATTACTTGGCAAGCAATTGAAACATTTGTATTTTTTTAACAATGCAACCTATCTTAGGTTATGTGCACTAATATAATTCTAATAATTAAATTCGCTATAATAGGTATAATAAGTATTAGTTAACTCCTTATTCATACATACAGAGAACTAACCTAGTAGTAGGTAAGTTAATTAAGAGTGCGTTAGGTCATTGAATTCACTAAATGTAACTTTTACGCCGAAAAAATCGAGATAGGTTGACGACTTGATTGATAAAGTATGAGTTACGCCAGTAGTCATACTGCAATATATACTTACAATACTTAGTACATTCATAATTTTTTTTGCATCGGTCTGAAATAGCTGGATCGATTTTAACGGTAGAGTTTCTATATCTGATAGTATAAGGAAAATTCACCTAGCCTTTTCCTTATTTTTTACTTTATTATAGAAATATCCAAGTAACATAGTATTTATCACCAATAACTACGCCGGTAAAACCGCGGGACACAGCTAGTAATATTATATATGATTAAAAATCATCATTGACAAGTCGCGAATAATCCACGAGGCGCATCTTGTCAACATAATATAGTACAAATATATGAACAGCTACACAAGATTCGTTTCACAAACAAGCCACAAGGGTCACAGACAAGTCGTAATGTTTAAAATATTAGTATTCAACCAGTGGTATCTATCGGGGCGGATCAAGAGGCCAAATAACAACGACCGGCTCGTGCGGCTAAAATTGATATCAATGATGTCTGGATCGTTCGATTCACACCGAAACATTTCATATAATGTTTTAATACCACCGTGGTAACAATGCATACGGCCCACCCGATGGTAAGCGGTTACCTTTAGTGTCAGGACGTTTGCCACACCAGGCCCTATCTATTCTGAATATCTATACTAATGTAGAGAGAGAGTTTTAGCTGAAGAGATGAAAAGAGATTTGTTTGTTTGCTAGAACGCGCTGAATTCAGGAACAACTGGTCCGATTTGAAATAACATTTCTGTGTTAGATAGGAGACTTATTGAGGAAGGCTATATCATTACGCTAAGATCGAAAGCGAGTTAAAGTTAACGTCAGCCCAAAGTAACTATTCCACGCGGACGAAATCGCGAGCAGAAGTTGAACCTCTTCATTCTATTCCTGTATTTTATTTCTGAATTTGAGGAGGTAATTGGTGGTACTGCTAGTCTGTTTCATAATACTCGTGAAATAAAACTTGGACTATCAACAACCCATATAGTCCGACCAAAATAAAAAGCAGTTCGGATAAGCCCAAATTAACCTGGATAAGCTAAATAATGCTCATGTATTTTACACCGAAATGCTACTTTGCGGTCACTGGGAATGTATCTAGAACTCACTACAATTCTCAAAGCCTAAACATTATCTGTAATGGGACATTAACATGACCTCTTATTGCCATGATAGTTTTACTCTTATTATGAGACAGAAGTATATGACTAAGTTAAGTATTATTAATTAATTAATATTAAAAATAGTGTCAGTAATAAGGGGACTCATTTGCACACAAATTTTCACTTTGAATATATTAATTTGAATTCAGTATTTAAAAGATAATTGTCAGGAACTAAGAGGACACTAATTTGCTAATCAAACACAAAGTAAAGACTTTCTTCTTCTTATAGGACATGGTCTGATAAGTTTAACACAAATTGCTGCTATCTTGATAGATAAGTAAAGTGAAATCTAAGCATACCTTGGTAATGACAACTTTATACGGCTCGGCCCTTTAATAAACCATCATAAAGAGGTCATAGCACAATTATTGTATTGACACCTGATACGATGTCACTTCCACGAATCAATTCTCGCATGGTTTTAGCTTATTAACACAATAAAATGGACTGGCAATAACTTACGTCATGCGCACTAATTATTTTTAGTGACAGTGCTTCGTTTATCAAACCTACGCGTTATTGTAGCCTTATCTTGTCGTCAATATAGTGACCGATATTATGAAATGGTAATATTTTATAACTTTTTCCTTGACAGTTTATAACAGTAAGGAAAATTTTACCACAAGGTAAATGGTTAAGATTAAATAAATGTTTTCCTTCCCCTTAAGTAAGGAGGTAAAGGAAGGTATTTGTCGCGTAACGACATTGATATATGATACATTTTGAAACAGGTATATGGGCCCTATACCAGTGCCCTACCATTAATTATCAATATCAATACAGATAAATAAAATTGAAGTGTCTATTTGTAATTCCAAAATAACAGATTTTGACTAAATGCATATGAAAGTATACACGCTACTGACACAAAAAAACCAATATTAAAATTTTTTCTCTGTATTTCTGTCTGTCTGTCTGTTTGTTCCGGGTAATCTCTGAAACGGCTGGACCGATTTTAACGGGACTTTCACTGGCAGGTAGCTGATGTTTCAAGGAGTAACTTAGGCTACTTTTATTTATTCAAAATATTAGGTTACCAGTACAAAAAGGATGAAACTAAATCTACGCGGGTGAAACCGCGGGGCACAGCTAGTTATGATATGAATGTAAATGACGCTTATAAGACTGTCACTGTCATCATGACAATAAGAGCTTATGGTAGGGTCTCTGAACGCCGCTGATGTTGATTCCAAAATGCCATCCTAAGGGGTTGAATTTTATAAATAGCGTCTTACCCTAGTGCGAATACAATTTGATTACGATTATTAAATAAAACTAGCGGACGTCACGCGGTTTCGGTAGTACGGAGATACAATATAGTATATATTGATCAGTGATAATGCATTCAAATGGTGAAAGAATTTTTTAAATTGGTCCAGTACTTTTTGAGCCAACTCGTTACAAACTTATTATTAAAACTAGCTGTGCCCTGCGGTTTCACCCGCGCAGAGTTAATTTAATTCCCGCGGTACCCCAAATGTTCTTTTTTAAATAAAAGTTAGTTACTCCTTGTAATATTAGCTATATGCCAGTGTAAGTCCCGTTAAAATCGGTCCAGCCGTTGCAGAGATTACCCGGAATAAAGAGACGTGTTGATAAAACTCTTTAGCAAATAACTCATTATTAGGTACCAATTCTTTGCGTTTTATACTCGTGATAATTTCTCAACGAAATGTCCGATTGGAATAAAACAAACGATATTTAACTTCTAGATGAATATCCTTGATAGCATATTGCTTAATTTGCATAAGGATTAATATTAAGATACACATTTAACGTAGTTTCTTTCTTCAGACGATTTAATATTTTTATGAACATAAAAGCGGTTATTGTGACTAAACTATGATAGTTAGATATATGCTCTCGCGGACTTTTTTGTAGATCTTAATAAGACCTACAATTCCGTAGTACATCATTTTGTTCTATTGTCAATAGTTTTTGCAGCGCACGCATATATAGGTTTTCGATTTTACACCTTGGGTTACAAATTCGCAATTTTCTTACGGACCCCTAATTTTTATGAGAATTAAATACAGCCTATAGGCTCGATAAATGGACTATCCAACACTGAAAGAATTTTTTAAATCGGACCAGTAGTTCCTGAGATTAGAGCGTTCAAACAAACAAACAAACTCTTCAGCTTTATAATATTATATTAGTATAGATATTCTCATCACTTATTCCTATGATATATGGATCCTATAGAAATCACTTCTTATTGTTTATATTCCTTAGGGTATCCTTTGTACACATTTCCAGCGATGATTAAACTCGGTGGTCTACCTAATACAGTGGGTACGCATCGACAAATCAGCACTAACCATGTAGAATTTACATACAAATATGGTCAGATTATTGTTTCATAGTATTAGGCAGTATGGTGATGTAATTGTGGCAATGCGAACAAGGACAATTTAACGCTTCTTTCCATAATACTAGAACACTTGTATCTCATTGCTTCCTTTCTTGTAAAGTGCAGTAACGTTCTGAGATTTCGAAATGTTTCACTCCAGGAACACAAGAATGATGCAGCTTAAAATGCAGTAATATTCACAGTTGCTTAATAAGGGTGAAAAGTGGGTAAGGCGACTGTGGAATTTGAGACGAAAATGTAAGTGGAATACGGCATTAATCGTTTTGTAAAAGCACGTATCTAATTAATCCTTTTTGGGATCTTTGCAGTTTGTCAGTTTAAAAAAATCTATATTGTTTGCTATTACGACATAGGCATGAACGTCTCAAACTGCGTTTTATATTAATATCTCGCCAATGCCACTCCTAGCAACATCAATGGTATTATCAACATAACCCTTAACTCTTGGGGCAAAGTCATACTGGAGACGTATTGCTGGGGCAAAGTCTTACTGGACGTATTGCTGGGCGTTTTCTTGTGAATCAAAAACAAGTGTATATATGGGTAATATATACATTTGCTTACGTAATTATAAATAAGTATATTTACCAAATAAGGCGCAAAAGGAAAACTGGCGTAAGTATCGAGTAAGGCCGTAGCAAAGCCATTGCAATGCAATGCGTAGTCTTTGGTCGGCTTCCCTAAGCGGGTCAAGCGCAGCGTGCAACAAGCATTACCATTTCTATGAATACATCATGAACATCTAGATGTACCTATTGTATCATGAGATAAGTTTTGTCAATAATCGTCACATTGGATACGTTACGTTTTCCGTGGCATTCATCATTATTTAATACCTATTTTGAATTTGAAAAACCTTGTCCTTCTTGCCGCAGCTATGGAGTGATAATGCAATAGATGCAGAAATATAGGGCCGTAGAGAGTAATACTGCTAAGAACAATTGAAAATAGAATAGGAAAAATGGTTGGACACTTGATACGACATGATAAGCTATTACAACTAGTACTGGAAGGATGCATCGAAGGGCGAAGAGGAAGAGGAAGACCAAGGAGAAGCTACATGGACCAACTTAAGGAGAAAGCGGGTGTAGTGTCGTATCAAGAGGTCAAGAATTGTGCACAAGAGAGACAAGAGTGGCGATTGCTCCACCGACAAGAGCAAAGCTCTTAAATTAAAGAAGAAAGAAGAAGAGAGTAATACAATATAGTACCTACATACTTACATATGCTCACGCCTGTATTCCCCGGAGGGGTAGGCAGAGTTTTTGTGATAACAACACCCACATTCCACCGAAGAAGATTAAGTGCCAACGTGGCAGATAGTGATAGTCTGTCGCCGTATCAGGCACTAAACATATAGTCTGTAGTCTTTGAATTACTTCTCAGACATATGCAGGTTTCCTCACGATGTTTTCCTTCACCGTAAAGCACGTGGTGAGAAATGACTGTACATAAGTTTTTAGAACAACTCATAGGTCCCGCTGGGATTCGAACTTTCGTCTGCATAAACCCCAAGGCAACCACTTTAAAAAACACTCAAATTAAATGTCAGAAACGTAGAGAGTTCTTATGAAGCGAGTGCTTGCCAAGGACTGGATATATGCCTGGCTAACTAACTACAGATCAATCGCTCACATTGTGACATGCCTGTCTGCTATATAATGATTTTTTACACCCAAGATGGAATTAACACAGATTAGATTTTTTTATGGTTACCTCGTAGATGCAGTAGCGTTAGTGAATATAATTGACCTCTGGCTATAATTCTACTGACTCTTATTTTCCGGGATGATAATACACATGGATTGTGCAAGTAGAAAACGAATAGTAAACTTCAAATAAGACGTAATTATGTAGGTACTTTTAATGCCTGAGGCGAAGACAACGATGGTCACATTTACTACCACATTTGCATCTAAAAATACCTATCTTCGGTTGACATTCTTTACTACCCCTTTGGGAGACTCTTCTGGAAGGCATGACCTACTTCAGTACGTATTTCAGTTTCATAAACCAAAGAGCCAAAAATAATAAGAGCAAGAATTTTCTGGATAGTATGATGTTCTTTCTCATTACATATTTCTAAAATTTCCAGTGACGATTAGATATACATAGTCAGGTGCTATTTGCGTAACTTACTTCTTATTGTCACAATTAAAACATACGATTTACGACGTCGTGCTACGCTATCGTTATTTGTAGCGTTCGGCGCGTGCTAGCGTGATAGTATATTTCCACTAATATATTGAGGATAGAATGAAAAGTACTTACTTTTCTTCGGTACTTAAATTTAATATATTTAGTGTCGTATAATTCAATTTCTATCATACGAAAGTAAATAATGAAGTCAAATATTCATAAGCCTATCGCTGCAACAACCATATGACTAGCAGTAAGTAATTCAAAATATTATCATGTTGCAGGTATCTCAGAAAATACTTAATTACATTCTCATTTCCCCGAAAGCATAAAATAGCCCTGGAAATCAGATGGTGCGATGAGCGAATAGGGTTTACCGTCTCAACCTAAATGGGTGCAAATCCTAGCACACAGACAAGCGAGTGACGCGCGTCGCGCCGCCGTACTACCAACACAAATATAAGTACACACACAGCACACACCCACCGTTTATCACGGCCCCAGAGACTATAAATACCCGTGCCAAACCGTTCCCCCGCACTCTGCAACGATCTTTCGTACAGAACACATTTATCTACCTTATCAAAAGATAACCTTTAAATTTTCCTACAATGGTTGTGAAACTGGAAACTGTTGCCGCGTTGTACGCCGACGTTTACCCAACCTTGCCCAAGTCACGGGCGCGCGACGTGGACTGCTCGCGCCGGCAGAAGGTGCGCCAGACCTCCTTGCCCGCCCTCGTGGAGGACGAGACCGAAGAGGTGTTCGAGGAGAAGCGCTCCTACATCCTGCACACTGAAGGGCTGAGGAGACAGAAGTCCATCTCTCCTCAGCGACGCGAGAAGCTGCGCCGCCAGCTCGCCCTGCCTTCTCTCTCCGAGGACGAGGAGCCTTGATCGCCTCGCTACCACATTTCGGGATGAAGTAATGAAGCTGGCAGTTGGCTTCAACGAAGCCTCGGGCTGCACCCGAGGAGTCATCGCTCCAGTGCTATGATCTAACCGCCACCTGGACGTGCGGACCATACATCGGAACAAGTGACGGAACAATGGCTGATTGTTTGTGAAGTGAAACTAAAGTTACAAGCCAAAACGTTATGCCAATGACAATAGGTGTTAAGAGTATTGTAACCAATGTACAGAATTCTAAATAAATTGATGAGTTTATACATTTCCGTTTTTACTTTTCATCTCATTTATGTGTAAGTACCAAAGAAATTTTATGTTAACTAACCACCTAAACAGACTCTCAAGGCTTTTTCATTGACCATTTCAACAACTTAGCAAACAAGGCACGATACAAAAACTGAATTGCATTCTATGAAATGCAATAATTGAGTTTCCAAACAAAAATTTGCTTGAGTTTCTGCGGAGTTCATTATTTTTAGGATAGTCTTTGCACAAAACCACAACAAGAGCATTGAAAACATTCGAGACATCAACAACCTTTTGCATAATATTGCACCATTCGTCGGGTTAACACATACAGAGCATTGAATGTTAACAACAAAATGTATTTACAGCAAACTCACTGTGCCACTGGGTCACTGTGTTACTAAACATGAAGATATCATAGATCTAACAATATGTAATAGAAAAGTCCATTAACAGATCCAATCTGACATAATCTTATAACAAGATTCTTATCAAACGTACGGTTTCTGCTCTCTGAAGTGTTAGCTACTTAGCTGAGTGAAAACATAATTAAGAATTGATACTCAATTTGAAATCATAATATTTCCAAAATACTAATGCAAGAGTGAAGAGTCTTGAGGTGTGCATAAGGGATATGAGTAACTATGTAGATCAGCAAAGGGATACTGTCATTACATAAATCAAGTCAGATGACTCAGTATGTATTGTAGTGGATATTCAATAACATTACAAGTTTTATCGCTACATAACAGCTACGTTACTTCTTAAGACGAGTCTATCACTAACGAGCGGCAATAAGCTATCAACACCGGTCGAATTAAGCTATTGTTATCGGTGTTAATCATCAATTAATTTCTTTCGATGATAAGCAATCAATAATGCAAGCAAAACATTGCTTGTATTTTTGTCGAAAACAGCACATGGCAGAAGAGAATTCGGTGACGAATTAGACTTAGCAGACAATACATGTTTGTAATATTAGATACAAAGTGCCATAGCATCCCAATAAGCTAAATTTAGTGCAATATAATAAATATAATATAATCGAACAACTTGGAGCCTTCAATCACTGAAAGTAAAAAGTGGATTTAAAGGTCGAGAAATGCCAGAGACGTGATGTTGCATAAGTCGGCTGAAATATAGAAAGTACCTATCTAAAGAACACTTAAGTACTTTTGAACGGTTTCATTCAGTGTTTAGTATCTGAAAATTTTTGTTTTAAAGACAACATTTTAACGATTTCATTCGAAGTTGGTTATCGGGTAAAACCCGAGATCCATAAAACCTCCTAACTTTACGGAGTAAAATTCATCTCATGACTCACGAAAAGTCACAAGTCACGGTTATAATGCAGTTGTACACACAAAGGGAGAGTGATCGTCCTTTTACGATCTGTCTGTTTGTTTTGTTCTTAACCCACTTGTCGTTGAATGTATCTATGCATGATGATAATAATACTCGTTTATTGACCGAGACGTGGCCCACGCGTGATGCGTTGTCGCGGGCGGCGCAAGATCTTGGGTTATATTTGGATGATTTTGTAATATTTAAGCATTGGTTTTGAAGTTCATTATGTCAATGGTATTGTTTTTGCAATCTTTAGTATTGCTTGTTCTTGAGTACGTGTTTCTACTTTACACACAAGCAACATTAAAAAATCATACAGTTATGAAGGCTGATTGAAATGGTACAGAGAAATAGAAAGAAAAAACTCCGACCCCAGATAACATGGAATAAGGGCAGGAGGACGATTTATATTTTTTTCACATACCTTCTTGTAAATTAATCAATCTAATCGTGACAGTCGAATGAAAAAAAGTAATTTTTTTAAAATTATTAATAGTACAGACAAGATAGTAGAGGAACGGAGGGCAATTTCAATATAATGACAACTTGAATTACCATATTTATGTATTTATTATAGATTTTGGAACCGATACCATCCAGGATCTATTCCCTTGAAAAATTACCAACGGTTTTCCCCAATGCCTATTCAGGTGTGTTTGTTCCGGCTATGCCTTGTTTTGCAACAATGTAGTTACACAAAACGGCCGTAGTTATTGTCCTACGCATTCATTCAGCTCGTGACTAAGCGCTTGGTACATTTGATAAAAAATATCGAGATCTTTTGGTTCAACTCTTGTACCATTGAACATGTTGGTTGTTTGTGACGCAATTATTACGTGATGTGATTATGAATTACCTTGAGTGTTGAGTGTTTCTGTATTTGGGTATGGGCTGAGCATCATTCCAAATTATGTTTATTTGTATTGCAATTACAAGAATAACTTTAGGCCTTGATTTTTTATTGCCGTGGATAATTATAAACATAGGTGTTTTTTTGAAGATTATGTCATTATTATCATACGAATTTATATTGAAAAGTATTCCGTCTTTATTTTGTTAACGGTTTTATTATTAGCATATACTCATCAAATTAAAAAACGGTTCGCAGCGTGTGTAGTGATTTTCTATCTATGCATATGCTTGAAAATTCGTTTTATTATTATTGGAACCTTCGAATTTATTAATATAAATATATACGTACGTATAATAATACGGAAATCCCGTATATTAGTTCGTAATATGCATTAGGAATGAATTCATATCTTCAGTGCCACCACGGCCAGAATTCAATCAGTCTTGTTCATATGCTCATTGCAGGCATTCTCAGCGATTCAACATTCGGTTCTTTTGTATAGTATTCTATGGTAAAGTTAATGCATAGATAGATGAACGCAATTTTTTTACTTCAGCACCATCTATAGAAAATGTTGCACGTGTGCTTTGTTACAACAAACCACTGAACGAGACACGTGCAACATTTGAACGTGACCAGAGTACGCCGAAACTTATGATTGAGAATTGAGATTCACTTTCTATAAGAATCTTTTCATTGTAACAAAAGCAAGGTTGGGTCCCTTGCAGATAAATGCACGTTGCATTTTTTATGCACTGAATAAGGGATATGAGGGGAACGGGGGTCTCATCCCTTGGCAGTACGGCAGATCAATAAATTACAGTTGCGACGGGGAAGGAGGGAGGGTGGAACCTACTATAGACGGCAGATGTAACTCGTACGTTATTGTATTTAGTCTAAGTACTTATATTTATATTATATCCTAGAATGCTATCCAATACATATAAATTACTTTGAGCTCATATATCTACAGACACAACAAGATCAAAATCAAGAACAAATGAAAACTGACAGAGAAAAAAAAATATTCTCCCAATTTATCACTAGGTATAGTTTATGCAGTACATAGTTATCACCCGTAATTTACAAATGATTGCACTATACTAAATTAGTTTTTTTTGTACATTTTCAGCTTGAAATTCGTTGACCAGCGATCGCTCTTATGGTACTTTGTACAGAACATAGAACGCGTAAATAAACGCGTTATTTGTCTCTGATCACAGACGTTGTCGCGGGCAAATAGGTCACCTTTTAAATTCTCCTTGTAATTCAGAATCTTGATGAAATTTCAATAGGCAAATTAAACATTGAATCGGGTCGAGTAACTCCGGTGGGATGGCTACAACATAAGTATACAACATATGTACGTACCTAGATACTACAAATGCAGTATTAAAGATATTAAATGCTATAATGATATTGTTGGTAACAACATATTTACCTCTTAATGTACTGATAGCAACTATGTCATTCCGTCTGTTCTCATCAAGGTCTGTCGTACATATACAAACGTAAACAATGCATAACGGCATGAGGTCCGAAAATAACCGTTTCCAAATTCCTACTGCATTCGTCTCATCCATTGTGATGGCTTCCTCCAGACAGACTTCCGACTCGACGACAAAATAACTTTGCAATTCAATTGCGCTATTAAGTATGCCTGTGTTTCCGACTGGCGATAACACTTCGGTTTCACAGAGGCGTAAATACTTGTTCATGGTTAAGTTGGTGGTATCAACAAGGATATTGTCATTCAAAACATGTCTGATAAATACAATATTCTAGGACACTTAACGCATCTGTAATTCTAAAACCGAGATTTCTAGAAGCAGTTCTTTTCTTATCAATCCAAACATACCCAAAATAAGTAGGTAACAGTCTGTTATGAGTCTTGCAATAATTTTGATATCACTACTGTGTAAAGTGGATAACGGAATGGAATATTTCGATGGCTTGGCTGGATACAGAGTACATATAAAATATTGAAACAACAGAAGAGATTGATTACGTTCTATGGAATAGTACTTTTATCATTGATGGTGTTGAGATAAATGACGTCACCTCTATACCACATGAGTAAATATTAGATACTCGTGCGCCTACGATACTGAGTTTTGATTTAATCAGGCATTAATCAGAAACTTCAAAGACTTATCAGAGAACATTAAGAATGTACCTATACACTTGTATGACAACCAGACAAACAATGTTTTTATCTTTCAGTGTGTCGAAGACTTGGGAAGGAATAATTTCGGACTGCTATTGTTGAAACGTATTACCGTTGAAGAGAAAATACACCTAGCAATCAATGATATTTCAGGCCATGAAGTCCAGTTCAACAATAGGCCGACAGTTAGGTGCGATGACCTCGGTCCCATTAATTCTCACTTGTTTACTGAATGATAAATATGACGCTTACCTACCGTATATGCACCAACCATTTTTCATAACGTCACGATTGATGGCAAATAAGGTTATTATAATAAAGCAAGGATTGTTGACGTAATAAATAATAACTTTGTTTACGAAAATTTGCGGTATTCTGTAACTTCTAAAAGATACGTGAGTTAACAATTTCTATTCAATATCATTTGTTACTTTGTTTGCTTTTAAACCGAATACCTGTAATTCTTGGATGAATTGATGTCTCAATAGACTTGACAAACGGAGTCCTTCATTGCCAGCCAGCAGTGTGCCGTCTGAAGCCCAGAAAACCGGAGAACACAATACCCCTGCCAGAATGTCAAATACTGTGTAAAACTTAGAAACCCCACGCCTCTGTCTGTACCGTATTAATTATTAAATTGCTTCTATGGTTGCACATTCCAGATTTTCCCATAGCTGATTACAGTGGTTTTGGCCTTTCGAAAATTATTTTAGCTTTCCTAATAGAAATTCACTGACAATTCTCAAGCTACAAGAGATAATGTGAGAATATTTTTCAACACAACTCATGACCCCAATTCGTTGTGACTTTGTATGATTGTTTAGTTGGGACTCGTCTGTCTGTTTTGTTTTTATTACAAATTGAACAAAAGCTTAGTGGAAAACTACCATTATTTAATATTCATGCATATTATTACTTGTCAGTTTAGCAAGATTATGTAGCTCTTAAACATTTGATGTTGGCATTGGAATCAACTTGCTTGCTATTGTTAACGAGGACAAAATAATTTTGTATTTAGGTATTATATGTTTATGTACTTGAGTTCGTAATTAATTGATTACGTATATTTGCGATAAAGTCATCTAGTATAACAGTATTAGTTCCATCATTATCGTCAGAAATATCCCATACATTTTTAAGGTCAGTCAGCACTTGATTCAATCCGAAATGGCTGGTCACCAGATTTTTTAAAAAGCGCATTGTGTATACATTAAGTGCATCATCGTCACCTTGCCCTTATCCCATGTTATTTATGGTCGACGTAACGTGTTCCTCCTTCTATTTCTTTCTGTCAGCTGTCATATCCACTCCCTTGCTTAACAGTCTTGAATTAGTGCCTTAGTTAGACTCATTATTTTTTCGCTAGATTGATACCTATTATCTGCTTTTGCAACTAAGTGAGCTGACTAACAGAAATTGTTATTAGTTAATAATGTTACTATGTTAGTATCTAAATAGCAGATGTTACATCGGCCAGGGACCGCATAATGAGCAATAATTCATTTTCCATAGATAACGTAGTTACATCGTCTCTATATCTGACCGCATACTTGACATTTACCGTAGATATTTTCGACTGGATGCCGATCTAACAATGTTGCTAACTGTATGTATATTAGAGCACATTTTGATTGGTTCAAAGGGAAGATGTATTGTGATCATGTTACAAGCTATTACCAAATACGAGTAGGTGAGAGGCTTTAATGTTGAGGAGAAATATTGCTACCTTATATGATTTTGTTTTGGTTATATGAATAACAGCATTTAGCAAAAATTTTAATTTGTAAGTACATATAACTCAATTGATTAGTAAGGAAATACATAATGGTAGATTATAAACAAATCCTTTGGGCGTCAATTTACACATTTTCTGAAAAATCAACTCAGAGCCCGTGTTTCGGGAACAGATGGAATTTATATATTTAATACTAGCTGTGCCCTGCGGTTTCACCCGCGTAGATTTAGTTTCATGCTTTATTTCACGGAACCCTAATATATTTTCTAAATAAAAGTAGCCTAAGTTACTCCTTGAAATCAGCTGTCTGACAGTGATAGTCCCGTTAAAATCGGTCCAGAGACAGAGAAAAATTTTAAAACTTGGTTTTTTAGTGTCAGTAGCGTGTATACTTTCATGAGTATTAAGTGAAAAGCTGTTATTTTGGAATTACAAACAGACACTTCAATTTTATTTATCTATAGATTTTCATACTATAGATGTAGATTCAGAATGTTTATGAGTGCCAGAAAAATCTGCTTAAATTGATAATCAAACGTATACTCATATAGCAATGGTTTGTAATTATATAGTAGCTTGAAGGTCATGTGAACACGAACGCGGTCATTTTGAGGTTTTATTCTCTGCCAATGCGCATATTGTGAACTGATTCAAATGAATTCGTAGGTAATGATGAAACTTAATACGTGGAAACTATTTAGCAGTTACAGGTAGCTACGATTAAACAGTTCATGAAATTAAGGTTAGTTGCCGAAATTTTCTCCCTTTATTATACTACATACATAGGTAGCAATTAAGGGTGTAAAAGAGGTAGAGCTTAACACGATTTCACGTTCGATATTTCACAATAGCCCATCGCCATTTATAATGGAGTAGGAACAGCCACCAAAAATGATATACCTACCTTCCTTGAAAATGTTCCCGTATCGGGTTATATTTCTTAAGTAACTTAAAATTATATATTTCGGGTACTTGTTTTGCATTAGAGTGTTAAAGTTCTTTCCTAAATAAATGTTCCCATGCGCTACTGCGACTTATGAAAAATGTTTATTATGATATTATGCGCAATTAGCCTCATTTAATTAGTGAGACCAGATGATGAGCCAAGAAATAAACTTTGGAAACACGTTGCATAGATTGTAGCGAAAATAGCGCGGAGGGCGTGTCTTGCACTACCTAACTTATATGTAAAGAAAGGATTGGTATGCCAGCATGAGGGCAGACGGGAAGGATCCCATTATTGTAACTAACTCAGCATCTCGCCTCCTCTCCCCTCTAAGGATCACAGGTGACCTTACTCACAACAGGAACACGACACTATTCCAATCCAAAGCAGCGTTATTTGGCTGCAATCTGCTGAAAGGTAGAGAAAGAAACAGTCTCAGGACTTTAGACAGCTCCAAAATTCGACTGAAAGTACCTACTTGGGCATAATTAAATCAAAACCATTTTTTTTACCTATAACCTATTAAGTTCTCTCCAAATTTCAGAATTACAATTAATAATACATTATACAGGATCGTATATGTTACCACCGAGTTCGGGCTTTTAATTTAATTTATTTTAATTATAAAAAGGGGTATGTTTCTTATATATGTATTTACTATGCAACCAAGCCCTCCAACGTATGTTCTTATTTATACCAGGGCCAGAGAGAGTACTAGTATTGTACTGCACTGTACCTCCCCGATAAGTTCAAGAGCAAGTTTATCAACAGTTCATTGTAATTTAATGTTATCGTTAGGTATTTGTACTCAGATTGGTAAGTGTGTACACAACTCTCTAAGATACACTGTTGTTCCTGTGCATTTATCGCTCACATAAGAACTTTATAGAGTGGTAGAGAGGGAACTATTGATGGTCACATAGGCACCTATTCTAATCTATACATCTATATATCTATGCAGATATTGAAGTGTCTGTTTGTAATTCTACTTTGTATTAAACAAAAATATAAGGGTTCCGTGGGTCACCCATGAAATTCACTCTACGCGGGTAAAATCGCGGGGTAAAACAGCTAGTTTTTTTTACAAGAAACAAGGTGCCCTTATGCAAAGGTAACATGCATACATGCATGCTCCACGCCTGTATTCCCCGAAGGGGTAGGCAGAGGTTACATATACTACACTCACTTTTCATCAGTTCTGGTTATGTCTTAAGTAATGGGATAAAAAAGGTAGCTTAGTATATTGTTCTCTTCCACCAGCGAGTTTGCCAGGATTTTATAACTTAGGTCTTAGTAAGTTTTGGTCATAAATCAGTTCTGTTAATCGTTTTTCCGAGGTAGCCGATGGACAAAGGCACTTTGCTGTTGCGACACAATAAATAATTAATTATAGATAAATATGTCTTTTGTAGAGCTACGACGCAGTAGATACTAATATCTTAATAATCTGGGGTACGGCGTAGTAGAGATTCTCATTTTAAATGATGAGATTCTCATTTTAAATAGTAGTAAGAGGAAGTAAATAAACTCTAAATTATATTGTGTGCTATGTTTTCGCCATCCCATACAAAAGTATTTGTCTGTTTGAAGTTTGAACGCGTTGTTCTTCTAAAGTACGTTGCGGATATTGATTCGGTTTTTACTGACATGTAGGCGTTGAACTACGATGGGTTTATAGCTAAAATATCCATATTTCATTCATAGATAGTAGATAAAAGTGAACGTTTTGTTATTTATTTATTGCGTTTATGTTAGTAACATAAATATACAAAATAATCGTAATTATAATGATAACCTTAGCAAGCTAACATAAGCCCTGTTAGGGCACAGCAAAACATAAGAGGTATTACTAGGCTTATTAAATTATTATTGTAAAATAAATTTATTTCTTACTTCTATCTGTATCAATATATCTATCAATAGCTAATATTTATAAAAGTATTTACTAACTCCACATACCTAATAATACTTATACATTTTATATTATATTATAACAAATAACACAGTGTATTGAGATCCTCCTCTATATTATCTACCTAATACTATATTTAATACTAGCTGTGCCCTGCGGCTTCACCCGCGTAGATTTAGTTCTCATTGCAATTATGGGTATAGTTATAAATTATATTTCGCTTAACATACCTACACACACTGAGAGATTTGAGAATAGTTAATACCTAAATGTTTTACCCGTCTACAAAAGCTCGCCGCCGACCACGACAGTGCCTCTGAGAAATATACATTCATTAAGCAGAATAACCTTTAATTTTTGTAAAAAAGATTAAACTAACTTATCGATTCTCACCTTTTGTTGACCTTTTAACGAGGACTTTTTTTGCACAAGTTCAAAGTTACCCTAACCGTAAGATGTTTCAACGTTTTCATATAGCTCCTTCGTACATATCAGCTGGGGCCTAACCATGAGCTCTTATTGCCATAGATTCACTCATTTATGAGACAGATGTATGTGACGTGCATACATCTGTCACTTTCGCACAGCTGAATTATCATTGCAATAAGTGCTCATGGTTTCTAGACAAAGCAACATTCTCTCGCGCTTGCGCTAATAGAAACGATAAAAAAATTATGGAAATGACATTTAAATCAGTCACGTGACATATGTCATTCCCGTACATTTTGTATTTGTTTCTACTAGCGATGCGTGAGGATAATGTTACTTTGTCTACAGGCCCTGGAATGTATTTTTCTCCCCATACTAAGTAGAACAAAATACTTCATGTACACAGTATAAAATAATTTACTTACTGCAATACGTTGTCTGCGACAGAACGCCATTCGAATGCATTTTATCGTATATCCAAAAAAATATGAGATTGTAGGTAAAACTCAACGGAAAGGTCGATATCATAAATATGTATTATTTTGGTTCTACTGTAATAAATATTGTTTTATAGTTATGGAGCCAGGTGTAACGACGAACGTGACATTTACAGGGGAGATAGTTGTTCGAGAACTCATTATGTCTTGATAACGACTGCGACTCCACATTATTATGTGTACGAATTTAGAATAGGAGATTAGCATCCAATTAACAATTTTAAAAAATATAACACATTTTCTTTTGTCAAAATTCAGAGTAATATTTATTATTTAAATTTGATTAGGCAATTTTTTTTTTAAGTACCAAGTATTTCCAAATCATCAGAATGGCATTGTTATACAGGATAATAAAATAATACATACATATGCAATACGCCTGTATTCCCTGAAGGGGTAGGCAGAGGTGTTGTAATCACAATGCCAACGTAACAGATGGTGAGTCTATCGCCGTCTCTGGCACTATACATAGGTCTTTGGATTACTTCTCAGACATATGCAGGTTTCCTCACGATGATTTCCTTCACCGTAAAGCACGTGGTGTGAAATCATTGCACATAAGTTTTTTTAGAAAAAACTCATTGGTGAAAGCCCCGCTGGGATTCGAACTTGTGTCACTTGCATAGCAAGCGACTGCTCAAACCCCAAGGCCACCACGGCTCTTATGCTCTTACTAAAATAATAATTTGTAAAATAAATGCTACTTAGGAGGAGACTTAGTCATTACTAGGTATTAATATTAGCTCTATATTGCCTTAAGGTTCATCATCATATGGTCGATTTGTTCTCTCGTTTGTTGTCCCAACAAACCACGCATTAATTATGCTAATTCAATTTGTTCATTCTTCACACCCACTGTTTTTCTAACATATCCTTGATTGTTTGCAGTTACGGCGCAAGACCCAAACTTATCGTGGGCAGTGTACATTTTGGCTAGGCTATAATAAAAATTAATAATAATAAATCAATGAAAAGATCAGAGGATAATGGCCTGTGGATGTCTGGGAATAAGCCAAATAAACAATCATATAAAATTAAACTGTTATTAATTCATACCTCATTCGCTCCACATTTTGACTTATTACCATAGGTACTTTTTCTGATCCGAAGAATAGAAATTTTTATGTTGAGAATTAAAATTTTTCAATTCATTTCAAATTTATTTTCGGTTGTTAGGCGCGAGGCTTTATTCTCTGTGAGCCCGTGGGCGGTGGCCCACACCACCCAAGCCTTACACCGCCTCCGATTGTTTGTACAATTTCATTAGGTAAGTACAGTGATGAATCATAAATCATAATGTGAACTTAGGCATCAACTCACATTGTTTATCTGTACTCTTTCGCTCTATCAAATCAACGTAGCATGACTTTCTTCGTCTTTACAAATGCACCAGTCGTACCAGTTGTAATGTCAATTGTTCTGCTTTACAATACACATGGATTAATGTACTCGCTATTATACATGCATATATGTATAGTCGTCATAACCAAACACAGGTGGCTGACACGTGCTCTTCACAAATAATGCTATTGTGTGGAATATGCGTCTAAAATAACCCTGTATTTTAGTCAAAGTCAAAGAAGTTTATATTTGCAACTGAATCGTTTATAAACATTTTTTTTGAATTGTTTGCTTCTCTGTATTCGATATAGGCATATTGATACTTACACGTGTTTATTATTTTCTGGGTCACCACTTGGTGACCGAAACTAAAGTTCTTGTGGAATATTAGTAAAACGCGACTGAAACCCGATTCCTATTCATCACAATCTTTATATAGTATAAATTAAAGTTCCAGAAAAGTCAGCAAATCGTGGCTCGAAACGAAGCGAGAGGAACGAGGGAGTATTTAATAAGACGTTTTAAAACTTTTTGTTTCTGTCAACTAAAAGGTAGTTTTGGTGTTGAGTGGCCAGTGTCATATTTCTTACAATACCAGTTCCACCGCATCGTTTAAAAAAATGTCGTCATGTTTTCATTTATCATTTCCCAAGACCCATACAAGGCAATTTATTTACATTATCACAACACTTCAACGTATAAATTTAATGACTAGTGATTGTCGTTGAATAATAATAAAATTACTTAACGTTTTCACGCGTAATCAATGAAATTTAAGTAAAAGTGGTATAACCAGACGCGACACCATTTATGGTAGGGTCAGGTCAGCAGTTCGCGTTGGACAATATTTCTTGTTATTTTGGCCTTTTATGGTGATCTTGTGCGATATGCGAGCTTCACTGTCAGGGTTAGCTTGGGTGCCCGTCAATATGTTGAAACTTAGGTAACCAAACTGCATAATTGGGATTACAAGCATATTTACGGCTGAGAAGAAATTTGTTGACGTATGCGTAGATTGTGAAGTCGTGTCTGAGATATTAAGTGTTTAATTTATTGTAAGAAGGAAGAAGGTCCAGGCCTATTTATTGCTGGCCAGTTAATTTAAGAATAAGAAATAAATCAAATATTGAATTATTTTAGATTGTCATTTGTCTTCTGTTATTGTTATGGAATTAATTCAAATTGGTCTTGTAAATCTTCTTGTTGCCATTATTTTATGTAGATATAATATTATTTTTGAAAGTTAGCCTTATTTTATTGATACAACTACCGAAGAAAACATTTAAGAATAAACTTTGAGCTTGTTCAGGTACGCCAAATGACCACCTGTCAAGTTGGCACTTGGCACACCATTTTTCACCGAGGTGCCCAGCATTATAGATGGCCAGTATTTCGTCGTCTCTACAAGCTTATCTTTGCATGCAAGACTGCATAAGGTATACCTACGTTTGAAGAGAAATACTGGCATAGCGGGATCTTCTGTTAGAATTTCAGAGCTGCTCAAATGGAGAGTGTACCTCCACAGCAACACTGGTGTTCGCCACATTCATAGGCTGCAGTGGTCGATTGTCATAAAACAGAATGTATTATTGTTTCCCACTATCTCTAAATAGTATATATTGAAGTAATTCCATATGTTTTCCTTTTTATTGTTATTTCCGTCTGTTTGATGATTGAAAGTTTAAATAACATAGTTCTTTTATGTTTCGTTTCTTGATAAGGTTTTTGCTAACACGTAGGAGTTGAACTATGATGGGTATATAGCAAAAAATATCCATATTATATATTATACAACTTATAAATACTAGAGAAAAGTGAAAGTTTTGCAATAATCTTAGAAAGTTAAGCTAGTCGTAGCTTAAAGCCTATGTGACGTTTTTAACTAAGACCACACGGCAATAATCGGAAACAAATATTTCAACTTCTCTTGCATTTAAATTTCGTCGAAAACACCGAGTTCAAACGCCTAGACACGGGATGAGGTCTACGCTCCGTTATTGAATTCTCAACGAGAAGGTCGACATCCTTTTGTACGAGGGACCTTGGGACTTCAACGGAGGTCTACAACCTGCAGTTCGATGAAATTAGGGTAGGTAAGGCACTTTGTTCTCGTTACACAAAGTGTTTGAGAATGAATAAACTGCACACCTGCCCACGAAAATTAAGTTACCTTTTGTTTTAATAGTGGTTATTAATTGTAGTTTCCTCTGTAATCTGTAAGTTCGATATACTAAAGTATTAAAGTAGCAATATTAAATATAGCTTCTCTATGCATGCAACATCTGCGTAACTTCACCTCACCAAGACCTCCACTGCTACCTGAATATACGAATATATACGGTGTAGTAACGCCGCTTAAATATTATTTTTTCAACTTTGAAGGCTTTTGTCCTAACCGGTGGTGATTTTATCGACGTCTATAAGTGCCTTCACAGAATATAAACTTAATAAATCATTCTCAATTTAATTTAATTTTTGATGCGAACCGTCTTCTCTCTAAGCTTCTGTGATCCTGTCTCAAGACGCCAACTCCTTGTCATGATATTGATATGAGGTTCTCGAAGGCTTTTTGGATTCAGTTTCATGTTACAGTAAATCCTTCCTTTGCGTAAGTCAGGCGTGTGACGTCACCCGCCTCTTAGACTTTATTTACCAGACCCCTATCATTGACGCAAACCAACACACTAAACTGCTAAATTTATTTCAAGAGTTCAATTAGGGCACTTTATCCCTGAATAACTTGAAAGTAAGAACACATTTCGTTTGTTATTTTGTATATTGTTTCATACTTTTGCGATGTTTGTTTACGGAATGTTTTTGGAACATAAAGCAGAAAAATAAATAAATCAAAAACAATATTGTTTTTCATAATTACTTGTGTTTCCCTGGCATTGTTTTTAGAGAACGCTAAGAACAATGTTAAATCTACGCAAATGCAAAAACAATAACAAAAACTGATCAGAGGAATTTAAATTGATGTTTGCTATCTTATGTAAGCGTCACCTTTATACAGATAGCTATAATTAGCTAAGTAATTGAATATCTCTAAATTCGATCCCGACTGATTTATAACCTGATAGAAATCGGTCGGGATTGATCAATAACACCTTACGGTAATTGCCGTAATTGGTCATTATGTGACATTCAAATCATTATCTCATACCTTGTTATCGGTTGCTTTGATAATGACTAAGGGTGGTTTATATTAAGGCCTATGAATAGGCCTTTTTCCGAAAAATATACTTCGTAAATGACTTTTCTTGTGGACCACGTTCGGACGAAATTTTAGAACGAATAAAAACCGTGGTAGGAACTTAGTGAACTTTCGGCCGAAGCTTCATTTTTCGGAGATGGGGAGTAGGCCCCCTGAGTGTTATTCGCTATTCACTGTGACCTAGACGCTAGACCTCTCAGGGGATTCCGCCGGGTTTTGTGTGAATTTCCACGGGTAGAGCGAGAATTTTCCGTACCGTAGGCGGTAGCAAATTATCTATAAGCACGTAGAATCTATCAAATTGTATTTCCAATAGATTAATTGTAAGCCTTCATAATGGCAATAAGGTTTTACTTGGACATCTTGATATGGCTAGTCAAGTCAACAACGATTACATATCAATGTGACCATACGACTTGTACCGCATTGTGCGATGTTTGTAGCAAGTTTTTTTGTGAGAGACGGCTATGTAAAGTGTTATAATTAAAGTACCAAACGAGAATGTACAGTTCTTAAGCATTAATTAAATGCAGTCGTGGGAACTTATTATAAAATCCAATTATTACAGCCTGACAGACTATTACAGGCATATCCCGATGGATAAAAACTCAGGCTAAATATCCAGTTAGTTATTAATAAGGTATATCAAATATGAATTGCAAATTCTACCATGTAAGTCTGCAATCCTTGCTCAAAATCTACCTTCGAAGACCTAAGAAACGATGGGTAGATGGTGTTAAAGATGATATGGCTAGAAAGTGAGTGAATATAGATTGGACGGCTGATAGGGATAATGGAAGGGAAAATTAAAATGGGATGAAACCATACAGATGATGAAGTAGATACTTGATTTATAAATCAAATGAAACACACAATCTCAAAACAAACCCAATCGAAACAATACCTAGTAAAAAAGACATAAAATCGTCGTATGACGTAATTTGGACGTCAGCAATCAATATTTATTTACTTTTACATTCAAGTTTTAGAAACGATAAGTTATATAACAGGTTAACATCTTAATAGTCTCGTAATTGTTGGCGCTTTAATTTGATTTATGTAATACTTAAATATCTATAGGTACATATTATATGGAAATTATGTAGAAAATGATATTATGGTACTCACTTCATATTTATTTATTTATTCAATTATAATCAATACATTGCACGTTTTATAAAATACTAGATATGCCCCGCGGTTTCACTCGCGTAAATTCAGTTTCATGCTGTTTTTTTTAATAAAATTAGCCTAAAACACTCCCTGAAACTTCAGCTCAGATAGCTGAAGTTTCATGGTAAACCAGTAAAAGTCCCGGTTGAATCGGTCCAGCCGTTCACGCGTGATGCCGTGACCAAGGAAAATGGGGATTCATTTTTATATATAAGATTAGCTTATTCTTAAAGAAGTGATGATTTTAATATATTCCAGGAATATTTAAACACTGATTATTTTTACATTGATAATTTCAATGAAATAGACATAATTTTAAGCTGTTAAATTTGAATTTATAAAGACACGAGAGTTCCGAATTCGTTTAGTTATCAGACTACTTCTTTAAACATTTGCTAAAGATAGAATTGTCTCCGACAGCTTCTTGTTAACAAAAAATTGGTAATCTAAAATCTAAATAAATAAAAAATTAAATTAATAAATATAACTAACTATATTGATATTATTATAAATAACGGCGATAATAATTATCATCCAAGCAAAGAATACAAAGGCCATGTTGTTATTGAAACGGTAACGGTTAACAGAGAGTATTGTGAACTCCCAGTGGTGTTGCGTGATAGTATTCAATGCATTGTCCCGCACACTTCGTTTGGTTACGATTGGACGGAAATATTGACAATGGCATTCATTTACATTAGAGTTATGCCCACCTAAGTAGCGTTTGAACTGACTGACAATCTTTTGATTACACCAATTATTCTCATCATCATGAATTTTAGAGTAATAGCTCTTGTAGGTGTAACCGATGCAACTCTTTTCATTCGTCTCTGTCCAGTGCCATCTCTTTGACCACCTTATACGTCATTACAGATACCTCTAATCTACATTTTTTTTTTGTCCCAAGCGATGTTTTTTCACTACGTTTTACAAAGTGGAGTGAATTTTATCTCGACTCAAGAATAAACACATACTCCTTATAAAACTTCGCCTAAGATAATCTTTAGTTTAAAAGAAGTTTGTGATACGGATTTCAAATGTTCGGATACACATAGTTTTAGTCCGATTTCGGTCTAGTCTTGCTTTATACCTCGTTTTGTATTAAGGGTTGGGTTTTGTATTATTACTGTGGGGAAAGTACTTCAACATGCCTTTGGCGTGGTGTGATCGAGTCAGATATATATTCATTATGCTTGTGAATTTTTCTTTGATTCTATTATTTCACATATCAATCTAAATCTGGATAAATTTATGAGGAATATACAATTTATACAGTTAAGACCTTTCAAAAAGTCATTCAAGATCAACTAGCACCTGAATACCCAAGAGCCCGAATACTTTATTGTATTTAGCCGTAAATGACTGCGAACATACTTAATTTAGAATTCCAGTCATACAGTAATCAGGCGCCTGTACTCATGTGACCTGTGATTCATCAGGACATCCCATGCAAATACCAAATGAAAACAATCTCATATCAGATCTGTGATTGTCCCTTGATATGATGTCGTTTCCTCTCAGGAAATTGAATGACGTCAGAGCTAAAAGAATAATTTCAACAATCATTCAATTGTTACGAGAATAGATGACTCGAAATAGAACGGAGTATTTGCGTGTTAGGGATGGCGATTGAGTTCATCAGATTAAGTCAGAAATAACCGAATGTACTAAATAACGTTTGCTCTAAATCTGGATTACGAGGAAGGGTCGTATTTCAGAAATGTGAATTTTCCTATTTGTTCTTACTATCAGATTTTATCTTTTCAGAAGTATTTATGTTGTTTCATTCAACCCAAGTACTTCTTAGTTCACTCCAGAACATTATTCCACGTGCACCAAAACAACCGGTCAAGACGCAGCGATGTTCCGCATCCAGACATCTCACACACCCTCTTTGCGTCATAATCAGTCGATTTGTCTGGCAGGGTTCCCACACTACGTTGACTTGCGTATACGCTGTCTTTACTCATGGACGCGTCCACTCCATCAATGTTTACCAAAATATAGTCAGTTCTTGTTTTTCCACGTATCATATCGTCTTATTTAACATAAATTATAGCGTAGAACATTCTCCATGAATTTCAATCAGTATTTGACGCAAAGAAGTTTTGACTTTCAAATGGTAACAGTATCTAGAACGTCCTTATATATACTTATGCATCAGTCACGATCTTTACTGGTCGATTCAAAGATACAAATTGTAACGATTCATAATGCATCAGCGAGACCTTGGCTCCTCATGCATTTTAATGTCTTCAAAGCCTTACTTTTGAATTGAATAACAAATCAAAGGTGACATTCATGTTTTTGTATTAGCTTCAGTATATGGAGGAGCAAAAAATATCGTGGTGAATTGTTTTACTCTATGAGCATAAGTAGGCTTATGGGCCAAGGCCAAGGCCTATGGGATGATCGTAGTATCAGCATGAAGAGACTATTGCATAAATGAATTTGATGATGTAGGCGTTACATGCTTAGGCGGAAACTAAAGCCACAGCTAAATACAGTCTCAGTAGCTTAGATATGATTCTGTTAATATTGTTTTAAATTTATAAAACTAGGTTACCAGTAATAGTAATTCTAGGAAAACAACTTACTTTTTTTTTAAATTGTAATTCGTGATTTACATCATGATTTCTTTCTTTTAAAGTTTTAGTTTACCTACCTCGTATTCTTCAATTGGTCTCTGGTCATTGACCCTTGATTATTTGGCGCGATAAATTCCTAACTTGAGACCACCGACAAGACCTCCTTGCGGGTCACGACCTCACTGAAAAGGAAATACTAACAATTTATTGCTTCCATTCTGAAATCTCGTCTAAGTTGTTGGGAAAGTACGAAAAAAAAACACCATTTAAATAAAAGGATTTCTTTAGAGAAATCTGCGTGGTTGAAAACGGTAGAAATAATATTATTTTGGAGTTTTTGAAACTGCTAGTAATGAGTGTTGTTCAATATAATAGGACTCGAACATGTCCTATTTGAGTTAACACACACAGAACGTTTGACAACATAAGTGTAGAAAATACTAATTAGTATACAATCCTTTTACAAAGACCATTCAACAAATTTCAATTGAAGAAAAAGTAAGGCTTTTTAAGTTTTGCGATTTCTAAGCTTGTCAAAAATACAAAACTTGTCAGAATAAGTGATAGACTTTGCAACAGTAATCTTTGAGAGCCTATAATATAAAATAGCAGAAAAAAACAATGACCACAGCAAGCACCGTACACCGCACATGATTATTGAAATGCAATGCAGGTTTATTTATGTATTTTGCACCGATTCCCAGTCACACCCCTAAACTATCATCACCGCCTACGGCCACATCCTGTGGTTATTTTGGACTGCGCAGTTGACACTGACCGACACCCAAATTGCGAGCTGTGATATATGCTTTAACGATGAGCGTTATCAACAACCTGTTGACGACTGCTGGGCTTGAAATAACCATTGGGAATTGAAATTGAATGTTGTTTATTTATTTTTACAATCAACTACTTAGTTTTCGCAAGCATGGAGTATTTTATATAGGCTACATCTACCCTGAGTCCATTCAAAGAAGTACGATTTTTTGAAATATATATAGATAGTATATAAACATTGTCGCTTTCTTCTTTATTATATAAGTTTAAAATATGTTATGAATATTCCCTTAAAACTAAGGGCAAGGCATTGCATAAGTGTTGACAATATACGTGCCACTGAAGATAATTAGTTGCCAACGTGTTAGATGATGAGTTTCTCGTTTTTTATACCAACTCTGAGTAAAACAAAACAACTACCCAGTTTAATGGCTATACATTATCGTTACACGTGTTATGTAAAACTCTCGCCGATGTGCCTCCTGTCTGTTTTATTTGAATGTTAAATGATCTTTTTGTGAAACTTTTCTTTACAATATAGATGGATGAGTGTGTACCTGAGACCGACACCACGAGAGAGTTCTGTGCAATGAATGACTCCAGGGGCGTTACCATGAGCTCTTATTGCCATGATAGTTTCACTCATTTATGAGACAGATGTATGTGACGTGTATACATCTGTCACTTTCGCACAACTGAATTATCATTGCAATAAGAGCTCATGGTTGGGCCCCCGCATCTCTTTTGTAGGTATTTCGTCCAAATAAATAAGTGGAAGGTCCTTTGAAATCGTAGGAAAAAACGAATGTTACACGGAGCGCTATTTTGTTTCTATACAATCGCATCTAGTGATTGTATCAGTTTGAGTGAAGTGAAAGTTTCTATTTTATGTTTCAAAGTGCTTCAAACTAAAAAGCGAAGTAATGTGATTGTGAAATAACAGGCATGTTTAGCGCTTGACATTGTAATCTGACAAGGGATGGGATATGCACCAAACAAATCTGTCACAGATATAAGTTGAAATGTGTATTTTGGTTGATATCTGATCGTTCAATTCCGTGTCATAGCCATCAGAGAGCAACCGTTTAAAGTAAGCACAAATGAGACATGTAATATTTAAAAAAAAAAAATAGTATATAAATGGCAGGCAGACTTTTTTAGACGTTGAGGAAACTGGCCTATGTTTAAACAAATATTGAGGAATATGGTCTTTAAAAATTTGTGGTTTTATGAAATTTTTAAATTTCCTTACCTCTTCAACAAACGATAAAGCTAAGGTAAGTCTGGATGTTTAATGACATAGTCACTCCACACATGCTTTCAATAACAAGAACTCCAGCTGTAAATCTTGAATTGACAACAACCTTGGAGATTGGTATTGATAAATTTACAATACCTAAGTATAATATTCTATCAATCATCAGCAGAGATGATGCAAGACGTTTTCTATGTGTACAGCTGCTTCGTGTCACATCAATCTTTAATGCTTTTATTTTAAGGTACATAATGTCTGGGACTTCTGTAAATACAATAGTTCCGTCGGTCTCATATTAAATATTGATGGTAAGTGGTAAGTGCCTATAATATTAAGATCATGCAGTATATTGATACTCATGTGTATCAATACTATATTGCATGATCATGTTTGGTTATATAACTCGTGATTGCATATACGTGGCTGATTCTCGATTGTTTGTTGTGATAAAAATGTCACACGGGAAATTATTAGGTATTTAGGTACAAGAAAATGTCTGTGAGAATCTAATATTTTCTTTCTGGTCTCATAACTCTCTTTATTTTATAACGTAGCTTTGTCTCATCTCTTCACACAAGAAGATCACTTAGACGTTCAGTAAGTATAGAGCGAACTAGACCGATCTTAGGTCATCGATCCAACCAGGTTACCCACACTATGTATACCTAATGTCGTTATAGTCTCTGTTCTGTCAATAGAATCGCTTAGTCTACTGTATATCAGAGAGGAGATCTATCAACAGATTAGTATTTATAGTTATTCACTCAAGTTATTAATCGTTAGTCTACTTTCAACGTTATTAGTTCAGAAGATATTCATTTAAATCCCAGCTTTAAAGAAAGATGCGCATTAATAACGAGGATTATGAAGTTATAAAAAGCGGATCACGGTGCTTTGCGGGATAATCCGAAGATATTGCCAAAGTAGTCCGCCACAATATCGACGAGGAAAGTGGTTGTGTGAACAAGTACGAGTTAGGTTAAAATAATATTTTCCTAAGTGTCGGCCCACGTATTCTTGAAATCTGCGGGCCAAGGTTCCATGGCGATCAAAAATGTTTTGACGGGCACTTGGCAGCATTTCCTGAACAAAGTTCCCAATTCAGTCAACAACTACCGCCGCCGGCGACAGATGACTCTTAACGCATACGTCTTAAAGTTTATATTTAGCAGACGTTGTGTTCATCAGTGTGTAAATTGTAAAATTGTGCGGGGAATTCGTCGTCGCCGCGTGACCACCAAAAATAATGCTGCGTTTACTTCGATACATAATGTATCGGCTATAGATTTTCTCGTGACTTTCATTTGTTTATTTATAGTCGGATGTTTTTGGTGACATAATTAACATGACATTGAAGCGCGGTGATTGATTGGTGACATCCCTAAAATTGTAACAAAAATGGGGTAAAATGGGGTTTCTTAGTGGGACAAGGACACAGACATTTTTAAATTGAAAATACCGGAACAATAAATTGAAAAAAAATGTTTTCTAGTAGTTGGTTAAAAATAATTTCAATGCATCACTGACAAATAGGTGATCATAATTTTTTTTAACTATTGGGATATAGTCGATTAATAGTCGTTTATGTGGGTTATCGCAAAAAGTCTGTAAGCACGTCATATTATAACAGTAGGTTTAATATGTAGGAAGTGGCTGTTGCCACCTGTAACAGTTATTTGCTTTGTTATCAAGCACTTTATATTGGTTGGAACAACGCATGATAAACCTTTATCAACGCTAGCCGTCATTGTAAGTGAATCAATCATGTACCCGATAGCATTGGCTATTCAAACACCGCCTGTATATTATTTTACACCGATTTTTTCGAAAACTAAATCTTTCCTTTATTTATTAAGTTTTCTTCACCGGCTAAGGTCATTTAATTCCTAATTCCATCCATGGGATATGTGGAAAATAATATATAAAATTTTCTAAGCTATAAATATATATATAAACTTAAACGTAGCTGAGTAAATGTAGTTCCTAATATTTGTAATTAATATCTAAGTTATAAATGTAATTGCTGAGTTTGTTATCGTTGCATATTATTATGATAAACTGAGTTTCAAGTGCAGTGTTTACTTCATAGTTTTGTTTAAAATTAGTATTATAGCATCACCATGTTTTAGATGACTACCGCTGATTATTTCCCTAAATAAATCAGGTGACAGAGTTCACCAATGATGGCTCGCTTTGGTCACAGTTTCGTCAAACAGTTACAAACGTATATGGAATGAATGCCGTCAGACAACCCGAAATATTTAGACTGAAGCTCGCTAAGTAACAGTAATGGCAGTAATAACAGTAAAGAGTACTCGAAACTTAAAGTGATGATTGTTGATGAGATTAATTAGGGCAAAGTGAAGTGGTTGGTCTACACGTTTGGCGCTCTACCTTTACATTTTATTTATGAATTGGAACTATGTCCATGGACTTATAGATATATTCTTTGTGATTTATTTTGCATTATTCATAATTTTTGAATAGAGTAATTACTGTATACTGAGTTCCTGGGTTCTTCAGCGAACCCTGTGTGAAGATGTGATTTGAAAGAATTTTGTTATAAGTCAAATCAAAGTAAGGTGAACACACATATGCACATGTCTGTATTCCCCAAAATCTAACGCCAGTTAGTTATAGTAAGCGATAAGTTCCATGTAATATGGAGCCTAATAACCAAGCTCTAACCCAGACTTCGAGCTGCTACTGGGAAATTCATCATCATCACCATCATATTCAGCCCACGTGCACCCACTGGTATAGGCCTCTCCTGTGACGCGCAACTGCTCTCGGTCTCGAGTTAGTCTCCACCACAGTTTTCCAGCCGTCCGCGCGATATCGTCCGCCCACCACGCGGGTGGTCTGCCCGTTAATATTCGCCCTTTTCTCGGCCACCATTCGGTTACCACTTTGGTCCACCTGGGAAATTACAAATGGAAAAATCCACACTTTGCCCGACCGGTAGTGGGTACCTTCATATGCTGTATTGATCTGTTCTGTGCAAATTAATTTAAGAGTATTATTCTTATAGTCGAATGTTCAGTCCAAATCCCCATATGTTTCATTGCAGAATTTTTAGGGAATACCCCTGTTTTATAAATTTGTAGATTAGCAGAGAGCTACTGAACACTCATTAGGCAATATATTAGGTTTTTCCTTAAAAATATTGTGCTTAAAAATGTGGTCACAAGGCCATTTATGGTGACTAACTGTTGATAACATAAAAATAGGTAGTACATACTTATCAATATATTTTAGTTAAACAATTGGGGGTTCCCGCCTGGGAAACGAATATATGGAAAAAGGACTTTATGTATAAAATATTACTTCATATAGTGTTTTTTTTTTTAAATAAAATATGACTAACTTGCTGTTACCACGTTATAGTTAAGTGACGACGATTTTGTTCATAGTATAACATTCTACCGTTCTTTAACAGTGATAAAATAAAATATAATAAAGATAAGCTTTCTTAATAAATAGGTTTCTCATTATTCATACTGCCAGAGGCTTTAGTCATCATTATTATTTTAAGTGTCACGACCAAATCGTTTAAGGTTTATATCATCATAGGTTTTAGCAGAGCGTATTAAGCACTTCTTAGCTTTGACGTTCCATTTTTTGATACCATAATTTAAACGTCAAAGCTGCTATACCGATAATAGTAGGTCCACATCTCTCAATAAATGTATTTAAAACTATGACATATTCTAAATGGGTTCTATATTGGAAGTTCCCTGGTCGATAGTAATTTGATATACCTAAGTACTTAAAATTAAACTGTATCAGGATATTTCAGCTAAATATAGGACAGGAAGGAAATTTATTTTTGTATATTCTGGTTTCTTCTATAGGTTTTACTATTTTTAGGTAACTCTTTTTTGCGAAGGCTTTGTCTGTAAATACTTTATAAAAAACCAATAAGGATTTTGTCCTTTCAAAGAATCAAATATTATAGTCGGATTCTAATCTCGGCGTTTATTCGATTTGATTTGGTTTGAATCCACTAAGTGTACAAATAAACATATTTTTTTGTGAACGAATATAAATGACTAGTCGGTAAAAAAATATTTGATTCGGAATTTCTTTGTTTGCACTCGAGTTTACCGGTTTTTCCAACCATTTACATTTTATCAATATCAAACACACATTCTATAAAGATAATCTTATGATTCACAGAATAAAAATGCAGCTCGGTCATTTCAACTGACACGACAGTCGGATTCTTTAAATATCTTTATTTCGACACTGTGCATCGAAATTCCTTGGAACGCGGAATTTGATATAATAATACCTATATCAAATTTTAGATTATCTGGCATTAATGAATAAGTGCATACGCAATCAATTTATGAATACATGACAGAGCTTTATGTATCTGTTTATTTCTTCAAACGTCTTCACAGTTTTCATTATTATTTCATAGAAGACTTATAATTTATAATGCAGTTGACCACTTTAGAGTTCTTCAAGACTAGACTGAAAACATATTTCAATCATTGGCGCGTCGATAATTTTAAAAACATGGGTATAAATTTGTATAAAAATCAGGTTATAATCGGATTGAATCAAGTGCCGACCCCAACAAACAGATGGGATAAAGCCAGGGAGTAGGGAGATTATTAGAAACAAAATATGGCCGCCTGCACGTAGCCGGGAAACGGGTGAGCTGCTTAAAATGTTATATATAATTTACATTTTATTAACACTTGGGTATCAAGGTTATAATAAAATAAGCGAATGTGATCGAGTGACTTTTAATTCGTTTTGTTTTTATTTTCATAAAGTCCGGTAATGTCAGCTTTACGAGTTGTAGACCCATGCCAGTAGTGTATCCTACCAATATTATAAATGTGAATATAAGTTTGTTTGTTACGCTTTCCAACCATTTAACTGATTATTATGAAACTGTTTTAGTTTATTATTATTATTATTGTAAACTTGTGTATGTAAGGAACGTAGTATGTGGCGAACGGTGGTCTCTATCTACCCCCGTGGGATACAGGCGTGACCATATTATTATGTATGTATGTATGTGTGTATGTTTGTACACATATTCTTGGAGGTATAAGAAGTAACATCGGATAGTTTTATAGAAAAAAATATTTCAATGTGAGGGAAAAAGCTAGTATATATATATAAACCTTGGAAAGATAGTTACACAATTTTAATAAAATACATATATTAAGCTTTAATTGGGTTCGCTGTTTGTATTATGTATGGCGCCTACGACACATTAATTTTTATGTGCCTGCATCGATTTGTTTCGTAACTATAATTTAAATACTACTCATTGGCATCGACTTACCAAATTCTGTAAGGTCGTTGAGTAACGTCTTAAGAAATGTGTGATTTTTCTAATCATTCATACAAATAGGATTTCACTTTGTGTGAAAATTTAAAAGGAGGTGTAATCTTTCTCTTATTTTTGAATATTTAATGGTGAACTGTTTGATTGAATAAATGTCAAGAAATGGCAAAAAAAAAGTCTAGTCTAATGTGTAAGTTGCATTATGCCTGGCTTGTAATGCGCATGTTTAGATCTCTTGAAAAAGATAGTACGCAGTTTTAGTCTGCGTTACAAAAATCTTTCTCTCGAATGATGTCTACTTCATTAATAACAGTAAGTAAACCTCCAAGAAACGTATTAAATAATCCATTTAATATTTCCTTTACCTTTTTCCATAGGTAACTGAACTACAAAAACCCTTATAAAAGAAAACGAGTAGGCACTTAACCTCGGGCTCGTGAGACTGCCGTAAAAACCACGAAAGAAAACAAATGAGAATTTCGCCCGAGAACAATCAAATATTTTCATTTAGCCCGTAAAAGTTTCATCCATGGCTTAATTGCAAAAATTTTCCAACGGAAAACACGAGTAGGTAAAATGGGCACGTGGATCATAAAACAACAGAGTGCCTAGTGCGAGTTTTCTTAAAATCGCCGTCACAAGTCATCGCGTCGACGTAAACGCAGATTTGTATCGGCTCGCAATAGTGTCTCAATCTTTAGGCCGACAGAGGCGCTGTTCCAATCCTATACAAATCTGCGTTTACGTCGACGCGGTGACTTGTGACGGCGATTTTAACAAAATTCGCACTAGGCCCTCTGAAGAAAGATTTATATACCTATACATATACGTACGACTATGACACAACATACTATAGAGACTTCGAGATCATTGGAAGAACTACTTAATTACAAATCGTTTCCTTTCCGATAAAAATAGATGTAAATAAACGACAAACATTATCATTTTAATTATAGCTCAGTTTCGTGTATTCGTGATTTATATCATTTTAAGTATGAAGTCAGTAGATTATATGGTAGATGGCTTGAGATTTTAGGCGACTGGAGATCCCAGTAGCAGCCCGAAGACTTGAACTGGCGAAATGCGGGTGCAGGTACTATAAGTAAACCTCTGCCAACCCCTTCACATAACGTAGTCGTGAGCGATGTATTAAATTTATAAATTAATTTTGAAACTCTATCATGGGCAACGTATTATTATATCTATAAGTATATAGTAATATCCGATTACATACTATAAATTTAATTTAAGTCCGGGTTGTAAGGGTATACGAAAAAAAAGTATAGGGAAATATTGGCAATATTTTTTATTGACATACAAAATAATAAAGTGTCTGTGATATATCTAGTTGATATATAGTAGATAAGCAACAATGTTGATTGTTGCATCGAGTTCATAAGGAAGAGGAAGTCTTGGGACCGACTCGCAGAGGAAAACACTCGGGGCGCGGATAAAAACCGGACTCAAATACCTGCGTGTCGTGAACGGGGAAATTCTTGGTAACGTCTAATTTACGTCCTTGTCTCTGAATACAAAAAAAATATGATAAATTATTACTAACTAGCGGATTTCACGTGGTTTCACCCGCGTAGTTCCCGTTTCCGGGGGATTACGGGGATAACATATAGTCTATGTTACTCGCTGATGATGTAGTTATCCATTGCTGAAAGTTTTTTTAAGATAGGTCTAGTAGTGTCGGTTTCAATATACAAACAAATTCTTCTTCTATTTATAAATAAAAGTAGCCTAAGTTACTCCTTGAAACATCAGCTACCTACCAGTGAAAGTTCCGTTAAAATCCGTCCAGCCGTTTCGGAGATTACTCGGAACAAACAGACAGACAGACAGACAGACAGAGAAAAATTTTAAAACTTGGTTTTTTAGTTTCAGTAGCGTGTATACTTTCATATGCATTTAGTGAAAAGCTGTATTTTTGGAATTACAAACAGACACTTCAATTTTATTTATCTCTATAGATGTATAGATAATCACCCGAATCAAAGAATCATCGTGCGAGTGAAAGTGATGGTTTTCCCAATCTAGGGTAAACTTGGTAACAAATCTTTAAGCCCTAATAATCTGCCTAAAAAACTGGACTGAGCCTACCTAAATCGCAAGGGATGGAAAGAGGGAAGGGAGGCCGTTGCTTAGCAATTTTGAAATAAGAGCTATCCTCATAATTTCAATAAAATATCTATCGTTCATACTACTTTGCAAGCTTGTTGTCAGTGAGTGCAATTATACATTTACACTGAGCCCAAGTATTCCAGGAGGTAATATTTAACTCCGCATCGATTGCACTGAGCCGGGTGTTGACAAAACGAGGTCAAGATGGTAAAGTCGACGTTTTATCGGCCCTCAATTATCCACTTTATGTTATTTCGGTTTATATTTATTCTGAAGTTAATTTTAGAATCTCTAAAGAACTGACAGGACCAATGATATTCACGACCATAAAGGGAGGCGTAGCAGAACGTGGAGTAGGGTGGCAGATAAATGAAGAAAAATAAATAATATATTATTTTCCAATGTAACTTGTATATGTACTCAAATTGGATTTAGAATGTCCTATACTGATGCTACGTAATATAATAGGTTGGCCGTATTAATTACTAGCTGTGCCCCGCGCTTTCACCCACATAGATTTAGATTCATGATTTTTTTTCTTTAATAAAATTAGCCTAAAACACTCCTTGAAACATCAGCTGCCAGTGACATTCCCGTTAAAATCCATCCAGCCGTTCACGCGTGATGACATGACCAAGGGAAATGGGGATTCATTTATATATATATATATATATATAGATAAGAACTTAGATATTTGTGTAGGTTGGTAGGTAGGTACGTATATTATAGGTATAAGTGGAAAATGGTCTGACCGGGTTAGGATGTACGCGTATACGAACGATAGAGTAAGTAAAAGTACTTATGCTTTTTTTTATCTTTGACACTTCTATGATTGATGTGGTTTTAAATGCAAATATAAGAGCTAGAATTTAAAAAAAAACAGAACTAACAAACTAAATATTGCTGGCAAAATTATATACCCTAAAATATATGCGTACTGTAAATATGTATCGGAATTACTAAAATATTAAAAAAAGCATAAAATCTTATTGTTTTGTTATTCAATGTAGCTTAGTATTTATACATTGCATGTTTAATTAAACAACAACAAAGGCGGTGAGTTGTTTTTATTGTTTTTCAGGCAACAGTGGACCACGTCAAAACAGCATGATTGACAATCCAATAACAAATAGGTGTTCGTGTAAACAACATCCTCGTTTCATATCGTACTCATTATTAATACTTAAATGACACAATACTCTACTTACTTGCGATATTTATGTAATGTTAGTTAGTTTTAATTACCTAAACAAATGTGGGATTATAATAAGTATAACAACTAGCTGGGCGCCGCGGTTTTACCCGCGTAGAGTTAATTTCGTGTGTGACTCGCTGAAACCTAAAGTTATTTTTAATAAAATTTACTGCTTGTAAAATTACTTATCTGCCAGTGATAGTCCCGTTATAATCGGTCCAGTTGTTTCGGAGATTTGCCGGAACAAACAGACACAAAGAGAAAAATTCTCAACATTTTTTTTTACGTCAAAACCGTGTATATACTGTCATATGTATTGAGTGAAAAGCTGTTATTTTGGAATCACAAACAGACACCTCAATTTTATTTATCTGTATAGATGTATAGATATAGTCATACGAAACAATAATCAATGTACTTAGTATAATTTATCTCAACTGTATAATCGAATCCAAATATCAAATCGGGCTTCAGAGACCCAACCATGACCTCTTTATTGCAATGATAATTCAGTTGTGCGACAGTGACAGATGTATACACGTCACATACATCTGTCTCATAAATGAGTGAAACTATCATGGCAATAAGAGCTCATGGTAAGGCCCCAGGACAGCATAATCGCATCACTTTTCTACTCTCAGGGCTATTTATTCGTTGGACATGGAAAATTTGATTTTCCTCAGCGGTTATTTAATAAATGAGAATCATAATTATTTTAATTTTGTTACTGTGACGACTTTGACACATTTGAAATTTTCCCAGTCATCTACCTCGAGTTAAAATCACACAATAATCGCCAAATTGTATACTTAAGCATTATATTCGGCTTAATAATATATGTATAGTTGTGTAACTTGTGTTGTAGTTA
Organism: Watsonalla cultraria; assembly: GCA_964035505.1. Classification (NCBI taxonomy): domain Eukaryota; kingdom Metazoa; phylum Arthropoda; class Insecta; order Lepidoptera; family Drepanidae; genus Watsonalla; species Watsonalla cultraria. The sequence goes on along the minus strand of OZ037732.1, from coordinate 4,609,260 downwards.
TACAATACGGTACAATACCGTTGTTTGTCGAACTGAAACGAATTTATTATCGAACATCGACTATTTAGGGATAGCGGGTATAGCTCATTGAATTGTTAAATTACTAAACTGTTTACATCACTTATACATTACCATATGACGCTGATTCGACAGTTACCTTTGAATAAGTAATACGATATTTGGAAGACTCTCAATACAAGAAGAAAGCTAATAAACCATAACATCCAAAGAGTTTCTCGTTAAAGTTTTTGTAGTCTATGAAGTAGTTACGTATCATAATCATGAAGTAGAAATATTAATAAACTAGCTGTGCCCCGCGGTTTCACCCGCGTAGATTTTAATTTCATGGTTGCCCGCGGATCCCTAATGTTTTTTAAAAATCTAAGTAGCCTAAGTTACTCCTTGGAACATTAGTTACCCGTCAGTGAAAGTCCTGTTAAAATCCGGCCAGCCGTTTTGAAGATTACCCGGAACAAACAGACAGACAGACTGACAGACAGATAGAGATGAATATTAAAAATTGGTTTTTCTATGTTAGTATCGTGTATACTTTCATATGCATTTAGTGAAAAACTGTTATTTTGCAGACAGACACTTCAATTTTACTTATCTGTACAGAAATATGAATAAGAAAACTACTTAACACGTTTACAAAATAAGGCAGGTTATTTTGAATAAATATTTCATTGATTACCAATTCAAATCTTCAGATAATAATTATTTTAAGTAGTCGTTAATGACGATAAAAAAATAGGTAATTTATTTTAAAATACGAAGAGAAAGTATATTAGAATGGATACGTTACGGTTGATACTGATTGTCGTGTCTATGGTCAAAAAATCTATAACTCTGTCTATGTGAAATCATTGCAAAGCTACATTGATGCTCAAATTACAAAGATAATTATAGCTAACAGCAAACGAACAAAAAAAATTAAAATTAGAACCACAATATTGACGTCATTCTACTTTTAAAATACTTGACCTCTTTCTTCTTAAATATTTTTCTTAGCTGCATGATCTTGAAATTAGAACAACCAAGTAGGTGAAAGGAATATATTTTTATAATGAGTGAAAAATTTAACTTATAAAATGTGTCAGTTTAATTGAAATTTTAACGTCTGTATAACACTCTTTTTCGCGTAGCTCTTATAATATAAACCTCTTCCCTCGAAATAAACCGAACTCGGACTAGAACTATGTATGTCCCTTTTTAAATCCGTGTCACAGAAAGAGATAGAGTTACTTTTAATATATAAAATACTACTTAGCTTAGCCTCGCGGTTTCACCCGCGTAGAATTAATTACATGGGTGGCTCGCGGAACCTGTGCTACTCCTTGTTACATTAGCTATCTGGCAGTGAAAGTCGCGTTAAAACCGGTCCAGCAGTTTCGGAAATTACCCGGAACAAACAGACAGACAGACAGAAAGACAGAGAATTTTTTTTTAATAGCTTTTTGTGTGAAAAACGTATGTATACTTTCATATGCATTTAGTGAAAAGCTGGAATTTGGAATTACAAATAGACACATTAATTTTATTTATCTGTATGTATGTATAGAAGATGTATAAATGTATATGTATAGATATAAATCTTTACCATTATGACACTAATGGTTAATGTACCTCACATTACAACCAAGGAAATTTTTCAAGCTTGGTAAAATAAATGATTATTTCCGAAAGCAATGACGTCATGATCTATTGGGAAACTGAGAAAAATCTGTCTTCTCAGAATCCGAGTCGTTCTTGACCTAAAACACGGTCGTGTGTCGTATTATTTTAAAACACCCAGTTCATGGAAACCCGTTTGATTTTCGTTACATCATTTCAAATTTTTCCCTTGGTAAACTGTGTTACGTTACAATACTTATCTATGATTTCTTGCCAAATTGTATTTACTATAATCCAGTACCCCAAGTATACCTGGGTTTTAACACGTTTTTACGTTAACGATATTGCTTGCGCATTTTGCTCATTTTGTATCGGAACGTTAAAAAGCGCCCCAAGCGGCTAGTGTAGGAAGTTTTACGTTTCCATACAGAAAAAATCACAAAACGCAAGGTCAAGCGACGTACGAACGTGTCAAAATCTAGACTTCAAATGTGATCATAGGAAACAACTTTATGAATATTTCTTGTTAAAAATGTGATGAATTTAGGATATTTGACAGTTGAATAGTAAATATTATTTATTGTCTGTGGTGGTATTAAACAGATGGCGAAGTTGGCAGCGTCTACTACGAGGCCGCGGGTTCGATACCCGCGCGTGATTAATGCGAACCGTTTACGATAGCCGTGTAACTACGTATCTATGTGTACTTCTTGTTTTGATATTCTATCTGGATACTTCGAGTGAACGAATACGTGTCATTTTATCATAATTAATTAATTACTTATTAATCGGTTAGTATTTAATTAAATTAATTATTTATCTATGTTTGTGTTAGACACTTATAATATTTAATCTCATTTACATGTATGTGCATAGGTACTTAGCTAAAGGTGGCGGCGCGAGTTTTGAGCGCTGAGTCTCTGACAGTCTGTCTCTCTGTATGTCTGGCGCGACGCGAATAAAATACATGTGCAGCTACCCCCATCATTTTCACTGTGCGCGCATATCTTGTGGCGCTACCTGTAGCCTAACCATGAGCTAGCCTAACCTAGCTCTTATTGCAATAATAGTTCAGTTGTGCGAAAGTGTCAGATGTATAGATGTCAATAAGAGCTCATGGTAAGGCCCTTATATCAATCATTCTTACTTTGTTAAACAAAGTGGATCATGTTTAAATGATATCATTACTACCTTTAGATCAATTAAGAAGTAATTACTAATTACCAACCTACTTACGCACTGTAGTAGATAGGATCTACTTTGCGTGTAATCAAAGGATGAAAAAATCTGTATGTAGGTAACCACCATATTGTGTGAGGATGTAATGTAACCACTTAAGTTGTAAAATTTACGCTTTCAAGTGCTTAGATACTTGGAGAAAAGTGCTAAATAATTATGATATTGTATAAACTAAGTACCGAAGCGGTGCCTGCCTGTCTGGCTACAGTTTGTCCGTGTCTAGTCTGGTGTTGTATTGATCTAGGTATGCGCGGCTGCGCTTGACAGCCTTGTTACCTACCTCACTCAATTTCAGGAATACAGTTTAACAATACACTTAAGTACAGTGCAACAATGAAACCCAAAGTTTGTATCAAATGCTCTAATAACTTAACCAATCGTCAAAACATGACATGTTCATTCTGCAAGCAAACTTACCATTCGGAATGCACCGAAATACCTAAAAAGCAGCTCCTAATGATGTCAGCCGAAAGTAAACGGGAGTTTAAATGCCGTAGTTGTGTTGAACTACCTCGTGGCACGAATACCAGCACACCACTATCGGCCCCCATTCCTCGGCTTAGCAACTCGCCTGTAGAAGTGCAACTGGATTCGTCGGCCTGCTCCACTATGATTGATCCCTATTTGCTTGCTGCAATCCGTTCTGAAATTCAGCTTGCGATTAAGACCACTGTAACGGAAGCCCTAGCACCTTTAAAAGAAGATTTGAGAAGTCTACACGATCTGAAAAATATAATGGAATTCATAAGAGCTGACTTTGAGACTGTAAAGGTCAACATACAAAACTGCGAAGAAAAAATTAAGGACCTGGAAAAGGAAAAATCCTCTCTTGCAATCACAGTGGAATCAATCTCAGTAAGGTTGCAACTTCTCGAACAACATACCCGTGAAAACAACCTCGAGATTAATGGAGTTCCAGAGAGTAAGTCAGAAAACCTGATAAATTTAATGAAGCAACTGTGCTCAAGTGTATCAGTCCCAATACAGGAAGGAGACATAACATCCTGTTCCAGAGTGAGAAAAATGGATGATTCTTAAGATCGCCCCCGATCAATTATAGTAAGACTATCAAGCATCAAACACAGGGACAACATACTGGCAGCTGTAGCAAAGTTTAATAAGTCAAACACCAAGGACAAACTTAACTCCTTTCACTTGGGGTATGGCGGAGCCCGAGCTGCAGTGTTTGTATCTGAGCATCTATCCCCGTTCAACAAAGACCTGCATTATCACACTAGACAGGTGGCCCGTGAGTGTGGAATAAAGTATGTGTGGGTACGCAATGGACGTATCTTTGTAAGAAAAGATGATGAGTCTCCACCTAAGCAAATAAAGTCTCTCAACTCCCTGAACGGTCTCCGTCCTCCTTCTATATAATGCAACACTGGTTCCTGTATTGTCTAGCCCGCTCACAATTTATTACCAAAACTTCCGAGGAATGAGAACCAAACTGAAAGATATACATCTTGCGTCGAGATTGAATAAATATGACATAATTATTGCAACTGAAACATGGCTTGATGATGCCATTTATGACAGCGAACTTTTTGATGACACTTACATTATATATAGAAGAGACCGGTGCACTACTAATTTAACTGGAAAAACTGGAGGCGGCGTGCTGATTGCTGTATCGAAAAAGCTTCAATCCAATCGAATCGAACACTTCCAAAGTGACTATGAGGATCTATGGGTTTCAACAAAAGTAAACATCAATGGTTCACTTAAAAATATTCTTCTATGTGCCCTTTATCTTCCTCCACCAGTGAACTCTAATGTATTAGACTCAGTTTTGGACAATATAAGTAATATCATGCAGTCCAGTCATAATACAGAAACAATAATAATTGGTGATTTCAACTTGGGAAGTATAGAATGGACTCTATCAGATGGTCATATATCACCTAACTGTCCATCTAATAGATTAGAATCATCACTATCAGATTTTATGTCATTAAATGCATTACAACAATGTAATATTATCAGAAACTCTAATGATAGAATTTTAGATCTTGTTTTTTGTAATTTTGAGCAATCAAATGTAATAGAGAGTCCCAATCCTCTAAGTAAGCTTGATCTTCATCATCCAGCCTTAGAAATAACAGTCCAAGCTAGCCAACCAAATGTATTAAAGTGCAAACAATTTGCTACTCATAACTTTAGGAAAGCAGATTACTCTCTTGTTACTTCAAAGCTAAGTGAAATCGATTGGATATCGGAATTTACAAATATTGATGATGTGAACAAATTAGTATCGAAGTTTTATGACATACTGTTTATGATTATTGAGGAAACTGTACCTAAAACTAAACAAAGAAATCGAAAATATCCAGCTTGGTATACTCATAACTTAATCAATCTTATTAATGAAAAAGAAAAAATCTGGAAGCGCTTTAATAAATACCATAACCCTCGGGACAAACATGAGTTAAATCTAGCCAACAAGAGAGTAAAACAAATGATAAATACATGTTATAATAAATACATTGAGAATATTGAATGTTCTGTTAGAAAAAATCCGAAGAAGCTATGGTCGTTTATAAATAACAAGCGTAAGGGTAATATGGGTATACCAAGCGAGATGAACTTAGACACCAAACAGGCAGACACAGGGGATGAAATATGCAATTTATTTGCAGAGCAATTTTCATCAATTTATACCATGTCAACCCCTCCTTCTTATTCAAATGAAAATTACAATAATAACAACCATCATCATTCCCTTGGTACTATTCCAGTCTCAGAGCGTTCTATATGTAAAATACTAAAGTCATTAGATTGTAGCAAAGGCCCCGGCCCTGATGGCATACCACCTATTTTTATTAAGAGATCCTGTAAATATTTAACACTACCACTTAAACTTATTTTTGAAAAATCCTTACAACGAGGAATATTTCCTGATATATGGAAAGAAGCAAATGTGATTCCAATTTATAAAAAAGGGGAGAGAAATAATGTAAAAAATTATCGTCCCATATCCATTTTAAATATATTCTCTAAATGCTTTGAAAGCTTGGTATGCCCCATCATAACAGATTACAGCAAACACATTGTATCAAATCAACAGCATGGTTTTCGTAAGAATAAATCCACTTCAAGTAATCTCCTTAGTTATGTAAATGATCTTTCTACATATGTAGACGCCCGGGTTCAGGTAGATTCAGTTTATACAGATTTTAGTTCAGCATTTGACAAAGTAAATCACGATATTTTAATTAGAAAATTAAAATGCTATGGCATCCACGGGTCCCTGTTGCGTTGGTTTGAATCGTACCTAACAAACAGAATTTTACGCGTCGTAGCACATGGGTTCAAATCTGGTATATACATAGCTACTGCTGGTGTTCCCCAGGGTTCCCACTTGGGCCCAATATTATTTACACTATTCATTAATGACATTGTTCTTAAAATCAGACATAGCAGCTACTCCATATTTGCTGATGATTTGAAGTTGTATAGACCTGTAAAAAATCTTCATGACGCACAGCTTCTCCAAAACGATATAAACTCTATTGCACAATGGTGTCAATGTAATGATATGATTCTCAATGCTAGTAAATGTTTCCATATGAAAATCACCAAAAACCGCAATATCATTCAATCAAATTATTTCATTGGCAAAGATATTTTACAAGAAGTTACAAGTATCAGAGACTTAGGTATTACCATTGACCAAAAACTTAGCTTCAGAAACCATGTAAATAATATTTGCACCAAAGCGTCGAAAATGGCTGGGTTTCTTAAACGTTCATGCAAAGATTTCCGAAACATAAATACAGTTATAATATTATACAACGCACTTGTTCGAAGTATCCTCGAATATTCTTCAGTTGTTTGGAACCCTCACTACACTCTTTACATCGATAGAATAGAAAGACTCCAACGCATTTTCACGCGTTTCTTGGCCTTCCAAGACAGGAATTGCCCGTATCGTGCCCCATACGATGAACGACTTAAATTTTTTAAATTAATCACTCTTAAAAACAGACGAATTATATTGGATTTGACAACACTCCACAAAATTTTTAATGGTGTTTTAGATGCTCCTGAAGTCTTATCACAATTGAGAATAGGCGTACCCAAAAACATTCCTCGGCATCCTATTACTAATATATTTTCTCTAACTCCCTTTCGAACCAATATAGGCAAATTTTCCCCACTAAACCGAATTATACGTAACTATAACAATATCAATAATATAGAAATAGACATATTTAGTGATTCTCTTGCAAAATTCAAAAACAAAATTATCAAAGAAATATTAGATTAGATATATTTTAAGTAGGTCTAGCTACAATATGTAGAATGTATCATAGTGATAGCTGATCTCATAAAAGTGATTGTTGATCTCATCAAAGTATTTTATGTATTAGTCTTTAGTATATTAGTAAGCAGAGGCTAAACAGTTAATAATTAAATAATTATAACATGTTACCTTTTAAGATAATTTAATTTTTTCATAAGAATTGTTTGTTTACACCTGTAATGGTATATCATACGGTCCTATACCTATCTGTAACCACTTATTGAATGTTTTATGATAAACTGATGGTGTAACTGTTTTAATAAATAAATAAATAAATAAAACATTTTTTGCCTGGTACGCACTCAACGCACGTTTGAATCCCAGCAGGGCATGTAAGTAACAATGAGTTTTTCTAAAAACGTATGTGCAGTGATTTCATACCACGTGTTTTACGGTGAAGGAAAACATGGTGAAGAAACCTGCATATGTCAGAGAAATAATTCAAACACGTATGTATAGTGCCGGAGATGGCGATAGATTCGCAATCTGTCATGTTGGTACTTAATCATCTTCGGTGAAAAGTGGGTGTAGTTATTACAACACCTTAGTCCCTACTACTCCCTCGGGGAATACAGGTGTGAGCATATGTATGTATTTAAAACAATATACTAGTGACTTACCTCTCCTTGAATTTCAATGTAACAGCACTCCTGCGTAGTTCACAAATTAGCACTTTTGAGAAAACGTTTTTCAAACGGTTTAACACTACTTAATAATAATAAATGAGACGGATAACCTACAAAAGTTAACTGCGTATTTTCTCGCCTGTCATCTCGACCCTCGTCCACGTTATAAATTAGGCCAAACTGACAGATGACATGTCTTAGCCCCATCGACAACTAACATTGGGTTACGTGCGTCATAAAAAAATAAAAATAGTAACCAAAGGTCGCACAGTCGCCGCGCCGTCTCATATACTCGCACTTAAGATTTATTTTAAGATGACCATTTACATTATGTTCAAACTGTCCGCAATCCCGGCAACCTTAATATATTGGATTTAATAATAGCAACATTGACATGAAAACAAATTCGCTTCACCGAACCGAGGAACGAAGTTCGCAAAACTGGACCACGAATTTTTCCGCAAATTAAAAGTGTTAACAGCGGTAAATGGATTGTTTATGGCCTGATTTGAATTTGGAATTCAGCGACCAGTTATTTACAGTACTACATAATACTTCCTCATGTTTCATTTCTTTGTTTTGTATCTGTCAACGTGTCGTGCAGCTTACGTATCCGTCCGTACCGCTTACATGAATATAAATTGTTATTAATTAATATAATACCTGTTATAATTTTGTTACACAACACAAATATACCTATTCATTGGTAGGTTTCCCTCTATTCATTGGCGACTAAAACAAAAGTCAATCGAACGCGAAAGTCCAGACATTAGGTAAATTGGTACATAACTGAAAGTCGCCGAGTTTACAATATAAAACAGGTTTAGTGACCTTTATTCAGCAACAGACCATTTAATTATATTGTTTGTAATTGCCAAGAAGGACAAGGTCAGTGATATATTTAAAAGGTATCAAAAGAAGAAGGACGATAAAGACAAATGCATCCATCTTCTTTCCAACGTAAAGTATTGTACGGCTCTTCAAATTCTAATGATTCTGAGGGATAAATTTAAAGAAATTAATATACTCACTTTACCCTCACTTTACATTTATGAGAATTTATTGTACATGAAAAAAAACATTCATCTCTTTAATTTAAACTGTGATGTTCATTCGATTTGTACGCGAAATAAACACAAAATTATGGCTCCTAGATTCAGATTAGTTAAAGTAAATAAATCATTCATGGGGAACTGTGTTCGCTTCTACAATAAAATCCCACAATCAATAATCGCGTTAAATTATGATAAATTTAAAACACATGTCAAAACTGTTTTGATGAAGAAAGCATATTATAAAATTTCGGATTATATAAATGACAAGGATATATGGAACTAGGTAAATCACTCTGCACAAGTAGCTCCTGGCAAATACATGGTATGCAAACACTTGTAAATCTATCTGGTATTGTTATTTTTTTATCTCTTTGATTTTGTTTTATAATGACTTGCATGCTAATACAATTTGTCACTATTGTGAATACTTATACCTATTATCAAATTTGATTTTGTATTATGATTTCATTATGATTTATATTGTTTCGATGTTATGTACATGATGCCTGGCTGAGTTTCTTGCCGGTTCTTCTCAGAAGGCTAGTTTCCGAACCGGTGGTAAATTCTCGACTTTCATAAGTGCCTTACCAGGGCCTAAACTGAATAAATATTTTTCATTTTCATTTTCATTTTCATTTTCAATCTTTGCAATTCATACTTCATATTTAATTTTATGCCAGGTGGGATGACGATCTGCGAAAGACTGCAGGCAGCAGGGCGCTATGGCACTCATTAGGGGAGGCCTATGTCCAGCGGTGGACTAACATAGGTTGTAGATGATTTAATTTTACATCTTCACGCTGCAGGGGTCCCATAATTGTCTAGATGAATATATATATATGACAGTTGATGTTTCTTTGTAAGTATTCCACGTGAAACCGCCTATTGCATAGGATATTTCAAGAATGAAATTATATCGGTTTGTTAGCCTTAGGCGAACGCGGAAAGGAAAAATGACAATTATCGACAATGCTCGGTTCAAAGACCATATAATTATTTACGACGAAAAACATTTAATTACACACACAAAAAGTGATCAAAAGAACAAGATTCAATAGGGACTTAAAAAAATAAAAATTCTCCTATAAAAATACACTTAGTACCTAATAGTCTAGTCCCAAACTAAACAAAGCTTGTGCTATGGAGACTACGGATATATAAATAAAAATACAATGAATACCTTAAACACTAGCATTCATACTACATTGTAGAATACGATAAATAAACATTACAGTATTTTGAACACTAATTGCCCCAAGAGTAAATGTATTTGACCATACAAGTACTAAATCGGGCATCTGAATGGCCCGTGGATATCTGCCAACGCCCTGACACATCCCAGTCACTCGGTCTGACGTCACGCAAGGATATCTTTGATCTCGTCTGATTTATAACGAGAGACGAAAGAAATCTGTCTTCGCGAACCCAATAACTTAAATGCGTTTCACTTTGTATAAATATTGTTATTGGCAGAGAACGTTTCCTGGTTCATTATGATATCGCAACAAAACTATAATTACTTGCAGATCTTAGTATTGTAGTTATGGAACAAAGGAACATTACTAGGGCTTGCAAAATGTACAAGTGATTATAAATATAAATGCATGATTTATATTCCCAACCAGAGACTTTAATTTAGTACTTGAACTATATACGTATATATTTATTAAAATATAGTTTTCCTTATAATATCTATATTATAAGGAAAATAAATTTATGTAAATAATAATATGTACATTTCGAACATAAAGATATCTTAAAATATGAGCCGCGGTGGAAGATTGGTTAAGTAAATAGTCGCCTAAAAAGTAAGTTCCGATCTCTCTAGCCAGTAAAAAGAAGATGTATATTAAAGGTGCAGTGCTGTTACACCACAAGCTTTACGGTGAAGGTAAAAATCTTGATGAAACCTGCCTATGTCTGAGAACGTTAAATTTAGTTTCAGAGTCTCTCATGGTGAAAAATTTAAATGATTTATTCAGTTTAGGCATTTATGAATGTCGAAGAATTTACCACCGGTAGCGGTTACGGGGGCGGTTCTATTCTACATAAGATGTATGGTATGGCCAGTCCATAGAGGTCGTCCCCTTGCCTTCAACCAAACCAAATTAAAAGAAATAAAATAAAGTTGTCATTTAGTTCTATTTTCGAAGTAGATTTTTTTTATTCATGGCCAGGGTCGGGAATTTTCCATGCTGCTATTTTTAGACGTATATCATTGTTGTTGAGTTGATAACAGTTGATTATTAATAAACCGATGGAGTTATCTGATATTTTTTATTTATTGCCCAGGTTTCATTGAGGAACCGCATGACAGACACGTGTTTATATCATGTCAGGCTTTATTGCTTCTATCGAGTGTGCTCTACTTATTGTTCTACACGGCTTTGTTTGCGATAAGCTTGTGGGTTGTTATGTTACTGAGCGAAATAATAATTACGCTTCCTACTCCTGATCGAGTTCGAATACAATCAATATGGATGTTAAGGTTAGAGATCATTTTCATACAATAACAACTTACATACAATATTTTACAAACAGCGTTGTAATTTTACTATTGTAACTAATTAAGTACTTACAGATTGTTTTTAAATATTTGCTTCCTTACATTTGCAGAACAAGGCCTTTTCGGTTTACAAATTAAAATATAACCTACTTCAATGTCGAGAAAACACTGAAAATGACAAATCACGGTAAATAAACGATCATTATGTACAGTCGTCGTAGGTGAACTCTTAGTAAATAAGGAAGATACATAATAGTGCCTTTTCCTTAGTCATTGGCAAACGACGTTCTCATTCTGAATAATTATACTAGGCGAATTAATATTAAAACAAATTTTTCAATCTCCCACCACAAGTCTAAAAAAATCGGATAATGGTCAAATTGGCGATGATGAGATTCTCAAAGCAACATTTCATAACTTTCAAACGACAAATCTACATTATTTTAACTCTAAATAAAAGAGTAAATTTGCAAATCCTTAAGATTGACAGCCCTCGCGTTAAAGGAGCTACCAAGTTTAAAAAAATAGGCCTAGATTATTTTCTGTTTGTAAAGCTTATATTTATACTGTGTTTTTAGGCTCTTCGGTTGTTACGCACTTATATATTTCAAACTGTCAAACATTTCAAAGCCATCGTTGGTATAGCCAAAACAAATATAGACAGGGTTTAGTGGAATAACCCCAATCAAGGATAGCGACACCGACATGAAGAGTCCCAAAATCAATGCTATCGTATGTTGAACTGTCTGCCAAACATCCTATAGATAGTTGCGTAATGTATGTGTCGATTTTTCATCGAGAACATTGTATTATCTCAAAGGTCTCAAAGGTATTTGCGTGAAGTGGTCCTAAGAATAAAGTTGAATATCAAAAGAGTACGTAGCTAGAATTTATCACGTAATGCCCTGTGGTCTTGAGAAAAGTGGGTGTCTATTAACGGTTCTACCTACGTTCAGATTCATACGATGTGGGTATTATTAGCTCAGAGGACAGTGATATTGTCAGTATGTATCATTCTGATCACGTGGAAGTATAATTTTATAAACACTATTAGCTACTGAGACAGCCTAATCTTTTAGAAGGAATTTTGAGACGACGTTTCATGGTAAGATTTTCATTATCAGATTTGGATAGTTTCAAACAAAAAGCTATTGCCCTTTCATATATGATAACAGGTAAGGGAACACTTGGTGCTGCAAGTGCTAATAGGCTAAATAAACGCTTAAATTCATACGAGCTGTATACTGGCCTGATTGCCACCTTTGTAGCAACAAAAACTATTAGAGATACTAAAGAAGTTAATATATCAAATCTAATCCATTTCTCCCAGTAACAAAACATTAATAATGACTAATCTCCCCAGAGCTCAGAGTACTGAATACATAGTACAAACAAATGGAATATTTTGTTGACATTGAAAAGCGATGAGCGCCAATAATTGGCGCTTACTACGCTTAGCCACACCCGCTACGCCTAATTACAAACGGGCACCATATCTCGTGCCTTCCATCATCACCTTTGAATTTGGCATTGGACCAGTTTGTCTTGTACACACAGACAGGAATGTTGTTTTTGACTTTTTTCGAATTGAGATGCTATTTGTCATCGTCCTCTTATCTGTCAACTGGGCAAGGTGGTTAGATCTGCGTCTTACTACTTGAGGTTAGATTGTCATTCGGTTTATGAACAGATACAGAACAGCAAAGACTAATTCCTAATTCATTTTAAGTGGTGTCCCTTCGAACAACAATTTAATTTTGGTTCGCACTTCGCACCGTATTACTGTTATACACATACAATCATAAATGCATCGCTCCTTATCCATTCATCCATCCATCAATATATTTAAAGGTAGGAAGACAAAAACCAAACCTTAATCAGAAAACCAATTTACGTAATTATCTTAGGTGACAGAATGCTTTCAACGTTATTTTGAGAGTTTCTTAATTTTTCAGAAAGGGCATCCAAATATGTTCATGTTGTAGCAAACCCAACCCAAACAGTAAATCAACAGACGATTTTCAAACATGAGGCTGCTATTAATTGTTGTGTATTAGCTACAGTATTCTCTTTAAATTAGTTTGGTGTCAGTTTAGACACGGATGTATTTAGTGGTATGGACAGCGTCCAAGAGCGGCTCATCGTATCGGTGCGACGGGTCGGTGATCTCACGGCGATTCCTCAAATTCGCAAGTAAATGCGATGTGTAAATGAATTTATTACGTTCGCGGAACGCTTGATCTTAAGGATAATATATGAAAAGTCCGAGATACTTTGAGCCTAAGGTAGATCAAATGAATCGTCGAGAACGAATTGGTGGTCTTTTCTCACCACTTATCTAACCTATGCATGTGAATTTTTCAACAGATTGACAAGAGCTTTAATCTAGGCGCTAGATGGATAGTCACTTCATGTAAATATCTGGTAGGTATAAGTAAAGTTCAAATTATTTATCAATTTAATGGCAAGTAAGTAAAATTATGAAACGAAAGACTTCAACCCTATTTGGATAAATGGCGCAGATGCGCTCGAAGATGGTATATGTAGCCTATCTTCGTGGCGAAGCTCCGTGCACACTGAGGGCTATGACTTCTATGAGGTAGGATCACAACCCCTATTTCATTTAGCATTGACTGACAACGTCTGCCTGATGTCATGTATTTAGAGCTTTTGCTAAGGCATGTGAAGAGAAAGCAGATCAACAAAATATTGCGCTTTGGGATGTGAAATAGCTTTGCAGTAAAGTCACATCTTCTTCTCAGAAGGCTAGTTTCCGAACCGGTGGTAAATTCTCGACTTTCATAAGTGCCTTACCAGGGCCTAAACTGAATAAATATTTTTCATTTTCATTTTCATTTTCATTTTCACATGTCGTTGCGCGTGCGGCGTGTGCCTACGCACTTGTGTTGTGTTGTGAGGACGAATCCAGCTCTAAATGAGTTACCACTTGTACAGATCTAATTGTGTCCGAGCATTATTTGCGTCCAAAAATAACTACGCAAATATTTTCGTACCTTGATATTTACAAACACCAAAATTCTCAGAGACGTAATGTAGTTTTTTAGATTTTCGCGAAATAACAGTGAAGGTTATTTCCTCATGTTTGCTTACATACATTACACGGAAACTTAATCTGTGATGTTTGTTCAACGAAATCCAATAAAGATTTTCCTTCCTATCTATAAAATAAAGTTAAACAGCTATGTGATTTCTTGCTCAATTAAATCTTTAAATAGCTGAGTTTTCCCTGCTTACTCATTGTTGTGTTTACTGGTTTTCTGTGTATTATTATTTTATGTTTTGGAATTTAAATATTGTAATAGTTTGTATAACTAAAATCAGTCTTCTGGCACCAACTACTTCGGGCACTTAGCGCGACGCGGATATAAGTCTTGAAAAACTTGTAATCGTTGGTAACAGCGAGAGCAAGCGACCGCATGATCCCCCACTAGATGGAAGCACCAACTCAAGAAATAGGGCGTCAAATTCTACATTGTGGTGTGGATGACCAAAAATCGCAGTAACTAGTGACAGCCCGGCGATTCGGTCGATTATATTCAACACACCAGTGATGAATGTAAAAGTGATCACGAACTTAAGTTCTGAAGTAGACCGCTATGAATGATGAATGAATATTTGTATGTTATCCAACTCTTCTCAGAAAGATAAGCTGTGTGACCAAAAAAAATGTGCCTCACCAAGGCCAGCCCATGGCTAAAAGTAAATAAATCATTTGAAAGAATTAGTGAAAGAACGAAAATAATTCCATACTTACTGACTGATTAAAAACTTAAAACTGAAATTTTCCCATTTTTTCTTCGATCTCAAATTATGTTTTCTCACTAAGAAAATCAGCTATGGATCCATTTGGAATCCATTTGGACAAATTAACAAAGTTAGACTCCAAATAAATAACCTCTTTTTACTAAAGATAATCAAAACATTTCTTAAAACCCTAACGATTGTAATCAAATTCACCTAAAACAATAAAGTCAATACTGGCCTTTGCTTTCGCCAAAAATGACAAACATTATTTTCTTTCAACCCTTCAAATACAGCACATATTAGCTGAAAACACAGTGCAGACGCGTAAGTATAAATTGAAACAGGTTTATAACAGTGTGTTTAGGATTAATCTTCAGTGGGTCAAGGCTACAGTCGCGTAGTTAGACGCAATAATGTACGACTTCTACACACCCAGTTGATGTCATAGTCGTAATTTCATTAATTAAATGGGCTTGGTTTCATTCACTTATTTCATTCATTGGAACTTCAATATTGTAATGGTGGGCGTATATGTATTTGTTTCTCGGAAAGTATGTAAATTTTTATTACTGTGGGTGTAACAATTTTCGCGAATAAAATTATGTCATCGCATTTTCCCCAAACACTTTGGGGATAGGTTTTATATGGTAATGTGTATCCAATAGTTCTACAAAAAACTGCCTTCAAAAAGAGAAAAATAAAATTAAGTTAAATAAATTACTTACTTTTGAAGTTGGTGCCAAATATAGCAAACTGTGCCAAACACCAACTTTAAAATTAAGTAAGTTTGAAGTCGGTTAAAAAATGCTTGGACTTAACTTCATGGATGGCTCGCGGGTCCTTGATGTTTTTTTTTAATAAAAATAGCCTATATAGCTTGTAACTTTAGCTATCTGCCAGTGAATATCCCGATAAAATCGATTTTCTCTAAATGTATCGGAAAGTATAACATCCTATGCATTTTTATTTATCTGTATATACTATTGCTAATTTCTATATTAACAAAATTTAATCCATAGATTCTCCATGGCTTTATATATCAAATGAAATGGGAGGGAGTAGGTACCATTGTTATGTTTATTACTTTAGGTTATTTGTTGAGTGTGTGATTTATTTAAATTAGAACTAAATAATAACTTAGCGTCGCTTATTTAAATAAGATCTGAATAGGAACGTAGCGTCGCAAAGTACTTCTTGCCACATGGCGACAAATGTGACTTTAAAACGACCGTATTTATAATGATTTAATTTAAATAAATTATTTTTGCGCACGTGTTAATACACATTCTTATAATGATTTCATTGGCTATATATTCACCCACTTATGTAGTTTCCACATACCAAGAACAACAATTACAATTACGATATATTAATATATCTATACACATAAATAAAATCTAACTGCATAATAATGAAAATATAAACGGTACTTATAGTTTTTTTCTGTCCGTCTGTTTATTCCGGAATTTTTTTTGAACTTCATGGGACTTTCATTTATATCATGTTACAAGGAATAACTTAAATGTATATTTTCTTAGAAAAAAGGTTCTTGCGTCTAAGTACTAAATAAATATTCGATTCGATATGCTGTCCATTCCCACGTTGACCAAGATGACGTAAGATTGGCTATGAAAGTTCTTTAAGTACCAGTTTTATTAGCTAGCTAGGAGTTATTTGACGACAACATCTCGCCAATAAAATTTCGCTACGGCCCAAATTAGCAAACACTTGACTTAAATCTTCTTGTTAAATGCCTAAGTGACAGTAATTTGCCATATTACTACAAGCGAAAATAAACTCTATCATCCTATGAGGTGCAAAATATAAGACATAAAAGATCGACAGAGTTTTGTGGCCGAATATACATATTACCATGCTTTAATAGATTGATACAGTTGCCGACACGAGTGCGCAGCGAACATAATAGGGTTACTGCGCATGTTTTTATTCGCCTCGCGCCGCACATATAGACAGAGACAGACTCATATAATGACTTTTCACATTCAAGGTACGCGATCATAAATCGTGACGGGCTGCGTTATTCACTAAGGTTTCTCAGCATCGCACTCGTCGAATGTCGGTTTCATAGATACGAAAATGAACCTTATCCTCTATGTACTATGTATCAATTTCCTATGATTGAAACCAACGCTCGTCGTCGAGTTTAACACTGAGAAACTAGTGTACCAGTGTAGTAGTGTACAAACTAGAAACGTATCACGGCCGAACTGCTGATGTTATTTTAGAAAGAGGGATACCTGGAATATTAGGTAGGTACACCTAAATAATAACTTTATTACATTCCACATTGGTTCATTCCGTTCATTCAACAATTGCGTCACTTGATCCATTAATCAAATCAAATTGTAAAAGGTTTTGAAAAGTTCTTATTCATTCTGAATAGTTCTTGAATGAACTTGGGTGTGACTGACAGCGCAGTCCAGTCGAGACATTAATTATTAATGATCAACAATGTTTATTGAAGATAAAATAAGCAAAGGGTCGCATACGTTTGAACTCTGTGTACTTATTTACATACAAACAAATTAATAAATTTTCCGTAGAGATAATGCAATCATAATATCAATTTCCGTCGTTATAAAATTATTGTTTTCTTTTTCGGTAGGCACACACGTAACAACAGCAACACTCTCAATAATAATTAATTTAATAAACACTAGCTGTGCCCCGCGGTTTCACCCGCGTAGATTTAGTTTCATGCTGTTTTTTTTAAATAACATTAGCCTAAAACACTCCTTGAAACTTCAGCTATCTGCCAGTAAAAGCCCCGTTAAAATCCATCCAGCCATTTAGGCGTGATGCCGTGACCAAGGGAAATGGGGATTCATTTTTATATATAAACATTATTGTGACATTTCATCAATAAAAAGTTATTTAAGTTTCTTGAAATTAATAGTTATTTGTTATAGCAGAGTGCAAAGTTGCTTTTTAACCGCGTGTTCAATTTTGATGACCGAGCAAGCGAAGGATTCTAAAATTAGAATCCTGAGCCTTAGCGAGGGAATCAAAAGAGCACGAGGTGAAAAATCTTTGCACTCGAGTGCAACACGTAACTTTTCATTCCACCTCAGCGAGGTGGCGAGCAAAAAAAAAACGTTTACAATCACAAGATAGGTACACTTTTATTTCAGTTTAGGTATTAATTACTACATTATGACAGGTAAGTATTACAGAATGATCTTTAAATTATAACAATACTAAGGTATAATTAAGAAAAAAATATTAATTCACAAACTTAGTGCACACGATGATCTAAATTCAATTTACTTTATCCTCTAGAGAATAAAAACGGCTTTTCCACTCAGATATTGATGATTAAATACTCTTTCCGAGATGGTGGGATGAAAAAGTTATTTGGAAGCTATTGTTTAATGATAAAAAAATAGATAATGATTATTATGCACTTAATTCAATCATATATGGGTCAATACTATTTTATGTTTTCAAATTACTCATAACTTAGTGCTTATGTACGTAATTTTAGTTAAGGTGCTTATTTAATGAGGGAATGTAATTGCTTTAGCACGATATCACTTAACGATAAATGTATGGATGAATATAATTGCATACGAGTGGGTACCATTTGCAATCTAAATATATTAATTTGTTAATTAATTTGCATTCGTATTGCCTTTGTCTATTAATACAGTTAGGAACTTTCCGTTACCCGTTTATATATAAAAAAAGCAGGTGCTTACGTAATGACACGCTAATGTATTTATTTATGACGGATGTTGTGGGTGCCAATTAATTAACTACATTTAATTGGTACTTAGTTATATGTTATTGGATAGGTGAACCCACATTTCACCGAATAATGTTAAGCGATTATTAATTAGATGATGGGACCATTGTCTGTCTCTCTCAGGTCTCACAACTTGAAATCCTACGCTGTAAAGTCGTCGTGGGAAAATTTGTGGGTTCTTGTTCCTAATCGAATGATTATCTCAATTCTACTACGGTGGTAGATATTCACAGGAAACTGGGATCATCAAGTGATTTAAAGATTGTTTCAATATAATCACTTTTTACGTACTCGGCTAGAGCGCCGGCAGCGTAGAATTTCTGACATTGTGATCTTTAAATACAACATAATATGTACTTCTATTATTATAACTTGGGCATCAATAGTTATTTAAAAAGAAGATTCTAACTCGGCTAAAAGAGGCTAGCCACTACAATAATGAGGATCATGATTCCCCTTGGAAATCACCTTTCCTTAATTAGTTGACGACATTTGGTCTTGCCCTTGGCAATGTACTTCAGATTCGTGGACCTTGTTGTCGAGAACGGAACGGACCTGGCGACCTACTATAGCTCTGTCCTAAGAAATGATATGATGGATTGTAAGAAAGATTAAATGGATAGAAAGGAAGAGAATACAGATGTGACGGCAGATAGAAGGGAATGCGCCAAACCCCAAATAATATGGGATAAGGTCAGGATGATGATGATGATGATGATAATGGTAAGGTCTATTAGAGCTGCGGACCCTTTGCCGTTATCCTACAATGTTCCCGGTAACTATGAGTGCCTCCTGGCAATGTGGCCAAAGTATTCCATAGCCAGTCAAAAAGTCCAGTCAGGTGGCCGATGCTAGATAGCCTGGTCTTGGCCTTCAGTTTTCCAGTTCTATCAGGATGGATTCATAAGCAGGCCTTTATAAATACCTACCTAGTACCTACCTACTTCAGATGGAAGAAAAGTCATGGGCATAGAGATTATAGAAAAAAAAAGTGATACAGGCACGTACTTAGTTACTGATAGCGTTGTAAGTGGCAATCTATTTATAAACGTGTTGGCTATATCAAGAACAAAATTATAATTTCCGAGGCCATTGAAACAGGATATCTATTTCGGTATGGTGTTGCTATTGTCACAGCCGAATCAGCTGAGATTATGCTCGCGTTGTGACACGATTCAATGACGTGCAATGATACATTAAAAGGATGTTTTGACTTCCTTGTCTACGTACGTTCTAGCAAAAAAAACTTGATTTACGTGCGTTATCTACTTATGCAAAATGAATGCGTGTTGGTTCCTGTTACGTCTGAATCTAGAGGTGTAGCTTGGATTTTTTATAGTAATGGTGATCCGACCGATTTCAACCGTGGCGACCTCTTCAAACAACTCCGATCAAAACGTCGGTCGTGTACTCGCATGCGGCATAAGTAGATAGCCAATCTTCGTTTAACTATTACCATACAAAAATAGCTAACAAAAATCTGATTCCCTTAGATTTCACGAAATTACCATTTCAGAAATGGTTCAATATGAATTTATTGATCTATATATTTTTTTAACGAAACATTGTACATTTTTGTGGGCAAATCGCCTGCGTGTCAGTCACATTTCACATACAAAAATTAATTCCCCATTTACCCACTTTAGGTGAATTTCGAATAAGTGTCTTCCTGCACCTCACAAAGAATAAACTCTCCAAACTTAATGGCTCCTAGGGTCAATGGTTTAGGCTGTGCGTTGACATATATTCAGTCAGTCAGGACTTAGAATTGTGTATGTAAAGAAGATGAATACAAGGTTTTGAAATGCTCAAACTTGAATGTGCACTGAAAGTGTCTGCAGCTCTCCAAAGCGAATTCTTTGATATTTCAGTCCCCACGCGTTTCATCGCGTGACATTTGTTCGTTCATTCCTGTGAGTCACACTCTCATCTTTCATGTATATAGTGTTTTAATCTGGAGATATTTAAAAATTTGCCCGCTGTTGAATATGTTAAATACTTTGAGCAAAATAATTCGTTAGTCATTGCCCTAGCTAGGCAGATATAAATAAGTCGCGAGGAATAAGATAAAACATTGTTGTGAATTAAATTATTTACATCATAAGCGTTATGTAATTAAGTACCTATACTACTGAACGTTGTGGTCGATTGGCTTAAGTTTCATACTTCATAGTAGTAAGCTACGAAAGCGATCTCACCAGTATATAGGTACCTGGGAGTTCTTCTAAAGTCTTAGCACAGTGATGTCACAACAAGAGATTTACCGTGAAGGAAAATCGTGAAGAAACATGCATACTTATGACTCAGAAGAAAATCAAAGTTATAGTGCATGAGACAGCGATGGATCTGAAGCGTAAACTGATTGTAACATTTACACCTTCGGGGATCCGACTAAGAAGCCGTGATGATTGTTCATAATCTATATCAATACATCTATACAGATAAATAAAATTGAAGTGTCTGTTTGTAATTCCAAAATTACAGTTTTTCACTAAATGCATATGAAAGTATACATGCTACTGACACAACAAAAACAAGTTTTAAAAATTTTCGCTGTCTGTCTGTCTGTCTGTCTGTTTGTTCCGGGTAATCTCTGAAACGGCTGGACGGATTTTAACGGGACTTTCACTGGCAGGTAGCTGATGTTCCAAGGAGTAATTTAGGCTACTTTTATTTATTAAAAATATTAGGGTTCCGCGTCAATAAGGATGAAACTAAATCTACGCGTGTGAAACCGCGGGGCACAGCTAGTATACTAATAACGTTGTAAGCTTGTAAGTATGCGGTAATACCCGAAAATTCTGGACTGATTCGTTTGCGGAAAGAGGAAATCACTGCCGAGCATACCTCGTTAATTAAGTAAGTAATACATACGATTAGGGACAAGGAAGGATACTTACTTGCTTATAAGTTACGACGACTTGAAAATATGTTTGTGACACCAAGCACGTACACGGTAATAAAGAAGCTAGTGTATTTCACGCACAAAACTCAATAGTGTTTGTACTTAATGATCAACAGTTTTTTTTATTAAAAACTTTAGAGAAATTATTGTCTAAGTAATGTGAAATCACGGGAGTTTTCTTGTCATAACTATCATATTAGAAAACTCTTAGTTACATAAATCTATTAGGGCAGTATAAGAACCCATGCTTGGACCACATACAATAGAAAATTAATATCTTATACGAAACTTCTGTGTAGCAAATTGAGGGAGAATAAAAGGTGCTCTCTTCTATGTGCCTAGTCCGTAGATGAGTCAGACTTTTACGTAACCACCAAGGTGGCAAAGAAGCGACCTGACTAGAAATTAAATCTATTCTATACATTCTATACAGATAAATAAAATTGAAGTGTCTGTTTGTATCTGCAAAATAAAAGTTTTTCACTAAATGTATATGAAGGTATACACGATACTAACATAGAAAAACCAATTTTTTTTTATTTTTCTCTGTCTGTCTGTCAGTCTGTATGTCTGTTTGTTCCGGGTAATTTCCAAAACGGCTGGCCAGATTTTAACAGGACTTTCACTGACGGGTAGCTAATTAATAATAATAATAATATCTAAATAGCTAATAAAAAACATTAGGTATCCGCTGGCAACCATGAAATTAAAATCCACGCAGGTGAAACCGCGGGGCACAGCTAGTCAGAAATAAAATGAGAAACAGTAGGCACTATGTTTTTAAATCGTATTGAATAGTTAACACGTCAAATGTGAAAGCATACAATTAACGTATGAATCGAAAAATGACTAAGTAATGACATCATACAGCATCATTTATTACTTACTGCTGTAAATATACAAGTCATAGTGAGTCACTACAATACCTAATTATCTATATATAGTAAATATTTATGTTTGTTTGTATATTCGTACCTGAATTAAAAAAAAAATATGACTAAGTATCTACTTTTCTTCAATACATTTAAATAACAGTGTCTGTTTGTAATGGCAAATGA
The DNA here is from genome assembly GCA_964035505.1 of Watsonalla cultraria. Lineage (NCBI taxonomy): Eukaryota > Metazoa > Arthropoda > Insecta > Lepidoptera > Drepanidae > Watsonalla > Watsonalla cultraria. The sequence goes on along the minus strand of OZ037732.1, from coordinate 4,586,420 downwards.
ACTGCTTTACCTTAATTGCATATGAAAGTATAAACGGTACGAAGATAAAAAAAAACAATTTATAAAATGAATCTCCGTCTGTCTGTCAGTTTGTTCCGGCTATTCTCTAAAACGGCTGGACCGATTTTAACTGGCAAATAGCTGATATGTCATGGGCTACTTTTATTTTAAAATATTGAGTTCCGCGAAAGAAAGCATGAAAGTAAATCTACGCGGGTAAAACTGCGGGGCACAGTTAGTAGACAAGTAAATAACATAATTATATTATGTTCTTCGAGGAGTCTTGATGATTCGTTATTTCTACGTACACTCGTATGTAACTAGTGGACGTCACGCGGCTTCACCCTCGTAGTTCCCGTTCCCGTGGGAATACGGAGATAAAATGCAGCCTATATTAATCAGTGATAATATAGCATTCAAATGGTGAAAGAATTTTTAAAATTGGTCCAGAACTTTTTGAGCCAATTTGTTACAAAAATACTTACATACAAATCTTTCCGCTTTATAATATTACTATTATAGATAATACCTACTCATCTATGACCTTGCATTCATTAATAATAACTAACTATAGGTATAGGCTTAAACTGTCGTTAATAATTACATAAACATTACGCGTAGGTTAACGAGCAAGTTACGTAAAACGGGATATAAAACTGTTATCACCAACCCGTTAAATACGATTAAAACCGTTTTTACGCACATAGTAGTGTTACGTATAAGATATGTGTTTTATTATACTTATTTACACAATAAATCTTATCTATTTTAACAAAACACACGGCAATGTCAAAGAGTCGTATCTAACAATCAAAAAGCCTGCTTGAATCCGAATAAAACTGGCTTTGATCACTAAAATGGCTGGTTATCTACAGTATTCTCTCCATTGTCGTATGTCCATACATGTGATAAATTGTGTGGATTGAATTGGTTTCAGATGGACGAATTGCTAGAATTTAGCGGGAATAATATTGTCTCGCATTATATACTACACACAAACATTAGTAAATATAATGAGTTATTTCTATACATATGTTTTTAAAACATGGTCTTATGTAGGTAAATGTTATTTCAATATTCATTTCAACCATAAAATTAATAGTTATTTGTTATACAAGAGTGCAAAGTTGCTTTTTAACCGCGTGTTCAATTTTGATGACCGAGCAAGCGAAGGATTCTAAAATTGAATCATGAGCGCAGCGAGTGATTCGAAATTAGAATCCTGAGCGTTAGCGAGGGAATCAAAAGAGCACGAGGTGAAAAATCTTTGCACTCGAGTGCAACACGTAACTTTTCATTCCACCTCAGCGAGGAAATGACTAAATGCAAAAAAAAGCAAATTGAAAAAAGAACACCAAGAAGGTTCCGAGTCTGAGTTTTTAACAATTTAAAAAAAAGTTGTATGATATATTCGGCACCATAGAGGTAGCAGTAAATAGGTTTAATGTTTTTTTTTATTCACAAACTTAGTGCTCACGATGTTCTTAATTCAATTTACTTTATCCTCTAGAGAATAAAAACGGCTTTTCCACTCAGATATTGAAGATTAAAAATACTCTTTCCGAGATGGTGGGATGAAAAATATATTATTAAAGGGAGCATTGCTATTCAACGTGGCAATGCTGCCAGCCATCTTGGCACGATCCCGAGAGACACCGACTTGGGACAAGTTTTCTACCTTTAATTAGTTTTAAGTACTGTTCCTTGTATATATAATTAAGTTTTATTGAATAAAGATATTAAAGGGAGTCCCTGTAGGCAAGGTTCCGAAGATACTGGCAGCATTCCCCTTTTGGATGGCTAGACTAATTCTTTGTCCGAGGTAGCTGCCAGCTCTTCGGTCTCCTGTGATGACGTGATTTCAATTAAAGAAAAAATTGTTCGTGTTTTTCATATTGGAAATTATAATGACGTCTCATATACCAAACTTCAGTTCAATCGATTAAAGCTAACTGATTTAAAAATGCAAGATTTCACCGTTATAGTCAATGAAGGATTAAAAACATTTAAAATATTAATTTCTCATGTTATTTTTTTATATCTACGAAACAGACTTGATACACGTAAATGGCATGGCAAATTCATTATGTATAATTATTATCTCCGAAGAAAATAAAATAAATTACCAGACACCTCACTATCCTAGATAGGCAAAATAAATTTGTCATTATAATGAATTTGACCTGTCCTAAATTTTCACGAAGATTCTATACATACATATTATAAAATTGAGTAATGCAAAGTACTTACTGAATACTGGGACACGTTAGTAATTAACACCAATACCGATTTAGATCTTATAAATTAAATATTCATGCGTTTTACTTGAAAATAAATGTAAAAAAATAGTAGGTTGTTGCAAGTATACGACCTACGTAAGTAGTCGCCTTAGCCTGTGGATCATCTTGTAAATCATCAATTAATCGCTAGATACAGCTGAATGAAGCGAATAAAATACATGCGCAGTCACTCCCACTATTTTCGCCGAGCGTTCATTACTCGTGAAGGCACCTATACATAGGTACGACTACCAGGTATAAGCCCATGTGGTACAACACCCGCCATTCACCAAAGATGATTAGGCACCAACGTGACACATGGCGAGAATCAACGTCTCAAGCAATAACTACGTCCTTGAACTTATTTTCAGTTTTCCTCAATATATTTTACTTCACGGCACAAGTTCTTGATGCGACATCACTGCATTTAGATAATAGCGTAATAAAGAAATCTTATTTAAAAAAAATAGGTTTGCAAAGAAATTAAAATCCCACTGTGCTACGCGCTGCGTAGCTACGAATCACCTACGAGCAATGCCAACCGTTGTAATAGGGATGAAGGGTATGAAGTCGAATAAAAATTAAACATGCGTACAAAATTAGATTCTTCTAGGTAATCTGTAGTAATTTGTAATTGTATCGAATGGAGTAGGCAGAGATTATAAATTTTTATCCGTGCCTGCCACGTATCGCCATCCGCACGCTTCTCAGACATTACGTCACGTCTGGAGAAGGTTATGTCTCTTTGACAATGACAGTTGCCAACTTTCGGCTCCGGGTTAGGCAATTTGTTGTTTTCATATTTTTTTATATAATAAGTTTAATGTTTACCAAAATTTCTTGATTTGTTCTTTTTTGTGATTGTGCAATCGCAAAAAATTGCGATTGCATTTTCTCAAAGTAGATATCAGTTACCTGAGAAAGGTAACCGACCACTTCCACTACTTAACACGATATTCGAATTAAATTAGGTCGTGGAAGAGTCTGTTTTTCTCACACCCCATAACCTATATGTCATAAGTACGTGTTTACTCACCCACTCACCTATTTTAGTTTCGGCCATATTCTTGCCTATCGTTATGTAAATAATGCCTACATTTAGTCGACAAACAATCCCAAGACAACACTGTTTGCTTGCAGCTCCTACGTTTATTTTTATTGTGCATACTTCTTCATGTTATATCTTACATTCTAGTCACATGCAAATACTGATATAATTTCGTTATCTAATAAAAGGTTATTTTTAACCTCTGAAGTTAGGTATCTGTATCTATGTATATTCTTCCTGTTGAAACAAATCACGAATCATATAATAGATGATAGACAGGATATAAATAACAGTTTGGGGTCTTGGGGTCCGGATGCTCATCAACTTTTCAAAGAGGAGGCACGCCGTCTGGTAGAAGCCTCTCGTGACAAGAGAGCTTTCTCGCTCAGAGAATCAGAATTGCTATTCAACGTGGCAATACTGCCAGCTTTTTTGGCACAATACCTTTAATTAGTTTTAAGTACATATAATTAAGTTTTTATTCAAAAACAGTAAGTTTATTTTATCTAAAAATTATACTCGTAATTGCACACTTAACGAAATCCTAATATCGGTTAACTCATATCCGACTGGATTTCGCAATGCAACTCATCGAGGTCTCATTACATTTCGCGCACACATAAAATAATGGGAATAGGTGTCATAATGAACACCGTCGTAAACCATTTGTGTTAACGCTTGTATCTGGGTTATACGTGGCTTCAGAAATAAGCTACTGACGTAAGTGGTTACGTAATGTGGCTGGTTGCTGAAGATGTTTCGTGTAATGATATCACTATGTAATGGTGGTCTGGAGGCCTAACACCATCGGTTTAAACAGAGCGTATTAAGAACTTCCTAGCTTTCAAGTTTCATCTTAGTACCATACGTAGAAGTTAGTAAGATGTCACTGCTATAACGATGATAGTAGGCCTCCTATTAGCAATTCTATGCATACAGGTTATTCACCTGATACACTGAGACGAGTATAAACTCACCGTCTCTCACATTGACACCTATTCATGTCTGGTCTTAAACTTTATCTTCAGTTGGAGTGGGTTTTGTAGCTTTGCCCATCCTTTCGCTGACTCTACTTAGTCAACCCAACTCAGTTCTGCATAACTGATTCCTGTTAAGTTTGAATTTCTCTCTCATAAGCAAGCTAGGCATTGGTAAGCTAGGGCATCGATAAGATCGATGGGTAATTACACGGATAGATGAAAAAGCGAAAAACAAAAAGAATCGGAGCACGTGGCAGCAGCGTGACCTGTAGGTTTGTTTACATGCAATGAACTAATTATTAATGAGTTTATGAGTGTCAAACTCATCAAATAATTAAGCAAGCATTGAAAACGCAAGGAAAGATAAATATCAAGTTCAAACAAAAGGGAAAATCAGTTTAAATAATAATGCATCCCAAGTCTCACGCGATGCCCTTCGGTGTCTTTATCGTGAATTCCATTGAGATAAACTCAAGGCAATGTATAAAGTAACACGCAATGAGTATTCGATGAACCATAAATATATCATTTCATAGCTCAACGACTCTGTAGGCGTGACTGGTAGTAATTGAAACATTATATTGCGTTCAGTTCATCCAATCAATAATTATCGAGGGTATTTTGGTAATCATCATCATTCTGCCGTCCTTGCGCCATCAATTCTTATTGAGATAAGGTTCGAATGTGTCACTATCACTCAGTGGAATTACTATTACAATAGAGTTAATAGGCTCTTAACCTAAACCCAATAGCTAGGAGATAATTGAGCTATGGTGCAGGCGCTGTCAAGGATTATGAGCGCTCCTCGAACTGGGGGTTTCTGCGCACCTATTTTATTCACGTCGCACCATACAGTCAGACAAAGACTCAGACACTCGTCCTTCTCTGTCATATGAGGCGGTTAAAAGGACTGATCTAAGTGGGGGCTGTTGCTACCTCATGTGGTATTCGACAGGCGCCACTATGATGGGACTCATTCTGCCGAGAGCCCAGCGGTGATTCCAGTCCAGGGGCGATGGAATTCCTGTCTGCTGAGGCATGCTGGAGGGCACCGGTGCGTTCTTAGTTCCCTGAATTCGTCTAAATGCAAATGAGTTTTTATAGAATTAGAAGATTTTACTTTTCGGAAAAAGGCTCGTATCCCGTGTTGTTTAATGTCAATGTTTTTCCCTTCCGTTTTCTTGATCTGTAACGCTCATAGTGTCACAATACTTCATTTACATGTAGAATGTAGAGCTACATGGCCGTTATTGATCCTTGGACAGCACGAGTTCGTTCCTCTCTGCTATTCTCATTTGAACTGGAACAAGAGTGACGTAATATGCGTAATCCCTTGCTTTGAAGCAGTCGTTAGCACCGATCAGCCGGATTAAAATACCCTCTGTATCAGTTGCGAATGGTTCATTTGCGAAGCTTTAGTTTAAATCATTACTCATCACTTTCATAAGGTTCAAATTAGTACGGTGCGATACTTAAGTGAGGATATGAACCGTGCAGAAAGTTTAAGAAGACGCTAATGAAAAAATACATACACCGTGATGCATGTCATAATCAAATATTTGTGTGCGTGAACGTCGCGTTCCAACTCAATTTGGGTTTGGTTAGTGACAGTTGCAATAAATAACACGTCTGAAATAACGTAGTATGACGTCAACAGACGGTCAGACAGTTTTAGATAAGGGTCACTGAATTAGAAATGGTTGGCTGGTGGAAATTGAATCTAATATCGTATCACTTAGAATTTAAATAATGATTCAGTAGAAGTACAATATCTATAGTAATTTGGCTTGTTAGATTTATAACAGTTACTTTTATAGTTGATTGGAGAACGGAGGAATTCTATAGAGTTAATCAACCGAAAGATTAACAGCAATATAATATGAAATAAGCTTATTAAAGTGTGTCCGATCTCTTTGCGGTCATCAAATTCAAAACAAATTTGTTACGAAGAATAATGTTTGATTATATCAAATCGTTTTAAATTAAGAATATGACAATCGCGCGTAAAGTGACCGTAGCAAAATACCAATGTAATGAAGCAATCCATGACCCACTCTACAAATGACTCAAGCGATGAATTTCAAGAAATTTGTCATACTAACGAATCTGGTTCCATCTGCCTTATCAATTAGTGGAGAGGAATCTAGTATCCGTCTGGTTGCACCGGTAATCACTGGATGTAACGAATGAACGATCATGGTAAACTATTATTAGTCTTTCGACAATGATATTGTAACAATAGATAATTATGTTATGTTCAGAGTAATAAAAGTGAGGAAAAGAGAAAAGAAGAAATCAGAAGGCATTCCTATATTTTTTTTCGTATCTTCACTTTACACGCGTCATAACATATCCGACTCTTTAATTGTATAGGTATATCATTGTAGGTCGAGGTCAAAATGACGTTTCAATTGTCAACAAGTCATTGGACTATCTTTATTGGGAGATGAATAATGATACGTCTATTGCATTTAATTTGAAACAAGTAGGCAAGACTTATATACGTGACAGTGAACGAAAATTTAACATTGACTTACAAGTCACTTACACGTGTTTGTACATAACATTTTGTAATTTCCGAATAAGAAAATTAATCAGATTATATATTTCCTGTGATAATGTCACCTGAATAATTAATTGAATATATGGATAGGTGCAAAGTTGTAAATACGTGACGTCATTAGCATCACGCCAGCAATAAAGTAAAGATCAAAAGATTTAAAATTGGTATTATTTTAAATTTAATGTTTTATCCGCCATATGCTTAGGAGGACGGTCATTTTGTACACAATGGATATACTCAAATCATTATTATTAGTGGAAAGTACTAATAATAAATAAATTGATACTTTACAATAGCAGTAACGTTGTAAGGGGTGTCGTTACGTCGTGTCCGATAGCGTAATAAAAAAAAATATTTTTTTAATGTATAAAATTAACATCACTCACGGGCATTGGAGCAAACGTTCCTATTTAAAAAACTAGTTGTGCCCCGCGGTTTCAACCACGTAAATTTAGTTTCATACAAACTGTCATCCCCTATTTTATCCCCTTGGTGGTAGAATTAATCAAAATCCTTTCTTAGCGGATGCCTACGTAATAACATCTACCTGCGTGCCAAATTTCAGCCCGATCCGTCCAGTGGTTTGGGCTGTGTGTCGATAGATCACTATGTCAGTTAGTCAATCAGTCAGTCACCTTTGAGTTATATATATTTAGATAGGCTAAGATTCCTTACTGCTTACAAGCAGCTTATATTTATACTGTGGCGGCGGTGGCGTGATGAAATTTCATAAATAAACAAATTAATACTAATCAAGCTACTAATAAAAGTTTTATATAATATTAAGATTAATTAACGTATAATTACGATACCTTATTCATCGCAATAACTTCATTTATAGACATAATAAACTGCTGTAACATTTACTGAGTATGTACTTAACGAATACAGAACAATCAGCCGACTCCGTAATTATTAGCTTGATACACAATCTGGCGCCGAATTTGGCACAGTTTAATCGGGTTTTAGTAAAACAATATACTAGTTTATAGGATATTTTAAGCAAGTAGTTCATCGTGTAAGTTGTTTTAGGCAAAAAGCCAATGCCTCAGCTGTTTAAACTTAAACTGTTGCGTGAAAACGGACATAAGAATATGGCAACCGAGTGTATTATCTATTCACACGTCTTTGAATTACTTCTCAGATATATGCAAATGTTTTCCTTCACTAAGCTCATAGTGTAACAATACTTAATTGATGCTCATGGTTTGAAATGTAAAATTGGAACACACGACGCGTGCTTTGCAGGCCACTCAGCCAACAGTGCTAGGATAGAAGCTCTGTGCAAAGGGATTGTATTCAACATATTACCTACAATTTAGAAAGCTAAAACTAATTCTCGCATAAATTAAATTGCTTTTGTATACCATGGAATACCTATTAGATTGATATAAATAGGGTATCGATCAACCCAATAATTGAAACCTTGACATACTTTCTATAAAACATTTCCTTGTTTTGAATCCAATCAGAGCGATCGATAGAACCCACCACTTTAACAATGTAGTAAATAACACCTATTAAAGTGAGGTAATTATCGTGAGGAAACCTGGATATACCAAAGAAGACATTCAAAGCCATTCCGTGAAGTCCCTGACTGAAAGATCTGTCACGTTAGCACCTATATACGGTGAAAAGTGCGTGTACCTCATCTGCTCTTCTTTAGCAAAATCTATAGGAAAGCCGTGAAAATAATAGTATGATCATCACAAGACCTCCCTCGTTCGTCCAGTGAATTGCGAAGACCTGGGTTAGATCCCCGGAACGGGCAAAGTGTTATTGCGTTTTCCCATTCGTAATTTTTTTAGTAGCAACCCGGAGTCTAGATTAGTGTCAAGTTATTGGCAATAGACACGTAGCCTTTTACGAAGGATTTAAACATAACGGGCAAAATGTGAGGTAGAGGATAGAGAAGATAGAGAAGAGGTACCTCTTTGGGGTATACTTGGGTAAAAATATTGTATGTAATGTGATTATGACAGCTTAAGATTCTCTGTCAATTTGGTTCCTCATTTTTTGGTGTAAAAGTATTGTTACACCTCTATCTACATACCCCTCTGAAGTTGCGTTACTATACCGTCAGAGGCAGGTGGAAAATTTATCGGATGCACCCCTAAATGAAAGATGCTAATCAAATTTCAAAATTCGGTTAATAATACGCGGTGAAGTAAGATCATAGAACAAATAATATACGTAGATCCTACAAAACTAAGGTACGTTCTATCTACAAAGCTCTTCGCTTCGGACATAAATAAAACATTTACGACCATATAAACCCCAATCGGGTAACTGTTTATGGCACCGTTTGGGAAAATAGTACACAGACATCTGAAAGTAGGATAAGACGGTAGGTTATAGCTATAGCTAGAGGAGAGAAGACCAATTCTTAGAAAACACTCCCCTTGTGACCTCACTGGGTGTTTGTTACGAATGGGGTCACATTCAAAATGAATATTTTATTCGGGTAAGTTTGTTTGTTACTCAATTGCGCTGTTTATCAGACTGAGGGCACCATGACCTCTTAATGCCATGTTAGATTGACAATGATTATGAGACAGTATCCCTACTACGAGTTAAGAAACATTATCATAATCTAAACTCGCTATCGTCTCTAACAATATTTATATGAGATATTTTAGTTCTTCACGTCACCGCTAGGAGGCGCTGCACATTTTCTCATACAAATATTCGGCGAAGACGCTAGCGAGTATAGATTAGGAAAATGGTGGCAATCTCCTATGACGTGTACTAGTCTGTCACTGTCACACAGCCGAACTGTCATGGCAATTAGAGCTTATGGAACTATAGTGTGTATATACACGTATTTCAATACCTTGCTCATGGAAAGGCATGGCGGAAGAAAATATATATCTGCTGATACTAGTTAGTATTTCGTATTGTTAATTTCTTATCGAATATCTAGAGACTGAAACATGATTGAAGCCTGTAGGTAATTTGCTAAAATGCTGTTAGTACGTTTAATTTTATACCTTTTTTCTACTTTTTATATTTTCTCATTCTTTGTCTTAACATTATTATCTGTATGTATTATCTGATTAGCGCAATTTATTTTCTGTCTTGTGATTTGTAAATAAATACATTCACAGTAAAGTTAACCATCGTGATTGGATCCTTTAAAGTACTTTGACATTGCCTCAAACCAATACATCACGATCCATTTGCATTCAAGGCAATTACCAGATGTGCCAAAATTTACTATTTAAGCCCCCTATTTTACTCGGGATCGAAAAAAAGTTTTAGTTACTTATTATTTTTCTGTGATGTAAGTACATACCTATTCTTTTCCCGCAACTGAAGTTGCCCACAAAATAGATTTAGCTTTCACTGAGGTTATCGCAGTCATAAACAAATTTTCGAAGAAAACATGTGGTTCAAGTTTGATAAGCCATTTACAAGTTTGATTAAGAAGTTTATACACTGGAAGAATACAACAGACAGACATAGGGATATTCAACATTATTTTTAACAGCGATAATAACGCGCATCGGTTGGCATATGTGGACTCTACACGTTTGCACTGCAAATACAATATTTATCTTTGATATAAATATCATAAAAAAATATCCATTAATTTATGGTTCTAAAAAAAGTCTATCCAAAAAAATCCTGATTATTATATCTATGTATACATATAAAATTCAAAGTCCTACTGACTGAAATCAATGCACGGGAAATGCAAATAAATTTTTATGGGAACGAAGTTTTTCGACTCCATACAAAAAAGCGCAAAACGCAAAGTCAAGCGACGACGTTCGAATGTGTCATAAACAACACTTGAGGCACTATAAATGTGAAACAGATCACCACGGAGGTGAAACTGTTAGCTAGTTTTATATAAGGGCGAGAAAGAAAGAAAATGTTTGAACAATCTTATTGGCGAAAGACATCCGTGCAAATGAGTCTACGCGAATGTAACAGCTATGGATACAATAATGAGATAATTGGCAAACAACATCCCGAATCACGTGTGGTGAGGAAAGATGCAAAGCAGAGCCCCAGAAACGCGGGTGTTGATGAAAACAACTGCCAAATAAACGGGTGTGATTTAATGATTTAATTAACTGGTTCATTTAATTTATAATACGAGGATGTACGTGATGTACGACAGCTGCAGGCCTTTCCAGGTGCAGTGGACATCAATCTTGAAATTATATCTAACTTGCTGTTCTCCGCGGTTTCACCCGCGAATAGTTAATTTCATGAGTGTCCCGCAGAACACTTATGTTTATTTTTAAATAAAATTAGACTCAGTCACAAGCGGGACTTTCACTTGCAGATAGCTGATGATTCAAAAAGTCACTCCTTGAATCATCAGCTATCTGCAAGTGAAAGGCCCGTTAATATCGGTCTAGCCGTTTACGCGTGATGCCGTGACCAAGGGAAATGATTTTTGTTGTTAATAAAATAGCAGCATTTTACTAAAAAAACACTTGGGATTGTATTTTAGAGAAGCAATTTGGTTAAACTATTATCTCCCTGACCTTATCCCATACATTTTTGGGGTAGGTCCAAAAATAATTATAATTTAATTGAAAGTACCTAAAGGAAAACGCATTTATTGTCTTCGTCTGTAATTGAAGATCAAATTCTCTATTGCATTTGTTTCATAATAAAGCCAGTCTTACTGAGAAACATCTATAATTTTAAGTTATAAATACAATCCGATGTGACTAACTAATTAAAACATAGGCTTTAAAAATACACTTTTAACATAAAACTTCATTGACGTGTTCCCACTGATTTTTCTACAAACTATCAATTTGAACAAACACTGTAATAAATAACCATCGTGAACTAAAAACGTATTTCGATTATAACTCGATATTGAACCCTGGCACCAACAAAACCCAAGAATAAAGTAGAATAACAATCACGAATACCGTTAACCTACATCTTTGAATTGTTTATGTAACAATAACACACATACACACGGTAGGCACACAACGAAATCAATTTACTAATACGAACACTGAATTGATAATAATTAAGTTATCGGTTATGATTACATTATGTATACAAATATAGGTTATTGAATTATTACAAGGACATTACGTATTTATTGAGCAAAACTTAATTATATAACCAGTGTTTCTATCGGACTTGTGCCAAGAATGCTGGCGTCATTGCCATGCTTTATAGCAATGCTGATTCTCGAAAAAAGCCCCAGCCCTACGTACCAGAAGCATGCAACTTTGAAAAAAATATTAGCATAGTATTATGTTGTAGATCTACCAAGGTACACATTCCAGATACAACAATAAGAAGTAATAAGAACATTGATTAATTACAAGCGGACGTCACGCGGTTTCACCCGCGTAGTTCCCGTTCCCGTGGGAGTACGGGGATTTAATATAGCCTATGTTACTCGCTGATGATGTAGGTATTCATTGCTGAAAGAATTTTTAAGATCGGTCCTGTACTTTTTATGCCAATTCTTTACAAACATACTTACATACAAATCTTGCCTCTTTATAATTTTAGTATAGATCTACTAAGAAATACGAGTAATGTTCAAACCGCTAACATAGATTACCGTACCATAATTTTGCCGTGAGTACTGGGGCCCAACCATGAGCTCTTATTGCAATGATAATTCAGTTGTGCGACAGTGACAGATGTATGCACGTCACATACATGTCTCATGAATGAGTGAAACTATCATGGCAATAAGAGCTCATGGTAAGGCCCCTGAACTAATGCATTTTAAGTATTCCCGTATTTTCGGGGCAAAACCTTTTGATTATGTACTTTATATATTTACCCTATAACTGCAGTATGATGGTAAGTAAAAACGTAAATAATTTATAACTACATCGTTCGGCAAAAAGTTGTTCAACTAAAAACTTATATGGATTCAGCGAAGTTCTGAAAAGGTTTTGTTATACTGCCTACGAGTTGGAGAGTTATTCAGAAAATTCAGTAGGAATACTTTAGGTATATATGGCTAGAATACAGGTTGTTTTCTCAGTAAGCAAAAATTATATTCATCAAATAACGTAGAACAAATTGTAGTTTCATTGAATATTTACAGATTCAATTTTCTTTTTCAGCAAGTGATTGCTCCCCGTAACCGTAACAGGCTGTATTGTCCTCAATGCGAGGTCACCGACCTGCCCTCTACAAGAACAAATTATATTTATGTGTTATTTAGTCTGTATATGCTATTGAGCTTTATCCCAATGACCCCAAAGGCGTGCGATATTATATATACAATTATAGTGCCACATTATGTAGACGGCCACATACTTCTCCTAACTTATTTGCTAGAACATAGGTACATATATACATTCACGCCCAAATTTTTTTTCCGAATTTTTTTAATTTTTTTTTTACCGAAAGGGTAGTCAAAGGGGTTATACTAAAATTTCGACAGTAATCTTTAATTCAGTTATGCGACAGTATTAAATAGGGGGCGAGCCTATTGCCATTAACTGGACACCAATCAGTCTCCGGGCTGCTACTGGGAAACAACAGATGAAAAACCCAATAACAGCTTGGCCTACCCGGGGATCGAACCCATGGCCTCGTGTGTTTTCCTATTCTAAGCAGAGCTCATAGAGTTAAATCTCGACTGCGGTAAGCAGTTCTCCCTTTAGTAGTTAGCGACAGCGGTTATTCAAGAGGTTTGATAAGTAGTTCGATCTTTGAACTCTTGAAACAAACCGCAAGGAAACTTTGTCAAGTATTTTTATTTTACACAAACTAAGTCGCAAAGCTGTGTAGATAAGAAAGCAAAATCGATTTGTCATCAGCAAAACAAACGGCGATACTTAGATTTCAAACATGTCTGAGAATATTCAAACATCGGCAATACGATACCTCCAGGCTGATGTATATGAAATCGTATCGTTGTTTTACCAAACACGTTGTGTTATGAGAATTATGGCTTTCCAACTAGCCATTGTGTTAATGTGATACCATTGTCCACATTGCTATTTTAATAAAATATAAGACTGTCGTCAAGCAGGGTGTATGTGTAATACCTCTCAGTTTTACATTCCTTAGGTCAGGTTCTTCTATCACGAGATAATATTGGCCGTCTCAGGCTCTTATTTGTCATTGCACTTACGTTTTAATAAAAAGTCATTGATGTAATCTGATGAGATTTTGAGTAACATTTATGTATAACCGGTGCTTTAAATATATTATTAATTGGCTGTCCTCCCCCCGGGGGTCAACAGGCACCCATATAGGGGCCGAATCTACAATTTTTATCCCTAGGGATGAATATTGGGGGCTCAGTGAGTCCTGACCTCATTCGTTGACGTTTGAACTGAATATGTCAAAACCTCCGGCGGGCACCGCTAAGCAGTTCGTACAGACTATAAAAACCTACACGTATTCGTGTACAGGTGTAACACACTGCTTTTAAAACCAATTAAAAATAGTTTACCAGACCAGAATATAGAGTTGTTTGGTTAGCGTTTTAATTGGTTCACGCCTCAATCACTCACCGCACCGCCGGAGAAACAAGAATACTTTACCTTAATACTAGCTTCCTTCCGCGACGTCTCTCGCGCGTTTCTTATGTTACTCAGTCACAATTTACCTAGCTTTTATATTATAAAAAGAAATTCGGAATTGGTCCAGTAGTTTTTGAGTTGATTCATTACCTGGTCGGCAAATATATACACACCAATATTTTCCCTTTGTAATAGTAGTATATATTAGTATCGATAGTATACTCCGTGCTGAGATTATAATTGACCTGAAATATAACTTTTATAATATTTACGTCTGCTTCGATATTATTGTTTACCTTAATTTGTTTACGCAAATTTTTATTTCAAGCAAACTGTTTATGAAAAGTTTATCTAGACCGACCGGCACGTGTTCAAGCGAATGACGTATCTAATGGATTTTATAACAGACTACCTGAAATATCAAAAATATATTGAACAGCACTGCAGCACGTGATCATGCTCCCCTCCAGCAAAGGGAAGATATTCCAGAAGGCGGGTGTCATGCCTGGGGAACCGCAGCTCCAACTGTTCTAGTTGGAAACTTGTATATATACTGCAATGCGCTCGAAAACTCTCATTGCGCGATTTAGGTTCTCGTGTATTTGTACTCAATTTTGCAATTGTTAGCGAGTAGCGCCATCCATGTAGCGAGTGGAGAAACGCTCCTACAGCACCTGCAGTCTATGGTATCAGAGTCAAGGCAGGTTTTCCTATCGATATTTTGTATTTGCAGCATTTATCAAACTTCCAAGTATTATAATAAAAAAAATACCTGTTTGGGTCGACCAGAAACTTCCTTATTTCCACGTAAATACATGATGAAGTTTGTCGATAACGACATGAAAAATTATACTCGTAAGATATTTATTTTTATTTTAAAGACTACAGGATTCTACCACTACACCATATTATGTAAGTAGGTAGGTATAGCTGAGTTGAAGAAGAATAAGTTCCTGCTTTTACCGTAAATAATTCATCTAACATAATTTCTTAAGAAAGATTTCATAAACTATAACACCAACAATCTACATTGATAAATTAATGTAGATAAGTGCAGTCATAATCGCCGACCGTGCGAAGTCGGAAAGCAGGTCAGCTGAATAGGACAATATAAAAATTACTGAACAGGCGCCGTCGCGTCTTATGAGCGCCCAGCGAAAATAATGGTTCCATAAATATTCAAATGACGATTGTGACGATAATCTATAATATAACGAACTTCTGAGGGCGTAGTGCGTGTTTTTCACTGCCGTCGTCACATGTCACCGTATCGGCGGAAACGATAAAGATTTGTTTAGGATCGGAACAGCGCCATCTGACGGCCCAATTATGGCACTATTTTGATCCCATGCAAATCTTGATTTACGTCAACGCGATGACTTGCGAAGGTGATTTTAAGGAAAGTCGCACTAGGCACTTTGAGCTTTGACGTTTCATTTATGTAGCGTAAAATTAAACGTCAAAGCTAAGAAGTCCTTAATACGCGCTGCTTAAACGATCATAGTTGGCCATACACCTAAGTATAAAAATACTTTAAATATTTGAAATGTTTGCACTGTAAGTTATCTATGGATTTCAGTGGAATCTTTAATATCTATAGAGAAACTATTCCTAGCTCGTTATAATGTCAATATACTTCAGTTTGAAACGCACGAGTGAGCGTATCGATACAGTTTCTGGAAATGAACCAGTTATCGATAATTTATCGACATATTAATCGGTTTATTATGCTAGGTGTTTTAATCTAGCACAAAAGGCGCCTATGAAATCATACATTGTTATCGGTGATATCGTATTTATTTATAAACATATCACGCCATACTCAAAGTGCTAAATAAACCAATGCAAATGTCAACTCTATGGTAGGCAATTGAATTAAAAATACTAGCCCTTGTTCACGCTTTTATCCCTCTTTTTTAGGTACTCTAGAGTACTTAAAAAAGTAATTATTTAAAATATATATGGTACCAGTTTAGCTTCATAGTTCCTCGGCCTATTCCTATACAGATAAATAAAATTGAAGTGTATGTTTGCCATTCCAAATTAACAGCTTTTCACTAACTAAATGCATATTTAGTATATTCGGTACTTCCAATAAAAAAAACAATTATAGAACTGTTTTTCTGTCTGTTTCTCTGTCTCGATTGGACTGATTTCAACGGGATATTCACTGGACATTCACTGACTAAAAATTATGCGGTATTTAAGTAGTAGTCTCACTTTTATTAAAACAATTGGGTCTGGTGAAATAAAGTTACACATTTATTAAGTCCAACTAGATAGGCACAACTAGATTAAAATTTTAAAAAATACGGATATAGGTGACGGCTACAGTGTATGTCATCGGCAGGTAAGCCCAAGGTCTATTTACCCTCACAAATAAACAAACCAAATGCAATGCAAGTGGTTAAGGCGAGCGTGTGCGTTTTTGCTTACATACCTAATACATATTAATAATTATAATGAATGCGAATACACATTACGTGTGCGTACGCGTTCCAATTTACGCATTGACGCGGATGCGTTCCGAGAAGCGATCCCGTGGGCGGAACACGACGTATTACCAGTTTACCTACTGCTGTAAGTACAAGCGGCGAAATATACACACACACACACACATTTGTTACTTATTGGTTCATACCAGCTATATGAAACTGATTAGTTAGGTCTGGGAATTTATAGGTCAGGTATCAGCTCTTAAAAAGATATGTAATATCAAATTTACAGTGCAATATTATCCGAAGTGTTTGTTTGTTTGATTTGATTTAACGTGCTTATCTCAGGAGCTGAATTTGAATTGATTTTTTTGTGTTGGATAGCTTATGACATCAATCTGCGAGTAATAGCAGAGAAGAATTAATGGAAAATGTTTCAATAGTGGGAATAATATAACTAAGTAACATAGTTTTTATTACACAGCTAGTAAAATTATAAATACCGGACTAGACCTATTATTGGGAAGATAAGAGCGTATTCAGAGTTGTAAAAATCCTTTTCTCCTTAATTACTCAACTCGCTCGGGATCGTTATCACTAATGAAGGAATTAAAATACGGTTTTGTCAGTCCATATGAGCCGCATTCATCCGGATTTAATGAGCTTGATGACGTAGATTGTGTTCAGTTACAGGAATTGAACAGCAATTTAGCACACTAAACAAGTACTTGGATTATAACATTAAAAATTAAAAATAATACCATTTAAAAAATATCTCGCAAATTATTTTTGTCACGTCCAATTATTATGACAATTAGATCTATGTGCTTACAGAAATAATACTTAAGTAATACATTTCGTCTTTATATATTTTTTTAAAGCTGATAGCTTATTCTGACCCTTTATAAGTGGAGATTCTGTTCCAAAGTAGTAATACATCAAATTTAAGATTAGAGTAAGAGGATATATGATTTTATAACGCACTAAATATATTCTTACGTGGTTGCCGACCCCGACGTAATGCTTGTAAATACATTATTTGGTCGATGGTCGACATGGCTTCAATCGGCTAAAACCTTGAACTAAATCGTTTTGTATTTGAAATAATGATGAAAAATGTGGCATTCGTCCTATAAAACATCCTCGTCAGACTGACGCGTTTTCCGAGAATCTGTTGTTGTCCGCGTCGTGGCGTGGGTGGATTGGGACACGCCGATAACACTCTGAACTTAATTGCAATGGACATACATATGCTCACGTATGTATTCCCTGAAAGGGTAGGCAGAGGTGTTGTAACAACAACACCCAGTTTTCACCGAAATTTTTCAAGTGCCAACGTGAGAGATGGTGAGTCTATCGACGTCTCAGACACTATACATGGCTTTGAATTACTTTTCAGACATATGCAGGTTTCCTCTAGTGGTTTGAAATCACTGCTCATAAGTTTTCAGAAAAACTCATTGATAAGGCCCGCTGGGATTCAAGCTTGCGTCACTTTAGCTAACGACTTCTCAAACCCCACGGCCACAACGGCTCTTAATTACAAGAGAACATTCTGAAATTTTTTTTTCAAGAATGATATATTAACCTCTAATAGATCTAAATAAATGTTTATGAGGCCATTGCCTAATTATATACTCAATAGAATTATATCCTTTGAAAAGTGAAAGTCGTTCGGTCAGTCTTTGGAAGTTTTCGGAACTTGACGCGAACAAATATTACTTACCTACTTAGCTATATTGTTACATACAGATAAATAAATAAATAAATTCTCCAAAAACTCTTTCTTAGTGTATACCTACACCTCACCAACACACTCCAAATTTCATGTGTGTGCTAGGATCAGCAGGGTTATTCACTAAGTTTTCTCAGCGTCGAACTCGACGACAAGCGTTGGTTTCAATCATAGGAAATTGATACATAATACATGAAGGATAAGGTTCAATTTCGTATCTTTAAAATCGGCAATGACGACGAGTGCGACGCTGAGAAACCTTAGTGAATAACGCGGCAGTAGTAGGTATTTAGACTTGGCGTTGATTTAATCAGTCAGTCAGTCAGTTGTCAGTCAGTTCTATGGATTTTTTATGTACAGATAACTTTTGCATTAATAATAATTTGACCCCACGTGCTTTACGGTGAAGGAAAATATCATGAGGAAACCTGCATATGTCTGAGAAGTTATTCAAAGACATGTATAGTGCCTGAGACAGCGATGGAATCACCCTCTGTCACGTTGGCACTTAATCATATTCGGTGAAATGTGGGTTTTGTTGTTACAACAACTCAGCTTACCCCTTCGGGGACCCTTCTGGGATAGCGTGAGCATATATTTATATATTTTTAAGGAACTTTAATTCGCGGACTACTTACCCACTGTTTTGTAATTCAAGTTCTTGACTATATTTGAAGGTATAATAAAACAAAATAGTTACGTAGGAATTATTATATTACAAACTTACAAAACTAACAGGTATTACATATTTATAATAACATCTGATACAACATGTTTTATATCACAGGTCGTGTAACTACCGACAGTTAAAACTTAAGGAACTAAAATATAGGATTTTTGTAGAGATATTCGATTTTGCATCGAATGATAGCATAACATGACATTCACAAACAAATTAATACCCTAATAACTATTACATAACAGCTTTACAACAACGGCATTACACAAATTATTTATATTGCATGAATACGAAACTCTACAATTTTAATATATTCGCATAAAAGTTTGGTAACCTCAAACGCGTAACGTAACGTTATTGCTAACGTGGCAATTACGGGTTAGTTATTATTCCGACCGACACTAACACAATCACTATTTACTATAACTATAGATACGTGGAACATTGATATAAATGACTCAGTCATTCATTTAAACCTCATTTATTCAGATAATGTTATCAGTTACCTGCGACTAGCTCTTCATAATCACAACATGGTCCATTAAACACATTACTGATAATACAATCATTCTCGCTCATCATTAACAACTTATAAATTAGACGCACAAGTATCTTGACCTCCTATCGCCACAACACTAGCTTAATCAATACAAATGCACTAGACAGGGTATAGACTTCTAAATTGTACTTAATCACTAGTCGTTTGGTTTCCATCAGCGGTACCGACTCCGGCTATGCCTGCTCTGAGCGTCTGAGCTAGTGAATCAGGTAGAACTCTTGCTGAAAACTCAGTGAAACTTTATTAATAGCTCAATTTTCGTCGTCCTCGGGTAGTGCGGGCAGCTTCAAGCACTGTCGCCTATATTTGCGCCGCCTGGGCACCACTTTGATGCACTTCTTGAGCTCGGTGTTGCTGCATTCTTTGTCCTCGGGCAGCGGCGATAGGGACCGCTTCGGACGCCGTGGGAGCACACATTCCGTGGCGAAATTGTTGTGGTCCTTGCACCTCAGCATGTCCACGTCTAATGCGAGGACGGGAAACGATAGCTTAGCCAACATGTTTCGATTCAACACACACGCACTCGTTGCGAGTTCGTCGGAGTGACTGGCGAGAGCGGCGTACGAACTGCCGGGCGAGAGGCGGTGAAGGCGACGCCGACGTATGCATAGTATACGACTACTTTGTGATAGCTATTAATTATATTTAGCAGTGGCCCGCTTGCATGAAAACAAACGAAACGAGGTTGGTGTTAGGGCATTGCATAGAGCGTGCCAAATGCATCGTCGGCACGATTAGTCTAGCGTATGTTTCCCATTTTGTTTGCGGCTTTCCATCATAATACTGTATGGGAATAGAACCGTGACGTTGGTACAATGCATGTTTATATGATCTGAATGGTTACTAGTGACATGAATTGGGAAAACCTAACCTAATCAACATTTTATGAAGCTCGCATTTTCCTGTCCCCAATTTTTTTTTTTGTTATTCTCCGTAATTTTGTCAGTCTAATATTTCAATGAAGTAGGTCTTTTATTCTTTTACAAGCGAAGGTTTCTACACATTCAATAAATACATTTTAATAATAAGTAAAAGTAATCACGTTTTCATAACATAACTTAGTGTCTGCCCGCAATTTTGTGAACTCGGAACGTCATGACAAAATTTTGCTAGCAATAGCTTTGCTTCATGGTTCATTTCAGCAAAATCGCTTCCTGGCTAGGCTGAGAGACAGGCAAATATTTTGTATATATGCACTACTTAGATATAAAATGACACTCCACGTAATATCCGGATACGGACCTTCTTCATGGATTCATTAGATATATTTATTTACAAGAGAGGGTTGTAATTAAATATCTATATCTTTATGTTATGAATATTATTTCAAATTTGTCTGAAAACAAACCTCTTGAAACTGAAGTCGGGCGGGATTTGATTATCCAATAAAATAAATACTCGTCCAAGGATATTCAACATCATAACGCTATTCCGATATGATTGCGTCTATTAATTTAAGTAGGTAAGAACGTAATAAAATATTATCAGAATAGATAAATCATTGAATAAGTAACTACACTCGGTCAGCCCAGTAAATAAATTAGACCTTTCGACCACACTTAGAACACGCATGCACTCCGTTTTGAACCATTTTCTCGACGTCTGTACCAAATAGGCAGTTATTTGTCCATTCAATTAATTGATAAGATTTAACGAGGACCATTCACTGACAAAAGTGAAAATGAGGACATAAGTGATATTACTTGGAACTAGAGAACGGAATACCGGTTCTGTATAGGCTGTTCGTTGGCACTTGTAGACTGAGACGTTCAATGATCTACACGAATGTATTTAAAAATTGTAACTGATAATTTTTTGACCGGGCATCATGGCAAATCTTTACAGATTTTAATAAAACATTTTGTATTCGGAAGCTATTGATTTGAATTAAATTGTGTTCTATCTATTTTAACGATAACGATAGCTAGCAGGAGCCAGTTTTTTGATCATCCACTTCTAGCCCCAATTTCAAGAAAATGTATATAAAAAGGTAAAATTTACGCGATTAAATGTTTGTTTCTTTGGACCACTCTGACTGGACCAAGTTTGAAGACACTTGGTCCACTAATTCTTGTTTGTGTGTTACCAAATAACACGCAACAAAGTTGCCGGCCAGAAACTAATTACGTCTGGCAGAGGTGCAACTTCAACACTCATTTTCACCCAAAATTATTTAGTTGCTGACGAAATAAATATGAATCTAGCTACCTACTACTGCGTATGTTACCGGACACCACATAGATCTTTGAATTTCTACTTGATGATGATGGTCCATGGCGACCGCTTCAACTCCGGTTAACTTGTCGGTAGTGCACTCGCATGTGGCTTATGTATCCAATCTTCTTTTGGAAGGTTCTCGCGCATTGCGTACATGTGAGCACACTGTTCTCAAAATTATAGTTTATTGCCGCAGGTGGTCTGGCTTTCAAATCGTCGCGTTTCGCTCAGAATAAGCTCAGAGCGCCGGTTGACTTAAAATTTCGTGATTTTGTTGTTAATGAAAGTCCTCCACTCTGATCTCTTTGCTACAAAGTGCTCCCAACGAGTTGGCTCTATGCAACACTTCTTCAGGTGCCGCTTTAGCACTAGAATTTCTACTTAGTACTTCTACGTACCCATTACTCATGCATCACAAGAAAGTTTCCTGTGATTTGCAAATGAAATGCGTTTTTCCGCGACATTCACCATCTAACTGCGGGAAAAGCTGTCTTTCTTTTCCATGCAGGATTGTAGTGTAAAAACATTGAGATTACAGTGTAGGTTTCTAGTATATGAAAGCTCTGCTAGGCTCATTCTTAATAATGTGTGCTTTTCCAAATAATGTCAGCCTTCGGTCACAGTACAAAAAACATTAAAGAAAAAATACCAATTCTTTAAATAAGAACGTTTACTCTATTGAGCGTGAGGGTTGTCAATCTTAAGGATTTTATAATTTACTCTTTAATTACTGTCAAAATAATGTAGATTTGTGGTTTGGAAGTTTTTGAAAAATGTCAGTAAAACACGTGAATGACGTTTACATGACGTGACACCTCTTACTGTCATTACGTATATTCCGCTTATTTTTCGTATGCGCGCGTCTGTGTGTGTTATTTCGACCAATTTGTTCCTAGATTCCCAGCTGCTTGTAAAGCTTATGTTTAAACTGTGCTTCAATTCAGCTCATCGTACAAGTTTAGTATCCTCTTCATTTAAATATACATTTTATTGATAGATATTAAATCTCCAAGTCAGTGCCAATCGACGACATATGCCAGTGGTTTCCAGAGATATTAAACATATGATTTATAGGAGTCGTATTGAGTAAACATTAAATTTGGATCGCATGTGCTACGCTATGACACAAGACCGTCGGCCGTCGGTCACGTGAATTGGGCACGTGCATAAAACGAAATTCAGGATATTTTCATTAAGTCCGTTTCGGATTTCGTACGTTGACAGATGCTATCTACCTATGTACATCTGGAAATTAATATAATCATGATTTTAGTCGGGTAATAAAATAAGTAACCTATGCTTGCTTGCTAAAGTTACCTAGATAAGTATGAGGATCGCATTCAATCTATCTTCAAAATGAAAATGATTTTGTTTATTTTTTTATACCACTAAGGTGGAAAACAAGCATGCGTTCGGGGAACGAAGTTCTGGAAACGAGCAGAGTACCTAGTGCGAGTTTCCTTAAAATCGCAGTCATAAGTGCAGTAAACGCACATTAGTATGGGCTCACAATAGTGTCATCTTTAGGCCGACAGAGGCGCTGTTCCGATCCTATACAAATCTGCGTTAACGTTGACGCTGTGAATTGTGAGGGCGGCAGTGAAAACCTCAGATAAAATTACGCATTCTAGCGTCGACACAACAAGCCTATACATAGGTATTTATGTACTTTACGAACCCTTTGACCCCTGAAATTAACCTCGAGTTCAGATCTTGTTTATCTAACGGCTACTCAAATTAAAGTTGAGGTCGAATTTCGATCTCGTGTTTAGATGAGATATTTGTAATTAAACATAATTTTGTTTATCGTACCAATTAGCCCGTTGACGAGATAAATATAAGTACCTAAGTATAATTTGTAGACTAATGATTACCAACACGTTAAATTAATTGACAGGGTATAATTGATACAGACTACAGTACTTAATGCTTTTTTGTACAGACATTTAATAAAAACAAATACCTATGTTGTTATACACCTATTTAGTTTATTATAAGAAAATATAACATACTGCTACACGTACTGCTAATGTTAATTTAGGTACTAAATTAATATTTTAGGTGAAACACAGGCGATAGAATTTAGTTACTTCCTCTCTTCTGATGAAAGAAGAATAATCGTACCCATGTCAAAAAGTGTACTTCGAATATTTTTTCACGTCTATGGTATACTTAATCATAATGTTGACCTCATAATAAAATTACTTTTTAGCCTCTTTCCATTATTATGTTTTTAAATCGTCATTGCAAAGTGCCTGAACCATCCTTCCTAGCAAACTTACTTATGCCATATTCATGAGACGGGAACTTGTCTCTGTACTGAAATAAAAAAAATGCGAGAAGAAACGTTTTGACAAACCTAATTTCCAAACAGCTTGCGGCAAGTAGGTATAGTTATATTTTTATTACCACAGATATAGATTCTATATCTGTGTTTATAACTTCTACCTACGCAATCAATGTTGAGGTGAAAAGCTTGTAAAACACGCGCCAACTTCCGTATCACTGTTTGCCAGTAGTATGTCTAATAAGCTACAATTACACGGGTAATTAATAAAAGGCCGAAGTATTGGGTCGACTCTGAAGAATAACTAATAACTACCTATCTGAGTAGGATACAGATTATACTGATACTTAATTATGTACTTAGGTACTTTATGACATTATTAAACTGCATAAGTTGAGAAAAATCATAGATATGTATTGTGTCTGTGTCACTTTTTTTTCACATAAAAAATAGAATATATATTGAAAATTATTTGAAATTAAAGTGAGAGGTTATCAGAATTTCGAACTAACGAATAATGGTCACAACAGAAGATTGTTCCTCCATCCTACACAAGGTTCCAGACAAGTACCTTAGGGTAATATGTAATATTGTGTTCTTGTGGTGAGTAAGGTTGGCAGGTGCTCCATTCCATGGGGGACGAGGAGGAGTGGAGTCGCTGTGCTAACTTATATTGGGAGTCTTTTATCTTTTTATATGTCGGCACAGCGATTCCATTATTTAGTTTGGCCAATGCTGTAGTTTAAACGTGTTCATAAGCTGCAGTAGCCGCTTTACATCAGGCGGCCTGTACGCTCGTTTCCCCCTTAGTTTTATAAAAAATAAAGTTGAAATGATGCTTGTCATTTCAAATTTGACACTGACATTGACATGTCTTGTGACCGATAGAAATATTGTATATTATTGTTTTTTTTCTCTGTGTACTGAACCATAGATGAAGAAATAAATCACTATATCGTTGCTGACTGCATTGCATACAAACGAATTTTTTCGTTATCTATGTTGCAAGCGAACAAAATGTCGGAACATGGCGGTTCGTTTCGTTTGTGACTGAATAACATTTACAATTTTGGTTTATTATTGAATTAGAAGGAGCGTTCTTTTTACACATTTGTATTTGAAGAAATTGACTTGTATCGAATTTAGTAAGAAAAGGTACGGAATTCATAGTAATTTTGATGCATAAAACTTGAAAGTAAATGCAATGCGAATGCCATCGATGCCAGCAAGCGATACCGTTTCCCTGTTATTTTTATGGCCGGTGAAACATTATCAATGAGAAACTTACTATAGTTCGGGGTGTAACTTTACTTCTAGTTTTCAGATTTTGAGGTTAAATATTTATTTACATATCACATACCAAACTTGTGCTAAAATATGTATTGCAAGAATGGGAGTGAGATATGACGGCTGATAGAGAGATGCAAGAGAACACATTGCGCTGACCCCAAATAACATGGGATAGGGGCAAGAGGATGATTAAACCACACTTAATAAATACAAATAATCAAACAAGACCCAAGTAGCAGTGCTGAGTTGAAAGGAATTAAATGCCATGTAGTTGTATCTGTGCTTACAGGACAGGAGACGTCGTGTTATGGCCACTCCAAACAGCTATAAACAAAACACATCAATGTCGATGCCAAGCCCTCAGAACAATCCGCGTTTGTATTCCATCTGTATAACAGTATTGTTACCATAGCCCCAGCAAGTGTACCCATCACATGTTACACAGTCTTGTATTGAATGTTAGATACTAACATGTATGATGTGAGAAGTAAAGTTGACGCCTTTGCAAGCTTAGCAGGGCTGAGAACTTCTCTTGGTATTGCTGGTATCTAACCCGAATGGTACCCAATAAGCATGGCTTCAAATCTATGCTTTTTATTCCACGTATTTGCATCAGTAACAAACTTTGTTTCTTTTATTTTATTTAATCCCTGCATTAGACTTACATTGTTCTCTTATGTTGGTTTTGTTTCATGTTTTGTTGTGTTGAAACAGACTACATGATTGCGGGGCCCCCATTGAGTTTCGGTATGATGAAAGGTAATGCCACAATCTGATTATACTTTTATTAAGTCATTATTGTTTTTTCAAAATTTTTGTTCTCACATTCTCATCTCGGGATTTAGGTAATCTATTGGGGTAATAAAACAAAAAAGAATTGCACAAAATTTCTAGTTTCCACATCACAACAATCTTTTCTGCCTCTAGACTAAGCTCAGCCTACTAAACTGTACTTGTACGCTAGAACTGCGCTCACTAATTTCCTGTAACATTTCATTTTTATTTTTAGACTATGCATTATTTTTGTTCCCTCCCTCCCCTTCCCTTCCCTTATGCTTTTTGTTTTTTTCTTTCATTGTATTGCCGCCGCTGCTTGGCTTGAAGGCGGTATGAATGCACCGCCGCACCATAACCAATACCAGTACCACCAATACCAAGGCGGTCTGCCGGGGGGCTACGGTTGGCCGTCCCCCCAGCAGGCGCGTTTCGGTGCAGAGGGTGCTCGGCGCTCCGCCGCCGCCGGCCCAGCCGCCGGGCCCAAGGATGACAAGACCAGCCCCTTCGCCTCCACGGTGCATTCACACCCCGGCTTTACGCCTCAGAAGATCGGCAAAGGTGCCGGAGCGGTGAGTTTACTACTACATACCAATACCATTCATGTTTTTAAAGTGTTCAAAGTATTTCAGCAAAACCACTACAGATACTGTAGATATTGCAGAAGTTATTAGTATGTTAAAGAATGTAGTACAAAGCTTAATCATTGTTACAGACTGCAGTCTAAATTCCAAACCTATAGAAAACAAGTGTAATTTTTAGCATTCTCAATGAATTCAGGACTCTTCTTCCTGAGCAATCTTTCAGATTTCTCTTTCACTAGCAACCCACACTTTAGTAAGGGCTATAAATGATGACTTATCTCTACTATCTATAAATAAGCTTTTTTTTTTAACTATGAACCCATCAGAGTTACATCTTGAAGTTGTTGATGTCTATTTGAAATGATGATTATGAAATTAACTAATTAATTAATTTAAAATTATAGGCTAAATCTAGTACCTAATGTACAACAAAATAAGTTAAAACACCATGGTGGCCAAATGGAATGAGTAATTTGGGCACTATAGCAATCAACAAGTACTATATCACTTCTAATTAACTTACTTACTTTAATGTTCTTAAATCAATTTGATCATCTCTTCCCAGGGCGCCGGCCTTCCCAAACCGCCGAAGCCACCAGAAAAGCCGCTCATGCCGTACATGCGGTACTCTCGTCGCGTGTGGGACACAGTGAAGGCTTCACACCCGGACCTCAAACTGTGGGAAATCGGTCGTATCATTGGTAGCATGTGGCGGGACCTGCCTGATTCTGAGAAGGCAGGATATATCGATGAATATGAGGCTGAAAAGGTATACTTTGATTTATTACGATTCTTATTGGAATTTTAATTGCTACTTAGCAGTACCTGTATAATGAGTTTGTCATGTTGATGGGTAAAAGAGGAGAGGAAGGTCTCAGAAATAATGGATGGATTGTGTCAGATGTGAAAGATGATGTCGCTAGAGATGGATGTCACGTGGTTTCACCCGCGTAGTTCCCATTCCTGTGGGAATATGATGATGATGTAGATGAAAGTATATATTAAGATCGGTCTCGTAGTTTTGGAGGCTATTCAATGCAAATAAACAATAAAATATTAGTATAGATATGACGGCTGATAGAGAGAAATGGAAGAGAAAAATACATTGCGCCACAAATAACATAAGATGCGGGCAGGAGGATGATGAATTTATAAATGAAGCAAAATTTTGGGAATGTATGTGAAAAAAATTACACTTTAGGTTGATTTTAATATGCATTATTATAACTGCTTGCATATGCAGCTGATTGAATGCAAATAAGATGTAATTTGTGAATCAGGCGCAGTACACAGAACTGTTGAAAGCATACCAATCGTCCCCTGCATATTTGCAATGGCTGGCTCACAAGACTCGAGGTACAATGCAATGTGAACCCTATACCAGTAAACATTGGGATAGTTTTTGTGTATTACACACCATTGACACAGGCTTGTTAACACGGGACATTCTCAGGTGTATTCGTTAAAAATGTCTTATTGTTGATTTGTGTTTTGTAACTTAATATTTGGAAAGAAATAATAACATTTCCTTTCATACATTTAGATATATGAATGTTGTGAAGGACTTGTTGTATTGCCAGCTTTTTTGTGGAATTTAACTTTACCTTGAAAGTATAAAATTATGTGTAGACTTATAAACACAAACAACCAATAAAAATTCATATTGGTTCCCATAAACATTTTTATAGGTTTTAAATATCCATTGGGAATAAACATGCACCATTCCATCATAATATGAATAAAGGTCTGTACCTACTCACCAGGAACATTTATTTTGCAAACTTCTGCTCGCGTCGCAAACAGCAACATGGAAACAAATGCTTATTTGCAACGCGAGTAAACATTGAGTGGTGGGTAAAGTCCTTTAGAGTCATGAATTAAGATGCACATTTCTAGATTTAGAACATGTTTTATTCACGGTGAGACTTCATATTCTGGACGTAGGAATAAAATAACAACGCCTCATTTGTTTGCATGAAATGGGTTCAAATGTGTCACTTGAATTCCTTTTCCTGTGAACGGGAAATTAACAAACTCATGTTTGATTCTAACATTAAATGATTTAGTCAAATTACAAAATATTTTTATTTAATTAGACATTTAACAAAGCACTTTCTAATCGTCAGAATGACATGATTGTACAGGATTATACATTCTACCGTCAGGTTCGGAAGGTTGCTTTTAATTTGAACCTGGCAAGAAAGTCCATAATTACTCTTTTTCAAAAACATTATATATTTTTTATAAATACAAATAAATAACACAGGACATAAGCCCATAGACACAGTTCCAATGCACAAATGTTGACAGTCGTTTTTAAAGTCACATACAATAAGTCTTGTTTAGTTTATTTCTACATCCATGCAAGTTGTGACTAACACGCACATCTGAGAAAAGCTAATTTTGTCCACATGCACCGTCACCTCATGTATGTAATAATGCACGTTACGTCACGCTCCCGTCACGGCCGCGTCACGTCGTCCCCAATAGTCGGAGTACGAGAAAAGCTTGAAGACCTACCATAATTCCCCGGCCTATCTCGCGTATATTGCCGCGAAGAACAAAGCCGTAGGTAAGAGTGGCATGTTTGAAGTTTTTTATGCTACCTTTATGCTTTTGGAAAGAAATAGTCCTTATAAAACTTTTAGAAAATCAAATTTTGAATTAGAAAAGTATCGTGTAATATTTCAATTGATTTGTCCAATTTAATATGTTGCAAATCTTATTAACTAAAAATCTGTAATGTGTTAATAATAAATTACCAACAAAAAATGAAAAAATTTAATATTAAAGTAGGTAAATCATAAAATTATAACTAAACATAAAATTTACTTAATTCTTAATTCCCATTCTATTGTGTGCAAGAAAATTGCAATAACTTGTATTAATATGGGCTTTGAACTTGAAATAAAGAAATGTATTTATGATCTTGTGGCTCTTGTTGAGGCAGTAGGTAACTTGGAGGAGGAGAGTTCCAGCAAGAAGGGCAGCTCGCAGAAGGAACAGCAGCAGGACAGGAGGATCGACATCCAGCCCGCTGAGGACGAGGAAGGTTAGCTCATCTACATTTTATTTACTCTTGATCTTTGGTTTTACCCCAATTGAAATATACTTCTATTTATCAACACTAATATTATAAAAAGGAAACATTTGATTATTTGTTTGTTTGCATTGAATAGGCTCCGAAACTACTTGACTGATCTTGAAAATTCTTTCAGCCATGGATAGCTACATCATGAGCGAGTAACATAGGCTATATTTGAATATAGCCTATGTTTGATAGGGAACTACGCGGGTCAAACCGCTAGTTCTCACAATATAATATAGTGTGCTCTTTTGCATTGGTGCTATATTTACGAATTTTGATACATATATTGATAAGCGTCATTAGTTTTGTGCGCTCTGCGAAAATATTGCAGATAACTGCTCATGTAGTTTGTGCTCGCTCCATACCAAGACCCAATAAATTCAAGGCTAACGCTCAAAACTCGTGGCACCTGTATAAAGCATAACTTTTCGTCGGTGTAGATCAAGACGAAGGCTTATCAGTGAAGCATGTGGCATACGCTCGGTATCTGCGCAACCATCGGCTCATCAACGAGATATTCTCAGACACTGTGGTGCCTGACGTCCGCTCCGTAGTCACCACTGCCAGGATGCAGGTACGACCTTATATCAATGTATTAGGATTTAAATTGCAATATATTTAAGATAGTTCTTGGCTTAAAGGTAGCTCCTACTGTTCTATACAAATATAAAAAGCTCAAGAGATTGTTTTCTGTTTGTTTGCTAAACGCTGCGAATCGCAGGCTAGCGTTAGTAATTATTCCACGCGGGCTAAGTCTCGGAACAAAGCTAGTTCTGTGATACGAATTTAATAAAGAATGGACCTAGTTTTGGTCCGAGTTTGGTCTAACTCGTTAAAAACATGTTTTGTACTAAATAAGACATGGTCCTTAAAAATTCGCTTGTATTCATGCGAGACACATATAGCTATTTGGAAGGGTTTAAATTATACCTTCTAGTATATTTTTTAAATGTTATATTGTCCTTATGTCTAGATTTTAAAGAAACAAGTACAATCTCTGACAATGCACCAAAAGAAGCTGGAGGATGAGTTACAACAGATCGAGGAGAAGTTCGAAGCCAAGAAACGCAAATTTATTGAGAGCAGCGACGCTTTCCAAGAAGAACTGAAAAAGGTATTGTTTTACCACTATTTTACTGCTAAGCTATAGTCAATGTAAAGGCTGCTCAACATTATGGTTGACTAGCCGTGTCCCGCGGTTTTACCCGCGTAGAGATAATTTCATGGGTGACCCACGGAATCATAATGTTTTTTTTTTAAATAAAAGAAGCCTATGTTACTCCTTGTAACATTAGCTGTCTGCCAGTGACAGTCTCGTTAAAATCAGACCAGCCCTTTTGGAGGCAGACAGACAAAGAAGTAAAACTATTACATGGGACATAAATTTAACCTGCCAAATGTGAGTTCACTTTTAAGTGTAGGCATTACTTATAGTACACCCTCATTTCGCCTGCTACGTATACATACGTGATGTATGTTATAATAAATATTTTTTCTGCAAAAAGGTTGTATGTGTGTAAGTGACGGATGACAGATCGATGGTGGACGACGTGAAAGACGAAAGACGTATTGATTATTTTTAGATGTGTTTATTTTTGTTATCAATCAAAGAGGAAAAAGTAAAGAAGATCCTTTCAAACATTCATAGCAATTTTTATTTTAATCCCACATGTATGTATTATTTCAGTGGAGTCCCAGTTGCCAATTTAACATCTTTGGCAATCGTTACATGTCAGTCAGAGGCCTAAGAGAGTCTGACAACTGGATTTAACCCAGATTGCCGATTTTCCTCGAAAAAGGGGTTGCGAAGGTCAGATGGCAGTCGCTTCGTATAAAAATCAGGTGATCAGCCACATCGGGTTGAATCAAGTGCCTACCCCAAATAAATGGGATTAAAGCCAGGGATGATGATGATGTATGTATTATTTCAATTAAATATATAATGTCGTATTTCCAGCACTGCAAGCCGGCTGTGGACGACGACACGTTCCAGCGAATGGTGGAGCGAGCGTTGGAACAGATGCGACGCGGATTGAACCCCGCCACACACCCGCTCTCACTCGCCACGCCCAACACTGCTGAGAGAAAGGACGAGGTATACAATTACGGAATTAACTATTTATTACATAGATCTACTACCTCGCTGGTACAGTAATCACTAACGCAACTGCAGAACACGCAATCCTGGGATCGATACCTGGGTCGGGCAAAGTGTTGTTGGGTTTTTCCGTAACATCCCAGTAGCAGCCCGGTGTCTGGATTAGTGTCCGAATAAAGGCAAGAGGCTCGGTCCCTATTACATGCGTGAGATGTGGGTGTACTGTATGTACTCTGCGTACCCCTTCGCGGAATACAGGCGTGAATCGCTTCTATTCTATTTTTCGACTTCAAAAAAAGGAGGAAGTTCTCAACTAGACTGTTTTGTTGTTTTGTTTAATATATTTCATAATTCGGGTGCCAAATACCACTGCAATACACTAGTCCGCTATGCACAATATTGAAGAGTATTATTTTTGTTCGAAGGGATTTAAGTATATCACATCTAGTGAAGAAGTTATTGCGTAAAATAAAACCTAAATTTTTAAATCCCTTACGATAATTTCAAAGTGCAGATGGAGGCGGAATTTAAAACCTTTTTTTTTTAAGTTGGTTAATTTTTGTTTCCTTTCATAGTTTGAAAATGAAAAATGAAAATGATTTACTCAGAACCTGGTAAGACATTTATGAATGTCGAAGAATTGACCACCATTTGAAGTATTTCATTCTTTCCGTAGCCAATGGAGCAGGAGACGAGTCCGATGAAGTCTGAGAGCAACGGCCCCAACCCTCCCACTCAGGTGGACAAGGTGTCCACGACCGAGGTGAAGCCTGACGGTAGTGTCACCACCGAGCTGAACAAGCCTGACCATCCCGACGGGAAGGATAAGGAATCTGAGGACACTAACCAACAAGATGGTGACGGTGAGAATTAAAATCTTATATATAAAAATTAATCCCCATTACCAAGTACTGTTCCTTGTATATATAATTAAGTTTTATTGAATAAAAAACATCCCCATTTCCCTTGGTCACGGTATCACGCGTGAACGGCTGGATGGATTCTACCGGGGTTTTTACTGGCAGATAGCTGAAGTTTCAAGGAGTGTTTTAGGCTAATTTTATATAGAAATCATATTAGGGTTCCGCCACTACGCGAAACCGCGGGGCACAGCAAGTATATATATGCTGCAGCACAGATGAATCGCCGAAGGAGTAAGGAAGAGTTGTAACAACCTACATATATCTATACATCTAATTGTAATTGTACTTCCAAAAAACAGCTTTTCACTAAATGTATATAAAAGTATATACGGTACTCACACAAAAAATACCATTTTAACTCTTTTTCTCTGTCCGTCTGTCTGTTCTCGCTAATGTCCAGCCTAAGGCTTAGGGCCGTGTGTTAACGCTTGAGATTAGTGCCATGTAGCCGCCATCACGAGTTCTGAGCGGCGACCTTGAATGCACAGTAGTAGCGCGTTTCATGAATCCAGTATGGCGAAAGCTCGACCTAATACATCAGCAGCTATAAAAAAATAGTGGGGCTATTTCGCTGACACTACATAACTCTTGACGACTCCTTCTTCCATAAGGTTCGCGAAAAGAAGAGAAGCAAGTAGAAAAGACGGAGAGTAAAGAGTCCCCCGCCGGCCCCGGCGTGTCCCCCGCGCCGACGCACGAGCCCCAACATCACGCTCATCAACCACCAGGTAACCACTTACCGTACATCAGGGGCGTGCATTGGATTTTCAGAGGGGTAGGCATAAACAATAAGTAGGTAGGTAGACAGGTTAAGTACATACCTTTGTGATGCGGCGTATGTACATACGTCTTGATAAAGATACAAATACGAACATAAACACACACGACACGAGTGTGATCACAAATTGTAACTCCTGCTTAACTGCTTATATGCAATGCACGCCACTGATGTCATGTAAAGTATTGTCGGAGACGCTAGCCAGTGGAAAACGGTGGCAAACTTGTGATAGGGGTACCGATGAGCGGTATCGTATGCTTTGTTGCGACTGTAGTTTTATAAAGCTATATATAGGTTTAATAAATGAATGTATATTCCAAATGTATATATTATTCCAGCCATGATGATGCCGCCGAACCCCAACGGACCTCATCCCGGACCACCGCACGCCGCTCCCCCGCCGCCGCCAGGTACATTATTGTTGATCAATGTCATGATATAAATATACTAAAAATATTTATATATTATAAAGAGGAAAGATTTGTATTTTTGGGTGTATGTTTGTAATTAATAAACTCAAAAATTACTGTGCCGATTTCAAAAATTATTTCACCATTTGAATGCTACATTATCACTGAGTAACATAGGCTATATTTTATCTCCGTACTCCCACAAGAACGGGAACTACGCGGGTGAAACCGCGTGACTAGAAGACTAGTAAATAAATAAAATAATAATTGTAAATATAAGTATGGTTGAGAAAGTTTCATGAAACAATGGCAGTGTGCGAATGATTGATGACAGAATGTGATGTCGACAAGATGATCATCAAATTACCATTCTTATTACTTTTAAATGTTTGTCATCGCTTTTGTTGCCACAGAAGTTATATTATCTCCGTGCCATAGTTATTTTCGATTTAATATAGTTTTAGAAAGAACAAAGGCTTTCCGTGAAACTATGTTATCTATACTATTTTAATCTTACTTGTTAAAATAAATATCAGATCAGATCAACAGCAAAAAGTATTGGTTTTTGCAGGTGGTTACGGCCCAGCATACGGTCGGTATTACGGCGGGTACGGCGGCGGGTTCCCCGGCGTGGGGCCAGTGGGGGCGGTGGGTCCGGTGGGCCCGGTGGGGCCAGTGGGACCAGTGGGCCCGGTGGGCTCGGTCCCCGGGGTCCCGGGAGTGGCGGGCTACCCGCCGCACTACTACCCCGCGCCCGACCCCTACGCTCACCACCCAGCACATCCAGCGCACCCTTCACACCATGAACTTAAACGTAAGTAACATATATATTTTTCCTAATAGTCTCCAAATGAAACAGAGAAGTGAGGTCGGGTCGCTAGTCTGATATATGAAATTCTTGTTTCGCGGTGTTGGTTACCAAACACGTCCTCCTCCTTGTTACGCTTTCTCGCTAAAACTACTTATCCGATCACCATGAAACTTTATACACATATTCTTGGAGGTATTAGAAATAACAGGATACTATATTTTAAAAAAAATGCATTCAAAGCCGTTGCTATTAATCAAAGCTAATAATGTATAATTTCAGCGGAGGAGCCGATACCGAAGAAAGAGGGTGAATGATCGTCACCTAAACGCGTCGTCAAGAGACGGCGCAAATCCTCCTCGAAGGATACACAGTGATGGACTTTAACGTGTGCTACATACGTATACATCTACGAATGTTTTATACCTAGTTATATATACAAGTGCCGAGTTCAGGTCACGAGTTAAGAGCGCCCAGCGATTATATAATCGCTACAGTGTATATACACTGCGCATGTATTATTCGCCTCGCGCTATACATATAGACGAAAGCTCATAATATGACTACTGCGCATTCAAGGTACGCACTCGTAATTCGTGACGTCATTGTAATTATTAACACTGTTGCTGCGGCAGAATATTAATGCGAGTTTGGCTTTCTCAAATCTCACACATAATTATTGTTTAATAGCTGTGCCCCGCGGTTTCACCCGCGTAGATTTAGTTTCATGCTTGATGTCGCGGAACCCTTATATTTTTAATAAGTAGCCTAAGTTACTCCTTGAAATATTAGCTATCCGCCAGTGAAAGACCCGTCAAAATCGGTCCAGCCATTTCGGAAAATTTGGTTTTTTTATGTTAGTACCGTGTATACTATTATATCCATTTAGTGAAAAGCTTTATATTTGGAATTACAAACAGACTTAAATTTTATTTATCTGTATAGATGTATAGATAATCGTGCTGATTTTACACAATAATGATCGCTTGCTAAGCTAATGTTCCGTCGTAGCAAAGGTGTCAATGCTTATTGGACCGAATTCCACCATATTAACAAGTGATCAATAGCAGTTGAAATATATATATGTTTTGTCTTGCTTCCACGCCTAACATTATTGTAAGTGAAAACAAGACAACATACTTTACTAACCTATGTCGACGCAACGTTATTTAAGTGAAGTGGGTAATATGATAGGTGTTGGGAATCCAAGAGTGCATCTTCGCTCTCACTGATCGAAAGATTCCTTATGTTAAGCAATAGTTAGGTATTTTATAAATATGTGAAGCGATGTAGAATTATGGTTACTATGCCGGTTTGATGGGCTGATTAGATTAGTGTATTTAATGTATGAAAATATCTTCATGCAGAAGTATTCATTGTAAAATACCTGAGGCAACAGATTCACTACCTATCTGTCACGCTGCTACTCAAATACACATTTTGGTAGTGTGAAGATCATTCATAGAAACGTTAGAAGTAAGCTACGATCTTCAACACGAGAATCTGTACTAAAAGATATAGACTAGTGTATTTTAGACAGCATATAAAATGTACTATAGTGATGTAAATAAATAACGCAAATGATTGCCTTCTTCCTTCGGTTGGTTAACGCGTTTAATGACGTCACTAGACGTTCGGATCTAGTGATAAGAGTGGCTAAAATACAAAGTTCGAGCTTAATTACTGCGCGAATAATCATTTTTAGGGTTTTATATGGCGCTAGCACGGACAAATATATGCGAAGTCATCCCCACTACTTTTCTAAGCGCTCATTACTCATGACGGCACCTGTTTCAAAACGGCTTTGTTCACGAACTGTTTAAAATACTTTTCTTCAATTTTTAAAAGCATTCCTTTGTTAGATCCAGGTAATCAAATATCTGTGTCTATTTTCATCCAAATTCGTTCAGAATTTTTGTGAGGAAGTAACAAACATTATTTTGTACTTCCATATTAGCTGAACTAGTTTTCTGCATGATTGTATTAGTTTGTTCAAAACTTATACACAGACTTGCCCGAAATGTTATACTTGTAATGAATAAAGAATGGTTAGAATCTAGTAATAAGTTGGAACCCTATGTAAAGTGAAAGTAGACAATTCGATTTAAAAAGTAGAATAGTTGAGACGCCTTTTGCTTCTTAAGTTTACTTAATCAAGTAAGACTATAATTAAGACCATTCATTAATGTATGAATATTATACAAAGTGAAACTTATGTAATATTTTAAGCATTTTCTATAATAAGGTATGTTAACATACTGTAATATTTAGTTTGATAATATATATTGATAACTAAAAACTGATAGATACGTTTTATTTATGAAAATATTCAAAAAGTGGCAGGTACTTCGAACAGAATCAAGTTGATGGTAGTTATTAACCATATTGATGAACACATCTGTAAAATTCCATAAAGTTTGATATTGATAGTGATAAAAGGCGATACATAAACTCCTTTCATCATCACCATAGGCCACTTTCTGTCAGTGTTCTATCTAATGCATCTTCTGTGACTCATATAGATGTATACATTCCTTCGGTGCACACCAAAAATGCAAATTTAGGGGGGCCGGGCAAACGTACATGGTACAATCTCAGTGTACCAAAACTAAAAACTTATGATGATAACACAACAAAAACTTTACGGTGAAAGAAAACATTGAGAGGAACCTTGACTGAGATGGATTCAACGACACGACACGTGCATAATTCTAAATATTTTGCCAGTGACGAAATTCAACGACGTGTGTATCGCGCTTTAGACACTGATGCGATGATCACCTTCCAATTACCTTTCACTGAAGCATTCTTAGTGAGAAATGGGTAACACCTCAGCCTTGCACATCGGAGACCTTTGGTAAGTAGTATCAATAAAATCCTACAATTACGCACACAAATGGTGCAGACATCAATATTTATTTTATTACAAAGATGACATACATGAATGTAAATATATTAATTAAGTTTATTTTATGAAACTTATATAATTAATTAAATATATTATGTTGAATAATGCAATACTGTTATGTAAATGACTAGAAGCAATTGAAACTCTTGATATAACATGAGCTTGATAATTTATACAATGTGGAATGACATTGAGTTGAGCTACAAAATGTGTAGCCTCCATCTAAACATATAGACAAACATGAGTGTTCACTTACTTATAAATACTACACAAATACTAATAAGTTAAAAACCTGCTTCCTGTAAATAAAAGACAAACATTTCAACTTTGCAAACATACACACAAGCCAGCATAATATAAACTTTCAGACACTTATTTAAAGAAAATCGTCTTAAGACAGCCAGCTCATATAGAGATCTTCTCAAGCAAGTTAATTCCAAACAGTAAATTAATATACATTAAGACTGCCTACCCACTAGAGCGGAGCGAGATTGCAGATTGGTGAGTTAGGTAAAAATCGAATTACACAAAATTCCCGTTGGTACACCCCTCCACCTCCCTTCGCTTAAGTGGACAGGCAGCCTAAGACTACCCAACGTTACCCTTACAGGGACATGAATATAATTTAAAAAAATAATATTACACAATATTGAAAAATACCCTATGACATTTAGATTATGAATAAGAGAGCATATTGAGCTATGATGAGATAAATAGCAACATCTAATTATGTGGATAATGTACCTACTAAATGTGTAAAAGTGGTCTGTGATCTGTCTATCTTTCGTCAAGGATCCGATTGGTATTTCTGCCAAACTGTGCGACGACAGGGCGCCCACTGAGTATCGTGCCGTTCACCTCTTCTAAGGCTTGTATAGCAGTTTCATCATCTGTTGAACAATCATGTGAGTTTATACCACATAGTTTTCTCAAGAAAGTACAGCATGGGGGCAAC
Organism: Watsonalla cultraria; assembly: GCA_964035505.1. Classification (NCBI taxonomy): domain Eukaryota; kingdom Metazoa; phylum Arthropoda; class Insecta; order Lepidoptera; family Drepanidae; genus Watsonalla; species Watsonalla cultraria. Next base: position 4,547,538 of record OZ037732.1, on the reverse strand, counting down.
ATAATTCTTCAAGCATAAGGAGATTTTTGTAGCTATATGAATGGTGTTGTAAATGTCCATAGGTAACCAACCACCTTCACTCCTGGTTCTAGGTAACTATCAAAAAGTTCAACATAGTCACTTCACCATAATAACAGACAAATATAATATTATAGTACTAGCTGTGCCCCGCGGTTTCACCCGCGTAGATTTAGTTTCATCCTTATTGTCGCGGAACCCTAATATTTTTAATAAATAAAAGTAGCCTAAGTTACTCCTTGAACCATCAGCTACCTACAAGGGAAAGTCCCGTTAAAATCCGTCCAGCCGTTTCAGAGATTACCCGGAACAAACAGACAGACAGACAGAGAAAAATTTTAAAACTTGCATATTATTTTTATGCATACTAGGTGGACCGACGACATCGTGAGAGTCGCGGGCAACCGATGGATGCTAATAGCGCATTGTCGTTCGGCGTGGCGGTCCAAGGGGGAGGCCTATGTTCAGCAGTGGACGTCTTCCGGCTGATGATGATGATGATGATGATGTATAGATATAGGTATGCAGTTATTGCTTCATACAGAACTTAAAAATATTGTGATAAACTCACTTTGGAATGCAACAAATGCCTGTCCCCTCATACGGCCGGTCATCAAGCGCACATCCACCGGACCACCATTATCCAGCACAAACTGATTGAACAGTAGGGACAGCTGCTCCTGGCTCACTGTGGGACTTATGTTCTTCAGGTACAATACCTGTAACATTCATAACATGGTAAGATATATTTTTTCTTCTATGGTTTTTGACAGCTGTTCAAGTTATCAATGAAACAAGGCCTTATTAAGATTATCCATGCCTTAAAGCAAGTTAGACTGTCGAGTCCAGCTTGCTTTAAAGTGACCTGGCTGATATTTAACAAATGAGTTTCAAATGCAACAAACCTTTGAAGGAATTCCAGGTTCATAATCTTTGAACCTTTCTATCTTCTTTATATCATCTGTGCTCATCTTAGTTCCTTCTAGAAGTTGTGCCTCTGCTTCATTCTCGGGCACCACAATATCAACTGCTCTGTAATCATCACCGTTCCTCTCATTGTTACCGGCCTCGAGCCGGACAATCTTATTATCCTTTACTGTATACATTGTCCTCATCTTTGGACCAATTATTGGCTCCTTATTTTGGACTTCGACCTTAGACTGTTTCTCAGGCAACTCTTTAACGTCCCACAAACTCCCAGGCTTAGTCGGGGCACAAGTTGGTGCTACATCTATTATCAGGTTTTCTTGAGATTGTATCCTTGCTTTCTTCCTTTCTAAATGTCTCAATACCTTCCTTCGTTTTGTGATTGGTACTATATTGTCATTCCTCAAATGACCAAACAACTCTTCTTCAATTTCCTTGATATTGTTCATAGGATGTTGTTCAGGGTAAAAATTTATTGGTTTTTTCTCCAATATTTCAGATTTGGATGTTGATGGCTCATCTTGGAGTTTTGTACTGTGAAAGAGGAGAGTTATTAAGTTTGAGTGTGGAATTATGATGGGTTTATTCCCAGTGATCCAAAGTTTTAGAAAAATTATTCTTCCAATGTCCACAACATGATTTAGCCAAATGAGAACAGCATGGCATCCTTCAACGGTAGGAAGAGATATTTACAGGGTTGGCAGTGCACTCATGATAACCCTGGTATTGCAAGGGACCATAGGCAGTGGTAACCATCAGGTAGGCCAAATGCTTGTTTGTCACCTTAGTAGTATAATGTTTTCCTACCACATGTGTATAGTAATCAGTGTCGTAATTAAATATGCTATATATTTTTGCATTTACCTAATTACTATTTTATTTACAATTGAATCCAAAACTCCAAATCTTTTCTCCCAGACATATTGTGTCAAGTCGACATTCGAAAAATTTAAATCAATAAAAATACAATTTATTATAAAGGGGTTCTACCGCTACATGTGCATCTGTTTTCAATACACTCAATCATCAGTATTGTAGAATTATTAATCTTTATTGAATGATCCTGCTGACCTTGCAATAATTTAGCAGTAGATAGTGTGAGGTGAGAGTTCTATATTATATTTCCACAAAAAAAGTAAGCACATCTCCTATACAGATAAATAAAATTGAAGCATCTGTTCGTAATTCCAAAATAACAGCTTCACCAAATACACATGAAAGAATACATAGTACTGATACTGAAATACCAATTTAAAAAAGAAATCTAATCTCCAATATGGCTGGACCAATTATATCTGGAATTTCACTGGCAGATAGCTAAGGTGTGGTGTAAATTAGGCTACTTTTATTATAAAAAAACATTTGCAGTCGCAAATTACCCATAAAATTAAGTCTAAACCGGTAAAATTGCAGGTCATAAATAAAATCAAACATACCTTTGTTTTACTGTGTAACCATTAATTTTGGAGTTAATAGCTTCAAGTTTCTCCTTCAAGATATTACATTCAATCTTCTTCTGATGTTCCAACAGGCCAGCTTGGTTATCCTGATGCAGTTTAATCTCTTCAGATGAAAGTCCTGCTCTCTTTAACCACTCCAAGTACTGAATTTCTTCTTCTACCTTCTTAAATTCGTTTATTGAAGATAATCCATATTTAGTAAATGGTAAAACTTCAGTTGTCTTTTCAAATTCTTTTGGCAATTCTGAGCTAAATGAGTAACAAATCCTTATGTAGTACAGAAAGTGATAGTTATATTAATTTTAATGAGACTTTATGCAACAGCTATTTACCTAAGAATTCGGTGTGTTTATTTACTTTGGTGATTCAGAAATAATGTAAAGGTATTTTTGATAAAATTATATTTAGCCCTGTAGAAATATTTCAGGCAGGAAGATAGTAGGTAATAATCAATACTTACCACATTTTTACTGATATATATTACACAAATTCTACAATTTAATAAATTCACCAAGATACAACGACGATGTCAATCGCGAAGTATCAGTCTAACTAAACCAACCAACATAGATTTATGTGAGCATCGTTTTGATAAGTACAGAAAAAAGATGTCCACGAAAGCAATGTAATATTTATCAGTTTTTGTCAGAAACCTTTAAAATGTATTGTTTTGTTTGGTTTTTTCAGCGAAATCCATTTTGTTACTTTGATTTAAGATGGAGCCCAAACCATAGAAGAGTATTACATACGGCACAGAAAACTTATATTTTGTCTACTATTTATGGATTTATGGTTTTTTTAATGTCTGGAGAATCCACAGGCATAAAACATGAAATCTATAGAAAGAGATCGGACATAGACTATCGTAGACGTAGGCTTAGAAAACACCGGTTAATGATTTTCTGTGGATTCTTGATCGATAATTACTTTACTCAGTGTTAACTGAAAAAAAAACAAATAACAAACAAGAAACTTACGAAGAGAAAATCATTTTCAATGTATGAATAATAAAAAGTGCTGGATGTGTCGTCTCTCGTCAACGCAACGTTAAAACGACACCTTCTTCTCTAAGACCAAGAGATAAAAATTGTTAAAATGAGTTCGTGGGGAACTGAGAATTACTTGATGCAGAACATGATGGGGAATATGCCACCAATGCAACCGATGGTACCTAACTATCCAAATCACATGCAAAATATGATGCCTGCTCCTTTACCGAACATGATGCCTGGTCAAATGGGTGGAATGCCAATGAATGCCATGCAAGAATACAATATTAACGATCCTCCACCTAACCCGGAACCCTCAGCCGCGCCACTAATAGGACCTGTGGCTCCTGATAATTTGTGTGAGGTAACCGATAACAAAGACGAAAATACAACCGAGAGTGAGATCAAATCCAATCGTAGCAGAGATAATCGTGACCGGAGAGACAATAACAGAGGTTCTTACTTATATTTTTATGAATATTACATTACAGTATAAACTATAAAGATTGTGTCCACTAGGATAGTTTTGGGTTGATATTTTTAGTCCTATTTTATATTATTTTTGTGCTTTTAACACTACATAGTGACCCAACATCAGCAACATCCTGCTTAAGCATATTGAAGTAAGCAGGTATAACTACAAGACCTTTTCAGATAGGAGACACCGTTCCAGGTCCCAAGATCGCAGCCGCCACGACCGGGGTGACAGGAATGATAGAGACAGAAACCGCAGGGACGATAGAGGCAGAGGGAATAGACGTGACCGCCATTCCAAGTGGGATAACAGTGCCGAGAACAATGCAGGGACCACTCCCATGCCAATGGGGAGTATGATGATGCCAGGTAAGACGGAGACTCTCATGGCAATATGTATACCCATAAATAAAAATAAATAAACTTGGAGTGTATGTTTGTAATTCCAAATTAACAGCTTTTCACAAAATACATATGAGAGTATATAAGCTATCTAAACATCATCTCCTTTATTACAAAACATTGCCTAAGATAATCCTTGGTTTAAAAGTAGTTTCATCCCTTTTCTTTATACAGGTTTTCAAAAGGGATGCATATAGTTTTAGTCTTAGTTCAAAACATGTCAATAAGTGGGTCTGGGTATATGTCTATCAAGCAAACACCTTTGTAATTTATAATCAGTGTACATTTTATATTGGTTTAGGAGCTGGAATGCAATATGGCCAACCATTTGGGCAAATGAACAACATGATGGGCCAGCAACAAATGGAAATGTCACCAAATGTGACTCCCAACATGGCACCAATGTCACACATGATGCCAATGATGCCCAACATGATGGACCAGAACATGATGATGATGAATCAGCAGATGCCTATGATGGGCATGCAGCAGATCTATGTCACTAATGCAGTCCTGTTACCGCCTGTGCCTGGGGTTGCAATGATGGCTCGGAGGGAGAAACCCAATGGTTGTAGAACCATCTTCATTGGTGGACTGCCAAGTGGCATTGGTGAGGATGCTGTCAAAGAAATATTCCAGCGGTTTGGCGATATTGACAATGTAAAGTTACACAGACAAGGTGTGTGTCATGTACGGTTTGCGAACCCTGGAAGCGTTGAGCAGGCATTCTTCTTGTCTGGCTATAGGTTCAAGTACCACGACCAGACCGAGAATGAGGCTACAACCATGCTCATTGATTATGCACTGGTAAGCACTATATGACTGAGACTGAGATTTATCAGCTGAATAATAGGGAGCTTAATAATCTTCTTTTGAATTGTATGTCAACAAGATGATTTTTAAGAACATTACTTATTTATTCTAAGCTAAACCTAAAATTAATTAAGGTCAAATGAAAAATAATCTGTAATAGTAAAAAACTAGTTTGGATACAAGTAATAGAATGAGTAAGCTATTTTTAAGGTTGTATATTAATTGTGATGTGAAGATGAGATGTATGAGCACAATGTACCTGACATTATCTATTTTTGATAGAAATTTAAACAATATCTATACAGATAAATAACAGCTTTTCACTAAATGTATATGAAAGTATACACGCTACTGACAATAAAAAACCAAGTTTTAAAATTCTCTGTCTGTCTGTCTGTTTGTTCCGGGTAATCTCTGAAATGGCTGGACCGATGGTAACGGGACTTTCACTGGCAGGTAGCTGATGTATCAAGGAGTAACTTAGGCTATAATATTAGGGTTCCGCGACAACAAGGATGAAACTAAATCTACGCGGGTGAAACCGTGGGGCACAGCTAGTAATAGATAAAATAGAAAAGATAAATAATTAAAAAAAATTGAGCTTATCAGATGCCAGATCAGATGCTACTGCACTACACAACTTAATTTGTCTGGGATAACAATGTTGCACTTACATAAGATGTTTTGGGTATGTATATTTTAGAACCGAGATGATCAGAATGAATACGAGAAGAACAAGCGGCGACGTGCGCCGACACCGCCGCGCGTAGAGCCCTACTCGCCCGCCGCACTCAACACTATCGCAGACAAGGTCAAGAGTGACACCGAGTTTGCTGACGCTGCTCCTGTAAGACATTTTTTACGTACATTTTCTACTGTACTGGTGTCTTCACAAGTTTTGAGTGCGTTAAAAGCCCCAATCAAACCCAAAAAATTACAACTGGAACATATACTAGGGCTCGGGACTTTATACTTCTAATTTGTCTCTCGTTCCTTGTTAAGATCGTCAACATTGTAAAGAGGCGGTACTAAAAAAATCGCATGTCATTCAGCTTAATTTTCTTCAGCAAATACTGAATGAAAATCCGGGCTGTAGTTTTTATGAGTAGTCATACAAATTCCTCAATATGTTTTATTCTTATCAACCACATGCCCACATAAAAAATCTCTCCTGTGTGTACTGCAGAGTGCAGATATTAAATATCACACCAACACACCTGGGGCACTTAGATCAAATTGTAACTTATTTGTTGCTGCATACCATGTTTTTCGCAGCGGCCTTCGAACCTCAATAATAATGATTTCTCTGATTTTATTTGCAGACTTTGGCAGTATGGCTGGAACGCGGAGAGTGTAACAAAAAGAACGCAGGCACATTCTATTCGCTGATCCAAGCCAGCAACAACCAGATACGGCGTCTCTTCAATGAGAAGATGGCTATTGACGACGAGTTTCACGCTATGAAGGCTACGTTCAGGGACAAATTTGCACACGTCTTGACGCAATGTAAGTAGTTTCTAATAAAGGTTTTAGGTTGTGACCGGTTCTTGTCAACTTCTGGAAGGTGTTTGCTATCGAGCGCCAGCGGGGAACCAAGATACGAGGATTGGCGTCGAGTTCGAGAAATAGGTGTGATATTTGTCATTTGAAGGCGTGAAGCGAGCTCGAGGTATGCACCGGCGTTCTTCGGAGTCTGCTCATGTGTCTGAAATGCAGTGAGATAATGAAAACATAGTTTTTTTTAAGGTGATAGTCAAGGTTTTTTTATCAAGGGCTTAACTTGTCAAGCAATTTGAAATAAACTTTATAGACATGGTTATAAAGGTCAAATATGAAGAGCAACTCTCGGTGTTGGCGAGTAACGTAAGTGCCGTGAATTGTATCTTATGACTATAAAGTTTTGTTATAACAGTCGACCTTCCTTGCTCAGTGAAAAATAAATTCATGTTGCTTGTCAAGTACAGTCCTGATGTGATGTGGAGTATTGATTAAAGCGATTCCTCGATGCACGCTTATTTGCTTATTAGGATGAACGAAGGATATTTTCAGGCAGTTAATAAATCTGAATTATTAGTCTGTAAAAATCCTCATTGATAAAGGGCCGAGAAAACCGCGTCTCCATACAAAAAATAAAATAAAAAATCTGCGTCTCCTTGCTGTCTCCGACGCAGTCTCCACGAGAGTGGCGGGGCTAAATCGGCAGGAAACGTGTTTCGTGCTCTGTTTATGTAGGCATTTCTTACCTATTTATTAAATGAGGTGTATAATACTTACGTATTACATTGGACAATTCCATCAAAATATAAGAGTATATTTTTTACATATTTAGGACGAGAATCTGATTGCTCTGAAAATGTCCTTCGTTCAACCTAACACATTGTGTACCACTCATATCTAGCTCCCTAGCTCATCCCCCCGCAGCGGCCTAATCCCAGGTCCGAGTACCATTAAGTATCCATGGAAGGTGACGAGGATTAGTGACCAGAAACTCGAGGCTAACGTGACTGCGACGTAAATATAGCAATGACGTCACCACTACAATGCTTGGTTTGTTTTGGTTTATATACAGAGTACAGGTCGCTGCTCCGGCTCTACAGATCCTGTTGTGTATTTGAAACGAATTAATGATCTGATGTTATGGGAATAAGGTCCATTCGGGATTAGCTTCAACCTGCAACCAGATGTAAGCACGATACGAAGCCAACCTGACCAGCCCAGTTTGTAGGGAGCCAATATAATTGGGACTACGCCCTAAGGTTGATTACTTACTCTTCCTTTAGAACTAGTGCAGTGAAGCTAGCTTCGTTGAACAATTTGACTAACCTGGGTGTCTATACTTTCATTCTCCCAAACCTTAGCTTCGCAAACGAACGACAATCGAATCTAGGTTCAGTATGACTTTGTTTTGATCAAACTCAAGTTTAAGGTCTAGTAATAATTTAATTAAAGTATTTTTAGAATAATTTTCGGATGATGCTTCGTTTTTCGGAGGAAGCGAGTAGGTCCCTGTTATATTTGCTACTGTGATTTTGACTTTAAGACATGGTATTTTATATTATATCTTATTTCAATGGCACTATAATCCACAATCGATTATTTCAACGTCAGCTTGCGTGCTGTAAGAATACGATAACTGGATGTAATATAAAGTAGCCATGTTTTCCCACAACAGTCGAGCAGGTAGCGAAAATACTGTCGGCGGCGAAACACCAGCGCGTCTCAGATCACTTCAGCAAACAACAGCGCAGGAACATCGAGATGTGGCTCAAAATGACTGAGGTACGTGCCTTCGCTATTTCAACACGAACTGACTGTATGATATTAGTATGAGGAGCCTGGCTCGTTGGTATAGTGGTTGCCTATGCTACTGTGGAACACGAGCTCCTGGGTTCAATCCCCGGGTCGGGAAAAATGTTACCGTTAGCAGCCCAGAGTCTGAATTAGTGCCCAGTTAATGGCAATAGGCTCGCTCATATTACATGGGACTTCAACATTACTGAACTACTACTATAAGTTCACTCTGCCTGCCCCTCCGGGAATACAGGTGTGAGCATGTATGTAGTATGAGCAGTAAACAAGTACTATATCCATGGATATCTACAGTTCGGAACTTTGGTTAATGTGCATCTATGGAAAGTGTTAAGCAGATAAATCCATTGAAAAGGCTGGATAGGATTATTTGAGTAAGTATATCAGGGTTGGTGAGTACAGCGGTGTATCAAAATGGTGCATCTGGTTTAACCCAGATTACCGATTTCCTCGCGAAAGAGGTTACGAAGGTCAGAAGGCAGCCGCTTCGTATAAAAATCAGGTGATCAGCCACATCGGGTTGAATCTAGTGCCGACCCCATCAATTTATGGAATAAGGCCAGGGGGTAAATAATGATGGATAGAAAAAAATATTGTGAGGTAAGATAATATTCTTTGGGAGACTGGAGACGCTGGTGAACTTAGCAGCCACTCTACAGTTAGTAAGTTCGTTATGATCTGTCATAGCCATAGTTAAGTTGTCCATTAGCCAAATGCACGAATAATACGTCAGCTGTCAATTGTTTCGTTAATATGTTAAGTAGCGATTACTTCAGCCTCACACCCTGATTAGTTTGTTTTTCAAAGATTATTAGGCAGTTGACGTAATATTTGTAACAACTGACAACTAATTGCCGGCAACATTGAAAAACTGATATTTCATTGCAGATTTTAACTTGTATTGCTGGCAATTAGTTGTCAATGGGCTAGGCTTGCAGCTCTCCAGCAGAATGCAGCAGCAATGTGGCGACTACCGGAATCAGCAGATATGACGTCAGTCTACTTTTAAATTTCTTGACAACGTGCGCCATCGACTGTTTGTCGGTAACATAGTATCCTTGAGTTATTAAACAGTCAAGTAGCAAATGTACTGGGGAATTGGGTCTGCAGATACGCCTCAACCTGATCAACGTAGTCATCAACGTTCAGCCGGTAACTTCGACGTCTGCAGGGTCATCTTGCATCATCATCCAGTCTCCAGGAAAGCTCAGTTCCAGCGTCCATTGTGATTAAAGTGATTAAATTCAAGGATCCTGTAGTTACCGTCAGTAGTTTGAGCGCGCGAGTAATTTTGATTTGGTATATGGACAACTTCCACCTGGTTTTTTTTGCCATTTTGGGCACTAATTTACATACATTTATTTGATAGATTATAACCTGTGTACATAAACACAGTCTATGGTTAATCTAGCAAAATAGTTTATGATTGTGAAGTTTTATTTTATAAATAAATTGTAGATTTATTGTTTCTTTTGGAACCCTAGACTTTGTATATGTACATATTTATTATTATTTAGCTACGGTGATTATGTAGTTATAAGGATCTAGAGAGATTTAACATTATCGCGCATCGATTATATACAAGATACAAGTATTGAAATGACATTATATTATTATGTCACGTGACAGATTTATGTCATTCCCATACATTTTGTATCGCTTCTATTAGTGCAAGCGCGAGAGAATGTTACCTTGCCTAGGCCTGCTGTTCAGAAAGAGAAGTCAAAAAGTGAAACCCCATGGCATCCAATACCAAGTTGGTGCATTACTGTCAAAGAGACTTATGATAAGGTTAAAGGGATCCAAATGCCATAGAGGAGCTATTGTGTTCCAAGTAAAACATGAAGAGTAGGTAATTAAGCTCAGCAGCGCCCTTCAATCCCACGAAGGTTCTCTTTCTGAATATACTCTACATGGCGGAGACCAGAGACACCCTGGAACAAAATATTTTTTTTTACTGCACAGCCTTCGATGGTATATACTTATTTGATGACTAATTAGATTAATATTGCAGGAGGTCGAGAATATAAAGGAAGAGTTCAATGCATTATTCGACGAGGATGAAACTGAAAAGGTCGGGGCGAACATGGTCCCGCAGGAGAAATACGAAGAGCTTAAGGTAATTTAATTAATTAACTGATTAGAAAATATAACACAAAATATATAATTACAGAATGCCTTCACACCACGAGCTTTACGGTGAAGGAAAACATCGAGAGGAAACCTGCATATGTCTGTGAAGTACTTAATTCAAAGACGTATGTATAGTGCCTGAGACGGCTGTAGGTAGATTCACCATCTGTCATGTTGGCAATTAATCTTAATCTTCGGTGAAAAGTGGGTGTTGTTATTAAATCCCCTCGACCTACTCCTTCGGGGAATACAGGCGTGAGCATATTATATATTATGTATGTATGTGACCTAAGACTTCCTACATTCGCCGCTATGGGCACTTTTATGTTCCCGTACGAAATGAGGAAAATACTCAGTTGATATCGTCAACGTTAGAACATGTTATATCCTATACTTGGGATAGCCCGATTCCAGCCCCCTTCCTCTCGACTATTCCATTTTGTTCAAAGAACGACATAAAAAATAAATCATCAAACTTTATCTTAATAAATACCTTTTTGGCAGACGTAAATCAAGACTTTAATGATGTAATGAATAAGGCTATCTGCAGACTCGTTATACCAGTTATTTTATCAACAATTTTTCCAGTTATTTTGTACAAGTACTTTGTTTTTATTTGCTTTTTTAATGTTTTAGATGGAAAATGAGAACCTGACGTATGAACTGGAAGGGTACAGGAATGAAGCACACCTTGCTAAGGATGAGGCCGAAAGAAAGTTCGAGAAATTTAAGGCACACTTCATCGCTCAACAAGCCTTGCAAAATAACAAGGTACTTGACATTTGTATTTGGATTATTATGACTCTTATTATCGGCAAAATATAGCCCCAAATATGAGGCCATTTGTTGTTTAGATATGTACTGCTTTCATCATTTGCCTTTTGCAGTAACTAACCCTTATCTCTTTGAACTTGGACCTGGAGTACTGTAACTGTCTTTGTAGATATCAATAAAAATGCAAATCATATTTATCTTTATACAAATTAAGTGTTCACGCTCAGTGAACAGTCGAGCGACAAGGCGGGGACCCTAACCGCTGCGGGGAGCCTAGTCCCGGCGGGGCGTACGAGCCTCCCACTTCGCCAACTACTTGCCACCGATTCCATCGGCGCGCGCGCACGCGATTCTTATTGTCGGTCACCCACCTTGTACATAACGCCTAATTTAATTATACGCCTAGTATACAGTCCACTCGTTTATTATTAAACGTGAGCTAAAGACCCCACAGTGGTCCTTCGAGCCGGATCTAAACCACCGACCTATGGATAAACAATCTCTTTTACTCACATGCTTATCCTATCTTTTGTATTCATTCTCGCGACCAGGGGCCCAACCATGAGCTCTTATTGCAATGTTAATTCAGTTGTGCGACAGTGACAGATGTATGCACGTCACATACATCTGTCTCATAAATGAGTGAAACTATCATGGCAATAAGACCTCATGGTAAGGCCACAGATTTAAAACATCGATTACTATTAACGTAACATATCTTATGATGCAATATCGGTCTTTATTCCTTATAGCAGACCTATCCACCGCTGCCTCCACCGCCGATCCCGACGATATTCTCCGAAGCTCACCCTAAACCGCCGCCACCTGAAGACAAGTTCGCTCCACCAGTACCACCGTCAGATGCCAAACTCATCAGCATACTGACAGCTTTCCTCATGGTCCACCCGTTAGGTGCCACGTTGGACTATCTCGTGTCCTACGTCAGGTCGCTGGTGCCGCATGCCTCTCAGATGGAAGTACAGCAGATCTTGCAGAAGTATGATGACGTGTTCAGTCGCACTACGTCAGGAGTCGGTGCCACTATCGAACACAGGTGGGGATTTGTCACCTATGACGTCATTAAGCGGCGCGGTAAATAGAATAACATTATTTTATGAGTCTGTTATTATGTATGCTAGCAGTAATTTATAAAATAGTATTGTAAATTACTCAATTGCATTGAGGAAATCGTACGTGTAAAAAATAAATATGCATCTAAGAAAATATATCTTTTTTTTTCGGACCTTAGAAATAAAATAATTTCAGATCTATGAAAGAAATCCAAAGAAAATTTAATGGGTTCTTTGAAAGAAGCTAATCTCATAATGTTGGCTGTGATAACTGTATTACCAGCAAACTAATCTTAGTTTTATATTATGTAACTGTTTGTATCAAATTATAGTTTGAGGATTTATTAAATAATGCGTGTATTCCAAGAGGGTCGATAAGTAGTAGTTCGATCTTCTAACTTCTCCAATTTTTTTAATGGCAGTCTCATCCTTTTAATACAATGGTAACACTGTAGAACCCCTGTCAGTTCTGTCACACACAAGAAGTTTTATGTCATGTCAAACAAACAAAAAGTTGTTCGAGTTCGCCTTGAATAACTTCGGTTCGATCTTTGGTGTAGGGAAGTGTGTTAAATAAAAATATTTAAATAAGTTATTAAACATGAAGAAATGGTGGAATTGGTTGCTTGTGGTGGCTCTATTTTGTTTATTGTTCATTGCGATACCTATCTCGTACGGTAGTAGTAAACAGAAACTTAAACCAATGTTTGATGATTATATTGCGAACTTTAATAAAACTTATAAAAACAACACTGACGAATATGAGACGCGGTTTCAACATTTTGTGGTAAGTAATGATTATTAATGGATATTAGTAACTGAGATTAACTTTTAGACAAAGCAGGCTGCGTTATAAAAACTTTAGCACCCACGTAGAATCGAGCCTTCCTATTATACATGTGTTAAGTATAGGTATAATATAATTTAAATTTATGTATATCTTTTTTTCTTATCTTACGTAGGGCTGGCGAGGTTTTAATGATTGATACTTATAACGTTAAGTGTTATTTATTAACTTATTTAAAACTCGCAGTGCCTCGCGGTTTCACACCCGTAGGCGTAATTTCGCGGCACCCTATTTAAAAAAACTAAAGTATTCCTATAAATTATTCCTTGTAACATTAGCTACCTGCCAGTGAAAGTCGTGTTAAAATTGGTCCAGCCGCTTCAGAGATTACCCGGAACAAATAGACAGACAGAGAAAAATTTAAAACAAGTTTGTTTTTTGTGTAACTACCATATTTTACGTTCATATGCTAAATGCATGCAGTGAAAAGCTGGTTAATTTGTAATTACAAACAGACAATTTTATTTACCTGTATAGACTTTCAAGGAACATTCTACCCATCTGTAGACTTAAGGCTTTTTTTCTAATAATTTAAAAGTACATAAAATTGTATTTAAGGCCTCAGTCAAACAAATAGAAGAACTCAACAGCGATGCCCGCGGCCTGGAGGAGCATCGTGCCAGATATGGTTTAACTAAACTATCAGACATGTCCAAATCTGAATATCAAGAGATACATTTATCTGATGAAAAGGTGAAAAAGGCTCCCCATATGTATGGGAGATCTTGGAATAAACATAATACAAAGCGAGATCAGAATAGCTATGATGTTGAAAATTATGCATCGCACAACCAGCAAAGGAATAGCTTAAACGGAAATGAGCCGCTCATTACTACAATTAGGAAGAAGCGAGCAGTATTGCCTATGCAGGTGGATTGGTAAGTACATTTTTTATTATTTACTAGCTGTGCCCCGCGGTTACTCTAAACTCCGCGGTTAGCCTAAGTTACTCCTTGTAACATTAGCTATCCGTCAGTGAAAGTCCCATCAAAATCCGTCCAGCTGTTTCGGAGATTACCCGGAACAAACAGACAGACAGACAGTCAGAGAAAAATTTAAAAATTCGTTTTTTGTGTCAGTAGTGTGTATACTTTCATATGCATTTAGTGAAAAGCTGTTATTTTGGAATTACAAACAGACACTTCAATTTTATTTATCTGTATATCCTAGCTGTGCCTCACGGTTTCACCTGCATGAACTTAATTGCATAAGTGGCTATATTTACAGAACCTTAATCTATATATATATAAAAGAAAGTTGTGCTAGTTACACTACTTATAACTCAAGAATGGTTGAACCAATTTGACTGAAAGTTGGTGGGGAGGTAGCTTATAACTAGGAGAAGGACATAGGTTAGACATAGGATTTTCCATGGAACATGATATAAAATGCTTTTAATAACACAATAAAGTCTATGTGGGTGAAACTGTGGGACACAGCTAGTTTTAAATAAAGCCTTAGTGACTCCTTGAACTGTCGGCTATGTCCCAGTGCCAGTTTCAGAGATTAGCCAGAACAAACAGACAGACAGAAAAAAAATTGCTTTATTTGTGTAACTAGGTGTTATTATACTCTCATAATGTATTTAGAGAAAAGCCGTTAATTTGGAATCACAAACAGACACTTCAGTTTTATAAGGTATACCTAACTTTACAATACCTTTACCTTACCCTTTTTGCTCTACCATAGTCAGGTAAAAAGTGATTTAGACTTACATGAAACATTCAACAGCGATGCATTGACTTACTGCATGAATAAGGAATTTGTTATTAGGCTGTGGTAATACCAGGGGCCCAACCATGAGCTCTTATTGCAATGTTAATTCAGTTGTGCGACAGTGACAGATGTATGCACGTCACATACATCTGTCGCATAAATGAGTGAAACTATCATGGCAATAAGAGCTCATGGTAAGGCCCCATAAGTTAGCTTCTAAACTGGAGATATATCTTTACACAAGTCTAGAGAATAATTAGTTTCAATTCTAAAATTGTGCTGTCCCTCTACTGCAAACTTGACCATCAAACAAGGTATACAAAACGAGAAATTTGTGGGGATTTGAAAGACCTTTTAATATCTATGTCATACATATATAATTACTTTACTACTATATTAGCATTAGAGAGGGCCATTAATAATACATTAGACATTTTGTTGATAATTATTCCTATTATTATTGTGTAATATTGATGATGTTATAATCAATAAGAGTCTTTTGTTTAGTACCAATCTGGATGAAATTTGGTACACAGGTAGATTAGACCCCGGGATAGGATACTTTTTAACCGACTGCACAATAAGGAGGGTCTGTATTTGACCCATATGTATGAATGCATAAGACCGGAATTTTTTAAAAACTAATGTTATTTGAACGGGGTTTTCGCTATTGAATACAATATTGTAGAAAGGTTTTATTACACAATTTGTCAGGATCTGATGAAGGATCTACTGAGAAAACTATGAAACACTTGAAAAACCCGCACCAAACAAATCTCCGAAACGGCTGGACCGATTTGAACGGGACTTTCACTGGCAGATAGCTAATGCTACTACGCGGGACGCTATGTTATAGAGCTGTCAAATGGTCCTTCGATCAGTGTCTGCCAATTTGTCAGTATAATTATTTAGGAAAACCACAATTGTACTAACTAACTAACACTTAATATGTAAACGTAAAAATAAAAATTATTCATTCAGTTTAGGCCCTGGTAAGGCACTTATGAAGGTCGTATGAATACAGTTTATTTACCCACGCGCAGATAAGTAAGTAGATAGTAGGTATTTTTGGTTCGTCAAGAAAATCACTAGGTTACTCCTTACTACTGGCATGCTGTAACATCAGTGTAAATAAACAAGATAACTCAACATTCAATAAAAGCGTAACGTTACTAGTTAACCGCCTCTTTGTTCAAGTGGTTAGTAAGTTCGCTTGCCTTTCAAGAGGTCCCGGGTTCTATTTCCGGGTTGGATCAAAAATAGATATTGGGTTACTATGTCAAGGAATTCACAATAAGTGCCCGGAGTTACAAAGCTGGCGGTGTTTACCCCTCGTGCTTAGGAAAGCATGTTAAGCCGTCGGTCCTACACCTGATCTCTCTCCGGTCGTGTCGGATTGCCGTCGCATTGGACTATGAGATTGAGGGAATAAAGAGTGCATCTATGTTTGCACACACACTTGTGCGATATAATATCTCCTGCGCAGATGGAGAGAATTCGGTAGGAGATCATTATTATAGCGTTACTAGATTCAAAGAATACCAAAACATCAACATCTGACGTTATCCCGTACACTGGTCGGCAGTCGGCACTGCCGTAATGAATTCCAATGATGTTCAATTTGGCAACCGGGGCTCGACGACTTAACGTGCTCTCCGAATCACAGACGGTACTCCTAATAAAATAGGGAAAATATTCACCATTGTAATATTATTTTTAACTTTGCTGTTCGTATATCAAACTCTAGCTCAAGTATAGGTTCATAATATGTTGAGAGTTGACAATATCTATTGCGTATTTTTTTAATTTTGTATGGCAACGTAAAAGCGCCCCTAACGGCGAGTGTAGGAAGTTTAAAACTTGCTATAACTGTAAGTGATAAGCAAACTAATCGGCAATCTCGCTGCCGTAAAAAAATATTAAATACTTTATATGCAAGGCGTTCAAATGGGTGTTACCTCGTAGCCGAATAATTTCGCCTAAATGATTTGAATACGAGGAACAACAAGTCCTCGTGGCCAAGCTCATAACTCGGGATTGGGTTGTCTGGATAGATAAGCAGAAAGTTTTTTTTATACTTGGAGTGTAGATTCTGGGTTTGTCTGTGTATTCCATTAGTGGTTATTTCGGGCGGAAATATTTCAGAGACTATTGAGTTCATTGACGCAACAATATTTATCGATCCTTTCAAATTTTTTTTCCAAATCGACACGATTTGAGACGTTATATGTCCCCAATTCTACGTATATTTGTATTGCATAACTTAGAGTCCAATAAAGTATTAAAAAACGGATTATTCGCCGCTTAAAAAATTCAGTCTGCTAAATATGTACGCATAATTATTGTAATTCAACAAATAACTGTGCAAAAATTCTGAATATATGGTAGCTGTTTATGTTTATAAATGGCTGTAATTTCAACATGATTAAATATATTTCCACTACGTAAGTTATTTATCAATTCTAAACTTGATTTTGGAACCACACTTAAAATAACTCCAACTAATTATTACCGATTTTTATCTATACATTTAAATAAAATTGTTAAATGAAAATGTCTGTCTGTTTGTCTGTTATCTTTTCACGGTAAAAGCGCTGCACTGATTTAGCTGGAATTTGGTATATGAATAGCTTAGATCCCGAGGACAGTCGTAGGGTACTACCTACTTAAAAAACACAGATGAGCGATCATTTTGTTGAGTAACAAAGCCTTTTAAAAAAAAAAAAAACATAGGTTTGGTTTCGCGTGACACTCATGAAATTACCTGTACGCGGGTGGAATCGCGGGGCGCAGCTATTAATCTATTAAAATTGTATAATGAGAATTGAGACTCAACAATTTAAAAAAAAGACACCTATCTATCAGTATTATAAAAAACAATTAGGCCTTTGTAGAGTTATTTGTTAAGATGCCCAAAGTATTTTACCATCGTGCCTTCTCTTCATCCGTGGGAGGTCATCCACAAGCTTTGGAGATACGCAACAACCTCCTTCTCCTCACAATGAAGCTATGAATTTAGCTCACATCATTTCTCAAGGGAAGAAATGGGGTCCTTGGAACGTTTTGTTGTGATATTAACAGCGCACGTGTTATACCAGGTCAGGGGCCCAACCATGAGCTCTTATTGCAATGTTAATTCAGTTGTGCGACAGTGACAGATGTATGCACGTCATATACATCAGTCTCATAAATGAGTGAAACTATCATGGCAATAAGAGCTCATGGTAAGGCCCCAGGACCTACTAGGCTCCCAATATTCGTCCCTTAGAATAAAATGGTAGATTCGACCTCTATATAGGTGCCCATTGGTCGCCCGGTAGGCGAACAGTCAATTATAATATTTTAAGGTACAAAGGGTTGTAATGAATTGAAGCTAGCTCTTAAAACTACTGACGCCCTAGTGCTTTAGATAGATCAAGGGACGAGTAGATACCTCAAAAATTTTAAGGGACAAGTGCCGTTATTCCTAATTGATTTACGAACGTGCATAAGAAGTGTATTATAAAAAAGCTACATAATAATTACAAAACATTTGGACGAAATAATATATTTTTTTATAAAGATGTTAAGTATCTTTGACTTTGGTCAGTGTTAGACAGAACCAGTTATAATTAAGATACCGGTTGTATAGGTTTTTCAATCGAAAAAGTCTTGGTGATTCGACAGGTTAATGAATATGTATTTAGCCTTAAAGTTGTTCCATTGTCATTCGTCTTTTTTGAATATAGTTTCGAGCCTATATTTTATTCGGCGATGATTTAATTAAGGACATAACTATGTATTTTACATATCCATATCTCGAATTTAAACCTTAATAAACATTATAAATAGAGGAAGTAGTTGCATAATTCAACGCAATATTTTTAGGCACTACGAATATTGGTTTTAGTTGTCTTCCATCTAATACATTATTAGTATTCTGTTTTAACTACTCAAAAATCCTAATACAATATTAAACATTAGAAATTTTCGTTGGTTGGATATTTGTTACTTAATAACGCAATAACGTCCGTATGGAAAACCATTCAAATAGGCGACATACCATGATTTAATACACTTATAGGTGGTCCCGTCACGAGCTATGAGCGTTGACTTTGAATGCGCAGTACTTAGTCATTTTATGAGTGTGTCTGTCTGTCTTTATGGCGCGACGTGAATAACTGTTAAATATATAAATAAATGTTACATACATTCTTCCGCGCTCGCCCTAAAAGAAGAGATTCAAAGTGTATGGAAATGACGTTAATCAGTCACGTGAAATACGTCATTCCGTTGCATTTTGTATCGTATCTGTTAGCGAAGCGTGAGGATAATGTTACTTTGTCTACGGGCCCTGGGCCCCAACCATGAGCTCTTATTGCAATGTTAATTAAGTTGTGCGACAGTGACAGATGTATGCACGTCACATAGATCTGTCTCGTAAATGAGTGAAACTATCATGGCAATAAGAGCTCATGGTAAGGCCCCTGTACTTTTTAAATAATTATACTGTTCATTCTGCAGTGTTTCTGTAGAATTATCGAAATACAAAACATTACATCTCTTTTGCATGAACTAATCGACAATAAATAATCTCGTTCGTGTAATTGACTAGAACATAACTAGTTTGGGACCTTGGGTTGATGATCGTCAAATTATTTATTCGGTGTCCGTTGCCGGTTGGTTCAATGCTTTCAACAGATTTAGTTACTCATAGTTTGTATGTAAATTTACGATTTTTTTTCCTTTCGTGGTTAGCCTTCTAGCTGTGCCCCGCGGTTTCACCCGCGTAGGCATAACTTTATGGGTAACCCTATTTTATTATTACTAAAGGAGCCTATGTTACTCCTTGTAACATCAGTTAACTGCCAGTAAAAGTCCCGTTAAAATCGGTCTGGCCGTTTCTGAGATTAGCCGGTACAAACAAACACACAGACAGGTACAACCCGTTTTTATGTAAGTACCGTAACACTTTCATATTATGCATTTAGTGAAAAGCTGTCAATTTGGAATTGCAAAAAGACACTCCAATTTTATTTATCTGTATAGATTAAAACGAGCAATTTTCGAATCATATGTAAATTTATTTATTTAGCGCATTTCTGAATTTAGATACATTTTCGCATATAAGTAATTAAAATTTGCTGGGGCGTAGCGGTTTATAATCTACGAGTTTCGCTTTTAAGGTAAAATTTTACTAAGTATAAACCTAGTTGTATTTTTGTGTATAACTTTATTTTATGGTTGTGGTTCTGCATACCGACTGCAGCCGTTATAGGAGGACTTCAGTGACATACACCAAACAGTAGAATTATGTATATATAAAGATATTATGTAAGAGCTACAATTAGAGCCTTTTAGATTTATCTCGTTATTTTTTGCATGACTTAAACGTTACACAAAAACTAATTGAATTTGAGGTGAAACATATTATTTACTAGCTGTGCCCCGCGGTTTCACCCGCTTAGAGTTAATTTCTTATGTTTTTTTAAAAATAAAATTAGCCTAAAACCCTCCTTGAAACATCAGCTATCTGCTAGTGAAAGTCCCGTTAAAATCTATCCAGCCGTTTAGGCGTGATGCCGAGGCGCGATGCGTAATACCAAGGGAAATGGGGATTCGTTTTTATATATAAGATTACATGTACATACATGAACCGTTTGTGTGGGCATAACACTTCTATACATCTATACAGATAAATGAAATTGCAATGTCTGGATTTCCAAATTGACAGTTGTCACTAACTGCATATGAAAGTAGGTATACCTACCTACATACCTACACGGAACATACAATCAAAAAGAAATCTGTCTGTTTGTTCCGACTATTCTCTGAAACGAGTTTACTACTAACAGGTATCGGTGTACCGATAAGGGGTAGGCAGAAGTGTTGTCACAACAGCCCACTTTTCACCGAAGTTGATTAAGTGCCAACGTGACAGAAGGCGAGTCTATCGCCGTCTCAGGCATTATACATACGTCTTTGAATGTCTGCTTAATACACCCATCACTGCTGGTTAGGTAATAAGGTTGCTCTGGGTATTATCTATACATCTATACAGATAAATAAAATTGAAGTGTCTGTTAGTAATTCAAAAATAACAGCTTTTCACTAAATGTATATGAAAGTATACACGCTACTGACACTAAAAACCAAGTTTTAAAATTGTTCTCTGTCTGTCCGTCTGTTTGTTCCGGGCAATCTCCGAAACGGCTGTACGGATTTTCACTGACAGGTAGCTAATGTTACAAGGAATAACTTAGGCTACTTTTAATTTAAAAAAATATAAGTGTTCAGCGAGGCACCTACGAAATTAACTCTACGTGCGGGTGAAACAGCTAGTCATTCTTATATCTCTGATGTTAAGACATGTTTTTCAATGTTTATTTGTGAACGGTTCCAGGAGGACGAAGGGTGTTGTCGGTCCGGTGAGAAACCAGGGTTTGTGCGGTGCTTGCTGGGCCTTCAGCACGGTTGGTGTTATGGAAACCATGGCTGCCATCACCTCGGGCAAAATGACTTTGCTTAGTGTTCAGGTAATATTGCTTTGCCATACTTATATCATCTCCCTGGCCTTATCCCATGTATTTTTGGAGTCAGAAAAATATAACCAAGTTCATATCCAAATGTCGTGATTCCAGGAGATTATAGACTGCGCAGGTCTTGGTAACAGCGGGTGCTTGGGCGGAGACATCTGCCTTCTGCTGGACTGGCTCCAGATCACCAATACGGCAGTGCAGCCGGACAAGGAATACCCCTTGCAGCTCACCAACGGCGTGTGTAAGGCTAACAAGACTGCCAGCGGAGTGCGCGTCAACACTTTCACTTGCGACGAGTAAGCGTTTACCTTGTTCGACATGATTTTTATATTATGGGCTAGGTGTGTCCTAACCTTACCGCTGCCCCCGCGACGGTTGGTGTATCCATAACGTATTTTCTACGTTAAAAAAGGTGTCCTACGGTTCCACAGCGTGGACTCAGTTTTATATTAATATTTTTTCCCCTTTTGTCTAGTGGCAACAAGCGTTACTGCGGAACACTGGGTTCGATCCCCGGGTAGGGCAATATTATATTGGGCTTTTCCAATGTTACGATTTCCTAGTAACAGCCCGGTTTTGTACCCGGTAACTGTAACTGGCGAAATATACTATGAGTACACCTCTGCTTCCTGCTTCGAGAAATACAGGTGTGAGCTTATATAAGTATTTTTTTCGTATGTGCCTAGCTAATTTATGATTTGCAACGTCAAATATCTACGAGTGGGAATTCCGTCAAAACTAGCTCAGCCATTTCGGAGAAGAGACAAATTAAAAATAGTTTATTGTGAATTAAATGCTTTTTGTATGAGTAAAAATTTATTAGAACGTATAGACACTTGGATCTACTGTATGTATCAACTATGAATAGCAAACCCAACTGATGGGCAATGGCCTCTTTACAATTTTTGGCATCGGTGACAATTCTAACAGTACGTTTCCGAAACGTTTTTATTGCTAGTCGTTCACAAGATTAATTCATCGTCTAGCCATAACCGTTTATAGACCACAAATTCCAAATTCGATTTCAATTGTACCTTCCAGTTTCGTAGGCAAAGAGGAGAGCATTCTGGAAGCGATAGCGACCCACGGCCCGGTGACAGTGGCGGTGAACGCGCTCATGTGGCAGAACTACCTCGGAGGAGTCATACAATATCATTGCAGGTAACCAACATTCATTTATAGAAGTGATAGAGAGCCGTCGTGGCCGTGGGGTTTGCGCAGTCGCCTGCTACGGAAGTTTGAATCCCAGCTTGTATCAATGATTTTTTTCTAAAAATTTGTTGCAACGATTTCACACTACGTGATTTACGGTGAAGGAAAACATCGTAAGGAAACATGTATATGTTTGAGATGTAATTCAAAAACGTATGTATAGTGCCTGAGACGGCGATAGACTTATCATAATGAAAATAGGCTGACAATTATCATAGCGCGATTTAAACTTGCGTTTGCGCAGCAGGTGAGTGCGGCCACCACTGCTTTTACCCTCACGACGTTTTCCTTCACGGTAAAGCACGTGGATTTAAACTTGCGCCCCTTGCACACCAGCTGACTGCTCCAACCACTCATCCATTAAGGGTAGGAAGTCGAAATGTCAAAAAAACTTTGTATTATTTCCAGTGGAGCACCAGTAGACCTCAACCATGCAGTCCAACTGGTTGGGTACGATCTGACAGCCGAAGTGCCATTTTACTGGGCGAAAAACTCGTGGGGATCCGATTTTGGTATCGGTGGATACCTCAAGCTGGCTGTTGGCTCCAACATTTGCGGATTGGCCAACGAAGTAGCCTCTATTGACGTTAAGAAATTTATATAGGGACCAGACACACGTGGTCCTTACAGTGCATTTGATTGCAGCACCACCTACCGGGCGTAATGGTTAATCAACTCATCTTGGAATTATACAAAAATATTTTTTCATAGGTCGTAATTACACACGAAACGTATTCCTGACAAACTTTATATTGCCATATACATTTTTAAGGTGGACCACTTAGGGGTAAATTATTTTGCGTCCTATTCTCAGTACCCCTATCGCGATTTTGTCACCGTTTTCCTACGCTGTGTTGGCTAAGGTCTCCGCCGAATGTTTGTATGAGATATTGTATAGCGCCTCCTAGCGGTAACGTGAAGAACTAAAATATTTTCGTTGACGCTAGCGAGTATAGATTACGCAAACGGTGCAAAACTCGTGAAATGGGTACATAACTACCGAATATATACAAAACAATCATAAATTTCGGTCAGGCAGTTTCGATACAAACACTGACGCGGTAATTTTATACAAGACAAAATATATTTCAACCGATCAACGTCCTACTATGTAAGCAAAAGTATACCTCATAGTCTGAATATGTGCCTTTATGAATTTTATAGCAATATTAGTTAAGTAATTAGTGCTATAAGTTTTAAGTATTTATCTTAAACTATGTGGGTGTACTATAAGTACACCTCTGCCTACCCCTTAGGGGTAGTTACTAAAATAAAGTTGTCAACATTTTGCAATTTGTATAACAAATTTTTTTTGACTGTTTAAGTCGCGTTTCTGTCAAATTTTAATTCTTCGGGGTGAAGTGATGCATAAAGTCACTGGCACAGTTTATAAATAAGCTTTACAAGCAGTTCAAATCTAGGAACAAATCGTTCGAAATATCACACTCACACAGACGCGCATCTACGAGAAAATATTCGAAATAGGCATTGTTGTGTAGTCTGCTTGGGGCTCGAAGTAAAATGCTGCGTACTTTCTTTAATACGTTTATTCCGACGAGAGGTATCAAATAAAATAATAATAAGTAGAACAAATGAAGAGCTAACACTGTTTGCCGTTGGAAGGAAGCCTCTTGAACGTACGTATATTAAAATTTGTAGCGGGTAAGTAAATTCTCACGCCAAAGGTCGGGGGCTCACAATGCATAGATAAGTACGAAGTTCGCTGCGAGTCGCGCGCGCCCCTTGGTGTTGAATAGCCGAACTGATGTTTCAACAGGCATAATGACAGTAAGAGGTATCAAACAAGTTGTCAGTCACGTGTTTGCCTGTTGTCAGTCACGTGTTTCAGCGACATTTTACAAAACTTCAATACGACAAATCTACAATATTCTAACAGTAAATAAAAGAGTCACCTCGTCAAAGTTACCGAAGATTTGTATGGGATCGAAACAGCGCCTCTGTCGGCCCAAACTATTGTGAGCCCATACAAATCTCCGTTTACGTCGACGTGATGACTTGTGACGGCGATTTTAAAACACATCATATTATGTTACCCGCCCGCCTAAGCGTGTGTAAAATTCATAGCATGCGTTATTTAATTTAAAGTCAAAGTCATTAGATTTTTTTACAAAGTACTTTCATATCAGTCAGAATGGCATTATTTTACAGGATTATACATGCTTCCGCCAGGTTCGGAAGGTTGCTTTTACTGAGAACTGTTTACTCAAATATATTATAATAGAATATTAATTGATATTCAATGTAATTGATTACATTCCTAATAATTGTTGACCCTCATCATTATGTCAGCCTTATTCAGCATTAAGGCAATCTTAGTTTCCACCAAAATCGGCCCATCGACTGCTTTGAGTAATTTTCTCTATTCCACATAGTTTTGTTACATTTAAAATCAGAGCGTTTATAAGTACGAAAAAAAACCTTAAGCTACTGAATATTAAGGTCGAATTAGACTGCAAAAACTACAAATGGCAGCTGACAGACATCTTTGTGATAAGTTATTTATATTTCTTATTTTTGAAAAATATTTTGTATATTTTTGGAATGTTGTTTTCTCTGAGATTTTACTATTTCGAAAAATATTTTATTTCGTCGTGTTGCTCTTGTGTCACACATAAATTTAAACAGAGATACGTATTGTAAATTCACACTTATGTCAATATCAACTAAGGCTCATTTTCAGTGCAATAAACTCACATTATATACGATATGGTAGTGGTAATTATATAATAAGTAGGTAAATATCCTTCCTATATCTTTATTTTTTTAATATTTTTATTTTTTCTTAGGCTATATCCTAACTGATTTTATAACTTGCCTTTTATATTCAATTTTTAATAAAATATACATATTAGGAAATAGTAAATAATTAGAACAAAAATGCTCTCTATTGACACATTGTTATTAGTTTTTGAACGATTCAATAAACGTGTTTTTATATTTGTTTTTTTTTTCTTTATTTCCCATAACCTAGGGACCTACCATCATTGGTTTAAGCAGAGCGTATTAAGAACTTCTGAGCGTTTTATTATGGTACCGTAAAATTAAGCGTCAAAGCTAATAATAATACGCGCTACTTAAACGATCGTAGTTGGCCACCCGTTTACAAATACAATAATTTAACGGTATTTCCCGATCGAATTTCAAAGCTGTCCACCTAACAGAAGGTCGGTTCCAAATAATTTTATGGAAGTAGCGATACTTACAGGTAATCTAACGTTATACCACTTTGTTTATGGCTCACCAATCTATGTGTTGTATTGCGGTAAACTATATAAATAGGTGCCACTTTCATACATTTATTTGCAACATTAAAATAACTTACCAACGTTATTGCACTGCTGTTTGTATTTAAAATGTAATGTAAAGTCATCACTTTATTTTACCATTAAGGAAAACACTAGGTACTAAAAGCAATGTTTAGGTACCTAGTATGTATGTATTGCAACTACCTCTTTGGTATAGTGGTTAGTAAGTTCGCCTGCCAATCACGAGGTCCTGGTTCGGATAAAAATAGATAGGTTTTTCTGTCAAGAAATTCACAATAAATGCCCGGAGTTTCCAGTTGTCGGGGTTTCCACCCCTGTGCCTCGGAAACTGGCCGTACTGTAAGTTATAATCATGCAATAGGGTATAATTTTGTATGTAACATTAATAGATAACGTATGAAGACAATACTCTATTGTTAGTAGAGCGTAGGCAAGTTGCCCGTACCTACCTAATGCTTACAGGAAAATTATATTATAACTAAACTTTACCGTCACAACAATCTGCACATACCTAATTAAGTGCTTACTACAGGGATTCGTTTATTAAGAGCAAAAACATGTTAAAATATAAATTAAAGTCGATAATCATGTTACAATTATTAGGGATGACGTTCTTGCTTTTGAAGACTCAGTCGTACTTGAATAATGTGTACGAAGGTGCAAAGATGACCAGTGCCAACGAAGTGTACAATATACAACATTATGTCCAATTCAATTCATATTTGAGGAGGTATAGCAAGAATTACAGTGGCGATGAATACTTTAGAAGATTACACAATTATAGGGTAAGTTTACTTTCATTGAATTTTATCAATTACTAGCTTTGAGATCGTATGTTCAAAGTTTTAACCCCCATTTAACCTCTTTGGGGGTGGAATTTCGGAAATCTCTTTTAAGTGTGTACCTGCGCCTTACCAATAACACACCCTTCAAATTTCATGTTTCAAGGACAAGTGGTTAAGACTGTATGTCAGTCGGTAGGTACCTTTATAAGTCACTAAGAAACGGTTTTCCGAAGTTCCACTTCTAGAGAGTGAAATGAGGAGTAGAATTTTATGTAATACTTTTATTCTTTGGGTTGAATACATGTTAGATGAGTGACCCTGATTGGCCCTTCTCAGAAGGCTCAGCCAGCAGTTGCTTGAAGATTGCTTGCAAAATCTTAAAGATATTATATTTGACCATTCAATTACAGGAATCTCTCGATGAAATCGCAGCATTGAATGCACTCGAGGGTGCGGAAGTGTTCGGTGAAACGATATATGCTGATATGTCCAAGAAAGAATTCGCCAAAATGATGTCGTTTAGAGATACAGAGCCAGAGTCCCCGTGCATAAACAGAGGTGCTTCGAGTTGCGGCATAACTCCCCGTACTTCGAATGAAACCTGTGGCAGCGAAGTTGACGTTAAATGTGATTGGTGAGGAAGTCAATATCAATGAATTTCTACATAAAGATGGTACTATCACTTAAAAAAAGAATTATCTAATAATTAAAATATATTATTAAAGGGAGTCCCTGTAGGCAAGGTTCCGAAGATACTGGCAGTTTTCCCCCTTTGAATGGCTAGACTAATTCTTTGTCCGAGGCTGTTGTTGAAGTAGCTGCCAGCTCTTCGGTCTCCTGTGATGGCGACTAACCTTTTAGTTATTTTGTAAAAATATGTTGTTTAGTCTGTAAAAAGCCTTATAATTCAATATATACTAGCGCTGCCGCGCGGTTTCACCTTCGTAGATGTAATTTCTTTAAAAATATTAGGGCCCCGCGTGTCACCCATGAAATTATCTCTACGCGGGTAAAACCACGGGGCACAGTTAGTATGTAATATAAAAATATAATGTATAAGTGCATGAACAGTCAGCTTTGATTACACAATAATTATTCTTTAAGAAATGGTGAGGAAATAATACCGTAACAGTTAGGAATCATTTATGTCCACATTAACACGATACAACATAAATAACTTACGATTAATAACATTGAATTGTGAATTCATCCTTTGAGTAGTCCATAATGAACATTAATATTTTCAGGCGCAACAAAGGCTACGTGACGGCTGTTTTAAACCAGAAGAAGTGTTCGGGTTGCTGGGCCTTTAGTATTGTTGGTGTCATGGAAACAATGGCAGCCAAAAACAAGTTAGGCCTTAAAAATCTTAGCGTACAGGTAAGCTATTACAGTACGCGGTATATATAACATGTATAACCCTGTATAATTATGTCATTCTGAAGACTTGAAAGTACTTTGTAAAAAGTCTAATCCAAAAAATATATTTTTTGACTTTGACTTTGACTTTGTACCTAATATATTTGCTTTCCAGCAACTGATCGACTGTGCGCCCTCGAATCACTGTAAAGGGGGCAACGTAGGGGAAGCACTCCACGGCTTATGCTTAAACAATACCGCTATAACTTTAGAAGAAAACTACCCGCTGACTCTAACTGACGAGTCCTGCAGACCAGTACCCGAGACCAAGGAGGATATACGTATATCTTCGTGGTCTGTTACATGGTACGCCTGGTTTTTCTGTATTATAAGTTAGTGCACGCCCACGACCACACCATTTTCATGTGTGCCTGACGATCACGAGGTATTGGGTTTGATTCCTCAGGCAAAAAATGTATGCTGGGTTTTCCTGCTATTCACAATAAATGCCTGGAGTTTGGAAGTTGAAGGTGATTCCACCCAGTGCCTCGGAAAGCACGTTAAGCAGTCGGTCCTACACCTGATCTCTCTCCGTCTCTCCGTCAGATTGCCGTCCCATTGGACTATGAGAGTGAATAGTGTGCACCTGTGTTTGCGCACTATAATATCTCCTGCGCAGATGGCTACTTCCCGTTGAGATTAGCCGCTATGAACGAAATTCGGTTAGGAAGATTTATTTATACATGTGAGAAAATTGCACAGCGCGTCTAGCGTTCATGCAAAGAACTAAAATGCTCAAACAACAAAATATTGCGATTACGTGACGAGTGCATTATTACGAGTCTGAGATAGATTTTGATAGTGGCAACGTTTTCAAAATTGGATTTGATGACGCTCGAAATGTGTTGATCTGCTAACTTTAGAATTCAATCACAACCTTCCTCCGAAAAAGTATTAACACAATTCGAGCCACACTATCTCAAATTAAATTAGTCTCCGTTAAAACAGGTGACAACTTATATCTTTGACTGGCTCTTGTTTCAGTGAAATGGATGAGCAAGACATGGTGAACTGGATCGGCCACAATGGACCTCTGATCGTCATCATCAACGGAGCTCCCCTTCACTACTACATCAATGGCATTATCCGTAGAGCTTGCGTGTGAGTCCTTCATCATCTCCTTGGCCTTATCCCGTGTATTGTTGTGGTCGGCAATTAATTAAACCTGATGCGGTACATCACCTGATTTTTATAAGAAGCGACTGCGACCAGACCTTCGTAACCCCTATTACGCGAAAAATCGGTAATCTGGGTTAAATGGGTTAGACTATCTAAGACCTCCAACTAAGGAGGGAACTCGAGCATTCATGTATCTACTACCTTGGGTTACGGTTGCTTAACTTCCACCCAATAACCAGACAGTAAGAGGCGACTAAAAGGGGGCCGGAGGGCCTGCTGGCGGTGGTTGGGGTGGAAGCTTTGACCACCGAGCCGCGGGCCCGGGAAGGTGCCGACCACAGCGAGGTCTCCAGGGGCGGCGATTCAGCTGCCCTGGGGATATGCCCCGGCAAGGTGTGGGGGGACACCGGTGCGATCTATCAGAGTACCCGGAGTCCCCCCTGAGCACTGAGGATGGCCACCGGGGGGGTTTTAGTGCGGTAAAAATCCCACATACCCCGATCTGCTTCTCCTAGGGCGGTCGGGGACATTTTGAAGGTTTTCCCCTCGTCAATAAAAAAAAAAACGGTTGCTTAACTTCGCTAATATAATGATGTGCACTCGTATATTATATTGTGTACAGTGCCACGAACTTCTCTTCGATGTGCTTATTTTACCTAGAACAGGTGGCCAAAGATGATCGTTCGAAGTCTTTCAAGCCGTATACATGTAGTGCCTAAGACGGCGATGAACTCGCCATATGTTACGCTCGCACTTAATCATCTTCGGTGAAAAGTGCGTGTTGTTATTACAGCACCCCTTTTTATTGCAGTCGTAGCAAGAATGGTGGCGGCGAGTCTTTCAACCATGCAGTTCAGATCGTGGGTTACGACCTATCAGGCGGCACTCCTTACTACATAGTCAGGAACTCTGAAGGCACCAACTTCGGTATTGATGGCTACGTGAAGATTGCTTTTGGAGATAACGTCTGCGGCATCCAAGATGAAGTTGCGCGTTTAGACGTGTCTATAGATTAGTTTATATAGACAGATTAGCCCCGTGGTTTCTCTCAGATTCAATAGACAGACTCAATTTCATGGGACTACTTTATTCCGCGGATTTCAATTTTTTTTCAAGTAAAATCTTTTTAAGATCAACTATATGCCAGTGATTAGATGCCATTCTCGTTACAATCGGTCCAGACGTTTCAGAGATTCACGCAGACAGACGAACAGACGGACAGACTTTCAGACAGTTTCTTCTCAGTAAATGCAACCTTCCGAACCTGGCCTACCCGAAGCATGTATAATCCTGTATAATTATGTCATTCTGACGATTTTAATGTTCTTCGTAAATAGTCTAATCGAATAAAGATATTTTTGAGTTTGAGTTATGGACACACAGAAAAAAAAATTTCAATGTGAGTACCGTTTATACATTCATTTGGAATTACAAACAGACACTTTAATTTTATTTATCTATAGATAAGATAGTATGCATAGATAAGTAAGTAGGTACTTTTTAGTTATTCTAGTTTGTCATTTATATTTATACTAGCTCGAGGCTGCCTCGTTGATACATCACACATTTAGTATCGTTTCTACTAACGCAAGCGTGAGGATAATGTTATTATGTCTAGGCCTGCTGTAAGCCTAGCCAAAGTGACATTAACCTCACGACTCGCTAGTAGAAACGATAAAAAACGTATGGAAATTACAAAAATTTACGTGACAGAAGTCATTCCCGTTCATTATGTATCGTTTCTACTAGTGCAGCGTGAGGTTGATGTTACTT
The DNA here is from genome assembly GCA_964035505.1 of Watsonalla cultraria. Classification (NCBI taxonomy): domain Eukaryota; kingdom Metazoa; phylum Arthropoda; class Insecta; order Lepidoptera; family Drepanidae; genus Watsonalla; species Watsonalla cultraria. The sequence goes on along the minus strand of OZ037732.1, from coordinate 4,516,493 downwards.
TGGCTAGGCTTACATCACCCGCGTTATTCACTAAGGTTTCTCAGCGTCGAACTCGACGACGAGCGTTGGTTTCAATTAAATAAAGAATAAGGTTTAATTTCGTATCTTTAAAACCGACATTCGACGATGAGTGCGACGCTGAGAAACCTTAGTGAATAACGCGGCAGGCCTTCGTTCATCATTACATGTAATCAATACATATATAAATTAATCCCTATTTCCCTTGGTCACGTCATGCCATCACGCGTGAACGGCTGGACCGATTTTACCGGGGTACTGGCAGATAGCTGATGTTTCAAAGAGTGGCTTAGGCTAACTTTATTTAGAAAACATAGGTTCTGCGAAATAAAACATGCAACTACATCTACGCGGCTAAAACAGCGGGGCACAGTTAGTATAGGTACTATCTGTGCCCCGCCTTATGTCAATACAATAAATATAAAGTAGGCTTTATATTTATTGTATTGACATAAGTATCCTTTACTAATTAAGTATCTGCCATTGATAAAGGACAACGCTTATCGCCTACTGGTCGTCTAGATGTGGTTTGCTATATAAAGTTGATTATTTTCATACGTCTGCGGTATTCAACCACTATTTTATTTGATAACATACACCAGCAAGTTGGCATAGGACTTGTGACTTATTTGGTTGCTAATTAAGTATATCTTTAATAAAGCTTATTGCCTAAGAATGAAAATAAATAGGTCCACACCATCCCAGAAGGGTCCCCTAAGGAGTAAGCAGAGGTGTTGTAATAAAACCACTTTTCACCGAAGATGATTAAGTGCCAACGTTGGTGAGTCCATCGCCGTCTCGGACATTATACATACGTCTTTGAATTATTTCTCAGACATATGCAGGTTGCCTTACGATTTTTTCCTTCACCTTAATTTGCTCGTGGTGTGTGTGCTATCACTAGCTATATAAGTTTGTTGAAAAACTTACTGGTACAGACCGCTGGGATTCTAACTTACGTTGCTTGCGTAGCAGAGACACTCAAACCTTACAGCCACCGCGGATCTCTTAATAAGTTAATTGTTCTATATAAAACTGGTTACTTACTGAAGTCACATGTAATGTGAGTCTAGATTAACAGGGCATTTAAAACAAAAACAAATATAATTTTCACGAAAGTGGTTCCCAAAACCATTAAAGTATTCCTCACCTTATTATTAAATGGTACTATCATATGTTTCCTTATCCTTATTATATTCGTAACGCTGTTTTCACTATGTACAACTTTCTTTAAGTTTACTATTAATTAAAACAAACCAAGAATCGTTGTTAAATATATTTTTAAAGGTGAGATTTAAATTCACTGTATTTACAGTTTAATATTTATTTCAGTTAAAATAATAGTTAGTACCTTCTTGGCACGATCCCGAGAGACACCGACTTGGGACAACTTTTCTACCTTTAATTAGTTTTAAGTACTGTTCCTTGTGATGTGAAATGATAATAATTCAGTTCACCATATATTTCTTAGGTTTATTTAAAGAAATGTGTATTATGTATTTGTAATTGCAAGTCTACTTAAGAATACATGATACATTTTGAGAGGTGATATCACTTTTCACACAAAATAGGCACACTTATTCGATGACTGTATGTATCTAGTACATTGTAGGTACTTGTATATTTTAGAGGTTAGTCCGATATCGTTTCTATATAAGTGTCGGAAGTTGATAACTTCACATCAGTTGGGACGCAGCTGTCACACGAACGACTTGTTGCTGCGGTGAGTTATATTTGTTTTTATTTTGTTTCGATAATTTAAACTATTACAGATAGGCAAACATTATCAGGTTTTGGCAACAAACAGTTTATTATGTCGACGAGTTTTTTGTGGACGTGTGTTCTTCTTAATAATAAAAGCGATAATGTTTATTGGTCGAGATAAGAATGAGTGGTTAATTTGTACGGCGGTGAACAATTGATTGTTATTTTACAAGAGGTTTCACCGTTTTCATAAACTTCGTGCACTGTACGTTATTTTACTATAGAATACTTATACAAACGTTGTATTGCCATATATTTTTGGAGTGGATCACCCGTTTCATGTAGGGGTATGAAAAATAGATACCGATTCTCAAATCTACTCGATATGCACACCAAACTCTGTCTGAACAATTTTTTATACGGTTTTGAAAACGGCTGGCCGTTTCGAAGGAATTTGCTAACAAACACCGCGACACGAGAATTTTATGTATTGCATTTAAGTTGTAACATAATATTATCAAGATCGCGGTTAAACCCCCGCTGAAACCTGACATTCGTGAATTAAACATTAGTTTGGGCATTTCATAAAACAGTACTAAAAATTCAAAGCTTAGAAGTTCCTAATACGCACTGCTTAAAAGGTCGTAAGTAATTGGGCACTAGTCATTACAATTTTTTTTTCAGTGGGTTATACTGCCTATAATTAAAAATGGTGACACTAACAATCGAAGACTATGGCACGTTCAAAAACGAGACGGTGAAGAAATTCACCTGGAGATCTACTGCTGGCGTGTCTGTGTCGGTCATCTCTTACGGGGCTATCATACAGAGCATCAAGGTTTGTCTAAATAATATAGTATCTTCGATAGTGTGAGTAGACTTACTTTTATATCGACCTCTGTTTGATCGATTTACTTATCTCTCAAGTCCTATAAAATACCAAGTTCTTTCGGTACATAAACGTACATCACCATCATAGAATCCTTATAGTTGATACTTTCGCGGGATGGTAACGGATCCAACACAACAATACAATACAAGTCTACATATAATTTGGCTGTGATCTTCCGTAAGGAGAAGCTATTGTCCCCAAGAAAGCAGATTACATTTTGAATTGGCAGCCCGAGGAATGGTGTTTATATCGCCATTGGCGGTCATATTTAAAATTATTTTATTCAAAATTACATGCCATAAGTGCCTGACTGAATACCAGCCGTTTTTAATATTCTATGTATCATTCATTTAAGTTAGATAAAGATAACCAAATCATCATTTTGTCCATACTTTCATTCCAATAACTTATCGCTAGTTACCATTATCGTGAAAATTAAAGGTAGATAGGTCAAATCTGACAATTAACTTGGGATAGCAATTCATCTGTCAGCTTTGACAGGTTATTGAAACGGCCATATTCTAACATGATTGGTACCATATCATCCAACGTGTCAACATCATTGTCTCCAGGTACCAGATAGGTATGGCCTGGTGAAAGATCTGGTCCTCGGCTTCGATGACCTGAAGAGCTACGTGGAACGGAACACACCGTATTTGGGTGCAGTGGTCGGGCGTTGCGCCAACAGGATCGGAGGGGCTTCTTTCGACATCGATGACGTCACTTACAACGTTGCTAAGAACATAGGAGAGAACCATCTGCACGGCGGGATTGTCGGATTTGATAAGGTAACTAATTACCAACGTATAGCGGGCGACACCAAATTGGGCCACCTACTACCATGGGACCGATCCTTTTAACTGTATTTTTCATTATTTAATTGCGAATTCTTTTACGATTTATATATTTATAAAAACAAAATTTGACATCTCGTTGACCTAAGTGGCCAAAGATATGGGAGTTTAAGGTTGATTGTACGGCTGAGGCCTTATAGTACCATAGTCCCCCTTATAAAAACATAGATTAAGATGGTACTTGGTTTAACAGCTCCATCTCTTTCTGTGAGACTGGTTTCAAAAGGGACGGATATAGTTTTAGGCCGAGTATTGTCTACTCATGGATTCAACTCTGCGATCTCTCTGCGAGTTCCGCGGATCACCCATGAAATTACCTCTACGCGGGTGTAACCGCGGGGCACGGCTAGTTATAAATAAATTAATTGTAGGTGAACTGGCAATGGACGGTGAAGGACAAGGCAGTGACCCTCAGTTACCTGTCCAAAGACCGTGAGGAGGGTTACCCAGGGGACCTGGTCACTAATGCCACGTATGAATTGACTGAAGACTCCTTCCGTCTCGAATTCCTCGCCACCACCACCAAGAAGACCGTCATCAACTTGACCAACCACTCGTACTTCAACTTGGCTGGCCACGACACTGGTGCTCAGGAGTTGTACAACCACGTTTTTGTCATCAATGCTGATAAGTAAGTTTGATTTGCGAGTTCTTCATCTGAATATTTTACTAAATTCACATAAATCAGTCATTTGTTTACGTGTTTTTCCGACATTATTCAAAACTTCAAAACGTCAAATGATGCCCAAATGAAGCAAGCGTTCTCATTGCAAAAATGAGGCAAATGTACTGATTGTACTTAGTAACCTAATTATGTTTACTGCCCAACTTTATCCGAATAAGTAGGTAGTATATAGAGCCAAAAGTACTTGGTTACATACAGTAAAAAAATAATGTCATGCCGCCATACCGATTCTATTACCGATTATAAATTCAATTTGTGTCTGTAATTGTTTAATTGTTCAGTGTTCTAGTAATTAATTGTCAAAAATACATAATCTCAAGTAAGTACTTATTAGTTGGACAATGCATTTTAGACCTAAATAATCCTCCTATTTTTGCTGAGCGCCCGTGATGACACATGAAGGAGTAAAATTACATATATTTTTCAGGATCACAGAGACGGACGCTAATTCGATCCCAACAGGCAAGTTGCTTGACGTGGCTGGCACGCCGTTTGATATGAGAGTGCCTACCAAGTTGGGTAACGTCATCAATACACAACCCAACTTATTCGATGACAATTTCTGTGTGACTACTTATGGGAAAGATGTAAGTTTTTGTTCCACACTTTGAAATTTTAAACTCTAAAATGCTTGTGTGTCTGTGCGTTTGTTCCATCGATTCTTGATTATCTAAGAGGCTGAACCGATTTTTGAGGTACTCGCAGCAGATGCTGACTGAGTTTCTTGTCGGTTCTTCTCAGAAGACTAATCTCCGAACCGGTGGCAATTTTTCGACCCGAGCCCAAATTGATTTATTTTTTCATTTTCATTTTCTTGGAGCTGTCATAAGTTATGAGCGCTTACCTTCACACTTTAAACACTATATCATAAAAATTATACCGGAGTATTCATTTTATGAGACTATGCCTGCATGTATATATAAAATAACAGAGGGTTCATAACTCTTACAGCACCTGTAGGTATACAAATATATGCTTATTCTAAAACACAATTCCAGTTGGTCACCTTTGTATCGCGCGTGGTCCACCCACCCACGGGTCGCTGGTTGGAGATCTACAGCGACCAGCCAGGAGTCCAGCTCTACACCAGCGACGGTTTACCTTCTCCCAACGAACCAGCGTTAGTCGGCAAATCTGGCGTGGGCTACAGACGCCAAGGTGCCTTCTGTCTCGAGATCCAAAACTTCCCCGACGCCGTGCATCACGCTAACTTCCCTAAAGCTATTCTCAGTCCCGGGGAAGTCTATAGGAACAAAACCTATTTCAAATTCGGTGCCGATAAAACGAGTAGCCCTATAGTTGTGCCCGCGTAACGTCGAAACTTACGATGTCCTGTTTTTTGCTGTTATTTTTATATCAAATAGGCATTTCATATAACAATTTAACTTTACACTGTCACTCGTGCCAATAAATCGGAACACGTGATATAAACTACTTACTTATTTATTAAAGCAATCTTTAATGTAATTTGGGTTACAATAATTTTATAATTATTTATATAAAAACGTAAATATAATGAATAAAAGTCATTATTTTCTTAAAATGTAAATTTTTATTTTAAAATTATATTAACCTAATTCATAGCAAATTATATGTTTAACTTAGATCTTTTGACAACTCTTAAGACAAATTAGAAGATAAGTACCTAAGTAAAGTTAGGAATTATAAGTAGTTATCAAGTTTTTAATTACAAATTACATAGAAGGTACCTACTTAATGGAATTTCTAAGCTATCTTTCAATTTAAGAAAACCTTCACTAAGAACACAAATCTAGTGGCAGGTTTTTCAAACTCAAATCGTCGATCTACTTCATAAAATAAATACCAACTTATCGCCCAAAATTGTATGTCAGATTATGAGTCTGATTGCCTGGATATATGCTACCTGCTATTGCTACTAGTGAAGAACATATGTTTTACAAAATACGATTGGCACTACAAGTAGAAAAATAAGCTACTCGTAACTGGAACTTGTGCAATTCTTAATAACTATGCGAACGAAATTCACATACCATATCAGCAAAATTATCTATTTAGACTATGACAAATTAAATACTAAACAACGAGTCCAAACAGAACTCATTCTTACAACCTTATATTTAGAGTTTACATCAGCTATCCCTATAAGGTGGCTTGTACGCCGTTTTGTCCGTTGACATTGTCTCCGTTCTCCTTAATCTGGTCTCCCCACGTGAGGTTGAGGCTGCGCTTCATGCCCTCATCAAGAGGTGGAATGAGGGATCGAGGCAGCAAGAACGTCGACAGGTTGAACAGGTCTAGGAACACCTTGTAGCGGTCACTGGGAAAATTACAGAGAAGGTTGATTTATCCATCTATACATATAAACAAAGTGTCTGTTTGTAATGCCAAATTAACAGCATTTCACTAAATGCATTTGAAAGTATAGGTTAAGTATAGGTTTTGATATTAAAAAACACAATTGTAAAAAAAGAACTCTGTTTGTCTGTAAAATAGCTGATGTAACAAGACTACACTGAAATAAAAAAATTGAGTGCCGGGAAATAATACCTACGCAGGTATTTTGGTGAAATGTGGAATAGTTCAAGATCGGACATGTTATGGATAAATCAAATTGGCCCCCGCTCAACCAAACTGGTCCTACACTAGAGGACAAAGTCTCCCATCATACACTGGGGAACAAAATTTTTCTAGTGAGCGATTCCAAATGGGATATGTTCACCAAAAGCTCAGGTTAAATACCTCTATATCCCAGTATCCAAGTAATCGGAGTGATTGTAAGTTGATGTGCCTTACCTAAGGGTAGAACGTAAATATTGGTATCCTGAAGAGCCTCCAGTGCCAAGTTGCTGGGATCCTATCATTCGCTGCACCATTATCACGTGATTATCTGTTCACAAGGAAATTTTGTCTTTTTAGTAGAAATTAGAGTAAGTACATAATCAAATGGTGAAGATAAGAAGAGTCTTTTGGCATGAAAAACTGAAGCGAAATAACGGCGCTCTAGGTAGGTGCTATACTTTATTGCGTTTTACGACTCAAAAGGAGTTTTCAGTACTATTTTTTAATCACTAAGTGAGCAGATGAACACACCAATAACATTTATATGATTGGGGGAGACGACAATGACAACATATTATGTGAGTTTGCATGGTGTGTTTCTTACAGCGCCATTTGGTGATGAGACTGTCTATATCCATGAGCAGGGTTAGAAGCTGGTGGGGCTGAGAGAAACGCGGCTCGTCGCGGTAGAAGGTAATCATAATAGCGCCTTGCAACGCACGGTGGGACAACCTGCAACCGATAAAAGCTAATTAATAGAAGGTTATGTATGATATGGTATGATAACTTATTTATGTTATAATCTAGATCATTTGAACACATTAATTGGTGACTTAAGTATTAGATGAAGATCATAAATGCTATAAAATATATCAATTCCTTCCAATCAGTTAGTAAAGCATCCTATGCTTGACCAAACAAGCATAGGATGCTTTACTTGATTCTAGAGTTAAGAATAATCTACCAGTAAATTCTGCCTTAAGTATCTCCGAAGTCCGATATCTGCTTTATTCATTTATTGGTGGTGTGACTTTATTAGCGTTGGCTTATCAATTAGGTACAATGACAACTAAGATGTGGCTTTGACCTCCTTTCGCCTCTGGAGCGGAGTGCATCGTGAACTGCGGGGTCGAAGATGGAGCGGTAGATCTCTCGTCTGTTTTCTACATCCTGAAGTCGATGTTTGCGGACCCCCTCGTTGGGCTCCCTCTACGGACAAATACTTATATATTACTTTTTAAGCCGCTGATGGTCCTGATTTCTTAATAGAGGTTGCACGTTGTCTGTAAGACCTTAGCAGGCGGACGAATAGTCAGCATTGCTATTAGTCATGTCTATGCTGCCAGAATACTTGGGCACGATCCCCTTTTTTACCATACTATGATGATATGTGGATGTCAATTAAATCTCTGCCTAGCTTATCATAATAAAAAATGTGAATTCCAACAAACTTTACATTCGTTACCTCGTTCGTATAGCATATTAGCAGCCACTAAAGGACGTTAATCTTCTAAGCAATTGTAATGCAGATGTTATGTTCCGCTTGTCAGGAATTGACATGGTCGTTATAAATGATAGTGTTCCAAACAGGTATTACCGATGCGACCTCGATGTCTTCCTTGAGCACTTTGTTGACTGTGGCTTCGAACTTGCCCCAGAAGTTGAACCCGTGGGTGTTGAGTCCTGGGGTGCGCTCCAACCACCGCTCTATCAGGGCCAGGAGAGCTGGCTCCTCCTCTGACCTAGAAAATTAAAGAAAGAACACATTAGCAACACTATGTTCGCATCTACTACTACACGTTAACTATTTGTTTCTAGAGAATATTCTGTTACTGATACCATGACTGACAATGGTATTATTTTAAAGGTTCATGGAGGTTTAAGAGAGAGTAGTTAAGAGGCCCACGAGGACTGGTTAGTCAAAGTCAAAGTCAAAGTCAAAAATATCTTTATTCGATTAGACTTTTTACAAAGTACTTTCAAATCGTCAGAACGACATGGATTATACATGCTACTGCCAGGTTCGGAAGGTTGCTTTTACTGAGAAGAACCTGGCAAGAAACTCAGTAATTACTCCTTTAAAAATATTATACAATTTTTAAAAACAAAGTAAATCACTTGAGAAATGTAAGCCCATGGACACAGTTCCAATGCACAAATGTCAATAAAAATTAACATAGAGAAAAGTCTAGTAGTTGTACTTATATCTAAATGCGTAGCTTGAGATGACCAGCCCCCACAAGCAGCACCTGTTCACAAGTATGACGAGAATGCCAGCCATCAGGTCGGTTAGCTCACTCTTCGCTTTACTAGTTTGGAAGATATAAGGAATTAGTTCCTAGGAATTAATTCCTAGGTATCTCACTATGCATTGGCTAACTTTACCTGTGTAATGCTTGCATGGCTTCTGGATCATCACCGAACACATTCTGGTAGTTCTGGTTGTATTTCACTCGAAGAGCTTGTTTCAGGCCCAACTGAAATTATAATTTTAAAACTTTTTACTCTTTATTGGTAATTCAAATATTTCCTTTGATAGACTTGGTGAGTCCTATGTTAAGTAAGTACATAAATATTATTCTCAAGTCACAATGATATGTTTATTTACTCCGTAATGTATGTGATGCCTGAATACCCATCGGACATTCTCATCTTTGATGGAAACGCAGGGTGCGTTTAAAGTAGGTATAAATATTACAATGTGACTCTAAATATTATGAAGCAGGCAAGTAGGTGTCATGTCAATGTTCATAAGTCACCTTATTTTCCAAGAGTCTGAACTGCAGACTCTGGAAGCCCGAGGCCGGACGCAGGTAGTTCCTGAAGTCCATGAAGTCCAGTGGAGTCATCGTCTCCAAAATCATCACTTGGTCCACCAGCAACTATAACCGAAACATGATCAATTTAAGTTTTTTGACGATTTTTATGAATAACTCCATCAACTTTTAAAGATTTGAAGGCGGAGGGTAAGTTATCGGTGCGGTCATAATTTAATTTCAATTTCAATTTAATTTATTGCTTTCAACATACTCTTAACCTAGCACTTACAGGTATGGACAGTAAGACTTATTCTAGATTAATAATATGGACCCTGTTGGGCACAGCAATTTTGGAGAGAGGACTTACACTAAGTATATTATATTTACATTTATTTTACCTTTATTTATGCAATTATATAATTTCTGTTTTTATTTAAGGTTAATAATGAATTCTTATATACTAATAAATTCTATTACCTATGTTTTATTATATTTTATTTATATGTTTATAAGTTTTCAGCCGCGTAGACTTGATTTCATGGATGACTTTATTTTCCAGAACCCTATCATTTAAATAAAAGCACCATCAACTGTCTGCCACTGAAAGTCCCGTTAAGATCCGTCCAGCCATTTCAGAGATTAACCTGAACCAACAGACAGCCAGACCAACAGACAGGCACACTGAGTTTTTTTATTAATTACTAGCTGTGCCCCGCGGTTTCACCCGCGTAGATTTAGTTTCATCCATATTGTCACGGAACCCTAATATTTTTAATAAATAAAAGTAGCCTAAGTTATCCCTTAAAGCATCAGCTACCTGCCAGTGAAAGTCCCGTTAAAATCGATCCAGCGGTTTCAGAGATTACCCGGAACAAACAGACAGACAGACAGACGGACAGACAGAGAAACAATTTAAAACTTGGTTTTTCAGTGTCAGTAGCGTGTATACTATCATATGCATTTAGTGAAAAGCTGTAATTTTGGAATTACAAACAGACACTTCAATTTTATTTATCTATATAGATATAGATGTATAGATTAAAGTACCGTAGACATTAATCAAATCTACCAAGCCAGTGCCATGAAAGCTATCAATAGGGCGTCATTTAAGACAGCCTGTATAATACTAAATGTAAACAAAAATGATTGATCTATCATAAGTGTTGCGAAAGTGAGCTTGTTACGAACCAGTTGGAAAGTAGCTCGATATTTGATACCGTGTTGAAAGTGACAAACGCCATGTCACAGGCTTTGCGTTGCAACTAAACACCTAACGACGCATAAGTACAGTCGCTAGCATATATTGTCTTGAGGACATGAGGACACCGCGAATTTTTCTTTGTCTGTTTGTTTTTTTTTTGCGCACTGCGTGGTTTTAATTGGACTTAGGCCTATGGTTGATTTTAGATATGAATTAAAACCTTATAATATTGAAGAATTATATCGCCATACCATATTAGATATTAAAAGTACATTAAAAGTTCGCAAATTACGTAATTTTTTTCTATGTTTTCATTTTAGTTGTCGTTATTTTTACTGTCAAATATAGTCAGTGTTTACATATTTATTACATGCGATGCATTCTGCGAATTTATATATTTCTTGGTAAGGTATCGTAATTTGATTATGTGAAGTGATTTCATACCTCGCGCTTTGCGGTGAAGGAAAACATCGTGAGGATACCTGCATATTATGTTTGATAAGTAATTCGAAGACGTATGTATAGTGGCTGAAACGGCGATAGACTCACCATCTGTTACGTTGGCACTTAATCATCTTCGGTAAAAATGGGTGTTGTTATTACAACTCCTCTGCCTAAGCCTTCGGGAATACAGACGTGAGCATATTTATGTATGTATAGTGAGCAGTTAGGAACCAGATAAGATTGTCGTTACTTCGATCGGAATAAAGCGACGATAACTAGATTCAAACGCAAGAGCAATATTATTCAATGAAGATGAAAACATCATAAAGATAGCTAGTGAGAACCAGTTTATATTTAAAAATAATCGGTCAAGTGCGAGGTCTCTTGCACCGAGGGTTCCGTACCCTAACATAATTTATATTTAATTCCAAAGCTGTGAAACCATCGTTAAAAAAATCTAATATCCTAATAATTGACTCTAGATTATCTTTAAGTAGGTTACTGTTTTATTTCTCTTTAAATCGACATTCGACACCAGCACAAATAGTTTCACCAGTATAAATACAAATAGTTTTAGCTCGTTAAGATATTCAGGGAAGCCGGTAATTATACAGACATTTTTGCACGTAGGTTGTAGGTAACTATTATTATCACCAAAAATGTTCAGTCGTAAATAGCTGAATCGATAGGGATGTCCCCGAGATATAACGATGTGATGGACAGACAGACATTGGAGCAAACTGGAAACCTTTTTGGTGCGGAACCCTAATTAACTTGTGTCAAATGTCAGGGATGCTTTATCGGTGTGTGACGTAGGTACGCCGCAAGATACATGTCAACCAATGCCGTGAATAAATCTTAAAATATACCTAAGTAAACAATGGGTGATATGTTCTTAAGATTTTTAATATTTACATCCTTACTTGGCCTTACCATAAGCTCTTATTGCCATCATAGTTCCACTGTGTGACTGTGACAGACTTATACACGACATATTTTGTGTCTCTTATTAAGAGTTGTACCTTCTATCGTGACAATAGGAAGTCATGGTAGGGCCTCTAGACTATGGAATTCCTTGGCATGGTTATGTGTAATTGTGAGGTTGTTCAAGAAGGATGTAAGGAGGTTTTAACTGGGTCGAGAAGTGGTCGAATGTGATGGCTCCCATGCCTACCTTTAAAATAAGCACAACTCTGTTGAGCCTCTTCAATATTTCCATCGTATGACACTCGTCCAAGCCTTCAACGTCCAGCAGGTCTCGCACGGAGTCCACTTCGAAGATTATTTGCTTGAACCAGAGCTCGTATGCTGAAATTTTAAGTGTATTTGTTTCTGAGGTAAATTAAGTTCTATACCTGGGGAGCATCATCGGTTTCAGCAGAGCGTAATAAAGAACTTCTGAGCTTTGACGTTTCATTTTCATTGAAAGTCAAAGCTAAGGAGCTCTTAATACGCTCTGATTAAGCGATCACAGTTCACCCCCTGATATCATTTATATACTATTCATACACCCACATTTCGCCAGTTATGTTTAAGTCCCGTAGGAGCTAGTAGTTTGCTATCATCCGAGCTCTATGCTCTGGGCTACTACCGGGAAATAAGTGCTGGAAGAATCCAAAACACTTACCGACACGGGGATCGAACCTAGGGCCTCGTGTTTAGTACTAAAGTATTCAGCGCTTGCGACTACTAGAGCAATGAGGTATGAAGGAGGAGGACCGCATTTTTCTGAAGCATGTATACCTATGTAGGTGATGAGAATAAGGTCCATTTTCATCTGATATTTGAGCGTATTTCAGTGGGCCGTAGCGATATATATTTGTGGTGAGGACATATTATACAAATATATACCGTGTTCCATTCCCTTTAAGGTTGTATTTACATTACCTTGATGCGTGACGATGAACAAGTGTTCATCATGGACAGGTTTAGAGGATTCTGCGCTGAGCATCCTCTGAGCACTGAGCAGTTTGTCCAGCATCAGGTATTCGCCATACAGCATGCCTGCCTCGTTGCCAAGAACGTTGCCGTCCTGACCTGAAGAATCGTCCATCCCTGACCTAATAAAGAAAAACAATTTAAGGACATGTCAGGAAATTAGGACATTTTGGTTCGTTATTGTCAAGACAATTTGGCCTAGATTTGGGCCTACTCCAAGTGTAGGTTTATATACGTTTTTAACGAATATAGTGTCGCTGAAAATTTGTTTACACTTCCTCGGAGGTGATTTGTGGTTGAATTTTACATATACCTATCGATCCGTTAGATGGCGTGTGCTTCATTTGCACAGGTCCCGTCACGAGTTATGAGTGCTGACCTTGAATGCGCAAAATACTTTGTGTCTTTAATTTACTATTTTCGAAGAACGCTCAGAAACCGTGACGGCACCTGTACGAATAAATTCTCGCCCGGTAAAAATATGTCTAATTATTTTCTACTTTCTGATGAAACTGCATATAATAAATATTTGAGTTTTCCTCTTTGTATTTTCTTCATAATAAGGTGCATAATAAAAGATAATAAGTAATGACTGAGACTTGGCTAGCGATGGGATTTCGACGAACTCGATATTCCAGTCGAGTTATTAACATGTCAAAAAAATTTCCCCGTATTTCGTTTGTTTGCGGATTCCGTAGCTACGTTTTCAAACTATATTTTTATGAGACCTTTTATTCCGTTTTGTAATTTGTGGATTTTTTTCTAATCTAATCACATAATGCCATAAGAAAACCTTTGCCAGTAGCTTCCACTAGGTACCACGATAAGTGGGTATTTAAGGATATTTGTAGATCGAAGCCTTCTGCGTCGATCCGTTAAATAAGTATTTTTTTTACGTATGAATTCATTCTGATCTTGATTGAATTAATAGGTAAATTAAATAAATATATGTATACTGATTTGTGGATCTCTATGGATCAGAATGTTAGGCCACAAAGGTGACGGATGAAAGGAAGCTGCATGCAACTGAGATGCGGATGTTGAGATGGATGTGTGGCGTAACGAGATTGGACAAGGTGAGGAATGAGTTTATAAGGGGAAGTCTGAAAGTAGCACCAGTGACTGAGAAGTTGAAGAATAAACATTTGTCGTGGTATAGACATGTTATGCGGAGGGATGAGGATAATGTTGCCAAAAATGTTTTGTTTATGAATGTGGATGGTTACAAGGGGAAAGGAAGACTAAGAAACGATGGATGTCTCCTAAGAAATTAGTGTGAAAGATGATACAACTAAAATGGGAGTGAATACAGATATGACGGCTGATAGAGAGAAATGGAAGAGAAGAGTACATTGCGCCGACCACAAATAACATGGGATAAGGGCAGGAGGATGATGATGTATACTGATTTGTCTACAACATAAATATTGCCTATAGTTCTTTCCTAGAATAAGTACGTAAATATTATTAATAGGATTTACACGGAACCCTGGAAACCATGATTCGTAAGTTAATCACATGTGTAAGTACATTGTAATCATTTCGTCATTACAGTCATCAACTGACAAGTTGCTCGACTGGTTGGACAGCTGCCTTAAAACGTTGTAAAGTTACTTGACAAGTAAAGATGTCAGTTCATACAAGGGTTCATGACCTAGGTGTCGATGGTTAAACAGACTAATATTTTGCAAGTCAACAGTAACGTCTTCCCGGAAGAGTTCTCAAAGGGGTAGGAACAGGAACATTAGATCTAAGAAATAATGTTTCGCGTGCAAGGCTGAGGTGTTCTATAGCAATGGGCTTAAGAAAGAATCGCTTTATCGTCTCAAGCTTTCTTTAAAGTTTAATTGTGTATGTAGTGTTCTGTAATTGTTGAAACATTTTACTAAGCTGCTAAAAGTGTAATGTTTAAAATGTATAAAATGTATTCAATGTTGAAGAACCATTGCAATGATAATTCAGTTGTGCGACAGTGACAGATGTATGCACGTCACACACATCTGTCGCATAAATGAGTGAAACTATCATGGCAATAAGAGCTCACGGTAAGGCCCCAGAAGTCTGGCTGACTGTCAGATGTCGGGTTGCTTACTCCCCTCTATAATTATTGAGGAGGACAATTGCTGGTATTCTCGTAATACTCGTGAACAGGTGCTGCCGAGGGCTGGACATCGCAAGATATGCAATTATACATAGTAACTACTACGTATTTGTTTAATTTAAATTTTTTTCGACATTTTTGCATTGGAACTGTGGCCATTTGTTTATATAACTTTGTTTTTATGTAAATATTAAGTTAGTAACCTATTTAAGTATCTACTGCAGTTACATTTCAACGACACTTGCATCTTAATCATCAATCTGGCAGACATTCGACTCACTAAAGCACTCAGAAATCATTTATATATTCGCCAAATCTAATTATATTTTTTCCACATCGACCAAATTAATCTCATCATACTTGGAATTGGTAACAATGTACTACCTAACTCGTTATTCGTAGTAAATACTACATAATGTATTCAAGAATTTATCAATGGCAATAGGCACATCAACGGATAATAGGAACCTTTAGTGAGTTATAAAAAGTTATGGCCCAAATTTAAGTAAATAAAGCAATCAAATGGATATAAAATCACATAACATAGAGGTCACTACGTAAAACAAATCATACGATACAAAATAGTTTATTGGAGGGTATTTCATTTATTTATGAGTTTGATACCTCACAGATACCTCTATTAATCTACGTCACTTCTACCTGCTGCAAAGGAGAAAATACTACGTAAGTTCTTACTGTAAACTGTTAAAAATGTTTAAATATAACTAACTAAATAGGTCCAAATAAAAGCAACTTATATGAATTTGTAAGAAGTCAATGCCCTTATTATATGCCGATCCTTGTTGATTACAATTAATCATCAGTAATCGTCTCAAGGAAATGTCACATGACCCGAGATTTGGCCTATGACTAGTCTAAAATCAACCGTATAGTTCAATGCTGTTATGAGGGTAGATAAACTAAGTGAGTACTAAATTAATATTACTGTTATCATTGACTATATTTAAATAGACAATAAAATTATGTTTTGGTAGAAATTTAAACAATTTAAATTACAAAAAAAAAATCACGTTTGATAAAAGACGCAAAACTAAGCTTGAGCTCGTGTTATCGTACCTTTAAATCTAATATTGTCTATTACACTCTCACATTTTTTTATTCAACAAAGTTAAAAAAAACGTTAATACGTTTTAATTTAAATGCAAAACCTTACCTCATTGGACACGCCATGATATACAGAAGTTTTAATTCAAAATCCGAGTTCCAAATTCAATAACGTTGACGCGCAGTCGGGCACGCGTTTTCTTGGCGCGCGGTCACTTGATACTGATTGATTTGATACTTCGTGTGACTTCTGAGTGCATACTAGTGTCGATTTCGTCACTCGCCCCTTCATTTCTGATAATAGTAGCGTTATTTTTTATGATATTTATTCTGTTAATTAAATATTCTGAATGAACTACGGTAATCCGTGCCCCAACTCCCAACACGCGTGGACTGAAGAATGTGGCAAATAAGTAGAGCGAAAATAACGACCACTTTTCCTCTAATTAACTTGGATAATTATAGGCGATATTAAATCCGCAAGATAGGATCTTGCAGTAAAAATAAGATAGGTATTACCTACTTATTATTTCTTGAAAGGCAGTACCTACATTCTATCACAATGGTCACTCGACGTAAATTACCATGTTCCGCGATTGATTGGAACCTATCTTTGGAGCATATCTCATCACCGTCATATTCTAGTCTAAGCTAGTAGGTTTAACCCGCGTAGGTTTAACAATAAAAATTATCTATAATATGTAAAAAATCTCACTCTATACTCAACATGTTCCTTTGATGCTATGCTCCTATTGGTTACAATGTGATGTTATAAAGCCAAACTCATCGATGAACGAACTAACCAACAAAAAATTGTGCTTAAATTCCTGAGATAACCGCGTTTAACAAAACAACAACTCTTCAGCTTTATAATATTAGTATAGATTGCTTGGATAATGCTGATGGACGCCGCACCCAATAATTGAACAGTTTAAAGAAATATACCTAGAAAAAATAAATTTTTGACTATCGACTTACCTACTTAGAAACATTGGGAATATTCAAAATACCTAGGTATACCATCTAGGTTCATTACATCGGTATAAAGATGACGCAAGTAGGTATTCAATTGCTTCACCAACAACGACGCATGCATTCGTTTCGCCTCAGCCAAATCTGATGCCATAACTCTTTGATTAAAAATCACATTTGTTTTGCGACGAATTAGATGAATTTGCATATTTTATCGGTCATATTTCATGGCCATTCAAATGTCAAACTAAGCGGTAGTATTGTAGGTACGTTGTTTGCACTGCTTGAAAGATAGCTAATGTATTCTTTATTAGCTGTGCCCCGCAGTTTCACCCGTGAAGATTTAATTTCATGGGTGTCTCGCTTATTCTTCTCGTTATTCATACGACATTGAACTTTATTGTGCATGCTTTATGTATCAATATCTTATGATTGAAACTGACAATCGACGTCGAGTTTATCGCTGAGACATCCTAGTTTTTTTTAATATAAGTAGGTACCTAAGTATAATTATAAGCACGGCTTGTTAATAGTAGTTAATAGTATTAGTTTATTACTTAACTAGCTGTGCCCCGCGGTTTCACCCGCGTAGATTTAGTTTATTCCTTGTTGTCGCGGAACCCTAATATTTTTAATAAATAAAAGTAGCCTAAGTTAGTCCTTGAAACATCAGCTACCTACTAGTGAAAGTCCCGTTAAAATCGGTCCAGCCGTTTCAGAGATTACCCGGAACAAACAGACAGACAGACAGACAGACAGACAGACGGACAGACAGACAGACAGAGAAAAATATTAAAACTTGTTTTTTTTGTGTCAGTAGCGTGTATACTTTCATATGCATTTAGTGAAAAGCTGTTATTTTGGAATTACAAACAGACACTTCAATTTTATTTATCTGTATGTATATGTATGTATGTATGTGGGAAGAGGTTTTATTTTAGAATGATAGGCAAAGTGTGATCGGAAAGAATAAAAGAGGAAGAAGTAAGAAGTGACGGATGACAGAACGATGGTGGAAGACGTGAAAGACGGACGACGAAAGACGTAAAGATTATTTATTATTTAAAGATGTGTTTATTTAAGTTGATATTATATTAAGACGAAGTACAGAAGATCCATTCAAACATTCCTGTTATATTTTATTCAATCCCACAACTTTGGGGGCTCGTCCGGGATAGATGTGAAAAATATTTCGAGTTTGATATGGAAAAAAATGACGATCGCAATGATTAAGATGACGGACGGTTGCGATGGCAACAACATCAACATAAAAGTCACAGACGACAATGAGAACAAGCAGAAGGAACCAATAATGATTACGTTGGAAGAAAAGATGCATGGCGGAATTATTGAAGCTTGGAATATGATGACGAACAGTGATAGTTACAATAATGTGTTGTGTAATGTTGTAAATACGGTGTACGTTGTAAAGTTGTTATTCTTTATGTTGTGAATTTTTGGAATGTCTGAGGACAGACATTATTTTCAGTGGGGCAGTGTGGGAAGAGGTTTTATTTTAGAATGATAGGCAAAGTGTGATCGGAAAGAATAAAAGAGGAAGAAGTAAGAAGTGACGGATGACAGAACGATGGTGGAAGACGTGAAAGACGGACGACGAAAGACGTCAAGATTATTTATTATTTAAAGATGTGTTTATTTAAGTTGATATTATATTAAGACGAAGTACAGAAGATCGAAACGATTTAAATAAGTGCAGATACATTTTGTCAAACAAGTAACTAGTTGGTATATTATGTTAATGATACAACCACAATACCAAGTTATAGTACCAATTTGTTCATTAAGTGGAATTGATAAAGGAAGTTAGTAGCAAAACACTTTATTTACTTTTAAAAAAAAGCTATTAGATCGAGCAAGAAGAACTTTTTGTCATCTTCCGGACGCATGATGGACGGCCGTTTAAAAACATTGACAAAATAATTATCAATGCGTAGCGCACTAACAACAATCAATCTTAATAAGTTGGTACTTAGGTACTTACGTTGGTACAACATTGGGTAAGTTGGTACTTCCGTAGGTAACTTAGTTTTACGTTAACATTATATGATGGTATCTAAATTACATTGCTTTTAATATATCATTATGTAAGTAGGTAGTAAGTAAATAGGTAATGATTTATTTGACTAAAAAAATAGGTATTGATTTATTTGACTAAAACTAGTAATAAAAAGCCCCGGGACTCTCACAGCGGTGGCGAATGAGCAAAATAGCAAAATAGCTTTAAAATAGCAAAAGTTTCACTGTTTCTTAATCCTACACTAGTCCTAGCCAAAAATGTTTTAGATGGTTCTCATCATTAAAGATATTTTTTTATTTAGATGAGAGTAATCTTTGTAAATTATAAAAAAATAAGACAAATACTCACTAAAAAAATTTATCAAATTAAAAAAGTTTCAGCACAGATTATTTGTAGAAATGAGAACGGAGCTGGCACAAAGCAACACTTATTTTTATTAAATCAAATCCGTCATGAAGACATTTTTTCGACGTTGGCAATCAGTTTCATGTTAGTTGATTTTAGATTTTTTTGTTCTTTGTAAATTTATGTGGTGCTCAGTTTGTTTGATTGATAATATTGTTTAATATCATATTTTGGACTAGTTATGTTTTCTGCATCAAAAATTATAAGGTGTGTAGCAAATAGAACCGTACGACCACCAAAACCTATGCATATGGTGCTTATGAGCATTGTTTTTAGAGTTTCTTGATGTTTTATCACAATGCAGCACTTGTTGGTATTTGTTAAGTTCAGTCTGTCTCAGCCCAGTAACTCTGTATGTTTCATACACAGCAGTCATACCTAAATAAAAGTAAAAAATGCAACTACACCCAAAGATCTTCCCCTAGAAAGCCCTTGTAGCGAACCCGGTAGAGTTTTAAAAAGCATTCAAGGATTTCCTTGCTTTATGGCTTAGTATGATAAATAGAGGTGAGCCGTGGTATCTACGTTTTGTTCGATAGCTGAAAAATAATTTTGAATGTATCTATGTTGCATTGAAATTAAATATTTGATAACGTAAAATTTGAAATTATTTGGTGGTTTGTATGTTTTATGTCTTGAAGAAATTTAGGTTCATGAAGTATTATTTGGCACACGTCTGAAAACTGTTTTAACTCTGGTTAGGTACTGTATTGCTGATGTTTCATGTGAAGTAGTTCAGCTGCTATATTTTGTATAATAATATCCTATTCTTTGAGCTACCTTGTTAGTTCAGAATTATTCGGAATCAATCTGTACATTTATATCTATATCTAAACAGATAAATAAAATTGGAAGCTTTTCGCGTTTATGTGCCGTAAGTATAACTATGCCGTATATAAACTTATATTTTAGAAAACAAATTATTACTTTGTTACATAGTTTTTATTGTTAATCCTTCCTTCCTTCCGCCGCGGGAAAAAGCTACTTTTCAATAAAATTACTATCGATAAGTACTTGCTGGCAGGTCATCCTTATTAAGGGGTGAATTTCGAACTGTCAAATTTGACGTTTCGCGGTTGCTTTGATTGGATTTACCTACGCATTTCTGAGGAAATAATCTAAAATACTCCTTGATTGATTAATTTATATCGGAAATCGCGAAAAATTGTGTGCCGAAAAAGTACAGCAATCATTGTGAGTATCACAAGCCACATAATAAAGTGTAAAAGTGATTTTAACGTTGAAAGTAAACAGCGGTACTGGGGATTTGTTTGTAGTTATCACTATGCATTTTCGTAAAAAAAAAGTATTAGAAATCATTTTTGTACGTAATCAATGCAATGTGTTAAGCAGCAAATTGTTTCGAATGTGGCTAATATGTGTAGGTTCTTTAAAAGATGTGATTTTCAAAATATAGTATGACATCAGCTTTTTAGTCATATCTATAAGTTTGGGGTAATGCCCCTGTACCCTCTGAGTGTGTATTCTCTGTGCCCTTTCTATATTTAATGTTTACTTTAACTAGAAAACAAAAATCTAACTGGAATTTCTAAGATTGTTCTGTACTGGTATTATTGTCTCTACATCTTTAATTAACTATATATCTATATTCTTATAATAAAATTGATGTCTGTTTTTAATTCCTAATTATCAGCTTTTCACTCGATCCATATGAAAACATATTATATGGTACTAAATTGTTTGTTCCGGCTAATCTCTGAAATGGCTGGACCGATTTTAACAAGACTTTCAGTGGCAGATGTTACTAGGAGTAACTAAGCAATTTTGTTAATTTATGATTCTGTGAAATGATGTCCCCCATGGAATTAAGTCTAAAACTGCAGGGCACATCTAGTCTGAAATAAAAACTAGTATTTCAAATACTTTAGTGAACAGATTTCAGTCATTCTAAGCAAAGTTTAAGGTTAAATTTAATTAACTGTAGTGAAAGTACAGTGCCAATGTATAATAAATCCTTACAGAGTAATGGGGCAAACCCTATCGGAGCCGGTGACGGATAAGCAATCGTCAACATGCCAGGATGCACGGTACCTGGTGGGCTCGTCCTGCATGCAAGGCTGGCGGGTCTCCATGGATGACTCCCACACACATATACTGTCGCTGCCTGATGATCCTGGCACTGCTTACTTTGCTGTTTATGATGGACATGGCGGTAAGTGTGGTTGTGATTAAATATTAAAAAATATTGCTATTGCAAATATGTATTTATACCTGATATTTTTTTGGTACCTTCATGCTTCCAATTTATGTGCAAAGTGTACCTATATTGTACCAGTACTTACCTACATAAAATATTTTCCATGTTGTGATGGGTTGATGAAATGTACATGATATCTGGTTTCTTGTTGGTTCTTCTCAGGAGGCTGGTTTACAAACCGGTGGTCAGTTCTTCGACATTCATAAATGCCTTATGAGGGCCTAAATTGACACATTTCATTTTCATTTTAAATCACACATAATATTCTATGTATGCTCTGTGACCAAATCCAACAGACAGACAGAATGACAGACAGACAAAAATCATAATGTTTTTTACTTTCTTATGCATTTAGTGCTAGTAAAGCTGTTAATTTGGAATTGCAAATAGACATTCAAATTGTATATAGTTATAGATATTGTTGACTATAATTGTAAATTCCAGGCGCCAACATAGCAGAGTATGCCGGGAAGCATCTGCACAAGTTCATAACAGCTAGACCGGAGTACCATCTCGGAAACATTGAAGAAGCATTGAAACAGGTAATTAGCATATAATATTTTGTCATATGGTGAAGGAAAACCCCGTGGGGAAACCTGCATATGTCTGAGAAGTCATTCAAAGATGTATCTATGGCCGGAGACGGCGATGGACTCACACTCTGTCATGTTGGCACTTAATCACATATGACGAAATGTAAAATGTTGTTGTAACCTCTGCTTACCCCTTCAGGGACGCTTCTGGGATGGCATGAGCATATTTATTTTATTTTTATTTATGTAGATAATATTTCATTGGTATAGTCAGGGCTTAGTATAAGCTCTTATTGCCATCATAGTTCCACTGTGTGACAGTGACAGACATATACACGTCACCTAACTTCACATCTTATTTATGGCTTCGGCGGCTGCCACAATTTTGCCAATTTCACATGGATAGAGTAGAAAACAAATGAGGGATTGATTGGTGGAGGTAGTAATTGGGCCTTGAAGTTCTGAAATTTTGTCTACATCATTCATATATGTAAACTAGCGTACGTCACTCGGTTTTACCCGCGTAGTTCCCGTTCCCTTGGGAGTACGGAGATAAAATATAGCCTATGTTACTCGCTGATGATAGCTATCCATTGCTGTTAGAATTTTCAAGATCGGTCAAGAAGTTTCGGAGCCTTTTCAATGCAAACAAACAAACCAACAAAAAAACAATCAAATCTTTCCTCTTTATTTAATATTAGTGTGGATTTGTCTCATAATAAGAGCTCTATCATGTGTTTTAGTTAAAATTTTTTGCTTTTATTTAGTTAGTTTTCCGGTCTGTATTGACATGTAAAAATAAATGAATAAGTTTGGTAAAAGGTGAGTGTTGTAACACTCTTACAGACAGACTTTATTATTCACCAGCAGTTCTTATATGACCTCAGAAAGTTTACAAATAACATTAACCTGTAAATAGAATATAATGAGGTCTTATTAGCCCCACTTTGCATGCCCCGTACGTGACCTTCACTATGCCATATTTTGCATGTTTACATCTAAGCATACATATCAGTGTTTGTAGTACGTAATTTTAATCAAACATTTCATAGGCAAGCGAATGTCTACCGTAACTTAATAGTACAAAGTTTATTTTGTCTTAATAACTAGAAAATCGTATAGTTACCGCGAATGTAGACATTATTTCTGTAGTTTACGAGTCACATTGGCTTGATTATGAAACAATGGTGGGAGTTATGCGAGCATAGAATAATGAAAAACCTTGATATTTTTTGCTATTGTAATTTATCGTTGTAACTTACTCAAGAATGTCATGTTGCATTGCCAGGGACACACTGGATTAGTAAAAGTTTTTAGTAATTTCTAATAATATTTAAACTTTTTTCAAACCGAATGTAAAATACATTATTATTTAGCGTGACTCGTAATAATTTTATTTATTTTATTATATTACTAGGCGATATATAGAAATAACATTTAGGTATTTATAAGGACGGTGAATTCATCATAATCATGTTCCCATACAATTTTGGGATTGGCACATCTGATCTTCGTACTCTGGGTTAAACAGTTGGCAGACTCTTTTAGGCCTCCCGACTGACCTGCAGCGATTTTCCAAAGATGTTAAATTGGCAACAGGGTCCGATAGCTTAACGTGCGCTCCGAGGCACGGAAGGTACTCGGGCGGTGGTCACCCATCCAACTACTAGGTTCAGTTTAGGGTTGCTTAGAATTCGAATGATATGCGCAATAGCAACTGTGCCACGAGCTCTTTTGGAACGGAAGGACGATGTGACCAAATAGATTTTTTTTTGTGGAAATCTTGATTTATTCTATTTAAAGAAGAATTTTTGAGCAGAATCCATTTTAATTCCTCCAGTGGAACTCGTTGAATGTGTTCTGTATTGTGTTGTTACATTGAAGGGTGTGTGGTGTTAGGGTTTCCTGGACATGGACCAGGCGATGCTGGAGGAAGACATGCTCCAGGAGAAGGTGGCTGGCAGCACGGCTGTGGTGGTACTCGTCAAGGACAACACGCTCTATTGCGCCAACGTCGGTGATTCGCGCGCTATCGCCAGCGTACGCGGAACGGTAAGTAATGGTTCATACGCTCCAAACAGGTACACGAACTGCATAGCAAACTACAAAATCTGAAATATCTTTATTTTATTGTACTTTTAACAAACTCATGTAAGTAAGTCAGAATCACCATGATTGAACAAGATTATGAATGCTACCAGGTTCGGAAGGTCGCTTTAACTGAGAAGAACCTGGCAAGAAAATATATAAGGTTAATAAGAAGTATGGAAACTAGGAACAAATCGTTCAAGACGTCACACAATCGTGATTTACCAAAAATTTTCAAAACATTACGCCAATCTGTTTTTCACTGAAAATTATCAAGTCTATTGATTTTAATTCCTTCTCTGATGTATGCGGGTTTTCTTCAGATGTTTTCCTTCATCGTAAAGTTGTGGTATGAAATCTGTGTTTCTCTGGAAATCTGGAAAATGTTTTTGGGAAAACTCTATGGGATTTTGGATTTGAACTCTAAACACACAGTTTATGATAAACAGAACTTGTTTTCCATATAAGTGTATGTATCGATCTCGCAAGAATTGAAATGTTGCGTAGGTGGAGGTGTTATCATACGATCACAAGCCCAACAATGAAGAGGAGTTGCGCCGCATCACGGCCGGCGGCGGCTGGGTGCAGCTGAACCGTGTCAATGGCAACCTTGCCTTGTCTCGCGCACTCGGAGACTACGTCTTCAAGAGGAACTACCGCCTCTCGCCCCAGGATCAGATTGTTACCGGTACTAACTTAAGAATGTACATTTTTCTAGGCATGTCTAGAGTGTTGGAATTGTCAAAAATATCCCAAAAAGTTGGTTTTAGATGAAAATTGTCTACGGTTAAACTAAAAATAAGATATACTTTTTGTTTTTGCAGCTTATCCAGACGTGCAAGTGCGGCAACTGAACGACGACTGGGAGTTCATCGTGATTGCGTGTGACGGCATCTGGGAAGTGTTGTCCAATGAGGTAAGCTCTAGCACAGCTATACCTACAACTCTTACTATTTTGAGAGTTAGCAGAAGAGAGGTAAGTAGAAGTAGAAGAGAGAGTTTTGAGAGGTAGGAATGCTTTACTATCAATGCCTTCTGGACCAAATACTGTAGTGGCGACTAATTTGTAATGTAATCATCCAGGAGGTGATATCGTTCTGCCGCGTGCGTCTGCTGAGCGGATGGGAGCCGGCGGCGGTATGCGAAGCTCTGATGCAGCGCTGCTTGGCGCCCAACTGCGCCACCGGCGGCCTGGGCTGCGACAACATGACCGTGCTGCTCGTGTGCCTCGCGCCCTTCCCGCGCCACGACCCGCCGGTACGTACATACACTCCTGTGTAGGCCCCCATTGTACTAGGCCTCCAACTGCGCCACCGGCGGCCTGGGCTGCGACAACATGACCGTGCTGCTCGTGTGCCTCGCGCCCTTCCCGCGCCACGACCCGCCGGTACGTACATACACTCCTGTGTAGGCCCCCATTGTACTAGGCCTCCAACTGCGCCACCGGCGGCCTGGGCTGCGACAACATGACCGTGCTGCTCGTGTGCCTCGCGCCCTTCCCGCGCCACGACCCGCCGGTACGTACATACACTCCTGTGTAGGCCCCCATTGTACTAGGCCTCCAACTGCGCCACCGGCGGCCTGGGCTGCGACAACATGACCGTGCTGCTCGTGTGCCTCGCGCCCTTCCCGCGCCACGACCCGCCGGTACGTACATACACTCCTGTGTAGGCCCCCATTGTACTAGGCCTCCAACTGCGCCACCGGCGGCCTGGGCTGCGACAACATGACCGTGCTGCTCGTGTGCCTCGCGCCCTTCCCGCGCCACGACCCGCCGGTACGTACATACACTCCTGTGTAGGCCCCCATTGTACTAGGCCTCCAACTGCGCCACCGGCGGCCTGGGCTGCGACAACATGACCGTGCTGCTCGTGTGCCTCGCGCCCTTCCCGCGCCACGACCCGCCGGTACGTACATACACTCCTGTGTAGGCCCCCATTGTACTAGGCCTCCAACTGCGCCACCGGCGGCCTGGGCTGCGACAACATGACCGTGCTGCTCGTGTGCCTCGCGCCCTTCCCGCGCCACGACCCGCCGGTACGTACATACACTCCTGTGTAGGCCCCCATTGTACTAGGCCTCCAACTGCGCCACCGGCGGCCTGGGCTGCGACAACATGACCGTGCTGCTCGTGTGCCTCGCGCCCTTCCCGCGCCACGACCCGCCGGTACGTACATACACTCCTGTGTAGGCCCCCATTGTACTAGGCCTCCAACTGCGCCACCGGCGGCCTGGGCTGCGACAACATGACCGTATCTCAGTATTTTGTGCTCATTTTTACTAAGAATTATTATTTTGCATGCCTTATGTGTCTGTTTTTTTTAAATATTGCATGGCATAAAGCATGGCCTTACAAGTTAATTGTTATTTTTTCAATAGATACCCAAAAGTGTGGGTTTTTAACACTCACTTTTCATTGTAGGTGATTAGGGACCACAGTAAATGATGGTGAGTTTATCGCCATGTCAGGCATTATACAGTCTTTGTTTTTGGTCAATATCGTCTCAGACGTCTGCAGGTTTGATGCAATATTTTCCTATTGGCATTCATAATATCAGTATAGGTATCCAAGGGCACAGTCGATACTTTACAAAAGTACTTAGAATTAAACGTGACCCGCCTTTCCCGCAGTCTCCATTCAAATGTCTGGACACGTCGCGTCCCAACAAGTACTGGACCCTGACGCCGTCTCGGCGGTTCTCCTAACTTACCCGCGCATCTTCACTCCCGTGTGCCTCTACATCTGTGATCGTTTTGTGTTCCCCGTCGGCTCTTGGTTGGCTACTACGTTTCAATTTCAACCCTATAACCATTATATATTGGTCCAAAATTGCATAAAGAAAATTTGGTGTTCGAAAATAGCCGGTATATTTTTGTCATATTAAACTATTGAAAGTCTAAGTTAAAATTGTCTCGTCACCGAATAGTTAAATAAATAATATATTAACAATGTAGTATAAGCTGTGATTACGTCAATGGAATTTACAACAATAATTTTTAGATTGCAGCTAAAATTGCGGCTAATTGTAATAATAGTTGACATAAATGCGCACTGCGTAATTCATAAATATACTTCTTAATAATTGAATTCGAAGTAACCAACCAAGTCGTGCCGAAATCTGTCCTGTATCACTGTGATTGTGTCAAAAGAATATATTTTTAAATCGTTATTATGATTATATAATGATTGTTGATAGTAAATAATGATAATCAACTGTTTAAGACTGACGTGTGCCATGGACGTATAACATAATTAATTATGTATTAAAAATAAATATGGATCAATTTAAATAATGCATGTATTTGGTTCTACCGGGCGTCATGGTAAATTATATATTTTAGTAAATGTGATAAAAAATCCAACGAAAATTGTATTTATTTGGTAAATTACGCTTTATATTTGAACTTTTAACGACTTTTATATTTTACAAAATGGGCAGGAGTATTATGTGCTATCCAATAAAAGGTACTGGGTTATTAGCTTAATTAGCTAAACGGTTGAAATAAGTAACAATCTTAATATGTACGCAATTTTCACTTATATACAAAAAAGCTATGAAATACATCAAAATATTAATTATATTTGCTTGTTAGTGGAAATAGTTAACGTATTTTTTTTTATATTTTGTTGCTAGTTATCAAATCATGTTTCGATTTATATTTTCTATAATACATCTGTGAATTGAGTGAAAGTTATAAACACTTGACACTGGCAGTCAATCGTATCAATGCCAAAATATAAATGTGACGATTAAAAAAGTACATAAAAGTTTTTAATAATACAATAAAGTGCATGTTAATGTTTTTTTAATGTATTGCATGAATTTATGTATGTTTGAAATAAGAAGCGAAGTGTCAAACCGCATTATATTTCCATCTTCTTCCCACACTTTGGTATGAGCAAGATGGGAATACAAAATGGCGTCTTGACATATATCTTCCAATTTCAAACCCAGCATGTCTTATGTGTGTTGCTCTGACTGTTTTTTTTTATATTTACGCTATACCAATAAAATTAAAAATGCTTATTTAAATGAGTTTATGCATGCATAATTACGTAATATATAATGTTTTGTTTGTGTTTGTCATTTGTGTATGGTTTTATAAAAATATAACGCTTTTCTATCATGAAGTTAACTGAGCCAACGACGCTAATACGTAAACTCTAACGCTACAATAATTAAGGTTATTTTTGAATAGCTGCGTTGTTTTGGTTAAAGTTAATTTTAACACCGCTTTCTTGGTTTTTGTGTAATCGCATGTGTTTGTCAAATAAATAATTCGGAAAGCATGAACCTCTTTTATTTTTCATCTATACATTTTGCTACTGGCCAGAAATATTAGAAATTTGGAATTGGAAGTCAGATGTTCCAAATTTAATTAAAAAATCTTGACTTTTTGGTTTATATAAAAAAATCGTCACTTTTGTATTTTATTACAGAAAACACCAATACCAACAGATCAAGAGCTTAATAGCAAGTTTAGGACCAAAATGGAGGACTTACTTTACGTAGAGGACGAAGAGGACGACCTGAAGTAAAGGACTGTGTGTTTATTTATTTGTAAATGTGTGTATATAGTTGTCATAGATATATAGTAGTGAACAAGTGATTGTCATGTGCAATGTTTTAAAAGGGATTTTTTAGAGGAAACTGAGATTTCAGCTTGATTATTTAATGACGTTTGTGCAGTACTAGAGAGGGTGACAGACTTATCTGCCATGTTGGTAAGTTATACATCTCAGCGGTACTTCTGTTATGAGTTTGCCAAGGTATTATTAATCTATACTCGCTAGCGAACGATTATAGTATTACAAACTTGCAAACTCGTGATATATGTACAGCAATCAACGTCAGGGACCTTGCCATAAGCTCTTATTTCCTTCATAGTTCTACTGATTTAGTAGCGAGATGCCTACAATCGCACTTTGTTTGACTTAAACTGAAAAGCAGTAAAATTCGACATATTTACATTAACAAATTAAAAGATTTTTTTTTCTCAACAACCACTTGAAATTGGCGGAATAGCTGCGGCGTTATGGTTTCTCAGCATCGAACTCGACGACGAGCGAGGTTTCAACCATGGGAAATTAATTCGTAAAACTTACAGAATAAGGTTCAATTACGTATCTTTAACACTCGACGACGCGTGCGACGCTGAGAAACCTTAGTGAATAACGCGGCCGTACTCATGCTCGTCGCCATTGAATAAATGAAGTTAAGGAAGGATTTAAACTATCATGGCAATAAGACGTCTTGGTAGAGTCCCAGTTCATATTCAGATAAGGGTGCGTATTGACCAACAGACATAAAGTGTCAATTACCTATGATCCTGTGATAATTGTGAAAAACAATTAGCATGGTGTATGGACCTACCCTCTTTTGGGTGTGATTCGATTTGACACTTTCAAATTAGATTTCAAAATATAAATGTATTTTTGTAAGATTACTTATTATTAGGCAAATGTAGTTTTTGTTTCGTTTGAAAAATCTTTACTTTTTACCTATGTTTGGTTGTTGTTTTATCTAGATGAATAAAATAAATGTATAATTTATGCTATCGGTGTTCTATGGTCGGGTTTATATACGATTTGATGCAGCTGTTATGATAAATGTATTGTAGCGAAATGATTCACTATAATTTTTATAACGAACTAAGTATATTAGATTTATCATAAAATAATAAGTTGAATGTTTGAAATACAGCGCTTACGAAATGGGAGTCATTAAGAACTTAGGAAATATGATGCATTATTTCATTAATATAAAGGAATAAGATAGATTCAGTTGCAGATACTTTAATTTTAAAAGAAAAATATGTCAAGCTCATTTCGAATTAGGAATACTTACTTTTTTTGCAACCATAATATTGGTCTACAAATATTTTAGTCATATTCTGTCTGATAAGTAAAAGACAATGGGAGCGTTGCTCATACAGCCAATTCTAAAATGAAATCGATTTATCATCTTAGTGTTCTCATTTTATCATTGAATTCTCGGAGACAATCTAAATCAGTAATAAATATTTAGTGTGGCGGTTTTATTAATTAAATAGTATGAATTTTGTTTAAAAATGGTATATTAGCTACAACATCTATGTACTGAATTGGGCGCTTAGACCATTCACTTTGTCCTAATGTATTAAGGTGAAGATACTGCTATGCAAGTAGGTACCCACACGGGTAAATTACTATGGATAGTAAATACCATATTGTTGTTGTGAATTGTCATCATAATATTAAATAATATAATTAAATATGCAATCCATCATTCTTATACCTGAAAATTATCAGATTTGAGTTCCTATTAATTTGCAGGGTGAATGTTAGTATATATGTCAGATGCAATTATAATAATTATATGATTTCTGCTCCGATTAATAGATAATTGTATGTATTTATTTGTAAATTTTATTTCTTTTTTATTGTATAGCTTAGAAGATCATAAAATGTTAGGTGATAGGAGGACATTCGTCAAAGGGATTTTTAGATAGAAATTGCGAAACTTATGTTTAATATTTTTTTGTATTTATTTAGCTATTTGGAAGTCGATGTCAAGCAGTGGACTCTGATTTGGGCCGATTAATTTGTTATAAATTGTTTTTATTTATATTGATAAAGTTTATGAAATTTTCCGTCCGCTTCTCAAAAGCATTTTAAGAATATTTACCGGTTGATTCACTTGGAAGTATGGAGAAGTTTGAATCATTATAGACGATATGAAAAAAGGCTCTTTGCCCCTCAGGTATGCACTTTAGAACCTTTGCTTACTCTTATCTTCGATTCAGACCAGCCTATATGGTACCATATTGACGAATCAGCCTGTATGAGATTGTTTTTACATATTGTATTATATTTTATTTGGTAATCTGGAACAAACGATATTTTGAAAACATAATGGTTAATGTATACTAATATTTTCTGTGTTTCTGCGTCACGCAACAGTTAATTAATTTTATCGTTGTAGTATAATCAACCGAATATAGAAAGTGTTGCTATACTTCGTTTTGCGAATTCATTTTTTTATTAGATGTACGTTTATTATGAACAACTTGCGAAAAGATTCACTTGTAATGAAGCATTTAAAACAAATTAATGTCACAATATTTTTTTAAACTTATATTGGATATTATTTAATAATTGGGTGCATTTATGTAAAGTCGGACATAGAAGTTCTTCTATAATATGTTAGCTTTGTGATTATACCTTAAAACTAAAAGTTTTATTTTAATGTAAATGCAATTAATGATAATTTTGCGGAATTTTGTGATAAATGTGAAATGTTATATTATAAATTATGTCATATCCGGAATTGCACTAGTCATTAACACGAAGTGTGGTGTACATAGTACCAAGAGTGGGTGTTGTGATATTTGCATAATGATAATTTCAGAATCGCTGAAATGCAGACTAATATATACCAGGGGCCTTACCATGACTTCTTATTGCCATGATAGTTTCACTCATTTGTGAAACAGATGTATCTGCCGTGTATACATCTGTCACTGTCGCACAATTGAATTAACATTGCAATAAGAGCTCATGGTTGGGCCCCTGGTAATTTTTTTCAAGTATTGAAATCTATAGACATCATTATTTTAAAGCAATATTCGTTCTGTTGGGAGCGAATTGTCGATTGTACTTTAATATGATATAGATACCTACTGCGCTATACATACATACATATATCATATTTAATTTCTCCAATAGAATGATATTTGTGGCATTAGCGAAACATTTTATTAGTTTATGTCATCGCAAATTAAGTGTTAAATTGTAATTTAAACATTGTTCGGATAAGAAAAACGAATTAACAGAAAATTTGGATTTTAGAAAATTGATCCTTTTATTTAGCAGCGCCACCTAGTGATTGATTTATGAAACTTTTGTTATCGATCATACAAACCCACTTCGCGTACAATAACAAAGAGGACGCGTTGTAATAAACTTTTACATTTTTATACCGAGTTTAATTTTGATTGCCCTCTGATTTCGCCTACAAATTCACACTCTGAGACTAAATAATTTAGTTTTCAATGATTTGGTAGGTATAGTTCCTAACCATAGATAATCAATAATTTAGTTAACGAATGTTACTAGGTAAGTACAGGGGGCGTACCATCATCGGTTTAAGCAGCGGATTAAAAACTTCTGAGTTTTGACGTTCCGTTTTGATACCGTAAAATTAAACGTCAAAGCTAAGAAGTTTTTAATACGCTCTGAGTTCACCCCCACATGCCGTCTCGAGTTATGAGCGCTGACATTGAATGCGCAGTATCATATCATGGGTCCATCTCTGTTCGTCTGTATGACGCGACGCATATAAAATACATTTGAAGTTACCTCCACTATTTTCGTGAGCGCTCATAAATCGTGACTGCACCTGTACATTTATATTCATGTAAGTGCGGCAATGAAAGGACCCGGAAATCTCGTTGGACCCATCAGTGGAATTTTCCAATGGAACCAACAGACCACAAGGGTTTAGTGCCTACCTATCGATTATTCTCATATGTTTTGGTTTAAAAGGCTTAATTTAGGACAAATGTTTTTCAACATTGTGTGATTCAATGCTTTCCTACTCCTATCAAAACCCGTGGGTTATAATGATATTCGTTTTATTCATGAATTCAGAAACGATAAAAGCAATGCGTTTTATGACACTCATGGTTTATTTGATCTCGTAAAATGATCGGACCTTGACAAATCGGTACCACAAACAGATATGTAGCAGAAGGGCGGCTTTCTTCATTGCAGTATCATAGCACGCACTGGGCTTGTAGACAAAGTAGCATTATCCTCACGCTTCGCTTAAAGACACGATACAAAATGTATGGGAATGACATGTCACGGGACTGGGATTATTTACATACACTTTGTGCGCCGAAACCCCGACTGTTTTCGCTGAGCGCTCATAACTCGTTCACCTTTATGTATATACATATGAATGTGTGTGTGTGTGCCGTAGGCTGTTGTCAGACGGCCTAGTGCGAGTTTTTCATTGCCGCCGTCACAAGTCACCGTGTTGACGTAAACGCAGATTTGTATAGGATCGAAACAGCGCCATCTGTCGGCGCACGGATGACACTATTTTGATCCCATAAAATCTGCCTTTAACGTCAACGCTATGACTTGTAACGGCGAATTTAAGAAAACTCTCACTAGGCACTCAGACAATAAGAGCCGACCTTCTGAAGATTATATTTGGTGCAAATACCAACTCGGGTGAATCTCAATAAACTGTTTAACTGTTGTGGTAACGACTGGCGGTCAGCGAAAAACGGGAGACATTAATATGTCGCAGGTTAAGCTTACATTGTTTGCACGTTGTTACTCTTGAAAGTGCTAGAAAGCAATCAAATACGAATGATATCTAGTTGAACACTTACAAATTTCTAACGGGTAATAAATAATTTTTACTTCACAATTATGCATGAATGTGAACTGTGAATGTATAAAAACTGATAATAGGTAAGTTCCATTAAAATTCAGTAGTTTTGGCGTGAAAGATTAACATCTATCCCTACCTGTCACGTATAATATTATTAGGATTTGGATATTCATAATCCAAGTGGAAGGATCCTGCAGGCAGGCGCTCTTACTCACTGTCCACCTTGTGAGGCGAAGGATTCGTTTGTCCGTGTGATTAATGATAATAATATACATACCAGAGAAAACGGGGAGACGTTTCTTTACACATACCTGCCATGTGTTTGTGCCTGTCAGGAATCTATACTAATATTATGAAGTGGAAAGGTTTGTTTGTATAGAATAGGCTCCGACACTTGGATAGCTACATGATCAGCAAGAAACTATATTTTATCCCCGTACTCCCACGGGAACGGGAACTACGCGGGTGAAACCGCGTGACGTCCGCTCGTAATAAATACCTGTTTTGTGGATTGTGAATCTAGTCTTTAATGACCTGAGAATAGATGCCTAAGTGCTTCAAAGTGCTGCATCTATCGGTCCAGCGCGGTCACCCATCCTAATTGGATCAGCAGCGGTATATAAAGTAGAGAGTCGTATCTCGCGCATGAGTGGCGTAGCGTCAGCCTCGACGTTTGTTTGCTGTAAGTACTTGCTTTTTTTAAATTTTAAGATATTCGTTATTTAAATTTTGATATTCATGATATTCAAAATTAAATCGTATAAATTCTTACCTATCAAAGATATGGAAGAAAAGAATGAAAATACTTACACTCAATGTTATTAATACTATATTTTTTTGTTAAGTATTTTTGTAATTTTTGTTGTAAAGGTATATATTACATTTACCTTTTATCACGTGCAGTTCTGTAGGTAATTTAAAAACTACAGCATTATTTTTTACATACCTAAGTACTTTAAATTTAACATCAGTAGAATACGGTGCGGGTACTTTGGGATTTGTCCGCGCGAGTCCCCAAGTAACCACTAGGCCATATACAGGTAAAATCTTTTAAGAATAAGTTATATTGTGTAATAAATACCTGTGTAGGCATTTCCTGAACGTAGGCACCTAGGTTACCAAACTACACCGTGTATTTCATGGGGTAGGCGGACGCTGCCTTTACAAGACCACGACAGAAATTTTACAGTCATACGTGACTGTGTTTTTAAAATTTATTGACTTATGTGTGCTTTCAATTATAAGTACGTCTAGTTTAAAATAAAGTGATCTAAGTAGCTGTGAAATTGAATAAGGTCAGTTTTAGTCAAAATAAAATCAAATCAAAAAGTTTTATTCGACATAAGGGACACTTGGAACACTTATTGAACGTCATTTCTCTTACGCTTACTTAGTCATGTGATCCAAGCTTTATGTTTATTTTTATTTTATTTGACGAAGTTTATGACATTTATGTTGTTTCGCAATAGTTAAAACCAAAATAATACGAATATGCTGACGTCTGTGTTCCCCGAAAGGGTAGACAGCGGTGTTGTAATATCAACACTTTTCACCGAAGATGATTAAGTGGCAACGTGACAGATATTATATGACAAAATATTATTAAGTTGAAAAGATCTAAGTACCTTGAATGCTACTAACAAAACGCTTTGTAGATTAAGTAAGTACCTAAGTATGTACCTACTTCTGTTTTAACTTACTATGGTAATGCCAAATACCAGTGCCAATTGAATTACTCCAATGTAAGGTTACGTCAGGTAAATGGGTGACGGTCGTTACCTCGTAATCATCATGTCAATGCGGATTAAGTGACAGTTGTAAGGTTTCGCGACCGCCCAAGAAACTAGGCATTGAGGTTTGAGTCGTATTGGGGTCGAGTTTGCATGTGAGCTTTAAGTCCTGCCTAACCCTTTTCAAATTGGGGATATTATTTTTAAATTGCATATTGCCATTTTTACGTTACTACACGCAACAACAAGCATAGTGCTTAGACGGTGTAAAAAGTGTTCTTAAAAAATATCCTGTTTGCTCCGAATCTAGGACTTTTTTTATGTCGAGACAAAATCTTCGCGCAGACAGGATTGATTATTTAAAACTTTAAAATGTAATGTCAATAAGTAATATTACTTCACGTGGTAGGTTCAACAATCTTAGGGCATGTAAATTATAACTTAGTTAACTAGGTACTTACTAAGGTATTAAGTAAGTAAGTAGTTAGGTACCAATGGATAATATAACGTGTATATAATACGTATCAGTCATTCATTTGTTTCGCCGTTTCTTCTCCTGACAGGCTTACTTTTGGAAACGGTAGTAAATTAACTTAAGTTAGGGTAAGAGAAATGACGTTCAATAAGTGGTTCCATGTGTCCCTTATATTGAATAAAGCTTTTTGATTTGATTTGATTTGATTGACGACGGACAACTTTACCGAAAGATCCCCGTAGAGTTAGAGGAGTTACAACACCTAGATACTTCCACAATTGATTTAATTGCTAATTTGCCAATTATGATACAAAGTGAGACCGTCGCCATCTTAGACACTATATTTAATTTATCTGTTTGACAATCTAAGATAGAAGTTCTCACATTTCATAAATACGTAAACCTCGCGGCGTGGCATAAGGTTTTAGAAAAGCTCATTGATAAAGCTAGTGAGATTAGAACTCTTGGCGCTTGCGTAGCGGAAGCACAAACCATTCGACCACCGCGACTCTTTTATTTAGGAATATTGGAACCTACATAAAATATAATATCGCTCACGTAGCAATATAATGACACATGACACATAATGTTGAATGATGATGCTTATGACGCTGCTTAGTGAACAGATAAACGGACGTCGGTGGGACCAGCGCCGCTCCAACAATCCGGCATCATGTCGGAGAAGAAGGACCTTGAGAGTGTGAGTCTTGATTTTTGTATTATACCTAGATGATTATAATATGAATAAATTATTGGTCTTACGATCCCAGGGGGTCTAAAATCATCGGTTCTGAGCTTTGACGTTGCATTTTTATACCGTACTTAGTGTGTAATTTATTACCTAATGGATATAATAGATTTCTAACAACTTGGGTACCTACTTACCTACATTGATCAAAGCAAAGACATTATTGTAGCAATACCGAAAGATTTTAATTAAAAGCAAAGGATATAAATATAAATAAACATGCAATTATTCTAAATTCTAAAAAGGTTAGTAAAATACGAACAAATGCGGGAACTGAACCCACGACCTCTGCAAACCGAGCTACTGAGCTACTCTTAATCTCACATGGGGCCGAGTTTGATCGTTTAAGCTAAATTAAGTAACACAGTAATACAGTAACAAAAAATTAAGAGCTTTTACGTTTTGAAGTGTGTGTGAAGCTTTAACGTTTCATTTTTGTATCAATAAATTAAAGAGCCGAGAAGTTGTTTTAGAACTGGCACCGATTATGGCCATTTTAGAAGTCTTTCTAGAATGATCATAATTCGTGATAATAAGTTCTCCGTTACAGTTTGTTTGAAGATAGTTCTTGTATTCAGGGTGACCCGGAGCTAGAAGGCATCCGCAAGCCAATGGAGTTGCCCACTCTACCCAAGGCGTTGACTCTCGAGGAGAAGAAATACCTACTCGCGGTCGAGAGGGGAGACATGGCCAATGTTAGAAGGTACGTCGTGATTATTTGTGTCATCCGTATGTGCCATGCTATACTATAATTAAATAATATTAGTATATCTTGAAGCCCTTTTTACCAATGCAGATAGAATCAATTACGGACCCACATTATTTTCTGGCAACCGGATTGCATGAATAACAATTATTATAAAAATATTATTCACTAGCAAACGTCACGCGGTTTCACCCGCGTAGTACCTGTTCCCGTGGGAGTACGGAGATAAAATGTAGCCTATATTAATCATTGATAGTGAAGCAGTCAAATCGTGAAAGATTTTTTTAAATCGGTGAAATACTTTTGAGCCAATTCGTTACCAACATATTTACATACAAATCTTTCCTCTTTATAACATGATTAAGTATATAATATTATATCA
The DNA here is from genome assembly GCA_964035505.1 of Watsonalla cultraria. Lineage (NCBI taxonomy): Eukaryota > Metazoa > Arthropoda > Insecta > Lepidoptera > Drepanidae > Watsonalla > Watsonalla cultraria. The sequence goes on along the minus strand of OZ037732.1, from coordinate 4,478,607 downwards.
GTATAGATATAGATTGCAATCAATACCTGCTAAACTGAAGAGTTTTTTTGTTTGCTTGGACACACTAATCTCTCAACTACTCGACCGATTTGAAATTACTTCAGTGTTAGAAAACAAATTTATTGAGGCTAGGCTATCATCACGCTAAGACCAAAACTCGGGTAAAAGTCCCAGGCAGATGTAAATATAAATAGTAAATAAAAAAAATAGAAGCTAGCTTAACAAGAAAGGTAATTAAGCCCAGCAGCTTCGTATCCCAAGATGGTCTCTTTGAAAACAGACTTATTATTATAATATAATAATAATGTATTCATAATTATATCGTTCTATTGAAAACGCCCGAATTTTGTTTTAATATAATATTATACGCGACTGTACCTACCTAACAATAACGTCATGTCAACGTAAACATTGTCATTGCCATGTTTCATTTTAATCTCCGGGATTCAGTAAATTCAAATTTAAATCGAAATCACTTTGTAGTACCTAAGTATATTCAAAAGGAATACACAAAACAGAGAGCTACTTTTTAACCTGACCCAATTTCACATTTAAGCCTATATTAGGGAACTGGGGACCAACTACTTATGATCGTTAAAGCAGCGCGTATTAAGAACTTCTTGGCTTTGGCGTTTACTTTTGCGATACCAAAATTAAACGTTAAAGATGAGAAGTTCTTAATACGCTCTGCTTAAACCAATCGTAGGCCCCCTTATTCCTTCAACGTATCTAAAGCTCGTGGCGTGACATTAGGTACTGTTTTTAGAAAAACTTAAAGATTCAGGTGTCTTACCCACTATATCTAAATATATATAACTCAAAGGTGACTGAGTGACTAACTGACTGACTGACATAGTGATCCATAAATGTACAGCCCAAACCACTGGACGGATCGGGGTGAAATTTGGCATGCAGGTAGATGTTATGATGTAAGCATCCGCTAAGAAAGGATTTTGGAATGCAGGCTATATAAGATTAATCACTTTTCAGTTTAAAATATACGAATTTCTGTATGCCAGCCAATTTTGACGGGACTTTCACTAGCAGGTAGCTGATGTTTCAAGGAACGGCTACGTTTATTTATTAAAAAATATTAGGGTTCCGCGACATGAAGCATAAAACTAAATCTACGCGGGTGAAACCGCGGGGCACAGCTAATATATACATATAGACTGAGACAGACTCATGAAATGACTATATACTGCGCCTTCAAGGTCAGCGGTCATACGTCATGACAGTCACCCCTAATCCATGTCAAATTTCTAAAGTGGTTTAGCGGTGGTCAAAAGGTCCCTAAATAAAATCGAATCAATATTACATTATGTTTTTTCATAAGTTCATTTTAGTTTATTAAAATTACGAACAAAAATCCAATAAGATACATCTTTGTTTAGTTTCTACTTTACTGTATCGAGTTCACGTTTTTATACGAAGACATATATATAGCAAAATATATGACGCAGGAGTCAAATCTAATTATTGTTTCTTTAATGGGATTGCTTCGTTGTTAATTCTTTTGTGATTGTTTTCTATTGTACATAATGTTTTTACGACGTTGCGTACGAAACAAATTGAAGTGAATCCCTTTATTTGATATCTTATTTTGTCTTTTCAAACAACACTGTTACCCATCTCACAAAAAAAAATTATTAAGGGGAAATATAAAAACATACATACAGGCAGACGTGTTGTAATCACAACATACACTTTTCACCGAAGATAATTACAACATGACGGATGGTGAATCTACCGTCTCAGTCACTATACAATGAGTTATTGTGCAGTGATTTCACACCACGTGCTTTACGGTGAAGGAAAACATCATGAGGAAACCTGCATGTCTGAGAAATTATTCCAAGACATATTATGCAGGTATCCTCGCGATATTTTCCTTCTCCGAACATGGTTTGAAATCTCAATAATAAAACTTGATGTTAAGAAAAAGTTATTGATTCAGACTGCTGGGATTTTAGCTTGTGTTGTTTGCGTGCGGCTACTCAAACCAATGAGTAACAAGGGCTCTTCTCAACTTGTAAATATTTCCCACAGAATCCTACAGAAAGCCCATCGTAACAAGCACATTGAAGTCAATTGCGTGGACTCTCTCGGCCGTGGGGCATTGACCCTAGCTATAGACGGAGAGAACATGGAGATGGTGGAACTCCTCGTCATCATGGGTGTTGAGACCAAGGACGCTTTGCTTCAAGCCATCAATGCTGAGTTTGTGGAGGCCGTTGAACTTCTGCTGGAACATGAGGAGTTGATTCATAAAGAAGGAGAACCCTACGTAAGTCTACGAATTAAAAAAAAAAAATTTGTTAGTATAAAAAAGATGATTGGTATAGGAAGAAGCTTTGCACAGAACTCCTTAGAACAGGTAGGGAAACTGAAATCATACATACCTACATACATGTGCCACGCGTCGCCCACAGGGGTAGACAGAACTTCTGTTTGCCACATACTTCTATGCTTGCATACTTCTTTCGCTTCGTCTAAATTCAAGCATTTCTTCATACACCGCCATTAGCTCTCAGTGCTCTAAATTTGGCTTCAACGGAAACTATTTATTAGGTCATGCTGAGTTTTTCATTGGATGATAGAAAGCACTTTTATAATTTGGTATTGAAGCCTTCCTACTAAGTAAGGTAACGCACGACAAAGTCTAGAAGTTCTTAAGGAAGACATAGCTGCAACAATCATAGTAAACCCTTTGAACTTGCTAAACTGCAGCGGGATTTTAAAGAATTGTTTCGATACAGAGTTGGCAGAAGGTGGACCCGAACACGGCGATGTTCACACCAGACATAACTCCACTGATGCTGGCTGCACACAAGAATAACTACGAAATCATCAAGATCTTGCTTGACCGCGGAGCCACTCTACCGGACCCTCATGATGTCAAGTAATTAATATATTAACGATTCTGTTGACAGTTTTAGAGATTATTTCTGAAGAAATAGATTTTAAGATTTCAATGGCTCGAGATGGTTGATTTTGTATGCATAGGTACAAAAGTTACTTGTTTACCTCTTCATTCAAGTATTGTTGACACATCATCTACTTGCTTCCGAAAAGTATCAACACATTTCGACCCTACGACATTTAGCATAACCTACACTTTGCATACTATTTTATAATAGTCAAAGCGAATGCATTTAGCAGCATCATCTTGTGCTTTATCATTAACACTATTATTTTGAGATATAAGTCTTCGTGTGATAAATTTGACCAAAATCTTTCCCCCAAGGTGTGGATGTGAGGAGTGTATCCGAGACTCTACTGAGGACTCCCTGCGCCATTCGCTGGCTCGTCTCAATGAGTACAGGGCTTTAGCGTCCCCATCGCTTATAGCCTTGTCCTCTAACGACCCTATACTCACTGCTTTTGAGCTCTCTTGGGAGTTGAGGAACTTGGCTTTTGCTGAACAGGTGAGATACAAGTAGTTGGTTTAAAACCACTGGAGTAATATTGAAACGTCGTCGAAAGCGTTCTGTCCTTATTAAGACGTCATCAAACTACAAATTCGCGTGCAAAATAAAAGGATATCTCTATATCTCATATAATGAAATGGCGTTTTGATGGACTAAAGTTTTGAGTGTCGTTTTTGATTGCTAGTTAATAGTAACTTCATTCAATATTTTGAGCAGTCGAAATTCAATCACAATCACACGAGACGAAATTGTAGGTACCATAATATACAGCGTTTGGAAGTTGTAATTATGCACGAATGTAATTATAATATATTCGCCGTTATCGTTTTGATATTTTTTACTATTCATATAGTAATAATCATAAGAAGAAAACCGTGCGTATTTCTTTAAATTGCAAACCCAATTTATTTCACCAGGAAAGTAAAGCAGAATACTTGGAGTTGCGTCGCCAAGCGCAATTGTTCGCCGTAGACCTTCTGGATCAATCGCGAAGCTCTCAAGAGCTGGCCATCATCCTCAACCACGATCCTGATGAACCAGCCTTTGTGGAGGGAGATCACATGAAGCTAGCCAGGCTGGAGTTAGCCATTGATTTTAAGCAGAAGAAGGTAATTGAAGACTCTGTAAAGCATATAATAAAACCTAAAACTAAGAAAGACGGTCATACCGACTTTTTGATTGCAGATCAGAAAATAAATTATAGGTTTGATTGACCGATATTTGTGATATTAATAGAGCGTTTTGACATTTTATTGGTGATCTTTATTTTAGTACATCGAAATATTGCACAATGTCATTGTGTTCCGTTTTCTACTAACATGGCATAGGAAAAGATTCAAAATCTCATTTATGTGTTAATCAGTATTAAGTCATCCAAACTAACACATAACTAAACTTTTTTAATCTTATTCCTTTTTACATATATAACGATATAAGTATCAAGGTATATTGTATAAGCTTCTATTTTGATCAGCTAATTCTTCAAGTTAGTACATTAAGTTATTTCTTCTTCAGTTCGTCGCCCACCCTAACATCCAGCAATTGCTCGCGTCCATCTGGTACGAAGGTGTCCCTGGATTCAGAAGAAAGACCACCATGGAGAAGTTCAACATCATTTGCCGAGTAGCCCTCTTCTTCCCGTTCTATTGCACGTTGTACATGATCGCCCCCAACTGCGCCACCGGGAAGCTTATGAGGAAACCCTTCATGAAGTTCTTGATTCACGCCTCTAGTTACTTGTTCTTTCTTTGTGAGTACTTTGTTGTTTGCATTGTGTTAATAGCATTATAAGGAGTTCTAGGATTCTTATTGATTAGCAAACTAACTATAGTTGTTGAGAGTGAACAATATATCACTTTATTTTAAACTTATGGTATGGAAAAAGTGAAATGACCTGGATAATAAATTATACTTCAAAATCTGATACTATGTTCCTGTAAAAGTGTTTAAATTGTATTCTTCCAAGTATTAAAAAATTAAACACTTTAAAGAAGGTAACATAGTTTAGGAAATAAATTCTATTAATATATTGTTTGCAGTAATCTTGATCCTGGTGTCACAAAGAGCGGAGGTGCAGGCCATACAGCTCTTCGGTCCTGAATGGATGGTGCAAGAACTTGAGAAGGAGTTACTGAAACAGAGAGGCAACGGCCCCACTTACTTGGAACTTGTGGTCGTTGTTTACGTACTAGGTGAGTTAGATGCGCTACCAGAAGTTCTGATTGTTAAATTTCTTTTTCTGAGCTTGTTCCAATCTTCAGTGATTTAGAAAGGGAATCATTTATAGGTTGTCATGAAACACCGATATTACAATTGATTACACCTTAAAATTTTCGCTTTAGTTTTTCTCAGTGGTTATATCAGTAATCTCAGTCCGATAGATGGTAAAAGACAGTTATAGCGGTGGAGATACAAGTGAAACACCTTTTGTAATGTAATGCTTGTGTGATCCTAACTCCTTAATTATGTCTCAGGCTTCATATGGGAAGAGACTCAGGAAATTTTCATCGAAGGCATTCGCTCGTACCTCCGCAATATGTGGAACTTCATAGACTTTACACGAAACTCCCTGTACGTTGCTGTGGCTCTCTTGAGGTTTGCTGCTTATCTCCAACAGGCTGCTGAGATCAGAAGAGATCCTCAGACTAAGTTCATACCTCGGGAGCAATGGGATCCCTTCGACCCTCAGTTAATCGCTGAAGGACTTTTTGCTGCAGCTAATATATTCAGGTACGTTGACTTTAATGAAGTATTGAAGAATAGCCGAATATTATTTTTAGATTCCGATAACTTGTGGGTCAGACTCACTTGCTAAATACTGGTTTAGAGCGAAAAGAGTTGCGGAGATACTGAATCTTTCAAATTAAGGACTATAGGTTCATCAACAACTCTTATTGCCTTGCTAGTACTGATTGAAATTGACAGATATACGCCATCCACATACATTTGTCCTTTTTGCTCAAAGAATCATTGCAAGAAGCGTTGGTGCGCTGGCGATCCTTGACATGAATATTTAGCTGTGTTATGTGGAATTCTGATATTATTTCTAGTGCTCTGAAGCTGGTCCACCTGTTCTCTATCAACCCTCATCTTGGACCGCTACAAATCTCCCTCGGCAGGATGGTCATTGACATCGTCAAGTTCTTCTTCATCTACAGTTTGGTTCTCTTCGCCTTTGCTTGCGGTACGTTCATGAAAACCTTTTACTAGGCTATTTTAAATTAAGCCTTAAGTGAAATGAGATGGAATTTGAAATCACGACCTCTTGAAAACCGTGCAGTCGTTTCGCAAATCGCTATTTACTGGGGTCGTGGTAGGGAACGCCCTTATTTTTGGAGTCGCCTTAAACAATCTTGCTCAAAAGTTTGCTCATTAGATTTGGACAGCAATTGTACGGTTTGCAGGACGTCTTGTGATTGCTGAGTGAGGCTTGGCATACATTGCACAACGTTATTATTCTCGCTAATGCCTTTATTTGTATGATTTATTGTACAATAAAGGTTTGAATCAACTACTCTGGTATTTCGCGGACCTGGAGAAACGCAAGTGCTACGTGCTTCCCGGCGGTCTCCCCGATTGGGAAAACGCAGGGGATTCGTGCATGAAATGGAGGAGTTTCGGGAAGTAAGACTTGTGTGACAACCCTAGAAGCTAGAGGTAAATAAATCGCGAGCTTGTGTTCATAGTGACAAAAAAGCTTAGGTAATCTATACTAATATTATAAAGCTGCAGAGTTTGTTTGTTTGTTTGAACGCGCTAATCACAGAAACTACTAGTCCGATTTCAAAAATTCTTTCAGTGTTGGATAGTCCATTTATCGAGGACGGCTATAGGCTATTATATATTTTATTCTCATCAACATTAGGGGTCCGTAAGAAAATTGCGTTTAATAGAACAAAATGATGTACTACGGGCTAGTAGGTCTTTTTAAGATCTACAAAAAAATCTGCAAGAGCATATATCGAACTATCATAGTTTAGTCACAATAACCGCTTTTATGTCATAATAAATATGAAATCGTCTGCAGAAAGAAACAACGTTAAATGTGCATCTTAATATTAATCCTTACCCAAATTAAGCATTATGCTATCGAGGGTATTCATGTGGAAGTAAAATTCCGTTTGTTTTATTCCAATCGGACATTTCGTTGAGAAATTATCACGTGTATAAAAACGCAAAGAATTGGTACCTATAATTATTATTTGCCAGAGCTTTATCAACACGTCTCAGGGTAATCTCTGCAACGGCTGGACCGATTTTAACGGGACTTTCACTGGCAGATAGCTAATGTTACAAGGAGTAACTAAATTTTATTTAAAAATATCATTTTTGGTTCCGCGGGAATCAAATTAAATCTATGCGGGTGAAACCGCAGGGCACAGCTAGTACCTATATAAAGTAATCGAACTAAACAAATTGCTTAGTTTGCAGAACAGTATTTTTGTGAAAGTTTAAAACATTTACTACCTTAAAAGATCTAATAACTATCTGTTCCCACTTTCAGTCTTCTAAATTTTAAACGCATTGACATCTTAGAGAAGTTTATTAAATATCATAAAATAAAGTAATTGTTCAAGAACAAGTAAAGTTACATCACAATTAAATCAATTAAATACTAATAAATAAGTAATCTACGATTAATATCTATGTAAATCTTTAAAAATAAAATTTGATTCGTAAAGTAGCTAATTCAATAATGCTATCATCAACTTAAAAAAACATATTTGGCATATCTAAATCTATACGACTATGAGGAATGGAAATCCCAAAACCTTTAGCGCGTAGATTAGTGTGCAGCCATTTAATAAGCGTGGTAGTCCATGGTTTCTCTGAGCGTCATGCAGTCGACCTCGTCAATCTTGAGAGTGTTCATCTTGACGTTGATGTCCTCTTCGAGCTGTATCTGCGTCTGCAGCAAGTATCGCAGCGAGGAGCTGGCCTCATGCAGCATTTGCTGCAGCTGCTCCGTGCTGAGGCGCAGCATCTCGCACTCGTAGTACAACGCCTGCCCCGGCGGGTCGCGCACCAGTTCCGCGCCCACACGCTGCGCTCGTCGGCCCAGCCTCGTGTGTGCCAGCGCCGTGTTGCCCTCCTTATCAGCAAGAGCTTTTTGCAACAACAATATATTGTTCTGCATATCTGATATCTTCTGTGTAGTTTCTCTATGCATGTCTTCTAGTTTTCCCTTCGCAAGTTTTGTTTCCTTAATACGCTCGTTAAATTCGTGATTGCATTTTTTGTAAGCCACCAATAGGTCATCTATAACCTGTTTGAGAAGTGTGTCAACGTATACTCGTATTGGACGGGCGCTGGTCACTTCTCTGGCCGCATTTTGAATATTTTTTGCAGAATAAGCGTTGTATTCGTCGGCCGATATATTAGCTGGATCAAGATTTGCGTAGCCCTCGTAGACTGACAAACACAAATCAGTTGGTTTGAGACAAAGTGATCCTTTATCAAGGTCGATGGCACCCTGCTTATATTGGAGGTCACGGTCAAGCAGATAGCGAGTTGAACGAAGACGTCTCATTTGTTCTTGCAGTTGCTCTAAAACTCTCTTCAGTAGACTTTGTCCGCCGAGGATCGCAGTGATCTCCTGCTGAAGTGCGTGTTCAACTGGATCAACTACTAAATCGATGCCAAGACGTCCATCACGCAGCATGAGGCATTTCCGGCATATATTGAGTGCATTTGACTGCAGTGAAGCCAAACAATCTTGCAGCCTGGTCTTGTAGACGCTGAGGCATTCCAGCTCTATACATATCTCTCGTCGTTGTACCTGGAGTTCATTCTTGTTGAATTCGATATCACCAATACGTTCCTCGATGCGTCTGTCGGAGGTTGCTTTCATTACTTCTGCCCTTTCCGCAGTTTCCTCCCGAACTCTCTGGCTCTCCGAGAGGACTCTGTCTGCAAGTTGCTGCTGGTCCTCGGTATTTCTGCATCGCATATCGTTGCTCAGTCTCCATTCTTCCAGGGTAAACTTCGCTGTTCTTGGTGGCATACAAACGATTGCTTGCTCCGATAGTCTTGTAGTGGCTATAGGAGCCCCTATCTTATGACGTACTCCAAATTGCATTTCAGCCATACTAAAGCATTAAAAATAAAATAAAATTTAAAATAAACTACGTTGACACTATCGACACCTTGAAGAATTGGGAAATCGACAAAACAATCAGTTGCTATGCAAATAATATTTTAACTTTGCGTTGCTATGGAAACAACAAACGATCTTTGATTCAATCTAAGACTGACAATTATATGTATGTGGTCTAACCACAGACATATAATTTAGTACACTTCGTATACCATGATCAAAATTATGTACTGTCGTCCTTGTAGCAAATGTTGGTCCAATTTTCATTGGACCCTTTTAATATGAAGAAATTTTTGTAATTCCAACTAAAAAATCGTCAATCTTATCAATCTCGTTTACACGCCACTGCCAATGAAGATGGCTACAATTGTCAGTTCAGTTCTAGGACGAAGCTGTCAGTGTAATGTAGATTTTCCGTTGGTCTTGTGCCTTGTTATTTGATTTATTTTCTAATTGTTTATTCTGTACTTTAATTATATTATTTACAATGGGTGAACAACAGTTTGGAGTTCGCCATGTCATCGGTACTCCTGTCGCTACCACCCGACTTTCTGAGCAAGCTATCATTTGTGTACCACCTAGAACAGCCAAGTTCACCATTGACGAATGGAAACTGAGCAACGATATGCGATGTAGGAATACGGTGGATCAACAGGAATTAGCAAACAGAATACTAGGAGAGAGCGTAAGAGTGCGAGAAGAAACAGCTGAAAGAGCTGAAGTGATGAAAGCTACTACCGACAGGCGCATCGAGGAACGTATTGGTGATATCGAGTATAACAAAAATGAGCTGCAGTTAAAAAGAAGAGAAATTTGTATAGAATTAGAAGCTCTCGGTGTATACAAGACTAGGGTTCTTGACTGTTTGGCCTCGCTACAGGCCAACCCACTTGCCGTTTGCAAAAAGTGCCTCATGTTGCGAGATGGACGAGTTGGAATTGATCTAGTAGTCGATCCAGTAGAAGTAGCGCTTCAACAAGAACTCACAACACTTTATGGTGGACAGAGCCTCTTGAAACGTAGTTTAGAACAACTTCAAGAACAAATGAGGCGTCTCCGTGCCACCCGCTACCTGCTAGACCGTGATCTCCAGTATAAACAGGGTGCTATCGACTTAGATAAAGGTTCGCTCGCCCTTAAACCAACTAGTTTGTATTTGTCAGTGTACGAGGGCTATTCAAATCTAGATCCAGCTAATATATCAGCCGATGAATACAACGCTTATTCTACTAATAACATTATAAATGCAGCCAAAGAAGTCACCAGCGCACGCCCGATCCGAATGTACATTGACACAGTCCTCAAGCAGGTAATTGACGACTTACGGGTGGCTTACAATAAATGCAACCATGAATTTCACGAGCGTATTAAGGAAACTAAATTAGCCAAAGAAAAACTCGAAGACATCCATAAGGAAACCACACAGAAGATAGCAGAAATGCAGAATAACATATTGCAGTTGCAGAAAGCACTTGCTGACAAAGAAGGCAGCACAGCGTTGGCACACACACGGCTCGGAAGGCGAGCGCAACGTGTGGCCGCGGAGCTGGTGCGCGACTCGCCGGGGCAGGCGTTGTACTACGAGTGCGAGATGCTGCGCCTCAGCACGGAGCAGCTGCAGCAAATGCTGCACGAGGCCAGCTCCTCGCTGCGATACCTGCTGCAGACGCAGATACAGCTCGAGGAGGACATCAACGTCAAGATGAACACCCTCAAGATTGACGAGGTCGACTGCATGACGCTCAGAGAAACCATGGACTATCACGCTTATTAAATATTAAAAAAAAAATATTATTTAAATTTTGTTGTTTTTTGATACACGTTACAATTCGGTTATTGTTGGTTATTTATTTGCTATTTGTTAATTTCGATTTTGTGTTTTAATGTTTGCTAGACATTTTATATTTCGTTTTAATTACAGGGTTCAACTGTATTTTATTGAATTGTTTTCTCTAAAGACGAATTATAGAGTGTTGTTTTTTAACTCATTCTGTTTTTGACATTTTATTGATACTTTAGTTGTTAATGATGTTTTACGACTGTTTATTTTCTTTTTTGATTTGTTTGGTTTGGTAATAGCTAGATATTTGTATTTATCATGCTTTTTAATTTACCTGTTTTCTAATTGTCAGCATTTTTTGGATTAAAATATATTCGTTTATTAATCGCCAGTTTGAACTTGGTCTAATCTACATCGTTCTTCATTAATAATTCCACAGCGTGTTCGAGGCTTCACAGTCTTTATTCTGGGCCTCGTTCGGAATGGTGGGTTTGGAGAACTTTGAGCTTGCTGGCATCAAGAGTTACACCAGATTCTGGGGTCTACTGATGTTCGGTTCTTACTCCGTCATCAACGTCATCGTCTTGTTGAACCTCCTCATCGCTATGATGTCCAACTCCTATGCTATGATTGACGTAAGTATGATTTTGTTAAAATGCATTGTGGTCTTTATGTCAATAGGATGTCATCTATAATGCATACGACTACTACGAGAGTGTGTCTAATTCTTATCCTAGCTGTACCCCGCAATGTTATTCGTCTATTTGAGAGTTAGAAAATTAAAATATTACTTCAACCTGCCCAGCGTCTTCAGTCCAGCTGCTTCAGTGTAAAAAAGTTACAACTTACCTACAAGCTTTACATTTATTGAAGTTTCTTGATTGCATAATGTACACATTACGTACAATGTTGCGTTTCGTGTGCCCATATTCTTTTCTTTCTAGTCCTGTTTAGTCAATCGTAACTCTTGTTAATGTTCTAAGACGGCTTTTGATCTTCAAATAATATCAATAGATCGATATCTCTGAAATACTGAGGTAAAATAAAAGGTTACTAAATTATTAAATCGGCAGCACATTACAAATTCCATTCGATAAAATGGTCATAATGCTTTCTGCGAAAATGCCAGGTGAATGTTGAATAATTCCTGAATAAGAAACAGAACAATTTCACTGTTGTTTCTGTAATGGAATTGCTAGGATTCTGACGTCAGCTAGCGTCTGGACTGCTTCCGATTATGCTTTTAGATTTACAACATATTATGATAGTTTTTTGCTCACGTTTACTCAAACCGCGAGTTTTACGGTGAAAAGAAAGATCTTGAGGAATTAATATAACATTTATAATGAATAGGGAATTAATAAGTGTATAACGGGTAAATAATTGTAATTAAGAACTTGACAAAATATAGATTATGGCACTGTATATTCATCATCTGTCACGTTGGCAATCCCCATTAAATCATCTTTTTTAAAACTCGGAGTAGTAACATCTTTGCCTACCCTAGTGTACGTTACCCTAGCAAGAAAGAGATTAATTTATTTGTATTCTTTAATGACGTGTACCTAGCTGCACGTCGCCCCCTTTTTGAAGCAGCGCAACGTTTGATATTCAAGATTGTCCTTTTTGTTTTCTAAGGTTTACTTTACGTGGAGATTTGCATCTATTTTTAGCTCTAAATTAGGAATGCCTATGTAAGAACCCTCAAATAAAATTCAACTTAATTGTCCAATATCTAAATATTACTATCTCACAGGAACATTCAGACACAGAGTGGAAGTTTGCCCGTACTCGTCTTTGGATGAGCTATTTTGAGGAGAGCGCGACACTGCCACCTCCATTTAACATTCTGCCGACCCCTAAACTCCTGCTCAAGATGCTGGGGTTGAGGAAGAAGGACAAAATCAGGAAGATGAAGACCAAAGTAAGTGAGCAAGACACTCCCCCTAGTGTCTCGGTGAGGCATGTGAAGACATAACACGTGCACCTCCACACTTAGGGACCAGAGTGCCTAGTGCGAGTATTCTTAAAACCGCATCTGCGTTTACGTTGACGCGGTGACTTGTGACGGCGACAGTGAAAAACTCGCACTAGGCCCTCAGGAGGAACACCGTGTATGTTTAGTCGGTGCGAGTCCGACATAACCCTTTCGCTGCCCCCGGCCGGCTAAAGAGAAAACTTTCCAATTGGGACGTTTTTTATGGCACTATTTCTTTTAATAACGTGCTTCTCCTATCTACTGTTCTGGGGCCCAACCATGAGCTCTTATTGCAATGATAATTCAGTTGCGCAACAGTGACAGATGTATGCACGTCACATACACCTGTCTCATAAATGAGTGAAACTATCATGGCAATAAGAGCTCATGGTAAGGCCCCTGTTCATCACCGGGAATGGGTTTAAAATGTCTTGTCTTGCTAGATCTCCAAAATTTTTAATTTTTCCTAAAGTGGGCTTTACGCACGAGTTAGGTATTTAGTACTTCACAAGTTATGAGCGTTCAGCGAAAATAGGGGTAACTGTCTTTTATTGTCGTCGTGTCATACAGACAGATTCATACAATTACTACTATGCATTCAAGGTCAAACTCATAACTCTCGATGGCACCTTACCCATTAATGTTATTTTGTGGTTTTAACAATATACCTTATATTGTATGTATTTTGTTTATGAAATGAACCGCTAACAGCGTGATGTCTTTAATATGAGGCTTGTAGCTAGCGTTTATTATACTTCACATAATATTTTATATCCTACTAGCTGTGCCCCGCGGTTTCACCCGCGTAGATTTTAATTTCATGGTTGCCCGCGGATCCCTAATGTTTTTTTTAAAATCTAAGTAGCCTAAGTTACTCCTTGTAACATCAGCTAACCGTCAGTGAAAGTCCCGTCTGCCGTTTCGGAGATTACCCGGAACAAACAGACAGACAGACAGACAGACAGACAGAGAAAAATTTAAAACTTGGTTTTTCTGTGTCAGTACCGTGTATACTTTCATATGCATTGTGTGAAAAACTGTTATTTTGCAGTTACAAACAGACACTTCAATTTTATTTATCTGTATGTATAGATGTATAGATAAGAGAGGTACCCTTAATACATACATGTAAATCAGAGGTTCCCAAACTTATTTCATCTAACGCCCACTATTAAATTTATTTTTTTCAGTAGCTGTACATTTTAATTGAATTGGTATTTACAGTTTAATTTCGTCAGGATAAAATAATAATGGACAATTATCTTAAATGTAGTAAGTAAAATGAAAAGAAAAAAATATAAATAAAACATAGAATTTAAATTTGTGTCTGCGGGAATGGTGCTCAAGCTGGCTGCGTTACCTCGCTGGTTCGCTAAAGCGATCCTCTGAATACCTATTACTAAATTTTTTAGAAATAAATAGTGTTATATTAAGAACGCATAAAAAGAATATTTTTATATGAACTAATAAATGGATGTTGTTAATGGTATGGTTATAATTTCTATGAATTATAATAAAATATGAAATAGCTATCACCCTTAAATCACATCAGCGCGTCCCATTTTTTTCTGGGCCCCTTACATAGAGGGTTTAGGCCTCCATCGCCCACAAGGGGGCGTAATCGCCCACTTTTAGAAAGACTGACGTAGATACTTATTTATTCATAGTACACTTAATTTGAAAAGGTACAATATGTGCACAATTTGAAAGGTGTATCATACTTGTCTTTAATATTAGGGGAGTTATGTATAAAAGTGATAATTTTGTGAACTTACTCTCAGTATCATCATGTACCTATATTGCACTAATTCCTAAAAGTGTAAAGCCTTCATTTTTGAACCATATAAGTGAAATCAACACATCCGATCGCCGTGACATATCGACAATAATATAAAATCAATCATCTATTTTTCTTGAGTGCTAAATATTCCAGGCTTTTTATTTAAGTAAACTGAACTAGATATACCTGAATATAATTCCAGGAACATGGATTTTGGTATTATGTTAGTGAGGCAAGTACCTTGAATTGTAATAAAAATAAGCCTAGCAAACTGGATAATAAGACAGAACATCATCATCAACCAATATTATATCCCTTCTGTCCCTTAGTCGCCTCCTACGACACCCATGGGAAGAGTTGGGGTGGTTACTACACGGCGAAGACAGAACACAATAATGTAAATAAATAATCGAACATTTTGCACGTAACAAATCCAAGTGCATAGATAAATTTGTTTGTTCATGCCCGCACCCGTCCAATTAGGGCAGGACAAATGGTACGGCTATACATTATCCTCACATGACCCCGCTAATGATACAGAAAATATTTCGAAGAAATACCTATTTCTCTGCAATGTGTATCGTTTTATTAACTCCGTCGATTTTGTTTTCCTAATGTGCCCTAGTCATTTGTTCGGTTTTGTATTCCGTGAGTGCAAAGATAAATTCTAAAGTAATCTCCACTATATTGTCTGAGCGCTCAAATCTCGTTACAGCTCCTGTAACTCTCTTGCCTTCAACTAGCAAAGTCGTCATAGGATGTAACTATTTGACACGAGAGGCTTCTACCAGACGACTTTATCTTAAATTATACTGTAGTCTCAAGAGCCACGGCTTGATAAAATTGTTCTGTGTTTGCTGATGTTTCTTCTGACCATCCTCTAGGAACAGAAAGAAAAAGAGCATGACGTTCGATACACAGCGGTCATGCGAGCTGTTGTCTGGCGCTATGTATCAGCGATGCACAGACGAATGGATGACGAGGAAGTCACAGAAGATGACATTAATGAGCTGAAGGGAGACGTCTCCGCGTTGAGATATGAGCTGCTTGAGGTGTTCGAGAGGAATGGAATGGACGTGTCTTTCACTGATAGGAAGGAGAAGAGTAAGTATCGTTCAGATAATCTAAGATATGTTGTTATGATAATGTATGATCACGTATCAATCGAAAAGTTCAATCTTACGATGAAATTGCACTTCAATCTACGACGAAACTTGAATATTAGATAAGGCCAGAAAGGGAGGGTATACAAATATGACGGCTGATAGATGGGAATGGAAGAGAATAACACATGACTTAAGTGCTCATATTGATTCTAAATGTTGATTGTATTCTTCCTTTACTCAGTGGTGCTCGGAAAACGTATGAAGGTATGGGAGCGTCGCCTGATGAAGGACTTCCAAGTGGCGCCAGTGAGTTTGGAAGAGGAGGAGAAACCAGTTGATGAAAGTGGCCTGTCCAGGTTCCGCAGGATTGCTAAGATGGCAGTGGCTAGCACCACCAATGCCAAATGGGATCAGACACTCGCTAGTACCGGAATCTCGTAAGTTTCAAATATTCTAGTGACGTTAATTACTGGGTAGACCTTGGATAAGAAGAAACTGATTTTGCTTTGATTAGATCTCAAATCGGTCGCTGTCGTAGTCGTGTGTCATTCAAGAATCAGCAGAATTTGCAACGAGCTATGGAAGAGGCCAGAAAGCTGGTGCTACGGTCACCATTGCCAGGTGGGTATGCAATATAACATGCCGAATTACAAAAGTTTGTAGGTGCTAGATGGACACTCAGAAAGTTGAACTTAGTTTTAGGTGACATTTCAGTATTGGATCGATTCACGTTCAAGGTTCACTAATGTGGAACTGTTGAGAAAAGCAAAAATGAAAAAAAAATATTGGTAATTTTACCGGAGTTCTGTTTTAGTTATTTAAGATTTCATAGATATACAATACGCGTCTTGTTATATTTGGATTTAGAGATGTTAGTATCGATAAATATTCAATTTTAGAAGGATCTCGTGCAGTGTCTCCAATAGAGATGCCTGTAAGTCCGGGACACACGCTGTTGGAACTCATCAAGGATTTCTCCACTGAGGCTGAGGAGCCTGTATCTGACGTCGCGTTACCTCCTAAGTCGCCTTGGAAACCACCTGGTAGGTTGAAGATCAATTTTGGTTATATAATATGCTTTACCTAAAAACTAAATTCATCCATTCAAAATATAGGCGATGGTGGAGCTGGTACTGCAGCTCTACTAACTGCTGATGCTGCTCGAAGCAGACCCGTGTCTCCGAAACCTGCTCCAGTAAAGGTATGATCTTTCGTTTTGGTCAACTTGAGTATTAAATTAACATGTTTGGGTCAATTTGGTTTTGACATGTTTCAACGTCAACGAATGTTGTTGCGTAATTAGTGTCTTGGATAGGTGTTTGTTTTTTTCGGTAGTTAGTTGTGTTTGACTACCAAAGATGGCGGATGAACACTGTTATTTCTTGTCGTGCCCATACGCATAGAAACTTTTTCAGAGATGAAACATGTCAAACCAACCAACAAAATTTTATCTGTACCTAACTTGAGGTGCAGATAAAATATTGTTGAACTGTAACGTTCGGTCAACCTACTGTTGTAGACGTTTCATGTATGTAATTTGCAGCCAGCGTCAAGGGGGCCATCTCCAGTACCCACTCCACGAGGACCAAGCCCAACCTCTGGGGAGACGAGTGCTGTCGGAGAAGGCACTACTTCACCACAACCAGGTACAGGTATCTGGGATATTAAAAATTAAATTCTTTCTCCCTTGTCATGAGCAACAAAAGTTAATCTTAATGGTATAAATAATATGAACTGCAGATTCCTTAGGAATATTAAATTAAATTATTTATTCGTAATTGTTATCATAGAACCCAGTCCACTGAAAGCCAAGCGGGTCCCTGGTGACTCACCACCAAAGGTGATTAAAAGGAAATCATCCGGGCCACCAGCGCAACCTGATGAACAGGTTTGATTAATTTTCTTTAATTGTGAATAAATTCCGATGTGCAAAGATTGCTTACGTTAAACTCACGTCTGGGGGTAGGCAGATGCTTTTGTTTCCTTGCATATCTTCATCTTTCGCTTCATACATACTGCCTACGGTTATGAGTAGTCTGAAATTGAATTTTATGGAAAAGATTACTAAAAGGTCATGATAATCCTTTCTTGGAGGCTCTCTATCAAAACTAAATTCGGTATTAATGAAATAAGCCGAATAAATTAAGAAAAATAGTCCATAATTGAAAACATTGTTGGTCTTGTTTTAATTAATAAAGCAAATAATAATAAATATAAAACTATTTAATAGGCACCTGATACCGAAGCTGAAGCCAAACCTACTGAGGATATAGCAATAGCAAGACCAGTAGTTCCAGAAATAAAGCCATCTGAAGGAGCTATACCGCCTCCACCAGCGCCAAATAAACCTAAAGTAAGTGACGAAAGAGTCAGTGATGTATATAGTAAGAAAATAATGTGCTCTTCAACTAATTTGTAGACGAAACCAGGCAAATGGCGAAAAAGATCTCAATTGAATATTTTTTATTGTTATATTTATCTTTTGAGATAACTGATGTTTGTTATTAATTCTGGAAGTAAATACGATTCTTATAAAATTCAGCAAAATTATTACGGGAATTACTGTACGAGATGAAATTACATCGTTTTCAGTATGTAACTGTGGCCGCGAGTGTACCAGAGAGGAGTTGTTCATATGTCTATAACAAATCCTATGTTTGAATATACATATTTTGTGCCCCAGGCTCCATCAGCACCGACGCCGACACCGACAATGGAAGTGACTCCCAGTACTCCGCCGGTGCACGCACCAGCATCCCCCACCCCGTCATCCAAATCCAAGCCTCCTTCACCACCTAAAGTTCCTTCGAGGGCCGCTTCTCCACTAGCAACTGCTTCTATTGTAAGTACTATTACGAAAATAACTTTAAAATTGATACTGCTGTTATTTCCAACGTGGAAGATGGTGAGTCCATCGCCATCTCAGGCACTATTCAGATGTCATCAAATTTCATCTCAGACATCAATTATGCAGATTTTCTCACAATGTATTCTTTGACTCTCTCACATTGTACGTCTTCCTCGTTGTGTGAAATCACTGTGTTGAAGATTTGATTTTGCGTTTCTTGCGTAGCCGGTGACTTTTTAATATGTGCTTGTTTCGGTAGTTGACAATTTGAGAAGTGACTTAGTTATTTGGTGCATATAATAATCTCATTGAATTCGAAATTTTCAAGGAACAAATTGCACCGTAAGAATTTTGCAAAGCTTGCAAGCAAATATAGCTTTTTTCTAAGTTATTCGTTTATCCTACAGACTCCCTCAACGCCACCTTCACCACCGAAGCGTCTTACTTCTACATCCAGCACGGAGCAACTGATCCCATCATCGCCGGAGCCTTTGCGTGTCGTCAAGAAGTTGGATGACGTCAAAACAATCAAACGTCAGCCTAAAACCGGATGGCTCTAAATTTATACTCCTCTAATTATATTCACACATATACTCTTGTATTTTAACTTGCTGTGTCTCGCGGTTTAACCCGCGTACGATAAGAATAACTTTGTTTATTATAATTTTTCCCGTTTTTGTAACACGTTCCATTGATGCTTCGCTCCTATTGGTCGCAGCGTGATATTATAAAGTCCTCGATGAATCGTACTATCAAATACAAGTTTTTTTTTCTATTCAAACCAGATGTTCCTCTAACTAACTCTTCAGCTTTATAACTATTAACACCACGACGGTAAATTTACTTATTACGTTTAATTACTACTACGTCATCAATGGTCAGTACCATTGGGCTCGAAGGACCAATTTAAAATATTTTTCATGAAATGCAATTTCATAGCTTCAATATCAACATATTTTCTCTTGTCATGACGCTGAATCTTGATTCTTCCGATAAGTTTTTCCTTTTAATTGCCTCAAATATAACATGGAATCAAATGAACGAAGCAAAAATGTCCTATATGAGCGAGTGGTAGTGTCAGAGCGTCAAATTCATGAATAATATGAATGTCTGATAGACCGCTGTTGTCATTTAGCACATGTATTCTTTATCATTTAATTTCATGTATATTTCGTTTAGATTCAATATTGTAACCAACCGTGAGCTTTTTTGTAATGATAGTTCAGCTGTGCAACAGTAACAGATCTATACATGTCGTTGGTGAGGTTGGTAATGACGATAACAATCGTGATTTACCTTGTGATTTGTGTCCATGTTTTTGGTTCCAAATCAGATTCCAAAATAACTCTAACCGCCTAAAACTGTATTGTTAAGGCCTTCTAAACTCTTCAAGTTGTCTTCAAATTACAATATCACGTAAAAAAGGAGGATACTCGAATTTGAGATAGTCTCCATTTCAAGTTACATTATAGTAATATCCGTGGGAAGATGATGTAGCATTTTTCATGGAACACGTGGCAAGAAATTTTAAATGGCAAAATGTATGAAATAAAGATAAATGTTACACAATTCAACAAACAAATGCTTCATTCCCTTATAAAAACAAGACCAAATGACGTAGGCCGGAGGCTGTTTGGATAAAGAATTAGTTTCACTATTTTTATTAATAGACATAAGTAGAAATTTCCTTTAAATTACCTTTCCTCCAACATTCTGAATAAACTCTGAGCAAATAAAAATATCTGTTCTGTTCCATATTCTATTCTAAAAATATATTATTACTCTTAGTAGCCCTTTAGTAGCTCTATTATTGGTCCTTTTGAAGCAAATTGCGATCTAATTGAAACATAACACAGCCTTTCATTAGTTATTAAAGTACAGTATATTTTGTGGTTCATTATCTAACAAGAAATCACAGAGATAACGACTAAAAGAGAGAGGTAACAGGAAAACGTATTACAGTCACCACAAATGTTGGCTTGCGGGTTTATATAATTAATTAATAGTGTCTGAGGAAATATTACTCAGATATTAAGTAAAAGAAAATAATTAACGCTTGGTTCTACTGTAATACTTGTTAAGGCTACACCTAACGGTATGTTTGACGATGACAGTAGCTATGATTTTTGGTTTTACGGTGAAATACGTTGCATCAAATTACGCTGTCAATTGTTTTTTGTCAATTTAGGGACAACCAACAACAACATAGGCGCTTCAAGCTAATATTTGAAGTCTTGACGTAATTTAGCAATTTTAAAGTTTTTTTAACCAAACCATGAGCTCTTCACTTCACTTCACTTCTTGTTTATAGCTTCTGCGGTATTGCCACAATTTCGCCAATCATGAGCTCTTATTGCAATGATAATTCAGTTGTGTGACAGTGACAGATGTTTACACGTCACATACATCTGTCTCATAAATGAGTGAAATTATCATGACCATAAGAGCTCATGGTAAGGCCTTCAACAATTTTGTTAAATCTAAAGTTGATGCAACCCAGGCTAACTGTACTCGTAAACCACTATGATTTGAAGTTTAATTATTTTTTGCAAAAGCATATAAACTGGCAAATATGATTAAACAAAACAGACATCAGAGTAATTAAGAAGAGGGTAAATGTTAAGGATCTATATATTAATGTATGAATTTGAATGAAATGATCAACTGACTATCCTGGGGCCCAACCATGAGCTCTTATTGCAATGATAATTCAGTTGTGCGAAAGTGACAGATGTGTGCACGTCACATACATCTGTCTCATAAATGAGTGAAACTATCATGGCAATAAGAGCTCACGGTAAGGCCCCTGATCAAAATTTAAGACGAGGATATCGGCATTCAGTGCTGTAAATGAAATCAAAACTTCGTAACTCCGGAAAATGTTTCACCCAGTTGCTTCTCGAGTCCTTTAAGAAAATTTTTTTTTGTCTTAAAATATTGTGTTTAAGTTACAAACCTACTCAGTACGTGTTGCTTTTTACAAAAGTTATCTTTAAATGCTATTGTCTTACAAAATTGGGCAAAGGTTGGCGATTTTAAAATTTATTTGATGTAATGAAATGTTTTGTACTAAATTGTAATATGAAATCGATAAAAATATTAACTTCAATCAATAAATTGTGGCAAGATACTTTTTCTTTAATTTTCCCCGCATTTTTTATAACTAAAACTCACACAAAAACATCACATTTTTTCTGTAATATTAGCTTTGTTTCAGATTTGGGCCGTGTATTTTGGATAAACCTGTTCAAAGGTGAAAACGTAACTTACACACAGACGGCATGTCCACAAGAAGGTTCCACAGGCATAATTGTTTTCTATAATATGTTACTCCTTGAAATATTAGCTATATGCCAGTGAAAGTCCCGCTAAAATTATTCAAGCCGTTTCGGAGATTAGCCGGAACAAACAGACAGACAGAGATTTTTCTATTATGTTAGTAACGTATATACGTACTATTTGCATTTAGTGAAAAGCTGTTATTTTGAAATTACAAACAGACACTTAAATTTTACTTATCTGTATAGAGATATAAATATTTAAGGCGTACAAGGACAAAAGTTGCAATTATTTCAAATCAAACGTTGTATCCTGGGGCTGTATAACAAACAACTGCTGTATTTATTTATCAAAGGTTTGTATAAAGCTTTCTCAAAGATTATACTTTTGTTCTTCATTGACGTGAGTGGGCAGCCTTAAATGAATTTATTTTATATCAAAAATATCAATTTATTTCGTTAATTTGTTTTCTATTTTGATCATTAAAATACCACTGGGTACGAGACGAGCCCGAACCGCGTTATTCTTTAAGGTTTCTCAGCGTCAAACTCGACTCCAGTGTCGGTTTCAAAGATACGAAAATTAACTTTATCGACTATGAGTTGAGTGTCAATTTACTATGATTGAACCTTACAGAATAACCTGGCAGGTTGAGCAGTGTTAATCGGTTAATGGCAAAGGGCTCACACCCTACTACATGGTACTTAAACTGGCGAAATCTGAGTGTACTATATACTCCCTCTGCCTACTCCTTCGGGGAATTTTTAAAGTGTTATTTGTACTCTTGCTATGGCTGGCATTCTCGTCATACTTGTGAACAGGTGCTGCTTGTGGGGGCTGGTCATCTTTTTTTTTAAATTGTAATTGAAAAAAGTAATTACTTAATTTCTTGCCAGGTTCTTCTCAGTAAAAGCAACCTTCTGAACCTGGCGGTAGCATGTATAATCCTGTAAATTTATGTCATTCTGACGATTTGAAAGTACTTTGTAAAAGTCTAATCGAATAAAGATATTTTCCACTTTGACTTTGACTTGACTCATTTTGTTGACTAACTTTTGCTGCCACTTCGTCAGTTTATTTATTTTTTTTAGTACCATAACTCCGATCTTTAGGAACTACTTTAATTAAATGACCTACTTAAATCTTCATTTACAAATGGACATGCAACTCATTCACCCAAAGTTTTTAAATAAGTATTCATTAGAATAGAGGTCTTTGGTAAGTATTAAAAGATAACAATTATGAAACAAACGCTTTTATTTTCCTATTAATTAAATACCTACACTTATATTTATATACCGACAGTGGTACATACAAGTTAAACAGTTTGTAAACAAAATATTATTCAGAGGTAATAAGTTGTACTTCAAGACGTTTACGTAAATTGCACTTCAATCTGGTACTTATGTCTATATATCCTCATTGAATTGACTTTAGGTATTCTAAATGTTGGTTGAAGTTTTTTTGAGTCAGATGAGTGCTTTCAAAGAGCCTCTTATATTCAAGTTATATCTTTTCAAGACACATAAAATCAAAGTCTGGACAACACACAGCCACGTGAAATTTGGAGGCTAATCAACACACAGCCACGTGAAATTTGGAGGCTAATTCTTGGTGAGGTACACTAAGAAGGGGTTTCTCGAAATTGCTCTCCTGGGGGTCAAGTGGGGGTTGAATGTTGACAAGATGTGATGCACCACAGACGAAGCTGCTTACGAGTATTGATGATGTGGATATCAAAAAATAATGATAAACGCTAGAAACAAATAGATATCTAGAAAAATAAACATACTGTTCATATAATGTTACTTTAATTAAATAAAACTAAAGAAATGCAAGTATTCTCTAAAATACTGTTTCTAAATATTATTATTTAAATGTAAATTGATTTATTGCTCTATAGTAAAATTAGGACAGTGCCCCTATCACGAGTTTGCCACCGTTTTCCTAATCTACACTGGCTAGCGTCTCTGACAATATTTGTACGACATATTTTAGTTCTTCACGTCACCGCTAGGAGGCGCTGTACAATTTGTCATACAAATATTCGGCGAAGACGCTAGCGAGTGTAGATTAGAAAAAAGGTGGCACAATCATGTTAGGGGTACAGTTATTATTATCTCACTAATACGTCAAGACCTTATTCTACCAACACTGTTGGACTTGGAACTTGATGATAAATTTATTTTAATTTCTTTAGATACGATATATTCTTATTTTTTTACAATAATAATAATGTTTCTTTTTGCGAATCAAACCATCTAATGTGATAACCGCATGGAAATAAATCACTGTTACTTGAGGTAGAAACTTAATTGAATAGAATGCTCGTACATGGAGCTTCTAATCCAAAGAACAATAAAAATTATAATAATAAAAATATATTTTGATTTGATAATGTATGTATAACAAGTGAAGAAAACCATATTTCTGATGTACAAATCAACATTACATTTACATTATAGGGTTTTGATTACTATAGTTCAATGTCCATCCAGTGCTATGGAATAACTATGATATAACTTCTTGGAAAGTGTATAGAAGGTTACGTCTAAAGCCATCCAGTAACCATTTTGCCAGTCACTTTTGACTTCCCTCTAGTCGTAGTGGGTGATGGAGATGGGGTTATTTTAGCAGATCGAGGCACGCTCAAAGCTGATTTAGGTCTCTCTCTGACCGAAGTCCTAGAAGGTGGTCTAGATTCTTCTGGATCTGGAGAACTTTTGTGTTGAGATTCTAATGTACTAGCTGATAGTATTTGTTCAGACTGAGGTTTTACGGTTGGGGAAGGCGCTTTTGGTTCTTGTAAAGGGCAATCTTCTTTTTCCGTCATGTATAATGTTGGAGGGTCTGGTTCTTCGATCTGGATGATGTGCTCTGTTTGGAACTGGGTCGGTGGGGGCAGACGTCGGTCGCTGATTGGGTCAAACGCTGGAGTGCTTGGTTCTGAAGGCTCTTGGGATGATGACTTTAGTGGCCGAGTTTGTTCCGTACCTGTTTCGGAACCTGATAATGAAAAAAATTTATTTCAAAATACACATTTATAGACGTGTCGCAGGGCTACTTGTAATTTTTCTGATATGAAGTTCTTAATTTAAAAATACTGAAATTACATTTTGGATTTGAAAGTTACCTTTGTCCTCGATGTCTGCTTCTACTTGAAATTCATTGTCTTTCAAGCCTTCATCATCTGAGAGTTCAGGGATTGGCGTTCTGGATCGGAAATTTCGACCAGACCCTGGGTAAATAAAAAAAATAAATTGTTAGACTTTTTTGAATTTATTTTACCATAGTGGTGGCTTTTTTATGTTTACATTTATTTACGTATGAATTAAGAATCTAAATTGTAAAGGTCAGCTATTCTTACCACTAGGTTGCCTGGGGTCTTTTTCTGGTGCCTCAAACACCTCGTCTTCTAAGCTGACCACGCTGCCAGATCGCTTCTTGCGTTCTCTCTCTGTGAATTCTGTCTTGATCTTGCTCTTCATGAATTTCGCGTAGGCCACTCGGGTTGTTGGGGTCAACGTTGATAGTTTCGGATTGTATTCTAGAAATTTAAAAGAAAAATCAAATAAAAAATTGTTAAATCTATCTACTATAAGCCCGCTAGCCATTTCTCACTTAGAACATTAGAATCTATCCAGCGCGCTAACCCTGTCAGCTGTCTTGGCACGATTTCAATTGATATCGATTTCAGTCAAGCTTTTATGGTCTGGTTATCTTAGTTCTGTTACTTTTGTGTTAATGTCAGTTTGGACTGACTTTATTTGCAATCATAATGGGAAATAGTTTTAGTATAGTAAATTGTACCTAATAGCTTCTGTGGATCGATAGTCCTTGCGCTAACATTTTCGAGGATGTGTGCCCTTAGTGACTGTCGACTTCGTCTCGTCTCCGCTTCAGCTGAGGTCCCGATGGGATCACGACGGTTCGTGTTGGTTCGCACTAACGCGTTCCAGTCGCGTTTCTTGCTGGAATTTTGGCATATATTATAAATAATCTCTTTACTAATAAACGTCGATCTCATTTTCTTAAGTTAATATATTGTTTTGGTCTCTTTACACAGGAAATGTTCCTGCAAGTGAAATTAAGATAAACTTATTCCGAAATAAATGAACTATACTGAAGACCTTCTAAACCTACACATAACATAAACACAATTAAATACAAAACTTAAACACACACACACACACACACACACACCAACACACACACACACACCAACACACACACACACACTCACACACACAAACACACACACACACCTCACGCTTACTAACATAATAAAAAATTTACTTTAAGTAAATATAAATAATTGTTGTTACTCATTATTGCAACTAACTTTTCTGTCATACATTTCTGTAAACTACTCCGTAGGTGGGCGTTGCCATCCGCGAAACAGTTTATAACTTCTGCGGATGTCATCGATAACTAAACTGTGCCATAATGTATGCCAAATAAACAAATTTATTATTATTATTATTATTATAAATAAAAGAAAATTAGGAAGCTTTTAATTAGCAACTTGGTTACTTCTGAAGTCCTTATAATATCTGTTCATTTGTCTGTAAGTGTTACTAAAATAAAAAAAATGCTAAAGACCCATGTTTAACGATAATACCTGTCACCACTTCCTCTTCTAACTATAGCTTTGGCAATCTGGCTGAAGACATCCTTGGGTTTGGCCTCCATAGATATCACATCTTTGATAATTCCCTCCACTATTCCAATCTGGAAGTCCTTCAGAATTCTTCGTTCCATTACTTTACCCTTTTTGCCAGATACTAAAACAAAAGTAAGCATAAAAATCTTATTTGACAACCCATCATAATGATAGTATTTGAATAATATGCTCATGCCTGTATTCCCCCAAGGGGTAGGCAGAGGTATATTACCATTAACCGGACTAACCCAAACTCTGGGCTGTTACTGGGAAATTACAATGGAAAAACCCAATAACACTTTACCCAGTGCCCCGTGTTCAATTAAATAGTAGCACTTGCGACCTCTAAATTTACGGAACGGTCTAAGAGTATTTAGGGGTAGAAAATAAATACATACATACATAAATATGCTCACGCCTGTATTCCCTGAAGGCAGAAGTGTAATTACTTTTCATCGAAGATGGTTAAGTGCCAACGTGTACAAATAGCCGTCTCAGACACTATACTTGTCTTTGCATTACTATAAATCAATATCGATTAATATGATAGGTACGAGTATTAACTGGTATTCAACGTGACCATCTGTGAACTGATAATAAAATAGCGTGTTACTTCTAACTCACCAGTAGCGTCCTGAAGATTAATTCTGGGTGTTTTCATACCATTGTTATGGAGTATGTCAATGAGTTCGTATCTTAGCGTGGATATATCTTGTCTTATCTCCATGACGTCATCCTCGGTCACTCCTACCTCATCCCGTGCTCTCTGTTCAGCTGTGACGTAACGTCTAACAAGCACTCTCATCACTGCTTCGTGTTCTTGTCTGGCTTTCTCGCGAGATTTGTTCTAAAGATTAAACTAAATCAGGACGAGCTTTTGAAAGAACTATATTTGGTGTTAAAAGCTAGCGTTTCTTGATTTTCGAATTACGTTACACAAGCTTTCCGTTATTCCATTTTGATTAATTGTACAAACTGTCCGTATATTTTTATTCAAAAGTCAATTTGAATATTTTTATAGGTACGTTAACATATTTAAACTTTACGTAATTTATCGTAACATATCTATATAAAGTCGCGGGTTAAATGTTATATAGGATACCATTACAATTGCAGTTTCATCAGATATCATTATAGGGTTTATATCATTTTGGCATCCTATTTTATTAATCTCTAAGCAGCTAACTCTTTAAAGCAATGAACTCAATTAACTAATAAGATACATAATATAACTAAATTATATTCAAATTCATAATTACAAGGATTGAGTCTCGATCCATCTTGGCAAATAAATGGTTGATCCAGCTGACGACCTGTTTGGGTGTAGGGATGATGTTGAAGGGCGGTGGCACTGTGTCACCATCTTCGAAATACGACATCCAAAGGTTGCTACGAGCAAACTTCCATTCCGTATCTGCTCGTTCCTGGGTAAACATAAAATAGAGAACATATCGAAGTAAACATAAAATAACAAAAACCCTATTCATCTGCCCCTCCCACAATACTCCAGGCATGCCAACCGTACGTTTATCATTCAGCAGCTTCTGTTAACGATATCGCTCGAGTTTTATTAGAGCTCTTTAATTCGATTAACAATATAGCCTGCGTTACTCTCGTCTCGTTACAGAAATTATTTAAGTGATTTTTTACAAACAAATATCTGCAAAAGTAATCACTCTCTCTCTCTGTTACTCTCTTTATTATATAAGTACACGTCACGAGTTATGAGCGCATAGCGAACGTATAGAAATAGTGGGTATACTGTGCATGTTTTTATTCGCCTCCCACCATACTTATAGAGAAAGACAGACCCATCAAATGACTACTGTGCATTCAAGGTACGAGCTCATTACTCGTGACGGGTCTTGCATAGATAACGATTAATAAGTATATGTTATAATTGACTACATTCAAGGAAATTTTCTTGTTCTTGAATGTATTCAAGGAAAAATTTAATATTTGCTATAACATTTTGAAGTAGATACTGAAATCATATTTAAAAGCGGAAGCACTGACGTATGTACGGAGTGAGAGATCAAACAGTCGAATACACCATTAACATTTTACAATACCATAAATAGATTTGAAATAGCATTTCCAGTGCTATCGTTTCCTAAACTTTCGATTTACGATCTGTAGCGTCTTCATGTCTGGCTATAAAGTGCAGACAAAAGGCAAAAATAGGATTGACCTAGTTCTTACAACTAATTTGTCTCTATAAAAGATGTTGGCTATTTGAGTGACGATTCTAGGAATTTCGGAGTCTAACGGAGTATTAGTAAGTAGTTATCGACATGAAAACAGTCTTTTATGTAATGTATGAACTTGGTCGAGATCATTAGTCGAGAACTTACGTAAAAAAATTTAACATTTTGCAATATTGTGATAGTCTTCCAACGTTGACCTATTTCAGGTTTTAGAAAAAAGTATTTAGCCAAATTATGATATGATATTTAGCTAATTAAGACTAAGACTTAAATATACCACTGAGGTGGAAACAAAGCTTACAGTCCATCGGATGGTTACCGATGGATATAGTAACACCAGAACATCACTTGTGTATAAGCCTGTAAGAATCTCTTCGCAACCTCCTTGAAGAGCTCCACATTTTCACACTTGATGTTAAATCAATAAACTGAAATACTTACAGAAATAATTTGGTAGGAGTTGGACATCATGGCAATGAGCATGTTGAGCAGGACGATAATATTGATGACGGAGTAAGAGCCGAAGGTGAGGAGGGCCCAGAACCTGGTGAAGCTCTTGATGCCGGTCAGCTCGAAGGTAGTCAGGTCCACCAAGCCGAAGGACGCCCAGAATAAAGACTGAGAGGTCTCGAACAAACTGTTGCAAATGATGAAATAAGGGTTGAATTAATTCAAATGTTTGAAATCACAATGATACAAGTTCTTGAGAATATTCTCAATAATAAGCAATATTGGTTGGAATCACAGCTCGCTTGGATTGACGCTTACGCTGACCTTAATTCCGAGTACTTTCCATAAGCTTTTAATGCCATCATAGTTCCACTGTGTGACAGTGACAGACTTATACACGTCATGTACATCCGTCTTATGGTAAGAGTTAAACTGTCATGTCAATAATAAGCCTTTGGGCTATTACAGAAATATGTAGAAGCATATTATATAAATTATTTATGCAACCCAATTACTTTTCTATTATATCAGCATGATGAAATATTGTAATTGTAAATTGTAACGTCCTACAGATACAGTGAAATAATAAAGTGGGTTAAGGTCAGGAGGTTTGTGTGTAGAGTAGAATGATGAGTCGTTTAGGGATTACTGTGTCAAAAGGTGCTTAAATTTTGATAAACTGTAATCCTGGAACGTCTATTGACCCTTCTAAGAGGTTCATTAGTCTTAACTCACAATCTCAGCACTTGATACAATATATTAAATGAGTCAACTTGTGAATGACTTGACTTAAGAGGTATACATTTGACTTAATACAATAACATTATTTTGAACTCCTATATTGTTTTGCGGTTCGTCAATTTCAATTTGCAAAGGCACTTCAGATTGTTTGAATGTAACTTTACTTCTCTAAGTACGCAGGTGATTACGACATTTGAACTTTGGATATAAAGTTTACATCCTTATCCATATTATTATTATCTACCTATATTTGTGCAGATGTACAGAGAAGCTCGTAGTACAAATGACATTGTGCATATCATTCCATCAGGGTGATAAGCCGTCAGTCCCGGTTGCCATTTTTGGTAATCGTAACAGGTCAGTCAGAGGCTTAAGAGAGTCTTACTACTGGCTTAGCTCAGATTACCGATTTTTCTCGCAAAAGGGGTTACGAAGGTCAGACGGCAGTCGCTTCGCATAATATTAAGTAATTGGGTTGTGTATGTAACCAAAAATGTATTAGACAAGGCCAGGGAGATGATAATCTATACAGATTTAAATAAAATGGAAGTGTCTAGTTGAAGAGATTGTCTAAATATTTCTCGTGCCTCTAATACCACTCCTTTTACGTTTGAAGAAAAAAAAGTATAGCGCGTCCGAGATGTGTCGTTGATTAACTCTAAGGTCGTACTACTCACTTAGCGTATCGTCTCCAGATAGTGCAGGATCGTTCTTGTCCATCAAAGTCAGGGAGTCCGTTTGGATTATGATAGCATTTGTTTTTCTCCAGCTCAGCGTAGTACCACATCAGTTGGTTGAGACCTGATTAATGTAATTAGCTTACCTTATTCGAGAATAATATTAAGGATATTTGTTAGGATTTTTGAAATTTGTACTTGTCACCTAAATGCTTATGTAGCAACTATTTTTAAAAGATCACATGCAAAGCAAAACAAAGTTAAGGCTGGTCAAGTACAAAATTTCGGTAACATAAAGAAATCCGACTGTTTCCGAATCAAAATAATGATACACATGAATGAGTTAAGCTTACTCACCACATCCAAACGCAAAAAGTACCAGCATGTAAACGAAAAAGAACTTCAGAATATCC
The DNA here is from genome assembly GCA_964035505.1 of Watsonalla cultraria. Lineage (NCBI taxonomy): Eukaryota > Metazoa > Arthropoda > Insecta > Lepidoptera > Drepanidae > Watsonalla > Watsonalla cultraria. Next base: position 4,447,658 of record OZ037732.1, on the reverse strand, counting down.
AGGATCATTCTCCCGAGGGAGACTTGCAAGGGTCCAAGGTAAGGGTTGATGGAGAAGATATGGACCAGTTTGAGGAAGGAGAATATCATGCCAGCTGCGAAGGCGCCTTCGGACAGCAGCATTGGATCGTAAGAATCCCAGCGTTCGCGAGGGTACCAGGGATCCATCCCATTTTGATGGTCTCGCTGGAAAAAATTTTTTTTGTATAGTTGTAGCGTTTCACCACTCGCTACAAAGATGGCACTACTTGCTGACAAATGCAAAGGAACAAATAAAGACTAAAACTCGACTACTGAAAAATCACGCTCTCGAACGTATGAAACAAGTGATGTTCAGCCGTGGTCATATTGCCATGTTACTTCTTTGTTTATGGTAATAAAGCCTTTAATCTTGACACTTTTTATATTTTTATTTGTTGGGTATGATTTCGCATTCATTTTGAAACTCCAATTCGGTATCGAATTTGAATGATTTAATTGCATATTGCCTAAATTATTTTTTATACGTCTACTGTATACTTTGAGTATAGAATAAAGGCTAAAATACTCCAAACTTACCTGAACAATATACCAAGAAGATATACGTAAGCTAATCCAGGCAATGTAAAACATATTCGTGATAAAATCTACGATGTTCCACAAATCGCTGATATATTCCGTTATGCCTCCAGTCCAGAGTGCGCGTATTTCAGCCCATATAAGACCTGAAAAAAGGTAACATATTGAAACAAGTACCTAAGTACAAAGATACAAATTTAAATCAAGACCAAAACTACATGCAGAATTCATTTAAATTGAAAGAAATTCTTTGAAATCTATATTATTTATAGTAACCAAACAGAGCGCACTAGAAAAGCTATGTGAAGTCCTAATTAATTATTGCGGTAAAATGAATAGAAATGTTGAGAATGCAAGCAGCTAATTAACAGCTAACGAAGTGCATAATATAATATTTTTTAACCTTTTTATTAGAAAAATTATAATTACATATTTTTATTTCAAAAATAGAAAAGATTAAGCTGGTTTAGTTCACGGCAAGAACATTTTTGAATCGATTATGGCCGAAGCTCGGCTCGTGCTCGGCTCGGACTCGGCTCGGGCTCGACTCAGGCTCGTCACGGTCTAACGTGAGTCTTAAAGCAATTCACGTGGATGATAGAACGTAGGAAAAGCATGCCAACAAACTCAAATTACTTGCTATGTAGATGATGACGGTGAACTCGATGAGGCCTGGCAATGATCCTCGTTCGTGCTCCTTCCAGTAGTCAACCAGCTCGTGCAGCCATCGGATCCCGGACCATTCCAACAGGAAGAACTCTGCCCTTTGGGACGCTAGCGATAGGAGTGCTGGACACAAACAAATTATTTGACGCTTATAATGTATGTACCTCTATTCAATTCAACTAATCTTTACTCGATAACTTCAATGCATAATTATTTACATGACCGCTATGAGACGCTTGTTGTAACATTTTCTTACACGAATTTTATATTTGTCTGTTTCGTTGTTCCAGTGGTGTTATTGGGTTCTGTAATTTCCCAATAGCAGCCCGGGACTCACCCCCACTCAATCAGCTCTATATGAGTCCTTAACAAAACTGGCGAATACTATAAGTACACCTATTACAGGTTGTATCTTCGGGAAATAAGTTCGTGAGCCTAATGAGCATAATTTATGTAAATATTATAGGGCATCTAAAATTTGTCATTTAAGTATTTTGCGGTGAAACGTTGTGATTGCATACGATCTCTTTTTTACGGTATGATTTTTTAATATTTAGTATTTCATATTTCAAGTCTGGGATCTTATTCTTCATCTATTTCATGAATTGAATTAAACCGCGTTAAAAAGGCAGTGTCAAGGTCGACTAATGACGTATCTATTAACTTTTTATACGTCCCTAATTGATAAGAATAATTTCAGTCTATTTGAAACAAAGATAGGGCTTCAGAATGTTTCAGCCAATTTTCACAAAGAGGTTAAAGTATTTTAATTAAATTTTTTATTTAAAACATTTTTACGATTGAAAGTAGCTGAACAAATACTCAACAAATAAAAAGCAAATTCTTTACCAGTTTTTGGAAGTTTCAAATAAATTAAGCTCGTTATGATTACATTTTATGAAGATTCAAAGTATATATAGCACATTTTAAAGAATATTTTCTTTCCCTGTATTTTTGGAATATTATTTGATATTAGATTTTTTATTCATGATATACATGTTTAATTCTAATTTCTTATTTATAAGAAAATTCCAACACGAGGCTCGTGTTCGTATTTTCTTTACCAATTTTAAGAAATATTATGTGAGTGTGATGTTACTTTTTTTTTTAATTCAAAAGCAATCTATTTTATTCAACCAAAATCATACTTGGAATACTTATTGAACGTCAGTTTGTAAGACTTTTATGGAAAATTAAATTTATCAAAAATTCCACCTCACTTTTATATACATTTTAAATTACACACATAAGTAATAAAAAAATCGTAATAATATATTACAAGTTTCTACAACGTGGCACTTTTCAAAACTATACCGTACAAGTGCCGTCATGACTTATGAGCGCTCAGCGACAATATAGGGGATACTGCGCATGTATTTAATCGCATTATGACAGATAGAGACAGACTCATAAAATTACTATTCAAGGTCAGCGCTCATAATTCATGGTAGACTTATACTTGGTTTCAACCAGAGGCGTCGAATAGATGAAGTAAACTATAATAATATTTGAGCATGGCAATGAGTTGCTCACTCTTCTATTAAATTGTACTAAAACAACCCAATGTATAAAAAAGGGACACATGTAAAAAAACCCGTGAGTTTGTTTCGCCGTTTCTTCTCCTGACAGGCTTACCTTTTAAACGTTAGTAAATTAACCTAAGTTAGCGTAAGAAAAATTACGTTCAATAAGTGTTCCAAGTGTCCCTTATGTTGAATAAAATGTTTTTAATTCTGATCTTGATGACGTAACTCGTTACTTACTTAGAAACAGCATATATGAAGAACTGTGGCAGATGAATTTGACGAATGGTTTCTTCATGAAGCGGCCGTACTCGGAATTTGGTGCTAGCATATAAATAGTGCAGTATACTGGGAACATTATTCCTAGCTTCGCCACCTATGAACAACGTACACACATAATTATTTTGATCAGTATACTTAGTAGTACCCAGATCACCAATTTCTTTGAAAAATTTCGCTTTATGTAAAAATCTGGTGATCAGCCACATCGTGTTGAATCAAGTGCCGACCCCAAGAATGTATGGGATAATGCCAGGGGATGATAGTTAGTATTACATATATCTAGGAATATAGCGCCAAATACCTATTCAGCTGATTATTACCTAGCAGAGTTACTTTACACCTCGGGGAGTTATACGAGAAAGAATAAAATATACTTTACTGATATAAATTTACGCAGACACCAATTCACATCAACTTGATTTTATTCGTGAAGATTATTTAGAAGTGACTCTGAGCATGTTTGTTCTGATATAAGTTGGTACTTTTTTATATATTGTTGACGCACGGATGGTGAAGTCTTGGAATTTGCAAAGGTCACATCACCAAATATGGCGACAGATGATGAATATCACCAACGCCGACACCATACCTCATCATCATCATGAATTTTAGAGTAATGAGACTCTTGTCGGTGTAACCAATGGAACTCTTTCCATTTGTCTCTGTCCAGTGCCATCTCTTTGATCTCCTTATACGTGACTATATACATGTCTGACACCATACCTATGTCTTGAATTTTTTTCTCAAAAGCAGGTTTCCTCACAATGTTTTCCTTCCCCGTATCTCGCTGTGTGACCTATTTATATTTAAAAGGCTATGAACATTAAAAACATCTTGGTACTTACCTGTACGCATTGCCCAAAGATGTTTTTTCTCTTGAATCCAGGCAAGCCTTCATACCAGATCGCTCCCAGCAGCTGCTGAACATTAGGGTGGGCTACAAACTGGAAAATAAACCTTATTGAACACAATTATTCTTGAAATAACTATAGTAATTCAATGTCATTATTACCCCCTGCTTACAAATCTTAATTTAAGCTAAAACTAGACAAAACTCGGACTAAAATGATGTCCTTCATTTCATCCCTTTTTAAATCCGTACTTAAAAAAGAGGGAACTACTTTAGAGGGTAAAAAATACAGTACATACTAAAAAAAAATATTCAAATAAAATAAACAAGACATACGTGTTATGTTCAAGAAATTAAGTAGTTACCATTATTTATTCTAAAATTCTTTATTGCATTGAAATTATTGAAAATTGCAATACGTTCACATTTCGTTTCATATTAGCTTTTCTAATTTCATATTACTTTGAATGGTCTGCAATATTGTAAACATACATGTTTCTGAATCTTATTAATTCTTATTTACAAACAAAATATAACTTCTCATATAACTATGACAATAACAGAAAACACAACACTAGACAAGGCAGACAGCGACATCACTAACCATTCCATTTCAAATATGTACAAATGATGCGCCCTCAGGATACTAAGGTAAGTAGTGCACTAAGATATTTTTTTCCAAAATATTTTCTACCTTTTATGTCTTTCGCGAAGTGATAGTGAAAAATAAGTCCTATTGTCTTTTAAGTATAGTATTGGACATACGATCCCTGGTGTGAAGCCAAGTCAAATTCAAAATGTAAACGAAATCAGTTGAGCAGTTAAACTGTGAAACGGAAATAAACAGATATCGCCATATGTCAGTTAGATTGCACAATGATTACTTTTTTCTTAAATCTGTAAAAATGCTCTCCTCATCGATCAGACATCACTTTTTTGTAATCTATACAGATAAATAAAATTGAAGTGTCTGTTTGTAATTCCAAAATAACAGCTTTTCACTAAATGCATACGAAAGCATACACCCTACTGACACTAAAAAACCAAGTTTTAAAATTTTTCTGTCTGTCTGTTTGTTTGTTCCGGGTAATCTCCGAAACGGCTGGACGGATTTTAACGGGACTTTCACTGGTAGGTTGATGATGTTTCAAGGAGTAACTTAGGCTACTTTTATTTATTAAAAATATTAGGGTTCCGCGACAGTAACGATGCAACTAAATCTACGCGGGTGAAACCGCGGGGCACAGCTATTTGAAATATGAATGTAGATTCGCTGCCATCGTGACAGACAATTCTCCCAGATGCATCCATTTTTGAAATTCTGCTAGACGTTTGTAGGCTTTCAGACACTCTTTTTAATACAAAAATGTGCTTACATACATAGAATTCACATAAAGTTGATAGAACTAGAAACATACTTTAGGGGTGAATATTAATAAAATGGTGGAACACAGCTCATTTTCACTTGCAACTTTTTACTAGGACAACAAAGCCGTGATATGAACACACACAAAGTCGTTTTCAATAGACATTCGAAATCAATTTATCTTCAATGTCGTCTGACAAACACATAGTTTAAAACTTAAGAACTATTGGTCCAAGTCACTGACCCCTGTGTACCCCAAGCTCAACTTTAAGTATAACATCTGGTCTTGGAACAAGAAATAACGGCGCTCTGGACTTCACACTGAGGGTTGGTTGGTTAGACTTGTTTGTAGTTGGAACATATTGTTCTATCAAGGGTTCAATTTTAGAAACGATTTGAATTGGCTATCTTATTAGTTCCTTAAATTTGCTTCTTTATTCCTTTTTTAAATCATCATCCATCAGATTTTTTTTCCGACTTGAAAAAAGGAGGAGGTTATCAATTTGTTTTTTTACAGATGTTACCTCAGAAAATTTTGACCGATTTGAAAGGTTTTTTTCAGGAATACCTCACTTAAGGCTTGATTCCGATAATTATTAAGGTTTGGTTCCGTTTTTAAATTTTTTTAAATTGTTTGCACATCGCCATGTAGCGACATGTATGATGAATGAAAACATGGCGAGAAAGCTAATACATACATACGTCAGGTATAAATTCAAGTAAATACGGATGATAATTCGTATCTTTCACAGACACCTTCTCTCAGTTATAATTATGACGAGATAACGTTTCGTACCTTTATAATATGACACTGATCCTTTGATTTCAAAAAATCTTTCTCACGTGTCTATGAACCATTTAACTGATCCTTTGAGTAATGTTGTGGGAAAGTGTTCAGGGGCCCAACCATGAGCTCTTATTGCAATGATAATTCAGTTGTGCGAAAGTGACAGATGTATACACGTCACATACATCTAACTTATAAACGAGTGAAACTACCATGGCAATAAGAGCTCATGGTTAGGCCCCTGAACTGGTACAAGTGCCGTCACGTCAGATATATAAAATGACTACTGCGCATTCAAGGTTTTATAAACTGTTAAGACACCTGTATCTTATAGAATAAAACACTTAATATTATTACCATCTTCTGCTTATACTTGATAGCCAGTTTCAGTCGTCCCAGGGTCTGCCTCTCGCCCGGCTCCCAGCAGTCCACATCCCAAGGGTTGAAGTTGAGCATGATCTCTAACTCTTTAGACGTTCGCGTGTGGTCTAGTAAAGATGTCGCAAACTCTTGGCATTGTTGTCTTAATGCCTGATGATGGAGAAAAAAAAAGAGAAATTAGCTGTGTCTACCTGTAATGTATGTGATGATAACTATAAATATGCACGTTTAACTTCTATATTTTTTTAATTGTTACGTTGTCGGCTACTTCCTAAAAACAGCTTAGTTCTCAGATATAACTTATAACAATTGAAAGACTTGACCTTGTGGGGTTTTCAAAATAATACTTGGGAAATGTGTCATAAAAATGCTTAAGACCGGGGCAGTTTTTATTTATCTACTCTCGACTCGGCTGAAAAAGAAGCACTGGGAAGATGCTGATATTTCACCATATATGTGAATATAAAAAAAAATCGAAATGTTTTAAGCTTTTTTAGGGCATATTTGTTGCTTGGGCTCACCTTATATTCGACCCTGAATTCAGTCTCCATACGACTCAGCCGACCCAGCTCCCATGAGAGCTGGAAGGCAGTCAGCAGAGGATCAGCTGAGGACAGGGCAATGAGGGATGGAGAGGACAGAGCTCTGTACGCGTTGATGCGGGCTTGTGAGTGACGTAGCGAGTCCTCCTGGGAGGACCTGACGCACTCGTCGCAACCACATCTGAGGATGAAGAAAGTTTTAAATGGTGACAACGTGATAGACGACAGACGGTGAGTCCATCGCTGTCTCGGACACTTACATACATCTTTGAATTACTTTTCAGATATATACAGGTTTCCTCGCGATGTTTTCACCTCACTGTAAAGCACGTGGTGTGAAATCACTGTAGGTAAGATTTTAGAAAAAGTTATTGGTACAGGCCTCAATGGGATTTGAACTTGCATTGTTTGCGTAGCAGGCTCAAACCCCATGGTCAATACGGCTACCCTTCTACTTTTTCAAAAGATATAAATGATTACAATATACATTAAGCAAGTGTATAAATGTACCCTTCTTCTAATAAGTATTTCTCATGAACATGGGCATGGGTACTTTGGGCCAAAAATAGTATCTTTGAGATTCGAACGTCTTGTTTTTAAATCAAATTAGTTTTTTTTATTAAAAAGCGAAAACGAATAACGAAAGTCCTGTACCTACTTGACGTCGTGAGGCACAGGCAACGTAGCTCCTCGGTCTAGGAGGATCTTCAAGATCTCGTAGTGATTCCTATGGGCTGCCAGGGTTAGGGGAGTGATGTCTGGGGTGAACGTTGCTGCAGCTGCGTCAACGGACTCCCAACTCTATTAATATAGGTGAAAAGTGATTTATTTATAGTGGCCTTGTTATAATGTTCTTATTATACATTCAACTATGTATGGTAGGTATGGTATTTTATGGCTTGATTTCCTTTGTTAGGTAACCGTTGAAGCAAGGTCGGCTTTTCCATAAGCTTAGGAAGAGTTGTCTTTATTAATATTTTTAATTTTCAACATTTCATTAAGACACGTAGATCACAATGTTAGCGCGATGTAGGTTGTTCACATATTGAAGTTATTGCAAGAGGCGCCATCATTTATTCGTTAGTTGTACTACTCGTAATATGGAACCGAGAACGATTACTATAGTGATTTGCTAGAAGACTTTACTTACATATGGTTCTCCAAGGACGTGGTTCTCTTCTTCCCATTGTAATAGTAACTCTACTGCTTCTACGTATTCTTCTTTGATTGCGTGTAGTAATGCGTCCTGTGAACAAACTTCTGATAATCTTCTTTTTGGACTATTTAATTGTATGTGATTATGAATAAACGACTCAACTTCACCGCCCAGTTGATCTGAACAAATTAAAATGCCTATTCGATTAATATTGTTAAAGGTTTAAATAGCATAATAAGTTTTAAGGTTAATTTGCGCTCCAAACCAAATGTAGATAGATAATCAATGCAAAAGTTCGCTTATTCAGCCAAGCAACAGAACAAGGGGCCAATTATGATCATTTAAACGGCACGTATTACGAACTCCCTAGCTTTGACGTTTAATTTTACGTTAGGAAGTTCTTAATACGCTCTGCTTAAATCAATGATGCCCCTAGATCTGTGATTTTCCGCAGAGTGGGAGAGTGTTAAATTTCTATCTTTGAATTAAATGATATCGTTTATGTACAGAACCGCAAGTGCTATCCACGTCGCTATACATCCTGGCATTAATTTTTAATAACATTTAGAAGCTTGCTTACGTATCTTTCCATGCCGTGTCCTGGAGCAAGTTAATTATAAACAACTACGCCGCGAACACTAACATTATTAGTTCACCTAGCTCCTGCACTATGGCATGGCAACTTTAAAATACCTTAGATTCTATGGATTGCTGTATCGCATACCATACTTCACCTAGATGTATTGTTACTATGGCAATTGTAGCGAAATAACTTATAACTTTTTGTTCTAAGTCTAAAGTGAAAACGAAAATAAATAGTTTGTCTTTATATTTCTCACTAGCTGTGCCCTGCGGTTTCACCCGCGTAGATTTAGTTTCATCCTTATTGTCGCGGAACCCTGATAGTTTTAATAAATAAAAGTAGCCTAAGTTACTCCTCGAAACACCAGCTACCTGCCAGTGAAAGTCCCGTTAAAATCGGTCCAGCCGTTTCAGAGATTACCCGGAACAAACAGACGGACAGACAGACAGAGATTTTTTTTAAACTTGGTTTTTTAGTGTCTGTAGCGTGTATACTTTCATAAGCATTTAGTGATAAGCTGTTATTTTGGAATTATAAACAGACACTTCAATTTTATTTATCTGCATAGATGTATAGATTTAAATGTATGTACATTATTATAAACTCACGTTTTGGGGAGCTCATTATACAGATCGGGATCAAAGAATAAATCCTTTTGTATTCCCATTGAATGTTTAACTAAATTATGTATTTTAATAATGTAATCGCTAATAGGGGAGTTGTTAAACCAATAGCATGTATGGTAAAAATTATATTCCAAGGTAGAATTCCAAGGTTGGCTTTTATATTAACGTTAGTAAATTGCGTACTTTGATGGTAAATTGAATGGTTATTGGTTCTTTGTAAGCAACCTTACCATGATATACTTACACATTTTAATATTAGAAACCTTTGTTCTGTACAAGACATAAATAATATTATAAACAGGAATGGTTTGTATGTATTTTTGTAACGAATTGGCTCAAAAAGTACTGGACGGTTTTAAATAAAATTATTTCACCATTTTTTTTTTTTTTTTTTTTTTTTTTTTAATATATACAAGTGTACGATATTCAGCTAAATCTGGCGACTCACCGCAAATGATCCAACACCGCCAAGGGTCCCAAGGGCTAGGCGTCGGTCCGGTGGGCAGTCGACACACAACACTACACTGATGTTCTTTAGCTAAGATACCGCACATTTAGTCCATAGGTCAGCGGTTCAGCGATTCTCCAGGGAGAAAGAGATCTCGGGATATTTAATTAGAAGGACACGTAATTACATGCTCACGCGACGACGGCGGGTGGCAGAGAGATTTTTTTGCAAAGTTCGAGACGCCGGTAGACGACGGCTCAACTCACTAGATGGCGCTAGTAGTTGCCATCCAGCCCAGTGATGCCATCACCCGAAGGATAATGGCGGTAACAGAAAATCGTAGCAAGTCGCCAGTACATACAAAAACAGACGAAAATATAAAAAACCATGAATGTGCTGTCTTGTATGTGTAATGGTGTTAGTAGGTTGATACTTAAATACATATATTGTTCCACTACGGAACAACAAGGAACAGTACTTAAAACTAATTAAAGGTAGAAAACTTGTCCCATTTGAATGCTACTGATTAATATAGGCTACATTTTATCTATGTACTCCGTTTCGGAGATTAGCCGATACAAACAGACAGACAGAGTTTTTTTAAATTGTTTATTTCATGTCAGCACCGTATATACTTTCATAAGCATTTAGTGGAAAGCTGTTTTTTTGGAATTACAAACAGACACTTCAATTTTATTTATCTGTATAGATGTATAGATTGAGTATGCTTAGTGATATTTTTTAAATTCTTAAATGAATCTCTCACGGTTAACATAACGATGAACACCATGGTTTTTCCCATAAATTGTTGGGATCATCATCTAGTTGACCTTATATTACTAATATTAAAAAACTAAAGAGTTTGTTTGTTTCGTTGCACGTGCTTATCTCAGAAACTAACGATTTGAAATTGAAAAAAAAAAAAAACGCCACAAGAACGAGACAAAAACAAGAGTGTGTCTTTAGAAGATCACTCTCTTGCTCATCTGTCCATCTGTCCGTGTGTCACCATCGATATTCTCAGCAACGGGTGGACCTTACTAGGTCGTAGGTAGTTGATTTGGGTCTTGGGTGGCGCGAGCGTTCCTCACTGTTTTTGTTGAGCGCTCAAAACTTGGCACCAGTACAGTGTAAAATGTCAACACAAAGTTCAAATAAGAAGCGTATTGATATTTACGGCGAGTAGATAGTAAGTTATGAAAATATACGCCGATGGGATCATGCAAAGTAGCAAAGGTGTGATTTCCCCTGGGAGCCCGAAGGCTGTTCTACAGATTCTCTTCTTTCAAGTGCGTATTTATTTGACAGTTCTATTTAAAGGTACCTACTTACTTCTACGATCATAAACATTACCTGGGTCAATATTTCTAGAGCACTTTCCATCATCATGTGGATCGTTAAAAAGTGTTTTAGTTTTAATTTTATGATTGTTTATTAGAATATCAAAAATAACATTTTCGTAATTTAATATAACTTAATAAATTTATTAAAAATGATTTTAAATGCTATATTTATATACTTATGTCACGTGACTGCAAACACCAATAAGAGCTAAGATTGGTCAGTGACGTATCACAGACCCTTATTGGCCATTGATATGTGATTAGAATGAAAAATCGATTTTGTTATATTAATTTTCTTTTTCTATATGATTGGCAAATGAGCCAATAATTTTTAAAATAAACGGCATAAATAATATATCAATGGATTTTTTAATAATAATTAAACAACATAAATAGTAAGTTCTCATATAACCAACACAAATTAAAGTTTTAGAATAACAAATTGCTATGGGCAATCAATGTGCTGTTTTAAATTGGTAGTATTGCTGCACGTTATTAAAATTTAAGGGCAATATTTACAATTAGCATTACTAAATAAATCAAATTCGTTCGAAAATTTGTTAGTGGGTTGTTTCCGATTTGCTAAACTTCTATTTCAACGTTACCGCTAAAGGCGGGTGCCAAATTATCGAATTGTACCGATTCAAATGCACTTTAAAGAACATAATTTATCGATTATGTAGTTGTGTATTAACGACTACGACTGTTGAAAGTTTGCTTTCCGTGTTCCTGGCGCGGATACAATCGGGAACAATAACACATTGTGGAATGGCACCAAATTGTTTTTGAGAGGTGTGACATATTGGGTTTCTTTTGTTTGACATTCGGGACTGTACCTCCACCTTACAGATGATTGCAGACAATCTTAGAGTAGTGTTCTATTCCTGTGAGTAAAGGAGCCAGTGCTCCAAGTTTTTTTTTAAATTTTTTTGTTTGAGTACATGATAAATGTAATATATGTAAGTGCCACTACAATTATAGGTAGCAACAGCATGCAATAAAATAACAGAGACAATGTTTTTGTTGGCAGTTCGCAGGGAGGAGACGAGGTGCTAGCTACTAGGACTCTTTCGGCTTTCACTATGTTAGCACCGCGATTCTATTCTTTATAAGCTAGGCAATGTGTGAGTGAGGCACATGAAGCACCACTCTTGGAATTTACATATATTTATATTCGTTCACGCATGTTTTCCCATAATGGGTAGGCAGAGGTGTGCTTATACTACTTCGAAATTTCGGCACTTCCTAGTTCCATGTAATAGAGGGCGAGCTTATTACCGTGAACTGGGCACTAAACCAGACATAATAATCCTTCCTTTACACTATGTACTTTTTTTTAATCACTTAAATTCATTGTGAACGAGTAAATTGGTGTGGACTATGGATACATAAAAACAAATACATTCCTAAGATAAAGAACTTAAACACACACTTTAAGAACTTTGTTTGCTTAATGTGCTGCTTTTTCATTACATCTGATCTGATCTGATCACTAGAATTTCTTTTTAATATTGCAATTCAACACTTAGATGTTCACTCAGTTTATTTTTAAACCAACATATGAATCGCTATCATAAATATTTCGGATTAATCAATCGTTAAGATCAATTTATCGACGACATTCGATTTTAGTATCGAATCAATAGCTACACATTAAAAACGACCTTCGCGCATTAAGTACCAACGTAACCTAATTAAAGTGCTTTCGATTACTGAAATATAAATATGAATTTAATTTTCTTTTTCTTACGGTTTCACACTTACATTTTCGAAAAGGTTTAGTGGTCGCAAACGCTACAGCGCAATACGAGGTCGTGGTTTCAATTCCCGGGTCGGACAAACTCCGAGTCTTAAGATATGGTAATTTTCTTAAATTAATCCTATACCATTAAGATTCAACCACAGTGGGTCTTCTTAATTTAGATCACACTAGCTTGCACCCGCAGTTACGTCTGTGTAGCATTAAGATTTAACATACAAACTTTAAACCACCTTTTTGATGGTATTTCGGAAAACACCTCACCAATACACCCTTAAAATTTCAGATCTATACTATCAGTGGTCCGGGCAGTGCGTTGATGAGTCAGACAGTCAGGACTCGAATTAATATTTTAGTTTTCAATGCTAAAATAGTGTTGTATCATCCCTTGCGGAAATAATAATAAATGAGGCAACTACTAGCCATATGACCACGGCTATCCTCTGAATATCACTATTGTTTCATACTTTTGAGATCGGGAATTTACAAGAATAATATTCAGAAGATAGCCCTGGTCATATTCCACTATACCATGAAGGTTTAAAGATGAATTCCTCACCTTGACCTTAATCCCAGAAGTGAGGAGTAGTTTGATGAGCTCAATGTTTTCGTTCTCGATAGCGGCGACCAGAGCCGACCTGTTCAGGGGGTCCACGCAGTTGATGTCCAGCAGTTCCGGGTTAGCGCTGAACTGCTCAATCAACCTGTATATGACGAGGTTCATTAATCATTATCATATCTCCACTCTTCGCGCTAGCACATAAAGTAACATTCTTTCGCGCGTGCGCTAATAGAAATGATACAATATGTATGGAAATTTCTTAAATCTGTCACGTGACATATGTCATACCTAAACATTTTATACCATTTGTTTAAGCAAAATATTGGAAAATGTTTACTCACGCTCGTGTCAAACAAATCCAAGTAATTAATACTTGCGCATTCAAGGACAACATTTAAAATCCTGACGGTATCTTTACAGATACCTGGTACCAGAAAAAAAATCTTGCCAGTTTGTTGAAGCGACAATAATGAACAATTATTTATATACATACTTACATAATAAGACGAGAGGAGTATTATGAGCCAGTATTATATATTTTGGAACACAACCAAGCTAATTTAGGTTGAAATAATACGAATCACAAAATTTGCCACCTTTCAGGTGACGTGTCCTTACGGTTATAAAATTGAAAAAAATGTCCCAAATACGTATTTGCATAAACGTGGCATGATCAAAGTAAATAAATTGGTCACTCAGAAATATATTTCTGTTGGGAAATTATCAAATTTAATTTGAAAGAAGAAATTATATTACTGGCGACTTCGCCCACGACATTCACATTTTGCTACTGCTACTGAAAATTGGATTTTTGTTTTCCTAGTAAAGTACCTATGTCCCTAAATAAGCTAAGAATACCTACGTCTTTCACGTCAGTAGTAAATTCCAACAAAATCTTAATGTGCTACTCCTGATTCCAGACGAACTATAATCATGCTAAGTATCCTCCAGAGCCGTGGTGGCCTCAGGGTTTGAGCAGTCGCCTGCTGCGCAAGCGACGCAAGTTCGAATGCCAGCTGGGCTGCTGAATCAATGATTTTTTCTAAAAACTTATGTTCAGTTATTTCACACCACGTGCTTTACGGTGAAGGAAATCATCGTGATGAAACCTGCATACGTCTGAGAAGTAATTCAAAGATGTATGTATAGTGCCTGAGACGGCGATGGCTCATCCTCTGTCACGTTGGCACTTAATCATATTCGGTGAAATGTGGGTGTTGTTGTTACAACACCTCTGCTTACCCTTTTGGGGACCCTTCTGGGATGGCGTGAGCATATTTTTTTTATTTAAGTATCCTCCAATTGAATATAGTACTTAGCTACAGTAGTTTGAAACTGCGAATTCGATTATATCAGAGAAACAAACCTATTAATATGATTTTTTTACATGCGTTTGGGTCCGCTTCAACTTTATAATGTACCTATGTACATTGAACGAACTCAAATCGGAATACTAGTGATCGCAAATTCTATTACGGATCACATCTTGTACAAAACTATTCTGCGTCTTTGGATAGAAGTACGCACACTGTATTCCAATAAGCCTCAATTTACTACCAATTGTGGTCGCATGAAGGTCACTTAGAAAGTTACAATATGAATATTATGGGGACATTCAAGAATTTAAATTGGTTGTAAGTGAAGTGACATCATACTTGGAAGTTTGTTAAAGTCAAAATTGAATTGTAATTTTTATATATTTAAAACTAGCCGTGCCCCGTGGTTTTACCCGCGTAGAGTTAATTTCATGGGTGACCCGCGGAACCCTGAAAAAAAGTAGTTTACTCCTTGTAACATTAGCTATCCGCTAGTGAAAGTCCCGTTAAAATCGGTCCAGCTGTTCCAGAGATTAGCTGGAACAAACAGATGGAGAAAAATCTAAAAATTGGTTTTTCTATGTCAGTATCGTGTATACTTATCATATGAATTTAGTGAAAATGCTTTTATTTTTTAATTAAGAACAGACACTTCAATTGAATTTATCAGTATAGATAAATCCACAAGAATGGTTAAAAAGAGCTATAAGATAAATATTGAGTTAGTCAAAGTCAAAGTCAAAAATATCTTTATTCGATTAGACTTTTTACAAAGTACTTTCAAATCGTCAGAACGACATGGATTATACATGCTACTGCCAGGTTCGGAAGGTTGCTTTTACTGAGAAGAACCTGGCAAGAAACTCAGTAATTACTCCTTTAAAAATATTATACAATTTTTAAAAACAAAGTAAATCACTTGAGAAATGTAAGCCCATGGACACAGTTCCAATGCACAAATGTCAATAAAAATTAACATAAAGAAAAGTCTAGTAGTTGTACTTATATCTAAATGCGTAGCTTGAGATGACCAGCCCCCACAAGCAGCACCTGTTCACAAGTATGACGAGAATAAAGTGAACAAGAAATCGTTTTTTTCGTTCTAACCTCGTTGATTTAGTATCTATGTATTTGGTAATCGAAATCTGAACCAGCAAATTGACTCGACGACCTAAAACCAACCACTACGGCTTCTAATTTTAAAACACTGTCAAAATCCTTGGTAGAGTACAAAGCAATGCGAATAAATCTACCGGTTGTAATTTGGGTCGTGGCTACACGTGTCCCGAATAGTCCCAATAAATAGGATTATAGCCCTTGTAGTGATTCCGTTGATCGTCGGTACTTAGCGACACTGGAGATACCTTTGTGTAACAGTGACTATGTGTAAGTCGTTACGACACTATCATGGAATATCCAGTCGTACCTTCATAATCTAGTTTGAGCGATATTAGTCCCTCAAATTTATCATAAGTCATATCCAACTGCTTAATAATTAAATAGTGTACATTGAAGACGCTATTTCTATACAAAATTATTTTAATTGATCGCGTTTTTTAACTATTCATCTATAGTACTCAATATTTTTTTAAATAATAATTAAGTACGGATTAGACTTAACCTGGCGGTAGCATTTATAATGTTGTATAGTCATGTAATTCTACGATATATTAAGAAGTCTAATGAAATAAATAAATTATTGAGGTTTGAGTTATCACTACCTAGTGATAACCTCAGCTCACAGCAGTTTCGTCAGTCATGTTCTAAGTCTCATATTCTAGGGGGCGAGTCTATTGCCACTAACCGGGCACTAATCCAGAATACAGGCTGCTACTAGGAAATTACCTACAGATGGAGAAACCCAATAATACTTTACCGACGTCAGGTGACTACTGTCACACTCACCCTAGTGAGTGAATATACCGCTAAGGATTCAAAAAGTGCTAAACTCACCCGTTGGTGAGATTTACATAGAGTGGGTTACCACCTAAGCCAAATGAGTAGATAATTATCTATTCATGTGGTACAATGATCGTTTTAAGCAGCGCTTATGATGAGGCGTTTTTCCTTTTACATTTTAGAACTATTTAATAAGAGATCAAAGCTAAGAAGTCGCTAAACACGATCGTCGACCCCAATTCTTACCTTTTGACAGTAACATAGTCGCCTCTATCAGCATGCAGAAGATATGTCTTCTCCTCCCTGGTGAGTGGCCTCTCATAAACCTGCCGGAGATCATGCTGGCTGTTCCTGAGAGCTTCCTGGGAACTGCCCAGCAGCTCCTCTTTGGAGCCTCGGTTCATAGCGGTCTGGGAACAAAAAGAACATAAATAATTTGATAATTTAATTAACGCACCGACCTCCACTATACAAAAGTAAAACTGACTAGTCCGTACAAAATTACTTCTACATTTTGTGTCAGTTTAAAGCGCCCCTAGCGAGCGGGTTTGGAACTAAATTTGACATTACATGAGAAATCTGTTGTGTTCTATCTCTCTCTACCTTTAGTTCCAAGAACTTTCACTACATACTCGCTATAGTCAAGAGCGCAACATGTCACGAATCAAATAGGTTCTAGTCGGCTACAAGGCGATAAATATTGCACATCAAGAAAGATAATTTCGGCTGCGTAGACCGTATCTGTTGGACACTACCGGTAATGTACCTACCAGGCAGCGCGTATTGAAAATGAAAATGAAAATGATTTATTCAGTTTAGGCCCTGGTAAGGCACTTATAATGTACTTATTAAGAACAAGCTTTGCCGTTTAAATTTGCGGAACAAAAAATGGTACGTCCAAGCTCAGAGCAATATGCTCTGCTTAGTCTGATGAATGGTAGGACCCTAACATTATCCCATATTACCATATCCATATTACCCGATGTCACATTTCTAAGTTTAGATAGATTAAGAAGTATCAGCCCTTATTTTTTTCTTCATGGTCGTCTATACATAAACGATTCAAAGTAAAACAAATTATATACTAAATAATGGTACCACATTCAGAATTACCACATCACACAATAATTCTTTTAACGCATCAACACGGATATAAATGTTTTATTTCGCTTGAATTGTTGCTTTAGAAGACGGAAAACGATTATTTAACTGATGTTTATAATACATTGCGTTATTTCAACACTGCATGTTTCAGTGAGGGCGTAGGTTTAGAGTATAGGTTAAATTTATCATCGAAAACTGTAAAATTTACTCAAAAAAAAGATAGGTCTAAAAATTTAAACCTGAGTGAGAGACCGTGTTTTTTCAGTACGCTCTCAAAAAGGTATGAAACAGGAGTAAAGCTCGGAGAATAGCCGTGGTAAAAAAAATTCTATATATCGTTATTTGATCAGACTTTTGAAAAATACTTTCAAATCGTCAGAACGAGACACTTATTCAGTATTATACATGCTACTGCCAGGTTAGGAAGGTTGATCTCATCTCAAATTTTCAATTTTGAGTATTTATTTATATATTTATTTATTTATTGATCACCAACAAGATGTGCATCATCACAAACAAAAACAAACATTGTAATCATTTTGAGAGCATGCTTAATGCCATCTTAATTATAGGTGAAAACTGCATGCATGAAAGAAGACAACTAAAACAGTGAAATAATTATGTATACCCTAATTATACATTAGTTTTACCTAAATTAAATTATCTTATTGCAATGTTAATTCAGTAGTGCGACAGTGACAGATGTATGCACGTCACATACATCTGTCTCATAAATGAGTGAAACTATCATGGCAATAAGAGCTCTTGGTAAGGCCCCTGGTTTTAACTATGACTTAATGTTAATTTTCTATATAAGCTTATAAATTTGAGTGATTAAGAGAATGCCTAAATTCTGAAGGTTTGTCAGAGAATATATCGATGTTATTACACTTACATTGGTATTACAACATAAATCACAAAAAAATATAAATATAAGGTCATCATATGCCACATTCAGAATGTAAAGTTTTGTTAGAGTACGTGGCGTATGACCACGACTATCCTCTGAACACCCTCCTTTTTGCTTCGCCAATCACTCATATTATGATAAAATCCCATTATGGAAGCTCGGAAAAAATCTCTAATAAAATTTATTTAAAAACATTCAGAAGAATCATAACAAAAAATGTTTAGTAAAGTTTATAATAAAAACATCAAATAAAATTATTTTATATGGAATTCAATTAATATTATTCATAGGGATTGATGAAATCATGGTCAAACTTGCCGATAAAACTCGTAAAAGCATTCTCAATATGAATACTTCTTCTTTGTGTCACAACATTTTAGGTAAATTTTGATATTGATTTTTACACCAATTAAGTTAACCTTCTTTGTCAAAAAGATAGCCGATACTAAACTATGATCCATATATGATACCTAAATAGGTATCATATCATTTTCGTTGAAAGAAAGGTCAATAGTGTAGGTAAACGGATATAATGATTTGCAAATAACATGTAATGGCGCAAACGCTATTTGGAGAGGTGAGACCTAATTGTATAAGTTCGAATATATCAAAACCATACACTACAGATAAATAAAATTGAAGTGTCTGTTTTAATTTCAAATTAACAGCTTTTTACTAAATGCATATGAAAGTACCCGTACTAATACGGTACTTACATAAAAAAATAATGTATTTTCTCTTTCCCTTCGGTCGGTCGATTTGTACGTCTGTTTGCCTGTCTGTCTGTTTGTTCCGGCTCATCTCAGAAAAGGCTGGACTGATTTTAACGCGACTTTTAAAGGCAGACGGCTGATGTTGCAAGGACTAATTTAGGTTACTCTAATTTAAATTAAGGTTCCGCGAAATAATATCTATGCGAGTGAAAACGCGGGACAGCTAATATACTAATAAACGTAAACACGCAGGTCTGTCTGTCTGTTTATTACCATTTCACGGCTGTATCATTAAAACGGTAATTAAAATACGGCATGGAGATAGCTTCCATATTTTTACCACAAATCTTATTTCGTAGTAAAAAGTTATCGTCGTAAGGTTGAGGCTAATTCGTAGAAGTATAATTATTATGAAAATGAAAATGAAAATGAAAATGAAAAATATTTATTCAGTTTAGGCCCTGGTAAGGCACTTATGAAAGTCGAGAATTTACCACCGGTTCGGAAACTAGCCTTCTGAGAAGAACCGGCAAGAAACTCAGCCAGGCATCATGTACATAACATCAAAACAATATAAATCATAATGAAATCATCATACAAAATCAAATTTGATAATAGGTATAAATATTCACAATAGTGACAAATTGTATTAGCATGCAAGTCATTTATAGTCATTATATCTTCCTTCTCCAATATCTATCTGTCTGTCTGGTTTTAACGGTACTTTTTTATTTTCTTTTAAAAGAACATAAGGGTTCCGCGGGCCGCCCATGAAATTAAAACTACGCGGGTGATTCCGCGGGGTGCAGCTAGTTCGACATATAATCTGTTCAGGATTTTTTATCAAGTAAGTTGCATTTTTGTTAAAGTTATTTTTGTAAAAATCACGTCTCAAGGCCATTAATTCTACTTTCGTAACGTCACGGCCACAGTTAAGATGACAACAGTCCACAATAGCAGCTGAAACTGTGTAAAGATCCAAGAAATCGTAAATAAGCGGCGAAACCCTGTGATTTATTATTGTATACCTTAACTCTTAAGTTATATCTTTTGATGTCACGTGATCCGAATATGAGCTTACATTTTAGTCACTTCAGGAGTCTAACCATGAGATCTTATTGCAATGATAGTTCAGCTGTGTGACAGTGACAGATGTATGCATGTCATATACATCTGTCTCATATAAGAGTAAAACTATTATGGCAATAGGAGGTCATGGTAAGGCCCCAGGGCCTGCAGACAAAGTAACATTATCCTCACGCTTCAGTAGTAGAAGCGATACAAAATGTATGGGAATGACATATGTCACGTAACTGATTATTGAGCGAGATAATGTTACTTTGTCTAGACCTACAGACAATTATCATAATATCTCTAATGACATTTGTTATTAGCGGACGTTACGCGGTTTCACCTGCGTAGTTCCCAATCCCGTGGGAATAAAATATAGTCTATGTTACTCGCTGATAATTTAGCAATTCATTGTTGAAAGAATTTTCACGATTGGCCAAGTAGTTTCGTAGCCTTGAAAAGGTAAACAATCAAACAAATGCAAGCAAACAATCAACTTTTATCCTCTTTATAATTGTATAGTTTAGATAGAGGATAAGGGACTGCGGTCCCGGGCACAAAACCTGGTAGTTTGGGACCAACGCCATCTTGGATTTAAAATTTATTTTATGGGAGAAATCGGGACCACAAACGTCCCAATGTACCATTAAAATAATTATGAAATTCTAGAATCCTTTATACAAGTATATCGGTAAACAATTCTGACAAACATATGAAGCTAGAAGCATACGCAGAACAGACCGACATGAAGAATTAAAACAACATACTTGACAAAATATAAACATTTCTCTTATTCGTTGAAAGTTATGAACTTAAAATAATTCAGTAGTAGTAGGTAAATATCGCTTTTAAATCATTCAATGTTGTTATGATGTTTTATTGCCCTACTATATTTGTTCTGCGGTTCCCCCCACGTGAGTTTCTTCCGCAGAGTTTTATTCATCGCTTTATCGTTTCTGGATTAATGGTACGGTAGTACATCAAATATGATTAATTAATTTAATTCCCATATTATGAATGTGAAAGTTTGGGTGCGTGTTGGTTTAAGACTTACTTACGGCTGAACGTTTATGAATATTTAGATTCATAATCGCTTAGACCCTGATTTAACGTACTTGCGCTTGGTTTATATCCCGAAAAACATGAAAGCGTAAAAATTAGAAAAAAGCAAAAAAAATGCTATAAGTACCTTTATTTTTGAAAAATTATTAGGTCGCTGCTCAACAAAATTTGTGTATATGAGTAAGCGAAATCACGGGACATTGATAGTTAGATAAGAAATATGATATTATACAAAATTTTCCTGATTTGGCCAACTTTGAACGTCAATTATTTATACTCTTTGACGGATGAAATCGTTATTGTTGTTATTTCCTCTTTGTGGAGTTGGTCTATTGTTTTGAACACCCTATAATACCCTATTACATTACCCTCCTACCCAATTTTCGCGTAGGAAACATAAATATAGCAGCGGGAACAGTAAGTGGCAGTGATTTATTAATAGTAAAGTGTTAAAGATATGTCTTTCGACGCATTCGATAGGTCGATACGCTCAATTGGATACTATGACGTAATGATATGGTATCGACTATCGAAGGAGCGTCGTTTCGTTCGCGTAAATCGATGCAGTGTCGCATAATATGTCTTTAGTGGTAGAATGGTAAAGGTTTAGCTACCGGATTTCTTCATGACCTAAGTATCTACTCAATTGGGCGATGGTATAGCCAGAAAGGAAGGGGATACAGATTTTAATGATTGATGGAATATGAGTAATGGAATAGAAAAATACTTAATATGCGCGTGATGATATGACTGGAATAACTAGTGAATACAGAATATATGACAGCTGATCGAGAGAAATAAAAGAGAAGAACACATTGCGCTGACCTCAAATAAGCTGGTATGAGGGCAGGAGCATGAGCAGAATTTGAAGAATTTAATCTTGAGCAGTGTTGGAACACAGTACAGTTCGATCGATTGAGGAAGAGGAGAGTGGGAAAGGAAGATCAAAGATGGATGAACCCTTAGGAGAGGCCAATCTTCAGCAGTGGAGCGTCAGTTTGATATATAGTGTCATTAACAAATTACTGGGGTGGCACGTCTTCAGGCCCAGCTACATTAGATCACAACTGGGATTTATTAGCATTTTTCCAAAAATACCCATTGATGAGGACTGGTGATCTGGATACAGTGGGGAGAGAGTGGTTGAGGAAGAGATGGAAAGCCTTAGTAGAAGTTTATTTTTAGCTGTGAGAAGACACAGGCTAATAAGTCAAAGGCTCATAAAGTAGAGAAACAAATTGGCCGACGTCAGTCTGTATGTTTCATTTGAAATCGATGTGCATTATAAGTTCTGGTTTCAAAGGGCGGGATGCTGTGATTTATAAGATCGTTTTTCAAACGTGGGAGGGATTTTAGAGATAAACAGGATTTTAATACATATTTAATATAAATCAGAATGTTGAAGAGCTAAGCTGCTGGTATATATATTCTTTAAACGTAGTAAATTTTAATCTCAAATAGCCTGATTATATTTGAGAACTGGTAGTCACTTATAATATGTCGTATCAATTACCACTGTTTGAAAACTAGTCTTCTTAGAAAAAGACCAGTCTGTGCGTGTTTAATATCTTATAAAAAAATATTGGCTAGTCTTATGTGGTTGGCATTGGAGGTTTCAAATTAAGTGACGTATCATCTTGGGTTCTCTTCATTCTTTCTTACTTTCACTTTGAACTCCTCTTGGTGTCAATCATGATCGTTTCAGTAGCGCGTATTAAGAACTTCTTAGCTTTGACGTTTAATTTTACAGTACCAAAATGAAACGTTCAAAGCTCAGAAGTTCTTGGTAGGCCCTCTTGTTTCAGTAATATTATGATCACATTTGATGGTCTATGCAAAGTGTTTTCTCTTCTATTTCTCTGTATCAGCCACTGTATCTGCATTCACTCCCTATCTAGTAAATTTCATCATTCCCAAAGTCCATGATTATTATATCATTTTGTTATACAGAAAAATAACACTCACCACATTGGAAATGTTAAATCGAACTCTCACTTTATGCTCTTTTTTTCGCCTTTTCATTTTGACAGTGAAAAATAACTCACAAACACATTAAATCACACTTTAATTTAATTTAGATGCACGTCCGGAAAAACATTTTTGATATTCACATTTTGCTATCACATGACTTGTTTTTACCATATAATAGAATTAAAAAAACAATATTTCACTTTGCACGCGACCTGAATTTGTTAGGCAATTTTAAATCGATCATAGTCACGTCAATCGTTCAGCTAATCCTGATGGAATTGCACTTTTTAGCATTGTAAATGTAGATAAAGAGATTTTACGGCTTAATTCGTGTAAACATATCAATTTAAGTGCCGTTTATGTAACAGACGTCTTCACAGAGCCGGATTAGAATACCGTCTCTCGCGCACTGCAAGAAGGAGCCGATAGGCTATTTTTAAAATGTTCATAAACCCTCAATGTTGATGTTTATCTTTTAAATCACATTTCTTATTCATAAGAAACTTCGATAAAGTAGGATTTATACATTTTACCGGAACAGTAAGCAATATCCCTTACTGCTAGCGAAACATAATCTGGGGCCTTACCATGAGCTCTTATTTCCATGATAGTTTCACTCATTTATGAGACAGATGTATGTGACGTGTATACATCTGTCACTGTCGCACAACTGAATTATCATTGCAATAAGAGCTCATGGTTGGGCCCCTGGTCAAATGGATCGATCTGATAGCGGGCCTTTGCAACGCTTGGGCTAAACCTGTAGACACTTACATAGGCTTTCTCTGACATACCAGTAAAGATTAATTCGTACCCTAATCCGACTTGCTCTGAGTCACGGGTGCAACAATCCTTTTCAACAAACTAGCCTGGGTTGAGTACAAAACTCTGATACCAATAATTTATTCATGCATACAGTATATAGAAATTAGTTTTTTTTGTTTTTCGTGTGTATTTTTATATTAGGAAGTGATTTTATGAGATAACCCTAATAATAGAATTAATTTTTTGATCCTCCTTAAGATAGTAATTAAGAGTGAACTGCGCTACGGCGGTTACTCGTACGTATAGCGAGATTAGTTTTATTACTGACTTTAACGGTATTTCCACAGTTTCAAATACCGAATCCAAAGGATTGTTGACCTATCATAAAATAAAGACCACATCTATCATTACACTGGCCGATTGCCAAGTATTATTGCGAAAAACCAAAAACCATAAATCAAATATAGAAACCTAATTCACGCTCTTAAAAATCTTAAAAAAATAAATATTACTCCCCCATCAAACTCGAATTTAATCTGCACTTACAAGTAACCTTGCGTTATTTTGATTAATGTGATGACATGTAAGAAATGCGATCTGTTTTCGAGATATAACTTTCAGAATAACTAATATCAATGTAAAAGCGAATGGTTATCAATCAGGTGTTAAGTGTTGTGTATAAATTAGCAGTGATTTGAGAAGTGACGGCATCCGTTCTTGCTGTGTAAACAAATAGCAGGATAGTCGGGATCAAAGACTACTAAACTGGGCGTGCGATCGACTAACTCGGCTATAGAGAAACTAGATGTGGTTTGTCTAAATAGATGACGCATGTCCAACATCTCCCTCGATCTGTATCAAAAAAAGTAACTAGCTGTGCCCCGGTTTCACTCGCGTAGACTTTGTCTTTATTTAATGGGTGGCTAAGGTGGCTTTATTCGCGAACCACAATTTTTTGACACTAAAAAACCAAGTTTTGAATTTTTTCTCTGATTGTCTGTCTGTTTGTTCCGGGTAATCTCTGAAATGGCTGGACCGATTTTAACGGAACTTTTACTGGCAGGTAGCTGATGTTTCAAGAAGTAACTTAGGCTACTTTTATTTATTAAAAATATTAGGGTTCCGCGACAATAAGGATGAAACTAAATCTACGTGGGTTTTCATTTCATATACGAAATTTTATTCCTATATTTAATCGCCGCGATGTCACATCCAGTATGTTCTATGAAGCTTTTTTTTATATGTAGGTATTTACATTAAACCTTAGAACAAAGCAACTATAAATATAACAAAAACATTTTATACTGCAATATATATAGCATACTCATTTGAAATACCTCACGATGTTTGAAAACCGGATAACGGTTGAATAGTTGAAATTATTTATGGAAGATTAGAGTGATTTAAACTGTTTAGATGGGACTATGAAACTGCTCATAATATACGTTTTAAGTGATGTGATGAAAAATGCACTTTATTTTTAATGGAAATTGGTTTTGAATTAAATTAGATTATAATGTTATTGTTTAATGTTTTTGGAAGTGCACTTTGATCAAACTTAAAAATAAATAAAATGCTTATGCCATCCCAGAAAAGTCTCCGAAGGGGTAAGCAGCAGTGTTGCGACAACAACATAGCGGACATCACGTGGTTTCATCCGCGTAGTTCCCGTCCCCGTGGGAGTACGGGGTTAAAATAAAGCCTATTTTACTGCTGGTGATGTTAGCTACATCATTGCAGAAATAATTTTCAAGATCGGTCAAGTAGTTTCGGAGCAAATGCAAACGAACGGCTATTCAATGAAAACGAACCAACAAACAATAAAATCTTTCCTCTTATTATTCTCTTATCTATAATATTAGTGCAGATATACTTCCATATGCATTTAATGAAAAGCTGTGAATTTGGAATTACAAACAGACACTTCCATTTTATGTACCTGTATAGATGTATACATGTGTTTATGTAGATTTTCATTCATATATAATGGATCATTCCAGTTTTCTATTCTCTATGACACAGCAAATTCGCAATCATAAATATAAGGTTATGACCCTGCACTACCTGTTATGCAGTTATAACGATATTGTTATTGTAGGTGAACATTAAATTGTTATTTGGTGCACAATCCACGTACTTTCAGCATCACGAGGTGAATAACAAAATTGTTTTCCATAAGTAAATTTAAAGTGTCGTGTTGTAAAATAAATATCTATTTTCATAATTTAAACCTGCTAGAAATTATAAAAGATGTATTTTGAAATTTTTTTCATCTTGCAGAACTATTTCGTGAAAAATATTTTAGCGAGAGAGAGAGAGAGCTATTTTCCACCTTTGGTAGCTCATATCTGCATCGACTTAATATTCGGGAATAGTTCTTATATGTATTGGAACCATACACAGAGGAAGGCTTAGCCTTTATAAAGTTACGAAGGTCTGAAATTCGCGGACTCTTGGCTTTATGCTTTGGTAGGAATATGTGTTTCTTAATAAAACTCAACGTATCTATTTAACAGTATTATCGCGAAGGACACTGTTCAGCCATCGGTAATGAGCTTCCAAATAAACGTAATTGGGTCAAATAATGTACCCAATAGGGTAGTTCCCGTGTCTAATAAACGGGGGGTAGGAATTTATTGCTATTTGCTACGTAGTGCAATGTTCTAGGTATTGTTATTACAACACCTCTGCCTACCCCTTCGGGGAATACAGGCGTGAGCATGTGTATACTTATATGTTCTAGGTATCGGACTTTCTGTGTAAGTTTTGTTTTATTTTCGGCTTAATTGAAATTGAGAATTTTTTGATAGTTGTTGAGTTGCTACAAAAATGACTCAAGTTTAAATCCAAAGGTCAAGTGCGGCAGTGAGTTTTTATAAAAACTTAAATACATAATTATGCTCTCACGTACTCTCTCACGGGTAGGCAAAGGCGTTATTATTGTATACATTTCGCTAGTTCTGCCTAGAGTGGTTTTTTGGGCGAATGAATAAACCCAAAACCGATTAAAAAACCTACTTATTTATTTATTATGTCCTTAAAATCACTAATAGAATGCTGCGTTAGCAGTGAATAACATAGGCTACTTATTATATTGTTAACTAGCTGTGCCCCGCGGTTTCACTCGCGTAAATTTAGTTTCATGCTTATTTTCGCGAATCCTTAATATTTTTTGTAAATAAAAGTAAAAGCCTAAGTTACTCCTTGAAATATCAACTACCCGCCAGTGAAAGTCCCGTTAAAATCGGTCCAGCCGTTTCAGAGATTAGCCGGAACAGACAGACAGACAGACAGACAGACAGACAGACAGACAGACGGACAGACAGACGGACAGACAGACAGACCTTATCATCTTAAACCTGAAAAACACATGTTGAACAAAATAAAGAAATAAAACTAATAAATCAAAATAAATCAAATTCAAAAAAGAACTCGGACTCGGCTACAAATTTAAGTCCCCAAACACCGCGTACATTTTGAGTTTATGGACTCTTAAATACTTTTTACGGACTTACCTCTTACGTAGGCTTGGAGGCTCACGGCTGCATATCCAGGGTGTAAGTATGTTTGTTTTAAATGTACGTTACACATAAACAGTGTGTGGACAGGCGAGTCCTACGGGACAGTGACTGAATACAATATTGTAAGTGTACCGCGTTAATCGAATTTCTAAACAGGGCTGGTCGCGGATTACCTGAATTCGGGGTATCGATATCTTTGTCGATGGAGAGTATTATTAGCTAGCTGTGCCTTGCGGTTTTGCAATATACAATCTATACATACAGATAAATAAAATTGGAGTGTCTGTTTGTAATTCCAAAATAACAGCTTTTCATTAAATGCATATGAAAGTATACACGCCACTGACACAAAAAAACCAAGTTTAAAAAAAATTCTCTGTCTGTCTGTTTGTTCCAGGTAATCTCTGAAACGGCTGCACCGATTTTAACGGGACTTTCACAGGTAGGTGTTTCAAGGAGTAACTTAGGCTACATTTATCTATCAAAAATATTAGGGTTCCGCAACAATAAGAATGAAACTAAATCTACGCGGGTGAAACCGCGAGGCACAGCTAGTATCAAATAGAAACACCTATTAAAGTAAGTAGGTAAGATAGTCTAGTACGATAGTCAATATTTTCGGTGGCAATGTAAAATTTAAAACCAAATAATTTACAGTATTCAGATTCCAAATGATCGTTTATAAGCAACCGAAAGAGCATGTAGATATCGATAAAAATAAAAGTTCGTTCCCATCCCTATTTTACGATCCGCGTTAATGCCATTAATGTAAGTCCATCGCTCGCCAATACGTCGATATGTTTGGATTGTACGAATCGCAATCGCCACCAAGTTTCTACTAAATAATTTTATCGATACATATTAAATTAAAATAAACGCAAATCGCGTCCCTAATAATGATAGATGATTTTGTTATCAAATTATGTTAAGTACCCGCCCTTAAAATATTGCACAAATTATATTTTGCATAAGTTATGGTAACTGTAACGGTAAACAATACAATTCACCATTTTCACAATCTACACTCGCTAGCGTCTCCGTCGAATATTTGTATTCTATAAATTGAAATAGGCGATGGGCTAACTGGTAATAATAGAATGAATTGACGGGTTGGATAATTTTTATCGCAAACGTAGAACTTTTAAATGACTGCCAAGGAACTTTTAAATACCCAGGGAATGGCATTTGACCTAAATAGGAATAAGTCTCAGATCACGGATAAGTTTTTATGAGTTCACTTTGTTTTAGCCATTTTAATTACTACTAGCTGTGCCCTGCGGTGTCACTCGCGTAGATTTTAATTTCTTGGTTGACTCGGGGAATCCTAATGTTTTTTTAAATCCAAGTAGTCTAAGTTATACTCCTTGTAACGTTAGCTATCCGCTAGTGAAAGTTAAAATCCCGTTAAATCTCGTTAATATCTGTCAAGCCATTTCGGAGATTAGCCGGAACAAATTCCTGGTAAATTCCATGGTAAATTCCTCGACATTCATAAGTGCCTTACCAGGGCCTAAACTGAATAAATCATTTTCAATTTTTTTTCAAACAGACAGATAGACAGTGAAAAATATAAAAAATTGTTTTTTTTTGTCAGTACCTACCGTGTATACTCTCATATACGTTTATTGAAAAGCTGTTATTTTTTTTATACCTCAAAAACAAGGAAAGATAAATTCGATGCATGAGGCATCATCACGAGTAGCTCAGTTGGTAGAGTAACTGCACGGTTTGCAAAGGTCGTGGGTTCGAGTCCCGCCTCGCGTTCGTGTTTTTCTTTACCATTTTTAAGAAATTACAAACAGACACTTAAATTTTATTTATCTCTATGTATAGATGAAGATTTAATTTCCGGCTAAGATGGTACTACATACTTATATGTGCATTCAAGTAAAGTTGTAGGTAATTATGTCATATTTATGACATACTAGCTGGTGCCCGCGACTCCATATGCGCTGGTTAGGGACACCTAGCGGCCCACCGTCCTCATATTATATTATGCCCTATCTCTCTTATTTATAGAGACTTCATTTAAACATTCTAACCATTTACGATTCCTGAAAATGAGGAATGTAATCCTCTTCCTTAAAATAACTGTTCTTATTACATTGTAAACCTTCAAAACATCTGCTAATTGAAACGCGAGCGGAAAGATAATATTTTGTCGCGGTATGATGGTCGATTTTGGAACCGCTTGATTTTGGAAATGCGAGATTATCTAAAGATAATTAATGTTATGTCTATAGAGCAGCTGTGCCTCATGGATATGTATTTATCTGTATAATACTAACCATTTAAATGAGTAAAATAACACTTGTATTAACCGAATTATGAAAAGTCTCGTGGCTGAATAGTTTAAGTAGTCGTCAGGTACGCAAGCGACGCAATTTCAATTATTTATTGGTCTGTTATTCCCAGACATCCACAATCCATAGAATTTTAAAAATAAACTTTCATACATTAATTCCTCCACGACAATTCAATTTCTTGGATATCATGAGAATTAATTTGTATACCAAAATAAAAGCCGTGGGGGTGGTTGTGATAAAATCATGGATGTCTGGGAATAAGACAAATTTAATTGCAGTAATGTAACGTTTCACCACAATCTGTAGGTATCCCAAGACATGTTTTAACGTGGTCAATATTAGCCTCATTTTGTATGGGAACGTAAAACTTCCTACACTCGCCGCTAACGGCGCTTTTACGTTGCCATGAAAAATGAGGAATATACGCACTCGATATCGCCATCGTCTAATCATACACTTGGGGTACAGGTTGTGGATAATCTATACTAATATATAAAGCTGAATAGTTTGTTAGTTTGCCTAAACACACTTATCTCAGGAACTACTGATGCGATTTGAAAAATCATTACAATGTTAGCCCATTCATCGCGAGTTAAAGTTAGCGTTAGACCAAAATAACTATTCGAGTCGGACAAAGGCGTGGGCAGAAGATAATGACATATGTTTGGGATTACTTTATGACGACAACAATAGAAAAAACAGATTAGACTATTTCGGAAAGATTAAGAAAAGTATCTCCTTATTCCAATTGACATAGAAAAATGTTCTTAATCACCAAAGCAAATGTCACCGTGGCCCACTCAATACACTATCTCTTAAAGTAGCTCTTAATACAACCATATTATGTTTATTCTCGACCCCATTCATTACATATTGGATAACAGACATTGGATTTATTAAGGGATATCCTTAATACGTTGGGCGAAAATACGATCGAGAATAAGACTGACAGGACACTTCTCGTTTATAATATTAATGGCTGGTGCCCGCGATCTGCATAGGATTTGAAATACCTACGTATCTTTATAATTTGGACCTCATACAGGACTCTATATTATTATAATAAAGAGGAAGGGTTTGTATGTATGTTTGTAACAAATTGGCGTTAAAAGTACTCGACTGATTTTAAAAATTCTTTCACCATTTTAA
The DNA here is from genome assembly GCA_964035505.1 of Watsonalla cultraria. Classification (NCBI taxonomy): domain Eukaryota; kingdom Metazoa; phylum Arthropoda; class Insecta; order Lepidoptera; family Drepanidae; genus Watsonalla; species Watsonalla cultraria. The sequence goes on along the minus strand of OZ037732.1, from coordinate 4,416,440 downwards.
TGCTACATTATCACTAATTAATATAGGCTATATTTTATCTTCGTGCTCCCATGGGAACGGAAACTAAGCGGGTGAACCCGCGTGACGTCCGCTAGTATCTTAATAACTTATTAGCCCATGTGTTATTCAGATTTATAAGCTTTATTATTGTAAAGTATTAATAAAATCCTTTCTAAAATATATACATCCGTATGCATATTTGTGAGAAGTGTATAATATTAGCAGGGTAAGGTAATGGACTAGCTGTCTGACCGCAACTTCACCTGCGTGACGAAGTTGTACTGCACCAATTTACTCCTTTAGGAGTGAAATTCCGAAAAACCCTAACACGTGACCAAATAACCCACACCCTCAAAATTTGAATTTTGTCTCTTAAACCAACGGTTTAGGCTTTGTGTGGATTCCACTCAGCCAGCATTTTGATTATAGATTTCAGCGTTTATTCAGAGTTAAATAGATAGTTTCATTTAGGCGAGGAATAAGATTTTACCTAGACATTCAATCCTTTTGCCATCATGCTAGTCAGCGGTCAACGCTATCTATGTATTCCTTCGTACAGTGTTATTGTGTGTGTGTTCACAAGAATATGCTACGTCGTAGCACGTCGTAGTAGCGCCGATGCATTGCGCGCTCAACTCTTCCACGCAACAAGGCAGTTATGTTAAACGCGCAATGAATACGAGGATCAGGCAATATGGCCGCAAGATGAACAAGGCTTGTGGTTAGACATGCCTTGTCTAGGTTATAATTAGCTTAGGAACTGACATACGTTCTGTATAGAAAGCGACACAATACATGTTAGACATGTCTTGTACGATCCGGCTAGTGTTCCGGTTAGATCGTTTTAAGCGCGTATTAAGAACTTCTTAGCTAAGACGATTCACTTATGTTAGAATTATTATAATTGCAATTAGGTAGTGTTCCTTGTAATCTATACAGATAAATAAAGTTGCAGTGTCTGTTAATTACAAATTAGCAGCTTTTCACCAAATGCATATGGAAGTAGAAATGAACCAATTTAAATAAAAGTTCTATCAGTCTGTAGGTATTGTTCCGGTTAATCTTTAAAACTTATTATTTCTAACTTAAACTTATAACTGAAAATCCTCCATTCAATGTTCGTCGGGAACGGACCTAACTTTCCAACTATGTACCCTATGATTGCTAGTAAATTATGGTAATTCAATATAAAAGTTGCGGATGTTTCATGAATAACTTTTGATTTTTGACGCCAACCTAAAGAGACGGTCCTTTTCATAACCAATACTTTTCATGTTACATATTACGGAGCTCGTGGCACAGTTGCTATTGCGCATATCATTCGATCAGTGAAGTTAAGCAACCCTAGCCCTAGCCAGTAATTTGATGGGACCGCCCGAATTCCCTCCGTGCCTCGGAGAGCACGTTAAGCCGTCGGTCCAGGTTGGTAATTTATCATCTTTGGCAATCGTTACAGGTCGGTCGGAGGCTTAAAATAATCTGTCAACTGGTTTAACCCAGATCACAGATTTTCCTCGTTAAAGGGGTTGTGAAGGTCAGATGGCAGTCGTTTCGTAAAAAAAATCAGGTGAACAGCCACATCGGGTCCTCGCGGTTTTGCCTGCATAGGATAATTTTTCTTTCTCCTTAATGTTCAACTAACTGCCAGTGAAATTCCCGTTCTCGGTTGACAAGTTTCAGAGATTTTCCCGCAACAAACAAGACCGACAGACGAACAAACAATACATTCTAATGGTATAGTGGCATATGATCTCGGCTATCCTCTGAACATCTCTTGTTTCATACTTTTCAGAGCGTGATTCTGCAGTAGTCGGGTTTAAGTTCTAAAACATCAAATTTAATTGATTACAAAAACTGATGTTTTAATATTTTTTAGGTGTAGTTGATATATAGCAAGTAGGTAGCCGAGTGTTTCGATGATGTGTTATAGACACGACGCAAGTTCAAATTCTAACTAAACTAGTATTTTCGGCTGTATAGCATTTTTTTGCCGCAATCTTAATAGTTTCACAAGTTACGTATTTACATATAATATAATATAATTTTAGTATAAAAAACACCTACCTACCTTCAATGTGTGGGAAAATAGATATATCTTAATATGTTTTCAGTTGAAATGAATCGGTCCGTCTGTACATCGAGTGTTCGTATTGTATTCAATGATTGATAGACTATTAATGTTTTTTTAAATGCCCGGTTAGTTTTTGACCCGACCCTTCTATTTGTAAAGGAAACCTAGGGTAATTTAACATCTATCATTTTGTGATAACTATTGCAAATCAATTTGTTAAACCTACCATTTCTAATATTAGATCTTATCCTACCGATTGAAAATATCGGTATATTTTTTAACAAAAATAAGCAATAATTTACCTCTAGAGGGTGTCACATCTAAATTATTTCATTAATTAAAATTATTAATTAACTAGTAGGTAGTTAGTATGTAAGTCCTAGGAAAGGCTCAAAAGGCTGCTGAACGTACATCTATGCTAGTAATATTATAAATAAGAGAGATTTGTTTGCATTGAATAGGCTGCGAACTACTGGAGAGATTGGAAAAATTCTTTCAGCAATGGATTGCTACCTGATGATGCGTGATGATACGAAATTCAAATTTCGTATGTTCCAACGACACTCGACGTCGCGCTTCGTCGCTTTATCGAGTTCGTGAACTGAGCTGCCGCGTTATTCACTAAGGTTTCTCAGCGTTGCACTCGTCGTCGAGTGACCGTTTTAAAGATACGAAATATAATCTTAACCATATACTTAAATAGCTACAGATAAGTATAGTGGTTTGCGCAATATAGTCTGCCGATCAATTTTATACATCGTCCTAGAAGACATCAGTATTATGTTAACGGTAGTGTTGTGCCAGGATCGATAAATACCTTGTAAAATATCACGATATTGATTTATTATATATTAGTATCTCCACAATTTCTATCATCGATTCATATGCATATACTTATGTATTTATACCTGCACTAGCTGTGACGCGCAGTTTTACTTGTATGGGATCAATAATAAAAACTATGTAATTAAGTAATTTTTTTTGTTTTTGTTACATTCTCCATTGATTCTTCGTTAGTAGTCGTAGCGTGCTGTAATAAAGCCTAGCCTTCCTCGATGAATTTTTAATTCGAACCAGCAGTTCTTGTGATAAGCGCCTTCAACCAAACAACATACTCTTCAGCTTTATAATGTGAGTATATTATCAAATGCAATGCTTTAAGTATAAATACATTAAAATAGTATCAATATTTGTGCAACATATTGTGTTTCCTGATTTAAATATAATTTGCACGAGATTTATGCTATCTGTTCTGTTAAAGGCTATTTAATAAATCATCCGTTTTGGATCTCGCAATCCGTCACAAAGAGACTAATGAGGTACTGAGTAATGAAGGTAGGCACTGGAGATTATATTAATCGTTATTATTTAATAATTCATAATGGTTCACTGGGCTAATGGCCAAGTAAAGGGAACAAACAACTAAAGTATACCTACCACACATTTGATGTTATTATATTTAAAAGAAAAATTACTACACGGCCAGCAGCCCTGGTGGCCTTAGGGTTTAAGGAGTCGCCAGCTAGATACGTAAGTTCGAATCCCAGCGGGGCCTGTACCAATGAGATTTTCTAAAACTTAAGTACAGTTATAACACACCACTTGCTTTATGATGAAGGAAAACATCGTAAGAAAACCTGCATAAGTCTGAGAAGTACTTGAGACGGCGATAGACTCGACATCTGTCTCGTTAGCACTTAATCATCTTCGGTGGAAAGTGGATGTTGTTATTACAAAACCTCTGCCTACCCCTTCGGGGAATACAGGCGTGAGCATATGTGTGTGTTGATTAAAAAGTTTCAAAATATATTTTGATTTATCAGTCGAACAGACAGGTCACCAATGAAAAAATTGCATATAATAGAAGTTAATATCGATCACTTTATCGATAGGTTTATCGATAACGTAATAAGCAAACCCCTTTAACCATTACAACGACGTGTAGAATAACAGGATATAAATCTAAGGACTTGTCTTCGCCTAACCACCCTTAACTGGAAAGCTTAAGAGTATCATAAATTATTGTTTACTTCACATAAAACATGATATTTACGAGAACTCTGTATTTACTATGCCTATCTAACATGAATATTTGAGTCTAAAAATGTTATTAGTTATTTGCCAATACCATATTGACGATCACATCCATTACAATTTATACAATATACAAATAATTAGCTTTTGCTCGATTCTTTGTTTGCGTGATTTTTGAAGTATCCGATGTCAGTCAAAGCTATCTCTTAAATAAATTTCAGCTAAATCAGTTCAGTCACTGTCTTTCATCAATCTACTTAAAAAAAAAAAATTTTAATCCTGACTGACAGGTTTTGTATTGAGTATTTTCTCACAGCCTAAACTGCTGGTTTCAAAGACATGACATTTCCAAAATATGCACCACTTCTAGACAATGTGAATTTGTCTGAAGGAGTATCAATTAAGATCTCGTACAAAGCCGCTTTCGGCTTTACCCACGTGGTATATGACGTAGGAAATAAACAGCTGAAGCCCGCATTTCGCCACCTTAAAGGTGGAATATTGTACCCTTTCTTAGTTGACCCGTACACCTCACACAAAGAGTGTACGCATCCATCTTCGAATATCTCGCGACCCTCCAGACACATATTATTTAGGAGAGCATCATCGTTGCTATTCACGGTCACAACACTGCCAGCCGTCTTGGCACGATACCGAGAGACACCGACTTAGGACAAGTTTTCTACCTTTAATTAGATTTAAGTACTGTTCCTTGTATATATATATATATATATATACTTAAGTTTTTATTCAAATTAGAAGAGATGCTATGTTTTAAGGTAAATAATTATCTTCTGACGTCACCTAGACATTAATAATCACAGGCAACAATAACCCGTCAGTCGTCAATGCATGCATTAATGAGCGGGCACTAACAAGGCCCAATGGATTGGCATAATGTGCAACTTTGCCTGTTTGATTCGGGTTCGGATATATGATTAAGCTTATAGCGGTCGGTTTAATTTTATTTAATTGTTATGAATGAAATGAAAATGATTTATTCAGTTTAGGCCCTGGTAAGGCACTTATGAACGTCGAGGAATCTACCACCGGTTCGGAAACTAGCCTTCTGAGAAGAACCGGCAAGAAACTCAGCTGGCATCATGTACATTTCATTACACAGTAAAATAATAATAATTACAAAAAAAAAAACATCATAAATTATTCACAATAGTGAAAATTGTATCAGCATGCATGTGTAAAAAATAATAATTAAAAACGTAAAAACAATACCAAATGATTTACATATCATGTTTGCATACCATGTCATTGCCAGGAGCTACTTGTGCAGAGTTTTAATTCCATATGTCTTTATCATTTATGTAATCCGAAATTGTATAATAAGCTTTCTTCATCAGTACAGTTTTAATGTGTGTCTTAAATTTATCATAATTTAACGCGTTTATTGACTGTGGGATTTTATTGTAGAAACGAACACAATTCCCCATGAATGATTTATTTACCTTTGCTAACCTGAATCTAGGAGCTACAATTTTGTGTTTATTTCGTGTTGAAATTGAATGAATGTCCGAGTTTAAATTGAATAGATGAATATTTTTTTTCATGTATAGCAAATTCTCATAAATGTACAGTGACGGTAGGGTGAGAATATTTATTTCTTTAAATTTATCTCTAAGAGAATCTCGGGGGTCCAGCGAGTATATTGCCTTGATGGCTCTCTTTTGAAGTATAAAAATTGAATCTAAGTCTGTTGCGGAACCCCATAACAATACGCCATATGACATGACACTATGAAAGTAAGCGTAGTAGACTAATCTAGCAGTATCAATATCCGTCATTTGTTTAATTTTTCTAACCGCAAACGCAGCTGAACTAAGCTTTTTTGACAATGCTTCAATATGGGCGCCCCATTGTAATTTTGAATCTAAGGTAAGACCTAAGAATACTGTGCTTTCGACCAACTCCAATTGACTCCCAACTAATGATATATTTGTATCTATTTGCGATGTATTAGGTGGTGAAAATCGGATACATTTTGTTTTTTTAGAATTTAAAACGAGATTATTGGCATCAAACCATTTTGAAACAGATGTTAGAGTTTCATTTAGTGCCTTAAGATCGTTGTCTTTTCTACTCACTTTGAAAACTAAAGATGTATCATCTGCAAATAGAACAATATCACAGATATTTTCTACAACAAGTGGTAGGTCATTGATATACGCTAGAAACAGGAATGGGCCTAGTATGGAGCCTTGCGGCACGCCTGTTTTGATTATTGACCCCTTGGATGTTACACCACCGACGCCAACTTTCTGATGACGATTTGATAGGTACGAGGATAAAAGGTCGAGAGCATTTCCGCGAATTCCATAATAGTTTAGCTTAAGAAGTAGCGTACGATGATCCACACAGTCAAAAGCTTTAGAAAGGTCACAGAAGACTCCTACTGCGTCATAGGCGCCCTCCCAAGCCTCAAAAATGTGTTTTATTAATTTTGCTGCCGCGTCCGTTGTTGATCTACCTTTAGTGAAGCCAAATTGGTGATCGTGCAAGATGTTATGTACGTTAAAGTGAGCTAACATCTGATTAAGCAGAATTTTTTCAAATATTTTGCTAAGCGCGGGAAGAATCGATATAGGTCTATAATCAGAAGGATCTTCTTTAGAGCCTGCTTTAAATATCGGTATTACTTTGCTATATTTCATAATATCAGGAAATATACCTTGATCTATACATAAATTGAAAATAGAAGCTAATGCGGGAGCAATCGTTATTATAATAGATTGGATACTTTTAATTGAGAGTCCCCATAAGTCCTTATGTTAAAACATATTCAATATTGTATCATACAGAGCACTGTAGGTCTAAAAAGGCCACTTTGGGAGAATCATGCTGTGATCCGAATATGATTCATCATAGAAATTACAAAATGGTCACTTAGGTGGATCTAAAGTAATAATAGTTGACCCATGTCTCTCAATATGTATGACATCCAAGCCAGCCAGTTTTTTGTTACGGACTCATCATCCTCCTCTCCTGCCCTTATGTTATTTAAGGTCAGCCCAAATGTGCTCTTCCCTTCCCTTACTCTTCTCTCTTAAACTTCGGCCCAAGGTTCGCACAGTTCCTACCACGGTTCTTATTCGTTTTAAAATTACGCTCGAGCGTGGTCTGCTAGAAACTCTGTCGTTTCTACGGTCCAAACTTACATTCATTAAATAATTAATAGAATGAAAATTTGAGTTTGATATAAACATGGCGATTCTGAAACTACGTTCGTTTTTAAAGAAAGACAGTAGACCCCCCGAATTCACTCCTATTCCAGCAATATCATCTTGTTACGGACTGTTATATTTTTTTGCTATCGTTTTTATCATCTCAGTCAACTTTTCTTCAGAAGTTCCAACAGCGAAGCAGTTTTGGCATGCTGAGAACATACACTCGCGGTATCGATATATCTATCATACAGAACCTTTCGTGTGCGACACTCAGCTGCCGTATGGACGTGTCACAATGGAGATATTTAAATACGTCAGGCAAAATCATGCGAAATTATTTTCAGTTCAATAACTATGCAACCTTCAGACGAGTCTTGGGAGAGAGTGTCATTGTATAATTAAAATTATGCTAAAAAATAAGCATTGCTATGTGAATAGATCGCAAAATAGCATTTGAAATAATACATTATTAAAGTTATGAGGAAACAAAAATAACATCGTGAGGAAACCTGTAAATATATGAGAAGTAATTCAAAGACGTATGTATAGTGCATGAGACTGTCACGTTGGCACTTAATCATATTTGGTGAATTGTAGGTGTTGTTGTTGTAACACCTCTGATGATACCTTAGGAGATTTATCTGGGATGGCGTGAATATATTTTTTTGCAATAACCTTAATAAACCGTACTGTGACGTCACGCCTTGGTCCTAGCGGAAGATCAGTGATGGTTGTCATCAACGTGACAGCCAGATTATGCTGAGTTGGGACCAATTCGTCACAACTATAAAAACTGTAACTATAATCCTTTTCGCTATTTTGTGTATGTTGTTTTCTTTCTATTTTCTTTCTTTCTTTCTTCTTTATAATAAATAAATAAATTTACATTTATTACAATATTTGTGACAATCGCTCTTCTGTCCTCAATGAAACCATACAAATGCTGATGGGTATCCGCTATTGTCAATCGACACATCGGTAGTGGAAGCAAAGTTATAATACAAGGCTTTTGTACTACAGAGGTTGCAAACAAGCATACAGACCGCTGATTGTAAGTGGCTTTTATGAACGTTTGCTTCAAAACTGTGGGTAATGATGATTCTGTACCTACCTCAAGTATAACTTTTAACATGTTTTACTTTGACTATCGAAGCGCCCCAATCGGCAAGTGTAGGAGGTTTAACCTATACTTGGGCACTGGGATCACACTGTTTTCACTATAAGTTAAGTAATTCCTGGGGGTTAATTAGGATTGTTTTACGTAGAAAATAGCTTATAAGTGAATGAAAGTCAAAGCTAAGAAGTTATTAATACGCGCTGTTACTAAGGCCTAGATGAAGTAGCATTCTCTCGCGCTTGCACTAATAGAAATGTATGGAAATGACATAAATCAGGGACGTGACATTCCCTTACATTTATATCGTTTCTATTAGCAAAGCGCGGGTATATTATTACTCGTATTTTAATATTATTTAGTATGGGGACAGCGTTCGCTTGACACACGACGTTAGCGTGAATTTAATTTTTGCCACTATGCTACCAATTTGAAGTTCGATACGTTAGGTTTAATTACGTACCTAACAAAAACAAATGTCAATCCCATACAATTTTCTTCGAATAGCGATTATACCACTTGTCTAACATGATCTACCATGTATATGACGTATCTGTATAATGTGTCTGTAACTGTCACCCAGTGAAACTATGATGGCATTCAGAGCTTATGATAGGCCATAGCTTTTTTAAATGCGTTGGTATTCGGGTCCACTAAAACCCACTATAGAAATTATTTAAAAACAATGCACAGAGTGCTCTCATATTGTTAGCCTTTACAATACAACGTGAAGGCAGGATATTGTGGCGGAAATGAAGGGGATGTTGCTAACATTACATTTATTTTTATATCGCTTAGCCTTTGTGTTCGGTATCTGTATGTTACAGGCAAATTACAGTAGCCGTTTGATCAAAATACAGATTTGGTCGTATGATGTGATTTACTTTGGGTATTAATAAAGCTAACGATAAAATATAATCCATTTATTTACCGGGGGCTGTTTTGATGCTAAAGGATTATAAATATACAGGATGTAGACTTTTTAGGGGTACATTTTTGGCACAGGGCGTCGGTAGATGGTACGTATCAATTTAAATATACCAAAAAACCCTTAACTATTTTTTTGCTTATACTTATTACTTATATTTGAGGTTAGGTGTAGTCGTTAGGGGTGTAAAACGTAATTCAAGTTTTAAAAAATGAGTAGTTCAGCTACCCAACTTAGTTTTTTTTATCCCCAAATTATAGTTTGTTGTACATAAATTCACTGAAGTTATACAAAGAGATTGAATCAGATAACAGTTGCGTCACGGCAGTTCTTTATCTTCTGAGAACGGATAACAATGTAATGAATGAATTATTTAGCTTACAATAAATTTCGGCGCAATTAAAAAAAACATGAAACTTAATGAATAAATTAGTGCGTAAGTACAGTCGGTCATACAAATTGTAGTACGATTGTTTTCTGTCATATTTAAAACTAGCTGTGCCCCGCGTTTTCACCGGAATGTTAGCCGGAACAAATAGACTGACAGAAAAAAAATAAAAAAAAATCTTTGTCTGCGTTTATATACCATGTATACATGGTATATAAACGCTCTGATTAAACAGATAAAGGTAGGGCCCCTATTTCTTAAGAATACCAACAGTTTTTTTCAATCAAACGATTATTATGATATTTCAATTTATAAATGAAAGTGATGGGCAATATGTACATATTTTAATTATTAATAATTTTAATAAACTAATTAAAATTACATTTAAATCCACCTTCAATTAAAAATTAAAATATATATTAATTTAAATAAATTTATTGTAATCCATTATATTCTTAATTATAAACTGCATTTTGATCTGATTTAATTTTTAATCTTAAAATTAAAATATTATTTTTATAACAACGATATACAAATTTTAAATATTAAGTAATAATAATAATAATCCGCACACACAACCAATACATACACAATATACTTGGCCTAGGCCCGTGCCATCAGAGTCCCGGATAAAATCCGAGAGCAAAAAATAAAAAGATAATAATAATGTAAGTAATAATAAAAATATGTGTCATAAAATCGACAAAGTTCTCTCCACTTTTGAACCTGACTGTTTAAGTAGCATAACTTAAACCCACGCATTAGTTTGGGCTAGTGTAACTTCAACACTTAGCGATAGTCACCACCTTACATTGAATGTCTTATCAACATTAATTTTCATTATGTATTTCTCACCTTTCACCAAGCAGGTAAGGGTTGATTTTCTATACCTATTATATTTTTAACTAGCTGTTCCCCGCGGTTTTACCCGCGTAGATTTAGTTTCATGCTTCATTTGTGTGTGATATTTTTTATAAATAAAAGTTACTCCTTGAAACATCAGCTACCTGCCAGTGATAGCCCCGTTAAAATCGGTCCAGCCGTTTCGGAGATTACCCGGAACAAACAGACAGAGAGAATTTTTAAAAATTGTTTTTTTTGTGTTATTATCGTATATATTTTCATATGCATTTAGTGAAAAGCTGTTATTTTGGAATTACAAACAGACACTTCATTTTTATTTATCTGTATAAATTCTATAAATTAGAAATAATTGTATATTAATAAAAAATTAAAGTACTTTTTATTCAATTATATTATAAATCGCTACGTTTTTACCATAGTTCTTTCGGTAACAGTCGTTCCTATTTTAATTTTGTTTTCACCATCAGATAGACTAAATTAGGAAAATGTTAGTGTATAATAAATATCTTTTTATGAAATTCTTAGCTTTGATCTAGACCTTAGAACTTTTAGCTTTGACGTTAAATTGTCCTAAATTGTACTAAAATAAAAGGGCAAAATCCAGAAGTTATTAATACGCTCTGCTTAACCGATGATGGTAGGTAATAACCCCCTTGTCTTAACGTCAGTATCCATGTCTCAATGCCTCAGTTTCCTCATTTATCAACATCAATGAATTACATTGATTCGCCATCTTTGGAATTCAATTACAAAAAGAATCGAAGTGTAACAAAACATTTATTTTCAAGCCAATACAAGGAAGCGATAATTATGATTTGATTTTAAAGAATAGAACCTATTACAGGCAAACACCGCATTTATTATATAACAGTGCAGCAGTACTGCGATCTGCGTACTTATATTGCTATAAGTGTATGTGTATTCATTAGATAAATAGTAATATATAGCCAGTAAAGTTATATGAGACAAAAATTACATTGGAACCTTTCAGAGGCTTTGCTTATAAGACAAAAAATCAAAAAATTATGATCGGCCCTTGTTAGGTTTGCCGAAACCGGGTAAATTCTTATACTCGGGGTATCGAGGTCCATTTATGATACGCTGTTCATGTATGTTTCAGATATTTGTGGCGAGTGCACCGCAACTAGCCGCTATATCCGTCGGAGCCACTACGCCATTCCCAGCTGTTTTGTTGCATCAGCTGCAATCCAACTATTCACCTATACAATTGGACCCAGAAACGGCTTCGTGGATCGGTATAACATACATCAATTCATATACAGATATAAATAAAATTGAAGTGTCTGCTTGTAATCCCAAATTTAAAAAATCTATTTTTAAATTTTGTGTCTGTCGGTTTGTCTATCTGTTTGTTCCTCTAATCTCTGAAACGGCTGAACCGATTTTAACAGACAGAACTGACTTTAACATTTATTTAAAGAAAATAACTAATATTTCGCAAAATAAAGCCAGCCATGAAATTTAATCTACGCGGGTGAAGTCGCGGGCACAGTTAGTGTTTAATAAGTATGTTAAATTTAAAAAAGGGACACAACAAACCAGGGGCCTATGCCCCTATAATAACCTCTCATTGCCAGCATATATTGACAATAATTATGAGACGGATGTATATGACGTGTATAAGTTTGTCACTGTCACACAGAAAACATATCATGGCAATAAGATTTTATTACAATGCCCCAGGGCCTGTTAGACAAAGTAACATTATCTAGTAGAAACGACACAAAATGTACGGGAATGACAGAATATGTACGTGACAGATTTTGTAATTTCCTTACATTTGTATCGTTTCTATTAGCCGAAGCGCGAGAGAATGTTACTTTGTCTAGGCCTATAGATCATTAAAACCGTGAGGTGCATTCATGTTCCTTCGAACATTGCTTAAGCAATTGATTCAGCAGTGTTTGTCCTCTCTTCCAGCATCTGTTCACGGATTGGCCGGCACTCTTAGCATTGTGATGCCAACGATAATGCAAATTAAAGGAAGAAAAGTAGCTCTTATTCTAAGCACCATAGTGGTTCTTATCGGATGGACACTTTTGTACTTTGCTAACAATGTCGCAGCTGTCATTGCTGGGGAATGTCTCCATGGAGTGGGCAGCAACATGTTCCATATGGTTGGCTTATTGGCCATCAGTGAAATGGTCACGCCATCAATCAGGAATGTCTCTATGCCTCTAATGAACGTAAACCTTATAATGGGCATGGCTCTAGCAAGTATTTCAGGTTGTTTTTTCCATTGGAAGACAGTCTGTTTAATATGCATCGTGCCTTTAATAATAGCAATGGCTATAACTTTTTTCTGGCCGGAGTCACCGTTCTGGCTAGCCCAGAGAAGTGAATTTGAGGAATGTGAGCGAGCGTTCAACTGGTTGAGAGGGTCTGATGAGCGGTCACAGAAGGAATTAGCAGCTCTCATTAAGGCTCAAAGGGACACAATAAACAGTGTAGCAAAGAAAAGTCATATTAGGAAATGGTCTCTCAAAGAGCTAATCCAGAAAGTGACCAGAAGGGATTTTTATTTGCCATGCCTTCACGTAACTGTTATCATATCGACCTACTATTGGAGCGGGCCCGTCGCCACATACATTTTTACCAGCGATTTGGTTGAGAAAACGACTAAGAATAAAGATGCAGCTTTTCTAGCCGTTATCATAGTTAGCTTAGCTGTAATTATTGGTGCTCTTATTTTATGTTTTGCAAACAAATATTTCAATAATAAAACAATTATATTATCGAGTTGTGCCAGTTGTATCGTTTTTTTAATATCTGGCACAATTGTAACGTTTTGCCAAAAAGTTGGTGTGATACCTGAAGATTCTATGCTGTTTTTATATTGCTTGGTAGGGGTCATGATATCCAATACATCCGGATGGCTAGAACTATCCTACTCTATATCTGCTGAGATAATGCCAGTGAAGCATCGAGGATTAGGCGGAATGGTATATCTAGTAGTGACTTGTATTCTACACTCGATACCCGTAAAGGTGTCGGGTGATATGCTACGGTACTTAGACGTATGGGGAACATATTTGGTCTACTCGATAAGTGCGATTGTGGGTTTCCTGTTCATTTGGAAGTTTGTTCCCGAGACTAAGGGTAGGACGCTGCAAGAAATTGAATATTTTTACAACCATGGAAGTTTTGCTGAGTGTCTTACTACAGAAGAAGATGTTAACTTAGTTACCCGTGTAGCAGTTAATCCATGAGTTTCAAAAAATAACGTTACCGATGATGAACCATTGCTAACTTAATACTTCACCTTTGAGCAGACACAAAACATATTAATGTGGTGAAATATAATAAACTGAGTGAAAAATTTGATTAAGACAGTGTGTGGGGAAATCTGATGTTTTTTATTTTATAAAGGTTGCAAAGACGCAAAACTCTATCCCGCCAACAATACCAAGATGATATACTGGCAACACTGGCCGGAACTGTCAAGTCTTTACGTCTCCGTAAATTTTATTGTAATTAAACTTAAAATTAGTAATAGATTAAGATAAAACTTATTAATAATTATTAATTAGTGTATAAATATTAACCAAAAGTGTTCGTGAAGTAAATCTCGCAATACTTTCGTCACAATAACAACTTTAAAATTACGACTTGTGTGAACTGTCAAACAACGGACGTTATTCAAAGTTTCAAACCTATAGTGATTCATCGGAACTAAAACCCGGGGAGTATAGTGTTTTATAATTGTTTACTCATAATAATACCACACATTACATCCCTCACTTCCACATAACACTGCTCATAACCTATGAGCAACGTCCAATACACACCTGGCCCAGTGACAATCTCACTTTACTTGACTTGTTAGTGGAAGTAAAGTTGAAGACAAATACTATCGCCACAGACAGATATACACTACCTTCTACCCGTTAAATGCTATTACTGTGCTAAAATATACATATACACTACCAATTTTATTGTGGTTACACATTACTTACTGTACCTAACAACTAAACAACTTAGTTTAAACTGCTTCAGATCTCTCACGTCTCTTAATTTGCATTCCAGTCCTCTACAACAATGAATACCATGATGACCCGTAAAGCAACAGCCCGGGATGTAGAGGACAAACTCAGGAAAACATTGCAAGAACTAAAATTGTCTAAAAATCTATGCGACAAACTCCTACAAGAGAGGGATGAGAGTGAAGAGGAAGTATCTAATATCAATAGGAAAAACAGTCAGTTGAAGAGGGAAATGGCCGAACTACATCTACAATATACTGTAGTTGAGGAGGAGCGGAACCAGTTGCAGAACATTGTTTCATCGTTCAATGAGTGCAGCGACACCCACGAGAGGGCCCTGACTCGCATCTCTGAACTGGAGAATAGCTTGAGTCTTGCTCACACACAGGTGACCAAACTGGAAACAGAGAGGGACATCAACCAGACCACCTCCGCGCTCAGCCTCTACGATGAACTGGTAAACACCGACTCCGGAGCCATGCCAACCGACCATCTGGTTACTATTGACCTTACTGATGATGTTTCTTCGAATGTACATATGTCTAGCCATAATAAATTAAAAAAGTATGTTAGGTATAATAGGTTAATTAAAAAAACTAAGAAATTAATTAAAAATCATAGAAAGTTTTTCAAAAATGTAAAATTAACAAAAGACTGTTTATCCTTAAGAAAAACAATTGATTCTTATGAGTGCAGTTTATCTAGCTTAAATTTAAGATATGACACTGACATCCAACGATTGCAATCTGACTTGCAGAGCAAAGAACAGTATTTAGTTGATTTAACTAACAGATACATTAGTGCTCAGAAACAGATAGATGAGCACATTTTGGCTACCACCGAACTAGTCGATCTTTGTAATTACAATGAGGAGCGCTTTCAGTCATTGACTAATAAACACACTTGTGACTGTGTGCCCCCATCATCACCATCACCACCATCCTGCAATAGTGAGCCGCTGCCACTGCCCTGCAAGTTGCAGGTTGCTGAGTTGAATGAAAGTGTGGAACAAATAAACTCAAGTCCACCAGAATACAAAACGGTCATGTATTCAGATAAAATCGGTAGGGATTTTAGTTGCTATTTAAGAAATAAATTATCTCATGCTGTAATAAATTACTGTATGCCAGGAGCTTCATATAGACAAATTGTAAATAAAATAATTAAAAACAATCATGACAGTCACACAACAATCATAATCTTAGTTGGACAAAACCCTAGTATTACCAAACGGGAATTAATTAATAGTTTTGAGGACTTGACAAACCTGCATGTAGGCAGGGTTGTATTGTGCACTATTCCATATAGTATTAGCTATACTGAGACACAGAACAAGCATTTATCATACATAAATAGCTTATTGCATAACATGACGTGTCATAATGAACGATACATACTGTTTGACACTAATAAATTTATTAGTGGTGTAAAGGTAACTCGGGAATCTCTTTACATTCCCAAGATATATAGACAAAAGCTTGCTACATTGTTAGCTTATAATATTAACACTGTTATAGCCAATATAACAAAGCATAGGTTAAGTGACGAGCCAGTGGTAGATAGATGTTCTACTAGCACTGTGACCAATCTTATTGATTCTTTAAACCATTAAGTCAGACAACAGAGAAGTCAGGTGCATGTATTATGCGTCTGCTACACCAGAATATTAACCGCTTCTCTGGCAAAATTCTTGATCTAGAGTTATTACTAGACAAAATACCTATTGATTTTCTCTGTTTTACTGAAACTTGGTTGAAACCAGATACCATGATGTTTAATATTACTAATTATACCATTGCCAGTTCTTATAACAGACTCTCAGCGGAGGGAGGTGGTACCATCATCTTACTGAATAGTAACTTTAAGTCCAAAGAGAGAAAGGATATTACTAGTCTTTCTGTAGAGCGAGTCTGTGAAGCGGCTTGTGCAGAGTTGGATAATTATATAATTGTATGCGTATACAGACCTCCATCCTCTGATATTCACTCATTTTGTTCAACAATGGAGGTCATTCTTAAGAAAATATTTCGAACGAATAAACAAATATTGATATGTGGTGATTTTAATGTAGACATTTTAAGAAGGTCTTCTGAGGCGCGTTTATTTATATCTCTTTTTAAATCATTTAACCTGGACTTTGTATTTAATGAGCCCACGAGAATAACGGCCACTTCCTCTACTTGTATCGATAATGTAATAACTAATGGTAGTATAATAAAACAGTCTCAGATAAGTGGAATTCGATCTGACCACATGGCTCAACTAGTTGAGTTGCAATGTAGTAGGCAACCTTCTAAATCTTTTAGGGAATCTAGACCTCTCTCTGTCCATAGACTGCTGAAGTTTAAAAATAATGTTGAGTTAAAAATTAAAAAAGCAGAGTCTCGCGAACCAAACAAATATTTCAATAAATTACATGATGTCATATGTACAGAATTCAACAAGGCATGTCCTAAACAACAATATAAATTAAATAACAGATTACAGTTCAACAACTGGGCAACCAAGGGCATAAGGAAAAGTAGAGACACTTTATATGAGTTATACCACAAGAAAGCCCAAACAACTAATGTCGCTTTTCATAGTCACGTTAGAATGTACTCAAAATTATTTAAAAGAGTTTGCCAGATTGCCAAATCAAAACATATAAGTAGTGAAATTAGCCGCTCTGATGATAAAATAAAAACTGTTTGGAAAGTTATAAACAGGGAGACTGGTAGAAATAAAACTAAAGAGCAAGTAAGTAAGCTTAAAATCAATGATAGTATTATATCGGATAAGTTAGAGGTCGCAACTGCTTTTGAGAATTTTTTCGCTAACATTCCCACAGAGACTACCAAACATCTTAACTCTAGTCCGAATACAGCTGAAAGCTTATTGAAACAATCGTTACGAAAAAGCTTCCCAGATTTTAGTTTTAAACATGTACGTCCTATTGACATCATGAAGGCATTTAAATCGCTTAATATTAAAAATACGGAGGACTTATGGGGACTCTCAATTAAAAGTATCCAATCTATTATAATAACGATTGCTCCCGCATTAGCTTCTATTTTCAATTTATGTATAGATCAAGGTATATTTCCTGATATTATGAAATATAGCAAAGTAATACCGATATTTAAAGCAGGCTCTAAAGAAGATCCTTCTGATTATAGACCTATATCGATTCTTCCCGCGCTTAGCAAAATATTTGAAAAAATTCTGCTTAATCAGATGTTAGCTCACTTTAACGTACATAACATCTTGCACGATCACCAATTTGGCTTCACTAAAGGTAGATCAACAACGGACGCGGCAGCAAAATTAATAAAACACATTTTTGAGGCTTGGGAGGGCGCCTATGACGCAGTAGGAGTCTTCTGTGACCTTTCTAAAGCTTTTGACTGTGTGGATCATCGTACGCTACTTCTTAAGCTAAACTATTATGGAATTCGCGGAAATGCTCTCGACCTTTTATCCTCGTACCTATCAAATCGTCATCAGAAAGTTGGCGTCGGTGGTGTAACATCCAAGGGGTCAATAATCAAAACAGGCGTGCCGCAAGGCTCCATACTAGGCCCATTCCTGTTTCTAGCGTATATCAATGACCTACCACTTGTTGTAGAAAATATCTGTGATATTGTTCTATTTGCAGATGATACATCTTTAGTTTTCAAAGTGAGTAGAAAAGACAAAGATCTTAAGGCACTAAATGAAACTCTAACATCTGTTTCAAAATGGTTTGATGCCAATAATCTCGTTTTAAATTCTAAAAAAACAAAATGTATCCGATTTTCACCACCTAATACATCGCAAATAGATACAAATATATCATTAGTTGGGAGTCAATTGGAGTTGGTCGAAAGCACAGTATTCTTAGGTCTTACCTTAGATTCTAAATTACAATGGGGCGCCCATATTGAAGCATTGTCAAAAAAGCTTAGTTCAGCTGTGTTTGCGGTTAGAAAAATTAAACAAATGACGGATATTGATACTGCTAGATTAGTCTACTACGCTTACTTTCATAGTGTCATGTCATATGGCGTATTGTTATGGGGTTCCGCAACAGACTTAGATTCAATTTTTATACTTCAAAAGAGAGCCATCAAGGCAATATACTCGCTGGACCCCCGAGATTCTCTTAGAGATAAATTTAAAGAAATAAATATTCTCACCCTACCGTCACTGTACATTTATGAGAATTTGCTATACATGAAAAAAAATATTCATCTATTCAATTTAAACTCGGACATTCATTCAATTTCAACACGAAATAAACACAAAATTGTAGCTCCTAGATTCAGGTTAGCAAAGGTAAATAAATCATTCATGGGGAATTGTGTTCGTTTCTACAATAAAATCCCACAGTCAATAAACGCGTTAAATTATGATAAATTTAAGACACACATTAAAACTGTACTGATGAAGAAAGCTTATTATACAATTTCGGATTACATAAATGATAAAGACATATGGAATTAAAACTCTGCACAAGTAGCTCCTGGCAATGACATGGTATGCAAACATGATATGTAAATCATTTGGTATTGTTTTTACGTTTTTAATTATTATTTTTTACACATGCATGCTGATACAATTTTCACTATTGTGAATAATTTATGATGTTTTTTTTTTTGTAATTATTATTATTTTACTGTGTAATGAAATGTACATGATGCCAGCTGAGTTTCTTGCCGGTTCTTCTCAGAAGGCTAGTTTCCGAACCGGTGGTAGATTCCTCGACGTTCATAAGTGCCTTACCAGGGCCTAAACTGAATAAATCATTTTCATTTTCATTTTCATTTTCATTTTCAAGAGTGTCACTTGAAAATGAAAATGAAAAACTTGGTAAGGAACGTAGAAGAATTGAGCACCAGTTCGGAAACTAGCCTTTTGAGAAGAACCGGCAAGAAACTCAGCTGTATCGTGTTACAACTTGCGTGTTGTCTACTTTTTTAACCGACTTTAAAAAATAATGGTTACTCAATTCGACCGTATAAAGTTGAAATTGCTAGGAAAACCCACAAACTGCCAACATGATGAAAGGATACTACCACTTTAGCTAAGAGCATGTTCTGTATTTTTTTCCAACTACGGGGACCTTACATCTGGCTACAGAGTAAAAGTACATAACAGTCACCCACTAAGTCGATCAAAGAAGCTATGTATTCTTGGAATCTCAAAGGGATAGTAAGAATGATATGAACTGCAACTTTAGTGAACATCGTTATAAATACTTAATATTAATAAACTTAGCAAGTTAAAAGCGTTTGTTAAGCTACGAGCTTGTTATTAGCTAGATAAGCGCAGGCGAAACTGATCTTTATACGGCTAATTGACCAATTAAACAAGATAGGGGCGAGAAGATCAGCGTCTAACCCTCGTTTGTAATCGGACCTTATTAATGGGGATTATGGTCTTTTTTTCTTTGTTTTTTTTTTATAGTGTAGGATTGTTGAGTCGCATCATTAAGAGAAAATCAGATTAATTACGAATGGATTCGTTGTGTAATTTGTATTCTATTTAATAAGGCTTAGGAGAAATTATTGAAAGGAAAAAGAATGTTATGAAATAATCAAAATTATAATTATGTAACAAACACTGTTTTTTTTCCCCGAACGATCTAATGAATTAATAAGAAGCTTTTGATTTGACAGCTAAAGTCGAGACCGTGGTCAAGGCCGTGGACGAGGGCGAGGCGGATTTTGCGTAAAAAAAAACCGTTTCTTTAAAAATCTGTCAAATGATTCGACTTCAATTAGTTCCATCAAAAGCCGTACATTGTTGTGGCGCTAGACAAAGTTAGTGAATACGAAACTGTACTCGGCGAAAATCGCAGCGTCGAGCTTGAGGCTAGTTTTCTTAGTGAATAGTACTGAGGGAACGTATATACAGTAGTCTATGAGAACAAGAACGCGTGTTTTATTATGTCTAGGTTATAACCATCACGGCGGGACGTTATTGAGTGTTTTACAGTCCCTACTCCTGAGCAAACGTTTGTGAAGGTATTATAAATATATATTATATACGTTATGTATATTATTTATATAGTTATATATATTATTTATAAATAATTTACGTACGTTATCATTAAGAGCCACCAAGTCTTGTAGGTAATTGTAGAGAGCGACCCCCGACTGGGGTCATTGGCGGAGGAATACTTATTTCTAATAAATAAATAAATGAACTGTTTTTCACTTTTATTATTTTACTTCTATCCTAGTTTTATCTAATTCTCTGACAACCATTTTCTTTTTTCCTTTTTCGAATAATTTTTCGGTTTTTGAAATATTTTTCATAAAGATTAAATCTTAAAATAAAAGGTTTTAATCAGCAGCTGAGTCCTCACAGTACTACTTCTTTTTTGTAATTATTGTATGAAACACCCAGCCCATAAAACTAAAAACGCTGATTAAATAGAAGCAGTGAAGTATTCAAGCCCAACGGAGAGGTAAAGTTAATATAATCAAGGACTTAAAGTGTATAATATCACGAGCGTAGCCGGTTCTAGTAGGGACCGTCAGTTCCGGTCGCAACCGTGCATTGTACCGACAAGAAATAAATATACACATTTAATTATCTTCTAAGTACCTATATAATGTCCCTGCGTGCTAATGGAGGAAACGCTTGCCTTGCTCCTAATCGACGAACCTTATTTTAAATGTACATCCTACTTTCATTTATACTTACTTAACAAATACCTAAATGAAGCCTGAAAATCGGTTACTATATACTATTAAAAAATCACTAGTTCCTTATAACTAGCACACTAAGTTTTCCCCTTCATAGGAACTACTAATGCACCTCCTTTGAAAAAAGGGTTACACACGTTTTAAAACATGAATAGGTGTTGATCTCCAAAATAAGAGTTTTATATATTACTAGCGGACGACACGCAGTTTCACCCGCGTTTCCCCGTTCCCGTGGGAGTGCGGGGATAAAACATAGCCTACGTTACTCGCTGATGATGTAATAAAAATCTGTCGTCTGCAGAAAGAAAATGAAAATGATTTATTAAGTTTAGGCCCTGGTAAGGAACTTATGAATGTCGAAGAATTAACTACTGGTTTGGAAACTAGCCTTCTGAGAAGAACCGGCTAGAAACTCAGCTGGCATCATGTACATTTAATTACATTCATGATTCATTACAAAATAATTCATATAAAATTATTCACAATAGTGAAGATAGAATTTTCAAGATCGGTATTAGTGCCGGAGCCTATTCAATACAAACAAACAAATCCTAAATTCCTATTTATAAAAAAATAATGATCTCCTACCGAACTACGGTTACGGCGGCTAATCTCAACAAGGATCAGCCATGTGCGCAGGAGATATTATAGTGCACAAGTGTGTGCGCAAACACAGGTGCACTCTTTATTCCCTCACTCATAGACCGATGGGACGGCAATCTGACACGACCGGAGAGAGATCAGGGGCCCAACCATGAGCTCTTATTGCAATGATAATTCAGTTGTGCGACAGTGACAGATGTATGCACGTCACATACATCTGTCTCATAAATGAGTGAAACTATCATGGCAATAAGAGCTCGTTAGGAGCCTAGAGTTAACAGCCAGAGCACATTAAGCCGTTGGTCCTACGCCTGGGGCCTTACCATGGTAAGGCCCCAGGCGTAGGACCAACGGCTTAACGTGCTCTCCGAGGCACGGGGGTGTAAACACCGCAAACTTCCAAACTTCGGGCATTTTATTATGAATTTCTTGACAGAAAAACTCAATATCAATTTTTGACCCGACCCGGGAATCGAACCCAGGACCTCGTGATCGGCAGGTGAACCTACTGACAACTAGACCGACGAGGCAGTCAATCAAATCCTCTTTATAATATATCTAGATGGAGCCGCCCAACTGGGGACTGCACCTTTCTATTTTGTGTTAGCGTGGTTTGTTTTCGGTAGGGTTACAGAGACGGGTTAATTTGTTGTGAGTTAAGTTATAAACTTCCGCGGGAGAATAGCGAGCGCTTGGAAAGTAGACCAAAATCAATAGATGCTTTTATACTTTGCTTCCATCCATCCGGGATAAGCGATCATTAAGGCTATTATAACTTTTTCAATTGGTATTATATCGATACTTGCTAAGGTCAATAACCTTAGTTAAGTGGTTCTCAGGTACATTTCCAGAGCCAAGATCTATGAAATGACAAATAAAATTTACAGAACTTGGTATTTTCGTAAGCTAACTAGGCTGTGTAAGAGTAAAGTTTTATAATAATAACTAGCTTCTACCCGCGGCTAAACTCGCATTGAAAAATAACTCGATTTTTTTCAATAAAAAGTATCCTATTCCTATGTTACTTCTAATACATCCAAGAATATGTGTACAAAGTTTCATGATGATCGGTTAAGTAGTTTTTGTGTGAAAGCGTAACAATCAAACTTCATTCACATTTATAATATTATAAATTAAAAAGTATAAAATGACTAATGGTTGCCAATGTAACTTCTTTGGCAATCGTCATCGTCAATCAACAGGTCAGTCGGATAACTAAAAATAATCTGACAACTGATTTAACCCAGATCACAGATTTTCCTCCTAAATGGGGTTACGAAGGTCAGATGGCAGTCGCTTCGTTTAAAAATCAGGTAATCAGTCGCATCGTGTTAAATCAAGTGCCGACCCCAACATTGTATGGGATAAGGCCAGAGAGATGATGTTTATAAAATGACTAACTCTTACCTGCTGCTTCGTCCACATTATGATTGTATTTAAGTTTCATGTAATAGAAGGCGAGCCTATTGCCATTAATATAGGTAAATCTAGACTCCGGACTGCAACTGGGAAATTACAGAAAAACCCAACACTTTTCCCGGGATCGAACACAGGTCCTCGTGATCTGCAGTAGCGTTTTGTGATAACTAGACTAACGAGGCAGTCGAGTAGATCAAATTATCGTAAAGTGTTCATTCTAAAGAAAATCCTCTTTTAAACTTCACTCTCATCTCATCTTTGTTTTCATTTAATAACTCATTTAACTCGATCGAAAACTTTATCTGTCATGATTTACATTTTGGGAACAATTTTTAAGGTAATGAATCAATCAAACTTTCCAAATAAATACCGACTTTATTACCCATAAATTAAAGTACGAAATGAACTGACACAATAAATGCTCTTTATTTAAGTATTGCAACAATCCGTACATTGACTTAATTAACATTTTAATATTTATTCAATATTTTCTAGTCAATACTATAGAGTTTAAAATACTTTAAAACATCCGGAATTTGACACCCAGCCTTGCAGAAATTCCGGCTGTTAATCACTTTTTTTTTAATTTATTAAAATGTATAATTAGTTATAGGAACAGCTTAAATACTTCAGTAAAATCAGTTCTTGAAAGGTATAACATAATCTACAATTGCTATTTGAGAAACGATGGATCTAAGCCACCTGGCACGTTTATTATGGGTAAAAAAAAATTTATACATGGCAATATATATTTTTAGCATTAGAGATAGATTTAAAAGTGAAAATAATAAATTATACATACGATTATAATTAATACAACTTTCGTAAATTTTAAGTTAAGTAAGTACATTTTATATACGTATCCTTATTTCAAATGTATCAATCAACACTATTAAAATATCAATATTCGTGCGTCGTATTACAATTATCAGATTAGAGGGCCTAGTGCGAGTCCTTATATAAATCTGCGCTTACATCAACGCGATGATTTGTGACGGCGATTTCTAGAAAACTCGCACTAGGCACCCTGAGAGTAAGAGACGGTAAAATAATGTTCACGAGGTCTCTTTTACAAACTTAATACGTTGAAAGAGTACGGTTGGATATATCGCATGTGGTCAAAGGTCAAACGATAATTTTACGACTGGCAATCTTGACATTCGGCAGATCTCTTCTTCCTTACTTCGTAAAAGTCAGAGTCGTTGAGTTCTTCGCTATCCCTACCCAGCCTTATGAAATGATCACGTGCCCTGTTTTTCCTCTGAGGGTAACCGTTGACTTCCAGCTCTGAACTCTGTTCAGCACTGCGGTCCTCGTCTGCCATTCTTCCTAATCTGATAAAGCTGGGGTCGCGACCGAATCTTACAAAGCTTGCGGATTTCTTAGGCTTTAAGTTTAATTTAAAGTCCTGTTCGTAAAGCCTGTCCCAATCCTGTATTTCTTTGTCTTTACATTCGTCACATTTGCCAAAGCGAAGGAAATTGTCCCCTCTTCTCGAAGGTCGTTGGAAGATTTCTCGCAGTTCCGCTGCTGATGGCTCGCGTGGGTAAGACCTCCCGAATCTGATGAAGGATTCAATTGTTAGAAAAGTGTTGAAGGCTAGCGAAGGGTATAAAATATAGTTTTTTAATGTCTGTCATTGAGAAGACATGTATTTAACGCAGGGAGCTGTTAGTGATCGTGAATGGTATATATAGATTGTAGAAGTGTCTATTAGTCTCTAGTAAAAGCTTATCAGACCAGATTTTTAGGCAAAAGCCAACATCTGTGTCAATAATTACTTAAAGGATGTAGGTAATTCAACTAACTATTTTAGTGTGTCGTTTGTACCTATTCTTTGTTGAGGTTTATAAATTAATTGAATAGAACATTCATCAATCATCCAATGATAGATGTATTTTTTTCAAGTTTGGTACTCTTTGGTAGTTTGGTAAATAAAATCTCGTCTGTCCGGCCAGCTGACCATTGATTTAAATGTACTGTTTAATTAATATAATACCAACCTCCGCCAATACAAAACAACACCATTTCACAAAGGTGGCAAATAAGAATACTCTCCACCAGATTGTAATTAGTAGAAGCTTTTGGACGCTTGCACTCCCAATATCAGGGGACTGACGCACGCATTTTTTACACTTTACAATTGACATGGTAATAGTAGTGTGAGCGTCCAAAGTCTGTCATGCTAAGTTCTGGCCATCGGGCAGGCCATATACATGTTTGTCACCGGGTGATTGACAGTCATCATCACCATGCCACCGAATCCCTAACCACAAAGAGGTCACACCATTTCAGGCAGATTCAATAACCATACGTGATTCTTTAGTAGACTCTCCCTATCTACTTTGTCTACCACAAACAGTGCCCAATTCCAGTCGTTCGACCAAATCCTTCCTCTATGTAGTATTCACGTTCTTCGAAATCAGCCCGCAAAGGCGACTAATCTATTCTGCCTATTCTTTAATACACATGAAAACACTGTCAATGATTTAGTCGCTGCGCCTTCGTTACGTAATTCCAATACCTACTTGAATCGGGTTACTGCCACGTTATTCATTAAGGTTTCTCAGCGTTGAGAGTCGGTTTTAAAGATACGAAATTGAACGTTATCCTCTATGTATTATGTATCAATTTCCTATACTTGAAACCAACGCTTGTCGTCGAGTTCGACGCTGAGAAACCTTAGTGAATAACGCGGATGGTCCCAAGCTTGCTTAATACTTCACTTTCACTTAATCTGTTGCAATGAAATTACTGACCCAGTTAACTCGATCGAAAAATAATATTGTGTCCACATTAAATTCAGGGAACAATTTTTAAGGTAACAAGTGAATGAAACTTCATAAATAGCGACTTTATTATATATGTTTAAATGTTTCAGTAAAAGTAGTTATTAAAATAGATAACATAGCAATGAATAAAGATTAACAATAATATTCGAACGACCATGGCTCTAAATTTGGATTTCCATAGGAAAATGAAAAATCTATTTCAAAAATATTATATTGATTGAAACGAAATAATTATACGATTAAAATGAATAAAACTTTCTTAAATATACAAATACGTGTTATAAAAGGTATTTGCGATTCATAATTTAAAATATTTAAAAAAATACACGCTTCGCCATATAAACATCGATTGCTTTCTGGGAGTGAAAAAAGGAGGAAGAATATTCTTGAGGTCTCTTTTACACTTATACAAATTTAATACGGAAAAAAAGATAAGATATATCGTATATCTTGCGGCGATGAAAGGTCAAACGATAATTTTACGACTGGCAATCTTGACATTCGGCAGATCTCTTCTTCCTTACTTCGTAAAAGTCAGAGTCGTTGAGTTCTTCGCTATCCCTACCCAGCCTTATGAAATGATCACGTGCCCTGTTTTTCCTCTGAGGGTAACCGTTGACTTC
This sequence comes from Watsonalla cultraria, assembly GCA_964035505.1. Lineage (NCBI taxonomy): Eukaryota > Metazoa > Arthropoda > Insecta > Lepidoptera > Drepanidae > Watsonalla > Watsonalla cultraria. The sequence goes on along the minus strand of OZ037732.1, from coordinate 4,389,747 downwards.
CAGCTCTGAACTCTGCTCAGCACTGCGGTCCTCGTCTGCCATTCTTCCTAATCTTATAAAGCTGGGGCTTCGACCAAATCGTGCAAAGCTTGCGGATCTTTTGCCATCGCGTTCTGTGGCGTTTTGCATCTTTTGCCAAAGGCAACAGAATGCGATGAATTCCGAAGATTTGTCACACATTATAAGACGACAATCTGCTAATGTATTAGGGCGTTCTTGGAATATTTTTTGGTGCTCTACATCTGTGCCGGTCTTTCGTGGGTGTGACCTCCCGAATCTAGTGAAATATTTTTATTTGTTAGAAAGCTTTTTCTTGAAGATGAAGGAAAAATATTTTATAGTAAAATATGTATTGGTGAAATTTAAAGTTGTCTGAAATGATTTGTAATTTCTGTGACCTGCATGATGCCCTAATACTAAAACTGCAGTATGAGAAATAATTTAATAAGGGCATATCCTTTTATTAAATATAATGGCGAAGAGATTTAAATGAAAATAACACTGATTTATTCTATTCAGATCCTTGTAAGGCACTTATGAAGGCTGAAAAAACTGACCACTTATCTCGAGTGCTTATGAACGTCGCAACCACCGTCGATTCACGCAACTCCTTGTTGTCGTCAAGGTCGAAGAATGGGGTATAAAAATACGAGGTTTTCGGGGTCACGACTACGATCACTTCTGTAGTTGTAGGGATATGAAGGTATCACCTGATCATACTCCGATCGATGGCACTGCGTCGCCTGGCTTCGAGGTCGGGGGAGCGGCGCACGGGGGACGCTGCAGCGGCCACCAAACAAAGCGCTATCACAATCATGCTCCGGGTGTAACTCATGGCTGCACGATGGTCAAACTGTAACAGAAACATTTTAGGTTGTACTTCTCCGCTCGTTACATAGATGGCGCTACTCGCTAACAATCCCTTGTTTCTGAACAAATAGGCGACAGCCTAAATCGCGCTATAAGAGGTTTGGCTGGAAGCTGGACGATTATTTTGCTGAGGCAGATCATGATCACTCGCTCTCCTTAAATATAAATGTTCACGCAATCCCAGAAGGGTATTATTTAGTACCAACGTGACAGAGGGTGAGTCCATCGCCGTCCCGGGCGCTATACAAACGCCTTTCAATTACATCTCAGACATACGCAGGTTTCCTCACGATGTTTTTCTTCACCGTAAAGCACGTGGTGTGAAATTACTGCTTTTTTTTTGAAAAACAAATGGTGCAGGCCTCTGGGATTCGAACTTCTGTCGCTTGAGAAGGAGGCGTATATTATAATGTCGATAAAGGTAACACAAAGGGAAAAAGAAAAAACCTAGTCATCAGTAATGAAACCTTGGGAATAATATGTGACCCTCACTATATAAACAAACAAATTACTATGCAGACAAATAAAACGTGGTCCGACACATAAGGTTTCATAAGACAAATCCGTGGGATTGTAATTCTGGACGTCTGACCTCAAACGGACGTATTATTGCTGTGCTAAAGCTGTTTTATTACATTATTTATTTGAGTTAAGGTATCACACTTTTATTCTGGTTATTTTTCCACTTGAAAAGTGCGTATTCATTTAGGATACACAATAGGTATCTACAATTCGTTATATTTCACATAATTACCAATTCTCACACATACATTCCTCGAAGGGTTGAACTCCCGTGGGATTATAAACAAAATAATAATTGTATATCTACTAATATATAAAACTAAAGAGTATGTTTTTTTGTTTGCTTGAACGGGCTAATCGCAGGAACTACAGGTCCGATTTGTTAGATAGCCCATTTATCGAGGCTATAGGTGATATAATCAATTTATATCAGAGAAATTAAAATAGTAAATAAATAAAATAAAATGGTTTTATTATAAAAAAAAATACCTGAGTGAGAGTCGGAAATCTTAGACACTGAATAAAATTATAAGCAAGGAACAGTATTTAAAACTAAGTAATTACAACTAGAAAACTTGGTACAATCGTTTCAATAAGGTTGGCATCATTGCCACGTTGAATAGCAAAGCTTATTCACTGACCGAAAAAAGCACCAGCCAGCTTTTCACAAGCTCCTACCAGACGACGTGCAACCTCTTTAAAGTTGATGAGTATCTGGAACCCAAAGCCTCAGAGTTTTAACCGCTAAAGGCTTAATTAAACCTACATTGATCAATGCGATTGAGAAAGTACATTTTTAGATTAAATACGTATGTCTACCATTTATCCTGTAAATCAATGCTGGACTCGCAAAGTGAGTCGGGCGGAAAGGGTTCAATATACAGTAAGAAGATTATAGGTAACTGACTCTCCAGCCGCTACTTTGCCCGTGGAATAAACAAACGACCGGTGCCGCTACTAGCACACTACAGCCGGATTATTTTGTAAGGTTTTTTAACGTCGCACTCGACTTCGACGTTATTTTCGATGAATATATAAATTTCCTGTGCTTGACATCGAGTTCGACGCTGAGAAGCCTTATAGAATAACTGCAATATGTCGCTACTCATCACGATATAGGTACCTTTTGTTGAGTAAGTTAGCAATTTATAGGTGTCATGGGCTTCGGTGTACGTGTAGGGACTTCCATAGCGTGAATGAATGAGCCGGTTGTAGGTAACGGTAAACAGTTTATTAACAAGCACAGGGTTCATACAGCACAAGAAGAAAGTTAGCACAGCACAGAGAAGCAGTAGACACACAAATATAATAAGAAGGAGTACAGAAAAATAGATGAGACGTGATTGGGATAAGAATTAAGCAAAGCAGCACAAGTTTGTCGCCTGAGTGCCGGTTACAGACTAAATCATCGAATGACTCGGTGCGCCGGCCGGTGCATTGGAATGCGGGCAAAAAACAGCTGGCCGCCGTGCGTTTCCATTGCGCCGGGCGACACTAATATTACTATTATATCAAAGTTAATTTGATCAGTGAATTTGGTGTTTATTATTATTATGTGTATTGTAAATATTTATATAAAGTTGTCTTTTTAATATTATGTATTTATATTATATTTTAAATTTTTATATTTTAAATAATTATATTTATTTATGTATGCTGCGCTGAATATAGATAATAAGACAGACTACAATAAATGTGTGCAAGGTAGCCCACATCACTCCCCCTCTAGACCGTTAGTTCGGTCGATAATAATCAGGAAAGCGAATGGTTCGCCCAAAACGAGTTTTCCTGACTGGTTCCTGAGTCTTATGGTTTATAGACGTGGGTGTAGGGGCAGGAGTAGAAATGGTGGTAGGAGTAGGGATGGAAATAGGGATGGGGGTTGGACTGGGGGTGGGTAAAATAATGGTATTGGGAGATGGGTCGACCAGTAAATAGGCCGGTTTCAGACGGTCTATGGAGACTGTTACCATCTTCCCCTTTACCATAATTTTAAAAGTCTTATCCCCTTTTTCGATGACCTCATAAGGTCCGGAATAGGGAGGTTGTAAAGCGCCTCGTACCTTGTCATCCCTGAGAAAGATATGGGTTGATGTCGCCAAATCTTTGTGCACGAAGATTTTAGATTTGCTGTGGCGTGAAGCGGGTATGGGCTGTAATTTAGAGACAAACTGGTGTAGGCGAGTGGTAAAATCCGACACATCAGTTGTATCGGGTGGAGTGGCCTGGAAAAATTCTCCTGGCAGACGCAACTCCTCGCCATACACTAGTTTGGCTGATGAAGCCTGCAAGTCCTCTTTAAATGCGCTTCTTATGCCGAGAAGCACGAGAGGCAGCGTGTCTACCCAATTGACGTCAGCATGGCACATAATAGACGCCTTTAACTGGCGGTGGAATCGCTCCACGAGGCCATTACACGCGGGATGGTATGCAGTTGTGCGGCGGTGCTTGAATCCGACCACTCTTCCAAGATATTGGAAGAGGGAGGATTCAAATTGCCGCCCGCGGTCAGTGACGACATCAGATGGACATCCAAATCTGGATATCCACGATATCAACGCCCTTCCTACTGACTCTGCAGTCATATCTACCATCGGCGTGACCTCCGGCCAACGTGTGAAGCGATCCACAATCGTCAGGCAATACCTATAACCGCTTGATGGCGGAAGAGGACCTATTATGTCCACGTGAATAAATGCAAATCTAGCACGCGGCAGGTCAAACGTACTGAGTGGGGAAGACACGTGCCGATGAACTTTAGAGCGTTGGCAGGGCAGACACTTTCGCGACCATTCCCTACAGTCCTTACGAACCCCAGGCCAAACGAAGCGCTCGGAAACCAGCTTAGCGGTAGCGTTGGCTCCTGGGTGGCTGAAATTGTGCAAACTGTCGAATACCTGTTTTCGTAAGGGTTTAGTCACAAAAGGTCTAGGTGATGAAGTGCTCACGTCGCAGTAAAGTTCAGTGTTGCTGCTAGGAACTTTAAGCTTTTCTAAACGGAGTGAAGTTTCATCACCTAAAAATTTGGTAAGCTCTTGATCTGTAGTTTGCGACGCGGCTAGTATGTCTAGATCTATCGGTAACTGCAATTCTTCCACACGGGACAAAGTATCGGCAACAATGTTGTCTTTTCCCGAAATGTGTCGGATATCTGTGGTGAATTGAGATATAAAATCTAGATGGCGATACTGACGAGGCGAACAGTTATCTTTTCGGTTAACAAAAGCATAACTAAGCGGCTTATGGTCAGTATAAACAATGAAATGTCGAGCATCTAACATGAAGCGAAAATGTTTGATGCCATGATATATAGCCAAAAGCTCGCGATCGTAGGGAGAATATTTCTTCTGAGCGGGATTGAAGGCTTTCGAATAGAATGCAAGTGGTTGCCAGAGTCCATCCTTCAACTGCTGAAGAACTGCTCCCATGCCCCAATCAGATGCATCTGTCAACAAGGCCAGTTGAGCATCACAATTTGGGTGAGCAAGGAGCGCAGCGTTAGCCAGGCTTTCTTTGCAAAACGAGAAAGCAGAAAGAGCATCACCAGTCAACTCGACGGGGTGAGATGCTTTTACTGAACCAGTAAGCAAAGCGTTTAGCGGTGCTTGGATTTTAGCAGCATGTGGTATGAAACGCCTATAAAAGTTCACCATGCCCAGGAAACGACGAAGCTGTCTCACCGTCTTGGGGGCAGGGAACTCCTTGATGGCCAGGACCTTGGATTCTAGGGGCTTTATTCCCTCTGCGGAAATAAGATACCCTAAGAAACTGACCTCATTTACGCCGAAGATGCACTTTGAAGTGTTCACCAAGATGCCATAATCTCTCATCCGTGTGAAAAGTTGGTGGAGATGGACTTCATGTTCAGCCTCTGTGCGCGAGAAAACTAAAAAATCATCCAAATAGGCATAGCAAAAGTCAAGACCTCTGGTTAACTCATCAACGAACCTTTGGAATGTTTGGCCTGCATTCCTTAAACCAAACGTCATGAATGGGAATTCATACAGGCCAAAAGGAGTCGTGATGGCGGTCTTCAGGACGTCGTCTGGATGGACTGGAATTTGATGGTAAGCCTTTTCCAGGTCGATTTTACTGAAAACCCTAGATCCAGCAATGCTGTGAGTGCAGTCCTGTATGTGCCTGATTGGATAACGGTCAGGGACGGTTCTGGCGTTCAACATTCTATAGTCGCCACAAGGACGCCAGCCGTTATCTTTTTTAGGCACTAGATGCAACGGGGAGGCCCAAGGGCTGTCGGAAGGTCGAGTGACACCAGTGTTTAGCATCATCTGAAACTCATTCTTAGCTATCTTTAACTTATCGGGAGCTAACCTACGAGGAGTGCATGATACTGGGGGGCCAGGCGTGGTTTTAATATGATGGACGGTGTTATGACGTGGAGCTACTAGTGTGCCTGAAGGGCGAGTTATCTCAGGAAAATTATTCAAAATACTGTGGTATTTAGTGTCACCTGAAGCTATTTTCACTGAACAAATATTTGAATCGTCAACAGGAGCTTGAGATGATAATGAGGTCGTATTATCTACTAAACGTTGTTTCCTACAGTCCACAATCAAATTAAAATGACTAAGAAAGTCGACACCAATGATTGGCTTTGTAACATTAGCCACTACAAATCGCCATTGGAAATTGCGTCTTAAGCCAAAATTTAAATTAAGCTCTAAAAATCCAAAAGTGTCTATAACAGAACCGTTAGCTGCACACAACTGGTAGTTAGTCTTCTCTCGGCGTTCTCGCAGCGCATCTCGAGGGTAGACACAAAGGTCACTACCAGTGTCTATCAGGAACTGGGTGTTCGAGTTGCGGTCCGTGATGAAGAGGCGACTTGAAGGGGCCGGGCAGTCGTCTGTCGCCATTAGCGAGTGCCCGTCGCATTTCCCGCCTTTTTAAAGTCGCATGGTGAAACACAACTATTCGCGCTGTCCCCGAATTTGGAATGATACCAACAAATTGGGTAACGCCGGTAGTTGGAGTTCGATCTCGTCCTCTGTCGTGCCGGTGATGGTGATGGTCGACGTCTTGGTCTGGATCCTCTCACGCGGTTGTTGTCTCGCTCGTCCAATCTCAGAGCCAGTCTTTCCACCATATGCTTTAGCTCTGCTATCTCAGAGTGGTAAGAAGGTGCAGCGGATGATGAAGACGCAGCGACCACTGGGCCAATGGGTGAGGTCAACTCCTGGATCCGATCAGCTAGGTCTGCAAGTTGCTCAAGAGAGTGAGTGGGCTGCGACGCTAGCACGGCCTGGATGCCGGAGGGTAGCCGACTAGTCCAAATGGTCTTGATAAAATCAACTGGAGCTGATGAACCAGCTAGATCCTGGAGATGACGCAGGAACTGCGATGGTTTTCTGTCACCTAGCTCTTCGTGGGTGAGTAATTGTTTTACTCTTTTTTCATGGGAGGCTGACAGGCGCTTGATGAGCTCCGATTTAATTTTAGCATAGCGGTGCTTAACGGGAGGATTTAAAATGACATCCTTCACGGACTTGGCGTGGTGAGTGTCAAGATTGTTTACGACACTGTTGTACTTCGAACGATCGTCTGTAATATCCAGGGTATCGAACTGTGCTTCTAGCATAGCGAACCAAAGTTCAGGGTCCTCCGGAGAAAATTGTGGAACCTTTAAACTATATTTTCGAAAATCGGATAACGTGTGGTCAGTGGAAACGCACACTTTTTTTTTTCGACGTGTAGGTTCGTGTTGTTTGCCTCTAGATCCAACTGTGTTGGGTGAATCACTACTAGAATTACTGCTCTCACCTTCGTGCTCCGTCGGGTTGGTCACCAATATAGGTGTCATGGGCTTCGGTGTACGTGTAGGGACTTCCATAGCGTGAATGAATGAGCCGGTTGTAGGTAACGGTAAACAGTTTATTAACAAGCACAGGGTTCATACAGCACAAGAAGAAAGTTAGCACAGCACAGAGAAGCAGTAGACACACAAATATAATAAGAAGGAGTACAGAAAAATAGATGAGACGTGATTGGGATAAGAATTAAGCAAAGCAGCACAAGTTTGTCGCCTGAGTGCCGGTTACAGACTAAATCATCGAATGACTCGGTGCGCCGGCCGGTGCATTGGAATGCGGGCAAAAAACAGCTGGCCGCCGTGCGTTTCCATTGCGCCGGGCGACACTAATATTACTATTATATCAAAGTTAATTTGATCAGTGAATTTGGTGTTTATTATTATTATGTGTATTGTAAATATTTATATAAAGTTGTCTTTTTAATATTATGTATTTATATTATATTTTAAATTTTTATATTTTAAATAATTATATTTATTTATGTATGCTGCGCTGAATATAGATAATAAGACAGACTACAATAAATGTGTGCAAGGTAGCCCACAAATTAATTTATAAATTATCGTAACATTAGTTCTAAGGCCTCTTCCACTTTTGGCTAGCACTGGGACTACAATAAAACCTTCAGTACCATAAAACATACAATGTATCAAGTACCGTATATATTTTAGTTTTTTTTATATGGATTTAGTTAAAGTAAAAAAAACACTTAAATTTTATTTATCTGTATAGATAAGGTAACCGCATTTAAAATCTCGTATACAATTTGATAAAAGACATAAAGTATGTACCTGAATGAAATTGTAGGGTTCACAGGTAGGGTTCAATGTTCGGAGGGATGAGGATGTTGTTTATGAATGTGGATGGTTACAAGGGGAAAGGAAGACCTAAGAAACGATGGATGGATTGTGTGAAAGATGATATGACTAGAATGGGAGTGAATACAGATATGACGGCTGATAGAGAGAAATGGAAGAGAAGAACACATTGCGCCGACCCCAAATAACATGGGAAAAGGGCAGGAGGATGATGATGACAGGTAGGGTTCAAAAATTGTTTTTTTTTATGTTAGTATCGTATATACTTTCATATGCATTTAGTGAAATTTGATTTAGCTGTTATTTTTTAATAACAAATAGACACTTACATTTTATTTATCTGTATAGATGTATAGATATAGATTAATACCATGGGATTCCCGAAGTCTAGCGTATTTTACTTATCTCGTAAACTGATATACATATATCTTCACGGGATGATAAATCTGTGGGCAGAAATGGAAGGTCGTCGCGACAGACACGGCGGCGCCTACTCTTTTGTCTTTCATACACCTACTTATACCTTGTTATTATAGGAAAATGTCGCCTATTAACGAGCATTAAGACACAAAATAGAAATATAAAGGTGATCAGTAGCTCACACAGTAACTCAACTATAGATTTTAGCATTTTTCAACGTAGACGAATTTTGTTGCATCTTTGGTATTCAATCATAACTTGCCTCTAAAAAAATATTAAAATCCATTAGTAAAATGATGTACCTAAATTTGGAATACAAAAAGACACTTCAATTGTATTAATCTGTATGTATGTATAGATATAGATTAGGTAGAATCTCTAGGTGCTCTCCTTCTCACAACAGACTGGATACTTTTCCATTTATATATCTTCTTATATATAAAAATGAATCCCCATTTCCCTTGGTCACGGCATCACGCCTAAACCGCTGGATGGATTTTAACGGGACTTTCATTGGCGGATAGCTGATGTTTCAAAGAGTGTTGTAGGCTAATTTTATTTATAAAAAACAGCATGAAACTAAATCTACGCGGATAAAACCGCGGGGCATAGCTAGTATGATTGTCCGCAAATAGTCGTGATTGTTCTGTTCCGTGATAATAAGAGTAATCACGGGGAGTAATATCTTGATGGTATTCAGGTCCTTTGGGTCTCCGAAGTATTCAACCTTTTTAGTTCATTAATGCTTTCCCTATTTTAAGATAGAAAATGAATTACGCAAATCGCTTTTACAAATAACACCCAAGAGGCCACACCGATATATTTTGCCTTATTTAAACAAAGTATTTTACAGAAACACTAGACTTTAGTTTTTGGCTACACCATAGTTCCTTGGGAAATATTGCGGTCAGGGTGATTTAAAATAAATAACCAGTGGAAACGACCGCTTAAGTTGACCGTCCGGCTTATTTCTTTTACAACCTACACTATTAAATAGCCCTCTGAGGGCCTAGTGCGAGTTTTCTTAAAATCGCCTTCACAAGGCTCACAATAGTGTCATCTTTAGGCCGACAGAGGCGCCGTTCCGATCCCATACAAATCTGCGTTAACTTTGACACGGTGACTTGTGACGGCGGCAGTGAAAAACTCGCATTAGGCACTCCGATCATGTTTCACCACGGCCACGGAGTGACTTCCTTTTTTCATGTCTTTACACAGTGTCAGTATGTGAATAGTTGTGTAACATTAACCAAAGCTTAACTAGTCTTCGAAAAATATTAAAATGGCGAACAATTTGGTTGGTTAAGTTTATTGATGCAACCTACTTTTTTCTTCTTTTGTCTTTGTTTTTAATTACGTTCGCACACTTATTTTTTAATTAAATATTTTTCCCTGCATTGCGAAACGTTTTGTGATATTCATAAATATTGCGATACTCATGTCAAAATTCTAAAACAGCTACGAAAATGTGCCCTGGAGGGCACATATCATGGCAATAAGACGTCATGGTAAGGCCCCTGTACCAATGAGTTTAGCAAAAGAGCAGTGATTTTCACAAAAATTGCCGGAGAATGGACTTACCAACTGTTAATCAACTTTTTAGGAGCGTTTTCTTTGGAGATTCCCTGGATCATTATTTACTTATAATTTTCGTATTTCCCGTTCCCATGGGAGTACGGGGATAAGATATAGCTTGGTAAAATATTTTTTCTAATCGGTTCAGTAGTTCCGGAGTTTAGTCAATACACACAAACAATCAAATCTTTTCTCTTTATAATATTAGTAGAAGAGTAAGAGAACTTGCAGATTTTTCACAATACGAGCAAAACTTAAATCCATCGTCTTTGGCATTCAAGCATAAACCAAAGTATAATAATAAAAAGAGTAAAATTCTAAAAACCTGATATGATTAAAAATTATGCAAGCCTCTTTTTGATTTTATAATATCATTGGTAGAAAGCACGTCTTAACACGCGAAGATATAATCAAATATTATTTGGCGTGAACGAAGGAAAATGTTGAAATATTATCAATTTGTTTGAAAGGATTCGCGGCACAAATTACGTCAGTACATGTACAGTAAAGTCGCAAGTCTGAAATATATTAATATAAGTAATATGTAATTACATTATACTTTTATAATATGGGTGCAAGTTTGAAAAGGCGTAGATCTATGTGTGAGTGACAAGAGATGACACTGGACAGAGACAAATAGAAAGAGTTGCATCGTTTGCACCGACAAGAATCTCATTACTCTTAAATTCATCAAGCCAACCATTTCAGCGCGACAGATGGTGAATATATTGATATCACTCGAAGACATAAACAGAGTACCTACCTTGTAAATGTTTATACCCCTTCTAGAGAAGACGTGTGAAATATTAATAGAGAATCAAAATTCAATGAACGAGTTATACGCTTATATTGTCTCCTATATTGTGGTAACTACTTAACATTTGACTTTTATGCTTTTGACTTCCTTGTGAATAATATTTAGATTGACATAAGAGGCTCATATTGATTAATGACCCCATCGTCTATTTGCTTGTCTTTGACCCGAAGTCTTTGTCCTCATCAATATTAAAAACAATATGAAGTATCATCTTATATCATTATCATGTCATTGGTTGGAGGCATTGATCTACAAGCGACATAGTGTCGTTTGTCGCATATCGTATGTCGCGTGTCATTGTGTCGTAAGAGGTCGTAAGTGTCGTAACGTCAATCTGCTGTAATGATGTGTCGTAAACTGGTTTACGCGTGTCGCAGACTTCTGAGGGTTGTTTGTCGCTGTATGTATATTGAAAATGAAAATGAAAATGATTTATTCAGATTAGGCCCTGGTAAGGCACTTATGAATGTCGAGGAATTACACTCGGTTCGGGAACTAGCCTTCTGAGAATATTCATACCAACCCAGATGCAACCCTGAAGGGGTAGGCAGAGGTATTATAAGAACCGCTGTTTACTGAATATGAATATATGCCAACGTGGATAATCTATATCTATACTAAAATATAAAGGTAAAGAGTTTTTTTGTTTGCTTAAACGCGCTAATCTTGAGAACTACGGGTTCGATTTAAAAAAATAATTCAGTGTTAGATAGCCCAATTATCGAGGAAGGCTTTATATCATCACGCTTAGACCAATCGGGGGTCAAAGCTAAGCCAAATAATATATTCCTGACGAAGTCGCGGGTAGAAGCTGCTGAGTCTATATAACGTCGATCGTACATCTTATTAGTGGTATTAGTTATTCATTAAGTGCTTTACTTATTAGACACCTATTTGTGCAGATTACATCACGATGTTTCCGTAAAGCAAGATACAGACTGATGAGATAGGAACTCGCGTCGCTTGCGTTCCCTGGTATTACTCAAATCAATCGGCCACCACGACTCTAGTATCTCTCACTCTCTCGCTCCCGGTAACCGATAAAGCCCGTATTCCATTTAGCGTTCAAATATACAAAGGCAATTCCGCGGGCAGTAAGTCCTATAAACAGTCAACAATATAATGGAAAATGTATTTAAAAACATTATAGAACATACATACATACAAATGCTCACGCCTGTAGTCCCCGAAGGGGTAGGCAGATGTATTGTAATAATACCCATTTTTCACCAATGATGATTAAGTGCAAACGTGACAGATGGTGAGTCTATTGCCGTCTCAGCACTTACATACGTGTTTGAATTACTTCTTAGACATATGCAGGTTTCTTCACGATGTTTTCCTTCACATTACCGTATCGGAAATCCTTATTTACTGTTGTAAGTTATATACAACAGTTAAACACAACTATCTTTACAAGAAAACAAATCGCAGTAGATACCTAAGTAGCAGAATATGGAAACAAGCGAGCACAAAAGCGGAATCCATCGGATATTGTTATTGAATACGAAACACGGACACGAGATGCATAATGTAAATGTTAACCGAGCCACAATGGTGTCGGAAGAACTCCTACACAGTGGCTGGAAATATAAAGTTTACAGAAAGACGGCCAATGTAGAATTATGTTGCACAATAGGTCTATCTATCTATATCTATACAGATAAATAAAACTATACATCTATACAGATAAATAAAATTGAAGTGTCTGTTTCTATTTCCCAAATTACAACTTTTTACTAAATTCATATGAAATACAAGCTACTAAATGACACTAAAAAACCAAGTTTGAATTTTTTTTCTCTGTCTGCCTATCCGTCTGTCTGTCTGTTTGTCTGTTTTTTCCGGGTAATCTCTGAAACGGCTGGACCGATTTTAACGGGACATTCACTGGCAGGTAGCTAATGTTTCAAGGAGTAACTTAGGCTACTTTCATTTATTAAAAATATTAGGCTTCCGCGACAATAAGGATAAAACTAAATCTACGTGGGTAAAATCGCGGGGCACAGCTAGTATGTAAATAATAAAAAAGCCCTTCAACTCAGATCAAGCCCATATTGACTGGAACTCTTGCGAATTATAATCATAGGGTTGTATTCAGATCATGTATTATTTAAATATGACATTTTCTCTTACTTATATCTAACTTTCAACTTGACGTCATACCCTGGGGGTAAGCAATGTTGGCAGTACGTACGCATGTATTAAATAAGGTATCACGAAAAAGGTAGGTTGTCTTGTTTTAGTATTTTCAATGAAATCAAAGGCAATTGGGCGCTTTCACATCGACACGATATCATCGGACTAGTAGTTTGATATAAAAAATTACTAGATACTGAACGCTTTTACACTCAGGTATCGGCGGTCGATATCGTGATACATTAAGATTGTTTTTTAATTTGAATATATGTATTATAATCGAATGTCTATCTCTCCAAGTCGTGGACTTACCAGTGGTTACCATTTACCGACACGACCTCATATAGATTCCACAAAAACTCATTTCAAAATATCATTATAGTAATACATACTTCATTACATGAGATTTATTACACTAACAGCCTTAAAAAGAAATATATAAACTAAAATAACCTAAAATATAATAACCTAAAATATATTATTAAAAGGAGTCCCTGTAGGCAAGGTTCCGAAGATACTGGCAGCATTCCCCCTTTGAATAGCTAAACTAATTCTTTGTCCGAGGTAGCTGCCAGCTCTTCGGTCTCCGGTGATGTCGACTAATCTTTTCGTAATTTCATTAAAAAGCCTTATAGCGCTAGGACCCCACGGACCAAGGGTCTCGACACCGAATGGAACAAAATCATATTCGGTGCCCAGACCCCTGTATTTGCTAGCTTTAGCCTCCGCCGCTTCACATGCCGTATACTTATCTACCAGACATTATTTTGGATAGCACTAAGGTAACCCACGCACAGTGATTTTATAAAATCTAATCTATTTTTAAGGTACGTTCACAAGAATCGTGTGCGTTACATATAAAATGCTTCAGTCGTATAACTTCAGGGGACCTACTCGCTTTCTCCCCTGGCTGGAGGCTTTACCTGGCTGGAGGCTTTAATTAGTCTCGCCATTCCCCGGTTAAGCAGAAATAACTCCCGGAGAATCTGCAAGAGACACCACACAAAAAAAAAGTCGCTTTCTTCGAAAAACGAAGTTTCGGGCGAACGTTCGCAAAGTTCTTACCATGGTTCTTATCCGTACTAAAATTATGTCCGAACATGGTCTGCTAGAAAATTCTTTGCCGTTTATATATTCTAAACATACTTAAGTTAAATCATTAAATTAACGAAAACATTCGTTAGATGAAAACATAAGCGATACTGAAACTACGTTTGATTTTCGTTCGTTAGCAAAGTTTCGTTTTCGGAGAAAGAGAGTGGACCCCCAGTAGACCTAGTCAAAGTAACATTCTTTGGCACTTGCGCTAATAGAAACGATATCGTTTTTACTAGCGGAGCGCGAGGATAATGTTACTTTGTCTACAGGCCCTGGGGCCTTACCATGAGCTCTTATTGCAATGATAATTCAGTTGTGCGAAAGTGACAGATGTATACACGTCGCATACATCTGTCTCATAAATGAGTGAAACTATCATCGTGTGCAAAGTTAGTCGAACACTTGTGGAAGGATATAAGGTGCTTAAAAATCATTACTAGGGCGAAGTAGCAGAAATGACGCTAGTTGAATATAAAGTTGACATAAACGTGGAATTTCAAAGTTAATAGTTTAAAAATGTATACAGATAAATAAAATTGAAGTGTCTGTTTGTAAATCCAAAATAACTGATTTTCACTAAATGCATACAAAAGTATACACGCTACTGACACTAAAAAACCAAGTTTTAAAAATTTTCTCTGTCTGTCTGTCTGTTTGTTCCGGGTAATCTCTGAAACAGCTGGACCGATTTTAACAAGACTTTCACTGGCAGGTAGCTGATGTTTCAAGGAGTAACTTAGGCTACTTTTATTTATTAAAAATATTAGGATTCTGCGAATTAAGCATGAAACTAAATCTACGCGGGTGAAACCGCGGGGCACAGCTAGTACCAAATAAATTCAAACGAGCTGCAATGTGGGAGAGAACTCCACAAGAATAACATTATAAAATATAAAGTGAAACCTGAAGTGTTTTCAGATATTATCTGTAACCAGAGAATATTGATAGAATTTAAATGAAGTATTTGCTTTATATTACTGAGAATACAGTTGAATTTGCTCAAGTATTTTTATATTATTTGTACATCAAAGGTTACACTTTTGTGAAGAAATTGGGAACTGCCCTATAAGGGACTGTAACCTCCATCTTACAGAAAGAAGCCGCCATATTGGATCCTTCTGACGAAGTATAAATATAAAATTTACAAGCAGGAATCTAGGTCTATTTTTTGAAATAAGAACGTTAGCTCTTAGAATTTGCTCTTTTATTTAATTTCAAAATAATGTAGATTTGACGGCTGTACGTTTTGAAGTTTTGAAAAATGTCGGTAAAACACAAAGATATTTTTTTTCTATAAAAAATTCTGTAAAACCCGCGACGTAATACCTCTTACTGTCATTACGCCTATTCCGCTTATTTTCACGTATGCTCGCGTCTGTGTGAGTGTATAATTTCGAAAGATTTCTTCAGAAATTCCTAACTGATTATAAAACTTATATTATTTAAACTATGCCATTGATTTATTCTATACATAGTATTTTCCTTAAGTTCAAATTTAAAACTGCAAGAAGTTTAACTCCATTCCTAGGCAATTCCCGGAGGACTTATAAAGTTTTGAACCTGGAAAGTTATTATTGATTTTTTCATATTCTACATGCCAGCAAACGGAAGAGTGGATAGTTCTAAAACTAGTAATTCTCGTTAACGTTTAAAGGTTAGCGCACACATGCCAATCTGAAGTGGGTCGTCACCGCATTGCCTTAGTTCGCAAACTTGTCCTAAGACGAGCAAGTTTCATACTAAATGCTAATAAATGCCTTCCCCCTTAAATCAAATCAAATCAAATCAAATATATCTTTATTCGATTAGACTTTATACAAAGTACTTTCAAATCGTCAGAATGACACAATAACACAGGATTATACATGCTACCGCCAGGTTCGGAAGGTTGATTTTACTGAGAAGAACCTGGCAAGAAACTCAGTAATTACTCTTTTAAAGAATATTATACAGTTTTAAAAATACATAATAAATCGTTCAAGCAACTATAAGCCCATGGACACAGTTCTAATGCTCAATTGTCAAAAATAAAAACTAAAAATGTAGTACAAATATATGTGAGCATGGCAAATTCCTTAAAAAAAATCGGACCAAACTCGGACTGAAACTATGTCCATCCCTTTTGAAACCCGTATCACGGAAAGAGGGAACTACTTTTAAGCTAAAGATTAACTTCGGTGATGTTTTGTAATAAGGGGTAGGCGTTGATCAGCAGCGATGTTGACTGTGACCCCGAGTAAGGTACGTTGGGGGTAAGTTCGACCATGGTTCAAGACCGTATGATAGACATTTCTAGCGAAACAAGTAATGTTCGATGGGGACAGCATTGTGAGTTGGCCCTGGATTAAATGATGCCGGCTACACAAAGTATAGCCTATTTAGCTTAAAATGTCTATCATACGGTCTTAAACTATTTTCGAACTCAGGAACTTATTTTAGAATCAGGACGACGGGTCGCTCACTTCCCTCTATAATGGTTGAGGAGGGCGATGGCTGGCATTCTCGTCATACTTGTGAACAGGTGCTGCTTGTGGGGGCTGGTCATCTCAAGCTACGCATTTAGATAGAACTACTAGACTTTTCTTTATGTTAATTTTTATCGACATTTGTACATTGGAACTGTGTCCATGGGCTTACATTTCGCAAATGAATTATTTTGTTTTTTTTTTAATTGTATAATATTTTTGAAAAGAGTAATTACTGAGTTTCTCGCCAGGTTCTTCTCAGTAAAAGCAACCTTCCGAACCTGGCGGTAGCATGTATAATCCTGTAAATTGTGTCATTCTGACGATTTGAAAGTGCTTTGTATAAAGTCTAATCGAATAAAGATATTTTTGACTTTGACTTTGACTTTGAACTTACCCCAACGTACTATATAGATTTCGACATGTGTCAATCATTCAACATTGGATTGCTTTTTGGTGCGACTCGAAAGTTGCTGAGTAACAACGCATTGAGAGGCAATCATCTACGAAATGAGTAACGTTAACACATATTGAGACCTTTATATGAATGAGGTAGTGTGCGTTAACTTTTATAATTAGAAAAGGTCGCACTCAGTATAATGTTCTGTGCTCAGATACAAAAGGCAGTAAAATCCATCGCCATTGTTTTGAGAGATTAAAGCCATTTTATGACAACGTAATTTAGTTAATTGTCGATAAAACAATACGAAAGATCAAAGGGTACCCAGTGGGTCTTGACATGCGGGTATTTACGTATTATTACAGACACACATATATTTTAGCTTGAGAAGAAAAATATTTGAAATCCGCACCTTGAATGGTCGAGGATTTAGATCTATCAAGCCTAACCTGGGGCCTTACCATGAGCTCTTACGAGTATTGCCATGATAGTTTCACTCATTTATGAGACAGATGTACGCGACGTGTATACATCTGTCACTGTCGCACAACTGAATTATCATTGCAATAAGAGCTCATGGTTGGGCCCCTGTTGGTCTAAGGAGCTCAAAAACGTAGCTAAGAAAGTATTTTTTGGGTAAATTATTGTCAAGGTATAAATAGGAGATTAATGTTAATGTGGGGGTTCTTGT
The DNA here is from genome assembly GCA_964035505.1 of Watsonalla cultraria. Lineage (NCBI taxonomy): Eukaryota > Metazoa > Arthropoda > Insecta > Lepidoptera > Drepanidae > Watsonalla > Watsonalla cultraria. The sequence continues at coordinate 4,372,101 of OZ037732.1, read as the reverse complement.
TTTCCAAGTACCTTATTCCTCTTCCTACTCTTATTCCACGAATTACTAAGTTTCAGACGAATGTTCCCAAACTTCCTACCACGGTTCTTATTAATTCCAGCATAACGTCCTAGCGTAGTCTGCATGAAAATTCTTTGTCGTGATACTAGATCTAATTCAATTTAATTATTTAAAGAATGATATTTGGGTGTTCGGAGAAAGAAAGATGAACCTTTGGATCAGTTACAAGTGTAAGAAACCTTGCAATGTGTTAATTCAGATGGTTTAGGCCTCGTCGTCAAAATAAAGTTTCTTATAAACTTTTCACCCCTTAGGGTAGAATTTCGGAAAACTCTATCCAGTGGATTTACACTTACACCTCACAAAGAACATATCACGCTCCAAATTCCATTTATGTCCAGTCCTATGACCAGCGGTTTAGGCTGTGCGTTGATGTTTTTCAGCACTTTGAATTGTATATCTTCCTATTATCCTACTAATAAACGCGAATGTTTGTAAGAATGTTGTATATTTGTTGGTCGTTCACGCAAAAAATACAGAATGGATTTTGATGAAAACTTTACAATAATATAGCTTACATCTATACAGATAAATAAAATTGGAGTGTCTGTTTGTAATTCCAAAATTACAGCTTTTCACTAAATGGATATGAAAGTATACACGCTACTGACACCGAAAAACCAAGTTTTAAAATTTTTCTCTGTCTGTCTGTCTGTTTGTTCCGGGTAATCTCTGAAACTGCTGGACCGATTTTAACGGGACTTTCACTGGCACGTAGCTGATGTTTCAAGGAGTAACTTATGCTACTTTGATTTATTAAAATTATTAGGGTTCCGCAACATGAAGCATGAAACGAAATCTACGCGGGTGAAACCGCGGGGCACAGCTAGTATCAGAATAAAACAAAGGCTATAATTTATAACGATATTGTATGAATTGACCAAAATAAATATAAATATATATAATAAATTCTGGTATCTAGATAGACAGGAATACCATCTAGCTATTAAAAATATATTTTTAAGCTTCTTATGCTGTCATGCCGATAGAGATATTATTTCCAATCTTTTCTCTTTATTCCCTAAAATTTCCAATGTATATTAACGTGTAATGTCTCCTGACGGTTACACGTTCATGTAATCGAGGTTAGTGAGTTTGATTCCCGAGAAAGTAATTTTCTAAAACGATAGGTGATAAAAGTAATAGGTATTTATTTAATAGGCGTTCAGGTTATTCTAGATAATGATATAGTTTAAAGATGCTTGGAGTCAAACCCTAAAGTGCACAGGTTATGCAAGCAATTAGTTTTAGTACTTATAAGTGTCAAAAAACTTTAATACCCCTGTTAAAAGTACGTACTCTTTACACAGAGTTTTGCTTGGGTGCTTTTTTTTCAAAGGAAAGTATTCAATAAAATCTCTTCGGACGAGGCGCTCGTATAATTATGATAGAACTTCACTTACAGGTAAGTTCGTTTAATCATTAATTATATCTTCTCAGAATAGTTAGAAGTTTTTCTAAGAACTAAAGGGCTGTAATACACACCTAGCTTTACGGTGGAAGAAAATACGAAACGAATTCGAAAATCTGACCAAAATTTCACAGACATATATGATGATGTAGTGTCGGTGAAAGCCTCACCATCTGCCACGTTTTTTAATCATCTTCGGTGATAAGTGAGAATTATGCATCTGTAAACGCAATTCCGAACTCGACGACGAGCGTTGATTTTAATCACACATTGAGGATTAGGTTCCATTTCGTATCTTTAAAACCGACACTCGACGACGAGTGCGACGCTGAGAAACCTAAGTGAATAACGCAGAATTTAGTCGGTCCCAGTTGCTTGTCACACTGTGTGGTATAAAAAATAAGACGTGTCTTGCGAAGATGAAAGAATTCGTACCCTTTTTTAATCCAAATGAAATCGGATCAAGTACAGATTATTTACATATTTTCATTAATTTTCAGAGACGGGAAAAATGTTATTGCAACGTACTAACTAATTAAGCATTTATTCTCTCTGACGTTATTATAAGGAAAAAGTCAAAGCAAAAATCCGCACAATTGCGGCATATCTGTATCTCAATTAAGCGAGTCTCAAGATAAAAGGTAATTGTTATTTACCGTACTCATTATCACCGCAGTCTATTATAGTACCATCTATGAGAATTAATGTTTTACGAGAATTGTTGTTCTTTTATTACTACGAGAATGTACTGATTACAGAAAAAAAAAAAAAATTCTTTTTAATTTTAGATAGAGGGTTATTTTTTTTCGTTTAGCAGATGATTTAAAAATGAAAAGTATTACCGATATCTATACAGACAAATAAAATTGAGGTGTCTGTTTGTAATTCCAAAACAACAACTTTTCACTACATGCATATGAAAGTATATACTGACCTAAAAAATAATTTAAATATTTTCTCTGTCTATTCGTCTGTATGTTTGCTCTGGCTATCTCTGAAATGGCTGGACCAATTTTAACGGGACTTTCACTGACAGATAGCTGATATTAAGTTAAGTGTACTTTTATATAAAAAACAAATTAGGGTTCCGTGAGTTAAAGCATGAAGCTAAGTCTACGCGGGTGTCACCGTAACGTCCGCTAGTACGTCACGGTTTCACCCGCGGTTTAATTGTATTTGACTACACAGAAATGGTTCTAAATCAGCATGTTACTTTTGATCCAAAATTGGATTTCCCGGGTGCTTCCAAATTAAGGTATCACAACTTTTCCATTGTGTTATAAACTGGAAATTTTGTTATAAACTCGAGTGAAATGTTAACGAAATAAATCGACTTATTGTATTGGAAAAATATGACACAAAAGTTACCAAGGTAAGAGGCTTACCAAAGATAGCTCCGTAGCTTACGTATAAGTCCAATTACAAATTTATTTTGTATCAAGTTATTGATATGGAAGTAAGACCTATATTACCTATCGTATTGTTGTTGTGACCGCATTTTTTATATCTGAAAGCTACGTTAATTTTTATTTAAAACTAGCTGTGCCCTGCGGTTTCACCCAAGTAGATTTAGTTCCATGCTTCATGTCGCAGAACCCTAATATTTTTAATAAATAAAAGTAGCCTAAGTAAACGGCTGGACCGATTTTAACGGGACTTTCACTGGCAGGTAGCTGATGTTTCAAGAAGCAACTTAGGCTGCTTTTATTAACAATATTAGGGTTCTGCGACAAGAAGAATCAAACTAAATCTACGCGGGTGAAACCTTAGTGAATAACGTGGCTGGTGGTTTTGGTCTTACGGATAGGTGACACGTCTTAAAAGGACAAAAGCATAGTGGGCCGGTAATATTATATCTAAGACCCGTATTAACACAGTAATATAAACAATAAACTATTGTTAAGCAAGGCTCTAAGGACTTGCAAGATTAAGAAACAAAGTGGACAAACGTCTACCTGTGGTTGTACTATAGGGTTGCCAACTTTTGGGCAGAATATTTATTATTTTTATTACATATTTTTTAGAACTTCTAGTTCAACTTACTAATATGCAATCTTTTTTAAAAACTTCATAATCCTCACCACAATTATAACTGAAATCAGAATAAATGAGGACCTATTTTTTTTATTAAATTAATAGATCTTTCCTACCGCCACTAACACTCTCTCCGACTCCGCCCTCTGACTAAATAAAAACATATTTGAGTGAGCGTTTGAATTTAACACACAATAAATAGCATGCTGAAAACAGTATTTTGTATATTATTGTTTAACAGTTAAAAGTATAATTTAGTGAAGAATAGTATACTCGTACTACTGTTGAAAACAGTATAGTTGGCAACCCTATAATATTGTTCTGTAACGTTTGTGTTAACCAGTCACCTAGCGGTGAGCTCACGAACCGGTTAGACAGTTGAAAGTTTCCCAGATCATGTGTTTCTGATGCCGCTATAACAATACTAATTAACAGAGTAAAATAATATTTAAGGGGCTCCCATTAAGCAAACGTACATACATAAGAGCCGTTTGACCAGTCGCCTGCTACACAAGTGACTCGGTTCGAATCCCAGCAACACCGATGTGTTTTTCTAAAAACTTATGTGCTGTCACTTCACACCACGTGCTTTGCGGTGAAGCCCTCATATGTCTGACAAGTAATTCATAGACGTATTTATAGTGCCTGAGAAAGCGAAAGACTGACCATCTGTCACGATGGCACTTAACCACCTTCGGTGAAAAGTGAGTGTTGTTGTTACAGCACCTCTGCCGACCCCTTCGGGGCATACAGAGCCGGTTCTTCTCAGAAGGCTAGTTTCCGAACCGGTGGTAAATTCTCGACATTCATAAGTGCCTTACCCGGCCTAAACTGAATAAATATAATTCATTTTCATTTCTACAGGCATGAGCATATGTATATATGAATGTTTTTAAAGATAATGATACGAAACCTTTCGTTTGCGAGTCCGACAAACGTGGCTCGTTTCTAAGGACTACTTGTGAGATTATGAAACAAGATGGTAACTAAACAAACGTCTTATTAAGGTCTGTGGTTTTACAACGTACGAGTATACAAGTTACTTACGGAATGTACGGGCGTATGTACATACCTTGTAATAAGGATAAAGTTGTGACAATAAACACGGGGAAAGTCTTGTTTTATTTATTATTTAGGTACTTTTGTCTTATATAGGTACGCTTTATCTAACCGAGATTCCGATTCAATATCCAAAATTGTTTCTAATTTTGCTTTTTGACTTCAAACCTTGTTTTCATCTGGAATGTTAAATTACAAGCATAGTGAAGGTATCATTATAATAATCTAAACATCTATAATTGAAGTTTCTGTTTGTAATTCCAAAATAACAGCCTTTCACTAAACACCATACGCTACTGACACTCAAAAACCAAGTCTTAAAAAATTTCTCTGTCTGTCTGTTTGTTCCGGGTTATCTCTGAAACGGCTAGACCAATTTTAACGGGACTTTCACTGGCAGGTAACTGATGTTACAAGGAGTAACTTTTAATTTAGAAAAATAATTAGTGTTCCACGGGCCACCCACGAAATTAAGTCTACGCGGGTGTATTTTTCATTCGATCTACTATGGTGACACGTAACGATCGCATTTCCACTGCATTCACTCTACTTTCATGTTTCTTCTGCCAAATCCAACATTCACTTGTATACATCAGAGTAGGTACCAGTACCCCGTTATTAATTTCTATTTTAATATTTGATTTCATGCATGGCACACATGATTAGTCTTCTAAAGTCTTGAAATGGCTAAGGAAATACAAACACCAGACAAGACTCATACCCACGACATCTGCAAACTGCAGTTGCGCTGACAACTGGGGTCCAACCATGAATTCTTATTGCAATGTTAATTCAGTTGTACAACAGTGACAGATGTATGCACGTCACATACATCTGTCTCATAAATGAGTGAAACTATCATGGCAATAAGAGCTCATGGTAACGCCCCTGAGCTACCCGTAATCTCACTCCGTGGGTTGTCTAGTTTTCATAGTCTTTCAGGCTTCTCTTATACTGAACAAGGCCCTAAGATATCATTAATAGGTGAAAAAATCATTAGAAAAGGACCAACTGATATGAAAAAAATGGTTCATTTTGAACTTTGGTAACATCAATGTAACTTTTGAAGCTGATTGTAGCTAATCTAAAAATCGAAAAAAAAAATGTGAAGGAAATCCTTCGGAATACTTTATTATATACAAGTAAAATTAAATATTATTTCTTTAACCAAGGAGTTAATTAAGTGTTAAGATATAAAAATTAACATTAAAAGATTCCCTTTGTACATTTTCTTGCAAAGGAATGGTTAATGGTCCTTCCATTCAAATATTTATAATTAAAGGGTTCCTATTTTTAATGTATAATCATTTCTACCTTTTTATATTATATACATCTATACAGATAAGTAAAATTGAAGTGTCTGTTTGTAATTCCAAGATAGCAGCTTCACTAAATGCATATGAAAGTATACACGCTACTGACACTAAAAAACCAAGTTTTAAATTTTTTATCTGTCTGTCTGTCTGTCTGTTTGATCCGGGTAATCTCCGAAACGGCTGGACGGATTTTAACGGGACTGTCACTGGTAGGTAGCTCATGTTTCAAGGAGTAACTTAGGCTACTTTTATTTATCAAAAATATTAAGGATCCGCGACAATAAGGATGAAACTAAATCTACGCGGGTGAAACCGCGGGGCACAGCTAGTAAAAAATGTAGTTTGTAAAGTTTTCTGTTCTGTCTGTCTGTTTGTTCCGGGTAATCTCCGAAGCGGCTGCACCGATTTTAACGGGACTGTCACTGACAGGTAGCTAATATTTTTTTTAATTTGGCTTCCGCGAAATAAAGCATGAAATTAAATGCATATGAAAGAAAATTATTTAAATGTCGTTATTTTAGAAGCTAAATTATCATCGTTATTGCAGTGACACAGTATAGATATAAGAAGCAGTAAGGAATCTAGATATTTTTTTTTAGAAATACTTTTTTTTCCATTGAACGTAAGAGTTATCAATACTAATATTATAAAGAGGAAAAATTTGTAAGTATGTTTGTAACGAACTGGCTCAAAAAGTACTGGACCGATTTAAAAAATTCTTTCACCATTTGAATGCTACATTATCATTAATTTATATAAGATATTAGCTGTGCCCCGCGGTTTCACCCGTGTAGATTTAGTTTCATGCTTCATGTCGCGGAACCCTAATATTTTTAATAAATAAAGTAGCCTAAGTTACTTCTTGAAACATTAGCTACCTGCCAGTGAAAGGCCTGTTAAAATCGGTCCAGCCGTTTCAGAGATTACCCGGAACAAACAGACAGACAGACAGACAGACTGACAGAGAACAATTTTAAAACTTAATTTTTCAGTGTCCGTGTCGTGTATACTTTCATATGTATTCAGTGAAAAGCTGTTATTTTGGAATTACATACAAACACTTCAATTTTATTTATCTGTATATATTTCATATAAATATTTATGTCTATGCAGATAGGTAGAGTGACTCAAAATGTATAATTCAGTAAAATAAATATCAAATCATTCAGTCTCCTTATATTATGTCGCTGAATACTTAATGCTTTCCTTTCGGCTGACTTCGCTATTAATACCCACTCTTTCAATCAACTCTGTAGAATAAACTGTTATTTTTCCTCATCCACCAGATTTTTCCCGCTTTTGTCTTAAATCACAGATTAATTTATTAAGGAAAAATAAAAACCGTCAAGACTTTATAAGCTACTAAAACTGTTTAGAAGAAGAAAGCCGTGATGGCCGTGGGGTTTGAGCAGTCGCCTACTACGCAAGCGACGCAAGCTCGAATCCCAGCGGCACCAATGACTTTTTCTAAAAACTTTGGTGCAGTGATTTCACACCACATGCTTTGCGGTAAAGCCTGCTTATGTGCCTGAGACGGCGATAGAGTCACCAACACGTTGGCACTTAATCATCTTCAGTGAAAAGTGGGTGTTGTTATTACAACACCTCTGCCTACCCCTTCGGGGAATACAGGTGTGAGCATATGTAAAGCTGTTTAGTTAATTTTCTAGCAAAATTCCTATTTGGCACAAGTTTTTAACACTTTGTAAACCAGTATAAAGTAAATGGCGACTTCTTAACGAAATGTCTAAAACAAAATACGCAAAATTTGGACTTGATCCAATCGTTTCACTTAGATAAAACACTTATTTTTTGCATTCTCACTTGGCATCGCACGACTTTCATTTGTAACTTAGACACAATTTTCATGGAACATTTGCTAAGACAAAAATACTTTTACTAAAAGCTGCCATAATAATAATGACGCGGGAAGCACTTAAGAAATTCACTTTTGAGTTATATTTTGCACTTGAATTATTTTCTTGACTTAACGGGCTAGGACAAAGAAATGAACCAACTTAAAACGTAGGTGTATAACGATACGTAAATCTGAAGAGTTTTTTTTGCTTAAGCGCTCTAATCTCAGGAACTACTCGTCGGATTAGAAAAAAATCTTTCAGTGTTAGATAGCCCATTTATCGGGAAAGGATGTACGCTATAAATCATCATGCTAAGACTGGTCGTGGTTTATGTTAGCGTTAGACCAAAGTAACTATCCTACGCGGACGAAGTCACGGGCAGAAGCTAGTGCATCAAACACACATCTACACAGATAAATAAAATATATATATACTCTATACAGATAAATAAAATTTAAGTGTCTGTTTGTAATTCCAAAATAACAGTTTTTCACTAAATGCATATGAAAGTATACACGGTACTGACATAGAATAATCAATTTAAAAAAAAATCTCTGTCTGTCTGTCTGTTTGTTCCGGGTAATCTCCGAAACGGATGGACCGATTTTAACGGGACTTTCACTGACAGATAGCTAATACAAGGAGTAACTTAGGCTACTTTTAATTTAGAAAAATAATTAGGGTTCCGCGGGCAACCATGAAATTAAAATCTACGCGGGGTACAGCTAGTACTAACTAAAAACATTCAGCCATATCTCAACACCTTCGTAGCTCTATCACTCGTAGTAAAATATCTTTATTTGATTAGACTTTTAAAATCGTACTTTCAAATCGTCAGAATGACATGAACTATTACACGATTATGAATCTTACCGTCGGTTGTGGAAGGTTGCTTTTTTGGGAAGAACACGTCAAGAAACGATTGAAGAATAAAAATAATTACCGAATTAAAATGTGTTTGCTATCAGGGCATCTATGCAGATAAATAAAATTGAAGTGTCTGTTTGTTCCGGCTGGACCGATTTTAAAGGGATTTTCACGGACGGATAGTTAATATTACAAGGAATAACTTAAGCTACTTTGATTTTTTAATTACTTTAGGAATCTGCGGGAAACCATGAAATTAAAATCTACGCGGGTGAAACCGCGGGGCACAGCTAGTTTTATAATATGGTTATTTTTTTATTGTATAAAAAGTTGTACAAAAACTTTGGCTAATAAGTCTACGTATGGTCGAAGTTAGGATTTATGATGATCTTTGGTAATAGCTAATTACTTATAGACTCATGACTATTTATTGTTCGTATAAAAATCAGGTGATCAGCCACATCGGGTTGAATCAAGTGCCGACCTCAAATACATGGGATAAGGCCAGGGAGATGATGATGAACTATTTTTGTTCAGCAAAATATTTAAACAATATTTCTTATCCCTATTCTAAACAGCATAATATGTGAAATGCATTTATAAACATTTTGGTTGAGTAGTTTTATATTTACTATTAACGGTTCTAAGTTACCTTGGGAATTGTTAGAGATACTAAACAATATGCATTCAAAATTTAAAATTATGAAAAGTTTGTTTAACTATTGTGTATATTCGATAATAATTCGATACCTAATTTTATATGATAGGCTTTCCCATATAAGTGAATATTTTTTAATCTTGGTTTCATAAATAAAATTTAAATAAACCGAATTTAATCATGAAGAAATTATGAAAATATATATATATATATATATATATATATATATATATTTTAGTTTTGTGTAATTACGGTTATATATCGAAAATACATACCAACATCAAGCACCGATTATCGATAAAAAATATATCAAATAATCACTACGTACCTAAAATCACTAGGTAAGTTCTCAACTCCGGTAAGTTCAAACTTTCGCTAGTGGTGCGTAGCGCGTCTACGCCGTAGCGGTCGCTCTACGGTTTTGGCGGCGTAGCAGCGGCGCGTAGCGTTTTATGTGGTCCTGCTACGGTACCTGTGACGTCACTTGGCTCCGGATCAAAAACCATGGAACGTGGGACGAGCGTACAATTACACACATAAGTCATTTTTGTTTATTATCGCTTATAATATCATAGAGTACAAGGGCGAACGAAAGTTTTAAAGCAAAATCTTAACGATTTTACATGAAATTTATTTTTGTAGTGTGGAACCAAATTGAATATGTAATCCAATTCTAAGTATGCTGAGCAGTAACATTTTCTCAAGAATTGAAATGCAAATTTTACTATTTTGTTTTGGCCATACCTCTTTTTCTTTTCCTGATTTGAATTGTATCCTTTATGCTTGTTGTAATTATGTTAAGTGATATTGTGATTTGTGTAAAATATGAAACTGACTTGTAACAGCTTATGTGCAGTGATTTCACACCACGTGCTTTATGGTGAAGCAAAACATCGTGATTAAACCTGCATATGTCTGAGAAGTAATTCATCGACGTATGTATAGTGTCTGAGACGGCGAAAGGCTCACAATCTGTCACGTTGGCACTTTATCATCTTCGGTGAAAATTGGGTGCTGTTATTAGAACACCTCTGCCTAACTTTGGGGAATACAGGCGTGAGTATATGTATGTATGTATATCGCACATTTTCAAATTTAGTTTGACTTTAATTTGCTCAGGACGCAATAAGCTTATTCGCAAAACTGTTTACATGGAATAGTTTCCCAACTATTCTGTAAGCGAATGTACATCAATGTAAAGCCATTTCCAATACATTGTACTGACCTTGTTAGGGCACTGGGCGGTAGACAGGCGCCTTACAAAAGACTTCAACGATCTTCTACATGAATTGATGAATACTTACATGAATAAATATGAACTAGTTCAAACATGGTCATGTAGAATAATTAATGCAGTATCTTAGTGGCAAGTGTAGTGAATAATATTGATAGTACCCAAAGGATAGGTGACCTTACGTTTTAATGGAGCTAAAAATGTGCTGATCTTTGACATTCAATCATAAGCAACCTCCAAAAAATATCAACACTCGAAGTGTCAACACTGCGAAAGTGTACGTTTTAAACTTATGTACATACGCAGGGTTGGGAAAGCATTTTATCATCTCTCCTAGATTCCTACATCTGAAAGAAATGTTACCTTAATTACCATTTAGCCCCTCAATTAAGAGCCAATACTTATGTATCTTTCGCCTTAGGAATATCTTAGGAAGGCGGGAATCACAAAGATAATAAAGTTCATTTCAGACTACTACTTTATTCCACAATTACTGACGTTTTTAATAAGTGTTTACCTATCACTTGAAAGTATTATGTTATAATTTGCAAACAATACTTAGTAAAGATTTTTCGTGTTATTTTTTAATGTTATTTATGCGTACGTATATTTATACGTACTGCACTGTCGCATTAGGTTATGAACCTGTAATTATAGATTTAAATAAATAAAGATTTAAGTAAATAAATCAATGTGGTGAGGATATTGTTCAATGCAGTGAGTCAGTGTAGCCGTCGCCACCGCGCCGTGTCGGCGGATACAGTCGTCCGCATACGTCGCCCACTCCCGTGTACAGCCACGAGACGAACGTTCCATCATAACTTTTATTTTATAACTAGCTAACTCGACAGACGTTGTCCTGTCTTAATTATGCGATATTTGAAGCACGCATTCTGTCAATTCCATGTCAAACGTCATAAGGTTAGATTAGAACTTACTTAAATAGTGGTTAAATACTCTTAATTTTTCTAGTTTTCCGCGCAATTGTCTTATTTTTTCTTTCATAAGAACCTTCTCTTAACAATCACAACATAAAAATAATAAGCGAAATCGGTCCCGCCATTCACGCGTGATGGCGCGACCAAGGGAATTCGGGATTAAATTTTATATATGCAGATGAAGATTCAGGATAAGTATATTATGATTTAACGGTAAAGGAAAAATAATACAATTGGGTTTACCTAAGTAACTCTCTACATACTCTACTCGTCGGTGAGTGAAGAAGACACATACATAATTATTACATATACTAAGCGAAGCACAGCTAGTCCATTATATTTATACAATATTAACATAATTTTTTTTATAAAATAATTTTATTTCATGACTTCGTCTGCTAGGGATTTCTACTCGATATAATATAATTATGTCATAAAATGTGAGTTTCAGTGAAACTTTTATGGTAATTTTTAAACTGTGATATTAATATAGAAAGGACTGAAACATTAAAGGGACTGTTCATCGCAAAAAATCTCACTAAGACAAACATGTGACTAGATTAAAACGCAAACACATTTTTATTTGATTAGACTTCTTATAAACTACTTACAAAATGTCAGAAGGGCACAAAACATGTTACTGTACAGAATTATAAATGTTACCACCGGGTTCGGAAGGTTGCTGAGAAGAACCTGCCAAGAAAATCAGCAATAGCTCTTAGCTCAGCACACAATTGATCAACGACTTTATTGCATTGTCTGTCAACACCGCTTATTTAATGGCTCCACTCGACCTCAACAAAAGATATCAAAACTGTAGATAGTTAATCCTATTTATTGCGATCAAAGGTCGCATGGGACAAAATTTACCGAACAACATTCATGCGTCTTCGTATTTTAAATACATACCAATTTTCTCACTTAAATTGTATGGTACCAAAATGAAACGTCAAAGCTCAGAAGTCCTTAATACGCTCTGCTTAAACCGATGATGGTAGGCCTTGTTCCTTAGATATATAGGTGTTGATACCTTAAGAGGGACTTGAAATTATTCGTATACTCCAAAGATGGAGATTTATTCCAAAAATAGATACATGGGGAGTAATATTGAGACTCAAATATATCTAGGACAAGATTAGACTATTATATTAGATTATATTTTTTAAGGTTTTTAGATATTATTCATATTCATATATTTATTATAAGTTAGTATCATGTTTACATACAATATTAACATAGTTACTTATAGTGGTAATAACTTATAACTAACAAGCCTGTTAGGGCACAGCTATTTGAGAGGTTTATTAGATTTTATGTCGAGAATAATTTTATGAGTATGTATATTTATTTATTTATTTGGAAAACAAATAGCTTTGATGACAACACATGATTTAAAACTTACAAGCCTTCAGTTTTCACAGATAGATAGATACCTCGTTACTGCCATTATTGTAATACTGAGTGACGCTTGAGCTGTCACTTTCTTGAATGTCTATCAATATGGAAATGTCTAGTAATATTTTATGTAGTGGCAACGATGAGTGTGCTAATAAATATGTTGTAAACAATCAGTCACTACCCTCTGGCTGCGATCCAAGACTATTGGTGAATGAACAACGAATGCCCACGCTGCGGTACGGCCACTTGGAATAAGCACAATGAATTTACTGGAATCACCTTCAACATAAGATTTAATATAGTTAGGATTTATTTGCTGAATTATAATAAAGTTGGTTTTTAGATCATATTAAACTACTAACTCTTACTTATATTCAGACTACGTCATTTTCTCAACCAATATGTCGCAAATGTTATCGATCTAAAGCAAACATTTACAAAGAAGCACATACACGCACACGTATAAATACACATACACGCGTTTGCGGACACACACATAGATCTATACAGATAAATAAAACTGAAGTGTCTGTTTGTAATTCAAAAATTACACCTTTTAACTAAATGCATATGAAAGTATACACGCTACTGACACTAAAAAACCCAAATTTCAAATTTTTCTCGGTCTGTCTGTCTGTTTGTTCCGGGTAATCTCTGAAACGGCTGGAAGGATTTTAACGGGACTTTCACTGGTAGGTAGCTGATGTTTCAAGGAGTAACCTCTGCCTAAACCTTTAAAGATTATTATTTATAAATATTCACATAATAGACTCGAAACGTGAGCTTGACAAAGAGGTACAGTAAAAACAACTGGGTACTGTCGGAACAATCTAGATCTATACAGATAAATAAAATTGAAGTGTCTCTTTGCAATTCCAAATTTACAGCTTTTCACTAATTGCATATGAAATAATATACGGTTCGGTACTTTCTTAAACAATCCAATTAAAAACTGATTGCTTTTGTTCTAACTAGACTCTGAAAGAGCTGGTTCTATTTTAACAAGACTTTTACTGGCAGACTTTATTCCTGATACTACTTTATTCATATTTAAAAAAAAATCTAGTGTTCCGTTGTTCTAGTGATCGCGAGCACTACTGCGGAACACGAGGACTTGGGTTTGATCCCAGGAATGCACGAACAGCAAGTTGAATAAAACCGTTTATAGAAATTGAATTAAAAATAATTTTAGCGTATTTGCCAAGTTTATTTTTTTTACCTCAAGTTTAAGGAGCTCGTGGCACAGTTGCTATTGCGCATATCATTTGATCAGCGAAGTTTAGCAACCATACGCCTAGCCAGTAGTTGGATGGGTGACCGCCCGAGTTCCCTCCGTGCCTCGGAGGCACGTTAAACCGTCGGTCCCGGTTGCCAATTTAACATCTTGGGCAATCGTTACAGGTCAATCGGAGGCCTAAAAATAATCTGACAACTGGTTTAACCCAGATCACAGATTTTCCTCCTAAATGGGGTTGCGAAGGTCAGATGGCAGTCGCTTCGTATAAAAATCAGGTGATCAGCCACATCGGGTTGAATCAAGTGCCGACCCCAACAACGTATGGGATAAGGCCAGGGAGATGATGATTTGCCAAGTTTATTGCATAAAAAATATATTTCGTTTTATGGTTTCGTCTCGTAAACCGCCATTAATTGACTTAATACGTAAAAATATATTGAATTTTATCCTCACGTCAATCGCAGGTAGGTAGGCACTCACATTATATTTGTATATACTGACGTATTTCAAATTAAATTGGCTTACTTTTCTTTTCATACTTTTCTAAAGGGACTCTCAATAAAAATATATTATTGAGTACCTACTATAATTATTCTCGTTGCTGTATTCATATTATTAAGTAAGTAAGTACGTATATGCCTTAACTTCGGACTTGATGAGACAGAAACCTTACTTAGTTTCAAATCTATTTTCTAACATATACAAATGTGTTTCAAACATTTTTTTTTTTAAAGATATGGTTTTAAAAACATACTGAAGGAACGATACTGGAATTAATTTATTACAATGACGTCAATAATTTCATTTCTATACTGCTAAATAAAATTGAAGTGTCTGTTTGTAATTACAAAATAACAGCTTTTCACTAAATGTATATGAAAGTATACACGATACTGACACTAAAAAAACAATTTTTAAAATTTTTCTCTGTCTGTCTGTCTGTTTGTTCCGGGTAATCTCTGAAACGGCTAGACGGATTTTAACGGGACTTTCACTGGTAGGTAGCTGATCAAGGAGTAATTTTTTAGGCTACTTTTATTTATTAAAAATATTAGGGTTCCGCGACAATAAGGAAGAAACTAAATCTACGCGGGTGAAACCGCGGGGCACAGCTAGCATTCAATAATCACTTATTTTGTTGAATAGCATTATTGGAATGTTGATCTGTCTTTAACGGATAATAACATGGAATAAAATATTATTGTACTTGTTATTATTCTCTGCTGACTCTACCACACAACTTTTTTAAATCAAAATGTAATATGTGTGTCGAAACGCGAGTTGGCGCATCATTCTCATAGCTTTTTGTCGTTGGTTTTCATTTTTAAATGGAAGAGTTGTGCTCATCCATTTGTGGGTACAATACAAAATGTATGTTAGTAGTTACGTTAGAGGTTTTGTGAAAAAGAGGGTGTATATATAACTATATGTTAGTCTTCCATCAATGTGCACAAACCTTATTAGAATTCTTTGAGACCTTCCTGTAAATTCCTGTTCAGTCCTTTGAGCATCCTTTTATAGTATGCGGACACCTTGCAGTGGACTTTTTCATTACGTTATGCTGACTCGAATTTGTATTTAACCTGTAACATTTTAAACCGACATATAAATAGCGGAGGTATACGAAGTATTTCTTAAACAACCATATAAGTACTAAGATTTAAGAAATAAATATAAACTTAATAAATAGTGATGTACTCAAAAGAGTCAATGAAAAAAGAGTACTATGGAATACAGTCCAGAATCGAAGAGATAAGATGATTGGCCACCTTGTACGACATGACAGTTTCATTAAAAACATATTAGAAGGAAAAGAAGAAGGAAAGAGAGGAAGAGGAAGACCCAGGATAACATACATGAGACAAGTCAAGTAAAAAGTGTCTGCCATGACGTATAGGGAGGTCAAAGTAGCACTTGATAGAGAAAAATTGAAGAAGTTGCATCAGTTACACCGATAAGAGTCACAACTCTTAAATTCATGATGATTGATGATAATGAATGAAGAATGAATTGTGATAATGATTTCCGCGAAGTTAAGTTTAAAAATCCCATTTGAATGTACTCGTCCAACTTTCTTCTTTGTTCTTATTGCAGATTGTCTATGTGACAGTGACATAATCATATTATATGACAACTGCCTCATAGTATAAGTCAAATTATAATGCCCATAACCGTTCATGGTAGCACTCCATTCTTATCGCAATTTCACAGACTACCCGTAGCTACGTGGTTTGATTAACGTGATAAATATAAGTGTATTTACTCGTAAGCTAAGAAGCTCATAGTTTCATGATCTCATGCATATTTAATTGCAGTATCTGTCTACTTACGAGTAGAATATTAAATCAAATTAACTGTCTATAATACAAGACCGTATTAAGTGTCCAATTAAATAGTAGTCGTTAGTAAGTTAAATGAATATGGTTAATGTTGTTACAAGAGCCGGGTGTCTGGTAGCGGCGAGCCGGCGCCGCACTATTGAAACTTATCGCTTGTATGAGATAATAACACGCTAGCGAGCTTATTAGGGATAAACTACGTGGGATATGCTTATATTACGTGAGATAGCGTTAGGAAATGTGAGCATCTAGGTAGCAAGAAATAACAGACAAGAATCGCCCTTTAAAAGTAAAGCGGTGATACAAGTATGATAAAGATATTCAACTACAGTTATTCCAACAGGAATAAAAGCGTCCAGGTTCTGTACTTGTAGGGATGGCGATTCTTTCCGGAAAGATAGATTTTAAATCGATTTGAATCGTAACCTGATGAATCAATTCACAAAAAATCAGAGTCTTAAAGACCGAACTGCTAATATTTTTTGCGAGTATGCATTTAGCAAAATACTTATCCAAAAACGTAAAAAAACATTGAAAGTCGAGTATCTGAGATGAATATCGATTCACTCATTCGATTCAGTGTTACATATCGAATTTACTCTGATCATCATTCCTAGTACCTACTTATTGCTATCAGATATTTGACAACGCTATAGTCACATGCTGCCGCGAGGCACTGCGTCTCTCACGACAAGAAAGGAACATAGAGGACGAGGAGGCCTCCTCGTAATATTAAATCCGAACCATGTAGCTTACTTCCTCATCTTACTAAGCAGAATAGAATCTCCACATACTTTTTGAAACAAGAATGCTTGTTAATTCTAAAGTTTTTAAAATTATGTAAGTCATGTCGATTTGAAGTTTAAAAGATGTGAAATGACGCATTTTACGATCGGCCACGACGTGACCGGTGGCACCCCTAACTGACAGTACCGTCTGTGTGAGTATTTCCTTTCGAACGATTCTTCCCTTGATTCCGTACTGCTTATAATATTATTTTTTTATGTTTTTGATATCCACGACTTTAAGTACTTAAGAAAAATACGTAAAGGGCCTACGCCGATTCGGATATCCCAATTCTTCACTTCAGTCCGAAGGTTCTGATTGGTCTCCAAATGTTCTTATTAAACTGTCACTGGAGGAATTTAATAGTATACTAAAGTTACCTAAATTTCTCATCGTAATACCAAGAGGTCTCTAGACGGGAACTTGTGCAAAAGTTTAGTTATGTCGCGTGTAGGCTCTATTTGGTCGCTGCTCCCTAATAGTTAGTTAAATAGTTACCTCATTTGAATATCTTTCTAGACCACCAAAGCTCTTAGGGTAACTTAAGCCCCTACGACTTATTTTCTTTGTTTCACTCTACAGGCTCGAGTAAAGAAAGCGCAGCGAAAAATAGTTGGGATACTGTGCATGTTTTTATTCGCCTCGCGCGTTACACATAGACAGAGACAGACTCATAAAACGACTAGGTACGGCGCTTTCAAAGTTTCTAAACCTACCTACACGTTCTTTTTACTAAATGTTCGAACTCATGACTGGACCTACTCTCCATAGTTCGAATTAAAAAAGACGCAACCTTACACGTGACCCGGAGACCCGAGTAGTCCTGGACCTGGCTGAAGGCTTTCAAGTCTCGCCAATGTCCGGTTAAGCCGTAATAGCTCCCGGAGTTCAAGCTGCGAGAGACAACAAACAAATAGTTACCAGGTCGGGCCGGGCCACGTGTTATTAGGTTTTCCCTAATCCCAAATTATTTAGATAAATGACTGGTAGGCAGGGAAGGCAAGTATTTGTGAAACAAATAAAATAAATCTTCCATTATTTCCCCACGACACGCCCACATTCATTCATTAGGTACCTAACTCCAAACTTTTTGTTTCAAACTTTGCTTGCACGTCTGAAATATCCTGTTATCAATTTGTATGGAAGTTACTTTAAATAATATTAAGTACTTACAAAGTAAGTTAAAAGATTCTTCGGCTCTTTAAGTTTAAAACAAGCTCATTCAATTTACCGGTTCTAAGGTGCTGGTGTGTAGGATGGAACAAGAAAATATATATCCTATGTCAAATTACCTATAGATATTAAAGTACTTACCTACCTACCTAATTTATCGGGTTTTCATACCTAAGGAAAAAGGAATAATACATAATTTATAGGATCATCGTTGTGAATTACATATCGCGGAGACGGGGGTTTCAAGTCAGAAATAATATCAAATACTCAAAAGCTACAAGCTGATTAAAATACTATAGCGACCAAATACCAACCTACTTTTTATACAGCCTATTCGCAAATGAATCAATACTCATAGGGTAGGTTAGATACCTTCCCGCTAATATTGTATCAATAAAATTGTAAACAGACAAACAACAATGATTCTAGGAAAAGGAAATCATAAAACAATGTGTTCGTATGTGTAACGCTTCTATTGCCCATAATAAACAGAAAACATGATACTCAAAATCTGACAGATGTCAGATAGATAAATGACATTTCATTTTCAAAGTCATTGTTCGTTTCGCGTCTCATCATCATTAGTGATTTTATAAAATTGTGGATTATACTTTTACGTTTCCGAATTTAATACATTTAGTAAAATGGTAAGTTAAAATTAGTTTGAGCATGCATGACTGTAGCGGTTTTTGTAATCATTATAACAATTTCAAATTTGCACTGTCATACCGGTATGATATAAATATAGCTACTCTGTGATTAACCGAATTATTATCGGATTTTATGTATATTTCATTTATAGAATCCTATACCTACTAAATTAGATCGTAATAAAATAACAATTTTAATTTAATTATATTCTTTGCTTCAAAGACATAACCTTAAACTTCACTCATTCTTTGCTTACAATATTATTTACTGCATTAAAAATATAGGTAATCAGCACTTTCTAATATTCTTCTTTTCATTTTTGATATAGATATAGATATATATTTTTGTCTCCTTTTTACATACATACATACAAGTATACCATTTTATATGCAAAATATGTTTGTTTTGGTGTGTCTAAGATACATAAAACACTGGCAGTAGGATCTTGGTGCGTCAAAAAAGCCATAAACATCTATATTGTCGCTTAAGTTCTAACACTGCAGCAGTCAAAATGCGCAACTTTTCAGGAGAGCAATAAGAACCCATTAATTTTTCATAGCAACTTATTTATTTATTTATAGTTATGTTTATTCTATGTGCTAATGAAACTAATAAGTTAATAGTTCAGGCTCTTGTATTTGATTCATCAAACAATGTTGCGATTCCCTATGCCACATGCGAAACATATTTCGGTGAAATTATGACTTCCACTGAGTTTGAACTTAAGCGACAATATGAAATGTAATCAAATCAAATCAAAAAGTTTTATTCAACATAAGGGACACTTGGAACACTTATTGAACGTCATTTCTCTTACGCTAACTTAAGTTAATGTACTACCGTTTCCAAAAGTAAGCCTGTCAGGAGAAGAAACAGCGAAATAAACACCCCGGTTTTTTTTTTTACATGTGTTCCTGCTATATATCTACACAGTCTTCAGGAGTCAATGTACAGTCCAAGTGAATAAAAGAGTCACACATACAATGTTATCCTTTTCACGTTACAGTTCAGAAACCAATATGACAGTGATGTCACGGTATGGAGCCCTCAAGGCCGCCTCCATCAGGTGGAGTATGCCATGGAAGCAGTGAAGTTGGGCTCTGCCACAGTAGGTCTAAAGAGCAAGCAATATGCAGTGCTGATTGCACTGAAGAGAGCTGTGAGCGAATTGTCTGCTTATCAGAAGAAAGTCATACCTATTGATGATCATATTGGCATTTCTATTTCTGGGTTGACTGCTGATGCTAGGATGTTGAGGTAAGAAGGATTTTATTAGTTCTCTTATGGGTGGGTGTAACTTTACCTATAACATATTTCGTTGTACCAATTTAAAATTTTCAGTTTTAAGTTTAACTCACATCTTTTAACATACTAAAAAGATACCAACATCAAATATTCTTGTGAACTTACAAGGGCCCAAACTGAATATGTATAACTCTTGATTCTGATGATCAAAACTTATGTGCAAAATATTTCAAACCACCTGCTTTGGTGGTATAAAAGAAAAATAAATATAGTGAGGAAACCTACATCTGTCTCAGAATTAATTCAAAGACATATATATAGTGACTGAGACAGCAAAATACATGTATGTTTGTTGATTTGAATTCCAGCCGCTTCATGAGGACAGAGTGCCTGAACCATAAATACTCGCATGATGCTCCCATGCCTGTGGGCAGGCTGATCTCCATGGTGGGGAACAAAATGCAGATCTGTACCCAGAGGTACGACAAGAGACCCTTGGGAGTTGGTCTTCTGGTAGCTGGTTATGATGTGAGTATCATTTGAAAACGAATTGAACACAACCATTAAGGCCTAGACCCATTAGCAACTGCAAAATTTCGCTCCAGCAATGGAACTTCATAGAATTACCAAATTGACAATATATGCGCACAGTATTTACTTCTACTGTGGTAGGGAAAGCACTCAGATGTGAATAGGCCTTAATTTACAAGTAATAATAAACTTCAACTTCTTCCAGCAGTTTGGATTCGAGTTACACAACTTTAGTTAGCTGTATAGAAATTGAGTGTATGATTTATTACAAATTACTTTTCTTCATATTTTTTACCGATTTTATGATAACTTATCCTCAAAGTATTAATATAATCGTAAAATTTATTTGTAATCATTGGTGTCCTTCAGTCACTGCGAACAAATTGCGCGCTCGCGCTTTTCTTTCGTTCTTTACCGCCAGCCTAAACTTCAGTTATAGAGAATTCAACTTGTGTGAACTTGAATTTAGCATAGCTCAAGTTGAGACATTTCTTAAACATACTCATCAGAACTCATAATTTATTAATTTCAGGACCAAGGGCCACACATTTACCAGACTTGCCCATCAGCAAACTTCTTTGACTGCCGAGCAATGGCCATTGGAGCCCGCTCCCAATCTGCAAGGACTTACCTTGAGAAGCATTTGACTACATTCATGGACTGCGATCTGCAGGAGTTGGTTTCCCATGGACTAAGAGCTTTAAGGGATACACTGCCCAATGAAGTTGATTTGAATAACAAGGTATTTTGAACTTAATTATTATAGTAACCAGCTGTGCTGGGTGAAAGTTTTGCCATATACATCACGAGTTTGCCACGGCTTTCGTAATCTACACTCGCTAGCGTCTCCGCCGAATATTTGTATGAGAAATTGTACAGCGCCTCCTAGCGGTGACGTGAAGAACTAAAATATGTCATACAAGTATTTGTTGATGCTATCATATAGATTACAAAATCGGTGCAAAGCTCGTAATAGGGATAGTGGTATGATAGGGAATAATAGGGAAAATGGCATATACTAACGCCTGTATTCCAGCAAGGGGTAGCCAGAAGTGTAATAACAACACCCACTTTTAGGATCCACCAAATAGGATTTAACTGCCAATGTGACAGATGTTGAGTCCATTACCGTCTTAGGCACTATAATATGTCTTTGAATTACTTCTCAGATAAATGCAATTCCTCACGATTAAAATATTACATACAAACATTGTGAAACATGAATTGTATATATTAAATTAATTACAGGATTTTATGAGGTAATTTTTGTGCTAAGTTCAAAGCTAACATTAAAACCATAATGCTAACTGAGTTATATTCCTGCAGTGATTAAGGTCGCCAGTGCTCCATGGAGCAGAGGAAGCGCTGTGCTAGCTTGTATAACCCTTTCTTCTTACATTATATTTGCATAGCATTTCTTTTATAACATGTGTAACGTAACAACATACTTCTTTCTTAACCAAGAAAGTTCTAGGGATCTGGTAGAAATTTACTTTTTCTTACAGAATGTGTCGATAGCTATAGTGGGTGTGAAGACTCCGTTGCGTATATGTGATGAGGAGGAACTGGGACGCTTCTTGGCGCTGGTGGAGGGCGAGGAGCGCCGGGGCGGCGGAGCTAGTGCTACGGGAGACGCGGGGCCTTCTGCAGACGCGCCGGGGGAGTCTCAGGTCACTACAATATCCTCTTTACTTGCTAATTAGTAGTGTATATCATCATTTCAGCCGACAGACGCCCACTGTTGGGCATAGGCCTCCCCCAACGATCTCCACGACGACCGGTATTGTGCCTCCCACATCCAGCGGGTTCCCGCGATCCTCACCAGGTCGTCAGTCCACCTCGTTGGGGGCCTACCTAGTGTAAATCTTTTCTAATCTAATTTAATACAGCCTGTATTGTCCCACTGCTGGGGAAAGGCCTCGCTGAAATATTGTATTCCTGTTAGCCCTCCGTTGGCCAATTGTTGTCGCATTGAGATCATCTTGTCATCTGCGGTTTATAACTGCCACATCCACGGTGTTCGTTGAATGAGAAAATAAATATCTTATTCATCATCCTCAAGTCTGTATTCCCCAAAGGGGTAGGCAGAGGTGTGACGTATTCACGTCGTGCCAACGTCAATACGTTTTAGAATTACTTCTCAGACAGGTTTCCTCGCGATGGTTTCCTTCACCGTAAAGCGCGTGGTGTGGAATCACTGCACATAAGTTTTTAGAAAAACTCATTGGGTCGCTGGCATTCGAACTTGCGTTGCTTGTTTAGCAGACGACTGCTCAAACTCCACGGCCATTACGGCTTCGATAACTTATATCATTGTTATTTCTTTCAGGTGGCAATGGAAACGGAGTAAACGTCCGACTTCAAGGCGTGGCAGACGTGGTTGATTCCTCAACTGGTGTCATAACGTCGCCTACATTGGTCTTAGACTGGTCTGCCATCCTGTGTCTACCTTTTGTTTCCTACTCTGTCAAAGATTGGCCTTGGCCAGTGCTTGGTGCTTTGGAAAAGACAGTACGTTTTCAGCACACTATGTTGGCCCAATGTTTGTGAAAATGTTGGGACTAAAATAAAGCTTAGTGTAATTCGTAAATGTTTGGTCTTTATAAGGTTCTAAGCACTGGCCAAGGCGCAAAGGAAAAAAAAATAACTATTTTATATTATTAATTTTCTTCAGTTCTATTGCAATAAAATAAATACTTTCTAAATCAGTGTCATTTTTATATATTCCTATGAATAAAAAACACCCTAATACTTAATGTCAAATTGAATTTATCAAAGCTATGCGACTGTCGGTAATTTTGATGTTAGGTAGGTATACCTAGATAATATAATAAATTTGTAACTAGGTTTTAATATTTATTAAACATTGTTTGAGCTTAGATAGAATTCAACTACCCCTAAACATTCCAAAACATACTTATTGAAATTCTTACCTATCTGTCTGCGTGTTTGCACGCATTTCTACTGGAAAGATGTTGATGAAATTTCTTATGACGGTAGATCAGTATTCGGTTCAACATATAGGCTGTGTACCGTGGGATGAATTTGCCAATACCATGGGAAAAATTAAAGCAGGCAAAGTCGAAAATATTTAAATATTTTGGCACGCTTCCAATATTAAAATCGTGATATTACAGTAAAGTTTTTTTCCTGATAAAGTACCTGCTTATTTATTACTGTCTCGATATTTCGGAACCCACTTTAGATTATCGAAGCTAAGAGTGTTATGTGCCAAAACACATTATGCCAGTTATTTTCTCATAGCATCCAAGAGTTGTTTACCTTTTATCAAGCGAGGTCGAAGTTCAATCCATTAACACTCGCTCCGCGATATGAATGCGACAATTGACTGTCCATTCAGTCTTGTCAACGGTATGTTGTCGTAAAGTGCTCTTTAATAAAGAGCTATGGCGCGAATAAGTCTATTCATATTCCTCTCAGGGATAATAGTTTCAAAGGCTATGAATCTCAACTATTTAGATCCGACCAAATTACAAACAGTGACGCCACCTGATTTGCAACAATTAGCGGTGACAAATTTACTTAGTTCTTTCGTGGATGTAAACCGTGTGGTAGTCGATGTGAATCCAGAATTATTTAGTGATAAAAAAGACGCGTTCTCGCTTCGTACTTCCCAAGGAAAGTTGTATATCAACGCAAGCACTGGAGTGGCTGCGGCGTGGGGATTCAATTATTACCTCAAGAAGTACTGCAAGAGTCACGTTAGTTGGCAGGTATATCGAGTGGATATACCAAAACTATTACCAGAAGTCGATGAAAAAGTGGTGGCGAATGACCGGTTTCGCTACTATCAAAATGTGTGCACGGCTTCGTATAGCTTCGTTTGGTGGAATGACTTGCAGTGGTCGTGGCATGTGAAGTGGATGGCGTTGAATGGGATCAACTTGGCGCTAGCACCCTTCGCCCAGGAAGATGCCTGGACTCGCGTGTATAGGCAACTCGGCATGACTGACGAAGAGATCGATCAACATTTCACAGGCCCCGCGTTTCTTGCATGGCTCCGATTGGGCAACGTTCGCGGATGGAACGGTCCTCTAACAGAATCATGGCGCCAAAATCAGCGATCAATACAGGAAAGTGTTCTCGAACGCATGTACGAACTCGGCATAATTCCCGTCTTCCCAGCATTCAACGGTCACGTCCCAAAAGCCTTCGCAAGAATTTTCCCAAAAAGTCGTTTCTACACCGTTGACAAATGGAATCAGTTCAGCCCCGAATTTTGTTGTGGCCTGTTTTTAAATCCTAAGGATCCGCTTTTCAAGACTGTAGGCGAGATGTTTTTAAAAGAAATATCCAGTGGCCACAATCTAAGCCATATTTATACCGTTGATCCATTTAATGAATTGAAGATACAAAATTGGTCCACATCGTTCGTCCAAGAAGTAGCTAACAGTGTATATTCAACACTAACAAAGTTTGACAATCAAGCAGTGTGGTTATTGCAAAACTGGATGTTCATACACGATTCTCTTATGTGGCCCAAAGAGAGAGTGAAGGCTTTCTTGACATCGGTGCCTAACGGCCGAATGCTGGTGCTAGACTTGCAGTCGGAACAATGGCCGCAGTACAATTTATATGAGATGTATTTCGGCCAGCCATTTATTTGGTGCATGCTCCATAACTTCGGCGGGACTCTCGGGATGTTCGGTAATATGTATGCCATCAATAGCGAGGTGTATTCAGCGCGATCCCGAACGAACAGCACGATGATAGGTATCGGGCTTACTCCAGAAGGTATCAATCAGAACTATGTGGTATATGAGCTGATGCTTGAAACAGCGTGGAGAAAGACCCCCGTGGATTTAGAATCGTGGGCAGCGGAGTACGCAGAGCGAAGATATGGCTGTAACGCCACATCTATCGCATGGAAGCATCTTATCAGAAGCGTTTACAGCTTCAACGGTCTGAACAGAATGCGAGGGAAGTACGTCGTCACTCGCAGACCTAGTCTTAAGATCAGGCCTTGGGCGTGGTACAAAAGCTTCGACCTATTCGAAGCATTTAAGAGGTTCGTCTTGGCTATGGACAAAGGCTGCATTTCTGACGGATTTGAGTACGACCTGGTTGACGTCACGAGACAAGCACTGCAGTATAGAGCAGAGCAGCTGTACCTTGAGCTCAAGAACAACCAATACACGAACATGTGGATCTTTAACGCCACGATCAACCAGTTCCTAGAGGTTATGACCGACATGGGGTATATGTTGTCAACTAATGATTATTTTACGGCCGGTGATTGGTTTGAAAGTGCCCGTCGATTGGGGAAGACAGATATTGAAAAGTATTGGTACGGCCTGAACGCTCGTTATCAAATAACGCTATGGGGTCCAAATGGTGAGATAACGGACTACGCTTGTAAGCAATGGGCGGAAATGTTCCTCTCCTACTACGTGCCAAGATGGTCTGTGTTTTTATCAGCGGCGTTCGACGCGAAGTCTAGAGGCGAGGTGTTTGACGAAGACGTAGCTCAGGATATAGTGAGAAGGACTGTGGAATTGCCTTTTGTAACCAACCCCAACTTCACGCCTGCTGATAGTCCGTATCATACAAGGACACTTGCGTTGATGATGTATCAGAAATGGGGCTTGATAGCTAACTTGCCGGACCTGCCTCAGAGAATCATCAAGCCCGGACCGGGTACGACGACTACAATGATGGATACTGATGAAAGCGGAGAGACTTCCCCTTCCGTGGTAATGCTACCCACAACGCCAGTTTGGTAGAACCCCTTGTATGTAAATTTGGCCTAAAAAATATATAAAAAAAGAAACAAGAAACGTTAAAAATTTCCATGTCTTGTTTCAAAATAAGAATTTATCGCAGGGACTTATACTGGGATTATATTTAAATTTGATCTTATATTGCTATCCGCCTTATAATTAGTTGTTGAAGATATTTTGTGTAAGGCACTTTATTAATTATATCCTTAATTCAAATAAAATAATGCATTTATAAATCATTGTATATTTTTAATCTGTACATAATATAGTATAAAATATAACAGGTATTGCATTTAGTATGATAACATTATTGCTTTTTGTTCTCAATTTGTACTCATACTGTACAATAGTACTTATTGCGAACACGGTAGAGATCAAATTTGATTACGACATTTTGTAATCCATATTCATAATTTTCTTTTATTTTACAAAAATGTTTATTAATTTTGATTTATTACCGACCTTATGGGCTTATACAATAGCAACCAAAATTGCCCGACACTTCAGTTATAATACTTAAATGAAAGTAATTCTATCGAAGGGTTATTGACTAGTCCTAACTAATTTATAACATACTGCCATTGGTGGTATTGTAATACATTTTTGGTATTGGGTTCGAATATGTAAATTATAACACTATTTATTATTATGTAATATTAAAACTTATTATTAGTTATTAATATTCCATACATATTTCATTGGCAAACATGAATGCCCATGCGCACCAATTAGCACCACTTGATAATAATACTATGTTAAAAACCCTGTCTTGTATGGAACTATAAATACTAGTTATAATACCTAGTATTTCTCATAGTTTTATTATTTTATTTATTTATTTATTTATTTATGGATCTCCAACAAAGGATACACGTAAATATACAGACACATTTCTTAAGGTTCTAAGTAAGCGTGTCCCTTCAATTACAGGAGACCACAGCGTGCGTTAAAATATAATTTAAAGCAACAAGAACAAAACACAATGCACTTATGTATATTAAAAATAATTTTTTTTAAGTTATTTGAATACATATCAACATAAAAAAGAACCAAAAATAGTAAAACAAAATGCGAAAGTTAACAAAGAGCTTAACAATATAAGATATCTTTTAGTTTTTTCTTGAACATTGAAAATCGGTCGCAAATATCAAGCTCATATAACTTGGACAATGTGTTATACTGCCTACATACCCTTGGAACAGCGGCGTTATGACCGAGGTTAGTACTTGAAGACTTAATTTCGAAGAAGTTAAAAACATGTTTCCGTGGGAGTCTTGATGGAGCATTGATACGCAGAGTATTCAGTAAGTGACTACAGTCTATGGCGCCATTAAATAATTTGTACATACACAGATTTGCATGAAATTATTGATAAAGTCAAAAGTTCTTTACACTCTTAACCCAAATTTAGCTGTATGAAGTTAAAAAGAGATGAATTGTATTTGTATTAGTGGGACAGGGTTATCTACATAGGTATTTTGCGAACTTAAATTAACATACAAAATAAGTAAGTATCATATTATGGGGTTATATTGTTTTGGGTTATCACTCAGTCAATTTGGAAGTTAACTTTAATGGTAATTTCGTTTCTTTGGGACGGCTACTCCAGATGAGCCTGTGTCATACAAGCGTGTCTAACACGTACCCAGGCCCGTAGAAGTCAACGTTCGTTTGATCGAGAACAGGTACGTAGCTGTCTTGGAGAAGAATAGGTTGCCTACTTGACGCTGCGTTCAACTGTCGCTCCAATATCACGTTCTGTAGTTCCTCTTCTTCTAATTCTAAGGTCAAGGCATCAAGCAGTTTCATTCTGTTTTCAATTTCAGAATCAGTCCGTGCTAGCTCCATTGCGTTGTCTGTCATATCTTTTTCTGTCTTTCCTAGTTCTTCATCTATTTTGTCAAGGAGCATCGTTACTTGGGAAACGTTTTCGCAACTGTTTGCTTTGTTCTCATCCATGTACCGTTTGACCTTAGCTGTGAGTCTGACTACGAGTTCCTCCTCTCGATGCAACCTTTTATTAATGATGGCTAGTTTCTCGAGCAGTTCTATTTCCTCGCGTATTTTGGTGAGGTCGTCTGAAGCGTCGGAATCTGTGTCGTGTGGCTGTGTGAGACGGTCGGAATTTACTTGGCAGATGTTGGTGAGTTCTTTAGTGAAGTAATGTTCTCGCATGAGGTGTCGTTCGCGGCGGGACTTGTGTTTTGTGTGTCTTCGTGGTGGGGTCCCACTTCCGACGCCGACGCCGCTGTCGCTGTTGCCAGCTTGGCTGTCGTTGACTTCGCTGCTGCGGCCAAGGTCACGCAGATACGACTCCAGAAGGTAGTTGGTCCCGTGCTTCTCCATCCGGCTCTTGTGTGTCTGGTCTTCGAGTTGGTCGATCAGTTTCTCTTGCTCCCTGCGACATGTAAGTTACAGTTTCAATGCAGTTATTACCTGTTTTTGTTTGAAGTTGGAATTCATGTTTGGTACTATTGTGGCTGTCTGGGTTAAGTTAGAAGCAAACCTGTTCCAATAATTTAAACTCAACTTAAGTTTTATGAGTCTCAACATGGGCTTATGGCGAACACTGCAAACCAGCATACGTCTGAGAAGAAATACAAGGATGTATATAAAGTCATGTGCAGGATGCACAGCTGACCATTCTCTGCTATCTGATGTCGATATCCTCGCCTACCCCACAGACTCTAGAAAAGATTGGAATATGAGTTGAGGAATATAACTTTGATGGAGCAGGTACCAATTTCTATTACCTCAACTTGTCCAATTGCTGGTGTATGGTCCGACTTTGGTACTGTATGACGGAGACCAGTTTCGCTGCGGGGTCATCGCCCTTGGCCTTGGGAGGGGGAGTGGCAGCCCGCACCTTCCTCCTCCTGCGCCTCCCCCCACTCCGGCTCCCCCCGTCGCTATCTCTCCCTGAGTCGTCCTCCCCACCGCTTGACAAACGACGTAGCGATAGCCGGACCTGATTGAACAATAAATTTGATTACAAATCCACCGTTTATTGATCGACGCTGAGGGTAGTTTACGACGCATTCAATACCTATATCTATGTAGCTTGTGTACGATAGATTGTGAACGATAGTGACACGGCAAACTATTTATAGGTGTTTTTTTTTGTTTAGAATTTATATTTTGTATAAATTTTGTGATGTTTGGATAGATGTCCTAGAGGTCATAACGATACGACACGTAAATTCAGCAAGAGCTAGTTGGTATGTAACCGATAAGTTAGCAATATAGTTTAATTTTTTTAAACAAATTACCCTTTTTATACAGGACTAGTTGTACCCTGCGGATTCATTAGGGTAGACGCAATTTCAAAGGCACATTTTTATATTGAATTATTCACGTTTTCTATAATTTGGCATTGATTTGCAATGCTCAAAGCGTGTCCGAAAAAAAATACTAATGGGTGCAGCTGTTCAAATTTAACAGCCGTCGATTCAGCAAATCGATTTTTATTCATGACTTCACAAGAGCAGTGATAGTGGAGTACATGCCTCATGTCTAGCGTCTCCCCAAGCAGCCAAGACATGCAGCACAGGAGCGTCAGGCGGTAGGGGCCGCTCCACGCCGCGCCATCGCTCTGCTAGCACCCACTCCTCAGGGTCGGTGAGGCCGCCAGCTGGAACGTACATGCAGGTTATATAGGTAGGTACCTACTACTATTCTTCTAAAATTCATATCAGAGAAAAGTAGTGCTATTACACGCTACTTTTAAAAAAGAAAAGAAATTTAATAATAAAGAAACTATTGACCCGCTGATTGAAACGTACTTGTAGATTTGGATTCAACCTATCCTTGTAAAATGCACCAATAACAAGTAACACCTGCCTCGTTGGTCTACTGGTCACGAGCACTCTGTGGAATACGAGATATCGGATTCTATGCCCGGGTCGGGCAAAGTAGTATTGAGTTTTTTCTTAATGTCTATTCTAAGAGTCTTCATTAGTGCTTGATTCGTAGCAATAGGCTCGCCCCTTAATTCATGGGGCTTAAATATAATTGGCGAAATAAGGGTGTATTAGCAGGTACACCTCTGCTTACCTCTTCGTGGAATACGTGCCAGCATATGTAACGAGTGCCTAACACATTGTAAGTAATATAAACCCTACCTTCAGGCGCGTCCTGCAACGCGCGCACAATGTCAGCGCAGGTGGTGTGCGACCTGACGCCGCGCACCCATAGCTTCTGCCCTCTCGCCACCACACCCACCTCTTCGTCACTGTAGTCTGATGACGAAGGCTCCATGCTTAAACCTGATGAAAAAAATTAATTACCTATGTTTCAAACCATATCGTGTCGTGTCTTACTTAACTTATATCAATTTTGAAAAGTGCCTTTTTAAAATGCCCATACAAGATTTTTTACGAAAAATACATTTAGCTATAAGTTAGTATTATAAAGTTTTTAAATTGACTGAAAAATATTTTTTTAAATACCCAAATCGTCAGCTTGGAATAAACTATGGAAATTCAAATGTGTCAATTCGGACCTGTGATTGTCACTGTATGTGAATCGTCAGCAATTCAGGCATTGGAGCTTTATCAACAGAATTTTTCTCGATTTATTAATTAACCACCTACTTATACCTACCACAATTGATTTTTGACCTCATTGATATCTCATAAATTATTTTACTGAAATCCCACCCGTCCTTACCACGCGATTGCATTCTAGTGTCAACGAAAGGATCTCAATACACTAGATATAAACACGATTCTTTGAACTAAAACGAAACCATGAAGCCCTAAACATTTCTTGGTAGTTGGTACGTTCGGGTACGTCACCGCGTCCATAAACAAAGTTTACTCGAGTAAAAAGGCAAGTTGCAAGTCTGCAAGTTCCGAGCCACACCGCGCCTGGCACCCCTTGGGTGGCTAGGAGCCAGACGCCAGTCATTACCGCTTTGAACCGGTTGTAGCAGGATAATATCGCCTACAACCGGGTAATAAGCGGACGTATAGATTACTGTTTACCTACCTGTAGCAGGAAAATTTGCCTTAATCTACTATAATATTTACCTAAGATAAAATACGACTGACTCACGGATACGGGATAACGCATGTAGTGGATGTAGGTATTTGACATCAGTACATTGATAGTCCTTAATCGGAAGAGTACCGTATGTTTGCCGTAACTACATAGCAGGCCCCAGCTATGATCGTTCTAGCAGCGCGTTTTAAGAACTTTTAAGCTTACACATTTAATTTTTGGTACCAAAATGAAAGGCCAAAGCTCAGAAACAAAAAAAGAAGCTCCACAGAAACCGATGATGGTAGGTTTGTAAAAGGTTTGTAAAATTCATCTCTAAAGTGATAGAAGAGAGTACACCAATGCGTGAAAATATTTTTTTTAGAAATCATTGTAGGTATTAGGTATTGTTTAACGTAATGTATATAAGTAGTTAACTATATTCGCACAAGCTAGCGCTGTATTGTTTTAAATCTCGATGTTAAGATTCTCCTTCATGTACGTATATACGAGTATTTCGGTGACAAACGTCATCAGTGCGGTCGTCAAGTGAACAAACCAATAATAGTGTGGTAATTAAATCACATTAGAAACAGTGAATTGGTAATTATTAATTCACAAACAGTAATCAAATGATAAAAAGCCTAAAGGCAAACAATGTCCATTAAACCAACAAAAAGATTTACCTACAAACGACAAACGACAAAATAGCATGTCCACTCGACGATTTAAATAAATCTATAAGAGCGGATATTACACATAAAAAATACACTGACACACAACCCTCTATTAACATAGGCGTATGGCAATATAGCCTCGTGACTAAATGCCATTAGGCATTTCCGACATCACCACACCCTGCTTTCCCCCTTTTCACCCTAAACTATACAACCCTGAGTAAGTATGCCCCAACCCCGATGGGCAGGTCACTTTAATACTCAGACTTGATGTTGTGTTAAATGTTTAGGCAAATGTTTTCGTATGTCAGCATCGTAACGTTCTTCGTTAAAGCTGTGGAGCGATATTTATAAATATATGACTAGCTGTGTTTCACTCGCGTAGATTTAGTTTCATCCTTATTGTCGCGGAACCCTAATTTTTGTAATAAATAAAAGTAGCCTAAGTTACTCCTTGAAACATCAGCTACCTGCCAGTGAAAGTCCTGTTAAAATCGGTCTAGCCGTTTCAGAGATTATCCGGAACAAACAGACAGACAAACAGACGGACAGAGAAAAAAATTAAAACTAGGTTTTTTAGTGTTAGTAGCGTGTATACTTTCATATGCATTTAGTGAAAAGCTGTTATTTTGGAATTACAAACAGACACTTCAATTTTATTTATCTGTATCGATGTATAGATTCTTCTGTACGTGTGTACGTCTATGTCACTGAACTCCTCCTAAACGGCTGCACCGATTTGAATGATTTTGCATGCATTTGTGTGGTGCCCTGGATGGTTTAGATTCACAAATCAGCCCCGGAGAAGGTGCGCACGACAACGTCTTTCGGGTCCGCTAGTTTTTTATATAATACAAAATCATGATTGACTTCTGCGAATATCAATGCAAGCAACCGCTGGTCCTAGAGTCATTAAATTTTTAAGTTGTGTACCTACCTAGTGTAGGCTTTTCTAAAATTGCACCCTTAAGAAGGTCTTGAGAGGGGAAATGGGTACCTGTGCCATTATACTGCCACGCATGCGAAGTTGCGGGCGAAACCTAGTCTCACGCACCCAATTTGTTTTTTATGGAAGTTAAGTAGTAGATTACAAATAAAAAGGCTAAAATATCAGTATCCTTTAACCATGCGTAAGTATAATGAAGTAGGTTATGTATAGACCAGTACCTTAATGATCTCTTAGCGTAAATTACACCAATTTAGGACTTACCATTTCCATTCACGCTGTATTCGTTTAGAAACGTTTACAGTAACTTGTTTAGTTGCAAAATTACAAAGATTGCCGTGGTAAATCCTTTGCGTTGCGATGTAGTAATCCACAGGGGCCGTCACGAGTTATGAGCGCGCAGCGAAAATACTGCGGATACTGTTTTTTTTTTTATTCGCCATACATATCGACGGAGACTCATTACTCGTGACGGGACCTTGTTCTCAATAAATTCTTGGTTACAATCATGCTTGGCCACAGTCGTGACTAATATATTCTGACATCGTATAGCATACGCAACATACATCATATCTAATACATCTATATAGATATATAAAATTGAAGTGTCTGTTTTTAGTTCCAAAATATCAGCTTTTGACTAAATATATGTGAAACTAAGTAGGTATACACCGTACTGATAAATAAAAACCCCCGAAGGGGTAAGGTGTTGCTACAACAATACCCACATTTCACCGTATATGATTAAGTGCCAACGTGACTGAGGGTGAGTCCATCGCCGACTCAGGCACTATACATACGTATTTGAATTATTTCTCAGACACATGCAGGCTTCCTCACGATGTTTTCCTCCACCGCAAAGCACGTTGTGTGAAATCACTGCACATAAGTTTTTAGAAAAATGCATAAGCCCCGCTGGGATTCGAACTTGCGTCGCTTGCGTAACAGACGACTGCTCAAATCCTGAGGCCACAACGCCAAGGCTACAAAATACTATAAACCATAATATTATCAAACTATAACAAATGCGTGGTCTATATTAATTGTAAGCAACCAGCTGGTGGCGGTACAATTATTAATGTAGATAGTGTTCATGAGCCCGCGGACAGATTACCGCTTGCACGGTAGCAATTTCAGGGATGGCAAAAACCGGTAAAAGATATATCGATTATCTTTATTTCAATAAAATAAGTTAAATTCAGGTTTCATACCTAATTTCGAAGATACATTTTGTGATCATAATTTGCTAACTTTTACGGAATTAATTTCCCTGGTCAAATAAGAACTAGTTAAAATTTTGCTAGCTCTTAGATACATAATATTTAATATTGTTAACTACCTACGCTCTACCATCTGTTTGAAAATATGCTGCAATAATCCGTTATTAAGAGAATAATTCTTCAAACAAGCAGGTAAGTAATTATACCAATCAAGCTAATCATTTTTAAGCACATACCCCACATAAGGCAAACATCAATTTCAACTAATTGGATAAATATAAACACTAAAACATCGATATCCATGAAGGACATCACTAGTCGCGTTACAAGCAAATTATCGGTACCCCTTGTTCGACGCCGCGTAATAGCAGGAGCGAGTTTGGTAGCACGCAAGGACGTGCGGAATTACTGCGGACACACTACTGTAGCGGATGGCGAACATAGCATTATATCTGTACCTATATATTAGTTAGCTAATGTAATATTCGGGTGCTTCTTCGATTAAGGCATTCTTTGGTGATTTTCGTGGCAATTTTCAAATTTAATATTTTAATTAATTTCATTTCAGAATCTTAAAATATACTTAAAAGTAACATATTTTATAGAAGAGGCACCTGAAAGAGTGATTGATGATATCAAAGTATTTAAAAAGGTAACATACTATTATCCTCCACTTTATGGGATTTTCACGAAGTATAAGTATATTCGACTATTTTTTAGCTTCTCTAAAGACTTACTAGGGGCCAACTATGAGCTCCTATTGCAATTATCGTTCGTCTATATGATAGTGACAGTGACAGTGATGGTCAAGTCAAATAATCATGGCAATAAGTAACAGAAATAACATTTGAATAAAATTGCAACTCTTTGTAAAATATTTTTATAATAAGTGACTGGCATATAACACCCAGCTCGTCATAGCTTAGTCTCGTATGTCTCATAAAAAGAATAACAAAGTTTGTAAATACAGAAAATGTAGGTTTCTCATTCACTCATGAACAGGATCAAGATAGTTAAGTGCCTACCGAACAGACAGATGTATCCGTACAGTAAATGTAAACATCCTTGAGTTCATACAATTACATAAAAAACCAATAGGTACGTGTTGTCTGTCATAATTTAATTTATTGATCCACAATCTGTCAAACCGAAGCAGTGAGTATAATATTATTTAATAAGGAAATCGAATCAGATTGTGGTCCAATATATAAATATCTATGTTAGCTTTTAGTCGTCTTATTGTACAACAAATTAAGTCTAACTGCAAACAGACTACTTTTGGTCATAATTGGAATTATACCTTGTAAAATGGATTTGTAATTTTTGACAGCAGGTAAAGAACTTAAAGGAAAAACGAATATGAAACAAAATCGAATATACATTTTTACTAGAGTTATTCACTAAGGTTTCTCAGCGTCGCACTCGTCGTCGAGTGTTGGTTTTAAAGATACAAAATTGAATCTTATCCTCTATGTATTATTTATCAATCCTATGATTGACACCAACGCTGAGAAACTTTAGTGAATAACGCGGCAGCTCTAGTAAAAATTTATATTTTTCTATAATATGAATATTCCCTTACGCTTGCTCTAAGGACGATACAAAATGTTTGGTAATGACATAAATCAGTCACGAGACATGTGTCATTCCCGTACATTTAATATCGTTTCTACTATCGAAGCGTGAGGATAATGTAACTTGGTCTACGGGCCCTGGAGTTGAATCGACACTCTGTATAATCGAATCGGTAACTAACGGCATAGGCCATCACTTTTTGGATCTGCCAAAGGGCAACATATTCGTTGGTCAAGGTTTAGTAAGTGTCGATTCTCAACCTATCCGCAATTCAAATTAAAAAACCTAACCCAGATTATGCCAAAATACTAAGAAACTAGTGAGGGAACAAATAAAGTTTAATTTGGAGCATTCAATGATTTATTTATTTATGTTATTATATTAGGTTTGCCAACAGTTCTGACATAAGCCGTCGTGGAACCCTAATATTTTTGATAAATAAAAGTAGCCTGAGTTACTCCTTGAAACATCAGCTACCTGCCAGTGAAAGTCCCGTTAAAATCCGTCCAGCCATTTCGGAGATTACCCGGAACAAACAGACAGACAGACAGAGAAAAAATTTAAAACTTGTTTTTTTTGTGTCAGTAGCGTGTATACTTTCATATGCATTTAGTGAAAAGCTGTTATTTTGGAATTACAAACAGACACCTCAATTTTATTTATCTGTATAGATGTAAATAAGTCAATGTCCAATGGTATAAACGATCTCTTGTTATTATTTGCTAGTTTACTAAGAAGTAATCGGTTGGGTTTGTTTAAATTGCATAATTTTGTCGGCACGCGCCAAATTGGTTGAATTATGTTACTTCTTAGAAAACCGATCGATTAAGCCGCGAACCACTTTGTTGGACGCTTTTTACCCTTTAAACAAATTACTTAAACGCATGCAGTCGCGGATATGAACATGTGTTTACTGTGATTATTTCATTATAGGTATACTTATTTACTGCTAGTTTTCTTTTAATACCTATGCTGTACCTACAAATTATCAATACATCTATATTTATACAGATAAATAAAATTGAAGTGTCTGTTTGTAATTACAAAATAACAACTTTTCACTAATTGCATATGAAAGTATACACGTTACTGACATAAAAAACATTTTTTTAATTTTTTTTCACTGTCTGTCTGTCTGTTTGTTCCGGGTAATCTCCGAAACGGCTGAACCGATTTTAACGGGAATTTCACTGGAAGGTAGCTAATGTTATAAGGAGTAACTTAGGCTACTTTTAATTTTACAAAAACATAAGGGTTCCCTCTCTTCTCTACGCGGGTGAAACCGCTTGGCACAGTTAGTTTATCATATACATCGTTGTATAACTTGAAATAGTCTTAGACTCTTCGAAACAAAACATATCTTCTATACAGATAAATAAAATTGAAGTGTCTGTTTGTAAATCAAAAATAACAGCTTTTTACTAAACGCATATGAAAGTATACACGCTACTGACACTAAAAAACCAAGTTTTAAAATTTTTCTCTAATGTCTGTCTGTTTGTTCCAGGTAATCTCCGAAACGGCTGGACGGATTTTAACGGGACTTTCACTGGTAGGTAGATGATGTTTCAAGGAGTAACTTAGGCTACTTTTATTTATTAAAACTATTAGGGTTCCGCGACAATAAGGATGAAAATAAATTAACAGCTAGTCTATAATATAAAAAATAATCGCTGAATGTGTTGCTAAGCGCAAATCTCGAGAGCAGCTGAACCGATTTTGCTAATTCCTTTTTTAGAATATTCCTTGAAGTACGAGAATGAAAAATGAAAATGAAAATGAATTATTCAGTTTAGGCCCTGGTAAGGCACTTATGAACGTCGAGGAATTTACCCGGTGGTAAATTCCTCGACGTATTCCATACCGGTGTATGGTAATGTAATGGTTCTTAAAGAGAGATTTTTTTTTAAATTCCCTGAATCGGTCGATAAACAACACTTTTCTGTACTCGATACAATCGATTAGTAATAAAAAAAATATAAGAATCGACTGTTAAGCGGTACGAAGTTCGCCGGGTCAGCTAATTAATTATAAACATACATTCTAATACCTAACATTCCCACATGTTGTACTCGGCTAATAAAAAAATTACATAATTGCAAACAATTTTGCTACGAACCATGTTTAGATTTATCGATATGAAATTAACAAGCCCTTATCAACTTTATTACATCACAAAGATAAGAAAAGCACATCATTGTGTCTGTCTCCCATCCGTCTAGAGGGAAGTTGAAACGGTCGCTGACACCGGTTTTTTGATTCATCGATATTGTTGTCACTTCCCTATCCTAGTAGTGGGGAAGTTGGAACTTTCAATACGAAAGGCAGGTACTATGTAGAATATTATGTAGTTTGGATGGAGTACCTTTTCGGAATCGTCACTCAACGATCGATCCGCTAAAGGCAGATAATATTTTGTGTAAATAAATATAAATGTACAATAAGGTAAAAATACATCTAATAAACTGGTCAAATTTAAGAAGACACACCACTTGAATGTGAACCTAGTATTAAATTGGGTTTCAGCCGCTAACATCCAGCTATAATAGGAAATAATGTTAAGTAGCTATTTTTTTTTGCCATCAATGTATGATTATTGAAGCAGCAAACATCAACTAGGTACTAAGCAAATTTTTCGATAAGAATTGATAGTTTGACGAGGCAAATTTTCTACGATTTCTACGAAGATATAAAATGTATGTGCTGTAAAGCGTTCATTTCCATGAATACAATTTATTGATAATTGTACCTGTATATATAGTAATTGTATGATTCTTTTTATTTTAAACCAGTGTATAAAAAACACACTTTTCCTACTAATTAATGCGCAATGCGGTAAGTGAAATGAATTGAAAATGCACCGAAAAACAAAACTGAATAAACGTAACAAACAACTAAGTAGTATACACCTTCCTCATTGTATTGCGAATTATAAAAAACAGTAGATTCCTACATTGATGAATTTATAGATTTATTATCAGTCAATTAAATTAATTATTTCAGTTCCCAGTGTGTTTTTGTGAAGTAGGGAACCCAGCAGCATTTTATGTGCTTTTTTACGACGGTATTTTTGAATTTCTTAAATTTATAAATATGCAAAATGGTGCAAAATTTTATAAATATTTAGGCATATGGGTATGTACTTGTCTGTCTACCCCTTTCGGGACCCTTTTACTGAATATTCAATTAATAGAAAAATTTATTGAGTCAAAGTGACAGATTGTGTATATCTGACAGAATCGTCATCTTACTTAACAAAACTTCACTGACTGAGAATTTTTATGATCATTAATTATTTTTCCTTTGATTTCAGAAGCATGATAACTCGATCTAAAGAAATTAAGAAGCAGACATAAGTTTTTGACATAATTTCAATGTTAACGAATTTCGTTGGGTAGGTTAATTAGCGTGATTGGGAATAATCCGCCATCTTTGGACACATGTAATACGTCAACGATGAAACATGAAACCTACACACCTATTATAAATACAGTTATCCCTACTAATATTATAAATGTGAAAGTAACTCTGTCTGTCTGTTACGCATTCCCGCTTAAACCTCTCAACCGATTTTGATGAAATTTGGCACAGACAATCTTGAGACCCTGAGAAAGGACATAGGCTACCTTTTATTAAATATATTAGGTTTCCGCGACAATAAGGATGAAACTAAATCTACGCGGGTGAAACCGCGGGGCACAGCTAGTATAAAATGCAGACTAAAAGAAAGACCAATAACCATGGATTAGATCATTGCAAATGATTAACTGTGCGCGAAGACTGGAGTTGGTACCTAACTGTTTTATCATGAGGTCTAAAGTAAAGAGGCACGCGATAATTGCTTTTGTAAATCGCTAATGAGATTACTTAGCCTAGAAATGGAGATTCAGTTTACATTAAGCTTGCTTCAACTCGCTTTGCCAGTTCCAGGGTTCAATAAAAATACTATCTTTATTAAGTAGAAATTAGATGTTGGAAAACCATTTAAGGTAGGCATGTGAAGTTCACTTCGAATCAATTATCTATACATACGCCATTACTGACTATATCAACTGTTCAACTGATATATATCAACACACAGCCTAAACCACTGGTCCTAGAGATATGAAATTTTGAGGTTTTTGTTGTACCTAGCTAGGTATGTACTAAAAAAGTTTTTTTTTTAAATTTCAGCTCTAGGGGGGAGGAAGGGAGGTTGGATTTTTGTCAGTTGATAATATCGTCGCGATTTCCGTATCTTAGAGTACCATTAAAACGGAGACGAGTGATTGCCTAAAACTAAAATAATAATTGACTGTTCTCCTAATGCGGGCATTCACTCGTCTCCGTTTTAATGGTACTCTAAGATACGGAAATGGGCTCCTACAAACTTAGATTCCGAATGTATAACAATTATTGCAGGATACGAATATTAGGGGACCAGTGGGTCCTGACACATTTTACTCGGGATATCGTTCACGAAAAATTTTTTTACGTTCTCAATGTCCGTCAACGGGAATAAGACTGTCTGTATTCCAAATTATAGCTAAATTGATTCAGCCAATCAGTCGTAAAAGGTGATAAACTTACAGACATCGTATGCACTCAGAAGATAGCCACACGCCCCGACAACCTGGGGCTGACATGACCTCTTATTGCCCTGCTATTATGAGACAGATGTATATGTATAAGTCTGTCACTGTCACACAGTGGAACTATGATGGCAATAAGAGGTTGTGGTATAGCTCCTTTTCCGATTTATAATACAAATATCACATGGATTTCAAACAATGACTCTGCTTTAATTTATGACTTGAACCATAAGCTAAAAGACTAAGCCATTTTTTTCTGCGAAACAATAGGAAGGAAGCTTTTATCCACTAATGTTACCCATACCATTGTTATGTTACATACCGTAATACGCACCAGTCGCACTATTAAATCGCTCTCACGTGGATTGTATCACATTTATGAATTATTTACTCTTATATAGAATCGTACTTAAACCTAAAGTCACATCGTTCTTCTTATCTATACAGATAAATAAAATTGAAGTGTCTGTTTGTAATTCCAAAATTACAGCTTTTCAATAAATGCAAATGAAAGTATACACGCTACTGACACTGAAAACCCAAGTTTTAAATTTTTTCTCTGTCTGTCGGTCTGTCTGTCTGTCTGTCTGTTTGTTCCGGGTAATCTCTGAAACGGCTGGACGGATTTTAACGGGACTTTCACTGGTAGGTAACTGATGTTTCAAGGAGTAACTTAGGCTACTTTAATTTATCAAAAATATTAGGGTTCCGCGACAATAAGGATGAAACTAAATCTACGCGGGTGAAACCGCGGGGCACAGCTAGTATTAAAAAAATATTATTGCGCAATACCTAGTCATTTTATGAGTCTGTCTGTAAGACACGACGCGAATAAAATACATGCCAGTATCTCCACTATTTTCCTCCACTCCACTCCACTGAGCGCTCATATCTCGTGACGGCACATGCTAAAGCTTTCAATTGTGGCGAAAATTTGGTTCCCTTTTGTGAACGCGTGAGCGAGACTCGCTTATTACGCAAATCATCAATTATTACATTAATACAATATAGGTCCTGTCACGAGTTATGATCGCTGATCTTATGCGCAATAGTCATTTTGTGAGCCTGTCCGTCTGTCTGTATACATATACATGCCCAGTTACGCCCACTATTTTCTTTGAACGCTCAAACTCGTCACGTGCCCTGAGACTTCTATTCAATTGAATTTCAAAATGTCTGTATAATTTGTATCCATTTCTTCTTCATATCTTCAGCTGATCTTCCCCTTATTGTGATTCCCACGTTGATGTGACCACACTGTGCTGAGGCATCAGGAAACTCACGGGTATTGTACAAACTCCTGTGAATTCTCCCAGTGCCAAGGCACAGCATGGTCATATTGTCTTCTTCTCCAAATTTTTATTCTTCTATTTTCAACTTCAGGAATATGATACATAATTATTGACATTGCAAACACTTTTTTCAATGTAAAAAAAACATACAGTCGAATTGTGAACGTCCTACTTTTTTGAAGTCAGTTAAAAAGATTGGCGCTTTTGAGAATATTATAAAACGAATATAAAAATTAACACAGGTGCCGCCACGAAATTTTAGCGCTCAGAAAACATAATGGGGGTAACTGCGCATGTATTTTAATCACTTCGCGTCATACAGACAGACAGAGAGAGGCAGGTCAGCGCTCATAACTTGTGACGGCACCCGTACTGATAGTTCAGGAGTGTGAGAGTGACAGATGTATACACGTCATATACTTCACCTGTCTCATAATTTGAGCCAAAGTATCATGGCAATAAGAGCTTAATGGTAAGGCTGTACCCAAACCACTCAACTATGGGACGTTTGAATCTACTTCTATCATTATCTCCCTGGCCTTATCCCATACTTTTTTTTGGGGTCGGCTCTTGATTCAACCCGATATGGCTGATCACCTGATGTTTATACGGAGCGACCCCTTTTTGGCGGAAAATCTGTGATCCCAGATCACCATTAAACCAGTGTCAGATTATTTTAGACTGAACTGTAATTATTGCCAAAGATTTAATTGGCATTTGGGACCGACTGCTTAACGTGCTCTCCGAGGCACGTAGGGAACTCGGGCGGTCACCTATCCAATTACTGACTAGGGGCAGGGTTACTTCGGTGATCGAATGATATGCGCAATAGCAACTGTGCTACGAGCCACCTCGTAACCAAACCACTCTCCTCTATCATAAGAGTATCCATCATTACAATAGATATCTGTGATGCACCACAAAAGATGCCGGGAAATTGCGCGAGACTTTGGATACTTAGTTACGGTTAGTCGTAACCACGACAAAACCGCAAATATCCGCATCAACCGACTTTACCGTTTAATTCCATATTTTCACGGTGATTTGGTATTGGACACTTGACAACACTGGTTGTCAAAATTTTCATTTTTGTTTTTTAGGACTGATAGCTTAGGGGTCAGTTTTGTACCGTAAAATAAAATTGAACTTCAAAGCTAAGCAGTTATCAATACTTCGCGCTTCTTAAAAGATCATAGTTGGCCCCCTAGGTAATCCTTACTTGTTTATTAAAATTGCGATTTATAATAAATGTTTGATTTTCATATATGACACACGTTTATTTCAAAATTCTTATAAATAGTTATTCGAGCAACTCGTGATCTCAACTTATGAGTTGAGATCACATGTCGAATTGTTCCTTCCCTTGTTTTTT
This sequence comes from Watsonalla cultraria, assembly GCA_964035505.1. Classification (NCBI taxonomy): domain Eukaryota; kingdom Metazoa; phylum Arthropoda; class Insecta; order Lepidoptera; family Drepanidae; genus Watsonalla; species Watsonalla cultraria. The sequence continues at coordinate 4,328,931 of OZ037732.1, read as the reverse complement.
GCAGTTTAGAATGATCGCAGGATTGAGTCCTGTCTAGTATTAGAATATTTCCTATTATTTTAAGATCTATACAGATAAATAAAATTGAAGTGTCTGTTTGTAATTCCAAAATAACAGCTTTTCACTAAATGCATATGAAAGTATACACGATACTGACACAAAAAAACCAAGTTTAAATTTTTCTCCGTCTGTCTCTCTGTCTGTCTGTTTGTTCCGGGTAATCTCTGAAACGGATGGATGGATTTTAACGGGACTTTCACTGGCAGGTAACTGATGATTCAAGGAGTAACTTAGGCTACTTTCATTTGTTAAAAATATAATAGAAAAATTTAATAAGTATCTTACCTCATAAAGGTTTGCTTGAATATCTGAAACAAATGAAAATGAAAATTATTAAAACATTCTCCACAAAAAAATCATTAAATGGAGCATTTCAACGATCAGGTAACGTAGTCCTCTTATTCCTTAACAGTTAATTAATACTCCTTACAGCTGTGTCTCGTGGTTACACCCGAGTTTCAACCATGGGTGTCTTCTATATCGCTCACTATTTTTTTTATATGAGGACTAATTGTGCCCGCCGCTTGGCCTGCGTGGCAGTATGATTTCACTCACAAAGTTTCAACTGCCACTTAATCCCTTCGGGGTAGAATTTCCGAAAACACACCCACCAAATGTAATGTCTCTAGGACAAGTGGTTTAGAATAAGCGTTGATATATGAGTTAGATATTGAGTATATAGATAGCCATACATATAAATCATATCATCTCCCTGGCCTTATCCCATGTTGGGGTCAGCACTTGATTCAACCCGATGTGGCTGATCACCTGATTTTTATACGAAGCGACTGCCATCTGACCTTCGTAACCCCTTTTTTCGAGGAAAATCGGCAATCTGGGTTAAACCAGTTGTCAGACTTTCTTAGGCCACTGACTGACCTGTAACGATTGCCAAAGATGTTAAATTGGCAACCGGGACCGACGGCTTAACGTGCTCTCCGAGGCACGGAGGGAACTCGGGCGGTCACCCATCCAACTACTGGCTAGGCGTATGGTTGCTTAACTTCGCTGATCGCATCATATGCGCAATAGCGACTGTGCCACGAGCTCCTCTATATACAGTATAAATCATAATATACAGTCGTAAATTAATTAAATCCAAACCTCATAAACCGGATTAAGTAAGTGTTTCCAGTCAATCAGCGCGTTAATCTTATCGCCGAGCCAATTATCCACTTCGCAGGACTAAGATGGCGTATTCAATAATATTATTTACATAAACGTAGGCTGGGAATGGCAGGTATAAATATTGAAATATTATTTGTAATACAACTAACAACAGGTAACTTGAATAAGTGAATTGAATAAGTAACTGTCATATGACTGGCTTACACGATTCAACTTACTAAGTGACAAATAAATTCAATACAAGTGTGGTACCTACTATTCTAGCGGCTAGATACATAATTGGAGATCCGGGGTTAATCATGATCGTATTAATCTACAATTGGCAACTTGTATGCTCACACGATCCCAGAAGAGTCCCCGAATGGATTAGGTGTGTTACAACGCTCGCTTTCCACTGCAGATTTAGTGCCAACGTGATGGTGAGTCCATCGCCGTCTTACGCCCCGGGGTCTTACTATCATCATTATAGCAGTGAAGTCTTAGTAACTTCTTAGTTTTGACGATTAATTTTGGTACCACAAAATGGGCCTACTCGCTTTCTCCGAAAAACGAAGCTTCGGCCGAAAGTTCGCAAAGTTCCTACCACGGTTATTATTCGTTCTAAAATTACGTCCGAACGTGGTCCGCTAGAAAATTATTTGATGTTTATATTTTCTAAACCAACTTTAATTAAATTATTAGATGAAGAAAAATTTGAGTTTGATAAAAACAAAGCGATAATGAAACTACGTTTAATTTTCGTACGTTCACGAAGTTTCGTTTTCGGAGAAAGAGAGTAGACCCGCAGTTACGATACGATCTGCTTAAACCGACGATGGTAGGCCCCCTGTACTACATTACTTCTTTCAATTTCTTCCCAGACATTTACAGATTTCCTCACGATCCGCCTCCGTAAAGCTAGTGATACTGCATCACTGCACATAAGTTTTTAGAAAAACTCATTGGTACACACCGCTGGGATTCAAACTTTCGTCGCTTGTGTGTGTCCCCTCCTACTCTTCATTGAAAATGACGACCTTACTCACATCGTCAGATACAACTCTTAAGATAACGTTATATAGCTGTAGTCTTCTGTAAGGCGGAGGTACAGTCCTCATTCGGACAGCTCCGAATTTCAAACGATAGATGCCGTTATGTCCTACCTACCTTACTGTTTTCACTAACTACATTAATATGCTCACGCCTGTATTCCTCGAAGGGGTAGGCAGAGGTGTTCTTATAGTAAACCCATATTTGGCCTTTGATGAGGGAAATCTAAAAATGAGGGCTATCCGGGCTCCGGGCTGCTGCTGTTATTACAGATGGAAAATTCTAACAAAACTTTGCCCGAAGTGGATCGAACCACAGTAGCACTTTCAAACAGTTTCATTAACTAATGCCGCAGAATATATAAAAGCCTTATTGACAAGGCTGTTCTATCATCAATTGTGGACTGGAAAAGTCGAATACTTATTATTAAGGACACAAATAGCATAGCACAATGAATTGATAGGTTTCACTGAGTCACTGTGCTTTTAAACTAATGACAATTTGATTTTGATTAATGGTATTCCTTTAATGGAGTTCTTTGATGTATTCGAAGTCAATTTTACTTTAACATTATTACTGACTGGTTAATCATAGCCCATTGTCGAAGAGACTTACTTATTCTAGAAATGTTGGAAGAAGTGTAGAACGAGTCTCCTGCAGGCCTAGACAAAGTAACATTCAAAATGTATGGAGATGACATAAATCAGGCACGTGACATATGTCATTCACCTGTATTGTGTATCGTTTCATTAGCGAAATGCAAGGATAATGTTACTTCTCAAATGGCCCAGGGCCTGATGTCGTATTCTGATGTCGTATGATATCTATTTCTGTGTTACAACTATTTTTATAGAAGGGTCTTTCATATAAGCAGATAATATGTAATCTGATGAACAATCAATGTTATAATATATCCTTATAAACGCAAAGGGGATCAGACATCTGCGCAGGAGATATTAAAGTGCACAAGTGCGCAAAAACAAGTGCACTCTTTATTCCCTCACTCTCACTGTTCGATGGTAGGCAATCCGACACGACCAGAGAGATCAGGCGTAGGACCACCGGTTTTTTGTGTAACATTTCCAAACTCCGGGTATTTATTGCGAATGTCTTATACCTAATATCGATTTTCGACACAACCTACAATCGAAGCCGGGTCTCGTAATCTTCAGGCGGACAGGCCAACTGTTATACCAATGAGGAAGTATACCTAATTATATAAATCAAACTTCCTATAAGCAGGTATACTAGCGACATATATCAATCAAGTATTTTGATAACTGTATTGTATTGTTATTGCATCCAAACAAAATAATTATTTGTGCCATAACTCAAGTCTATTTCCATTCACTAAATTATTTCAAGTTCTACCTTCCACGTCCATTGTTATCATTTCAAAGAAAAAGCTAAACAACTAACGATAACCTGAATTCAACCTTCGCTTGTAAGCATTAAGGTGTATATTTGAAATAAAAGGGTTTGTTGTTACCGGTGTTGCTAGGCAACGGTTTAAAAAAACAAAGGTAGAATAAATCAAGTCGCGTTTTCACCGTTTGTGAGTTAATGGTAATCAAGCAAATGGGGATTCTATTTTTGCTTGTTAGGTAACATTTAATGGTGTTGTTAGGGAAATTTAGATTATACAAAAAATATTATGGAAAGCATACATAAATTAGAGGTACCGCGATGCGGTCACGGGTTTCGAGCGCTGAAGTAATTTCTTGAGGGAGGTTTACACTATGGAAGGACGCGTTGGAGTACAAACGCACGCTCCCATCTTTATCTAGTCCATTCTAATTTGTCCAACATGAATTTTAAGGATTTTAACGTCTAAAGATCCAATCACGTACTGAAAGTGAATAGATTTTGAGCAATCTGATACTTATAATCATTATTATAAAGAGGAAAGATGTGATTGTTTGTTCGTATTAAATAAGCTCCGAAACTACTGCGCCGATCTTAAAAAATCTTTCAGCAATGGATAGCTACATCATCAGCGAGTAACATAGGCTATATTTTATCCCTGTACTGACACGAGACGTACGCTAGTATGAAAATGAAAATGATTTATTCAGTTTAGGCCCTGGTAAGGCACCTACCAAGGTATGGAATAATTAAGGATTATCGTTATAGGTCTAGTGAATAATTTGATTACTAGAAAAACTACTAGAAAACTAGTGATACTCTAGATTTTATGTAAATAGAAGTTAACGCCAAGTTCATTAAAAAAACAGGTCATACAATACAAATACTGCTATAAATCACTGGATTAGTAATTCCGAAAAGAAAATTCCAAGGGAAAATGTTCCTTAATAATTATTAATGGTCGAAGGCATATTTGATCCATTAATCAGTTCTGCGTCAGGCATGGCCTTCACAAGTAGTGCGTGCTATGAATCACAAAAGTCACACAATGGAAATGATCAACATTTAAAGCCAATAGGCAGGGAGTTGATGGTTCATAGGACACAATAAACCCTTTGTATTTTCTTATCTATACATCTATACAGATAAATAAAATTGAAGTGTCTGTTTGTAATTCCAAAATGACAGCTTTTCACTAAATGCATATGAAAGTATATACGGTACTGACATGACAAAACCAAATTAATTTTTTTTCCTCCATCTGTCTGTTTGTTCCGGCTAATCTCCGAAACGACTGGACCGATTTAAGCGGGACTTTCACTGGCAGATAGCTGATCTTTCAAGGAGTAACTAATGCTATTTTAACAAAACTATTAGGGTTCCGCGGGACAACCATGAAACTAACTCTACGCGGGTTAAACCGCGGGGCACAGCTAGTATTATATAAATAAAAACCAAATGCTGTTCCTTATAGTTGCCTTCTCGAACGAATAAGTCACATTAAGGTTTGTCATCTTTAAACAGTTAAATTGTGAATCATCGAAATCAATATACTTAGTTTGCATTACAGTTGAATTGATACTTGCTGATGCACCTGTATTCCCCATGAAGGGGTAGTTTGGAGGTGTGCTTATACTACACCCACATTTTCCAAGTTATGTTTATGTCCCATGTAATAGGGGGCGAAGAGGCATTAATCTGAACTCTGGGCGGCTACTGTGAGACAACAGATGGAAGAACCCTATACATTTCGTTCAAACGGGGATCGAGAGTGTTCTGCAGTAGCGTTTACAACGACTACGCCAACGAAACAGGCTAGTCGAGTCGATACTGTATAATCTAATAACGATTATAGTCACGTTAAGGTTCTATCATAAGGCAACCTGCAACCAACCTTCACGAGAAAAAGTTGTCTACCAAATAATTTGCAAGCTAAATATTAAAATCCATGAGTTTAGCATAAGGAGAGTTAGTCCAGGATAAAGAACTACAATTGTGTTATATCACTTTTCCTAAAGATATTCTCACGTTATTACGTCATACAAAATGTATACAATAAAGGGCCGCCCTAACTCCCTATTATGGTAACAAGATGTCCTTGTGAATAGGTGATCCCTAAAGGGCGGGGAACGGTGACCTGACCTACTAAAATGTATCGCTTGAGTGACCTCCCTAGCGGGCCAAGCGTTCTTTGTATACGTTAACCTTTTACTACGCTTTGCTTGAAATCTAAATATTATAAAACACTAGCTGACCCGACAGACGTTGCCCTGTCTTAATTATGAGAATGCAGCACGTATTCTGTCAATTCTATGTCAAACGTCATAAGGTTACATCAAAAAGTTTTTATTGTCAAACATTTTATTGTAAAGCGCTAAGGTTAGATTTAAGAAGAAAGAAATAATGTTATATGGTGGTTAAGTATTCTTAAATTTTCAAATTTCCACTCAATTTTCTTAGTTACTTCTTTCATAAGAACCATCTCCTGACAATAACGAACACAACATTTTTTTTTTATCGAAATCAGTCCAGCTGTTCACCCGTGATGTCGTGACCAAGGGAAATGGGAATTCATTATTATATATATAGATATACTATGCTCACGCCTGTATCTTATGTGGGAAAGCAGATACCACTGTTAGCCATCAGTAAGTTATTCTTTCGTTTCATCCACTTACATTAATCGCTGCAACTCTCCTCTGTGTCCCAAGCTGATACGCTTTTTTTGTATGAAGGCGTAAAACTGCCACTTAAATGCTTTTTAACGTTCGAGTGAGGAAGATACGTAGGTGATATCATCAACGTAAGAACATGTTAGAACCTATACTTGAGGCACTGAATGCTTACACAGTTCCGAATGTGACCTTTTTGAAAATATTATTTATTAATCTTCATGTTAGTTCTTCTTCGCTCACAAAATACGTCAACGTTAAATATCTCGTTTCAGCTACAGAAAGCAGCCGCTTAATGGTCGATAGCCATAAGTGTCACTCGTACGTTACCTACCTTTAAAAAAATGGAAAAACAGTGCAGATAAACTAAATTACTTATTCTGCTAATAATATATAAAAATAAATATTTAAATACATAAGTAATATAGAAATGTATGATCTCAAAAAAATGTGTTACCTATTATAAATAAACCTAATTGCATAGCTTAATAAATAAGTATATAAATGTATCTTATTGTGGTGTAATAAATATAATTTAAATTTTAACTAAGTAGTTCCTCTCAAATAGCTGTGCCTAACAGGGTTCTTAGTTATCTGTATTACCACTATAAGTAATCTATTTTAAGATTGTGTGTAAATATGATAATAATGATAATAAGCCTTTTATTCCGAATTTTTACAATGTTTCATTCTACTACATAATCACTAATGCCTTAATCACAATAAGTCCCTAATTTCGGTGTGCCTTACGGCATTGGCCTCCTCCAATGACTTCCACTGTTTCCTATCGATTGCAATTCTTAGCCAAAATGATACTAACTTGCAATAAATTTATGAATGTGAATATGAATATGATAACATAATTATTAAGATATCGATATTTGGCTAGGATCTTTAGTAATTCATTAGTTCATTATTTCTAATCAAATGAGAAATTAAAGCAATATGCTATAAAGCATTTAAAATATGTTCGTTATTTTTTCCCATGCCACGCCGCGTGACCACGCAGGGTAACTACCCTCTAATTAATTGACTCCCTCAAGCAATCACGAGACCATTACATAATTAAGCACGTCGTAGGGGTGACTACGGGTTCCATGCATAATTGCCATTTGAGTTGTTTAAAAAAATATAAATAATGAATTAATTTATATTATTAACTAGGTGTGCACCGCGGTTTTACCCACGTAGATTTAGTTTCCCGCGGAACCCCAATGCTTAAATAAAAAAAGTAGCCTAAGTTATTCCTTGAAACATCACCTACCAACCAGTGAAAGTCCCGTTAAAATCCGTCAAGCTGTTTCAGAGATTACCCGGAACAAATCGACAGAGAAAAATTTTGTGTTAGCTGTGTTTAGGTAAGTGTATTTGCACATAATAAAATAATTTACTGACTATCGTGTTTTTTTTTTAATTTTAATTTAATTTCTATAGTTGATTTAATTTTGCATGCTTTACACCACAAAGGGGGGTGGGGGGGGGGTGGGGGGGGGGCAATCGTAGGCCTAGGGCAGCCAACAAATAATTGAAATAGTTTTATAATAACAAAATCAAAATCAAAATCAAAATCAAATATATCTTTATTCGATTAGACTTCATACAAAGTACTTTCAAATCGTCAGAATGACACAATTACACAGGATTATACATGCTACCGCCAGGTTCGGAAGGTTGATTTTACTGAGAAGAACCTGGCAAGAAACTCAGTAATTACTCTTTTAAAGAATATTATACAGTTTTAAAAATACAAAATAAATTGTTCAAGCAACTATAAGCCCATGGACACAGTTCTAATGCTCAATTGTCAAAAATAAAAACTAAAAATATAGTACAAATATATGTGAGCATGGCAAATTCCAGCCAGTCAAAGCAAAATTAAGATTAATTAATTGTAGCAAAAGTACAGTGCCAATGGGATTATTTACAAACATTATCAGGTACATCCCAGGCTCCCTTATCACAAATATAATCACTTACAGTATAATATCCTTTTTCAAGCAAAACTGATTTAATTGTTTCTTTAAATTTGTTGAAGGGCAAGTTTACAATTTTTGTTGGTAATTTATTATAGAAGCGTGTGCTCTGTCCTAAAAATGAGCCATGCACTTTTTGTAGGCGATGCGCAGGCACTACAATTTTATGTTTGTGTCTTGTGTTTACGTTATGCACATCACATTTCCTTTGAAACGATCCAATGTTTTGATGCACAAATAATAAGTTAGCTAAAACATACTGTGAGGCCACTGTCAAAATTCCAATTGATTTAAATTTTTCCCTTAACGATTCTCGCGGTCCCAAATTATATATAGATCGTATAGCCCTTTTCTGTAGTGTGAATATAGAGTCTATATCAGCAGCTTTGCCCCAAATTAAAATAGCATAGGACATAACGCTATGAAAATAAGAAAAATATACAAGTCGAGCTGTTTCTATGTCGGTGAACTGTCTAATTTTTCTAATTGCATAAGCTGCGGAGCTGAGTTTTCCTGATAACTTGGATATATGTGGGCCCCACTGAAGTTTATTATCAAGGGTTACACCTAGAAATACTACAGAATCTACTATTTCCAAAGTTTCACCATTTACCATGACCTTTGTATCAACAGGTTTGACGTTTGGTAAAGTGAATTTAATACATTTATTTTTTTTGGCATTTAAAACTAAGTTATTTACATTAAACCATTTCAATACATGATCAAGTGCACTGTTTACATCTTCATAATTCGTTTTGGCTCTGTCGACTTCAAACAAAAGAGATGTGTCATCAGCGAACAGTACAATATCACACGTATTCTTTACTAAATTTGGTAAATCATCACCCGACAAAATACTATTTAAGTAGGTGTTAACGCGCAAGCCAACTTCACGTCAATCGAAACGTTCCTAGCTGCTTGCAGCTAACTTCGCGTCCCCCCACCATACTTACCTGTCGTCCTCTCGCTGCGACCGACTACGCATTTAACGTGTACCTATTGTAATATTGTAAAAAACAAGAAAATAAACGATACAAGAGATGAAATAAAGCTGTCATTCAACACCCTGAACTGCCCGCCTTCTCCTCCTCAACATAAGTGGTCCATCGGAGCCAAATTCTGCCAATCAAGCGCAGATCACATACGGAAGAAGCGAACCATACGATAAAGCGACATACGATACGAAACGGAGTAATCAGCGTGGCAAACGGTGTATTTTCGGTAAGACGGCCACTAGTTTCCTTCCCAACTTCTTTGCCTACCTGTGCTAATAGCATTCTATCTGCAAATTCCAGTTGTCAGTGTTTCAACCGGCCGCCATATTGTCGTGGATACTGCGCAAAGTTTACTGCACGTGGCTGTTAATCAACCAAAACTGTAAGTACTCTGTGTTTTCTCATCATCCACCAAAATGAGCACCGAAAGATTGGCAATTCCAGACAAATCTCCCAAAAGTGCAAATTCTAAAAGTGATGACCTCCTACACACTTTCAATAAAAAAAGGGGTGTCATTAGAGGCAGATTAACGGCATTAACGAAATATATTAACAATTTAGATAAAAATGATTTAGCTTCCAACTCAAATAAACGAGGGGAATTAAAATTACGCCTTGAGGGAGCTTCCAAAATGTTCAATGACTTTGATTCAATACAAAGTGAAATCGAAGTGTCAGTAAATGATCATGAGCTTTTTCAACAATTAGAATTACGCGAAGGCTTTGAAAGTGCATATTATATCATTATAGCTAAAGCTAAAAGCTTGCTTTCCTTTAGTGAAACCGCTACAAGCTCACATTTTAGTTCACATGCTGTAAAGCTGCCTACCATAGCTATGCCAACCTTTGATGGATCATATGAGCACTGGCTGGAGTACAGAGATACATTTCTCTCTTTAGTTCATAATAATGCAGATATTTCTTCAATACAGAAATTTCATTACCTAAAGTCTTCTTTAAAAAGCGTCGCAGCATTGGTAATTGATTCCTTAGAGTTTTGTTCAAACAATTATACAGTAGCATGGGATTTAATTTGCAATAGGTACAATAATACTAGGTTGTTAGTACACAACCACGTCAAAGCCCTATTCTCTATTCAAAATCTAGTTAAAGAATCTCCCATTCATATTCGAAAATTAATTGATACGATATTGAAAAACCTACGCGCTTTAAAATTACTTAACGAACCGGTAGACTCGTGGGATACACTCATTATATATATTGTAGTCTGTAAACTAGATAGCAGCACAGAACGCGAGTGGGAACAATATCGCGGTTCCATACATGCCACCGAGTCAGACAAAGACAGTACACCGGTAGTTAAAGTTGACCATTTACTTAAATTTCTTAAAGATAGGGCGGACATGTTAGAAACTTTATTGGTTACACATAGCGCTCACAATAAAGCGAATAAACAATTGCCAATATCTAAGGTTCACTGCCATGTGTCACCAGTTTCACACAATACGAATAACTCACAACAACACTTTAAAAAACCAATACGCGCTTGCATACTATGTAACTATCATCACCCAATCTACACTTGTCAATCATTTATTAACTTCAATTTACAAGACAAACTAAAATTCGTACGCGATAACAACCTGTGTGCTAATTGTTTACGCGCAGGTCATTCAGTGTCTAACTGTAGGTTCGGTTCATGCCGCAAGTGCAATCAAAGGCATCACACAATGATCCACACGGAACAGCTGATCGCCGCCGCGACCACAGCTAGCGATAATAACAAACCGGTTTCTCAATGCGAAAACAACTCTTCCGATGCGACTGTCGCTGCACAATATACGTACGCACATACTTCACACTTAAATACACAATGCGAACAATTATTAACTAGTGTGAATCCTGTGTTGTTGTCAACGGCTCAGGTGGAGATAATAACTAATACCGGTAAATATCATGTTGCACGCGCTCTGCTCGATTGTGGGAGCGAACGATGCTTCATTACAAAGCGATTATGCGATTTACTTAACACTCCTACGATACAGTCCACTACACACATAAAAGGTGTTGGAAATTCAATAACACACAGCTCGCAAAGGTGTGATATTGAAATTAAAGCGATGGCCAGCACTTTCATTACGCGTTTACAATGTTTTGCATTACCTGAGATAACTTCTTGTTTACCACCCGTTTACATACAAAGCGATCTTTTACAATTACCCAACAACATTAAGTTAGCCGATCCACATTTTAACGAAAGTCAAAACATTGATATTTTAATCGGTGCAGACATGTTTTGGGACTTATTGAGTGAAGGACGGATGCGCCTTAAAAATGGACCCTTCCTTCAAAATACAAAGCTAGGGTGGATTATTTCAGGACTCATACATACAAATAAATCAAAAGGCAATAATTTAATTCATTGCAACTTCACACAATCAATTGACACTCAATTGAAAATGTTTTGGGAACTTGAGGAGCTACCAAAAGCTAATATTTTAAGCGAAGATGAGATGGCATGCGAAAAACATTTCATCGAAAATACGATGCGAATGGCTGATGGTAGATTTTGCGTCAAAATACCTCTCAAGCGTTCTCCTGACAGTTTAGGCGATACATATGCGATAGCTGAACAGCAGTTTTTATGTCTTGAAAAACGATTACAGCGTAACACTGTATTTAAGAAAATGTATGCGGATTTTATGAAGGAGTACGATGATTTAGGACATATGACTCGAATAGATACATACGATAAGCCATATTATATCATGCCGCATCACGGCGTTTTTCGTGAACACAGCACCACAACAAAATTAAGGGTTGTGTTCAATGGCAGTCAAAGGTCAAGTTCTAATGTGTCACTTAACGAGTTGCAGTTAATTGGGCCGCCAATCCAAGGGGATTTATTCTCTATACTGCTGAGGTTTAGACAGCATAGGTTTGTGGTGTGCGCTGATATTGAAAAGGCTTACAGACAAGTGCTAATTAATGAGCAGCAGCGCATGCTTCAAATAATATTATGGCGTGAAAACCCTGGGGATCGGCTCGAATGTTACAAGTTGAACACAGTCACCTATGGCACTGCCTCTGCTCCATTTCTTACTGTTAGGTGTTTAAAGCAGTTAGCAGCAGAGTGCACCAACTCGGAAGTGCAACAGATTATAAATGACGATTTTTACGTTGACGACATGATTACGGGCTCAGATTCGATTGAACATCTTTTATCTCTGTGTCACGAAACCAAAAGGGTCCTTGAATCAGGTTGCTTTCCACTTCGTAAGTGGACATTTAATTTTAATCCGAACGAGTGCAATTTAGACAACACTTACATCAATAATAATTATAAGGATCTTTCGTTGGGCGAGAATGCTAACTGCCGTACACTCGGTTTAGGTTGGAACAATTCAACCGACGAACTTCATTATCACACACAATTCAAACCAAATGATAGTACACATATCACAAAGCGTTTCATACTTTCAAGTATATCTCAAATATTCGATCCCCTAGGCTTGCTTAGTCCATTTTTAATGATGGGGAAAATGATGTTACAAAAATTGTGGCTATTAAAACTCGACTGGGACGATCCAGTTTCCAGCGACATAGCTGCTAGTTGGAACCAATTTGAAAAATCACTTCCTATCCTCAATACATTACGTATACCGCGTCATGTCATTGGTTCAAACCCCAGTTATGTCGAAGTACACATTTTCAGCGATGCCTCTCAGCTGGGCTACGGCGCTTGCGCATACATTCGAACTATACACACTGACTATACAGTTAGCATAGCACTTTTATGCTCAAAGGGTAAAGTCGCACCCATTAAACCTGTTAGTATTCCCCGATTAGAATTGTGTGGGGCTTTATTAAGTGCTAACTTGTATAATAAAATTAAACAATCTATGCGCTGTGCTTTTCATCAGGTAATTTTCTGGACAGACTCCACAATTGTTCTCGGGTGGTTGCGCATGACACCAAGTTTATTAAAAACATTCGTTCAAAATCGGACTGTGGAGATACGCGAGTTAACGAAAGAGCATCCTTGGCGCCACGTCAGTGGCAAAGACAACCCAGCTGACCTCGTGTCACGAGGCGTACCACTGGACTCGCTCAGTATGTCTCACCTGTGGTGGCATGGCCCGGAATTTCTCCGTAATCCAACTCTAAACTGCTCAACTCACAATTCAGACATTTCTGTCGCAGAAAGTGATCTCCCTGATATGAAAACTCATAATGCGAACACTACTCATACATACGTCACAAACATCCACAAAAAAGAATTTAAATTTCCCTTCGATAGATTTTCTGATTTTAACAAAATGATTCGTGGCGTTGCCCGTTTGAAGCGCGTTTCTTTCAATAAATGCCATATGAATGCATCACGCACAGGCCCCCTGAGTGTGAATGAGTTGGAAGACTCGCTCACTTTATTGATTCGATTAGCACAACAGGAATCTTTTCGTGACGTTTATGATAATTTAAAAACTAAACAAGCGTTGTTCAATAAACACAAACTGTCTAATTTAAATTTATTTATAGATTCTAATAATATAATTCGAGTAGGGGGTCGACTCAACAATAATTTACAATTCGATTATAATAAAAGGCACCCGATTTTAATTTCATCTAAACATCATTTCACATTTTTAATATTTCGCTATGAACATATTAAACTTTTACACGCTGCGCCACAGTTACTACTTTACACATTGCGAGAAACTTGGTGGCCAATAGGAGGGCGCAACTTGGCTAGGAAAATATTCCATGATTGTGTGCTGTGTACACGATTGCGAGGCAAAACACCACAGCCTATCATGGGTGACATACCTAAAGAACGACTGCATCCAGGCTATCCATTCTTAAACTGTGGTGTTGACTACGCCGGTCCAGTGCTCATATTAAACAGAAAAGGCAGGGGAGCTAAAACTGTAAAGGCATATATTTGTTTATTTGTGTGCTTCGCGACCCGCGCCGTACATATGGAGCTAGTTAGCGACCTCACTACAGATGCTTATTGTTTAGCATTAAAGAGATTTATCTCTAGGCGTTCAAAACCTTCAGTAATATATTCTGATAATGGGAAATGCTTTGTTGGGCTAATGAATGAATTTGCTAAATTTCTAAAAACCTGTTCACAAGAAATATTAGATTACGCTGCCGGTCAGAATATACAATTTAAATTCATCCCCCCTTATGCGCCTCATTTTGGTGGATTATGGGAAGCCGGAGTAAAGAGCTGTAAATACCATCTCCGGCGTGTAGTAGGTAATGCGCATTTAACTTTTGAAGAGTTAAGCACGACATTGGCTCAAATTGAGGCCATAATGAACTCTCGGCCCCTAACTCCTCTTTCCTCTGATCCACACGACTTTTCCCCTCTTTGTCCTGCTCATTTTCTAGTTGGTCGCCCGCTGACTGCACCTGTTTGCGCTGACCTACAAGAAAGGCAGATTTCGAGTCTGACCAGATATCAGCGAGTCGAACAACTACGACAACACTTCTGGAACCGCTGGTCCACGGAGTTCGTGAGTGAGCTACAGACCAGAGCAAAATGGAAGTCAAATGTAACGGATCTGAAACCCAACACATTGGTAGTCATTAAGGACACCAACTCCCCTCCTCTCAGATGGAACCTCGGCAGAATCATCTCCGTCCTACCGGGTCATGATGGCGTTTCCAGAGTTGCCGACATTCGCACTGCTGCAGGAACAATACGGCGGGCATTTTCGAAGATCTGTCCGCTGCCTGTCGAAGTAAGCTGAACCATTGAAAGCTGCTGCTTGCTGCCAGCTTCCAAGGCCGGGGGCATGTTAACGCGCAAGCCAACTTCACGTCAATCGAAACGTTCCTAGCTGCTTGCAGCTAACTTCGCGTCCCCCCACCATACTTACCTGTCGTCCTCTCGCTGCGACCGACTACGCATTTAACGTGTACCTATTGTAATATTGTAAAAAACAAGAAAATAAACGATACAAGAGATGAAATAAAGCTGTCATTCAACACCCTGAACTGCCCGCCTTCTCCTCCTCAACAGTAGGTAATCCTTAATGGAAATGCCTATGAACTGGCCTTGAAGTTTTAAATACGTGCCTATAATTACAGACAAATAAATAAATCAAAAATACTTTTTAAGAAAAAATTAAATCGTTGTGGTTGTTTTAAAGAATGTAAAGTTTCTTGAAATAAACTCGTAATTGGTACAAAATTATACCTACTGTGATTAATTCGCTAATTACAGACGCCAGTACCGAGCCTTTAATAGAACAGAGACTGCAGACAGACAAACGCCTTTTTTTGTTATAATAATATTCTTTCTATACTGATTGCCTTAAATAGAGACCTGACATTTGGAGGGTGGTTTGTGTTCTTGGTGATGTATAGGTATTCACTAACAAGGGTTTATTGACATTTTGGGAGTAAAATAAGGGATTAATGTTTTGCAAGTGACATCTTGCTCCCGCGCAGGGCTTTCCACTAATGGGCTAATAAATGTGTTTAAATTCGATTCCAATGGAGTGCCTTCCACTTGAATCCATTAGGAGGAAGAAGGAATAAGTTACACATCGTCGGCGGTCGTCGATATTGTACTCCAGAGAAACTTACCATTACAAAACATAGACTGGTACAGTCCTTGGTTTAAATATAGCTCCATGTCTTTATAATACGGATTTAAAAAGGGATTGGCACAGTTTTCGAGTTTAGTCTAGTGTTCGTTTAAAAAATGTTTTGTATTAAGAGGGTTGGTGTTTAGACTAGTAGAAAACGTCCAGTGGGCTATTTAAAAAAAAAGAAATCTAATTCTATAATAATTTATCACGCGAGGAGCTCGTGACACAGTTGCTATTGCACATATGATTCGATCAGCGAAGTTAAGCAACCATACGCCTAGCCAGTAGTTGTTTGGGTGACCGCCCGAATTCCCTCCGTGCCTCGGGGAGCACGTTAAGCCGTCGGTCCCGGTTGACAATTTAACATATTTGGCAATCGTTACAGGTCAGTCAAAGGCCTAAGATAGTCTGACAACTGGTTTAACCCAGATTGCCGATTTTCCTCAAAAAAGGGATTACGAAGGTCAGATGGCAGTCGCTTCGTATAAAAATCAGGTGATCAGTCACATCGGATTGAATCAAGTGCCGACCCCAAATACATGGGATCAGAACAGGGAGATGAATAATAATTTATCATGCATCTTTAATTGACACACATCCTGTAACTAGGAAACTCTTAAATCAGATATTACTGTATTAATTGAACAGTGCAGAGTGGTCCGTTACACCAGTCGTTAAGGATGTGATTCATATCCTGTTGTCGATTGACAGCTATGCTAAGGCTCCACGGTATGTTGATTAAATAAACATTTTATAAGTTGGTAATCTACTTTGTTTATTTTACTGGGATTTAATCCTTATTAAAACTATACAGATAAGAAAACGGTAAAAAAGTAAGCGTATTAAGTCTGTGAGCGTTAGCACAAAGGCGTTGTCATCCTTATAAAGAACTAGCGGACTCCACGCGGTTTCCCGCGTAGTTCCCGTTCCCGTGAGAGCACGGGGATAAAATATAGCTTTTGTTACTCGCTGATGATGTAGCTATCCATTGCTGAAAGAATTTTCAAGATCGGTAATGTCGTTTCGGAGCCTATTCAATGCAAACAAAAAAACAATCAAATCTTTCCTCTTTATAATATTCTTTTATATGAAATTACTATGTTGATATAGCGAAACACGAAAGGTTCCCAATTGATGCATGAGCAAATATAATGTCGCGTTGTCATTCGGAACAACTCCAACCTGACATTCAGAACTCGTAACGCCCTAACGATGCACACCCGTCGTACAAGCGTATAATTTAAGGAGTCAATATCCTTTCAATGCTTAGTATCCTCCCGATTATTAGTTGTCTGTCGATCGTAATAAACCTCTTGTAAGCGAAGGACGCGGCCTTAATAATCGGCTACCTGTTTTAACGAGAAAAAACCTAAAGGTCTCGTGTCCAAAATTGAATGTAATCTTACATCTCTTTTTTATTCCTTATAAACAAGAAGGTAGATTTTGATGCCGTGTTTTTTACTATAACGAGATCATACATTTTAGAAGCTGTAACTATTATAACTATGGAATGTTTTGTAGGGTACATTTTGTCGTCATGTAAAAGGATTGAATCTTGATTGATACTCAAACTTAATAGAACTACTGATAATTTTCCTTAAAGAGTGGTACTTGTCGCCAATGTAG
This sequence comes from Watsonalla cultraria, assembly GCA_964035505.1. Classification (NCBI taxonomy): domain Eukaryota; kingdom Metazoa; phylum Arthropoda; class Insecta; order Lepidoptera; family Drepanidae; genus Watsonalla; species Watsonalla cultraria. Next base: position 4,311,514 of record OZ037732.1, on the reverse strand, counting down.
CAGCGCTTCTCTGCTCGCTACATAGATGGCGCTACTCGCTAACAACAGCAAGTTCGTAAGCAAATAGACGACAACCTAAATCGCGCTATGAGAGTTTTTGGCGCATTTGAGTACATTATGCAAGTTTTCAACTAGAACAGTAGGAGCCACGATTCCCCAGGCATAACATCCTGACTGGAAGATAGATTTTTCGCACGTTAGTCGTAAGCACAACGCAATTTTTTGACGGAAAAATATTTATTTTCATGCGTACCTACTAATATAGACTTGCTAATCTTGCTTTCTAAAGTGATCACAGTTCATATTAGTATTAGATTAAAATAAGATCAGTAATCACCTTAGTGAAGTAACTACATAAGTATGGGTAAAAGTATATACTTAGTTTGTATTAGCCTGTTATTGCTCAATGAGTACTTAGAATAACTTCAGTTTATTTATTTATTGAACAACCAATTCAATTAAGTTTATGGTACTTTTATGTAACTGTAAATGACATTTAGAAAATTGCACAGAACATAAATAATGTGTTATCTACTATCTGTAGGTAGTTATTACATCTAAAGCCGTAGATGCAGGTTACCAATTACAAATGTATAAATTGTCCTGTTTCTTTTGCGGTATGAAACTCTAAAATTGTATTGAATTTGATTCTAATATTCATAGTACAAGCTTTGCTTAGTCTGAGACTAGATAGCGATGTCTGATAATATTATTACTTTTGTGATGATACTCAATTTAGTGACGAATAGTACTTGTATTCCCACTTTTCACCGAAGATGATTCAGTGCCAACGTGACAGATGATGAGTCTATCGCCATCTCAGGCACTATACATACGTCTTTGAATAATTTCAAAGACATACGCAAGTTTCCTCACGATGTTTTCCTTCACCGTTAAGCACGTGGTGTGAAATCACTGCACATATGTTTTTAGATAAATTCATTGGTACAGGCCCCGCTGGGATTCGAACTTGCTTGCGCTGCAGGCGACTACTCAAACCCCACGACCACCACGGCTCTTTAGTACTCAAGTATTATTTTAAATCTCATTACAAATCAGAAGTCTATTCTGACAGTAAAAGTATTATAAACTGGGCTTTTATACAATTATAACGCCGAGTCGATAGGCAGAGGGTATATAATAATGCACTCTACAAATTGCAGTCTATTCGCTCTGACAGTCCATTTAAATAAGTGTCTTGTACATTGTTCTCTTATTTTATTCAATTTAATTATATCGTATCACGCAATAATGTGGTTTATTTTCATCGCAAATTATAGCTTAATATTGATGGTTGTTAAACGTGAGTGGAAATTTTACAGTCAAGGTGTTATCATTTGAAATAAATAAAAGGTTTTTAGTACATTAAACTTGACCCAAAGTTAATATATTGTTTCTGTATTTACGGCATTCAAATTGAGGTAAAATCACTTGTTTTTCCAACATCGTAAAAAGACGATACTACTTAATATTGGGGTACAAGTTTTTATGCTACATTTACGAGTGTTAATATAATAATTAATAATTCTTATTTAGGGTACATATTTTTTTAGTACTACACGACTGCTTAAAAAAATAGTGTTATATTCTTAAGTTTTATGTATGTGTGTGTGAATTTAATTGTTTCACCACAAACTGTTAAGATATGTAATTTGGATGCACAGGGTACCGTAATCTAGTATATTTTTTTTTTCACAAAAGTATAATTATACAACTTGGAATTTTTTTGGATATTCTCTTCTCTCTCTCTCTCTCTCTCTTAATTATGCTGTTATATCTTTTTATAGTAGTTGGTTTTTTATGGCTAATGCCTACACAATCTTCTAATCTTCAAAAACCTACAAATTAGTATTGTATTAAAAATATCGAGGGATATTATACTAACTTATTGCAATGTCAAAATACATATTCCAATTTTTGTTTATAAATCACTAGCTGTGCCCCGCGGTTTCTCCCGTGTAGTATTAGTTTCATCCTTATTGTAGCGGAACCCTAATATTTAGTAGCCTAAGTTACTCCTTGAAACATCAGCTACCTACCAGTGAAAGTCCCGTTAAAATCCATCCAGCCGTTTCGGAGATTACCCGGAACAAACAGACAGACAGACAGACGGACGGACAGACAGACAGACAGAGAAAATTTTTAAAACTTGGTTTTTTAGTGTCATTAGCGTGTATACTTTCATATGCGAAAAGCTGTTATTTCGGACTTACAAACAGATACTTCAATTTTATTTATCTGTATAGATTTATTTATACCCAAAAACAACATAAGTCTTAGCAAAGTATTAATAAATAATATAAAATGAACTTTATGTCTTTATCGTTAAGTCCGTCAATCAGGGCAAGCAAGAATTGTAAATAAGGTCTTGCAACAATAATTTATGTCATTATTAATGTCACATTTTTGCTTAGTTAGTTGAATAAAATATTACTTCGCTTCAAATGTTAGCAATTACCGTAATCCATTAGTTCTGGGGTCTTACCAAGAGATCTTTTGCAGTGATATTTTTACTCATATTATATGACGTGTATGCATCTGTCACTGTCGCACAACTGAACCATTATTGCAATAAGAGCTTAAGCATAGGTTAGGCCCCAGGTTGGCTGTTTCGAGCAACATTGCAGGTAGGTTATAAATACGTTCTGAAATCCTAAAGTGATTTAAGCAGGTCTAAATATAAGTGAAGTGATTATAATATCATGATTATGATTATATTATATTCATCATTAAATTGAAAACAACAACACTCATGTTATGTAATATAATTTAAGAGCAGAATTTGTTAGAAATTCTTTTTTTTTATATGCATTTAGTTAGAAGCTTTTAATTTGGAATCTCAGATAGACACTTAAATTGTATTTATTCTTACAATTACAGATTTAGATAAAGATTTAAATAGTTCAAACGTGGTGTACCCCAAATACAATTAATTAAGGTAATGATTATTTTAATAAAGTATGTTAACATAATTATTATATTTATTCATCTTCACTCCAATATATAATAAATATAAAATTCTCCTGGTCTATAACTATTTACTCAGATTTGTAATCACTTGAAATGTTCTCATTCCAAAATAACACCGATTCCGGAATGCGCAACGGAATGAAATTCAGTAATGCTCCTTATAACAGTAAAGTTACAATATTCGCTTATTATCCGGTCCTGGTTTTTGTACCGGCCGGCAATAATCAGAATAGTCTTAAGTCTTGATAATTAGTTTCATCCGGATAATATAGCCAAATTAAATTCAGACAATGCCTTCGACATATTTTTTACAATTGTGTAATTACCGGAACAGGGGGCTTACTCTTATTCAACGAAATACGAAGTTTCGGTCGAAATTTCGCAAAGTTCCTATCACGGTTCTTATTCGTTCTAAAATTACGTCTGACGTGATCCGAAATACAATTATTACTATATTATATTTCTTTTAAAAAAAGCAACAAAAAAATCATAACAAAACATGCCCACTGTTTCACCAGCATAGACTAACGGGTGGATTTATTTCGCAACACCCTAATTTATTTTTTATAAAACTAGCCTCTGTTTTTTCCTTGTATCATCAGAAAACTGCCCATGTAATTCCCGTTAAAATTGGTCCATCATTTTATTATTGCTTCTACATGATTTAACGAACGAAAATAAAAATGAAAAAAAGCAAAACAATACAGAAACTTCGTTTGAATTTCGTTGCTTGTAAAATTTCGTTTTCGGATAAAGAGAGTTGACCCCAAGAACACCTGCTAAAGGATCAATTACCCCAGATGTCAGTAACACTCCTACAGTCGAGTAAATACCAAATGTAGTTGAAAGCAGGTGCTATTGTCATATGCTAGTTGTTTGGCCAATACCTGGGCCATATGACAAGCCTTAAAATGGATTCCTTCCACAAAAGAAGGTCAGAATAATGGCATGTTTGGCAAACATTTTCCGTAAGTGTTGAGTTAATTGTTCAACTAGAATTCGTCCGTGCCAGAAGATGTGATTTACTTCTTCTAAACTTTCTAAGCTCTCTCAGTATAAATCATTGATTAAAAAATCGTATTATTATCTGTTTTTTTGCTGGTTCGTACATTACCAGGTCCTAAACTGAATAAATCATTTTCAATATATAAATAATTTTCATCTATGCAGATAAATAAAATTGAAGTGTCTGTTTGTAATTCCAAAATAACAGCTTTTCACTAAATGCATATGAAAGTATACACGCTACTGACACTAAAAGGCAAGTTTTAAAATTTTTCTCTGTCTGTCTGTTTGTTCCGGGTAATCTCTGAAACGGCTGGACCGATTTTAACGGGACTCTCACAGGCAGGTAGCTGATGTTTCAATGTGTAACTAAGGCTCTTTTATTTATTAAAAATATTAGGGTTCGGCGACAATAAGTATGAAACTAAATCTACGCGGGAGAAAGCGCGAGGAACAGCTAGGTTTCAATATAAATCATTATCATTTTCAATATATCTGTATTAGCTTGTTCATCGTAATGTTAATCCCACGATCAAAAACGATGATAAAACCACTAAATAGTCACAATTCTATCGACCCAATAAACAATCAAGAATCTTGAACACAGCATAAATCAAGTCATCTGACGTACAAACCATTAGAGCGTCGAACCTTCATTACATAAATTCCTGTTTAGCTCAGTAGTAATTAGCGGCTCATTAGTACTGAACACCGACAAATATTCACATAATTACGGCCTTTCTGACCGCGAGTCCTATTCAATTCTACTAAGCACTGGATTCCTAGGCTATTTGTAACATTTGTGTTTATTTCAATGTGGGTTTAAATAGGTTACATTGATTATTTGATTATTTTGTTAATTATTGAAGTACAAAAATTACGTTGTATTTCACCAAAAATATTTAATAACTAGCTGTGCCCCGCGGTTTCACCCGCGTAGATTTAGTTTCATGCTTCATGCCGCGGAACTCAAATATTTTTAATAAATAAAAGTAGCCTAAGTTACTCCTTGAAGCATCAGCTACCTGCCAGAGAAAGACCCGTTAAAATCGGTCCAGCTGTTTCAGAGATTACCAGGAACAAACAGACAGACAGAAAAAAATAATAATTTGGTTTTTCTATGTAAGTACCGTGTACACTTTCAAATGCATTTAGTGTTTGTAATTTTGGAATTACAAACAGACACTTCAATTTTATTTATCTGTATAGATGTTATGAAATAATAAAAGAACTCGTCACAATATGAGAGCAAGGTTCAGTATGTCAGCAAGGCGTGTATAAAAACTGTGTATTTATAAAGGCCGGTCATGATCGGACAGTGCGCGCGCGCTTGGGGTAGGCCACACAAAAACTGGATCGCCCGCCGATCGCATCACTGCTATACAGCACGTTATATAATTTGGTATTGTTCTCTTATGTATTTAGTTAGTTACCAAATAATGTTGTAATTCGTGACGTTGTCTCGCCGTTTCTTCTCCTGATAGGCTTGCATTTGGAAAGGGTAGTAAGTTAACTTTAGTTTAGAAAAAAATTATATGATGTGTCGTTTAATGTGTGTTCCAAGAGTCTATAATGTTGAATAATATTTTTGGAATTTTGACCGATAGCGCATGTACAAGTTCAGTATAATAAATGTTTTTTTTTGCGTTATTGCCTTTGGCAAAGCTTGTGAACCTCAATTTTTATAACATTACTAGATGTGTGTTTTGAGTCTACACTAGACTTAATTTCATAAGTGGGGAAATATCGCGATACCCATATTTTTTTAAATTATGTCCTAATCTAATTTATTCCTTGTAACATCAGCTATTTGCGACTAAACGTCCAGTTAAAATCGGTCTAGCCGTTTCTGAGATTACCCGGAACGAACAGACACAGAGAATGGTTGGTTTTTGTATGACTGTAACGTGCATTTAGAATAGACTTTCAAATGCATTTAGTAAAAAGCTGTTAACTACGAATTACAAACAGCCACTTCAATTTTATTTATCTGCATAGATGTATGTATATTCAATAATGTTCACTCTGTATAGAGTGTATAAAGTTGATTGAGAGGTCATCGTGTCCCGCGAAATGCTCAGCGGTGGGCTCTGGACGCAAATTAACTATACATTCTTTGTTAATGCCCTGTCTGCTCTCATGTAATGGGGGGTAATATCAACATCATACAATGTAAGCTGACAATATTACATACAATTATTTTAATTAACATTTCATACTTCGACAACCTACATCTCAGCATTCGTATTTGGTTGAAAATGCAACACAATTTCATATTTTTGACTTGGTAATTTTAAAGATGTCATCGTGTTTTATCTCAGCACTTTATCCTCATTTTAATCGACTTTAAATTAGGAGTATCAATTCGACTGAATGTTTTATTATCTTATTTTTGTTAGTTATCTTAGAACTTTCGACTGGGTGAAACAATTTTTATGATACTTTTTGTTTTTTTAACTATGACTCTGTTTATTGCAAAAAAATAATAAAGTGTTTTGTTTTACATAATATGATGTGTTTATGCTTATCGATATTATTATATTTTATACAGAAAAAGAAATCCCTGTCAAATCAGCTATTTTAATCATAATTTTAATTGAGACGTTTAAATAAGATATTATACTTAAGACCTCAATTACAAAAATGTTTCACTTACCTTTTCTTCGGTCAGTGCGTTACGAAGGCATCTTCGAGTGCTCAGCAAAGAGTGACCTGAGAACAAAATATTCTTTATGTTAATTAAACTGGATACATTTCTAAAATTTGTAATATAAGAGTCATTGCAGCCGAGTGTTTGAATAGTGAATCAACAAATGAGTTTTTACCAAAAAATAATTTCATTTACGACTCCTAAATCGATAAAACAAGGGAAAGAAAAATTCGACACATGAGATAAGATTACGAGGAGCTCAGGGGTCTTACCATGAGCTCTTATTGCCATGATAGTTTCACTCATTTATGAGACAGATGTATATGACGTGCATACAGCTGTCACTGTCGCACAGCTGAGCTCATGGTTTGGGCCCTGTTGGCAGAGCAACTATTTTGTTTGCAGAGGTCGTGGACTCGAGTCACGCCTCGTGCTCGTATTTTTCCTAACCATATTAAGAACATTTCATATTGGCACCTTATCTTCAGTTGACTGTAGGTGCTATAACTGCTATAACACTTCTGCATATGCTTTGAGGGATCCTGATCAACCAGCAAATTTCGCAGAACTGTGGTTATTCTCAGTAAAAGCAACCTTCCGAACCTGGCCGTAGCATGTGATATTTTGAATTAAACTGTGGTGCATTTTGAAATTCTAAATTATAGTAGGCCAGTTAGGCTTCATGTTAACATAATTTTGGTCCACTATTGTGAAAGAACAAAGTTAGAATCATGAACTCTAAAATGATAGCGATCTTATTAAGAACGGAACTCTGTTAATTGGCCCACAATAGTAACTTTCACTATCTATCCCAGTTAGCTATGGTTCACGGAGATTTATTCTACTATGTTTTGTTGGGAAACTTTCGTCTTTAGGTAAGAAGGCCCTGTAGATATAATTATAACTTTGATCCGCTTAAAGCAAAGTTTTATTGGTTAATGTTTGGAGTATTTAATGAATTGATGAGCTCATCATTACTTCATAGAATACTTCCAAAGAGGTAGCCAGTTGCAACAGACAACACCCACTTTTCAGCTAAAATAATAAAATGTCAACGTATGGTGGTGAGTTTATCTTTGTCTACGTAATACAATCATTACTACAAGTACACGCAGATACATTACATATAATTTTTTCGTAATAAGTTCAGTATGATTTAAATAATGAATGCATACCCGCTTCTACGTTTCTCTTGTCTCAGGTTGACTGGCAAAAAATGCTTAGCATTAAGTTCACCTTTGTACCTCATTATACTTTAAATAAATTTATGTTTTAAATTAATTAATAAATAAAGGTATCTTCGCGATGTTTTCCTTCATCGCAGCTCGTTGATGGACATCATCAAAACACATTGGATCAGTTTTGACCTCGCGTGTCTTGCCTTGTAGATGACTACTCAAACCATTGGCTAGCAGTAATTATGTGCTAGGACAGACGGAAGAATAAATTTAGCAGCACCATTGTCGATTATCGATAAAGCACCTTATTATACTTTCATAAGGTTTCCATTTAAGTAAACTATTTCACACCTATTTTATTTATCCCATTTCGTAGGGTCATAAATTCAAAATTAGAACGGTCCATTGAATATACACGGTGTGTGGAGTTAGCTGTGAGTCGGTCAAGCAATATCCGTCAAAGACACATGGCTAAGTAGGGAGTATAAGTAGTTTGACCTAAATACTAGGATCTAAGTAATCACTGCCAGTAGGGTTTGCAAAAGTTTGACCTGACAGTTATATAAAATGGACAACAACCTTAAACTAAGTCCGTATCAAATTTGTCTTGTCCTCCTGCTTTGTCCTATTTCTCAGAACTATAGTTGAACGATGTCCTACATCCTTGAGGGTGATGGTTCGGTATAACGCATTTTTAACAAATTTTTGATGCATTGTTGTGCTCATGATTTAGTAATTTACAGTACACGAATGCCATTGCCTATTCGATTTGTAAAAAAAATATCCAAGTAGAAGACAAAATTATATTTTCCTTTATCAAAGTCAACTTAAATTGAATTGAAGTCTTTCTAAGTATTAAAGGAAAAGTTACTACGAATTTATTAAAATTAACGTATATTGGGTGTGAAAAACATTCTCATTTATTAGGTATATTATTTTATAGGATTATATGTATTGATTATTATGCTACCACTACTCATAAGCCGGTAGCGTAACCAATGAACCGTCTTGCAATCGTGAAATACCGCGAACCGAGTCCATAACGATTTTTTCCAATCGTAAACTAATTAATATCGATTACGAAACCAGCACTAAGTACGCCCTCTGAGCGCTCATTACTCGACTTTATATCATTTATCGATACTTAGTCGTATCGATTACGAAATAAAATGTTGAAGATTGCATGATAGAGATGTACTTATGGTTAAAAGGTATATAATTTTTTTTTCTTAGTTTTATCATGTGGTCATGCCACATTGGTGCCGACAGGTTTTGTTGTGGTGTTAAAGCACCTATTTTTATGAGTTTTACCTACGTTTACCATCACGCTTATGAGTCTTAAATGACTGCCACCTCCTCGTTTTAAGGAGGCAATAATATAACTTTTACAAGAGAGCTGGGGCTTTTCTCGCTCAGAGAATCAGCATTGCTATTCAACGTGGCAATGCTGCCAGCCTTCTTGGCACGATCCCGAGAGACACCGACTTGGGACAAGTTTTCTACCTTTAATTAGTTTTAAGTACTGTTCCTTGTATATATAATTAAGTTTTTATTGAATAAATGATAACAAATACAGTAAAAAAATTACTATGAAGTCATGTTACATGCAAAGCAAAATAACTAATTAATGAAAAGCTCGGGATTAAATTAATTAATTACATTATTATTTTAAAACATCAAATGTATACGTATTATGTAATATTCTATCAGTCTATACGATATATCTTGATAATAATTAGCGATTTGTTACGTACAAATTGCGTATGAAATGGGCAATCATTATCGAAAAAAAATATTCGTTAATTATCGAAAATCAATTCATTTTTAGCCATGGATTAATTAATCAGCAATTTGTTATGCAATAGCATAACAAATGTTTTGCTAATTGTTTATAATTAAAATATATTACAAGGCTTTACGAAGGTTTTGACACTGGCTATCACCCGCGATCTCACTCGCGATTTCAACTAATTATAAAATACAAGTTACTTGGCTCTATGACAGCCAACAATCATAACGATGAAATCGACCAATTTAGATAGACCTCTACAGCTAAAGAAATCGTCTTTAAATATCATTGGATTTGAAAGAGGATACGGCCCCATATTATATGGTCGCATTAAATTATTTGACAGATCTGGGTCATAGATTATAGATTATAAAATGTTCAACAATGAAATGTGACAAAATATGGCAGACATGATTTACGGTAGCGATAAAGTTATCCAGCTGTGGATGTTTTGACACTGTTGTATGTAATTTATATCGATCGCGTGGGTATCATGTGAAATCGATTACGAATATCCATTCCGCAGTAATTATCGATTATTTCGTCGTAAAATTTTAATGAGTGCAAAATTGCGCATGGCAACCCAACGAATTATGTCATTGTCCAATTTAGAGAAGTAGTTTTTGTAGTAATTGCTAACCGACCATTGTTTTATCACAGCCAAATAAAAAAACCTACGTATACGATGATTTGCTGTTATATAAATTGTACAAAGATAAGTCAAAATATGCATAGAAGTACCCTGACTTAGGCCACAGTATAAATATAAGTATTTAAAAAATATATATATTTATCAGCGGCATTTATTTGAAATAAGAACGTTAGCTATATTGTGAGTAAGGGTTGTCAATCTTAAAGATCTAAAAATTTACTCTTATTTGCTGTCAAAATAGTGTAAAGTCGACGTTTAGAAGTTTTGAAAAGTGTGTGACGTGACACCTCTTACTGTTCTTACGCCTATTCCGCTTATTTTCTCATTGTGAGCGATTTGTTCCTAGTTTTCTAATTGCTTGTAAAGCTTATATTTAAACTGTTCTTAGGCTGCTGTTAGTACTAAATATTTACATCGATCGATACCCGATTTACCTATAACGGAATTGTAATGATACGGAAAATGCATAATTTATCTATTAAAAAAATTGGTTTCGTTTTCGTACTAACTAATTAAGTACGTTTTCAACACTGCGTAACTTAATTATATATTCTCGAATATCTAACTAATTCTAGCATCTGGCAAAAGGTGACCTCTGCCTACCCCCATGGGATACAGGTGTGAGCATATTCGAGTTTAAAGTGATCAGACATAAATAGGCAAAGGACTAAGAGTAAAAAAGTCGGGTGTCTAATAATCCCGACTTCCCTTTACCTATTTTTTTGCTACCGACTACCGATTTCGTGGGGGCTGGTCATCTCAAGCTACACAATTATACTTAGTACCTACTTCTAGTTTTTATACTTTTTATCGACTTTTGTGCACTGGAACTGTTGGAAACTATTTTGATATATACTTATTTATGGTTGTCAATAAATACGTCGTATGTATTGCTTTTTTTTTCACTGCTCTCTTATTTAATTCGCTATCGTCTACAGGAACTGTGTCCATGGACTTAATTCACCAGGAAATTTCGGCTTACTGTTTTGAAAGGTTTAACTTTTTTTTTTTAACACATCTTTCGAAGCGACATATCTTTTTTGAAATTCCGTTGATGGAACTGAATTTCTTTGAAAAATCAAAACTGAATAAATGTCAGCATGATATTTTACAAAGAGACCCTGTATTTATATTTAATTAAATTTATTCTGTTTTCATTACTCTAATCTAATGAAGTATCAGTGCGTGTTCTGTATAACGTGAGGGGATCAAAGCAAACTTAGGGTGAACGTCATTATGCTACGACAAAAAGTCGCAGGTCACAATCGCAGTAATAAAACCTAGGGGTCTACTCTCTTTCTCCGAAAACGAGAACATAAACGTAGATTTGTTTTTATCAAACAATTTGTTTATTAAAGTATCATTAGAATGTAACAACAAATAATTTTCCAACAGACCACGTTCGGACGAAATTTTGGAACGAACGAATGGAATTTTATTTTCAGAGATTGTGAGTAGGCCCCCTGTCATTAATGACGCAACGGATAGGTGAGGCAAATAAATAGCGTGTTTGTTGAAGCGTGTTTATTTAGTGTAATGTACATTGCGTGCAATATAAACTAATTATATTTACAGACTCTTCATTTCATTTTCGTATCATTTTCATTTTATAAGTAAAGAATAGTTATCATGCTGTTTGAGACGTAATCTATTCAGGTAGTTTTACTAAAAAAAATATAAAATTATTTCTTGTTTTTAAAATCATAGATTACAAATTTAAAATGCTTTAAACATTCTGTTACTTAAACTGAATTAATGTTTTTTTTTCATTTTAGCTTATTCCGTAATGTGCATTAAGCTTTTTAGAAACTCAACAAAAACTCAAACAAAAGCGGGGTGATGTCATTTGATACGTATTTCATACCAACTTGAGTTTCGCAAAAGTACCGCGTTAATGTCAGTCTAAACAAAAGGAGCCTGCTTTATTACTGTTTTGCCTTTTAGGGTGGCAGAATGTCACGTCACTAAAGTATTGACTGACAATTCGACCTTTAAGGGGCAAATACGCATCAATGAAACCCACCCCTAACACACTTCTTACCATTCGCCAATGTTACTGCCTTGGAACACTGTGGAACAATTAAAAAAATATTAGAAATTGTTTTTTTTTATAATGATGAATTTATTTTCAAATTATGTTCATTATTGGAATACTAGCTGCTAACTAAGAAAGAAATTCTTATTCATTAAAGCAAAAAATATACATGGACAGAAATTTAACTCATTTATTGAAAGTCTTCGAATTTTAAATCGATAGGAATATACCAAAAAATTCCTAGCCTCATTGAATACGTAGTGCTGATTCGTTTCGTAATACATCTGCCTATGCGCAAAGGAAAATGTAAGCGCAAAAAGTATTGATTTTCCTTATAAAATATTAAAAAATAATAATTAAAGAGTAAGACCGCACGTATCCCTTTGTTTGAAAACCTAGGTAAATCAAGCGTTGGAAATACCGACCTAACCCATAACTGGTGACTGTTAAATTCAACTTACATGGGGGTCTGTTAGACCATGGTCCAGAATCTTCAAGTCTCTGGTACATTTCGCTGGCTCCTTAAGGAGTGTTCTTCCCACGGCTAGCCACACAAGAATGGGCTTGGGCCTGGCGACATGGGTTTCACCATCCCACTGGGTAGTACCACCACCACCAGGTGGGTACCACCACGCATGCGTACACAGGGGTGGGGCAGCAAAAATATTGATTATTTCGGGTACCCCTATTTTCCATGATGGTGCGATAAGCATTCTATTCATGGTAAGGCAGACAAATTGCTATGGGGTGGTGCACGGTGGTGATTCCAACGGCTAAACGCGAAGTATTAATTATGTAGTGTGTAGAATGATTGATTGGGATTGCCCTAATCGAACTGGTGCGTTTTCGGAATGACTTTGTACACCTTCAAGAACTTTTGGTTGGAAATTATTGATCCGAATCTAATTTCGTCTGTTACCGTTGCGGTCACTATGGTCGCACGTTAACTGTTACGTAATGATTCCACTGGGCTCGCCGTGAAATATATACATCTATATACATAAATAATATTGAAGTATCTGTTAGTTATTCCTAAATGCATAATGCATATGAATGAAAATTATACGTTACTTACATCAAAAAAACGTATTTTGAAATTTCACTGTCAGACTGTTTATTCCGGCTAATCTATACAATGGCTGGGCCGATTTCAACGCGATTTTCACTGGCAGATAGCTTATGTTACAGGCAGTAACTACCATGAAACTGCCACCCATCATGAAATTAAGTCTACGCGGGTGAAACCGCGGGGCACAGCTAGTATATACAAGTCCTGCAGGAAAATGGAAATGTTCTAGAATGATAGACTTGGTAGCTAATAATATCCTATCATATCGAAGTTTCTAGACAATATTAGGTACCTATAGCAACTTTGGACACATTTTATCTTTGTAATATTAATCATATAAGGAGATTCAAGGGAAGTTTTTAATAGAATTTTCACTTCAAATAGCTTTCACTCGAAGTAAATTTGTGATCTATACAGATACAAATAGATATAGAAGTGTCTGTCTGTAATAAGAACATCTTCTTCTTCTCAATCGTTACACTCTTGGCAGAGCGGTCGTGGTCGTAATGTCAGAATTGGTGGCTTGCTGAACAAAACGGCGCAATTCACTTCGGACTGCTGCTTTACGGGAGCATTCGTTGATAGTAGGACATAAGGGTAGGTAATAAGAACATAACAGCTTTTAAATAAATGCATATGAAAGTATATACAGCACTGACATAAAAAATATCTGTTTGTTTCGGCTGATCTCCGAAACGGTTGCACCGCGTAACTTAGGCTACTTTTACTTAAAAAATATAATATAAATTACCTTAAAATTGACCTAAGTGTTGCCCATTATATTAGTTGTGCTGTGCCCCGCGGTTTCATCCGCGTAGATATGACTTCACAGGCTATTTCGCAGAACCCTTTTTTAAATAAAGTTATCCTAAGGCACTCCTTGTAACATCAGCTACCTGTCAGTGAGTTACAATGAGCCCAAAAACAGACAGACCGAAAGAGAAATTTAAATTCAGTTTTAACTTTAATATTATGCATTTAGTAAAAAAAATAGTAATTTGGAAATACAAACAGACACTATTTTATTTATATGTACATACATACATACATATGCTCACGCCTGTATTCCCAGAAGGGGTAGGCAGTGGTGTTGTAATTTTCAACACCCACATTTCACCGAATATGATTAAGCGCCAACGTGACAGAGGGTGAGTCCATCGCCGTCTCAGGCACTATACATACGTTTTTGAATTATTTCTCAGACATATGCAGGTCATCAGGCATCTTATAGATGTTTTCCTTCACCATCAAGCACGTGGTGTGAAAATCACTGTATATAAGTTTTTAGAAAAACAAAAAAGAAGGTACAGGCCCCGCTGAGATTCGAACTTGCGTCGCTTGCGTAGCAGGCAACTGCTCTAAACCCCGAGGCCACCACGGCTCTATCTTATTTATATGTATAGATACCTATAGATTTAGAAATAATATAACTTTATTTGTGACATCAATCAAACGACTTGGAATACTTGACACAGCACTCTTCTAATGCTTTTTATCGATTTATCACACCTTATTTATTTTACTCTAACAAATTGTGTTTCAAATGATACAACAATTTTGTAAACAGCTGTCAATTGACACCTGTCATCTGTCAGATTAACATTTGAAATGTGTTCGGTAAAAATAGGTGTCGTAAATTCGCCTTAAAGTACTTCTAATATCCATATACCTCGCAAAACGCCTGGTTGTCGTATCTGGTGACCGCCGAGCTGGTTCTTACCTCGGTCAGAGGATCAGTTTAGCAATCCAGCGGGTAACCAACCAGCTTACGGGGCCTTACCATGAGCTCTTATTGCCATGATAGTTTCACTCATTTATGAGACAGATGTATGTGACGTGCATACATCTGTCACTGTCGCACAACTGAATTATCATTGCAATAAGAGCTCATGGTTGGGCCCCTGGGCACCATTCCCGCAGACACTAATTTAAATTCTGTTTTATATATTTTTTTCAATTTATTTTAGTTTTATTGTTTTAGATTTAAGTTAAAAGTTTATTATAATTATGTATATAGTTAATTTGATTGAATAAATTGGATGATAAGTATCCATATACCCTTTCTTCTTTTTTTTACCCTATGGGTACTTGATGAATAAACGAACTTACCTGTAAGTGAAGTTCTATTATAATTATACGAGCGCCTCGTCTGAAGAGATTAGTAAGTAGTATAAACTAATCCCGAGGACGAGGCGCGAAGTATAATTTCTGGTAGATCTAACCAAGAAGTAACTTGATCAAAATTCTATACCATGTGTTCTCAACATCATCTTGAACTAGTTTTAAATTATTACTTATTAAATTATATTTTATGAGGGAAAATGGTTCCGTGGTCCCGGTCCCAAAAAACCCGACTCGATAGGA
The DNA here is from genome assembly GCA_964035505.1 of Watsonalla cultraria. NCBI lineage: Eukaryota > Metazoa > Arthropoda > Insecta > Lepidoptera > Drepanidae > Watsonalla > Watsonalla cultraria. The sequence goes on along the minus strand of OZ037732.1, from coordinate 4,295,802 downwards.
TCCGCACCCGATCAAACGGAATGTGTTTGATCTTCTGATTTTAACCGACTTTAAGAAAACGAGTAGGTTCTGAATTTTATTGTATGTTTTATTTTACAAGAAGCTAATAAACATATATACCTATAGTATACTTGGAGTACTGTAGTTCCTGAGATTAGCGCGTTCAATCAAGCAAACAAACTCATCAGTTTTTTATTGTTCCTATAGATAATTGATGTTTAATTATTTTGTTATTATCCATGTTAAAAGTAGGTACCTATAGCAAAATTATTAAAAAAATTGCCAGTTAATAACACAGGTCAGCCGTTCGTGATCTAAATTGTTGCCACAACAATGTCGGTGACAAAAGCGCAATGCGGCAAACCGAACTCGCAGGACCACATATTAGTGGCACGAGACATACACAAATACTAGGAATTTATTTTTACATGCTATTAGGTACTATAGTAGGTAACTTAACTAGTAATTGGGTTCCAACATCGTCTCGTCAAATCATATTTCAACACCAGCCATGCCTCGCGGTTTCACGCGCGAAGATTAATTTCATGGGAATATGTTGCTTAAATTCGTGGCACAGTTGATATTGCGCATATCATCCGAGAAGCGAAGTTAAGCAACCATACGCCTAGCCAGTAGTTGGATGGGTGACCGCCCGAGTTCCCTCCGTGCCTCGGAGAGCACGTTAAGCCGTCGGTCCCGGTTGCCAATTTAACATCTTTGGCAATCGTTACAGGTCAGTCAGAGGCCTAAGAAAGTCTGACAACTGGTTTAACCCAGATTGCCGATTTTCCTCGAAAAAAGGGGTTTCGAAGGTCAGATGGCAGTCGCTTCGTATAAAAATCAGGTGATCAGTAACATCGGGTTGAATCAAGTGCTGACCCCAAATACATGGGATAAGGCCAGGGAGATGATGTTGCTTAAATCCCTCCTTGTAACATAAGCTATTTGCCAGTAATAGTTCTGTTGAAATCCGTTCAGTCATTTTAGAGATTAGCCGGAACAAACTAACAGATACTTAATGATACACGGACTAACGCTATTTTTGAAGAGCGCTAATAACTCGTGACGGCACCTTATACAAGTAACACAATAGAATAAATACATAGAAAATAGTTGCATATTTACAGTAAGCAAAAAAGGCAAATTTATGTATCAACCACTTTGATCCTTAACTTAATAAGCTCTGTATAATTAAAACTAGCTATTTAGAAATTCATCTCATCATTTACAGCAGTTTAAAGTCAATTAATCCTGTAAAAAACGCCACGATCAAGATACGATGATCCTTTTGATAGCATATTGATCTTGGCGGTTCATCGAAAGCGAAAAATGTTGTAACTACAGAGTAATTTAAGAGCACTTACCACTTTTTGCAAAGTTTTATAAAAACCATGAGCTGAAACACAGTATAAATATCAGCTTTGCAAACAGTAAGGAATCTAGGAACAAATCGATCAAAATGACACTCACACAGACGCACACATATACGGGATTATAGCAAGAACGTCAATAAATCTACATTATTTTAAAGTAAATCTTTATATATAAAAATGCATTCTCACGTTGTTTGTCTCCGAATTACTTCTAAACTATTGAACCGATTTTAAATTTGATTTGCATACCATGTGCAATTAGATCTGACTTGAATGATAGGATAGCTTAATCCCAATTTATAGTCACAACCAATGGCGGGTTAATGTAAGCGTAAAGTAACTATTCCACGCGGACGAAGTCGCGGGCAGAAGCTAGTAAAAAAATACATTTTAAAATCTTTTAGATTGACAACCCTCACGCTTAATGGAACAAGCGTTATTATTTGAAAACATAGGCCCATATTCCTTACTGCTTGATAAGTTTACATACTGTGGCTGGGAGCTGAGAATTATTCAGGAGCGGCAATCTTTTGATCGTTTTAAATAAACAATGAGAAATCGGGTAGAGTCGAGTGTAGCAATTACTTATGTATATACTTAATTTTTATTCAGACGACTACATTTTTAAAGATGATTACTATTCTAAAAGAGTCGTGATGGCCGAATAGTTTGAGTAGTCACCTACCACGCTAGCGACACTAATTGAGTTATTCTAAAAATAATATAATTTATTTTTTATTTAGCTTTTAGCTTAGCATGTCAGCTACTTACTCACTACTATTAGATAAGTACATTCTACCCGAACAATTTTACTTTATTGTAACTACTTTAAATTCTTTAAGTTTCTACTTCTTTAAAATCAAAATCAAAATTCAAACTCAAAATCTAATTTAATCCTGCTATTTAATTTTTGTAACTTAGATAAGGAAGAGTGGTGTACCCTATCACAGGTGTCCTAGAATACTTAAAAGGGTGCTCCAATACCATGCTTGTAATAGTATATGTAATAATTTGTATACTTTTTTACACAATAAATAAATAATTATTATTATATTATTCTAAAAATGTTAAGTAAGTTAAGTAACTATAATTTATTACCGTTAATTATAATAAATATAATTTATTAAGGTACACTACCTTACATTATATTTTATGTAATCCTGTGACAAAATGACCATTTTTATCTATTATCGTATGGCGATGAAAAACATAGGGAGGAAACCTAGTTTGTAGAACTTCTACCTATACCTTTCGGTACCGTATGCCTTAAATACTATTGAACCCATTGGAAGATTTTAAAGCATATCAAAATATTTATATGTCAACTTTTTTAAGCAATAATTATCATTATTTATTTTAAAAGATTTCGGGTTGAATACTTTGTCTGCAAGAGCGGAATAGGGTATTTAAAAAATCATTACGCGTACAAAGTCTCTGGTAAAAACTGGTAAGTATCTATACATATATACGCTATACAAATAAATAAAATTTAAATGTCCTTTTTTAATTCCAAAATAACAGCTTTTCACTAAATGCATATGAGAGTACTGTAAGTATAAACGGTACTGACATTAAAAAAAAACAATTCTTAAATTTATTTTCTGACTGCCTGTCTGTCTGTTTGTTCCGGTTAATCTCCAAAACGGCTGGACCGATTTTAACAGGACTTTCACTGGTAGATAGCTAATGTTACAAACAGTAGCAAGGGCTACTTATATTTTAAAAAGCATTAGGTTTCCCCAGGTCACCCTTGAAATTAGCTCTACGGCACAACTCCTCAATGAAAATACAAACGCATGTGAACGTATTAAATACACTCTAAGAGTTGTAATAGAACGGAAACATTTGTAGAGCCCGTTTAGTACCGAGCAAACATCAGGATGTATTTGTAATGTAACTGTACCAGTGACGATAACACTGTACACGTTAGGACGGGGCTATATTGACCATACGACGCGTCACGTTGAAATGCGTCCTACTTTAATATCTAATATTCTGTCACAGTATAAAATATGTCTATTTTTTAAAATAAGAACGTGTCTTTTATGCATGCGGTTCGTCAAAATTAAAAAAAAATACTTTTTTATTTACTGCCAAAATTATGTAGACTTGAGTGACGTATAAGCGATTGGCCGCGACGTGACACCTCTTACCGTCATTACACTCATTTTCTCGTAGATGTGGGCGTCTATGCGAGTGTGTCATTTCGATCTATTGTAAAGCTTATTATATTTTAAGTTGTGATTCAGTGTTGTGGCCGTGTAACATGTGGATAGCGGTTTCACAGACAAGTCTATTACTTTTCTACTGAATTTTGCTTAACTTATGTCAAATAATTTGTCGCACTGAGCTTTGCAGTGAAAGAGATAGAGATAATAAAAGATTCAGTCGGCGTTTAGGATTGAAGTTTTATTTGAATGATGTTGTGCCTCAGCGATGGACAGACACGTTCCTTCACGGTTTTGGGACTTTTTTGAAGAACCCTTCATAAACTTACCAATAACTTTTAAGTACAGCAATTGCTATCCGACTGAGTGTCAGTGATGTATGTCACATAACCTTTACAGTGAAATTTGTGTGACAATAAGAATGTATTTAGAAAAATACATACTGGTTAAATCATGACCCTATAATGCTTCGCCGTAGCCGAGTAATAAAACGCACCGTTCTGCGTACTACGAATGTACTGCCGCCTTAAAACCCATAAGTTACACTAGTCATACAAGTTTCCATACACGTATTGCACCTGGCGACCCACAACTTTTTTAATTGCATTTAAATAATTGTTCTTATTAAAATTATCGATTTGCATCGAGTATGTCAATTCGCTTAGCTTGGTGATCGAATGCAGAATGGTTTATAAGCATGTTTTAAACAAAAAACATGAAATCAACTTTTGTTAAGGCAATACGTGAAAATATTTCGTTTTAATTAAGGTAAAACGAAAGTGTATGCGTAAGTACTTTAACGAGCGGGAGGTCATTGTTACATACGAGGAGAGGTGTACATACCTACAGAGCACACACATTTTGCCAGTTACATTTAATGGGCGAGCCTATTGCCACTAACCGGGCACTAAAAATGAAAATGAAAATGAAAAGTAAAAAAAATAAAAATGAAAATGGCACTTATGAAAGTCGAGAATTTACCAACTACTAATCCACACTCCAGGCTGTCAATGAAAATAGTAATTTTCCCGTTTCGGGAATTTAATCTAGGACCTCGTGGTCCGCAGTAGCGTTTGTTAGCACTAGACCAACGGAATAGGTATTTAAAGTTACCTGTGTGTAAATGTATACCTAATGATGACCTTCTGACTGCTATTTTTCCGGGACTTTTGCTTGACCGCCTCGGAAATAAGCGTGTACAAACAGGGATGTTATATTTTTAGTGTGTCGTTATGGTTGGACTCAGTAATAATATGAATCACTTTTTTTATTAGTATCTATAAAAAAAATGAAAAATAGAAAATTAGTAAAAAAACAGGAAAACGCTCAGCAAATAAGTACACATGCATAATAAAATAAAATAGCTACGTTTAATATCTCATTTCATTAGTCGCGTATAAATTCAATTATATCATGTCATGTAATGTCATAAAAGTTGGTAGAAACACAGTACATACTAAAATATTTCAACATTATTTTATATATTTTATTATATAAAATAACCTTAGTGTTCCTTTTCATTATTATATTATTTTTGAACGTATGTATTCAAAATATCATAGGCAATGAAGTAAACTATGCTATTAAAACATCTGGGCGAAGTTAGTTAAGTTGTAAAACTGGTAACACGAAACGGAGTAACAAATACCTCATTAAAATAGACACCTAATACGTCGTTAGATATAATTAATAATGTAAAGGTATTTATTATCTCAAAAAAAACTCCTAATGTTCAGTATCACTTGGTTCCGGTAAAGTGTGGATTACCCGTTATCCTCTAATTATGTTCAGATAATAAGACTTACATATTTATTTTGAATACAGTAATAGGAGCTTAGTTAAAAAATAATAGCTTTTCTTTAACTATAATCTACTTATATCAAAAATAATATATATTTGCCACTTAAAAGTTCTATATTGTGGTACGACCGCTACATCTGAGTGTTCGAAAATATTTGAAAAACTATGACAAAAACTTAGACATCCGTTTAATTTGATCATGTCAGATTTATGATATTTCGCTACCGTATTTTTTACTGCTCCATTATTTATATACACAGATAAGCTACAGACAGATACATCTGTAAAAAGGATTCTATTTTATTTATTGCAACCGGATATATATTATACATATGTCAATAACATTAATTTGGTTTTAAAACATGTATAGCGTTATTAACACGTCAATTAGAACTCAATACATAAATAAAATTCAGTCTTGACTGATTGACTGACTTATCAACGCACAGCATAAACCGTTGGTCCTAGAAACAAGAAATTAGGGTGTGTTCTTTGAGAGGTGTAGATCTACTAAGATAGAGTTTTTTATGGGTAAAAAGGAGTATGAAAGTTTGTTTATGAAATCTTACGAGGTAGTTTAGACCGTTGCCTGATTTCAGACAGTCAGTACTTAAATTTTTATCTGTATAGACTATTAGTAGAAACAGCAATTTAACATGGGCTTTAAATTACGTTCAATATTTTATGACATTAAACTATGAAGTCTGAAATACGAATGGTGTAATATACGCCGTAAAAACCGTAAGTAATATGACGCCTTGTAAATATAGCAGGTTCCAAAGCATATCTACACAAAGTATAAACTTAGAAGGTCAGCTCCTAAACAATTCGCAGAAACAGATTAGGCGCACGCACAAATCTATAATAAATAATGTCTCTTAATCGAATTACGGTCTCGGTGGCTAATCAGGGATTAGCTATCTGCGCTGGAGATATTAAAGAACCTAACTAAAGTATAATTACTGCGTCAGAATTTGACCATCGGTAATTTTTAAAATGCCGATCGTTGTGTACTCTGCTTTCGGTAGTAATAGTATTTTTCAAAGCACGCCTGTGCATAATGGAGTATAGTGATTGCTGTTATCGGATGACGTCATTGTCGATTAAATGCGCGCTGTTCCAAGAAAATATACGTTGAGATCCTCGTTGCGTCGATGAGTAACGAGGAGATTTGTTATCAATGCAGGGAGCCGCCCTACTGTAGCCATTATATTTTGTGATATGTACCTACTGGTGAACGCGTGATTATTCGATCCAGTAGTAATGACCGGACTAATGAGATAATGCTAATCGCAGAATGAATTTCCTATCCAATCTTGCTTAGCCCGATTCACAAATACGTGTTTGGATACTGTGGACGCTGCTTCTAACGTAGGAGATATTTTTGGAAAAAATATTATTTTTGTAAAATCTTTTTGACAATGAGATAGCAGTTAGTAAAATATTAATTTCTTTTGGAACTGTATTTATGGGAATACATAATATCGTATTATCTTGTAGTTTAATTTGATAAAATCAGTAACAGGTATGATTTTTATAAAAATCGTATTATTTCACCTCATTTCGAGTGGAAACGACAATCTAGCTCAGCCTTTACAATTCATATCAAAATATGTTTAGTTAATTTACTAAGTATTTATTTTATAATTATCAATTTCAGTAAGCCATCGCCACAATAACAAGCCTACAGCTGCTATGTAACAAGATAATAAATAAATGTGTTATTTGGTTGGTTCGTATTGAATATATTCATAGATGTCAGTGCTAATTGACAAGACCGAATTCAATCAACAGCGCGATAACGATTTAGCTTCCGATTTATTTTGCCCTTTATATTAACACTAGCTTATACCAGGGGCGTGCATTGGATTGTCAGAGTGGTAGGCATAAACAATAAGTAGGTAGGCAGGTTAAGTACATACCAATGAGGCGTGACGTAGGTACATACGTTTTGGTATAGACACACATGCAAACATAAACACACACTCACACATACAACACTAGTGTATTCAGTCATCACAAATTGTAAGCACTGCTTATCTGCTTATATGCAATGTACACCACTGGCTTATACCCGTTATCTCGTCTGAAATTATATATTGTCAAATATAATGATATTACTGAAAAATGCGTTTTGTTTTGTCCAGAAAAATGGACAGCAAAATAACCGTTTTTTTATATATTCAATCAAATATATTTTTAAAGTACTCTAAACTTATTATATGAATAGGTAGGTTACTGTAGCGGGCGACCCGACTTGGGCTACTTGCTAAAAAACCGGGATCGCTATTATTATACTACAATAAAACCACTTTACATTTTTAAGAATTAAAAAAAAAACTTTTTAATATCTATACAGATAAATAAAATTGAAGTGTCTGTTTGTAATTCCAAAATAACAGCTTTTCACTAAATGCATATGAAAGTATATACGATACTGACACTAAAAAACCAAGTTTAAAAAAAAATCTCTGTCTGTCTGTTTGTTCCGGGTAATCTCTGAAACGGCTGGACCGATTTTAACGGGATTTTCACTGGCAGGTAGCTGATGTTTCAAGGAGTAACTTAGGCTAACTTTACTTTTATTTAACAAAAATATTAGGGTTCCACGACAATAAGGATGAAACTAAATCTACGCGGGTAAAACTGCGGGGCACAGCTAGTTACGTAATAAAAAAGCGTATTATTTGCGTAGTATAATTTTTGGCCTCGATACTTTTTTTATTAAACCAACTTTTTTAAAGTTCTCAATTAATTACTTAATAAAAAATATGCTGCAATTGTGTCTAAAACACATTTTTTACGTATTTTCTCCGAACCCTTAACCTATTTATGCGACTTGTACTTAAATAGTAGCATTTTGCCTTTTATCTAAGACTTCATGTAGGATATTGTCAGTTATTTCTCGCTTGAGACATGCACGTGGTGTAGACGCAGCCGATAATGTATAAATATGCATACATATTTATAATTTCACAGCAGGCCATGAGTTATGATACGAGTCCGTGAATTAATTTGATATTCATACGATCGTCAGAAGCGACTGTGTTAACGATCTGATTTATCATTATTTACTTTCTTATTAGCATCACACACACTCATTATGTTTTAGAAAACCTATATACATTAAGTAACAGATTATATTTTAAAAATGAAACCGAATCTATATCAAAAAGTTAAAAAAAATATGGAATAAATATAAAAAAAATATTTTGGAGTTGGTGTCTCATAAGCCCTCATAAAACTTCAAAAGTAAAATTTCTTTGGGAACGGTAAAGAAACATTAGCAAACGGGACTAATTTAGGTACCTTAGATTTGATAATATTAATGCTTTTGCGATACTTTTATTAGTTAAAATTACAAAATAAATACATACAGAAAGTCGGTTGCCACCCTCTGACGGTAATAGCTGTACGTATATAAAAGTCAGCTTATACCGTTGCGATCCTACCTAAGCATAAAACGATAATTTCAATAATCAATGTTCCATAATTGACGAATGTAGTCAACAGCCTTTCTGTTTCTTTTTTATTTTTCCATAAAATCGTTTAGTATTTTCTAAGAATGCACCGATGCAAAACTATACGTATCGCATGCGAAACTGCCATAAGGCAATATTTCGCGTTTTACTGAAAATTCATAGTTGGCACGCGACGTAGTAGTACGACGTAGTAGCACTTTTGTAGGCAGAATGGGTATTGATGGTGAATATTTTTGCGCGAATTTATTGTTGAATAAATTGAATTTTGGGCGTCTCGCTACATATTATTACCTAGTATCATACTGTTTACTTTAATGTGTGGAGAAAACTTATTGATCAAAATAGTAATTTACCTAATAGTACAAAAATATGTTCACTACTGTGTCTATGAAATTTTAACAATGTTAGTTCAAAAAAACTTAATTATAGTTACACATTACTTAAAACTGATCACACGTAGAAAACTTGTCTTAAATGGGTGTCTCTCGGGATCGTGTTAAGAAGGCGCATCGCATTGCTATTTTTCATATATTAAATTTACTTTTTGCTATATTTTTTACTAACTGTGCGCCGCGGTTTCACCCGCGTAGATTTAGTTTCTTCCTTATTGTCGCGGAACCCTAATATTTTTAATAAATAAAAGTAGCCTAAGTTACTCCTTGAAACATCAGCTACCTACCAGTGAAAGTCCCGTTAAAATCCGTCCAGCCGTTTCAGAGATTACACGGAACAAACAGACAGACAGACAGACAGAGAAAAAAATTAAAACTTGGTTTTTCAGTGTCAGTAGCGTGTATACTTCCATAATATGCATTTAGTTAAAAACTATTGTTTAGATTTTTGTATAGATTAACTTTTTACTATAACTTTTATTGGATCCGTCGGACGGCTTTTGAAATATCATAGCACCTTTACTTAAAAATATAGGACTTACCGTACCTCAATCCGTTTTATTGTCCACTTAAAATGTTTCCCACTTTCCGAAGGTGCGTAAGTAAAACGCGTGTTTCCGTCCATTTCTCTGCAACGGAACGTGGGCCATTGTGTGTGTTCCGCAATACAGTTTTCATGATTGCATCGGCATTTAAACAATAGAATTTTAACGCCTAAATATTTGGGTCGCTATTTATTGTCAGTGCTAATGGGGTTTTATTGTGTTCAGTGTTTGATATGTTACTTAACATCCGTCAAATCAAAACTAGTACTGAGGGAGCCGCGGTGGCCGAGTGGTTTAAACACACAAGCGACACAAGTTCAACTTCCTTCGATCTGAACCAATAGTTATCCTAAAAACTTAAGTGCAGTGATTTCACACCACGTGCTTTACGGTGAAGGAAGACATCGTGGGGAAACTTACATATGTCTGAGAAGTAATTCGGAAGACGTATGTATAGTGCTTGAGCAGGCGATGGACTCACCATCTGTAATTTTAGCACTTAATAATCTTCGGTGAAAAGTGGGTGATGTTATTACAACACCTTTGCCTACCTAAGCCTTTGCCTACCTAAGTCTTTGCCTATCTAAGCTTTTGCCTACGTAAGCCTTTGCCTACCTAAGCCTTTGCCTACCTAAGCTTTTGCCTACGTAAGCCTTTGCCTACCTAAGCCTTTGCCTACCTAAGCCTTTGCCTACCTAAGCCTTTGCCTATCTAAGCTTTTGCCTACGTAAGCCTTTGCCTACCTAAGCCTTTGCCTACCTAAGCCTTTGCCTACCTAAGCCTTTGCCTACCTAAGCCTTTGCCTACCTAAGCCTTTGCCTACCTAAGGCTTTGACTACTTAAAGTTACAAACATATACAGTAGAAGCAAGGTACAAATCACTTTCCTCGAACACGTTGGTAATTGCATTGAAAGGAATTGCGTGACGGGTAACGGAGAGTGCGTGACAATTTTATCAAACACGCAACTAACAATGATTCCAACACGTTGCAATGCGAACAATGACGTCTTCATTATACTCACACTCAAACTCAAAAATATTCGATTAGACTTTAACAAAGCACTGTTTTGCTTTTTTATATATGTCTGTATGGCTCCAGACATAGACAGACTCATAAAGATACCGCATGGAAAAATTGTACCGCATTCTTTACTCGTACATAATACTTATTTTTAGTGAAAAGCTTTTTCAAAGTCTATCTATCTTTTCCAAAAAATATCTTTGTTCGATTAGACTTTTACAAAGTACTTTCAAATCGTCAGAATGACATTAATTTACAGGATTATACATGCTACCACCAGGTTCGGAAGGTTGCTTTTACTGATTAGAACCTGGCAAGAAACTCAATAATTATTCTTTTCAAAAATAGTATACAATTTTAAAAAACAAAGTAAATCACTTGAGTAACGTAAGCCCATGGCCACAGTTCCAATGCACAAATGTCGATAAAAATTAACATAAAGAAAAGTCTAGTAGTTCTACTTATATCTAAATGCGTTGCTTGAGATGACCAGCCCCCACAAGCAGCACCTGTTCACAAGTATGACGACTTTTAATTTGGAATTACACTAAGACACTTCAATCTTATTTATCTGTATAGACTACAAGTAAAATAGCGAATCAGTGCCAGTCAGTCACCGTGTGTGAGTATTGCGAAAAGCGGAGATGCGGTCGCGAGATGTGTGGAACTGTGGCTCAGCCATGCGTATGCGCCGGTGACGCAACGCAACGCTGCAATTTATAAAATTACGCCCATTATCATTGTTTCGCTACTATTGTGTGACGTTCACTAAAACGAATGTTGGTTCATACTTATCGAACTGGAAACACAAACGTTGTTTAACTCTGTTGGTGTAAGGTAATGTTAAGTACATGTTTTCGTGGATCGGTATATAAATATAATCACGCTCAAATTCTATGTGGTAGGTATGTAAGTCAAAATGGGGTAGGTAAGTCAAAGCCAAAGTCAAAATTTCTTTATTCGATTAGACTTTATACAAAGCACTTTCAAATCGTCAGAATGACACAATTTACAGGATTATACATGCTATCGTCAGGTTCGGAAGGTTGCTTTTACTGAGAAGAACCTGGCAAGAAACTCAGTAATTACTCTTTTCAAAAATATTATTAAAAATACAAAATAAATCACATGCGAAATGTAAGCCCATGGACACAGTTGCAATGCACAAATGTCGATAAAATTAACATAAAGAAAAGTCTAGTAGTTTTACTTATATCTAAATGCGTAGTTTGAGATGACCAAAGTAAAGTAAAGGAAAACCACGCTAGGCTGGGACGATTTACTCATGAGACTGCTGGCAATTTTTTTACAAAATTTCAGAAATTCAATGGACTAACTACACAGAAGAGAAAAATAAGCTTTCTGGGGCATGCAAGCACATTTCACACAGTAATTAGAGTTTAAATGCTTTTTCCAACGTAATTTGTAAAGCACAGCGAGAAAAAAGTTAATGTGTTTGAATACGGCGATGGATTCACCATTTGTAAATAATCATCTTCGGTGAAGAGTGGGTGTTGTTATTACAACACCTCTTCGGGGAATACAGGCGTGAGCATATGTAGATATGTATGTATGTATGTCATAGATATAAATATTTTCCAATCTTTCTTTAATAATTTGCTTCATTTTAGTGTAATACTTTTTAGTAAGCCAGTGCTAGGAAAATATAAAATATTGAAATGCAATACAATAAAATTTTAGGTAAGGAAGGTTTTCTCCGAAAGCAGTGAAGTTATGTGAAAACTGTGCATTATGAATCGTAAACTTTAGTAGTTGTGTGGAAACTATAAATGTTACCCTTATGCAACTTACAATGTGTGAAAGTTAACATTACCATTGGTTACTTGCGGGAACTAAGGGTTCTCACTTTTACTTCTAGAAATGCCAGTCATTAAGTATTATTAAATGGGAGCAGACAGCTAATGTGTTTCACCTATAATCTATACATCTGTACATCTATACAGATAAATAAAATCCAAAATAACAGCTTTTCACTAAATGCATATGAAAGTATACACGCTCTGTCTGTCTGTCTGTTTGTTCCGGGTAATCTCTGAAACGGCTGGACCGATTTTAGCGGGACTTTCACTGGCAGGTATCTGATGTATCAAGGAGTAACTTAGACTACTTTTATTTATCAAAAATATTAGGGTTCCGTGACAATAAGGATGAAACTAAATCTACGTAGGTGAAACCGCAGGGCACAGCTAGGTATATTATAAAGCTGATGAATGTGTGTGTTTGGTTGAACGCGTTAATCTCAAGAGCTACTAGTTTGAATTGATTGCTGGATAGTTAATTAAGAAGGCTTTATATCATCACGCTGCGTCCAACAGGAGTGAAGCATCAATGGGAAATGGTACAAAAACCAGAAAAAATACACTAAGTAAATTTGTTTGTAAGGTTATCCGACGCAGGTAAAACCGCGTGAATGTTAGTACTAACAGCGCTTTGTATACAAGTTTCTCCGTCTGTCTGTTTGTTCCTTGATATGATAGCAGTTTCATTAGATAGGTTTCAAAAAAAAAAACTGTGAAATAAAACCGCCCACGGAATTAAATCTACGCGGAGAATCCACGAGACACAACTAGCCTTACCTACGTTTAGTTAGGTAATATTCAGAAACTGTGGTTGGAATACGTTTGACCTATTTCATAGTTTATGGCAGTTTTGAGGTCATAAAAGTTATATAAGTACCTAAATATATATCCCCACTGTTTGATCGTTAAGTTAGGTCACAAACCGAGACTCATGTTATACAAAAGCTGCATGTTAGACACGCAAATTATGTATTAAGTGCGTGACTAGGTACATAATATTGTATGGAAATATAATATTACTATTTTGTACCAATCTATACAGATAAATAAAATTGAAGTGTCTGTTTGTAATTCCAAAATAACAGCTTTTCTCTAAATGCATATGAAAGTATACATGATACTGACACTAAAAAAACAAGTTTTAAAAATTTTCTCCGTCTGCCTGTCTTTCTGTTTGTTCCGGGTAATCTCTGAAACGGCTGGACCGATTTTAACGAGACTTTCACTGGCAGGTAGCTGATGTTTCAAGGAGTAACTTAGGCTATCAAATTTATCAAAATAAATTAGGGTTCCGCGACAATAAGGATGAAACTAAATCTACGCGGGTGAAACCGCGGGGCTAGTATTTACATATAGCATTTAGTGAAAACTGTTAATTTGGAATTACAAACAGACACATAAATTGTATTTATCTGTATTTACATCTTGTAAATATTTTTTAGTTAGGTACTCAACTCGAATCACATTTAAAAACGTGTGAAAATTTAAGCATCACGAACAAAATCAATCGCACCTGCTATTGTTTGTGAATTCCATAGCGACTTCTTAAAATAACTCCTGACAGTGATTTCTGAGAAAATTTGTTCCCCGGAACATCTAAACTCAGCTTGGGAACGCTGTCTGAATCAATTATTCATGTACTAACTACTGGTGAAGTCCTTGCTGCATCCATATTTTTATCGATACTTACTTGACTGTTTAATCTAAAAGCATGTATTTGTATAAAACAGAATTTTCTCTTATTCTTCATGTGCATTGTTGCCACTTGATCAAACTTGGTATTATTTTACTCTTAGAAATTACTCTACATTTAGGAGGGGCCATCTCTATCACATAAAATGTTTATAAGCAAAACATACTGGTTGAATATCGAGTTATTTTTTCTAAATAAAACATACTCTTTGTAACATTAGCTGTCTGCCATTAGTGAAAGTCGCGTTAAAATTTGTAAAGCCGTTTCAGAGATTATCCGGAGCTATCGATATACAAAGTATCGATGGTTGGACATCTCTAAAATAACATTGAATACATGTTAACTGATGTGATCGCTTTATTGGTTCGATCTCAGTATCGTTACAGCATAGCTTAGTTATTTACTTATATTATGTATGCTCACGCCTTCCCAGAAGGGTCCCTGAAGAAAATGATAGGAAAACCAGCCTACTTAAAGTTTCGACACGGTATAAGACTTGCAAAGCCTTCCATAGAATATTGGTAGGTAGCATCTATTCTAATAAGTGCCTAGTGCGAGTTTTCTTAAAATCGCCGTCACAAGTCACCGCGTCGACGTAAACGCAGATTTGTATGGGCTCACAATAGTGTCATCTTTAGGCCGACATTGGCGCTGCTCCGATCCTATACAAATCTGCGTTAACTTTGACGCGGTGACTTGTGACGGCGGCAGTGAAAAACTCACACTAGGCACTCAGGGCATGTAGTCAAAGAAACATTATCCACACGGTTCGCAAGTAGAATCGATACAAAATATAGGGGAATGACTTATGTCACGTAATTGATTTATGTCATTTCCTTACGTTTCTATTAGCGCAAGCGCGAGAGACTGTTACTTTGTCCGCGCCTTCAGGTGCCGTCACAAGCTATGAGCGCTCAGCGGAAAAAGAGGGGGTACAGATACCCTCAGAAGTTGTGAGTGCTGACCTTGAATTGGCAATAGTAATTTTATGAGTCTGTCTCTATCTGCCTGTATGGCGCGATGCGAATAAAATACATATGCAGTTCCACATTTTTTCGCTCAGCGCTTATAACTCGCGACGGCACCTGTACATTCGTGCATATTTACAGATAGCACATCAGATAGATGCTCAGGGAAGGGCCTTGTTAATTGTAATTCGTGATAGAGTAAGTGTTCGATTGATTATGATTCAGATTAGGGTTACGTTTAACACGTGATTTTATTGGATATCGTGACGGGAAGCACAGTCGATAACGAAAGTGGATTGATTAATATTTGCAGTATTGGTAAGAATCATGCTGAGAAACTCACGCCTTCACGAACGGACACGCGTTTACAAACACTTTTCTGTGGAAATGGATTATTCTGTCTGTTTGTGCTTATGTTGTATTGGGGTAGTGCGAATACTATTCAAAATGTATAAATGGAAAAAGTGTCCATTCATCAGATGATTCGGAACATTTCACAGAATTAATAAAACGCACCACCATATGGGAACAAACGTATTATCTATCTGTTTGTTACTTTTTACGATTTTTTTAATCAGGTGGCAAAAATACATAATGGAACAGAAACATTTACTTTGTTTCCAACATATATGCAAAGAGGAGCTCGTGGCACAGTTGCTATTGCGCATATCATTCGATCAGCGAAGTTAAGCAACCATACGCCTAGCCAGTAGTTGGATGGGTGACCGCCCGAGTTCCCTCCGTGCCTCGGAGAGCACGTTAAGCCGTCGGTCCCGGTTGCCAATTAAACATCTTTGGCAATCGTTACAGGTCAGTCGGAGGCCTAAAAATAATCTGACATCTGGTTTAACCCAGATCACAGATTTTCCTCCTAAATGGGGTTGCGAAGGTCAGATGGCAGTCGCTTCGTATAAAAATCAGGTGATCAGCCACATCGGGTTGAATCAAGTGCCGACCCCAAACAATGTATGGGATAAGGCCAGGGAGATGATATATGCAAAGAGTTATAGTAAAGTCTAAATAATTGCCGTCTAACAATAAATCACCAAAAAAAGAGCCGTGGTGGCGGTGGGGAGTAATCGCCTGCGCAAGCGACACAAAGTTCAAATCCCAGCGACCTGTGCTAATGACTTTTTCTAAACACTTATGTTCCATGAGTTCCAGTTCCATACACACCACGTGCTTTTTGGTGATGAAAATTATTGTGACACGGGGTTAGACTCATCATCTGTCACGTTGTACATAATCATCTTCGGTAAAAAGTGAGTGTTGTTATTACAACACCTCTGCCAACCCCTTCGGGGAAAACAAGGCGTGAGCTTATGTATGTATGCATTATTTGATGACAATGCTATAACGATGACAGTATTATAAGCAATGTGGTATCACATTTCTCACGCTGTCCATGTGGTTGCTAAGGTGTGAATGTATTCATGGAATCAATACATAATGTGCTTACTATTTATACGCTAGACGATCGCTCTACATTACTTTACATATATTACCAGCATGTAATACGTATTCTTTATATCTTCTCGTCTTCTCAGAAGGATCAACGAAGGGGTACGCAGAAGTGTTACGATACCCACATATCATTGCAGTCCGACAGGTGTCAACGTGATAGATGATGAGTCTGTACTTCGCATGCATATTTGAATTATTTCTTCTTCACGATATTTCCTTAAGAATTACGTCATGTTAATACATATGCTCACGCCTGTATTCCCCTAGGGGGTAGGCAGAGAAGTGTTCTAACAACAACACCCACTTTTCACCGAGGATGCCTAGGTGTCAAGGTGACAGATGGTGATTCTATCGCCGTCTCAAGATCTATACATACGTCTCTGAATTACGTCTTAGACATATGCAGGTTTCCTGACAATGTTTTCCTTCACCGTAAACGCACGTGGTGTGAAATCACTGTATATAAGATTTTTATAAAAACTCTTTGGTACTGGCCCCGCTGGGATTCTAACTTGCGTCGCGTGCGTAGCAGGTGACTGACATCATATTAATAATGTGCGAATGTCATTAAGCACAAACATAAGCTAGTTGCAAAGCTAGCAATAAAAAAGTTATAATTAATTCACGACTAATCTCGAACAATGCTTGCTTTTTTACTTGGCTTCATTAGAATACATTTTTTATTGTCTAATTGAAAAATCTTGTAAAAAAACTCTCGCAATTCTATTTCCATTCATATGTCACTTAGGTAAGCGCTTAACGAATTAATAATTGCTTCAATTCAAAGTGAAAAGATGAGTGTGGACGCGACTGTACCTATTGTCTATTGTGAATGTACAACAATTGGAAAGATTATTTTATTTGTTTTGTGAAGCTTCTGTTAATGTTAATTGAGGACACCGTTGGACTAGCAGTACCTATAGTTATAGAGGTGTCGGGAGTTCTATTCAGTGTCAGAAATTTTACGCGATGAGCATTTTTGTTTGCCTTTTGCCCGAATGTTTGATACGCGACTTTAGTGCTAGCTTCATAGGCTGTAGTAATAATATTAGACATTTAAAAAGGTAGATTATGTCACAAGGAGCCGAAAGGTCGCGGTTCCATTTTCGCTCTCAAAAATATTTATTTATACGAAGATTCCTAACGTGGCAGAGTTGTCAGAACTCTAGCCTCTGTTGCACTCAAGTTTTACATCTAATTGTTTGATAAGTGAAGAACTGCGTAGATACGAAACATGTGTTCATTCGTAAAATACGAATGAAAAGAGCGCATAACGTTTCCATACTTTTAATATCATTGGACTACTTACCACGATTTTTGTTATAACTAATATTTAAACAATCTAGTATAGAAAAAAAAATGTATCCAATAAAATTTCGAATTCATATCAAAATTACTTTACTTCATGATACATTTCGAAAGTATTGAAACACATTATAACCCGTAAATTAATGAAACCAAGTAAAATCCACCACAATTGTACCCCATGACCTTCAACCGAGTGTATGGTAAGCAGCAACAATCCACGGCCTATGGGAATGAGGCCACCATTTGTCATAGACCACACAATGGACCATTGAAGTCCATGTGCATATTCAATAGAGGTACGCTAATGGTGTGCTTATATCACATCATACGAGTTGGTAGGCTGTTAGATTGTTGGTACTTAATAAGTCTTGTTATGTTCTAGCAAAAGTATGTAAGATCATAGGAATAAGCAGTGTAACAATGTGAACAGATAAGTAAAATTCAAGTGTCTGTTTGTAATATCAAATTAACAGATTTTCACCTTAAGGTGAAAACGTGGGGCACAGATAGTAAATATTCATACCAGGACCTCCAGTCTAGATCTAGTTCAGCCTAGGCTAATCTAGTTTGTAAAATCGAGCTTCGGCCTGACTAGTTTGGCCTAGGCTATACCGGTTTGTCCTATAGGTAGAATAGTTTGGCCTAGGCTAAACTAGTTTGTCCAGAAATCTGAATTTCTTCACAGACATACGCAGGTTTCCTTATGATGTTCTCCCGCACTATAAAACTCTTGGTATCACATCTATGTACTTAAGTTTTTGGCGTCGAGGCTCATTCAATTATTCACTATCACTGCGTCTATTTTTTGTAAACTCCACGTGGAACCAGTCTATTATACTTGACCATCAGTCGTCAGAATTCTATTAGCGGCTTTTTTGCCACCCAAAGTTCTTCACACGCTACAATAGCTACCTATATTTTATGTCACGTACGACATAGTGTCACGTCTCACTCGTAATGGGAAAAAAACGAGTATTTGACACTTCGACAAATGTGAATCACTCAAATAATTGATGTTATAAGGCATAGCTTAAGCTATAAATGAATTTATTACTTCAAGCCATAACCCAAGTATTTTTGATCAGGACCGAAACCTTAGAGCCTCTAAGTGGCAAAATCAAAATTGCCAGCCATTATGTTTTAATACTCCTGCATTTATTTTATCCTTCCATAAATTATACCCGTTTAATAACTCCTTAGCATTTTTGGAATTTCATTACTCCACTAAAAACCTTAATCAGTCATTAAAAAACGAACTTTACCTCTACGTATCAAGGCATTAAATTGAGGGCGATTAAAAATTTAAAATAAAGCAATGAAATGATGATAGTTACAATATTGTTGAACATTGTTGGATCCACTTACCTCATAATGGATTTTATACGACAAAATAAGAATGCACGCAAATACACAAGATTTACTCTGGCCATAAGATTTGCCCTATTTGGTGTATAGTTCGATAAACTGCTAATAAAAAAATATAATATCATCTTAGAAGGTCAAGTTCAAATAGACACTTAAATAAAGATTAGGTAGGTATGACATATTTTGGCAGACGAAAAGCTCGTAGGATAGGACATACTTCAACTGGCAGGAAGAGACTGGATAAGACGGCTGACGACAGGAAAAAATGGGATAAATTGTACCAATGAGCATTTTCACATTGAAAATGAAAATGATTTATTCAATTTAGGCCCTGGTAAGGCACTTATGAATGTCGAGGAATTTACCACATTCGATAACAGTAACGACGCGATATCGGATTCGTCGGATTAGTAGTTTGATAGAATTACTACTGAACGCTTTCAAAATGTGTCGTTGTAGTCAAGTATCGGCGGACGAAAACGTGGCAGTGGGGAAGCGTGCAGTACTTGGCATTTTTATTTTTTTATTAAAGAACCTTAAAGGGTGTTTTGACATAATCCAAAGACAAAAATTTTTTTTTATATCTATGGGGAATCCTAAAAGATACGTCATTGTGATGGACTGGTAAAGAACTGGCTAGTGGCCAGTTCCAAGACGAACTTGTTCCTATGTTTTTATTGTTTAGTCTATGGTTGTGCGTGGCCGACTGTAGGTTGCCTGTCATCTATGGACACCCGTTTCATGGGAACTTGCAAATACAGCATGGTTGCCAATAATGTTTAACACTCATATTTTAACTATGATTTACGTTTCACTTCAGAAAGAAATTAAATCAATATTTAAATTAAAAGACTAGTGATATTTTGAATATTAATTCATCACGCCTGTATTCCCCGAAGGAGTATGCAGAGGTGATGTAATAACAACACCCACTTTTCACTGTAAAGTGCCATCGTGACAAGACGGTGAGTCCATCGCCGTCTCAGACACTATACATACGTCTTTGAATTACTTCTCAGAGATAAAATTTGCAGGTTTCCTCACGATGTTTTCCTTCACCGTGAAGGAATCACTGCACACTAGGATTCGGACCACGGCCCACGACGAATACGGCTTTTTTTAACATAAATATATCTGTTAATTTTTGTTTCAAGAGAAATGTATATAGGTAAAAACTTTTACACTGCTATGTACTCATTTGGAATTGACGTCCATATCTAAACGTTGACAACCCTAGGGTTGGGTCTAGACCCGAGGTCCTATTCTGGATTGAACTTGTATTATAATTAACTTGCAAGTATAGTTTTTGTGGTTCACTTACAGTTGTTCCAGCATTTTTGGTCATTTATTAATAAACAAACACGGGTTTTACAACAACGAGCACGGTAATGTTGGATAGTCTGAACATAAATATAAATGTATTAGTAGTTTTCTATTTATTTCTACATTAGTCATGGATTCTGCATTCTGAATTCATTGATTTATTTTGTCATGAAAAAATATATCTCTATACATATAGATAAATAAAATTGAAGTGTCTATTTGTAATTCCAAACTTACAGCTTTTCACTAAATGCATATGAAAGTATACACGCTACTGACACTAAAAAAGAAAGTTTTAAATTTTTTGTCTGTCTGTCTGTCGGTTTGTTCCGGGTAATCTCTGAAACGGCTGGACGGATTTTAACGGGACTTTCACTGGTAGGTAGCTGATGTTTCAAGGAGTAACTTAGGCTACTTTTATTCATTAAAAATATTAGGGTTCCGCGACAGTAAGGATGAAACTAAATCTACGCGGGTCACACCGCGGGGCATACTTTACTTAATATAATATAAAGCTGAAGAGTTCATTTGTTTACTTGAACGCGCTAACCTCACCAAGTACTGGTTCAATTTGAAAAAATATTTCAGTGTTTGATAGCCTAGCATCGAAGAAGGCTACATTCTTCATCCACTAGTATTATCATAGAAGGGCGAATAGCAGGACTAAATCACGTGCAGTAAACTAGCTACCCACCCATAAAATCTTGGACAAAAGTGTTTAACAAAGTAACAAATATCTCAAGATAACACTTAGAAATGCTTTTAAAATTCTCCCATCAACTATGAAATTTACAAGTACCGGAGTAGTAAGTAGTCTGTATAACACGACCACTTGACTTTTATCGCTCCGAGATTAAGTTAAGAGCTCGCACGTTAAACTGTTGTCATATTTTACTATGTAGATGCATACAAGAACCTACTATGTAAGTATTATTATATCCAATACTAGCTTGTACGTACAAACTTACAAATCTCATTTTACTCGCTTAGGGCTCGAATTTTGGAAAACCTTTCTCAATGAAAGCCTACAACTGACCAAGAACATACCCTTAAAATTTTATGTCTCTAGGACTAGCGGTTTAGACGTCGTCAATATATAAGTCAGTCAGTCAAGCAGGTCTTTGTATTGTCATATATTTTTAGGCGGATCACAATTTAACATTTAGATAAGGTACCCTTATAACAATTGTTGTTGGATTCTCAGACCTCCAAAATTGCATACAAATTGCTTCAGTCGTTTTGGGCAAGTTTGGTAAAACAAGCCACGACATGAGAATTTTATATATTAGAAATAGATCATGTGATAATGAAGCCTATGAACGCGAATCGCCTAATATAATCTTTGGTTTAAAAGTAGTTCAACCTTTTCTGTGATATGGATTATAAAAGGGATGGACTTATTTCTGGTCCGAGTTTGGTTTAGTCTTAGTTT
This sequence comes from Watsonalla cultraria, assembly GCA_964035505.1. Taxonomy (NCBI): domain Eukaryota; kingdom Metazoa; phylum Arthropoda; class Insecta; order Lepidoptera; family Drepanidae; genus Watsonalla; species Watsonalla cultraria. The sequence continues at coordinate 4,273,647 of OZ037732.1, read as the reverse complement.
AAACCATGACAACAGATTGGCGTATATTTCCTTACGTTCATCGCTCGTGGCGTAACAAATCATCGCATGTAAGTTATGCAGCAGGGCTATTATTGTATGTCGTAAGAAAGTGTGGTTGTTCGGTTTTCTCGCGCTAATGCTACATTCTATGCTAGGCCTACTGAGATTCGTTGCTTCGACTACGCCTACCGAGATTCGTCTGAGAGTCGTTTGAACCCGCTTCTCTTAAATATTTCAACAGTTTAATTACTGTTTTATGTATTATTAGGTCGTGGTGGCTTTGGGGTTAGAGCAGTCGCCTGCTATGCAAGCGACGCAAATTCGAATCCCAGCCTGCAGCCAATGAGTTTTTTTAAAAAAAACTTATGCGCGGTGATTTCACACCACGTGTTTTACGGTGAAGGAAAACATCGTGAGGAAACCTGCATATGTCTGAGAAGTAATTCAAAGACGTATGTATAGTGTCTGAGACGGCGATGGACTCACCCTCTGTCACGTTGGCACTTACTTATATTCGGTGAAATGTGGGTGTTGTTGTTACAACGCCTCTGCTTACCCCTTTGGGACCCTTCTGGGATGTCGTGAGCATATATAAGTATTGTTATGATGTAAGCTTATTAAAAATAGCATGCGTATTTTATTCAAATGTTCATGCAGTACTTACGAATAGCCGCTGTAAATTCCACAGATACATTCGCAAGGATGCACGATTGATTACCAGCTATTCTGCGTGGTACCTGCTTTTTACCTGAAAAGAAAAAAACATTTACACAATGTTTACATATTATATTTTAATAGATAATAAACAGAACCAATGGACTGTTGCGCGAATTCACTTTTAAGTGCTACTTAGATAAAAAATAATCATTCCAAAAAAAATATACGAGGCAGAGGTAACCCTCAAAAAACCTTCTAAAGGTTACTGATTGTTTATAATCAAAAATAGTATAGTATATAATATCTTTTTTGATTAGACTTCTTACAAATTGTCAGAAGGGCACAAGAAATTACACTGTACATGATTATAAATGCGTACCATCGGGTTTGGAAAGAAGAATCCGGCAAGAAACTCAATAATAACTCTTTTTTTTTAATTCAATCGGTTGACTTATACCTTAGTAGTGAAATTTAGTAAAATTATTCATTGAAGTGTGTAACCTATAAATTGCTTCGGAATCACTCGAGCGTAGAAGTGACTGCATAACGATTAGTAGTGACAACGCAGGTGACAGGTCGAAATAAATACCTACAGAAAGGCAGCTCTCATTAATTAACTCAGGGGTATACGAGCCTCTTGCTCTAAGATTTCACACGCGAATATTAGCCATAATTGATCCGAGATCCTTTTATGCGCAGTTGCTACCAGTGCTAAGCTGTCTTTTTATTCCTTTCTGTACCACTATCACCGTGTGTGCCACCGTTACCGTAATTTATACTCGCTAACGTCTCCGCCGAGTATTTGTATCAGAAATTGTACAGCGCCTCCCAGCGGTGACGTGAAGAACTAAAATTGTGGATGACGCTAGCTATTACGAGTTTAAACAAAACATTAGTTTTGTGGCAATCCTAATACCATTATTAAATAGTATTTTCATTTCGAAGAAAACTAGTTAGTATGAGAATGGAGAATGCGTATATTCGTATAAATAGCAGGTCCAAGCTTCGTCAGTTAAATATTACGGTTGATCAACCCAGACTTCGCACGAGACAAGTATAGCTGCTATCACGAGTTATGAGCGCTGGTCCTGAATGCGCATTTTTTATGTCCAAATAAAAATATTCACTATATTCTCGTTTTTTGTATTTGTTGTAAGTCTAACTACCATGGTTCATGATAGATAGACGAACGGACAGCGAAGTCTTAGTAATAGTATCCCGTTTTATACCTTTTGGGTACCCAAGCATTATTAGACTGTCCAAGTGCTACGCCATGTGCACAGCGAAATTATATTCCTTCCTCCATTGAAGCCATAAAGCCTAAGGTAGTGAGAGTCACAACGGAAACGGCAGATGGTCCCGTGGTTCCGCCATGTCTCATGGCCACTCTGCGGTCCGGCCATAATGCTCGCGTAATCATCCGACGCACAGACCGTGGCGATGGGAGAATTCAATTGTTAAAGGCTTTTTATTCTTACCGCTGTATTTTAATGTTGTATTTTTTGGAAATTTTGGGAATGACACTTAAAATTGTTCTCTCACAATACAATATGTTGCTATAGGTAAAGCTTAAAATTTCAATACCAATTCATTTGAGAGAAACATCTGAATAAACTCAGTAATTGCTCTAACAGTTGTATGGGAAGAGGGCTTTTGGACACTCCTTTCTTTATTTAGTAATATATACTTTCATCGCCCTAAGGCAGTAAAACCTTTATGCAGATAAATGAAGGTAGCACAAAAAAATATAAATTGACATATTATCTGAGTAACTGTCACTCATAATAACAATACGAGAGCTTCTTTGAGTCAGATAATAAATTGAATTCTTTCAAATTTCGAACATTTCCTAAATTGGCACCGTGCATTGTTAAGCCCAATCTTAATACGCCGTAAGCGTTGCGCGCTTGACGCGCTCATGAATGAGTACCTATTAAGTACCCTCATGTACTTACTAATTTTCTGTTTCCAAGTAGACTAATGGCGTCATAATACTGTAGAGCTCATGTTCGTAATAGTACGCTAAAGTATAGTTATTTGTCTGGGGAAAATACTGATCTTAATGATATTAGTGAGTTAATAATTGATGAATTCGATGAATATTTCTAACTACAAGGTGAGTTGCTTCTTATGCTTTCGGTGTAGTCAATAGACAATCTATTATATTATAATGATGAAAAAATCACACTGTATTTCTGCGGCAATTTATTACTTTTATTTTCTATTTTTTTATTTTCTTCGAACAGCTCGTGGCCCTCAAAGTTGCTACTGCGCATATCATTCGATCAGCGAAGTTATGTCACCATAACGCAAGCCAGTAGTTATATGGGAGAGTACGTTAAGCCGTTGGTCCTGGTTGCCAATTTAACATAGGCAATCACTACAGGTCTAAGATAGTCTGGTTTAAGCCAGATTACCGATTTTGCTCGTAAGGTTACGAAGGTCAGATGACAGTTGCCTCATATGCAAATAAGGTGATCAGCCACATAGGGTTGAATCAAGTGCCGATCCCAACAATGAATTGGATAAAGGGATATGATGATAACGACGAAAATTTTTTTTTTATAATTTATGTCGAGTTTAAATATTAAAATTTTGAAGACCATATTTCCTAGACTTTCAAACTAAGTGAAACTCCAAACACAGCGAGACTAATATATTATTCAAATAACGTGAACAAACGCGCCAACCGAGTAATCTCTACAATGGGGAAAATAAACATTCATACGAAATATTGAATGGTGACGGATTAGTCATCGATTTGGTTCCAGTCTCGTCTATTTGCAAAAGGAACAATGGCTTTTCGTACAAATGAGTAGACGACGTTAACCGCTTTTCGAAATTCAAATTTTAAAAGATGGTAAAGTATGAAACGTACAATTTCTAAATTCAAACAAAAGAAATTGGAACGTAATTTTTTTTTAAATTGAGATTATGTTTCGCGATACAATAATGCTTTAGTCAACTTTTCATTCGAAATCTTTACATACTTTTTAGTCTATACTAATATTATAAAGAGGAAAGATTTGTATGTAACTGTGTTTGTAACGAATTGGCTCAAAAAGTACTGGACTATGCTTTAACATTTCAGCAAAGGATAGCTACATCATCAGCGAGTAACATAGGCTATATTTTATCCCCGAACTACGCGGGTGAAACCGCGTGACATCCACTAGGTTTGATTAATATACTATCTACCGACTACCGTGTAGCTTACCGCGTAGACTAGCGTGTATTATCATTCAGGGACATTGTTGTACATGCTCATTAATGTACAAGATGCCGAATTGTCAGTTCTACTCAGAAGGCTAGTTTCCGAAACGGTGATAGATTTTAAGCACGAGGGCCTATTCTGGATCTTATTAACATGAGATTTATAATTTTTTCTTACCTTACTATTTCCCAACTCGTAATAATACTATGCATACGAAAGTCATTTTCTTATATGACATCATGAAATGTAGCACTCCCTTTTTAAGGGGTACCAAAATGACAAAATTAAACAGTACCTCTCTAACGACGATGGCATCGACTGGTGAGGAAGAACTGACGACACTGTTCCAATCAGATTTTTTTTATAAGAATTTCATTGAATCCCATTGAAGTGGAACATTTACGTAATGTATTTATTCTTCAATCTTTCAGGAAGGTAAATGAACACTCCAGTTTCTCAAAGTATTCTTTACCTTATCCCTTCCAAAATTGAGCAACTATGATAGTTAGACTTGAACCCCACTCGTCGCGGTCTGCAGCCGATCATTTGTCGGGTTGCTGGAGTGAAAACTAATTTGAATAAAATTGCCGAGGCATCTGCCGTGCGCTATTGTTGAACGTTGTGTTGCAAAAGTCTTTTTTATTGTTATATTTTGTTAACAAGAAAAGCATGACGGATAAGGAGATTTTTGCAGACATTAAAATGTTTATGAAACCGTTTAAAATAATGTATTTAAATAAGAATAAGAATAAATTTATTATTTACCATATAACCACGACATCCAATACCGATCTAAGCGAAGCTTGATAACACGATAGGTCAAGTCATGAGTAATAGTTATCAGAAACAAAAAATCTAAGCTATATATTTATGGAAGTAATTTTCCTATTTTTAAGAGTAGCCTAGTGTTTCCGTTAAGCTCCTTGTAACATCAGTTATCTCCCAGTGAGAGTCCCGTTAAAATCGGCCCAGTCGTTTTAGCGATTAGCTGAATTAAACACACAGACAAACATACAGAAGAAAAAATATTGTTTTTTTATATCAGTACCTACTGTGTCAACTTTCATGTGCATTTAGTGAAAAGCTGTATTTTTTTTATAGATTTATTTGTATAGATATTTTAAATTCTGATTGTCTGAAGTCGACATACAACCTAAACCGCCCAGCGGCTTAGGTTGTGTGTCTAGAGACATTACAATCTGACTATTTAATGAAGGTCTGAAGTCGATCTGATGATAGAGTCGCAAGACAGCCGAGGGCACTCCTCAACGAATTACAGCAAGTTCTACAGTAAATTTTTATTGATGAGCACTTTACACCTGAGTAAGTGCACTTTAAAGATAACCATCTCACACTCACACTCAAAATAATTAATTCTTGCCTGCTTTTCTTTCTTTCTTTCACAATCAAACAAATTTGCATTTTATATCCTAACACAATAATTTAAACAAATTGCGTAACACCGAAATTATTAATATTTCCTTAACTGTTTTTGTAAGAATAAAATACGACATTATATTACTTTTATAATACCAATTAAAATACGGTTAATTGGTCTAATTCAGTATTTAATTACATTTGCGTTAGTTGTTTCGTTAAATAAAGTCCGTTAGTTATGATTTATTGTTACTGTTTCCGCTCAGTGGATGTTTTAATATCTGATTGATCAATTAATTAATCGATGCACGTACGTATTTTACGGAGACGGTTGTTTTTTTGACATACATATACATGTATTATAACATACATATGCTCATGTCTGTATTCTCCGAAGAGGTAGGCAGAGGTGTAGTAACAACATACTATTCCCCGAAGATGGCTATGTGCCGACGCAACAGACAGATGGTAAGTCTATCACCGTTTCAGGCACTATACAAATGTCTTTTGAACTATATGCTTTGAACTATATCCTAACGATGTTTCCCTTCAAAATGAAGCACGTGGTGTGAATATAATATGTTATCATCATCTCCCTGGCCTTATCCTATGTATTTGGGGTCGGCACTTGATTCAACCCGATGTGGCTGATCACCTGATTTTTATACGAAGCGACTGCCATCTGACCTTCGTAGCCCCTTGTTCGAGGAAAAACTGGGTTAAACCAGTTGTTAGACTTTCTTAGGCCTCTGACTGACTTGTAACGATTGCCAAAGATGTTAAATTTTCAATATATAAGTGAATATAATATGTTATATAGTGTACATAAGTTTCTAGACAAACTCATTAGAACAGGCCCCGCTGGGATTCGAGCTTGCGTCACTTGCGTAGCAGGCGACTGCGCAAACCCCATAGCCATCACGGCTCTTTTAAACAAACTTTATCTACCGTAATTAGTATTTACAATTAGTCACTTTCGCTGTGATTAACTACCACCCAAAAGTACCTATAGGTAAGAAAAAAAATAAAGAAAATCAACCGTATATTACGCCGACGCTGTTACAACAATCCTTATAAAGAATCATAATGTTAATCTTACGATCACATTATATCGGATCGGAGCGAAAGGTGTAATTTTCGTGTCAATTGTTACACCGACGATTCCCGGGGCAACAACGGTCGAACAATTATACTGCCCTGGGCCTCGAGGGAAAGCGGACCCCATTCGGGATACAATTGTACAGAATTCTGTTGATGTATAGCGATTCTGCCGACCCAGTTTCGCGGTCATACATCTGGTTTTGCACTTTTGAATACCCCACGATGTTTTCATATTCATATAATTATTGCACAAGTGATATTTACGCACAGTATAAATTTATTTTAATGGTTACAACTATGAACCCAGTCAGGGCACGACAATGTGAGAGGCATTATTATTATTATTAATAACTAGCTGTGCCCTGCGGTTTCACCCACGTAGATTTAGTTTCATACTTATTGTCGCGGAACCCTAATTTTTTATTTTTAAGAGATATAAGTAGCTTAAGTTACTCCTTGAATCATCAGCTACCTGCCAGTGAAAGTCCCGTAAAAATCTGTCCAGCCGTTTCGGAGATTACGCGAAACAAACAGACAGACAGAGAAAATTTTTAAAACTTGGTTTTTTAGGGTCAGTAGCGTGTATACTTTTATATGCATTTAGTGGAATGCTATTAATTTCTAATGACAAACAGACACATTATTTTTCATTCATTAGATTATAAAGAAACTTAATAGCAGTGATTTCACACCACGTGATTTACGGTGAAGGAGAACATCGTGAGGAAACCTGCATATGTCTGAGGATTATTTCAAAGACGCATGTATAGTGGCTGAGACGGCGATAGACTCACCCTCTGTCACGTTGGCACTTAATCATCTTCGGTGAAAAGTGTTAGTTGTTATCACAACACCTCTGCCTACCCCTTCGGGGAATTCAGGCTTGATGAATTAATATTCAAATATCATTAGTCGCTTAATTTAAATATTTATTTAATTTCTTCCTGACGTGAAAGGCAAATCATAAATCAACCTTAGTTAACATATGAGTATTAAACATTATTGGCAATAATGCTGTATTTGCAAGGTCCCATGAAACAGCCCCTGAGCACTGAGGATGGCCACTGGGAGGGTTTTAGTGCGGTGAAAATCCCACATACCCCGATCTGCCTCTCCCAGGGCGGTCGGGGACCTTTTGAAGGTTTCCACCTCGTCAATAAAAAAAAAAATGTGTCCATAGATCACAGGCGCCAGTCGCCCACGCACAACCATAGACTAATGTAAGTATATCATACTTTACTTTACATAATTACTAGCAAAACATCTGCCACCTGAACCGTTATGGAATGATACATTGATATCGACATGTTGGCTCCACGGTCGAGCGCACGCGCATCTGACGTCACTTCCGGCCCCCACCCCGCTTCCGGCCGCCATAATGGCAATAGTCTGGTGGTGAATTTACATTGTAATGACTTGGATACCCGTACAATGAATCTACGCTAAACTATATGTTTGTTACCAATCCTAGATAACATTATTCACGGTTATAGCGGTCTAAGGGCTTATTCCCAGACAGCCATGATTTTAATACCACCACCTCCACGGCTTTTGTTTTGATATAGAAATTAATTGAAAATGAAAATGATTTATTCAGTTTAGGCCCTGGTAAGGCACTTATGAATGTCGAGGAATTTACCACCGGTTCGGAAACTAGCCTTCTGAGAAGAACCGGCAAGAATTCGCACGACAACAGTCGCGGGAATTAATGTATCAAAGTTTATTTTAAACTAAATCTATAGGCTGTGGATGTTATATGTCTAAAACTTTTTTTTTCATTTACACCGTCGCCGCAGTTAATAATTTTTTCGCTTTTGGCTTTTCTCGCTCAGCGAATCAGCATGAATGGCAATCATTCAATGTGCAATGCTGTTAGCCTTCTTGGAAGGATCCCGAGGGATAACGCTTTAGGCTCAGGTTGATGCTCACACTAATTTCATGACAAGACCATTAATTAAACAAAATAGGTGTCGTCATGAGTTTTGAGCGCTGGCCTTGAATGTGCAGTAACCATTTCTTGGATCAAGTACTTGGGCAGTTAGTTCCACTATTTTTACTGAGCGCTCAAATCTCGTGACGGCGCCTGTATACAGGTAAATTAATCAACATGTGAACTCACTCGAACCAAGCTTCCAATATTCAAAATTCCAGTACATATTGATTGAAATCACTATGTACCGTATCCATTCTATTGCGTGTACTATTCGGTTTCGTTGAACCCTCAACAGCGTTTCTAAAAGGGAACGAATTGCTAATTCTGGACAATTATAACTCACACTACTCCGTGACCCATCGATTTTTACACAGATATGCACTACAGTATTAATATGTTCACAGGAATTTCGGAAATATCGAAAAATCTATAGAATACTAACGGACGTCACGTTTCACTTGCATAGTTCCCGTTCCCGTGGGAGCATGGGGATAAAATTTAATCTATATTAATCAATGATAATGTAGCATTCAAGTGTTGAAATATTTTTTTAAATCAGACCAGTACTTTTTGAGCCAATTCGTTACAAACATACTTTCACACAAATCTTTTCACTTTATAATATTCGTATATATAAGACTGTAGGCAGTTGTTTAGGGCCGTAATTTTCTAAGACATACGATATTCCGTGCCACTAACGCGTACAAAACAAATGATCTTTCATAACATAGGATTTATGCTCAAAATATAATCTATATATTCATATTCTTAGGCCTGAATTACCCGAAGGCGTAAGCAGTACTTACTTATAGTATACCCATATATCGCCGGTTATATTTAAGTCCCATGTAATCTTAACTGCTACTGGGAAATTACAGATATAAAAACACTTTTCCCGACTCGGGGATCGAACCCAGGACTTCGTGTTCCGCGTTCGTTTTTGCCACCACGAGAACAACTACGTCAATCAAAGCTCTCTGCAAGTACTAGTTGGTGAGATTAAGCCGTCTTGAACGCAATACATCTTGCTTTTTAGGCAAAAATAAATAAAATATATCCTATAATTTACGTAAGCAACTAAACTCGGCCCTCTAGACATAATTTCACCAACGCGCGTGACTTCAATAGGCGCCGGTCGCTATAAAGCGTTTTTTCTTCGCTAACCAGAGTTTTAGTGCGCACAGTTTTAATGTTATAAAATATAATCTAACAACTGAAACTAAACACATTTGGTGAGTAGTCACGCATGTCAGTAGTCATGTCGGACACGTTTAGGTCACAGTAAATATATAAGCTTTACATTTTAAACAGTAAGGAATTTAGGCCTGTTTGAAAATGAAACGAAAATTATTTATTCAGTTTAGGCACTTATGAATGTCGAAAAATTTACCACTGGCTCGGAAACTAGCCTTCTGAGACGAATTGGCAAGAAACTCAGCTGGCATCATGTACATATTATAACATAGTAAATAATGATTATACAATAAAATACATATAAAATTATTCACGTTTTTGAAAATAATAACGTTTGCTCCAACGAGCGTGAGCATTGTAAACCTGAAAGATATAAAAATTTACACTTTTTATTTATTGTCAAAATAATGTAGATTTATCGTTTTGAAGTTTTGATAATGTCGGTAAGACACGTCAATGACGTATACGCGATCGGATACGACGTGACACCTCTTACTGTCATTACGCCTAGTGGTAAATTCCTCGACATTCATTAGTGCCTTACCAGGGCCTAAACTGAATAAATCATTTTCATTTTCATTTTCATATTCCGCTTATTTTCACGCAGGCGCGCGCATCAATTTTAACGATTTGTTCGTAGGTCCGTAACTGTTTGTAAAGCTACATTTAAACTGTGACATAGGCGTAACTAACAGTAGTATCTAGGTGATTATAATAATATCTCACATTATACACTAAAGCTAGTATTCAACTGTGGTCACGAAGCTGTGGTCTGTTAGCTCATGAAGTTAATGCGCGCTTAAAACCCGTTGATGCGCTAAATTGTATTTATTATACTAAGTCGTAAAACAGTAAGGTCTAATTTTAGACCATAGATGACTAGTTTGTGGTTTACTCTACCTTTAAGATCGGGTGTTTGATTCGCACTCAGGATGAGTATTCGGACTTTTTGTACGCGTTCTGACCTGCCAATGTCTTCCCGCTATCACATTACACCGTAGATTATTAAGTGCCAAAGTGACATATGGTTCCACTATACTGACATCTTCAAATTTCTCCTCCTTCAAAACTAGCCCGGCTATAATAATAATAATAATAATATAGCATAGCCTTAACAATCGGTGTCGATTATGCCGCTGAGAAGATACCTTACACAATAACGCAACAGTAGTCGGCGAATGCTAGTAACACCAAGTGTCTCTCAAATTTAATTTATAAAAAAATTAATGGCTGATCCAACATAATAACAGTTATTGCTTGCGCATTGCCGCTCCTACTGCTCCCGTCCATGGAGCACTGGCGACCTCATTTGGTTGTGATCTTCTGTATGGTGGAAGTTCAGTCCCTAGTCTGCTAACTATTCAAACGGTAGATCCCGTTATGATCCCTTTAATAAACTAATTAATAAAGTCCTTTAATAAAGTCATTACTTACAATACGTTATTGAACACAAATCTTTTGCATCGAGCAACCAACACCGTCCAGTGCGCCTAGTGCGAGTTTTCTTAAAATCGCCGTCACAAGTCATCGCATTGACTTAAATGCAGATTTATATGGGATCAAAATAGTCCTATCTGTGAACCGACAGAGTTATTTCGATCCCATACAAACCTACGTTTACGTCAACGGGGTGACTTGTGACGGTAGTGAAAAACTCTCACTCGGCCGTCTAATACCTTACAGAATAGCGCAGCAGAACTAGGTCTACTATTATGTTATCTGTGGCCTACTACTTTCCATTGGCTATTGGAATATGTTTACGATACTCCCCGTTATGTTTGTAAACAGTTTATTCCACACTGCACGCAGCTACAGTGTTGCAATCAGCTTAATTTTAATTCAAACCGATTTCAACGGTAGGCCTGCTTAATAAAATTGTAAGCTAATTTCCTTTGCTTCTGTGTGGGCAATCTTATCTAATAAACTTATAGCATCTTGCAATGTCTATCATAAATGTCGTAGTACTTAATTGAAAAAACGACTAGCTTCTGCTCGTGACTTCTGCCACGTGGAATAGTTAGGGCTAACACTAACCTTAACCTAACGATTGGACTATCAAATACTGAAATATTTTTTCAAATAAGCAAATAGGACCGGTAGTAAAAACAAACTCTTCAGCTTTATATATTAGTATAGAGTATAATATATGTAACTAACGCAGGTCCGTGCCGGGCACGAGCCGAGCTTCGTCATTGGCTTAGGCCGTTTGTTCGGCCGTCACTCGGTTGCCGCTCAGTATTAGCGTGAGTGTGTTTATACAAAATTTTATATTGTTTGACCGTTTTAAAGCCCGGACCCGGTCGGTCCAGCGTGAGTGATTCGAAGAGTATAGATTTTAAAATAGGCAACTCTTATTTATTTACAGATAAATAAAATTGAAATGGCTGTTTGTAATTCTAAATTAACAGCTGTTTGCTAAATGCAGATGAAAGAAAAAAAACTGTTTTTCTTTATGTCTATTTGTTCCGGCTAATATTTGAAACAGCTTACTTAAAAGACTTACTTTGGCAGATATGTGTTATAAGGAGTAACTTAGAATACTTTTAATCAGAAAAACTTTAAGTAACATAGTTCTTATGCGGCTAAAATCACGAAGCACATAAACTTAGTAACTTAAGCACTGCGCTTCCCTGTAATCCACCTGAGTAATAACAATTACCTCAATATTCACAATTTAAATGTGATTCTTTGCCTAGTCACTAAACCAGATAGGCCTGTTTTAAGTCCTGACTACACACGAGAATTGTGGGGTAAAAACCTCAAGACATGAAATGGTAACGGATTCACTGAAATACTCGTACATGACTTAAACCTCTCAACCTCTTGTCATGATGTTTTTTTTGGTAGGTATTTTAAACCTAGGCTGCATCAACAAATTTAAGATTAAAAAAAATTAATTGGTTCGTTAATTTTTTTTGCATAATTTAAAAATTGTCAGTTGATGCCATGAGTTTAACTATAAGGTTTGACCGCCCATGTTACTGGTTAAAATGATTGCTAAATAACTTTTACATTTTTGGTGCAAAGCATTTTGTTACAAATAGCTATTAACATCGTCGAATTTGCCTTTAGAACTATCATCGCGCAACTAAGCCTTAATGGGTAAGGTTGTTTATTTAGAAAATAATGAAGGAACATGCAAAAGTATTATAAAATTAAATACAATATAATAATATTGTTATTTACAAAATTAAATACAATATAATAATATTGTTATTTACAAAATTAAATACAATATAATAATATTGTTATTTACAAAATTAAATACAATATAATAATAATGTTCGTAATATACCTCAAACGTTTCTTGGAGCTCATGAAATTACGTGATTTACTTACGTGAATTAATTACATGAGCGTGAGTTTCAGACTTTCATTACAATAGAGTATGTTCAGTGCCTCAAGTATAGATTGTGACTCGTACAAACGACTAGGCAGCAGATATGACTAGATCGGTTGAAGACTAAATCGCGGTCGCTACTTAACTGTGCCTCAAAATGTGTTGATCCGTCGTCTTCGGCATTGCACCACAACCCACATACGAAACAGTATCAACACATTTTAAGTCACGCTAAAACGCAACGTCGTTCGAACGAAACAGAAGAATTTAATACGCATTTTGTTTTTTTCAGAAATATGTAAGGATCGTAGCATGTGGCAAACGGTGGTCTCTGCCTACCCCCGTGAGCATATGTATGTATATATTTATTTTTAAATTGCTATAATGGGTTCTTCTTGCCTTTTATTATTTCTTCAACACGGCTTATCTACCAAATATTCATATTATGAACACACCCCTTGTCAAACATTACCAAGAGCAATCTCAGTAGAGCTTGTACCGTACAAGCATTTAACTTCACAGTGTATGTGACATTATATTGCACTTAAGACCCGTTGCATATGCCACTGACGCGTTCAACTAGAATATATTTTTGTTATGCAAATATCACGAGAACACACCAAGGTATAATACTCCGACCGTTATTGAAGTATCTATTAGTGATGCGCGATTGCGAGATGTTTCAACAATCGAAACAATCAGAGTTGGAATCGAGTCAACTCGCCCAAGCGAAGAAAAAATCGACTGGTTTTTCGATTGTTTGGATGGTTTTGATGCAAGCGATTGATCCGAGTCGCGTTGATCGTCAGCCGACGCGATGCATCGGATGAGTCGGACTCGCTACCATCGACTGCGATTGAAAACAATCGCGATTAACCTCTCGCCATCCCACATCACTAGTCTCTATTGAAGCTTTACTTTGTAATATTCTGGGTTTTAGTTCCTTGATATTATGTTTCTTTGCATTAGAATATTTCGGTCATTATTCGCATATCATTTTGAAAGAGCTCAAAGGACCAAAGTCGACATGACAGATTGATTGTTGTTGATCACAATTCTAGTATAATTTATTTTTATGTCTGTGTACATATGCCTTCGCATAAAGCACTTATATATATACAACAAAATACTGAAGATCATAATAAAATAGTCTGAAGTCAGTCGACTTACGCCATAGAAACAACAGTAGTATATTTTGGTATAACCTAAAATAAAACTATACTAGAGAGCGGCCTTCGTTTATGATTTTTATAACTATAACAATACGTTGACTTTTCTATTCTATAATTATCATTGGATTTTTTAACTAATAAACCATTGGAGTACAACTCTTACATAATATGCTATTTAAAAGTATAATAATAGTATTTCAATAATAGTAATTACTTGTAGCGGTAGTGAACCTCTTTTTGTTAAAATGTTTTTTATTCATATAATATTTCGAATATCGATTTGACACAATATGTCAGAATAGCTTGGAGAAAAGATTTTATGTTTTCGATTTGATTGTAAATAAAATAGTAAAATGTATATATAGTAAACTAGCTGTGCCCCGCGGTTTCACCCGCGTAGATTTAGTTTCTTCCTTATTGTCGGGAAACCCTAATATTTTTAATAAATAAAAGTAGCCTAAGTTACTCCTTGAAACATCAGCTACCTACCAGTGAAAGTCCCGTTAAAATCCATCCAGCCGTTTTAGAGATTACCCGAAACAAACAGACAGACAGACAGATAAAAATTTTATAACTTGTTTTTTTTGTGTCAGTAGCGTGTATACTTTCATATGCATTTAGTGAAAAGCTGTTATTTTGGAATTACAAACAGACACTTCAATTTTATTTATCTGTATAGATGTATTTTATTACTATACTGGTGACCCCGACGTGATATGTGACATTTTAGTAAATAATATTAATTCGTGAATAATAGTAATTACTATTAGAACCATAACGTAGTTTAGAAGAACAATGAGTTCGAACCGACAAAAAATTATGGAAATGGCGTTTTCAATTTATACTATTTAAAGTCACAAATCCAAAGAAATTCCAAGTAAATGATCGCAACTACAAAGTAGCTTTGACGAAACCAACTTAAAATTAACTGTACTCAAAATTACTTCGTCTCCATAATTATTATCATCTTCACACTTTAAATCCAACTTATCCAAGAGAAACAACATTGTCCTCCGCACACCTGCACTTGAATATAATTCCTATAAACATAACTATAAGACTCAAAATCTGGCAACATCAAAAAGTGGACATACCGATCGTTATTGAATATGACACTTCATAAATGACAACTTTATTACAATGTTGTGTTGTGCAAAACATGTACGTCGTGTCAGGGCAATACTAGTTTTTGTATGTTTAGTATAAGCAAGGTGAAGTGACAGTAGGGTAACCAAGACTTATTTTAACAAAGCAGGACTTCACAAATAGGTAGTTACAGTGCCCCGATACACGTAAAAGAAACGATCGTAACATATTTTTTCGTGTTCTCAGCAAGCCCTTTCATTTGATTTGAATCCATATTGTGGTAATGCAGAAAAATAACTATACCACCATCTTGGATTATCTAGATTGGAAATCAGAATGGCGTCAAATAGCTCAGCAAGCATTGTCATCCAAAATAAGCGTGTATACAACATTTTGGCTCAATCGGTTTATGATAACTAATTTTAAATGTAGTTGCAACCAGACAAACATACTCGTACATTGCTAATAAAAAGCTAGTAAAAACAAATTCTTGTCCTGATTGTATCCCACCAAAGCTTAATGTATGGAGTCTCCACGTTAACATGAAATGTCCTACATTCGAATCGCTTTAGTTGTAAAGCTAAATTTATAAACTTGGACTATTTATATAATGTCTGTCTGTAAATAACACACACCTATGACAATGAATAAATTGTTGATAAATCGAAACTTGATAGATGAAAATACGTGTTTGTATGAAGGTGACCAAGTTGGGTTGAAGCTAACATACATAAAGTCACATATTAGCTCATTTTTCATTTTAAGTTTGTCAATTAAAAAATATTTATTTACTTAATTTAATTATTTAAAATAAACGTTTTTTTTTAATTGGTTAAAAAAGTAGCCTAAGGTACGACTCCACTCCTACTCGTCCCCTCCATGAAGCACTGGCGAACTTACTGACCACAAGAACAGGTACAGGTACAGTCGCCATTATGTTCTTGGGTATGGTCTCTCGAGTTGGGAGGGGAGGGTTACCTCCACTGCTTAACTGGACAAAAGGGCGAGACCCAAAGGCCTCCAGCCGAGCATAAACTTAAAAACTAAGCAACATAGCTAAGGGTGTCCCGGTGCGGGGCTTTGACCTCGGCTTAGGGCGTTGCTGGGAATGAAGGACCAGAATCTGAGTGTGGATCTGAGTGATGAATTAGAGATATGATTATGGCTAGTGGATTGGCACGCGCCGGCTGTAGTAGGATGATGTAGTAGGGTGCTGATGATTAAGAGTTCGCGACGAGCCTCGCCGGCGAGGATAGGGGCCTTACCATGAGCTCTTATTGCCATGATAGTTTCACTCATTTATGAGACAGATGTATGTGACGTGCATACATCTGTCACTGTCGCACAACTGAATTAACATTGCAATAAGAGCTCATGGTTGGGCCCCAGAACAATGATTGGTTTGGTGTGTGCTTTTTAGACATTACTTGCTGAAACGGTACCGTCACCAGATCAGATCAGCTGCAAATACCTTTCTTATCCACGAAATCATCTTATTCAAGACATTTAGGATAAAAAACACGACAAGAGATTTGTTCTAAGATAATCCTAGTTCTGATTCCAATGGAACCAAGGCCAAGTTAAGCGTCAATGCGAAAAAACCACAAACACCAAATAATTATGCGTTTCAGCTTTTTTGCTCTTACTGTACTGTGCCGAATTGATTCTATTGTTTCTGCGAAGTCAAGGTTTAGTTTTCATTAGATGAGTTTGTATGCTGATTTAAAATAAGTAACTTCGGAGTCTAGATATTATTTTGATTACTTCATAGACCAAAGATCTGAATGTGACTTGTATGCTGATGATTGGAAAGTGATTTTACACGAGTAAGTAATGTGCTGTGAAAGGAATATCTTGTGAAATATTAATAAAAAAAAAATGGAAGCCTTTACCTTTTTAATATACTCTCTTTGTAACGTAACAAACATTTTCTTTAATCTTATGTAACAAAAATAATTGTTAAGTATACCTTTTATGATGCATATAACCCACATTACTAAAACCACGTGGGGTTCGAAGGCTATGAATAATTCACGAAGGCTGTATTTGGACCGGAAGCGCGTGGCTGCCGGAAAGGCTACCATTCCATCATAATTCTGGCCACCCCTACGTCCGATAAGGGGTCAATGTTCCCCTGTTTGTTATGATTCTTCTACTCATAAAAAATACAGTAAACTAGCTTTAAGCTTGCGACTTCGTCCGCATTGTGTTTTTTTTGTACGCTAGATCCGTCCCAGGCAGGGCCACTTCGCTAGTAAAAACGATACAAAATGTACGGGAATGACACATGTCACGTGACAGATTTATGTCATTTTATTGTTTCTATTAGCGCAAGCGCGAGAGTTACTTTGTCAAGGCCTGGTATTAAATCTCTATTCACAATTTCAGACAAAGCTAAGTTTAACTCTGAAATAGTAACAAACAGACAATTTCGCTTTAATAGTATTAGAACAGAAATCATTGTAAAACTTACAATTTCCTTCAGCGGTATATAGGTAAGGGTTTATAAAAACAAAAAAAATATTCCCATACATTTTGTATTGCTTCTATTAGCGAAGCGTGAGGATAATATTACTTTGCTTACAGGCTACATAATCTAGATTTCATAATCGGATTCACAGAATTTTTTTTAGCTAGCTCTTTTACAAAATATCGAAGTTAAAAGCTAGTTCTTGGCCCAATACTTACATTGTACTGTGAGTCCAACTTGCGAGTGCGCACTTAATACATAGTAACAGTAAATGTGATGTGATACATCAGTGTGTATTTACACACGTGTCTGACATTTGTCATGCGCCGGAGCATAGATTTTACTACTATTATGCTAAGTCGAGGCTATACTGGGGACTTATGAATATTGTACCAGGAAAGTCACGATAACTAATGTACAAGTAGTCAGTTATTAATTAGCTGTGCCACGTGGTTGTACTCGCGTAGTCAAATAACAGTAAAAACTATGTATTTACTCTAAAATAAGTAAGTAGTTTTTTAGTCCTCATAACATCAGCCAGACAGAAACAAAAATGTTTTATGTATGTATATATTTTTGTATACGGTATGTAAGTATATGCAATTTGTGAAAAGCTTAAAAAAATTAACTACGATCAAACACATTAATGTTGTATATCATAGATATATGCAGCAGATTTACTTTTTAATTAAAATGAATCCATTGACGTGGCTTAAGCTGTTGGTTACAAATGCATACAAACATACATATGCTCACGCCTGTATCCCATAGGGGTAGACAGAGACCACCGTTCGCCATATGTTACAATCCTTACATACTTCTTTCCCTTCATCCAGATTCATCCATCTCTTCATACACGCTCTGCGGTTACAAGTGCACCGAATTTTGAAACCGAATACTGAAAATTATTATTAATTTGGTCATTGTAGTTCTTCCTTGGACGCCCTCGGACAAATATAATGTAAAAGTAATTTGAGGTTGATGAAATGCAGACATTAATATTTTGTTTTATTTTTGTTAAGAGTTTAGTTCATTCGTTTAGCCAGTGTGTACAATAAGAGTGGCGAGCACTCTGTGCAAAACTCTTTATTTTATAGTAGACGAGCGGACGTCACCCGCGTAGTTCCGGTTCCCGTGGGAGTAAGGAGGAAAAAAATATACAATTACTGAAAGAATTTTCAAGATCGGTCAAGTTGTTTCGTAGCCTATTTAATGCAAACAATCAAACAAAAAAACAATCAAATCGTTCCTCTTTAGAATACTGGTGTTGGAAAAAAAATTAATCTGTGATTGTAGATACCTAGATATTTTATAGGTATAATAATAGAATCCATTGTGTACTAGCCTTAAGCCTCTATAGATTTGTGGAGCGTTCGTGACAATATCACGTCTTGACCGCCCGGTGGCACGGTAATCGACAATAGGCTTTAATACCTTGTAATAAGGGTTTCTGACAGTAAGTGAATAAACGGTGTATGATACGGTATTTCGCGCAAGTCAAATTTCTCGTTTATTTTTTGGTTCGAATCATGTAATTAACAGTTCTGTCAAACTTATGCTTGGTTGTACCATAGTGTAGAAGTCAACCTTAAGATTTGGTAATCATTATAACTGCCTTAGTTGAACTTAAAAACAAAACATAACAGTACCAGAGGACCTACTATCATCGGTTTAAGTTGAGCGTATTAAGAACTTCTAAATTTTATTTGGTACCGTAAAATTATACGTCAAAGCAAAGGAGCTTAATACGCGGATCTTAAACTTTATTATTAATATTAATTATTCCTTCAAAATTTGATTGCTGTTACACTGTGTGTGTGCGTACCCCTTGCGAGACTCGTGAAACGTGTCATTTTGGAAATTCCATTAAAACGAATTTATCTATTAATCTATACATCTATACAGATAAATAAAATTGAACTGTCTGTTTATAATTCCAAAATTACAGCTTTTCACAAAATGGATATGAAAGTAAGTAGTCTCTGAAACAGCTGGACCGATTTTAACGGGACTTTCACTGGCAGGTAACTGATATTTCAAGGAGTAACGTAGGCTACTTTTATTTATTAAAAATATTAGGGTTCCGCGACAATAAGGAAGAAACTAAATCTACACAGCTAGTTATTAATATTTATTATTCCTTAAAATTTTTATTAATGTTACACTGTGTGTGTGCGTACCCCTTGCGAGACTCGTGAAGCGTGTCATTTTGGAAATTCCATTCAAAACTAATTTATCTATTAATATTCAATAGTATTTGATCTGTTATTATTATTCTAAGGCTATGTTAATTTGTTGTTTAATGTAAAATGTTGTTCTAAAACTGTCACAAAATTGTTTTCCAATAAAAATGCTAATGCGAACATTAATGATTAGCCTCGTATTATTTAAGTAAACTTTTATATAATATCTCGCTTTTAGTACAGGGATGTAATTAGGATGAGATAGAATTTGAATATTTTCTTAAATTTTCCCATTTTTTTATTTTTTCCAATTATAGTGATTACGGCATCCGACTTTACTCGATATAACTTAGAGTAATAGTGTGGTGCCGAATACATACTTATTTTTCTTTTTTATCCACTTAGACTTAATTACATGCAATGCTTTCTTCCGCGAAACCCTTTATTTTTAATAAAAGTAGCTTAAGTTACCTACTCCTTGTAATATCAGTAATTTGTCCAGTCAGACAACGGGACAGACAGACAGTGAAATAAAATAAATGTTTCTGTACCGTATATACTTTCATATGCATTTACTGAAAAGCAGTTATTTTGCAATTACAAACAGACACTTCAATTTAATTTATCTGTATATATTTATTGCAATAATACAATAACAAACTTGTCCAATGCTTCTTCTTTGACCTCCTTATGCATGAAGGAAATTTTCTCTTTTATTTAATGAATAAGTTTAACACGGACGGACATTTATTGAATGCAAATTATATTTGCATAAATAATGAACAGCTTGAGCTAACTATGGAAACAAAATACTAGACGTGACTATTTATCAATTTAACTAATGACTAATAAAAAGGTAGTCAATTTTGTTCAAGTCTAAGTATCTAAGTAACAGTGACTAAGAAGGTGAGATATAACAAGGGGAGAGGAAGACCTTAGAAGTGACGCACAATCCATGCATCGTTTGTAAGGAGTGAAAAGAGATAAGTGACTAGGAAGGGAGTGATTAGAGATAATATAAAGGTAGAGAGGCTGCTAGAGAGAGACCGAAGGGAAAAACACATTGTGCTGATCACAAATCACATGAAATAGGGCTCATCCCTATGATGATGATGGTGGAAATACGTTAAGATTTAGTAACCGTGAGAAAAATATTTTAGTCATGAATAAAACACTAATTGCTATTAATTCTAAAATTCAACTGTTACACTCTGAGTGTGTGTGTGTTTTTATTATATTAAAATAGTTCACGGATAGTTATTTAGTTTCATACAACCTTTCATCCCCTATTTTATCCCCTTGGGGGGAGAATTAATCAAAATCCTTTCTTAGCAGATGCTTACGTAATAACATCTACCTGCATGCCAAATTTCAGCCCGATCCGTCCAGTGGTTTGGGCTGTGCGTTGATAGATCACTGTGTCAGTCAGTCCTTTGAGTTATATATGTTTAGATGTCTGTGTGGTTGCCTCGCTGGTTTAATGGTCGCAAACGCTACCGTGGAACACTATCCTACGGTCCTAGGTACGATCCCCGGGTTGGGTGAGTTGTTATTGGGTTTTTCCATCTGTCATTTCCAAGCAGCCTGGCGTCTGGATTAGTGGCCGGTTAATGGCTAGGCTCACTCCCTATGAACTCACGAAATTTGGAAAAAAAAATTGTGTTATACCATTGCTTAGTTCTTCGGGGAATACAGACATGAGCTAAACCGTAACCGTAAAGTTTGTTAGTGTTAAATAAATCAACAACTGATTATAATTTAAAATGTGACGTCTGCAATGCCATTGATCACGTAATGTGTTGTGTGTGAACCACAAGCTAAAACTTCATGCAAATTGTTATTTGTCCATTCAAACACCATTTGGGCAAGTATTTAACATTCAGAGTAAACGAGCAAAGACAAGAAGTCCAAATATAGAAATTGAGTCATTCTCATTCGGATTTGAATACATTTGCATTTAACTTATTGTGGTTTTGAATTAGTTTGTACGTCATTTTAACGTGGGAAGCAACATTGTATATTCAAGTAAAGTTAGTTATAAGGAGTGAATTTCATTGAATTTTAATACAATTCGAACTTTTTACGACACGTGTATCACCTTTTTGTTATTTACGATGAAGGTTTTTGATAATAATAATAAAATTTTATTAGTATCCCAAGTCCTGCCCTGTTGTCCCATAATTTTACGAACTTCATAAATTAAAAGCCTCTTAAATATTGACATTGTAATCACTAAAATAAAACAACTATAAATAATTTGAGACAGACAATACTCCCACGTAGTATTAAGAAAGTTCATCATGTTATTCCGCATTTATTTTATTGCGAAGCATTTCTATAGTTATAAGAAATGAACAGTAGTAATAAATTGTTGTAATTGAGTCTTACAGTTTTTTTTCTTCACTCATATTATAAAGAGAAAAGATTTGATTATTTTTGTTTGTTTGTTTGCACTGAATAGGCTCCGAAACTACTTGACCGATCTTGAAAATTCTTTCAGCAATGGATACACTTATGCTATGGATGCGGTTACTGCAACCCTGCCAGTAGCCACTTATAACTAACACTAGGCGTGTCGACATATGTTCATCCCTGTTTTCCCCGAAAGTGTAGGAAGTAGCCACTTATAATACATGCTCATTTCGTGAGCTATGAAAATGGGCCGAGCCAATTGCCACCAACCGGACACTAATCATACTCCGGACTGCTACTGGGACATTATATCTCAAAAGCATAGATCAAATTAAAAGTTCTTGATTAGTATAGACCTGTGGGCCGACCGTCATCGGTTTAAGCAGAGCGTATTAAGAACTTCTGGTACCGTAAATTTAAACGTCAAAACAATGAAGTTTTTAGTTAGCCTCTAGAGCGAAATTATTCAAATAGCCAATCAAAATCCACAACCAAAATACACCTAATTTGAACCCTTTTAAATCATCCCAAAGCTGCTTTAAAGAAAAAAGGTTTTTTAAGTAAAGGAAGCAATAAAACGCCCGTTATAAATACAACATAAGCATAGAACTTAAGTGCTAAGTTATGTAACTTATGTACAGTAGCTATGAGTCACAGGTCAACGGAATTATGACCTGCGCGTCACGCAGACTGAGCAATAAGGTATGTGTTTTTTCAAGGCTATGTAAGTAAATATACTGACAATATAAGCTAATGTTTTGAGACTTTACATTGAGCTATTACTTCTTCGTTTTAGACAAACCAAACTTGAGTGTGTATGTGTCAGATTACTTAATTTTTAACCGACTTCAAAAGGTTTTCAATTCGACTGTATGTTTTTTTTTATGTTTGTTACCGCAGAACTTTTGACTGGATGAACCGATTACGAGTTGATTTTATCATTTAAAAGGTGAGGCTTGATTAATTCGTATTGATTAGAAAAAAGCGCGAAATTTTTTTTTTACAAAAAAGTAAAACCGCCTTCAAAAAGAGAACAAAAAATTATGTGAAATAAATTACTTACTTTTGAAGTTGGTGTTTGGCCAAATATCAAATTCGGTGCCAAACAATTGTTCTTTTTTTGAAGGCGGTTTTACTTTTTTTGTAATTATAAATATAAATTATTTTTGTAATATATATGTTATTTTTTATAAAATGTGTAACCTTCCCTTTCGTTATAAAAGTTATATAGTAACAAAATAAATATAAAGATAAAAAAAGATCCCTGAGTAAAGTCAGGGGCGACAAGTGAAAGGCCTTCAAAAAAACCTTCCCTATCGAGAAAAGAATACTGGCAGATATATAATGTTACAAATAGTAACTAAAGCTACTTTTATTTAAAAAACAAAACATTATAGTTCCGCGGGACGCAAATGAAATTAACTCTACGCGGGTGAAACCGCAAGGCACAGCTAGTAATTACTACGAAAACAGCCAATGATCCCATAAATTAATAAAGTTACGCCCACAAAAAGGTACGTAGTACAAACAACAATTAAAAAACAATTATTCATAATTTAACGGTTTCTCTTAACGTCTGTTCTGTCACACTGACAACAACTGTTATATCGTGACCACACATCTCTTGTTGAGGGCGTACACTTAGGGCAGTGTTGCTATCCTAAAATTAACGAATAACTGGGGAAATTTGATGCAATATAAAACTCGCCCAGAGAATCAGCATTGCTATTCAACGTGGCAATGCTGCCAGCCTTCTTGGCACGATCCCGAGAGACACCGACTTGGGACAAGTTTTCTACCTTTAATTAGTTTTAAGTACTGTTCCTTGTATATATAATTAAGTTTTATATAAAACCAATTTTTTAAAATAAAACCTAATATTAAATCAAAGTTTATTTGGAAGTTGGGGGACCATACCTACGTCCTTTAATTAAATATTTGCTATGTTCATGCAAAGTTTTATATAAACCTCTGAAAAGTCTGGATCCATACTAAGGGACTACAAGATATCTGATGTTACAAGGAGGCTACTTGTATTTAAAAACATTAAGGTTTCACGAAATAAATTAAGAAAACGGGAGTGAAACCGCTGGGCACAGCTTGTGTTAAATAAGATTTATAAACTAAATACTTAAGGAAATGTTTTTTTTAAATGTATAAAAAAAATTGTCAACGAAATTTTTTTTGTTATGATAACACCAAATTTTTATAGTAATTTCCACAGTAATTTATCATGTAACATTCGGCAACACAGGCTTGCGGCTATTCCTGTATCTTATGGAAATCATTCTTTAAGAAATGTATCGTTAACATATACGTTTAAGCTGTCGCGATGAAAGAGCCCGAATGTACCCTTAGGGGCCGCTCAAACTATTTAAATGCCGGTTTTCCGGGGCACTTTGTACGGTTTTTTAAAGATTGATCGGTTTGTGGGGTATTCAGGTCATATGAATAGTTTATTGTTATTCATAGCCCCGATTTAGATCCGCGGGTGACTTGCGTGATGTTTCTTTGGACTCACCATCTGTCACGTTAATGCATCTTTGGTGAAAAGGGAACCCTTCGGGGACCCTTCTGGGGTGAAGATGGAAGATAGAAGGAATAAATATGAAATTGCAATTAAATTTCTTTTTACGAAATTCATAATAAGTATATACAGTATAAATAAGCTTAGAAAAACCAATTTAAAAAACATCTGTCGTCCCGTTCCTATGTCTGTTTGTTCCGGTTTATCTCTGAAATGGCTGGACCGATTTTATTGGGACTTTACTGGCGTTACAAGGAGTAACTTAGGCTACACACATTTAAAAATAATGGGAAAGTCACCCATGATACTATCTTCGCGGGGCACAGCTAGTTATAAATATAGTCCACTAGATGAGCAGGAGCGTTAGAACTCCCACTTGTAACCGAAGAAAATTAAGTGCCAACGTGATAGATGGTGAATCTCGCGTCGTCTCAAGCATTGTGCTACATGCATTTGAATTTCTTGGCAGATATATTAAGGTTTATTTTTTCCTCCTAATATTTTCCCTCTCTATTATAAACATAGCGACGTCTGCATTTAAGATTTAAAAAATCTCATCGGCGCGGACCTCTGGGATTTGAACCTGGTTTGAAGCACCCGACGACTCAAACCATCGACCACAACGACTCGGTACGATGAATGTATGCTAATACTTGTTAAAATCACTAGCAACATGAGAAGTTAAAGTTACAGTAACACACATATAGTACTTGAGAACAATCAACCTCTCAGAGGCGAAACTTTCACCGTTTTGCTAAGTCCGTGGTAAGTTACCATACTAAGTTACAATGACTCACGCACACCCACACCATGCACGTAGCTTGACTAAGTTACATTGTAAGTTTTGTAAGTATACCCTTCTGTATGATACATTCTGTTAGAAAGATAACTGAGTGGTGACTAGACAGATTTTAAAAATAATTTATTTCCTGAATATAGGTTGTAATAGTAGGTAGTACGTGCCCTGGGCCTGTAGACAAAGTAACTTTATCCTCACGCTTCATGGGATGACATATAACTCGCATGATTTATGTAAGTTCCATACATTTTGTATCGCTTGTATCAGCGCAAGTGCACAGAATATTACATTGTCTATACCTAGTGGTCTCAAACGCTACTGCAGAACACGAGGTCGATTAAGTGATGATGATTAAGTGCCAACAAGACAGATAGTGAGTCTATCGCATTATACATACGTTTTCGATTTAATTCACAGACATATTCAAGGTTTCCCACGATGTTTTCCTTCAGCGTAAAGCACGTAGTGTGAAATCACTGCACATAAGATCTTAGAAAAACTAATTGGTTCAGGCTCCGCTGGTATTCAAACTTGCAGTAGCAGGCGACTTATCAAACGCCACCACGGCTCTGGGCCTGTAGTCAAAGTAGTGTTACTTTCCTCACGCTTCGTTAGTAGAAACGATACAAAATATAGAAATATGTAACGTGACTGATTTATGTACATACATACATATGCTCACGCCTGTATTCCCCGAAGGGGAAGGGGGTTTCACCGAAGATGATTAAGTGCCAACGTGACAGATGGTGAATCTATCGCCGTCCCAGGCACTACACATACGTCTTTTTGAATTACTTCTCAGACGTATGCAGATTTCCTCACGATGTTTTCCTTCACCGTTGACCGTTTCGTCACTGATTTATATAATTTCCATTTTCCCTTTTTTCAAGCAAAATTTACAGTTTGTTACATTTAAGTTTTATATTAAAAAACTATTCTTAAATTCAAATAAAACAATCGTAAACCAACCGAAATTGGCGGAAAGTAATATTACATCACAACACCCACAAACCCAGCATGTTTGTAGAACTTTCTAAATTATATCCGATATTAGCTGCTCTCTTTAACATCTCCCTATTGAGAGTAAATTAACACTGCTCTTATTTGGCTACCAGTTCACATGTTTATACTGCATTAGGGTTCCGCATGCCTTTTATCGTTTTTCTTATTTTACTTCAACTAAAGCAAGATGAGAGCCGTCGCCTGCCACGCAAGTGATGCAAGTTCGAATCCCAACGGGGCCTGTACCTATGAGTTTTCTAAAAACCGATTTCACATGAATGTTGAAGGAAAATATCGTGTGGAAACCTGCATATGTCTGAGAAGTAATTCAAAGATGTATGTATAGTGCCTGAGACGGCGACGGACTCACCCTCTGTCACGTTGGCACATAATCATATTCGGTGAAATGAGTTGTTGTTACAACACCTCTGCTTACCCCTACATGGACCCTTCTGGGATGGCGTGAGCATATTTATTTTATTTTTATTTATTTACTTCAGTTTAACAGTAAGTACTTAACTATTGCTATGCGCGTTGACGAGAGGTTTGTCGCAATTGTTCAAACATCTCGATGCATGGCGACTGTTTTATTCGCAGTCAATGGTAGCGACTCCGACTTGGGTGTAGTTGCCACACATCGAACACTGCGCAATGCATCGTGTAGGCCGAAGATCGGTTCCATCAAAACAATCAAAAAACCACTCGATGGTTTCATCGCCAGGGCGAGTTAATGGTTGACTCGATGGTAAATTTGGCCGACTCCGATTGTTTCGATTGATGAAACATCTCGCAATTGCGCATCGCTACTTAACTATGCAAACCTATACTTGAAGCACAGTATGATTGGAACTTGTTAAGTTTGCGTAACAGGCAACTGTTCAAACCACTCGGTCCCAACGACCTATCCTAAATAAAAAAATAACATGAATTATTTATTCGTTAATAATTTGCTTGCGTTAATATATGCATGCATTTTTAACAGAATACCGATGACAATAAAACAAGTGCTTATGCGCTTCATTTACTCTATTTTAAGACGAAATCAAGTTTTCTATTCCAGTAACACAATTGTAGCTATTTATATTAATAATACTTTACCTCTGCGGTCAGAAAAACTGTGAGGACCAAGAATAGCTAGTCAAGTTGTCCTTACTGTGATGCCTTATCTAGTGACCAACATACGTGGCTAATTATAAACTTAAGACTATTATAGTATTTTGTAATCGTACGTACTAGTAGCCCTAGACAAAGTAACATCCTAGCCCTAATAGAAACGATACAAAATATAGTATAAATTATTCAGCACAGGCAGGTAAGGAAGTTGAACGTCGAAGAACTAACTATCTTATAATAAAAATATCGCATAGTTTTTCAGTTGTATCTAATTAAACACTAAAAACGAAACAAATCCCAATTATATTGAAAAACTACGGTAGCAAAAACATCAAGACAGACAGAAGACCATAAAAAGTTATCTACATCTATCACAGTTTATGATGTACAAACGGACGTAGATACATAGTCGTAGAGTAGACGTTAAAGTACATTGAAATGCTGTGAACGCGCACTAACTCTTGCATGATAAGGTTAGTAATGTAGAGCGAGCTACGCTAAGGGAGTTTTATGACTTATCTATGTATACATCTATACAGATAAATAAAATTTAAATGTCACTTTGTGATTACAAATTGATAGCTTTTCACTAAAAGCATATGAAAGTAGGATACAGACATAAATAAAACAATTTAAAAAAAATCTCTCTGTCTGTCCGTCAGTTCATTCCGGCTAATCTCCGAAACGGATTTTAACGGGACTTTCTCTAATTAAAGCCCATGTAATGTGGGGTGAGCCTATTGCCAGCTGCTACTGGGAATGCAATGGATAAACCCAATAACATTTTGCCCGAACAGGATTCAACCTAGGAGCCTCGTTTAGCGAGGCAACAGGAAATTTTCTTGCATTGAACTTGTAAACTAACGTATATTTTTAGTTAAGAATCGTTCGCTATAACATGCGATGAAAGGAATAATAGCGTATCTATCGTTACTCCCCATCCTTACCATAGAATAAGTCAAATAATGTGTCGTGTCGGCACACAATGGAATTTCCAAATTGTAAGAGGTTTGTCCACTCGTTGGTGTTATTATATACTGGGACTGAGCCCAGGAGCTCAACCACGAGCTCTTATTGCAATGATAGTTCAGTTGCGTGACAGTGACAGATGTATACATGTCATATACATCTGTCTCATACTATGAGTCAAACTATATTGGCAATGAGAGCTCATGGTAGGGCTACGGACACAGTGGTAGGTCACGTTTTGTGTAGGCTTAATGAATGTAGCCTTTACGTTCGTAAATAGTTCGATTGTTATATTATGATGGCTTAAATAATGTGGTATATTTAATATTTTTGGCCTCAAATTTGCTGTGAAAAGCTAATGATTATTTTTATAATGAATTCATACAACAAAGTTTTTTATGCATACTTATCCTGGAAAATTTAAAATATCAATATTATTATATTATTGTTAGAATTAATGTTTGTCTTCTATTAGTCTATTTGAGTGTCGATTCAACAGACAAAAATATTGTCATTCATAAATCAACACGTGATTTTCAAGTCGAGTGTATAGAACCTATTTGGTCCACCATTTACTACTTTAGGATAACACTCTTTATAGCTGTGAGCCTTTTAAGAAACTTCAGTCACTCACATATAAAACATACATACCTATGCTCATCACATACATTACATACGTACCCTGTATTCCCCGAAGGAATAGGCAAAATAACAACACCCACTTTTTAACGAAGATGATTAAATGCCAACGTCAGACGGTGATTCTATCGCCGTCTCAGGCACTATTCATACGTCTTTGAATTACTTCTCAGACATATGCAGGTTTCCTCTCGATGTTTTCCTTCACCGTGCTAATGTGCAGTGATTTGGTGTGAAATCACTGCACATTAGTTTTTAGAAAAACTGCATGGTACAGGCCCTGCTGGGATTCGAACTTGCGTCATTGCTTCATGGTCACCACGGTTCTTCGCATGTAAAAATAATAATTTATCCAAAAAACATGATAAGTGATAGCCGTCCGAAATCAATAAAACAAACACAATATAAATGTCAAACAAAGACATCAACGCGCTGACATCTTTTTATTTAATTTTTTGTCCGATTTTTTTATTGAATATTTTCCATGTACACAAAAACTTTGCAATGTTGTCTAACAAGTTCCAATCGCAACTTTATTCAATAGAACCTTTGTTCGTCATTTTAATTAGCACTAATGGGGCACGTGATAAGTCTCACTTTCGATACAACTCAATGTCTTTAAACGGTCAAGAGGTCAATATACTCTGACTTTGTCACTATTGTGAATATTTGTACCTTGATTTTTGTATGATGATTTCATATGATTTATATTGTAACGACGAAGTGTACAGGATGCTTGGCTGAGGTTCTTGCGGGTTCTTCTCAGAAGGTTAGTTTTCGAATCGGTGGTAAATTTTCAATATTCATAAATCCGTTACCACGGCCTGAACTGAATAAATATTATTAGTTTCATTTTCACCACGCTGTCAACAATAAACCACCAATCATAAAGTAAATCTAGCAACAAAAACAATTTTATGCTCAAAAGCTACATTTATTAAAATCTCTCCATGTACAGACTTTCACTGGAACAGTCCATTTGTAATAAAACCAAATGATGTGCTTATCTCCAAACAATGATCTGAAGTAATGCACAAGAGAATTACAAGATGATACTGATATATGTAGCTACGTTACTTACATAAACATTAGTACGGAACATAATTCGTGTTGAATCAATGTCTCCGCACTTAGGAGTGTATTGTAACAATGATATTCAATTCACAATTTGAGATTAAAATGTCATAACTCAATAAGCTCTGTTGAGTCATCTGAGGCCTTACCATAAGCTCTTACTGTCATCATAGTAGTGTGTGACAGTGACAGACTTATACACATCATATACATCTGTCTCATGATAATAGTTGAACTATCGTGGCAATATGAGGTATGGTAGGGCCACAGGGGCCTACTATCATCGGTCTAAGCAGAGAGTATTAAGAACTTTGACGTTTTTGTACCGTAAAATTAAACGTCAAAGCTTAGAAGTTCTTAATACGCGCTGCTTAGGCGATCACAGTATCTCGTAAATATATCTCGCATTTAAAAACAGTATTAACTGTTAGATACTACATTAAAACTGAGTAAAATAACTATGAACTGACTTAAAAAAGTTTTAAACCAATATTTAAAATAGGCTTTTAGGTTAGATATAAGTTGTCACAATTATTATTTACCACGTTTAAATTGTCAAGTAATTTAGTATTCTTGCTTGATCACTCAAACGCATTCAAAATAATATTATGTTTAACAAATTAAATTCTGAATTAAGCATTTTAAAGTGAATTGTAAACCGGGTCTTATTTGTATATTTTTTAGTTTGTCACTTAAACCCAGCATGCCTGCGAATATTTGACTTAGTAATCACCATATTCACAAGACAGACTCATATTATTGTATAATATATTTATGGTGAATTGTCTGCAAACAGAGAGCCGTGGTGGCCTCGGAGTTAGAGCACTCGCCTGCTACGCAAGCGACGCAAGTTCGAATTCCAGCGGGGCCTGTACTTATAAGATTTTCTAAAAAACTTATGTACACTGAGAAATAATTCAAAGACGTATGTATAGTGCCTGAGACGGCGATGGACTCACCCTCTGTCACGTTGGCACTTAATCATATTCGGTGAAATGTGGGTGTTGAAAATTACAACACCTCTGCCTACCCCTTCGGGGAATACAGGCGTGAGCATATGTATGTATGTGTCTGCAAATATCAAATAAACACACGATTTTAGGTCTTTATAAAGGATTTTACATTATTAAATACTTGGAAGAGCTCGTGGCACAGTTGCTATTGCGCATATCATTTGATGAGAGAAGTTAAGCAACCCTAGCTAGTAATTGGGTGACCACCCGAGTTCCCTCCAAGCCTCACAGAGCACGCTAAGCCGTCGGTCCCGGTTGCCAATTTAAAATCTTTGGCAATCGTTACAGGTCAGTCGGAGGCCTAAGAGAGTCTGACAACTGGATTAATATAGATTATCCATTTTCCTCGTAAAAGGGGTTGCGAAGGCTTGAGTGTCTCTTGGTGTTACAAGCATTCGCCTACTGTAGCTGCTTACCATCAGATGAACTGCGGCTTTACCGTAAGCTCTTATTGCCATCATAGTACTGTGTGACAGTGACAGACTTATACACGTCATATACATCTGTCTCATATTAAGAGTTAAACTGTCATGACGACAAGGTATCGTAATAGTGTTGCTGCATGCTTATTTGTAAAAAAATGCGTTGACATTATCTAATTTAATGATGAAAACAGGTCATTTGTAACATACATTGCCATGCCGAGAGCCGTGGTGGCCTCGGGGTTAGAGCAGTCGCCTGCTATGCAAAAGTTCGAATCCCAGCGGGGCCTGTACCTATGAGTTTTTCTAAAAACTTATATGCATTGATTTCACACCACGTGCTTTACGGTGAAGGAAAACATCGTGAGGAAACCTGCATATGTCTGAGAAATAATTCAAAGACGTATGTATAGTGCCTGAGACGACGATGGGCTCACCCTCTGTCACGTTGGCACTTAATCATATTCGGTGAAATGTGGGTGTTGAAAATTACAACACCTCTGCCTACCCCTTCGGGGAATACAGGCGTGAGCATATGTATGTATGTACATTGACATGGTGAGAGGAAACGCTATGCATACAATTAATTTTATTCAAACACTCATTGTTTGTTTTCTTAAGTCGCCCTTAAAAACATGATTATTATAAAGTTTGAAAAAAGTTCCTAAATACGTCGGAAAACATACGGTAAGCGGTCATCATACAACCAACTTACCTTAACATGTGCCATACGTAACAAGAAAATAATTGCAATAATTATAATGCTATTACGAACATAGGCAACAATTAGGTAGGTATGTCTTGATGGTCATAATGTAAGGTCACCTGTGACGTCACTGGTGTCTGTCTGTCACAGGTTTTGTAGAGGAGTTTTTGTTTTAAAACTAAACAATGATCTATTATCTTAAATCAATATCACAGATGTAACAATCTACTTAAAATGTATTGTAGAAGAAAAAAAACTATTTATGGCAGTTTTAAAATGACTTCAAAAAAGGAGTTTCTCAATCTGACTGGTTTTTTTTTTGCTACAGGGATTGATTTATTTTAAGAACCTATTTTAATTTTAGTATTTTTAATTTATAAGCTGTTGCTTCCCATTTGGTGTCGTTTTAATTTGATCTTGTTCTGACGATGGGAATCCATGAGAAAATGACGTAAGGCAATTTTCAAGTCAAGTAATTTAATTTGTTAATATTTTTAATAGTCTAATCTGTATCCCTACTTAATATTATAAGTGCGAAAGTAACTCTGTCTGTCTGTTACGCTTTCCCGCTTAAGCCTCTCAACCGATTTTGATGAAATTTGGCACAGACAATCTTTAGACCCTGAAAAAGGACATAGGCTACCTATTATAAATCTACGCGGGTGAAACCGCGGCGCACAGCTAGTACATAATATAACAATCTAAGCCTTGACCGAGTCATGGAGATATGATTCTGGGAAAATCTTTTTTTTATTAAAACTTCTGGAGCGCCTGAACCGATTTTAAATAGTCTTTCACTACTATCTGATGTTGAAAGGAGTAACTTGGGCAACTTCTGTATTACGAAGAAAATCATTAAGTAACATAAATGTTAATTGTTAATTCTACGCGGGTCAAACCGCAGGGCACAGCTACTTTTGGAATAAGTACATAATGTTATCTTTGAGAGATTTTTGTTAATTCAAATGACATATTTAAACCAAAAAATAATACAGAACCTTTTCCTTTTCAAAGTTGGTTTTAAAGGTATTCAATGTTTACCTTTAAAAGTAGCAACACCATATTTAGACGGTAGTTAAATATACAAACGCATTTAGATGTGGGTAGTTAGATTTTACTGTTGAACTAGCTGTGCCTCGCGGTTACACCCGTGTAGACTTAGCTTCATAGGCTACTGTTTTCACGGAACCTTAATTAAAAAGATAGTTACTTCATGTAACATCAGCTATCAGTCAGGGAAAGTCCTGTTAAAGTCGGTCCAGTCGTTTCAGTGATTACCCGAAACAGATAGACAGCCAGACAGAGAAAATTGGTTTTTATATATATGTACCTTATATACTTTCATATGCATTTAATGAAAAGCTGTTTATTTGGAATTACAAACAGACGATTAAATTTTATTTATCTCTATAGATGTATAGATATATATATATATGAACTGTGAATTATAAGATCCAAATTATACACTACCTCCTATTTTACTCATAACTTGAGGTCAAGAACCTTTCGCCTATTGTTTTAATACGCAAATGCTTAAGCATTCTATGCCGCTGTAATTATAGTGTTAGAAGTGATAGAACACACAAAAAATACAATCACGTCTAGAACACACAACTCTTTAGCAATATCGTGACTTCGGGTCAAGACCCTTAGGCCCCCAATATAGGTTCCTATTGGTCCCCAGGGAGGCCAACAGTCGAAAATTGAAGTACCTGTTTGTAATCCAAATTAACAGCTTTTTACAAAATATATAAAAGTATATTGGGTACTGACTTTTTTTACTTTTTTCTCTGACTGTCCGTCTAATCTCCGAAACGGCTGCACTGATTTTAACGGGACTTTCACTAACACATAGCTGGTGTTACAAAGAGTTACTTAGGCTATATATATTTCTAATAATATTAACACAGAAACCGCGGGGCACAATTAGTTATTGATATAACATAAGGTAGGTACACATAAGTCTCCTGGTATAAATGTTACATTATGATACACACATACAGTCAAAAACATTGAAGCTACCTCTTTAAAATTCTGACGCCCTAGTTAGAAGCTATAGATACATCAGGGGACGAGTGGAAACCTCAAGAATTAAAGGAGACCAGAGAGCACAATATACGATAGTCAAGGGACTAGTGGGTCCTGACCCTTGACTACACCGTATTTGCCCACACCTGTATCCCATGGGGACAGGCAGAGACCACCGTCTGCCACATGCTACGATCCTTTCATACGTCTTTCGCTTCATCCACATTCATGCATCTCTTCATACACTTCCTTTGGTTACGAAGGCTCCGAATATTATATTAATAAGCCTTTATTAATGCTTGAACTGAACACGAACTAAATATTTAACGATATAAGCACGCCCAAACTAAAACGAGCTCTTATAAAAAACTTACCACACTTCCTTATAAGGTAACGTTACAAAAATCCACAAAATTATTCACTCAAAAAACACAATAACAAAATTATTTATATCACAACACTATCAAAGTCAACTATCAAAACACTGCCACTTAAATCCACGATCGTATTCGCGATGTGATTGGTCGACGGGCGAGCGCGCGTTCGACTCTTGCGCAGGTTGAATGGCGACTGGCGCATGCGATCTATACAACGCCTTCACACCTGTCTTCCTTCCACTAAAAAACAATAGCAAACAATTCATGGTAGAATGAATACAAACACTTATTGCTTTGCCTGAAGAAGTTACGTTGTATGGTTCGTATATATTTATACCTACATACAGATAAATAAAATTGTAGTATCAGTTTGTAATTCCCAAATAACAGCTTTTCTCTAAGTGCATGTTAAAGAATATTCAATAGGTACCAACCCAAAATATTTAAGTAATCTATGCCTCTCTGTTTGTCCGTCTGCCTATCTGTTTGTTTGTCCCAGCAAATCTCTGACGGCTGCACCGATTTTAACGGGACACTAGTAGATAGCTGATGATACAAGGAGTAACTTAGCCTAACTGTAATTTAAAACAATTAAGGCCCTACAAAAAAGAGCCATTAATGAAATTAAGTCTCCGCGGATGAAACCGCGGGGCTAGTTAGTGGGTAGATTATTATATACGTGTCCAAAGAATTGGTGAGGTAGCCTTGTTGAGTGAGTGACAAAACAATGCTCGTTATATTTTGGTTGGTTAACTGCTTATCTTAACATTGAACTATTAGTACTACGTGCTAGAGAAGACACCTCACATTTTCCTTTCGTTGCACTACTGGGATCCGTTGCAAAACTATTCTCATTATCTATAGTAGGGAACAAATCTGAAGCCTTTTCTAAAACCGTATTTTTCTTTCTCTTTGCGATTTCATTACATAATCTATACATGTGTCTGTTTGTAATTCCAAAATAACAGCTTTTCACTGAATGCATATGAAAGTATACACGCTACTGACACTGAAAACCCAAGTTTTAAATTTTTTCTCTGTCTGTCTGTCTGTTTGTTCCGGTTAATCTCTGAATCGGCTGGATGGATTTTAACGAGACTTTCACTGGTAGGTAGCAGAGGTTTCAAGGAGTAACTTAGGCTTTATCAAAAATATTAGGGTTCCGCGACAATAAGGATGAAACTAAATCTACGCGGGTGAAACCGCGGGGCACAGCTAGTATTATATAAATGGCATAGACCGCCTGATGGTAAGCGTGCATCCAATCAACGTGACCAACACCAAATCGCCAAAACGATCAAGGGTGATCGAGGCATAAGACAAACCAGCCTTTTCAGTTCATCAGCTAACGATTGTCATTTTGAAAAAAAATATTTATGCTTATGCCTCGAAGGGGTAGGCAGAGGTATACTTACTTATAATACACTCACATTTCACCAGTTATGTTTAAAGTCCCATGTAATAGGGGCGTGCTTATTGCCATTAATCGGGCGCTAATCCAGACTCCGGGCTGCTGCTGAGAAACTACAGATCGCCGTGGGAAAGTACAACCTTATAACACTGTCATTTTCTTATGGATTAAATGCTATTCTATGCCAATTAGGTCTTGTTTACGAAATTTAAAGATTGAATACTGATAATATGTTAAAAATCATTCGTAATATTAACATCATCTCCCTGGCCTTATCCCATGTATTTGGGGTCGGCACTTGATTCAACCCGATGTGACCGATCACCAGATTTTTATACGAAGCGACTGCCATCTGACCGCCGTAACCCCTTTTTCGAGGAAAATCGGCAATCTGGATTAAACCAGTTGTCCGACTTTCCTAGGCCTCTGACTGACCTGTTACGATTGCCAAAGACTTTAAATTGGCAACCGGGACCGACGGCTTAACGTGCTCTCCGAGGCACGGAGCGAACTCGGGTGGTCACCCATCCAACTACTGGCTAGGCGTATGGTTGCTTAAGGTTATACAAGCTCCTCTCGCATTCGTAATATTAACACGCATTTAAAATAATATAAATATAAACTTTATGAGCACTAGCAACACTAAATAAAGACATAATAATAATCTAGACTCCAAATTGTATAAAATAGTCGTATACATAACTGTCAAATCAGTTGCAGCCTTAATTTAAAAAAGCTGCATTTAATTCCATCACGACATAGTAACGGTTAAAAAATGAATTAATTTGTCGCAGTAATTTTTTTCTCTATTTTAATTCAAAGCTGCTAATAAGGAATGAATAAAATTTGAATAATTCTGAATAACATATTATGTTTGTTAAATATATTAATATTATGTCATTAAATTTGTCTGTGACTAGATCATAAGTTACAGTAATGGCGATGATGCATAAATATGTTTTATATTTCGACAAATTTATTAAATTTTATTGTGTCTGAGTTTAAGTATTTAAAATTTATATACTCATAAATGCTGATGCTCTCCGGTCGTGTCGGATTGCCGTCCCATCGGACTATGAGAGTGAGGGAATAAAGAGTGCACCTGTGTTTGCGCACACACTTGTGCACTATAATATATCCTGCACAGATGGCTGATCTTCGTTGAGATTAGCCGCCGTAACCTAAATTCGGTAGGAGATCATTATTTTATATTTATTGATCTAGCTGTGCCCTCGGTTTCACCCGCGTAGAGTTAGTTTTGTAGGTGTCCTGCGGAACACTTATGCTTTTTTTAAACAAAAGTAGCCTAAGTTACTCTTTGTAACATTAGCTATCTGCCAGTGAAAGTCCTGTTAAAATCGGTCCAGGCGTTTCGAAGATTACCCGGAACAAAAAAATAGACAGACAGGAAGACAGAGATTTTTTTTTAAATTGGTTTTTTCTTGTCGGTATCGTATATCCTTTAAAGCTGTTATTTTGGAATTACAAACAGACACTTCAATTTTATTTATCTGTATAGATGTATAGAAATAGATTACTGGTAGAAGTCCATTGTCTGAGAGATTTAGCATTTTTTGGCACAATTCCGTGGCATACCAATTTTGGTCAACGTTTGTTACTACTTACTTAGTTATATCGAGTACCTACTGTATTTGTATAATTACTTATAACTTATTTTTTAAATAGCTTTTGCCCCCACTTCACCTGCGTGGCAGTAAGATTTCATATATTAATGTAGTTTGATGTATCTATACATCTATACAGATAAATAAAATTGAAGTGTCTGTTTGTAATTCAAAAATAGCAGCTTTTCACTAAATGGATATGAAAGTATACACGATACTGACACTAAAAAACCAAGTTTTAAAATTTTTCTCTGTCTGTCTGTCTGTATGTCTGTTTGTTCCGGGTAATCTCTGAAACGGCTGGACGGATTTTAACGGGACTTTCACTGGTAGGTAGCTGAAGTTTCAAGGAGTAACTTAGGCTACTTTTATTTATCAAAAATATTAGGGTTCCACGACAATAAGGATGAAACTAAATCTACGCGGGTGAAACCGCGGGGCACAGCTAGTTTGAAATATAATAAAATTGCTTCGTACAAAAGTTTACTTCGTTCATATCATCACAATAAAATAATTATAAATATTACAGCCATCCGTCATTTCTTATTTTTCCTCTTCCATTCTTAACCGCTCAAACATTGTCTTTCCAGCCCTTAAGAACGAAATTAGGAAAACACGTGACCTAACCCTTGAGTTTGTTGATATTAATAACAATTCATTGGTATTAAGCACCTAGGATTCGTACTCACGTCGCTTTTGTAACAAGTGGTAACTCAAAGTACTAGGTAACCGCGGTTCTAACCACAAGCATATTTTCCTCAAATCAGGGTAATGTATATTTAAACGCTTAATAAAGCCATATGGATGGGGAAAATTGATAATGGCGCTAAATTATCTGCGATTACTTGTGATCAATGGAAAACATCGTTATTACTTTTATTGTTACGTGATACTTTGTCAGGCCTATTAACTTACTTTCTTACACACATGTACTCTGTATTCCCCGAAGGGGTCGGCAGAAGTGTTCTAATAACAACGCCCACTTTTCACCGAAGATAACTAAGTGCCAACGTGACAGATGGTGAGTCTATCACTGTACATATCTATCTGTCTGCCTGCTCCGGCTGGATCGATTCTGAACAAGATCTGCCGGCTTGTTCAGGGAGTATTTTAGGAGTCAGGTACGTAGAGCATAAGGGTAAGGAAGGGACAAATGATCTCAAGGGTCGACGTGCTTCTGAGCAACTGTACCCAATATTTCCTCAACGAAGATTATCCTATCTTCGTAGATGGATGTTTTCAATGTAATAACATTATATTTAAAATAAAATATTGAGTTTATTTACAAAAAGTATACTTAGAAGTATTAAATCGATGTCTGGTACAGTAAGCTATGCTTACTTTTGGAACAAGATGGCGCTATGTGCACTTAACATTATATATATACAGCCACGTTATTCACTAAAGTTTCTCAGCGACGAACTTGACGACAAGCGTCAGTATCAATAGGAAATTGATACATCTATACATCTATACATACAGATAAATAAAATTGGAGTATCTGTTTGTAATTCCAAAATAACGGCTTTTCACTAAATGCATATGAAAGTATACAGGCTACTAACACTAAAAAACCAAGTTTAAAATTTTTTCTCTGTCTGTCTGTCTGTCTGTCTGTCTGTCTGTCTGTTTGTTCCGGGTAATCTCTGAAATGGCTGGACCGATTTTAACGGGACTTTCACTGGGAGGTAGCTGCTGTTTCAAGGAGTAACTAAGGCTATTTTTATTTATTAAAAATATTAGGGTTCCGCGACAATAAGGATGAAACTACATCTACGCGGGTGAAACCGCGGGGCACAGCTAGTAATACATATAGACACTCGACGACGACTGGGACGCTGAGAAACCTTAGTGAATAACGTGACTTTTTAAGTAGTGGAATTTAATTCCTTTTGCGTTTAACCCGATCCATCACAGCGGCCTGAATAGACGCGTCTTCCATAGCACAGTTATGTATCAAATAAGTTGTTTCATACTTGTCCTTCCCAACTTTCTTATTGCATTCAATCATATGACCTCTCTTTTCCTCAATAAGCAATGGTAACATAACATCTAAGTTAAGACGACCATCCTCTTCTAATAACTTAGCCTTTTCATAATTACAGTAGACAAACTCTTGGTATATTTTGTCAGTTTTGCGCAGTTGACCGGATTTTCTTCGTGTGTTGAGCTCCGGTGTAAGACATGCTGCTCGGGCTTGTATCACTTTCGTCAATATGTTTATTGCTTCTGGGGTCTGGAAAATAAACAATTATATTTAAAAAAATTCTCAGTTAAAGCAACCTTCCGACCCGGCGGTAACATGTGTATCTATACAAAAATTATAAAGAGGAAAGATTTGATTGTTTTTTTTTATTATTTTTTTGGTTTGTTGAATAGGTTCCGAAACTACTTGATCCTTCTTGAAAATTCTATCAGCAATGGATAGGTACATCATCAGCGAGTTACATAGGCTATATTTATCCCCGTACTCCCACAGGCACGGGAACTAACGGGTTAAAAGGCTAATCACAGAAAGCTATTTTAAAATTTAGAACGCCGTGGTGGCTGAGTGATTTGTGTTGTTCTGCTATGCAAGCGACGCAAGTTCCAATGAGGTTTCTTAAAGCTCTAGTACGGTGATATCATACGCGCTTTTCAACATTGTAAGGAAAGCTGCATATGTCTGAGAAGAAATCCAAAAACCTATTCATTATGCCTGAGACTGCGATGGACTTACCATCTCTCTCGTAAGCACATAATCATCTTCATAAAGTGAGTGCCTTAACACCTATGCTTACGCCTATGGGGATTCTTCTCGGGTGGCATATATTAGGTAGGTACTATATATTAAGACATATGCCAATAAAATCTTATATATATATATAAAACTGAATCCCGACTTCCCTTGGTCACGCCATCATGCGTGAACGGCTGGACCGATTTTACCGGCACTTTCACTGGCTGATTTTTCAAGAGTGTATTAGGCAAATTTTATATAGAAAACATATTAGAGTTCCGCAAAATGAAAGACGAAACTAAATTTATGCGGGTGATACCGCGGGGCACAGCTAGTTATAGAATAATCCCAAATAAATAAAATTATAAAAAAAAAAAAAATCTAGCATAGCAACTCCACTCTTCCTATCTTCAAAGATCTGAGTCAGAGAACCTAAATAGTAGTTTATAGTATCAGGGTTTTACAAAGTACATTTTGAAGTTAATTTATTCCTAACCACAGTACCTATCATTGAGTTGCAAAAATAATAATGTAGGACAAACCAGCGATGAATAATAGGGAAACCTATAATATAATACTGCTATGTGTATTAATACCTCGTGACATAGCATATTACAAGAGAAAACATTATTTTGTTTAATATCTAAATTATAATAAAGTTGAAAAATTCTTTATTGTTTAAGCACGCTTATCCCAAGAACCAAAGCAGAATATTTATTTTTTGTTTATGGCAACTTTTCCCTGGAGTATTTTGCCTACGCTTTACGAATTTAGCGAATGCCTACTTTGCTTTTATACCCGTAACTAAGGCTAGCTACCGGTAAGGTACGGATGGAACTCGGGCAGTCACCCATCTAACATGAGTTGGAGTTACCAGCCGTCGCTGATAGAATGATATGCGTAAAAGCAACAGCTTATATGCCTGACCACTTCATATTAACTAATAATTATCCAGGTCAATATTATACAAAGGAAACCGCTGTGTCTGTCAGTCGTCTGATGAAGAGACATAAATAATAAAAATAGGTGTCCGCAAATTGTACGTATAAAATTTGGCTCATTCCCAGATTCATGATTTTAATACCATCACCTTTTAATTTTTCATTTTTTTTAGTATTTGTCGGTCTATTTTCTTTTACAATTAAACTGTTGAGCCTATTTTCCAGATTTTTTTATAAATATACCTCTGATCATAAGGACAGCGTAGTAAAATGTAGCCTAAATAAAGAAATATCTTACCTCCTTAAAAGCAGACTTAGGTTTCAAGCCCAAAGTAGCACTAACACAACAAATTAGGACGAAAGTTCGTAATGACATGATGATATACTAAAATTTACTTTGGAAAAAAAGAGCGCGATGTGCCTCTTCCTTGAGAACAAATAATAACTTGACATACGCACTTTATATAGTAGATGGTCGGGTTTTTGCTTCCTTTAGTTTGCTGTCGTATTTTCCTTGTGACTAAACTTGTATTTCGTAGGATTGTAGGGCTGCATCCCATTCAGTATAGATTCAATTGGTTAACCATAATATTCCATGTAGCAGCCATTCTTCACTCGCTACATAGATGGCGCTACTTGCTAACGATTGCAAAGTTTGAGTACAAATATACAAGAACCCAAATCGCGCAATAAGAGTATTCAAGTGCATTGTAATATATACAAATTTCCAATGAGAACTGTTGGAGCCGCGCTTCCCCAGACATGACATCAGCCTGGCTGGAACATCTTCCTTTTGCTGGGGATGAGCATGAGCACTCGCTCTCCCAACACCCCTATTACAAAAGATAGCCAAAGCCATACTCGGTCTAAAACTATGCCTATCGCTTTTGAAATCCGTATCACCAAAGGAGATGGAACTACTGTCTAACTAAGGTCAAATAAGACTGTGAGAAAATGTATTGTATTTTACCAAACGGAATGTTCACCAAGTGGGAATAGGGATACACTTAATAGTCAACAATTTCTGTTTTAATTAATAATTTTATTTAGGTGGGATTATTCTTTCTGTAGCTTACATATATTACACACCATCTATACATCTATACATACAGATAAATAAAATTGAAGTGTCTGTTTGTAATTCCAAAATTACAGCTTTTCACTAAATGCATATGAAAGTATACACGCTACTAACACTAAAAAGCCAAGTTTTAAATTTTTTCTCCGTCTGTCCGTCTGTCTGTTTGTTCCGGGTAATCTCTGAAACGGCTGGACGGATTTTAACGGGACTTTCACTGGTAGGTAGCTGATGTTTCAAGGAGTAACTTAGGCTATTTATTAAAACTATTAGAGTTGCGCGACAATAAGGATGAAACTATTTCTACGCGGGTGAAACCGCGAGACACAGCTAGTTTGTCATAGAAATGTCACACAAATCTCTTGAGCTGTTTACATACGATGTAACTGCGGTAGAAATTAACAATCACATGCAAACACTTTCATTTATAATTGGTATCACAATAATGTATGTCTGTATGTTCAATTCCATTAATGTCGCGAATCATTCATCTGAATATGATGAAACTTAGATGAGTTGTTGAATTCCAGTGAAGGTTTCTGAATCATTTTACGAAATAGATGATGGCTAATACTATACCATACAGTCGCGTTATTAACTAAGGTTTCTTAGTGTCGAACTCGACGAAGACCGTTGGTTTCAATCAGAGGAAATTGATACATAACACATAGAGTATAAGGATCGATTTCATAACCTTATAATCTATGTGTTATATTAAAACCGACACTGGACTGCGAGTGCGACGCTGAGAAACCTTAATGAAAAACGCGGCAGATCAGACGGCCTTCACTACGAAAACTATGTCATTTGTATACTTTATTTATTTTATTTTATTTTATTTAATGTAAATAAACAATACAATTATATTTAATCTATACATCTATACAGATAAATAAAATTGAAGTGTCTGTTTGTAATTCCAAAATAACAGCTTTTCACTAAATACATATGAAATTATACACGCTACGGACACTAAAAAACTAAGGTTTAAAATTTTCTCTGTCTGTCTGTTTGTTCCGGGTAATCTCCAAAACGACTGGACAGATTTTAATGGGACTTTCACTGGAAGGTAGCTAATGTTACAAGGAGCAACTTTTAATAAAAAAAAAAACATATGGTTTCAGTGGGACACCCATGAAATTAACTCTACGCGGGTGAAACAGCGGGACACAGCTAGTACAAAATACGAAACATTACATAAACTTATAATAGCGGAATTTTAACGTTTTATATTGTTTTATAACCATTGTGTTTAAGTAATTATTTCGGGCAAAAATTACCAAAAGAGGAAAGAATTATACGAAAAACT
Source organism: Watsonalla cultraria (assembly GCA_964035505.1). Lineage (NCBI taxonomy): Eukaryota > Metazoa > Arthropoda > Insecta > Lepidoptera > Drepanidae > Watsonalla > Watsonalla cultraria. Next base: position 4,229,756 of record OZ037732.1, on the reverse strand, counting down.
GGAAAATACATATACGTCATCAAATCAATGGGAATTACATAGAAAACTCCAAAGTAGATAAGTACGATATCAACTGTTTTACTAATAGAAATTTCCTTGTATGATAGTGAGTATAAAAGGGATGTATGTTAGCAAAGTCGTATAAACATTTTGGTACTCTGGAGCTGTAACGTTCGTTTGTGATTACATCTGTAACAATGTTTTTAAAATTATTAATAATTTTCACCGTGGCGGTGACCATTGGTGCCCGCAGTGCAAAGCCTTCGCATAAGATGGTAAGCATTCATAAATTTACCATTCGTTTTTATCGTCGTGGGGTTATAAGCGACGTGATTGCCTGTGTGTGCATTATACGTGAGCATTATAGCTCTCCAAAACATAATTTTCTTTGTAAGGCAACATTTTCAGACTTATAAAATACTAGCGGACGTCACGTGGTTTCACCAGCGTAGTTCCCGTTCCCGTAGAAGTAAGGAGACAAAATATAACTTATATTAATCAGTGATAATGTGGCATTCAAATGGTGAAAGAATTTTTAAAATCGGTCCAGTATTTTTAGCCAATTCGTTACAAACACACATACAAACCCTTTCTCTTTATAATATTAGAATACAGTTTTTTTTTCATTTAATATGCGCCTCTCTACTCTACGCCAGCAGGTCCACGCAATGCCGACGATGCTGACAATGCCAGAGGTGCCAACGATGCCAAAGATGCTGACAATACCAGAGGTGCCAACGATGCCAACGAGGCTGGCAATGCCAGAGGTGCCAACGATGCCAACGATGCTGACAATGCCAGAGGTGCCAACGATGCCAAAGATGCTGACAATGCCAGAGGTGCCAACGATGCCAACGAGGCTGGCAATGCCAGAGGTGCCAACGATGCCAACGATGCTAACGATGCCGACGATGCCAAAGATGCCAACGATGTCAAATATGCCGACGATGCCAAAAATGCCAACGATGCCAACTATGCCGACGATGCCGACGATGCCAACGATGCCAACTATGCCGACGATGCCAACGATGCCAACTATGCCGACGATGCCAACGATGCCAAAAATGCCAACGATGCCAACTATGCCGACGATGCCAACTATGCCGACGATGCCGACGATGCCAACGATGCCAACTATGCCGACGATGCCAACGATGCCAACGATGCCAACGATGCCAACTATGCCGACGATGCCAACGATGCCAACTATGCCGACGATGCCAACTATGCCAAGGCTTCAAAGGTTGCGATGGTTGCCAAGGATTCAATGAACAAGGGTGTCAAGGCCACCCACGTTCTCAAAGATAGAAGATTGATATTTCTTTAGAAAATGATTTTGAAATAATACATTTTAGTTTTCTATATATTAATATAAATTATGACACTGTAAGTTTTATTGAATAAAATATATAAAAAATAATGACAAATCAACAATAGATAATTGTTATTTGAAGAAGTGATCACAAGTTCTATACGGTTCAAAAGGTTCTCGACTCTCGGTCGATACCCGCCCGGATCGGGCAATGTTATTGGGTATTTATATCTGTCTGGATTAGTGCCCGGTTAATAGCAATAGACTCAGCCCCTATTAAGTAAACAAGGCTTACATGTAACTGGCGAACATACACCTCTGCCTACCTCTTCGAATAATACAGGCGTGAGTATAATATGTATGCACTCATATTCTCGTGTAGTTAAAAACAGGTTTGAATACTAACTGTGCCCCGCGGTTTCACCCGCGTAGATTTAGTTTCATGCTTCATTTAGCGGTACCCTAATATTTTTTAAGCATCACTCCTTGAAACATCAGCTACCTGTCAGTAAAAGACCCGTTAAAATCGGTTCAGCCGTTTCAGATACTAGCGGGAACAAACAGACAGTCATAATGTGTTTTAATGTCACCAGCCTATACTTTCATACACATTTAGTGAAAAGCAGTTAATTTGGTATTACTAAAAGACCCTTCAATTTTTATATATATATAGATTTAAGAGCATTAAGTATATTATGTATTTTTGAATAGCATAAATGGTATCTTACTATGCCGTTCCAAAGGAGAATACTACTGCAAACGGAAAGAGTATGCACTTAGGTACTCTCTCCGTACATACATAGGTAAGTATGCTCGCTCATGCATGTATTGTGTTAGACGAAGTGGTAGCCAGAGGTGTATTTTTAAATTGTATAAAATTACTGTGTCTGTTTCAACGCATCGTGCTTTGAAACTAGATTACGAATCTTGATATGGGGGATGGGTTTATATATAAAACTAGCTGTGCCCCGCGGTTTCACCCGCGTAGATTTAGTTTAATCCTTATTGCCGCGGAACCCTAATATTTTAGTAAATAAAGCCAAAGTTACACCTTGAAACATCTGCTACCTGCCAGTGAAAGTCCCGTTAAAATCGGTCCATCCGTTTCAGAGATTACCCGGAACAAACAGACAGACAGACAGACAGACAGACAGACGGACAGACAGAGAAACATTTTAAAACTTGGTTTTTTAGTCAGTAGCGTTTATACTTTCATACGCATTTAGTGAAAAGCTGTTATTTTGGAATTACAAACAGACACTTCAATTTTATTTATCTGTATAGATGTATAGATAAACCGTATTATTTAAAGAAAAGTCGACGTTTCTTAAAATATTATAAAAATAAATAAAATCTTTATTCAATTCTCAAATGTCTTGACACAGTCATAAAACAAACCAAAGGTTTCAAATCTATCCCGGCCATGTTTAGAGGCGCAAATATTAACAATATTTTGATAAAATTCAGAATACGGTGATTCGTTTAAAACACTCATTAATAAGTTAGAGTTGATAAGCCCATCTTCATGGAAAAAGTTTGCTTCAGTAAAACAGCAGTATAAGTACTCTCGTTGCAAAGCTTCCATTTGGGGCGAGACGTTGGAGTCGAGAAGGTGGTCCCGTGCTTTCATTATTTCAGGTGTAATACAGGCTTCATGCACAAGATTCATCAATGATGATATGTCATCTGCATTGCTCTGTGAAGAAATTGCATGGATTTAAAAAAATAATATTAATGCCCATTTTAGGCAGTAGGGATCAGGGGGCCTGCCATCATCTTATCAAAGCTTAAGCCAAGCATATTAGGAACTTGATTTCACGTTTCATTTTTGTACCGTAAAATTTAATGTCAAAGCTAAGAAGTTCTTAATTTTAAAAAAGTATGCTCACGCCCTCATAGAAGGGGTAAGCAGAGGTGTTGTAACAACAACACCCACATTTCACCGAATATGATTAGGCGCCAACGTGACAGAGGGTGAGTCCATCACCGTCTCAGCCATAATACATACGTCTTTGAATTACTTCTCAGACATATGCAGGTTTCCTCATGTTTCCCTTCACCGTAAAGCACGTGGTGTGAAGTTCTTAATATTTATTAAATTGTATTCATGAAATGTACATGATGCCAGCTAGTTCCCGAACCGGTGGTCAATTCTGTGCTACACCAGGACAGGACAGGAAAAAAATATTCTAGGACCTTAAAAAATGATGTGGTGAATAGAGTTGAAATAAGTATGAGATGGCTTGGACATTTTATTTTTATTTTATTTATTTATTTTCTTTATTAGGTTCACCAACAATAAAATTGTCTACACTACAGAGCTTGGATCTAGTAACATAGGTTTTTATTTTTATTTTATGTTAGTGTAACAATCACTTATAGGCGAACACCGCATGTAATGAACGACATGCATGAATTGCTATAATTATTATAGCTGGGATAAGTAACTAAGGCTATATTGTTAACTAGCTGTGCCCCGCGGTTTCACCCGTGTAGATTTAGTTTCATGCTTAATTTCGCGGTATCCTAATATTTTTTATAAATAAAAGTAGTCTAAGTTACTCCTTGAAACATCAGCTTCCCGTTAAAATCAGTCCAGCCGTTTCAGAGATTAGCCGGAACAAAAAACAGACAGACAGACAGACAGACCGACAGACATTCAGAGATTCAGAGATAAAATTGGTGTTTCTATGTCTGTGTCGTGTATGCTTTTATTACAAACAGACATAAAATTTTATTAATCTGTATAGATTGAATTAATTTAGGGGTCCTTGATAAAACCCGCGTGACGTCTCGAATAGAAGCTAAAAGAATAAAGAATTTATTTACAAAAGCAATGGTTAATTAATGAAATACTTACCATATTATATGAAGGTTTTGCACTGCAAATACCAATGGTCATCGCCACTGTGAAAATTGTTATTACTTTAAAAATCATGGTTACAGATATAATCACAAAGTAACGTTACAGCTCCAGAGCTCCAGAATGTTTACACAACTTTCCTAACGCACATCACTTTTATATCATCATACAAGGATACAAGTTATGTACGTGTTTTCCAGTTTTTAATTAATAGCAGTGTTTATTCAGCTTATCGTCGTTGCGCGCTCAAAAGCAGCTATGTGTTTTTTACACACTTTACAAGAGACGCAGAAATTGATTTTCTCGAAATATGGCCCGAGTATTCAAAAAAATATTCTTACTATTGATAACAAATTTACATAGATTTTTTTGATTAATGTTGGATAGGTATTATTAAGAATAATGACAAAATTAAACATTACTGGAAATTTTGACATAGAGTTCACGAAATACACATACCGACTTTTGCACGCGCAACGACGGTATGTGATAACTAGTCCATACTATAATTAGTAATAATATTATAAAGAGGAAAGATTTGATTGTTTAGTTGTATTAAATAGGCTCCGAAACTACTGCACCGATCGTAAAAATTCTTTCAGCAATGGATAGCTACATTATCAGCAAGTAACATAGGTTATATTTTATCCCCGTACTCCCACGGGAACGGGAACTACGCGGGTTAAACCTCGTAACATCTACTAGCTATGTTATAATTCTGTATTCCCGCTGATAAGATTCTGTTTTTCCCCGTTTACGTAATAACACTTTCGAGAACTATAAAATGAACACTTAATAATTATTCATAGTATGATAATCATGACAAATCTGTCCCCAAAAGGGTTTTTGAATGTAAACCAATATTTGAAGTACAATCTATGCTATTTGGTTATAAATGCACGAGATGCCTGCTGAGTTTCTTCTAAGGACGCTAGTGTCCAAACCGAACGATACATTTCTGAAGTGATTTATTTTGCTTGATTCTTCTCAGTAAAAGCACGCTTCCGAACCTTGCGGTAGCATGTATATTATTATGTCAATCTGACGATTTGAAAGTAGGTACTTCGTAAAAAGTCTAATCGAATAAAGATATTTTTGATTTGATAAGTTTCTATTAGTGTTGTAACATAATTATTTAAAGGAAAAACAGTTTTTATAATTACATTTGTACTAAAAATATTATTGAGGTACTTAATAATAATTCGTCATGCGTAGCAGGAAGTAAAACCTGTAACAAATTAGGGTAAAACATTCGTCAAGTCATTGTGGGTTCTAACATACATCATGTTAGTAAGGTAAACGGGACAATTGTCGACCGGCGTACCAGTTCGTTCAATGGTTCTAGTTAACAATGAACACTTCCATTTGAGGTTATTAAAACTGCTTTATTTTATACTAAAATGATTAGAAATTTGTGTTGCTTTTTCAATACATTGTTCTAGCTTCTGACTGCAGGTTTGCCTGCGTGGCCGTAATATCTCAAAGATGTTAAATAGGCAACAAATTGTTAAATTGAGTGGAGACCGCGCACGACTCGGCAAACGTAGTGTAGGACGCCCTCCGGCCAGGTGGATGACGATCTGCGAAAGACTGCAGTTAGGGGAGGCCTATGTCCAGCAGTAGATAAACATAGGTTGTAAATAGAAATCCGAGGCACGGGGGGCACTCGGGCGATCGATCTTCCATCCAATTACTAGCTGGGGTTAGAGTTGCTTAAATTCACTGATCGAATGATATGCGTAATAGCAACTGTACCACGAGCTCCTCAAATACCTGAATACATCATTGTCACCCCCTGTATAGCAACCCTCCACAGATAAACAAAGAGGGAGCGCACGCGTACTGACAGGTGCGTAAGAGCACCTGTCACTGCGTGTGTATCGACCCATGGCGTATCGTACCCATTTGTATATCGTTATTTGTATATGTTGCTGTAGAAATTGTACAAAGTGACATAAAGAACAAAAATATCTTTTAAAAGTAGTGTCGGTGACGCTAGCGAGTATAGATTACGAAAACATAGCAAAACTCGTAATGTCATGTAGACAACATTATCCCCACGCTGCGCTAGTAAAAACGATACAAAATATACGGGAATGACATATGTCACTTGACTGATTTATGTCATTTTCATCCATTTTTTATCAGACGAATCATACTCTTATTTTTCATATAGAAAAATATTGTATGAGAACCTACATTTATATCTACGAAGAAATGTATCGAATTCTTATTGGATCTGTAAGACATGCGTTAAATTTTCACTCTTGTGGAATAATTGGTCATAAATTGATCGGAGAACTTGTAAATATTCTCACATAAACAGCGCTAGACCGACAAATAAACATACAATAGTGTTCGTAATCGATAACTGTAGACGTAGCGCGCGCGCACCGGAGCGCATGAGAATTACATTCGCGTGTGGTTCCGACTAAATGTCTATTGGTGTGCGGTCGCAGTGCGAGCGGTGAATATAACAATTTTATTGTTTACGCGCGACTTCGTTCACGTTGCGTGATGAGATGTAGCTAGCATTCCTCGATAGGTGTCAAATACCAATTTTTTTTCAAATCGGGTCTGTGACTAGCTTGTTCAAGCAAAAAAACAAACAATCTCTTCAGATTTATGTATTTGTATGTATACCAAATTTCTCCTAATAAGTATGCATATCACGCCTGATGCAAGCTAATGCAAAAATAGACCAAGTTGATTGAGGAATCGATATTCCGATGGTGTGTCTTACAAGATACACACACTATCACCTACCTGCCAGTTAAAGTAGCGATAAAATCAGCCCGTTGATTCGGAACCAGATGTTTTTAATCTTAATATTTTGATATTAGGTATATAATTAGGTACAGGTCTCGTCATTTATAATCGCATACTTTGAGTGCACAGTAGTCATTTATGAGTCTGTCCCTGTCTATATGTAAATTGGGAGGCGAATAAAAACATGCGCATTATCCCACTATACCCTCACCCCGACGACACCTGTAAAAAGCTGCTATTTATTATATTAATCATCTTACACATTTTTTATTCTCCTCTTTATTCTGAAGTCGCTATCAAACGCACTACAAACTAAGGCGCCGACAAACCGCGCCGCCTGCGCATCGGTATGCAGCAGTGATGGCGAGTGCATGACATCCATTGTATGATGGCCGGCACTGGGCCATTGTCAGCCACTCATATCGCCTGTTAAACCAACACGATTATCGGATACAACGATAATATTTGACTACTTTTATACCCAGAGGTATATGGTTGATTGAGAGAGTTGAATGCGCAGTACCTGAAAAATAGGTTCTAATACTCCGCTATCCGTCTGTACGTCTGACTGTCTGTCCGTCTGTCCGTCTATCCGTCTATCCGTCTGACTGTCTGACTGTCTGTCCGTTTGTCCGTCTGACCGTCTGACCGTCTGTCCGTCTGTCTGTCTCATAGCCGTGATAGTTAGACAGTTGAAATTTTCTTTGCCGCTATATCAACAAATACCAAAAACTATACCGCAAACGTGATTTTTAGATAATGGCACGGAACGCATCCACCAAATTACCTACCCCTAGGACTGGATCAGACTGGACGTTGATATATCAGTCAGTCAGTAAATTTGTATATGTATAGTAGACCAAGTAAATTTCTAAAAAGGTTCAATGGTACCTAAATTAATACGACTCATATTAAAGTTTACTGTACACCAGTAATAATAGTTATTGCTGCGCTTAAATCGCGACACGAATGCTATAAAATTTCTGTAGAATTTAATAGGTATTTGTTACGTGTTTGTTGAATCGATCCAAATGTTAGGATGTGTATTTAAATCAATATCAGCATTAGGTACTTAACCGAGTGGTTAGACCTGCGTTGCTAGCAAAGCATGTTCAAATCCCAAATATTCAAAAATAATATTTTTTTTATGTGTGTTGTAATTCTCTAACAAGAATCTCCTGTGCCGTGGAAGCAAGTTCAAATCCCAACTGCACCAATGAGTTTTATATTTATTATATGGCAGATTGCCTTATAAAGAATCTGCCATAGCTTAAATCTGTCCCTTACCGAACAAGAACATTTTCTAGCTAAAATACCACATTTAAATGTTTTTAGAATTGTTTCATGTATTTTTAGGTCCTTGGGCAGATAGGCATATTGGATATATTGGAAAAATTACAACTATTTTGACAATTTACAATAGGTAGGTCGGTATCAAAACGACTGAATTTACAAAATAATCCGTTCTGCATAAGGACCAGCCGCGTTATTCACTAAGGTTTCTCAGCGTCGAACACGACGACGAGCGTTGGTTTCAATCATAGGAAATTGATACATAATACATAGAAAATAAGGTTCAATTTCGTATTTTTAAAACCGATGACTCGATGACGAGTGAAACGCTGAGAAACCTTAGTGAATGACTTGGCAGATAGCAATACTACCATAGATGCAGATAGTCTACTAAAAATGCACATGTGTACATGTATTATATCAGACAAAACCCTTCTATTATATCAGACAAAATCCTTGTATTATATCAGGCAAAATCCTTGTATTATATTAGACAAAATCCTTGTATTATATCAGACAAAAGTCTAATGAGAACCAAGGCGTGACCTTTTACTTCACAATATACCACAGGGCTATCAGACACCCAGAAGTTACGTCGTAAGCCTTTGTTATCAACCTGGAGATCTCAACGATGATCCGTCGATAGAACGTGGTCAGTGCAGTACGTTATAAAATTTCCATAATTTGGTGTGGCTGCACCCTTCCCCGCCTGCCTGACGCCTCTCACCCCCCACCCAGCCCCCCACCTGTCAAAGGTTTGACATAGAGCACGCGATGCTGCATTAAAGTAAAGCGATATATATGAAAACTTATGTGCAGTGATTTCACACCAAGTGCTTTACGGTGAAGGAAAACATCTTGAGGAAACCTGCATATGTCTGAGAAGTAATGTACGTATGTATACTGCCTGAGACGGCGATAGACTCACTATTTGTCACGTTGGCATTTAATCATGTTCGATGAAAAGTGGGTGTTGTTTTTACAACACCTCTGCCTACCCCTTCGGGGAATCAGCGTGAGCATAATATGTATCAAATAAGATTTTTCGTGAAGAATAAAAAAATGAGTTCTTAAAAAATAAAGAATTATTATATCTGCTTTTATATCGTTAAATTGTGGAAGAACATGGGAATGGGAATAAAGGGCGGGAGTATAATGATTTTGGTTGATAGCTTCACCTGCTGTGGTAAACAACCCTTACACCTACCGTGTTCGCCCAAACCCCTAAGTTTCCGGGCGAGCGGCGCGTGAAGTCACGCACTAGGCTTAAGTCATTAACTTACTTAAAACGCGTGAGCTTATCGACTGAGATCTGCTTAGAAGTTAGAACTTAGACGCGGTTAAAACTACTCAATTTTAAGCTTCAGTGGTAAGAAAAATTGTAATACCAAAATGGCTGCCATGATATTATCAGAAGATACCAAATTAAAATAAGTTTAGCCATAACATGTTTTACTAGCGGACGTCATTCGGTTTCGCCCGCCTAGTTCCCGTTCCCGTGAGAGTAAGGAGATAAAATATAGCCTATGTTACTCGCTGATGATGTAGCTATCCATTGCTGAAAGAATTTTTAAGATTGGTAACGTAGTTTCGGAGCCTTTTCAATGCAAACAATGGCAGATAGACTGAAAAATAGTGTGATTAGAGAAAGTTGAAGAATGATGTGGTGACTGAATTGATAGAATTATGTTGAGATGGTTTGAACATGTGTGAAATGCGATTAAAAAATGTTTTTATGTTCGATTAGACTTTTAACAAATCATCAGAATGCCGCCAGGTTCGGAAGGTTGCTTTTATTGCTAATTACTCTTTTCAAGAATATTATACAACTAGCTGTGCCCAGCGGTTTCATCCGCGTAGATTTAGTTTCATCCTTATTGTCGCGGCACCCTAATATTTTTGATAAATAAAAATAGCCTAAGTTACTCCTTGAAACATCAGCTACCTACCAGTGAAAGTCCCGGTAAAATCCGTCCAGCCGTTTCAGAGTTTACCCGGAACAAACAGACAGACAGGAGAAAAAATTTAAAGCTTGGTTTTTTTAGTGTCAGTAGCATGTATACTTTCATATTTAATGAAAAGCTGTTATTTTGGAATTACAAACAGACACTTCAATTTTATTTATCTGTATAGATGTATAGATAGATTTTAAAAATACAAAATAAATCACTTAAGAAATATAATCCCACAGACAGTTCTAATTCAAAAACGATAGATTGAAAGGCTAAATTCTGTGCATACAGGCGACAATTCAATTCTCGTCCGGGGCAATTACTGTTTATTAACTACGTAATTTCATTATCATTAAGGAAATCATAGCCTACTTCACAGTTTACGCTACGAAGTTAATCATTAGCACAGCTGATAAGGGCTACCAAGATTATTGATAAAATGTGTGAGGAAATGAGCTAGCTATAACTATCTTAAATACTTACTTACTATATTATAGGTAATGGTTTGTATGTTGGCTTTTCACAGCTGATATACCTATTTGATTTGAGTTTGTTGATGCTTGGAAAGTAGAAATTTCTGAGGTGCACCCCATTGTCTGAGCTTACTTAAACGAATCTTGGACGAAATCGCGAGTAAGAGCTAGTTGATTAACGAAACCGATTCTCTTCATATTTTAAAGCCAAGGAAGTAGGTAACTAAATCGATTCTTGAAGAATGTAATTTGTTAAAATTTTGAGTAACAGAGTCAGTTTGAATCAAAACTATCAGTTTTTGTCCTAAAACCCTATCGAACTAAAATCATAAGTAAAACTTGCGTCACAATTCGTATACATCATTTATTTTAGGTACGTACCTTGAGGTTTTTCTCACAGTAACCACCAGCAACCATGGCATAGTCATAGCGTAACCTCCATCCACCCCTTTTCATTTCACAAGACATGAGTACCAAAAAATCTTTCCTCCAAGGCTTCATTGTGAAAGAACAAGACCACAGTCTAAGTACACTCGGAAGAAATCGTCCCATAATGAGCCAGTCAGTCAATCACCATAGGTAATAATAAGAAAAAAATTGAGTATGTATAATTACTGCATAGTGAGAAATATAACGAGTCCTCATGCCACCGACTAGCTTGCAGCCCTCTAATTAACTAAAAAAACCATTAATAATTACCGTTCACTGCGACAGCCGAATTTTTGGGCCGAAAATTCCCAATTAGTTTCACCCTGTAGTAGGGAATGGTATAAAAATTCCATCGGCGGCGGTGGATTAACAATCTGGGTTACGTATACCCGCATCCTGCGGCCGGATGCGTGCGTGCCGTTACTTACTACTCGTATTTTTTCATACACGAAGCTTAGAAGCGATTAATTTTTTTAAGGAACAATATTAATTATTCAGTATTTTTGTTTATGGTTTTTGTCGTAAGTACTTAAAACACGACGGACCCAAAAGTAAGTTTAAAAAAATCAAATGCATAATAGCTTACAGACTAACAATATTAATAAAAACTTACTTAGATCATGATAGAGATTATATTATAGATGTGCCCTGCGGTTTCACCCGCGTAGATTTATTTTCATCCATATTGTCGCAGAACCCTAATATTTTTAATAAATAAAAGTAGCCTAAGTTACTCCTTACTAAAATCAACTACCTGCCAGTGTCAGTCCAGCCAGTGCCAGTGCCAATCACGTTAAAATCGGTCCAGCCGTTTCGGAGATTACCCAGAACAAACAGACAGACAGACGGACAGACAGACATAGAAAAATTTTAAAACTTGGGTTTTTAGTGTCAGTAGTGTGTATACTTTCATATGCATTTAGTGAAAAGCTGTTATTTTTGATTTACAAACAGACACTTCAATTATATAGATGTGTCAGCATATCTCCCATCTGGCATCGGTATTCTAAGAAGCCAAACTGTGGGCGCGTATTGATGAGCGCCGTATTGTCAGGTGGACTAACTGATGTAACTATATTTTATATTGATCTAGAACAAATACTTCAGTAACAACAATAAACAATTGTTATAATTTTACAATCAGAAAGAAATAAATCAAAACTGTCATCTTTAAAATGATTGATCTTCTTTCTCTTGCATAATGTTTGTTTTCATAGAAATAAAAGCTGTAGATGTCTTTTTAAAATCAGTCAGTTTTTTAAATTCTGTTTGAAATACTGTCAGTGTACCTAACTTGTCGCGATCTTGTGGCAATTAATCTTTGTAGCCGGCTACTCAACTACCTTTTCCAAATGAATTTTCATTTTCATGCAACTAAAATCCTTGTAAGAACTTCAATCTATCTACAACCTATGTTAGTCCACCGCTGGACATAGGCCTCCCCTAATGAGTGCTATAGCGGCTTGTCTTCGGCTTGCCGTATCCAGCATCTGCCTGCAGTCGTTCGCAGATCGTCATCCCACCTAACTTAAGTAAGAACTTAGAATGAACTTTTTTTTTCCGCACCATAGTTGGTCGTATAAACGTTAGATCGTTAGCTACTAGTGTAATTACTAAGATTGTGAGTGTAGATTAGAGATTGGCCCTTCGCGTGTACTTGAACAACACCTGACTATTTGGTAGCCCAGTCGGTTAAATATACGGTTATTAATTTCTACTGCAATCGTGACGTTTCAAGGTTAGGGTAGTTAACGTTGTCAGAACACATCAGTAAACACAAAACAGGGGCCCTCCCATGACTCTTTATTGCCATGATAGTTTAACTCTTATTATGAGACAGATGTATATGACGTGTATAAGTCTGTCACTGTCACACAGTGGAACTATGATGGCAATAAGAGCTTATGTTTCAACGTTCGTTTGTCTGTCTGTCAAGGCTTTTTTCCCAGGGACGTGAGAAGTCATAAATATTCTTCTGGGATGGCGTGTTTTCTTTTGAATGTATTGGTACATTATCATAGTGCTCTCTCCAGTCTCAGTCTACATTCATAATATACTCACGCCTGTATTTCCAGAAGGGATACATATAGGTGTACATATCCACCCGTATTTCGACAGTTATGTTTAGGGCCCATGAGAGTGACCCTATGGGTCGTGACCCGTGCATCCACCAGCTTCGCCCACCAGTAGGTGCAAAGGTAATCAGGAATTACCCATGGACGTGGATCCATTAAAGCTGGAATAAATTTCAAGTGTCAATTTTTTTCATCGGATATAGTGTACCTAATGTGTCAATGACTTCAAATAAATTATTGCCATTAACCGGGCATAATTCCAGACTCCGGGCTACTATTGGGATATAACAGATGGAAAACCCCAATAACAATTTTCCCAACCCAGGAATCGCGCCCAGGACCTCATGTTCTACAGTATTGCTTGCGACTGCTAGGCTAAGTAGGCAGTCTCTGTCTTATATTTTAAAGGTATTTTACGTTTTTAATAAATAGATAAATTCCACAATGGCACTTTTATTGATCCCAGTTTAAATAATTAGGGTTGCTGTACTCAAAATAAAACAATTAAAATATTAATTTATAATTTTTATTTTCATTTTTTATTTATATCAACCTGCTATCGTCAGTATTGGCATCTTTACAAAATATAATAAAACCCTTCTTTTATTGGAAGAATTTAAAACAAAGGCTTATATTAATTTGGGACAGCCAAATTCACCTTTTATAACAAATTACAACGTATAAAACTCCAAGTAAATAATATAATTAAAAAATATACATTTTTTACAAAAATGTAACATTACACTAGTAAAACTACGAGACTATCATTTTGTTATAAAAATACTTAACATCCAGTAATATTGCTATTTTAATTAATTGTAATCGATAGTCAAGAACGTCAGAATACAGATATGCAAATTCTTTAAAAAAATGTATTATTAATTTTCAGATTATGTACAAAGTAATTATACTATAAAATAATGATAATATGTTACAACAATTTACATTATATTATAATTTATCTACAAACACATCATTTGCTCTAAAGACCCAACAAAAACAGTAACTGCAAAGAACTGCAAAAACGGCGACATCAAAATAGGAACCCGGTTCAAATTTTGCGGAATTGCAAAACTCAAATTGTTCCATTTTTAAAGCAAATAATGTGACTTAACCTAAAAATATCTTTACTTGTAAACGTATATCTTCTCAATTCGTCCTTTTCGAACAATTTGACTTACAAATTAAGTTGAAAGAACGAGTACGAACCACGTTTACAAGCAATGAAAACAAATTAATTAGTTTGGAACTAATTTTACGTACACACGAGTGCGACAAATATACCATCAGTACGTTTTCAGATCTCGTTACAAAACAAACATTATTATGGAATATAAATTTACAAAAAGTACGTAATGTTTATTGCACGCTCAATACGTATCAAGTGCCCGGGTTTTATTGAAGTTTTAGTTATTGTCAAAAATGCCTAGAAAATTGCAGAAATACGCAGTAATTATGCAGATTTCTTATGTCAGATCTTCACAATAGAATCCAAATTTATATAACTATCGACTTAGTAGTCTGAATTAAGATTCAATATTGACTGTTTTTTTATTTATGATTGACATGACAATACCATAATAATACTGCAAAACGGTCGCTAAAACTGCAATTCCTGCAACCATCGGGGCAAGGACTCAGGAATGAACATTAGGGCACGCACTCCACTTTACATCAATGAACAACTGACGTTACGCCCATATTTACAAAGCTTTTTTGGCCTTTCTATACTCGGTGGAGATTTTATTTATCTACAGACTAGAGGCCTTATCATCAACTCTTATCGCGATAGTTTTCCTATTGACATTGACAGAAGTATACACGTCTAAAGGTTAACGCACACTTATCTTCTTCCATATTATTTGTATGAAAATTGCTTGCAACGTACAATAATCGGCTTCGTTACGGAATTGCCTTATTTGAACTATGGCGTGGTGGTGACGATCCGTTTCCAAGTTGTTTTGTGTGCGATAACTTTTATACATGTATCTAGCAGTAGATGGAGTTATGACACAAAAGGAGTTGGTGGTAAGGCCTCAGAACAGCTATTCGGTGGGTCGCCGCTTATATAGACGTTACGTATTTATTTACAAGTGCTCGTATCCCCACAGCAATAAGGTTCTTATAACAATAAAAAATGTTTGGCATTTGTTTTGTGACTCTCTCCATACAACTATTTTGTACCTAATTTATATCCCGTTTACCACATGCCTTCATATGGCACTTTCGCAGGATTTTCTAAGTATTCTAAGGCACCAAATATCTGAGGCACTGTCTAATCGTTTTGTACATGTATTTTTATAAGCTGTCAAAATTTATATTATAAAAGATTGAACTCTTCAATTATCATTTATGGCACTCTATGTTCACATATACGTTCGCGGTTTAGAGTCCTGATGGATACATAATTATAAATATCATGTTCACTACCAATAACATATACGAATTAATATATCTTTCCCTTCAGTCTTTAATCCAGAAATCTCAATAGGCAAGTGATCACAGTTGAAATATAATTTGCAATTTTATTGGTGCCAAATTATTTGCGGGGGCCATCCTTGGACTCAATTCAACTCATGGCGACTGAAATATCGAATGCATGACATGAATTCAACAACAAAGAGTCATCTATCACTGAACAAAAACAGCGATTATTCAGGAATAACCCACTACCACCACTATAAAAAAGTATTGTCAATAGTATGAAAAGCATTGATCCAAATTGTTTACGAATAAGAGGGTATATTGCAAAAAATATGTTTTTTATGAATCAAGAATCCCTCTTTGGCTCTCATAAAAATATATGCTCTATAATATATATTAACTGCAAACATTCGATATTCAAGTCACCTAAGTAGGTATAATCGGCCATGAAAGTCCTTTACCAACGTAAGACCGAATATCAGTTGTACCACTAAGATAAAAGGTCTATTTTCGACTGCGTATTGACCTATCATCGTTATGACGTTTCGAATTTCAAATTCGTGCTGTCAAAACTAGTAAATAACTGTCATGGCCGACTGTTGATATCACCATTCAAACCTGTACACCGAGTACTCGATCAACAACAAACTCATACCTCACCTCGTCAGTCTTAGATTCTTCATTCTTCTCCGTCACATCTTCACACTTCGCTGGTACATTCTCGTAGCAAGGCTCGGGGATACATGGGTTCTTGCATTCCACAACCTCGGGTGTTTCTTCGGCCACACTTCCTGTCGCCTCTTGGTTGTTAAGGGTTAGTTCCCGTCGCAGTTCGTACGAGGTTTTGGACGAACGGCCGTCAGGAGTCCGGCGTTCTTCAAGTTCCTCCTCCCAGTCGTCCTCGGAGAGAATCTCTTCGCCTTCTTCTCCAAGCAGAAGGGGGATGGTCGTCTTGCTGCGTGTGAAGAATGCCATCTTTTCTCTGTTAATAAAATGAAAATGAAAATGATGTTAAGTCCTGGTAAGGCACTTATTAAATGTTTTCATAAGGATAGTTGGTAAAATTATATTTTATTGCAGCATTCCGTAGAGATGCCGTCGTGAGTTATGAGCGCTCAGTGATGGTGCCGACTTTCATGGTGTCATCCGGATTTTTTTTGACTCGTGGGACACACTATTCAACGTATTAGTGGACGTCACGCGGTTTCACCCGCGTAGTTCCCGTTCCCATGGGAGTACGGAGATAAAATATAGCCTATGTTACTCGCTGATGATGTAGCTATCCGTTGCAGAAAGAATTTTCAAGATCGGTCAAGTAGTTTTGGAGCCTATTCAATGCAAACAAATAATCATATCTTTCCTCTTCATAATATTAGTGTAGAAAAATATGTAGTAGGTATACTTACTTGAAAGTAACCAAATCAGGCTTCCGGCTGCCCTGTCTCTCCCGCCGCAGCCTGTATATCTCCCGACAGGTGCGACTCAACAGTCTCGCCGTGCGAGCCGCGCCCGGCTCAGCCTTAGCCGGCACTAGTCTTCGTAAGCCCTCGTCACTTGCAGCCCACGCTGCCACTCCTGGCGTACCACGGTTGTATGCCTCTTCCAGTCTGACCAGGACATAAATAAACGTTAAAAAAATGTATATAAGCTTTAGTGATCTCCACAGCGAGCTCTTTCATTGATACCCATTCTGTGGTTGTGTAAAAAAAAAGTCTACCATCTTGGATCATCGCCATATTAGAATTAGAATGACGTCACATAGCTAGGCATGCATTGTCATCAAAAATAAGCGTTTATACCAAATTCAGCTTCCACCCGGACAAACATACATAATCTTGTACCAGCACTCGCTACATACATGGCGCTACTTGCTTACAAAGTCGAAGTTAGAATGTGAACCTAAATCACGCAATAAGAGTTTTCAATGGCATTGCAGTATAAACACAAGTCTCCAACTAGAACAGTTGGAGCCGCGGTTCCCCAGACATGACACCCGACTGGAAGATCTATCCTTAGATGGGGATTACGTTGCGAGCTAATGAAAAGCTTGTATGAAATATTTAATTTTTAATAAATAAACGTACCTCTTCTTTAGGTGTGATAAATTGGCGATGTCAGTGCGCAAGTCTGCCAGCCTAGTGTGGTGCGCGCGGAGATCCAAGGTGAGCTCCAGCGAGGTGCGCGACCGCGGCCCGCGACGCTTACCAGGAGCTATTGCACAACTGGCACTACGACCCCATCTATAAATTAACACTCTACATTAACACAACCACACAGTTCCACATAGTTTAGTCTGTATTTTCCATAAGCATATTATTTTTAAATATGGTTTATTCATTGGTTGGCAGAGAACTCAGCTTTTAGGAAACAAACATCTTCTTATTACTTGTAATGCAAATATGATAAAAATTAAATTTGGTTTACGCAGTCTCGGTCCTGATGAGGCACATATAAATGTCGAAGAATTCTTGCCTTCTGAGAAGAGCCGGCAAGAAACTCAGGTGGCATCTTTGTATATTTCCTCATATGAGTACCTATTTACTTTAATAAGTAGGAGAGTTCGTAAAGTGTATATACTCAAAATGTCTTTTTGATTAGACTTTCAAATTCAAATCGTCAGAATGACATAATTATAGAGGATTATACATGCCACCGCCAGTTTCGAAAGGTTACTTTTACTGTAAAGAACGAAATAATGTATATATGTATGTATACCTGAGTGATCTACGCTCGCGCACGCTGCGGTCGAACGGTATGCCGGCGGGCGGTGGTGGGCCACGGCGACATTGCCACATTGACGAGTCAGACTCTGACCGGTTCAACCTTACGAAAGAAAAAAAGAATTATGTTGTGGCCAGGAAGATTGCTAATTTTAGAAAAGAAAATATTCACTTTTGACCAAGAATGTATGGGTTTTAGGAAGCATTTAATAGTGATTAAACCGACGTATGCGGCAGAGGTCAAACAACATCACTTTTCCCAAATATTTCCACTCATAGTCCCAGTTTCCATTAATATTTAGGTATGCATATTATTTTTATTCGGGTTACATATATGCACCTTACATTTGCTGCAGTGCAATTTAAATTTACGCTTACTTCATTAATACTTAAAAAATATATCAAAAATCTTTATAAGAATATCTGAGGAGTATCGATACATACCTACAAATATATTGCCCTTTACTGAAACCTTGTGGTTGAGGTGAAAATGTTTGAGATCTCTTTATCGTGGCGAGGGGCTCGTCGGCGCTTGCGCTTGCTTGTTGACTTTTCCTACAAACAATAAAATAATTTAAATATAGTAACACAATAATAAAAACCAAATGATTATTGATTAATAAAAAAATGATACAATACTATGATAGAATACAATAAACAATATTAATCGTATATATCTGTGTATGTTAGTAAACTGAACACTGTTGCAGGCATCATCACTCTAAAAATATGAAAATACCTAGATTGACGATATAAATCTACCAGAAAACTGAGACTGAACCCGACGAAGTGATTATATGGGGTGAAAGGTTTTATTATTGGGGTAACTGTGCAATGTGGGTGGGGTGACAGATAACGTTATCGGGGTGAATACAAATATAGTGGTTTATATTATTACCCAATAAAACATATTTTTTTCACATTAGGATTTCTTACTCAGTCAATCGTTATTCCTAAAGTGCGTGTTCAAATTCGATACATCAACATTGTGTCACGTTTCATGCTGCATGCTAACTTGTGCCTAAACTACAGTGACAAGTTAGTTTAATATTACAGGGCTCAGAGAACAGTGTGCACTCCGAGGATAACCTTCGTTTTACAAAACCGAGAAATTTTGACCAATTTATTACGAAACCGGGGCAATTTTAAATTAAATTCGGCGGAAGAGATTCTGTATATTTAATAAACATACATACCTACTTTAACGTCACCTTTTTAAGTATGTAAGTGTAAATATGTAATTATGTCATGCAAAACAAAACTGTATAATAATGTTAAAATGTATACTACCTTTGTAATATTTATTTAAAACTGCAATAGTGTCAAAACTCATGCAGTTTAACCCAAACGAATCGCTCAAACGTAATTATTGTCGTTAATAAGCGTCAGACAATGAGACACAATGTAAACATACCTATTTATAACATTAACTACATTATGTACACTATGAATGGTAGATATAAGGGTTATTTTTGAGTGGTGACTGTGTAGTCCGGCCGTCCGTCCGCTTCCACGCGGCGAAGACACCTCAAATATCTGACAGAGAAATAATTGCCATCACCAAATAATATTAAAAGTACATTAAGACATGCACACCGAAAATAGACCCTCTCACCGTAGAAACAAGTAATATTTTGGATTAATAGCGTTTGGCTTACATATAACCTAATTCTCCAAAAACTTTGTAGGGTTGTCACGAATATTATACTAAAATTATGATAAGATGATGTAGCGCACGCCATTCTTCATCTCCTTGGTGACAACCCTATAACCATTCCGCCGCTAGTTAATAAGCAAGATGAAAAATAAAATAAAAAACTTAATAACCGCCACACTTATAGCTATCTACAGCTGAATACTAAAATTATTCATTTCTTACGATAAAGGTTAACCTCCAAACACCAGTTTTTACGCCACCCCTAAATAGTTACTAAGCAAAATTAACCTCTATGTCGATATTAATAAGTACGAACCTTCTATGCAACTGGCGGGCGCCTTCTGGGTAGAAATTACACTCTGTATTGGTCTCCTTCTCAGCTGTGTTCGGTAGGTATTCATCTTCTAAAACAATATCTTCCGGAATGTAGTCTTCAAACGAATCCTCTTCCACTATCTGCAGGGGACAATATATTTTAAGTTAATGTGGTACAGTTTATTTTCATTTGTAAATGAAATCATTTGTCTCGAATGCTTTGAATTTTAGTGTTCCATTGTAAGAAAATTAACCTGCTTACAAAAAAAATGTGTACTATTTCTATCCAGTGCAAAGGTGGCTGGCAAGACCATTTTAGTTTTGAAATATGAAAAGTACTAAAAATATTTAGTGGTATTACTTACAAGCTAATACTTTATTTCGTAACTTATTTTTTTCTTCTTCAAATACTGACTGAAAAGAGCTTAGTCCACATTTTAGTATTGAATTGGTGTTGGAAACTATTTTGTCTGTCACTTGTTAGTTAGTAAGTTGTCAAATAAATACGGTAATGTCAGCGGCTTTTTTCACTGCTATCTCTAAATTCTAATATTCGTTATCGTCTACAATTGCAGTATAAAAAATTACAATAAACAAACAAGACAAGACAAATCTATTATTAGTAACTTGACTGATGTATGCGTTGTTACCTGGTTAAGCGGTTCTCTTGACTCCTCATCTTCTGAAGCTGAATTGTCCCCACAATCCACGTTACATTCCGCACCCGTCATACTCTCGGGACCTATGATTACATATTACATACATAAAATACACCATACAAATAAAAATAAAAAATATTCTCTTAAAATGTAACCTTTCAAACAAAAGTAAACAAGGTATGATAAAAAAATTGTATTATCAAAAAAGAGTCTGGAAGTTTTTGAGTGCATTTATATAAAATACGAATAAAAACTTGCTTTAGAAAAAAGATAAAATATCTTGGAATGTCGTCAATACACGGGAAAAAATAAGACAATAAAAGTATGTACCAATAATAAAAAGTAACTTTATATATTATTTGTATTGCAAGTATAATAACACAAAACTCACCTCTATTTCTAGTCAAAGTGGAAGTCTGCGAGGATATAACCGTAGACTCATCTGAGCTCTCGTCTCTTCTCATGCAACGGAAACTCAACACATTATACCACTTCTGCGATACTGAGTCTGGATCAAAATCTGCTAGGCTCACTTGTGCACAACCCTGTGGACAATTATCAACTTTATTATAAGGGATTAAGGTTGTATTTGACATGGGATTTATTAGTTATTGATCAGTGGGTAAATCGCTCTCGCCTTGTGCTTCCACATGGCACTCAAAGCTCGAAGCCGAATGCTCGAATTTGGCTTTTATCATCATATTGGATAGGTAACTCTACATACTTTATCGGGATATTAACCGGGGTCCCACTGCAATTGATCCACAGTGGATCCACGGGTAATATTTTTACCCGTAGCCCATTAGTATTATTTATCTTTTTTGAAAACATTGATACCTTATCCTAGGGAATACCCGAATCACTCTTGAATGTTTATCCCGAATTTTGGTCCGTGAGCTCACAGAAACTGACATATTGAAAAGGATAAATTAAAACTAAAGCAGTGGGTCTACGGGTAACAAATATTACCGAAACATGTCCAATACATTTTGAAAAGACATCACACTATGAGAGGTTATGTCAGATGACACCTAACCTACCTCAAATAGTCTGCGAAGGGATTAAGTGACGTACTTATTAACCCTTTAAATTGGTTTTTGACTGCTACATTAGGCGTCGCGGGTTCGATCCCCACATGTGTGCAAACGTATTATATGATGAGAATTATTTTGACTATGCCTTGTGTCTGGGTTGTCATTTTATACCTACATTGCAAGCTTTCTTAGCCAATGAATTCTTTGACAATGAATGTCAGAAATTTCTATAAAAAATTTGAACGTAAAATGATTGCTTCTTTGTTTTTGGTACCAAAATGAAACTTTAAGGGGTTCTGAATAAGCTGCTATAACTACAAAAGCTTTATATAGTTGCCTCCCAGTTTCAAGTCCTAATAAAATATAGAAAGGCATCGCTCATAGTTTGCCCCCAAATCCTAATTACACAAAGAAGTATAGTTAATTAGTCCTCACCAAGCACTCGACTCCGCTGACGATGTTGACCTGAAGAGTGGCAGCCCTTAGCGCGCGAGTACCGACGGCGGCTCGTTGCGAATGGCGCCACGCTAGGGTTGCGCCGCGCCACGCTAGCGCTGCGCTACCGAATGCTACGCCGCAACCACCGCCCACCACTAACG
The DNA here is from genome assembly GCA_964035505.1 of Watsonalla cultraria. Lineage (NCBI taxonomy): Eukaryota > Metazoa > Arthropoda > Insecta > Lepidoptera > Drepanidae > Watsonalla > Watsonalla cultraria. Next base: position 4,207,182 of record OZ037732.1, on the reverse strand, counting down.
CGCCGCGGACCGCACTATCGAAACAAATAAAATTATGTTGTTATTGATTGGTTGTCTAGTAGAGATCGCTCTAGCGATAAGAAAGCCTTTTTTCCCATACTGTGATAGTTTAAAAAAAATATTTTTACAATATTCTGGTATGGATATATTATTATATTATTAAAATTTAAAATTATTATAAATCAATAGAGTTCTGACACGGCAATATAATGAAATTCATTGGAATAATAGTGATATTATATATACCTAGATAGATAGTGACGAGGCTTTCCTCGATAAATGGGACTGAAACTATTTTTTGAAATCGGATCATTATTTCCTGTGATTAGTGTTCAAGCAAACAAATCTTCACAGACATCTCTATAGTCTAGGGCAAGTTTCCGTGCCGCAGAATTACCAAACTACAACTAATGTAATATTTTTCATATTAAACTCCAATGATGAATATTTTTTTTAAGTTTGTGTGTGTATGACTGTGTATAAGTATAAATATACTCACACTTCCGTCCCAACATCAATGTACAGCGCGTGTAAGTTTCGCGCCCTCAGGATACCGATCTCCAACGCACTCTCGTCCGGACAGTAGCGCAATTTGATCTCAATTTGAGCACTATTCACTGGAAATGAGGGACATAATATATTAGAATACTTCATCTTAACAAAACTTACAAGAGTCCGTAATAGGTAGGACAAAGGTGATGACAAGTTTTAGGAAGCAAATTTATGAAATGCTGAATTATACATATATTTTTTATCAACAAATGTGTCTAAAGTGGCCAGAAAGTCTGATGGTAAGCAGCTACTGCAACCTATGAACTTGACTAATACCATAGTGTCACCCATGCACTGTCTACCTTAATAATTATCAGCTAACTAGTACACAACCTCTACTCCCCTCCCCTCCCCCTCACCGTGAAGCACTGGCGACCTTATTCTTACGTTTAACCATATTATCTTCTCAGACGATTACAGGTTTCCTGGTATATTACCACGGACCTGTATGGGACTAGACTTACCTTGCACTAAAACTATGTCTATCCATTTTAAAATCCGTATCACAAAAATAAATGGAACTACTTTTGAACCGAGGATTATCTTAGGCTTTATTTCTATCCTTGTCATATCGCATCATCGCTGATACCAGACGATTAAATCTAGGCCAATATAAAATCTATTCAGCAAGTAATAAGGGTGATAATTACCGGCATTAGAGGCGTCGTTGCCGGCCTGTGCCGCTTCAAACACACCCGAGTCGCCAGCGACAGATTCGTCGCTCACTGCCGCCGACACTGATCTCGTGTTGGTACCTTTAAATACAATGCATATTTTTTAGAAATTTGATGAACAAAGTAACGAAATAAAACTGATCACTGCAATTTTTTCGTCGTCCCCATGGGAGTACGGGGATAATATAGCTATATAACTATGTTACTCGCTGTTGATGTAGCTATCCTTTGCTGAAAGAATTTTCAAGATCGGTCAAGAAGTTTCGGAGCCTATTCAATGCAAACAAACAATCAAATCTTTAATCTTGATATTAGTAAATATGATACTGACCACTTGAAGACGGTGTTCTAGGGGACAGCGGCGGGGGTGGAGTCTCCGAAATGGGGGAGAGCGGCTCACACGGCCGACCTGGGCCTTGGAGTTGCACTGGAACTACAAACACACATTATCGTTTCATTACTGAATCCATGGGTATGTTTCTATTTTTTATTTTATTATGCAAATTTTTTTTTAAATAGAGTTTATGTTACTGAGCATCATGCCAAGTTCTCAGTACAAGCTACCTCCTAAAATAAATCCATATCGATTAAGGTGTTTAATAACTCCTCGTTTTGAAGTCGGTAGATGACAAAACAAACTCACTGGCTGCTAATCCTGTGACTTCATTCAGCCCAGTAGCGACACCTATTCTCATTTCTGCTATTTTCTCCTCCAACTCCCTCTGTTGTCGTCTTTGCCTCTCCACCTGCAACAAATATATATTCAACATCTCAGTTTATCTCAAAGTGGATCTGCAAACATATGCCGTGAGCATATTCCCCGAAGGGTAGGCAGAGGTGTTGTAATAACTTGTCTTTTCACCGAAGATCATTAAGTGCAACGAGACAGATAGTGAGTCTATAACCGTCTCAGTCACTATACATGGCTTTTTGATTTGCTTCTCAGACACATGCAGGTTTCCTCACGATGTTTACCTAAAGCACGTGGAGTGAATCACTGCAAAAAAATTATTAGAACACTCTTTGGAACTTGCGTCACTTACATAGCAGGCGACTGCTCAAACCCCACAGCCACCACGGCTCTATCTGTGTATCTACATAATCTATCTATTTAACCTCGAAGAGAAAGCATATCTAATTTGACAGTATGTAACCTGAGGGGCAAAAAATGCCCAAGCTATGGACGTCATGTTTGTCTCGATTTGGATAAAGTTTTTTTAAGCAACTTTAATGATAGCCAATGCACGCAATCTTTTTGCATGTAATTGATTGTACGTAAGCTTTCTATAATAACTGCTTGAATACAAAAAGAGTTTGATTTATGGCCATGGTTGATAGCAAAGATTTAGAGAAGACGTAACTAATTAATGGATTAGAATTTCGACCAGTGATTCTAATAGAATTCAGCAATATACCAACTCCTATTAAAGGAATGACAAAGCAAGCGGTTGGAGTTCGAGATAAGACTATTAGTCCTGAGACGGTGCGTGTTGGCACTTCATAATTTTCGGGTCTTGTTTTACAACACCTCTGCTTACCTTTTCGGGGACCCTTCTGGGATGGCGTGAACATATATTATTATATCATCTATAGATTAATTCTAGATGTTTTTGCTAATTTTATGGTTACATCATCGTTACAGATCAGTCGGAAGCTTATAATAAGACCTGGCAACATAAAAGAGGCTACGAAGGGCAGTCGATTCGTATGAAAATCAGGTGATGGTTACCAGATCACATCGGATTGAACCAAGAGTCAACCCCAAAAACACCAGGGCGATGATGAAATCTCTTTTGGATTAAAGTGGCCTACCCAGGGCATATACCTGAAACCTAACTTGACGTATGTACCAAATTTGAAGATGTAAAAGACCTACCTGATTGTAAGAAGGCGGTGGTGGAGGCGGGCTGGCAGAAGACAGACTGCTCCTTGGAGACAACGAAGGTTGTGAGGGACAACTACTGGCTCCTGGAGTCACGCTGTCCGCATTATACGTTGAGCCGCGGAGTAACCTGATCAATAACACATGTATTACTAATTGGAAATACTTTCTTGAAATACTGTGGGAATTAGTATTTAGATTTAGGTTGTATCACGTAATTCTTTTCGATCAGAAGGAACTGGTTGGAACTTGCTTGAAACTTGAAGTGAAAACTGACAAATAAAAAAAACACTAGTATATTGTCTTGAACACAATATGGAATTCGATCTATGTTCAAAACAAAGTATGGGTGTATTTCATTTATAAGAACACTACTACATACATGCATGCCAATTACTTGTTAATTTGAGAATATTCTTTCAGCTAGATGTAAACTTACTACTTTTGATAGCCGAAGAAAAATAATAAGGTTTTCCAAACTGCTAAAATATTTTTTTAAATCGTATGTTAACCAAAAGACTCGACTACTTAGGTAATCAAAACTTTGGTTTGAGTTTCAAAACTTTCAAAATTCTATCTTACCTTTCAACTCTCCGATGAAGATCCACCATATCAATAGGTTTATCTGCTTGTAGTGAATTCGCAATTTGCGGTCCACCGTAGATATCCGTAAAACTAATTCCTGAACTTAACGACCCTTTACTACTCGCCGTAGAAAGGGATCCTAGACTTGAACTACTTGAAACAGACAAGGTTGATGCTGACAACGTCTTTAATTGACCTTCTAACGTCGTCATAGACGTCAAAGCGTCTTTCAACTGTTGTAATAATAGCTGTTTCTCTTCGTGTAACCTTAATCGGTCAGCTATGCATTTATTGGACATCTCAAAGGCATTTTTCAAATCCTGTTCTAACCTCTTGCACTCTAACTGAATGTCAGTCATCTCTTGCTTTGATCTCGTTCTTGGTGTTATACTTCTTAGTTCTCTTAACAACTGTTCCTTCTCTTGGAAGAGAAGTAGTCTATCTTTATCTGACTCCGCTTGTCCAGGTTGGACTTTATCTTCTAGATCGGCTAGCTGTTGCTGGATTTGTTGGATCCTCTTCCTAGCCTCGTCATACTGAAGGCGAACCCGCGCCATTTCAGCCAGTCTCGTACCTATTGGTACTAGATCTGCACAAAGGTCAGTTTGGGAGGCAGTGCTTAGTTTCTCTTGTGGTAGACTTAGGGTTGATAGATCTGGTGACGCTTCACCCAGCTGTAGCCTTGTCAAGTCGTCTTTTAGCTTGGCAAGCGACTGCATGAGGTCTGCCCTCTCTTTCTCGCCTGATGTAAGGGATTTCTGGATGTTCTTCAACTCAGTCATAATGGCTTGAGCTTCAGTGATATTATAGCATCCTTGTTGTGCGCTTAGTTTTTGTTCCACTCTGAAAAAAATTACATTGTTTTTAACTTATTGCAAAGATGAGATGGGAATGCCGAAATGTATCCTATCAATTAAAATTGGTATGTTTAATTACTTACTCAGCAAGTGTATCGACTCCTCTCCTTGCGCAGGCGACTTCAGCTCTCGCTTGACGCAACTCCTTGCGAAGCTGCGCCACTCGCCCCCTGGCTTGCGTCACTTCTGACCGAAGCAACTCGGGGTCATGACGGGACGTCGTTGACGTTGTCGTCATAGACGTCGTTGATGAACACACTGCGACAAATGTAATGTGCTATGAATCGTTTAAGTACCGATAACTTATCATCGTCATCAATAAACGTATGTTCCATCAATTCCATGTTTGTTCATGATATTTGTTGAAAGTCCTCCTTTTACTTATAAAATAAGATGCATTAGCAAAAGTCAAGTTTTGAAATGTTGAAAAACCTACGGGTAAGTATTTTTACTTTGTTATAATAACAGTGCATTCCAAGTCCCTATAATAAAAAAATAATTGGAGTAAATAAAGTAATACATTTATTATTATTGCTAAAGCACGTTTATAATGAATCCAATTATATTTTACATAATATACACAACGAGAACAAACCTCTCACTGATCACTATCCAGATAGAGTAAGTACATTTGCAAATCTCCTAGCACTGTGCAATTAACCTAATGTGTTAATTATAACTTACAGCCTGGTCTTTAAGGGCATCCACTGCAAGCGAATCGGAATACCAACAATAAAAAATGCACTTAATTAAGAAACGCTCTGAAGCAACAAAAATTCGAAAAGAGTTTTTCCAACGCAAATCAGGTTTATAATTGTTTCTGTCTTCAAAAATGTTGGCACAGCGATTCCACTCTTAACAAGATTAGTAACGCTCGAGTAACGTCCTTGGAGCTGCAAGCGCTCATAGGTACGCTTGCTTGCCATCTCACCGACTTTAAGACAATGATATTAGACTTATTTACAAAGTGGATATGACACTTAAGTGCCGAAATCAAGGCTTTTAAGTTGTCAGAAGTTCTCTTTGCACAGGGGCCCAACCATGAGCTCTTATTGCAATGATAGTTCAGTTGTGTGACAGTGACAGATGTATACACGTCACATACATCTGTCTCATAAATGAGTGAAACTATCATGGCAATAAGAGCTCATGGTAAGGCCCCAGTTACTCTCAAGTTTATACTCCTTATTTAACAAGTGACCAACTGCGTACGGAACATTTTTTCGTTCGTTTTGTGACCGCAAGTCACTCCGATAAGGATTTCCCGCACTACAATATTGTATACATACTATAAAGTACAGGTGTTATATTAGGGAATCCCAAGAATAAGTTGATATAATATGTTGAAAAGGAAAAATATTGAGATCAATTACACTTCTTGTCGTTGCGTGTTGTGGACGATAAACCTAAGAGCCCGTCTAGTGATATTATCGCAAGAGTTTATTTATTTGTACGTGAACAGGATGTTGTAATATATTACTGTACTTATATAGTTGAAAATTACACGAATAATAGTGCAATACCGCTTGCAAACATTATTTGCTTATGTTTTTTTTCAAATCCGGATTATTATGATAGTAAATCTATACATCTATACAGATAAATAAAACTGAAGTGTCTGTTTGTAAATACAAAATAACAGCTTTTCACTAAATGCATATGAAAGTATACACGCTAAAGACACTATAAAACCAAGTTTTAAAATTTTTTTCTGTCTGTCTGTTTGTTCCGGGTAATCTCTAAAACGGCTGGACCGATTTTAACGGGACTTTCACTGGCAGGTAGCCGATGTTTCAAGGAGTAACTTAGGCTACTTTTATTTATTAAAATTATTAGGGTTCCGCGACAATAAGGATGAAACTTAATCTACACGGGTGAAACCGCGGGGCACAGCTAGTAAAAGAATAAATTTTAAATTTGACAACCCTCACGCTCTATGGAGCAAACGCTCTTATTTAAAAAAATAGGCTTAGATTCCTCACTGCTTGTAAAACTTATATTTATACTGTGGTTTTGATCTGTAAAACAAAACACAGCAAATTATAATAAAAGTTAGAATACTCACAACTGGTCCTAGAGGCTGCAAGGGTAGACAGGGCATTGTTCAGGTGTTTGTACTCATCTTGAGCTAGACACAGCCTTTGCTTCTTTACATCGTACATCTCTTTCTTTGCCTGTGAACAATACATAGTTCCGTTAAAAATCTATATATATAAAAATTTATCCCTATTTTCCTTGGTCACGGCATCACGCGTGAACGGCCGGACCAATTTTAACGAGAATTTCACTAGTAGATAGCTGATGTTTCAAGGAGTGACATAGGCTAATTTTATTTAGGAAAAATATTTGGGTTTAACGAAATAAAGCATGAAACTAAATATAGCAGCTGAAACCGCGGGGCACAGCTAGTACATTATAAGGATTACACGTGCCGTCACGAGCTATGAGCGCGCAGAGAAAATAGTGGGGATACTGCGCAAGTTTATCTCGCCTCGCGCCATATATACAGACAGAGATAGACTCATAAAATTACTACTGCGCATTCAAGGTAAGCGCTCGATCATAACTCGTGACGGGATAGTAAAGTTTTGATGAAACGTACAAGATCCCTGGCGGAATTACTTGCCGGTTTATCTCAAAATTATAGTTCCTTTACCAGGATCTTAACTTTATACATTATTTTCTTTGTCATTACAAATTCGGAAGAAGATTCTCAAATTGATAAGTCTATTGTTAAATTTCAGAATAATTTAACTGTTCTAATAAAAATATAATAAATAAATTCTGATAATTAATTTTAAATTTTTATCAAGAGAGAGCTATCGTCGAAGTTAAATAGAAAAACGAATAGTAGAAAATCGCTCACTGCAATATAACTGTGTATAATTAACACAGTGAAAATAATTTACTGATTATACCAATCTACCCGGTCAGCTTCCATTTATTTTCTTTATTTAGTATTATATCCAAATTCCTAATTAAATCACAAAACGTTTAAACCAAGACCAGCCCAAACTCGGGACTAAAACTAAGTCCATCCCTTTTGAATAACGAAACAAAAAAGAGATGGAATTATAATACTTTTAAACCAAAGATTTTATATCTTAGACGATGTTTAACTTACAGAACTTAAAAATTCAGAAAATATTTCATTGAGATAATTCTTAAAAACAATCTCAAATATAAGTAACACAATTTTTCTTGTATTAGACATCAACGCTTCCCAATTCTATATTTTTAAATATTTTGGTTACTTCAGAATAAAGTCAAGGTATAGCATAAAAGACAAAAAACCCGTGCATTTATCACATGTAAATGCTTATGTTAAGTGATAAAAATAATATGATGGATATTTTGTAAACAGTGTGCAAACCTCAGAATACACAAACCGGCAGGTCACCTCGTGCGCCCGCGCCGAACCATCGGTCGCTTCCAAACTTAACAAGTCATTAGAGCAGAATTCCACAGGCTTTTTTGCGATGAACATTAAACACAGTATTATATGTTGGGCAATGACTTTTTGCTTTGGAATGCGTGTAAAAAGTAACTACCTACATACATCGCCTCATATCCTGTTCTGTAAGAAGTTACAAATGAAAACATATTTTATTCAGAAGTTACGGACGCCGGTAAAATTGGTATGGAGAACATAAAACTGTGATTTACAGTGAAGAGACGGAGCGAGCCGGTATGGCGGCAGGCGTGCTGCAGACGACTCCAGGTGTGCGGCGCGAGCTGCGGGAAGGTTCCATTCCTGCTGAGCACTTGGGTTGCCACGTAACCTTGACCCTCGTAGTAAGCCACTTCAGACATCGGCACTAGACGCACTTCCGCGGATCGGATTTGACGCACTGACAGAATGTTTTCATAGATAGCTTCGTCCTCTAAGTTCTGCCCTTCGGGGCAGAGGCGATACCCGAACTCACGACTAATTTCATCTAGATTGGCGTACTCGGGACGCTTCCGGAGTTCGTCCAGGTTCTGGTAAGTGGGCTGGTCGCGGACGCAGAGGCCTGGGGGGCGCGCGGTGGAGGGGTCGACGCGCACGCCGTACTCTGGTTCCCGAACCATGCGCGCCAGCTGCCCGCGCGACTCGGGTCCGACCGGCTGGGACCACATAGTAAGAGCCCGCCGCAACGGACACATCTTAACCCCCAAAAGGGCGCGCGACGACTGGCGCGGAGCTCGCGCGGTGGAATGCGCCCGCGCCGCCGAAAGAATGCAATCTCGGGCGCATTTCGGAGGTCGATCTCTCCGAAGGGCCCGCTCCCGCCTCCCGGACCGGCCATCTGTCGTAATAAGTTCGTCGAATCGAGCCGTGGCCCGAGGTGTCCGTCCGGACCGACGCCGTAACGGACCGCAGCCACCTCAGGTGACCCCGTCCCGCGTCCTCCGCACGCGAAATCGCTCAACACTCAGTTCTAACAATTGTATACATTAAAATAAATATTTCAATGTATGCAACAAAAATATTCAATTAGGTAAGATCAGAATTTAGATAATCAAATAGGTACAAGGGACCATAAATAAAATAAACGATGTAAGTATATTTTATTCCTAAGTTGTCGCGGATCGTAAACTCAGTTAACCTAACATAAAGTTGGTTAGAGTTGCTCGTTAACTAGGCGACAGTAAACAATTGCGGTAATCACTGTAATCCGAATGAAGAAGCCGGCTGCGGCGACAACAGCGACGCGGAATGCAAAAAAGCCCGACAATTTCACATGTGGCGACGCGGTCACGCGCCCCGAGTGCTTTGCGCGCGATTTTCTCAGATTTTCCACGTAATCAATTTACGCGGTTTAATGTAGGAATGCGCGGGGAGCAGGGCGGGGCGAGCCGGGCGGGTGCAACAGTTCAGGTAGACGTGCGCATTTTTGTTCCGGAATTTCTTTACATGCATTTGCAATCTGGTCCTACAGACGGTTAAGTACCACGCACCCAACTGACACGAAACAGTTAGGCATCACGACGGACCAGAACGCATTTGGAAAGAGATAAGTGGTTATTGTTCAAGTTAATCGTTAGTGGTAAGGGGCTGTGCAGACCTATTCACACGCAACTCACTCGGACGACGGAATAACTAGCATTTTTTATCCAGCTAACTAACCGCATAATCTAAGCAGCACATGTGTGGACGCATGTTTATTTTTTTATAGCCGCAACTCGCTGAGACTCACGTCTTCGCCATGTGCTATCTATTCACATATTTACCTTTAGAATACAAAGCCAGCTACCTCTGAGCTCATAATATCTTGAACAGGGGCGTGCATTGGATTTTCAGAGGGGTAGGCATAAACAATAAGTAAGTAGGTAGGCAGTTTAAGTACATACCTATGTGATGCGGCGTAGGTACGTACGTTTGGGAAAAAATACACATACGAACATGAACACACACACGCACGACACGAGTGTATTCAGTGATCACAAATTGTAACTTCTGCTTACCTGCTTATATGCAATGCACGCCACTGATCTTGAATCTATTGGAAACCTCATAGATGACAAATTCTTCTGGTCAGTTCAGTGTATGCACTTTGCATATTCCAAAATTATTCAGCCTTTTAGAATATAAAATGGAGTATCACAACCTGTCTGAAGTTTTAAAATCCTATGTAAGTTGATGGATACTCGTGCGCACCAGATCCAATATTAGATTTCATGCAAGCACGAAATAATGCAGGGTACGTGTACCAAGAACTACCAAATAGGCAATTTAATTCATAAAACTGTACGTTAACGATGGTGAAGAGAAAGGTAATTTGGCCGGTTGCCTACATTCCGACGGTGAGGTATGAACGACTAATAGCACATGTGTTTTTTGCTAACAAATACCAGTAAAATTTCAGGTAATGACGAAAATAGCGCACTGGAATGTAAGTATGTACTAACTGGGTTTCTTGGAAGACGAATAGTGGTCGAAAAAACATAATCATCTTAGTACAGAAAAACTATTATTATCACACAAAAACGGTGCTTAAATCTCGTGAGGCAAAAACGCTTATCATAATATTGGAACTACTTAAATCTTATTATAACGAGTACATTTTGCTCAGTTTTTATCCGAACATAAAGGTCATACTTATAAGCCTTCAGAGTTGAAATCACATATTGATAAAAAAAAAATTTTATGAAATCAAATTGATGGGTAGGAGGAGCAATTCCATTTCAATTTCAAATGAAACGTCGAATCTGTCCAAAATGCTTCACTGGAATTGTTTTTTGATAATTATTTTCTTATTGTTGGTTTGTAAGTTTGCCGAGGGGGTTTCTACAGAGCATCTGCCTCCCTTGGACCGGTTACTTTTCGAATCCTCTACACATCATCGCGCTCTTTCTCACCTACACGAATTTCGTAGTACAGCCTTCCCGCTCACTCGCGCGGCCTACGGAACAAATTTTACGTCTTTTTCGTCTCGTTGCCTATCTGCTGTAAACGACCGGTGCATTGGAGTTTTCTTAAAAACGTATACTTACATTTGTTTCGTTTTATGATCTAATCAATTACACTGTACATTTTAATATTTATACGTTTTGACAGTTAACTACTTTTAACTTGTGATATAAAATTAACAACAATTTTAATGTTCTTCCTCTATCGGACAGTAAAATAAACGTGGTCGGAAGGTTGTTCACACCATATTTGGACGAGTTTAAGAGGTGAAAATACCACGATTAAATTGGAGGTTTGAAACAAAGGTTCAGTATAAAGGGCTAGATAATATCGGGTCACATCCGAAATTCAACCTGCGCGGTGGCTGCGTTTTGTTTTTTTTATTGCATTCGGATAGCCAGCCAAGGCTGGATGCGATTAAAATTCCAGAGATGCCTCACGCCTGCGCCCGCGCAGCAATGCCCATAGACCAACTGTTTGCGTTGCGACGCTACATTTATAGGTATTGAAACCTCCTCGTTACATCTAATTTAATTTGATAGTTTTTTTATGTATACAGATAAATAAAATTTAAGTGTATGTTTGTAATTCCATGTTTACAGCTAAAAAAACTTACAATATTTTTTATAAACATGGTTGAACCAATGCCTTCTTGCTTACTAGGTAGTTGATATTAACTGTGTGCTAATTGATTTTAATATGCTATTACAGTAATTACATTTGAATTGAAATATCCGCTACCTTTATTCCAACGTATTTAGGGCAAAGTTAGCCCGTTGAATCAAACCAAAATATACTAGGACTTGATAAAGTACAGAATAACACTGTTATCATATAGGAAAACGCTTTATTTGCACAATCGTATTTGACGCTAGAGGTTTCACAGATAATGTTTTTTAACAATCAAAAGAAAACAATATTATATTTTTTTTTTTCATTTGATTTAAGTTAATATTCAATAATTTCTGACTAATGAATAGTAATAGTAATTTAAATTAAATTAATTAATTTTATATTAATGTACTATGGTAAGGTAGCTTACATTGGAATCCAATAAAAACATTATTTGCGAAGGCATGGAAAAAGTGATTGAATTTTAATCCCACCAATTTTGAAACCATAGTACTTATTACGGAACTTTTTTTTATCTCCCTGAAATTTCTGCAGACCCTAAACAATGAAACAAATGCTAGTTACTTTAGGTAAGCTTGTATTCGGTATTATTTCGGATAGCCACATCAAGTTACGTCAGAGATGAGCTAGGTGTAAATTTTAAATTTATCGAGAAAAAAAAAAAAAATGTTACTTATGCCCTAAAGATCCATTCTATGGAAGAATCGACCTTATGAAGAGGGCACAAATATTAATTTCGCATGTTCTTAGAAGACTATGGCTATAAAAGCACATTGTCTGTGGAACCATGCTAGGTTTCGAACCTCGGACTGTGTGTACGCAAGCCGAACACCTACCGTAAACGCCACGTAGGATTCATATCAAGTGACGAAAATATGTAACATAATATGTTCAAGTTATATTATCATTCTACAGGTCTTTATATACATTTAGTTTCTACCTAACGATACATACATACGTAACGCAATTTTCATACATTTTGAAGTACATCAAAACCTATAATTACTTGAAATTGCAGAACTAGTAGCGTGTCTGTGCTAGTTAATATTTTCCCATTTAACAACTCTACAACTTACCAAGAAAACCAAGACCATCTTATAAACATCATCTCATACAAAGCAAGCAATATTAATAAACTCGAGTGCGTTCTAGCGTTACACACGATTATCCTTCAAGAGAAAACAAAAAAAAAATATGACAGAAAGCCTGAGGCGCGGGCGACGACGGTGCGCGGGTTCGAACCACATTATAGAAATGCAACAGCAGGGCGACTTTCCATATTGGTCGGCAATCGTCGCACGCACACAAATACACACACGTTCGCGAACTCCTATCAAATCGGTCTAATTTCTTTAAAAACTTCAAAGCGAGACGCTCGAATGTGTGCGATGATGTGTGCGTTCGCATTATCGCACCACTGTATGGAAGAAAGCCTTCTGTAAGTTTTTATTTTGTGTTCGAACCGCGCAGTTTGACGATGTCGTTTTTTACGTCCATATTCTTATTATTAAGCCGGAGCTCCCGGTGTTACGGACGAGGAATGTGCCCATAGATCTGCGCGCGAGCAGATGCGGCACTTCATTTTGATTATTTCGTTGTATCCATTACATTTATCGTTTTAGTGCCCTACATAGTAATAGAATACAATTTATGAATAAGATAATTTAAGTATAATATGCAGCGCATAAAGTAGTTCGATAAAAAAGATAAGACGATACATAGTTGTAAGTATTGCAATGACTAAGATAAAAAATAAAACAGACTGTATTCCCATTCCTTTATCTATGGACTTGAAATAATTATAAAAGGTAGTTCCACGGGGCACGTCTATTATCAATTCCACAAATATTCGAACCGCAATCAACCCATCAAGCGGGCACGCTAATCGGACCGACACAGCCATTGCTAGATAATTGGACTAAACTTCACAATATCACATCCATCACTCCTTGTGTAATAGAAAAAGTCAATACTAAACGTAGACGATTCAATGTACGATTAATTTTAGTTATAAAAATAACAAATTAAACGCCAAAGACTGAACTTGACTGTTAAAGATTTTTTTTTTAAACAATAATTGTTTCGATACTCAAAATTATTAGGAGTATAGGAGACAAAGATTAATTTGCGTGACATAGTTCTATGAAAAAGAAACACGCAAATACCAGATAATAGTAGAATAGAACACATAATAATATTGAGCAGTCCCATTTCATAACTACGACCTTCAAAACGTAAACATTCATGGAATGCGGCAAAAAAACAACGAAAGGAACACCCTTATGAGAAATGAAAGAAAAAATATACAGGGGTCCTTTGTGAACGATGGGAATCGTTCATTCCCGGAATTCGCGTGCCATCCAAACAATAAACGTTTGTGTCCAAATTTTAATAGTATAGAAGTACGCTGTTCATCTCGTGACGTCGTCAATGCCTGATGTATCTCAAAATGCAACTGCGGAACTAGCTCCATATTAGAAACAGGAAACTCTTTTTAATTTACGGCCACTAAACTATTTGGAATAAGGAATTGAATCAATCTTTCCAGATTTTCAATACATCCCTTCAAGGCTTCATTACAAAATGTGCGGCTTATGAGTAAAGCAGATAAGGCAAATTGCACCAGAGGCTAGGAACTAATAAATCAAGTTAGTACGCTTGCTTGGACGAAGACAGGCTAATGTTGGAACCCTCCGGCAATACGTTAGGATCCCTTTATGAGGGCGTACTGACTGCCATGACGCGCTTGTCTATTGCGATTGATTAACGATCAACATTTTGTGCACAGTATTCAGTGTTCAGTCAAATAAATCGCGTCCATGGATGCCTTTGAATGCATAGGAAATTCAAATTTGTTAAATTACTTCTGTTTTGTATGTAAAACCTGAGCGACATGCACAAATTGGAAATGAATTTAGAGAGGCTGGTAGTCAATATTCAAGACAGGGCATTTTGATGATGCTTTCAAAATATACGTAAATAACAGGCAAGTAATACTAGACTCGACAGGGTTATAGCCAGTTTGTTCGACAACGAAAGTCTAATTCATTGCATTAACATACCCGATGTGCAATCACCAAGAATGGTAGGCGACCAAAGGTTAATTGCTCTGAAATTTACGATGATACGCTTGTCACGGAGAGGAAACTATTGTATGAGCTATGAGAATAGGTCAAAACTAAAGATGAGAAATACATATTTAATGGTCAAGTACATACATGGCATCGAAATATTAACAAAGCACATTAATATTTTTGACTAGCTAAACACTGGAGTAACTCAATAAATCAATGAAGGTTACCAATCTTAATATACGAGTAAATAAATAAAATTCTCGCAGTTTGTTACCAAACTACTTCGAAACGATTGGACCGATTTGTATGAAATTTTGGGTGCGTATCGGGTAGGTCTAAAAATCAACCAAGATATTTTTCATACCCCTAAATGATAAGGCTGATCCAACCCAAAAATATATGTGGCTATACAACATTGCGTGGGACATCTATAAAATATATATTAGCATAGGTGTACAAGCAAGAAAATAGTCCTAAATGCACGATGTTGCCACCAATATAAACGATGCCAGAGAGTCAATATCCTCCAGACAAAAAGAGAATATAGAAAGAACAAATCTGCATTTTACATCTGAATTTCGAGCCTGACGCCAATAAAACCCTGCCCACATACTCGAATGTCGTCTGATACGAGTGCGGTTAGAGTGGAGCAGTACAAATAATTGCGAGTGCGTGAGCAACCAAGGACCACGTCGGAGGTCCGGGCACGCGTCTTGCGCTGCGAAAACAATATCGGGTTACGAACTGGGAATGAGTACCTACGTGTGCATATGGCCTGGAATTATGCGGGATAAGTAATAAGGATACGTTCAAATTTAATGGATCTAAATCTTTATAGATTAAAAAGTGGTTTGTTTGTAATATCAAATTAACAGCTTTACGCTAAATGCATATATGTATATAGTATACAGTACTTACA
Source organism: Watsonalla cultraria (assembly GCA_964035505.1). Classification (NCBI taxonomy): domain Eukaryota; kingdom Metazoa; phylum Arthropoda; class Insecta; order Lepidoptera; family Drepanidae; genus Watsonalla; species Watsonalla cultraria. Next base: position 4,191,612 of record OZ037732.1, on the reverse strand, counting down.
AAACTTAACATTTTAACAGGACCTTTATTGGCAGATAGCTGATGTTTCTAGGAGTAACTTAAGCTAAATATAGGGTCCCGCAAAATAGTCGCACATTCTCAAATAATTGACACAGACCTGCCTTACGATGACCTTAGTTCTTATTGCTTTTATTGATTAACAATCGATAATCGACCTATAAAAGTCTGTCACAGGCCCAGAGCTTTTCCTTCAAACTTAAAGGTTCTAAACAGGTTAAATATGTGATGCCTTCCAGGAAATGATGCGCTATAATGAGGCTATATGTTATGTGACAATTACTTAAATCTCGTTAAGCTTGTCTTGCATTTCCATCTTTGCAGTGAATCTATCAAAATCTGGATTCAGCCAATCAGGGGCCTTACCTTGAGCTCTTATTGCCATGATAGTTTCACTCATTTATGAGACAGATGTATGTGGCGTGCATACATCTGTCACTTTCGCACAACTGAATTATCATTGCAATAAGTGCTCATGGTTGGGCCCCAGAAACTGCACTTGTTTATTTAAATCCAGATTTAAACTGATTTGAAGACGTTCGAAAGTTAAAGCTAGAATTAAGTCAAATTTGATTATAATTTTCACAAAATCGAGATTTCTGGAAGAGTCCCTAAAATATTATTATTATATCCAAGAATATCTATGAAAAATATTCAAAATGCTATCCACCATGGTGCGGCCGTGGTGTTATTTACGAGGAGCAACATTAGTCGGCGAGGAACAATGGGTGCGCACGCGTTGAGGTCGCGCCGAGGTCGAGGACGCTGGGACGCAGCCTTCCCCGGCCTTCACGTATGTACCTGTATTTGTTTTAGATTTACTTTAAGTTTGCACTGCTCGAGTGCAAAAAACCTTTAACGTCAACACTAGGGGTTTTGCTTTTTATTATGTTGGAACAGCTAAAGTTATTGCTGATGAACTACAGCACATGGCTTGTAGATAAGTGCTAGACATTTTGAATTATAAATAAACTGGGGTCTAGCCATGAGCTCCTATTGCAACGATAGTTCAGCAGTGTAATAGTGACAGATCCATACACGTCAGATACATATGTCTCACAAAATAAGTCGAACTGCCATGGCAATAAGAGGTAGTAAGGCTCCTGATAGTCACTTTTTCAAACAACTTAAGCGACGAAAAATAATCCTATTTAAAATTATTGACATAAATAGCATAACGAACATACCACGCCGTGACAGGAGACTTCAAAACTGTAACTCGTTCTCGAAAGATGAAACTTTAGTTGAAATGCAACAAAGCAAGAGGGCTGTCACTCGTCGTGATTGAAGGAGAAAGGGATTGTCGCATTCCATTCCTCGATATAACACACACGAGTCATATTTTAGGGGTCCATAGTAAGGTTATATAAAAAAAATACTTTAGTATGACTTTTTCTTTTTTTATTAAAAGGAATATAAGTTTAGGCATATTATGACATATGTGTTTGTATGTTTTTAATACCTGAATCTACTGATATAAATTTAACTATGCATAATCAACGAAAATTTGTACACAACCCCATAAATTTCGGTCTGCATATTGTTCCCGAGTGAATGCATATACAGAACCGTCACGCACATTGAAAAGGGACTCAAACTTGGTCGCATATTAATGAACCACAGAATCTCGGTATAATAAAACTTGTTTTATTATCATGGCAGAGATTTAAAAGGACATTGTTGGACGCGCTCCCGAGTTACGCTCGGTTTGAAGATTAGATAGTGTTAAATATAAATAAGCCTTTGTGTAAACTTCTACATTTTTTGTAACTTTATGACTGTATTCGTTAATGTGTCTGGAAGGTTTTATTGCTGTAAAAGCTTAGGAATTCATCATCTCCCTGGCCTTATCCCATACATTCATGGGGTCGGCACTTGATTCAACCCGATGTGGCTGATCACCTGATTTTTATACGAAGCGACTGCCATCGCAACCCCATTTAAGAGGAAAATCTGTGATCTGGGTTAAACCAGTTGTCAGATTATTTTTTGGGCCTTCGACTGACCTGTAACGATTGCCAAAGATGTTAAATTGGCAACCAGGACCGAGGGCTTAACGTGCTCTCCGAGGCACGGAAGGAACTCGGGCGGTCACCCATCCAACTACTGGCTAAGCGTATGGTTGCTTAACTTCGCTGATCGAATGATATGCGCAATAGCAACTGTGCCACGAGCTCCTCGTAAAAGCTTAGGAATTATTTGACTTAAATCCTATGTTATTTAGTTTAATATCACATTTAATTCATTCGTTCCGATTAACAAATTTGTCTTGATTCACCAATTTTTAGCTCGCGATCAATCAGTTACTTTCACATAAGAACGTCATTTTGATACTTCAAGTATGTCTGACATTTGTTAACTCATACTTCACGTATGACACACGTGATCATTAAATACAGCAAGTTATTTTTTAACGATTCTACGCATATAATGCGGCGTGAAGCGTCAGGTCAAAAGTTTGTAATGTCACAGTTTAAAATAAGACGTATGGAATGTTTACGATACGGAATTATTCACAGTGGAATGTAAAAAGATTTAAAGTTGAGGTGAGTTAGCTCTCATGATATTATTAAGTTTCCTGAGTGCTTTTTTCCAGGAACTATGCTAGCAATCACACTTTATTTACTAAACATCATCATATTATATTGACACCACGTATTGTCATAGAACCTTTGTTGATACTACTTCATACTATTTTATGGAATATTAAAAAAAAACAATATTGTATTGTATTTTTGATATGTAAATGTTGTCTGGTTTAGTTTGTTTCTGAACCAGTGGTAATCTTTCGACGTTCATATTATGTGATTTACCAGGACCCAAACTAAATAAATAATTTTCAATTTTATGACAGTCAACTCTGGCTTAAACACATGCATGACTTTTTTGTTTGCGTATCAAGTCTCTGATCTCTAAACCAAGAATATCTAATTACAATAATTATACAGTTCAACTAAAATTACATATTTAGGCTTCTCTTGAACATAATGAGTTGCAACAAAGTAACAACAAAGAAATTTGTATCATCCATAAGGCAACAATGTGCATGCAAATATGCGTGAATGTGGACGAAGTATGTGAAAATCGTAGCATGTGGCAAACAGTCTGTGCCTTCCCCCACAGGCATATGTATGGATGTTGTATGTATGTGTTTATGGTAAGTAACAAAGTTAAAAACCCGCTGGTTGCATGTTAAGCGTCTCAGCCGACAGCCACATGCACAGGGCAGGGCGTCCGTGTAATTTGGCTCACATTCCCACCCCACAATTAGTGATACAGCTTCCACACTATAATTTCTATACAGTAGCAATGCGTCGAACGCGCGTGTAATTATTTTAATTATTTAAAGCACTCCTCTTGCCTGTTGACGTCAAATATTAATAAATGACTCGCAGAGGTATTTTTTAAACGTAATTAAAATTCCAATGAAGCTTGATAGATGGTGCTTCTCAATTTTTTATATTGACATTATAGCTCCATTAGAGTCAGTAAAAATGTATAGCATTTGAGTTCTGCAATTAAACGGTTGTAATATAAGATTGCATGATAATATAACATCGCGAACAGACAATTAATTTCCATGATAAAATTTATAAGCAAGTAAAAAATTGGTATCTACTTTTTTATTGATCCATTTAATCTTAGTTTAGAAATGAGTAAACACAATATTATTTTCTACGTATATTAACATATTAATTTTATTATACTGTAAATAATAATCAGCCCATACAGACATCTCATATTTATTAAGAAGAATTTTTTTTTGTTTATTTGTTTGCATTGAATAGACTCCGAAACTACTTGACCGATCTTGAAAATTCCATCAGCAATGGATAACTACATCATCAGCGCGTAACATAGGCTTTATTTTATGACCTCCGCTAGTGTAAAAATAAAATTCTTTGATAAGTCCTGATTGACTGACTATTTATCAACGGCCAACGCACAGCTTTATCCGCTGGTCCTAGAGGAAGTTTGAAGAGTGTGATTTTTATAAGGTATCCAATTAGAAAGGATTAAATACATGTATGTAAAATCTTAATGTAACGCGGGCGAAGCTGCGGATGTAATCTAGTTATAAGTAATAATTTAAGTGTATAAAAATAAGGCACTTGAGTATGAACTTCGGTTGTTTTTTTTCCATTAGTCATTGCCATTGCATAACAAATAGCTACATCACTAATGGGTTACCATAACAACATGTATTGATTATTTAAACGCTACGTTTATTAGGCTTTCTCGAACGGATTTGTATGTGTCATAGGCAATTTAATTTTATCTTTATGTTATACAAATTCAACAGTTATTGTAAGTGCGTCCATATAAAAATTTTGTAGAGCTATCTGGTTACCTGTACTATACAGTCAGCTACATAATTAACATTTCATATACGAAAAAGACGTCTGCATGCATAGCAGGAATCATAACATTGTTTCGAAAAATAATACCCAGATTAGATTTTTAGATTATAATTATATATTTTTTTACCGGCTTCAAAAAAGGACGAGGTTCTCAATTCGACTGTATGTTTTTTTTGTTATTATTAGATTATATCACAATTAGATTAATATTGCATTATTATAGGTAGGTATGATAACATTAAGTAAAATGTGATCAATAGGTATTATTTTATTTAATATTAACAATGTGGCTAGCTATTGTTTCTAAATTAAAATACAGGAATATCTTAAACAACTTAAATAGGGTAAATATGTATTTTTTTGTAGCAAAATCGTTGCCAACCTACATACACCTTTGCATTAGGCAAACTGCAAGCTAGTTTTTCACATTGTAAAAATATGAAATAAATTATTCGAAAAATGTTATAATGATGCCGACTGTACAATGATCGTAGGTATTTCGTGCATTGTCCGGCTGGAATGCGATGTTAATCGTTCGTGACCCTCCCGACCTCACGCTGTCCACATTTTTATACATTTACACAATATACACAACTCGATATTATGACTATCTGATTTTAAACACGATCTTTAAACTTGCAATAGACACCATTTTATACGATTTTGATGTCACTTTGGGTTTAGTTGCTATCTATAAACTCTGATCGTATCAAATCTATTTACGATAATATTACAATTAAAATTCTCGAGACTAATAATGAAAATACCTAAAAAATATACATTTGAATACGCCATTTTTGTGAAATTATTATGTTATAAGTAACATAATCTAGCAACTTTATTTAATCTTTATTAATTAGAAAATGTATTATTTTACTTAATAATTATCATACACAACAAAAGTTATTTTACTTCACTTATATACAAATTGATATTTTACACAAATAAATACATTAAAGTCATTATAAAGTTAAATGCCGTAAATAAAAAAAAAACTTCAACTACATCGAACACATTTTTTTCCCAGGCCATTACCAAAATTTTGACTTAAAATATGCGTCTGATATTACGAGGTGATTATTTAAAAGCTACCGGATTTTCTTCGATCGTGACAAGACGAACTTTTTAAATACCAAGAAAGTCATGATAAGGCTTCACTTACCCGTTATAGCTGATACGCGATGCGAGCCAACGATGATACTTTTGAATTTCGAACAAAAGAATGCTTTAAATAAATATTTTATCTTGTCTTCATGCAAATTTACTCATAAATTAATTTAAATATGTGATACATTTATATCGGACTGAGTGTATTATCTAATATTTATGTAGCTGGTTTTAGAGTTTGAAAGAAATATTTTCTAATGTTTTTAATAATCGTATATCAAAATCACGTCAAACAACAGATGCAATACAAAATTTGCATCTGTTTCTAAAGATTATTTTGTCGATGGACTTAAAGGGTGATTGGTAGGTAATTACGAAACATTATGTACTTAATCAATAGCCCGAAGTCGAAGGGGTAGAAAGAGATTCCAGGGACCCACTTTTCGTGGATGATGAGTCATCACTCAAAGATGGTGAGTACATCGCCACGCCGTCTCAGGCACTATTCAGTTTGCTTTTAATTTTATTTTTGCTACATTGAAAAGTCCCAATGTTCGAACGTCAAAGAAATGTCAACGCCACGTGTTTAATGGATACAATCGAGGATGGACATGAAATTTAAATATGAAAGGAGATCACATTGACATTTCATATGGGATTATTACATTCAATGTGTGCTCTGAATAAATCAGTTATACACCACCACGATATGTATGGCTGGATGTACTGTAGGAATGTGAAATGTCTTGTAAACAATTCTGGTTAATATTGAGGTACCTTTACCGTTAGAGGAGCTCGTGGCACAGTTGCTATTGCGCATATCATTCGATCAGCGAAGTTAAGCAACCCTAGCCCTAGCCAGTAATTGGATGGGTGACCGCCCGAGTTCCCTCCGTGCCTCGGAGAGCACGTTAAGCCGTCGGTCCCGGTTGCCAATTTATCATCTTTGGCAATCGTTATAGGTCAGTCAGAGGCCTCAAATAGTCTGACAACTGGTTTAACCCAGATCACTGATTTTCCTCGTTAAAGGGGTTGCGAAGGTCAGATGGCAGTCGCTCCGTATAAAAATCAGGTGATCAGCCACATCGGGTTGAATCAAGTGCTGACCCCAACAATGTATGGGATAAGGCCAGGGAGATGATTGAGGTACCTTTACCTTTAGTACTACATTTTAATATATATAAATACATCTTTACTACTATCATAAAGAGGAAAGATTTGTATTTTTGTGTGTATGCTTGTAATGAATAAACTAAAAAACTACAATGCCGATTAAAAAAAATCTTTCACCATCGGAAAGCTACATTCACCCTGAGTAACATAGGCTATATTTTATCGGGGCGGGAACTACGCGGGTGAAATCGCGTGACGTTAGCTAGTCAAATATATAAAATTCTCATGCCGTGGTCCTCTACTCCGATACGCCTGTACCGACTGTATTTTTCACACCCCTAAAAGGTAAAGGTGATCCATCCCAAAAAAATATATGGCAAACATTTAGGAGGATTAGGTGTCAAGTGGAACCACAGGACGTAGCTTTATACAACGCAGTGCATATATGTACATAAATATAAATACATATATTATGGAGCAAAATGTAGAAGCTATATAATCCATCTAAATTAACGCAACCAAATAATCTTGAAAATTATAATGAATCGAGCTAACATCCTCACAAATCGTATTACACTCAACGACGCAATATTTTATAATCAAATATTTAAATGTGTCTACGGACAGTTGCATAAATATTGTATTTAGAATTATATCCCTGGATATATGACATATGCGTGGACGGCGGAGATTTATAACTCTGATATGTTAAATGCTTTTAATCAATTCTACCGTATGTACATACTAGGTACTTGTACGTACTTAGTATTTAATACCGCTTGCGTAACCGAGTAGGCAATGCTTACTTCTTACTTTAGTAAATAAGTACTATTTACATATTATGTTACAATTATAGTTAAGTTTATATTGTATGATATAACTGACTTAATGCAACATGAATATTTTGTAAGGACATTTATATTTGTAAGTGAATCCACCTTAATAATATGAAAATTTGTTTGTTTTTTTTTTCTTATAATTAAATAATTTATGAATAATAATGGATCGAACCCACATATGGAGCTATGTGAAGTAAGAAACAAGTGCAAAAAAAATGCATATTATATGTCAAGCTAAATATAAATATTATAAGCAAAATACATCAACATGAGATGGTAAACACGTAAACCTAAAAATAAACCAAATTTTTTTTCCTAAAATATTATAAGCACAGACAGCAATCCACTGTATATTAATAGTATAGATTATATTCCTCGACTATATTACAGCGAAGCAACCAATCACAATACTCGGCAATTTGTTAACACACATTCCTTGGAGCTTAGAATTGACATAATAACTACCCACGCTTAGATTTATAACCCTAAGGTACCGCTGGTATACAGAGTGACTCGTTCTGTCCCTTGTTATGACTTCACATCGCCCACTAACGAGAATTTAATACAAATATATTCCATTACGTGCTACATTATTTAAAAAATAAGTGGGTAAATTTGCAAATATCTTCTTACAGATATTTCCCTATATTATTGAGAAATTAAATTTTTGAGTGCTTGAACGAAAATTAAAGAGTTATCATTATAAATGAATAAATCGAAAAAATTTAAATAAATTGGATGGCTTCCCCTTCTGTCACGTTGGCACTTAATTATCTTCGGTGAAAAATAGGTGTTGTTGGTAAGCAGAGGTATTGACCTCTGCTTACCCCTTCGGGGACCGTTATGGGATGGCGTCAGCATTTTTTTTGCGTAAAATGAACTGTCGCACGATTAAGATGAGTAGACTTATTTTTAACTTGATCATTTGTTGAATTATAAAAAAATACTGAAACGATTGCGAATTCCGAGATCCGGAAACAGCCTGTGTTATTACATAACATAAGTTAATTGCGATGCTAACAAAAGAAGTATCTACTTGTCCCATTATGTTATAGGACATATATCCAAATGGTAAGTGGTTTCTAAACTTCTATGTCAATTATTGCTATTTTGTAAATAATAATAACTCTCTACACTTGGTAGTTCACGCAGAAAACCGCCTCGTTGGCCTAGTAGTCGCAGAAGTTACTGCGGAATACTGGGTCCTGGGTTCGAACCCCGCGTTGTAGAGGTTTATTCAGTTTTTCCATTTGTAATTTCTTAGCAGCCCAGGGCCTGGTTTACTGCCTGGTAAATGGCAATAGGCTCGCCCTCGCAATATATTTTGAAGTCCCATGTAATAGGTACATGGGACTTCAAAATATATTGCGAAATGTGGGTGCACTATAACTACACCTCTGCCTACCCTTTCGGGAATACATATGCTCACACATGTACGTATAGTACCCATTACTTATTCAAGCAAAAAACCAGGTAAACTATAACAAAACGTATAACTTTCATAAAATATCACAATTCTAGTTTTATACTCGTAAACCGGTCAGCAACTGGTATTGCTTTATTATCTTAAAATCCAGAAAATCCAAGGTGCATTCCATGCAGATGATATCTCAACGTATTTGCATAAAATAATGTAGTGTGGAATATCTCGATCGATATCAAAGTTTTTATTTTACCGAGCTAGAAATATCGAGTCGATCCTGTCATTCGCTATAATCGAGTTATCCCTAAGTTACACGTTGAGCCGTCATTCGATAAAGCCCGTTCCGAAGATAGCTATCTGTGATGTGATTCAATTCAGCCGGACTGGACCAGTGACAATTTTACGATACTATATCAATACGACCAAGTTTATGATTTCCGTTGGTGATAGTTACGATGAGAGGAGTGTTCATTACGTAGCTTGCAGACAGTCTGCAACAATTTCAATTTCGATTTCTGATAATTCCGCAATAATTGCTGTCACAGAGTGTCAAGGACAAAGTCTAAATCATCAAGTCAAGTTAAATTAACTGTACACAAAGTACCTATAGGTTTGTATATAATGTTTAAACGTTGTCGACATTCGTTTGTATTTAATGAAATTGATGTGGCTCGAAATGCGTTGATGGCCGTCTTTGGAATTCCACTACAAGTACAACCCACCATTGAAAAAATAACAACACATTTTGCTAAAATGCAAGTTCTTTCGTCAACGATTGAACGAATTGTAAAAAACTATAATATAAATATATATAAATGTCCCCTCAAAGTTACCCTGTCATTATGTACTTTTCGGAATTCCAATCAGTTAAAACCGATGATTATCTCCATCACTTTTCTTACCTTAAATAATTGATGTTGTTACTTAAGCGTTTATTTTTAAACCTTTGGCGAATTATCTACAGTCAGTAAATAATTGTTAGGATTTACAACCGGTTGCTTGTATCTGCTTAATACGTAATCAGCCTCATGTTCAATTAGTCCGTACATCAGTTACTGTCATGGTAATTACTGCTTGAGAATGTTAAAGGACTGTAGTCTGGACGTGGCTACTGATATCTCGGTAGAAGGAATCGATTCATCGAGAAATTATGCGATTCGTTGTTAATTATTGTTATCAGATTCTATTGATGCTTCGTTATAATATTAGCATTCAACTTCGCGGTGAATATACGTAATCGAGCTAAATTATAGTTTTTAAAATGTTTTAAATATAATGAAGAAACTAACGCCTTTCCTCTCGGCTTCTGTTTTTTAATAATTTTATCATGAATTGTTGTTTTGAGAAAAACAAATGCAGAAAATTTTCATTAATGTTAAGAACTATGTAAGGAACTTCTAGTGAACAATAAAGCCTTTAATCTCATAGTAACCTCTGTCAAGTAACGCGTCACACAATCATTTGATCGATAGAAAATGTTTATAAAAACGCATGTGGCAATCGTAGGACGTGCGATGCATGTGTAACTTTATTACCTAATACACTGATTGCGCGATAAATTTTATGGGATCTGCGTACTATGCTAAAATTAGCTTTTCGTGATGCAATACGTCACAGCTAATCGGAATTTTAATAAAATCATTGTTATGTGCAATAAAATTCATTATCCTTACTAATCATCTTATTATTACAGCCGTACCTTGGATTATTTTAAACACTAACTAAGGAGGAGCAAGGTAATTGGACTCCTGTCATAATTTAATTAATAATCATAATAAGCTTACTAATCAGTATATAATATTTTTGTAATAAGAACGTTTGCTCTATTAGAGCGCGAGGGTTGTCACTCAAGTTTATAAATTTTAAATGCCGTATTCACGAGCGGCCAGGACGTCACACCCCTTAGTGACTTCACGCCGGGGTCGCTTGTAATATCGTAGATGATAATGAGTGTAACATTTCGAACTATTTGTTCCTAAAATCCATTCTACTTGTAGTAAGCTCATATGTGCTCCTGTTCTCTCAATAAGATAAAATATCACACAAGGAGAGACGGACGAGAAGGGAGGAAAAATAATAATCAAGATAGGCAAGTCTTCTGATGAAGGAAAAAGTCATCGCCATGTCCTAAAACGAAGTCAAAATATCGGACCAAAGTTGGTGATTGCTTTACCGACTAGAAAGTGGCTATTAAATAAATGATGATGATGAGTTACTAAAATTGGCTATCAAGTCGTAACTACTACCTACCAATCTACAATGTTCAATAGCAGATCATGCATAAGTACAAATGGTGTTACATCAATAAGCATTCAGATTACCATAGCAACTATCGTAGAAAATATCAAATCTTTAATATTGATCACGCGTAAAACACGTGTTACTACTACAATACTATACTAATTTAACATTCAATATTCTAGTGGGATATAGAGGATAGTTACATTTAAAAAACAAAAGAGTTTTTTGCAAAGGTCTAAAGTGCTCCAAATGTTCACCGTTAACGAGAACTATGTTGACTTATAGGCCACTAAATAGGGATTTCCTTTCAATATGTGACAAAAATATTACAGTTAAAAGCTAGGTACTTAATGCTCCCATTACAAAAACAAATGCTAGAGTTTGCGACGCAAACAAAAACGTTGTAGGAAAACGCGAACAGCCTGAAAGACTTAATACCATTCAATTCCATTTCACAGACAGACTCTTTCAATCACTATATATTTAAGTAAAGATACATGTAATCAATTTCAAGTCAGAGTAAAAAGCTATTGATTGCTTAATTTATGATGTATAATAAACACCATTAAGATAAACAGTATGTTAATCTCTGGCGCCAGAGATTAGCGACTGGTATGAAGTCGTCGACTTATCAAATGTAATTATAGAAACAATAACTTCCAACCACCTGATAGCATGATTGTATGATTTGTTACGCAATGAGCCTAGAACTTGACATTTGATTAATGATTATTGGTACTTTCTAATCAGTGTTTGCGGGCCTTCATAGCAGCTTACGTACTGGTATCATAGTGGAGTAGCTGAACGGTCGATTCAATGGCTCCGATTTCAACTGACACACAACTCAACAAAATGACGTCACAAAATACAATGAAAGATAAATAATGCATAATGGGATAGTAACTCGAAATCAATCTGCTCATCTTGGTCCTGATGATATTAGGTATTGAGAGGTCTTTTAGAAGCCTACGGAAATTCGGCCATAACTTATGCGTCAACTGTTTACAAACAATTGCTATTTGCACGTAAAATAATGACGCAATTATGTTTGAACGGAACTAATAGGTACATTCCATAGATATCTCAATACACCCACGTTAGTGTCATCAATAAATAAATATAGTAAAGTTATTTTTAAACCATATGCCTTATTCAGGGAGGCTTTGTTATATCCGAACACGTTGTCTAACATCGACTGAATAAAGATATAATATGATAACTTAACAAAACCATTTTATGGCGATTTAACATAAAATCGTACGTATATCAAGTGTTTGAGGAATACTGACACTGACGTACCCGCGAAATAATACAAGTAGATTGATCCATCGATTGATCTCAAAACATGTAAGGGACTCGGTTGTTCAATGTTTTTATAATTTACGACACGAATATTTTTATAACAAAATCAGCAATTACAAGACATAACAACACCCATCGATGCTGCAGATTTTAAAGTCGATTAATATCCAACGAAATCATAAAAAAAACGTTTTCATTAGCAGTAAAGAATCTCATCTCATATTTCGGACTAAAGTATTACTTATCCCAAAAAGTACTAATTGCAAACCCCTTGGAGGAAATCAATACCGCTGATAAATTATAGCCGAAGTCATTTATCACCCGCGCTGGAAGATCACAAAAAGTATTTAGGGTTAAGATGTGATCTGTCGCAGGCTGATTGCGACATAAGAAATTTCGCAAAATATCCAGAAACTTTTCTAAATGAACACAGAACGTTTGCTTGCTAAGCGGTGCAATTATTTTAGATGCTTTAGAGAAACCTTTTTTGAATTGGCTACTACTAAAGACACTCGTTTTACCATTTATGTCAAAAGTTTTGTCTCAGGGTATCAGTTCAGATTATCACACAACCTTAGGTATAGCTCAAGCTGAACTAGCATAGTATTCGATGGATGATGGTTTACAGTGGACCGAATTACCAAAAACAAACGCTAGAATTTGTGTTTTGCTATCACTGATAGCCTATCAGCATCATATAGCATTTTTGAGTGATAGAAAATTCTACAGAATCCTAAATTATGTCTTAAGTGTCTACGGATTTAAGGCAAAACTGTGTGATGTTACACCACACAGTTTTGCCAGTCTACAGTGGACTAGCAAATTTATTTTGCTTCAACCTTATTTGTCAATTTCAGCAAACATTTCCGCAAGTTAGGAGTACTTTTCACCTTCCAATGCCTAAACCTCTAGGCAGTTCTCAAAAATCCCAACGCCACAATCAGTCCGCGACCATTTTTTGCGGCTTCCAGTTTTTGCCCGCAGCGTAACTTGGTGGCAGGGGCATAACTATTATATATGGACGATTTGTTTCGTTTTAAATTTTGTGTAATGATGGGACCTGACTGCCGCCGGACCGCGAACACTCTTGGCCACCTTTACAATTTAAAGGCGACTTAAGCGAGTCTTTTCGGTTGAAGGTTTCTGATTACTCGAAGGTATTAAATTTTAATGCTCTTAGTTGAAATTTAAAACACCAGAAAAAAATTACAGATTTAAGAGCTTTATCTCATTTATTTTGTAAAAATCTTTTATCTTAGATTTATTATTAAGCTGAACAAAGTGCGTTTAAATAGGTCTTAGTTAAGGCTTATTTATGTTAGAAATGGTGATATTGAGAATCTTAACTTAACAGGCAATACTTATTATATTAAATTGATTAATAGTAGATTGATTGAGGACAGGAATAGTTGGAAAAGAGGAAGGGATGCGTTTGCCCAGCAGGATCATAATTATAAAAATAATAATTGTATCTATAGTACAATAGCGCAGCATCATAGTAAGATGATGCTCCGTTACTGTAATTGTAACTACCAAACATTCTTGAACAAATAAAAAAAACCTGCGTTAGATTTTTTAAATCCCAATCACGATGACCTAAAATCATCGAGGAAAGGTCAATCCTGTCCTGTCATTCCACGACCTTGACTCGCACGACATATGTCGCTCAGTAATGACATATGTCGGTGTGTAATGATAATGACAGTAATCATTGTTTCCGAGAAGAAGCACAAAAACTGGCCGGACCGCAACGAAAGGTCGTTTTTCTTCTTTTTAGCTCCCAAATTAATTTGTAGTGCTGAGACTGGAATGTGTTTTGTTATCGATAAAATTATAAACATAATTAAATTATAGTATTCTTCTCCCTAGAAAGCAGTGCAAATAGGCATAGTCACTTTCCTATTTGATGATTCTTAGATGACAAGAGAACAAATGAATTCCAAATAACACTTTCACCATTTAAAACATGGAAGCATTATCTCATGTTTGTACTACTATCGAATACTTGGATCGATATCAAACAATAAAGCATTTCACATTTGAAATGTATGTCTTGGGAGTGTAGTTTGGTTTGACACCGAAATAACAACACTACTCAACTTGACCGGTCAGAGGTTATACAAAGCTTGGGGTTCAACTATTGGCTCTAACAATTGGGAATTAACTGTTGGCTCGCACGTTTCGGAATCGTTACTGCATCTACACGTATATTTAAATAAGAATATAGAATAATGTATGTACATTATAAACGGGACTTGTGATTGTAGATAATCTCTAGAATTATATTGTAATTCCATTATGTAGCACACATACACACTGATGATGTGAATTGTTTACAATAGAGAATAGAAAAGCACAATTACTGAAATTTCTTTACTACTTTAGTACAAGTCACGAATTATGAGCGCTGACATTAAAAGCGCAGTAGTTGTATTATGCTTTTGTCTCCGACCATCTGTATGGCGCGTCGCGAATAAAATTCATGCGCAGTTACCAAGTTATCTTTTCCAAGGAATGAATTGATTGATGTGATTGATCCAACAATTATATTATTTCCGCTGAGCGCTCATAACTCGTGACGGCACTTGTACCTATTGCATTCAATAAACAAAATACTTGTCTTTCGATAACGAAGAAACCTTCAAACAACCTTGCCTCTTCGTGTAATAAATAAAAATAAACCCACAACAAACCATAATACCTACATATAGCCAGAGGCTGTGGTCCAAGGTTCCCGGAATACTCCTGGTCGGATAATAACCAATAATTTCCTACCATCACAATCAAAATAATACAAATTACACGTATCCCCTTTTTGGGGATCCGTGCTTGGGAACGGTAGCGGGTTTGCGTACTAGATGTGGTTGAAAATCATAAAAAAATCTGGTCAGAAAATTTGTTTGCTGTCGTTGTGCTACGCAAATGAGTCAACTCACATTTACATCTAAAAGTGACTGTTGTAATATTATTACTGCTATTCCTACTTTTTCAAATTGAATTGCGCTAAAGGGATGTGCCAATCGACAACTTTTCTCTTATTTAGTAGTTCCTCAACCACAATTAAATACTCTTCAATAATTGTTTTTATTTTAAGTTTAAGAAATCAATTGTTGTGAATCCTTCACTTTTAAAGTAGCGTCGTCACTTATCCGAAGCTTTTTTCGAAACATTTTGATTTCAAAATTATAAGGCACACAACCAGTTGTTATGCTGCATATAAAACGGGCAAGGCGTGGGCAATTAAATATGTATTAGCGTTTGTTACGGGCCCAACATTTGAATAAATGCAATGCTAAACAGAATTTGCACTCACAAGCTGACAATGAATACCTTCTACTCTTAGCGAAACACATTTGATTGAAGACACTTCTCGAAGAGTTATAGCCAAAGATACTTTACACAAGATGAATAATTCATCAGTACTTTATACTAACTAATAAAAATTAATTCAAAATATATAGCTACAAAGTTTATTTTGACTGAAGAACGTGATAAAGCCCCACGAGATGAGGAAAACTAATGACAGGTAGCTGTGGCGCACGGAAAACACTATGGGAGAGGCTTGTGTCTAGGAGTGACAACATCAATATAAGATCATGATTACCATCGCCATCTTTCGTCACAATCCAACTAAACACATCCTAATTACAATTGAAGCAGCAGGATTAACGAGAGACAGGAAATGATGATGATTCTTTAATACCTTGATGACACGACAAGACACGACAATGACACGGTAAAAAAGTAAATATAGGCGTGATTGTTAACATTACACTAAACAATGTGACATCATTTTGTCAACAGTCAGAAAGTGTGATCGAATTACTGAAATGGTAGCACATGCGAGGAAAATAATATTAGCAATATCACACCATTTTCACGCAATCACAATTTATGAGATCACGCAGTTTTACAAATAAATGCATAGGTGTCTTTGTCTGTATGTCTACATCGTGTTTGCTAAAAAGCATAAATATGTTTATCAATCATCAATAAAATCCAGCGTCATTCGGCAACCCTGAAGCGTATCTTGTAATTCACTTGCCATAAAACAGTCTTCTTTAACATTGGGGTATATTAATATGATCCACACACAATAGAAATTTGATATTGGACTACAAGAAGCTGCCATCTGTAACGTTGATAATGATAACGTAGAAATCGAATACTTTTTACCGTGTAACAGTTTCCTTGTGAATCGCTCCCTAATAGGTCTTAAGGTCTTAAATATTTCACGGAAGGGCCTAGCATCTCGTGTCGGTTCTGCGAATCGTGCGCGTGCCCATCGCATGCCTTTGCGATCCGGTTGCAGCCACATAAGAGGTTTTTTAAATGTTGGATCTAGTGTAATTCTAGAGTCTAGACGAAACGATAATAATGATTATAAACATGAATTGTCTTTAAATAATGTATTATTATTTAACTATTCTGACTACATCCAGTGAAAAAAAGTAAGATATGGATTTAGCTATTGATACAAACACTAGGGAAGTCATTGACACAAAAATATAGCACACGGAATAGATAAATGAATGAAAATGAAAGAATACCGACATGTTTTGATGGGATGAGAAGACATGGAGTCACTTTATCTGATCTCATCCCACCTAACATTGGCGCTGCTTAACTTAACTATCTTGAAATATAATTACATATCCATTGAGTTTAAATCCTGTACACGATCGATTAGTTTATAATGAATACTACGAAGAGAACCAATTGAAATAAATTTAAGTTCCCTGCCTGTAGAATAGAGTCGAGAAATCATAGTTCCCTTTTGAAGAAGTCTTTAGCTATTTGTATTTGTATGTAACATACGTGACAAAATCTTCCTTAATCAAGATGTTCTGAACAAAAATCCTTCACGTAACGAAAATACTTGGCTACATTCTGCCTATCTAACCGCAGTATTCCTGGAACCACGAGAAATTTCGAGCTTCCACGAAGAATGCTTTTGAATCCCTCATGAATTTAAATGTGCGGAAATTGTGATCTATTCTTAAATATGCTGTGGACAGAATTTAAGATATTATTCCTTTGAAACGTATCCGAAATACAGGCAAAGACAGGCAATGCGTGATTGGGCATGCGAAATTCATGCTTTTAAAAGATCACGCTAGAGAAGACAAAATATAAAATCTGCTTATATTGAACTACTAAAGAGCTGATTAAAATAGAGTAGACTAAATATATTCAAAAGCTTTTTTTTTAGTCGTTAGTTAGGATCAGTTCGATTAGGTTAAATATTTGCTTTAGATAGTCCGTTTAACAAAAGACATCATCTGAAAAACGTTACCGTAACTACGTAAACGTAGGGTAGAGAACTTAACTATTGGAGAGGAACATAACTTTAAGACTTTCGTAAGGATCCTGGTAGATCGGGTTAATCTCAAGTATATCTTTGGTTCCCAAACTGTGCAGACTGACATTCTAGCAAGCTTGGGCAACTGAGTCAAATCACCGGTATTTGAACTTAAAATGATTCTCGTGATAATTGAAAGCACAATTGCTTTGCAAGTAGTTATTAAGCAGTGATTATAAGTTTACAAGTTGTCATATTGAAACGGAATGTGTATTAAGCCTATATTATCCAGCATTTTATGACGCTCGCATATATTACAAGGCACTATTTGAATTGAATTACTATGTTTACGCAAACTTGGAATATTCAGATGTAGATATTGAACGAGAGGATACAATTATTATGGCATATCTTGAGCTCGGATAGCCAATATTGTGTGTACTTTATGTACCAGTGTAATGTCTGCCGTGGGATATTGCAAATAATATATACATTCGAAGGCAAAGACAGGCAATGCGTGATTGGGCATGCGAAATTCATTTAGCTAATAAGTATGCTAAAATATGACTAATCAGAATCCATGGAATAATAATCTTCATAGGGGTATGCAAGAAGTTCTGTATTTTTGCTCTTGAATCTATATTGCTTAACCAGGACAACAATGACCTAAAAGAGGACGCTTACGTAAATGAGGCTGTTATATGATTGTTTCTTCATTATTAATTAAACCGCAAAGCATGTTTTAGAATAAATTGAAATAGGCTTATCGAAAACAACTCTCGCGCAAACCGGGGCCTATTCGCAGAACGGTCGATACTAAGAATGCTAACAGCTATCGATTGATTGACTCACGCCCCGCATGATTTGCTTTTGTTTCAAGCAATTCGTACAGCAATTCAAAAATTACGAAATATACTTCTCGCTTTCCTAGAAGTGCCTTCGAAGGGGTAGGCAGAGAGGTGTTATAACACCCACATTCCACCGAGGATGAGTTCATTTATACCTTGTACATACTTGTTCAGGTGCCATCACGACTTACGAGCGCTCAGCGTAAAAAATAAAATTTTTGGATTTGTCAATATATTACAGTTTAAAAAAACACATGTTGAAGGACCTTCTGAAAATTCTCTGTTTCTTTTTTCTACTCACAGTTAATTAAATTAATTAATCATGCTTATTGCATTATGAATCAATTTTAAATACATTAGCAGAAACACGTCAGACTAATTGAATTTATGAATAACTAGCTGTGCCCCGCGGTTTCACTCGCGTAGATTTAGTTACTTCCTTATTGTCGCGGAACCCTAATATTTTTAATAAATAAAAGTAGCCTAAGTTACTCCTTGAAACATCAGCTACCTACCAGTGAAAGTCCCGTTAAAATCCGTCCAGCCGTTTCAGAGATTACCCGGAACAAACAGACAGACAGACAGAGAAACATTTTATAACCTGGTTTTTTAGTGTCAGTAGCGTGTATACTTTCATATGCATTAAGTGAAAAGCTGTAATTTTGGAATTACAAACAGACACTTCAATTTTATTTATCTGTATAGATATTAGCGTATATAATCGTACAGGCTAAGGTTTGCAATTATCTTGTATAAAACCCTCGTACAATCTCTTGTGGCATGTTAAAGTCCCACTAAATCACTAAGAGAAAATTGATTATAAAGGCACAGGGCATGTCTATAAATTGTGCGGTAGGCAGGCAGTTATTAAATCCCTTACATTTTCTTAATGTCATTTACATTGGTTCGTATTCATTTACATGAACCGTTCAAATAACAGTAACGTATCTATTAAATAAAGAAGAAATAATATTATGTAACTGTACATTTAATATTATGCATTTGAACGTTTAAATATTGCGAAACATATATGGATTTCTAAGATAATTATTGTTTTTATAGGAATTAACACACGAAACCTATTTAAAGCGCATAAATCTTAATATAATCAGGTTTTACCTATAATTTTCACTATAGTTTAAACCTGATTTGTATATCGAAATAAAAAGAGTAACGCTGTGAAAATGCAATGTGTTCAAGGACAGTTCATTAACTTTAGTTTTTTTTAAACTTATTTGTGTAGAACGCTGGGATTTGAACATGTGTCGCTTACAAAGCAGACACTTTCACGAATCACTCTACTGCCTTACTATCTTAGTGTAACCATAGATTATCATAAGTTAGGTTAGTAAAAAATTATATTTATAACAATCTGTGCCCTGCGGTAACACCCGCGTAGATTTAGTTTCATTCTCAGTGTCGCGGAACTAATATTTTTAATAAATAAAAGTAGCCTAAGTTACTCCTTGAAACATCAGCTATCTGCCAGTGAAAGTCCCGTTTAAATCGGTCCAGCCGTTTCAGAGATTACCCGGAAAAAACAGACAGACGGACAGAGAAAAATTTTAAAACTTGGTTTTTTAGTGTCAGTAGCGTGTATTCTTTCATATGCATTTAGTGAAAAGCTGTTATTTTGGAATTAAAAACAAGACACTTAAATTTTATTTCTCTGTATATCTGTATAGATGTTGGAATACTAAGCCTTTCCAGACACAGGATATATTACGTTATGAGTTACAAATAACACCGTTTAGTGTTTACACTTTTAATACATATGGCTGTGACCGAGATAACGTAAATATGGTCATGCTATTTATATATCAAGGATATCATAATCATAATGTTAATAGCTCGGGAATGCGAATGTAATTGTTGTAAACAATGCTGATAATTTCGGACCGGAAAATTCTAGACGGACGGTACCATTAACCAACCTATATTTGATAACTCCACGCATTAAATATGACAAGCAGAGTGAAGCCACTGTGATTAGAAAATCGTAAAAATCATAATCAGGAAAAACCTAAAGTATGGCGTAACTTAGCTCTTGGACAATCAACTCATATAATTAGTACCTAGTAGTACAAACAATACATTATTGTTAGAAAAAACAAAATAGACGAATCGAAAAATGTTTTAATTCTATCTGATAATAATTAAAACCACCTTTCAAATAAAAAAAGAATCATCGAAATCGGTTCACCCAGTCAAAAGTTCTGCGGTAACGAAATTGATAACCTCCTCCTTCTTTTGAAGTCGGTTAAAAATAGAGACAGAGGCAACGTTACTTATATGACAGGGACAAATCCGACTATAAGCTGCGAACAAATTATTTCGCTATAATACTTGAGAACAGTCAGAAGCAACACCTTTAAAACTCGGATTATTTGACCCAGGACTAAGGTCTCAATGATTGTAATTGATTAAGCTAATACGTCTGCTTGTTTACTTATGTTATCAATCAATTGACGTCAATGGCTGACTCCGAAGGTTATCTAAGATGGCTAGACGTCAATCATTAACAACGTAGGTCAGAAGTTGTTTGATAATCGGTCAGTTAGTAGAAGGAAAACTTTGGATATCTATATATATACATACAGATAAATAAAATTGAAGTGTCTGTTTGTAATTCCAAAATAACAGCTTTTCACTAAATGCATATGAAAGTATACACGCTACTGACACTAAAAAACCAAGTTTTAAAAATTTTCTCTGTCTGTCTGTCTGTCTGTCTGTTTGTTCCGGGTAATCTGTGAAACGGCTGGACCGATTTTAACGGGACTTTCACTGGCAGGTAGCTGATGTTTCAAGGAGTAACTTGGCTACTTTTATATATTAAAAATATTAGGGTTCCGCGACACTAAGGATGAAATTAAATCTACGCGAGTGAAACCGCAGGGCACAGCTAGTTTTCAAATAAGTTTAAAAGCGAGTTTGTTTCGACTTTATTCTATTCTAGACGATTTTTTGCTATAGAATAGAAACCTCTTAGAATGCATGTTACCTACATTTTCGTTTCGTATCATACAGTAAATATGTGACCCCAAAATGTCTGGGTCATTCATACCGCAACCTCAGTAGAGAACATATTAATTGGCGTCAAATATCAAGGTTTATGAGAAATTATGTTCATTTTAAAACCATTTCCTTTAACTTAGTGTCAAGTGCATTCAAGTTTCTGCTCCGTATCAAATCTATATCTATACATGTATCCAGATAAATAAAATTGAAGTGTCTGTTTGTAATTCCAAAATAACAGCTTTTCACTAAATGCATATGAAAGTATACACGGTACTCACAGTCAATAACCAAGTTTTAAAAATTTTCTCTGTCTGTCTGTTAGTTCCGGGTAATCTCTGAAACCGCTGGACCTATTTTAATGGGACTTTCACTGGCAGGTAGCTGCTGTTTTAAGGAGTAAATTAGGCTACTTTTATTTATTAAAAATATTAGGGTTCCGCGACAATAAGTATGAAACTAAATCTACGCGGGTGAAACCGCGGGGCACAGCTAGTTATATTTAAATAAAAATGCTCACGACACTGAAAGTATTCTAAGGGGTAAGCAGAGGTGTAACGACACTCAATTCTCAATTGCCTATGTGTCAGATGGTCAGTCCATCGCCATCTCAGGTATTAATACATACGCCATTGAAATTCTTCAGGTTCACAAATTAAAGGTTTTAGATATTAGTCTTTGTTACGTTAATCTTAAGGTTCATCAACGACTGATTCAGTAGCGATCTGATCTCATATGCAAGACAATTTACATCTGACAAGGCTCGATGTAAACCGTCACGTATACCTAAACGAATGCAGATATGCTGTAACGGTATTCACACGGAGTGCGAATGGTGGACGTGAGCCGCGTGGCAAAGGTCATAATCTCACACTATTTTGTCATTAAACAGAGATATTCGTGAATAACTTTATAGGTTTCGAGCTTTTATACCAGGTTAGCAGAATATGGATCAACATTTTATTCATATTTAGAAGGAATCTACGGAGGTAGATGGTGCGGTGGCGATTTTGGGATGGCGGGAGCATATTACTTATTTTTTTAATATAGGGTTACTACTTACATTCCATCCCTACTAATCCCCACTAATATTATAAATGCGAAAGTAACCATGTCTGTCTGTTACGCTTTCCCGCTTAAACCTCTCAACCGATTTTGATGAAATTTGGCACAGACAATCTTTAGACCTGAGAAAGGACATAGGCTACCTTTTATTAAAAATATCATGGGTTCCGCGACAATAAGGATGATACTAAATCTACGCGGGTGAAACCGCGGGGCACAGCTGGTATTAACTATATCTTTAAACGAAAACCATTCAAATTTCCGAGCGAACATAATAATAACCGTTCGTATTCTCGCTTGCGTGCCCAATTCAAAACAATACAACTGGCCATTTACTGCTTATCATCATATCAGGCTCATCGCATACCATTGTTATCTCATGGAGGAGACCAACTAATGCGCTTTTGTGTACATTAATTATAAACACGAATGTTTAATTCTATTTTATCACATTTTAATTACGCTCTCCAGAGTCATCAATGGAATTAATTAGAATTTTAAAGTGCTGTACCCCAAGTATAGTTTAAACTTCCTTTCTTAACCACGCAGGCAAAGTCACAGAGCAAAGCTAGGATACTTTACATACTATTTTACGCATTTGTATACTATCTTTCACAGTTAAAAATTTATTAAGGTGTGGGCTAAACAGGGCCCTAATTATGGACATCACTTTTTTGATTTGCCATAGAAAATCCTTTGTCTTGTTCTAAAAGCAAACCCTTTCCCACTAGATTATCTTGCTAAAAGTTAAAGAGAACCCTAACATACAGGCATTATAATAAAATAATTACATTACAACTACAGTGTATAACTGTATCGTGTTATCTAAACGTTATCGTAGGAGCGTAAAAACTGGCAGTCTATTCAGATACTATCGGCATATAGATTGGCGAATTGTTATAGCATTAGATCATAAACGAATCAATGGTATAAGAATAAGTATCGCGAATTCAAAGATTGATAGATAAAACCGACCATTGAAATACCAACTTTTGTACTGCGCTACTGTTTGGAAGCTGATCGACTTGAACGATAAGTGTGAATAAAGGTCTTGCTTAAAAAAACATTAACGATCTACATACTTATTCAGAACGGATATTCGTATTAGGTGATGATTTAATACGAGTAGTAAGTAAGAGTAATACGGAGTTGTCAGAACCAAAAGAAATGAATAAATGTAGACGTAGTGAAAGACGTAGGTATGTTAGACAAAGTTTGGGGTTTGTCAAACATTAGTTTATGCCTAAGCCCATGGCATGCATACTTACATGTACTTAATATGAGTACTAAGACATAACTTCTCATTTTAGCTAGAACTGATAGTGTCAGGCAAATGTACGTATTACAGAATGACCGCGAAAATCATTTAGCTGAAAACTTTTCAACGTCAGCTGTAATTTATTTAACACCTTCATTACACGAATAACTCACGTTCAAGTCTCCGTATTAATAGATACAAAAAGCGTAAACTACTTTCGTTTGTCTGACAAGTTTGCCCAGTGTCTAGTTCGGGGTCACGCAAGAGTAGTGAAAAGTGGACAACAATCGGAATATACTGCCCCGGGTGGTGTCTATCTATACCTGTCAAACTTGACTTTATTCAAGACTATTTCATTTCGGAATACTTTACTAGTGGCGTTACGTAATATTCTTTAGATGATTATGTGACGTAAGGACAAACTGCATAAGATTTGTCGTTTCATATTAGTATGCTTCATCATGATGGCATTATAATATAAGTTACAACTATGACGTCAAATCTATTACGACTGCTGATCTATCAGAACAGATGAGACCTTGGAAAGAATTACTCTGATAGGTACACAGATCAAAATGACTTTTCAAATTCAGACTTTCATTACACAAATTTCTGACAAGGATAGATTTCAAAACAACTATCATGAGGAAGTATCATATGATTCTGAAAGCAGTATTGTAAAGAAATCAAGTCGTGTTGCTTTCAAAATGGAATTTGAGCTACTTTGGAAGCTGACTCAGTTTAAGTTTCCAAATGTTTGTCTACATAAGGCTACTGACCTCCAACGCCTCCTGCGCTGTATGCAGGTAGTCCCTCAGCATAGCCTCCTGGATGCTCAGCCATTCTAGCCGAGGGTCTTCCAACTGCGTCACCTCTGCAAAATAAAGAACAAAATTCCAGAGTTACAAGACAAAGATTATAAAGGCATGATAGGGCAAACATACTTTTTAGAAGTTTTTGAATGATTTAAGAAGTTATGTCATAAAACAGGATAATCATAAAAATATACAATCGTTTATAAATATGTTTACATCCCAGAAGGGTCCCCGAAGAGGTAGGCAGAGGTTTTATAATAACCATGCCCACATTTCACCGAATATGATTGATTGTCAATGTAACAGAGGGTGAGTCCGTCACTGTCTCAGGCACTTTTCCTCACGATGTTTTTCTTCACCGTAAAGTACGTGGTGTGAAATTACTGCACTAAATCTATACTAATATTATAAAGCTGAAGAGTTTGTTTGTTTGAACGCTCTAATCTCAGGAACTACTGGTACGATTTCAAAAATTCTTTCAGTGTTGGATAGTCCATTTATCGAGGAAGGCTATAGGCTATATTTTATTCTCATAAAATTAGTGGTCCGTAAGAAAATTGCGAATTTGTAACCCAAGGTGTAAAATCGAAAACCTATTTATGTGTGCGCTGCAAAAACTATTGACAATAGAACATAATGATGTACTACGGAATTGTAGGTCTTATTAAGATCTACAAAAAAGTCCGCGAGAGCATATATCTAACTATCATAGTTTAGTTACAATAACCACTTTTATGTTCATAAAAAATATTAAATCGTATGAAGAAAGAAACTACGTTAAATGTGTATCTTGATATTAATCCTTATGCAAATTAAGTATTATGCTATCAAGGGTATTCATGTAGAACTAAAATACCGTTTGTTTTATTCCAATCGGACATTTCGTTGAGAAATTATCACGAGTATAAAAACGCAAAGAATTGGTACCTAATAATGAGTTATTTGCCAGAGTTTTATCAACACGTCTGTTTATTCCGGGTAATCTCTGTACCAGCTGGACCGATTTTAACGGGACTTTCACTGGCAGATAGCTAATGATACAAGGAGTAACTAACTTTTATTTAAACGGAACATTTGGGGTTCCGTGGGAATCTAATTAAATCTATGCGGGTGAAACCGCAGGGCACAGCTAGTTATTAATAAAACTCATTGGTACCGGCCGCTGGGATTCAAACATGCGTCGCTTGCGTAGCAGACAATCATTTGTTAGTATAACAACCCTAGTAGCAATAACTACAATGTAAGTACTTAAATTACAAGTAGAACACACGAAGACGACCTTAGTTGAATTTGTTACAAACATTTACATTCCGCCGGCAGAAATAGCACTGTTTACGTTACCTCTAGTTGTGCTGATAACTCCAAAATGATAATAAACATCACTCGGTAACGCAACAATAACATACAAAATTCCAGTGAAACTCCTTAATTTCTAAGAAATACAAATTTATTGTGTTTTCGAAGCTGAATACAAAAGTGAGAAGGAAATTGCAAATTCCATTCATCTTACGTGGATCGTATCTTTATCTAACTCTTTTCCCTACAATTCATAAGGTTAGATCAACTAACTTTAACCATAAAACATATTAAAGTACCGGAGGAACAAGAAATGGGTTGCGCCCGTTGAAAATTTTCAGAAGACTTAACTTTAACTGTTGAACTATCACCGCAAATGCTTCTCTAGTTAAATTCAAAGCTTGTCCACATGCTGACAATGAAATTGACAGCATTATTTCCAGATTTATTTGGTACAACACAACAATATTCCGCAGTCAAAGCTAATATAATAACTACTGTTATCTCCAAATTCGCTTTAAAGTAATAGTTAATATATCGACCAAGCATTCAATTTTGAATTCTAAATGCAATACATACAGAATAATATACAGATAACCACTATACAATTTTACATGAGTTTACAGCCAGGGTGAATTTTGAATGGTCTCTCTGAATTATTAGAAACGTACATAGTGCACAAGAATCATTGCAAAGTGTGTAAACGTATTATTATTAAAGTAATGATAATATAAAATTACTGGAAACCACAGTTTAATACGGCTGATACACATTGTTTACGCTTATACCGTAACAGATTGATATTAAAGAAAAAGTGTGAATTTCTGAGAAATTCACCATTTCATGCGATTTTGATTGTAGACATCATCAGATAAGGCTGATAATAAAGTATTACTTAGTACCAAATAACATGTCTCTACAATCAGGCCTCTGTATTGTGCATTAATTTCCATGAGTCAGGACAGTAAATTTTATATGTATAGATGAGTTTCAGCAAAAGAAATAAGTTCATATGAAATCTTAAATAAATAGACCTGAAGGACGGTGTCAGTGGAGCGCATGTCCAGCAGTGGAATACTATGATATTATGTTGATGGTGATGATAATGATAGAATCCTGGGATCAAGCGCGTTGGCTGACTCACCATCGCTTTGCAAGGAATAAAAGTTGTAGCTCATACCATAGTATGAGATTAGAAATCGAAATAGCAGACTATTTAGTGTGAACTGCGGCATAAAAAATGGTACTCGTTTGTCAAAGCTACCAATAAATCAATCAATTTATAAAGTAGACTACTAGGCGCGTACAAACCTAGATGCAGTCATCGGTAAAGTATTCGATACAGTTGCGGCGATTATCCGATAATCAGTCGACGGGCCGATACCGATGGCATGTGATGTGATACACTGATAGTGATCATGCTTTAATTATTTCTGATATTGGTCAATTAATGATGAATTTTGCCGCGTTGACCAAAGA
Source organism: Watsonalla cultraria (assembly GCA_964035505.1). Classification (NCBI taxonomy): domain Eukaryota; kingdom Metazoa; phylum Arthropoda; class Insecta; order Lepidoptera; family Drepanidae; genus Watsonalla; species Watsonalla cultraria. The sequence goes on along the minus strand of OZ037732.1, from coordinate 4,164,128 downwards.
GTAAATACGCCGATTTGTTAAAAGGGGCCATTGGTTCAATCAATGGGAAGAACACTTTTGATTGTAACATAAAGCAACAGAATCCAATAGTGCATATACAACATCATTAATTAAACCCGTTTCACGACATACTATTTTAAGAAGTTTTTAAAGGCGGTGAAGCACCGAGGCGTCAATGTGTTTAATATAGTGTATATCCTTTTAAGATTTTTACCATTTGAAGCTCAATAACATCACAATTTTATGAGTCTCTGTCTATCTGTAGAGTGCGACGCGAATAAAATACATGCGCTGTTACGTACCCCCACTTTTAGTAACTATCTATGTAATCTCAGAATAAGAATACCCCTATAAGTGTACAACCTTAGATAGAATTGTATTCAAATACCAAATGCAGTAATACCATATATAGAACATCGATTCAGTTCCAATATCTAAACATCGTAGCAAGCAATTACAACAAACTTGACCTCATTAGTCTAAATAGTGCTCTACTATTCCCGTCTACAGAACCAATCATAGAGCCGTAGTTGGGCTGCATACACTTGCAGACTGCGTGACAGACAAACTACATACATACAAGTGCTCACGCCTGTATTTTCCGAAGGGATAGGCAGAGTTGTTGTAATAACAACACCCACCTTTCACCGAAGATGATTAAGTGCCAAAGTGACAGATGGTGAGTCGATCGCCGTCTCAGCCACTTTACATACGTCATTGAATTACTTCTCAGACATATGCAGGTTTCCTTACGATGTTATCTTTCACCGTAAAGCACGTGGTGTGAAATCACTGTACATAAGTTACTAGACGACCTCATCGGTGTAGGCTGGGATTCAAACTTGCGCCGCTTGCGTGACAGGCGACTGCCCAAACCCCATGGCCACCACGGCTCACATCACACAGACAAAGTATCAACCATAATTTCAATACAATACTGAAACTGAAAGTTACCAAAGAGGTTACATAAAAACTGATTTAAAGTCACTAACAGAATGGATTATTACAAAAATTAGAAAACTTCTTATTATAGGAGCAATGACATTTTATACAATCAAAGAGGCAGATGTCAATAGTGCGCGTAAAGTGAAGACACGAAACGTCCCAATTTGCACGTTTTTAGATGATGCCATCTCTTTTACTCACGTGGTTATTCTACCTTTAGAACTATTTTTTCGCGGGGACCTCTTTTAAGCGTTGATTACTGACAACCAAACATATTATTACAATATCATTGGATAGGAGTTTTTTTTGCCCAGAGTATCGATGTAGATCAATGTAGGTACATAAGTAAGTGATTACAATAAACAATTTGAATTAGAACTGGTACAAGATTTTCTGGTTATAGGATCTAGTTACCTCATTATTATTTAAAAAAAAAAATTATTATCTAGATACCTCAACTAGAATAAATCCTGATAAAACGGTCCTTAAGAATACACACTCCACTAAGTGCTTTTGTAACAAAGTTTTAGAAGATATTAAGATTAAGAATGATTCTGAGAGGAGTATTGTAATCAGACTGATTTTATAAACTTTTCTAGATACAACAAGAGCGTAAGTGAGCTTGACCCCGTTAAGAGCTCACTATTCCTGAGTACGTAACCAATCATAGAGTCAGTAATCGGCAGCTGCATTCCGACACTCGCAGACCGCGTGACAGCCAAAGTACCAGTGATCTTTCAATTATTATACTCAATTCTGAAGCGGCAAGGCCGAGACGATTCCAAGATGATTGTTACTCACTTATATCAGATTAGTGAAACAATATCGTACTCTAGTACTGTAGTATTGTCGCGCGGCAAAATTGTAAGAGGGGGTAAATTTATGATGATATTTAAAATCATTGACCAGCCATATGCAAGATAGCAGGTAATTGAAGGAGCACCACGAGAGATTCGAACCACGGTGTGAGTCCCTCGTGGTGCAAATAGACGAACGCTCCATGCTGTATTGTTTCATCGTAAATGTGATCTTTGTATCCTTAGGTAAGTTATCGTAACGATCAGAATTGAAAACATTTAGTTGCTCTTGGTCTCAATAGTATATTGTATTTGAATTTATTGTCAGATTATGAATAGATAAAGGAGTTGATGCTTACAAAAAGAAACGTAAAGAAATCATTAAAAAAGGACCTATAGTTGGTCAATCAAAGTTCAGCTGTTACCATCACCAAATAAGTAAGCAACACTTTCTACAGTACCTAAAGAAATAATCAGTCACGTCTCACTTAAGCATTCAAAGGAGCACTGTCGAAAACCAATAATAAACAATATCAAAGTGGAAGTAAGCATGCGGCACATGACAGTACCATAAATACAATGATGTACAAAGCCGCCTTTGAAATTAAAACTTGACCACACACGATACTATGAAATTTAAATTCAAGAATAGGTCGATACTAAGAGTAAATTTTATAGCTATATTCGTATATTTAAGATGTTGATGTTATGCGTAACTACCAATTCTGAAAATATCCGACGAAAATGGACACTTGTTTGGAAATTAGAACAAATTTTAAGAAATTTACAATATTTAAGTTATAAAAGCAATGATATTATAAATTTACATAATATTCGAAAAAAATACATAGTATGAATGAAATTATTATTAATCAATATCTAATACAATAATGACAAAACTAGACGGACAAGAAATCGTTTGATATAGCCGAAGTTAAAACCTTCTCAAAACTAGAATAACAAAACCAAACGCCCGAACAATTCTTCTAGAGAAAAGCTCAAAATAAAAACCAGTTTGTATGAAGCGTATAAAAATGAAAGGCGTATGCAGAAAATAGGTACCTATAAAGGGAGATCGTACAAGCCGATAACAAACATGGATGCTGGAAAACAATATATTAAATAGACGAGGCAATATTGAGCTGCGCTGAGAACTTGCTATTAAACTGAGAAAAATATGAACATGATTCACGCGATAAAGTATATGAAAAGGATAGGGAAGGGTATAAAGTAGAAGGAATTCTGGCTTATAATAATAGATTTAAAGGATGAGAACCCTACGGATTCCATGACCCTTTAAAGTATGAATAAAATTGAATCAACGCACAGCCTAAGCCGCAAATCCTAGAGAAATGAAATTTTGAGGGCGTGTTTTAAGTTAGATGTAGGTTTAAACTAAGAAGTGGTATCCCAAAATTTGTGGGGTTAAATACTTAAATAGGCATTGAAAGTTTGTAAGTGAAATCTTATGCAAACGGGCGCAAGGAGTATCTTACATATTTATGTGTGATGATATGGTTCCAAAATGTAAATGAACACGAAGCGAACTAAAATACGTGTTATTTGAATGAGTGCTATCAAGATGTAATCACAATACTTGGAAATGAAGAACAAACAATCCCTTTATTGAAATGCAAACAATCGTTTGCACAAATATTGTTAAGATAACAGAGCATACACATAGAGGACATTATTTCAAGGGATGTAACTCTAAACTTGTACCAATATTCAAATTGAAAGATAAGATATTTTTAAAATGGGATATGTGGAATTGAAAAGAGCTGTGTTGGCCGAAATGTTAAATAAAATGTTAACGCAGTGATACCACACCAAGTGAGAAAACCTGAATAATGGCGTACCTACTGGAAAAGACGAAGGTAAAGGCGGCAATAGACTAAGTTATATAGATGTTCGGTGTGGTTGTTAGAACATCTACTTCGGAGACCCTTCTGGGAAGACGTGAGCTTATGTCTAGCTGTGATTAAAACCACATTGATAAAGTGTCGATCAAAACATAAAAAAATTTCAAATAAAACCCCAGCGATAAATATTACGTTTCAATGAAGGAGGGTTTACAGACGCAATCTTAATTAGTAAAGTACAGATTATCTGTTATTTTCTGTACAGACTTGAGAGTGGCTATCTTCGAATCTACACGCGTAAACACACCATAGAATAGGTCCATAAACGGACCGGGAATCATTTGCATACTGTCTCATGCAGACTTATTTAGGATGTGCGTGAAGTCGTTTTAAGTTACTGCTTAGCTTAGACATCAGATAGTGATCCATACTTTTACACCGTTTGTAATAACAAACTACCCACTAAGGTATGTGCATGTTTAAACGATGTCGAAATTCGATCGCGTATTTGGTGTAATTTGTAGCTAGAAATGTGTTCATCCGCCATCTTTGGAATACAACCACAACTTGCTTTCGAAAAAGCATCCACAAATTTTGAGTCACGATAAAACGCAAGGTCATTCGTCAGCGTTTGAACGTATCAAAACCTAGTGTACAGTAATTTAAACCTAAATTGGACATTTTTTATTTTTTTATTCATTCTTCGTTGGATATTCCCTTACCTCAATAAGTAAGTATTTATTTTAGACACAATGGGGTTTTTTTGTATAGCATTTCGCTTTATTTAATAAATAGACAGAACGCCTAATGAAAAACTCGTCAACAAGAGCTTTAAAGTAGGAAAGAAATTCAATTTCCTTTAGTTAATGGCACTGTCATTACAAAGTAAGTTGAAGCAATTTTCTTTTAATGTTCACCTTCGCACATATTTTATATTAAACATTATTACTTTAGCAGGATGCTGTGTGATAACATCGATATTAATATTAGAATGTTGCCATTAGGAAAATATTGAACTTCTCGATATTTTTATGATTATTTTATTATACGTAGCTTATTTTATTATTGGTAGCTTAACATCCTTAGCGCTTACTTTCTTAATGGAGATGCTTCTAAATATTCTTTCTTTTAATATCTTAAGCTAAGTCCACCAAAATCCATTTTCTATTAAATCCCAATCCAAATTTATTTTAGCAAACAAAATATCAAAAAGATAAAAAACACACAGAAAAGAACCATCTGCCCCATTATCAAGACCAAAATCACTATATCACTAGCAAACAGGTAGCATTTACTTTATAAACGGTCCTAACTAGGAATCCGTCCATCGCTCTAATATCGTATAACTTACAATAAACCCCTAGAAATCGCTCTAAATGTTAGTTGCATGTAAATTCGTATCGTAAGTCCTGAAAACACAGCGTTATAGCCTTTTAAGGGGCATATAACATTCCTTTTGTACGGCTAAGTTAGGGCTACCAACTTTGAGTTCATCAAGGGCACAAGACCACTAGGTATTTTTTTCATTTATTATCTGCATATTACATACATACACATGCTTACGTCTGTATTCCCCGAAGAGATAGGCAGAGATTAGGGTGTACTAATAGTTCATTCACATTTCGCAAGTTATGTTTTAAGTCCCATGTAAAACGGAGCGAGCCTATTGCCAAATCCGGAACTATTCCTGACTTCAGGCTGGTGGGAAATTGCAGATGAAAAAGAAAAACTCAATAAAACTGCTTAACCCGGGGACAGAACCCAAGGCCTCGAGTTACACAGTAGCGCTAGCGATTTTTTTTATTGAATAGCCAACGTCTTAAATGATAGTAGAATAGGTCTCATTCTAACATAAATTTTGTTAACATTAATAAAACGAAGCAATAAGTCTCCACTCCTCGCAGTTCTCACAAACATTGTTGCAATAATTAAAATGACTCGCCAGCCCTTTTCCAAGATAGTTAAATAATGCAGCATGCTGGGCATGTAGCGCGCAAAGTTATGTGTATAGCACCCTGTTTTATTACGGCAAGTGAAGACACGGAATACGTATACATATGGCGGTATTAATGATTTAACAGGAGCTTTGCACAGGCCGTTAACTTGATACTTTAATTGTCCGCTTGTTTTACGAAGCAAATTCGCTGTTTGAAATCTATTTTAAGATTTAAGAGGTGGCAAGCATTCGGCATTCGGATAGAAAGTCGTTTTTAGCAGAATAAAAAAAAAAGGAAGAGGTTATCAATTCGACTGTATATTTTTGTAATTTTTTTTACCTTAGATCTTTGACTGGGTGAACCGATTTCGATGATTATTTTTTTGATAATGAACGCTTGGTTAGTAAATATAGAGATCTTGGGCTGTAAAGACAGACCTTATATCGTCGTTGCGCGTTCAAAAGTAGCTATGTGTTTTTACACACTTTAAGAGACGCAGAAAATGACTTTCTCGAAATATTGCCCGAGTATTCAATAAAAAATATTACTCCTATTGATACATATAACAAAAGTACATAGTTTTTATTATATTAATGTTGGATAGGTATTATTATTAATAATGACAAAATTAAACATTACTGGAAATTTTGATACAGAGTTCACGAAATACACATAGCGACTTTTGCACGCGCAACGACGATATGTAGAGCTATGTAAAAAGCTATGCTTTGAATTAGACCAAATCTCTTTTACATCACAAAACAAGGTGGAAGGAATAAGAATGCAGGCAGAAACAAGTAAATGTAAGTATAAAAAAATAGAAGCTTGAATCAAATGTAGGAAATAGCAACAGGTTGTTCTAAGTAATTACCTAATTAACGTGTAGTCGGATGCTACATTTGTAATTTAAATGGGTGTAATTTGAAATGTACGCACGTGTATTTGTCAATGTAGATTGCATCCTATTAAATGCATTGCAATGCATATTTTAAAGAGACAAGTTCTGGAAAGCTTTAGTTAGATATATTTGGATAAGAAACCAGCTTCGGCCCGTGACTTTATCTGAGTTATCTTGTGTCAGATAAACAAATGTTAATTATCTGATACAAGCACTATGTGAAGTTTCAGAACAATCCGTTGAGCTTATATGACGCGTTCATAACATGTATGGATAACTTAAAACACCGGGCACTTTTGAAAAAAACACCTAGACACAAACCCTCAAATGATACGAAGACACCGTTGGTCTTGTGGTCAGTATACCTGATTGTTAAACTTCGTGTCGCGGATTCGATTCCCGCGTCAGGGCATACATTTAATATGATGAGCACTTGTGTTTTCCTTGTGTCTGGTACTCATAGTAAAAGCTTTGCTTAGTTAGGGTCTAGGCGGTGTTGTGTGATAACGCCGAATACTATTTATTGATTTTTATATTTATACAAAACAAATAAGAACTCATACATTTATCTCCGCTTCACAAATCTGCTCATAGTATTCAAGTAGGTAGCCCAGTGAGAAAAGTTGGACACTAAATCTGCTCGCTGTCTCGTGTAATATGAAACGTCGAAATAATTCAGCTGTAATTGGGATCGGATGCCTTACAAGGCAAAAACTCAATGAAGGAATAAGGGGCTTTATGTCGAACGAACACCCGTCTACCTACGCGGGAATCTTAAGGGATTTAAAACTAGGTACTTACAACCATATACGTGTGAGGTTTTTTCAGACACTGATTCAAGTTTTGAACTTCCGCGATTAGGTTAGATGCGTTTTTAATTCACCCAAAAATTATGTTTAGGACTATCAGTATAAAATTGAGTGAATGCTTGTATTTTTTTTCAGGAACCTAACTCTATCCCAAATAAAAATAGCCTTGACCCTTGCAATATTATGCACTTGACTAAGCAAAAAAAAAAAAAATGGCATTATTTAAAAAAAAAATTTTGAAATCATAATCATAAAAAATCTTTTATTTTGGAACTGTTTTTATTTTAGCAGTCATTTTATTTATTTGTATCTATCGACGACATAGAAGCCATGACTATAGGTATAGGGTAAGCAAATAGTCCTAAACCAATATGTGAAGGCACTCAACATAACACTACAAATCTCCATCTGGTAAATACTTGGTAAGAACTGCAATCGTCCCCATAGTTCTATGGTAACAATAACGGTGCGCGAACGTTTGTTTTCGCACGACGCGCACCTATACATTATTTATAAGTACATCCATTGCTTTTCCGCCATTCCGTGCTTTTTTCCCCAGACCACCCAGCGTATATCGATATCTTTGTACCTAGATCGGTTCGATAAGGTCTTTAATATTAATCTCTTTTCGAAGTTTCCTTGCAAGATTGCTATCTGTTCTCCTTTTGACTAAAATATCGCATTGCGTGTTTAATGTACAAAGGCTTACTATTCAACATCTAAGCCTTAGTGATAAAGGAGAATTTTTACAGCAATTCACGATGGTTTTGTACGAAAAAATTTAAGAAAATATTAAGTATATAATAGTTTCTTTTTTGAAAAACTGCATACAATTCTTTGTATCTTCAAAGTGAAGTCGCAGCGAGAAGAATATACTACAGACATAATAGCAATAAAAATGTCAGCGTGTAATTTCTTAATAGATAGCTTCTTATTTTACTGACCGACTACATTTCCGTTATACATTTCTGGATAGGTACAAATTAAGCGTCATAAAATCAAAAATTATGATTTGAATTGGAGTTTTTGAAGGAACGTTTTGTGTCCAAAAATACACCTAAAAATTAGGTAAGATCTAACAAAGGTAAAGCAACATGAAAAGATCTATTCTATGGTTACCTGAATCCTAATCCCATAGTAATACCACCATAACCCCGACTTTAGCTAACCCACAGGTTAGGCAACCAGAGGTCCCTATGATATCGTATCCCAACATCCCTGCAACGTGACTAATTAAACTTATAACAGGGATCTGATAGTCTTGCAGACATCAGGTGATAGTCGAATAACGGTACTATAAAAGGTCAGAGAGCACAAGAAAATTTCGTCTTATATTTCTTAGAATCTTGTAACAGAAGGTACGCCAGACTATTAATCTTTTTGGTAAACACACTTTACGATTTCCAGAATAATACTTATACAAGTCCAATGTTCATTGTAGTAATAAATTAGTTGCGGTTGAAATGACAATAAAACTCGAAAAACCTCTTTGGATAATCTAAACGCACAGTAGCAACCGGACAGAACGCATGGACATAATCAATTCAACACCGGCGGAGAAGCATTTGCTTAAACAACCCATACGTAGGCATTCCATCCATAACACGACTTATTTAGATATACGCCATATGTACTTAGGATTTAACTGGACACAATCTAGAAAACACCTTTAGAATAATTTGAAAGGTTGAAGAAAATGAGCTGTTTGAACATTCAGCTCGGAGACTTGTGGAAATTATTCACAATGCGATCGAAGCAAGAATGGAATAAATAATGTTTAATGTTTATCTATGATATAACTATCGAAGAAAAAAAACAGGTTTAGAAATTAATACAGTTTTGGAAGTGTCAATAAGGTCTCTTTTTGAAGCCAATAGATTTTATCTAGTTACGATGCATAAAAATTACGCCAGTGATCAGAGTGTAGCAGAGTCATTAAAGTTATATCGTCTTAGATTGCAAATATGACACAAGATAACCACCTGCATTCCATTCGAAATATATAATCTGAGATAGCAGACATTGTAGAGGCTAGACATGAATCAAACTATTCAATAATTCATAGTGTATAGTTAAAGCACCAGGTTGCTTGGCAAGCCCCCCGCGTAGAGGATTTTTCACTTGAAACTGAATAATCTACGGTATACATAAATTACTATACTAACCATTACTTTATAACAATTGCATCGGATATCGGAGTTACTCTAGTTATTGATAAATGAGACCTAACAGATGATAATAATAAAAAAACTGGCACAGAAGACTTAAATATTGTTAATGTAATACATTTTACAATACTTACGATTGACATGGTTGATATAGTAAGGGCCGATCTGAGGATCATAGGCCTCTTCCCACCCGAGTGGCAACTCATTGCCGATACAATCCGCGAACGTCTGAGGTTTAGTGTATCTGAAACAAGAAGAACGACATTAATATTGAGAAGAAGTAATTACTTAAATAAGTCAAGTTCTCGATACCTTCAAGCGAAAGAGCTACTTATCAGAACAATATAATAGGCACGTAATTACGCGCGGGTACAAAACTTATCTACAACCCATCATAATTACAATGCCCCTGCAAAAGACGTCGTTCATCACAAAGACGATAATGGCCAAAAACATTGTAAATATAATTGCAATCCAACAAAAAGCAGGTGGTATGTAGATGCAAGTACTAGGCGTGCAGATAATAAAGGTGGTTGTGGCAGAGAATAATTAATGAGAGTCGATGCGGGCGCCCGGGAGCCGGGGCCTGGGCGTGGTACACTGGCGCCATGGCCTGCTCCACTTGATACGAGTTTCGACCATGATTCACAGTCAAGACCAGTCCAGCAACAAAAAGCCGACCAACGATTTCCGATGGTGACGAAATGAACCGCGTCTCATACGCATCCCACTTAACGGTTTTCGTGCATTTAATTTGGCATTTATACGGTAGTTGGTTATTAAATAAGATTCCTCAGTTAATTGGCCACATTTATGTCCAGTTTGGCGTACGTGCAGCTTTTGGAATCGACGCTTTTTGATATTTGCGTGATAGTCGTTTACCGTTTGTATGTTGTTTTACAGTAAGCTGTGGTGGCATGTGTAGTCGGATTTGTATTGAATCGGTTCGCCACTATTGCACTCAATCTAGGTTGCGAATTTAACAAGTTTAAAGTAAACATAATCCTGAATTATTTGTTTTTTCCACGCTTGTCCTAAAATTTGATATGCAAGCGCAAAAACAAAAAGGGTAGAAGAATCCTCAATCAATGGAAATTAGATGGCCCTTCCGCACGGCTACCGAATGCGGCGTCCATTTCAAAACACGATCACTCTTATCGAGGTGAGGGGGATAGAGGGCGCGTGCGTGTGCGCATCCAATGCATCGGCGAGAGACAGAGACAACATAACATTACGTGCAGGAGTGAGCGAGTCTGTTGCCTTTACAATGTTGCTTCATGGTGGAACAGCAAAACCAGTCCTGTCAGCGGGACGTCAAGACGAGTCGAGTTCTCGGAAACGGTGACCCGTGTCACGGAATCCCTAGCCGCATACAACTGCGACTCGTATATACACACCCACACACACAACTGTGCAATCAAACCTATTATGACAGAATTTTCTTTACAATTATCAAGACAGAACAGTGATTTTTGCATAAAAACATTTAATAGTATTAGGTACTTATAGGCAGAGGTAGATAACGTCGAATATCGACCGGGACCCACTGGTACTTCATTCTACTTCTGGTCTAAGAAACCTTACTCAACCCGAAACATGGAGTCACTATGTGAAGTGGAATCAGTTTCTACCCTGAGGTCCCACCTAAATCATTCAACTCTTCATTTGCGCCATGGCCTTACCTCTCTTGATATTGTTGCTTATAGCTTAGGTAACACATGGGTAGGGTGTTTCTGGTGACATGATCACGAAGAGTCATGACTTTCTTTCGATGTTTTACTTTGATAGAAACAAAGTTGACATCAAAATTGCACCGTCTATTTTAATAAGACACTGTGTTTCGCGCATTTCTCAGAATTCTAATAGAACTTTTATGATTAGCAATCAATACGTATAAAAAAACATTTAGGTAATGAATTGCCCTATTCAAATGATACATCTGAAATTGAAATATGATGTCAGTAAAGGTATATCAACGCCATCTACCGAATACCATCCGAATCGTGATGCTGACAAGCTTACTCACAATCAAACACACTTAAACCACATCTCTGTGACACACTAACCTTTGATTTTAAATTCTCTGCTTAAAATATTATGTAGGTACCTAAATAAAATGTTTTTATGGGATATTTCTTGATAACAAACATTTAAAAGCATTGACAAGGAGTACAAAAAATATAGCGACCTAACAGTAATCCAACGATAATGTTATGATCCCTTTGTGTTTTATTCATAAAATAGTTTGATCTACGATTGTATTTTGAAGTTCTTCGTACATTATGAAACGTAAAAAAAAAGTGATTATTTCTTTAAAATATTGAACAGGCCTAATTATGAATGCAGAAATGATGTTTTGAATTATATCGATTAATGTGATCGAATAAATCCGCAAGCGTTTGTGTCGTGTGATATGTCAGTGCATCTCGGTCTTATTGGAAAATAGCGCGGCAGAAGGCCAATGTACCGTCCGACGCCATCCGCAAATAGAAACACGAAGGTTGCCGCCCGCTTTGGACTATTTTGTTACATGCTACTGCAGATTCCACTCCTGATACCCCAAGCCCAATTGCAAATCTCACAAATATCGTCAAAAATAGAGGTCCCAAAATACTTCCTTGAGGACTTCAAAACTTCTAAGTAGGTAGTAACAAGAATTCCCAAACCACATTCCAATTTTGAAAACTCAACGATATCCCACGACAGTGATTTAGTATGATAGGTACGTGCGCGACGAATAACGATTCACTTTCTAACAAAATTTCGCAAGCACGATGACCAAATCCTGGATTACGACAAACTTGGTGTACGTCTGAACGGAGGCGGTGCCACGCTGTCTCACACATATCGACCGACCCACAGACAGACACGCACACCTACTAATGCTCTATAAATACCGCAAAGGAATATTTTAATCCGGATGGCCCGTTTAATGTACATTCCTTGGGCTTCAGAACAATCTCCATTTTTTTTTTATTCTGATCGTTTTCCCTGCGGGCCATTGCTCCACTTTGATTTTAAACTGCAGCAAGTTTATCTGTCATCTCTAACTGTGTCAGTAGACACGGTTAAGGATAACAGTGTTAAGTGAATAGCCTGGTTATACCTTACAAAGTTACTAGTAAATTCTTTACTCATGAAGTCATTTACACATCGCTGAGCATACAATTAAATGTACAATGTACTTTTATGTTCTGGTTAAATAGCATAAGCTCATGGACAGGAAGATTACACTTTCCGTTGTCCAAAAAAGGAATCGCGTTAGGGTCAACGTGATTTCCTCTCGCATTCCAAATGACTGACACATTGCTACACAGCAGTTATAATCAAATTAAACACAACTTGCAATCGATTCGACGAAGCATGCCGACCGGATGATCCAATACTTGAATATAAAATTTCGTATCTGAATCGAACCGTGCATTAAAGTAACCACATATAAACATTCTTCGAGCGTTACGTCACGATCGATCAGGGTATTTATCCCCAAAATTGCTACGGCGATCGTTCGAAAGTGGTAATTATGTCGAGATGGCAAAGACGCTCGCTCGAGCATATAACGTGACGCCATGACGTCACTCGTTATTCGATCATTGACAAACGACATTCCATCACCTAATGTGAACTGTATTTGAGACGCACGTCACGTCACGCCACCAAGGTCTCATGCTCGTCTTGGGATTGGAGAACTTAAACACATTAGTTATGTGCTCCGAGTTGAATAATAAAACTCACTCGTCGATTTATTTACATTGGAAACTTTAAATTCCACTTACGAGTTGGTAAGGCTGTATTATATTCGCCCCGATTGACGCGTCGCTTTATAAAATCGTCATCCATTAGGGCGATTGAGTGTGCTCGCAAGATTGAACGTTGCACGACGCCGTCTGTCGAAGTGAGGGACGGACCAGAAGCGATTGCATAAACACTGAATATATAGGGTTTCCGTTTGAATCACGCTGCATACCAGCCGCCTTCGTCACGCCGGCAGCCGGCGCGTGCGACACACTATCATGAGTATCACGAACCGCTCACAAACATTCGATAATACGATACCTAGTCTAACAACGTCAAGCAATGACGGATTGCTCCACTTTTCTTTGTAATAGCGCCGCCACTCAGGTATTTCTAATTGATATTGCACTGCAGTCACTCCCATTCTTATTTGAATAATAGCTGAGAATATTGGGTGCCATTAATCTCAACAAAATTTTAAGTACACGCTAGTTAAATATTCAAGTATTTCTCCGTATCCACGCCAGACGTTATGGTGGTACAGTTAACGGCAATATTTATGTGTCTACAATCAAAATAGCGACCGGTATTTCACACAAGCAGTAAAACCATTTCAATAATTTATTTCGCTGCGCAAATGAACGTTCAGAAAAATAATACTTATCAACCATACTTCTAACATTAAAAACGACACATTATGCAAATATGTATAGTAGCCGAAGTAACATGTTGTGTAGTGGTTGTGTAGGAAAGCAATAATTTAGCGTACACTACACGAACGGATATCGACTTCGAAGTAACTAGGTATGACAGAAATGTTGTTAATGGTACCTCAGCAACTTGACGAGTGCACAAATGATACTTTCCCAGCGGTAGAAAGTCAAACATTAGGCACTTCGGCGGCTCCATTCACATCGGCTTATTATTAGAGTTGGACTGTGAGCTGAAAGTGCAACATGGAGGATATCAAAGCACTTGGAATGAATGGCGCCTCGCGTCCTCACAATGTTTGTTGAGAACCAAATTCCTCACTCCATTGTTTCGTGAATGACCGATCGAATGGAGCCGGCTTGCAAGTAGGTAGGTATGCAAGCGATTTTAACAGTGATATAACATTGTTTCGTGTACTCGTTAAAGTAAAAGTTCATTGCCAAAAACATTTTGAGACAAGTTTACTAAACAAAAGTATTGTTCTTAAAAACCTAACAGCCTATATGGTTAGTTTTAATTATTGGTTGCTGAAATAGAATCAAGCCCCGACATTAATTCACTTCACCGAAACCTTCATAAATATGTTAAATGCCAATCATTATTTTATCACAAATTATTATGATACCACGAAACCTAAATAACTTTAAAATGAACCAAAACCCGCTGACACAAATGGAACTTAAAAGTACCAAAATCTAACACTTAATCGTTATAAGATAAATACAGGTGATTATGCATACCAAACAGTTTGTAATCGATAAGTACCAAAATCGATAAGTATTACGACTCCACAAGGTATATATTGGCGTGAGATATTGTTTTATTATAGTGCCATGTCGCATATTTCGCCCACACCCAAACTTCAGGTCGCCAACAATTTATTCAAAATCAAGGATTTGTGCCAGTTCGCCTCTGAGAGCCTCCGTTTATGGACACAAATTAAAACATTCTCAGAATTAAATTTGCCACAGGATACTCTTAATCCAGTGAAATATAATACGAAATGTTCAAAGCAATTATAGGATTGAACAACAGTAGTCATATGTCACGCTTCATCATCACATTGAGCTATATTAGGTACGCAATATTTTGAAGGTGCACCATCGCTTAACATCATCGCTCACAAGAAAATATTGATAATGGTCACCTTAATAACTGCGTCGTTAATTACTTTACCATCTAAAAGATATTCCATTAATGAATATGCCAGTAAATAACTACATTAATTTTTATTAGACATTTTTGAGTCAGATAACGGTAGATGTGTGTCGTACCGACGAAACGAAACCAAACTTTGGACATCATTATAATACGGCCAGAAAAGTTTATAGGAGGGAATTTTAAACAAGCAACATTCTTTACTAAAAACGTCCTCCTACGGTAATCAAACAGCTTTATGCAAATCTAGCAAATAGTTATTCAATTTTATGACCGAAGTATATTGACGATTTATCAACATTCCCTATATGGGCGGACAAACGCGCAGAAATTCCATCCGAGCCATTCCACAGCCCACTATGTCGACGCACCATATTTTGCAAGCTTATCATTTTACTTATGCTAACTTTCAAACTAAGTAATGGTGACTTTGACAATACGCATTAGGACTGTCTTGCAATTATGGGAGTTTTTAGACACAAACCTAAGATTTAAAGTTCAATACATGTACAAAATCTATACAGATAAATAAAATCGGAGTGTTCGAGTTTGTAATTCCAAAATTACAGCTTTTCTCTAAATGCAAATGAAAGTATACACACTACTGACACTGAAAAACCAAGGTTTAAAATTTTTCTCTGTCTGTCTGTCTGTCCGTCTGTCTGTCTGTCTGTCTGTTTGTTTGTTCCGGGTAATCTCTGAAACGGCTGGACCGATTTTAACGATACTTTCACTGGCAGGTAGCTGATGTTTCAAGGAGTAACTTAGGCTACTTTTATTTATTAAAAATATTAGGGTGTCGCGACGTGAAGCATGAAATTAAATCTACGCGGGTGAAACCGCGCGGCACAGCTAGTACTAACATACGTGCATAACAATGAAAAAGTCTTTACAAGTAGGCAAACAACTGCTGTATGACGGCATACAGATAAGAGAGGAATGCTAATTATTTTGATTAGAAACGAGAGCACCGCCGCCTTTATCGCATAGGTACTTATACAGATACATTTTGAAACATGCGTGATTTTGAATACATTATCTATTATTACTAGCTTCTGCCCGTGACTTCATCGGCGTATAATAGTTACAATTATTCATCTTCAAAATATAGACGATCCTCCAGTTTATTCCAATGACTGTCTCTAATATTAAGCATAAGTATTTGACACACCAAAAATCTTTATCGTAAAACAGAACATCGTGACGGAACCTAGTATGCATCTAGAGAGTTTCGTTCTGTTTTGTTTATGGCAAAAAAACCATTCCCAAATAAGTATCTATACATATTATTTTGTGGTGTTGAAATTAAAATGAATCTGAATATTGTGTGGCGGCGCAGAGTCGACGTATGTCTGTGGTATAAAATCGCCAAGGACATATTTATCTCTGAGGAATGCGTAGAACAAACAATGTTGTACCTACGTTATTTTGCGTCTGTTCGCCACGCGCCGCACCCCACAGTAAGGGGCATAGAACGTTTTATATCTTCTATTAATTTTAGTTACTACACTGCTATTTATAAATCTGTTCGTATTATACTTGGATTGATTTTGTCTAGCGTCAAAGTAAGTTAAGATTACTGTGTCAAACGGCGATGAAGAAGATTAACCAACCAGAAGAGAACTTGGAAAGTCTCGAAACCGGTGGGCATATAGATTTCAAAAAGGGAATGACGCTCTTTAATCTGTTTGTGTTTTAGAAATCTTATCGTCTTCTTCGAAGTGCTTGGAACTGAAATCACGCAACTTCGAAGCAATTCTGCCCACTCAATTAAGATACTTACAAGAAACGCAGTAAAATGCCCAGCCCCTATGGCGTTACCTCGGCGTTACGCTTGAAGGAGCTCGTGTACTGCGTGGGAAGCATACGCTTGGGTTACACAATCTTGTGAAGATACCTTCTTCACACACTATCAATGTTACACTTAAAATGTACATTATTTTAAAAGTCCACTCAATAATAACAATACTACAAAATTAAATGATATTTTACTTATTTATTCATCCAACGTGATGTACACGGACAATGATAATATTAAATTAGCCATCACGACACGCATTGGCCTACCGAGGGCATGCAAATCGCATTGAGGCATTCCATCGCATACATGCGTTTCTCACATTTATTACCCGCACCAATGTGGGCACGAATAGATTCATAACGCAGATTTCACTCGTAACATAGAATTATGCATTAACGATCAACGGAACCCAACGCTCTGGTATGCGAACCGAACAATGTACCAGCGGCGCAGTGAAACTGCATTCAACCGATACAATTAAAGTAATAAACACCGACGAGGCGAACCCAGGTATAAGTTCCCATTCGCTCGTTAATCGACGCTATCATTGTCTTCCCCGCTTCCTTGCTTAACGACAATGAATAGGTTTTCCTCACAATGCATAGCTGTTGAATACTCCTCTGTATTTAGCTTTTTGCTTATATTTTTTTACTCCCTCATCTAGTCACATATCACACTTGCCTCGACATATGCGAACACCGCAAAATGCCCATTCGCACGCAACATCTCGTTAGTGACGCGTATATGTGATGACACTTAATACCGTAAATGTATTGCCTCTGTCCAAACGACACCATAAAGATCTTTGTCTTGTTAAAATTGCCATATATCGAAATTCAAGGGCAAATATTTTGTTATTAACGAGCGATCTCGCGACGTCAAAATGAGACGATTACATCTACATGTAAAAAGTGGTTCTACTTAGCCGACGACATTCTTGTGGTAGGTAAATAAATGCATTCTACTGCTAGAAGCTTGCCAGTTCGTAAGTGAATAGCTGATGTGATGGAGGGCACATTTTTCATAGTGGAACGTTTGGGTTCCACGTATAAGGTTAATAGCGTCGTATGCGCCCGAGACGGCTGGTTATTTTTAGCATTAATAAATTGGCTTAGGGACTCGTTTTATTGTGTGCGCGTTTTGCACAAGTGGATACTAGCATTACTAGCGGGTCGGCCGACGACGGCGAAGTGACATCCGCGGTGCTACCGCTGCTCCACACAAATTCTAGGTCAATTTTGAACTGTCGTTGCTCTTTTACTATCCACTTCGCATTCTTTTCAAAACAATGCGCTAAGTAGGTAATTCTGTGCCGTCTCATTGAGCACACAATTAGCTCCAACATTTTGCACAGTAGAACGTGGAACTAAAATTTTTCATTATCACAAATATGAGTGCGAATGATGATAACGACTAAAAACAAACGGAAATATACAGTCACGTTATGTTTTGGTGCTCTTAGTTGCCAAGTCAGTGAGCACAGCTCAAATATCATGGTGTAATGCAGATTGCAGACCGTATGGAATGCAGCTTGCCAAAAGGTTCAATAAAAATTCCACTTTATATTTCCTGTGTCAAGTCAACGGCAAATTTTATTGCAGTGCCAATGTACCTACCAGTCCAAAATCTCAGTGCCTTCTTAACTTAACTTGAATCAATTCAATCCACATTCACATTTTTATGCAATATTAGCTCAGCGTTAAATTCGAACGTAAAATCGAATATAGCAAATATTTTCTTGCACGACTACATTCACTGCTTGTAGCTCGATTCGAAATACAAAACTATATTTTATTTGAATAATTAAAGTGTTGCACTTTGCTTGATCATGCTCCAAAACTGAATTTACATTAAACTTCTCGTTATTATCGTGATGCTAAGATGTTCAGCATCCAATCACTTTAGCGAGGATAGGCATATCAAAGTCTTGCATATAACACATCCTCTTTGTAACTAATGGTGATGCATAAGGTCCTCTCGCCCCAGTGATGGGGAGTAACAAGACCGCTAATTGTTAGGCTGTTTACCATCACCAGAGTGATAATTGAACGTTTTTAACTGTAACCATGCATCTTCGTGCAGGTGTGGAACTTTTAAGGTCAACTTTTTAAGACAATGATGCAGGTGTCATCAAGCATGGCAAATAGATACGACTAGAGACATGATCGGTATTTAATAGGGATGTGTGCAGCACCTGCAGCTCGGTAAGGTGGTGCGGGGGGTGTGGGGAGGCAACGGCGCGCTGAGGGGCAAGGGGTGTGCGCCGCTTTAGAAAGGCGCGACCATCGCCTCAGGCCCGGGCCGCATTCTACGGCCTGTCATTCACACCGCGCGAGTTGCCTATGCATTGCATTCCATCTCCCACCGCGCTCACCACGCATCGCCACCGTACACACACGTGCACCTTACGAAACCACCGACCGCACCATCGGCACAACATGCCACATTCGTATTTAACACATAAACGCTTCATCGAATTATTTCTGCGCCAGTTCAGTCACTAACATTGCTGTGAACCAGTTCCGTGGCCTCATTAGTCTCGAACCGACATCGACAGTGCCGCTCACCAAACATGAGCCAAATGAAAACAACACCACAATACGCATTCCGAAGGATAACAAATGATAACCATAATTTGTGTTTAGTTCATTTGTTGTCACTAAATTGTGGAATGTCGTGTGAAATCGAGGTTGTTGCGCATAGTTTCCGCTAGAGAGCGACGGCGTCGCGGCGAGCGAACACTTTGTTTTTCACGATTTAGTCTATTTTAGAACTGTGTTTAGCACTTGTAACTCAAACACGACTTATTATGACGTTTCCACCATCTATAAGTATGATCACAACACTCAAATTCAATCAGAAAACGTTTGAAATCGTAATGGAATGTAAAGTTTTGACATGGGGCTCTTACGGGTTAACACTTCTCTTTGGAAAACTTACCTGTCTCGCGGGTCGATCCACGTCGTTTTTCTACTGTTGTGATCGATGAAATACAATTTGCCGTCAAAGTCCCTCGCATATTCCCATCCGTCGGGCAAGGGTATCTCACCGTTTCGTCTCCTTGGCATATTTCACTGATTAAATCCATTCAAACGAATAACGAAGCACACTCGCGAACTAGCTACACGGCCATGTTGAATACCTCATTACGAGGTGTGACGTCACGCGGGATCGGCCAATGGCAGCGAAGGGCCCCCACGATGGAATGCGGCGCGTACGCGAGCGCGAACACACGGAGCGATTCTGTACGTCACTCGGTCGACACTAGAGATACACACGACCGCACCACGCGACCCCGCGTCGCTGACTGAAACCCGCCGAGTCGCCGCCACGTTATCACCGCTCATGATAATATTCACCAGCACCTACTGTATAAATGCATTCCTCAGCCACCTAATGTTTACATTACATACACTGCTACACACCGATGGTCTGCATGTACCGACCGACTGAGTGATGCCTCATGCCGTGTGTCGGACTCTGCGAAACGAACTGGCAATGTAAGCAAAAAGTAAGTAGGTACCTACCCATTCAATCTATTTACGATACCGCTGTATAAATATGTAAAGACGTCGACTATATGTATAAAGCGCATTCCACAGCGTATGTCCACACTTAAACATATACGGGCTTACATACATTCTATAGATAGGCACAATGTATCCGTGATTATTATTAAGTTTCTTCATTGAACGTAGGGATTCCGGATAATCGGAAATTTTACTTTTAATTTGCAACTGTTTTTTATTTTTAAAGAATCGAATGTATTTCCAATCCATGATAAATCCAATTGAAAATTCTTAAATTGCAACAGAGTGGTCGGAGTGAAATAATTAAATATTACCCCACGAACAATCACTTCCGAATAATTATTGGTCGGCACAAATTCAGAATGCCTTGGTCAAATAAGTCAGCAGGTAGAGTAGAGATCAGCTAAACAGCAACTTTATTATTTGTACGGAGTACGTCGAGTCGTGTAGAAGAGCGCCACTACAGCCGCATTATTCTCAGCGTCGAACGGTTTCAATTATAGGAAATGGTACATACAGTATAAGGTTCAATGTCGTATCTTTAAAACTGACACTCGACGACGAGTGCGACGCTAAGAAACCATAGTGAATAACGCGACAGCCCACAATTTCTTACGAGCCTCCGACCGCCGTACCGCCCGGACGGAACCAGGAAATTAGAAAAAAATATCGACACAAAGGAAAAGTCGGTTACAATAACCTTTTTTAATAATACAATAGGCCAATCTTCACTCTATACAACACAGAAAACATTGTAATACCTATATAATAATTAAATTTACTACCCGTCTTGTAAGTGGCTATTTGATTTAGCTACGTGATCGCGTGCACCATGTATATATTATGAGGGTTATCAATGATATTAGATACTAGCTGTGACCCGCGGTTTTACCCGCGTAGAGTTAATTTGATGGGTGACCCGCGGAACCTTAATGGCTAAATAAATGTAGCCTAAGTTACTCCTTGTAAAATAAGCTTACTGCCAGTGAAAGTAACGTTAAAATCGGTCCAGCCGTTTCGGAGATTAGCCGGAACAGACAGACAGACAGACAGATAATATTTAAAAAAAAAAAATTTTTTTCATGTCAGTATTGTATGTACTTTCATATGCATTTAGTGAAAAGCTGTTATTTTTGAGTTACAAACAGACACTTCAATTTTATTTATCTGTATAGATATAGATAACGTTAAAAGAGGAGGGATGTCTTATTATATTATAGAGACCTTTATGTGAAGAAAACGCTGATTACTTATACGAGTACATACGACAATTATTTATCTTCCGCTCGCGGCTTCTCCCGCTCGGTATACAGGTTGTAGACTTTTACGAAAACAGTCAGAAACTAAACAAAGATAAAACGTGCCGTCTGTGGGCCCAAAGTATACCTAAGTATATAGGGTTGAGACTTTTTGGGCGCACATCTCTGGCACAGAGCACCGTAACCGTAACAAACGTAAATAAATTTTAATCATTTTATGTCTAAGAATATAATTTTACAACAAAACTAAATATTATATTATGTTCCAATAATCATCGAATCTTTAGTAACCTCTAACAGGTACACTTTACCACAATAGTGAATTGTAGGTATAACGACGAAAAAAATAAAAATAGTTAAGGTCTTTTTTTATTTATTTTTATATAGAATTTATTTATTCGCGCCGCGACCTACAAACAGGCAGAGACAGAATCATAAAAGGACTACTGCGCCTTTAAGGTCAGAGCTCATAACTCGTGACGGCACGTATAAGTAAGTAAACACGTAACGAATGTAGTCTCACAATTTATCGAAATCTTATTTTCTAAGCCTATCTACTTTGGCCGCTTGACTAAGGTACCTTTGAAACATTGTGAACAAAATTCTGCAAACGAGATTAAACCAATTACAATTTTATCGTGATGATATTTATACATGCATTTAAATTGAAAAAACTATTATTTTAGGCCACAAACAACATTTCTAAGCTAAGCAATAGGACGGTACAGCAATAGGTATTAGAACAAGCGGAATCTAAGCCCCTAATAAGGTTTAATTAAATACATAAACAGGAAAAACAGTCTTACATAACACATATTTCCACATATAAACTAAAATGTTTAATATTTACCCAATAAGTACCTATAATAGGTACCGATCGATCATGCTTTACAAATGGTAAAAATACGATCTTTTAAATTCATAGTATTCACTAAATTGGATGCGTCGATGTCAGTGAGAACAGGCGCCGTCACGAGTTATGAGCGTTCAACTTGAATGCTCAGTAGTCATTTTATGGGTCTGTCTCTATATGGCTATTTGCGAATAAAAAACATGCGCAGTTTCCCCCACTTTTCTCGGAGAACTTTCATACCTCGAGACGGAACCAGTAATGGTCGTAGGTACCTTACCTTGATAACGAGGTAAGTACTGGAACAATTTAAAACCTTCTGATATAAAAAAAATAATCTTCTCTTTCGTGCTCTCGACGATTTTTTTTACGAGGTTATGGACCTACCTCAGGGGTCAGCGAACAAACAAGTACCTAATACTAAATGATTCTAGTATGTAGGTAGGTATCTACACAAGCTAATAGCTATTTTTCATTCCACCAATTGTGCTCTGAAACGCTTAAGTCAAGAATGTTTACTAGAACATTTACAACGCAATCAACAAGTTCATAAATGCTAATAATTTTTTATGAATAAATAAATCACTTCCAAAATAAATCTGCAACCACAAAAAACTATTTCTGCATTTCTGCAACTGTCAATATTTTGTAATATTGGAGTTTTTTTTGAATTTGTACCATAAATTAGAATGATTTTGCATTTTTTTTATATTCTTATCCGTATTGAACCACAGGCTTTCGGTAAAAAAAATCGAGGCTAGCGTTTTGTAATTTTTCAGTGATAATTTTACTCAAATTAATAAAAATTTGGGGTGTTTAATACTCATAGTAGGTATTATAAAGCGACTCGTCATTTTGTTTAGCAAAACTCCATCTAGTGACTAATATAATAGCACAACAATATTACCTATTTTCTAACATATACCAATTACCTACTAGTTATCTAATATCACGGCTTAATAATATACTCCCAATTTTTTTGTTCGCATCGTGATTAATAAATAATATGACTATGAAGTCATGCATAAATAATAAAAATATTATGTAGTTAGGTTTCTTATAATCAAAATAATTATCGTCGGTACAGGCCATATAGAAAAAGATTGCCATTTATTTGACGGTACAAACTTCAGTCTGTCAATGTCAAAAACGTCAAAATCTAAAAAGTTACTTGACTTGACAACACGTTTTGTCAACACGAACATACGTATTAAAGTTTGTGAAATGGGAATAGAATTAGTGGAATTTAATTAAAATTTGTATTTTAGGGCTTGTGAAATTAGTTTATATAAATTGTGCACTTGAAGAATACGTAAGATATGCCTTCTAGTGACAGTGAAGACTTTGAGAGTGCAGATGAGGGCCACTTTAATATTGACAAAAAGGAAAGAAAAAAGCGTTTATCCTCATCAAATTACAGTGACAATGCATTAGAGACGGACCAAGACCATAAGGACAAACCAATTAGTGCCAGTAATGTTCAAAAATTTGAAGAAAATGTGGTAATTGCATCATTTTTATTGTGGATGACCATTTGATTTGTTCATAATTAATCTTTTACACCATAAATAGGGCTTTATGCTATCTCTTATTCAATAGATACCCTTTTATTGTAGGACTAAATAAACTGTCATATTATTAAATTAATAGTTTTATCAAGCATGGACGAAACAAATAAAATATTTCTTACTTATTAGTTGGCAACTAAACATATGGTACATCTAAGGGTTTATTGTTACTAGTGTCCATGGATGGTTAAAACTATAACCCCCTTCTAACAAAACATAGATTAAGATAGTCCTTGGTTTAACAGTAGCTCCATCAAAGACTGATCTCTTTCTGTGATGTAAACATTATTAAATGTTTATAAATGATATGGATATAGTTTTCTTAGATAGAAAAAAGTCTGTCTGTTCAACGGGATGTTCACTGACAGGTAGATGATGTTCCAATCAGCAACTTATGCTCCTTTTTTTGAATTAGGGTAAAAAAAATGCTGGTGAAACCGCAGGGCACAGCTAGTTGTACCATAATTCTTTTATTAATCACGTTACAGAAACAAGAAACGGATGGCTGGGATGACTTTGATATAGATGAAAATGAACCTGAAACACCGCAGGCTGTTATGACGTCAGATGTAAGCAAGGAAAAAAATAAACCACAAATTAAACCAGCACCGAAGCAAGAACAGAGCCAAGACACGGGATGGGGTGACTTTGGTGATTGGGGACAGGATTCTAGCTCTGCAGCAGTTCAAGTAAGGATTAAATTAACATAATTGTTATAATTTTACTACATTTATAGTTTCTAATTGAATCTAGTTTTACTTATATGATTTTTTGAATTTTCATAATTTTTTTGAGGTGGGATGGGGGCACTGTGCTGAACATATTATGAAAATGAAAATGATTTATTCAGTTTAGACCCTGGTATGGCACTTTTGAAAGTCGAAGAATTTACCACCGATTCTAAACTCTGCTAGCATCATGTACATTTCATTACATAGTAAACGATAATGTGGATGTAGCAAACGAAAAAAAAACAAAATTATTTATAATAGTGAAAATTGTATCTGCATAGTGAGATCCTATCGTCGTTGACTATATTCATTAGCCCAGTGACTCCATTCTTTATAAGGTAGGCAGAGGTTCACACTATAGTGTTGTTCATATTCATAGACTGCAGTATGCATCATGTGGACTCTATGCTTATCGGTAGGCAGGCCCTTATCTACACCTTTGTGGACACCAGTGCACAAGTATTGACACATTCAAATGTCGAGAAATGAGCTTGCGTTGAAGCTAGCTCAAAATGTTGATACTATTTAGGAGGTAGGTTGTCATTCAATTACAAAGATGGCGAATCAATACTGATAGTGAAAGTCACAGAAATTTCACCAAATATGTATTCAAATGTCGACAATGTTTCAACATGCAAAAACTTGTACTTGTACCAATACAATGTCCAGAAAAAAAAGTGCTTATTAAATTACATTTTGAATAAAAAATTTCAGGACCAGCAACCAAAACCAAGATCGTCCCAACCAGATCAAGATATGAAGACAGTAGCAGATAGATTGGCCGCAGTGTCCACTGAGCCAGCGTCCAGTGGATGGGGCTGGGGTTGGAGTGTGGACTCTTTACTGAGCACAGCATCTGCGGGCATCAGCACTCTTACCAGTCAAGTGTCACAGGTAATTTGTCATTATATGATTGTTGGTTCTCTCTTCTCTTCATCAATTCCTCATGACTGAGGGTCGCCACGAACAGCTCTCAGCGCCATGTCCCTTCAAATAATGTCACTCCATCTGTCTCAAGGTAACGAGAACAATTTCAGGTTGCTTACTTCTTGATTTTAAGAGATTTTGTGGCCGTGTGGTTGGAGCAGTTGCTACACAAGAGAATCGTTGTGTCCAGGGGATTAGATCAGTCGTCTGGTACGCAAGCGACGCAAGTTCGAATCCCAGCGGGGCCTGTAACAATGAGTTTTTATTAAAACTTATGTGCAGTGATTTCACACCACTTGTTTTACAGTGAAGAATGTTCGATCGAAGGTTCGTGAGGAAACCTGCATGTATCTGAGAAGTAATTCAAAGACGTATGTATAGGAGACGGCGATAGATTCACTATCTGTCACATTGGCATTTAATCATCTTCGGTGAAAAGTGGGTGTTCTTATTACAACACCTCCACCTACCCTTCGGGGCATACAGACGTGAACATATTATTATGTATAATTCAACTAAAAAAGGTATTTTTCAGGGAATCTCAACAGTCCTAGAATCTGGTATCGGAGCTCCAGATCCCGAAGAGTTGGCCAGAATCAAAGCGACTAAAAGTGAGGGTCAGGATGCTCAGAGTGGAAGTCCAGATAAACCTCCGAAGGAAGTGTCAGAGACCCATGAGACCAAAGGGAATGTTAGCGAAGGACAGTTTCCATTTGGGAGTCTTATATCTGGTGTCACAAAATTTGTTGAAACTACTGGTAATTGAATTCTTAATCTATATTTATATGCAGATAGAGAAAATTTAAGTGTCTATTTGTAATTTCTTAAAAATGGTAAAGAAAAATACGAACAAGACGCTGGATTCGTACCCACAACCTCTGCAAACCGTGCAGTTGCTCTTCCAACTGAGCTACTCGTGATCCTATCTCATGCGTCGAATTTTTCTTTCTCTTGTTCCTGCGGTTCAAGGGCCACCTGTCTGTTTGTAATTCCTAACAGACATCTTTTCACTGAATGCATATGAATTTATACAAACAGTACAAACTTAAAAAATAATAATTCTGCAATTGTTGAATTGAAGCTGAACTGATTTTAACGGGACTTTCACTGGCAGATCACGCGGCGCACGTATGATTATGACATACGTGTTCTGCTATAGCGCTTGCTAGAACACGATTACTAGACCATGAGGCAGTCAACATTGAATGTCAAACCTTTAATTCCAGGTACTAAAGTGATATCAGGCGGCCTGGACACCTTAGAGACCATCGGTAAGAAGACCATGGAAGTCCTTCAGGATGGCGACCCGGGGTTAGCTAAGAAACGAGCCCTACTCGGTCTGGACTCCGGGGATAAGCCAGTACTGTCCCAAGTCCTGAGAGAAGCTAAGGCGCGGGCTGATGAGGAAGACAATGTCAGGGAACAGAAGAGAGAGGCCAAGGAAGTGCATTATGAGAATTTGTTCGATGATTTTGAAGGTAATGTAACACAGTTGGTTTTGTGTTCACTACTTAATTATTTTTTAAACAAGGAACCCTGTTCTTCCCTACACTTATGTTAATTACATAAAATATTAACATTTAAGAAAAAAAAATCCATCTGCATATCAGTTTGTTCTGGCTAATCTCTGAAAGAGAATCGATTTTAACAGGACTTTCACTGGCAGATGTTACAAGGTGTAACCATGTGCCACAGCTAGTTTTGAAGTACATATGCTCAGGCCTGTATTCCCCGAAGGGGTAGGCAGAGGTGTAATTATAGTACACCCACATTTTGCCAATTATGTTCAAGTCTCATATAATAGTGTGAGACTATTGCCATTAACCATGCACTAATCCAGAATGGGATGCTATTGGGAAATTACAGATGTTAAAGCCCAATAACACTGCTGCGGGGATCGAATCCAGACCTCGTGTTCGTGTGTAGCGTTTCTTAGCATAAAACCATTTTGGCAGGCATACCTAAAATTGTTTAATATTTATGTGACATTAGAAAGTAGCCGTGACGGCCGTGGGGTTTGAGCAGTCGCTGCTACGCAAGCGAGTAATGTTCGTATCCCAGTGGGGCCTGAAGCAATGATTTACTAAAAAATAACTTATGTGTAGTGATTTCACACCGCGTACATTACGGCGAAGGAAAACATCGCGAGGAAATCTGCATATGTCTGAAAGGCAATTCAAAAGACGTATGTATAGTACTTGAGACGGCGATAGTCTCACCATCTATCAAGTTGGCACCTAATCTGCTCTGCCTACCCTTCGGGGAATACAGGCCTGAGCATATGTACTTCAAAACTAAAACCCAATAACACTGCTTGATATCGAACCCTCGTGGTCTGGAGTACCGTTTGCTACTACATAACCAACTTAGCAGTCTTAGTTAAAATTGTGTAATATTTCCTAATGCAGGTCTAGTTCACCTAGAAGCGTTAGAGATGTTATCACGTCAGGTACGGCTGCGCATCGACGAACGACTCCGCGGCGCAGAGCCTTCCAAGAGGCAGGATATCAACGAGACCTTACACCAAGTCGCTGGTATGTTATTATTATAACTATTGACTGAGCCGTTTAGTCGCTGGTAAGTTTATAACTATTGATTGAGCCGTTTAGTCGCTGGTATGATTGTAACTATTGACTGAGCCGTTTTGTCGCTGGTATGTTTATAACCATTGACTGAGCCGTTTAGTCGCTGGTATGTTTATAACCATTGACTGAGCCGTTTAGTCGCTGGTATGTTTATAACCATTGACTGAGCCGTTTAGTCGCTGGTATGTTTATAACTATTGACTTAGCCGTTTAGTCTCAGAGTACCTATGAAGCAGTCTGCCAAAATTCACTTTATGTCCATATGTAATTTAAAGAAGATAAATAAAAATGTTTATTTTTTCACAGAATTACAGAAAGTCTTAAAAATTTGTTTCGAAATTCGATGTATCCCTTCATCAGAAGGTTGCTTTTATTAAGAAAAACCTGAAAAAAGTCAGTGATTACTTTTTTTAAACTATTTTTACAGTTTTTATTAGTACAAAATAAATCACACAAAAAAATATAAGCCCAAGGACACAGTTTGAAAGCATAAATGTAGATAAAAAAAAATAACTACTAGTTCTCAAACGCGTTGTCACTATGTCGAAATTCTCAATTGTGCTATGTTGTAGAACTATGTGAAATGCCTGAAGAGGATGATGATGATGAAGAGCCCCAAGACGGTTCATCCAAGAGTGAGGCATTCCACGAGAGACTGCAGACTGCTACACAGGATCTTGGATTGAAACTGCAGTTCCAGCCTTTGGTTAAGTGAGTAACTGCATTGGTAAAACTTTATTTCAGTAATAAAGTAAAGTTTAACGAAGTGCGCGAAAACATAAATGAAATTGGAATGTCTGTTTGGAAATCCAAGCAAACAGCTTTTCACTTAATGTATATGAAAGTATATAAGGTACTTACCTAAAACTTGAAATTTATCTGTCTGTCAGTTTGCTCCAGCTGGACCGATTGTAACGGGACTTTCACTGGCAGATAACTGACGTTACCAGTACCTCTATCATTAGTTTGCCATCGCTTTCTTAATCTATACTCGCTAGCGTCTGCGGAGAGTATTTGTATGAGGAACTGCACAGCGCTTCCTAACGGTGACGTGAAGAACTATAAATGCAACCTTCCGAACCTGGCGGTAGCATGTATAATTCTGTAAGATAATGTCATTCTATCGATTTGAAAGTACTTTGTAAAAAGTCTAATCGAATAATGATATTTTAGACTTTTGACTTTTTCTACTTTTATAATATAGATTAAACGGTGACAAACTCGTGATCCCCTGTCACGAGTTATTTAGGGTTTTATTCTAAAGCCACTGAATGACATGAAATTAACTGTAAAGCTCTTGATGTGAAATCACTACCCATAGTTAGAAAATCTGGAAAAAAATATTTTATATTTATCATTTTTCTATACATATTGTATTACTCAAAATTGTAAAATAACTTTTTTTGAAAAGAGTAATTACTGAGTTTCTTGCCAGGTTCTTCTCAGTAAAAGCAACCTTCCGAACCTAGCGGTAGCATGTGTAATCCTGTGTAATAGTGTCATTCTGACGATTTGAAAGTACTTTGTGAAAAGTCTAATCAAATTCAAGTTAATTTTTATCGACATTTGTACATTGGAACTGTGTCCATGGGCTTACATTTCTCAAATGATTTATTTTGTTTTTTTTTTTTAAATTGTGTAATATTTTTGAAAAGAGTAATTACTGAGTTTCTTGCCAGGTTCTTCTCAGTAAAAGCAACCTTCCGAACCTGGCGGTAGCATGTATAATCCTGTAAATTGTGTCATTCTGACGATTTGAAAGTGCTTTGTATAAAGTCTAATCGAATAAAGATAAAAAAAAAAAAAAAATGATATTTTTGAATTTTGAATTTTTACAGGCAATACGACGAGGTATCCCAGTGGGTATCGCAAAGCTCCGATGGTGCTCGGGGCGTGTACAAGCGAGCTGTAAGTGCGCTCGCTCAGACCACGGCTCTCTGTATGGAAGTGTACCACAAGGCTGCTGAAATGCTGCTCGTCAAACCACGACGGTCCACCGCTGACGAGGCTGATGCTCTTACGCAGTATGTACTAGACAATAGGCTTACATCTCTCAAGTGATTTATTATGTATTTTTAAAATGTATACATCTATACTCTATACAGGTTAATAAAATTAAATTGTCTGTTTGTAATTCCAAAATAACAGTTTTTTTACTAAATGCATATGGAAGTATACACTGTACTGATAATAATAAAACTATTTTTAATTTTTTTCTCTGTGTGTCTGTTTGTTCCGGGTAATATCCCAAACGGCTGGACAGATTTTAACGGGACTTTCACTGGAAGGTTGATGTTACAAGGAGTAACTTAGGCTACTTTTAATTTGAAAAAACATAAGGGTTCCGCGGGACACCCATTAAAATTAACTCTACGCGGGTGCAACCGCAGGGCACAGCCAGTTGTATAATATTTCTGAAAATAGTAATTACTGTGTTTCTTGCCAGGTTCTTATCAGTAAAAGCAACCTTCCGAACCTGGCGGTAGCATGTATAATCCTGTAAATTGTGTCATTCTGACGATTTGAAAGTAGTTTGTAAAAAGTATAATCCAATATAGATATTTTTGACTTTGACTTTGACCAAGAAATATCGACGCTATTACTGATATTTACTGTCTATCGCAGTCAAGAATATATATAAACTGAAAAAAAAATATTTCTCAACAAGATGAAAATTTGTGTAAACGTTTATTTATCTACTAGCTGGGCCCCGCGGTTTCACCCGCGTAGATTTAGTTTCATCCTTATTGTCGCGGAACCCTAATATATTTAATAAAAAAAAGTAGCCTAAGTTACTCATTGAAACATCAGCTACCTGCCAGTGAAATACATACAATATCTTTGTCAACGGATTCAAAAATTCGAAGTAAATGGGGTCAGATCTTCCGGTTCTCCAGTACTAATGGGCGTCCCACAGGGTTCAATCCTAGGACCATTTCTATTCTTAGTATATATTAATGATTTACCAAATTTAGTAAAGAATACGTGTGATATTGTACTGTTCGCTGATGACACATCTCTTTTGTTTGACATATTTTGATAACATAAGATTGTAGTGCCTGCGCATCGCCATCAAAAAGTGCATGGCTCATTTTTAGGACAGAGCACACGCTTCTATAATAAATTACCAACAAAAATTGTAAACTTGCCCTTCAACAAATTTAAAGAAACAATTAAATCAGTTTTGCTTGAAAAAGGATATAATACTGTAAGTGATTATATTTGTGATAAGGGAGCCTGGGATGTACCTTTACCTGATAATTTTTGTAAATAATCCCATTGGCACTGTACTTTTGCTACAATTAATTAATCTTAATTTTGCTTTGACTGGCTGGAATTTGCCATGCTCACATATATTTGTACTATATTTTTAGTTTTTATTTTTGACAATTGAGCATTAGAACTGTGTCCATGGGCTTATAGTTGCTTGAACGATTTATTTTGTATTTTTAAAACTGTATAATATTCTTTAAAAGAGTAATTACTGAGTTTCTTGCCAGGTTCTTCTCAGTAAAATCAACCTTCCGGACCTGGCGGTAGCATGTATAATCCTGTGTAATTGTGTCATTCTGACGATTTGAAAGTACTTTGTATAAAGTCTAATCGAATAAAGATATATTTGAATTTGAATTTGAATTTGAAAGTCCCGTTATCGGTCCAGCCGTTTCAGAGATTACCCGGAACAAACAGACAGACAGACAGAGAAAAATTTTAAAACTTGGATTTTCGGTGTCAGTTGCTACTCAGTCAGTTGATACAAATATTATAAACAGGAAAGATTTGTATGTAAGTATGTCTGTAACGAATTGTCCCAAAAAGTACTCGACCGATTTCAAAGATCTTTCACCATTTTAATGATACATTATCACTGATTAATATAGCCTATATTTTATCCCCATACTCTCACGGGAACGGGAACTACGTGTGACGTCCGCTATTTATCCATAAAGTACTTTAAAACATTTTAATTGTTACAGAATGACAGTGGTGTTAACGAAACACATTAGTGAGCTGGCGACACTCTTCACAGAGAAATTGAACTCTCTGCCCGATGATGATAAGGATCAAATTAGCAACTATACCACTAACATATTTTTGGAGGTAAATCTTCTCTTTCTAGAAAAAAAATCTTGGCAAATTGTCTTTCCATAATCTGGCAACACAATGAGATATACTATCGGTGTCTTTTAGCCTATAATATAAATATTTTTAAAGGGATATAAATATTTTTAAAGGGAGTTATAGCAATACTGATTCTTATACCAAAATATTTTATCATGTTCAGTTCAAGTTCAAGAGATATGTATAGTGCCTGAGACGGCGATGGACTCACCATCTGTCACGTTGTCACATCGTGAAAGTGGATGATGTTATTACAATACCTCTGCCTACCCCTCCGGGGACCCTTCTGGGGGGCTTGGCATATTTTTTTTATAAAACTTCCCAGAAGGACCCCCGATGTGGTAGGCAGTATTATAACACCCACATTTCACCGAATACGATTAAGTGCAAACGTGATAGAGGGTTAGTCCATCGCCGTCTCAGGCAATTTACAAACGTCATTGAATTACTTCTCAGACACATACAGGTTTCCTCACGATGTTTTCCTTCATCGTAAAGCACGTGGTGTGAAAGACTTCACTTAATTTTAGAAAAACTCATTGGTGGTACCCGCTGGAATTCGAACTTTCGTCGCTTGCATAGCAGGCGACTGCTAAACCCCAAGGCCACCACGGCTTCTAATGGAAGGTTTATAATGATTGATAATGTTTTTCCAGGCTGGGAACAGTTCAACGTATATCCAAAACGCATTCCAATTGATTCTTCCAATCTTACAAATTGGCGCTGTATAATATTATGTATTGTATAAATGTTTAGCTGTAATATTTGTTGGGTGATATCATAATTATATAATATATTGTATAGTTTTATTCACATATAAATAACACCATGTTGGAGCCTAGAAACTAAGCCATTGTAAACGAGGCCTAATAGGTTTACATTAGGTAACAAGTGAATTCTCGATTTTTTCTTCGCTTCGTTACATATCGTCGTTTCGCGTGCAAAAGTCGCTATGTGTATTTCGTGAACTCTGTATCAAAATTTCCAGTAATGTTTAATTTTGTCATTATTTATAATAATACCTATCCAACATTAATATAAAAAAAAACTCTGTAAATTTGTTATATGTATCAATAGTAAGAATATTTATTTGAATACTCGGGCCATATATCGGGAAAATCATTTTCTACGTCTCCTAAAGTGTGTAAAAACACATAGCTACTTTTGAACGCGCAACGACGATATGTCAAAACATTTACAAGTGCCGTCACGTATTTTGTATGAGAATATTTCGAATTCCGTACAGTCGCGTTATTCGATAAGGATTCTCAGAGTAGTGTCGGTTTTAAAGAAACGAAATTGAACCTTATCCTCTATGTGTTATGTATCAATTTCCTATGATTGAAACCAACGCTCGTCGTCGAGTTCGACACTGAGAAACCTTAGTGAATAACGCGGCAGGTTTGCACACACACACATATGAAATCATTTTTCTTTTTCTTTTTAATATAGTTTTTAACAGTGACTTCATCCATGCTATGGTTAAGTACCTTTGTCATTATTTTGGTTAAATTATACCTATTGAAGTTATTTTCAAAATAAATGTTATCGTGTTCTACCAACTAGGTGTTTTATCGCATGTTAATAATGTTCAAATGCTCTATTAATATTATGAATAAAGATTTGTCTATATATACAGGGTGTCGGGGAAACCGGGACAACTCTTAAAATATGTGATAGGGTATAATTTTAGGAAGCAATTAAAATTATTATGGCAAAAATATTTTGTTTCGTTTTCGAGTAATTGATGTTCAAAGTTGACCATGTTAAGACCTTATTTTCGCATAAAAATCAGCTGCAACGTAGAGTTATTCACGTGAAATCTAACTACGTTTTTCTCCCACTAATAAATCCTGAAATAATCCCATAAAACCATTTTTCGAAACCATTAACCTTCCCCTTAATTTAAAAAGTTTAATGTCCGCGTACGGAATGTAGGTATACGCGGCCGCGCGTTCATTCAATTACTTAAGGCCGCGAGCTCTTCGGCCATAGCTTATAACTACGTTATCGTTGGAGATAGATATTTTACGATTTCAACATAGTGATATATTCATAAAACCCTACAACTTCTAGAAGACAACTGTTCCTTTTTCTCCGACACCCTGTATATATATTTGTTTTATTATACAAATAGCTGCTGTTACGAGTAATGAACGCTGTCTTTGAATGCGCAGTTGTAATTTTTTTGGGTCTTGTACTATCCCACATTTTTTTTAACACAATGAAACAATAAATTCTGGGTTATTCTAAAATGTCTGCAAACATTTATTACGAAGTAAGTATGTAGTTACAACGTAGGTATGTAGTTAGAGAAATGATAAATAAACTTATTTCGAAGAAATTCCATGAATGGTCGTTGCAAAATTATTGTTAACACTGAATAACCGACGATAATGGGACTGATCTTCGAAATTCTACCTTTGAGCACACCTGTTGCGGCTACTCAAGAATAGTATGGATAT
The DNA here is from genome assembly GCA_964035505.1 of Watsonalla cultraria. Lineage (NCBI taxonomy): Eukaryota > Metazoa > Arthropoda > Insecta > Lepidoptera > Drepanidae > Watsonalla > Watsonalla cultraria. The sequence goes on along the minus strand of OZ037732.1, from coordinate 4,129,270 downwards.
GCCATCACTGTATTTCTTAAGCAAAGTACTTATAATTAGACTAGTATTGTTTTATTTATTTAGTAATCACAGGCGCCGTCGATAGTAAAGAGCGCTCAACGTAAATTGTGGAAGTAACTGCGCATGAATTTTATTCGCGACTGAACATAAGAAAAACCATTAACGGGTCGTCTTTAGTTACAATCGTGTGTTACTATAATATCATTGACATATCGAACAGGGGGCCTATTATCATCGTTATCGCAGTGACGTCTTACTAACTTCTTAACTTTGACGTTTAATTTTGATATCACAAAATGTCAAAGCAAAGAAGTTCTTAATACGTTCTGCTTAAACCGATGATGGTAGGCTCCCAGTACCGCACATATTTATTAATGATTCACATCATATAGTTTGGAAACTTTGTCTATATTACATTACAAAACATGGTATAAACGAAGATTAGATTAAAGTCGAACAAATACTCATCATAGAAAAATATGGAGCTTCTTTTAATAAGGGGGTATTAGACCAAACAGCTGTCTTATCCACATTAAGCAAAACGATACAAAGCCCCACCGATGTTCGATACTCTTCGGTACATCTGTCAAAAGAGCAAGGGTTGCCATTCTTCGCGAATTCCAATGCAGCGATGACATCTTGTATGATTAATTGATTTTGTGACATTTGACGTAACATTATCCTACATTTAACTGACATTTAGGTCACATGTATGTTTCTATAGTTCATGATCTATTTATGCACAGAAAAACAAATTACTAATAATTTCTAAAATATTAATATTTTGCTGCAATTCTGATAATCTTTACGACCGAGATATACTCGTTTTAAAAAAAAATTACCTACTTAAATCGGTTTATCGATCCGTTACTGAGATTCAGTTAATTTATCAGGGGCCTAACCATGAGCTCTTATTTCAATGATATTGCAAGTGTGTGACAAGGACAGATGTATAAACGTCAAATACATCTGTCTCTTAGTATGAGTAAAACTATCATGTCAATAAGAGCTCATGGTAAGGCCCCAGATGAGTATACAAGAATTGCTCTTTTAAAGATAAATCAGAATGTTTGGATACAAAGAATAGTAAAATTATCTTAATATCTGTAAAAAAGTTTGTACAGCCAAGTCCGAAAGAGCCCATATTTTCGGTTAAACTTAAAAAAAAACTCTCATAGAGAAAAAACGAAACCTTTCCAACCAAAGGTGCTCAAACCCATCTGTAAATAATCCTTTGAAGGCCCCAAAGCCGACGTTTCGCGTATTTAGGGTCTGCCATAAATTACGACCAGTTAGAACTAATATTGTTACACGCAACGGATGGAAGAGATGAATCTATCAAGTGGCCAGATGTATTTAGATACTGAATGAGAATGGCGCTGACTGCTGATGAATGCGTTTACTAAAGTTAAAGTAAGATTCCTTTATACAATAGCATTTGTTCCTACACATCTATATACATTTACATACAGATAAATAAAATTAAACTGTCTGTTTGTAATTCCAAAAATCATAAGGTACATACATAAAAATACAATTTCTAATTAATTTCTTTGTCTGTCCGTCTATTTGTCTATCTGTTTGTTCCGTAACATAATAATTGGGATACTACAAGTTGTAGGTAGTCGCATAGTAACCAAAGAACTTTGTAACGAGTTAAAACAATGAATAACACGTCCGTATCTCGGGCCGGCAATAAATCTAATTAGGTCTCGCTGAAACCTGTTGGAAAGGAAACCCCTGTCATGGCATCTGTCACGCTTAATACCAACCTAGCAAAAAGTTGCTTAACCACTCAACTAAACGTTAATTTGAGGCAGGAATAAGATCAAGAATAGTAAAATGATTAAGCAATTTGCGTTGCGTGAGATCAAAGAGGAGTTTTGGAGACCTCAGTCCTCAGTTGATTTCTTTTTATTTTATATCACTGACAAAAAGCATAAGTATCGCTTGATGGTAAGCGTTTACCATAGCCTATTCGCCCACAGCGATTGCGCGTGGCCGACCCTGTAAAAATCTCCTCACACTTTTATTGAACAACCCTATACAGTAACAGCCGCGTTAATCACTAAGGTTTCTTAGCGTCGAACTCGACGACGAGCGTTGGTTTCGATCATAGGAAATTGATACATAATACATAGAGGATAAGGTACATTTCCTTAGAGAATAACGCGGCTATACCCACCCGTTTTGTTACTCTTAAACTATCATCATCTTCCTGCCCTTATCCCATGTTATTTGGGGTCGGCTCTTCCATTTCTCTCTATAAGCCATCATATCTGTATTCACTCCCATTCTAGCCATATCATCTTTCACATAATCCATCCATCGTTTCTTAGGTCTTCCTTTCCCCTTGTAACCTTGCACCTTCTATCCAGCTCTTAAACTATGATGAAGGTAATTACTTAAATTATACAATTACGGGAATTAAGTTTGCTTGCTTGTCTCATGGTCACAATTAGAACATGGGGTCCTGGTTTCGATTCCTGGGTCGGCCAACTTTATAGGATCATCCATCTGCAATTTCATGACAGCAGCCTGGAGCTGGTCCCCTATTACGGGACCAGAAGCGTGCATTGCATATAAGCAGATAAGCAGTGCTCACCATTTATGATGACTGAATACACATACACACATGTTGTGTGTGTATGTTTTTTTTTCTGTGTGTGTCTATAGCTAAACGTATGTTCCTACACCGCGCTACATTGGTATGTACTTAACCTACCTACCTACCTACTTATGGTTTCTGCTTAACCCCCTGAGCATCCAATATTATGGCATTGATACCATACATGTATGTAAGTTTAACATCGCTTAAACAAGACAATTGAAAATGTCCCCTACATCCCAGGATTCCCATCACCCCTCCGCCTAAGGTTACTGACACCGGAGTTTTTATAACTTGCAAAAAGGACGAACGTACAAAAAAGTGTATTAGAGTGCGACAGTGGGCGTGAGACAATACCATTACTTCCGAGACCATTCCACAGGTAGATTCCTGTACAGTCATACTTCATTATTCTATGTAGGGTCGACATTTTTAGGCGCTCATTTTTGACACAGTGCATAAATTTGGGCAATAAACATAATATAGGTAACGTCTTTTGTGTTCTCTCCGTATAAAGATTTATTCACATGCTAAATTACAGAAGAAAGTAAGATTGAGATCTAAAATAGTTTTGTTTGATGTGGTAAGCAATCATACAGCCAGTCTCATGATATTGATATGATATTTTTAATTTAATTAAATAAATTTCAACAATTAAATATTTATATGTATGCAAAAATATTATCATCCATTGAAAACTTGCTAGACTTGGCAGGGCAACTGCGTAACCCCTGATAATTATCAAATATCTATGATATTAACAAAATATTGTAAATAAATAATAATAAAGTTTATTTACTTTGACTCACAACTTCTAACGACAGGTGTCTCTCGGCGTCTAATATTCAACTCCGACTGTACCGGAAGGCGGCGTGTGAGCGTCATTGTGTCTGTTTCCGGTAATACTCGGCCCCTCTCCACGAGATGAATGAAAATAAATTTGCACTCGAAATAATGGCCGGGAGTTGCTAAATAATACATTTTGTACAAAAGTGTTTTTAGGTCAATATCTTAAGCCCATTTACAGCGGCCTCGGTTGACAATGAGTGCCATGAATTTTGCAATAAATTAGCAGATAATGTTGCACCTTTATGATAAAACAATTTTGGCTACACAATGTCAATGACCCGTATTAATGTAACCGAAGCAAATGTATGAAGGTAGACAGAAAGAAGATAAGAATGTAACCTTATTAGCCTGTAGACGCAGACGGGGAGAGCAGAGCAGTTCGAGAGCAGACGAGAAGTTGGCCGCAGAAAGAAGTCCAGCCGCGTTATTCACTAAGTTTTCTAAGCGTCGAAATCGACGACGAGCGTTGGTTATGTTGATACAACATAATACATAGATACATAGAGGATAAAGTTCAATTTCGTACCTTTAATACCGACACTCGACGACGAGTGCGACGCTGAGAAGAGGTATCATTCACCACAGGTAACATTCGCCAATGGTCCGGCATCAAAAGCGCTGCAGAGTTGTTCCACCTCGCAAGAGATGGCAGAAAATATTCAGAGCTGTTTTCCAACGTTCATTAATCCGAGAAGCAGAAGAAGAAGATTATATCCTGTGCCTATCTAACACCAAAATATTTTTTAAATTCAATAACCATAGTTCTTCTGATAAGCGCGTTCAAGCAAACAAATGAACTCTTAAGCTTTATAATAAAAGTATAGCTACTTAGGTAAGTCCTTACACAATATTTAATACCTACACAAATTAATTGGATCAGAATTTATCATGAATTTGAAGTAGTCATAGGTACATTCAGAAACATGAATATTAAAATAATTATACCTACTAATAATAATTTATAATTAGATTATTTAAACTACAATAAAAATTATTGAATTTATCAGATCTTAAAAACTTAGAAATAGATAATACCATCATCTCCCTGGCCTTATCCCATACATTGTTGGGGTCGGCACTTGATTCAACCCGATGTGGCTGATCACCTGATTTTTATACGGAGCGACTGCCATCTGACCTTCGCAACCCCTTTAGGAACGAGGAAAATCAGTGATCTGGGACAAACCAGTTGTCAGACTATTTGAGGCCTCCGACTGACCTGTAACGATTGCCAAAGATGATAAATTGGCAACCGGGACCGACGGCTTAACGTGCTCTCCGAGGCACGGAGGGAACTCGGGCGGTCACCCATCCAATTACTGGCTAGAGCTAGGGTTGCTTAGCTTCGCTGATCGAATGATATGCGCAATTGCAACTGTGCCACGAGCTCCTCTGAAATAGATAATACCACCAATTACAAACCATTATTATAATAAATTGTGTTTATTAATTTCAACTAAGTCCTACCTAAGCATTATTTTACACCACAAACTGCATCCGTTCAGTAATTAATATACTACCTTTTCCTGTGTCATTACTGACATTATAATAAGTAACCAGCAACCGCCACGTGCAAATAAAAATAATTAATTTCATGTCAAAACAACCCCGATTGATTTATAATTTATATCGGAAATCATAACAAAAAGTCGTAATTGAAAACGCAAGCCAATACTTTGGTTCGACAACCGTGAAATTAGGGGCTGGTCAATAACCAACATACATACAGTTGTTACAATACCATAACTCACAATAATTAGTTATAATTGCAAGTTTAATAACATTACGGTTGGCAAATTTACAAGTCACGCACGTTACTTGTTTTTTTCTATAAAAATTGTTAGACCCTGGGTATTGGCTGGAATTCTAGTCGTACTTGTGAACAGGTGCTGCTTGTTGGGGCTGGTCATCTCAAGCTACACATCTATACAGATATACAGATAAATAAAATTGAAGTGTCTGTTTGTAATTCCAAAATTACAGCTTTTCACTAAATGCATATGAAAGTATACACGCTACTGACACAAAAAAACCAAGTTTTGAAATTTGTCTCTGTCTGTCTGTTTGTTCCGGGTAATCTCTGCAACGGCTGGACGGATTTTAACGGGACTTTCACTGGTAGATAGCTGATGTTTCAAGGAGTAGCTTAGGCTACTTTTATTTATCATAATTAATATTAGGGTTAAGCGACAATAAGGATGAAACTAAATCTACGCGGGTGAAACCGCGGGGCACAGCTAGTTGTATAATATTTTTGAAAAGAGTAATTACTGAGTTTCTTGCCAGGTTCTTCTCAGTAAAAGCAATCTTCCGAACCTGGCGGTAGCATGTATAATCCTGTAAAATAATATCTTTCTGACAATATGAAAGTACATTTAAAAAGTCTAATCGAATAAAGATATTTTTGACTTTGCCTTTGACTTTGAGTTGATATACACCTTGTTCGCTAAGTAATCCACCTTCTTAGTAGGATAATAATAAAGGAATATATCCGAAAGAAGCTTATTCCAAACTTCTATTATATTGTTTACCCAGAAGAGCTGAAGATATTCATAATACTTTGAAATTTAACATTTGGAACTTATGCCAAAGAAATCATCAAGAAGATGATAATAATAAGCCCCCGAAACTCGTGCCTAGTGCGAGTTTTCTTAAAATCGCCGTCAAAGTAATCGCGGCGACGTAAATGCAGATTTATATGGGCTCACATTAGTGTCATCTTTAGCCCGATAGAGGCGCTGTTCCGAGTGCCTAGTGCGAGCTTTCTTGAAATCGCCGTCACAAGTCACCGCGTCGACGTAAACGCAGATTTGTATAGGATCGGAACAGCGCCCCTGTCGGCCTAAACATGACACTATTGTGAGCCCATAAAAATCTACAATTACGTCGACGCGATGACTTATGACGGCGGCAGTGAAAACCTCGCACTAGGCCCTCAATTGTGGATATGAAATGGGAAGTGTCGGAACGTAGAAAATCATAAATTGTAATCTAAAATAGGTAGCTAATATGTAAGAACATCAACCAACCACCACATTTATCACCAAGGTTGTAATTTAAGGTAATTCAAAGGCAAAACAATAGGTCTTCTTTGTGAGACAATGGACACTAAACTGTACAGGGTACTCTTTGGGGTAATTTTAAAATTAAATGAGCTACTGTAAGCAGTCTTGGTTCAAACAAATCAAATACCAAATGTCAGTACGTTTTGCACACCCACACGACCGCAATAATATTTAATGGCTGGTAAATTATGGTTCTTGAAATAGTAATGAGAATGACAGTCGTAAATAGGTTCCTGGGTTTTAAGTTCCGTACCTGGGAAATGAGCAATGGGTTCCCGTAATACGTACTATTAGGTAGCTGTGCCCTGCGGTTTCTTCCGCGTAGACTTAGTCTCATCCTAATGATCTGAATCTGAATGACGAGGAATCCTAATGTTTTTTTTAAATGAGCTGTCTATGTAACTCCTTGTAACATTAGATATCTGCCAGTGAAAGTCCGGCTTAAATCGGTCCTTCCGTTTCGGAGATTAGCCGGAACAAACAGATAGACAGAAATAATTTTTTTGATTAATTGTTATTTTTTTATATCAGTACCGTATATACTTTCATATGCAATTAGTGAAAAGCTGGTATATTTGAATTACATTTAGAGACTTCAATTTTAATTAACTGTATAGATGTGTGTGATAAATAATTATAGCAAAATGCTCGCCAACGTCCATACCACGTTGAAAACACCGGTTCTCGTCCGATCACCGAAGTTAAGCAACGTCGGGCGTAGTCAGTACTTGGATGGGTGACCGCCTGGGAACACTGCGTGCCGTTGGCTTTTTGCTGTTTTTTTTGTATTTTTAAGATTTTTCAAATTACTTTTTTTTTATGTAGCGCGTAATTAGATTAATTTAGGCTACTTTAAATATTTTTTTTAACAGTAATCTGGACCACCCTTGAAATTAAGTCTACTCGGGTACAGCTAATTTATAAACACAAAGTTGTTGAGATAAATGTAAAAAAAAATACAGGCCGTCACGAGTAAAGAATGGGCAACGAAAATGGTGGGGATACTGCGCATGGTTTTATTCGCCTCGCGTCATACATATAGACAGACGGAGACAGTCATCAAATGAGTTCTTCGCATTCAAGGTGACCGCTCATAGCTCGTGACAGGACCTGTCCGTTTTTTTTCTGACTATACCTACATTTAAATCGAGTTATATAATTGAAACATGTTGCAATAATATTTTAAGAAAACAAATAATTGTAATAGCGTTAAAACATGGCAGATAAATTACTTATAATGACCAAGGTCAATGTTAGACACGTGACCAATAGTATAGGTATTATTATTGTAATAGGCATAGTTAGGTACAAATTGGTCCAACCGTTTATCATACCGAAAGATAACGCGTCACCCTTGCCCAAACATTCTAAAAATAAAGTCCACGTTTCTGTTCATTCAATACCTACCTTACTAAGCATAGCACGTGAATAGTAAACTATTTTGCAAGGTTGTACTATACAAAACTCCCCTTTCTTAAGACTCCACCTGTACCCTGGGACACAAAAAGCGTCCTTGATGTCATTGTTAAGTTTGCGCGCCAAGTGACTGCCAAAATCGGCGCATGCGGCGGTCGATGCGCGGGAAAACAGTGGCGCGTCAGTCTGTGGCGGCAAGAGCGCGCGCGCGGACGCGACAAGCTGCTCTTATAGGTTAGAATTGGCGCGACTCGCCGCCAGGTGCTATCGCCGCCCCCGTTCTAACACACTGCGCGGTCTATCCTCCCTCTCACACGCCCTACCTGCGGACAACAGCTGTTTTCTCTCGGGAGATTAGTCAGATGTTTCTCGCGAACCAGTCGGAGCTCACCTGACACGTTAGTTGCTTGGATATGGCCGCAGGAGGACGCACACCGAAGCAGAGGAGATTCGAGATGTCTGCTGGGATGGCCACGCTGAGGAACGTCTCCAACACACCCCGGAGGAGGCGAGGGAGCTGCAAGTGCTTGTTCGGAGCACCAGACAGAGAGGAGACGAGGCGCCTTATGGCTGAACAGTATGCCAGAGAACGGAAACGATTCATCAGACGTTTTAATTTCGATATCGAGACAGAATGCGCTTACAAAGCAGCCAAATTAGATTCACCAGTGAAATTTCGCGAGGACGATAAGGAGAATTCAGAAAGCCCCATACGTACAGCGCCTGAGGCGTTATCATGTGTTGAAAACACGGACTTAAGGATGTTGGGATCTCCATCCAGACGTAGTACGGGAAGTAATAGTAACTCCCCCCGCACCCCCCGCACCCCGCGCACACCCCGTGCAACGCGGACACCCCGCACCCCGCGCACCCCGGCTTCCAGGAGACAGCTGCAAATGACAGGTTAGTACCACAAAATCTTTCCAAGCCTAAAAAATCTAGCTATAAAACTAAATGTTATTATAGTAACGTACTTGATTTGATGATCATAAAAGCGCGGTTGACACGGTCAAGTCACGTCTAGACCGCCTGAAAGATGTATTTATAGATATAAGCTTTACCTGTGTCATTCGTGTCAGTCTACAATATACGCTCGCTGAGCTCATTACTATTCCAGACGTTGACTTGCATAATGTACGGACCAAAGCAAAGAAAGATCCAAGCATTTTGTATTTAATATTATGAGGTCACGATACTCCTATGTTATTATTTGCACAAGTGCATGACAATAGTTACCAAATGTGGGCCAAGCTAGCTTATCGACCGCACACGGATTGTTCAAACATTGGTGAAGCAAACATAGCTATCAGTAGATTGTATTTAGATGCAGTTAAAGCTTCTGAGTTAAGCATTACTCGATCAGGGGTCTGCATTAGAAACGCTTATATTTATAACACACAAAAGCTCTTCAACCAAATATATGTGAACTAGTCTAACTGATTTTAGATTAGGTACCCACGTTCCTAATTTACAATCGAGCATTCTCAACAGTTAAAAACAAAACATCATATTTAGGGTCATTGGTCTTACTAATATTATACTTGCTCTAACAGCAGCGAGTTCCCAACTTCCTCTAGCATCATATTCAAAAATAAAATTACCATTTGCTTCCTGCTTTCATTAAGTAGATGTTCCAATAGGTCTATGACCTTATCATTCTGTACGTACCACAAAAAGCTTCCTATCTGGACTTTGTGATCAGAAATTCAAGTCATGGTAGATCAACCCAATGGTTCATGGTTTTGGGGTCATCGTCCGGTTACGTCATCTAAGTTCCAAACACCATCACATTTTTTGTTTCACTTCTCTAAAGCTGCTTGTAACCAAGCTTTTCTGTTGTCTGTTCCAAATCCTTTGCGTCAATATAAACTCTATCCTTTAGAACTTAGAAAGCCAAATCAGGTTTCAGAACAGCAAGTTTAAATTTGTTGTAGTTAATAACAAAGTAAGAATATAGAGGTGTGCTTAAATTTATTGTTTTATCCAAACAAGACGACTTGGTTTACTCGCTACCAGTTTACATGGTAATTATAAGATGTGTGTACATGCAACAGCTCTCTACTGAAATATCCTTTAGCTACTTGAGCTCGGCTGAGATCTCCGAGTTGAGGAGCATTATTATAACTAGTGTAGTAGGCAATGACCTGTACATAATTATGGATAGCTCGCTTTAATATGATTGATCGGTATTACATCATTGCTCAAATTACGTTTAGTTCAATGACTGTTGTGGATCTTCAACTAAAATATTCTTACTCGTAGTTTTTATATAACATTCCAAAGTAGATTGACGCACCTTTATCTTTTATAAGACTTTAGAAACATCTTACAAATACTTTCGAAAGAAAGCCAATCAACTCGCAACCTCATCCTAAAGGATATTTTAGGACCCCAAATTTTGGATAAGGGCAGGAAGATGATGAAATTTAAATCCCGGATGTCGTTAAAAATTTAAGATTCCTTAGACTAGTTCTGAATCCAGCGTTGCCCTAAGGCTAAGTTTCTGCACAAAGTTTTCGTGACAGGAAGTCGTGCGCTCGTTCGGAATATGCACGCTATAATTTATTTGGAATGCCTTCAGTAGTTGTGGATATGGCCGAATTAAGTGAAATCATAGGAACTCGTGATCCTCTTTAAATGAACCCATCCTATTCAAATCTCATCCCACTGGCTATTGTCAGAGTTATGCAGACAATTTTGAAAGTTACGTCTAGTTCCAAGATTTACCATTCAACCTAAAAAAAATCACAATTTTATCAATTTTTCAATAACAGCGGAACCCTGCGACTAGCTACTCAGTTCCTTTTTACAATTTGAAGAGTAAATATTTACTTTCGATAAGGAATAGTAGGTTACATTCTGTGCGTATGAGTGTATAAAAACATTTCAAGTATTTGTAGGGAGTGTCCACTCTCCTGACCTCGATTACCTTGCTAAATGAACGTGTTTACGTATTTTTACCAAACTGCTGTATCCAAGGGTGTTATGCTTGACGACCTATTTGTTTAACCAACCTTTATCTTAAAGCACATGTAAACATTGTGGTAAAGCAAAAATATGACTCTTTTGCAGATGTACAATCTGAGAACTCCCGAAAAGCAATACTAATTCTAATCGAAGCAATAAGACCATTCTTCCAAATTGCTTCAATTGCAATCCAACCAACCAGGCCAGCTATTAGCGAATTTATTATAGATTAGTCCAATCCTACCCCAAAGCATCAGCTGGCTTCAAAGCAATTTCGCCCAACTGCCAAAAAAGTTATCCAAACCATTTGCCAAATGGACTGGGACTCAGCATACCATATAATTAGGTGCCTCAAAGCCCAACCTATGCCTCTGGCCTCTATGACGTAATCGTCACAATTACCTCACCACAAACAGACACCTGTCTTGACATGTTCCACGTGACTCATGATCACAAACCCATGAGGCACGTGATGACCCATTCTGATGTTTAAACAACTAATCAGAAGTATACTTCCAAATCAATTAGAGATGTTACCCAAACATCACAAATTGATCGCAAACGTCGCAATGAGAAATCAGGTCAGTGTTTTGTAGATCTTTGTTTAAGATTAAAGAAACATGTTATTTCATCAAAGATTTAAGTGAAGGAGACTTGGATGTGCTAATAATTATGTTAAGGTCCATCCAGGAATAAATTTTAAACAGAGTCCTAATAGAGATTAATCCTATCTGGAACACCGTATCTAAAGCGGTAAATATCCAAATAACTTTACATTTAACTAAAGCACCAGTAGATATTTAAATTATTAAAGACAATGAAATAAACCGGAATTTAAAACACAATAGACAAAAAGCGATAGAATGGAAGGAAGTGGACAAAATTGGAAGTGTTTAGTGGCACCTTTTATTAAGTTTTCGTGCAGCAGTAGAATGGACAATAGAACAATACGAAGACGTGATGAAAACATTATTAATGATTAAAATGAATCATTATGCCAGACATTATCGATACTCTTCTGATAAAGGTTGTAAATACACAGGGGTCAGGTTATGTAATGATACATTAGATATCAGAGCTGTAATTAATTTCAATTATAATAACTGTTACTATGTAAAATATGCCACAAAAGTGTTTCTAAAACTCAAATTGGAAATGATGCTCTTATGATTAGAATTGAATAGAATTATTAAGAACCAGCATTCAATGATCAATGCGGGTAGTAATGTCGGTTAAAACTTCAAATTTCAAACGTTCAAAAACTATGTTCTCTAAAAATACGTTACAATTCAAAAGTGTTCCCACTGTGGGATGTAATAAAAGTAAAAATTAGAATTCTGTTCCTTAGAGCAGAACGGGCGGAGTGCGTGACGCAGTGCCCCATGGAATCAGCCACCGTGGCCTATGGGAAGCAAGCCCTCCCACAATTCCATCGCTATTGTACATTTACAACACTTATCTTGTTGCTATGCACTTTACCACAGTAGGTAGGTTAGAATATTTAAGTTTAATTTTTTTTAGTTCTTGTTTTTTTTTTCTGTTCTAGTCGAAATTATGAGATTGTTACACAGCATTTTTATTAAATAGTGGCTCAATATATACACATTTTTAATTAAACTGGATTTTTTATAAAAATTGTTTGATGGAATATTTTAACCCACTGCGTATTTGAAAAATGGAAAATGCTTTCGTTCGTTTTGTGAGCGCATAACGAAGTTATCTATATTTTTAATATCATTTGTTACAAATATATGAGAGAATAGAAACGAATAGGTTCGATCCCCAAGTAAAGTGTTATTGGTTTTTCATCTGTAATAACCTAGTAACAACCCGGAGTAAATTAGTGCCCGATTAATAGCAATAGGCTGGCCCCCTATTTCATGGGACTTCTAACGTACCTGGCGGAATGTCATCTAACTATTTATCTTTTTGTGGCAGCATTTCACGTCGGTCTACTGCATACCTCACCAACATACCTTTCCCCTTTTCTCATTGAAAATGAAAATGAAAAATGAAAATGAAAATGATTTATTCAGTTTAGGCCCTGGTAAGGCACTTATGAACGTCGAGGAATCTACCACCGGTTCGGAAACTAGCCTTCTGAGAAGAACCGGCAAGAAACTCAGCTGGCATCATGTACATTTCATTACACAGTAAAATAATAATAATTACAAAAAAAAAAAAAAACATCATAAATTATTCACAATAGTGAAAATTGTATCAGCATGCATGTGTAAAAAATAATAATTAAAAACGTAAAAACAATACCAAATGATTTACATATCATGTTTGCATACCATGTCATTGCCAGGAGCTACTTGTGCAGAGTTTTAATTCCATATGTCTTTATCATTTATGTAATCCGAAATTGTATAATAAGCTTTCTTCATCAGTACAGTTTTAATGTGTGTCTTAAATTTATCATAATTTAACGCGTTTATTGACTGTGGGATTTTATTGTAGAAACGAACACAATTCCCCATGAATGATTTATTTACCTTTGCTAACCTGAATCTAGGAGCTACAATTTTGTGTTTATTTCGTGTTGAAATTGAATGAATGTCCGAGTTTAAATTGAATAGATGAATATTTTTTTTCATGTATAGCAAATTCTCATAAATGTACAGTGACGGTAGGGTGAGAATATTTATTTCTTTAAATTTATCTCTAAGAGAATCTCGGGGGTCCAGCGAGTATATTGCCTTGATGGCTCTCTTTTGAAGTATAAAAATTGAATCTAAGTCTGTTGCGGAACCCCATAACAATACGCCATATGACATGACACTATGAAAGTAAGCGTAGTAGACTAATCTAGCAGTATCAATATCCGTCATTTGTTTAATTTTTCTAACCGCAAACGCAGCTGAACTAAGCTTTTTTGACAATGCTTCAATATGGGCGCCCCATTGTAATTTAGAATCTAAGGTAAGACCTAAGAATACTGTGCTTTCGACCAACTCCAATTGACTCCCAACTAATGATATATTTGTATCTATTTGCGATGTATTAGGTGGTGAAAATCGGATACATTTTGTTTTTTTAGAATTTAAAACGAGATTATTGGCATCAAACCATTTTGAAACAGATGTTAGAGTTTCATTTAGTGCCTTAAGATCTTTGTCTTTTCTACTCACTTTGAAAACTAAAGATGTATCATCTGCAAATAGAACAATATCACAGATATTTTCTACAACAAGTGGTAGGTCATTGATATACGCTAGAAACAGGAATGGGCCTAGTATGGAGCCTTGCGGCACGCCTGTTTTGATTATTGACCCCTTGGATGTTACACCACCGACGCCAACTTTCTGATGACGATTTGATAGGTACGAGGATAAAAGGTCGAGAGCATTTCCGCGAATTCCATAATAGTTTAGCTTAAGAAGTAGCGTACGATGATCCACACAGTCAAAAGCTTTAGAAAGGTCACAGAAGACTCCTACTGCGTCATAGGCGCCCTCCCAAGCCTCAAAAATGTGTTTTATTAATTTTGCTGCCGCGTCCGTTGTTGATCTACCTTTAGTGAAGCCAAATTGGTGATCGTGCAAGATGTTATGTACGTTAAAGTGAGCTAACATCTGATTAAGCAGAATTTTTTCAAATATTTTGCTAAGCGCGGGAAGAATCGATATAGGTCTATAATCAGAAGGATCTTCTTTAGAGCCTGCTTTAAATATCGGTATTACTTTGCTATATTTCATAATATCAGGAAATATACCTTGATCTATACATAAATTGAAAATAGAAGCTAATGCGGGAGCAATCGTTATTATAATAGATTGGATACTTTTAATTGAGAGTCCCCATAAGTCCTCCGTATTTTTAATATTAAGCGATTTAAATGCCTTCATGATGTCAATAGGACGTACATGTTTAAAACTAAAATCTGGGAAGCTTTTTCGTAACGATTGTTTCAATAAGCTTTCAGCTGTATTCGGACTAGAGTTAAGATGTTTGGTAGTCTCTGTGGGAATGTTAGCGAAAAAATTCTCAAAAGCAGTTGCGACCTCTAACTTATCCGATATAATACTATCATTGATTTTAAGCTTACTTACTTGCTCTTTAGTTTTATTTCTACCAGTCTCCCTGTTTATAACTTTCCAAACAGTTTTTATTTTATCATCAGAGCGGCTAATTTCACTACTTATATGTTTTGATTTACATTAACTTTTGTTACACTTTACGAGCTCGACTGAGTGTAAACTGATTTAAAATATATTATGAGTGACTGCCTATATTTCACGATATTTCACTGCAACAGTGATAGACTAAATGTTCGTATGGTAAAACCTAAAAAACCAATATATTATTTTCCATGACATTCCTAGACAATTTTTTCAAGCATCTCACAATGCTGAACTGATTTACATCTTTATCTTTTAATGCATAAAGTTGATAATTACTTACAAAGTTAATTTTATTTTAAAATTCCGATCCGCTCAGACCAGTGTGTAAGTAATACATCCGTGTTGTGTCAGTGTTCAATACATCACTGGCTTTTGACTGGTGTATTTGTGACAGACGTGTCCCTAACTTGCAATGGATTTTACATTCATAGATACAGTTATAAGTGCGTTACTTAAATCTGATCTCAAAGGCAGTCGGCCTACTTATGTCGATGTAATGGTAACCTAAGTAGGAATCTTGCATTACCGACATTATACACTCGTTACTGGCTAAATGATTACTAATACGAATAAAAATGCACTCCCTTTTCAAATGAATACCGACTGATCAAGAAAAGCTCGAAGGACCAAAACTCATAATTTCCAACGCATTTCTCATGTAACAGGGAAACTAACAGAATTATTGATATGCCTATTGTTATCGAAGGGCAAGCGACGTCGTCGACCTGCAGGCCTGATAACTGGCGGTTCCTTGTTAGAAGCTTATCCCATAACAATGCGCACGCGTCGAGAAAACACCACAAACGCGCAACGTAGCTCTCCGTTGCTATAATAATATAACATAACGCTACGTTATTG
Source organism: Watsonalla cultraria (assembly GCA_964035505.1). NCBI lineage: Eukaryota > Metazoa > Arthropoda > Insecta > Lepidoptera > Drepanidae > Watsonalla > Watsonalla cultraria. The sequence continues at coordinate 4,113,380 of OZ037732.1, read as the reverse complement.
CCCCCTTATTACAAAAATTACTTAAATGAAGACTAGACTAAACTCGGACTAAAGTTATGTGCACCCCGTATTACTTAAATCCGTAACAACTTTTAAAGCTACTTTTAAACCAAGGACTGTTTTTGAATTAATGTTACGTAATAAGGGCGTCAAAGTCAGCGTCATGTCGTACAAGGAAGTCAAAGTGTTAGCGGACAATAGAGAGGGCTGGCGATTGCTTGAGCCTAGCTCTTAAATAAATAAATAATGAATAAGGGGTTATCGTTTTACAAACTGACTCATCCGCTCATTCAAAAATTGTAAGTTATATGCACCACATGCATATATGTATGCATATACATATAAAATATGTATAAGCTGAATAGAAATGTGCTAATGTAGTCTATATTTGCTCTTATGAAGGGCTCGTGGCACGGTCGGCATCATTCGATCAGCAAAGTTAAGCAACCTCAACCAGTTGCATGGGTGACTGTCCGAGTTACCTCCGTGCCTAGGCGAGCACGTCAAGCCGTTGGTCCCGGTTGAAAATTCAACATCTATTTAAGGCCTAAGAAAGCCTGACAACTGGTTTAGCCGAGATTTTCCTCGTAATAGGGGTTGAGTAGATCAGATTGCAGTCACGTTATGTATTTTTTTTAAATAATTTAAAAATTTATTCCTTTAATGTTTGTTTACCAACAACATGGTGTGCCATACAGGAATCCCGTTAGCGAAGTTCAATAACCGAGGATTCTTGTCTTTACAATGTGAAAAAAGATTCAAACACATCTTATGTTAAGTATTTACATATGGGACTCGTGGTCGACTATAATCTTCAATACTTCTATACAATAATACTTAAATGACATACAAAGTATATGTGTCTGTTACATATACAATTTTAATGTTAATCCGCAAAGCCGTTTTATCGAAAATTTGAATAAATTATTTGACCCCAAGAAGAAATGTAAAGGATACTCAATTATATATACAGATATAAGACCAGGGGGGCAAACTATGATCGTTTAAGCAGCACGTATTAAGAACTTTGTACCAAAATGAAACGTCAAAGCTAAGAAGTTCTAAATACGCTCTGCTTAATCCGATGATGGTAGGCCCCCTGTCCACCTATCAATAATTACTCTTAGTAAATTTGGCCCAAATCAATGTCTCTCGGGATCGTGCCAAGAAGGCTGGCAGCATTGTCACGTTGAATAGCAATGCTGATTCTTCGAGCGAGCGAAGGACGGATAAAGTTCTTAAATTATTATTCAATCTGGATATTTTAAATTTCATTAATAGCAAAATTAAAATAATGTCCGTCCCACTGCGCAATAACCTCTTATTAAGGGACTCCGTATCATTCGCAAGATCGCGTCACTGATCCAATCTGAACGTGTTCAGTTCTGGTTAAGTTATAATTATAATGTGATTATAATATTCATAGCACTTAATTTATATTCATTCAAATATCCTTCACGGTCGTAGCATGAAATAAAAACTTTCTCGTCGTAGATTTATTCCAGAATTGGCACCTTTGGCGTAGGGTTGTATCAATTATGCCAAATTGGTTTTTTGTTAACTTTCCTGTGTGTATAATGTATACTGTGTTGTATGCATTGAAACTAACTGTGCTACAGCCCTGTATTTAAAACAATTTGATTAATATGACATCGTAAGATTCGTAAGGCTGAATAATGCATCCGAACAATTTACGGACTCGGCCACATGTAAAAATTCTTGGAAAGAATGTCGCGCTAACTTTAAGGTATCCTTGTATTTGATTCGGAGAAACTGTCCGTACTCCAATACGATTGTATTATTCAAGATATTAATTAGGAGTACCTAACATACATACCTCCTGCCTGTTTTCCCCGAAGAGGTAGGCAGAGGTGCACTTATAGTACACCCACATTTCACCAGTAATGTTCGAGTCCCATGAATGAAAAATGAATTATTCAGTCTAGGCCCTGGTCAGCACTTATAAATGTCGAAGAACTTACCACCGATTCGGAAACTGCCTTCTGAGAAGAACCGGTAAGAAACTCAGGTCAGACAGATGACCATGATCACAGATACCCCCACAATTTTGGCTGAGCGCTCGTAACTTGTGACGGCACCTATACTGTAGATAATGCTAATTAAAAAGTCAGCTAGCTTGAGACTTTCTTAGGCAGGAAGTCAAGTTCTAGAGAGCAAAATGGACAGTGCACCTAACTGTTCAATTGCAACAGGTTATACCTGAATACATCGTGACATTTAAAACCAAAGTATGCTGCATATTAGGACCAGCTTAAGATTATCATTCGAAATGATTTGATTTTTAAATTTACCCTATTTAATGGCGGGATGAGTTCGATGCTTTTAAGGGCGATTCTCAGTTGACTGATGAGGACAGTGTAAGTTGGAAAAGTGGAAGTAAGGCCTTTGCCCAACAGTGAGACACAATAGGCTTATAACAATAATAATAATCCCTATATGAAATTCTAAGATGGATTACCTACCTAAGTTTATAATTATCTTAGTACCTGGATGCCCGAGCTTTTCTTGGTTTTTTTTATTGGCGTTTTCTAAACATAAAACCAAGCGTATGTAAAACCATAAAATAATTAAAAACAAAATATTCCAACCAAAAATCTTTCCCTCCAAAATTACATTTTACGAGTCCGCCATTTTGACCATAAACAAAAACTGGCGGTAAACCACAATATCTCCATTGTTTGGGGATATGAGGCGACGTAAAACTACATGTAGATACGTATAGATATATAGTCTGTAGTGCCGCGTAAGCCAGGTAGCCGACCGACGAAGCTCAATAAATAAGTCTGTATTACTCGGTTACTTTTTTACGTTTTTTTGCCTCGTGTCAGACACACTTGGTTCTGAAACCTGTTTTTATTTGCGACGCCGCGGGCTTCTCTCTCGATGTTAGAAGTTAGAACTTATATACTTTGTTATTTTAAGAAATCTGGTCATATCTGTGACTCCTGTATTGTCCTAGAGAAAAGGTTTTTTTTCGGTATTTAAACTACAAAAAAGTAGGTAAGTACTTAATGTAATTTATCGGGAAATGAATGATATTCCTTGGGATAAACGTAGGTACAGACAGACAGACACTTGGACGAGCGGTATAAATGTCATGGGTATAACAATATTTTTATGTATGCTCTAGTGATGTAACGAATAATAATAAAAATTATTCGCTTAATTTTGGATATTCGTATTCGCATTCGTATTCGTAAAATTTCTGCGAATGTTTTGCGAATATGAATATAAAGAAAAAAACAATTTGAAGATAATGGTAGGTTAATAAAATCAAAATCCTAAAAGTTCCTAACCTTATGTTTTTTATGCAAGAAAAAGTAACTTAACCTCATAAGGCCATTAGCAGTCTTCACTTTATCATTTGATATTATTTATTCATTATTTACTTTGGGCAATAAAACTTTCATTAAAAGTTATACATTCGCATTCGCATTCGCATCCGCGAATGTCAGTAGCAGACATTTTAAAAAATGACATTCGATACATCACTTGTATGCTCAAATTACTTAAGTAGGTAAGTAGGTGCGTGAAGAATTTTAGTTTTTTTTCGTAATATTATTTGTTTCTATCATGTTTTTGTTTTCTTATCTTTTAATTTCGATCAAGTTTGCTTTAAAAAATCATTGCATGTAGGAAAAAATCACAGACTACTGCTGAAGATTAGCCTCTCCCATAAAACCCGCAAATAGTTTTGTTATCGAACAAAAGTAGTGAACTTTAAGTTACTAATTATTGTAGGATGATTAAGTAACAAATAAGCTATATAATATATTGCTACAGTACATATATCTAGCATACCACATTGTCATAAAAACAGATGTGCATTTACATATCTTATTACGCAACGCATGACCAGAAAAGTGTAATTCTAATATTCAAATAACAATCAACCTTAGAGCAATATCTCTATGGTACAAATTTAATAAACTTGAAGAAGCGGCAAACACTTGTTACGTGTTTTGTAATCCAATAGGGTGAGAAAAAGGTACAGTCTCAGTGGTCGCGGGTAGCGGGGAGTGTAGCTGAGCGATTCAATCGTGAACGAAATTGATTCAGTAAATATATAATTGGCCGCGTTTTTCTAAAAGGTTGAGCTGCCGTCCCCAGTCACACCTCTCCCACCCAAATGCTTACTCACTTCTGTGAACTCAAGGCACATCGTAAGATAGGGAGCGACATATTCACCATTGAACAAACTCCCTTTTCATATCTTTAAATTAACTGCTTAGCACTAATTGCATATGAAAGTTTTTTTTTTTCTCTCGCTGTCTGTCTTTCAACTCGTTCCGGCTAATCAATCTCCGAAATGCATGGACCGATTTCAACGAGACTTTCACTACTTTTATATAAAAATAATAATTAGAGTTCCGCAGTCCATCCATGACAGGAGGTATAAGTAAAACCACACTTATACCTCCTGTCATGGATGCACAGCACAGCATACATATATTTGTCGCTTGCACTAACGACGCACCCGACAGCTTTCTTGTTTCCACCACTTTGTTATTCCGGCAAAGTATAGTTTTACGATTTTTATCTCTTAGCATCGACAAGCCGACACTGGCATCAGAATACTGCCTATACCGCGACGGCAAAATGCTGCATCGCACTATGTTATCTATTTTAATATTTTCTGTGATACATATCTTTACTGTCGTAATTTGTGCCTTGATAAATTACTGCTTACATTTTTCACGTAGGGCTGTCACATCATTCAACCCCCTTTTTACAAATGTATACGTTGATTCGGTCTTGACTGAACTTTCTATTTAACACTGTGCATCCTAAACTACTGATCCTAGAAACGTGAAATTTGGAGGGTATGTTTTTTGTGAGGTGTAGGTTCTACGTAGGTATCCTACAAGGAAAAAGTTTTCAGATATTCTATCCCTAAGGGGATAAAATAAAGGGGTTGATTTTTTTTTGTAAAAATTTAATATAATTTTAAATTAGTTCCTTAGCAGCGATATATTACAATATTATTCATAAAAAAGCTTTTACGCATAGCCTTGTAAATAATGTAAGTTCATTTGATCGGAAAACTATCAATCCAACTTTATGTGTAAAATTCTCCAATACCAACCACACAAGACATTTTTGGAATCGCGAGTTTATGACTCGAGTTACGGTATTTTAATCGAAATCAAAATCGCTGATGGTCAATTCCGATGAGAGAGGACAATTTGTCGTGGGAACAGCGGCCTGGGGCATTCAAGTTTTAATTGTTCTCACTTTCTTGGAATTATGTAGACAAATTTTAATTATAATATGATCTATTGTTAAAAACCATTATTACAAAAATACAGGTCCGTCACGAGTAAAGAACGCGCAGCGAAAGATAATGGGGATATCGAAGACATATAATGTCATATAATGTCTACTGCGCTCTCAAAGGCACTCGTTCTTAACTCGTGACGTGACGTTTATTGCGCAATTAAACTTAAACGTATTGCAGTAAAAAACTGCCGCCAAAGAGATTTTTTTTACCTCGGCAAAAACTAAATAGGGTCGACAGAGAATTAATTTTGGGAACGACGATTATAATTTTGTTCTATTTATTGTTTCAGATTACTGGACTTTACGGAAACATGCGGAATTGGCGTCGAGTGACAAGGAGAATTAGTAAATTAGTCAACTGTTTAGTTAATTTAGTCAAACTATACCCTAGTTTCTGTGGATTTGTCGAAACCCCCTCGGCCGGGTACGTAACCAGGGGCCCTACCATGAGGTCTTATTGCCATGATAGCTTAGACTTATATCATGAGACAGATGTATATGACGTGTATGCATCTGTCACTGTCACACAGCTGAACTATCGTTGCAGTAAGAACTCATGTGTTCGTCACCTCTCTTTCTACGAAAACGAACGAAAATCAAACGTATCACATTGTTTTTATCAAACTCAAGTTTTCGTTCTGTTAATAATTTAACATAGATTTAGAATATGAAAATGTCAAAGAAACTTGCAGATCGCGTTCGGACGTGGTTTTAAAACGAGTAAGAACCGCGGTAGGAACTTTCGGCCGAAGCTTCGTTTTACGGAGAAAGCAAGTGGCCCACAGTTAATAAATTTACCGATAACGTGAAGTGATAGTCGTACGTATTATTTTAGGGGTCTATTCTATAAAGTGTGAATCGCTTATATAATAAATAATTTTGTTACGTTTCCACAACATGTCTAGTGGAGCCGATCACTGAAAAATCTACGGTAACTAGGGTTTAGTTAATAAATAAATATTTTACATAGCACTCTGTATTGTAATATTTGTTGTAAATTATTGAAGAGATAACTAATAGCGATGTGTTTAATTTATTTAACAATTCGAGTGTGTTTTGGTTTTACTAAAATGTGTTTCGGTAATAAATAATCTTCAATCGAAATTATATTTTGGACATGTGTAATTTAGAGGCTATAATCGTTTCTATGTATATTTCAAATTAACAATGACTAGTTATTTAATTACTCCCAAGGAGAATTGTTAGGAATTTTATGTAAAAATCTTATTAGAGAATGTTCAGTCAAAGTCAAAATTAGGTTAACGAAATGACTTATTTGACACATAATGCATTTATGCTGACATACAATTCGTGTCAAATAAATCCAATTGTCAAACAAACAGAAAATATTTTAACAGACTTCAAAAGAGAGGTTACTCAATTCGACTTACTTATATACATATATTTATTTTTTTGAATGTAGGCAGTCAAATTTTACAATCACGTCGCGTTCAGCATAATTTGACACTTTTGAAAAATCTTTTTGTTAATCTTCTGTTGACCTTGACTGAATCAAATTACGTAAATAGTTTATGTAGATAAGTAGTGTTTCTTTAATACTTTATTATCTAAGCTTGAGACACTGGTAATGTCTAAGATATATAATAATTTGCCATTATTTTCCCACTATTTGATATGTCTATTGATTGGACTTTTATTACAATCTTATAAGTAATGATCTGGGGCCTTACCATACCTCTTATTGCCATGATAGTTTTACTCTTATTATGAGACGGGTGTACATGACGTGTATACATCTGTCATTGTCACGCAGTGAAACTATCATTGCAATAAGGGCTCATGGTTGGGCCCCTGTATTTTAAGAATGCACTGTATACATATTTTTTTGCATCAAACATTCGTCATTACTCTTAAACTTTGATTTTTAATTGCTTATATTTTCATCATTCACCTTATAATATATATGATCACGACACCAAGTTCATGGAATATATAATAGGGAGTTAATGAAAATTAGACTTTATTTATGAAAATTCTTTGCAATTAAAATGAAGTAGCAATGAATTGCACTTAATAACATACTTAGTTAAAAATCCTTTATGTAGAATCTAGTCTATGATCTCTGCAATATAATGTTTTATTATCTCTGATAAATGGAGATCGCTTCCTAATTAATCTGTCCCTTAGTTTGTAGTTAGTTTCGTAATAACCTACTAATTATGAATTAAACTTTGTTGAACGAATAAGTAGCCCTGGGGCCCTACCATGACCTATTATTGTCATGATAGTTCAACTCTTATCATGAGACAGATGTATATGACGTGTATAAGACTGTCATTGTCACACAGTGGAACTATGATGGCAATAAGAACTTATGGTAAGGCCTCTGATGTTCAACGACACAAAGACAATGCAAGAAACAAAATCGAATTACCCCTAGTACAGGCTTTAACATATATTAATGTTGTTCATTTTGTACAGGAACGATCAACTTCCTACACTCGCCGCTAAAGCACCCCGCTTTTACGTTACCCTACAAAATGAGGAAAATACGAAATCAATATTATTAACAAAACATGTTAAAACTAGTACTGGGCGTTAAAATAATAATATCAATTTGTACTAGAGTTACATCAATAGGTACTGTACAATCGAATTAGTAGGTGTAGGGTATTATATTTTGGATCTATCTCAGGGCTACTTATTCGTCAGACAAAGTAGTAATCTATATTAAATTAAATCTCGATTGCGTGTAGGCATCCCATACCATATTATTATATCCGGAGAACATAAAATGGTGGTTGCAACATGCAAGAAAAATCGAGATATATCTTCGTTTTTAAGTAATATATGAAACGATTTTAATTATTTAAACTTAAGATTTGTTGAAAATATATAAGGTCCTCAAATTGTATAACTAATATTAAGTATATATACACAATTTGTTGTTTTGCTACTGGTAGTTAAACAATAATATTTTACAACAGAAACCTGGATGTACTCCATCCTATATAATGTACTACTTATGTAGTTTACATTGTCAAGATATGTCAAGTGTATGATTAATATATCAGTTAATAGCTTGTCAATGTTATGTCAATCTGAGCCATTGTGCCTTTGAATTGTGTATTAATATCAAATAAATCTCAGTAACTACCTAACACTTATATGCATACCTAGTTCGTTTAGATAGCTTACTGTTCAGTCACGTTCAGCCTTATTTGACATGGACAGATTTTGTTAAGTCACTTTGACAGTGATTGAAACTTAAATAATAATATTTTTTTAAATTACTTTAACAGTTAAAAAATAATCTACTTTAAAACATAATATTGCGCTATTTGTAACCAATCAAATTATGAACATTGTGTTTTGAAAAAATACAAAGTCTATTGTACGAATGTTAACCTTAACTCATGTACAAACAACTATTACGCTTGTATTATAATAATAATGTTGAATAAACATGCCTACTTATATTATGACATATTTTTTTATTTAAATAACCTTCATTCCATCATAAAACCACAAAACTTAAAATATGGTTTTAGATTTGATTTACAAGATTAACTTTCGCCCACAGCTTCGCCTGTGTTGCATTCCATGTAAAAAGTTTCAACCCTCATTTAACCCCTTCAAGGGTTGAATTTCGGAAAATTCCTTTCTTAACGTGTGTGATGGTATATAAGTCAGAACTTTGAATTTTATACATAGACTAGCAGACGTCATGCGGTCTCACCCGCGTAGTTGGCCTTGGGGTTTGAGCAGTCGCCTCCTACGCAAGCGACGCAAGTTCGAATCCAAGAGGGGCCGGCACCCTGTACCAATTATTTTTGCTAAAAACTTATGTGCAGTGATTTCACACCACGTGCTTTACGGTGAAGGAAAACATCGTGAGGATTCCTGTTTATGTCTGAGAAGTAAGTCAAAGACGTATACATACATGCTATACATATATAGTGCCTGAGACGGCGATAGGCTCACCATATGTCACGTTGGCACTTAATTATCTTCGGTGAAAAGTGGGTGCTGTTATTACAACACCTCTGCCTACCGCTTCGGAGAATACAGGCTTGAGAATAGGTATGTATGTTCATTGAGTAGATAGGTACAAACTATTGACAAAATCACACAGTCAATAAACAAAATAAGTAAGGTACTTAAATTTAAATACAGGTACCTATAGCGTGACCAGAACACATTAAACTTAGGTTCCGTACGCTGACAATAATTCTCTTTATCGCGATCAAATCACTTGAAGTTAAATATATTCATGTTTGGACAGGGGTCAATGGTTACTTTTATTTTTGATGCATATATTAGTTGTTTGTAACTTAAGGAAAAGAATAAGATTGTCAATAAATAAAAGAATTGATTTTATTTTTGTGTCAATGTGTTCTTTACAATCACACAGTACCCAAAAGGGTAGGCCAACGATAAAATATATTATTCGATAGTAGTAAAGTCATATGATTATAATAAGTCATGAGAAGAAGTAGTTAAATGGTTTATCTATACATTAATATAAAATAAAATGAACTGTCTGTTTGTAATTCCACGTTACAAGCTTTTCACTTAATGCACACGGAAATATGTACGGTACTTCAATAAAGATCCCATATTTTATAGTTTTTCAATGTTCTGTCTGTTTGTTTGTTCGAACTAATCTCTGAAACCACTGCACCGATTTTAACGTCACTTTCTCTGACAGATGGATTACATTACAAGGAGTAGGTAGGTAACTTAGGTTTATTAAAAAAATAGGCTTCCGCAAGCCATGGTGGCCTCGGGGTTAGAGCAGTCGCCTGCTACGCAAGCGACACAAGTTCGAATCCCAGCGGGGCCTATGAGTTCTTCTAAAAACTTTCACACCACGTGCTTTACGGTGAAGGAAAACATCGTAAGGAAACCTGCATATGTCTTAGAAATAATTTAAAGACGTATGTATAGTGCCTGAGACGGCGATGGACTCACCCTCTGTCACGGTGGCACTTAATCATATTCGGTGAAATGTGGGTGTTGAAAATTACAACAGCTCTACCTACCCCTTCGGGGAATACAGGCGTGAGTATGTATGTAGGCTTCCGCAAATAAAGCTTGCCATGAATTTAAGTCTACGCGGGTGTAGCCGCGGGGCACAGCTTGTTAAATAAGACCGTTTATTGTCAACGTCATTATAAAAGAGAAACATTATGTTCAAGGGTCAAGAAACTACAGTACAATGTTACAACCAAAACTCCCAAACTGCAATAAAATTACTCTCAGGAACAAATAAACCTCAAGAATTTAATGTGGAATCTCTAAAGGATTGAGGGCGAGTGAATCGTGAGTCATGGTCGATTTGAGTTTAGTTCACAGGAGCACCAGTGACTCACCAATATCTCACTACATACTAACGAGCTACATTCCTTCCGGGAATCTTCTGGGAACTGAGTCTTTTTTAATGGGACTTAAAAATCTACACACAAATGAAAGTGTCTGTTTGTAATTCCTAATTAACAGCACACTAAATGCATACGTAATTACGGTAGGTATACTTACTTAGAAAAAACAGTGTTTTGACTTTTTCTCTGTCGGTTTGTCTATTTATCTGTTTGTTGCAGTTAGTCTCTTTAAATATCTGGACCGATTTTAACGGGAATTTTACTGGTAGATAGCTAATGTTACAAGATGTTACCTTTATTATAGAAAACATTAGGGTTCCGTGAAATTGAAAGCCACCCTTGAAACTTTTCACAGGCACAGCTAGTGAACAAATTTATCTTCAAGCTTTCCCGCAAGATGTTGTAGGCAGATGCGTTACATTAACTTATATTTACAGGTGATGATAACGTCGTTAGAGATGGCGAACCTGTCTTTGTCTTTCAGACACTAATTAAACTGCCTTTCTTGCCGGCTTTTCTCAAAATTCTAGTTTTTTACGGTATTTAGTGGTGACAATTTTTCAACATTGATTAAGAGCCTAGCTAGTTTCTAAGATTTTCAGATATATCACACGTACCTACTCATATGCAGGTTACCTTATTATGTTTTGCATGGTGTGACAAATTACTGTAGGGACTCATTTGAAAAACAGTGAGGTTAAACCCAAGTACAAGCAGTGCTGGCGACTACTACGCAATCACCACGGCTCTGTAGACAGGGCAGTGACAGAAGTATAAACGAAGGAATTCAGGGGTTTTCAAGCTGTCAGAGGTATAGTTTACTGCGCTTGCGCCTAAACGATAAAAGGAGTTTTTAAGATAGCTAGCGGACATCACGCAGTTTCACCCGCGTAGTTCCCGCTCCCGTGGGAGTACGGTGATAAAATATAGCCTATGTTACTCGCTGATGATGTAGCTATCCATTGCCGAAAGAATTTTCAAGATAGACAAACAAACAAAAAAACAGTCAAATCTTTCCTCTTTATAATATTATTGTAGATCATGCTGTCGTCACTTAAGTATATGAAACCTTGATGAGTGTTGGCAGTGAGTGACCCTACCACAGCATCTCTTGTTCTGCTATCTGGTACAAATTATAAGTATCTTATTACAACAACACAGTCTTGTTATTTGAAACCTTTATCAAAACCTGAAATATCCTGTATTTTAATAGAAAGTATTACATTTAAGATGCCTTTGAATTCCATCATTGCGAGACGCCTAACGTTTCATTGCTAAGATGGTAGTCGAAGGCGCTTTCTTATTTATTTTTGTAGGGTACATTTTTAACTATTATAACCAGTGGCTGAGTTCCATAATTACGATGGTGAGTATAAATCTTTTAGTTTCTGCAAGACATAAAAAAGAAAAAAAACCGTCTGTAAAATTTGCTGCCCTAGGCTTTAGTCTAATCAGCCTGCTGTAATGCTGATAAATCCGCCACTGATCATAAGTAAATATATATTTTTTGTATCTAAATTATTAGTAGAAGCAAAACAATAATAGTTTAAGGAATTTTCCAATTTCATAAAAACTCAATTTAGTTAAATATAAGGATACCTACCTCCCCAAACAAAGTAGTAATTAATAAATTATTCTTAATATCGTAAGTTGCTTGGAACGCCTTCTTTCTTTCTTCCGCAATACTTCTTGCGTGCGTTTTATTCTCAGTATTCTCTTGTCTCTGGGTGGCTTACAGTATTTATGATACACATAATAATATCAGGTAAAATAATGTTGGTATTCGAAATTATTGAAAACTTAATTATATAAATACAAATTACAGTACTTAAAAATAATAACAAGTAGAAAACTTGTCCCAAATCGTTGTCTCTCGGGATCATGCCAACTGCCAAGAAGGCTGGCAGCATTAGCAATGCTGATTCTCTGAGCGAGAAAAGCCAGCTCTCTTATCACGAGAGGTTTCTACCAGACGACGTGCAACCTCTTTGAAAAGTTGATGAGCATCCGAACCCCAAAGAGTTTCAACCACAAACCCAGAAAATACGTTTTCTAACATTCCATAATGACTCTCATACAAAAGTTCATAGATTGTTACATTTTAAGGTTTATTCTTTCATTCGAGTGTAGGGCCACATCATTTAACAGACGTACTTACCTATTACTTAATATACCTACATCATACATGTATTGTATACGCACACGTTATGCGTGTACATACAAAATAATCAAAGTTTTTTTGATATCACAAGTTAATGCGTAATAAATCAAGAACAAATAAAACCAGCTCACTTTTCCTTTTCAATACACAATATCTTTACACGACAAGTTTTTCATTAGGGCAGTTTTGTTAACATCTTTTTAATCGGACAATACAAACCTCTCAATGGTACTTACTTACTTGTCTCGAGTATAACAACAATTCTAATACTCGTGCCATACTACAGTGTATGCAAAATACTTACATTGCAAATAACCCAGTATTGTCAAACAAATTGTCAAATTACTGGCCGATTGTCCATTTTATGCAAAAAAGAAAATACTTTATGGTCAAATTATGAAATTTATTCATAATTGTTCCGAACAAGGATCGTAAATTGCCCCGTTTGGTTTTTGAATTTGGAATGCGAGTGGATGAGTGATGGCGGATGATGGCATGGCGCATGCGCGAGGGAGCGAGTTTTGATTGGCTATTGTCTGTGGTGCAGCTTGCAGACAAGATGTTTTTCGATTTACCTATTTTACTCGTCTATTAATGCTGTAAATGAATATGAGATGAGTCACGTACATTGTAACTAGCATCTGGCTGTGACTTCACCTGCGTGGTATAAGCTTCCGAGACAGTGGAAGATGAAGTCCTTTCCTAGGGTTTTAGCTTACTCTACGGCAGAATGCAGTAAAATCGGTTAAATACTAAGCAAATAATAGAGCAACAGCAAAGCGTGAGGAACCACAGACAAATAGAAATCCTCAAAGAAATGCCTCACAAAAGAAGTGGAGAACGTTTATTGACAATGTTCTTTTAATTGTTAATTTCAACATGCATATTTATGTTAATTAGGTATATGTATGCTGTAATTATCGTTTTTTTTTATTATTAATTATTTATCCAACGAATAAAAAAAATTGCATCTGTACCTATATTTATTTTAATATGTATGCTGTTGTTATCCCAAAAAAATAAAATAAATTAATAATTATTATTATTTATCCAGTGAATAAAAAAAAATTGTATCTATTCCCCAAAAGAGGTCACTACTTGTACCTACTTAAAACTATGTAACCGCAAACTAAATGTAAGTAAGGTGACGCTTCTTCCCGACAGAGGTCACTAAACGTAACATAATATTGAAAATGGTACAGTTCACAAAATTTAAAAACAAACCTTTTTTCTTAACGAGAATATATAGATCATAAAATAACTCGCATTCTAATTTTAAAATAAAATGTTGTCTTAATAGAGCTGCTGTAGTAGGTAATATGCCAGTATAATTTTGAACATAGAAGATAATTAAAGTCTCAAGTAGTTTTAATTTTAGTTTTTCCACTAAATTGGTCCTCTGTTTTTGAATTAAGAACTAGCTACTTCCCGCTTTCGCAACGTTGCCAGTATTTTTACAAATACCCACTCTATTATCAAAAAATATTAATGCAAGTGAAAAACAGTGACCGTTGTGTTTAGTTTAACAAATAATAAACAGAGAATTTACCTTCATTTGCGGTTTTTAAGTAAATACTTGAGTACGTCAGTATTTGTAAAGCGTAAAATCCAAGCATTCGTAATAGAGAACCTACGAGTTTCAGACCTTCAGTTTTTTATAAAAGCTGAAATTTTATCAGTTTGCTGTACAATGAGAAATGGAATCTGGATCGTGTTGGCTGTGGCAGATATGAACTATCAAAGGTAAACATTTATAGGAAATAATAGTGTTAAAATTCACATTGGGATTTACTTGAAGAAGCGAAAATAGAAGTAGCTGCGCATGTATTTTATTCGCGTAGCGCCATACAGACAGACAGAGACAGATTTATAAACTAGCTACTGCGCATTTAAGGTCAGCGCTCATAGCACGTGACGGGACCAGGGGCCTTACCATAAGTTCTTATTGCCATCATAGTTCCACTGTGACAGACTTATTCACGTCATATACGTCTGTCTCATGATAAGAGTTAAACTGTCATGGAATAAGAGGTCATAGTAGGGTCTCAGAACCTTAATAACATTGTATGTACTTACTTAAGTTATCTATTCAGATAAATAAAATTGAAGTGTCTGTTTGTAATTCCAAAATAACAGCTTTTCACTAAACGCATATGAAAGTATACACGCTACTGCCACAGAAAAACCAAATTTTAAATTTTTTCTCTGTCTGTCTGTCTGTCTGTTCGTTCCGTATAATCTCTGAAACGGCTGGACGGATTTTAACGAAACTTTCACTGGTAGGTAGCTGATGTTTCAAGGAGTAACTTAGGCTACTTTTATTTATTAAAAATATTAGGGTTCCGCGACAAGAAGGATGAAACTAAATCTACGCGTTTGAAACCGCGGGGCACAGCTAGTTTTTACATATAAAGTAAGTAGGTAGCAAGCCACTTATCAAAATTCTTTCATGACGCATGCAAGTAATAAATTGCGCCCAATTATGCAAACAAGTAAGGATCGTAAAGTTATTTCCTCCGTTCTATTTAGCGGTCGTTTGGAATAAATTTAACGCTTCACAATTGCAGTGAGCAGTTGTGGGGTGAGTGCGGTGTGTACGTGGGTTCACTTCCGTTAGTGTTTCGAACTTCACTGGTTCATCTATACATCTTGTGTCTATCTATACATATACAGATAAATAAAATTGAAGTGCCTGTTTGTAATTCCAAAATAATAGTTTTTCACTAAATGTATATGAAAGTATACACGCTACTGACACTATAAAACCAAGTTAAAATTTTTGTCTCTGTCTGTCTGTTTGTTCCGGGTAATCTCTGAACCGGCTGGACCGATTTTAACCGGACTTTCACTGGCAGGTAGCTGATCAAGGAGTAACTTAGGATAGGTACTTTTATTTATTAAACATATCAGGGTTCTGCGACAATAAGGATGAAACTAAATCTACACGGGTGAAACCGCGGGGCACAGCTAGTCTAAAATATTACGATAAGCACTAATCCTGCGCAGACAAAGCTGCGGGCAGAAGCTAGTATCATCTTGCATCATATGCTGTAGAAACATTACAGTTATAGGTATACACTAGGAAGGATTTTCCAAAATAACACCCATTAGGGGGTGAAATAGGGGATTAATACTGTGTGAAACTTTTTGTGGGATGGCAGTCGCTTCGTATAAAATCAGGTGATCAGCCACTTCGGGTTTTAATCAAATATCGACCAGAATGTATGGGATATTTTAAGGCCTAGATGATTTTTGCAATTGCATAGCTGTATATTCAAAAAACACCAATATTCTGTCTCAAATAAATACTTTCCGTTAATTTAAATACATACATAGATACACGCATCATACACCGAAGTACCGTTATATCAATAAATTACATGAACCCTACGAAGCCTAAAACATCTTGAGGGTATATCACACCCAGGTGTGCGCTAAATTGGAAAAAAGCCAATTTTAACCCTCGACCGGCCGTCTTGTGCCTTAATGAAGACACCACTCCATAGAGCTATGAACCGAAAGTAAGACTACTTTTAACCGACTTTAAAGAAGGAGGTTCTATTTTCATCGCGTACGCTTGCTACCTTTTGTAATAAAGCTTAATATTCTAATTGATGCATTTTTAGTCCATTCAACAGGAACTCACTAGTATTTACAAAGTTCCGAAGTGCAGTGATGTTACACCAAGAGCTTTAAGGTGAAGGAAAACATCGTGAAGAAACCTTCAGATGTCTATGTAAGGACACGTAGGTATAGTGCCGAAGACGGCGATGGACTCACCATCTATCACGTCGGCAACCTATTATTGCCAACGAAAACTGAGTGTGTGTTTAAAGCATTTCGTTTGGATCTATGAGAACGGATCCTCGGATATAAGGGTAGGAACTCCCTTCTTTTTTCCGGTGACGATAAGGAGATGAAGGAATTCCGCGTAAAGAACCTTAAGTCACAAAACATTATAATTGTATCACCGGGACGGAAATAAGAGAAAACAATGTATCTATGTTCGTTTCAGAAGCGGGTTCCTGAATAGCTGTGCAAGAACTCCAGACGTCTGCTGTGATCTTCAGATCTACAAGTAAGTGAATTTAGTTTATTTTTAATCAGCAGCTAAAAAATCTGATGCTTAGCGTTAATTGTAAGTCTTTGTGCCTACTGTGTCTCGCGTGATGGCGACTGCTATCTGACCTTCGCAATCCCTATTTCTAGGAAAGACTTACTTGGGCTTCCGACTACCTATTACGATTGGCAAAGATGATGAGTTATCCAAAAATAATTTGTCTCTTTAAAGGGATTGAAAATGAAAATGATTTATATAGTTTAGGCCCTGGTAAGGCACTTATGAGTGTCGAGGAATTTACCACCGGTTCGGAAACTAGCCTTCTGAGAAGAACCGGCAATAAACTCTTCTAAATTGTTCTTCTGTAACGTTAGGTATCCTGGTACGGTTTTAACATGTAAGAGATCAGCTCTAAGGTTCACAGCTAATAATCTACATAAAATTTACCTCCTTGGGGTACTGGTCACCTCTACATTTCTTAACCCTAACCAGATGCAAGGATAGCAGTAAGACACCTGGTATGTCTATATGGTAACTGTACCCAGCCGGCCACATCGGAGGGTGTGGTCGACCCCTTTGTCTTAGATTGGACCTGATAGGGGCAATTACAGGGTTGGTTTTGGAACCGTGTAAAAGATCATTAGGGTTCATTCTTTTATTATAATTATATTTTTTAAGTTACATTACGTAATTAGGGATGAGTGTTTTTAGTGGATTGTACGTACTATACTTCGAAGTTGTTTTTTTACTAATTTCTGTAAACAAACATCCAACCAGGTATGGCGTTACAATAGCCCCTCTCTGAATTCTTACTGGTTTATCTCTGAAGATCAGATTCCAAATTGGTGATAATTTTCTGGATGTTCATAAGTACCTTATTCAGACCTAAACTCAATATTTATATATTTTTATACCATTTAGGGTCAGGTAGTGCTCGTTAGTCAGGGAGTCCATCAGAGCAGTGTCATTCAGGGTCCCCAAGGGGTACCTTAGCAGAGGTGATTAAGTGCCTACCTCACCGCAAAAGCACGAAAGTGAAATTTCTGCACTTAAGTTTTTAGAAAAACTCATTGAGATTCAAACTTGCGTCTCTTGCTAAAAAGCTTTTTTTCATTTCCATGTATATTTTCTTTCACACAATCCATCTATAGTTTCTTGAGTCGTCTAAGCCACCCTATTTCACATCCCTACCCTATCTCATCCCCAATGAAAATAATCTACAATTAGGTAATTTAGACAAAGCGAAGTGACCACTTGTCTATCGTTTTGTCATCAAGCATTAAATTGTAATAGCGACGGCAGTGACATCACAGAATAAATGTAAATTCATTTAGGAGCATCTGCCGCGCCACCTGGCGGCAGATAGCTGAATTAATTACCGAATTGTGGCACGCGCCCGCGCACGCATCCACGATCCAATTTAAATAGAGCTTGTGTGGTGTCGCATTATATATTCATTGTTTTTATAATGTGGTTTGTTTAGTGCATCTATATCTATACAGATAAATAAAATTGAAATGTCTGTTTGTAAATCCAAAATAACAGCTTTTCACTAAATGCATATGAAAGTATATACGTACCGACATGAAAAAAAACATTTTTTTTTAAATTTTTCTCTTTCTGTCTGTTTCTTACGGCGGGACCGATTCTAACGGGACTTTAACTGACAGGTAGCTGGTGTTTCAAGGAGTAACTAAGGCTACTTTTATTTATAAAAAATATTAGGGTTCCGCGAAATGAAGCATAAATCAAAATCTACGAGGGTGAAACCGGTGGGCACAGCTAGTGAGAACATATAAAAAAACAATTTCAATTTTTTTTTCTGTCTGTCTGTCTGTTCGTTCCGGCTAATGACCGGGGCTTACTAACTTAGGCTATTTATTTATAGTCCTGACAAAACATAATATTAAGGCATAAAATGAGGTCTACACAGGTGAAACAGCCGGACATAGCTAGCTACTTCATAAAATCTTAAGTTACACATTGATCCAAAGTTCTTAAAGTAAGGTTCAAGTAAACTAAAAACCTTAAAAAGAAATATATAATCTGATACCTAAAATATATTATTAAAAGGAGTCCCTGTTGGCAAGGTTCCGAAGATACTGGCAGCATTCCCCTTTGGATGGCTAAACTGATTCTTTGTCCGAGGTAGCTGCCAGCTCTTCGGTCTCCTGTGATGTCGACTAACCTTTTCGTAATTTCGTATGTTCAAGTTACAGTGGCTAAGTTCATTAATTAGCATGACATTGC
The DNA here is from genome assembly GCA_964035505.1 of Watsonalla cultraria. Taxonomy (NCBI): domain Eukaryota; kingdom Metazoa; phylum Arthropoda; class Insecta; order Lepidoptera; family Drepanidae; genus Watsonalla; species Watsonalla cultraria. Next base: position 4,094,263 of record OZ037732.1, on the reverse strand, counting down.
TTGCACCTTATGGCGATCAACTTACGCGATAAATATTTATGTGGACATTTGTAACCCACCCGTCGTTTACGACTGTTTAATTAATAATTAATTACTCTTTGGATAAGTATTTAATAACAAAAACTGTCGATATTAAAGCACTTTCACGAAAAATATACAACAAAAAAAATTAAGAACAATTTCTCATATGTTTCACCTGGCTGTCTGTTTGCCAATTGCAAAATGATATGAAATTATAAACGGCAATCAAATGGAAAACAATTTAAAAAAAATCTCTATACGTCTGATTGTTCCTGACATTTCAACGAGTAACTTATGCTACTTTTATTTAGAAAAAATATAACTATGCGGGTGAATCTGTGGGGCGTATAGAATTAAATATATCATATCGTCGTTGCGCGTTCAAAAGCAGCTAAGTGTTTTTATACACTTTAGGATACGCAGAAAATGATTTTCTCGAATTATGGCCCGATTATCAAAAAAAATATTCTTACTATTGATACATATAACAAAAGTACATAGTTTTTTTTTAGATTAATGTTGGATAGGTATTATTATTAATAATGACAAAATGAAACATTACTGGAAATTTTGACACAAGAGTTCATGAAATAAACATAGCGACTTTTTCACGCGCAACGACGATATGGAAAAATATAATTAATAATAATGATTTTACTTATTCGTATAGATTACTAAAGTAACGCAACATTACTGTAAAAGGACGAAGTAGTATTAAGGTTAGTGCGTTACTTTAAAATTGAAAGAATGCAAAAAAAAACAATTATGTCACAATGTATTCAAGACAATGCATAATAAAACGCATAAGCTCAAACAAAATGACCATGTTCTATGCAAGTTAACCAGCTAACAACTAAATTATACGGCGCGCGCGCATCTACATACAATGTACGATTATTGGATCGCGACAAATGAAGGCTCCACTTGAACCAAGTAGGTATAGTTACTTCTGCATTTCACGCACTTTGAACTTACCTACTCGTATTTACTGTACATAAAACTGTTAATACCACAATGATTGTACGCAGAAGTAATTTTAATTGTAGAATTTACAAAAAAATATTGTTATTGATACAGTCATAAGCTATGAGCACTGACCTTGAATGCGCAGTACTCATATTATGTCTCTGTCTATTTGTATGGCTCGAAGAGAATAAAATACATGCGCAGTTACCCCCCACAATTTTCGATCAGCGCTCATATTCGTACCTATCATAGCGGGATCTTTAGTTCAAGGGACTAAGGATAAGAACTGCGTTATACAGATTCCTACTGTTACGAACTGAAATAGATGAGAATTTTTAAGGAGCTACCCAACTACATTTTCAAAATTTGACGAATATAAAAATAAATAAGGATATTTTTTTTTTAATATTTCGTTGTTTCCGCCATAGTTGAACGTGCCCTATCACAATCAAAAGGACAATGTTGTAGCATTTCATAAATAATGTCATATTGTCACATTGTACACTGACACCTCAGCGGGGCTTCGGAAAATATGCAATAGTCAAAACATTGTGTAGACACGTCCTGTGTTAAGGGGAGGTATATCTTTAGTAGTGTTATTACTAACAATGGTCTATAAAGGTTAACTGCCTGTTCAAACTAGTTATGAACCTATAGAAACAGAGAAAGTAAGTTAGTAAAAAAAAAACATTTATTTGATATTTTCTCTGTCTGTCTGTCCATTCAAATCAGCCATTTTAGAAATTAGCCGGAAAAAAACAGATAGATAGACCGATAGAAAATGGTTTATTTATGTATATAGAACTTTATGTGGTAAGTACCACATAAAGTTCTATATACATTTAGTGAAAAGCTGTTAATTTAGAATTACATGTCATTACAATTTGACTAAATTTATTTATCTGTAAAGATATCTATACAGATAAATAATACTAAAGTGTCTGTTTGTTATTCCAAAATAACAGCTTTTCACTAAATGCATATGAAAGTATACACGATACTGACACTAAAAACCAAGTTTAAAATTTTTCTCTGTCTGTCTGTCTGTCTGTTTGTTCCGGGTAATCTCTGAAACGGCTGGACGGATTTTAACGGGACTTTCACTGGTAGGTTGCTGATGTTTCAAGGAGTAACTTAGGCTACTTTTATTTATCAAAAATATTAGGGTTCCGCGACAATAAGGAAGAAACTAAATCTACGCGGGTGAAACCGCGGGACACAGCTAGTATATAATAATCAAACATTTAGCTTCCTCTTAACGTGATAGTAATGCGACGCGTGCGCATCGTCGCGCGTGTAGGCGCCGCAGATTATATCTACCGCGGGCACATCTGTCTACCCTCATCGGTGTTTTATTTTATTCAAATTATATGGTAACGGAATTTTTATTAACTAGCTTTTATTCGGGGATACGCCCACGTGGTATACACTATACACACAGATACACAATATACACAGACCCTAAAACTATATTCAAAGTATTTTATGAAATTTGAGTACATTCGTAAATTACCTGCTACATAAAAACTTACAAACGTTAACTTTTCTATTATATGTATACTAACTTCTTCCCGCGACAATTCTTTCAGTGTTAGATAGCCCACTTATAATATAGCCTATAGCTTTCCTCGATAAATGGGCTATAAATATATAATTATATCATCACGTTTTGAACAATTGTGGGTTAAAATAAGCGATAGCCCATAGTAACTATTCAGCGCTAAAGCAAAAGCATTCATAGACTGTAAGTAGGTAGGTGTTTTTCACCTGTTTAATCTATATATACATACAGATAAATAAAATTTAAGTGTCTGTTTGTTATTCCAAAACAACTTTTCAGTAAATGCATATGTGAAAGTATATACGATACTGACATAAAAAAAACTATTTAAAAAAAAATCTCTGTCTGTCTGTTAGTTCCGGCTAATCTCCGAAAGGGCTGGATCGATTTTAATGGGAATTTCACTGACAGGTAGCTAATGTTACAAGGCTTAGGCTACTTAGGCTATTAATTAAAAAAATATTAGAATTCCGCGGGCCACCTATGAAATCATGAGTTACGAGTAGAACCGCGGGGTACAGCTAGTATAATATAAAAAATGTCACTTGTGCAAGCCCTACTGTTATAAAGTGATGCTGTTATATAATTAAAACGCTTTATAACTGTAAATTTGTCTCTCACGAGTAATTTAAAGACGATTTGTAACATTTTGAACACAGCGTGGCGTTGCACGCAGCCGCTACTTTCAAAATGAACTTTTTATTAAAAAACTGTTCACATCTGCTGATCAATATTAATGATCGCTTTGAAAAGGATTAATCATTAATTTAAGGAGAAATAAGCAATTAGTAACAGTCATGAATTTATTGGTTAGCTATACAGATAAATAAAATGTAAGTGTCTGTTTGCAATAACAAAATAACAGCTTTTTACTAAATGCATAATATGAAAGTAAATACGGCACAGACATAATAAAACAACTTTAAAAATATATATATATTTCAGTGTGTCTTTCTGTTTGTTCCGGCATATCTCCAAAACTCCTTGAAACATCAACTATCTGTTAATGAAAATCGAACAAACAGAGAGACACGTTGATAAAATAAATTTTAAAATAGTTTTTTTTATTTAAGTACCGTATTATACTTTCATATGCATTTAGTAAAAGCTGTTGGATTTGAATTACAAACAAACACTTCAATTTTATTTATCTGCATGATGGAAAGAATACCAATATTATTATTTTCAATTACTCTACAAAAACATATCAAATTAAAAAACAATTCAGATAATTACATCCATTAATTGAAAAAGAACAGCTATATCACCCGCCTTATCAATACAAATTACTACCACTAATAAAAAAATCATAGCCGTACCCTCATAGACCCTGTTTTATCAACTTCAAAATTAATAAAAATCTGTCGGTTAATGAGTTTAACCACAAGTGGCGCCCTCTTGCGAGCATACGGGCGCATTGATAACTACCCACATTCACTCGGTAATGTAAAGATGATAGCACGTATCTTCTAACCAGGATAGGGGTAACTGTTCATGGCTGTAGCCGTGACGATACTGACATAATAGGTTCACAATCGATATTATTTAGACTGCTTCGTTGGTCCAAAGGTCTATCAGTTTTAGTGTTCCGGATAATCTACGAATCCGACTGGAACGATTTTATCGTTTTTAAAATTGATTTATTTTATAATAATGATCTCCTACCGAATTTCGGTTATGGCGGTTAATCTCAACGGGGATTAGCCATGTACGCAGGAGATAGTCTCACTCTTTATTCCCTTACTCTCATACTCTTAGTCCGATGGGACAGCAATCCGACACGACCGGAGAGTGATCAGGCGTAGGACCAACGGCTAAACGTGCTTTCCGAGGCACGGGGGTGTAAACACCGCCAACTTCCAAACTCCGGGCATTTTATTGTGAATTTCTTGATAGTTAAACACAATATCTGTTAATGACCCGACCCGGGAATCGAACCTGGGACCTCGTGATCGGCAGGCGAACCTACTACGAACCACTAGACCAACGAGGCAGTATTTTAATACTAATAAAAATAGGATACGAGCTTTATTTTAATACTAACTAGCTGTGCCCAGCAGTTTCACCCGCGTAGATTTTAATTTCATGGTGGCCCGCAGATCCCTAATGCTTTAAAAAAAATCTAAGTAGCCTAAGTTACTCCTTGTAACATTAGCTATCCGTCAGTGAAAGTCCCATTAAAATCCGTCCAGCTGTTTCGGAGATTCCCTTGGTTTCATTTCGCGTGAACGGCTGGACCGATTCTACCGGGACTTTTACTGGCAGATAGCTGAAGTTTCAAGGAGTGTTTTAGGTTTTAATTTTATTTAAAAAAAACAGCGCGAAACTAAATCAACGCAGGGGAAACCGCGGGGCACAGTTAGTTATTTAATGATATTAAAAAAATATCTTTGACACCTTTGTTGTTGTCAATTGTATATACACTACTCGACCACAGATGGCGTCATCATACCTTTAATGGGAATTTAAGTTGGCACTTAATATAACACTAGCTGTGCCCCGCGGTTTCACCCGCGTAGATTTAGTTTCTTCCTTATTGTCGCGGAACCCTTATATTTTTAATAAATAAAAGTAGCATAAGTTACTCCTTTAAACATCAGCTACCTACCAGTGAAAGTCCCGTTAAAATCCGTCCAGCCGTTTCAGAGATTACCCGGAACAAACAGACAGACAGACAGACAGACAGACATACAGACAGACAGACAGAAAAAATTTAAAACTTGGTTTTTTTGTGTCAGTATCGTGTATACTTTCATATGCATTTAGTGAAAAGCTGTTATTTTGGAATTACAAACAGACACTTCAATTTTATTTATCTGTATATACATATAGATTGTGAGTATGTCAAAATGTTATTAACTTAAAATACCTAATAGAGTGTAGGGTAACTCGTTTCTATGGGTGATGTACAAGTATTAAGAATCAAAACGATTTATTTTTATATTTGAAATGAATATACTCTTCATTACACAAGAGGCATGGATTAATTCCGATCACCAGAACGACATATTTAGAATACAATTATTTTATAAAATATTCTTCGGGCATATTTATTTTGATAAATAACAAAAAATTACCGCAAAAACCCATTTCCATCCGCGGTCCCATAAATCATGGCGAAAACCAAATGGCTTGGCTTTTTGTCAAAAACTTGCACAAAAACCGTGCCTCATGCCACAAGATCAAATTACTGCCATCTGGGCTATGTCTAAAAACTGCAGATTTTATTTTAAGTCATTGATTTTCGTACCTTGTTGGGGTTTCAAATTTTTTTCATAATACTTAAGCGTGGCCTGTACCAATGAGTATTATGAAAATGCAGCACTCACGAGTATGTGCAGTGATTTCACACCACGTGCACCACTTCTCAGTATTGTCTCAGTAAAATCAACCTTCCGAACCTGGCGGTAGCATGTATAATCCTGTGTAATTGTGTCATTCTGACGATTTGAAAGTACTTTGTATAAAGTCTAATCGAATAAAGATATATTTGAGTTTGAAAAGGAAAACATCGTGAGGAAACCTGCATATGTCTGAGAAGTATAATATGAAAATTATAAGTATTAATATGTCAAGTGATATGATTATTGATATATATATATATTGATAGAAGATAGAAATAAATTTAAGATAGAAAAATAATGTAATAAGTCTAGTAGTGCCTCTCATGTTGCTGTGCTCTAACAGGGTTTATGTTACCTTGCTAAGGTTATCATTATAATTGCGATTATTTCGTATACTAGTTGTGCCCCGCGGTTTCACCCGCGTAGATTTAGTTTCGTCCTTATTGTCGCAGAACCCTAATATGTATTTTTGAGAAATAAAAGTAGCCTAAGTTACTCCTTGTAACATCAGCTACCTGCCAGTGAAAGTCTCGGTAGCTGATATTTCAAGGAGTAACTTAGGCTACTTTTATTAATTAAAAATATTAGGGTTCCGCGTGAAGCATGAAACTAAATCTACGAGGGTGAAACCGCGGGGCACAGCTAGTTTTGTATATTTATGTAACTGACATTAACGCAATAAATAAATAAGTAGGTAATTTAAAGACGTATGTGTAGTGCTTGAGGCGGCGATAGACTCTCCTGTCACGCTGGCACTTAATCATCCTCGGTGAAAAGTGGGTGTTGTTATTACAACACCCCTGCCTACCCCTTCGGGCAACACAGGCATGAGCTTATGTGTTTATGAAAACCACATGAAAACATAGCGAGATCTGCATACATCATTCAAAAACTTGACGGCGATAGACTCACGATCTCTGACATATACAGGTTTCATATTATACTGTGATAGGAACTCGCGTCGCTTGCTTTGTAGGAGACAACTTAAACTACTCGACCACTGTTATTTTAGTTAAAGCAAAAGTACTCGAAATTATTATATCAGAATTCTGAGACACCATTCATAATGATACATGAATCTCAGAACTTTCATTCGTCTTCATCAATCACGCAAGTCTTGGACTATTGTGCGTTTACCCTATAAGTCAATTAAGGCAACCTTCTATTGTGGAGCGGAGAGTAAGCAAATCGATTGGACATGGTCACAGAATCGTGGTGTACTGATGTACGTACCTAATGAGAGCGTACCCTCATTTCTAGTTATTTATTTCACTTTTCTATGACTTTTTGTTCAAAGGGTTGTATTTTTCACGCCCAGAATTGACCGAAGCATTTTTTTAATTATTTTTTTATCCGACCATATACAATTGACATTTTTTCCTCCTAAATGGGGTTGCGAAGGTCAGATGGCAGTCGCTTCGTATAAAAATCAGGTGATCAGCCACATCGGGTTGAATCAAGTGCCGACCTCAACAATGTATGGGATAAGGCCAGGGAGATGATGATACAATTAATTTTTTTATTACATTGTCTTGATCATCAATCTATTCATCATCATCTCCCCGGCCTTATCCCATACATTGTTGGCGGCACTACATGTTAAGACCTTGGGGCACTGAAGGGGCGTGAACTTACATCAATAACATCCGTACCATAAACTAGATCGCCCGGATGAAAAGCAAGTGAAATGTGCTATAAAAATAATAGTTTTATGTTTTTTTCATTGGTACTCTGTTATCTCCTGGTATTGTAAACAGTGAATTGAATTAGGGCAATGAGGGCCGGCTATTATTGATTAGGTTAAGTGACATTTATCGCGTTTGGTTATGGGATGGGTTAGTGGGACAATAGCTTTGGCTATCAATTGATATAACGTACTCGTATTTACGTAGTTTGGAACTGTAAAGTGATTGATATTTGGTCGATCGGGAAGTTATTTAAATAGCCGATAAATAGGCGAGTGATCGTCGTGTCTTTCTTAGTTCTAGATCGCAGGTTCGATCGATCACGTTCTTGGTGGCACTTATAATGAGAGAGCCCAGTAATTATTACCAATGAATAAAAAAGTTTAATTTCACACCGGTGAAGGAAAACATCGTGAGGAAACCTGCATATGTCTGAGAAGTAATTCAAAGTCGTATGTATAGTGCCTGAGACGGCGATAGACTCGACTCACCCTCTGTCACGTCGGCACTTAATCATATTCGGTGTAATGTGAATTTTGTTGTTACAACACTGCTGCTTACCCCTCCGGGGACCCTACCGGTATGGCGTAAGATTTTTTTTTTAAACTAGAAGTAGGTATTCATCTCATACTATTAACAAGTTACAACATAAAGTTCAGGCATGTCATAATAGTGACAAATAATAGTATGGCCCTCATCCTTAGTCCAATTAAACAATCATTATGTCTCACAACAGGACAGTTTCCTTCAACTCACGTAATAAGCGCTTTAATTAACTCCGACATAATCAAACAGTTAGACAGTAGCTCATCTACAAAAACACTGGATTGCACTAAGGCTTATCAGACAAGCAAGTTTTCATTGAAGGAACAAATATAATATAACTACAGTAGCTAGCTGGTGCCCGCAAATCTGCACAGGATTTGACAATTTGGCTTATCTTTATACAAGCTGTGTCCCGCGGTTTCACCCGCGTAGATTGAGATTCATGCTTCATGTCGCGGTACCCTAATATTTTTAATAAATAAAAGTAGCCTAAGTTACATCAGTTACCTGCCAGTGAAAATCGGTTCAGCTGTTTCAGAGATTACCCAGAAGAAACAGACAGACAGACAGACGGACAGACAGACAGACATTTTAGGTTTTTTAGTTTCTGTAGCGTGTATACTTTCACTATATATGCATTGAGTGAAAAGCTGTTATTTTGAAATTACAAACAGACGTTTCAATTTTATTTATCTGTATAGATGTATAGATGTGACCAATATATAAATAATATGTGATCTTCTGTTGTACGGCTATTTGAACTAATGTACTACGGTTAAAGGTTCATTTGTTTGCACCATAACCAAATGCTTAGCAACATAACTTGTCTTGACACTTATTAGGTTGAAGTGTTGATTGAATCGCTCGAGTGTTTCAAGAATGAACGATTCATTTCATATATTTCTATGAATTATACCTCTATTTGCGGATGATTGATGTGACAGCGGATTTTGTAGGACTTGCAATGTTTCAGTACTACCCATGATCTTAAAATGCCTGCGGAAGCTTGCTTGTCTATACAACATGTGTATAACGAAAATCTTATGTGAACGGTGGTCTCTGCCTATCCTTATGGGATTCCTACAGGCGTGAGCATATGCTCACATATGTGTGTATGTATTTATGTAAATTATCTCTAATATAGTTTTCTTGTTTTTTATATAAGTGTGTAGCCGCTAGCTGTAAGTTTATTTATTCAAACTAGCTGTGTCTCGCAGGTACACCCGCGTAGACTTAAATTAAAATGACTGTTTTTTTTAAATTGTGTTTTAAGTTTGTTACCTTAGATTTTTTGAAGATGGTGATAAATATTGCAATAAACTCGGTGTCAAACAACAACTTCAAAAGGAAGTAACTGATTTCGAATAATTTAATTTCTCACTTTTTGAAGACGGTTTAATTTTTTTGTAGAATTTTTTTTTGTTAGTTGTGTTGCTCTGACGAGGGAATAGAACTCGCAGCACTCAAATATAAATAGCATCAAAACCAAGAATATCTGCTAAGCAATTATAACAAAATAGTGTTGGTATGTTTTTATCAAGGGTTGTTTATGATCCTGTTTGCGACGATAAATTATTCCCACAACATTAATTTAAATAAAATATCACAAAGCAAAACTGAGGAGACAACATAATTTTTTTTCTTATCGTGGAGAATCCGTTATACACCTACCGCCGCGGGGCAGCGGAAGGGTTATGTCGGACTCGCACCGACTAAACTCCACGGTGTGCCTAGAGTGCGAGATTTTCACTGACGCCGTCACAAGTCACCGCGTCAAAGCTAACGCAGATTTGTATAGGATCGGAACTGTGAGCCCATACAAATCTGCGTTTACGTCGACGCGGTGACTTGTGACGGCGATTTTAAGAAAACTCGCACTAGGCACTCTGGTCGCTAAGGGGTGCACGTGATATATTTTCACATGCTTCGCCGTGACCCTCCCGGCCCCAGTAACCACTTTACTACAAAAAAAGTAATTCAATACTCGAAAGGTCTTTAGGGGTGTCAGATACTCCTAGAATTTGATACTTTATAAGAGGGAAATGAATAATGATCTCAGGATATCCTCTTTCCTCTGTAGTTTAAGTGTCGATACATTGTAAGGTTTCATTAATGGCAGATGTCACCTGTTTCATTAACGACATTTTGTACGTATTAATATACAAAGAATCGATATCTATACAGATAAATAAAATTGAAGTGTCTGTTTGTTATTACAAAATAACAGCTTTTCACTAAATGCATACATAAACGTATATACGGTACTGACATAAAAAACTATTTTTTTTTATTTGTTAATTTTTCCCTGTCTGTTTGTTTGTTTGTTTGTTCCGGGTTATATCTGAAACGGCTTGACTGATTTTAACGGGACTTTCACTGGCAGGTATCTGATGTTTCAAGGAGTAAGTTAGGCTACTTTTATTTATTAAAAATATTAGGGTTCCGCGACATGAAGCATAAAACTAAATCTACGCGGGTGAGATAAAATGTTATGTTAACAACACCCACATTTCACCGAAGATGATTATGTACCAACGTGACAGAGAGTGAGTCCATCGTCATCGCAGGCACTATATACGTTTTTGAATTCCTTCTCAGACATAATGCAGGTTTCCTCACGATATTTTCCGTTACCGTAAAGCTCGTGAAATGAAATAATTGCACTTTTTGAAAAAATTATTGATGCAGGATTCGAATTTGCGTTACTTTTGCAGCCGGCGACTGTTCGAACGACAGGACGGCTCTTTTCATCTCAAAAATAGGCAGGTTATCATTCGCATTCTATATATTTTCCTTCACAGTAAAACTGTGTGATGTTACATCTAACTAAAGTTTCGAGCTAGATGGTAACAGCTTACGCCATGCATTATTCATTTTTTTTCTTACCAACCTTTGGTTTTTTTGTCCATAAGACCAAACACTCCGACGTCCTCAGTTGAATACAAAAACACATACAAATTCCCTAAAACTGTTGATATTTGTACATGTTAGATGGTCACCCATCCGCAACGAGCCTCAGCCACCGACAGGGGTAGTAACACTAAATAAATATATACGTAAAGCCAGCTCTCACACATAGGCCGAAAAATATTTTTGTTTCTTTGCTTGAACGCGCTAGTCCCAGGAACTACTGGTCCGATTTGAGAAACTATTTCTGTTACAGATAGCCCATTTTACAAGGCTATATCGTGACTTAAAGTTATTCCACGCGAATTAAGTCGCAGGCAGAAGCTAGTAATCTATACATCTATATATCGAAATCTATACATCTATATCTATACAACTATACAGATAAATAAAATTGAAGTGTCTGTTTGTAATTCAAAAATAATAGGTTTTCACTAAATATTTAGTTGTAGTATTTAGACATGAAAATACCAAATTAAAAAAAAAAAACATTGTCTGTCTGTCCGACTGTCTGTCTGTCTGTTTGTTCCGGGTAATCTCCAAAGCGGCTGGACCGATTTGAACGGGTTAGTTAGAACGGGTAGGGTTCCGCAACGATAAGGATGAAACTAAGTCTACGCGGGTGAAACCGCGGGGCACAGGTAGTAAAAAATAAACAATAACCGGGGAGTTTGTTTCGCCGTTTCTTCTTCTGAAGCGTAAGAAAAATTACGTTCAATGAGTGTTCCAAGTGTCATGTTGAATAAAAACATGGAACTTTAGCATAATTCCATTGATTCCGATTCGATTAGATTCTCGATCAATACAAGCCTGTAGGAAGCCCTCTTGTTACCTTAAAATCTGTTAACGAAAGTGAGAACAATAAAAGCACATCTCATGCATACTAATGAATAGGATGTCCCGGAGACACGGTTTACCGATTTGACCGTGTCTTTGGGTAGGAATGGTGATTTTCCGTCTACTCAATGGGTTATTTATTGTAATTATGTATGAAGTACCCTTGGAATGTATTGTAATGACTTCTTTAACGAAGCTTACTTACTAACGTATCATGACATTTGAGGCCAAATCCTCCTTTTATAATGCTTTAATTAGTCACACCGTTGGTCCAGCGGTTAGTAAACTTGACTGCTACTCTAGGTCCCACGTCAGGGCAAAAAAATATGTGATGAGCATTTGCGTTTGCCTTGTGTTTCGGTATTTGATATATATTATAGCTTAGTATGTGTTTACAAAATATGTAAGTCATATATCCGCGGTCTAGTAGATAAAAATATTTCTTTCTCTGGGACTAGATGGCGCTGTGTGAAGTTCGAAAATTATTTATTTACTAGCTGTGCCCCGCGGATTCTCCCGTGTAGTTATGGGTGTCCCACGGAAACCTTATGTTTTTTTAAAATTAAAAGTGAAAGTCCCGTTAAAATCGGTCCAGCCGTTTAGGAGATTACCCGAAACAAACAGAAAGACGGAGAAAAAAAAATTGGTATTTCTATTATCAGTATGGTGTATACTTTTATGTGCATGTAGTAAAAAACAGTTTTTTTTATTACAAACAAACACTTCAATCTTATTTATCTCTATAGGTTTGTAATCTTTCAATTGAAACCCCGAAGAGATGGGCAAAGATATTTGAACAAGATCATTTGGCTGAAGGTGATTGGGTGTCAACATAACTTATTGTAAGTTAAGCATTAAGTATATGTATATGTATAAGTTCCTAGCGTTTGTACCTCTTTGTTTGCAGTCTTGCCTTCCAGTAGGTCTAAAACGGCCACTTTGGGAGAATCATAATGTGATCCTGGGCTGAAGAAACTCTTGAATACAGACAGACCACTAGGATCACTTAGTAGCACAGATAAATAAATCGAGTTCGAGAGAGATAATGTAGAAATCATTTGGAACCTAGAAATTGTATCGTGAGAAAATCTATAACATATCTATTAGGAGTAATAACATAGCAGACATCGCATCCAGCGAATACAGCCTTGTAATGATATCCTTGCGAACTTAGACCGGACCAGAAAAACCACTCACAGCTATATTACAGAGTAAGAAGGATAAAAAGGGAAGATATCCTGGCATTCCCATGGGAACATTATATTGTACCTCATGCGATGCGATGCAATCTCTGCTTCACGGGCCCTGAGCAGGCCAAAAGTCCTTGATTTTGATAAAATAATTACTCAAATAAGTGTTTTAACGTTTGGGCTAGATTACTAAGTTAGTAGCGGTAAATCTATATCTATACAAATAAATAGAAATGTCTGTTAGTAATTTCAAATAAACATGGTTGCTTTTATTGCGAAGAACTCACTTATATTTTTCAAAAATATTTTTACAATTTTGAGTAATACAAAATTAATCACAACAATTGCATGGGAACTGTGTACAGGGGCTGTACACAGTTCCAATGCACACAAGTCGATATAAAAATAAATAACTAAAAGTAGGTACGTATAGTTTTGTACCTTGAGATGACCAGCCGATATACTTAACCCTTCTTTTTTAATACCTACGCCGCAAAACGACTGAAGGATTACGTCTATACCTACCGCTATTAGAAGTGGAAAACTTTAAAACAAAATGTCTTAAATCAAAACGACTCATTACAGTATACATATACTATATAATATAAATTCAAAACATCAGAATGGCGATAAAACGAGCGCACATGGCGACGAAATGTCATTAACGGCAAACCTCTCTGTTGTAAAAAATGTATGTGAAGAGATGCAAATACCTCAAATGCAAAACCTATTCTAGCTTCGGTGTCTGTCTATCACACCTTTCAGCCTCTCTCTTCTTACATTCTTGTCATACACTGTTTCAGTAAACTTTTAAGCCCCTTTAAAACTGGATTCTGAAGGAAATAGATATTTTTTATTTGCTTTAATTAAAGTATTATGCAAATAATCGGAGATTCGGCTCGTTCCTTCCAAATATCACTTCCTTGAAATCTTTGCATATTTAGTAAGGGATAACAGGACGTAAGGGTGCATGTATTATGAATCAACTTATTGAAGTATTGAGATATTGTTAAAATGAGTTTAATGTTATTAAGTTTAAGCTTTGTTTTGGCACTTATGTACATTTTGAAATTTACCACCAGTTCGGAAACTAAACTTCTGAGAAGAACCGACAAGAAACTCAGCTGGCATCTTATATATTTCATCAAAATTAAAAGCATTAGGTTTATTTCATGTACACATATTTTTTTAAATCTCACACTGTTTTTACTTCGGGGGCATAAGAAAAAATCCTTATCTATCTGAGTTAATTAGTCAAAGTTAAGTTAGTCAAAAGTAGATTTGACTGATTGAGAGTTTAGAGCTATAGAGATAAAGTATGGTACTAGCATATATGTTACAGCGCGCTGAATAAAGCATTGTAGGTAATTAATTAATTTATACGACCAATATCACTCACCTAGGTATCAATCTCATAATTCTCGCTCAGAGAATCATTGCTATTCAACGTGGCAATGCTGCCAGCCTTCTTGGCACGATCCCGATACACACCGATTTGGGCTCATTTTTTTACTTTCAATTAGTTTTTTATACTGTTCCTTGTATATCTAGTTAAGTTTAATTATTATATTGATAAAAATCTTATAATTATTTATAACGTTCGTAAAATATTTTGAATCTTACGATAACCTTGATGAAAGTGATCCTAGCCAGATAATGTTTGATAACCTTTATGTCGCAATGTCAACGATAATGATCTTGGTTATGATAAAATTACTTGCATTGTGCAAACTGCACATAAAAACTGTACCGTGGCCGTGGGGTTTGAACAATCGCCTGCTACGCAAGGGACGCAAGTTCGAATCCCAGCAGGGCCTGTGCCAATGAGTTTTTCTACAAACTGTTGTGCTGTGCTTTCACACCACGTGCTTTACGGTGAAGGAAAACATCGTGAGGAAACCTGCATATGTCAGAGAAGTACTTCGAAGGCGTATAGTGCCTGAGACGGTGATGGACTCACAATCTGTCACGTTGGCATTTAATAATCTTCGGTGAAAGGTGGGTGTTGTTATTACAATACCACTGCCTACCCCTTCGGTAAGCATATGTATGTATGTATGTATTATTATGATTTCTATGAATGGAACACAAGGTTTGTATGTATCTAAATTGGACCCTTATTTCGAATCCCACTTTGGTATCGTATTTTAAAAATTTCACTCCCATTAGCCTCCTGTTATGTGACGCAACTATAATCAATAATAATTTATTTTGAACCCACACCCATCCACTAAGCCATCGGGGTCGTCAAAAAAAATCTCAACTGTCAGAATCTACACTTAAATTACTTACGATCGTTACAAGATATGGGCGTAAGTTGTAACAAGGCGTAATTTTCGGCGTGAATTATATTCTAAGTTAACGGTAAGTAACGTGTAACTTAACCGTTACATGACTTAATAGTGTGATGTTCAATGTAATTAATCTTTGTGGCGTTTCAAGGTTCGTTGCCTTTCATTGTTAAGGATTTTAGATGTTAAATTATGTTCGTGTTAAACTTAAACAACCATTAGGTACTTAGTTCAGTTGAGGTACTTAGTAAAAATTTACTGAAATTTTAAGCCACATTTTTGGGAATTTGGCAGCACATCAATGGCCGCTTTCACGTTGGACGATAACGGTAACGACACTATATCGTCGGACTAGTATTTTGATACAATTACTACTGAACGCTTTCACACTGTGTAAACGTTATCGTCGACTACAAATCTATAGGCGACGATATCGTCCCGATATCATGGCAGTGGGAAATCACTCAATAGGTGGTATAGAAAGTGAGTGGAATAAAAAAAAATTTAAGATTATTTATAAAGTTTTAAGTTATTATTTACTAGCTGTGCCCCGCGGTTCCCCTGCGTAGAGTGAAATTCGAATTATTCCCGTGTCGTCGATTCCCGCTATGTCGAGCCAAAACAATTGCCGGCTACTTCATGTCGAGTGTGTACTTACATGGGTGTCCCGCGGAACCCTTATGCTTTTTTTAAATAATTGTAGCCTAAGTCTCCTTGTAACATTAGCTATCTGCCAGTGAATGTCCCGTTTCAGAGATTATCCGGAATAAACAGACAGGCAGGTAGACAAAAAATTAGTAAATATTTTGTATCTAAGTACCGTATATAATTTCATACGCATTTAGTGAAAAGTTGTTAATTTGGAATCTCAAACAAACAATTTAATGTGATTTATCTGTATAGAAGATTAATTACTGAAATACTTAAACTTACTCTATGTCCAACTAAGATTTTTTGCGGAACTAAATAAAACCAGCGAGTAAATGTTATTTACAAAACTTATTTATTTTTAAAACATCAGAATACAATAAATACAAAGGTACACGAGTTTATAAATACTTCTAAAGGTTGACAATAAATAAAATTAAAAATACAAAAAATTTGAGATTTTCAATATGTATAGATAAATTAAACTATCGTAAGTACGAAATAGGGATATCCTAGGGATAAGGGACTAATACTAGGGACAACTAATTAGAAACCAGGCAATCGTGGTAGATAAGTTAACAATCAGTGGAACTTAAGCTTAACTTAACTCCTTAACGACTCAACTTCTAAAAAATAACTTGAAGTAGCGTAAACAATTCCTCATTGATGTTCTTCTTACTATACACTAGCGGACATCGAAACTGCGTGATGTACGCGTAGTTCCCGTTCCCGTGAGAGTACGGGGATAAAATATAGCCTATGTTACTAGCTGATGACGTAGCTATCCATTGCTGAAACAGTTTTTCAAATCGGTCTAGGAGTTTCGGAGCCTATTCTATGCAAACAAATAATCATTTCTTCCCCTTTATAAATTAGTAAATTATTATCTTTGGAAAGAACTTGACTAAGCCTGGATTTGAGTTCAAAAGATCTCAAATCGAGGCATTTCACCTTTGATACCCATTTTTATAGATATACTACATGAAAAATTGTTGGTGCATTCTCTCGCGCTTGCGCTAATAGAAACGATACACAATGTTTTGGAGATGACATAAATCAGTCACGTGACATGTGTCATTCCCGTACATTTTGTATCGTTTCTACAAGCGAAGCGTGAGGGTAATGATACTATGTCTACCGGCCCAGATGTTTTAAGCTTGGCGCAATTTGTTTAAGTTAAACGTCAGACAACTGTTAAAAGTACGATAAAGTTACGTGATTGTCAACTTATATCCAAGATGGCGCTGGTTTCTGCTTTATTTCTCTAAACGACATGCTATGATTGCTACAGAGCTTTGGAATACAGCTGCTTTCGATATCATTAATATGGAGAAGTGTTCACAGTAGTTACTTGATATTAACTCTGTCATAATGTTTTAGTGTCGTGTCAAATAAATACCTAATAATATTAATTATTTTTATTAATATGTATACCTGTTAAATTGATTAATAAAATGTGCACGATGCTTCATTTCTGCTGTATATTACGACGCGTTATTCACTAAGGTTTCTCAACCTTATCCTCTATGTATTATGTATCAATTTCCTATGATAGAAACCAACGCTCTTCGTCCAGATCGAAGCGGAGAAACTTTCATGAATAACGCGGCAGTAATCTGGGTTAAACCAGTTATCATACTCTCTGCAGCCTCTTACTGTCCTGTAACGATTGCCAAAGATGTTAAATTGGCAACCGGGACCGACGGCTTAACGTGTTCGCGGAGGCACGGGGGGTCACCCATCCAGCTACTGGCTCGGACTAGGATTGCTGAATAGCGACTGTACGCAGAACTCCTCTACATAATCCCTAACTTAAATCACAATTATATTTCTAGAACATTAAAATCATTATTTGAGGTTGGATGAGTTTTTATAGTTAAATTTACTACTGTGAACGTACAACCTAAGTAAACAATGCTTTGCATCAAATATATAGTTACATTTGACGGAGAAATATAATGCTAACGTACATAGTTATAAGGTAGTTAATTGAATATTCAAATGGCAAGATAAATCTTTGAACTTTTGTTATTTTTACAATTTCCGAAACCTAACCGAAAAGCATAATTTTATTTAATTAAAATATTCTAAAAATAAGTCTCACTAATATACAATTTAAAACTACTAACTTATTTTTTTTAATTATATCGATCGGTGATCACATTCGTCCTTTAAAAATACACTTAAAAGTGAAGGAAGGAGATCAAAACATTTTGAATTTAGAAACAAAGAATAATTTTAAACGTACGCATAAGAAGGTACACTTTTTTCTCAAACTCAAACTCAAAAATATATTTATTCGATTAGACTTTATACAAAGTACTTTCAAATCGTCAGAATGACACAATTACACAGGATTATACATGCTACCGCCAGGTTCGGAAGGTTGCTTCCTTCCTATCCTTCAGATAATCAAAAAGTGTAAATTAAATAAAATTTATATATAATCCACCTGGTAAATGAACCTTTTTTTAGCTTCAGTCTCTTTGTACAAATTAGATCAGTCGATAGAAATTTTGTCAATCACCTTGTTTAAAACATCGTACAAGTAAAGTCGAGATATAATGTTGTATTGCACTACATATACATATAATTTTATAATAAACTGATATTTAAAATTATAATGAAAAAAGTGCCTAGTTTTATTAAAAGCACAAACAAATGAATATCAAAATTTTATGAGATAATTGTCTTTATGATATCGTACTGGGCCATCGTCGACGACTCGACCGTATGAATATCACCCAGCAATAATAAACCTTATTAGTATACAGCAGAGTTCAAAATTGAAAATAATGCGATCTACACAATGTGATGTTTGCAGCGGAAAAAGGAAAAAATATATGTACAGTAATAAATCTATAAAAATCTACAGCACTATAAATTATACAATACAAATAAATACTTAGCTAAAATTATAATATCAAATAAATTTATTTTAAAATAAACATAAGGCTATCCGTACAGTGATATTAACTTAAACTCGATATCCATGTGCAATTTTTATTAAAACCTAATCTTAGACTAGTGTAGCCTAACGTGGCACTTCTATAAGCGTTTCATAAAATATTTAAAAAGTTGTTTCATACGAGTAAAATATCTCGGAGGCCTATTGCATGTAGGTTTCAATCCATTTACAATAGAACGACTGACGATGGTCTATGGAATACACTTTTGTTTCAAAAAAATCTGTTCAGATTCTGCGACTCACGATTCCTTGCAAATACGTGTGATTGCACAACATTTATTAAATTTATATACGATTTCATAACAGAGTTATACTTACTAAGTCGTTAAGCATATAGCTTACTATTGTATGCTTAACGACTAAGTATGAAAGTTCTTTTGGGAAATTAACTTTGTCGCATTTTGCAATTTTTGATATCGGAACAAATCGTGTTACATTGTTACTTATTCATAGAGAATGTCAGATTTACAATTTCGAATAGATACGTATGAATCCAACTTAAGGCAAAAATCACAAACATTACCCGAGAAATAAATAAATCTTCAGTAACAGAAAACTAGCGAATAATAACACCCAAAAATATCTCCATGGCGTTAGCATTATGAGTCCTTGAAAGCAGTTCCTTCTCTTTAGGAGATTTGTTTTATGTTCCTATTGTCCTTTAAGTCCTTTAAAACGGAAAAATCTTCCAAGTATTTAAAAAAGTTGAATGCATTTGTATTAATTGTTTAAATTCACATGTATTTCATCATATTTCCTTAGTTATGGCAACCATTGCTATCAATCAGGGGCCCTACCATGACCTCTTATTGCCATTACAGTTTAACTCTTATTATAAGACAGATGTACATGACGTGTATAAGCCTGTCACTGTCACACAGTACTATGATGACAATAAGAACTTTCGGTAAGGCTCTTGTCCTATCAAAGAACTAATCAAATCTAATCTTCCTCTTGACTGCTTCTCCCGTGACATCCGTCTCTCTCCTTCTCTTCTTAACCGACGGGGCATTTTCAACCTTAACACTTTTAGGTGTAGTTTCATTTTCAATCTTAGGGAAAAACTTCATTTCTACGTCATCTGATTTCACTCCTATCCAGTCAGATTCCACTCTATACCATTCATACGCGCCTTCAAGGGGTACTTCATTCTTGAAATCGAAGTTCCATTTCTTGATCTTCTCCTCTCGATCTCTTTTGATGGATTCTTGGAGGATGTTGGCGAAGTTGTCATTTCTGGCCTGTTCTGCGTCGTCTTCGGGAGGGAACAGGCAACGCCTCACAGGATTCGTGTGGGATATCCGACGCATTGTCTCTGGTTGTGAGGTTATCTGTGGAAGAGGAAATACAGGTGGTTACACAATTATTTCTTAAACTTTCGAGATTTATATTCATTTTTAAAAGTACTCGGGACTTTGTTTTGGACTATAATATTTTGAAAATAACGTACCTCGACGTTACGATTGGGTTTCACCAACCGCGTTATTTTCTAAATATTATCGTGATCGACTGAGTAACTTTTAAAATGGTTACACATTTGTTATTTCTCAAGATACTAAAGGATATATATTATTTATAATATACGAGTATATATTTGCTATGTCTGTGGTTGAAACACTTGGGCCCGGATGCTCAAAAATTTTTGACTTTTGACATGCAAAGAGTTGGTTGTACGTCTGGTAGAGACCTCTCGTGAAAAGCGCAATTTTTATGAATGTCCAACAATCATTACATTAGTCTAGTTTTGTTTTTAATCAATATCTTTATGGCTAGTTAAGATGAGGTTGAACGCTGCTACTTTCTACCTAAAGGTATAGAAACCGTAATAATAAGTAAACATATTGAAATGTGAGTGACTGGTGATTTTATTTCATTGATGGTCAATGTTTTTACGTTGTCGATATATTTACCTCATTTTGTATGAGAACGTTAGAAAATGAAATTTTAAGTCTCCATACAAAAAAAGCGCAAAACGCAAGGTCAAGCGACGATGTTCGCTCTCAAAACCTATGCTTTGGACACTGTACAGTGTAATTTTTGTGTCCTTCTGACGATTTGAAAGTATTTCGTAAGAAGTGTTCTACAATAATATTATAAAGAGGAAGGATTTGTTTGTTTGTTTGTATTGAATAGGCTCCGAAACTACTCGACCGATCTTGAAAATTCTTTCAGCAATGGTCAGATACATCATCAGCGAGTAACATAGGCTATATTTTATCCCCGTACTCCCACGGGAACGGGAACTACGCGGGTGAAACTGCGTGACGTCCGCTAGTATCAAATAAAGATATTTTTGAGTTTGAGTTGGAAACAGAAAGTACTAATAACTCCCTCTCACAGTTGAATAAACTAATAACTACGTTCAAATATACGTCTGAAATCACTCAAAGCGAATGACAAAACATCGTTGTATTATGACAAATCGAACTTCACACACATATTGTATCGACAGCAACAATCGTCCGCTATAGGATGTTTATTAAAACAGTGAGCTGCTTTATAAACCTTGGGTTAAATATGCCTTAATGGCCGTATCCGATGATAGACGATACCAAGAATGTAAACAATCGTATTGGCAAAGCAATACCAGTAATAAAAAAGCATTTGTAAACCCTGCTTCCTCACTCAGACGCGAATTTTTGTCTCAAGAATCCGCGGACGAATATAACAGTTTAGAATATGAGTACTAAACTAATTGACAGCTTAGTCATGACCGCGTCGAGTGATACCTAATTAGTACAGTTTATCGACAAAGCTTGCTTAATCAAGGATCGGTACAGCTAATTTGCACAAACAAGCGATGATCGCGGCGCATTCTCTTATAACGATGCCTTAGTCTTGCGAGCTTAATCAATTCAATAGTAATCATAATTTGTTTTTAAGACCTCGAGGCCTAGCATCCTCCGTTTAAGCAGAACGTATAAAGAACTTCTTTGCTTTGACACTTCATTTTATGATACATAAATTAAACGTCAAAGCTAAGAAGTTATTAAGACGTCACTACTATGATGATGATAGTAGGCCTCTTCTCTAATATAAAACGTCAAACTAAAACTAAAATTTACATACAAATTAAGAAGCCGATCTTTGAGATGGACTTAGTTTGCTAAGTACTCTAAAGCTCCCACTGGATTTGTACCGATTTGAGATGTATCGACTTGTCTAGGAAGCAGTCCTTATGTTACCTTTCTATGTAGCTATAGCATGTTTGATTTTATTTCGCGAGAGTGTAAGGGGTGGTGAAAAATACATCCTACAAGACGATATGGTGAGTGGTCAATCAGTACACAATTCAACAGCTTATGGTGTGGTGTTGATACATATGAAGTACTTGACGTGTTAGATATGTGGCGCAGATGAACGCTAAGGAATGTTGGAGTACTATGTGCTGATGACAAGTTGAAGCACCTGTTTTGGAACACAAACACATTCCTTTAGAGATCTCAGCTATTTGTGCTTGGCATAATAGTACACTACAAAAGTTAACTCCAACACTTTCATAATTCTCTGGATAAGATACTGAAAACATTATTAAGACTAGTCTTGGCTGTATCACACCTAGTCAGAACAAAAAGTATAGGCTATATTTACTAGCTTTTTCAAGCGGATTCGCCTGAGTGGTATTCGATTCAGAGAATTTAGGTTTCTTAGAAAATTCAACCCCCATTTAACAGCCTTAGGAGTGGAATTTCAGAACACAATTTTTTAGTGGATACCTACATCTCACCAAGAACACACCCTTTAAATTTCATTTCTCTAGAACCAGTGGTTTAAGCCGTTCGATGATATAAAAGTCAGTTAATCAGTCAGTCAGCATATTGAATTATAGATTTATAGGCACAAATTTATCGTTTATAGGTTCGATAAGTAGTTCAATCTTCTAACTACTAAGATTTTTTTTCACCATCTAGTTCTGAGTAGTTCGATAGGCGTTTTGACGTCATTAGGTACATCATCATCATCATCAACCTATCTGCTCTCATCATCGTCCACTGCTGGACCTCCCCTCCCTTAATGAGTGCCATAGCGCCCTGTCTTCCGCATACCCCACCACCAAACTGCGATCCCCAACCCGCCTGCCCAGTGTGGGGATTATGGGCCTTACCCCCTATGAAAAACACAGCCATGTATAGTCAGCCAGGTATAGTCAATTAAAATTAAACATTACGAAACTGCATAACTTTGGAAGTCAACATTACGTGAAAATTTCTCATACTTTCCTAACACACAAATACAAAAGTGCGTAGTGTTCCGAGAGCCTCTAATTTGAGGAACAGTTACTATTAGCATATGCAAGTGAAACATGCATTTAACTGCACTCGTTGTTTGGAGAGTGACCTAACATGTTAAGTCATGCTAATCTTACGCTAACGTGGGCTAGAAAGAAGCTCACTGCGTAACAACTAGCAAGGCTTCAACAAAACCGTTATTAAACGTTTTTTGGAGACTCCGACCTATAGTTACCGTATCTTCAGTAGGGCACTTATTTTCTTTTTTTTTACTGAAATTTGGCTTATTTTTGGGCCCTAGCTCGACAGATTCTTTCCGAAACCCAAAATTAGCGTTACGTGTTTTTTTTAATAATCACTAAGGAGGCAAACAAGCTTACGGCCCATGTGATGGTAAATGATCAACGCAGCCTATGGACGTACTTTTGAAATGCTTGCCCAACACATGCGCGTTGCGAACACCACAAAATAACTTTCTTCAAATAACTAATACATATATACAAATAAACATTCCGTGTCGCGGTGTTCTGTTACCAAACCCCTCCGAAACAGCTGGACCGATTTGTGTGCATATCTGGTAGATCTGCTAATAATCGGCCGGCTATTTTTACACTCCTAAATGATAAGGGTGGTCCACACCTTAAATGTATTTGCCGGGCAAAGCCTGTAGATAGGTGCTCTCAGCGAATTAAACAAAACATGCTATATTTTTTAGAAAGGTATATAGGAATTATTGGATGAGTTGAAATCAAATAGATTTTTTGGAATGTAGACTAAAAACTTAAATTCAATTCCATTTTTTGGATGTGCTATTCACCAACACAAGTTTCTATATCCCAGAAACATTAAAATCTCCTCATCTCGAAGTATAATATACTTCAAATCCATTCAGCAACGCGTGTCCTTCACACCATAACAAAACATTAACTCGAGTGCTTGGCAACTGACTATCTTTCAGATGATCTGCTATCTGACATAACGGAATCATTATAATCTGTAATAACGGTAGTTTAGCTGACACTTGGATTATGAGTTCATCACTTAATGCGCTTAACAATATGTTAAAACGTTTATGGAATAAAAACTTATTTAGATAGTGTGGACATATCGAAAGGATGATTGAAAGGTGATTAACGAAATAAATTTATAGAGCGAATGTGAGTGGAAGTGTCGGTAGAGGGCGTCCAAGGAAGAACTACTATGACCAAATTAATAGTATTTTTCAGAAAGGTTTCATTCGGAGCACTCGTAACCGAAGAAAGTGTATGAAGAAATGCATGAATAGTGTAGCATGTGGCAAACGGTGGTCTCTGCCTAACCCCATGAGATACAGGCGTGACCATATGTATGTATGTACTTGATTATACTAAAAAAACTTAAGTAGAAAACTTGGCCCAAATCCGTGTCTCTCGGGATCGTGTCCGCTTAATAAGCTAATATGATTAGTAAATTATTATATTTACGCTTCCAAATAGGTATGCACGTCTGCCTACCTATTTAGAAGCCCTTGTAAATTTGGAGTTACCCACTTTTAATCGAAGATATGAACATGACAGATGATGAGTCTATCCGTCTCAGGCACTATACATACGTCTTTAAACTCCTTCTCAGAAATACGCAAACTTTCTCAAAATATTTCTTGCAACTCTGTGTCTAGTGAGATTGGAATTAAAATCACGCTTAGTAGGCAACTATTCAAATCTCTGCCGAGACGGCACATGCCTTATCAGGAGAAGATGAGAACCCTTGCAAAACACATTGTTTTGGTAACGATGACTAAATCCAGTACATCTCTATAGATGACCTCAGACAAATGCAGTTTTATTTGAAGAGACTAAATTAAGCAATTACCTAAACGCCTAAGCGTCTATTTGCGGTAACAATACGACCTAGATTCTATATTTAGCGTTGCTCGGTGACAGATGCAACGTACGCCATTGTATTTATCAGTTATATAAGTCGGGACACTGTTAGTAGGACATGGGAACTTTGGTATTAAATATTTTGAAACTTTGATTAAACTATCAATTCTGATAGAGAGAGAGATTTTTGAATAGAAAACCAAAGCTTTTTCAATCCTTCAAATATTTTCAATGCAAAAAAATATAAAGTAGAACTTACCTCAAACGGAACAGTTCAGCTTCTGAATGATAGCTTATGAGCTTCTCATCTGAGCTTTTTTTGATAAAACCAATACATTTTATTTTATGACGATTTTTCCAAAAGCTCGTATTTGCTCAATAAATTAAGTCTGATAAATGACAGCTTGTCGTGTACAAGTGTATATTTATTTCAAAAATCTTTTCATTAAGATACGCAATGTGTGAAATATTGCTTTGACACATCATATTAATCAAACATCTTTACAAGCTACCCCGTGTCATTACGTGCATTTCAAGCTAGTAATTCAATGTCATACAAATCTGTCAAACTGGGTAAGTGTGGAGAAGTAAGTTACAATCTAACACGTAAACTAAATTTTTACACATTAACCACATATAAATAAATACATAAGGCCGGTTGGTACTTACACCGTAATTAAAACAAAATGACTGAATGTTTTGTTAAAATATGCACAAGTAATAAACACAGTGGCCGACAAATGAGGCACAGGTTATAAAATGAATTACCTACACGTAGTTCCGTTTTGTTGTTTTAAAACTCAAGTACATTTATTTAACGCGTCGGTGTTATAGAAATCACACCGAAACGGTCTGTGGCCCTATTCTGTTAGTTTGAATTAATTCAGTGGGAGTTATTTTTTATTTACGTTTTGTGTCTTTGTGTTTTTGTGGAGAGGAGACGAAAGTGAAGGCAAAGAGAAAACTGGTAATGTATCTATACATCTATATCTATACAGATAAATAAAATTAGAGTGTCTGTTTGTAAATCCAAATTAACAGTATTTCACTTAATGCATATGAAAATATACAAGCTACTGACACAAAAAAACCAAGTTTAAAAAAAAAATATCTGTCTGTATGTCTGTTTGTTCCGGGTTATCTCTGAAACGGCTGGACCGATTTTAACGGGTCTGATATTTCAAGGAGTAACTTAGTAACTTAGTAGTAGTAGTTTATTTGTTAAAAATATTATGGTTCCGCAACAGTAAGGATGAAACTGAATCACGCGGATGAAACCGCGTAGCACAGCTATTACAGATAAATAAATCAAGTGTGTGCTTGTAATTCTCAATTAACAGCTTTTCACTTAATGCATATGAAAGTATATATGGTACTTATATATTTAAATAAAAACGATGTTACAAGACTTTAGAGACTCGCTGACTCACTGATGTTACAAGGAGTACAACAAGCTACATAGGTATATTTAAAAAAAAAGAGTTCCACGAAATAAATTCTAGCTAATATTTAAATAAAATGAAGAGTAGCTAGTTTAAATATATATAAGCAACAATGATAGCCCTATATCTAAAGGACAGCTCTTGCATATTTTAAATAATTAAATTTAAAAGTACGTAAATAAAAATACGAAGTTACTACGCTACTAACTCAGTTATCTCAATTTGAAACAGGACTATCATTTGACATAGGAAAGGAGATAGGTACCTACTAAGAATACCTGATGATACCCTAAATTTTTTAGCATTGTTATAAATCTTATCGACTCTAAGCATTATCGCGAATTGATAAAATGATGATCAGACGAAAGCCGTACCAAATACACCTAGGTACCATATATCCTCAAACCTTATTTTAGATACAACCATATTATTATTCACCTTCGTATTATCGCGAATTTAATAAAAAAACTATGTATTTTATCTATTTTTTACAAGTATTTACCCGTTTTGGTTTTTTTTGCACATTGCAATTAGATCGCAATCATGAACAATCTAGCGACCAGAATAAGCGTGCTGCGTGAGCGCATCAATATTCATGAAGGTCCGAAGGGAAGCTATCGGCCATCTTTACGCACAGGGATCCTTATATTATTCTGTAGGGCTGGTAAGGACCGCTTTGTTACCAACGCTAACAATATCCCTGGATGGGGAGATCGGTACCTAAGTAATTAATAATGTTTTAATTACTTTTTTACGCAAGTAATGCTTTAAAATAGCCTCTATTATATTGATTTCAGAATTTCGAGCTCTGGACCACAGTTTAACGCCTGTTTTCAATATTTTATCTGTCTGTCATTGAGTTTATTAAAAACTAACTATGCCCCGCGGTTTCACCCGCGTAGATTTAGTTCCATGCTGCTTTTTTTAAATTAGCCTATAACACTCCTTGAAACTTCAGCTATCTGCCAGTAAAAGTCCCGGTAGAATCGGTCCAGCCGTTCAGACGTGATGCCGTGATGCCGACCAAGGGAAATGGGGATTCATTTTTAAATATAAGATAAAACAAATCTATAATTTTTTCCTTACTTTTTGTCCAATAACTTATCACTAGTTAGCATTATTATAAAATAGAAGGTCAGATTCTGACAGAAAACTGAGGATAGCGATCCATCTGTAAATTTTAATAAGTTATTGAAACGTTAGTCTCTGCAGATTTGTCCCTGAGAATCCCAATCCCCGAGTACCCCTCCTCGGAGTACCCCGATTTTCTGAGAATCAGTTTAGAACTCCAGCAACTGTCCTCAGGTGGTCTGAAGTTTGTGACATGTGACAAACTACGTCTTCATCATGAATTTAAGAGTAATGAGACTCTTGTCGGTGTAACCGATGCAACTCTTTCCACTTGTCTCTGTCCAGTGCCAGCTCTTTGACCTCCTTATACGACATGACAGACACAAATTTTCTTTAACTTGTCTCATGTATAATCTTGGTCTTCCTCTTCCTCTCTTCCCTTCTACCTTTCCTTCTATTATGTACAAACTGCGTACTTGCGGAAAAAAGTTGACGATGGTTTTGTGAGTGAATAACGTATCTATTATTTTATCATTGGTTATGACAACAATATTTGTACATTGCCATACCGGGAGCCCCCATGTTTTGAGCGTACCATATCCGTCTCGGAATACATTAATATTTATTTATTGACAGTGTTGTCAAGTCATCTCTGTTGTGCACACAACATTGACTACTCTATTAGACCCAATGCAAAATATTGAAAGATACGTAAGTGTACTAGATTCGTCCGCGTGGAATAATTACTTTGGGCTAACGATAACTATAATCTGCAACTTCCTATTCATAGCGTTATGATATAGCCTTCCTCAATAAATGGGCTATCTAACACTGATATTTTCTCAAATCGGACCTGTAGTTCTTGAGATTAGCACGTTTAAGTAAACAAGCAAACTCTTCAAATTAAATATAGACGGAAGATAAAAGCAGCCTTCCAAACCCGATACATACTTAATGTATTTTTTGCTATTTCCTTCTGATAATTTGAGTTTTTTAAATTGAATTCGCTAATATATCTTTTTTTTTTTTTTTTATTGACGAGGGGGAAACCTTCAAAAGGTCCCCGACCGCCCTGGGAGAGGCAGATCGGGGTATGTGGGATTTTTACCGCACTAAAACCCCCCCGGTGGCCATCCTCAGTGCTCAGGGGGGACTCCGGGTACTCTGATAGATCGCACCGGTGTCCCCCCACACTTTGCCGGGGCACATCCCCGGGGCAGCTGAGTCGCCGCCTCTTGACCTCGCTGTGCAAGGCAGCGCGAGCCACATCGCGCTGCCACCTTCCCGGGCCCGCGGCTCGGTGATCAAAGCTCCCACCCCGACCACCGCCAGCAGGCCCTCCGGCCCCCTTTTAGTCGCCTCTTACGACAAGCAGGGGATACCATAGCCAAATTCTTAGACCCTGGCTATTGGGTGGTCGCTTAAATATCTAATCTAACAGAGCCAACCAACCAGATGGTAGACTATAATACAATTTGCGAGCTTTGTTCTAAAAACGAAACCTTATTTTATAAAGTCGGTAGAAAATCAGACCAGTTAATAAGAATCCAGGGCACGCAATAAAAACATAACAATCGAGACAGTGATTCCGTCACAGTCTGGGGGTTTCGAAGGGAAACCGTCGGTTGAAGGAACAGTAAACACCAGTTTACTACGCGCACGTCCGTACTTTAACGGACTTTTACTCTTACTTAGACGGTCACTGGGCTATCTAGGGCTGATCTCCGTCCTGGGCCTGTAGACAAAGTAACAATATCCTCACGCTTCGCTAGTAGAAACGATACAAAATGTATGGGAATGACATATGTCACGGGACTGATTTATGTCATTTGCATAAATTTTTTTATCGTTTCTATTAGCGCAAGAACGAGAGAATGTAACTTTTTCCTACAGTACCTCAAGTATGGGTTTTTAATACATTTAAATTACGATTTAATTTGCAAGAGAATTTTTGGGATTAACTTTTGACGTTGAAACATGTCGAATCCAGAGCACAGTTAAAGAACTAACCAACATTTATTTTTACGACTAATTAAATGATACTTACTTTATGAAATACGCATACGATTAGCGAATAGACGAATAAACCCAAGTAATAGTGTAAACAGAAGTATCTTTATTATGAACGGCGCTTGGGTTAGAAGGATCATAGTTTCCTAAATGCGTCCCAGGCGATGCAGTGCTTGAGTAGTGTATATTACATGTGACAATTGTCAACGACATTATAACGAATATATTCAAGCAAAACACAATTATTGGCCTGGAATTTCTTTAGGTTTATATTGTTTTCATGCCATATATTTAGTTGGCAGTACTTGGCAGACCCTCAGTTCGCCTGATGGTAAGGCTATTTTGTAGCCTATGAACGTGAGAAACTCACTTACACCTTTAAAATTATGGACTCTGCCAACCTAATAAGAGATGATAAGGCCCCACGTCTATACATTTATGGAATTGCAGTAAAAAATCTATTTGATTCGAATAAGGTTCATCATTTTGCAAAAAAAGTAAATCACGTCTAAAACACCAGACTATGAAAAATACTATCCATTTTAGGCAACCCTATATTCCAAAGATACAATATGGAATGATGTTATTAAATATAACACAGCTACAACATTTTATTACCTGCTTAAAGTCTATAAATATACATAAAAGTAACACGGCATATATTAGTCGAGAAGCTTAGTTGATATTTTATTGGAAACCCGAGTTATCCCTTACTTAGAAGAACCAAATATAGATTTAATGTTTCCAACTTACGGGGGAAGAAATCCAAACATATCTGGCATTAGTTCTAGGATGGGCTATTCTTAGACCGTTTTATTATGCTTACACTATTAAGCTATTCACGGACTAAGAGAAAGAATAATGGAACTGCCTGGTCTAACTGCATCTTACTGCATCATCAGACACATTTAAGACAGTATTAAGATATTTCCAAAGCTCTAATAAACTAAGTAGCGGTACATTCATACATATACTCACGCCTGTATTCCCCGAAGGGGTAGGCAGAGGTGTTGTAATAACAACAACATTAAGTACAAAGCACATAAGTTTTTAGAAAATCTCATTGGTACAGGCGCCGCTGGGATTCGAACTTGCTTCACTTGCGAAGCAGGCGACTGCAAACCCCAAGGCCAAGTAGCGGTACTGAAGTTAATAACATTATTCTAGAGTTGTGCGAGAGTGTGTGCAACTGTACTATTTCTGTCTTTGAGCATCTGTATATTAGGGAATCTGCCCTTTTATGAATTTGTTTTAATCTGTCAATATGACAAGCTGTCCTTTTCAAAAAATCTGGCCTTATGCGAATAAAGCTTGAATTTTAAGTAAGATCGAAGCTATCTTTATCCCAGCTAAAACGGCTAAACAATTTATAGGGTATACTCGTGAAAGACAAAGAAATTAAGAGCTTAAGATTGGAGAGAGGAGAATTCTTGAAATCAGTTTACGAACCTGTCAAAGGCAATGAGCTTCCTGCGTCTAAATTTAAATGTCGAGGGTACAAGAGCAAGTGAGTAATTGTGCGCACGCGCAGAGGACGCGGCGAACGGGCTACTGACAACTTCCGCAATAAGTGCTACTATTGGATATTAAGCTGAGGTTGCTTTTTATTTTTTTAAAAGCATTGCCACGTGGTTTCACCCGCGTAGCCTTTATTTTTATTCAATGATTTATCTAATTATTTTGAAAATATATATAGCCTAAGTTACTGCCTTTAACACCTGCTGTCTGTCAGTGAAAGTCGATACAGACTGAGAATTTTTTTAAACTTGGTTAGGTTGGGTTTAGGTTAGGTACTTTCATATGCATTTAGTAAAAAGCTCTTAATTTGGTATTACAAACAGACACTACAATTTTATTTATCTTTATGTATAGATATAGAAGATATAAGACATGTGTAGATACTAAACGAAAGGGTAACCACGTGTTGATTGATGTGGTTATAGATTATGCGATTGTAACCACAACTGTATTGGCACAACTATTAGCTGTTATTGCAATGATAGTTCAATTGTGTGACAGTGACAAATGTATACACGTCATATACATGTGTGGCATACTAAGAGTCATAATAGCATGGCATTAAGAGCTCGTGATAGTGCCCAAAAGCGAATAAAACCCAGAAAATATCCAAATCAGGCACACCTTTTTAATATTAGCTCTGACTACAAAAAAAACTATTGTTTTTCGTTATTTTTTTTACATACAATAATTTTTACACATTCAGAAAGTATTTCAAGGGAAATTTTACGAAAAACCGATTTTATTAACAACTAGCTGTGCCCCGCGGTTTCACCCGCGTAGATTTAGTTTCATGCTTCATGTCGCGGAGCCCTAATATTTTTAATATATAAAAGTAGCCTAAGTTACTCCTTGAAACATCAGCTATCTGCCGGTAAGAGTCCCGTTAAAATCGGTCCACCCGTTTCTGAGATTACCCGGAACAAACAGAAAGACAGAGAAAAAAATTTAAACTTGTTTTTTTAGTGCCAGTAGCGTGTATACTTTCATATGCATTTAGTGAAAAGCTGTAATTTTGGAATTACAAACAGACACTTCAATTTTATTTATCTGTATAGATCCGCTTTTAATACATAACAAACGTTTTGCCACATATGTATTGAATTTAATTATTAAATGCATTGTCATTAAAACACATGAACACTTAGTTGCTTTCAGTTTTCAGCGAGCATTGGCCTGAAACAACGCGTCGTTCAAATATAATGCTGTCAAATCACTTGCAGTTGAATAAGAAAACACAAACAGAACAGATCTCGAAATATGCAAAAGAACATGTTGTTAAAATTAGTACGACGAGGTTAAAGATGTTCTCTGCTGGGGCATTATTGAAAATAGACTGTTGTTGCGTTTGCGCATCGACTGCAGCGTGCAACTGACCATTCGTTGATTTTATATATGTATTTTAGCTGGATATCTATACATATCTATACATCTATATCTATACAGATAAATAAAATTGAAGTGTCTGTTTGTAATCCCAAAATAACAGCTTTACACTAAATGCATATGAAAGTATACACGCTACTGACACTAAAAAACCAAGTTTTAAAAATTTTCTCTCACTGTCTGTCTGTATGTTTGTTCCGGGTAATCTCTAAAACGGCTGGACAGATTTTAACGGGACTTTCACTGGTGTTTAGCTGATAACTTAGGCTACTTTTATTTATTAAAACTATTAGGGTTCCGCGACATGAAGCAGTAAACTAATTCTACGCTAGTGAAACCGCGAGGCACAGCTAGTCTATACTAATATTATAAAGAGTTTTAGAGAATTTCTAACAAATTAGCTGAAAAAGTACTAGACAAATTTTAAAAATTCTCTCACCATTTGAATGCTACCTTATCACTGATTAATATAAGCTTTATTTTATCCCCGTACTCCCACGGCAACGGGAACTACGCGGGTGAAATCGCGTGACGTCCACTAGTTTAAAATGAGAAATACTTAAGACTCGCACAAAAGTCCCTTCTCGATGATCCTGAAATCGAGTAATCGATCGTCCATTACGATGTATCGATACATCAATTAACTTTCATCGGTTGAAAGGACAAATTAACACTAAGAACTCGACTCCCAGCAAATTCGCCTCAAATAATCGGTTAACGGATAAATTGGTGTCCAATTTAGAGCTATTACTTAATCGAAATATATATGAGATAGGAATTAGTGCCCGCATGTCTGTCTGTCGCTGTAGACAACATCCCTCTTCGGTAATTCCAATTTACATATTGTGTGTCAAGGGCTAGGCCGGGATGCTGGGTCATCTTCTAATAACGGTTCAGGGTTGGACTTATAGGATGTTGTCGTTTAGAGACGGACGTTTAATACGAATAATTTGAGTTTAATGTTATATACAAACTAGCTGTTTTAGTTTCACCCGCTTAGATAGATATTAATTTCCTGGTCGATCCGCGGAACCCTAATGTTTTTTAAAAGCCTAAGTTACTCCCTGTAACATTAGTTATCCGCCAGTGTAAGTCCCGTTAAAATCGGTCCAGCCGTTTCAGAGATTAGACGGAACAAACAGACAGACAGACAGAGAAAAATAATGGTTTTTCTTTGTCAGTACCGTGTCTACGTTCATATTTATTTAGTGAAAAGCTGTTATTTTGGAATTACAAATAGACACTTCACTTTTATTTATCTGTATAGATAATTTTAGTTTATTGTTAAGTGAGTGTCCGGATTAACACATTTCATTGTATATTTGTTTGATTTGCGCTTTATATATGAGTAGTTTAAGAAATAAGCAATCATGATGGGCGATATATTATTTAAAACCGCCTATTAAGAGACTTAGTTACATGGATGATTTAATTTCGCGGATTTTTAAATACTTAAATGTATATCAGCTTTCTGCCAGTGAGAGTCCCGTAAAATCGTCCTAGCCGTTTCCAAGATAACCCGAAATAAACATACAGACAGGGAAAGATTTTTTTAAATTAGATTTTTTGTTGTAGGTATATATTTTTATATGCATTTAATGAAAACCTGCTATTTGGGAATTATTTATCTGTTTAAATTGCGGCGGGTGACACCGCTGAGCGCAGCTAGTATGAAGATATGTAAGTACCTAGACGACCGAGTGCAGTCGACCCAAGAGTCAGTCCTATTATGACGATTTTAAAAAATGAAACGTAGTTAGATCGATTTACCCCCAAGATACCCCTTGCATACGAAATTTCATGAAAATCGTTGTAGCCGTTTCCGAATTACTCGCTTCATTCTCGGATCAAATACTACTTCACCAAGTCACTACCTATTAGTCGTCAGAAATAGACAAAAATAGACCACAGCCACCCCTCGGCGGCAGGATACTGTGGTGGATGTGAAATGGGACTCCCTACATCCTCGTGGGAAACGGGACAAAAACTATCAACTGGCATACATCACGTCAGTGGGTATTTATAAAACTTATCCGTATACTTTAGTTTTTTAACTATAATTTTGATCGTGCATAGTATAGAATAGACATGATTAAAACCGCGTAAGAAATCGCGCTAAGTGTACGTATTTTCTGCATAAGAAGTTGCATTTGATACGCTCGTAATGTTATGCTAAGAGGATAAAATTGCAAAAAAATTGGTTTATGATTGCTTGATGTAATATAAAAGCAACCTTCCGAACCCGGCGGTAGCGTGTATAATCCTGTAAAATAATGTCATTCTAAAGATTTGAAAGTACTTTGTAAAAAGTCGAATCGAATAAAGATATTTTTGACTTTTGACTTTTGAATACAATCGTATCAAAAAAGAGATGAATTTTACTGAAATTTATTATTATAATTTATTTAATTATTTTTTATCACGGAACACCCTGGTTCCTGCTTCCCCTTGATTTTGGCACAACTGTGTGACATCTGTCAAACTTTTACTTTGGTCATTCTAATGGTAAAGGAAAAATGCACCATGCAATCAACTATCCATTTTGTCATAGAAAAAACGTCTAAGTTACGTAACCAATGTGGTTACCGAGAAAGGGCTAGCAAAAACATAAACTCTTTATTTTCTAACTTATAAGGCTTCTCTTGACAAAGTGGTGTAATTTCCCAGTAATATTGTAAAAACGGGGTGATCTATCCCTATGGAACTCGACGTTGAGTAAGGATAGAGCAGTGACCGCCGGCGATGCTATTTTATAGCCTTCACTTACTCGAAGCGGTGGCGATTGGTTTTTATTCCAGTTTGTCACACCACTACCGTCAGCATAAGAGTTATTGATTGCTAATAATGCCAACCATACATAAATCGACGTCACAAATATCACTGTTTCCCAGACTAATTCCTACGACACTTCAGCCTGAATCAAAACGTCCTTTGCGACCTCCGAGCGAGTTATAACCGATTTTGATGACTTAATATCATTATTGGAATTCAATCACAACCGCCTGCGAAAATGTATCAACACATTCCCAGTCACAATAATACGCAGCAAAATTTACATACATACATACATATCCCCACGCTTGCACATCAATCAACCATCTCAACATTATCTATAATATAAAAATGAATCGCTTAATGTGTTGTTAAGCGCAAATCTCGAGAGCAGCTGAACTAATTTTGCTAATTCTTTTTTAGAATATTCCTTGACGTACGAGGATGGTTCTTATGGAGAGAAAAAAATAAAAAAATAATTTAATTAAGAATCGACTGTTAGGCGGCACGAAGTTTGCCGGGTCAGCTAGTTTATTATATCATATAATCTTTCAATTCTAGTCACCGCACTAACACCACATCTGCTATGGTGCAAATTTTAAAAACGTCAATGCCTGAACTTAAGGTTCTGCTATCTGTACCGAACGTATACGGAAGTGTGTGGTCGCGGTTACGACGTAGGACATGGGGTAATGGGTTCACACGGGGACATCGCTACTAGTCATACTGCCTTCATGTCACATAAGGATTTCATATCAATCGGCAAATTAGTTGCAATCTAGGCCCTAGGCTGCAGGGCTTAGGATTCAGTATTGCAATGTCTTAAGGAGTGCAGAGGTTTAAGATCATATTATATAACTTCTTCGTTGGTCTGCGATAATTAAATAAGAGTATGATCAGCTATATCCATGCTATGCGTTGAAAAGCTTGGTTTCTGGGGGTCCAAAACTTTGTAAACAAATTAAAATCAAACGGTCAACATTTTCGTTCTTCAAATAATTAAATTAACGTAAGTTCAGAATAATTTTCTTGCTGACCACGTTCAGACGGAATTTTAGAACGATTTACTTTGCGGACTTTCGACTGAAACTTTGTATTTTGTTGAACAAAGAGTAGGCCCCCTATTGACGATATCGTCCTTATCAATCTAGTCTGAAAGATCCGACTTAAGTGGCCGCAGTCAAATACTTTGTCGCTACATCTGAAAGAGCAATGACTCATTGTGCTACAATCAGTTCGCACCCTTCCCGAATTCGAAGCTGTCAAAAGTCAATTGCACCAAATAATAAACAGTTCCAACTTCCCAAAGAGGAGAGGATGTATATCAAACCGATGAGCTGTGACCAGAGCGTCCGGAATGTGTCCGGATGGGTGTGGCTCCCCTCTGTCAGGCTGTTATACACTTTGCACTTCCACCGTCATTGGCCATGTACCAAATTCCAGTCACTTCATTATTGGATTTGTAGAGAATTAACTTTTAGAGAGTTAAGTTCACGACGGTTTTCAAATGGTTTTCTTACCAGGGTCTGTAGACAAAGTTACATTATCCTCATGCTTCGCTAGTAGAAACGATGCGAAATGTACGGGAATGATATATGTCACGTGACTGATTTATGTCATTTCCATCCATTTTTTATCGCTTCTAGTAGCGCAAGAGAGAATGTTAATTTGTCTACAGTGAAGTTACAAAGGATAACCCCCGTATGACTAAACATGGTTTTAACTAAGACTACCAAGACCAAACTAGAAGTAAAACTATTCATCCCTTTTTAAATCCATATCCCAGAAAGTGAGGGAGTTACTTTTAAACCAAGGACTATCATAGTTTTATAGCACAGCAAAACATCGTATGGAGACTTTATAGAGCCTGTATAGGTAGACTTAATACAATTATGACAATATGGTAACAAAAGATCTTATCGCTAGAGCGATCTTAACCAGACAACCTTTGGGTTGACAACCTCATACAATATTAATTTGAATAGCTGAATAGTCTGGTGAATACAATCCAACTAGACAGGCTGTACTTCAAAATAATGAAATTTACCATTTGATTATAGTTGTTAAAGGTTCGGACAAATTTTTCCTATGAATTCATATGCTTCACAAAATTCTAAGCTCAAACTCGCAAATACCTTTATTTAATTAGACATGACCAAGTTCTAAGACCGGAGTTACGATGATAACCGTACGTGTATTCTCCCTTCCATTTTTCAGCCGTCCTTTCTGATTTCACTCTAGCAATATCATCTATGTACGTCATCACTATTTGTCATATTTCAATCAAAAGGTCCGTCCTTGTAACTCATTGCCCACTCCGCTCTAAAAGAACACATCACCAGATTGCTTAAAATAGTAATGAAAAAAGCTCCAACAATAAAATTACTGGATGTAATTAATCCACCAGTGTGTGTGTAGCGAGACGACAAAGGGGACGACAAAACCATATTGTCTCCCACATCCTGCGCTTTGTTTCACGTAAACCACCCGTGAATTGAGATCCGTGCTAGCCGCATCAAATGTAAATGAGTTTTACTAAGTACTTATTACTTTATATATTCTAGCTTCTACCCGCCACTTCGTTCGCGTTACAATTTTAAAGTACACTATTGGTCTTTGGGGTCAAACTATTGGTATTTTGACAAAACCATTCCAAAATATTAGCCTTGAAAAAGTCAAAGGATACCACCAGTTAAAATACGTCTATTAATATGAACAGAATCTATTAGAGTAAAATCTGATCCCATGTTAACCGTGAAAGTGTCATTAAGGCTAAGTTACAGATGCATTTTTTCTGAAATTTGTTAAGACAACATTAGGCTTATAAGGTTACCTTTTGTCACAGAATGTCTAATTCTTTGTCACACAGTCTTACGTTAGAAGCAGAGTTACGTTGTAAAGATTGATGCAATCTCGGGAACTATGTACCTCATTCTCAACGGGGTAATCTTCATCATCATCATCATTATCATCATTAGATCTCCTATTCCCGTCTTTGGGCGTACATTTATATTGGACCAACGCACGCACGATTTAATTAAAGTAATTTAATAAAGGGCCTCAAAGTTGACTATCACGAGTATACTATTTGGTAAACCCAAAGCTAAAATCCCTTCTTGGAAAGAATAACTTCTACTAGTGACTGACTTTGGTGCTTTATTCCATCAAATACTTAAGATAGGTTTCTAAGAGTCTCTACCGATATTCATAATTGTTCAGAGTCCCAAGCATAAGTATTAACATGTTTTTACGTTGGCGCTATCGCCAGCGTATTTTCCTCTTTCTATATAGGAACGTTAAATGCGCCCCAAGAGGCGAGTGTATGAAGTTTTAAGTCTCCATAAAAAATACACGATCAAGCGACGATGTTCGAAAGTGTCAAACGCTACTATACTACTATGGTGTTTCTAGGATAACTAAGAAACTCTCGCATTAATAATATTAGTAAGGATGTAGACCAATCATCCGAGACTAAAAGTAATCACGTCAAGTGAACCGTATCACCTATAGGTTCAAATCAACAATTAACAATGTCATTCGCCACCCATGACAGTTCGATTGTCGGTTCGATTCTCAGTTAACGCTCGACTAGATGCGCACAATCACAGGATGCGATACAATGGCTCGTGTCAAACAATGCCCCATCGCGAGGAATCATGTGCTTTTTCATTACCAGTGACTAATTTGACTCCGGTTACAAATTGGTTAAAAGACAGGATTATTTTGCTACTGGTAATTTGAGATGCTCAAGTAGTGCTAGCCATCACGATTTGGTGACTATTGGTGATAAACTTTACTAAGTCTATACAGATTCTTGTCTAAGTAATGCTGCCATTTAAGTCTCAAATCGGTAACTGTCCCTTAAATATTTTGTTTAGCAATGGGCCCATAATTTATGAAATTCCAAGCACTTAACTGGTTGTTGAACAGAGTATTTTATGGGTTTCTAATCGGAGTCTTATTAGTAGTAAAAGTATTTTTTCGAATTCAGTTGTAACATCTACCTTTGATTCTGTTATATCATAGCTACAGG
This sequence comes from Watsonalla cultraria, assembly GCA_964035505.1. Lineage (NCBI taxonomy): Eukaryota > Metazoa > Arthropoda > Insecta > Lepidoptera > Drepanidae > Watsonalla > Watsonalla cultraria. The sequence goes on along the minus strand of OZ037732.1, from coordinate 4,054,976 downwards.
TACCGTCACGAGTTTTGAGCGCTGACCTTGAATGAGCAGTAGGCATTTTATGGGTCTGTCTCCGTTTGTCTGTATGGCGCAATGCAAATAAAATACATGGGCTACCCTCACTACTTTCGCTGAGTGCTTCTGTACCCTTACGACGTTCCTTTTCCGAAATATTGCATTACTGAATACTTACATCACTCTTGTTCGAAGTTAGCAGAGGTAAAACGGATTATGACGATGTAAACAGTGCCCTTGACAAAGTATTTAAATGGTTCACTGTGAATAACTTAGTTTTAAACGCGAAAAAAACAAAATGCTTAAAATTTACTTTACCTAACGTTAAACCTGTTCCGACCAAAATTATGATCAATGGTGAAAAACTGGATATTGTTGAGTCAGTAGTTTTTCTAGGTGTAACACTTGATAACAAACTTCAATGGGGCTCACATATATCTAGTCTATCGGGGAAACTCAGCTCGGCAGCATATGCCGTCAGGAAAGTAAAGCAGTTCACTGACGTAGACACGGCACGATTAGTTTATTTTAGTTACTTTCATAGTGTTATGTCGTATGCTATCTTGCTTTGGGGCAAAGCTGCCGATATAGAAGCCATATTTATATTACAGAAAAGGGCTGTAAAATCAATCTATAACTTAGGATCTAGGGCATCTTTGAAGGAAAAATTTAAAGAAATAGGAATTTTAACAGTGGCTTCGCAGTATATTTTTGCAAACTTACTACTTGTACATAAAAATATAAATTCTTTTCAAAAGAAGAGTGATGTACATAATGTCAACACAAGACATAAAAATAAATTAGTAGTACCTACACACCGCTTACTGAAAGTCCAGGGATCATTTTTAGGGCAAAGTATACGCTTTTATAATAAATTACCTACATGTATTGTAAATTTGCCCTTTGATAAATTTAAAGAAACTGTAAAATCTGTATTACTTAAAAAGGGTTATTATACAGTTAGTGATTATATGTGTGATAAGGAAACTTGGAATAATGTATTACCAGACAAATATTGTAAGTAGTCTCATGGACACTGTACTTATGCTACAATTCTTTTTAATATTTCTTTTGATCTTTGTTTTGACTGGCTTGAGTTGTCATGCTCACTAAAATGCCTTTGCTTGCGGCGGCGTCAGGGTGACGGGTCGCTCACTTCCCTCTATAATGGTTGAGGAGGGCGATGGCTGGCATTCTCGTCATACTTGTGAACAGGTGCTGCTTGTGGGGGCTGGTCATCTCAAGCTACGCATTTAGATATAAATAGAACTACTAGACTTTTCTTTATGTTAATTTTTATCGACATTTGTACATTGGAACTGTGTCCATGGGCTTACATTTCTCAAATGATTTATTTTGTTTAAATTGTATAATATTTTTGAAAAGAGTAATTACTGAGTTTCTTGCCAGGTTCTTCTCAGTAAAAGCAACCTTCCGAACCTGGCGGTAGCATGTATAATCCTGTAAATTGTGTCATTCTGACGATTTGAAAGTGCTTTGTATAAAGTCTAATCGAATAAAGATATTTTTGACTTTGACTTTGACTTACGGATACACTTAATTTGGAATGCCTGAATAATTCTTTGCAAGCTTATTGGAATTTCCCTATCAAGTATTCATAGTTCTTGATGGATCTTCAACACAAATGAAGTTCACAAAGCCACAAAGAGTTACAGACCACATTCTTAACTTCCTAACACCATTAAATTTGATTACAGCCGACATAACGATGATACAAAACGTACCATTGATGCAATTGTTATGTTATCGTATTACGTATAAGCAACAGCAATCGACGGACGAGTAGAAACGGAAATTGCTTTGCGACTGCACCGGACAAAATGGATCTCACACGCATTCCTACGAGTAGGGAGGGACCGCGAGATTAGTTTTGGGGTAATATGGAACAGGACGAATGATTGAACTTATAATGTCATGCTTTATGAAGCCTTATCAAAATTGTTTATCGTTCAGAAATTGGAATCCATTTGATTAAATTCAGAAAGTGTTGGAAGTTAGAGATTGTATCAAGATTTAAAAAATCTATTTGTTGAATTGCTCTCTTGGTCAAACGATACTGCGGAACACAGTACTGAGTTCGATCCCCGGGTCAGGAAAAGTGGGGCTTTCGATCTTTAATTTCCAGAAAGCACCTATTACATGAGACTTCAACATAACTAGCGAAATGTGGGTTTACTAACTATACTTCTCTGCCTACCCCTTAGGGGAATACAGGCTGGTGAATATGCAATGTGTTAATGATGATTATGAATACAACAACTATCAACTAATCAAAGCTATATTCGAAGGTGTACAAACAAGTTCCTGAGAAGAATAAAAACTTGCAGACGTGCTCTAAGAGTCCAAAAATAAAATACCTAAGCTAGCTTCACAGATATTGTCTACCAGTTTTCCAACAGCAGTGATAATCTATAAAATTACAAACGCCTTTAGAACACATCAAATGTAACACATAATTTCAAAGTGATGTAGTGATAAAATTAATTTAATAACACCGTACAGCCCTAGTGCCTTAATGGGATGAGCACGTGGGCACTGAACGCGTTGTAGGTAATTTGAGGTGGCGATTACATACACTATTCACTGTTCCAAATGATACTTTATATCTTATTGGAACCATAGAGGTTTGGTTATCAGAATGAGGTTCGTAATATAGGTTTTAAATGAGCAAAGGTTTTGATTTCAAAATAGACTCAGCACGTTTTGTATGTCATTCCAGATCCTTTATAAATTATGCGGATTGGTATCTCGGATAAGAAGTTAACGCAAGACACTTCAGTATTAACAGAATCATTTCCCAAGTTTGAGTGTCCTACTATTCAGAACGCTACATTGTAGTTTATCGACATTTAAGTAGGTATTTTAAGTTGAAATAGTTTGGATATATCGAGAGGAAGATTTAAAAGCTATTAACGAAATAAATTAATAGAGCGAATGTGAGTGGAAGTATTGGTAGAGGGCGTTCAAAGAAGAACTATCATGACCAAATTAATCAACTTCCTCATAGATGTAAAATTTGGAACACTCGTAACCGGAGGAAGCATGTACTTATAAAATACAATGAACAAAGCTGCAGTAAGTAGTAATTCAAATAACAAAGAAATGATGAAACCTTCAAACGCTTCAAATGTACCATTTCATCAAAGTCCAGTAATAGATACGCATCTAAGTAATCTACCATCGCCGAATGCTATAATGTGGGGTCTAGTGGGGTCTTCAAACGCGTAACGACCATCATTACTGCAACCACACACCGAGATGTCGCTTGCATTTCTGATTGCTACACGAATCTATACAGATAAATAAAATTGGAGTGTCTGTTTGTAATTCCAAAATAACAGGTTTTCACTAAATGCATATGAAAGTATACACGATACTGAAACTAAAATACCAGGTTTTAAAATTTTTCTCTGTCTGTCTGTCTGTTTGTTCCGGGTAATCTCTGAAACGGCTGGACGGATTTTAACGGGACTTTCACTGGTAGGTAGCTGATGTTTCAAGGAGTAACTTAGGCTACTTTTATTTAGTATGAAAATTAGGGTTCCGCGACATTAAGGAAGAAACTAAACCTACGCGGGTGAAACCGCGGGGCACAGCTAGTATTTAATAAAAGTATGGCCCAAAGTTTATGTGAAACGGTAAATTTCAAAAGGCACAATTTCAGGACTTTATTTACCAATTAAATAGTCGGGTATTATTAAAGAAAGTGTTAGGGACACAAACAATTCAACAAGAACTGTTTGATTATCGTAATTAGGTCGCTGTAAAATCACGCCTTACCTCACGGGTTTGCAAAGGGGTATGTAATATGGGTGTAACGGTACCCTTTTGCCCCGACCGTGACAGATGGTGAGTCCATCGCCGTCTCAAGCATCTTTGAATTTTATGTTAGACGTATGCATGTTCCGTATGTTTTCATGTCCATTCAATTGAAAAAACAAATGCACTTCAATTTTAAATGTTCATTACATTTGGTTTCAAGTTCGTAGATAACATTGTTTACGTCCGATAACTATAGCAAATAACTTTAAATAGCACAACAATACACTACCACTATGTTATCACAATACAAACGAACGGCTCGTTGGAAGGTTAAGCAACATCTACTGCGGTTTGTGTAAGGAAATTGGTTCGAAAGGGAGTGGCGTGTCTGAGACTGTATTAGCTAGTTATAGGATTATATATAGTTAAACTCTTTTTTGAAACATAATTTTACTCTACTATCTGTCTAACGTTGTCTGTTTCACTACGTAGTACAGTTATATCACAGAGAGGCATACCTACTATAATAACAATTATCTACATAGTTACATAGTAAGGAAATATGCATATGGACTAATACTAGGATATAAAGGTCTGAAAATTATTATTAGTGCCTGAGGCGATGGATTCAACATCTGAAATGCTGGCACCGAATCATTTCGGTGTTGAAACACCCACATTTCCTCCACCTGATAGTGAACTTCAACTTGATTGTAAGAATAGTTTGAAAGTCTCCGAACATAAGTAACAATTCTATCCCCAATACAAACAGACCGATGACATCTGTAACCCCACGCTAAAATTAAAACTAAAATCAATAGTCGCACGCGCACCGTTGAAAGATCGATATTGTTTTTAAATCTCCCCCACCCAGCTGCACATCTGCTGCATCGATTTAATCCCTCCCTGTATTTATTACTTGCATTCTCACCATTGCGGCTTCAGTGCTGGTACTCTTACGTTTTGTAGGGACAAAAACGGCAATGTATCCGTAATAATTTTAATCGATATTCGCCCCTTGTTCTAGATGCACATCTGTTCTTTTAAATCGACTCATTTCTATAGCAACACAAGTGTTGGTTTTGCATGCAATTTTAGAATATATATGGTTTTTTGGTTTTGTTATTGGACTTTTAACATTAGTTTAAAATTAATAACGATAAAAGAACACGGTATACTCTTAAATTTGGTGTTACGCACCTCTAACCTTAACCTACTCGGATATATAGACTCGGAACATAGGTTGAATTTATTTTTAGACAATATTGATATTAATTTACTAGTGAAGTTGTTACATATCCTGCAAAAAAGTACTGAATGAATTTGAATGAAACTTCCGAATAACATCATACATTAGATAGCTTATACATCAGAATAAAACAAACGATTATTTATAAAATTATTGTATAAATTCTAAATATAAAGATATATCAAATCCTGAGCCTATTTAAATTAACTTTACAAATGCAACCGCACTTAACACAATCGACTTAATAACATGCAGCGGTACACAATACTAGCTAGGCTGTTCAAATACTAAGTAGGTCTTAGGCTATTAGTTGCAATAGACCAGGGAACAATATCTTATGTAAATACCAGTAATAAGTCATTCAGTCACCACGTTCGACTTAGAACTAAGTCACTATATTATATCCAGAATTTACATTACGAGAATTCTTTCGCAATATACTAGGTACACGAAAGATCCTATGACTGACTAAAAACTTTAACCAAAGTGAAATTTAAGACAAAATTTTAATTGACAAACATATTTAAAAATACTTTAACCGTAAATTTCTTAATAAGTTCGATAAATCGTTTATTTGAGAAAATTGCTAAATCATTCTAGTTATCTGTCTATATAGATAAATAAAACTGAAGTGTCTGTTTGTAATTTCAAACTTTCAGCTCATATCTAAATTCATATGTATGTATATATACGTACGTCTATTGTCACTACTCGGGCAGTTCAGACACTCTTCACGATTTGAAGTTTATAAAGTACTTTTGGATAGATATTTTTAAGAACCCTCCTGTGCCCAAAACTAGCAGGTGAATTTCACTGAATTATCTGGTTTAACCACAAGCAGCTATTTCTACTCGTACTTTCACCAACACAAATACACCTGCGTGTTTAATTGTATTTATTTATTGTATGCAGTCTTGACACCTGCCTCATTAAACAGATTTCCATATTTATAGTTAGGTTCAACTTCATTACTTACTCAAGGAATGTTTATTAAGTACTTAAATATATTTGCAATTTGAGTAGCCTATAACAGAACAATACATGGCTTTCTAAATCAGTGACGTGTCGTGACTGACTGGCCAAGAGATTTAAACTTCAGATGAAGATCTTTAAGTATCTTCTGGTTAGAATATAAGGTCTTATGAAAGAACAGTATTATTGAAAACAAAAATAAAACTGTCTAGTTGGTCTACTAGTCGCAAGCGCAATACTGCGCATTCAAGTCTGTTCAAATTCAATTCTGCATGTTCGTAACGACACCTGTACGCCAACGAGAGATCAGCACTGAGATGATGATGTAGGGTTGTTTTTGAAGGTGTATCCATAAAACAGGTGATCAGTAAACAAAGGTCATCATCACAGATGACACAGTTTTGGTCATAAAACCCATTCAGATAAACTGGATTAATGCTCCAAACTTAATAACATTCTCGAAGACCCCATAGTCGAAATAACAGTACTTGAAGAGGAAAATTAAGCTTCCAAGCAAGCAAGGTTAAAGGACTTTGTTAGGAATGACTGTTGACTCACTAACTAATCTGTTGCCAGTGATCTTGATGATATATCGCGGCTCTTATCAGAAGATTGTCAGGCACCTAACGTCAATAGGACTATAAATCAAAAGGCCACTCCATTATCACGCTTTGATGTAAGACAAACTGCTTGTACGCCGGATGTCGCCGCCTTTGTATGACTTGTGTAAACCGTCAAGTTTGCTCTAAGATAGCTTTTATCCCAAACTCTCTAATCGGTTATTCAACCTGCACTTGGTACCAAGAAAGCTTAGTAAGCTTAGGAAGCTTTATAATAGTAGGTATGCTGCCTTCAACACCTTTGTTTCAATTGTTGACAATTGCAAAGAATAATGAACTTAAAAGCACCGAGGAGGGATTCATTTCAGTGACAGTTTCTGCAGTGCTAATTGTTTTGGAAACAAACATTCTGATAAGTTGAGCATATATTGGAAGTGATTAATTAAAAATAGAAAATATCAGGGTTATGTTATAGATAGCGTTTCGACCACAGTTGTGCAAGAATTGTTAAGAGCCAATAGAATCGATCCATTTACCTAGCATCGCTCAGCACAGTGATCTTGAAAGATCTCTGCTGGATACGCATGCTACGTGCATTTTCAAAAACATAACATTGGTTTGAACATCAGTTTACAAGTAGAACGACTGTTATCAAAACGTAAAACAATTTTTAGTTCACCGGATCCCCAAATCTAAGTCCAAATAAGCTTTAACAAAACAACTACAGAGATATCTCAGTACTTCCTGGCTTTGCCCAGATATGTTTGTAGGAGATTATGCAAGACCATTATCAGATAGTATAATGTTTAGTTCACGATGCATGCAACATGGTGCACCCATTTGTGAAGGTTTTCAACCCATAGTACGGCAATTTATTGCTACCTTCCTGAGTTAACGATCTACGTTCTCGACAATCTCTACAACTATGACCATATCGATATATCCAACGGTAAAATCCCTAATTGAATATCTTGATCGTGAGACATTTAAAAATCGATTTGGCTCACGTCACGGTAGACCTCAACAGTGCACAAAATCGGTCATCTTGGCCTTTGATTCCCAAACCGTTCGTGAAGATGGGAGATAATCCCTCTGAGTTTAATCGCGCTATCGAATCAAAAAGGGCCTTCGTAGCTTCGTTTAATCGATGGAATTTGGAAACTTCGGAATTCACAACGCTTAGTTATATGCAATGGATGTTTTATTCATTAATCTTCTAGTCTTAGGTGTGATTCAAAGACTAGTAAAATGGACACTAGGTGCTTGTAATGTGCTTTAAGGACTATTGGTGAAAAACAGGTGTGTCAGTAAAAGATGGTGTATTATATTTACTGCCTTGTCCACTATGACATGCTTGGGATTCGATTATGAATGCAAGTACAAAAAATATGTGAAACGATTCTTCTTAAGGGTTGGGAAATTCTATCCACATCTTGTTTCAGATTTCTCATACATCAAAAATGTTATTAACAATAATAAAAATGAGCTTTACTCACCACAAAATAAATTGCAAATCCAAAATAATAATCAATGTAGACCGGTAAACAAATCCTTGTAAACAATTACTGAGGCAGCTGCCAGAACTGACAGCTGATCATACCCGACTGATTCTAATAGCCATCCATTCATGGTATTTAGCACAGTATTCTAAACGTCAGAAAGAGAAAGGTGTCGCCTTCTGAAATTGATAGTGTTTTCGGATTTGTGAGGGTGCAATGCGCATGCGTAGTTTTGCACTTGCGCGGTCGATAAGTGTATTATGGCGAGGCGAATATGGTTCCCGGCTACTAACAAGAACAATCTAAATATGGGGCTGAGGGTTACTCTTTGGGGTGACTGTTAATATTATCCTTTGAGATAGTATAGATCTCGTGTCTTTTGGAACAACTATTGTTTTTCCTCAATTTCAGCTCGATTTACATAATACAAAAAAACCCTAATTTTGGAAAAGGGTGCTCCGACGTCAATTTACTTTGATGGCGAAAAAACTTTGCTTAGGATTTTTATATCTATGATGTAAATTATATGTTTCTAATATTATGCATCTAGTTCTAAATCTTTGACCAAGGATTCCATCATCACAATGTTGCAGAGCTGTGTGTATCTTGTACTTTTGTAGCAATTTTCTGGCTTAACAGTCTGCTAAAAGCAAGGCAGCTCTTGACACATCTATGTGGTAAAGTTGGATTTGGGGGCGAACCAGAGGTTTTTTCATACCTTTCAAGCCAGCTTCGTCATGAATTGTTCCGAGCTCTAAATATTCAAGCCCTTAATTAAAAAGGGTTCAACACACCGCGTGACCCCACTCTTGCGACATTGTTCTATTATCATCGTGTGTAAATTACCCTTTATCAGTGCATCCAATACCTACACGGTTGCGGTAGATAACGGAATACTCTATTTACATTCAATACCTTGGGAATATAGTTGCCTATTTATTATTATCTATTGCTGCCTCATTGGTGTCTACAAGCACTACTGCGCAACACGAAGTTCTGGATTCGATACCCAGGTCGGATAAAATATAATTTCTGTCTGGGGCCTGGATTAGTGCCCGTTGAATGACTATAGGCTCGCCCCTTAAAACATTGGACTTAAACATAACGGGTGAAATGTGGGTACTATAATAACACGTCCGCCCCTTTGGGGAATACAGGCGTGACTCGTGAGCATAATGAATGTATGTTAGTACATACATTCATTATATTATGTTAGCACATACATATTTACTTTGGTAAAAGTTGGTATAATTGGAGGACGCTCAATTTTGAAATGGAATATCTTCAGTATAAGGCCTATTTTTCAATAGAGATTGTACTTAGACAAATGTTCTCCTATAAGCTGGAAGGGGGTGGATCAAAATACCTGAAGACTTGACTTGACCTGAAGGCTGCGAAGGACTTAAGTCTAGAAATGGAGAGTAATTAAAGGAGAATGCAAAGCGTATCGTAATAAACCTATTTAAATTATTGTTCAGCTATTCAAATTGGAACCCTATTTTATAGACTGCAGAGTAGGTCAATGCTGACAGCGGTGTTGGCATTCCTGCATTGTACCTCCCACACCTTTATGGGGAAATTATTTATAAGTTTATTATAATATCTTCTAGCTTGTTAGTATAAACAAGGTGAGAAACAGCTGGCAGAAATGCAGTGTTATTTATTGTTATGCGGCATAATTTTGGTATAAAGCTGACTAGCTGTGCCTGTGTGTGAGTAGCTGGGTTATACCTTGGTAGGATTAAGAATCACCTATGTCTCAGAGATAATGTGACTGTTCGTGAATTGGTTTTCAAATTGGCGAACTAGTTTCTGAATGTATATCACAGTCAAAAATTCAAATATTTTCTCTTAAAAATATTCTATGGTTGCACCTAATAATATGCATTATTTTGATCGTAACAAAGTAATACATTAACATAAAACAAATTAAGCAAGTTTAGAGTTTAAATAGATGTCAAAACAGTATCTAATATTATCGTAACAATAAGTGAAACAACTTTAAAACTTAACGAATGTATCGTGTCAGCTGTTCAAGAAGCCAAAACTAATTTTCGTAGATTCAGTCGTTTTGATACCAACCCAACCTAAGCTGATACAAGACTGAAGGTTTGTTCCCTACCCTTTTAAGATAAGCGAAACCATTATGAGGCTACCTGCATACTGAAAATTTCAAAAAGTAACATCTGATATGTCATGTGTAATGTGGGTTTTATAGCTCTTAACCCTTTGCCTTATACCTATCCCTACCTATGCCTACCCCTCCAGAAACCCTTGAGAAAAACGGTGCAGATCTTGATTTCTGAACGCATTCTGAAGGAGACTAAGAAGTATGCATAAACTCGGAAAACCCACGGACTTAAATAATAAAAACTAAAGAAAAACAAACTCTTGCAAAACACCAGAATCACCTTCCAACGTCCACTAAATCTTAGTTCAATGTGCTAGCGACGTAAAATCATGCATACTGTTGGAACAAATAAATGTCGATGCATTTACTTAAGCGTTTGAAATATGCATAGGTATGTTAGTCATAATACGGCGTGTGTTAGCGAAACAATAGGCAAGGCCGCGGGCTTATAAACAGTCCGATTAGGCCCGACACACACACACGACTTGCCTTTATTCGTCGATCAGACGTGTATCGAATAGAAATGATAATCGCAGTATGAAGAATCAATGTGACAGTTGTTTTGATAGTTACGCGAGATTTTGATAAGTGTTATATAAACTCTGGTTACTGGTTTAAAAGTAATTCCATCACTTTTATTCATTCATTTTCAAAGATGGACATAGTTTTGGTTCAAATGTTGTTTAGTCTTGGTTTAAACCATGTTTTATAATATGGTATAAGTGTGAACCATTAGCTTGAAAGACCATGATGCGTAGAGGCAAATCAATTAGTAAATCAAGCGATTAAGAGAGTGAGGGTGCGATCCGAGGATTTGTATTAATGACGGATTTTATGTGTATTGGAATACATAGGTTAAGAATCCCTCCTTTTTGAAATACTTAGTCAACTCCACGACACAGTTGCGATCACATCAAATGTGATCTATGAAAATGTCTAACTCGAAAATAATACTCACTCTTCCTATAATTTCAAGTCATCTAATGGCCGAAATAAAGAAAGAGTGCAGATAGCTAGCCTAGGTAAGGCAGACATTTAAAATGGTCCATGTACGACAAGCCTTAGTTTGCCTGCGCCCATGCACTTGCAACGACCTTCGCAGTCCGCGATAAGGCAGCCTCACACGTCTTGCATAAACAAAACGAGGAGTTCGTGCGGAGCTCTTTGAATTATTGCACACGTTCTAATTTTAACACTCTTTAAATTTGTTTAATACACGTTCAAATGCACTCAAATTGAAAGCGTCTAAATTACTCCGGGAATCACTGACTAGATCTTCTAGATAAAGATGGACCAATCTTACCGGACCACATTTATGGAGTTTGGTCCAAATGTCCATCACTGACGAAGCTTGACTTATAGACCACTAAATATATTTTTTGTCTCATACTGAAAGTTACTCTATATTTTGTGGGCTATAAGTCAACATAGGTCTCGTTAATGCTAGACATTAGGACAATTTTTGTTGATTCTTCTTTCATCTCTAAACTTTAGTAGTCTCTCACCATCAACCTATCCAAGTGTACTGTTAAAATATCTCGTTCGTCGTACGTATCTAGTCCATTCAATAGCATTACAGAGGAACGTATTTCAACAACTGCTTTATACAGAGACTCATTAGATTAATGTTTTTGTAAGACGTCTTCTAGCTCGACCCGAGCCGTAACAAAAACAGATCTTACCTGTTGAAATGGAAAGTGTTCTCAGCCATCAAACACAAAGGAATGTCGGTGTCAATACAAACTCGCTCGATTAGCCTCGTGTTTTACACACGCTATCTAAATAGCGTAAAGTCGTTTTGTTTTGAGACAAATTAGTCGGGGATTTAACGGGGAAACGCATTTAGGGTAATCTGGTTTTATTTTCGTGTTTTTTGGTCGTAAAAAGGTCTAATGGGTGAAACTTCTAATCATCCGTTCGGTCACGAAGTGAATAATAACGGAGTACCTAGCTATGGTACATTTATGATTTAAATTTAAACTTGCTCGCTTGTACAACCTCAGATAATTACTAACTATAACTTGTGCCTATATGTCTTCATTCAAACTATATTTATTCACATTCTTAACTCAATGATAATTGAGGAATTCATAGTTTACATTGGCAACAGTAGATGCTATTATTACACCATCTCTTCGTGGATCCTTCTGGGATGGTGTGGGCATATGTATGAGGATTTAAACATTGAGATTTTACTATGAAACGAGGTATCGGAAGGTAAGTAATTACTGAACCACTTTCTGAATAAAATAAATATGACAGTTTAGATAATTGTTAGAGTGGATTCTCGTCCGAATCAGCTTAGTTTCTGAACGATAAACAAACCAAAAACAATAAATAAATTTAAGTGTCTGTTTGTAATTCCAAATTAACAGCGTTTCACTAAATGCATATGAAAGTATATTTCTTCTGTCTGTTTGCTCCGGGTAATCTCTGAAGCGACTGAACCGACTTTACCGGGAATGTCACAGCTAGATAGCTGACGATACAAGCGTGAACATATTATGTTTGAAAATTAAACAAGCAGGAAAAATATAAATAGATTACGTTAATTATCAAAAGATCGGGAACCACAAAGTGTACCTGTGATTTCGTAGTTCCACCGTTGGTTGGTGAGAGCAATCTAAGAACACTTCAAATAAACATAACTAAGTCTGTATGCACCTTTTGTTATCAATTAATCCAGCGCAGCCATCTGCGGCATAGTCAAATAATGAAAGCATTTAGAGATTCTGTTGAACTCTCATCGTAAGACATCTGTTAGGAAAACTTGTTTGTATACTTGCGCAAGCGCATCTCGGTAATGTTCTAAGCCGAACAAGTTCGTTGAACCACCATCGGTTACCACATGTCATGATATGTCCCATAATTTCCGGTAAACACATTCTCCCATGGTATTGTGACTATAGGAATGTGTAATTTATGGGAATTCTAAGCGTGGTACCTACAGACTATAGCTTCGATGCAATACTTGTAACGCTTACTTGTAAAGCTTTGAAACAGAGGTCGTAGCGGGATCTCGCGTTCGAAATATGGAGTTGCCCAACTGGGTACCTCCACCTTACAGAAGGTCGCTGCCAAAAAATACCTCAAAGTAGTACAGCATTCTTGCGGTGAGTGAAATCGCCAGGGCTCCTCGGGGGAGGAGTGGATGTACTGTGCTAGCTATAGTCAGAACCTTTCATCTCCTACTATGTTGACACCGGTGATTCTATTCTCTATATGGTAGCCTCTGGTGACATTCTGGTGTGGGTTGCGTTCAATGGCTGCAGCAGCATACTCATAATAAGGGTAACGCAGACATTATTGGAAAAACTCATTTTTGGAAACAGACGTTTTAGTTCTAGCTTGGACTTGAAGTTGGTATGGTTCAGTGAGTAAGGTTTTGTATGTAGAAATCACTTCATTTGTCTTCGCTAATGTCAACTTAAATTTTTGTTTCTCATACAACTTGACTGCAATCGAAAGAGTTCATTGAAAGTATCCGTTTATCATAATTACCGTTTATATGAAAATAAAGAAAACGGAAAAATTCTTCGTTATTGATCCGAATACTGGGACTCTCTTATTACAAAACTTGGTTTAAGCCTAGACTAGACCAAACTCTACAAATTTAAACTGACTAAAACTATGTTTATCCCTTTTGATCTCCGTATGACAAAAATATATCGGTCTACATTTAAACTCTGATTGTCTAAGGCGATGTTTTGTAATTAATGAATTTTTTTTTTTAAATTGAAATATAGGGAATGTTTATTTAATTGCAATCTGTTGAACGAAAATATCGCACTTAATAAAATTATCTTGTGATCGTAACACCTTCATAAGCACTGAATTATATTATTGGTATTTCTTTTATTATATATTATTCAAAGAATAATGGGTATTGTAACCTTCCCTTTCTGGCAACCTTTTGTAGGAATATGTCTTAAGTTACAAATTATCAATATAAGCGAAAAAGCGAAGGAATAATTACGGACCCTATAACGACCCTTGAAGCACGCCACCTAAAAATATCGTATCTCTTTATACTTAAACATTTTGTATATAGTACTTACCAGAAGAAAATTGCTGTCAACACTAAGTATCCCACAGCAAGTCACCATAGAATTGTAATAGTTTTAATTTATAAAAACATGATATCGTAATTTTTCGCGCCACAACTAGTCAACGCGGGAAATCTCAGCAGGCATGGAGCGCGCGCTGCGTTCGCGCCAATACTGACAGGCGCGCGCGCTACAGCTGATTCCCCGAACTTAACCTACAAACTATTGTGTATCCTTGTTTACGTTAATTAAAGCTCAAATTAGATCACCGAGTTATTTTTATGGTTTATCAATGGATGGCTCATTAAAAAAATCACGTTGATTTTTGATCATCTTCAGATTACCCTCACGTTAGTATGAAATTCAGATCTCGAGAGATTGGATTTGCGAGTATATCTGTAAATAAAGGGTTTAAATAAAGCGTCTATAAAGTACAAAAAGTAGTATAGGTGTCGTCACAAGTTATGAGCGACAACCTTGAATGTACAGTAGAAGTTTTTACATTATCATCAACCCCGAGGCCTCACCGTTCCACAAAGAACGGTATGTTTCTTAATAAACCTTAAATTTTCAAAGAGATAGTCTTTCTTCCAAAGCTTCAAGCCTATGGTATCTTTTGAATGTACGACAAAGTAATCATCATCCTTTATACGTGCTTATAAAATTATTATACTCAATAGCGCTAGAAATAACTGCAGTAAATTAGTCCATAGCTATTGATTACAGTGCGGTCATAAGACCTACAGATAGATCAAATGTCGGGTTCCGCGGATATCTATCGATTTTCTCTGTTATTGCATCTGCGGTCTTGTCAATACATATCTTGTTAAGATCGCCAATCATGCCTTCTAGTGATGGAATGTAGTGGTTTAGGTTAGTTATATCATTTCCATCAACTGGTACAGTATTCCTACTTCATAATCCTATGTTTTATTATATATGTCTTACTAGCTTTGAGCTCGATCCCTAATATTATGTACGTTTTTGTATTAAAGTCTTCAAGCGCACTTTTTAGTGATCATTTCATTCCAGTTTTTGAGTTATCATCTTTGTATATTAGAGAATATATAATGAAAGCATTTCTTAAAGTTGTAACCATTTTTTATGTGATGTTTAGGCACATTTTTTGGTGTATTTTTTAAGTAATAGCGTTAATTTCTATCTTACGATAAAATTAAAAAGATCATCAACAGTATCTAAAATTACTACCAAAATTACTGTCAATGTTATTTGCCACTGGGAATGAAAGCTTATCGAATGAGAGAGCCTGGCTTTATCAACTAATATTAAAATTTCCATCAATAATTAAGAGGCGAAAGTGATTGACTGATATATGAACGCCGAAACCGCTGGTCCTAAAGACCTGCCATTAGAAGGGTGCTCTTTGTAAAGTGTTAATACTGAAAGGTAGGGTTTTCCAGAAATACTACCCCTAAGAGAGTTAAATGGGAATTCGAAGTTTTTTTGTGAAATCTTCTATAAAACTAACAGCATTTTTTGTCAAACTCAACGATGCAAGAAAAGCGAGAGCCACTCCTGCGCAGTCCTCCAGGCACTGGTCACGGTGCGTGCGCGACAACAATGCTTCACAATCCTGACTACTTATATGATCCCAATGAATTACAGGTCACTGTGTTCCTATTGTAAGGTAATTTTAGATCATGTTTTATTTACATAATATACAATACTTCAAATAGCTAGTCGTCATCCATCGTATAGGTATGAGATAAATGGGATAGCGTCGGTGGGGCGACATACATTTTATATATACCTATGCGCTGTAACAACAACATTATACCGAATATGATTAAATGCCAACGTGACAGAGGGCGAGACCATCGCCGTCTCAAGCACTATACGTATACGTCATTGAATTACTTCTCAGACGTAGGCGGGTTTCGTCAAGATATTTTCCTTCACTGTAAAGCAATAAATTAGTGTACTAAAGTTTTTATAAAACTCATTTGGCAGGCCGCTGGGACTCGAACTTGCGTCGCTTGCGTAACATGCGACTGCTCAAACCCCACGTCCACCGCGGCCAGATAAATAATTTGATCATCATTATTCATTTCAGAGTCATTATATTGTTTCATATCTGTTGTATTATCTTTGTCTTCTTTTTCTTTAACTTGATTTGTATTGTACGTATGTTATGATTAATCTTGTTCTTCCTCTCTTAAGAAATCACTAAGAAGAGCAATTTGGTTGTGATTTTAAGACAAAATTCATTGTGAAGAAATCAGAAGAATACAGACTGATTTCTGGAGTGGTTCATTGGTAGTTCATTTCTCTCGAGAATACTTGCTTAGATAAACGAACTACTCTCGTGGTAATCGTGTAAATATGTAAATAGCTTTGTTGATTACATAATCAAGTTAATTGCAAAACAACATTATCTAACTCTTCCACGGAGAATGCAACTGTTGAATTGTTTAATTGCAGTATATTTAAATATTTGATAGCATCAGTAATGCACGTTTTACTAATGGCAGGGTTGTGCTCTGATGCTGGAAAGATCCGGCAGTGATACCACCTGATATGCGTGTTCAATGGTTGAAACTCTTAATATCCGACAATTGAGTTATTTAGATGGCGTTGATGGTTGATACAATTATAGTAAATAGTAAACGGCCGCAACAACAGAGTTGGTGCGGCATGTGAAGCGGCTGAAAAAGCTAAAGCCCGCAAATACAGGGGTCTAGGCACCGAATATGATTTTGTCCCATTCGGTGTCGAGACCCTTGGTCCGTGGGGTCCTAGCGCTATTAGGCTTTTTAAAGAAATCACAAAAAGATTAGTCGACATCACAGGAGACCGAAGAGCTGGCAGCTACCTCGGACAAAGAATTAGTCTAGCCATCCAAAGGGGGAATGATGCCAGTATCTTCGGAACCTTGCCTACAGGGACTCCCTTTAATAATATATTTAAATTTTATGGTTTTTAGTGTTAGTACTATATTTTTTAATCTTTAGATTAGTTGTAGTTTTGATGTAATTATAATAAACTCTTGATGATTATAGCTTTTGTCAACAATTCATTGGATTAGGTACCTGCTTACGGATGATGTATTGGCGTCACTAGTTAAAAATATCTGATTTTGAATGCGCAATAGTCATTTTATGAGTCTGTTATCGTGAGGGGACCTGTAAGACGTAGTATATCTACTTATTACTTTTTATCTATGTTTGTAACGAATTGGCTCAAAAAGTTATGGACTGATTTTAAAAATTCTTTCACCATACGAATGATACATTGTCACTAATTAATATAGGCTATATTTTATCTCCGTACTCCTACGGGAACGGGAACTACGCGGGTGAAACTGCGTGACGTCCGCTAATCTTTTATAAAATGTTACTTCACATTTCTATATCTCTGGCTCATCAAAAAAATCTTTAGTTAATAATTTTGCGTGGTGTCAGCGACTAATTCTTAATTTGCCACTTATGATTTTTTTGGTTACTTTTATTTATTCAAACAATGTAATATTCTACATAATAATTCCTCATAGACCCACTATGTCCTTCTCTCTATCTCAATGCATAGAAAATGTAACGAGAAACATATTTAAAGGAGTGCAAGTGGCTGATCCAATATTGGTATATTATTCAATTCAGATACGGACATCTTCACATTGATGTGATTGAATAAAGTTCACCGTAGTTTTTTGCCTTCGTGCGGTTTCCAAAGGTCAAAGTCGATTATCGTTATCCTCTGTAACTCTATTTCGATTTATCCAAAAAAATAATACCCATTAGGAACCCTAATAGCTTGTGGTAATATTGTTCCGAACACGAGATACAATTTCTAATCTCGTTCTTCAAGACGGTTGGGTCCTTCCAAGGACGCACTGATTGAGACCAATTTGTGGTTGTCCCAGTTAACTCGGATCTCTTTGAGATAGGTCAGGGATAGACGGGATTTGAGTTCAGTAGATCAAATTTATCCTAAGTAACTCTTTGTAAAATTTTATTTGCCAGTAAAAGTCCTGTTACGATCTAACCAGCCGTTTCAGAGATAAGCCGGAAGAAAAATACACAGAGAGGGATAAATATTAAAAATCGATTTTTCATGTTTGAACCGTAACCTTCAGATACATTTAGAGGAAAGCTGTAACAAACGTAGATACTTATCTCTAAAAATCCAAACCAATCCAATCGCAACAACCTATTAAACATCCGACAAACATTTAAATTTAAATTACGAAGAGCATCTGTTACTATTCAATTTCCTCACAGTACTCTAAACATCCATAGGGGAAGTACTCTAAATACGAAGCAGAGGTTCATTGGCCGCCGTCCGACCCCCCATCCCAAATCCCGACCCCAAACGTGTTCCGAATAGCAGAGATCATCGTGAGAGCTCTCCACATAGTTTACTACAGGGTTTGGGAGAGGAAAGAGATGTTACGACTTGGAAGCGGATATATACCTATATTTAAGTTTTGGCTTTTTAAACTGAAAAGATATTCAAAGACGTGATTGTCCCTCACAATCAACAAAGCCTGCTATGTGGACCACCTCGCAGGCTTTGCATCATGTCGTCAATCCGAGTATAACAACAGATAAAGATTCTTCCATCTATACAGATAAATAAAATTGAAGTGTCTGTTTGTAATTCCAAAATAACAGCTTTTCACTAAATGCATATAAAAGTATACACGATACTGACACTAAAAACAAAGTTTTAAAATATTTCTCTGTCTGTCTGTCTGTCTGTTTGTTCCGGGTAATCTCTGAAACGGCTGGACGGATTTTAACGGGACTTTCACTGGTAGGTAGCTGATGTTTCAAGGAGTAACTTAGGCTACTTTTATTTATTAAAAATATTAGGGTTCCGCGACAATAAGGAAGAAACTAAATCTACGCGGCTGAAACCACGGGGC
Source organism: Watsonalla cultraria (assembly GCA_964035505.1). NCBI lineage: Eukaryota > Metazoa > Arthropoda > Insecta > Lepidoptera > Drepanidae > Watsonalla > Watsonalla cultraria. The sequence goes on along the minus strand of OZ037732.1, from coordinate 4,035,848 downwards.
ACAGCTAGCCTATCTCTATAAAGAGAAATACAATTAAAGTGTCTGCTTATAATTCCAAATTAACAGATTTTCACTAAATGCACAAAATGTAAGAGTTACGGTAATTTTTTCTGTTTCTGTCTGTCTGTTTATTCCGATACAACTCTAACACAGCCGGACAGATTTTAACGGGACTTTCACTGGCAGATACCTGATGTTATCATTTTATTGAAAAAATGCTCTGCGAAATAAAGCCACCCATGACAATTAAGCCCACGCGGGTAAAACCACGGGCACAGCTAGTAGATATCAGTCTATGCAGCGATGAGCTATCTACATAGTTGCACCCAAATCGTCTATCGAATCGTTTTTGCTGTTATTCTAAACTGCACTTTTCTGCTTTCTAAACTGCATTACATTCCTATTAACGAATATCCGTAACCCACACTACAGATGCACATCACTACGCCATAGAATAATGCACTCCATAGTTATTTTTTATTCTATTCGGATCCTTGATGTGGGGTAGTGTAATGATTATATTTTTTCTTAGAGTCACGCACTGTGCCTCAATCCCACAGGATAAAGAGTATGGTATATACGTACTGGCAGCAATAAAATAAGTAAAAATGCTTTAATATATCTTAGGTTTGTTGGGTATTTATAATGATTTCAGAATAATATGAAATGTTTGAAAGCCTTAAAGAAACAGAGGTCTAAAATAATATCATAGATACATTTTTTGCGTGTTTGATGCTGTCCGTACATTAAGGGTAGTACTTTATTTAAAAGCAATTCGTTCTAGGACTCCATGGTAGACAAAATGAAAATGAAAATGAAAAATATTTATTCAGTTTAGGCCCTGGTAAGGCAAATATGAAAGTCGAGAATTTACCACAAATGTAAAGTCATCGTATGTATACTTTATATATACATAATATATGCTCTCGCCTGTAATCCCCGCAGCCCCCGCATAGGTAGACAGTAGGCAGAGGTGTGCATGTGGTACCTACACTCACATTGCATGTTTGAGGTCCATGTAATAGTGGAATCTTACTACTAACAAGACTCTAATCCAGACTCCGGACTGCTTCTAGGAAGTTAATGATGGAATAACCAAATATCATTTACCCGATCCGGGGATCGAACCCAAGACCTCGTGTTCTACAGAAGCTATGAGACCACTAGACCAACGAGCCAGTTTAATAATGTCCCTGCTATTAATATCAACAATCTTCACGCTATATAATAAAAGCTATCAGATCCGATAAAAAGTGCTTGGAAGATCATTACGCGAAGCAAAACCGGCTTTCCCTTTCAATCTGGTGCAGTAGTTTTTAGATCGTTAGTAAATTGGAAATATACCAGGAGCGTCTTGCATGACTGATCCCTTGGTCCTTGAAGGGCTGCATTCCACCGACAGTGGAAGTGATGAAAGTATCGTGATTTTACAAATATTACCTTAAGGTCCAATGAAAGTGTTTATAATTCATGGGGGATTTACTTCTCTGGAATATTATAGACTAGCTGTGCCCCGAAGTTTCACCTGCGTAGATTTAGTTTCATCCTTATTGTAGCAGAACCCTAATATGTAGTTTTAATAAATAAAAGTAGGCTAAGTTACTCCTTGAAACAGCTACCTGCCAGTGAAAGTCCAGGCGTTTCAGAGATTACCCGGAACAAACAGACAGACAGACAGACAGAGAAAAATTTTTAAACCTGGTTTTTTAGTGTCAGTAGCGTGTACCTATACTTTCATATGCATTTAGTGAAAAGCTGTAATTTTGCCACATACCACATGCATTATTATTTAAAAGTAGCAACCAAGATAGTATGCTTGAGAAATAGTTCAAAGACATGCCCTATCTCGTCAACACCAAATTTTCAGTGAAAAGTGGATGTTGTATTTCTGCCTAACCATTCGGGGATCAATCTTGGACTGACGGCGTACCTACTACCTACAACTACATACATCTATACATATCCCTACTAATATTATAAATACGAAAGTAACTCTGTCTGTCTGTCTGTTACGCTTTCCCGCTTAAACCTCTCAACCGATTTTGATGAAATTTGGCACAGACAATCTTTAGACCCTGAGAAAGGACATAGGCTACCTTTTAATTATTAAAAATATTAGGTTTCCGCGACCATAAGAAATGAAACTAAATCTACACGGGTGAAACCGCGGGGCACAGCTATTACTTATATATATGGATAAATTAAATTGAAGTGTCTGTTTATAATTCCAAATTAGCATTTAATTTCACCAAATGCATAATATGGAATTAAGTATATACGATACTTACTTAAAAAACAGTATAATTTTTTACTCTGTCCGTCTGTTTGTTCCGGGATATCTCTGAAACGGCTGGATAAATAAATTATTTTCTAAGATGCATTCAATGCGTTTTAAGATATCCATGTACAAATTATTTTAATTCTTATCTTAACGGTACCAATTTAACGAGATTTCTAGTAACGGCCCTTCATATTACTTTTGGTAAAACCATTAAACTTTACCGCTATGAAGCCGAAGTTAATTAATAAAGGTCTACTTGAAATAATTGCCTGTCTTGTAATAACATAGGCTAGCGCATGCGTTGATTTTGGCTCCCACTTATATTTCTAACTAGCTGTGCCCCGCGGTTCCACCCACGTTGTCATTATTTCGTATCCAATTTAATTTTTAAATAGAAGTACCCTGAATTACGCCTGAGCTATCTGACAGTTAAATAGACCAGGGGAGTTAATATGAGCTCTTATTGGCATGATAGTTTTACTCTTACTAAGAGACAGATGTATTTGAAATAAGAGCTCATGGTTAGGCCCCTGCTACAATCGGTCTTGCTGTTTCAGAGATTAGCCGGAGCAAGATAGACAGACAGACACCGAAAATGTTTAAGAACAAATTTGTTTTTTCATGTAAATACCGTATATACTTCCATATGCATTTAGTGAAAAGCTGGTAATTTGAAATTAAAAGCAGTCACTTCAATTTTATTTATCAGTATAGATATAATTCTCGTTACGATAATACTGTTTACTGAGGATCTAAGGAAAAGATAATAAAATGATTAATTGAATCAGGACGATCCTTTTGGATGAAATAATGACTAACAAAAAATATACGTGTACTTACTCAGAAGCACAAAGCAGCAACTAAGTATATAACTTAATTTTTTATCTTGATCTGAGAGTGAGTACGTTAATCCAGATTGTAAGAAAACCGGGAAAAAATAATTCGCGAGTAATTATTGGTATCGGGTGCAAAAATTATATACTATTTTTTTCTTTCGTAAGTGTATTGCCAGTAACAAACACTACAAATAAATAATTAGCGAAATTGGTCAACCCGTTCATGCGTGATGCCATGACAAAGAGAATCACATTTTGGATATTTTTTAATTTATATCAAAGATCACGAGAAAACTAGAATTGCTCTATAAAACCCACCAAGAGCTTTGAGGAAGGACATATTGGACTTCTTCAAGAAAATGCATTTAATGCCGCGCCGTCAGGGAACGAATATAATTTGAAATTTAATGTAACCCAGAAATCTGAAAAGTTGAAAAAAAAACGTTGTGGAGCGAATAGTAATATATTGTTATTAAGTATAATATGAACGTTCATATTCATATTCAATGGGCAAATTATTGCTATAGCATAAAGCAAAGCTTTCGCATAATAAAGTACGTGTACTTATTGACTGGGATTTGTTGTCATCGCTGGTAGAGCACTCGCATGGCCGCCTTTACCTACTAAGTAAACTTTATCAAAGTAAGTACGTTTTAGGATCCTAAATTTAACTCGATTAGAATAAATGTTACTCAAGATATCTGAGCATTCTATTAAAGAAATATTACAAACGAAAAAACTAAAACTTCTACTTTATAACATTAGTATCGATAGTAAAAATATAGATAGATATATTACAGATTGTTCAAACCCCTTCCAAAGTTTCAAAGAATAAATGAAATTCACTTCCTGTCCATTTCGGCCATTAATCTTCAAAGCATCCGGTAAACACAGCTGCAAACAAATCTCTAATCAATTCACAGATGCACTTGAAAGAAATCAAATAGCTAGACGCATCTAATGAACTCACATTGTTTTTAGAGTTCGTCGACCCCTAGGCCACGTGTGGACCCACGTGTGAACAGCCCTTTGTCCAAATCTTTGTCCAATAAATCTTTTCTTAGAGTTCTAAACTCACATTTCGGGAGGAGGAACATTTTGACGGTATGGACACATAAATGTATTGAGTTGTATATGTTGTGTGCTATTTTTTTCAAATCCAAAAAAAAAACTGTTTATCAAAAATCATTTTTTAAATCAAAAATAGCTTATTTTACGGTATACTTACTCAGACATATATAAGGACATTCTTTCTTCAGTTCTGCTGAGTGACTAATGTAACTTTTTGTCACAAACCATCTTTCTCACTGTCTCAAAGATTGCCTCGTTTCTCTTACATTTCTTGTGATGTTCAATGAAAAAGTAACCATAACCAGGCATTTTCCATCCATTGCAAATTAATATTAAAATGTATTAAATACCTGCTCAACGTAAGCCGTTCGAATGACGTCGCTTGACCTTGCGTTTTTAGCTTTTCTTGTATTGAGATGTATACTTGGGACACTGAATATACACATCACTTGTTTTATAACTGACTAGCGAACGTCACGCTGCTTCACCCGCGTAGTTCCCGTGAAAGTACGTGGATAAACTATAGCTTAAATTAATCAGTGATAATGTAGCATTCAAATGGCAAAAGAATTTTTAAAATCGGTCCAGTACTTTTTGAGCCAATTCGTTACAAATGCATACATACAAATCTTTCCTCTTTATATTATATTTATATTAGTGTAGAAGATAAGGCGTCGGAAAAATATAGCAGTAGTTGCGACTCAACTCTGTTCCCTGTCCACCGTTTGATCCCCTTACCCAAATCCCGCACTTGTTGAGGTGTAGACAATATAACCCTCCGACATTACTCCGCTCATTCAAGTGTGACAACTCCTTAAAAACTCCTTTATTGAAGACATAATGGGCTGACCGGTTCTGGGAAACGTTTGCCTTTGCATATATATGTATAACTTGACTGTATACATACAGTAGTTCCAGATATATACGCTATCATGGTACATAACTTACTTCCTAAACACACATTAAATTTTTACTATAAAGGTGAAGAGTTTGTTTGTTTGAACACGCTAGTCTCAAGAACTACTGGTCTAAATAAAAAAATTGAAAAATTATTTCTATGTTACATATCAAAGACTATCACGGGCTAAAGTGAGTGTTAGCCCAAAGTAACTAATCCACGCGGACGGAATCGCAAACAGAAGCTAGTATTAATGTAAGGAATATGTTTAGGACGAAACAATTCCAACCACCTTTTTCAAAAAGAGATGGTTTCTACTTATATTTACCAATTTCTATGGTTTCAAAGTTTCAATACTAATATTATAAATGCGAAAATTATCGTCTGTTAAGCGGTTCAGTGGTCAGATCCAATTCATTGACACTCGATTCGCATATGTCTGAGAACTAATCATAGACGTATGTACAGTGCTTGAGACGGCGATGGACTCACCATCTGTCACGTTGGCACTTAATCATCTTCGGTAAATAGCGAGTGTCGTTATTACTACACCACTGCTTAACCCTTTCTAAGATTGTGTGATATTTTTTTCTATTTATATCGAATATACTGAACTAGCTTCGCAGAAAGACATAAAACCCTCACCACTTTATGTACTTACCAATCAAGGAAGTCACAGCCAGAAATCTAGTCACTAATAAATCCCAGAGTGACCACAATATCCGAATCGCGTGTCCTAATTTCAAAACAATACAAAGTGCCTGCAATTTAACAAGTATAGGTACTTAACTACGTGAAAACAATAACAATGGGGTAATTTCGAACCAGTATTGTTCATGACAAGATAATTTCGGTATATCCCCATATAATGTGACGTTGCGGTGACAAGCTTTTCAATTAGTTTGGAATATAATCGCAATTACTTATTGTTCGGTTTCCGCTCCATGGTTTTATTGTTACAAAAATGTATTTTCAACTCTATTTGCTTTTGTATTAGAGACTATTAATAATTGAAAAGGGTAATACCTACTGGTTATTTTAGATATATAAATGAAGCAATAACATGAGCTAATCAAACCTAATTTCAATCATATAATATGGAAAGTAGAAAAAATTATGTATGTAAAAACTAAACGTATCTAAAATTTATTTCAATAGGTAATGAATATGACTAAATAAGAAATTTAAGGTGGGAATGAATCAAATCTCACAGGTAACTGGAGATACCAATCCATCTGTAAACTTTAATAGGTTATTGAAAACGACCGTTAGTAGAATAAAAATATCCAAGTACATATCCTTGCGAAGAATAAATGGTTCGTATTCTTTGCAATAAACTTCGCAGGTAAATTATAGACATGAAATCACAGAGCGTCCTGGCGAATATCCTTGCAGTCCATCGTCGTTTTCATTGCCACTGGTCTGGGCAAGGAGGGAAGGAAACGTTCATTGAAAGGTGAGGATAGGTTGCGATGTAGAGGGGTCCTTAATGGGCGGCATCCCGCAATCACTGCAACTCTGTGACGCGTGACCTGATACCAACTCCACTGCACCATACGGGGCGATACTTTATGTCCTAATTACTTTTGCCGGCCATATCTCGCGAAGAACCGACAACCTGGGGTAAACTTGTTCTTTAGTGGAGACCGCGACTCGGCAAACGTAGTATAGGACGCCCACCGGCCAGGGGCCTTACCATGAGCTCTTATTGCCATGATAGTTTCACTCATTTATGAGACAGATGTATGTGACGTGCATACATCTGTCACTTTCGCACAACTGAATTAACATTGCATAAGGTTGGGCCCCTGGTGGGGTGACGATCTGCGAAAGACTGCGGGCAGATGCTGGATGCGGCAAGCCGAAGACAGGGCGCTATGGCACTCATTAGGGGAAGCCTATGTCCAGCAGTGGACTAATATACCTAGGTTGATAGGTAATTATTTTATTTCGTACTTGAACTCAATTTTCTTATCTTTTATTTACTCTTTATTACAAAACATAGACTAAGATAGTACATATGCTCACGCCTGTATTCCCCGAAGGGGTAGGCAGGTTGTAATAACAACACCAACTTTTCACCGACGATGGTTAAGTGCCAACGTAATAGATGATGAGTCTATCGCCGTCTCGGGCACTATACATACGGCTTGGATTATAAAGACGTATGTATGTATATGAGCATATTTATTTACATATTGTTCCATGTTTATATCTATGGTAAAAACATATTCGATTTTCAAAGGATATTTTCTCAAATCACCCCGTGTGTACTGAGCCCACATGCGCCGTCACGTATCAGATTGGCACCTGTCTCCTCGGACACGGCGCACGACCACGTTATTGCCTGCCTACTCTCATATTACATATTATATCATATATTATATACAAGTCCCGGTGAACAAGGACCTTTAATTGCTACTGTCCTATCGTACTTACCCCACTTAACTTAATGTCCCTTATTTATGAAAATATTTCTATGAATACCTAATTGGTACTCCTGCAGGGACAGATATAGAAATATATAGTAGCTGCAGGTTTCTCCTTATATATGAAATTCTCCGAAACGGCTGGACCGATTTGTGTTCATATCGTAGGTCTGAGAATCGGGCAATTTCTATTTCATACCCCTAAATGAGAAAGGTGATCCAGCTAGTATGATGGAACTACTTTTAAACCGTAGGTGATGTTTTCTAATAATGGGGTAGGTAGGGTCTCTGAAGGGGTAAGCAGAGGTGTTGTAACAACACTTCACCGAATATGATTAAGTGCCAACATGACAGAGGCAGAGGGTGAGTCCATCGCCGTCGCAGGCACTATACATAATGTTTTTTGAATTACTTCTCAGACATATTATGCAGGTTTCCTCACGATGTTTTCCTTTACCGTAAAGCACGTAGTTTGAAATCACTGCACATAAGTTTTTAGAAAAACTTGTGATTCGAACTTGCGTCTCTTGCGTAATAGGCGACTGCTCATATCCCGAGGCCACCACGGCTCTTGTAGTAGCCTGAGGTAGGTATGTATGTATTCAAAGTCAAAATTAAGATAAGAATTTGAATGATATAAAAAATGATTGAAAAAACGAAATTTCACACTTTACCCCTTAAATCACCGAAGTTACCCCCGAGGCGTAATTTCAAGCATTCCTATTTTTGTGGTTAATTCGAATATAATGAAGATACATCTAATACGAATAAAAAAGTCGTGTTATATAAAATAGTCCATGTCGTTCCCGGGTCGAACCCTTTTCCGGTAAATCGATCAACCCGTGAACGCATCACTAGGTCTTAAGGACTAAGTACAGTCGCGGAGAAAAGATGATTCCATTTCCGTGAAGACTGCAACACGCTAAGATCGTATGCTAACAAATTATAATAATCGATGACTTTATAAATATTAATAATATAATAAATGCAAATATTTTCATTCTTGTTACATATATACCCAATACGTTTTACAAATTAACAAGACTAAAATTACCTCATTAGCCTCAAATTTTATTACAGTTTAAAGTTGATCAGTCAGTGCTATACATACAGTAATTGAATACAAATAGATATGATTAGGTAAAAAATACCCTACTTGTGCAGTGTGTAATTTACATTTTTGTAAGAATTTAATAAAACATTTTATTATCAATTACACACCGGATAGTAAGATAAAGCCATTTAACGAATCAAAATATGATTTCCGGATTGAATTAGGTCAGCGAGTTCAACATCCAGTAATATGATAATGGTGTAATAAAAATTATACAATCGGATGTCACTGTCATTATTTGTTTTCAAACAAACAGCTGAGTTATCTGTAACATTGGAATGATGCGTTTATTTATTTATTGACTAACTGCAATGTCAATCCATTGATATTAATATAAAAAATTGGAGAACTGTTTTGTCAGTTGTCACATAATGTATGTTACCTTTCAAGTCAGTACCAATTTGGAATAGATATTTAACCTCAGGGACGGGCTTGAGGTATGACTTAAGTAAGCACTTGAAAATCATTACACGGACAAACTGACTAGTAAATGCTATTATTATAGTATCAACGATTATACATATTTATATAAGTTAATTTTCATTCAGAAATATGAGCTTACTGGAGGATGTATTAATAATCGCCTTCTTATTTAAATCGTTAACATAAATAAAGAATAACCTATTTAAAGGAATGTCTTACTTTGTGATGTTATATTCAAGATAACTAAATACAATCAATTAGTTTCATTTAATCTAAAAGATTGCATACGATGAAACCAAGGCATTCTGTGACCGACTGTACACTAGTCACGAGGTAATTACACGCAAATTTGCCGTGACACGTGACGGTACATTTGTTTGGAGGTAAAAGGACCTTTCCTACCCCACCATGCAGATATGGGTTAATTAATTATCAACGCGTGCCCTTGATTTTGGGGTAGGTTGATACTTAAACGAAATTGTGATACTACCCACAAGAGTTTTGAGCGTTGGTCTTGAATGTGCTGTTGTGAACTATAGTATGCGAGAGTATCCAAAATTTACGTAATAACGTGATTATAATATAGGTATAAGTTAAGTTTTTAACCGACTTCAGAAAAGGAGGAGATTCTCAATTCGACTGATTGATTTTGTTATAATTTCTATGTTAATTATTGTAATTGGTATGTCCGTTATAATTGAATAACTAAATAAAATCTCTAGTTATATTATTTTGAGATCGTCTGAAAATTTGACTTTTCCATTAAGTACTTACCTACTTTGCATTATAATTCATAAGAATAATTTTACTTACGTGTAGATTCGAAGAACGAAGATTAAGACGATTTATACCGTTATTAGTTTAAAATACTGTAATGCGCAGTAAACATTCAACGTGAGTAACTTGAAAACTCAACCCCCTTGCAAAATCATTCCAAATATAAACTTGTATAACTGAAACCACATGCCGTTGAAAAAAGCCTGTCAAAAATCGGAAATGCACCGAATCTGTGGTTGCCAGGTGGCGGGTTCGAACTTCGAAACGTGTTCAACATCAATCAACCACGCTATACGTTGGAATACCATCCGCCTCCATGTAGCTAATAGCTATACCGCCCGTTAAATGACAAGACATTAAAAAAATATTTAAAAAAACCTCCAAAGTTACCAAAGATTATGTTTTTTTTTAATTGTAATTTTTAGTTCGTAAAAAAGCAAAGTGAATTTGAGAAATAAGAAACCATAAAGTAGTTCCTTTTTAATTGTAATTTATAGTTCATTAAAAAGCAAAGAGAAATTGAGAAATAAGTCAAGTCGCCATGATTCTCCATCTATCATGTTGACAGCCATTTATCTCTGGTCAAAGCATCACACATACACTTTTGAGATTTAAAATGTCTCGTAGTAAATCGTCTCGATTCCAAAGCTGCCATCTCCTGGGCCAAATCACCTAAGCTTAAAAATAAGTTTGGTTTTCGCAAGCAACATTCCTCAAAAGGGATGTGAAGAAGAAATTAGGGTTTACTCTCCTTCCTTTGGTTATGTTTATATTCAAAACTGTTAAATAGAGAAACTTCTTTCCAATAGTCAAATCACTTTCACGCAACATCTGCTAGGTAGATCGGAAAGGGCTTTTTGTGTGCACCGCAAACCTTGCCACTGATTTCCGCCCTTAACTAGGTCAATATATCAATAACTGTATTTCCTATTACCAGCCATTTTTTTTATAATGTCGCTTATCACTATCTACACTAATATTATAAAGAGGAAAGATTTGATTGTTTTTTTGTTTGTTTGTTTGCCTACACTCCGAAACTACTTGACCGATCTTGAAAATTATTTCAGCAATGGATAGCTGCACCGCCAGCGAGTAACATAGGCTATATTTAATCCCCTACTCCCACGGGAACGGGAACTACGCGGGTGAAACCGCATGACGTCCGCTAGTTTCTTTATCCTTTGCTTTATCTGTTGACTGACATTCCTTACAATTACTTAATTTGAAGTTTGGAACAACCGTAAAAAGCCTACCATAATTTTGTAATGACAATTTAGGTAATTGAGTCATAAACAATTAACCTAAAAATGCCTAGACATTAAATAAACTTTTATCTGAAAAAATATAAGACTTCGGCTTAGTTAAGAAGAAAATATTTAAATTTATAAAACAGTCCTGGATATTTGACCTTAATGTGCTGTTTAAAGAATATTAAGATAATTAATTTTAAAAAAATATTCGAAGGTAAATCCCTAATTTTCAATAACAAAAACGAAAAAAACTGATGTAGATACAATACTCACACAAAGTACAAAATTATCACGCAGTTGTGTATAATAAGTCACTGATAGACGAGTAATTATGTGACAAACATAAAGAAAAGTCATATAAACTGAAGCAAAACGCGCTAACACGATTTTCCGTAACAAAACTCATGCGCACCGGAAAGTGTCTCGTTTGTTTCCCGCCATCCGGCGTCTCGACCAACCGAAATTTGGCGCCTAAAACATCACAAGCCAATGAAACAAATGGCCGCCATTTTCAACCAATAGGGAGCGAGCCCGCGCTCTCGCCATCGCGTCATTGTTATAGCTCGAAAATTAGTACGGCGGCAGTGCACTGAATGAATCCCGTCCGCGAATCGTAAAATTTTCCGTGAAATTATAAATAAATACACAAAGGTGAGTGTACTTCAATAATTTTACACACTGTCATAGTTTTTTTTTTATTTCCAACTTCTAACAACTTAATTTTCATACCATCAAAACTATTTCACAATTTATTGCCGTGCGACAATTTACTAATCTAAAAAAATAAGGACATGTTTGTTACGTAAATCATGGAGGTGCGAATTTTATTAATATTTTTTATACTAAATATTAAAAACATTTTAAGACGTAACTACTAATCTGAATTATGCTATACTAACAAACAAGCCCAACAAAATCTAGTCAGTCAATCGTGTTTCGGCAAAATGGCGGCGATGCTCTGTGCTATTAATATTATATCTTCTGTCCTTTTTATACAGCACTATTGCACCCGCGCGTGAAAGAGATAGCTATACTTCTGATAAGATGTGTTAAATTATGCTGCACACGTAACTAGACACGTCTTCGTTCTTCGTAAACAAGTCGGTACAGCGGTGTGGCCACCATAAATAATATGTTGCTTTACCGGGAAAAGTCTTTTGACTTCTAGATACTTAATAATTGATAAATATTATTCGCTGTGGTTTTTTAAATGTCTTTTAGATCACTAAAAACCTGTGTTTGCAAATACAGTAATGCTAACTACCTTTCATACTTCTTTCTTACTTTTTTATGATGTAACTCAGTCCTCAAACTATTACTAATTTTGTTATGTAACAATATAACAATAACAAGAAGAAGGAATAATATAATATTTGACTGAAATACCTAACGTGACTTGCTTAATGTATTGTAGAATTTTTTTCTGAAATCGTTTTAGTTTAGTTTAGGTAGGTAATAATCAAATACCATCGATGAATTTGGTATAGAGGTACTGAGATAAATAAACTAAATACATAAAGTAAATATATATTTATATAACTTAAATATATATAACATTTCGTAGGTTTCGTAACGTAAGTAACATTTTAGTTTTAATTTGGCAAAGAGGAATTAAATAAAACAACCCTAACAAACCATTGAATAGGCAACTAACGCCACATAGCGACGGAAAGTAGAACTATTTTACGTCGCTTGCGCCGCCACCGAGGTTGTTCGCCGAGCCGCCGCCGCGCCGCGCCGCGCTTGCGACTACTAGTCGGCGAACGTACTTTGAACGTGCGGACGTCATACGTCACGAGCGCGTCGTGTCGCGTCACTTACGATTTGTTTACACTCACTAAACTAACAAAAACATATTCTTATTAGTGCGTTATGAACCAAATATTTACCAAGTTTTTAATATCTACGAGAAAAACATCTCTTAAATACTGACCTTGTTTTCACTAGGTGCGTTTGCGGATGCTATCAGTGAAGTGCAGTTAACCTCTCGGACTCTGAGATGTCGGCTTTGAGTGTGAGAGCCCCGGGCCTCCAAGCCACGACAGTGCTGGACACTAGGTCGCTGCGCGTGCGTGGCGTCACCGCCCTCGAGGGCGTCAGAAGAAACTTGTTCGGCTGTACGGACAGGGAGGAGAACAGAAGATTCGTAGAGAGAGAGTTGGCGAGACAGCTTGAATTGGATAGTCAAAGATGGGGTTTTGACTTCGCGAAGGAGCAACCACTACCTGGAGCTCAAAGATTTGCCTGGCAACTGGTTCCCGCGTCCTCGATCCCTGCAGCACTGAGACGATCTCCCATCACAATAACGACGCCCAAAGCGAGTGCACCCTCACAAGAGACGAAGGTATCGAGTCCAGAAAGCAGCAAAACACAGAAGAGAATAACAGGTTAGTGCCATCAAATAACACGCTTTATGAATCCTCGCATTTCTGAGAGAGATACGTGCCTACTGCATTACTTACCTATAAAAGGAATTTGCATATTCCTGTATTCTTATATGAATCACTGTCACGACTAGGTAGTCACGACGCACCTGTCAGACATATTGTAGCCGATAAACCTATGTTAATATAAACACTACAATTTAATCAATTATATATAACATTAGTTCCTGCAGTTTTAATATTTAGGTACCTATTACAATCATTGATTTATAGTCACATGAACCACAGGTAACATAAGCCAAAACGCAAGTACAAAAACGCTCCTACTGCGAATGTATGCTTACGCACACTACCAAGATACCGACGTATCTTGATTTGAACTGCAATAACTTGGTATTGTTTGTTTGAGAACCAATTAAATATGATGTATACCTACTTACAACATAATGTTGCAAGTTATTTCTGTTATTGGTAAACAACTCATTAACACTATCAGTACTTAAAGTGCAATTTACTGCGGTTCGTTGCGAACAAGATAATGTAGTTAGTTACCTAGACTACTGGTATGGTTGAATTTTGTAAATTACTTACTTTCATGTCCGATAAAACCAAGGGCACTTTGGTTTGACACCAGTTTCAGTTTACAAACAAACCAAATGCTATCAGTCGGTCATCTATTTTATGACCGCTAGCATTTTTACGTCACGATAATATGTCGCAGTTATTGGGCGAAACCACAAATTTTGTAAAATGACCAGATGTAAAAGATAAGTAGGTAGGTCTGCTTGCTACTGTGACATGGTGAAATTATTTCTTTACAAGGATAAATAATCTAGCCATAGTACCTAGCTACCTACACATGGCCTTACATTAAGCTAAGATTTCCAGTGGGTTCCGATTAATAAGATGAACTAGCATTATAGTCTCCGTGAAAGAAAGTATAGGTCCTGAAAATGCTAGCTTGATGTGTAACCTGCTTAGGAAAGTAATAAGCATAAGGCATTTTTAGGCTTTAAAAAATAAGCTGTACTGTGCCAACTTATATGTGTCACTGTTTTCTTAATTATTGGATTTAATATGAAAATAAAAAATATATAAGTACTTAATAGGTTTATGAACACCTATATTTTTCATTATTTTCACTTATTTAAATATAATTTATTATTTGTATGTAATTCGGTTCCAATTTCTATGTGAATGAAATCCTGTTGTAAAAAAATCCTTCGATTGACCTGCATTATTACTGCCGGTGTTATTTGACGTCACTCGTTTTCGCTCGATATCTATGCCATTCAACGTATTATTTAACAATACAATAGTATACGTCCTACATTACGTTTAGTTGATGTCTACACCGGTTTTTGTGTCACTTTTCGGATGCTATTATGTAGCGCGAATAGGACAGCTATCAATTTGCATTCGAACCATGATACAATATTATTGTATATCACTTATTACATAAAGTACGGGTATCGTGATTCCCAGCATAGATATATACATATTTGAATATAGCTGTGACCTGCGGTTTCACCCGCGTGGACTTAATTTCATAGGTGGATTTATTTGCTGGAATCCTATATTATTTATATAAAAGTTGCCTAACTTACTTCTTGTAACATCAGCTATCTGCCAGTGAAAGTAACGTCTAGCTAACTAACGGTTTCAAAGAGACAAGAGATTTTTGTTTATATTTTTTTTTATGTTAGGGCCGTATTTTATTTCATACGCATGTAGTGCAAACTGTTGATTTGGAATAACAAACAGACACTGCAACTTTATTTATCTGTATAGATAGATTAATACTGTCAACCCTAGAACCCGGAACATTAAAAAACTGTTCAAAAATACAAAGATCATAATTCGTATGTAATACGAAGTGATCGTGTTGAGTTCAATTAGTTACCTATCTACGTCTCGAGTATCGTATAACATATAAAACCTGATATTTAAACCGATGCCACCTGGGGCTGTGATAACAGCCTGATATAAGTATATGTATACGTAGGTACTAATACAACTTAATAGCTGTACTCTAGTGGTTTTATGTTTCGTCATTTTGTGCTTTGAACGTGAGTCACGAGACGCACGAGTTATTTTAATACCAAAATGGTTATTCGTTACTTATTAGCATAAATATAGGAAGAGTACCTAAAAGTTTGTGGTGTAAAACATTCGGATAATTATATAAATATGATTTACGTGTCAGTTATAAATAGAAGCCTAGAAATGAATAGACATACAGACAAGTTCGGTAAAATTATGACATATAAGAAACAGTCTTTTAACAGTCTTTTGTCAATTATACAAATACTTAATGACCACATTAGTATAGTTATAGTCACCAAAAAAAGGGACCTGTTTGCATGATAATAACGTGTTATATTAATCGATACATATTGTTATTGGGTTTATTCTAGGAGAAACTGATTTTTTCCCAGTAGCAGTCCGGAGTCTAGATAAGTGCCCGGTTAGTGGCAATAGGTTGGCCTCCTATTACATTGAACTTAAATATAAATGTCGAAAGTGAAATAAAGGAGTACTATAAGTAAACCTCTGCCTACCCCTTCAAGGAATACAGGCGTGAGCATATGTGTGTAGAACTATTCTTGCGTTTTTTAGTAATCTCATGTTCTTTGACCCTATTTCTCTGCCACCCTTTTAATTTGAGCTTCAAACATTTTAAATGGCCAGCGTGCAAATATTTTTTGTCCATCAAGGTGTCAGAATGTTCATAACCGACCCAAAGCGGTTATTATATAATTCGGGAGGTCGTAATAAAAAATTAAATCTCTTTTCTTAGTTGATTTTTAATGGACTGCTTCTTAATTTAATGAATAGCGAGGTGTTTTACTGCTTATTAAACTTTTTATTCATTTCCTTATTTGAATGGCAAGATTAAGTTTTTAAAACAAGGGCGCAGTAGGGTTGTTACTAAAACTAGTCTAAAAAACTTTTCAATAAGGTTTTTTTTTAAAACAAATTGCATAGTCGCATAGCCGTTGTTGTTAGGGTAAACAATGTTAAGTACACGTATGTGACCTATATTCCATTTGTTTTGATACACTGCTCCACGCTAAAATCTACTACGACGAGCCTCCCACACATGTCCCATTTTAGACTACACTACACATGTGGCAAAAGTGGTAAACATAAAGTTAGCCATACGAAACGTAGTAGGTAGGTATCTACTTAGGGACGCGCAAGCACACGCCGCGCCGCACGGTCAATAATACAACTGACTATTTTTACTACTTCACTGCTACATGCCGCCAACACCTCTATGAATAGGAATAAAATATTGAGGGAGTTTGAGCATTAATAGTTTAGACACTTCGGCTAAGAGTTGAGACATTTTAAATGAAAGAAAGTACCTTAATTTCTCATTTTATTACTAACCAAAAGTGCGTCTTTATTGCGATTAGGTAATGTTACAATATTATTTGTTGTGTTACCGACAAAGAGATTCTGGAAGCGGCTTATTTTGCAATATCCGCGGCCACCGTCATTATAATAAATTAACTTAAGTTAGCGTAAGAAAAATGACGTTCAATGAGTGTTCCAAGTGTCCCTTATGTTGAATATTTTTTTCTGAATTGAATTGAACATTATCAATAATACCTTTAAATCTACTTAATCTGGTTAGCGTCGTTGTTTCCTGTGTTTATCATCGGTGGTATTATCAAATTGCAACATTAGTGTAACGTAATAAGTGCGTCCTTGTCGCACCTACGCTGGTGACGCAGGTCTCGTCATCTCACTATTCACGCGTTGCACACACTCACGCGCATATTGCAAAATGGCCGCTGTTATCCGATCTTAAATGAGCATCTTATTTTGTCATCAGATAATTTATGTTACTTGTTGCTAAGTCGTGAGGATGAATATTATAATGCAAATGATTTGAGTTTGTGTCGTCTTATTTCATATTAATTGCGGCAAGGCGATCGAGATGAATTACTTAATTGAGTTTAAAAAAAACATAACTTTGCAATCTTAATAGTTAGCAGAGTACCTAACCCGTCTGTTGTCATGACTGATCAATAGGTACCTGCCTACCTGCTATTCGTTTTCTTTTTTTCCCAACAACAGTATTGGATCTCAATTCTCAAGACCCAACACAATGGTCCTCTCGAATAAATGGCTATCTATTTAGCTCTTATTGCATTTTTTGTCCAACCAGTAGCCAAACGTATTAACATTGTAAAACCTTGTTAGTAGCAGTGGCTAATCGTTAATTTATTATCATTGCCGATGTCTTAATCACGCTGCAAGGTGACAAAAACTACGATACTGTGCACAATTCATACAATTTCGACATGATATTATACTACTAACGAGGTAGATATGTCATTAGCACGTTAAAAACGTCCCATTTGGAACGTTTTCGTATGGCTCTTTTATTATCTGAGGTACTTTTCAATTCCGGGAACGGATTACAAACGTATACTATGAACATAATATCATTGTAGGTATTTTTTTTATTACAATTTCGTTGGTTTATTTATTAAATGTTCAACAGTCAAATGCACATGTAATGATACCCTTCAAAACTGAGTTAGATTTCAGCAGATGTGTTCCGAAAGCATTTCTAAGAGTCCTCATAGTTTCAAGGGTCACCGTACTCATTGTTTGGAACTGACCAACTGTAAGGACAAAACGGGGGGTCTAGGAAACAAACCCGGTAACCCAATTTCTTGGATCCCTTCAGCTTTCTATTGCAATACGTAATTGCAGCTCTGGTGTCGTTGAACTCTGTTTTCACTTATGGGAAAGTAAGTGGACTGAACCACGGGGTTTCTAATACTTAATTGCATATTTCACTACCCACTCTGAATTGTTGCAATGCAAATTGTAACTCTTTCAAATGTATGCGGTCAAGAGCTTTAATTAAAATTGTAACCGTTTGCTGCTGCTATTATTTTCTTATTTAAATTTAGAATCACACGTTCGATCGAATATTTTCGATAAAGTTATCCGCGTGGGTATTAATAATACTTATTATTACCGAATCAGATAATTACAGAATTATTATTCTTTTCACGACACCCTCAAACTCAGTGTTATATCGATCGCTAAAGCAAAACCCATTTGTCTAATAAACTTTATTGTCGTAGCCTTGCCACCCCTGACAGTCGGTATAAATCTGCATTGTGTTGTGATTGTCCTAATGACGGCGGGCACGACCGGCGCGTGCGCACACCCTTTGTGTAGCACCCTCGCGGACACTGACTTCTAACGGCTATATTGATTTTTTAACTGTCACGTCGTATACCACGATGCGTTTTTTTATAGTTAATAGATACTTGTAAAAATGCTATGCCTTATTTTGAAACCGTATTTGGCGAAGCGGAATTAATCAACGTTGACCTACAAACGAATTGCGACGGAAACGACAGAGCGATATCAATACATTTACAGCTACCGTTAATTATTCACCAAATTGCTTTGTTCCAAAAACAATCGAAAGTTTCGAGGCCGAAATTGCGATACACAATAAGTATGCGGGTGCTAACGAAAATAACAGCCAATGGGACCGCAATTTCAATTTGGGAACAGAAAACTAAAAGTTGTCAACACACGTGTTCTAAATTTGAAAATTCATCAGATAGGGGAGCGTAACGGTCTCGCGGCATCTGTCCTTCCCCCGCGTACAATATTGCACCCCCTAGAATACTACAGTTCGTGTCGAATGACCCACCGCACGGGGCCCACGCTATCGTTTCGAAACTTTTCAATATCGGTTACATGTGGGATAACGTATGCAATTTTATCTGTTGAATAATTACTCAACTGACAAGTCTGGCAGAACGCAGCCCGCTTTTTAATTTAAAATTATAGTTTATTTTGCAATTAGCTATTTCAGTAGACTGCCTGCCGTCACAATTTGTGTCACTGCACCACTAAATAGATACCTTGATACTTATGTATATAAATGGTAGAACACAGTCACACGCAGTACAAGTGGCAACCTTTTAAGTAATTAAAGAAACACTTGACCGCAATTACGGCTATGTTGGTGATGTTGGCCAAGCACTTGCCATACGTTGGGTGTCGTTGGCCAAGCGTTGGTCGACCACGGCGTCCAGCGACACGAGACTAATGCGAAGGCGTACGTTACAGTTCTCACGGAGTGCCCTAAGGAAACATCGTGTAAGTTAAGGTTGAGTGCGCTTGACGGTTGGAACTCGGGATAAAAAGTCACTTTTCACAGGATTTCTGCGCAACAACCGTCTACAACTGACTTTTTACATATCGTTCTCAGGCCCTGCACATTAGTGCAAATGTCTATCTGTTCAATCAACTCATACATCATTGTTAAGGAAGAATATAATTATGACTTCTAAGAAATTTCTAGTTTTCTTTCAACTGTTTGTCTACACTGTAAGTAACTCGAGAATGTGTAGTTTTTTTAGAGTTGTATTTCAATTCAATGCATTACTTATCTCAAATTTTTTTTTGATAAATCTATAATAATATCTTCTGCAAGTATTTATCATTTGATATTCCCATGCACTTCAGCCACACGTGCGAAGCATTTGTTCCAGAGACGAAACAAGGTCTACACAGAAACACAAATAGTAGATACTTGTGCTCGCTAATTACGTTGAAATATAGGGCAAGGCCAAAAAAACTAACAATCTTTCGCAATAAAAATGTCTAAACAGTGTCGCCAGTTAATAATAGACTCCGCTTGACTCCTACGACCGTTGATCATTAATATTACTTACAATAACACTGTTGTCAAATCACGCAGCAGACATGATTTTTGCTCACTTCAAAAAAGGAGGTCAGTTCTTTTCTGTTTAGAATTTAACTTGATAAATGTTTATTTTTAAATAATTTTAAGAGATTAATATGGTCGATGTGTGAATTGAGTTAGAAGTACCTACGTACTTAATGTATGCTATTACGTATCAATTTCCCATAATTGAAACTAGCACTCGTCGTAAGATCTCAACCCAGTGTATAATTTCGTTACCTTCACGAAAAGTTGCGCGAAAAAGTACAGTTACAACCACAACGTACTTTCTAATCGACGTCGGACACGGACGAAAAAATAAATGACCGCTTCAAATGTTTTTGTTACAGTAACTATTCGACCATTCATTAGGTAACCATAACATGCCTACTATTGAGTGTAAAATAGAGAGCTGGTAATTTTGGTATGTGACGAAGCGACCTCAATAAGGCCGCTACAATCTCAGTGTGTTTACAAAAACTGTTTTTATTTTCGTGCTATGCTTGCTTCAAAGGATAGCTTCTTTGAAAGCGATATTCAGTTTTGTCCAAATCTAGTTTAAAAATATTTAAAATATGATATAAATAAAAAATAATAATACCATAACTATAATATACATACTTATGCTCCGCTCACGGCTATATTCCCCGAAGAGGTAGGGAGAGATGTAGTTATAGAACACCTGGGAAACCACAGATAGAAAAACGCAATACAACTGCGCTATCCGGGGATCGAATCTAGGACCTTGTTAACGAAGTAAATAATTAAGTTAAGTTATAGCGTAGCTAGTGATGATAATGGTAATGAAATGACTGAAATTTATGTCATTTAAAATCAGTGTACATAAACAATCATTTTCCGTAACTGACAATGCTAAATTTAAACATAAATTATTGTTGCGGAAATTGATGATATAATGACCCATCCTATGTATGATTCAATATACAATGCACAAGGATATTACTGTAAAGGAAATGACACACGAAACTTTTATGTATACGATACATTTCCTAATGTATCTATTTAACTGTAAGGAGTCTGCTTAAATTGCTTAAAAATTTCCAAATATTAATTTAAAAATAAAATATTTTTTTAATTTTAAAAACCGAATTAGGTTTATCAAATTACGAATGCGAAAAACAACCGCGAATTGTCTTACTAGTAAGAGTTAAAACTTATAAAATAAATTCTTTTGAATTTCAAAAACCGAATTCGGAATATCAAATCACGAATTCTTTATGGTCGTGGCAATTTATCGCGCCATCTTTCCAACGCTTGACCGTAACTCGTTACAATTCCTGACCGCCTTTCTCACTCATTACCACCCTCTAGAAAAATAATGGTCATTTGACGATTCAAAACTGATAAATCTGTTCCGGACCGTGTAACAGGGGTATTTCTATGGGAATCTCACACAGACCGTAAAATCCAACGCTCCTGGTGGAATTCAGTGAAAGTGACTTTTGGAACTTTTCCTTTCTGAATAGAAAGAAAGCAAGAGGCCCAACGATCTCAGGGCAAATGAAAACTAACTGTTAACCAGTTATAGGTGTCGTCAACGGCTATGAGCGCCGGCCTTGAATGGGCAGTAATTTCATAACTGCCGGACTGATGCAGCGCTAATAAAACAAATGCACAGTTATCCCCACTATTTTCGCTGAGCGCTCAAAATTCGTGACGGCACCTGTACCTTCCCTAATTTCTCACACGTTGTGCATGTTTCATATGTATTACCTCCCGTTTAACTGCGAATTATATTATCAGTATCAGAACTATAATTATATCCATTATACTATAGATAACTATCACTATAAACAAACACGTGTGTCTCTTCCATGGGAAAAAACATTTAACAAGGGTATTGGAAATAATTATCTACCCCGAACACGGTACATCGAGTGCTATCGATTTGTGAACAGACTTCCCTTATGATAAATTCATTTTATTGATATTATCGATTTTCACCCCTCTTTCATGGGAATGAAAGTGAAGTAAACAATATTGCTGTTATAAAAAAACTTTTACTGTAACGGTCACTTTAAAACTTCTTCAGTTTGATGATATATACATCTATCCAAATAAATAAAATTGAAGTGTCTGTTTGTAATTCCAAAATAACAGCTTTTCACTAAATGCATATGAAAGTATACACGCTACTGACACTAAACAACCAAGTTCTCTGTCTGTCTGTTTGTTTGTTCCGGGTAATCTCTGAAACGGCTGGACGGATTTTAACGGGACTTTCACTGGTAGGTAGCTGATGTTTATTTATCAAAAATATCAGGGTTCCGCGACAATAAGGATGAAACTAAATCTACGCGTGTGAAACCGCGGGGCAGAGCTATTACAAATATTATAATATGGCAAGACGATTTAAACGACCACATCTGAACCGAAGCGAAATTTTTAGGAGGTTATTGTCCTGATAAAAAACAAGTTCATGGCGGACCTATGTCTACCATTTTGATTTCACAAAAATATTTACAATTATAAAATTTACACAGATAGAGAAAATTTAGTAATAGTACTTTATTATTCCAAGCTTAGCAATGTATCCAAACCATCAACTAAACCTATCGGCCATCTGTTCAGTTATATTGATGATAGTATTACCAGTTCATGTGCGACCGACCAACCCTACTCTAAAACAATACAAGGGGTGTTTTTTACACACACAGCTTAACATTCTGCACCGGATCAATAAATAATTAAGGCGCATGACCCCGTGTGAATGTGACCTTTCCAAAGCTATGTGCAAAATCATACTTTAATGACGTAAAATTATATTTTGTGACCAGATAATGCGGTATTGTTGAAAAGTAGTTTTAATTATTTGAATTCCGAGGTAAAGACATAACTCAATAAATCAATTTTACGCGCTCAATGTAAACGCAATTCTACTATTGCACAAACAATGACGGTCAATCAAATTTCATTATTTTCTATTTGGTGTCGAGCTTCATTATTGTTTTAAATGGAACGCGTCAATTTCAATTTGGGAGCGCGTTGGATTTATTTTTTCGCCGTCTGACAGCTGTCAACGGAATAATGGAAGTACAATCCATTAAAACAGAAAAATTTTAAGGCCAGCTCATATGTCAGATATTATGAAAAATTTAAAATGTTTTAGATGCAACTTCCAAGCCATCTAATTGATAACTGTCAGGACAATGTGTAATGATAGCAGGACAACTATGTCGTGAGTAAACATTTAAATACACTTTAGTCCAATGCATTTTACTCACGGAAGCGACGTAATGTGTTCGTGAGAACGACATCGTAAATTATACCCGTGACAAACATGGACCATGGACTCCTTGGATGCTTAATGAACGGAAAATGAATTTACTTTTTGATGATATTCCTACCTGCCGATAATGACCTTAGCTTCGTAAAATAGCTTTATCCCAGAGACAGTCGTTGACACGGATACTCCTTATTGGATCTTAGCAAGTAGTTTATACCAAGAATACATCTGCAAGTTAAGTGAGTCTATTAAGAAAGGTAGCACTGCCAAAGCCTAGTGGTCATATTCCAACAACTGTTTGTTCTTACCGAAGGCTGAATAGTGAATACTGATGCATATAAGACGTTGCTACGCTATTTGATGACTAAACATCGTTGGTTAAAAATACAGTCTTAAGTATTCATATTACTTAAGAGAAAATAAGAGTAGCCCTTCACTCTTTTTTCATATAAGGAGTAAATATTCTTAATATTCAAACCTCTTCGAAAAGTGTCAACTTGAAAATTCTAAGTGCATCATTTGAAAGATAAGTGCTTCGCCTTGGGCCAGTGAGATAACATTTTATGGGTCATACTCGAAATGCCTTACCACAAGTACGTGGGAACTGAAACATCACATCAAATCCCGGGATCATTATGGTAATCTCGGATTGTCGCCCAACATGGGAGGGGCGTGAGTGAAGTGATGTATCGCATCATTATTCGTACAAATGTCCGCGTACAAATAAATCATGCGACATCAACACATTAGTTATTCCCGCCGATAAGTCCAATTTGAATAAGCACAATCTTACCACTCGAGGCGCGGCCGCATTAGACAGCTCGATTCCTCTTACATTCAAACACATTATTGAATTATTATTCTTTTAAGAACAAGGGTCAGAATTTTTGGAAGACAACCAGTTTAAACAAACATATTCTTCAATTCACCTCAACAGTCATTAAACACGAGAGAAATTCTAGCTTAAACAAATCCAAACTGTCTGATCGTTGACATCTAACATTATTTCTTGGCAAACAAAGAATACATATCTTCAAAATACGGACAAGCTTTTGAATTTCAAAATGTTTGTCCGTGTATATTTGAGCTAAGGTCTACCATAACATCGGACGCAGAACGAGTCGTGGCTTTGAATAGGCAACGATTTCACTAGCGTAGGTGGGTAAATATGTCCCTTAAAATGTCAAACATGGCAGGGTCAAGGGGTAGCATCGACCCTTATGTTGACACCAACGGTAAAGAACATGTGTGAACTCTACCTCTGGGCACAATTCAATTATACTATTTCTTTATTTGCGACAATTCAACTGTCACAAATGCACCATAAGACGGCATCCATCAACCCTGCAATGATGGATAGATCTCTATGAATGGGAAATTATGTAAATTCCAGATTATGATGTTAATTTCTCATTCGATTTGTGAGTTGAGTGCAACTGAATAAGATTTAAACGAATGTCCATTTCAAGTTTCACACCTTTGTTTATTGTGTACGATTGACTATTATATCTCGAGGACTTAATCGAGACTACAGCGTTGCATAATTCAGTTAACGTAAATTTTGTTCGTTAATCAAAATCGTGACCGGCATTCATAAATTGTGGGACAGCAAAAAATCACTGGTTACATTCAGACCTCTTAATGATTACTGCAAAAACACGGTTTGATTATTTCACCTAGACTGATAATTAATTAATTATACAATGGACAATATTGCATGCAACCCAAAATAGGTATGGCATATTTCCACAGAACTTACCCAACGTACCTTTCCGTATATAACCGCATACATAAAGGCTTACCTCTTGTGTGTCAATGGTAGCTGGTGATACTCACCGCCTACGTCTTAAGTCAGTAAACAAATAAAAATATCAACGTTCATTTTCTAAGGGCTTTCTTTACAAAGCTTTTGTAAGTGTCCGTTCCGAGGTGACACTATTTTAAACCTTTCTTGATTGATTGCTTAAGTCGTAAGTATTTCA
Organism: Watsonalla cultraria; assembly: GCA_964035505.1. NCBI lineage: Eukaryota > Metazoa > Arthropoda > Insecta > Lepidoptera > Drepanidae > Watsonalla > Watsonalla cultraria. Next base: position 4,010,417 of record OZ037732.1, on the reverse strand, counting down.
AAAAGAAAACGAATGACCCATACAAAATCAGCGTCTAAAGGGCGAAAGAGACCTTTTCACTTGAACTCTTCAATGCTGTCGGCCACATACAATAAAAATAATGCATTGTTAAAAAAATCATATTTCTCTTCATTCTTGTAGATAAGAATTACCGATATAGAATTACAATTTGAATTTTAGATTTGTTTGTATTTTGATGCGTTGTGAATAGAAATGTATAATGGAGCTAATTGTGTGTGAACGAACTCATTCAAGAGGCAAATATGAATATTTATGGTAATTATATGGAATTTCAACTTCATACAGAAAACTTATGATTGACAGATAATGTGAGAATATACCATTGTATCTTATCTTACCCAATTTGAGAATAACCATTCTTTATTTGAAAATACAGGTCTCAGAATAAGTGAAACATGCCATGAATATATACCAAATGTGTATTACTTGAAACAGCATTTTATAGTTTGTACGTTGGAACGTTCAAACGTAAGAAATCGAATATAATTAAAAAAGTACTAATGCAAGTACGGCTAAGACCGGTAAGGCATAACATACCTAAATACCGACCGACCGCTATTTCTAACAAAAAAAGTTTCGCTAAATCACTGTATACACCTTTACGGATCGTAGCAAGAATGCCGTTAGGTCTGGAGGCCCTGTAGGGTTTAGCTTTGGCCTGAATAACGGTGACCATGACAGCTGGGGTCTAAATAGACCTTGCGTTAAAGCTGTGTGCCTGTTATTGCCATTTAACCTTATTTTGACCGTAAGTACAGGGCACAGGTCAAAAGAAATTGGCCTTAAGTGAGGAAGGAATGATGGCGTGTCATGACAGGAATAGTTATGGCCACTTGTAAGTGACAGCTCTAGCAAATAAGGGCTCGTTAGTCGTTGTCATATTATTATCTTAATTGTTCGTTGATGTTCTTTTCTTGCGAAATTTACCCTATAGTTCTTTGTTCTCTGATCATGAAATGTTTATTAAAATTAAACTCAAAAAATAATTTTGAAAAAATTGGTTTGTCACATTGTGCCTCTTAGGGACGCTTCCTATTCTTTAAATCGGATCATAAGTAAACACCCTCTTTTTTCACAAGCCAAAGGTTATTTTATATATCGTTCCAACGCGAGTTCTTTTTACGTATGTTCTGTTTTTTCCCAAATGGGGGGTCCATTTGAGTAAAAATTTAAACAATAACACGAGATTCGCACAGCTTTCCGCAACCCCGGTGTCTGCAAAGCGGCGCCCGCGCATGGCGCATCAAGTTCGTCGACCCGACGCCGCCGGTGTTATTGAACGTACCATAACAACACGCACACAGTGACACACACATTATGAATAGATATTTCCCTGATTAAATTTAACTTAGCACTAACATTACAGAACTAAGAAATGCACCGAGTACAACACCTACCATAATTATCACAAATTTTTGACTTAATTAGTTTGGTACACAAATACATATGTAATGAAAACTGCGAGTCGAGTTGAATATTTTATACATTCAACCACTCTTTTTAACCGACTTCAAAAAAGGAGGAGGTTATCAATGCGACTGTATATTTTTTTAAAGCAATTACTTATTCTAAAAGAAAAATTATTTCTTAAATATAATTTTTGGTGTAATTTTTTACGTATTTACATAAGTAAATTATACACACATGGTATATAATATAGTAAGAGAGAGATTGAGAAATGTATTAAAACAAAAAAAACTTTTAGCGTAAGAATGTTTTGCCAAAAATTAACTTCGGCCACTTTCGGCCACGCAAGCAAGAATCGACCGCAAAAATTCTAGAGCGCACAACTCAAGTGACTCGGGCAAGCCCAAGTGACGCAACATTTACGCTTTCCTAAAGTGTTTGGCCGCGGCCGCGCGCGGGTAGCTCAAATTAACGGTACCATGACAACGCCTTGCGAACTCATTCCAAATTCAAATGGTGTTAGCGTACTGTCAACAAACATTTTAGTCGATGCGCATTATTGTTTACCTTTCACCGACTTCCTTGGTTGTGTAACGTTGCATTCGAAGTTTAAATTTCGTGTCATAGTGATAATTCTACCTTCAATGTTACATTGGTCAAGAGTGTTGTTGACACTTTGTGAACATTTTATTATTGTTCAATTAATCAAACACTTATTCAAGTACAGTCGAAACCGATTCAGTATAACGAACCTATGTTATCGAATTCGCTAATTTAAGACCGGAAACTAAGCTGAAAATACTGAATTAGAACGGTTAAATTACATCAAAACAACCAAGCTAGAAGGTAAACGACCGTTTAAGTACCTACCGCTGTTAGATAAGTATCCCAAGTGTGTGCTTATACCTTCGATATAATGCACAATAAGCACGTAAAACTAATTGTATATTTCTTACAGTCAGCATGGAAAGTAGCTTATGTTTGGATAATATTACATAAGTGTCTATCGCAAGGTAGGTATCAAATAAATTTAGGTTTAAATAAACACAGAATATCATAAAAAATTCTTAATAAATAAAATGTCATTTACCTCCAACCGCATATTTAAAGTTTTTCTAAGCAAAATTATCATATTTATGTAAACATCCACCTAAGCAAACAGTGATGTTCCTTTAGATAGGTCTCCCGTATCGAGCAGGACGCACGTGTTATTTGTTAACGTTTTCACTAACTGCACTAGTGATAAAGTATGAAAGAAATTACTGTAACGGCGTTAGGTTAGGGTTTACAAAGTTTAGGGTCTACAAAGATTGTATTCACAATTTATTTTTGTTACTTATCTATACAAATAAATACAATTGAAGTGTCTGTTCGTAATTTCAAAATAACGAATTTTCAATAAATGCATATGAAATTGTTATACGATATTACTCACATTTATCAATTTTAAATTTTGTCTGTCTGTGTCTGTTTGTTCCGGCTAATCTCCGAAATTGCTGAACCGATTTCAACGGGACTTTCACTGGCAGATAATAATAATAAGCTAATTACAAGGAGTAACTTTTATTAAAAAAAAATTGGGTTCCCCGTGCACCCATGGAATTAAGTCAAACCGCGGGGCACAGCTAGCCGCTAATAAATTAAAAAATAATCAAGATCTTGTTTGTTACTGAGCAGTTTCGCACCAAGAATTGTGGCAAAAGTACTTAGTGGACAGTTAGATAGATTTTTAAATCGTGTAGTCATTTACACAATCGCGTAAATAGCTACGTAAAAAAGTAAAATTACGTGGTAATTTACGAGTCTTTATCGCGATCTAAATTGGCCGGAAAAATGTCGCGAACTTGAAAGCTCGCGAAAATATTCACAATAGAAATAGTTTACAAACATTGAGTTCGCCGCACTCTACGTTCATACGAGCGAGCAGGAAAGCGATACCTACCGGTGTAAGCGCATGTAGTCAAAGTCATTGAACTCAATTTTGTAAAACAACCGAATAAAATTGGCATACTGCAATTTTCTTTTACCGGAGTAGAACAATAGGTGTAACGTAGCTGAAGCAAAACTTTAAAATGATGAGTATTGTTTTAAACAACGAAGAAGAACCGTTAGTAATTTAGGACGTTCATAATTTTAGATAAATCACGTTCGTCAATTTTCATTTTTCTTTATACCATGAGCGGAATGGCGCTCACTTTAACCCATGTAACATTTTCGGTTATGTCAACACCGTTTCAAACTTATCATAGTTCTAAACAAAGGTATACATACCATCACGCGACGAGGCCTACAAACTCATAAATAATTACAGTGGCCCACTGCCCACTCAAACCAGTTCGGGATTAGAAATCTAACTACACTTGATTGCATCTAACCCGCTGTAGCCATTACTTTAATACGGGGTCATTTTGTCCTGGCGAGTAATTGCCGGCAATACGTGGGATATTTTAAATGGAACTCTGGAAAAAAATAGGCTATGTGGTTCTTTGTACAGACAGGATGGTGTGGGAAAAATTTTTAGGCTCTGTATTTGCAATTTATCTAATGAGATATTTTTTTGTTTTCAGGTAAGCGACACATTTCAAATCACATTTGGAATAATGAATGGAGTTGGGTAAGGTTGATGAATGAAATGTACATTATGGTATACCCTATGGGCCAGAGAAAGACATTTCATCTCTACCAAAATAGAGACCAATTTCATTCAAAATGTCTATTGCATAGATCAGACGGTCTGTGATCTATAATTTGAACAGATTATACGAACTCGAAAACTGTAATCCGTTAAATCTCAGTCCACGTCTCGGTAATATTATAAATTTGGATAAATCGCTGGCAATAAAACAATTTATATAATCGTTTTACTCCTTAATTTAAACAAATCAATAGAGAACTTTTTATTCTTTTAAAGCATAATTATGGAGCAAGCATTTAAACTATTTTGGAATATTTTTCAAATAGAGAATGTGATCTTATTTCACACAGGCGCTAGATGGCGTGGAAACTAAAAAAGAATTCCGAAAAAGGATTGTTAGGACCACCACGATTATTGACTCGCAACTTATTTACGTAAACTTTATTCTACTCAATAGCTACTAAGCATTTCACAGTTTACGCAACCAATTCAAAATGTAACATGTATTTAAATCCACATTATGTGCATACCATTTTTTAGGCTAATTAGAGTGTTTTTGTTTTCGGATGTTTAACTTTAAACACGGGAGTGTGAGAAAGGACGAGCAGTGGAAAAACTATTTAGTCAAACATTAGGAGCACATAAGCTTCCAACCAATGATTTCACAGATTTTATCGATACGATATAAGAAAAATAAAGCACCAATCGTTAATTTATTGTTCGATAGTTAAATAACAGTAGTAAAGTTGACACAATTATGGCAGTGGGATTTGAATTGAGTGTCGCAAATCACTTGCGAAATTTGTTGCGCCAATGTAAATGTGAGATAGGCTGACTAGTAAATACTAAAGTATGCATAGGCAGTTACAAATCAGACATTTTCATGTCATAGATTACTAAACAGACAGCCAATAAGAAAAATAATGTAACCTTAAGGTCATTTGATCTGAAGATCGTAAAAATATACACAGTGCTCAAGAGGCTTATCTAAATCCCAAAGCAGAATCACTTCAACCGTTTTTTTGCTAAACATTTTGTCCTTATCCTAAACGTCCCGATAAACAGATCAGGGGCTATCGAGGCCCGTCCAAGTGGGTTACTATTACTATAAGGCCTTCACTAATATTTTTTTACTCCACTAACCTCATTTAAAAAAAAACACGGCGATAAGGGCTTTGCTTATTTTGTAGCGTTATGTAATAGAAATCTGTGTTATGAATTATCAGTGGAAAGATCTTTGAACAGGCGTAACCTGAATGTGGTTTGTCTTTTGTTCTTTAATTACACACTCGCGTGTTCCCACCTGGACCTTTCCCAATATTGTCTTAGAAAGCAGTTCCAAATGTTCAAATAATGTTATGGTTATTGAATCCCATTGCCCTACTATCGTGCTGCAAACAGAAACTGATGCAACAATACTCAATTAGGTTTGAGTGACACGACAAATGAACATTTATTTAGTCTTTTCCAAGAATCGCAATTACTCTCGTCTTTATCGAGGTGTCTTATTAGACGGCTATCACGCTAACGCAACATGTTCTTAGAATCCTTACAAAGGGCTTATTATCATTTACTAAAGTGTCAGGTTCCTTTTCCACTCCAGAACTGGAGGGAGACAGGGATTAGCTGTCCCGCTCGTTTTACTATTCGAGGACGCTCGTAAAACGATTTTGACGCGGCACAAAAAATTGTTTTGGTTTTTTCATCAAGCGTTACGACTTACGAGGCGCTGCTGTTAAAAAAACGTCTCTCTTCTTATTTGAGATTTTGAACTATGTCATAAATAAACTACTACACGGCTAGTCTATTTTTTTCTATTTGAAATTTGAATTTGTTGATCCAACGGTCAGTTGCATTGAGTGCCACGCTTCAGTCGTTCAGGATAAGCCAGTACATTGTTTTACGCGTGACGCTGAGAATTGCGTTGTATTTTTTCTTATCTACGCTAACTGGGTCAGCCCTAATCTAATGTATTTTTTCAGCGTTAATGGTTTTCGTACCAACCGAAATGCGTTTTGCTATGTGCGCGTTGATCAGTCCAATCAAGCTCTGGATTACATAATTATCTTTTAATTGGTCAGAAATTGTGATGCATCTATCTGAGGGAAGCTGCATGGCCACTAGATGCAATCTCGTCAGAGATGTGCGGTCAACGACCGAGGGAACGAGACAGCACAACGCGCGCAAGCGCAACAGATAGGATGCGCGTACGCACAGAAAAGGAATGAAAATTATTGTATATATCTGTTTGTTATATTTTTTGTATAAGCACCATGTCCTGGCGTGTAGTTGTGTGTATCTAATCCAAAATCTTGGTGCGTTTGTTATTGTTTAGTTTAGTCTCCACGTTACATGCCTTGAAGTATGCTTGGAATATCAAAGGCTGGAGTTTATTTTTTCTACGACGCCTGAATCCTCATACATGTCTACAGTCAACTCTTTAACAAAAGGTCTCTAAACGAACTTTATGTCGCCGTCTATGGCCCACGTCTTTTCAATCTCACAATGTGGGCTCGGGCACTCTCAAAGAGGATTAGGTATTATTCGAACATTAGAAGCTTTGTCCCTTATTCGGGTTCCCAGCATGGAGACACGTTTCCTATGTTTTGGTCCTTAAAAAACACTGTGGACATTTCTATGACAAAAACTCTTATATTTTATCCGTAAATGATCCTCAGATCGAACATTTCATGACACTCTTGAATGTTACAAATCAAAACCAAAGCCTCATCTTTATGCAAAAAAGTTAAATCCGTCACTTGTCACGTCGAACGTCACTTTTCCCGCCAAACACGATCCGCGAGTATTAATTCCCATGCAATGCGAGAGCGACTCGTTACTCTCGCTCGCTTCGATAATTTCTAATGATTATGCATCAACGGTACCTGCAAAATGCAGTCCACGAGCTCACGCAACGGACAATGTGCATTCAAATTCAAATTTAGAAGAAAAAAACAGCTCACAATCGCATAAAATGCACTGTTTATTGCTCAAAATACACAAATAGCGCCGGTCTCATGGCCATTGAGGGTCAAAATGTTACCATTGTTGCCCTAAGTTGTCCAGTTCAATGGGAGTGGGTTACGAAGGGACAAAGGTGGTGACATGTCTAAGAAGAGAGAATAGGGCGCCCTATTTCGTCTACAAGGTTATGTTAATGAGATTTAATTGAGTTTATAATAGGCAGGATGATATATGGCCCTGGTCTAAACGAGGGTTAGAATGGGCGCGAAAATTGCAGTGATTCAGCAAGAATTTAAGAAAAGGCAGCTGACTATTTAATGTTATAAATATGACACCCGCGGTATGAAATTCATAAACGAAAATAAAAGCAGAGAAGATATCCAAATAGAACGCTTTTATTGACACGTTATTCGGATCTCGAAATTTTGATAATAAAGCCTAAATAAACGTTAGGAAATCAAACATGAAACAATGACGTCTGTCTTCATAATCATAAAGCAAATGTAAATGGTGTCGTAAAATGAAATATTCTCAGTAACAAAGATCAGTGTAGCGGCGTTTCCCAAAGTAGATGAGTGTGCGGTAGGTCCTGGAGTAACGGCCGTACATACAAACAAACCGACATACGGACAGATCCTGGTAAACAATGAGCACGTGCTTGCATAGTTAATTTTACCGACAAAGATACGGTTTTGGTGGTGAGAATAATAACTACCTTCAATGTTTTTGATTACTGCTTAGCCCAAAGACAAAATGAGACTAAATCAAAAAAGAAACAGAACTTGAGTTGTGTGAGCTTGTAATAAGATTATTAATCGCGTAACAGTAAAGTTACCCAACAGAGTGAAGACGATAGGAAACTTGCGTAAGGATAATCAAATACAAATAAAAAACGCTGATAACGATACACAAGTAAGTAAACATAGTGTAGACACAATGTCTGCCAAACACTTGATATATTATCTCGCAATTTTGCTAGAAGTAATGGGGGCAAGGGGTCAAAGACCAGAATTACGACAACCCCTATAAGAATAAGAATGGCGGAACAATAGGGATTGTGCAAGTTTCACTAGAATGGGCTACATTGAAATCAAAAAAAGGTCTTTGTAAGAGATGTCTTTGATAAAGTGTAATACTATCAACCCGAAGAATAGTCAAATGTTACACGAATTTTGAGTGTGGGGATTTCGATACGTCACAAATTTCTAAGACAAAACATAGCCTATGCTTTCCTATAGATGATATCATTTGGATTTTTAGCACTATACAGCTAGCTTGCATTCTACGCTCGATTCGTCCAACGATGCCAGCTCTATGCTAATATTGTTTTGTATAAGTGCTTCATCATAATAATCATCAAGGATTTAGTTGCTTCCTCTTACCAATAAACTAATAACTTTTACTTTTGCTCTGAAATACTAACTTTACTTGAATTAACTAAATAATCATGAAAAGAAATCAAATTGCCACTGTGTTCATTTTTAATTCTCGAAATCGTGAAAGAGATAGTTCTCATTAGCTTCGTCCTGTCTTCTTTACACCACAATTTGTCAATTTTATATATAAATCGTTATCGCCGAATGTGAAATCAGTTCCCATATGACCTGTACGTAATTATTTTTCATTATTCCGTGTTATTCTAATTAATAGTCCACAGTCCGCACCCTCCTGGTAGAGGGCTCCGAATTCGGTGATTTAATTTGTGAGAACCACTCGAGGTCATGGTACGTTAGTTTTTGATTTTGTCATTGTTTTGTTTTGTTTTACAGTTCACTGGACCGTTTTATTTGGTCTCTAGGAAAAGCAATCAATTACGAATAGGTTTCTAATACGATTTTAATCGCTTGTTTATTTTAACCGTTTCTTAACGCGTGAAAGCACTCGATTTAACGTTTAATTTATTAGCTTTCGAAGGTTTTTGTTCAGTGATTTATTTATCTAATAACGGCAGACAGGTATCAATCAATATAATCAGCCGTATCATTTTAAATTACAGTTCCAAGAGATGACTTACAAATAGCCCGTACTTGTCGTAAAAATGTCGACAAATTAAATGAAGTATTTTAAGTTAGAATAACGAAAACAGCAATTATGCAATGTAAAACATACGAGTAACGTATGATTATAAATATTATGCACTTACAATCGCTATCGCCACTTGATTACCGTTATCGAACAACCTTGTGACGACTGAAAAGGAAAAAACCTCACAACATTAAAACGAAACAAAAGATTTTAAATAAATACAGTTGCACCTTTGTCTTGAATCCCAAAAGCTTCCTTTTAAATGTAAATTCTAAAACAATTACAAAATGTTACTTAATTGCTGTTCAAATGAATCCAAGCGGATCAGTATTGTGTTTGGATTGTTACAAATTTGAACACAGTATGTGGTTTACTTTATGGGTGTTAAAGCCCGTTACTCGGTTCTGCGTGAAGTTTTACGCGTGTGAAATTTTTAAATATTAAAAAGAAAACAATAATAATCTAAAGATATCGAAGATTCTGATTGTATCCCATAGAATATTGTGGGGTCGAAAGTAGAGGTGCAACTCTTGAAATTAATTATAAAATGCAAATCCGCGATGCAAATAGTTTTTTCGATGAATCCAGTTTTATCCAGCTAATACTAGTCCGAATCGGTTTCGTATGAAATTTGCATTTGGGGGTGCGGTCGGCGGAGGGACCCGTTTGACGGCACACTATTCCCACGGTGGTTCTTATTAGAAAATTCAAAAAGCAGAGTAATTTTTAGAACGAGATAAAATAGATCTGGAGTTCAATCAGACTATGCCTAACGTTTAATTCATAGTAAAGATTGTTATATTTACCACATTGGGTGTGGTCGTCTTTTAAAATCAAGGCGAAGTGATTTTACTTATTTGATTAAGGTATATGAAAAAACTCATACAAGCATTCAAAAGACTAAGCAACTTCGACCAATAACGCATGTTAAAAGACAGTGTCATCAATACAACTTGGGTGACGCTGAATATGGGAAATACTACCCTTATTAAATCTATACAGATAAATAAAATTGAAGTGTCTGTTTGTAACTGCAAAATAACAGTTTTTCACTAAATGCATATGAAAGTATACACGCTACTGACACTTAAAAACACCAAGTTTAAAATTTTTCTCTGTCTGTCTGTCTGTTTGTTCGTTCCGGGTAATCTCTGAAACGGCTGGACGGATTTTAACGGGACTTTCACTGGTAGGTAGCTGATGTTTCAAGGAGGTAACTTAGGCTACTTTTATTTATCAAAAATATTAGGATTCTGCGACAATAAGGATGAAACTAAATCTACGCGGGTGAAACCGCAGGGCACAGCTAGTTATTAATATAAATAAAAGAAGGATTGATAGAGTATCTAAAGATCAATATACGATCCGAAGTCTCATTTATAAGCGGAATTCTAGAGAACTTACAATATAATGATCAACACCCCTTTTTGTGATTCAATTGTGTCAATAATCATTGCTGTATCTAGTCAATTGTCATGTAATGTGAGTAAGCACGCAACTTCGATGAGCCGTTACTCATTGGCAGTTCACTCAGGAACTAAACACATTTCGTGTATCAACTGCGTGCGGTTGTACAGTTCATTTGATAGCTAGTACCTACCTACAGTTATACTTAACCATATATTATGTTTATATTTAAGTACTTTTATTAGCAGTGATTTCAGCATTCTCTCTTCCATCAATTTAAGCAATTTATGGCGATCGAGCTGAGGTTCGTTAAATTTTTAGGTTATTTAAGTAACTTGATTCGCTCAATACTAAATCCCATTAAATTGTACACGTAATAAAAAGTAACCGTCCAGTTCTGCATTTCCTTTCCCAAGCCCACCGCTGACCCATATTCATAGTTTTCTTAGAATATAATTATTACTTGATCCATCAATGCTTGACCAATCATTTTTACGAGCTGACCCCGCCGGTCACCTATTATTACGCTTTTATGGCCAGTGACAAACCCTTTCAATGTTTTACTTTCACACGTTTTAAAATGTGGAATTTGTCCAAACTAAACGAGCGGTCAGTCGTAAAAGCTCGTTAGTAAATTTACCATCGAACCCTGCATAATAATGTCGTAAAAACATATTTAATACGTAAAGATGCAACTCTTTCTTTCCACTTTTATGGGACGCCTTAAAAGTTATGATTTATGAAGTTTATTCCTTTCCAGCGACGCCTCACAATCGTTTAGTATCATTAGAAGTAATAAAGCTAATTAGTATGTCGTGATGTATACAACTTGTTCCGATAACGTTTTTTACGAGAGCCGTGGAAATAGATCACTCTGAGTGCATGGGTGGTCTGATGGCTGACACACGATTGTATCGAGGCACATTAATTTTTTTGTTCACGTTCGGTTGCATCGTGTCCCGAACTAATAGAAACATAAAGCACACATTAAAATACCGTCCTACTTGCAACGAAAGCTTTTACCGCAAACACTTAAGATTAAGCGCAATCTTTAGCACTCTATGCATTTAAAATGCAATGTCAAGAGTCCATTAAGCATCTTTTAATCCTACTTAGAAAAACATCCTTGTAGGAAACTGAACTAGTAACTCGAGTGCGTAATCCAATAGGCGGAGGGAGGCTAATCCAGGCCATCTGTGGCAGAGACAGCTGGCGAACTGGCGACCCGGACTTCTAACTCATTACACCGAATATAATTACCCTAATAGGCTCATCGGCCAAATGGTGTCTACTTGCACCTTTAAGACTGCACTCATTACATTGTTGATTAAACCAATACTTATATAAACAGCAACATGTAAAGCAGTAAATTGTAAGCATCAGGGTCACACAGTCGTGAAACCAATTAGTTTATTGCTCAGTCCAAACGACCGCGCTGCATTCAATCCTTAAAATGCTCCGCATGTTGATTACATTAATTTACCTAACAATGGTCAGCTATTACGCTAGCAGAAACATCTAAATAGTCCATTTAAAGAACGAGATTACAACGTGCACCGATTCATAGGACCCCAAACATGCACGATTTAACTCCAAACGCAAATTCGTTATACACGTAGTCTTATCTTGAGAAAAAACTCTTTGAACCTGTTATGCATGTTATTAGCATAGCACCGGCTATTGTGTATTATATTCCACATATTCATGGGTAAACACACACCACTCTTTGTCTCCATTGTTAGAGTAATACTTAGCAGCATCACCCCTCGTGGTGATTTCATCTTTTCTATCCCTTGTCGTGCACAATGCGAGGATAGCTAGGGAAGCTGCGCTCCCGAATTGGGTCCAGAGGTCAGCCTATTTGAGGCGACCTTAGGTCACATTTCACAATGCCTCAAATCGTGTTTACCTTTGTTAAACCGATGTTTAAGTCCATTCGACTAGTTTGATCTTTATCAACAATGGAAGACATCTTGGAACAATGCGTCTCTCACAAAAGAATCATTGTTCTTTTTAGATATTTAGCTACCGTTCCGGCCGTTACTTGCCTTTATTGCAGGTATTATCGATCGCATTGTATCTCCAAATTTATAACGCTGTTTCGGCTCCTGTCTCGTCTAAATTTGAATATTAACGATCATGGGAACTGAGTTGCGTGTTTATAAATATCTCAGAAAACAGTTTTATACAAATTGTATGATAGTTACTTTAGGTGGCCAGTACAGCTAATTATCAAGTAGTCGTTCATTATTTGTGCAATTCGAAACGCGTATTCCGGTAGCGGATCAGTTGAGCGATGTGGTCTCGACCCGACGTTTTGATTTACGTTTATGGTTGACATAAATTGTGAGGATGCGGTATGCGCGCGCACGGATTGATTGCCTTGCATCTCAGCTCACATGCACAGTCTCAGCTTGGTTTAAATTAAGGTGGTTACGCAAACACATTGTTTGTTTTTAAATTGCCTTATTTATATTCGCTCTCCAGCTCATCGCTCCATATAATACAAATCGGTATTGGTTACAATTTTTTTCGAGTCCAATGCCGTTGCAGTTGTGTGTGCGAGTAGAATTCCACTTTTAGTTTTTACCCACATTTTGTGTTACGTCTGTGGCTGGAGCTATTAAATGAGGAGCGTATTTCAGTAGCGGTGTTTGTAAATGAGTGCTAGCTATCCATTCGCATAGTTCAAGTGGTCGATATTGTCGGCAGCGCTTTGATCGCCTGTGGCTGGGAGCTGCGCGGGCGCATCCTTTGATCTCTGTTCCACCGCACCCGCGGGGTGCGCTCTATTATCCGCTCATTAAAGTCCTTTATTCGCTCAGCATCATCTTACAGACTTATATTATACAGTAGTCCAAAGAGATCAATAATACATTTTGAAAATTTCGATCTTTTCAATTCAATAATACAAAAAAAGGTTTCTTGTAATAACAGGTGATGCTTGCTTATACTTTTTTTACGGGATACATTTAACTTGAAATTGAATTTAGTTTGAACGTTAAAATCAATTATTCATGTCGTTGTATATTCTCAGGAGTAACTCAACCTATCATTAGCTTCACACATGCACTAGAAAAACCATGAAATCAGTGCATGCCATAAACGCTCCCATTTACATTGAAGACTTCCTCGAGTGCGGTGGAAACGTACATTTTAATGACAGAAAGTAAACAACACGTATCATTACTTCGCAATTATATTGCTATAAGGTGGTTTTCCAAAGGTAGCAATTTTCTGTTGCTCTCGGACTAGTTTGCAGTGAATTAGTCAATGTGCTTAATAACCTCAGTTAATTAACTTCGTTCCATATAATAATTGGACGTACAGTATAATTCAGGGAATCAACATACTTTGTGAAGTCAAATATTTTTCATAGAAGAAATTACACCATTTGTAGTAATTATACCACAATGAAGAGTTTTAAAAAACTTCTTTCGCATGCTAGATTTGTAGAAAATTTGTAGAAAGTTTTTCAAGCAAAATATAATAACATAGCACCTCATTCATACGCATGTAAGTTGCGTGTGCATCATGCGAAAGTAAGAATTTATACCTGATCGTGAAGAAAGTTGAACGGGGGAAAACTTAGTAGAACTGTTTAACGTCCGATCTGAATGTTGGAAATTACAGAATTATTGGAAAAATACACCGTCTTAAGAGGAAATACGATAGGATTGTAAGTATTTGATAAGAAATTATCATTCTCCTGCCCTTACGCATCTCTCAATGAACTCTCTAGTCATGTCTTTTTCACACAAACCCTCCATCGCTTAGTAGGTCGTCCTCTGCCCTTATATTCACATTCGCTGACCAAACTCTTTTGATAAGAACACTTGTGTTGAAATAATGAATTGTGTGAGATACAGAAAACGGTGAGGCACAAATCACAATGCATCAGGCCGAGGGTCGCGTGAATAATTTTAAAATGGTGGTCGTACATTGAACTTTGTCCGTGCACTCCTGAACAAGAATTGTTGCTGAATGTATATATTGACAAATCGCCTTGACCATTGACACTGGCTAAATTGCTTTTGACACTCAAATTCTCATTCGTATAATCATGCAAAAGCAATTCTATAGTCACATTATTCACGTTAAGGATCTTAAAGTAATGTCGGTCTTAAATTTTAGCATCCTATTTATACACGATATCCGATATTGTATCTTTAAAGACGTGTTAATTAACTAAGAGTAAGAACGCCATAAAATATGTGTGACGCTTCAATCTTACACCTTAAAAAAATAAATAAGGGAGTCCTCTCCACTCTCCAATTCGATTCAGTCCATATTTCTAAAGAACTCTCGCATGAAGTACGATTAAGTTACAGCACGCCACTTACTAAGTCGGACACGCAAGAATACCTTGCCTTCCATTTCGCTTACTTTCTCAATTACGTATACTCGACGCACCGCCCACCAACAGTTTCTAACGTTTCTACTGCTTGTGTTTCTACGCCGCAAGACATGAGACTTGTTGTATGCGAACACTTTTAACTCAAGCATTCTTTTCTAGCAGTCACTTGTATTAATATTTGATACTAAAAGGTCGTCTAGATAGAAGAAACATTTTCGATGAACTGTGTAATCAGAGTAATTTATTTATCATTTATTAGTTAGTTACACCGTGGATGAACACTACAGGCTGTTTGATATATTATTCGATCTTTCAATGGTACAGTTTGTATGCAAATATTGGAATAAAACTCTATTTGATAATAACCATGTAATACATCTTGCAGGTTAAAAGTTCAACAGAAATGTTTATTTACCTTACAATAAAAATCAGAGAAAGTTATCATTGCAGAATTGACATACACGTTATATAAATATATATATTTTTTAAGTCAGATGTCCCCGTTATCGCCCAAGTCAAGACATTATTCATGTGTGCAATGCGCTCACTGCAACCTCTACTTCTTATCCAAACATGTTTTCTCCGCATACAGTGCAAAGTGCAAACATTGACATTTCTCTGTTAACTTACGTTTCACAATTTTGCTGTATCAATATCATGTAAAAACTAGCCTTCAACTACTTACCAAAATATATTCAGTAAGTAATGAAAAAGGCAAACCCAATGCGTGCCAACGAACTAAACATGCAAGTTTTGGGTGACACTATGGTCCCTAATTCAATGGTTAAACCACAAATTAAGTGCTGGGTATAGCGTCCAATTTACGACATCCTCTTAAGAGATTATCTATGTATATAATTGCCATTATACATGCGACAGGTTTAGTCTAGGTGCATTACCGCAAATATGTCTGGTTCATATGAAGTAAATATATTGATTTCAATTTTATCGTTGGTCGAATACATTTGATGTGGTGTAAGCGCTCATTCATGATTGTAGAAAATGAAAGCACCGAGTAACGGTGGTCGTTTGCATTAGATACGTCATGGCCAGAGTAAATAGGTTAATCATTTGATGTGGAAGCATGACTCAGGTACTTGTAAACTAGGACTTATGGTATTTCCTGCTTCACTATTGAATTGTTTGTGTTGACGAACTACGCATGCAAATTGCTAGTTCAAACATTATCTTCGCTTAAAGCTGATAATACTATAGTAACTGGCAGGTGTTTAAAAAACGTCGTTGAGAGTAAATTTTGTTTGTTATAAAAACAAGACCACAATAATAAACGATATTAGATAATATTTAACAGATGTAAAAATGAGAGCACAATGAACGCTACCTGCCTGCATGTCATTTATTTGTTTAGGGTGCCATGTCTCAAAACCAGAAGCCAAGAGCCAAACGACTATACATCGATATGTATAAAGATATATGCGGAGCCGCGCGGGATTGGTTTTTGTTGTTTTTGTCTTTAGCGTTCGGTTGTACTAGAAGTAACTCTAGGGCTGTCGCCAACCGCTTATTATCATAAAGTATCTTTAACAATTGCAGAGCCACGTCGTTTACTTGGTTACCCCGCAAGCTCACAATTTTGACATCGAATCGCCTTTCACTTGGCCTAGATATTTGGAAACTGGTTCGTAATCACAATGCAAGCGAGCGGCCATTCTTGAAAATCTGGTTGCTATTGCTATTTTAACAATACATTTCCTGTGCGATGCAGCTGTGAACAAAATAAAACTTATCAAAAAGGAAAAGTATCCATTCACTGATGCGTTTAGCAGCCCTGCGTGGTTAAATGCACGGAATAAAAAGACGGGAGCGTGCGCTAGGGCAACGAGTGAGCCAACCTGTTTGGCCGTACGCCGCCCACGCCTGACAAATCCGCGCCCGCTATACAGATATAAACTCCACACCGACACAGATCACGTACCGTACAACAACGACCCGCTCGATCAAGTTTAGACTTGTTCCAAATCACTAAACGTCATCACAGCGTCAGAGTGCAAGGGAAAAACAAGTGGAAACAAAGATGGATGCTTGCCAGTTCATGTAATACGATTTTCCTTTTTTTGGAACGATGTATAGTAAAATGCTGTTTTCTCGAAATTTACGACCATCAAGGTCGAGTGATGCGTAGGCTTTGTCTATCGTTTCGTCTGCGCGTTGTCCACTAATTTCGGTATTAATATTTTATCTTCCTACATTCTACAAAGACAACGAAAATATTTAGCCCCTCTAATTATGGTCCTAGAGTGGGAACAAAAGGATCCTCACCGTCCTCACATTGATCTAATAATGGGTGGCACGATCTCTCGAGGTGCTGCTTCGTGAGCCTCGACCTCGCCACATTCCCACGAGCCCAAAGCGGTAACATTTGGACTAAAGTTCCACCGTGACAGAATTTCTACACCACCTTTTGTAATGCAATGCAACCAATGAAACTAAAAGAGCTCGAGCATTTTGGCACTCCAATTTGCATGTCTTCAGTATATTTCTGGAGATGTTATTAGAGTCAGTAAGCGTAAACACGGTATTGTTTGTAGTGTTCACTTGATGGCACGGCCGCGATAATGTATTTGGGGTGTGTTTTGGTGTCTCGCGGCGGATCAAAAGACACACACCCCCTCCAGCGCGACTTCACGCCCGTCGTGCTACTGCGCACTCAAAAAACCTAATTTGACGCAACTCAGGAAGGATACTATTTTTTCTGGTTTTCCAATTTCGTCCCTTAAACATTTTTTTATGTAAAAACATTCTCATTGAGTCGCTGGCGGCGGATGCGCGCTCGAAGAAGCGACCTTTAACGCACGTGGATTGCATTTTGATTCAGATGCACTGTTCGCTGTTAAGCACAGAAGTCTCAGTTCGACTCACAGTAAAATAATAATGTTTAAAGCCAATTAAATCAATATGACACCTCGTAACTTTTCGTAGCGCCAACGAGCTACTAGTTTCTTACTGGCCTTTGGAATATGTAAATCAGTTAATACCAACATGGCAAAGAGCCCATACAAATTGTTTAAATTACTAGCAACGACGGTTTGAGATACTGGTTTCGTAGGTATTGTAAAGTGCTACTGTTGTAAACAACAAAATTATAGCTGCCTCGAGCAAGACTGTCGAGAGTCGAGAAGGCGTCGTTATTTAGGTCGACAGAAATAACCACGCTACTCCGCCACCCAACCTGGACTCAGCAGTCAGCCCTGTCGCTAACTACGCTTTTAACATTCCAATACAAATCATTAGTATTGTACTCGTGTCATGATCAAATCAAAGCGTCACGTGAATTCCAAGTACGCTGGTAGATAAGTTAACCAAATCTTCCAATAGGCACAGCACATTATCAGTTCAAGGTTAGGAGCCCATATACAAATTTAAACTTGCTTTGAAGCACTGTGAAATTGTGAGACGTAGTACGCTATATGAAGTATGGGCTCGTACACGATAACAGATTGATAATGGCGTGTTATGTGTGAGTGAGTTGTTTGCACAGCGGAGCCCGACGAGCTCCCAAGGCCGCCTGTTACACACACACACATCACGCGTCGCCAATGAATACACGGCCAAAACACGAAGACCCACAGTCTAAGCGCGTGGACTTGATTCGGACGCACCTCGGAAATCGGTCAACCAGTAGTAGGAAGAAAAATGGCGCGAAATGCTCCATTGAACAATTGGCGGGAATCAGTTGCGCAACCACGTGAAAGTATTTTCACCGTTTCTACATTGTCTGTGTTCTCATTAATTTGTAGTAATCAATATCAAAGTAATTAGCTATCAGTCGTGTTAGAATATAATATTTTTGGTCCAATTTATGTGAACCACGTTGTCGTAAGGTTATGTAACAACGTTGAAACTATGCTTTTTCAGGGTCAAGAGCTGAATAATGTGTAAATGTGTCTTCACGTGTTATCGTATTCGGTGTTAGTTTAACCGTTTGTAGTAGTACAATTTCCACGTGGTCTCATGTTGGCGGGAAATCCTCGGCGTGGTACCCGTCGACCTTGGCTTTCGTGACGTCACTGACATAGTTCCCGGCTGCAGAAACCGACGCTCGTTTTTTTTCCGTAGCCATGATTCAGACGATTCTTATTACTTACCTTATGGACTCTTAGCAACACAAAGACAGCCATTTCATTTAATCATTTGTTTTACCTACTACACATAAGTATTAAGTACTTAATTATTTATTAACCTTTGAAAATAAAGTATCTACTTTAGAGTTGTAAAAATCTAAATTTGTAGCGTAGGTATGTTATGTAATAGTATCTGATAAAATTACATTTTTAAAACACAAGATAAGGCGCACAGCAGATTATTCTTTATCTGTGCCTTTACCTACTTCCTTGTTACAAATATTGTAAATAACAGGAGGCCTATAATATCTCCTTGAGGTACACCCAAATTGAAATTGGAAAGAAATTCAAATATCAATCCAGTATGTGCACCTAAGGATATTACCACCAAAACTTGTCTCTGAATGACGTCTAATGTCAATTCTCGCGTGTTTTTTAAAACGATCACCTTAAGTCACTACACGATAACCTTGGAGTTTGGACGCATCAAGTGTTGCCATGCCATTTTTTGCTACATTATTATTTGTACATGATCGATGAGGATTGGTCTAAGCTTCTGTTGTACACTGAAGCTGATTTCAAGCATGACGATTGTAATTTGTATCTAGTCTACTGTTTAGTTTCTTTCATGGATGTTATACTGCTTTGGAAGTTGGTGTCATATGCTTGGCATTTACACATCGAAGTACATAAATTAGCGTTTGGTTGTTATATGATTATTTATATTCTTCGGAATCTTGTTTCGCTTTTTAGTTTTTTAATATATCACGAAAACTTGGCAGTCAGTATCTTGCTTAATATAATACTTTTCGTGTATACTTTTACAATTTATATATTTCTTTTTAAGGCTGTTAGTGTAATAAACTTTTACAATTCCTCATCATTGATGTTATTTAGATTTAGAGAATGAATACACCAATAGTGGCATTCCGAATACACAGTTTACTATCTTATCTCATTGTACAGGTATTATCAACTCGTTCCCATTTGTCATACAATACATTTGGGCAATGTGGGCCACCTTCACCAGAAATTCACATGCTAAGTTCTTTATAACAAAGCGGATTAAACAGTTGTAAAGCGGTAGTTAAATTTATAGTGTAGGCCATATTTTTTCCAAATTTAAAATTCTCAAAGGGCGTCGCCGACGGTGGGGACCTTCGTTAAAGAAAAGACTCCGCGCATTAAGTGCATTAGAACTACTTTTTTACGACCGCGTCCTCATGGATGAAATCGTTAAACTGTCACTAGAGGTCGCGGCCATGTGCGAGCCTACGATTCTATAACACAAAGAAAATAATAACAATTCAGTACTCACTCAGCCCCGCCCCCGATGCAAGTTTTACGACTGATTTTATGCATCGCTGTGCGCTTGCGACACCCTTCCACGTTAACAAGAGCCGTTAACCTCTTTACATCGTCAATAGCTAGGTTTTATTGACTATCAAATTTCTATTTCTGACTTATGATTATTTTTTCCAGATTTCCTAAAGCCCCGCAAGCGGCTGGCAGGCAGCGGGCACGGGAAGAAGTCTCCGGCGGCGCACGCGCACAAGCACGAGTGCAGCGGGGCGCACATCCGCCCGCCCAAGGTGGCGAGGCTCGCGCAGGCGCACTTCAAGCGCCCCAGCTAGGCCACACTCGGGGCCCGAGGCAGCTACGCCACCCAAAAGCCCAACATCCTCAGAGACCTCTGGAATCTGCACTTTGTTGCGCCCAACGGTGTCACGTGTGCTTATTAATATTTTATTATGTCTTAATTTATTTTTGAATTCTTCGACGTCGAGTCGTGGTTATAATATAATGTTAAGTAATTTGTAAGATAGTACGATATATTTTATGAATAACGTATAACAATTAATATATTATTCTAATACTGTCGACCGCGTCACTGAAGCATCACAGCAAAAATTTGCTCAAAAGCTTTCCGCACTACGAACACAACCAAATTACAGTAAAGCTAAACTCATATTGTTAACCTAAACTATACTATACCTGGGGGTCAACTATAATCGTTTAAGGAGCGCGTATTTAGATCTTCTTAGCTTTGACGTTGACGGTATAAAAATTTAACGTCAAAGCTCAGAAGTTCTCAATACGCTCTGCTTAAACCGATGATGGTCCCCTGCATGCATAATTGCATACCTATATCCGGAGGCCTATTTATAATGTGACAATTAATTTTAAGATTATTATGATCTCTTTCATTTAAGTTAAATTAAGTAGACTAGTGTGTACGGTCAATGATTCAAGTAATAATTAAGGATTCGACGATTTAAATTTGGTCAAATATTCACAGGTCACAATATGTTAGATGTCTTGAAAATGCCTGAACACTGCATTGGAAATATGATTTCCTAAGCGCAGTGGTTATGTATTTTCGATTCAAAAGATGATATTTTTCGAGTCTTTTTACGCTTTTGTCGAACAAGACTCGAGAGATTCGTCGCTATTAAAATAACTGCAAAAAACAACAGCAATTTAGTGTAAGATAAATACAAATACTCAATAAAGACAATTTTGTTACCTTAATTGTAACAGAATAATATAATATTGCCATTAATAAACAAATATAATAATAATGTCGTGTGTAGTACAACCGAGACTTGAGTATTTGTGTTTCTGAATAGTGTTACTCTACTCCTCACATTTCGTAGTATATTCGTTTTGTTGTTGTATTTTAATGGATTATATTGATGATTGTTTTATAAATATCGGTTATCTAAAAGGTGTTTGAGATTGATTCGTTGCGCTGTGCAAGGTCTCAATTAATTTGACTAATTGGTATGTATTTGCTAACCGCGGCTTCCTATGAAAGTACAAATTATTATCTCATCGGATTTAGGTCGGGAGTCGCGGTCGTCGTGGAAAAGACAGAATTATCATCATTCATACTCCATAATCTAGTTAGTAGCTATTATCAGCAGTCCTAATATCCAAGGTTACTGATAATTGCGTTACAATAAGTGACATACATTCTGTATGCGTTAGATTTACGTTACAACGGTTGTTGTATGCCTTTATACATTGCGTACCAAAGTTTCAGGAAGTCCGACAAAATTTCATCGAAATGAAATGAAACAAATGAATTATAATAATGTGACTCAGATAATTGGATTACTTAGGACTTTATTTATACGATGTTGTATTGCGACTACTCTATGTAGATGTTCGTTTACTCTATGACTTTTGTTTATTTTAGAAAATTTTGACGTTGTTTCTATGAGTATATGAATTGTGTTATGTGTGGTCTTTCAAACAGACAAAATGTAGGTAATCATGAGTAATGTTAAATATATACAGTTTAAGCAGATAATCGTGTAAGTAATTAGATTAATTCACCACTCAATTGTTTGACATGGTAGCTCTGCGAATGTTAAAGAATACAGAATGCTGTTGTTTAATTGACAGCTATGCAAACGAAACATTAGCACCTTAAAGGATTAACCTCATTTTACTTTCTGTTTGTGAGATTACACCAAATATATTGAAGTAATTATGTTGTTTGGACGATAATTTGTTCAGATGTTGCTTTGTCTGGATACATACATACGCCATTGCGAAGTGTGCTCAATGAATACAAAATGGTGGACTCATGGGGCACTTCGATATTATTTCTCGTTTTTAATACCTGTGATGTATTAAATATGATCTCAAAACATAATTTTACTATATTCAATTGTCATGTATAATATGTTTTGTTTAAATAGTGTTATATTGCCGAGTGCAATGTATTGGTCACTTCAAAATCCGTATCCCTGATGAGAAAAAATTTAATACATCCTATTTTTATCGTGGTTTAGTTATTTGCGAGACTCCTTTCTGTACTATTTGTTTATTTCTTAGGAAATTGTCAAACACTACAGAAAGTCGAGATGGGGAGACTCCGCGGCACTGTATATAAAGCCCACTCACTGTGTATTTATTGATGCGGAGTCCTGTATACATCTGGGTCCTTGTCTAAGGGATACACAAAAAATAATATTTATTATCTATGTACGTTAAATTAAAAACTGTATGGGCAAGTTGATGTGCCAAAACCAACGAAGCTAGCTAATTGTGCATTGCGATGTCACCAGCAATATCCGTGCAATTTCTGTAATAATGTAACTATAAAAGTACGACTGGATTATGTAAATATTCGGCGACACAATTTGTTTTCATAGTGTACGATCCCATATTAAGTATATTGTCTATGTATAAAACTTAATTTAGTTTAAAAAAGCTTTCAATCTTACTCTGTTGTTTTTAATTTACTGAATCCCCATTCCTTTCTGCACAAAAAATCATATCATAAAAAATAAAAAATCTAATAGTTTCTGTCCAGCGACTTCCTGGGCGTGGAATATAGCACAGAAAGTTTCATTATAATCCACCTAGAAGGTACTTTTAGCGTCGTAAAAACATAGGTAAGTAGACATAAAATATAAAAACCATAGATTCGGTTTGTACATCCATCATTTCCCAATGTCGATGGTTCTATTGAAAATGAGCTCTGTATTATAATAATTTAATAAATAAAACTCATAATTTGATGCTCGTATGAAAATGTTTATTGATATCACAATCAAGTCTACACAACTACCCATTGATAACCCTTCGTATCGTGTCCTCGGCGAATATTGATGATTTTACACATAAATACACATTACCAATTAGAACACCAAGCCTACCTTGTTATAAATACTATAATAATTTTGTTTAATTAAAACAGTGACTATACTTCAGGATTAAATGCAATAAATCGTTTTGGCGTGCTAGATATCTTTAATAACATTCTACGCACTAATGTACCATTATGTGTCCGATAGGTGTGTCTAACGTTGGAATAATCACCTTAGAAATAATGCTAGTACTGAATATGATTACAATAAAAATATGCATTTCCAAACGTATACGACTTACAATTTTAAATTATGACAATAATATTTTTTATCGATTTTAAGTCGACTCAAAAGACTTTGTTCTCTATGCTCAATATCTGTTTATCCATGTCCACATTTATACGGCACGGCATAGACAATAAATTGCAGAATAAAAGAGGGTAGTTTTGTGAATCTGAACACTTCAAACAAAAAATTAAGGGTAGTGTAATATTTTACCAATGTCAATGACGTACTCTTAGTGGTCTAATTTTTAAAAATATCCCAGAACAATAGTGTCTCTTTACCGAGTAAGACGTCATAAGTGTGAGTTGCGGTGTCATCTCTGCTCGTGTGTCGTGGATTAAAGATAAGTTCTTCTTATTTTTTTGGATATCAAGAATGTGTTAAACGTAAGCTATTGATTTTTACTTGTGACTAAGTTAAATGTTTGTCACTCATCACCGTCATTCGTTACGTTCGGATATTTGAATTGAAATTCGTGTAGGTATTATCGGTCATGAAAGTGGGTAAGTAGTTATAAAATTAACATAGTTTTTACCCTCAAATCCTACATCATGGTTCATGGTTAAAGACAATTTTTGTAAGTTAGGTGAGAAACGAAGGTTATTTCAAGAATACTAAATCCCTTATGAAGAAGAATACTATAAGCCTATGATTGTTCCAACGTCAGACAAACACGAGTTGTTCAGTGAATCGAAAAAGTAAAAATCGCTAATTGAATACAAAATTACACTAATCAGTACAGGACTATAGATCTGTGACAATATTTAACTATCCACATATTATAAATAGGACATATAGAGTTAAGAATTAACATCAATAATTAAAGTTGACAAACTGTTACACACTACCTACATCAAATTACAGTGATTTGCGATTAAAATGAATTAAAATGGCAAATTAAATGATGTCTCAAAATACAATTTGGATTTCAATATTCCACGAGATGTAGGCAAATATAATAATATATTTATTTCGAATAAGTAATAAATACACGGCTTTGGTATTCCGCACCATAAAATCGTTCCTGAGATTCACAATAAATACGATTATTACTATTTAATTATGTTATATACAAGTACAATAAGAATATTACACTTAGGCACATCAATTGTTATATAAAAATTACCATTTATTTAATTCGAAAACGTGATCCTGTCACCGACATAGAACAATACATCTACCACGATCTAACACTCATGTGATTACTAAACATATTACACCGGATTAGGTCGTATTATCAAAACCGAAAGCTTATCATTCAACATTTAGTGAAAAGAAGTTCTAATTACCGTATATTTTTCTACTACAACATGTACTTTACCCAAATTTTATAGAAACGATTTTTGAATGCAACTTCAATCTCTTATATAAACCTACGTATATAAGGAGAGAGCCTTAAAGCCTTAAAACAGGGGGTATTTGATAAATTTGTACTTTAAAGTTTCCCCCGCCGCGCCGCGGTCCGTGGAGCTCCACTGACCGGTGGCTAATTAGTAACATTACAACTAGCATATTTAAGTTGTCAGGATTCCATTTATTAACACTAACTTGGTCGTTAATCCTACCAAATATCTTGTACGTATAACCTAGTATAAGTTTTTAACAAATAATTGTCAATTGAGAGGCTATAGCGCATAATATTAAACGATTATAACGTTCAAATAGAAGAGGTTGTATTAAAAACTTATACTCGACCCACGCGTCTAATTTATCTATGAATATAATTCGCAGGACGCTAATTGAATAAGAAAGACATTAAACTCTTAAATATTTGTGGACATAGAAATCACATTTTCAAATAAAATAGTCTACATTATCTTAGATAATGGTGAGGTTGACTGTCGTCGTCAATGGAGCATCGGCATTCATCAACGAAAGCATTATTCATTTAGAAAGTTTGAGTCGTTGGCTTAGAAAAGCGACATCATAAGATTATCTTTCATAACTATCTCTTTTATAATTTTGTAGGTATAGCTTTTTGTTTGCCGAATAGGTCATGTGTTTAAAATAACTGTAGTCTGAAACGCCTGGTTTATTAGTGTTGGTGAATTTTTCAAGTTTAGACCATTAGACTAATATATCCAATTTGAGATCTGCATAACTTTGAAGTGTATCTCAATTATGCAAAGTTTATAAGGTCTTACTGAGACGTTATGAATGATTTTATTTTGCCATTTGCAAACTATCGACATCTTAATTAACACGCAAGATAGTCTCAGCTTGTTGACTCAATAAACATAATATATTTTATGTTTGGATAATGACTATTGTTACTTTACGTATTAGGTCTATTTGTTAAGAACAGCTCCATTGCGATCGACACTAAACGTCTCGATAAACGCGTACACACCTAAAACCTACACGGTAACTAGGTAATAAGTAGCTTGTATAAATCTTTGATAAACTTGTCTAAGGTTAAAAGCCATCGCTAACAGATATACACATCCCTGATATTCACAAAAGATCACCCATTTAGATGCAGCAATTCATTTCTCGACAGTATTTTCATTTTGTAACGTGCTCCATCTAAACGGATGCCCTCTTCAAAACACCTACAGCCTATTCACACTATAAGCTCTATATAAATATAAAATATATTAGACATCTATTAGTTACGTTACATTTAATAAGTCGGTTGGTGTTACAGTATGCGATTATGAATGGGTTTATAAATGGAATATGTGAAATCGTTAATTATGTACTGTCGAATACGGAATTTTGGACGGCAAAATATTTTTGGTTAAGATGCTAGCTTGCCATTATGTAAGTTTTATGATTAGTTACAAACTGACATCCTTGTATAGAAACGTCACTCAAAAGTTAAAAACAAAAGTTCCCTTACACGGACCGCATAGCAAACTACAGTACCTTGGCCTATAGGCAAAGTAACATTATCCTCACTCATAGAAGCGATACAAAATGTATGGAAATGTCATAAATCAGCCACGTGACATATGTCATTTCGATACAGTTTGTATAATTTCTATTCGCATGCGCGAGGACACTTACTTTTGTGTAGGCGAAATTTGTCGAGTATCTATGTCCTGAGGTCGATGCGTAATAAATATCGCCGGGTAAAATGACTACTGCGTATTTTAGGTCAGCGCTCTTAATTCGTGACGGCACCTACCCTGTCTATCTATCTTCTGCGTTCATAATATACGCAGACCGCTTTAGAAGTTTCGACTGCTTCGAGCGGTCGTCAGCATTTAATCAGTCGCGTTATTCTGCAAAGGTTTCTCAGCAAAGAACTCTACGTAGTGTTGATTTCGAACATACGAAATTGAACTTATCGTGTATGAATTATGTATCAATTTCCTATGATTGTAACCGGCACTTGACATCGAGTTCATCGCTGAGAAACCTTGCTGAATAACGTGACGGAAGCCGACCGTGTCTAGCAGTCCGTGCATGGGAGCCCTTGGTCGATCTCAAGATTTCGCGTTCTATTTTGAACGCGAGGATGTCGTTTTTCGATGTCTTAAGTCATAAGAGCTTTTTGAGTGCCGTCTCTGTATTAGGTTATACATAACTGCGTCTTACTGACAAAGCTGTTTTACACTCGGTCAATTGTCTGGGCACAATCGCACCCAAGCGTAGTCAATGTAACTCAGAAATGTTTTATAGTTATCGTGACGTCCTATAATACACCTTTAGATAATAAGAAACTCACGGTCTGCACAATAATCTAATTTTACACGCTACAGACAAAAATCACATTCATTATGATAAAAGACAGTGTAAAAATAATATTTATAAATATTGGCCTATAAGTTAGAATTCATTGTACTCATCTAGTTGAAAGCTTACGATATTATCACACGTATAGTTACTATTAGTTAGATATTAAACATTGATTATAAAAATGTTAAATACTAATCTATTAGGGCATGCTAGCAGCGCGCTGCTTGTCAACTAGCCGTGATTCTGACTTTGTAAACTATTTACTTCAGTATGGCATCTTGTTCCCACTGGTTCCAACGTAGGATTGCCTCTACTGGCGCGCAGGCGCACGCTACCCTCAACAATTCACACGTTCAAAAGATTATAATATTTATTCAACAGTGCAACATCGAGACATTGAATTATTTTAAAATAGTAAATATTTAAGTCGACACCTAATTTACCTTTGTATTAGTGCTTTAACTACTGTTAAAAGCTGCGATCTATCCGTAAGCCGTTTAACGTGAACTTAACCTAATCTAGAGGTTTAACAGTTTCAGTCGTATGTATGGATTATTAAATTTGTATATAGAAATATATTTGTAACATGTACCTTATTAACTTATGGAGTATATTTAGTATTGTTTGGATCAACTATAGAATGTGAGTTCTATCCAAGAGGTACAACATTATTTTATTAGGAAGGTAGTTAAAAAATAAGGAAGATACCTACCGCTTAGGTGTTTGTTACGAATCTCATGGGTAAGGGAAAAAGAAAAAAAATTAAATAATAAAGAAAAGTTTAAAAGTTTAACCTAACCCACTTTACAGAGGCTATAAGAATATTATAATTCAAAATACCTAAGTAACCATTGCCCCTCGTGTGCACTCATTAATTTTATATTCCGAATATAGTCAAATAGTTATTTATTTGTAATAATAGTGCTTTATCTGAATAAATATCATAATAAATATAATGTAAGCTACTTCACTCCTAGCATATTTAATTATTATTCTCGATGAAATAAAACTTTTAAGGAATAACTAGCCAATGTCTATTCCTATAATAATTTAGCTATTTATAATAACATCTAGATTGTAAAAATTCGTTGACAATTATTTACGTGCAAAAATAATTATCGTCCCTATTCATTTCTATAGGCGATGTTAGTTCGATAAAAACTGTATTAAAATGGAAAATCTACCAATGTACTTAGAATAGGTCGCGTCACGAGAAAAGAACGCGCAGCGAGATATAGTGGGGATACTGCGCATGTTTTTAGTCTCCGCCGTACGTATAGACTGCGTATTAAAAGGTAGTCGTTCTTAACTAGTGACGGCACCTGTATTTATTGATAGTATGTTGCGCGCGCGCTTGCTACACTATTACTAAGAGATATAAAAGTACACACAAACTATCGATACTAGTAATGGGGCAAACAAAAACGTTTCTAATTCGCAAATAATAAGAATGATTATTGTCTGACACTGGGTTATTGTCTAGACAGCAGCTTACGGCGTTATAGCCGTGTTATTGACTACAGTACGCCTGGGATACCGATATACCTACTACTTATATAGCTGGTGGGTGTTGGTACACCAAGCGGTGTCACAGGCTAACACTAGTTGCGGACACCAAGACAGACCCACATTTAAAAGATAAAACGGGAAATGAGGACTATTTTGGGGCCACAGAGATTATTACTAAGAAATATCTCGCAATGCAGTCCATTGTTAGATGTGTCTTAGTATTTTCTCAAAAGGTTCCAAAATAACGCTCCAGGTGCGGGATAAAATAAAAATAAAATAAAAAGGGATATTTGGATGTTTATTTACAATTTGCTCTCTAATAATAAACTATGTGATTATTATTGAAGAAATACTTAAGCAACACGAGTGCTAAATCCCCTCATTATTGTTATACCCATATTATAACGTATTTTTAAATCCATGTTAATGATTTCCACGTAGGAAAATGCGTCTGTAACGCTGAAGTAAAACATATTATATATAGTTAGCTCACTAGACCGGCGCAGGCGCGGCTCAAATGTTACAATGAAATAATAAAATCAAACTTTAAACCTATAGTTTCACAGACACATTGGAATAGGACGAAGCCCTCGGCGAATTATTACACAAACGTCGTCACCAATTCTACATTAGTAGGAGTATTTGTACATTGAATCCTTTACAGAATATACTATCGGCCGTAACAATATGCCATATGCTTAGGTAGTGCCGTGTGAAACTGACGAACAAACAAATACAACTAAATATACACATACACGGGGCATTGCATCCAGCTGCTTCGCAAAATTGCATTTTTATACAAATAAAAAGTGATTTTTATTGCAACAACCCAAACAAATTTACATTAATCGAATTCCTTTTCATTTTGTTTAACTAAATTATTATAATGTGTTATAAGATCACAGATAAATCAGTTGTAGTCGGTGTCGTGTGCGAGATGCGACGCGACTCATGCCCCATATATATACACATCACTAATTAAAGGCAATACGTTCAAATGAATCGATCGAGTAAGCAACGTTTACGTACTAACAGGGGCTAGGAATTACAAACGATATTGTCAACAATCCATTGGTTAATATACACTTAAAATAAAGCCCGCAGTAATAATAACACAATAATTATATGAGCGAACAATAATAATGGAGGCGTGTGACAATAGTATACGAGTAAATATTCATATACTCGGTGCACTCACACACACGTACTCGTACTCTCACGCCTTAGTTGGTACTCTATCGGAGCGCGTGTGAACACGTCGCGGGATGTGTGAGTGTGCTGCACTTCATACGGCTTGTATGAAGGTTTTTTAGGCGGTCGAATATTTACTCGTGACTAGTGCCAAGTGTGCGAGAGAGATCATTCAGACAATACCTGCGACTGTACTGTTTACCATTGTGCAAATTGCGGGCCGAGGCTAGCATTTTCATTGTTTTTACACTAATAAATGTATGCTACCCACGTGATGGTATGCACTTACTGTTACATCAATTCAATAAACGGTAGGTACTTTTAAACTTTAAAAGATCAAAATCACAATTATTGTTATGTTACTATTTACGTAATGGTCTAAATCAATTTGTATATGATAAATATATAATAAAGAACTTGTTTTGTTTTGCGTTTTTCATTCGATTGTAAAAAAAAAACTTTATTGCTATTTATTGTGCGCACTCTGCGAATACTTTATATGATAATCATTATAATGAACAAAATCATACTTATTTGTCATTTACCAAAATGCCACAATGAATGTAATTATACCAACGAAAATGTTACCAAGGCCCGCGTTACACTATACCATAATAATATTTCAGGCGAACATTTTATAGCTCAGACCAACTTTACTTGGCAAGAAGAATCAGATTAATCTAATAAAACTTTTCATTGAAAATTCTTAAAGGCAGAGTATTTAAACAAGACAAGAAATACAGATAATATATATATGTAGATAAAATATCAAAGTTGGCATCAACAACAAAAAGTTCGCTAATCAAATTACAAAGAAAAAAAAACAATACAGTCGTAACCATAGACAACCGTATGCGAATAAAAAAATGTAATGAATTATTGTCAGCCAGCAAAGCTAAGTACCCTAAGTATTGTTTAAAAAAAATAACATTAAAATTAGTAGTCTTGTTGTAAAATGTTTTGTATTACATCGTGATATAACTATATCTGAATTTATGCGATTGATAAAATAAACACTTAACGCGCTAATTAACTAGAAACACTATACTGATAATAATTAAAAGGGAAATAATGGTGCGCCACACGTGTCCCTA
The DNA here is from genome assembly GCA_964035505.1 of Watsonalla cultraria. NCBI lineage: Eukaryota > Metazoa > Arthropoda > Insecta > Lepidoptera > Drepanidae > Watsonalla > Watsonalla cultraria. The sequence continues at coordinate 3,979,152 of OZ037732.1, read as the reverse complement.
CAGACAGACTGCATTATTTGACATACTACGTTATATGACTACCCAAGTTGTACGATATGACTTTAACTGAATACGATATTACTTTTAATCCACGCAAAAACCTAGGTACAGTCGGTAGCGAAAATACTTTGCAGATGTTAAAATTTGACAATAGTAAGTGTCAAAGGTTTGGATTATACCTTCTTTGTATTTCTTTAAGTAAGGACCCTTACTAAGTAATATGATTTTAAATAATTAATGCTTTGATACCGAAAAACATGTTATGTAATGCCCTAAGATGACTTACGCTAGGAAATAATGGGATGGTTAACAAATATAGATTTAAAATAACTGATTTGTAATTTTTGCGTAAATTAAAATTATCGTAGTATTCAGGGAAGAGTGTGGCACGTGCGACTATACATAGTAAAAATTAAAACGTATTATAATAGTGATTATAGTGCAAATGAAAATATAGATTCTTAATGAAGAGGGCCTGTCTCAAGGCGTTAGTTTAATGCTATACAATAACAAAACAATTCAGCAAATTATATTATCATCATCCCCGTATAGCCTACGTTAAACTAATATTACTTAAAAACAATTTGCAGTCATTATAAAAATTGCATTATTAAGTTTTATTTTTATAATTATTTTTATTAGTTTTTTTTTTAGTTTCGATCAATATAAGTATTTACGTTTTATTAAAAACAAATTTTGTTCTATCTAACGTGAATAATGTACATGCAATACCTTAACTATTTACTGTGTACTAGTTGTTTTATAAAACCCTTAGATAGGTGTAATAGTTATTTATCATAATAGTTGAATCTACGCCTATACATATAGACCGTCACCGCGTCCTTAACGTACACACTACATTAATACAAAATGAAATAACTGTTAATATGAATACAATAGTATTATGTAGTATATTTGTAGACGGTGCGATACACGCCGCTAACACTACGTGAGATGGAACCTTTAAATATACATTATAAAAAAAAATCTCCAATATCTAAAGCGAAAAAGTACACTCACATGTTAAAAAAAGACAAATTATAATTGACAAAATCACCGTCACGTACCAACTAAAACACCTTAAAAATCGTTACTAACACCGCACAGTTATTATATAGCGCACTGCTTCGATAAAATCGATACATTTAAAGTTCTCGATACAATAATCGTAATCACTACAACATCCCCCATTACAAACATTTGGTACAAACACTAATGTCTAAGATAAAATATTAGTAAATGCAATCTACTCGCTTCACTTTTACAACAAAATCGATTAAAATAATTATAATTATATGTTCCAAATTTACAATCCATATCGTACAGTATCCATAGCCGCTATCTTTTAACAGTTCGCAGCGAATACGTAGTTTACAAATCCAAAACCAAAATAATAAATTACACATTCCGCACTTTATAATGTACCACACTAGGGTAGATTACAACAAATCAATCACAATTTGTACAAGAATCGATTAAATATACGATAAGAATAGTGTAATCGAACCGCATTCGATTATAATCCGATTACAAATAAAAGGAACTTGGTATAAACAGCGCACACACATGTCATAGTTTTAATAAAAAATCGCAGTGTGATATATATCGGATGGGGTTCCTTGCGTCACTCGGAGACGTCCTTTAGAGGTTCATGCGAGTGTGTGACTTCACTCGGAAACATTAAGGGACACTGAGCGACTTATCTAACTTAATACTTAAATACACGAGACAAATACACTAATGCCTTAGCATCAAATTATAAATCTATACAGCCAATTGTAACCTGCGTACGGCCAACAATATTAATGATTATGTTAAAAATTAATCTGCCAATATTAAAATAATAAAAGCTCACCGCTTACTTTGATTAGAAGCGTAATTACGAATAATTATACGTTTATCACATAAACATACGATTGCTTCAACTAAAATCATAATACATAAGTATATCAGTTCAAATTTTAGACAGAATAAATCTGACATTGTCCATAAGAGCAAAAACAAACGACGAACACATACTTTCTTTAACATCACCATGTTTCGGTGAGAATTTCTTCACCATCGTTTTCCCTCACAAAAATGTTATCACCGACTTTATTCCCCCATTATCACCTCATGCACACCTGTAGTATGTAGTTGTATTGCAACTGATTTTATTTAACTTTTAGTATCAAGTTTTTACAACCTTTGATAAGTTGCTGTCGCTTAAGTCAGCTACTAACCCTTGTCATCATGTATTAGATCCTCACGCCCAAATGGTGCCAGATGTGGACACAGTTGTCGGTCCTAGTAGTAATTTTTCTTCACTGTCTCTCATGCAATTGTAATGCTTACTTTTTCATTTTCTTTTACGTTGATTAGCATTGTATCTTCATTAGAAATTTGACTCGGTTATCATCAGCAGATATGCCAGTGCAAAATATAATAAGGAAATGAGTTTAAGCAACAAGCAACACTCATTGATCATCAGATTGGATTTTTTTTCCTGTAGAAGGGGGTGTGTTCAATACTAGGTATATCGGCTATCAGTTGCCACTGTTGATAGTACGACATATTGAGCTTGTATTTCAGTCTATGTACCATAGTGTGCGGTCGGTCCACGGTTCGCTAGTAGATCATCAGCCTGGGAAGTTTCCCTCGTAATGGCAGAGTTGAATGATGAGATGCGAGGCCGGTGGTCGGTGTTGGGTGCTTGGGGGTGTTCAGTCGGTGTACCAGAGGTGGTGCTGCGGGTGTTGCGGCGGGTGCACGAGGTACGTGGGAGAGTAGGGCTGCAGGTAGGCCGGCAGTCGCGCGCCGCTGCCGTGGTGCGCCGGCGGAGGACCGCCCACGCCACTCACGCCGCCCCTATAATCAGTACATTTATTAAATACTAGTCAAAATACCGTATTATTGTTAAAAACATAATTATTGTAAAACATTGTTTAAAACAAGAACTTATTACGAAACGTAGCCTAAGAGAGTCCACGGTTTAAAAATCGTTCCATCTCTTTTGTGATACGAGACCAAAGAAACGAATATCATGACCATCCCGTGATTTTAGTTAGATTTGTCTAGTCCTTGAGGGGAATAGGTCAAATCCAGACTAAGGCTGCCCGTCCACTGAAGCAGAGCGAGGTGACAGAATCGTAACTGAGACTTTGTGCACATCGATTGGTAGATCTTTACCTCGCTCCGTATATATTAGTGCCTACATATACATACAATATTTTTACTGTTCTCAATTATCATTTACAAGATGCCAAACTAAGTTTCTTGCCGATTCTACTCGGAAGGCTAATTTCCGATGGTAATTTTTCAACGTTCATAAGCGCCTTACCAAACCTGAATTAATAATTTTCATCTAGAGTACTATAACTAGTATTGATTAGACTAAATGATGACCGTATAATAAAAATATACTCACGTATGATAATGGTACGTAGGTACGTATAGCGGGGGAGCCAGGTACCCGGGGGACACTCCACCGCCCGGGGAGAGCACGCCGCCACTACCCGTCCTGGAATACACGTAGGGACACTTAAAAATTGTTTTTTTAGGAATTTATTACACTGTGTGACAACATTACACGAGTTCACGATCATACACACATTTTGCGGTGTTTAGCGAACAGGACTATGACTTAGGTTCCAATAAAGTTTAAATCCATTTTAAAGTATGAAGGCAGTACGGAAAGCAATGTTTCTTAGAGACATGAAACTTGAAAGGCGAGTTCTTGATGACGTGTAGGTTACACTAAGAATTTTCCGAAATTACAGTTACATTAAGTATATTGAAAGAGTACTTTTGAATATTTGTGTGTATTTACTTGTGGTGTGGCGTAACATATTTGGCAATCGTTACACGTCAGTCAGAGGCTAAAGTAAGTCTGACAACTGGTTTAACCCAGATTGCCAATTTTCCTCGAAAAGTGGGTTACGAAGGTCAGATGGTAGTCGCTTCGTATAAAAATCAGGTGATCAGCCACATAAGGTTGGATCAAGTGCCGACCCCAAATACATGGGATAAGGCCAGGGAGATGATGATTTACTTGTAGTGTGGATGTGGATGATGGTGCCAGGCGTGCGGCGCGGCGTGCTTGTGTGCGGCCGGCGGCACGCCCACGGCACCCACGGCACCCACCGCACCCACGGCACCCAGGGCACCCACGCCGCTCACTCCACTCACTCCGCTCACGGCGGTCGGTAAGTATTCACGACAACCACCGCTCTACAAACATTACAAAGGAGACACAAATTATTAGCAGTGGGTACAAGTCGCACAGTGGCGCGCGCTCACTCGCCAGTCCCCCGCACTCTCTCCGCCCTCAACGCTCTCTTGGACTCCAACCCTGATTGTGACGTGTTCGCGGATGAATGGCAGACGATAATGTCAGCATGCCTGGAGTATTGTGAGGGGAGCGAATGAATGTGTTTTTTGTATATATAATATTACTTTTACTCTTAATTAGTGTAATTGGCTTTTAGCCGTTCTAATTAATACATGTATAAATAAATAAATAAAAAATAATTACATTTTTATTGTTTATTTATTATTCAGTTTAACAATAAAATAAGCCTCTACTACTATCGTAATATCAGCTATATGAAAAAAAAAATCCCAGCCGATTCAAAGATAAGCCGTTACAATCACAGACAGACAGACATATAAAAATAAAATGTTTGGTATTGAATATAAGGTCTACTATTTCATTTATCTTTATAGCTTTACTTTTCAATATTGTTTGCTTAGTTATAAACTAGGTGTCATATACTTACACTATCCCTCTTATTGTGTTGTGCCGGTGCATACTGGTTGCATTGATAGTCATTTGTTTGTCGCACGGTGGAACCGCTCTGGAATATACACGAGCAACGATTAATAAGTCTATTAAAATACGAGCCGTACGGCCGCCACAGCTCAAATCCTATAGTCATTTCGAGGGTTCAAATATAAAATTTGCCAGGAAATCAAAGAATGTATAACACAAGCACGAATAAAATGGCGGTTCTTAACTTGTATCTTATTTTGAAAACAATAAAATCGTGCAACGCATTCCTGGATAATCATTCTGAATGTTAGATCCTATACAAATCTGCGTTTACGTCAACATGGTGACTTGTGGCCCATGGATTTTATAGGGATACTTGAGGGGTTAATAAAAATGTATATATAAATACTCACAGGAGCATAATGTGCATGGTGGTCGTGTTTAGCCTGTGCCTCTTGTTGCGCGAGAGCCAGAAGCCGTTTCTTCTGGCTTTGAGGCGTCGCTTGCGCTCCCGACGTGCGGTTGTTGCACGCCTGTGGCTGCGGCTGCTGCTGAGACTGTTGTTGCGCCTGTTGTTGCGCTTGTTGCTGCGCCTGTTGCTGCTGCTGTTGTTGCTGCTGCTGTTGGTGGTGTTGTTGTTGTTGTTGATGCTGTTGCTGCTGCTGTTGTTGTTGCTGTTGCTGCTGCTGCTGCTGCTGCTGCTGCTGAACAAGTAATATCTTTAATTAGATTATCCAATTTCTTGTACACATTTTCAAAACTAAGGTCTTTATCTAATCTAATAATGCCCAGGTTGACATTTTTGTTTCCTATAAAGTAAATTACCTCATAGACAGCTTGAAGCCAATTAAACTTATACAATATATTCTTCTATTCATCCGCAAACAAATCACTTTCAGGAAAATCCAGGAATGCGTTAAATGCGGAGAGAATGCGATGGACAGGCGAGCGGGCCCGAACCACTGTGCGGCTAGTGGGCACACAGACTAACTTGTGCTTTCTGCTTTCTGGACACCTTCCCCATTTAATAGCTCACCTAACCCTATAATTATTTATATAAAAATAAAGGTATAACTACCGAATGATGGTGATGACAGGGCTGATGATGGGGCTCGTGCTTGACGTGCTTGTCATCTCGTGGAGAGCGCGCGCTACAAATGACCGAAGCCACCGCGCTGCCACTGCCGCCGCTCCCAGACGATCCGTGCACAGCCGACGTCGGTACGCACTCGCCACTGCCGCCTACATCAAAACAATGGTATCATGATATATCCATATCTTATACATGTAAGGAAAATTGCAGTGTCTGTTTGCAATTCCAAACTACCAGCTTTTCACTAGATGCAATTCTTCAAAACAAATCTCTGGTTATTATAACGGGACTTTCACAGGCAGATAGTTCATGTTACGAAGAGTAAAATAGACTACATTTTCTAATCTATATCCCCGGGGCCCAGTATCGCAACACCCAAGACATGAAATACTTCTACAGTGGCATAGCTCTTTTTCTACAGCTGCAGACCTAGATGGTGATGTTAGACAAACGGTGATGCCGGTATGTTCCAGCGGCGTGTGTATGCACAGGTGGCAGGTGACGTACCTCTGTTGTTGTGCGTGTGGGCGGCGTGCGTGTGTCGGTTGCGGCGCGGCTGGTCGTCGTCGTCGGAGTCGGAGATGGTGATGACGGACACGGCGGGCGACGGCGTGTCGCGGATGGTGATGGTATGGGCGCCCGCCGGACCCGCGCACCCGCTCTCCCAAGACGCGCCCGCTGCTAGACCGCTTCTGGAAGGACCAATGCACTTAACTAAACCGTGTTTGATTAACAATACGTAGCCGCGAGGGCAGTTCCCTACAGCCGCGAGGGCAGTGGCGAGGGCAGGTCCCTACAGCCGCGAGGGCAGTGGCGAGGGCAGGTCCCTACAGCCGCGAGGGCAGTGGCGAGGGCAGGTCCCTACAGCCGCGAGGGCTTTGCACCCTTCAGCCGTGAGGACAACTCCCTTTACCCGTGAGGCTCCATTCATAAGGGAGGGCGGCTCCATCCACCCGCTAGGGCCGAGGGAACCCTCCAGCCGCGAGGGCACTCTCGAGCCGCGAGGGCACCTTCGAGCCGCAAGGGATCCCTCAAGCTGCGAGGGAACCCTCCAGCTGCGAGGGAACCCTCAAGCCGAGCCGTGCCGACATGACACAGCTCTTCGGAGCGATTAAAAACGCTTACATTCATCCAAAAGACGGGGCTGCGGCCCGTGATTCTAACGGTACGTTTCCACCCGAGATATAAGAGGACGCGTAGCGAGGGATGCGTTTGTTAAGAATCAAAAGAATCTCTGCTCTGGTGAGGCTAGATGAAAGAAAATGCCTTAATCCTACATCGCAAAGTAAGCAACAACTCACGTCTGTTCCTGGTGGTGATGTCTATGCCTCGATGGCGGAGTGCCTTCCTTGACCCGCTTCTTGACCGGCGATAGCTGGGTCGGCTCCTTCTTGCCGCCACTGCTTGCCATGCTGTAATGTAAGATAAAATTCCTAATTTTAGCCAGCGAGCGCGATAAGAGAAAGTAAAGTAGTAGAAGTGAGTAGGTAAAGTATGAAATATACATAAAATAAATCAAACTGTTTGGCCATCATCACACAGCACCATCTAGTATCAAACTAAGTAAAGTTTGGGCTGTTGTCTCGCACACATATATATTGTTATACTTACCTAAATACTTGTGAATATTCAGTCGCTACATCTATACATCTATACAGATAAATAAAATTTAAGTGTCTGTTTGTAATTCCAAAATAACAGCCTTTCACTAAATGCATATTACGATACTGACACTAAAAAACCAAGTTTTAAAAATTTTCTTTGTCTGTCTGTCTGTTTGTTCCAGGTAATCTCTGAAACGGCTGGACCGATTTTAACGGGAGCATTTGCAGGTAGCTGATGTTTCAAGGAGTAACTTAGGCTACGTTTATTTATAAAAAATATTAGGGTTCCGCGAAATGAAGCATGAAACTAAATCTACGCGGGTGAAACCGCGGGGCACAGCTAGTTACACAATAAAACTGACGAATTCTACTCCGTGAAGTGTTTACAATAAACGATAGATGGCACTACATGTACGTAAACTACGCGAATAGACTACGAAACACAAGCTAGAACATTATACACAGAAAATGAAATGTAGGACGTATTATAATAGTGTTAGGGTATATTATATTTCAGCACCTGTACTGATGCGTTTGGTGGTGCGGCTGATAGTGCGGCATTGCACTCGTCTGCTGCTTTGTGGATCTGTTGACAACCTCTCTATTTAAATATATCCTCTATATCTTTTTATCTACCTTCTACCTGTTGTACCTTATAATCTATTGGAGTCAATATACTATGAATTCGGGTGAATTAATTCCTGTTACTAGAAAAATACTATGATACTACCGATTACGAACTCCATTCATTTTCGACTATATCGGTGAGGTAAAACTAAATCGAAACAATAATATTATCGAGTTCGATTTAAAAAAAACTAAATTTCAAGGAAGATAATTCAAAAAACCAAAATATCGTGTCTCCGATTATCGTTTCGTAAGAATCGATATTTTAACCCCTCCTTCATGATCCTATGACATCCTAGGTATAATACCAGTTTCCTAACCTGGACCGCCAAATGATCAAGTGGTCAATTCTTCAACGTTCATAAGTGGCCAACCAGGGCCTACACTGAATAAATCATTTATATTTTCAATACAAATAGATCACAAACAAAACCGTAAAATACATACCTCTTATGCGTATGCAGATGCTGAGGATGATGGGGATGGAATGCATCCCACACATCTTGTTCGGGCAGGGGCGCAGGCTCCACGATGAGTGGAGCTCGCCACTCTCCCACGTCTCCCACTCCACCCACTGCCCCCACTCCACCCACACCGTGCTGGTGGTGGGCGGCGGCTGCTGCGGCCGCTGCTGCTGCTAGCTGCTGGACCTGAATATTTCAAGGAATCGTGTAAATATAAATAGTAGTTCTGTACCCCAAGTTCAGGGTAGAGCTAGGTTCAATGTTTCGACGTCGATCGTATGAGCGTTGCACTAACTCTATACAAATTAATAAATTGAAGTGTCTGTTTTCGATTCCACATTAACAACTTATCACAAAATGCATATGGAAGTTTGCATGGTACATTCTTAAAGAAACTTGGGCTACATTTTTTTTTAATAGGGTGTTGTATTACGAATTATATAGAGTAACGCAAAGTCTGTCACACGTAGGTACTTTGATCCTTTTGCAAAATCTTTAGCCGTTTAACTTTCGTTGTTTAATCAATAGTTGCTTGCTGATAAATTTAATATCGAATAGCGAATTCAATCAATAATTACCTGGTAGGCAGGTTGGCAGAGTATGGAGGACACGAACTGATGCGGGAATGGCTCCGCGGCGCGAGTGTACTGACGAGCGCCGCCCACTGCTACCCTTCCGCCGTACAACTGGTACTGGAAGAGATTATGCATTTTAAGAGATTAGACATTAATTTATATACTATACAGACTTCATTTTGTATTCCTAAGTAGTTCAATCGTCAGTGCATCTAACGCAACAACGATGATTGTAATCTTTAATTATGGAAAATTTATTTACTAAACATTAACTCTATACTGACTTCTCCTTCAACTGTGACCTCGCACTACCCCGTCAAACTTACCCTCTTTATTACAAAATTTATTGTGATAAAGATATAAAAGAGATGGACATGTTCTTAGTCAGTTTTGTCTAACCTTAGTTTAAACCAAATTTCGTAATAAGGGGGTTGCCGTCTATACAGTCATGCATACTCTTGTACAATGAAATGTACATGATGCCAGCTGAGGTTCTTGCCGGTTTTTCTCAGAAGGCTAGTTTCCGAACCGGTGGTAAATTCTTCGACATTAATAAGTGCCTTACCAGGGCCTAAAGTGAATAAATCATTTTCATAGCTCACCAAATTGTCGTAAGGTGCAGCCCGCAGCCTCTGCTGGTTGATGGTGAGTGCGAGGTGGTGAGCGGGAGGAGCCGCGCCTCCCACCACTCCCCCGACCACCCCTCCCACCACTCCTCCTACCACTCCCCCCACGCCGTATTCACTGCCCACTCCACCCACACCTCCCACGCCACCCACACCGCTGCCTGATCGACGACACACCTGAATAAAAATAAGTGTTTCAGTATAAGTTAAGTAAAGTAGATGGGAAGGGTGGAAGACCCAGGTTAACATACATGAGACAGGGGCCCAACCATGAGCTCTTATTGCAATGTTAATTCAGTTGTGCGACAGTGACAGATGTATGCACGTCACATACATCTGTCTCAAAAATGAGTGAAACTATCATGGCAATAAGAGCTTGTGGTAAGGCCCCAGGTTAAGGAAAATGTGTCTGTCATGACTTATAGGGAGGTCAAGGCACTTGATAAAGACGAATGAAAGAAATTTCATCGGTTACACCGACAAGTGTCACTAATTTATGATAATGATGATGATGAGTATAAGTTGTCCAGCTCGAAGCTACCAGCTAAAGATTTCATAGCACATCAATTTGGAAATTGATCGTCACCGCTTCACCATAGCTCGAAAACTTAGCGAGGCGATGTCGTTACGATCGATGATGTTTAGTGTGCGTTGCTATCTAATATATAAAATTCTCGTGTCACAGTTTTCGTTGCCATACTCCTCCGAAACGGCTTGACCGATTTTGATGAATTTTTTTGTGCTTATCCGGTATCTATGAGAATCGGCCAACATCTATTTTTCATCCCCCTAAATGTTAGGGGTAGTCCACCCCTAAATTTTATTTTTTATTTTTTAGACAAAATTCTAATCTACGCGGGTGAAACCGCAGGGCACAGCTAGTAGTTTTATAAATATTATTTTAATGGCTAGAGTTGATCGGCGAACCCTTTCCGAGTTGGTAAGCGCTCAAATTTCTAAAATATTATATATCTTTAAAAATACAAAATAAACCGTCGACATAATAATTCATCGGCCTGTTGGACTGACATTAGTATAGCTTTGTGTAACATTAATAAACAAAGTGAAGTTACCTCCATCATTTGCACGGAAGCCTTCACGTTGTTACAGTGCGCGTAGTCGACAAGGTGAGCGAGTGTCACGAACGCGTGATTCAACGCCTCACCTGGAGTTATCCTTCTTTCCTGTGTCACCAAACAATGTAATTATTACGTTTGTATATTGTGTATACGTACTATACGAAGAATTCGAATTATCATGTAAATTAAGACAGGTCTTTTATACAATTACCGCAATCGAATAATACATTATATTTTGTAGTGTTTTTTTTCATTCTGTATTTTTTTAAATTGTCTATCTGCGTCATTCCACTACATTATGACTACACAATAAACAGTAAAGTTATCACTCACTCCATTCAATCTATAATTTGAATGGAATTAGTGATAACTTAAAATAAAGACCAATTTTCAATTAAATTATTATCCGGTTAAAAACATCCAATTATCGAGTGTAAACAATAATTATTGCAATTTGACAAACAGTCTATATCTATACAGATAAATACAATTGAAGTGTCTGTTTGTTATTTCAAAATAACAGCTTTTCACTTAATGCATATGAAAGTATACACGCTACTGACACTGAAAAACCAAGATTTAAAAATTTTCTCTGTCTGTCTGTCTGTTTGTTCCGGATAATCTCTGAAACGGCTGGACCGATTTGAACGAGACTTTCACTGCCAGGTAGCTGATGTTTCAAGGAGTAACTTAGGCTACTTTTATTCATTAAAAATATTGGGGTACTGCGACAATGAGGATGAAACTAAATCTAAGTGGGTGAAACCGCGGGGCACAGCTAGTTAACATTACAAATGAGAAGTCCATCTGCCACCTTTTCACGGCTAATATAAACCGCTATGAACCCAAGGACGCATATACGTGGCTAAAAGCTAGTATAATATAAGTATCGCATACCTGGTCCATCGTAAGCATTCTCTTAAGCAGATCAATGAACTCCCTTCTGTCCGCTTTCTCTGCCAACAGTTGGCCGCCTTCAAGATCCGTTGGTACATTAACCTGAGAATAAAACACAGTTGAAAAACTACATACATATGTTCACGCCTGTATTCCCCGAAGGGGTAGGCAGAGGTGTTATAATTTTCAACACCCACATTTCACCGACTATGATTAAGTGCCAACGTGACAGAGGGTGAGTCCATCGCCGTCTCAGGCACTATACATACGTCTTTGAATGATTTCTCAGACATATGCAGGTTTCCTCGCGATGTTTTCCTTCACCGTAAAGCATGTGGTGTGAAATCACTGTACATAAGTTTTTCTAAAAACTCATAGGTACAGGCCCCGCTTGGATTCGAACTTGCGTCGCATTGAAAAACTATAATTTCTTTTACTATGAAAAATATCTATATTAGATATAAAGTGATATATCGGTGTTGTAGATACGTGTTTAACGCGAGTACCTGTGCTATATTATGTCACGTTGTGTAAATAACTAATCACCTTATTAATATGTTTGTTTCCTCAACACTCATAATTGCAAAGCATTGACCGCAAGGGAGTGCTGTACAATAACAGGTATACATACAGGATGTGTTATTTCCCTCTTATTAAAAAAACATGTATTAAACCTACTATTACGACTACATCAAATTCGGACTATAAACTGCACCTCTTTTGAAATCTATATTACAAAACACAGATGAAACAACTTTTAAATGTTATATCTATACAGATAAATAAAATTGTCTGTTTGTAATTCCAACATTACAGCTTTTCAGTAAATGCATATAAAAGTATACACGCTACTGAAACTAAAATGCCCAAGTTTTAAAAAAAATTCTCTGTCTGTCTGTCGACGGATTTTACTTAGGCTACTTTTATTGATTAAAAATATTAGTGTTCCGCGACAATAAGGATGAAACTAAATCTATGCGGGTGAAACCACGGGGCATAGCTAGTATACCTATAAATAATGTGGTAGTTGTTTACCTGTCCGATATCGTCGAGACAGTTGAAGATGTATTTGCGCGCCTCCTTGCTCTTGATGCCAGTCTCCAGCTCGTGTTCCTCGGGGGTCTTCAGCCTCCAGAACGGGTACGTGCTGTCCACGTCGCGGTAGAAGAACTTTGCCGTCTTACTCGCGCTGCAATATACAAATGCACCTTAACATTACTACTGCACACAGTGTATTTTACAATGCACTCTTGTGGCTGCGTTTAGAATATACAAATTTATACAGATAAATAATATTTAAGCAAGTTTTTGTTTGTCATAACCAAGTTAACGGCTTTTCTCTTAATGCATATGAAAGTATATACGGTATTAACGTCAAAATACCAATTTAAAAAAATACCTGTCCGTATACCAGCAGGGCTCAAGCTAGTATATGAATAACTAACTGCCATTCATTGCATTCATAAGCCTTATTAGGCGGGAACATTAAAAAAAAATTAATGGACCTACCCTTATAACATCAACCATATGCCGGAGGATGCCCCGTTCAAATCGGTCTAGCAGTTTCAGTGATTAGCCGGAAAAAACAGACAATATTTTTTTCATTATAAATAGGTACTGTATTTACTTTCATATGCATTTAGTAAAAAGATTTTAATGAGGAATTTCAAACAGACACTCAAACTAAAATTACAATTTCTTGAAATATATTTATAGGAGTAACTTACTACCACTAATAAAAAAAAAAATTGTTATTGTTATACCTACGCAATACTGCGGGGCACAGCTAGCCCCACTCAAGTATAAATAATGTTATAAGTATGGTAATGACCTGTTGAGCATGTGTTCGGTGGGCAGCCCCTGCGTCTGCGAGATGTAGCGGATCTGGTCGTACTCCGAGGAGCCCGGGTACAGCGGCCAACCCAGGAACAGCTCAGCCACCACGCAGCCCAGCGACCACATGTCGATCGCCTCGCAGAACGCCAGGCCCAGGATTATTTCTGGTGCTCTGCAATGTTACAATTCATTGTTATATCTTCAAATGCCACAAGCTAGAGTATGGGTAGCCAGAAGCTTACTGCTCACCTACTATTCCCCCCTTTACTTATTACTCATATCTTCGTCTTCCACGTCTTTACTCAAAGCTGTCAGGATGAAATCGCTTTAGCGATAAGACAGCCTTTTGTTCCACACTTTCGTCATAATTTATTTTTGTATTGCAGGTTTATTTTTTTCTTTCTTCAGTTTATATAAATTTAGTTTAGATTATAAAATGCCTGTTACAAATGACATATTTGGGTATAAAACACTTGTTATTATACCCAAATATGTCATTACATTTTCTGTCACGAGGTATGAGTGCTGACTGCGCATGCATTTATTTGCGTCGCACCATACAGACAGACAAGAGACAGGCTCATAAAATGACTACTGCACATTCAAAGTCAGCGCTCGTAACTCATGATGGCACCTGTATCTTTATGATGTGAAATTTGCAGGTTTTCCAACATTGAGAATGGAGGTGAATATAGCGGCTCCGGACTTCAGAAAGTGTATTTCTTGTGTAACGAATTACTGCACAAGAGACATCAGAAAATAATCTTTTGTGTTATGTGTGAAATGGTATACCTGTAATATCTGCTCTGCAAGTATGTGTTGCAGACCGCCTTGCTGACGTGCGAGGCGCTGCCAAAGTCTATCACCTTCACGCGGTAGGGCTGGCGCGCCGGCTCCACCAACATTATGTTCTCTGGCTTTAGATCCGCGTGGATCAGCCCTAGTTGCTGTAAAATTAATTTAAAAGTAAATTAATAAAAGCTCAGTGTTATGACCGCGCAGCTAAAATTGTGGGGATACTGCGTATATTTTTAGGTATTAGATCGTTTAAGCAGTGCACATTAATGTCAAAGCTCAGAAATTCTTAATACTTAAATCGATGATGGTAGGCCCCCTGTACATAAGTCTTTAAATTTTATCTCGTACATATACAGGCTTCCTCACGATGATTGTTTCACCATAATGACCGTGATATTATCTCAGCACTTATGTTTTTAAAAACTCATGAATACAGATAATTTTATACTCTACCACCACTCAAAAGATTTATTTTCGATCAAAAAGGCAGACCGGTGTGTGCCAAGACAAAGTGGTTTATACTTTGATAATATCCACCCCATTTCACAATCAACTAATAACACTCAACATTACCCAATTTTGAACTTTAAAACGCATATGACAAGACTCACTTTCAACTTGAGCAGCGCCGTGAGCACCTGCTGCAATATAGGCCTGATGTACTTGAGAGGCAGGGGCGAGAACTTGTTCTGTTTGAGGAAATCGTAGAGGTTCTGTTCCAGCATCTCGAACACCAGGCACGTGTGCGACCGGTGCTGGAAGCACTCGTACGCACGGACGAAGTTGAACTCGTCCGCTGACTCTTGAGAGAGTCGCGATAGGATCGACACCTGGAAAAGAATTACATTATCATTAATTAAATTTAATTTAAATTTTATTTTTAAGATTATTTCGTGGTACTTAAATTATTCGCGGGTAAATAACTTGCTTGGCTATCTGATTTCTTTGCGACGAGGAATTAACACACGAATCGTTTCCCCTTGTTACAATGACCTACATATTTTGTTTAAGACAGTTAACATTCATAAATCAGAAATTTCATTATTCGTACCACTAATTAACTTTGAAATAAATCACACTGTTAACCAGCTGTGAACACAAATAATTGAACAGAAAACTGGCACATTTAAGCAGGAATTATTAAAATTATTGCCATCTGATACCTGAATAGGGCGTAATTTCCTTTTCCGAAAATCTTGTAACTCACAGAAATATCGCATAGGATGAAAGCATTATTAAGTCCTTTTAGAAAGTCGAGTCCCAAATTGGGTTTGTACCTTTGTCGCGATGAAGTTTCAAAAGACGCAAATTTACTATATTATGGACTATATATGATCAAATTCCCACAAGATACGTTAGAAAACATATATAATAGGATGAAAGTATTATTACATTGGAAAAGGAGTTCCAAATTGGGCATGTGTAGGTATTATATGCTCAAGTTCCCACGTAGTTACGTGAAACCGTTTGCACGCGAGTCTATAGTCATAAATAGCAAACGTGTCGTTAGTCAATCTTCAGGGCAGTTATCAGCTATTTAACGAGTATAATCACGTGCCATTTTAATACAATAGAAGACTAATTGAGATTCTTCACAATCAAAGATTCCTTGAAATACTCTGTAGAGCTATTTTCTTTGATTGTTTACGAGAGATCTACGAGAGAGTCGAAGAGACAAATACAGCTTTAGTTTTGAAATAAGGCATCAATCAGTATTGGACGAACAAAAACTCGGAAACCAAAAAAGCTTATCCTTTGTCTGCTTAGACTATTTTGGTCACACTGACGATAGGCAAAAAATCACAGTGGGCAATCGATTAAAGTGTTAGCCGAAAGCGATAGCTAGACCGAAAATTTGAAAATGTCTGTTAATGTTGAACGCTCCCGTGACGAAGATGTCGATGGAGAACAAGTAGTGACGGAGAGTACGTGCAAGACGTCGCAGAGAGAGAATTAAAATAAGGCATCATTAAAAAAGGTCATTATAATATGCATATTTTTCAAAAGAACAATAGCCGTGAATATAGGAAGTGATCTAGTTTTTGCATCATTAAAAATGTGATGCACATGTTGCGATACGAAACACGTGTTGACAAGTTGAATGGAAAAATGTGGCAGCTTCGTAGAATACACTAACGCTGTAGCGAGCGATACGTGTCGTTAAATCTGGGATAAAAGCCGAAATCTGGGCTAGAAGAGAACCACCAACTGCATATCTATACATTTATACATCTTATATTCATCTAGATCTATACATATAAATAGAATTGAAGCGTCTGTTTGTAATTCCAAAATGACAGATTTTCACGAAATATATAAGAAAGTATACTCGGTATTTACAATAAAAAGCTATTTTTATACTCTGTCTGTCTGTTAAACGGGTCTTAAACGAGTAAATAGCGTTAGCGTGACGTTACAAGGATAAAATAAAGTTATAAGAATAAATGGAAAAAATATTCCGAAAAATAAAGCGTTAAACGAAGTCTCCGTGAGTGAAGTCGCAGTGCACAGCTACTTAATCTAAAATAAAATATAACTGCGCATGTATTTATTCCAACCAAAGAAATACTAATGCACATTCAAGAACAGCGCTCAAAACTCGAGGCGGCACTTGTTCTTAAGTAACACCAAAAGATTCTTCCGATGACTAATTTATTTATTTATTTATTGCGTTTATGTTAGTTACATAAATATACAAAATAATCGTAATTATAATGATATCCTTAGCAAGCTAACATAAGCCCTGTTAGGGCACAGCAAACATAAGTGCAAAACATAATCTCTTTGGAACAGCATGAGAAATAATCTCACTAAACATACATTGCATCACATTCGGTAAATATACCTTTGAGTGCGTTATTATGACACGAAATTGAAGTGCCCTTTAGCTAACGAGGTCGGTATCATAAATAAAAGCAAGTGTCAATCGTGAGAACTTTATACTGCGATCAAAGGTTTTGTACGTGTGTGTATAGAGAACATACACTATGTATTGAGAGACAGGCACTCCCCACTCCGGTGGGTAAACAAAAACAAGCGTAACTCAGGGCTGCTACGTTGGCGCCGAGAATTATATCTTTCACTGTTAAATAATGCTGGGAAACTAAGCGTCATATATTAACTTCAAATACAGGTCCCGTCATAAGCCAAGAGCGCTTACCTTGAATGCGCAGTAGTCATTTTATGTGTCTCTGTCTATATATATGGCGCGAGGCGAATAAAAACATGCCCAGTATCCCCACTTTCCTCGCTGCGCGCTTATAACTCTTGACGGCAACTTTGCCTTATACAGCCCTATCATGACCTCTTATTACAATTATATATTGACAATGATTGAGACAGATGTATAAGACGCGTATAATATAAGTCTGTCACTGTCACACGGCCAAACTATCATGGCAGTCATACTTTATAAGGCCCCGGTTTGTTTTAGGTTGAACACCGAATAAAAATAAGAAAATTTAAAAGTACCTACAATTTGTGCATTAAACTTGATAGTGAGCTTGTAATGCCTTTATGAAGCCTATTGAATTACATTCATTTAATGGTACACCATGCATATTTTGTTGAAATAATGTTTTGGAGGTAACCCTATCGTCTTGGACTGGCTGGATCGTTGCCAGTCGTGGATAGACGCAGGGCGAGAGTACTTCTTGGAAAGCCAAGTTTTGGGGAAAATTTATACTGGAAATTCAATACTGAATGAGCAAAAACGAAATAATTAAGAATAAATAAATTTCCTAACATTTTTAGTGTAGTTAAATAAATTAAAATTAACTTCATTTAAATTATAAACATTTATTAAATGAAAGCATAATGAAAGCTATAATTAATAGTAAAAAAAAAGGCTTACACTTATTATGAACGTAGGAGACAATTAATACCGCATCGATTCGGAAACTAACAGAGTACCGACAAGAAAATCAGCCAATTGTTTTATAATTTCGCAGATTAAACCATTGTCAGCTATTAATCGTATAGCGAAGTACCTAAATAGAAAAAAAAAACCAACATACCTCAATCTGCCCCTGGCGTGCATAGCTGGGGTGGTTCTTGAGGATCTTGATGGCAACTATCTCGTTGGTGCCCTTCTTCCAGCACTTCACCACCTGGCCGAAAGTGCCGCGACCGAGGAACTCCAACACCTCGTACCTGGAACACACCATTTACACTTTAATACTTTGTTATTAAAGTCTAATTTACCTCGAGAGAGCACTTATTGTCTGCAGTTTTTTGTCACAGCTTTGCGGTGAAGGAAAACGTTAGTCTTCCGATACATACATAGTTTTACAAGTGATGTAGCAATAACAGCTTTACGGTGAAGGAAACCTACATACGTCTTACAAAAAAACCAACGACGTACAAGTATATGATTGCCTGACTTGGCTGTAAGGAAAACATCCAAAAAGTTTGCTATTAGACCTGCGCTTGCTTTCTTGCAAAGCCTTCAAGGAAGGCGTTTGCCTTAGTTATTAACCACTTCAAGTTTTAATCTACATTGCAATAAATTAATGACATGATCCTAAGTACCTATAGCTTAGATATATTTATTATGCAAGAGCCCCCGTACACAGACTGCTTGATACGGGCAGCTTCAAGCAGTTGAACATGACTGCTATTGCATTGCAGATGAGACTACTAGATCGGCCAGTGCAAAGTATAGGTTTTACACGTTCGAACGTCGTCGTTTGACGTTTTAAGCATTTTTGTATGGAGACGTAAAACTTCCTACACTCGCCGCTTGGGGCGCTTTTATTAGGAAAATACACAGGCGAAATGGTCAACGTTCAAACATCTAAAACCTATACTTGGGACACATAACACTAGTTTTCTATGCAGTCACAGCGTAATCGCGTAGTCCGTGTGTGAGAGCCCTAAGAGTAACCACCATACCTATTGGACGAGGAGTAGAGCACCTCGTGCTGCACCAGTTGGTAGTCTCCATCGCCACCACAGCCGGAGCCTGTGACACGTCCGCGATGCATCACGAAGCGCGCACCAAACAACCGCATGTACACATATTACACATACACACATTAGTTACTGTTATATTTGAACAACTATACACAGATAACATTGGGGAGTAGTTCTAGCTAAAATTACGCGCCTTTACACGATCAAACACTGAATGGGTAAAATTGAATGAGGAGAGCGTAGTTTTAGCTTAGACAACCTCCACAGACATCCCACCTTAAATGTAAAATCTATCTAGCATCCTAATGAATGAATATTGACTGAATATTCCTTGAGAAAGTTCCCATATGTGGAACTTTATATTTTCATTCCCAGAGGGTTGAATTTAGCCGATGCCTTTTATTAGACTAATCTATCATACTCAGTTTGATAAATAGTAACATTTAGCATTGCACATAGAGGCGCCTTTAATAACTAAATACTAGTAGTTCATTTAAATGTTCATGTATAAAGCCAAGTGCTAACTGTTCGCGAACATTGGAACTACTTAAGTTATCACTGCTATAATATTTGATTCGAATAACCTTTACGTGTTATCAATTCATTGTCAATTCATTACATTATGAAATTATAGACTGAAACGTCAATGGAACGTCTTGTAAATCAAAACTCTATCATAATATTATGAAGACATTATCAAACTATTCTGATAACTGTTGAAGGAACTTTCTTATTTGGGATTAGCACAATACTGTTCATTTTGCGATAAAATCTTAAATCTGAAATCAATATAAATAACTGATGGTCATAAACATAACATTCATGATTATATTTATGTAGTACTAGCTGTGCCCCGCGGTTTCACCCGCGTATATTTAGTTTCATCCTTATGGTCGCGGAAACCTAATATTTTTTATAAATAAAAGGTAGCCTATGTCCTTTCTCAGGGTCTAAAGATTGTCTGTGCCAAATTTCATCAAAATCGGTTGAGAGGATTAAGCGGGAAAGCGTAACAGACAGACAGAGTTACTTTCGCATTTATAATATTAGTAGGGATAACTGGCAATTGCAGCCTTGAATCAGTTATCAATTAAATAGAAGTTATGAAGTCTAGTATCAGAGTATAGTATCAGAAGCGAGTTGCTATTCTTAATTATATTTAAATGTATGCCTTGTATATTTCGAATCTTAATTCTTAATTAGTGCAGATAGCGAAGTTGACAACAATTATTTACTCATTATTTTTAGTTAATTAACTTTCTTCTGTAACTTTTTTAGATATTTCAAAGAATATTATTTTATTTAAATTATTTGTATCATGAAATCTTAATCAATAGTTCTTCTAATATATTGACGACTTCATAATGTCATTGGAAAATATGAATTAAAATATATTATCTTAGCTTAAACGAAGCAGTATTAACGAGGAATCCATACATACATATTCCAACGGATAACTTAAAATTGCTAGTTAGTGAACAAATAATTATGATTTTATATTGACCATAAATACAAAGACATAGAATCGAATTTTCTCTGCAACGGTATAATGTCCATGGAAAATGTATGTGGTTAAAGATAGAACAGTGCATGAAATTTCAAACAACTACAGGTTGCCCTGCAACTCCAGTTGCTACCTCCTGATTGGTTGGTTGAATTTTTATACAATTGTCCAATAGATGCGACTGATGAGAACATACTGTTAGCACGTAGCTCTCATCAGACGCTTTGGTTAGTGTTATATGCTAAAGTATTGGTGAATGTGTAATATTGTGCAACTACCGAATGTCACGCGGTTTCACCCGCGTAGTTCCCGTTCCCGTGGGCGTACGGAGATAAAATATAACCTATATGAATCAGTGATAATGTAGCATTCATATAGTGAAAGCCAGTCCAGTACTTTTTCAGCCTATTCGTTACAAACATACTTACATACAAATATTTCATTTTTGTAATATTAGTATAGATTGGTGGTCTCTGCCTACCCCCATGGGATACAGGCGTGAGCATATGTATGTGTGTATGTGTAATATTAAGTAGAATTATATTTGGATATCCAGAAAGAATGAAACATAAGTGTCTGCTTGCGCAAGACGATTTTTTATTTAAACAGTAAATGGTATTATAATTTTGCCCAGTATTAAACACACACGATTATGCGTATTTATAATGCGAAGCAGAACCTAACATTTAAATATTTATTGATAATTTATTCAACACTTAACTACAATTTATAATTATAGAATCGTTTAAATTCATTCAAACTACTAAGACTACTACTATATAAACAGAATTTCTAATGTCGTATTAGCCTCCATTTGGACAAACCATAAAACTGTGATAAATGACTAACAAATAAGTATATTGAAACCCATTCTGGCTCACCGCGGTTTCACTCGGATGGCGGTGATTTTTAAATAATCCAACATCATAACAGAAAAACATTGGAATCATCTATACTAATATTATAAAGAGGAAAGGTTTGTATGTATGTTTGTAACGAATTGGCTACGAAAAGTACTAGACCGACCTAAAAAATATTTCACCACATGAATAATGCTACACTATCACTGATTAATATATGCTATATAGTTGAATTATAAGTCAGCGTGGGCGAAGTTTTGGATTGTTTGTGTGTGTATGGGTGTGTGTGTGGTGTGCATGGGTGTGTGTGTGGTGTGCATGGGTGTGTGTGTGGTGTGCATGGGTGTGTGTATGCGTGTGCGTGCGTGTGCGTGTGTGTGTGTGCGTTATATAGGAGGTAACAACAATTGGGTACATTACGTTTGTGGTTACCTTGCGGCTGGGGCGGGTGGTTGGCCCCGCCCGCAGCCAGCTGCTTGCTGTGCGCCGTCGTCGTAACGGCCTGCGCCGGCCGGAGCCGCGCTGCGCCCCCCGCGCCGCCCGCGCCGCCGCCGCCGCAACCAGCGCGACGCTGCTCGATGCTATCTCCGACACTGCACAATACAAATTACTCATATTAATGACACTACGAACATGGAACACTATTTGTCACGTTTTACAGTCGGCTCTAGTTTTACACATGATCTCCTCACGTATCTAACTAACACTACTGTGTGTTAAAGAATATTTTTCTTCATTTTTCAGGTTTGCAAGTTAAATAATTTAGATGCTAAATGCATATGAAAGTACTATACGGTACTGACATAGAAAAACCATTTTTTTTTAAAATGTCTCTGTCTGTCTGTCTGTCTATTTGTTCCGGGTAATCTCCGAAACGGCTGGACCGATTTTAACGGGACTTTCGCAGGTAGCTGATGTTTCAAGGAGTAACTAAGGCTACTTTTATTTCTTAAAAATATTAGGGTTCCGCGACAATAAGGATGAAACTAAATCTACGCGGGTGAAACCGCAGGGCACAGCTAGTTTTGGCATATAATTTGAATATGCCAACAGCCACAACAGTGACTAATAAAGCGTCTGTTGCTGCCTCATAAGTGTTTAAAAAATATTTTTAGACTTATTATGATGTATCAAATATTTACTCGACGTTCAAGAAAGGAGGGAAACTATCAGGCGATTGGGACCGCGGTTCCAGTTCTTAGTCGTTTCAATCGCCTTTATCCTCAGGAAAAAACAAAATTGCTTTTGTGTCTAGCTTTGATCACATGTGGCCTTTAATTGTGACATGAAGCAACTGTCATATGATATAACGATCATTATGTTAATACTGCATTATGCATAAGGATATACATTTTATTTAAGTACCACATTATAAAGACGTATAATATAATGAAGTTGTTAGGAGTGTTCGCTCGAGTTAAATATCCAAGTTGAACGACCCCGTTACGTCAGGTCGGAGTGACCTCAACTAATAGCCCAAACCCAACATTACAATAAGTATTTGTTTTTCTGGTTTTCTTTAACATCTTATTATAATATAGCTTAGCGTCTAAGTACTGCAAAACAGACTACATATTCATATATAACATATTCTAACCAATACAATATGTAGATCCCGTAACAAGTTATGAGCTCTCAGCGAAAATAGTGGAGGTAACTGCGCATTCTATTCGCATTGCGCCATACAGACAGACAGAGACAGAATCATAAATAGACTACTGCGCATTTAAGGTCAGCGCTCATAATTCGTGACGGCACCTGTAAAGTGTTGGTGCAATTTGGGCTATCTCGATCAGTAATCGAAAATTGTTAATGTAATGTTAATCACAAATATACTATCACAAAACACCTACTGCAGTTTAGATCGCGATGGATACTTCATTAACAATGACAATAATGATATTACGATATGACGCGAACCCAAATAGTAAAAGTTAAATTGCATGTAAATAAATGTAAATAACTATTTATAATTGATAAACAGGTTGTGTTAACCTCTAATATTATCTCTTTGACATTTTGCACTTGGCAAGGAATTAAATTACATTTATTGACAATTCATATAATAACTTTCCTCCATAACTTTACTGAATGTAATTACAGAATGATCTCATAATCATAGAAAATAAGAGCATTCTCAAACTCTGATTACTTTCAAAGAAAACTAAATATTTTTTTTATGTTGTTGCAAAAAGTTCCCGTTAGAAAAAAGTCCGAACACTTTTGCCTGCTCCTGCGCATTCCACGGTCCCTTCCCCACCTGTGCTAGTATTATTATTACACCAGATTATAAATGTATTTTTGTGCAGGTACCTAATTCACTCTTAGAAACTGAATAATTAAGAAATATTTATATGAACACAATGTAAATAAATCTAAACTAATTAAGTCTTTTTCAAAAGAATGCAGTTAAAGCGGTGGAAATTATTTCTGTAGTATTAGTAAAGTAGAAACAATTAGTTTTATGATGTATGACGTCAATAAAGAACTTATAGAGCGACAAGTCTAATCATAGTATTGGAATGGAGTTTTAAGTTAGCATCATGATATGTTTTTAATAGTTATATTTGAACTATTACTAGAATAGTAACTTACGCCTCCTCCAAATCGAATTCCTCGTAATCCTCGCACTCAAACTTTAGCCTAGGTATGGATAGATCCATAATAAACAAACTAACACTAAGCACACACACTTTAATACACTGTACAGGTAACCACAGATATCATAAACAGTCTAGGATCACTGATTTGAATACTAAATTGCATTTGTGTGGTCTTTTCGACCGTCGTATGCGTGCGCGCATCGTTAGGGACTAGGGGTGCAATGGCGGGTTGGCTTGGCGAGGGGTGACGAGGGGTGGCGAGGGGTGACGTAGTGGGGTGCCAGGTAGCTAGGGTCGTGCGACTAGAGCACACCCCGACGTTCTCCGTATTGCGACTCCATTCAATAATAAGAACAAGAACTCGTATGCGTGCTCGGGTTGTGGGAAAGTGAATGAGTTGTTTGCTTGTTTTCAATATTAGATGTTGACGCTTCGGAATTGTTTTGGTCAACTGTTCAGTTGTGTTACTGCCTTGTTGTTAGTTGTACCGACCTGCAGTCATCATGCCGACGGGATTCAACTAGTATATTTACTATCACATATACACTACCGAGGGCGGTTGAAAATAAAATGATTTATTCAGTTTGGGCCCTGGTAAGGCACTTATGAACGTTGAAAATTTACCATCAGTTCGGCAACTAGCCTTCTGAGAAGAACCGGCAAGAAACTAAGGCAGGCGTCATGATCATTTTATCAATACGATACAATAAATGTTCAAATTACATATAGTTATCTTCTACAATTTATACAGGCGGTAGGTATTCGCTACTGACGCACGAGTTAACTATACGCAGATTAGATAAAATAACACTAGCTGGGTTGGATTATAGTTAATCATTGATGAAACAGTTAACATATTGTTTATTGCCAATATGAACAATACTTCCTAGCTTAATAAACTATTCTAGTTTGAACGTCGTATTCGGTCGGCGGCAGGCTGGGAGTTAGTGGGAGCAAACTTCGTAATCGGAATATACGTATTTATAAAACAGTAATTAAATAATAAATAAGTAAAAAACCTTTTAAAATAATTGCAAGAATAAAGATCATAATTTTTAGACGGAAATGTTAAATTTGATGAGACGATTGACCTACAATATTCCTTTTCCGTAAATTGTTATAAAATGCAAGACTTTGCACTTCTGCATAAGAAGTTAATAATAACAAAATAATGGTAAACTAGTGAGATCAAACAAAATAAAGATGTAAATATAGGCACAAGTTACTTGCGTTGACTTTGAATGCGCTCAGTAGTCATTTTTGAGTCTTTTATGGAGAAAGCGCCAACAAATATATGAGCAGCGCAGTTATCCCCAGGATCTGGGCGCTTATAACTCGAGACGGCACCTTTAGATATACTTAAGTACTAGAAAAGAAAATAAAATAAAAAATAAGTACATATGCTATACTGACGTGGCGTCGCGGCAACAGGGTCTGGCACAGAGCACGGTCGGTGCTGCAAGCGGCGCGGCCGGCGAGGACCGCTCCGCATCGCACGCGCGACTCGGCACGGCGGGCGCAGCGCTGCTGCCCGGCCCGACGTCACCCCACCACTTGTTCTGATGGACATAATAAAACATAACATAAGCTCTTATATTCAAACACATTGCAAATCTGATATTGTAATTTTTAAGGCTCCGTACCTTAATGGGAAAAAATAATCACTTTGAAGTCAATCAACCTTTGTCACAGTAACGTGGGGTTACCCCCTCGTGTATGTAAATCATAGTTTAAACCAAGACTAGACCAAACTTTGACTAAAACAATATCCATCCCTTTTGAAATCCAAATCATAAAATGAAACGGTAATGACATTTTCTTAATAAGACGCTATACGTTTTAATTTTCTTCCTGAATAGGTCTTCGGTCCATAATCTCTTGAAACCTAGAAAGAAATCTTACTCCTAATCAATGCAATCAAGGGCTTTTACGTCGCAAATGTTTACTGACAATATGTAAATAAGGTGCTATTTGTAGGTCTGCGTGTGACTAGAAATTTTAGATGTTATAAACTAAGTTTCATCAAACAGGCTAAGAGCTCGCTTAATGGTAAGAAGATACTCTTAACCAGTGGGCTGGATGTCACTTAGGCTCTGAATAATTAACTTGACATAATGCCGCATTCATTTTGCCTTTAACTCCTAACGTCGAATAGAAAATTATCATCTAATCAGCTAAATCCATTTTACTATCTACAAAGCTCAGTAAACAAAAGCTTGCCGATAGCTAGTAATTGCGGTTGAATGACACTTCTTAGGCTTTGACTAATCAAGCGTGACATAATGGCAGTTAGTCTTAAACTCTTATCATTGAATAAAAAAATGCTATTTGTTATCTAAAGCCAGCAAAATTTTGTTTTGCCTAGATACAAAGCTTAGTAGCCGAAAGCTTGCCGACAACGACTCTTTGTGGCTGAATATTACTTCTTAGGCTTTGACGACATAATGGCAATTACTCTTAAACTCCTATCGTTGAATAAAAAAAATGTTGTTTGTTATCAAAAAAACAGCAACATTTTATTTCTCCTAAATACGAAGCACAGTAAACAAAAGCCTGCCGATAGCGAGTCTTATCTAAGCCCGGCATCACATTTGTCCAATATTTGTTTGGAGAAGATTACAAATCTTCAATGGGGTAGAAAATTGTTATTGTAAACTACTCGGGTACGCTTCATCTAGTCGCCAGCAATTTCTTGCGCCACTAAATATGAAATGTGTGAACGGTATACACAATATTGATATTTTTCGGGTGTAAAATTCGGTGAGTGACGTTATCAGACATAATAAATTGTTGTATATATATTACCAACTGGTATAGAACAGACAGAGCTTCTATATTTGTGACTTTGTAAATTCTAAGCCCTCTTATAAAATAGAAATTGAGACACATTTTCTATTTTGTAAGAGAGCTCAGAATTTACAATCCATCACATTTCACAGTAGGTAAAACAATTTCAAGATATGATTGATGTGGTAAATGTTTCCCAAAGAGTTTATCAATCGCTGTGTTGCGATACAAGAGTTCCACATTGTCACATTATCAATCATTTATGGTTTTGTGGTCTTATAGTAAAATTGAATATTAAAAAATATTATATCAAAAATGTATGTTTCAGATAACTTAACAATTACGGCAATCGTTCTATTGCCATATTTTTTCTGCTGTATTACTTAGGGGTATGAAAAATAGATACTAGCTGATTCTCAGGCATACAAAATTTCATACAAATCGGTCCAGTCGTTTCGGAGTTGTTTGGCAACAAACACCGCGACAACATTATTTTATATACCTATGTAGTAGATAACCACTGCAGTGTCAGTATATTCAAGAACCAACGAACACATTTCACATTTAGTTCAATCCTCTGGACGCCATTAGTTAGTCGTCTACAGCAGAGCACTCGACATATAACATAATATGTCTTACATATAACATGTCGTTGATATTAAAAATAAGTTTTCTTTGGATTGAATTCTTTATCAAATACAATTCTCAAAACGTATAAATAATTCTACATTCATCTCTGAACTATAGAGCGCTATGCAAGAATAGTCACGTTTTCATAATAAAAGCGGCAGACACAATCACGTCTACAATGCTTTACAAAACGAATCTTACCGCCCGTAGCATTAAGGTCAGTATTAAAATAATAGATAAAATCATCAAATTTTCATGATTCTAGACAGTACACTAATGATTTGGTTTTGGTACTTCAAAAGTCTTATTTAATCAGACTTTTTCGTTTTGTTTGTTTTTTTGTAAGAGTTAATGTTCGAAACAATACGATTTAAAAAACCTTGCAGATATTTAGATTGGAGTGGACATAGGCTTATTATTAACCACACAGGCATAGACACGGGAGATAAGTAGAAAACTTGGCCCGAATCAGTGTCTCTCGGGATCGTTCCAAGAAGGCTAGCAGCTTTGCCACGTTGAATAGCAATACTGATTCTCGGAGCGAGAAAAGTCTTTTACGATGTTAATATGAAAAAGAATCCGAATGGTTTTTATCATCTTTGATGAGTGTATCTATTCATATTAATATATGTATTGCATATAGTTACTTCTAACAATTCAATAGTAACCACTGCCACGCCATCGGTAAAGCAAACATGTGAATGATATGGAACAATACTCATTATCAGTTGAACGCGTCTGTTATCAGTGTATTCAAGTATTGTCATGGGACAATGGTAAAATGTACGATGCATGAATGTACTAAAGAGTTATTCTCTTTTTGGCAACAATCATTGCTCTGAGTCAAAATTAGAATATTAGAAAATAATATAAAAATAAATAATAATACAAAATTAGAAAATAGAAATTTACAAAGAAATTACGTAGTTAACCAAAATTGTTGATGTCTATGCGTTCCCAGTTTCCACACTAATAGGGTAGGCGACGGCATGATGCTCATAGTGTATTAGATTTGAAAGTAACTTTTCACCGCATGGTATATGGGTTCATTATTCATACTAAATATTGTTGAAAAATATTAAATTCGCCTAAAACTAAAAACTTTTAATCTATCAACATAATGAATAAGAAATATTATTTATTAAGTTGGCACCCAATACCAACCGGACCTCATAAAATCGTCACAAAAGAA
This sequence comes from Watsonalla cultraria, assembly GCA_964035505.1. Taxonomy (NCBI): domain Eukaryota; kingdom Metazoa; phylum Arthropoda; class Insecta; order Lepidoptera; family Drepanidae; genus Watsonalla; species Watsonalla cultraria. Next base: position 3,950,313 of record OZ037732.1, on the reverse strand, counting down.
AGATGCCGAGGAATTAAGATCCTCCCGTTTTTTCAAGATGATAAAGCTAAAAATGATCAGAGATTCAAACGTTAATAATGTAAAAACAGACGAAATAGGGGAACGTACCTACTCACCTGATTACCATCGGCCACATGGTGAACTCCAGCCAAGGTATAAAAGATCGCAATCTTGATCAAGAATGCGAAAACTACTATTCTAATTGCACTAGATACTTGTTCAGAATAACATTATAAAAGGAAATCAAAGAAGCATATAAAAGTTTTAAAAAAAATACGTTAACAATCTCATATTTCTCTAACTCAAACGTTATAATTCACTTCATTTTTCAAATGCATCACTACTATGGACTAACGCAATGTAAGGAATTCACTATTCAAAAGAACCGGCCACATCCAACGTGAAGCCTTTTTATAACCTACCCTCCTAAATTTTAAAAGCGGAAATTACGTACGTTCGGAGATCACGACGAATTAGAGTTGCCATTATTAAATTAGTAATTTCTTCCAATTACGAAAATTATAATAAATTATATTTGAATATTTTACCAATATTAATAACTATGTATGACACAAGTAAACAACTTATATGTTTGGAAGCCAGTGTACTGCAGTCTGTAATAAACCAATTAACCTTAATTAGCTAACGAACACAGTAATAATTACTTCGACTGAGATATGACACCCGGCTTTAAATGTAAGTACAAGTAACAATAGAGCACTAATAACTTACAGTTGATTGTTTACCTTAGCCTTCCATGTAATAACAAATTAGTTTGGACTAAACAAAAGTTAATTATGTAAGTACGTACATTATTTTCTCTTCTAACTACAACTAGCTAAAATCCATGACGATACCAACATACTATGCTCACTGCTCACGCCTGTATTCCCAAAAGGGCAGAGGCATACTCATCGTAGACCCACATTTCAAGAGTTATATTTAAGTCCCATGGAACGAGGCAAGACTTTAACCGGGCACTAATCCAGACCCCGGGCTGCCAGTGTGAAACAACATATTTTTCACATTACCACAGCGCCATTCTGTCTACCGATTATAACGGTTCAGCCACATGCCCCTATGAGACAAGTAAACCAACACTCAATATCTACAGTTAAATGCATACATATAGATAACCTGCCCTGCGAGCTGTGTGACCTGTAGCCCGATTCAAGTAATGAAAACCGTAACGATATCGTAGCGACTTAGTCGTTGACGGTGTTTTCGTATGCATCATCTATACAGATAAATAAAATTGAAGTGTCTGTTCGTAATTCCAAATTAACAGCTTTTCACTTAATGTATAAACATTTTTTTCTCTATCAGTCTGTTTGGATCCGGGTAATGTCCGATACGGCTAGACCGTTTTCAACGGGACTCACTGGCAGGTAGCTGGTGCTACAAGGAGTAACTTAGGCTACTAATATTTTAAAATAAATACATAAGGGTTAAGTCTACGCGAGTAAAACCTCGAGGTACAGCTAGTATCAAGTAAAAACGGAACGGCTCAGTCGTCGTCGAGAAAATGTCCTATTGAGTTTAAATACTATCGAACTACCACATTGGGAGAGGATTTCGATCGAATGACTTCAATCGTTCAGCATTTCGATCATCTGTTTTACGTGAATCGGGGCACTGACCAACCCAACGTCATAAGCACAGGCCATAATGCTAACAGCAAATAGACGCTAGCGCTTAATACGTGGGAACATTTTCTAGTCGCACGGAACGATTTTGTAAAAAAAATATTCTTAAAGTGACAGTGGCAACTTACATCTATTAATCATTTCTAAACTGAGAGCTTCAGACATAACACGACCCGAGGTAGATAAGTTTGGTAAAAATAGCAAACATTCTAAGAAGATATTAACAATTTCGCGTGAATATGATGAATGGGTATTATGAAGAATCGTTTAAGTTCTAATGATTTACAAATACACTAAGTCTAATGTAAAATTGTGATTAAATGATTTTAGTGACACTAATTAGGACCAGCAATGGACTCACAAGCATCATTACAGTTTAATCCAATTACAATAGTCTGATCCAATTACAATTTGATTCATTCTTTCTGCAAACAACTGCTAATTAGCAAAAAAATATCGCTCTATCGTTATTTACCAACATTTATTTAATGATTAAGGTAAGTGACTACAGGTATAACTAGTCATATTGATTTATCAAATTAAATATAGATGAACAGATATTTATGGCCCAAGGAAATCATTAAACCTTTGTATCCACAACGCGTGAATTATCTCCAACTAGCTGTGCCCCGCGGTTTCACCCGCGTAGATTTAGTTTCTTCCTGTCGCGGAACCCTAATATTTTTAATAAATAAAAGTAGCTTAAGTTACTCCTTGAAACATCAGCTACCTGCCAGTGAAAGTCCCGTCAAAATCGGTCCAGCCGTTTCAGAGATTACCCGGAACAAACAGACAGACAGACAGACAGACAGAGAAAATTTTTAAAACTTGGTTTTTTGCTGTCAGTAGCGTGTATACTTTTTATATGCATTTAGTGAAATGCTGTTATTTTGGAATTACAAACAGACACTTCAATTTCATTTATCTGTATAGATTCGAGTAACCTTATAAATAAATAAAATAAATTCTACTTTAATTAAAAAACAATAAGTAGAAGTTTAAAAAGGAGGTCAGTCTAACCTCGTAGTTTTAGATTGATTAGATTGCCTAGCTTCTAAAGGCACAGGTCGATCGAAGAAAATGCATAATGAATTACGCACAAGCACGCTACCAGCCCACCTGTTTCTACTTAGACATAATGATGACCGTTATGTCCTGTTTATAGACGAAGGAAAACGTTATTGATTACTAGAATATATATACACTACTTATACAGGCGAATAGCGATGCAACATTCTAGGATTCGTTGGGACTATTTCAAAACGATACAAACAGCGAGCAGCAAACAAAATCTTTTACTTAAGATATAACAATTATTATTAAAAACATATACGCTCTACCATAGTAAATCTGAGAAAAATAATAAGCCTTTAAACAATTTTTGATTTTGATTTAAGTCAAAAACATATATACTCGTATATAGCTTAACGAAACCAATTGATAAAGGTTTAGTAATTTTTCGCTTACAACTTGCAATTAAGCTAGTGTCAATATATTGCAAAAAAATAGATGTTTATAATAGTAGTTGTCATGCAATTAACGTGTCCTGAAATTCATTAATGCACAGCGAAAGCGCTGATGCATGACAACGACTTTCAGTTTTAATGTGGCGTCTTGGAATCTCACCGTAGCGATATGCGCAGCGGTCAGCTAGTAATGGACGCAATCGGTGCAAATAATTCCAAGCAAATTAAAACGCACACAACAAACAAAAAGTGCAAACTAGCTACAATAAGATAATCTTGTGATAAAGGTCACGTTTTATATTCTGCAATAGGTAAGCATGCATTGGATTAATTCAAATTAATTCATATCAGACCCTATTAAGGCACATATGAAATGAACTTCTAAGAATTACCACTACAAAACCAAGAAATGCTTTTGCCACCATTTCTCAAACTTACCCAATGAATTAAGACATTTCACGATCATAACCAACATTTTTATCCTGGAGGTCTACTCTCTTTCTCCGAAAACGAAACTTCACAAACGAACGATAATTAAACGTAGTTTCAGTATCGCTTTGCTTTATCACATTCAAATTTTCGTTCGTTTAATACTTGTGTCAAAGTAGGATTAAAATACATAAATGTCTTTAAAATACATGAATTTTCTAGCAGTCCGCGTTCGGACGTAATTTTATAACGAATAAGATCCGTGGTAGGAACTTTGCGAACTATCGGCCGACGCTTCGTTTTTCGGAGAAAGCGAGTAGGCCCCCTGTTTGTAGTATTAATCGCAAAAAACATCTAAATGTCTTATTGTAATCGGAGGAGAAAAACAGTACATAATGTCCTCAATTTGTAGTTAAATATCACGATTACTAGTAATCATACTTCTTTGAGTAATTATTTCAGTGATGATACCAGCTAATTACGGACCACAAAGCATTTGGAAAGGTTAGTAAATAATTTGTTTGCTGCATATACTCTGTATACTCATACTCAAATTGAAATAGTGTCCAGTCAGTAACCTATGGATAGCAATACCTAGCCCCTACAGATTTGAGAAAATGTCCTCGTTGTGATATCTACCCGCTGTCTGACTCCATTTTGTGGATAAATAAGTTGTCAGCCTAACCTTTCACTGGAAAGATTTTGTTGAAATAGGACATACGAAACCGTAATAACGAAGCCGTGGGTACAAGTTAGTGGTAACTAATACTGAAGTAATAACGAACAATAAACCCATACAATAATCATTACAAAACGTTTGTCGAAGGTCTTTTATCAACTCGCATAGTGGGCAAGAGAGAGATCGTAATATCGTACACTCACCATTCTAGTTCGTGAACGAGTCAAACTAGAAACAAGGGCCACATCCGCTAGCGGTCACGAGAAGTTCCACAATATTAATAAGCTAACTATAACCACTAAGTACTATTCGACTGCATTCAAATCATATGAACCGACTGACAGGCGGATTTGAAATACTAACGCTACGAAAATCGATTGTGTGAAATATGGAACAAGGAAATAAGTTTATAAATGCGCGCTTGCTTGACTAAACCAAGATATCGAAATTCCCAAAACTGGTAATTGTCAAAAAGTGAACAGTTCCGCTGAATGCACAATTTCATGAATACATTTTCAAAGCAAAAATCATTGTAATCGTTCGAATCAAAACGAATTACAAAGAAAATTATTTTCATTGCCCCAGACGATAATCAGAAATTGGGTACGTTATTGTTTCGATGCGACGGAATGATTGGCAAGCGATTAACTCTTGCCGAAGATAATTAATCACGATAATTATTTAACTCTCGAGATCTGGGAGTCGATTAAAAAGCTGTTTGAAACCAGTCCAAGCCAAAGTATTACAAATCGAATGTCATTTATAACGCCATAGGTCTGAACTTGTTTTAGTTGGAGTTGCAAAAGAGTGTTCTTGTTACATATAACCTCATCATGATTAGAGTATGATCTACATACATACTCTAATCTACATGTTCTTCTATTTCAGGCTCCATATCGACATTAAGGTTTTAAATTATTTTCTGCAACAGCGCTCAATCGCTTAGAACTCCTATCTCAGGTCGCGAGTGAACCATGTCAAGGATCGGTGGCGTGCCATCCACCTAGCTTGGCAACAGAGTCGTGTTTAGAAAGACTTGACTCTAAAGGAGTCTACCTGACCCCATATTCACATTACGACTATACGACGCCGCGCCGCGCCGCGCTGCGCCAGAGCTCTATCAACTCTGTGCGCCATAACTTGCTTCGGTATATACGCGACTTCATTACTATTAGTGGCTAGAGCTAAATGCTAAATGGTCATTGTTTCAGGTCGTTATTTAAAGTACTACCATACTATTCTTTCTGTATACTACCATTTTTCATCACACTTTTTTATTTGCAACCTTTTTTAGAGTAACTAGAAATTTATTACAGCAACGTCGTATAACTATTATTCGATTCATTAAAAATGATCATGGGGCAACCGTCTTCAGCAGGTTAAGTACTTATTGTTTGTTTGTTTCACATAGCAGACCTCAAGGGCCGGATGACGACGAATCTTCGCGCAGATAACGCAATGGCTGCCGCCCGACGGAAATAAGAACCCCACCCCGCGTCTATTCAACAACAGTTTACGGAACTCTAAGTCTTATCGCCTTGGATGCAAAGGTTTTGACGGAGGTAAATATAATTTTGCTATGACATGTAATTTCCTACTTGGAATGGGCGTATAAACTGAAGTCAAATGTGGATGCTGACTTGGATTATCAAGATTAAACACAACATCGTCAGACCATAATGTGAAGCATTATTTAGAATTCCTCTAAAATGCTAATTGGCTTTTTAGCAATCAGGAATCCACCTTGAATGATGTTTTTATTCGTGTAAAAGTTGCGAAGAAACAGATAGAAATAACTCTAACAAGCTCAATATCAGTATCAAGTTAATAATTAATATTAATGTGTATTTCGCAGAACCCTGAAACAAATTGTATATTTAGATAAAATGTTTGTCAAATCCGTTGACAATATTCGTACGCTTCAGTTAAACGAATGGATTTGAACAACGTGTCACAAACAAGGTAGGAACGAAGCCCTGTGTTACGTAGGGACCACCTCCTGAGTATTGTTCGCTAGAAGCCTGCCTGCATACGACACGAGGACGGAACGACCCACTTCCACCGACAGACAGACAAGATGATTGAGGTTACGTGGATAGACTCGCATTGCCTACTATTTATTATGAATAATACGGTAAATACAAGGTTACATAATATGACGCCTGTATTCCCCGAAGAGGTAGTCCGAAATGTACTTATAATACACCCACATTTCGCAAGTTATGTTTTAGTCTCATGTAAAAGATAGGGGGTGAGCCTATTGCTAACCGGACACTTATCCAGACTCCAGGCTGTTACTGGAAAAATAGAGATGAGAGAACCCAATAACACATTGTCCAATCTGGGTGCAGAAACCTCGTGTCCGCAGTAGCGTTTGCGATGACTAGACGTGGCAGTTCAAATAAAAACTTAACAAACATAAGCCATGTTACAGGAAATCCAATAGATGGCACTGGATAGAGAAAATTACATCAGATGTGAGATTGACTCTACATTGTAAATTCATGATGAATACAAACATCATGGTACTTCGGTGGCTCCAAAATAAATAAATATTTTTGCTGGCCTATAAAAATGTTTCAACCTAAAACTATGACCACATATCTTTGAAGTTGCTATAGACTGTAGTACAAATTTTCAAAAACAAAATCTATTCTTTGTAACAGTACTTTGGATCACACGGCGTCAAACGTAAATGTCATAACATAAACAGCAATAAAAAGCATATCTGTAGTTTGTACTGACCTTGATGAATCAGCCGTTTTTTATCAACACCAAGCCCGAATCATGCCAATGTCGCATTGCATCATACATAACACTAATCATTTCTATAAAAACCATGAACTTTACTCGTATACAAACAAATTAACAATGGCCTGCACTCCAAGCACAATTTGTTTATTTAATAAACACCATCTCATTCTAATATGAGCACGTTCTTTACATGTCCAAAATTAAATGCATTTCGAAAGCGCTTACTCATAAGAAATTATTTCTGGATTGGAGCCACATATAGCCATTAGAAATATGCAAAGTGTCTACCGTACTTCTCTTCCTACATATAAATGTATTTCTGAACGCGACTTGCGTTAGTCATCATAACATCGAAGTGCTTACCACATATAAGGGCAACAGTCCAAAAACATTGTGACTTACCGTTCGGGAAATACGAGAAGGTATCGATCTTATTCGATTACCGACTTATACCGACCTTACCTACCATTGATTATTATGATTTGTTAAGATTGCTTGATATACATTGAAGCGCGTAAATAATCAGACGGACTGAGAACTGTTTTATTTTATTTTTATTTTTAATGCTACTTCCGTACATACTTTCATATGCAAAAAGACACTTCAATTTTATTAAACTGTACAGATATAAACAAGAAACATTACTCTCCCCTTTATTATCCGTACAGTGGTTCTAAAGCCAGTTGTAAAGGGCTATTGGAGATGAGGTATCTTTATCATTTGGTGAATATGGGTATGCTTTAAATATCTTCATCAAATTGACTCACCGGTGTGGCGGCACGTTGGTGGAAACATAACACAGAATTGGAAAATCGACAGCACTCACGTCAGCGACGTAGGCCGCGCATACATAAATAAGTAGCCTGGACTTGTTTCAATCCTAATGAGAAATTCACTTATAACGGATGGACTCGGAATCTGTTTTACCTGAGACACTAATCCCAAAATGTAACGCTTCGAAAAGTATAAAAAATACTGGAAAAAGCAAAATTTTGCTAAGTGATGTCGCCTTTTTAAAAAATACTGGAAAAAGCAAACCACTTTGGATTATCCTTCAACCCAGTTTTTCGTGTCATTGCGTCACCTTCACCGGAGTGCCAGTTGAGTTTAAGTGCAATCCTTAACCTACTTTCCAGCATCTACGCTATTACACCATTAAATGCATTGAGATTTTAATCTGCAACTCAGATGCTACACAAATCCTCGGTGTAAAGGTATACAATAAACACTGAATATCTTCGCCCGCCCCCGTCTACTGTCTATGAATCATTCGAAAGGGAAACCCGCGTGTGACGTCAGCTTGCCAAGCTATTTTAATGCCCTAATAATAAGCTTATACGACATTGATTGCGTAACATACACGTTAAACTTTAATTACTGTTTGAACTTGGAGGGCTACGCGCTTTAGATTTATTGGCTGTTAATTTACTTCAGTCCTAATGTGCAGTAGAGGAAAGTGTTTCTTTTTCTACCTTTAGCTGGTGGATAAAAGTTTTGTAAATTATGAAATTCCGTAGGGGAGGTTTTGGAACCATGCCCAAATAATGAATTTAACTATTCCAGAGTTCCCTGTGAAGTTCGCTGGCTTAACTACTTATAATAAAGTTGGAATTGTATTTTCAAGTAACCTCAAGTGGATGTTGAATTAACTTGCATATAATGCAAATTAATAAGCGTACCTGTTCGTGCCTACTGTCTATTATTTCACGAAAAATATATTTTCAGATAAAATTTTTAACTAGGTTTGTAGGGAGCATAAATAATTGCAACTTTTTCAGTCTATGTATAAATGATTACGTTGGCTCGAATGTTGGAAGGGCTAGGCACTCAGGTAAATTGTCCGATTGCATAGTGTGGTGCGGCGAACATTGGGCGTGTTTGGCAAACATCGCCGACATTCTCATTTTACCGAGCGGGCAAATATAGCCGTCCCACACATGCGTGTGACATGTGTCGCATTCCGAAATTTCCGTAACGCATTCCCTCCGCGCGAATACCTACCTAGAATGTGAGTACCACGGTTCACCTAGACACCACCCACTTTAATTACCACCAGATAATTGGATTTTAGACAATCCACAGCTACGATGAGACTGAAAAATTACTTACTTAATGTTGTTACACGGTTCGTTAATAAACCGTAATGTGGGCCTATACCTACAGATTCAATCTTGAGGTATTCCTTGGTTTAAAAGTAGCTCCATCTCTTACTGTGATGCGGATTTAAAAAGAGATCGGCATTGTTTTAGAGTTTTGTCTAGTCTTCGTTTCAATAATGTTTTGTAATAAGGGGGATTATAATATTGGACTATACAACAGACTAGTCTCGTTTACGTGTAAAGTCATTTTGTTAGTGTTGTAGTTGGTGTATCGATGTATGGACAGAGCAACTCTTGTTATGGCCACCAGTTTATGGGTCGCAACACGAGGCGATCGTATAACTCAGTCGTAGATATACGAAACTCCGTATACAGCCGTCTACATTGCTTTTGACCATCTGTATGCTTTGCGACGCCAACTCGTCTGAGGGAGTAAAATATGGGAGCGATAAATGTATTTGAAACTTGCTCCTTTAAATTACTTTATTTATTTTATGCCTCTTAAAAACTTATAATTTTGAACAAATTCCATGCAGAATTCTGTTAGTTGTTTCACTCATCAGTCCTCGATATCCATTCAGCAAACATGAGCAGCACGACTTAATCCAATAGTAAGTCCACAAAAGCTATCAGTGCCCCTACCCAAGTCTAGGTTTTGACAGCTTAGAACGTGGTAGCTTGTCCTTGCGTTTTGAGTTTTTTTTTTGTATGAAGACGTAAAACTTAGTACACTCGCCACTTGGGTCGCTTTTTAACGTTTCAATACAAAATGAGAAAAAAACGCAGTCAAGTGATAAGTCAACGTAAAAGGAGCTTATAATAAGGGCACAGTACAGTACAGTTTGATAAGCGTGAACTATGAACATTCAACAATAGTGCATTGCAGTGTGGTTTGTTTGGTATAACTAGTTCATTGTTAATAGCTTGATAACACAGGGTTTCAACTGTGTTTATGATCGTCACCCTGACGACCTTGCAGCCGTTTGAGTTTGAATGCATTGCTCATATATTAATCATATGATTTGTTGGACTTACAATACTTAGGCACTGCAGTTAGTTGTAAGACTTGCATTCAGTTTTCCACTAAGGATGGCGAGCCTTGAAATATAAAAAAGATTTACTAGATATTTTTAAACATATTTCACTGAGGTGCAGTGATCTGCGTTATAAGTTATAACCTATGTTTACTTATTCACTAATACAGTAACATTATTTACAAAGCCATCTTTGAGCACATCAGCGCAATTTATCCGACTAGGGGTCCAAGTGGTCGCCATGGCCGAAATCCGTCGGAACAATCACCATTATCATCAACATTATTTAGATATTTTACTACGCTGACTCTGTATTCGACTTGACAGTCATTGGATCTTTTAGATGACAACCTCTTTAGTTTTTCTCTATTGCACTGAGTATTCCGATCCCTTTAGTTTTAAGCAATAACCCTTTAAAACAAACCTACAATATGCATACATTTTCTTCAGTGAACTTTGACGGCCACATAATGATAAATACCGGATCAAAGTGATAAGTGCAATATGCATCATGTTTTCAAGACTGAGAATAAACAATCTGTCTGTCCGTATTTTCTAATGTCATCTCGAACAACGTTCACAGCGCTAACGAGTTTTTTAGCGTGTGAGAAAGGGGACTATTGCCAGAGCTCTCGAGTTTCTTCCATTAAGTTCATTTGTACACTCAGAGTCTATTGTTAAACAACTATACGTCCACTATCTACCATCTGGCCGTGCGCTATTTTAAGGTAATTAAATAAAATACGAATTCTAGATCCGTCAAGAGATGTTTTGCGATGTGAAATTTCAAAAACTAGGAGTTCTTTGTTCTGAAAACAGTATTTAGAACGACTAATATACTAGCACGCGAGGTAACAGCTAACGTCATGCCAAAAGACGCTTTCTTATTTTTAGCATCAAAATTTGCTGGTTTTTGCGTACATTCAAAGTCTTTATTGTGGCAGTGCCCTTTGCGTGAGTATTTGTAATTATGCTGCTAAATTGGTGGGTACAATTCCTATCGGGCCCGTCTCAGAGTGAAAAACAACACGGCGTCTCAGTCAGACACTGGTACAAATGTCTCGAGCGCGTCGTAAAAACCCTTGTTTACTCCCGAGAGTCCGTCACGATGTCTTACGCACTTTTTACCTCGAATTAGTTTTCCGTGTTTGGTAAGTTATGTAGAAGAACAAAAGTATTTACATTTTATTATTGGGAAATTTAAGTAGTTTCCAAGAATTCATTCAAGGACACAAGGGGTATTTTTATCAGGAAATTACGTTGAAAGCGAATTCGAAGAAAATACACAATTTGACGAATATATCAACGTCGCCGTGAGAAAAATAACATTCAAATATGAATCCAATCTGGACATAATACAGGTTAATGTTTCTCAAATCAACTTTGTTTTTCTTTCCGTTGGACTAGTCATCAAGTAAACTTTCTTTTGAACACAGACGAAATATGAACTAAGTTTAATTCAATTAAATAGTTAACTGTACAATATATTAGGCGGTAGCCCTTGGTAATCGATATGTAAGTTAATGAATGTCCAATCTAGCCATTCAAGTGTAAGAATGCCTTGGAAGAAGGCGGCTCGTGACCGGTGTGAAGCGAAACGTGACCAGCTGACCGCAGTCAGAGACCTGACAACCGCAGACCTGTCAATTACCGGGGTTGGGAGGTAAGAGGGAAACTTTTAGCATCCGACGAGGAAATGTTTACTGCGGTATGCTATGCTCATGTACTTTTACAGCTACTAACAAAAACATCCTGCTACAAAAAACAAGGAAGTTATTAAGATTCTTCCGCCACCGTGTTGCTTTACTTAAAGGAGTTAACGGTGTTCATAAATTGATAGATAGCAGCAGCTAATTCAGGTGGGACAAATGTTTTTTTTTCTATAGATATAACCGAGCCGCTGCACCGAAATGAAACTTTGTATTGTGAAAGTGGGCGAGGTTGCAAGACGTTGTGCGTCTGTGACCAACAATGTTGGCAACGCGTATCAAAGTTTGGCAGCTCGCGCACTTTCGAAACGGCCCACATATCTTGCACTAAACTTAACCTGCCTGTCTATCGTAGGCTGACTCACGCTGAGATCTGTTTCATATCAATACAATATATTATACGGTATGTTCCAATCAAAATTATACAGTGTTTAAAATCCAATCCGCTTAATATTAAGATGAGCTTAATACAAAGGTAAAATAACGGATATTATCATGTTTTAAAATCTTGCCGTTCTCAATGGACAATAATGATGTACACATCCCATTTGGCAAATTATAATAAATAACGTACGAATGTTTTCGCCATTTCCATTGGCGATAATGATACCCAGCAGGCGAGGGGAGTATGAAAACTTAATGAAGCGCAATATTCCGTTTCCAGAGCTTAAAGTGAATATTGGAGGCTAACAACGTTTGCATCCCTGATGGAAGACGCGGCACATGTGGAATACATCTCCCGTGCCGTGATACCGTTGCCATCAATTCCATATTCGATTTGGAGAAACTAAACTAGGCTCCTTATTCGGAGCGCAACGCGATAAATACATAACACACAGCGTTGGAAAATTTTACGTCAGATCGGGCGTACTTAAGCAACGGTCGGTCGATATACAAAGTGACCTCTACTCACGATTTAACTTTGGACCGAACAAGTTAACTCGATATCTATATATAACTTTTATATGGAAACGTTTAACAGCATTTAATATTAGTACGCATATGTTATAGTTAAAGACGTCAAAGCTAACAGAAACTGGTAATTAATTAGAAGACGAGTAACTAGGATAAAATGGTAATGATTCCATCACGCGGAGCTGAGCGGCAAACAAATTTCATTCGCGTGGCTCTGCAAAAGCCGGTGGTAATTACGTGGGACTCGGCGCCGGCGCGAGATTGCCTGCCAATTGAGTTATGTGGAAAGGACGAAGGGAAACGCAGGCCCTGCGTCATTCCCAGTTTCCCACAAAAAGAATCGATACAGACAGACATACCTACAGTCATATATTCTATCTAGGCAGAATGTTAGGCAATTAATGTAGTTGAGTCGCGCTCGAGTCAATAGCCTCGTGTTTATCGGAATCTCTGATAGGTACTTTATTTCCCATGGAATCAACAATGCTGCTTGGTTGGTACACCTAAAATGTTAGTATGCTAATGTGTCTGTTGGTGGGAGTAACATGCACTTTACATTATCTTAATATCTTGAACGGTTCCGGAGTCATAAAATTTTAGAGCGAGGCCGTTTGCGTCAACGACGCTAAGTGATTGTTTCTATTATTTTTAATACTTCATTATAGTTTAACCCTTGAGTCTCTAAAGGGAGTACCCAAAATGATTATTTTATGAGTTAGAAGGGGTGAACACTGGTCATTAAATTGATTTAGAGAAAAACTCCTGATAGTCGATAGAGTAGAGGTGGCCGAGTAATTACCGGGAAGAAGGTACTAAGGGCAGTGATGTCACACGAGCCAATGTAAAAGCAAACATCGTGAGGAAACCTGTATATAACGTCTGCAAAGAAATCAAATTCGTCTGTATGCCTGAAACGACGATGGATTCACCATCAGTTATTTTGGCATCTAATTCTATGAAAGTGAGCACCGTACACATAACTCAAGACTTCGTATTTCATTTGTCTTCGAATATCTGGAAGCACCAAGATTCCTGAATAGTAATCCACAGTGTTGATTACGTGTACAAACAATAGCTTCAAACCAGCCGCCAGATATAGGTTAGTTGAGACTGATGAGATCAATTAATGGCTTACAGCTCCATTACTGTAACATGTAGTGTATTGTTATAAGTCAGTAGGTGACGACTGGAATTGAGGATAACCGTGGGTACTCTGTTTTTAGTAAAGGGGAAAATAGATGAACAATTAGAATTTCTGCCCCAAAAAAGTAATACTTAAATGGTGCTACTTACAATATTATAAACTAGCTGTGCCCTGCAGTTTCACCGGCGTAGATTTAATTTAATTCAGAACCCTTAATTTTTTTGAATAAACAAAAGTAGCGCAAGTTACTCCTTGAAACATCAGCTACCTGCCAGTTAAAGTCCCGTTAAAATCGGTTCAGCCGTTTCAGAGATTACCCGGAACAAACAGACAGACAGACAGAGAAAAATTTTAAATCTTGGTTTTTTTGTGTCAGTAGCGTATATACTTTCATATGCATTTGGTGAAAAGTTGTTATTTTGGAATTACAAACAGACACTTCAATTTTATTTAGCTGTATAGATGTATAGATATTTAATCGATTGCTATCTTGTGTACTTTTCACATCCATACCCATGGTTACTTACTGGGCAAGGGCAAATTCAGGCTTAAGTGCTCTTAAAATTTGTATTGTACTGTGTCTATGTAACTACTATGTAGTAATAAAGAAAATGTGGTGATTCGCGTTATTTGGGATGAAAACTATTCACAAACAACATTTTATTTAATAACGTCTATGCTTCATTACAGAGGACATCTACCTACATGGAACGCTTAACATAAGTACTTATTAGAAGACGCAATAAACCGTTTTCCCTATTTACTACAATTTAATTACGCATGAGAATTAAACCGCTTGCGCACAAGTATTCGATTTTCTTTTATTTAAAACTTAGCTCAGCTGTTCCAATATTTTTCACGACGCAAACGTATACATATATTGTTTGTATGGATACTATAATATGTATTGTTTTTGACCAAGTCGTTAAATACGAAAAGTAATTATCGCACTAATGTATTACTACACCAAGTCTTACCCGCGACTTTTGCTATTTTGAGAACCAAACTATACCAAATCGATATAAAAAAATCCCTATACCAAATTTCAGTTACTCGGTTCAATGGTTTTGCTGTGAAGACAGATAACAGACATACATATACACTTTCCCATTAATAATATTAGAATGGACACTGATAGGAATATAGTGGTTAGCCGCAGTAATCTCTGTTTCTGAACCAGTCAAATAGAGATTGCGATAGACAGACAGCTAGTCCAACATGATCTACTAGCTTTCTATTACAAAGTCCGTATTCGAAATGTCGAAGTCTAATTATAAATAAGCCACCTTAAAAATACTAGTTTAAAACTTGGACTTAAATTATTCAAGCAACCAAACATTTGAAGGCGGTCGGTCAGGCGCCAAACTTAATTATAATAAAATTTAATTAGATTTTTCCGTTTCGTAATCGCTTACTATAAATATTCATATCTGAGCTAGATTCATAGTTGGCCTTTTTATCTCCAATATTTGTTTTTAAATGGTCCCGTCACGAGTTATGAACCTTTGAATGCGCAGTAGTCATTTTATGAGCCTGTCTCTGTCTATACAGGGTGTCGGGGAAACCAGGACAGATGTTAAAATTACTCATAAGGTATAATTTTAGGAAGCAATTAAAATTATTATGACAAAAGTATCTTTTTCCGTTTTTGAGTAATTGACGTTCAAAGTTGACCATATCAAGACCTTATTTTCGCATAAAAATCAGCTGTAACGTAGAGTTATTCACGTGAAATCTAACTTTGTTTTTATTTTTTTTCTCCCACTAATAAATCCTGAAATAATCCCATAAAACCATTTTTAGAAACCATTAACCTTCCCCTTAATATAAAAAGTTGAATGACCGCGTACGTAATGTAGGTAAACGCGGCCGCGCGTTCATTCAATCGCTTAAGGCCGCGAGCTTTTCGGCCATAGCCTATTACTACGTTATCGTTGGAGCTAGATATTTAACGATTTCAATATAGTGATATATTCATCAAACCCTACAACTTCTAGAAGACAACTGTTCCTTTTTCTCCGACACCCTGTATATGTATAGAGCAAGGCGAGTAAAAACATGTCTAGTATCCCCACTATTATTCGCTGCGCAATTTCTCGTGACGGGACCTGCATATAATTTTTGATGATAAACCTAAGTAAGTATAATATGTATGTGGTTTCTTAGGTCCAGATTAAATGTCACGTGATTGTGTAGCATAAGGATAGCTACATAGCGCTAATTAAATAATGTTTAATGTTCTCAATTTCAAAATAGAGTTACCCTGTAAAATTTACGATTTGATGTAATCTAAAGAGTGTATTTTTATTTATCTACCTTTAAACTCAACGTGTAACGTTTAACTAGATATATATACGACAAAAACAGATGGTAATCAAGATTATTACGGGCGCACGGCACACGCCATGTTGAATGTAGCTCAAACAGCATTAACCTATGCCACACGGGATGCGCCACAAATAAACCAATAGGTCAGCCATTGGAAGAACATACGCGTTTGATCTTTGCACTATTGAATATGAATGAGACTGTATGTAACATAGTCGAAGTCACGTTACACCCGACACGCTGTTAGTATCTAATCAAAGGTAAAAAAGATAAAATCTATACAGATAAATTAAATTGAAGTGTCTGTTTATAATTCCAAATAAACAGCATTTCATTAAATGCGTATGACATGTCTGTGGAACCGCGGGGCACAGCTTAAAATAAATAAATAGTATGCTTAGTATCAAAATTATGAAACCTTAGATTTTCGGATATGTACCTAACTCAATCACTCAAAAATGTTTTGATTAACATAATTTTTAAATTGGGAAAATAAAAGGTTTCGACAGTACCAAAAATAAAATTCTGGAAGCTAGCCTTGAAAAACATCCAAACACAAAATAAAACAGCCAAAGCCATAGAAAGTATGTAAAATGAGCAACACTCTGAAATAACACAAAAGAGCATTCAAAAATAACCACACACCTTGGTAAATTGTAATTTTTCGGAGTAAACAGCAGTGGCTAATTATAGGAAGGTATTTTTGCAAAAAAGTCAGAAAACAGAGGAGAGGTAACTTCTTTTTTTCTCAGACATATTTTCCATTTTCGCATACCTACTGATTCCAGCAAAGGTACGGTTATAAATAAAACAAGAATCTTTTTTATGTAAATATTCCCCATGACGAAGATGTTTTTTAGAAGGATAAAAATCTAACGATGACTCCGATGAACTCAGTATTCAAAGATAATGTTAGCTTCATTTTCTTTGAATCAGTATCAATTAAGTAGGTATAAAATTCGAGATGTGACGAATGTCTGCAATCCGTCAAAATCGTATCTATCTGCCAAAAACCTCTCAAAACCATCTCTTAAATTATTCTGTTGATTCGATCGATTATCCGCTTACTTATTCCACGTAAAAAACGGAAATGATAGGTGATGTGTTAGCACACTACTTCGTGGAAGAAAGAATATTTTCTAATTGTCTGGCAACAATAGTGTTCGTCTGCATCGCTATCACACCTATCAATCTTACTCAATTTCCAACCAACCGCCCTATCTTACATCTAAAACTGTTTTTGCCAATAACTACGGCTCTTCGTTGAGAAATAATGGCGCAATAGTATTATACAACAGTTTCACGTATTCGTAATACACGAAAGACATTATTTGGAACTAAAAATTGAGCGAGGTCATGGAGTCAGGAATTGAGATAGAAAGCGTTGTTTGTGCCTAAGACAGTTTACCCTACAATCGTAACAATTAGGGAGGCGTCCAGGCACAAGTCCCGTATCAGTATTATGTAAGAAGGAACCTAATATATCTGTAGACATACACAATGCAACTTAAAATAATACCCATTTAAATCAATTCAAACTACAAACATCCCTAAACTGAGACCATGTACTGTATGTATCCAAAATACACTTAGGTCTGCCATGCATAGCAGCATAATGCATTTCAAGTGTGATCTTATCTTCTTCAGGGCAATAGAGGCCAAGCTATGCCTCAAAGCAGATACTTTAGATAAGGGTCCTTCCTAACCGCTATAATGGCCCGGATAGTAGCTATAAGGAATATTATTCATTTACCTCTGTCTGAGTTCAGAGAATACGATGTTATTTTGGAGAAATTGGATCAGAAGTAGATCGTAACCTAATCTCAGCTCTATTATATACAAGGTTAGTAAGATGTTATTTAAATTAAATTAGTTTTGGATTCGAGACCATATCAAGGAGAACCATTGGTTCCCTTAAGACAATCTATTGAGATTGTCTCGGTCTCTCTGCCCTGGGAAACTGAATTGGTATTAATGGTCCTGGCTTAATTTATAGAAGTCCATTGGCCTGTTAGTTGTCTGTATGTTGAAACAAAGTAGACTTGTGTCTACATAAAGTTATCTATACAGATGCTTCAAATACTTCAAACAAAATATTCCTAAGCATGAGCTATTGCTCTTTTCTACTTTAAGTAAGTTGACTCCAAAAATACCTTGCGCAGTAGTTTACTTCAGCTCAGAAATAATAGAATCAAAGGAAATTGGCTATCAATATTAACAGCGTATTTTGTTCAAGGTGATAAATTGGGAATACGGTGATAGAAACTGACGGAGACAAATAGTCATTACAAGTTGAGAGTCTGCTAGAGTTTATTATTAGTTTGTCTCTCAGCATTGTGCTCGATGATCTTAGATGTCTTTTGTATCAGATGCATTAGCAAATAATTGAAAAAAGAAACATTCGTCATAAGTAATTGTATGATAATCTACATAATGACGAGGCAGAAAGTGGCAGAAACGTGTATACGTCATATTAAAAACACTTATGTAGCGAATGTTACGCAGACTGCAATATCCCACGTGACCAACGCCCACGTGTGCACACAACAACTCAATCTATTTGGATTAATTAACGACCACAAACTGCAATGGCGGCACATAACATTGGCCAATACCATTTGGTTGGGTAACCTATAAATGACATATTGACGACCTAGAGAAGTTGAACCAAAATTGATTGACAGCAATTGGATTTTTGAAATATATAAGTAAGGTGGATAAGAGTTGCAAATTACATATGTTCTGTATAAAGTGATATCAATAACAGAGCGGATAATGAAGATGATGATGGAGAGAATGATTGTAAACCAATACATATGATCTATAACGCAGTTCCACAAAGAACATTATATAAATAGCCGCGAAAGTACGGATAGTGTAATCATACATTGACACTGGTCATAACTTACTTTATATCAAGTATTAACAATAATTATATTTTATTGATAATGAAGATAAAAGCATTAAAAACCACGTTTAGTGCGAGTGAACTAATCCAAAACAAAGTAAAGTGAGATAGATCAGCATCATCTGGTCGAGTTAATCCAAAACCGCTAAAGTTTCGGAGCAAATTCATCAAAGCGGTTCGCTATGTGCGTATATCAATCATCGCCTGATCCTTTTGGGTGCGTTTGGGATCGAATCCTTATTCATTTTGAGGCCTGCTAACAAAGGAGTAATTATAACCTAACCACTACAAGGCAATTTGTTATTGGATCGGTAATTTATTGTTTCTGTAGTCAGAAGCTATTGTAGATTTGTTTTGGTGCCATTAATATAACATTCAATTTATCTATTGGTCGTTGTCTGTTTTTATCGCCGTAGACATTGTTGGTTAAGAACAGTTTCCCCGTATCAACAACTGTGTTTGTTTCATAGTCCCTTCCATTAGTGCGATTGTCTGGTGATCAATCAACTTACAGTTAGTTCCGGTTCAATATGTGATAACCGTTTCGGTTATTCACTTAAGTGACGTTCATTATAAAATACTTCTAAGCAACGTACAAAAACTAATAGTCGTAGTTTCTAAGTGTAGATATATGTGGCAATATTATGTGTCGTGTTGTATGATTTGATGTGTTTTGCAGAACGACATGGAACCTATAGTATACGTCGTATATAAAGCTTCATTACGATTGCACACAACGGCAAGCGAAACAAAGACAATACTAGAACTCCAGTTTTTAGTTTCTTAGTAACAAAGGACGATGTTGGTGACTAAAAAGGAAACTGTACTCTAATTGAAGTAACAATACGTTCCATGACTCAACAACATACACCTGTGAATAAGTTGGATGGGATAGATTTAACAATTTGATCGTAGGCAGAAATTATTGTTTTGGCGAAACTGCCAAATGAATTTTATGTATCCCACGCATAAACATGAAAATTCAAAGCTTTTCAAGGCGTTAAGAGTAATCATGTGTTAGAGTTAGGAACATTAATGTGAACTTTAAGAGATTAATAGGTGTCGTTACTGTTAATGCAGTTTAATATGGCTTATGAAACTTCTGTGCAATGAATCCTTGACGATCAAAGAAAACCGTCCACAAAAGTGGTATTGGTTTTAGTGCGGATTAGGTAATGTTATCAATTTAAACACCGTTAACAGCGTTACATGTGGTTAAACCAGCGAGATCAATGATCGCTTTAGAAATGTACCTCTCATAAAATTCCCAGTTTCGTTTCAAAATACACGATGGAGAGTCTTCATTACCTGCGAACAAAAAAAATATGGTTTAATATTTTTAAGTAAATTTTACCCACGACTTTGTCAGTCTAGTGTTATGTAAATAACCTATATCCTTTGGGGCAATATCTGTTCCGTGATTTAGCCGTGAAAAGTAATATACATATAATAATACTAGATCGCGCTATGGATCTTTTAATAAATCTCTAAAGCCTCTCCTTATCTGGCATAACATCTGACGCTGCTTGTATGGGCTGGTCATCTCAAGCTACATATTTATATATAAGTAGAACAATTAGATTTTATTTTCTTTTAACGTTTACAGGCATCTGTGAATTTGAACTATGTCCATGGACCTATAATTTTCATGTTTTTTATTATGTATCGTTTTTTTTAATATACCTACTGAGGTTCTTCTCAGTAAAAGCAACCCTCCAAACCTAGCAGTAGCATGTACAATCCTGTATAATCATGTCATTCTGATGATTAGAAAGTACTAAATTCTAAAGATATTTTTGAGTTGAGTTTGAGTTTGACATCTGACAGGACATTTTCCCTTTCATAATATTAATATTAAATATGGATAGTTCGGATTATAAAAGCCAGGGATAAACAAGATGAGAACAAACAGCCGCTATGGAAGAACAAATTGATTTACAATGTTAAAGTCAATTGCGAATGTGGATACAAGCATGCGGTCAGTCATTTCTATTACGTTAATGGGCACAGTTAACGTTCGAGCACCCCGCACGTATCTACTTAACTATAATAATATGTTGTTAACTATAACGTACTAATAATAGTAATGTTACATGCGGTATAGGCAACCGCTGTTGACTTTCAACTTGTTAAAATCAGTGTATATTAGATACTAGCGGACGTCACGCGGTTTCCTCTTTATAATATTAGTGTAGATTCGAGTTCTGAGCGCGCAGAGAGAATAGTGGGGAATTGTCCTGTTTTTATTCATTACTCACATAATAACTACTGCGCATTCAAGATATGCGATAGTATGATCTCACTTTAAATTAGTCGACTTTAAATCAGACGTATCCCTTCCCATACTTACAAACACTTAATGACTATTACGCATCTCAATGACTAGTACCTGGTTGCCCGAGCTGTGCTCGGTTTCTTTTTCTCACAAAAAACTAAACTTTTTCCCACAAAAGAAAAAAACTTGACGTTTTCTCAAAAAACCTAGTTGAAAAAAAAGGAACCAAAAGAAAAAAATCGAACCGGTGAACTTCAGTCTCGAACCGGGGTACTCTAATTTCGTTATTGCCTCGTAAGCTAACAGCCTCACCTCAGAGCTAACATATCTTGACGGTTGTCGGCGAAATTTATTGTCGTATTGTATTGATATTTTATGAGTTTTTCAGTGCATGAAAACATGGTCAAAACGATGTTTTCTGAAATTGAAACCTACCTAAATCAATTTTTTGCCCCCTACATACAAAATATCATGAAAATCGTTGCAGCCGTTCCCGAGATCCGGATTATATGTATATACAAGAATTGCTCGTTTAAAGAAGTCCTAATACAGATGACGTGTTTAATTATAACAATAGAACTTAATGCAAGTTAACCGTTAAGTGTATCCTCTTCAGTTACAAAGTAGGTGTACGATAGATAAATACTATGAACAACTTGTAATTAATGTAAATCGATGTCCTGGAAACCTATAATTACTGGTGAGATTGATTCAATCAAATAATTATCTCTAACTATAATCGTTTAAGAAGTTACGCTCTATGTTTGTTTAAAGAGAAATGCAAGTATTGGGCTCAAACCGGTACTTTCAGGTTCGACCGCTTCGACGTTATAAAACAAAGCTTTCGTTTCGTTGCTTCGAAGTAGAATAAGACTATAAAAAATTTATTCGGTAAAAGCTGCGCGAATATTCATACGTTCGCGCAAATTATTGCAATTCGGCACGCGTACAATCATTGCTATAAATTGAAACCTTTCACTAATAAAATATTTTACTACCATTGTGGAAACAGACGTATATTTCGCCTCATGGTACGTGGCTACTGCAGTCTATGAACTGTGCCTACCTTATTAATAATGGAATCACTGTTTCAACCAAGTCAACCAACATAGTAAGAGACGAAAAGGTCCCACTATAGCTAGCAATATCTTAAAGTTAATAAATTGTGGCTCTTAATCAATTTACTTGTAGCAGACAGAGATCCTGAGAGATTTCTTGCCTTTGTTTATTTGTTTAAAATATACACCCTAGTAGATAATATGTTCTTAACTGGCGAGAAAATAGTTCAAGACCGTATCTGTTCTTGAATGCGTGATTGACATTATTTCATTAACCTCGACGAGCTGGCTATACGAGGTAAATCAAATAAAATTTATCAACCGCTCAAGACCTGTTTTTCTTGAACCGTATAGATAGAGTTGATTTAAGTTAATGAATACCAAGTTTTTAAATGTCAATATTAAATTACTGTTTTCGTGTCTTCGGAGTTTTAATTTCAAACAAAACCGCTAATGCTGCTGTCGGTAGCGATATACCCCATGAAATGGAAGGCGTATTATAGCTACAGATGCCGTCACGAGTTCCGAGCGCTGACTTTTAATGTGCAGTAGGCATTCTACGAGTCTGTCTCTGTTTGTATGTAAGGTGTGACGTGAATAAAATACATGCGCAGTTATCCCCATCACCGCACAAAGCCACCCATCGAATTAAGCGCTGAAACCGCTACTCGGGTGAAACTACGGGGCACAGCTAGTAAGAATATAAATTATCAATCTATCAGAAGACAACAGTCGCCATGAAGCCTCGTGCCAAGAGTATTTCCCCATTTTATGTGATACAGGAAGTCGTCAGTTCCAAGAAACTCAGTAGTTATAATGCTTCCTTTGCTACTTACATTATTATGATTTGTATCCTTAATGATACAAACAGACTATAATATATACATATAAATAAAGTAACTAACCAACGTACTTCTTGTCAAGATTCACAAAAATAGACATTTAAAGAAGTACTTTCAATTCGTCACACTCAAAATTTATTAGCTATACTGTCGCTTGAACCTTTGCTGAGACTACGTCGAACCAAGGAGAACCTACAAATGCCATTAATAAAGATTGCATCAATTCTTCCATCACCACACCAAAAGGACCAAAACCAATGTTATCAGAACCCGATTATAAATTAATTTGTATTTTTATTTATATTATTATTTGTATTATTATTTATTTATATAACGTATAGGTACGCTAGTAGTAAGTCCTTTATTATAGGTATAAAGGAACTCAACATAGGTTTAAAGTGTATTGTGCTTTGTGGCAGCCTTTCTATAATAAGGTACATTCGTCACACGAACTAAAGCCTTGAACTTATCATATCACACATAAAGCACGCCCGCCAAGGCTACCGACAAGCAATCGATCAATCCAACGTCATTAGTTCCACATACATACTTTCGGATAGAAAGGTGTACTTATTTATTGCGAGTAGAACGTTGGACCCTTCAAGGATAGAAACTTTGACACAATGAGTATTGATTGAGTATGTACTTTAATATAGCATTTACTTTTGAATATCATAGCGTAAGGAGATTCGGGAATGTATGGAATTAGTTTATAAGAGGAAGTCTGTCAAAATTGAAAAGTAGCACCAGTGACTGAGAAGTTGAAGATTAAACATTTGTCGTGGTAAGGCGACAATATGCGGAGGTATAAGGACAATATTTCAAGGAAGGCGGGCAAGGAGAGCGGAAGATCTAAGAAACGATGTATGGATTGTGTGAAAGATGACGGCTGAGAGAAATCAACATCATCTCCCTGGCCTTATCCCATGTATTTGGGGTCAGCACTTGATTCAACCCGATGTGGCTGATCACCAGATTTTTATACGAAGCGACTGCCATCTGACCTTCGTAACCCCTTTTTTCGAGGAAAATCGGCAATCTGGGTTAGACCAGTTGTCAGACTTCCTTAGGCCTCTGACTGACCTGTAACGATTGCCAAAGTTGTTAAATTGGCAACCGGGACCGACGGCTTAACGTGCTCTCCGAGGAACGGAGGGAACTCGGGCGGTCACCCATCCAACTACTGGCTAGGCGTATAGTTGCTTAACTTCGCTGATCGCATCATATGCGCAATAGCAACTGTGCCACGAGCTCCTCGACGGCTGAGAGAAATGAAAGAGAAAAATATTGTGCCGATCCGAAATAAAAATGCCGGCAGTAGGATGATGAAGGTAAAAATTCAGTAGAGTTAGTTACTTTAATCGCATCGATTTACATAAAAATACCCTGTAAAAAAAGCTCTACATTTGAAATAAAAAAAACAATAATTGGATACCAATATTGGTAAAGAAATCTAGTAAATATAACAGTGGTATGACGAAAATACAATTTCGCCGAGATAAGACTGTAGAGTAGCTTATGCGTCTAAAATTACTCTAACACATAATTGCACTTTCTCAGAATGTAATCAGGTTTTTTGATGTAAGTACACTTTTCAATTTTGTTATAACTTGAGACTAGACGGAGTTTTATCTTACGTAACGTCCGCTACCGTTGGAACACTGGTGGAAGAATATTCTTTAACAGGGACTGCTCTAGTTAGTAAAGTTTCTCATTTAATTTTTAATTAACACTCAGCAGCTGGACACAAGGACAGAGGATTTCATATCAGAGTAGAACAACGTGAGCTCTCTATCTTGTTTATTCTGTGTCAACTACGTAATAATATGACTGTAGATAAGTAAATTGATAAACTAAGTAGTCTATGCACTCTCAATTACAAATAAAAACATTTTTTCCAGGCCTCAATAACCTTTTAATATACTGCTCAAGTCAATAAAGAGAAAGGAATTTAAAATGGCATTTACGCTCGGCAAAGGTTGTGAGATTTGTAATGCATCTAATACAGTGATATCCAAAGTAGTCGACATCGATAAAAAAGGAGATCTCATTTAAGCAGGTCATGACTTCAATACACTTCACTATAATCAGCAATTTAAATAAAAAGCATAGTTTGCAGCTGCCAAAACACATTTAAAGTTGATGAATTTGCAAAAATGTATTGCTTCCATTTTTGCAAATTCATCAAACCATAACGGAAAATTGCCAATCGATCCTTACGATAAAAATAAACTTTGAGGGTCTCTGGTTTAAGCTAAGATTCCTCTCAATTTTGCTGTGTATTAGTTATCACATTTGTTCGTACGGAACGAGTTCTACAATGCGAGGTCAACTTATACTAGCTATAAATGTATGTGTAACGTGTAGAGACGTGAACTATTTTGCATCAGACGATCTCTCAGATAAGTCAGTCTGATAAGAAACCCCTAATAATAACGATTGTACGTGTGCTATTTGACCACATTATATTTCCTAATTGGTCATAACACATACAGTCATGCCCAGAGAGATACTACAGATAAGGCCTAATGCTTTGCAACAAACTAATAATATTACATAAACTTTAATAATAATAGATAATATATAACAAACAGTCACATAATCATATTACTCAGATTAATATTTAAGACAACGTGATCGAGATAAGCATTCGAGTGTCAATGATGATGATGTTGAGAACATATTAAAACCTGTTGCAACAATTGCACTGAAGATTAAATTTAAATTCAAAAACGTCAAAATGTCTAAAGCTCTTATGTGTCATCACAATGCTGTTTGATATGAAGTTTATTTTTAAGATTGCGGTATAATTGTGTGCATAAAAATAGCATGAAATGAATCCAAAGCATGCGATGTTTATTCACAATAATAATTTTCGATTATAATCCGCATATGTCAGTATAACATTCAACAGTGTATATTTTGTCAATGCAAGCATTTTGTAGCATTTACATATTAAAATTATTTTTAAAACACACGGTCACCACTCAAAAATATCAGTTTCTTCTTGTGCATAAAAATCTGGTTTAATGTTTTTGATCACAGTTTTTTAAAGATTTTGGGCTTATGGATACGAACTCTTCTAGCACAATATTCCAACGAAATAATCTTCTTATTTATTCATAAGAGCCCGCGCATTGAGTTCAGAACGTACACTGCATAGACGCCCGGTCGTGTGAAATTGATTCAAACGATATGATTGGCTGCAATATGATACAATTGCACTGATGAATCAATCAAGAGGGGCTAGCTAGACGGTGAATATACAAGGCCTTAACATCATCAACGTGACTGCTAGTCAGCCATTGTTGGCTGGCAGCATGCCTGTGTCCGTGCGTCACACGATGTTACATCGAAGCCAAGGTGGTAAGTCAATATCGGTAACCATTACTCCACTACTGAAACTGTCAATATCCTTTTGTGGTGACACGATAAGTGTTACGTGTAGCGTGTGCGTTAGTGTGATAATTGTATATTTTATGTTGTTTACATACGATGTACAAATACCTATACATTTTATATTGTAGTCGGTCACGCATTGTCGGGTCTCTGTGCTCAGATGTCACTGTGAAATCGATTTCCAAATGGAACCAACCTATGAGAAGAGATATAGATGATATTAAAAATCTAAGAGAATTAAAAGTATAAACTTTCGTTATTGAGAATAAAAACATGCACGATTTTTAAGAGTGTGCACTCAAAATATTCGATGCCCATCTTCAAATTGCTCCAACTCAAGTAAAAATTTCAAAAATACCCGTCCCTGTTCTCTTGTCCTTCCAATCCACACGCACATGCGTGTTACCAAATCGAAGCTGTCATAACACGACCGCCGTACTCTGAGCTCCAGTTAACTGACAGTTTCATTTGGTTGTATGAAATAATGTACTCGTAAGGGAGGCGTGGGAGGTCTCGGTTCAGTGGTGCTGATAAACCACGGTGCAACCGGTTCCAAGAGAGACCAAGCAAGGCTCCGATAAAACCGTGATACTAACATAGTATGTGCTATAGGTACCATTCCAGAGCATCGCCTGGCAACAGCGCTTGATCTTACTTTGGGGAGCTTTAATTGCAATTTTTATAGCCGCATGAGACTTGATGAGACACTAGGTTGGTTCGAATAAAATTTTCTGGAATTAAGATTTTCTGGGAAATATGTAAAATATTTACTTATTAAACTTTTAAATTATGAATTCATTCAACATACCTGGTTACTTCGGTCTCGTATAATTAAAAAAAATATCATAAATGAGCCGAGGAGAAAAAGCTAAAGCTATAAATGAAATTGGCCGTGTAACAAAGTAACGCGTACAAATTGTACGTGCAGCGGTTAATTATAAAATAGACCAGACCATACCCTCACGTGGTGAACAAAGTGTAGTGGCGCAAAGCACCATTCAACTATTATTAGTCGAAAATGTATTCTGAGCGGCCCCAACTAAGATACAGCTCTATCTATTTTAGTTCGGCCACCTTGCGTCACATAACTGAGGGAGATAACGACTAACAGGTTAGAAAAACATGCACACTTCAGGTGGAAAATAACCAAGTGTACATAACCTAAAAATGTATGAAGTATCTTTGAATTATTTGTTCATGTAACCTCATTTGAGTTTGCGAAAATATGTAGTTTCCTCGAATAAGCTGATGTTTGTGTTAGGCAATGTGTATTCAATAATTAATTTGGATTTCATTGCGATGCTATTGTTAAAACCTAACAGAGCCCTAGTGTTCTGAGCTAATCGGTACATTAGACAGAATTGTGTTATCTTTTATCTTATCTTTGATAATAGGATAAAATATATCTTTTTTTACTACCGTGTTTAATAACAAGTAGGTATACTTTCCTAGAACGTGCAAAATGGTTCATAGTTGGCGCTATTGCTGAATAAGTACGTAAGTATCATTTGCATTTCCAAAACCTTATTCATACGCTATATAAAAAAAATATTTCAATATCAACCTCGAATTTAGTTGAAATTAAATCATACAGTAGAAAACCTTTAGATTTATTAAGGAAAATTTAGGTCGAGCACATCATAATTTCCGAAGGAAAATCTTATTTGATGCGTTGAAGTGTTTTCACAATATTTAGGGTTCTAGAGTTACTTAAGTACGTCAAGATTTCAGATTTTATTGCTAGTAAATAATAGTATTTTAAGTATTATAACTAGCACATATACTTACCAAATTTGATAAATCATTAATTGACATGGCAATTTTTACTAAAATAATAGCTGGCCCTCTGACTCTGATAGTCGTAAAACCTCTTTATACAATAGTATGACTTTAACTGTAAGATAATGCTAAACGGACAATGTAGCATCCTTTCATTACATAGTAGTATCACGTATTTAGAGAAACCGTGTAGAAGGCTACTCTTAGTAAATATTCAGTTTTATACCCGCTCCAGGTTTACTAGACGCGTATGTATTATGTTGGCCGTACACTGTTTACCGGAGGTCACAATTCCACTGCGCAATTTCTCTGCCAACACCCTTTAGTGTCCTTCAGCCCAAGGTCTGATAATAAATAACTATACCTACACGTAAACACAAAACGAAACCTTATGTTTCCCATAATAACTTTGATTAGGTAAAGGTGTTATACCAGTTATACCACCCACACGTAACAAATGGTGAAATTTTCAGACGTACGTATAAACTATACCCACACTAACGAATAGGTTCCAATCATCAACAATCGTAAAGCCAAGCCAACACAATACGGTGAAGAATGAAAACTGATCGTTGTTACTAGTTAGGTACTATAACGCTTGCCAACACATCACGCGTGATCTTTTTCAAGTGCTCGGGAGAATTTTCGCAACAATGTGAAAGATGAAATAGTTGCCACGAGAAAATCTATTTGGGCACAAATAGAAACATACGAAAGGCCTGCCCCAATGCAATTTCAGTAACAGGCGCGCTCACATAAGCGCGTTCCTGTCCTTTAAAGTTATATAGATACTTCTGTCGATTCGTCTCCTGTCAAGATTGGTTTGGAACCAGTGGTATCAATTGGCGTAAGCTCGACTAGATCTCAGATCCATGTACGAGAGTGTGTAAGATGTATGCACGCAATTCTCGTGAAATGTGCGAAACTGCCTTTCAGTACATAATCATTTTGGTTTTCGGTGTGTGCGTGGCTCCCAGTTCCCCGGGTGACGCGAGCCGGGAGTCACGGCCAAGGTCGGTCGCACTCTCCCTCCCTTAAACTCTCCCGCGCCTCCCCGCGCTCCTCCTTTCGATACCACGCCACTCATTGAGTACACACACTAACGTAACAGCCACATTTCTATATAAGTACTCTAGGTTGTAAAACTGTAAGCAGGCTACTTTAAAGGCAAATTAAAAATAATTGAATTGAATCTTTCTCCATCGTCGAGTTGGACCAAATTAATCAGATTTGGGTCTACTTGGTTTGCAAGTAAACTTAGAGCTTGCCTTACGGCACGCGGCTACTGTATGTATAGCCTATGAACGTCTGCAGCACCAGCCAATGGGTGTAATAAGACATTACTTTCCGCCATCTTTATCCACCGAAACCGATCCATAACATCGCCGCGGGGCAAATTGTCTGCAAACCGTAAGTTGAGGTAATTTCCGCAGTGTGGAATTATTTGGAGATTTTCGGTATTGCCTTCCTGTTCTACCAGTATGGTTATATAAGGTTATCAGTGAAGTGTTATTATTCATCGTATCGGACTAGATAAGAGGATAAACGTACTTTGTTTACTTGGTTCGCGAATATAACACCACGAGCGTGATACTGCGAACGTTAATAACATTTTTGTGGCGAGCACCTGCTCAATAACACAATCCAATAAATGAATATCGCAATATTACCAACGACGATCGTGATAATAAAACGTAATAAAATATCTATGCGTCGCTTATGCATCAATATTTTGTTGCGACCCATACATTGAGAATAAATTAAATCTCACTTGGAATATTTGGTAGGACGCCAATATTATTCCAATATTAAAAGTCCAAATGCTTTTCCAAATGTTAGAAATCTAACGAAGATGTATTGTTTGAGCTCTTGCCAAAAATCTCTTACGTGTTCATAGACCGTAACTGATTCTACCTTTTTGTGAGCTATTTTCTTCCCAGCTTTTTTGGTGACAATTCTGCCATACCGTACGGAATTGGGAGATACAGACATACCCTCAAAGAGGTAAGTGAACATTCAAAACGG
The DNA here is from genome assembly GCA_964035505.1 of Watsonalla cultraria. NCBI lineage: Eukaryota > Metazoa > Arthropoda > Insecta > Lepidoptera > Drepanidae > Watsonalla > Watsonalla cultraria. The sequence continues at coordinate 3,919,824 of OZ037732.1, read as the reverse complement.
AAGCACGAAATGTTGCCCAACGCTGAGACGAGGCCGTGCAATCAGGTTTCACCTTTGCCTCAATGCCTTTACGCCTGAGCCGGGCTTTACAATACGTACATCGATTTCAATTTAAAAAATTGCAAAATCGATATGGAGCCCGCGATAATGTATTCAAGAGACGTGCTGCGCGGTACTATTCGTAATTCGAGACACGGTCCGATACAAAATTTTTAAGTTTTTGTTTATACGCCTACTCCACACCGTCCAGGCATGGATGAGGAATAAAAGTTGAAAGTAAATTATTTATTTAGTTTAGGCCCTGGTAAGCTACTTATGGAGATCGAAAGATAATCACAGTGCAGTGGCTAGAATAGCCGTATTTCCCGCTAAGTGTTTATATGTATACACCTCATGTATTCTCTCTCAAACATTCTTCAGAAAAAAATGTCCCACCATTGATTTACACACACAATAATGCCTGTTTATATTCGATTTAAAATACAATTTTTGATTATTATCTTTTACCATTTTGTAGTGTCCGAATACATTCCGCAAGTGTAATAAGTAAATAACCGACGAAAGTACTCCCTACTTCAAACCACAGACATTTTTCATTGTTCCGCGAAAGGTATAATGAGTCTTCGCCGGGGTGGATGTGGGCGCCCACAATATTCTAAAACTGCTCGTTTTCAGTTTCACTGTCTACAAACATGACTTTTGTTTATCATAAAAGGTTCTTATAATAAAATAAATTACATAAAATATAAATTTTTCATTCATTCTTTTCAACATAACAACACGGTAAATTGGTATACATTCTTATTGGCCATTGAATAGATTTGTCCTCTGGATTATCTTTATTCACCCACATGAATAGCCCGAGACGCGTGACAAGAATTGTATTATTCGCCTTACAAGTTACCAGCCTAAGTTTTGTTGGCCAAAACGAAACTAACATCCACCGATAATTTTATCGCTCAGGAAGTTTTGTCTTGCTTTCTAACTATCGCTGAGTCACGAAACACAAAGAAGAGTTACTATGTCACACACTACATTATGTAGACCAGTATAAATAATTACCAGACCAATAAAATAAAAGAGAACTCATTTATTATGCTATGCAGAGTACGAAGAGCCAAATATTTATTCGAGAGAAGAAATAATTATTATGAGTGTCGTATCTCTTCACTCTTGGTTTTGTGTAAACATTTAATATGGCAACGTAGCGAGTGACAAGGCGGGCAGGCCTCCATTGAGCGGCTCCCGGGCTCAGGCGTCTATTTTTAGGGGCCAGGGGAGGCGTAGAAGGCGCCTGACGTCACTCCCTCATCCCTCCTAGGGCCCGGCCGCCTATGAACTCAGAATGAAAGCGATTCCTACTTAGGGTGGATGACTAGACAACCATATTCTTTTTGATCTCGTTGTCATTGAGACGGAAAATTTGGTCATCTCACTGCGTAGATTATTGGTGCGTGTGTTATTTACTTCCCTTATTTGCTATTACATTATGTTTGCAGAGATGTTTCAATAGCAAGCTCATTATCTTAGTGGGAGTCGAATTTAAGTATCTTTGTTCCATAATTTGGGCTTATTGTGAGCAGTAATATATGAGGAATGTAATACACAGACGAATTATTCATGATTAGATAATATGTACATATTCTGTATATCACAAGCGTGGGTGTAAAGACACGAAATAATGTCGAAACATTTGAGTACCTTGTAATAATGGGAGCATAGAGACGGATATACTTAGTGATTATTGAGATGTTTATCTGTTGTGTTCAATTTAGCCATCTAAAGGTTACGATGGAAATGTCGACGACCGAGTTACACGAGCGAAAATGGTCAAATTAAGATTTACTATTTCTACTCACGAAAACGATCATTTGCAACAGGAGTTGGTAGTTATAAAATAAGCGTTAAATAGTTATTACCGCATATCAAGTCTTCATATTCCAAGTTAATATTTTAATGCCTATGACACTTACATGATTAAAATTATAGTGAGTCAATCTTAAAAAATAGGCAAATGCTGCCGTTTTTTTAAGAACATTTAAAGAGGAATAATTCCATCATAAGTACTTACCTTATTTAATGCGTTAGTTAAACAAACTCTTGAGTTTTATAATATAAGTATAGATTTGAGAATTTAAGCGAATATACGCGAACACAAGCTTCAAACCCAAAAACTCCAATACAGCGTTTCACGTCAAGTTCTAATAAGTCTGACAACATACATAATTTTTAACCTCCAACTAATGTCACTCGCTCCCACGGCTAAAAAAGAATCCATTGTGCAACCACGTATGGAGTCTCCATTAAAAATACCAAATTATCATACTGCCAATAGGATGTGTTAATTGAACCAAAACTGTATGTTACTACTTAATAACTTGGGGTCCTACCATCATCGGTTTACGTCAAAACTAAGAAGTTCTTAATACGCTCTGCCTAAACGATCATAGTTGTCCCCCTGTTCTGTTTAAAATGACTTGAAGGTAAGTAGACAGTGTTCCAAAAATATATATTCCGACACAACCTAAACGAATAATTGTGTAACAGTGTGTTGGCATTAATTGAACCATTGTTTGTTACACTTACAACACTTTTGCCACTTACATTAATACAGCTAAGGCCTTTAATTGTAATTAAATAAATTAAATAATTATTGTAAATACTGTTATTTAACATACAACGATTCATTAAACTTTAAACTTATGCCGCAATGCGATGTGAATTATTTATCGGTGCCCGAAAATAAAAGAACTAAAGGGCATAGCAGAAGCCCCAGATTTCAGCTACATGGCAATCGTTTTATTTTTCCTGTAAAATTATTTTCGTCTGAGCGAATCAAGGACAAGTTACCTACAGAGTATCTTCAAAGTTAAAAGTACTTATTATGAGATTCCTACGTATTTGAAACTTGAAGGTTATTGAGTATGAAGAGGACTACGAGACGAAATGTGACCTCTAGACTAGACTCCTGCATTGCGTAACATTGAATTGAAAGTCATACGGTTGCCCTGACCTTACACTTGGGATTTAAAATAAAACAGTGAAATACAGGCAATATGGTACTACGACGGAGACGAGTTTTGGTGAGACCAACTCACCGTCGTAAATATCTCTTTATGGTATTAATTAAATGGATCAACTTTCAAACCGTAAACTATTCGAGCGACCTCGACATTTTTTGTTGATTTTGCTTTGGAATAATTTAAACAATCTTCGCGAACCTCTCAGAAGCCCAAATACATTCTTCGCTTACGAAATGTTTAATACTTTATTTCATTCGATATAGGAGCCTAATTGCAATGAACCACAAACTTATCAATGGCATACACAATAATTGTGTCAGATCAAAAACTACTCTGACATGGTAAGAGTAATTTTCTATCCCGCCCTGATTATAAGGTCGGACGTCACGCGGTTTCACCCACGTAGTTACTCGCTGATGATGTAGCTATCCATGACTGAAAGAATTTTCAAGGTCGGTCAAGTAGTTTCGGAGCCTATTCAATGCAAACAATCAAATCTTTCCTCTTTATAATATTAGTGTAGACTAGCTGTGCCCCGCGGTTTCACCCGCGTAGATTTAGTTTCATGCTTTATTTTGCGGAACTCTAATATTTTTTATAAATAAAAGTAGCCTAAGTTACTCCTTGAAACATCAGCTACCTGCCAGTGAAAGTCCCGTTAAAATCGGTCCAGCCGTTTCGGAGATTACTCGGAACATACAGACAGACAGACAGACAGACAGACGGACAGACAGACAGACAGACAGACGGACAGACAGACAGACAGACAGACGGACAGACAGACAGACAGAAAAAAATTTAAAAATTTGGTTTCTTTGTGTCAGTATCGTATATACATATTTTCATATGCATTTAGTGAAAAGCTGTTATTTTGGAATTACAAACAGACACTTCAATTTTATTTATCTGTATGTAGATTTAATAGAAGGAACTAAACTGAAGATGTTTCAAGAAAATTCTAGCGATAGTAATGATGTTATAACGGTCAGCGTCGTCTACTTCCAATAATTTTCAATCCCTAGCACAATTTCCGAAGTTTAGTTCTGAAAGGGAGAAAGGAGTCGAAACTAAAATCTGATATCCAATTAACAACATTATTGTAGCGTTCAATTTACGATTGTAAATATCGATGGAAAATTATATTAAACTTTGGCATTTGTAGGGTGTTCATTTCATACCGTACAAAGTCGTGTTAACTTTACCATTAACGAGAGAAGACTTATACAGAAGTTCTTTAAATCAAAATTAATTGAAACCATACGTAAGGCAGCAGGTGGTAGTTATATCACGATATTTCACCGTGAGCTTGTTTGTTAAAGTTGTTTACTGACCTCGATTTTGTACTAACGAAATATTGTTTGCCACCCAAGGCTTGTTTACCTGAAAGATAGAAAACAGATCCATTAAATTTGTGAATAACGATTGATTTCAATGAGTATCTATATCTAATTGAATAATAAGGGACTCGGGAAAGGACCAAACACAGGCTATCGTCTCAATGTGCCCGTGGAACAAGACGTGATCAAGATAAATTACTCACAATTTTATATACGTATAAAAATGCGAGCCAACTGCCGCCGCCGAAAGGATATACATAAGGATAACTTTGCAGTGGTGCCTTGCTTGAAACTAGGTATATCTGAGTATACAGCAATGGCGTGCATTGTATATAAGCAGGTAAGCAGAAGTTACAAATTGTGATGACTGAATACACTCGTGTCATGTGTGTGTGTGTGTTTATGTTCGTATGTGTATCTTTACCAAGACGTACGTACTTACGCCGCGTCACATAGGTATGTACTTAACCTGCCTACCTACCTACTTGTTATTTATGCCTACCCCTCTGAAAATCCAATGCACGCCCCTGGTATACAGTCTACACATACATACAGATAAATGCAATTGAAGTGTCCGTTTGCAATTCCAAACTAATCTTTTCCCTAAATGCAAGTATTCACATACGGTTCTTAAAAAAGTTTTAGTTCTTTATTTTAATCGGATAAAACCGCAGGGCACAGCTACTTTTCTATATAATAAACTGTCTAAACAAAGATATAGCTTTAGATTATGCATATATTCAGATGGTAGCTGTTCAATTAATAAATGCAATGCAGTTATTGCACATATCATAACAACAAAAAAAGACCTCGTCTCAGCCTTCACATGAAAACGAAAAAATAATTAAGACCATCAACGTTATCTGTGCAAAAACTACGTACAGGCGTTGGTAAATAACATAAAACCTTAATTACTCGTATAACGAAGGTTGATAGAGATACTTGTAATAACTGCACAGTGCATTGAAACATTGAGATTCGAGATTCAATGATTACAATGATTGGGGTAATAGAATGGAATAATTCTAGGCTAAAAGCATCGTTCGATAGATAACATTCTTGTGGGATTCACGGGCAAGGTGGGATATGTTTTTTAATGTATACTCATGTATGTAGTTCCTCGGGACTTCACGATAATATTGTAGTTTACAAGCTTTTTATTAACTTATAACGTATGCATGTTTGTCTGGACGGAATCTAGCTACAGAATTTTAGATTAATTATTTTTAACCAATTGAGCTGACATATGGTATACACGCTAACTTTGGATAACAATACATCTAAGAGGGCAGGCTAGTTATTTGTCCTGTATTACAACAATATTGGTTTTAAATGAAAGGGCTTGCTGAGGAGTATACGAAAAAAATATTGAATTTCCATAAAAACATGTTTTAAAAAAAAACTTCTTATAGTAATATCTTATCATAACAGTGGTCGCGAGCTAACCAGCTTCGTAAGCTGGAGCTTTGTTATTATGAATCATTACATGATTAGCTCCGAGGAACTGGAGTGTGTGACTGGACTTTATTCTTCTTCTTGGTTTTACTATCGACAGAAGTCATGATCATTATGCTCATGATTAAGTGGCTAGTTTTACAAACCAACGCCACATCCCTGTGTTTCACCCTAATTTGGTCCGTGTGTGTCATCGGCGGTCTGATACCTTCGACCTACGCCATATCATACCTGTGTGTCGTACTTTACAGGACGTAACCACTTTTTTTCCGATCAGCCAGTGCATCATGTAAAGTTTCAGAATAAACACACCGGTTTGAAACGCACGTCAAGTGCGAAGCCACAGTGGAAATAATTCATTTGTGAGCCTTGGATCCGGCCGTCGACCTCGGAAAATAGGAACGGTCAGCACATTACTAATCAAACTCGATGGCGACTCGACTCGAGCTCTCAAACGGAAAAGTTCACAATTTTTGCTGAATGCGCAGAAAATATGAATCATGTTAGTTTGTTAGGATTTCTTTACCATGTACAATTATTTGATCTCCCCACCTTGAATTAATATTTTAGCCTTAAATCTCGATCCTAACTAAACTTATCTATTTTGCGTGATGCGGCCCGCTGTCAACTATCATAAAAGAGGTGGATTTATATCAAATTATGCGTAACTCCACGACAAGACGGTAATTATATAGTTTAAACCACGATTAGACCAAACTCTTACTACAACTTCTAGACGTAGTTCCCCTTAGTAATCCGTAATTCGTATCAAAAGAAGACACGGCTATACGTTTAAACCAAGGATTCTCTTAGGCGATGTTTTATAATGATGGTTTGCGTCTTAACCGAATCCCACCATAGCAGGTAATGGGTAGTCTTTCAGCCATTTAGACTGAGTGTTATGACTCATAGAATAATTACAGCAAAAAAATTCAAACCATGTCGCTTCCTATAGTTACGGCATGTTATTGTTATTGAATAACAAACCTATTTAAACAGCACAAGAACAGTTATGCCTATGTTTGGTACTTAGTATTCACAACAATATAGAGCTAATCGAGTTGACACAACGTCACTAGTACGGAACGGGACTCGTCCAATGCATAATAATGTTGTTTCGATGGAAATCCGAACTCCGGAGTAAACTACGTACTACATTGGACCCACGCGAGGGTGCTATTCGGTGGAAATTCATATTATACCGAGGATATATCATCGCGAGGGAAAGTTTATTTGAGTATTTTCGCATATCTTATTTTGTTGTTGAATGGATTTTGTTTCGTTATTAACATTTTGTTTGTTTGGATCTCAATGTAAGATATTCACACGATACGTACAAAAGTATGCAAAGTACTTATAATGCAGAGTAGCTGTGCCCCGCGGTTTCACTGGACCCACGCGGGGTTACTATTCGGTGGAAATTCATATTATACCGAGGATATACTATATCATCGCCAGGGAAAGTTTATTTGAGTATCTTCCCACATCTAACTGAGACTTTGTTGTTGAATGGATTTTGTTTTGTTATTAATATTTTGTTTCTTTAGATCTCTATGTAAGATTTTCACGAAAGTATACAAAGTACTTACTTATACAGTGCCCCGCAGTTACACTCGCGTAGACTTTAATAATAATAATAATATCATGTTTGGCTTTATTTCGAGGAACGCATTTTTTTAAACATAGTAAGATAGCTGATATTACATCTGTCAGTGAAAGTCCCGGTAAAATCGATTCAGCCGTTTCAGAGATTAAACAGACCGACAGATAGACATTCGGAGATCTTTTTTTTTAAAGTAAATAAAATCATACTTTTAAATAAATTTAGTGAAAACCTGTTAATTTGGAATTAAAAACAGATATTTTATTTTATTTACCTATATAGATATAGATGTATAAATATGTATATATCGCGGAGAATCATGTTACAATGAATGTTAGAATGAATACATTCAGTGTATTATTTAGACGCGGTAATTGTGCTCCCGTGCACCAGTTACCGTGGACTAGATCACCGAGCCACTTAACTTACACGTTTCGATACTGTTGAAACAATCGATCGTTCAAATGGACTGCGCCGTTAGTATACGTATGTACAATGCGTGTATCTCAACTTAACGTCAATATAAATATACCTTACAAAATATCGAATAGCAACACTATTTCTACTTGATGAGTTTCGACATGCACTCACAGCAGTGTTTGAAAGTTGAATCAGTTAGATATCCATCACAAACGCTAGTGCTGGTTCTGTAAGGACAGAGATAGCGTCTTTTAGTTGCTATACGTGCCATCATAAGTTATGAGCCTTAACTTCAACACGCAGTAGTCTTTCTACAAATCTGTATTTATCTGTTGTATGGCGCAATGCAAAAAAAATAGACCCGCAGTTAACACCACAATTTTCGCTGAGCGCTCATAACTTGTGACGGCACCTGTACTCGGGTCGTGTGTGTTGTATCGATCGAGGGTGAATCTTACGCGAGTAGCATCGACTCAATTAAATATCACCGAAGTAACTATACATTTTTATATGACTTTAAAGGTTTCTTACATGTGGGCAATCTCTACATGTGCTCTTCGCTCACAATTCTCAACAGATATCCAATGACAAGTTGTTTTAGTGGGAAACATACAAACCCAATGAGTTAGTCAAACATGTAGCCATTTGTTATCTTGGAGGCGGCAAATAGACAAGCAAACATTCGCATTCTAGGAGCAATGCACTCCGTCAATGCATATACATTGGCCTCGGAGACACGCGTCATGTAACAATCGCCACATGATAGAAATGGCTTCTAATCAACACTTAGTTTCCATTTAAATCATACTATATCATGGAAAATTGCAGCAGCCATACCATAGGGATCATTTTGGTAAACAGTTCGTATTGGCCTTAGACCCCACATCTCCAAAACCTCTCCTTATTTATTCAGCATCCTCTTAGACCCAACAAATCTAACTAATAGCTAAGGATAAACAACTAACAGCCATGTCGATTCTGACTGAAATGTCATACTAATTGTCGGAATCCATATGCGTTATGTGATAATCGAGAGATAGGAGTAAGTAAGGTGGGAGAACCTAAAAATAAGAAATGCAATAGTATCTTTGCTCAGCATCACGTCACGTACTTCATAACACTGAATACATATTAAGTACACATAAAGCTAATAAACCGAGCTGGTTTGTCCAAAATAGTGATATTAAACGACTGCGAAACAGAGAGCAATGAACTTAAAATGGTGCTGTTCTAAGCAAGCGAACTAAAGCTGATGTAAGTTTTAAACAGACTAGCTAGATGAATGTTGATTAAATTCTAGAATACTTTCAAATTCTGAAAATTATTTTAGCTCTTATTCGACGTTGGCTTAAATACCCACTACCTACCTAGCTAGGTAGCTAGTAGCTACTCACATGAATTCAACTGTGCTTTTCCTCCAACCTATTCTATAATTACCGACGTTATTACTTCGTAGCTGGTCGATAACAGAACGACTACCCACCAGTCAGACGAACGTGGGCGAACGGTTGGAGAAACCTTATAACTTAATACAACTACAGTGGGATTAAACAAAATGAGGAAAGGTCAGAGGGGTCAAAGGTACGGAAAGTTCCATTTGGTAGTCGATAGACGACTCGTTTGTGCTCTAATAACTGTTAAAACTATTGCTAGTTGCTATCGTTCTATATCATATCGATTGTAAGAGGGAACTATGAGAAAAGATATAATTCCGAGTTTGTAGAGACATAAGGTACAAGTCTTAAATAAAGACCATTACAAAAGCTGTAAAGCTTAATACAATATCCCGTTATTAATTAAAGCTAAGATTGAAAAACTACTTGCCATTAAATAAATGTGACTGTTAGGTAGGCGTACACCTACGCCACAAAGAGTAGTTAGTTGGAGAAAAAGCAAGCTTTCTCTGTTAACAACGTCGGCTCTATCTATGCAGAGGTACAATATATTGACATTACGGTCCACATTTACACAATAGATAACACGATGCGTTGTCTACCCGCAGCATACAAATGAATGACAAACGGTCTTATACAGACACGGTGCGACATGCTTCAACACAATGCGATACTTGTGACTATTCGCACCGACGTACCTACCATTCGACGCGACAACCCGCTGTTGAGAATACAACTTAAATACACAGACACTGGGCTGGCATATTTATCATTTACAGTGCTGTACTGTTCAAGCGAGAACGATACATGTTATTTGTAACCAAAATTCTAGTGATCACTTCTGAATGATATCTGCTCACGTAGAGATTTAACTGACTAGATAGTTTTCTGGTAAATATTCGATCAATAAAATGGAAAAATATTATCATTATCGTCCTAGCTTTATACCATTAACTAAGGTTACCGAAAACATAACTTGAAAACAAAGAGAGTTCGAAATAAATGCTGACGCAAGTACGTAGAAGTTCTCCGTTACATAAACTAGTTCTAGGAGTTGTTCAAGATGTACGACGATGTTTACAAATGATCTCACGGACTGGTGTATGTGTGCGTGCGGGTATCAAATCAACATCCTGGAATGCAGCAGGGATCCAACCTGATATCCAAACACGTGTTGAAGCTGCGCCGGACTACAGGAGTTATTATCTAAATAAACAGCGCACGTTTATATCAGATTCAAACCAAATTCGAATTGCTGTGTTCTGGCTCAAGTTTTGGTTACATCATGAAGTCGATTATCTTTTGGAGCTAACAATGAAATATGAATGTAATATATAACTTCTTCCTTGCTGGTTTCCAATTTCCCATTCGCAAAAAGATTAGAGGTAAATATAATAATATAATGCTTGCGTAGTTGAATCAGAGATTTTAATTTCGAAATTACGAAGATGCAAGTTCAGATGTAAGGTAAAGAAACAACAAACAACAAACTCCCTTGTTTATTTTCGAATCATTTCAAATGGTTCCCCGCATTTCATCAATGTGAGGCAAGGCAGTATTACACCTCCAATCTATTCGTTTAATGGTTTGCATTACCCCTCTTGTAAATTACTTGACCTCAGACAGGGAAGGCTTCTAATTGAGAATTCAGGGTGGTCCTAATGTCCCGATTGTTTACCCAATTGTGAACATTTGGTGCTCCAATTTTAGGTACATTCGAATCAGACTCGAAGCGGTCGATTTGGAGTTAAACTTACTAAGTTAGAAACGACGTACAAGAGTTAAATTATATTGAATCATCATTCATCATGAAACATCATTGAGCATCAGGTAAGGGAGACTCGACATGGCTGCGGCTCCAGTGATTATGAATTATTACAACACCGTATCAGGCGGAGATTTGTTGCAGACTAGATCCAGTCCAGAATAGGTGGACCAGTCGCGAGCTCACGGCCCACTTGGGAGCAAGTCATGCATCGCTTGACATCATTAGAAATGAAGCCGTGTTTAATTCCCAGCTTACACTTATGGCCTCACTACTAGCAATGACTACTCCCGAAGACATCCAGGAGCCAGATACTATAACTATGATTTTCCAAATACAAATGCAATATCTGTATCAACCGTGAAAGTTGGCGATCCGTACATACAATATGTATAATGTTGCAAGTAATACGTTTACATCGAGGTGAAAGTTTGTGACACTGACTAATGGATGTGACATGGAGCGAGTTCGTTTTAGTGGGTTTTATAACTAGAGCCGTGCCAAAAAGTTGGCACCTTTCGAAATTATTGAACGATGCAAACTTGTTCATAAAAACAACAAGAATAAAATATGTTTTTTAAGATAAGCCGGTTGGTTGAGTACAGTGATGAGGACCGGTTGTGTTGATAAGACCAGGCAAGTATGATTAACATGGAGGTATCGACTTTGGCAATGTCGCGGTGGTCGGTGTGGCAACAGCGCGAGAGTTACATAACGCGCGGGACTCGGCGCCGCGCCGCCAGGTTACTGACCTGTATGGTCCACCAGTGCCAATTCGCCCATCACATCACATCACGAAATCTCCATTGCACAAACACAGTGCAACGATGAATTGCGAACAAAAACAAACGATCCTTCGTGGTAGATTCGCAAACGATGTCAAGGCAGATAAAGTAAGTACTTGACAACGTACATAGCAATCTCCACATAGAGCTATATTAACAGTAAATGCAGGAAAAATTCATGCAAGTACGAATGTACCACAACACGTTGTAAGTTTGTAGACTCACACCGATCTAGAGTTAACTCATTAAGACTTAAAAATGATAGATCCGTGCAGCAGACTACATGACATGGCGTAAAGTAATGAAATTGATATAAGAAATCTCATACATTTCGAAAGAATGAAAAATCACCCATTGGAGCTAAACTAAACATTTCAAGTTTTTGTTGGTGTTCATTATGCGAAAATCTCCGTTACGAGACCTTGTCTTTGCTAATTGAATGAGACTGAGCAGGAAACGCGAGACAAGCTGCTTTGTTGCTGCAAGTATAAAGTGGAACTTGTTGCCACATCCGGGACTAGACTGTACTTCTTCGTATTTATTGAAATTTTATATGATAGAACATTTAGTTCACTCGTCCGACAATCCACACCAAAAATCATCAACAATTTCATCGCCTTAAGAGTTCAATAAATACTTAAACAAGTACCTTCTTGTTACAAACATGGTTTAACTGAAACTATGAACATCGCTTTTGAAAACCGTATCCCAAAGGGAGATGGAGCTTCATTAAAACCAAGGATTATCTTTTGTGATGTTTTGTAATGAGGGGAATAGTCTTCAGTTCAGTATCAAGGTTTTGGTCATTTGAAAAACAATGTCATCGATCCAACCAAAAAACAAAACCGATCCCTTTCGAACAAAAGTCGTCCTTGCTCTAGTCCATATACTGTCTAGAGCCCGCAAATGCGATATATAGTGGCAAATCCGGGCATGGGTGCAAGACTTGCGAGAGCTCTTGCGCTGGTACTCAGGACGCCAAATTTGGCACAAGCACGACTTGGCAACGGTGTGTCAAAAGCCAGCAAAATGCACGTACCCAGTCTGGTCCACGTAAACAAACGAAATTGCGTCACAGTTCGATGCGAACAAATTTGAGCTCTACCACATAAACACAGAGTTTGAACTCAATCAACTGCTCTAGCGCCGATTAAATTGTTGTTCACGTTTTTGGAGTATGAATTTAATTTGAACATACATTTTAATGGCTGGTAGGCATTTTGGTGTACTTAGAAAAACTTCTCGTGTACATCCTAATAAGATTGCGAAGGATTCGTGAACAATACTTTTGGATAAGAGCCTTTATAAATTACATTTAAGTACTGCCTAATATGTTGGTGTTTGCTTTATTTTAACCACCTGATTAATTCAGTCTGGTTTGTCAACGATATAGACTGTACAAAACGCGCTACAAAATTCCAATGTGACATTTTCTACCAATCGCTTCAGTTGTACCTACAATGTATTCTCGGCGAAGGTTAAACTAGTCTCCAGATCACGTTGCGGGATCTCGCGACCCGTTCTCTCGCTACACGTGCCTTTTGTACAAAAATTTCATTTGAGAATAATCATTACATTACTCACACAAAATTAATGGCACGTTTGCAAATCAAAGGATTAATTAGAAACTCAATCGCCCACTAGGGTTCATTAAGATTCACGTGCGGTGAAACTCTCAATCACCTGGGGCAATTACTGTAACTGCCAATTGGCAACTGAGCTATACGTGTATTTCAATTATATGGATCCACACTAACAGATAGATAAAGGATTATTCACCAACTGGACATAAGATACTGATGTATGTCCAGTCGGTGAAACTCAAAATTAATATCACAGGTAATAACATGTTGTAAGATCACACTTATGTGGAGTTGCTGAATAACCAAATCTATACAGATAAATAAAATTGAAGTGTCTGTATGTAAATCCAAAATAACAGCTTATTATGAAATATGATGAGATACACGCTACTGACACTAAAAAACCAAGTTTTCATTTTTTTCTCTGCCTGTCTATCTGTTTGTTCCGGGTAATCTCTGAAACGGCCGGACCGATTTTAACGGGACTTTCACTGGCAGGTAGCTGATGTTTCAAGGAGTAACTAAGGCTACTTTATTCTATTATTTATTAAAAATATTAGAAACCGCAGGGCACAGTTAGTATCACATATTATTCAATCACCTTTACAATTTAAAAGACTTGTTTTCTTATAAAATCATAAATTTTTTCGGTCGAAGTGTAAACTGATATCCGAAAGTTTAAAATTCACAATAAAGGACTGCAAGCCAATTTCGGTGGTGTCGTTAGTCGAGCGAGCCCGGCGATACTTTCAAAAGTGCCCCAGATGTAAGGTAACGGTATAATAGCATCTCACGACAGATGCGGCTCAGGCGCATTGAGCTGCACGAGAGCCAAAGGACATTCGATATTGAGAGAGCAACACCTTCCAGTTTTAAACAGACTTTGAAAACGGAGGAGTTTTCTCAATTCTACCATAGGTATTTTTTTTTTTTGGAGAAACGGAGATATCCCAAGGATCCCATGTTGGCAACTTAGAGAAATCGAGGGGAACCATCGAAAATCGTAGTGGCGACAAGACCTATGTGAAGTTGGCAACTGAAGTGAAAAAAAAAATTTTTTTCGTCGGATATCCGATTGTACCCGGTATGTACCGGATTGTACCGTTTTTTAAATTGTTTGTACCCCTAGGGGGTAAAAGTTATAGGGGGGTAAATATTTTGGCAACTAAGTATAAAATATTGTAAGTTTATACATGCCATTCGATTGAACCCAGCATGTAGAGGATTGTACCGCTTTTTATTTCTTTTGTACCCTAAGGGGACGAAAGTTATTGGGGGTTAAACATTTTGAAATCAGATTAGGTAAAAGTGAATGTTTATGAATACCATTCGATTGTACCCAATATGTAGAGGATTGTACCGCTTTTAAAACCGTTAAAATCTCCAGGGGCCCCAAGATATGGGCGTTGAAAGATTTGCAGTTTTTACCCTATATCTCAGGCTCCCATTACGTATAAGCATTTTTTATGTGCTGAAAGGATGAAACAGAGCATGGAGAGGATTGTACCGCTTTTTGTTTCGTTTGTACCTCAAGGGGCCCCGAGATATGGGGGTCGAAAGTTTTATAACTTTCCACTGTCATATCTCGGGGCCCTTTGAGGTTCAAACGAAATAAAAAGCGGTACAATCCTCCACGTACATGGTACTACCTGATGCAAAAATAAAAATTGGTGTGTACCTCAAAACATTCAAAGTAAGCCTGGGCCCTCAATGGGCCCCAGCGTTATCTCGGTATCCCATGAGGTACAAACGATATTTATATGCATACCGGATTGTACCGAGAACGGAGAGGATTGTACCGCTTTTTGTTTCGTTTGTACCTCAAGGGGCCCCGAGATATGGGGGTCGAAAGTTTCATAACTTTCCACTGTCATATCTCGGGGCCCTTTGAGGTTCAAACGAAATAAAAAGCGGTACAATCCTCCACGTACATGGTACTACCTGATGCAAAAATAAAAATTGGTTTGTACCTCAAAACATTCAAAGTTAGCCTGGGACCTCAATGGGCCCCAGCGTTATCTCGGTATCCCATGAGGTATAAACGATATTTATATGCATACCGGATTGTACCGAGAACGGAGAGGATTGTACCGCTTTTTGTTTCGTTTGTACCTCAAGGGGCCCCGAGATATGGGGGTCGAAAGTTTCATAACTTTGCACTGTCATATCTCGGGGCCCTTTGAGGTTCAAACGAAATAAAAAGCGGTACAATCCTCCACGTACATGGTACTACCTGATGCAAAAATAAAAATTGGTTTGTACCTCAAAACATTCAAAGTTAGCCTGGGACCTCAATGGGCCCCAGCGTTATCTCGGTATCCCATGAGGTATAAACGATATTTATATGCATACCGGATTGTACCGAGAACGGAGAGGATTGTACCGCTTTTTGTTTCGTTTGTACCTCAAGGGGCCCCGAGATATGGGGGTCGAAAGTTTCATAACTTTGCACTGTCATATCTCGGGGCCCTTTGAGGTTCAAACGAAATAAAAAGCGGTACAATCCTCCACGTACATGGTACTACCTGATGCAAAAATAAAAATTGGTGTGTACCTCAAAACATTCAAAGTTAGCCTGGGTCCTCAATGGGCCCCAGCGTTATCTCGGTATCCCATGAGGTACAAACGATATTTATATGCATACCGGATTGTACCGAGAACGGAGAGGATTGTACCGCTTTTTGTTTCGTTTGTACCTCAAGGGGCCCCGAGATATGGCGGTCGAAAGTTTCATAACTTTCCACTGTCATATCTCGGGGCCCTTTGAGGTTCAAACGAAATAAAAAGCGGTACAATCCTCCACGTACATGGTACTACCTGATGCAAAAATAAAAATTGGTGTGTACCTCAAAACATTCAAAGTTAGCCTGGGTCCTCAATGGGCCCCAGCGTTATCTCGGTATCCCATGAGGTACAAACGATATTTATATGCACACCGGATTGTACCGAGAACGGAGAGGATTGTACCGCTTTTTGTTTCGTTTGTACCTCAAGGGGCCCCGAGATATGGGGGTCGAAAGTTTCATAACTTTCCACTGTCATATCTCGGGGCCCTTTGAGGTTCAAACGTAATAAAAAGCGGTACAATCCTCCACGTACATGGTACTACCTGATGCAAAAATAAAAATTGGTGTGTACCTCAAAACATTCAAAGTTAGCCTGGGCCCTCAATGGGCCCCAGCGTTATCTCGGTATCCCATGAGGTACAAACGATATTTATATGCATACCGGATTGTACCGAGAACGGAGAGGATTGTACCGCTTTTTGTTTCGTTTGTACCTCAAGGGGCCCCGAGATATGACAGTGCAAAGTTATGAAACTTTCGACCCCCATATCTCGGGGCACCTTGAGGTACAAACGAAACAAAAAGCGGTACAATCCTCTCCGTTCTCGGTACAATCCGGTATGCATATAAATATCGATTGTACCTCATGGGATACCGAGATAACGCTGGGGCCCATTGAGGTCCCAGGCTAACTTTGAATGTTTTGAGGTACAAACCAATTTTTATTTTTGCATCAGGTAGTGCCATGTACGTGGAGGATTGTACCGCTTTTTATTTCGTTTGAACCTCAAAGGGCCCCGAGATATGACAGTGGAAAGTTATGAAACTTTCGACCCCCATATCTCGGGGCCCCTTGAGGTACAAACGAAACAAAAAGCGGTACAATCCTCTCCGTTCTCGGTACAATCCGGTATGCATATAAATATCGTTTGTACCTCATGGGATACCGAGATAACGCTGGGGCCCACTGAGGGCCCAGGCTAACTTTGAATGTTTTGAGGTACACACCAATTTTTATTTTTGCATCAGGTAGTACCATGTACGTGGAGGATTGTACCGCTTTTTATTTCGTTTGAACCTCAAAGGGCCCCGAGATATGACAGTGGAAAGTTATGAAACTTTCGACCGCCATATCTCGGGGCCCCTTGAGGTACAAACGAAACAAAAAGCGGTACAATCCTCTCCGTTCTCGGTACAATCCGGTATGCATATAAATATCGTTTGTACCTCATGGGATACCGAGATAACGCTGGGGCCCATTGAGGACCCAGGCTAACTTTGAATGTTTTGAGGTACACACCAATTTTTATTTTTGCATCAGGTAGTACCATGTACGTGGAGGATTGTACCGCTTTTTATTTCGTTTGAACCTCAAAGGGCCCCGAGATATGACAGTGCAAAGTTATGAAACTTTCGACCCCCATATCTCGGGGCCCCTTGAGGTACAAACGAAACAAAAAGCGGTACAATCCTCTCCGTTCTCGGTACAATCCGGTATGCATATAAATATCGTTTATACCTCATGGGATACCGAGATAACGCTGGGGCCCATTGAGGTCCCAGGCTAACTTTGAATGTTTTGAGGTACAAACCAATTTTTATTTTTGCATCAGGTAGTACCATGTACGTGGAGGATTGTACCGCTTTTTATTTCGTTTGAACCTCAAAGGGCCCCGAGATATGACAGTGGAAAGTTATGAAACTTTCGACCCCCATATCTCGGGGCCCCTTGAGGTACAAACGAAACAAAAAGCGGTACAATCCTCTCCGTTCTCGGTACAATCCGGTATGCATATAAATATCGTTTGTACCTCATGGGATACCGAGATAACGCTGGGGCCCATTGAGGGCCCAGGCTTACTTTGAATGTTTTGAGGTACACACCAATTTTTATTTTTGCATCAGGTAGTACCATGTACGTGGAGGATTGTACCGCTTTTTATTTCGTTTGAACCTCAAAGGGCCCCGAGATATGACAGTGGAAAGTTATAAAACTTTCGACCCCCATATCTCGGGGCCCCTTGAGGTACAAACGAAACAAAAAGCGGTACAATCCTCTCCATGCTCTGTTTCATCCTTTCAGCACATAAAAAATGCTTATACGTAATGGGAGCCTGAGATATAGGGTAAAAACTGCAAATCTTTCAACGCCCATATCTTGGGGCCCCTGGAGATTTTAACGGTTTTAAAAGCGGTACAATCCTCTACATATTGGGTACAATCGAATGGTATTCATAAACATTCACTTTTACCTAATCTGATTTCAAAATGTTTAACCCCCAATAACTTTCGTCCCCTTAGGGTACAAAAGAAATAAAAAGCGGTACAATCCTCTACATGCTGGGTTCAATCGAATGGCATGTATAAACTTACAATATTTTATACTTAGTTGCCAAAATATTTACCCCCCTATAACTTTTACCCCCTAGGGGTACAAACAATTTAAAAAACGGTACAATCCGGTACATACCGGGTACAATCGGATACACGACGAAAAAATTTTTTTTTTTCACTTCAGTTGCCAACTTCACATAGGTGGCGACAAGTACGTTTAATAATGTTTTTATAAAGACTTTGAAAGCAGTACCATTTAATGAAGGTCTGGAGTCGATCTGATGATTGAGCCGAAAGAAAGTCGGAACTCCTCAACGATTAACAGCAATTATCTGGCATTCGGGTTTGACTCATACATTTGGCACCAACTTCGAAAGGAAGTAATTTATTTCCCATTATTTTTTTCTCTTTTTCCACGACACCAATCATAGCCATACATAAACATAATTGATCATACATTTCCAATCGAATAGTGACACTAGCAGAGCTCTGTGGTTTCACCCGCATATAATTTAACTACCACGAGTCTTTTCATTATAGTGCATATCTATTGGTAAATTTAATTCAAAAGAAGATCTCAAATTTACTCCCTACAACCTAACAAACTATCAAATTATCTCTTAATAATATTAATATATATAACTGCTAGGTACCAATAAAATACAACATCGGATATCGATACACAATCTAATTCAAAGCGACAGGTAACTTGAGAGGAAATCCTTTACGGTATAACGTCGCCAATCTATCGATACTGGGAGGTAAATAGTGCTAGTTTCTCAAGTTTAATAAGGTCCAAGGCAAACTTAGCCCGCACAATATTGTCGAACTTGTAACCACATGGGAAATCAACAAAATGTTATGAACATTATTACGACGAAAGGTACAACAAACTTTCATGAAACAAACACGCGTTTTAACTAAAGCTACTCTTGATGTATAATAATTTGTATATATACTACATACATATACATAATAATCTCACGCCTTTATTCCCCGAAGGCGTAGGCAGGCCACATTTCGCCAGTTATATAAGTTCCGTGTAAAAGCGAGCCTATTGCTTTAAACCGAGCACTAATCCAGATTCCGGGCGGAAAATCACAGAACGAGAAAACCCAATACCACTTTGCCCGACTCGGGGATCGAACCGAGGACCTCGTATTCCGCAGTAGCGTTTGAGACCACTCTGAAGTAGCTCGAGGGTGAGTCGCTACATGATAAATAGTAAAATCATTTCCCATAGACACAAGCGATAACAAGAAAAGACATCAGCATCTCAAATTCCTAAATATATGCAAAATAATTTTAAAATCAGCCAACCCCTACTTTATAAGCTACATAAATTACCATGAAACATGTTTTTCTTGCGTCTGGTCGCACACCCGTTTACATTAGAGTGTTGAGGCACAGTATGAATAATTAGCTTACCAAGCAGTATGGAATTTAGTTCCAATTTTTTTAATTAAGAACGGCAAGGCCATCGAGCGTGAGGGTAGTCTGTCACTTTGAAAGTAATTAAAATAAATGACTAGCGATTAGCCCCCTTATTACAAAACATTGTTTAAACGAAGACTAGAATAGATAGAAGAGAGGAATAAAGTATATCCATCCCTTTTTTGAATCTGTATCACAGGAAGAGATAGACCAATCTTAGGACTATCTTAGTCATGTCTGTAAAGTACATAAATTACTTATACAGGATTGACCACGAAATTACACCCCTCACTGAAATTACGCCGATGCCACTTAAATCCACGCGTCTGTGTGAATGTGTCATTTCGAACGATTCCTTCGTAGATTCCGTACTGCTGCTAGCATATATTGATTATGTGGTGGAGGTGATCTCATGTACATCGATAAACGTCAAACATTATACGAAGCACGGCTCCTTCAAGTGACATTCGATTTGTTATCTTATCGATCTCATACATTATCTAGATGTAAAGGGGGGCTACTATCAACAGCACTCGGATTCGTAAAAAAATATATTCAAGTTTGCAAAGCAAAATATTTCTTATTGTAGTACGAAAGAGACAAGACAAAATATATTTGTGTAAGAAGCCCATAATTTGGATATTGGTATAACCGCACACCCAACCAGGACTTGAAATATCGAAAGCAAAACTATCATGCAAATACCCATGTACAAAAACACTGTGGGAATAGTAGGATACTCAAATGACCTAAACGATATATATCCAAAGAAATAAAGTATTGTAATTCTGAATAACAAGCGAGAGCCACTGGCATGTCGTCGTCATAATTAAGATGTTCAGCTATTTTAAGATATTTTATCCGTCTGTTTGTTTGCGGTGGAACACAGCAGCTGATCTATTTCTGACGAAACTGGGACGCGTGTTGTATACCTGTTTCCTCTTAATCGGTTAAATTATACCAGTTAATTTACGTTTAAAAATGTGCTTTATATCCTGTCTATCACAGCTCTATTTCGAATGCAGTTTAGATATAACAAATCGAATATATTGTTACTGCATTCCTTGTGTTTGGTTATATTCCTAGATCAATGTGCTTCCAAGACCAGATCCAGTAGACAAAGAAACATTAACGTCACGCTTGGTTTATAGAAACGATACAAAATGTCATATCCATTTATTTTGTATCGCTTAGCTATTAGCGCAAGCGCGAGAGAATGTTACTTTGTCTAGGCCTGCTGATCAATTTCCTCCTCCCAAACTTTCATGTATGGATTTGGCGTTAAGTTTCAAACCTACGTTATTGTAGTCCGCAGATAATGAATAAAAGCAATCTTCCGAACCTGGCGGTAGCATGTATAATCCTTTATATTTGTATCGTTCTGAAGATTTGAAGGTGCTTTCTTAAAAGTCTAATCGAATAAAAATATATTTGAGTTTGAATGTTGTGGGGAGAGCGAGTGATCATGCTCATCCCCAGCAAAGGGAAGATCTTCCAGCCAGGCGGGTGTCATGCCTGGGGAACCGCGGCTCCAACTGTTCTAGTTGGAAACTTACTGCAACGTATATATACTGCAATGCGCTTGAAAACTCTTCTGGCGCGATTTAGGTTCTCGTGTATTTGTACTCAAACTTCGCATTTGTTAGCGAGTAGCGCCATCTATGAGCGAGTGGAGAAACGCTGCTACAATGTTATCATTAACTTTGCTCGTGTTTCGTAGCAATATGTTTTAAATTGTTAACACAAACAAACTGATGTTTATCCTAGTACACAATGAAACCCGATGCAAATATTTAAGGACCATGTAACTTTCAGATACTTAACATATTCTATATTACATAAAAATTTAAACATGAAGCAATATTCGAATCTTCTGACGCGTTTATCATCACACGAATGGCGAATAATGCTTAGTACAGGTCCCATCACGAGTATAGAACGCGCAGCGAAAAATTGTGGGGATACTGAGCATGTTTTTATTCGTTTCGTGCCATACATAATATAGACAGAGACACTCATAAAATGACTACTGCCCATTCAATGGTACTCGTACCTGTAACTCTGTGATATCCTTCTGTCTCAATGGGTATGCATGCATAATATGTATGTTTATGTGTGCTGTCAACAAGTTGACCTTTATGCATTTTATTATTACGATTACGACGCATTCGATAAGGTGAACCATGAAAACCAGTTCTTTATCAACATACGTTAAGGTTAAAATAGAGAGGCGTGTTTTCAGTTCCATTCCATGTTGTAATTCGGACTCTTCGCACTCTCAAACTATTTGTAAACGCCTCTCTTGGTTACGCAAATTGTTGAAACACGATTCAAATTTGGTGAATAGTTTGATATTGCAAAAGTTTCCTTATACTCAACATTATAAATCAGTGTTCAGAACGTAATTTCACCTCGCTTTCCCGTCACGTTACATTGTGGTCTTACATTTCACTCGGAACACAAAGAAACTTATGAAAGAGAACACGCCAACAAAGTAAACACGAGGTGGCAACAATTCAATTTAGCTTGGGAAATAATAACTTTGAAATTGAGGATGTCGAAAATTTGGCAAAAACAAGTTGCGTCGCAGCTGTCATGAAAGCAGGCTTGCGAATAAAACGTCCACATCCTGGTTTACGGGATACCAATCCGGTTTTGGGCTTTAAAAGAATGCTCTTCTCCTAGTAATAATGGTCGAAAAAACGACTAACGAAGGACGACTTTCACAGCAAGTAATTAAATTTGCACATATTGTAACCTCGAATAAGAAAAGATTGTTTTGTTTAACATCAGCTAGAAGCGGTAAACGTACCTATATCTTGAAGATAAGACTAGCACTTTATTAAAAACATAATTTAGAAAACTAGATAATTCAAACTCCGACATCGCTAATGATACAGTCAGTATATTAACATTAATACGGTACGTTAAGGCTCTGGGCAAAACGTTTGACACGAGAATTACAGGGTCATGCTGGTGGGAGAAACTATCCTACTAATCTAAATCTTACTAAAATAGGTACCAACCTACTTCAAGATATAAGTATCCGAGTACTTGTTTACGGCCCCCTGAGACAACTCGCGGCGCTCTACTCGACGCACAAAACAAAACACATCGTGGAAAGGTCAAGAGGACCGATGAGTTGCAAGTAAATAATTTAATTAATGTCATACATTCTGCACGTAGGCTAAAATGGGGACACCAATGTTTTTTGAAGAGTCATTAAATACACAACCAACACGGTACAGAACTTCATCAGACTATGGCAATGGGTAGTTGCAATGTTGAAAGTTACTGGTTTAGAATAATTTTTTAGGGTGATTAATACCTGAAGTGAGAGATTTACAAAACATTCACGTTTGCACGTTCAGGGTTAAAATATGATGCTGTAATACCTTGTAGGTGATGTCTGGATGCGTGTGTTGTGTGGCGAGTTGCGAGGGGCTCAGCACGCGACGTTTCTTGGCTGGCTGGAGGGCCGGCGACACGGCCGGCTGGTACTCAGGCTGTGTGCTAGGTTGACTGTTGCGATATTGCGCCGGCGGCTCCGGGTACATGACATGCATTCCCTAAAACAAACAAAGACACAATTAGACAAGCTCTTGATGCCATAATATCGTAGGTTGTGACAGGAACTTATATGCAGAATTGGAGTAAAAGGCGAGACCTTTTCGGCCCCAAAACTCGGGTACGAGAGAAATCTGTGTATTTTAAAGTGCCCGCTGCGGAATTTTTATTAAAACTTTAATTTTTTTCTTTTCGTTCCCGATTGTATTTTAGGTTCCCTTTCAACTCCTCCACTGCCGTACAGAGCTTAAATGTTAAGGAACTTACACGTTAAGTTATTTTTATACTACGAAGGTGGCAAATAGCAACCCCAGGGGTATATATCACAACAAAAACGAGACCTCATTGAAACATACATCAAGGCAGGAGACACCTTCAAAATGATTATAGTTCACATAACCTAATTAATATTAGTGAGTCAACAAATACCGGCTGTAAATATTGTCGGTCTTTATACTCAAGTAAGTAATTTCGTAGAAAGCCTCGTAAAATAATAGTTTTAATTTGCTAAGAGCTGTTATTATTGTGAACCGTGGCCTTTCCGTGCACTCACTCCGTGTGTACATATAGGCAAGGCATTGGGAACTACCAAATTAATTTGGCGTTTGTACAATCCAAAGTGAGCAAAATCGATCAAACATCGCTGCTCTCGTGAGGGTCCCCGAATGGATAGACTAATAAACCTGAAAGTAGGTTTAGATTAAATTAAAGGTTACGGGAAAACGTGACAGATCGCCATATCTTGAGGTTCAGACAGACATATCAGTTCACCATGTCCAATCTACCTTCCTCTTTATAGCGCAATCTTGAGTCAGCTTCATGAAAAGTCCGCGTATTGCAACAAAACATTTAAGCAAAAAATATATTCGACATTAAAATTGGTGGCAGACAGATAGGCCAAGGAAATACGAGAGGGACAAAACAATCTAGATTTACAATGAAACCTGATTCGCCTTGACCAGCGAGACCGTGCTGAGCCGGCCGACCCCGGCGAACGTGAAATCCGCTTATTAAAATATAAAATCTTATGCGAAATCTTGTTAGGTACCACTATCCTATCTAACAATGTAGTAAAAGTTCCATTTACACTACTTAAAAGCAGGGAAGGGAAAAAAATCCTATTATTTTCTAAAAATTACTACGGATGGAATAAGTCTATTTGGGTATAATTTACATTATATTAAGTTTTTTATTGATTCTATAACATCTTCAAATTACGTGGTTATACAGACACCATACTTATAAAACGATTATCGTAAAAATTGTTTTGTCTAACTAATTCCTACCTACTTCAAAACTTATAATATATTGCCATGCGATGGTCTACTGACACAATACCTACCGAAATGGTCAAGTTGTTTGATATTATCGTCACCTATACATATATAGGTACCTTTGCAAACAAGATCCTGAGTCAAAGTTCGGCAATCATTAACATTTATAATTTGGATTCGTATGTCTTTTCGTCCGTTCGTTCCTGTGTCGTACAAGCAGCTGAAGCATCTAGGTAGGAAATTGTTTAGGTCCTTACTATACCTTTATTCTGCACAAGATGTCACAAACAAGCATTTAGATAGGCATGTAGGGCATAATAAGACCGTCGGATTTGGGACTCCATTCTTTATATGGTATAGTACAGGTGCTTTAATAAGTTATGAGCGCTCAGTGAGAATGGTCGAGATAACTGCGCATGTATTTTATTCGTGAAGCCCCATACAGACAGAAAAAAACACATAGATTGAGTACTGCGCATTCAAGGCCGGAGCTCATAATCACTGACGGCACCTGTAGGCATGGCGCGAGTGACTCTGGGATGAAGGCCTGCAGTAGCCGCTTACCATCAGGCATGTAAGTACTTATTTATCTTTATTGTGTAGAGGAATCCTGGGTCCGACCAGATAAGATTTTCATTTCCATGCCAAAATATTATTTATTTTTAAAACATTGGTTCTTATTAAGTAAGTAAATTAATACATACTTATATACATGCCCGATAAGACCTTTTACCTATCACCGATCATTTGATATCTGATAATTCTATAATTATGGTGACGACACATCTACTTAAAGCAGCTATATTAAAAGCATAAATACGTTATGCACTGCACAAAACGAAAACTATCTGGTCGCAGTTTGGAACTGTTGTCAAATAAAATAGTGTCACATCTGGACATGCCACTGAGAGAAGAAGCTACAGTTCTACTTTACAGCCTCAAAATTTTAAGCACGCTAGTGACATACCTACCTTTTAAAAAAATATTAATAACATTGTCTAAACCAGATAAATCTACCCGTGTGTATGTGTATGCCTTCGTAGCAAATCTGAAGTTTATTTGCACTAAGTAAATATACATAACTAGCTGTGCCCTGCGGTTTCACCCGCGTAGATTTAGTTTCTTCCTTATTGTCGCGGAACCCTAATATTTTTAATAAATAAAAGTATCCTAAGTTACTCCTTGAAACATCAGCTACTTGCCAGTGAAAGTCCCGTTAAAATCCGTCCAGCCGTTTCAGAGATTACCCGGAACAAACAGACAGACAGACAAACAGACAGAGAAAAATCTTAATATTTGGTTTTTTAGTGTCAGTAGCGTGTATACTTTCATATGCATTTAGTTAAAAGCTGTAAATTTGGAATTACAAACAGACACTTCAATTTTATTTATCTGTATAGATAGACAATAATGTAGATTACAATCCGCCGTTACGGTCGTCCATATGTAATCGCTCTAAATCCTTAGTTTGGGCAATGCGTTGCGGAAGTGAAAATGGTCATAATAGTGTTATCCTATAATCCTATTGTGGGGAGAGAACAATGCGAGAGCAGTCGGCGCCGAAACCTAGCATTATCGCTGGAACCATCGACTTTCTAAACCGAAATATGCATGTGGGCGCTACCGCCGGACATACAAGTACTAAATTAGACTGTTAACATTTTACGATCCATGTTCTAAGCGTTTTATTTTTATTTTACAAAACCCCATCAGTAAGTGCCACAAGTATCAGTTTTGAGTTTGACACGTGTCAAAGTCGACGAATTTCGTAGTATTGAAAATCAACCACAACCGCCGAAAAGTATCAGCACATAAATAATAACTTATAAAAACCGTCGCCGGCTTCGCCCACGTGATAAGCTATTGGTACTATTTGGCAATAGCCTATGTCCGTCCACCCCTGTCCATTCTAAATATCAGTGAGATTTTATTAAAATCGGATGAATAGTTTAGATTTTTTTCCCAAATTAATACGCTGTGCCGACAAAATAAAGGACGAATGTCCCACTATAGCACAGCACCTCCAGTCCTTCCCCCAATGAGGCAATGGCTACCTTATTCACCGCAGGAACATAATACAACTAAGGTTGCATTGTACCTATGGCGTCGATCTTCTGAAAGGTGGTCGCATAATCCCAAGGCAAGCAGCTCCGACTATCCCGTAATGCCCTACTTCTCCTAGCGCATACAGATGCTGCCACGAGTTATGAGCGCTCAGTGAAAATTATGGGGGCGTATGTATTCTATTCGGGTAATTAGTGCCATACAGTCAGAAACATGCTTATGAACTTACTAGTATAAAGTCAGCGCTCATAAACTTGTGACAGAACGCACCTTATAGTTTTAAGGCGAGCCATACAAGTTAAAACGCAGTTAAAATACAATAAAATCACTTTCGAAAAAAGTTACCTGACTGTCACAACAGGTTTGGAAATCAGCTCGCCATTTTGGTTAGGTAATTATTATCTTGACATTTTTTACCAAAATTGCTTTATTTAATTCTTTTAGTTCGGTTCGTCGAGCAGCAACAATTCAAATACATTTTGGCAAAATAAAAGTAAAATGCATTATTATGTAGGTATACATGTAAGTATATACCTGTATTCGGTCTGAACTGATCACTCGTCACCACAATTCAGTGACAAAACTATACAAAAACTTTCAAATACCGTAAACTCGTAGTTCAATCTGTTCTGCTCGGTAATAGGTATTACAGATTTTTTTGTCATTAACTCTAGTCGCCCCCAATCTCGGCGCAACAAAACTGCTTCACTTTACAGAAAAAAACATAATTGCAATCAAATTCACAGATCACAGTGCGTATTTCAACAGTAGTTTGTATATTATATGTTTTTAAATAAAATAGCTTGGTAAGTATACTTAATTTCTTAGTGAAATTTAAAAAGCTAAGCGTCCTAAGCATTATATTTCATCCAAATCGTTATAGCCGTTTCAGGGATACCTATGTGATCAATCAAATAGTGCTATTAAATAACTAACGAGATTGTTTTAATGTTACTCGCACCGCCTGCTCTCCACGAAGTTCCTTGAGATATCTCCTAACTTGAGATCTTGTGATAGAGAAGTTAGTGTGTGATAGATGATAAAATACGAAATATTATGTAAAAAATATTAATGTAGAAATAACCTTTAGAGGGAAACAAACTATATTGAAAAGATCAAATAAGTACATTACTTTATCTTTGCGTTTCTGGTGGTGACAGGGCAATCTATCTTTAAGGTCTCATTGGTTAGATATATAATATTTACACAGCATCTCCATTATTAAAGGATTGGTATTTGTCAAGAAGTTCAAGTATTTTCAAATGATCTAACTTGCTACAACAAAATCACAAGCAAAACCTAGGTAAGATTAGGTGAAACTCAAATACGTAGAGAAATTTAACGTTTTGTAAAAGCTGCGTCGCCACCTTGAGTTGTACTTTGTGCCAAGGTAAGTAATATATTCAAGGACCTGCGAGAAACCTAAAATGGTAAATACCTATGCGATTAACACCAATTAACGTAACGGCTAATTGCTAATTATTTAACGCGCGTGGAAAGTTACTTTCGCAACTAAGAGAGGTATTAGATGTTAAACCCATTCTCTTATTCCCTAATGACTTAATGTCGAATTTAATATATTTTATGTCTCCTGACTGATCTTATATTATTGTATAAGCCAAATATGCTTAGAGCAATGTATAGTATTTTAGTTCTGTATTATAACAATAGATGGTGTTAATACTGTTGACATTTGTATTTACAACCCGCTATCGAGAGTCTCACCGTGGTTTATATATAAAACGTCATTTGTATAATAAAAAAACTCTTTCCTCTTTGGTATATCGTCTTTCAATACGATCCCAAGTACCTACCCGAAGGCCAGAGCAGAGTTTGTTCAATTATATCAAAGAAAAGCACAGCCCAAACCGCTGGTCCTAGGAACATGGCATTTGGAGACTGTTTAATTCACTATTAAACGTTTTTTACGAAATTATACCCCTTGGGTATGAAATGGGAAGTGGAATTATCTAAGAAACTTTTTTTTTTAATCTTTAGATCGAACACCACGCATGGGAATGTAAGGCTTACGACTCCTTTAATGGCGACCATGGGCACAAAATAAACTTTGGAAACAGTTTCAGAAGAACCAAAATCCATAACACCCTTTTAACAGAATTTACATTGGAATTAGGGCTTACAAAACGTAAGGCTGCGATGATCATGATTTCAATTGATATTTTTAAACAATTCGTCATAATCTCCAAATGATACCTGTAAAATTGTTTGGCGGTGAGCGTTACTCGCAGCATTCAGGCCAAGACGGAAAAAGAACTGAGCAAAAATAATTCGCGTGCAAGTTTCGCGTTACCTTCCTATAATTTGTCGCCTGAGTTGTCTCCGCCTATCATTATAACACTCCGTCCTTTTTGTGACTGTGGTTAAATTTACTTTTGACTTAAATTCTTTTTGGTCGTCTACGAGAATGATGATCTGACCATAGACGATGGGCCGGAGAGTGCTTCCTATCCTACTATCGTCTTAATCTTTTCTCTACCTTGACGTTTGCAGTACCATATCTCAACGCAATACGTTGATTTTTTTAAGGTATTATGTATAGAAATAATAAATTACACGCGCAGTTACCCTCACTATTCACTCTGAGCGCTCTTAACTCATGACGGCATCTATGCTTACCTACCTACCTAATAACAATTAATTAATCGTGTTGGTTATTTTTTGTGTGCAGTGATCTTGGTGGCGCCCAGCGCAAATTCAAGGTAGGTCGGTAAGTAGGTAGGTACCATTATGAAAGTTTTGATTTCCTTGAAAACGAATGTTACCAATCCGTTTGAAAACAAGCAAGATTTCTCCGTACCGAAACCGCTCAGCGCACAAAGTGATTTTGAGTAACAATACGACGGTTTGCGACAGAGCGTGCGTGAGCGCAACCGACACAATGAATAGTGTTGCCGTTATGCGTTTCGACTTTCGTGCCAGTCGACAATACGAGTACATAGGTAGGTACCTAACGGTGTCATGTCTTCGACATTTCACGAACGCGAAAAGCGGCTCGATCCAGTGGTCCAATGCTCAGCTCTGTGACAAAAGATACAAAACCCAACCTGGAGACCAAATTAATTTGCCAAAGCCTTGCCATCCAAGTACCGACACCTAGCTATAATACATTGTGTTTTATTCAAAGTTTCAATGTGATAAGGTCATGTGTGGTACATAATGGATTTATAAAATAACTGAAGTCACACAGTTCCACCCGCGTAGTCCCGTTCCCGTGGGAGTAAGGAGATAAAATATAGCTAAAAAGGCTAAAACAATAATAACTAAGGAATTGCTCAATTGGACCTACGACAAAACTGAAAACTTTTTAAGACGGCTACCATAACTACCTACTCATTGAAATAATATAACTAAATATAATCTCTTGGAACATTCAGCAATCCTTTATTTCTGTGCTTGTGTTTTTTCTATTTGTTTTGTTTGTAATTTTGTTTGTAATTTAAACCTAAGTACACTTTTGAGTTTAGTTAAATTACCTACTATATATAAGCTTGATATTATACATTAATTTAAAATAAATAAAAATAAAGGCAACACTCCCTCAAAACTTCCTGCGTGACAGGCTTAGCCTAGTGTAGGAAGTTTTAGTAATCAACTAGCTGAATTACATTAATTAAGTACTATAAGGCAACCTTTGTAATTCTTTCAGTAATAAATACATTATTATTATTATTATTATTATAGCCTATCTTACTTGCTGATGATGTAGCTATCTGTTGCTGAAAGATTTTATAGGCTGTCAGCATGTTAGTACCGCTGGTGTTCCAAGCATTCATAAGTTGTGTGTACAATGGCTGTTTTTATACAGGTACATTCCATGCTGACAAATGTGCCCAAAAAAAAGGATATTTAGTAACCAAATATACTAGAATAATGTATGCAATTTAAACATCTGCTCCTCACCAACACTATGGTAAACTGATACATAAGTCTTGGCAAATAAAGTATTTTTTAAAATTCCAAATTCAATAACAAAAACATGCAAAATAAGACAGATTATAATTTTAATAATGTTATTAAGTACTATGTAAATATTTTTTTATGGCTGTATTGTAGGATCTGTAAACTTCAGTTTATAGCTGAGAAGCATATTATTTTATACCTATCTATACTATAATATAATGCTGAAGAGGTTGTTTGCTTTTTTGATTGAACACACTAATCTCAGGAACATCTGGTCTGAATTGATATAATAAATATTATTAGATAATTACCTAAGTATATAACATAATTTAATATTTTTAGTAATACATTCTTAATACACTTTTATACTAAGTAATAAGTACTAATCTATCCATTTTTTCCTCATTTTTTCCCAAATAATTTATGGTAACAATGTTTTTTCTTGTTAGATATTTTGATGGGGTAACAAAAACTATAAGTAACTTTATCATTGTTGATTATTATCTTCAAAATTAAAGAGAAGTAAGTACTTACTTAATATAAATAATCTGATAACTAATGAGTATGAAAATAGATAGATAGTATAATAAAAGCTGAGTGGAATTGTATTACAGTTGCACTTTAATCTTTGTACCGAATCTACTTCTATAGGTGAGCTGTTAAAGCAATTAACTGATTGGACATGGCATTTTTATTGATACAAATGCTTTAATTCCACAGTGAAATAAATATGATAATGCTAGGTGGCAATGTATAATATCTTATTCACCGACTTACTTAAAATAATGATATTTGAGTTGAATCATCTGGTTACATCAAAATAATATGACATTTCGTGTTGTCAAGGTTCTATCAGATCCATTGGTCACAGTCTGCTAACTACACTGAATAGGTGTGTCGCAATTATGGTAAAGTTACCAAAATGGGAAACTTGGACTTACTTTATTAATACAAGTACCTATTCAATGACATTTCATCATAAGTTATTATTGTAGCTATAAGCTAAAATATTAGTATTTACAATGCAATAATACAGTCACCAATTGCTGAAAACCGGAACACGTGATAAATAAGATTCTAATATAATACCAGATAATAATCTAAAAATAAACAGTGTCGTGTTTACTTCACGTAACTGGCCAAGGAAATCAACCAGTTATTATTAGTTCCGCCCAGTGTAGGTACTGGGCACTGCGGCCAGCCCGCATACATGTTCAAACTTATCACTAATTCAAACAAGAAAATAAAAAGGTTATTAGAAACTCACACGTTGCAAGTGATCGTATCGTTTGGCTCGCGTAGAAAGCAATCAACCGACTCGACTCCGCACAACGGCGGTAACCAGTAGTTTTCCACTGCGTATTTCAACACAAAAACCACTACAACTTATCAAGGGTCTTCCTCACCTCTCGAAGTTAATTTTCTGACAGTACGATCCCACTATCATGCTGAAAGAAGCACAAGAAAGCGGACAAAGGGTCCTTCAAAACACAGCCATTTTGAAACCGTTCCTACTAAATGTTACGTGTTACGCAGTAATATGAGTTTTTTTTATTGTTTAGAAGAAACAAGCTTATCCGTTCACACTCATTTTGATTTGTTACCACAATGAAAACTAACACTAAACATTTCACACACTTTTAAGTCCGATTTCACTTCATACTTTCTCACACACCCGTTTACGCCGCACTAAGCCCGTGACGGACGGACGGAAGCGACGAACGAACTCAACTCAACGCAACTCACTCACACGAATGGATTTCTTTACGTGAGTGCGACAGTTCTACCAAATGTTACTAGTAACATCAAAATAATTTCTACCATTTATCACATTTATAAACGCCAGAAAACTATGCATATATACATACAGCAAATAATAATAGTACGGTTTCAAAACTCTAGAAATTAAAGACTAATACCAATATGATCATTTAACGTGTATTAGTTTCTTCACCAGGTTACCTGGTCACCTAGTTAGTTAAAGCCCAACCTACATGAGAAAGGTTTACGTTAGGGCATCAAGACCACCATAAATATTGAATCAAATATATGCAATAAAGCTGCAAATGAAACGAGGGTCTCCTCGTGTCGTTTTCAGATTTTTTGCATCTAGCTTTTCCTTGCATATATTTCTACCAAAATAGTAGTATTTTACTGCAGATGTTATCATTATGTCAGGAATTACCATAGACAATATATGTTCGTTTATTATAGATAAAATATAATATGGTTTTTTCTGTAAGAATGACAAATTGTATTTATTTGAAATTATGTGTACATTATATCTTTTACTAACTTTTTAATTAAATTTTACAACATTGTTATCTTTGCTTTACTTAAGTTCTATTTGATGTCTATGGTTCGTTTTCATTGCGCGCGATATTCAAATTGGTCGCTAGGCAACATAATATCAAAGCCCGAAAACTACGTACACACACACTTCGAGCACATTGTAATTGAACGCGGTACAGTAGTTTCTGTGAGCTTTTGCTGGTTGGACGCTCCCACGATGTATAGCTGCATGAGTAGCATTCATTACATTGTAATCATATGAATACATGCTTAATTCAACTGCTCAGTGTAGTATATCAGTCAATGTTACCATGAATTATTTAAATTCAAAATACTTTCGGACAAATACTTTGTAGTTAGTGAACATTCCCTTGATAGCCAGTTAAATTTTAATGTTGTTAAAACAACAATAAATCTATAAAGCATGTTTCTTTTAAAACAAGAGTTTATATTATATTTACTGCTCTGTGTTATGTGCGTTTTTGGTGAAGATTATGATAATGACGAGAAATGTAAGTGTGATCAAGAAAGTTCTCACTCTGCACTTATCAACACGTTTTGTTTTACCTGTAATAAATAATATTTCACAAAGCACAGTTTTTTTTTATTAATTATCCGCAAAATCTTGACGTCAGTAAATCCCTACCTACACATGACAGCTGCCTACCTGTAATATTAGATACCGCCTACACATTAATAAGTATTCTTGTTAAAAAGGCAACCTTGAGCATGAGCACTTTGAAAGACCATTTATTGGGTTAGTTACAAAATAATTAAGGTATTATGTATATGTATGTAGGTAGGGTTATATATAAGTGCTGTTTATCATCAGTCGAATAGTACACTAGTTAAAAATATTTGAATTAAATTTGGAACTTAGATGCTTACTTTTGAAGTTTGTGTTTGATACATATTTCGGGTGATTTGACACCAACTTCAAAAGTATGTGAGTACTTATTTATTTTCACATAGGTATATTATTTTATATTTCTCTTTTTGAACGCGGTAATTATTTTTTTTTCTTTTTTCACTCTTTTCAGTGCCTTTTTGTAAAGTGCACCTACACAGAAGACTTCTAACTTGACATAGGTACCCATCTAGCTCTAAGTTCTGATCAATACAAATTAATCAATCCCAAAAAAACATCTGTTAAAAGACGGCCCTTAGTCATCGTGGCTATGCTTTAAGTTCGTTAGAGTGCAATGCGTACCTATAACTGAACATACGTACCTATTTACTTACTAAGGCAAAAACTGCTGGGTATATAGGTACCTATTTAAAACAAAGGTCCATTAAAAAAGTGAATCCCAAAGAGTAATCGACCGCCGTGTACGGTTGGATGGGTGCACATCCGCCGCATACGCAGCGCGTGTAACCGCCGTCATTATGTCGGCTATTATATGGCTTTTTGTGTGTTGTATGACGCGCCGAATCGCCACAGGATGTGTGGACTGGTTCTATAAACCTAGATTTTAAAGGGATACAGATGGGCGAGGAAATAATAGACACCAGCAAACACAATTCAGTCAGATTCAATATCTAGTGCGTGGAGAATGGTGTGATATACAAAGTCGGTACAAACCGGTCACCAATACCCGCATATTAGGTAATGCATGCTCAATGCGGGCCGGAGTAGGAAACCTTGGTTTACCTTTGAATTCTATTTATTTATTCAATAAAAACTTAATTATATATACAAGGAACAGTACTTAAAACTAATTAAAGGTAGAAAGCTTGTCCCAAGTCGGTGTCTCTCGGAATCGTGCCAAGAAGGCTGGCAGCATTGCCACGTTGAATAGCAATGCTGATTCTCTGAGCGAGAAAAGCCCCAGCTCTCTTGTCACGAGAGGCTTCTACCAGACGACTTGCAAGCTCTTTGAAAAGCTGATGAGTATCCGGACCCCAAACCTTACCTTACCTTTGAATAATTTTGAAGTATTTACTGATTTGTCCCACCATAGCATTTACTATAGTAATACTATAGTCTACTAGTGTAAACATCATGAGGATTTATGAATTCTTAGCCTCAGACAGCCAAAGTCAGTAAGCTAAGCTAGTTGGTAAGCGAGGTAAGTTTGCCAAACGTCTCCTTTGATGATATTTAAACCGTGCCGAAGTATAGGTCATAACATGTTTTTTTCATTTTTACGTTAACGAGGTTACCTGCGTATTTTCCTCATTTTGTACAGAATCATCAGAATTGCGTTCTGCGCTTTTTTTCGTATGAAGACGTAAAACTTCTTACACTCACCGCTTGGGGCGCTTTTTAATATTCCCGTTGAGCTACGACGTTTGAACGTGGGAAATCCTAACTTGGGGCTCTGAAAAGAGTAGGTAATCGTATTTGAAGTAGATAGAACGTTCCTATACATTATCTATGTATAATGTATTGGTATTCCAGTTAGATACCGATGCATCGATATTGTCTGTAGTGAGCGGTGGTTGTGGTCTCGTGACGGTACCAATAAAGGCGGTGCCATGCACGCCCGTCATTCGGGACCATTAAAAAAATCAGCGTTTCCTTTGTACACCTACCTATAGGTACAATGTTTACTAGGCGACCTGCTTTCCAGCCTCACATATTTAGGTAACATTTTTCGTCTTCTCATGCTTAGCTGAAAATCTACACCGTCTTCTAGAAGTTGGGTAGACAGTGCTCGTTTGTTTTTTATTTATTTATAAGGACTTACATAATACATTTATTTATTTATCTCTACATACGGATAAATAAAATTAAAGTGTCTGTTTGTAACTCCAAAATAACAGCTTTTCACTAAATGCATATGAAAGTATACACGATACTGACACTAAAAAACCAAGTTTTAAAATTGTTCTCTGTCTGTCTGTTTGTTCCGGGTAATCTCTGAAACGGCTGGACGGATTTTAACGGGACTTTTACTGGTAGGTAGGTTCACTGATATTTCAAGGATTTATTTATTAAAAATATTAGGTTTCCGCGACAATAAGGAAGAAACTAAATCTACGCGGCTGAAACCGCGGGGCACAGCTAGTTTGAATATAAATTTAGAACGGCCAGTAACCAATTACACAAAACGTAGCAATATTACACAATATTATACAGTTCACAATACATTGATTTATATACAGCATGTTATTAAAATACAAACACATTGAGTACAATGTAAATAAGTACTTGTGAATGTAGGTAATGTGCCTTAATTAGATAGGAATTAAAGTTTTCAATTTTGTCAAAATTATCGACTGCGTTTTATCTAAACAAAAAGGGACCAAGCAGAAGGGGTTAAACTCGCCAAAACAAACAATGAAACGATAAACATCTGGTACTTTCACTACAACTTCGCAACGTAGTGTAATATTTAGGAAATGCGTTTTGTAAAGTATATGAAGCCCGCGCGTGGTACCGCCCGGTGCAAGGATACATCCTCGGGGTAACTTCGTAGTTTGGTGCAAGTTGTGGTCCGGAGAGTTTTGACAGATCTCTTACCACGCCAATGACATTTAACAGGTTTTTTTCTAAACAATCACTTGACATTGGGGAAATAGCTGTACTCAAGCTTGTCGCTATTAAATAAAACAAAGAAAGAAATACATTTCGCAGCATGACAATTTATCCAAATACTTGACTATAAATAAATAACATGACTCGCAGGCCTAATTTAGATCATAGAAGGTGGCCTATCAGCTATCCTCTCAGTAAGTGTTGCCAGGCGTCCGAATAAAGCCGGACAAATTTTAGTTACGTGTCCGGCCAAAATAAACGGTGTCCAGCTTGTCCGGCTTTTGTTACGCTTTTTACATTTAGCAAACGAGCAAGCGCCGAGCGTGGCCGAGTTGATGACTTTGACTGATTAGTAATAAATAACTTTAACTGATTCGGCATTTGATGATATATTCATATTTCATTAGAATAACTTGCTAAGGATTGGCGTTTTCCAATTACTTATCAAAATTACTCGTTCGTAATCTTCTCAAAAAAATCTATCGAGAATGACAAACTAAGTACTTCGATACATTCTCGTGAACCATGCACGAGAAGTTGTACAAAATATGACATGTCTATTGATTGAAACATCGTTCTGGAACCGCTCCATGCTTTAAAATTGAACCGAAAGAAAAAAAACCGAAGCGGCTGAAAGTTACAGCGAGGGCCAATACACGTAGCTGGTATATTTCATGGATCACGCGATGTTATAATACTCGGGGAAGTTTGTCGACCTGTCATCGACTCCTCTATGTACAAACATACACATAGCGTTTTGTAAAGATATAAAATTATCATTATTTCCCCATCTGCTACGGTTCAACTAATTCAATGTTTTATAATCACTACACTGTTAATATTAATCACTTATAGGATATGGTACTTAGATACAACGTGCTCAAAAGCATTAAACATTTATATTTATTATTTAAGTTAATAAATACCTATACCGAAAGGTTACCTCAGCAAAGAAGATTATTCCATACATGTATTATTAGGAAGTCAAAACGTATTTATATCCACTCGTGAGCCATTGAGAGACAGAGTATTCTCACCAGCGACAAGGATTTGGAAATTTAGGCCGGTCTTAAGGTTTTCTACCTATAC
Organism: Watsonalla cultraria; assembly: GCA_964035505.1. Taxonomy (NCBI): domain Eukaryota; kingdom Metazoa; phylum Arthropoda; class Insecta; order Lepidoptera; family Drepanidae; genus Watsonalla; species Watsonalla cultraria. The sequence continues at coordinate 3,882,217 of OZ037732.1, read as the reverse complement.
CTACTTACTTTCTGCCAAATGTAGGTAATTGCAAGACGTATAATTATATTATTTTACTGCCGCGGTGTTCAAAACTCTTCCGAAACAGTTGGACCGATTTTGCTTAACGAGTAGGTCTGAGAATCGAATTACATTTATTTTTCATACCCTTAAATGATAAGGGATGCGCAAAAAAATATAAGGCAATAAGTACATCGTTTGCCGGGCACAGCTTTACATCTAAAATATCTCACCGTTGTTCTCTTTTGCAGTATTTATGCAGGTGTCCCCCGACCAGCACCAGCGCACGCCGCGGCTGGAAGACTTCTTTTGGACCGGGTCCGGAGATGGGCCCCCTCCCCCGCCGGACCCTCCCCTGCCCGTCCCAGCTCAGCCTGCCACTCCCATCGTCAGAACTACTACTGTCCTCGCTACTGTCTACTTGGACTCTTATCCACCGCAGGTAAGCTTTTATGCACGGACAGGTCGAACTGAGCCCGTTGAAGAATTACATTCACTGAAAAAGTATATTGCTATGCAGCCGCAGCTTTAAGGAATCTTCACAGCTAACACATTAGTGATTTTAGAACGAATAAGAACCGTGGTAGGTTCTGGTATGTTTGTAAACTTTCGTTTTTCGGAGAGAGTACGAGTATATATATGCCCCCAGATATTCTCTAGTCAAACAATTAGTTGTAAAATACAATTGTGTGCATTCCAAAAAAAAAATAACACTAAATAAATTGATGCTTTATTTTGTTACCCTAAAATGCTGCATTCAATAGCCTGAGGATATTTAGTATGAATGATATAGAGAGGGGATACCAATTAACTTTGAACAATGAATGCATGCGCTTCAAGGGTAAAACATACACCATGACTAATCAACAAAACATTGGGTTTAAAATATGTCGCTTTGGTTTGAAATGGGGATTCCTGTAACCTACGAGCGATTTTATTGGCTTGTTATTTGTACCGTTATTTGACAGTACAGATGCCGTCACAAGTTCCGAGCGCTCAGCGTAAATAGTGGGGGTAATTGCGCATATGTATTATTCGCATCGCGCCATACAGACATACTCAGACTCACAAAATGTCTACTACTAAAATTCAGCGCTCATAACATGACGGCACCTGGATCCAAGAACAGTGACGTATATATGTATGAGGCTACTGGACGCATCCTGGACTGAATTATCAAGAACTAAATGTTCCTAAGAAAGGATTTTTGAATTGGGTGAAATTAGACGTACCCAAATACCTATATGAATTTAAGTGCGAATAAAGATTAGCTAAGTAGCTTAAAAAAAATTGAAGTACTTAAGTATATTCAAGCATGAGTCCAAAAACCTATTCCAGGCGGTAACAGATCGAACATCAGGTGAATGCGTGTTGAACTGCGGAGAGCCAGTGATGCCCGATAGCCTGGAGCCAGGGATCCCTGAGGACCGCCGGTACTGGCTCTTGACTGTCATACAGGGATCCATGCCCGATGGCCTTCAGCTGAAACTTGCCAGACTGTACCAGAAAGCCTTCTTGAGGTACAATGACTAATAAATAAAATAATTCTTGTCCAACGTGATTATAAAGTAGCCCATTTTGTATCTTGTCAATATCAGGTCAAACGGATAACGTACGAGTTGCCTATCCTGTTCACACTTTATTATAAAGTGAATAAACTCTTGAATGAAACTCTACAAACGATTAAAAAAACACACCCGTAAATGATTTTTGACGAATTAATTTTAGCAAATTATGTAAATAACATTGAAATGCATAACTTGAATTAATTCTATTGCAGGCAACAAGAACGACATCTCGGTATAATCAAATCCTTGGATGCCCCAACAGCTCGTAAGAAGCACGATGTTCATTCTTTTATAGTCAACAAAGATAATCTTAATCCTCTGGGTACTTATAGTGCAAATACTCCTCTAAGATATCATGAGATTGACAGCTCCATGGTTACACCTGTTGATCCTGTAACAACAAAATCAAATAACGATTTGTTTCATACAAAGCTACTAAATTCGTCAAAAGATGATTTCCATCCATCGAACATTAAAATGTATCCACTCAATGACTTAGTAAATGATTCATCAGTGTTGCAAATCAAAGCAACTAATGTAATGGATGTAGAGTCCTGGATATTTGCGGATCCTACGGTTGTTTTGAGGAAACGAGAAGTAACTGATCGAGAAGAGATGGAGGAATTCAAGGAAGAGATGATAGATATACCTTTGGAAGTGGATAGTGGTAACGAGACGTTACTATTCAAGAGGGAGATTATAAAACCGGAGCAACAACCGCCAGTGCAAGTTCATATCCAGAATATTACCGAGGTAAGGGTAGTTTCCGAACCGGTGGTAAATTTTCGACTTTCATAAGTGCCTCACCAGGGCCCAAACTTAATAAATATTCTTCATCTCCAAAAGCAAAATATAATACTTGTTTTTGTGTTATTGATTGCCAAGGGGATATAAATATAGCTAAGAATTATCTAAACTAAGTATGATTTGAAGAGTTTGTTAGAGACATTTTTTAGTGATCTAGTGGCTTGAGACCTTAAGATCGAATCGCTAATCGAGAAATTTCTGTTGGCCATTGTGAGGATATTAACAGTTTAAATGTATCTTTTAGTCCCCAGAAACCGGTATAGTTCAGATTGTGTACGTGGTTTTGGTGGGCGGTCGAGCTGTGCCTGCCGCGGTGGCTGCGAGAGACATGAAGCTAGTCAGGGATGCTGAGGTGGCCAGTGAACTGGGCGCCACTGTCACTACTAAGGCTGAACGTGAGTTTGAAATCAACACATTTAAAAATTATTGTTACCACCACGAGCTTTACAGCGTGAAGAAACGTCGTTAGAAAAGTTGGTTTCAGTGCTCCAAGTACTTGTATGACGCGTCCAAGCGCCGTCGCTTGACCACGCGTTTTTTAATAGAAACGTAACCTTCCTACAGTCGCTTAGGGGTGCTTTTTAACGTTCCATACAAAATGAGGAAAATACGCAAGCGATATCGTCAAAGAAAAAACATATTAAAACCTAAAGTGGAGACATGAGGCACTGTAGTACTTAAGTGCCTAACAGGCGGTAGTGATTTAATTACCAGACGCGGTCCGTTAGCCCGTTTAAGTATTAACTAATTAACTATTAACCATGTAACTAAAAATGTATCCAAAAATGTCCCCAGCAGCGTACCTAAAGGCAGCAGAAGGTCTAGAAGGCGAGGCGGGCACTGGCGGGATGCACACCACTGAACTATGGGCTCTGGCCGTCGGGTCTGTAGTTGCTGTGCTCGTACTGCTCGTGCTGTTGATACTACTGTGCTTTGCTCACAGGTACTACTGCGTGAAGGGTTTGATAATGTTCATTAAGGTGCTAGAAATATTATAGACTAGCTGTGCCCCGCGGTTTCACCCGCGTAGATTTAGTTTCATCCTTATTGTCGCGGAACCCTAATATTTTTAATAAATAAAAGTTGAAGTTACTCCTTGAAACATCAGCTACCTACCAGTGTAAGACGCGGTAAAATCCGTGCAGTCGTTTTGGAGATTACCCGGAACGAACAGACAGACAGACAGACAGAAAAAAAAAATTAAAACTTGGTTTTTTAGTGTATACTTTCATATGCATTTAGGTAAAGCTGTAATTTTGGAATAACAAAAAGACACTTCAATTTTATTTATCTGTATAGATTAAAAATTGCTAAGCACACCTTATATAATGGAAAGAAAGGACGAAGGAATGTTAATAAGCCTAACGATTCAGTAACAACTTTTTGAGATACGAAGATATCGATAGATTTTATTTAAAACATGTACACTTGTCAGGAGAAAAACAATCAAATCAGCAGCATCTCTTCGTGCATACAGAAATGAGCTGATGAGAGAGGCGGAGAGGAATCAACTGAAGCAAGTACACGAAGAAAAGGACGGGAGGGTTCGTTATTATTTTATGATACCTACATACTGAGCTACGGGTTATTTAAGTTACCATATCACATTATAGACAATTATGGTCTAATGGATATTGAATTTTCTTTTTGCTACTAAACAATATTAATTTAGTGATACCTATTACTCGTAAAAATGCGTAGTGATGATAAATGCTGTGGCACGACGAACGAGAATTTGAATATTTATAAAGCATTTAATATTTATATGAATGAGAAATAATAAAGATTTAAGACATGAGATATAAAAGCAAAGCAATACAAAAAAATACATATTTTTCCTGGTTTACAGTTGATCAGCGTGGTGTCTCCAAGCAGAACACGGCCCAGTAGCACCTTATTGCCAATTTACAGAGCAGCTAGTGCTTCCAGGTAAAAACTATAACATATTTTTACATTATCATCATGCGGAATCCATCTGATTATGCAAGAAAAGAACACCATTTCAAAGTAAAATTCATACGGTTACTTGTTTGATTTTCCATTTCAGTTCATCAACTACATCGTCAGGAGTATCCGAAGTGGCTGCAGCTCTAAGAAGAAGGCAGAAGAAACCACACGCCTTGAGAATGCCTCAGAAGAAAAGAGGTAATATCTAGCTAAGCCAGAACTTTGCAAGGACACGACGAAGTCTGTGAGATGTGAGACATACGCAGAATAAAGAACTGTAAAGTATATATTTTAACTGTTCGTTTCCAGTGGGTACCACGGATAGCTTGTTAGAAGCAGCTGGCCTGGACAGCTCCGACAGCGGTCAACCATCGGCACCACAAACACCTACCTCATACCTCTCCATGCCTTCTGTGAATGCTTTTCCAAGGTAAACTTTTTAGAAGTATATAATGACCTGAGCTTGAGAAACGACTGCTGACTTGTCATCTGTTTCAGTCTATTCTTACTTTTCGTCTGTCTGTTGCGTTCTGCCACCTTTAGCTATATTTCTTTATAAATATCTTCACTAATATTACAAAGAGGAAATATTAGTTTCTTTGTAACGAATAGGCTCCGAAACAGCTACTCCATCGATTTAAAAAAAAAAAATCCTTATTGAAGGATACATTATCTCTGAGTAATATAGACTTCGTTAATCGAGTTCAATTAAGTCGAGTTCAATTAAGGAACTCTAATAAGTGCGGGCTAATCTGTGAACAGAAGCTAGTCTTCTAGGTAACTCCAATATGAAATCGAGTCTAAGGTTTCAATGCCTGGCGCATATCAACTAAACGTCTTAAAAGAAAACGAAACTTGGCTATTACTATCTCACTCATTCCCCAGAGGTAACGTAGTAGAACCACTGTCAAGAATTCTGGAGCCAGTATCAGTACGGCACTTGGACCTGGACTCCCCAGTAACCACACCCAAGCGCAATAAGGAGGTGGTACCCAGGAGGCAGATGCCATCACAACTGGTGCGCCTGGGCAGCGTCGACAAAGACCCTGGGGTCATCGGCCCGCTGGTGTGGGACTTGCACTGTCAGAGGATTAAGGATGGTAACAATCTGACCTACTTACCCACTAGCATCTACTAGATAGTAATTCGCGAAATAGAGTTCATAGATCTGAATTGAAAATTCAGACGCACATATGTGAAGGCATGTTTGAGAAATAGCCACAGCCCTGTCAAGCTGGCGCCTTCGATAAAATGTGGGTTCCTTAATCTATTATCTATTTAGTCTGTCTGTCAGATATGGTCACGCAATCCCAAAAGGGTCCCTCAACACTTCTCAGAATGATGCAAGTTTCCTCACGACATCCTTCATCGTTGATTTGAAGTTGATTGAGCATTAGCTCATGGTGGGAAATCACAACACATAAGTGTTTAGAAAAAGTCATTGGTACAGCTGAGATTACATCTTGTGTCGCTAGCGTAGCAGTCCGGTATTTTGGTATAGGACCGTTATCTCCAAAAGTCATTCCAGTTCTAAATTAGCTGTACATACGTTCTAGCGTCGAAACCATCGAGTCCAGCGAAGTCCGGAGTGGGTCGCAAGGAGGGCGGGTCGCGCATGCGCCAGCGGTTCAACGAACTAATGGACGATGCCTTCACCCTGTTCGGCAGCGCCTCCAACCAATCCCATGATACATTCACTATTGACACTGAAAGGGATAGCAAGGAGAAACAAAGTGGTAAGAATAATAAAACATATTTCGTTTATAATTTATGATGGGGGAAACGATCGTTTCTAAGTAACCATTAACTTACTCGTAGGTTTGAGCACTGCATGATGCGGCTATAGTGGCCTCCAGGTATCCCAGCAATATCAGATTTTATTTGCGAAAGATTATTTTTAGCAATGTGCCACCGATTTTGGGCGCATGTTAGGATACTTGGCATCCTAACGAAATGAAACAAATTGACACTTGAATGTTGACCATCCAAAAAAATTTTGATCTACCTTCTAAAATACCCAAAAAGTGATATTATGTATGTACCCCAGTTTTTGAGCTGAGACGTTGCAGTCTACTTAGTGACCCTAAAAGAAAATAAACAAATACCCACATTTATCGTAGATCCAGAGCCAGTAACCCAGGCTCGTAACGACAACGTGCGTCTCCCAGGCTCCCCCTACACTGCCTTGGACACGGTACGAGGTAGGTCGGCGGGCCCGGCGAGGGTGACGGATGCCTCACCAGACATCAGGCCTAGAACGTCCTTCACCAGGCCGATGGAGAGACGTGCTCCCCCCGCTAAAGCTTGGGGACCTACCCCACCACAGGTAGGCAGATAAAATTGGCTTTAGAATATTTTTGATGCTAGTTGGAGTTTCGCCTATGTTTGATGTTATAAAAAAAGTAATATTTGATTTTCTTTTTTTTAATTTCAGTCCCTTACCGTCGTGCACATATTTTAAATCATCACTGTATATTTCTTTTTTTTTACAATTTTGTTCACAAGCGCCAACAATGGGACGACAACACGATGATAATGTAACGACAGTCCCTAGGTGGGCGGCCGGTGGTGAATCCCTCGATGGTGTTAGCCGAAGGTCGACTGCCTCCAGAAGATCCCGCCATACCCCTCATATCGGCCATCAAGAGCGAAATACAACGTGTCAGGGAAAATGCCAAAAAACCCAGCAACTGAGACCCCATTCGTGTTCAATTTTATGTGCACCCTGTGTACTTAATATAAATACTGGTTCAATAAATTTTTATCGGTCATTTTTTGTCACTTATTTGACGAAAAGCAGAAGTTGATGCCTTCGAAGATGCCTCATCATGTGTATGTTTTGGTCGTTTAGTATGGCAAGTAAATGACGTTAATTGATTTTGATACTTACAATGCATTAAGTTTTTTTTATTATATACATAATATGGTGTAGTTAGTGTTAAGTAGTTCCATCATAGTTAGTGTGAATGACTGTACTTATTTAATTGATAAGTTGAAATATTATTAAGGCACGAATTTAAAACTGTAGGTACAATTAATTTATTTAATATTATTGTTATTTTTGGGAAAATTTCGCCTGTTGTTTTTTGACGTTAATTACTGTTTATAATATTTTTGAGGTTGTTTTTTATGACATGATTAATATAAATATTTTAATATAGATTAGTCTTAGTAGAATTACCAAGGTAAAAGTTTTGATGCCAATTTCTACAACTTACATACTAATCTACCTGAATATTGCCCATAAATATTAATATTATAGTAACGTCTTTTGAAATAAAAATAAATTTACAAACCATTTTTTGTGTTAAACTTGTACTTTCTAAAAGATAAACTACCAAAAAGAAATTTTAAGACATGTAAGTATTCGCAAAAAATATTGTTTTAATTTTAGGTACATATCCATGTACTTGTTTTTTAATAAATATATCTACCTACTTCTCATGCCTATCTTAGAATCCAAGTCCTGACTGACTGACATATATCATATATCAACGCACAGCCCAATCATTTGAAAGCTTGGAGGGTTTTCTCTGTAAGGTGAAGGTATCTAAGAAATGATTTCCAAAAAACCATCCCTATGGGGGTGAAACGGGGTATTTTGTGTGAATGTTTTTATGTGAATCGTAATGAGACTCAACGTTGCATTGAAGAAAAACAAAGTAATATTCGCAGTGATTCTATATTTTGTACTTAATTGCGTTATAAAAGTTAATATTACAGTACCAACCAATACATATACATAATTTATATACTTAGTTACATTAATAATTATATGAACACTAGATTTCCTCATATTTGATGCAGAAGAATATAACATAGTATGCAGAAGTAGAAAAATCGTGCCAGTCATATTTTCGAAGGCATAGAATTGCATATCACAATGATTTTAAGAAGCTTATATTTTTAAAGGGATTTGGTACTAAACATGTCTTGACTTGCATACAAGTATTTTCTCGCAAAAATAAGACCGGCTTTTCCAGATAATCACATAAACAAAATGTAAATCAAAGTATATTGCTCGCATTTAGAAGACAATAGAAACGAAAGTTAACAATATTTTTTAAATGCATTGATTATTGTTATCAATGATAATACCAGTAGAGATACGTTAAGCGCTCAAGAAACAAACGAACAAAAATATTCCGTACGCAGTAAGTCACTTTGTCAAATAAGTAGTATAACAATTTGAGAGCAACTGATGATATTAGGCGCTTTCCTACTGCCACGATATCGTCCGCCGATACTTGACTATGTGGTAAGTGTGTAAATTAAATTTAACGAGTAGCCCACAACTACAACGACACAGTATGAAAGCGTTCAGTAGTAATTGTATCAAACTACTAGTCCGACGATATCGTGTCGTAACCGTTATCGTCCAATGTGAAAGCGCACATTGGCTAGAGTTCTGACTACTTCAACGACTCAATTTCAGCAATTAATAATCATGAACCAAAATCTTCCCAAATTAATATTGTGGAATATATTGATATCAGAGTATACGAGAATACTCGTGAAATGTTGACTTTACATACTAACCGGAGAATAATCATAATTATTATGTAAGTAAACACAATCACAGACAATTTCAACTATACAAACTTCAACAATACACTGACCTTATACTTCTAAGTTGCTAAGTGACACACTTCTAGCAGTCTAAATCAAAAGATAATTCTTCAGTAGTATTATAAAATATAAATATTACACTCATACTATTGCAACTTGTAATGTGGTTATAAATACGTTTATTGCTAGAAAAATATGTTCTCATAAGAAAGGACAGTGCATTACATAACAATACCTATTAGCTACTTATTGTAAAATCCAAACATAATTAAAAACAAAAAATATTGGAATTATAGTGTTAAAATAACAATTCAAATATGGGCATAGTGTTAATGTGGGTTTACAATTATACTAAAGATTTTTATTATGAAAACTTCGATGCTTTATCCAGTTACTGTTTATAAGTTTAATAACACAGCTTTGCAATAATCAACCGACATGGTGAAGTGGCCTATGATGAAGATGGTTATAAATATATATATCACTAGCTGTGCCCGGCAATCGTTGTATTGCCATATAAATAAATTTAGGGGTGGACTACCCCTTACATTTAGGGGGATGAAAAATAGATGTTGGCCGATTCTCATAGATAACGGATAAGCACAAAAAATTTCATCAAAATCGGTCAAGCCGTTTCGGAGGACTATGGCAACGAAAACTGTGACACGAGAATTTTATATATTAGATTATCCTATTCAAATCAATTAACATATTTCTTCCATAATTTTAGAAATTAACAATTCCAACTAATTATTATTCAAGTATTTACACCCTTATATCACTTTATTGTACCTTCCAACACGTTGCAAATACGATGCGAACTCTTCACCACTTTGGCATTATCCATCTTATTATCAGTCTACTACGTCACTTTGGGCAATACTTATTATACAACCACGTATAAAATACCTCTTACTCATAAGCCACACATAACTTTAACCTATAACGTAATTTAGCTTTGAAACATTGCTATTCTGATGGTTTAAAGTTAAATGTGTATATGTTAAAGGGTATATTAACGGTCGCCTTGAGTATCCTAGCCTTTTAGAGCCGTTTCAATACCACAGTCCGACTTTTTACGTCGTTTGCGCACTTTACGCTACGCCGACTGTAGTGTTTGGTGCGGCGCTAACCGCCTCCATTGGTTGGTAGGCCTCTCTTCTGCTTCTTCGTCCTGAAATTTAAATAAAAATATTGTTACTTTCTGTATACAAGCTACTGCTCGCGACTTCGTCTGTATATACTTTCGAAATCCAAAAACAAATCCGGATAGCAGTGCCCCAAGTATAGGTTGTAACATGATTTACGTTGACGATATGAGCACGTTAAGCCGTCGGTCCCGGTTGTCAATTTAACTTTGGCAATCGTTACAGGTTAGTCAGTGGCCTAAGAAAGTCTGACAACTGGTTTAACCCAGATTGACGATTTTCCTCGAAAAAGGTGCTACGAAGGTCAGATGGCAGTTGCTTCGTATAAAAATCAGGTGATAGCCACATTTGGGTTGAATCAAGTGCCGACTCCGAATACATGAGATAAGGCTGGGGATATGATGATATCGCCTGCGTATTTTCCTCAGTTTGTATGGGAACGTTAAAAGCGCTCCAAGCGGCGAGTGTAGGAAGTTTTACATCTCCAAAGAAACTCAAAATTCAAGGTCAAATGACGACGTTCGGACGTGTCAAAACCTATACTTGGGGCATCATGTTCGAGGTAACGTGTTATTACATAATAATGACAAAAGCTTACCTGAATAATTGTGATTGAAACCGTGTCTGGTTTGACGTCTTCCATAATTTTCTGGGTTTCTGATATTTCTGATGCGTCCATATTCCTGTAAAAATAGTACAATTATATTATGTACTAGAGCGGTATAGCATAAAGGTAAATGTATCGTTCAAATTTCATGGCTAGGCAGACTCCTAGTAACTGTGTACCGGTTAAATAACAGTACCTTAAAGTACTTATAGGTATTTATTTTTTAATTAAACACTTATGTGCTATGATTTCACATCACGTGCTTTACGGTGAAGGAAAACATCGTGAGAAAACCTGCTCATTTCTGAGAATGCGAATTTTGAGTTACTCAAAGCCTGAGCGGCGATGGAATAACCATCTGTCACATTGGCACTTAACCATATTTGGTGAAAAGTGGATTTTGTTATCACATCACCTCTGCCTACCCCTTTGGGGAATGTATTTAATATTGCTTCTACTACTAGAATACGCCCATATCTTCCGTCTTTCTTAACTAACTATTAACCCTCATTTAACTACCTTAGGGGTGGAATTTCGGAAAACCCTTTCTTAGTATATACCTACACCTCAACAAGAACACACCCTTCAAATTGGATGTCCCTAGGATCAGTGGCATAGGCTGTGTCTTGATATTATATAAGACAGTCAGACAGGATTTTGAATTTTATATGTATAGACGATATAATAACTTACTTTCTGCTGCCAGAATGGAATCTACCACCCTCTCCCCGTATCCTGTTCATCGCGTGCCTGTGTCTCGACTCGTGTAGATATTTCTGGAAATATACAAATACATCTTTGATAGGATTGCTTTATTACTATAAAAAAATATTCGCATTTTTTGATGTATTGCAAGCAGACTTAAAAAAATATGTTTTATATTCCACTGTGCGTCATATTTTGGTTTGTCACATTGATTTCTCGAACATGGCTAAATCAATTCGGAAGGCTTAAACTAATCCTGTAGAGCTCCCATATACGCTAACGATAATGTTCATCATATATTCGACACTAGTTGTGCCCCGCGGTTTCACCCGCGCGGACTTTAGTGTGTTATATGACAATTTTTTTCAGGTTTCAAGAGAACGGTATAAAGTATCCTATGTCCTTCTCCTGGTTCTAAGCTACCTACCAACCAATTTTCAGCCAAATCCGCTCAGCCGTTCTTGAGTTATAAGTAGTGTAACTAACACGACTTTCTTTTAAATATATAGATTTAGAAAAAAAACTATGTTACTTAGTGGTAACATAGTTTAGAGGGTAAAGCCGCAAGGGTAGTAAACAAATAAAAGTCTTGTGCATACCGGCCTCTCTTTGGGTATCTTCCCCTGTTCGTGCAGCCTTGCCCGAGCCACCCGTCGCTTGAGTATCCTCTTGTATTGGCGCGCGTTCACGTACAACAGCGGCTCCTCGTCTGAACCGCCAGCCTCCGCGCCGCACGATCCACTCGCACCGCTCGAACTGGACGATCCATTCACCATCTACACACATACAATTATATTAATATTATGTATATCTATACAGATAAATAAAATTGAAGTGTCTGTTTGTAATTCCAAAGTTACAGTTTTTCACTAAATGCATATGAAAGTATACACGCTACTGACACTAAAAAACAAGTTTTAAAATTTTTCTCTGTCTGTCTGTTTGTTCCGGGTAATCTCTGAAACGGCTGGACGGATTTTTACGGGACTTTCACTGGTAGGTAGCTGATGTTTCAAGGAGTAACTTAGGCTACTTTTATTTATTAAAAAGATTAGGGTTCCGTGACAATCAGGATGAAACTTAATCTACGCGGGTGAAACCGCAGGGCACAGCTAGTTTTTTCCTATGTTCACGTTTGTAGGTCCCCGAAGGCATAAGGTGTTAGAATATTTACTAAATATGGTAGAGAAAGCGAAGCGCGAGGATAATGTTAACTGTTTTTTAGCGAAACTAATTGGGAAAGACTGATGTGATTTGAACTTTCGTGTTTTGCATAGCACCACAACTCTTCTCTCTATTCAAGCCAAAACCGGTTGACAAAAACTTTCACTTGGGTATTCTTATCCCAATATTGAACAAGTTTAATACGATTTGCATTCATCTATGCTTAGTATATAAAGCTGAAAACTTCGTTTGTTTGCTTCAACACACTAATCTAAGGGATAGGGAGCTTCTTTTGCAAGTATGTAATGAAAGTATGAAGGAATCAGTACCATGACAATATTGGGTTGGCTGACCAACTGCTGTTGTTGCACTGCGTTGCTGACACCCGCCACTTGTACTAGGTTGCCATTCAGGTTGATCACTGGAACGTACAATTATTATTTATGAGTATTCCCTTTGGTATAACACAAAGGAGGCAGCATACGTGCTGTCACGACTTTTGAGGGCTGACCTTGCACAGGAGTAATTACATACAAACTCGTGACGACGTCATGCATACATAAATTTGTCTCCTACGAAGCCTATGTCAAACATTGATCACTAGAGGAATACAATAACAGGATGACTTGTGGAGAACTGAGTGGCTGAATTTTCTGCCTGTTGTTTCGTACTAGTGGTATATTTATAGACATAACTGCCTTACTATAACGTCACAATCTGGACCTAGGGGAAGAATTGAGATTGTGAACTTATAGGTACTTCTTGCATATCTATGTATCTAGGTATCTTCTTTATACCCTTATGCATAGTGTTATGATTCAATATATTTTCCTTCTTTCCTCAGGACCAGGGACTAAACTTTAAATTTCAAAGACAAGCTCAGCTCAGCTCTCCCAATATATCTCTCTATGTCCAGAAGTCAAATAAATCGGTTGTTCCAATAATCCCCATTGAAAATCCCCACCAAAGGGGAATAGTGGAAAAAAGGCCCAAAAATCCCCACTGCGATCGAAAGCATCTTGGAATGGAGATTTTTGGACAAATTTTCTACAAATCCCCATTAAGTTTAAAATTAAATATGAACTACTGTATGAGGAAGGCGAAGTTATTTTAAAAATCAAACAAATTCATGTAATGCAAAGCCTAAATTTAAATTATTTGGACTTGTTTCCACTATTCCCCATTGGTGGGGATTTTCAATGGGGATTATTGGCACAACCCAAATAAACTGGGTTGTAACCACTGATGCTGCTTAAATAACCTTTCATAGATATATTACCTGTAGGCTGGTGTATAATCTGGTGCTGGTCGATGGTGGGCGGCGCGCTGGGCGTGGGTTGGTAGAGGAAGGTCTGTCCATCGGCCGTCTGCACCAACTGCATGGGTTGCATGTTGCCTCCGCCTCCTGAGACACATCACAAACAATATTTATGTTAATAAAATTTAAGTGTCTGTTTGTAATTTCAAATTAAGAGTTTTTTTACTAAATTCATATGCAAGTATAGATGTCTGATGAAAGCTGGTGGAACCACATGGCACAGCTAGTTTTTGTCTAAAATCCACACAAGATTTGCTTTGGGCAAATTCAGTGCATGTAAGTATGTTTGGTAACTCAGTAAGCAATATATTATAAATAACTTCAAGATTCCCAGAAGGTCAGGGTAAGTTAGTCGGAGATGTTGTAATCAAAACAGGATTAAATATCTCACCTTGCAAACTAGATATTGGCAACACTTGTAGCTGCTGGAGTTGCTGACCATTTTGTGTTGCCACCTGTGTTAATCAAACAAATTCAGTAAGTATAATAATTAATCTTATATTTAGTAATGGATGAATTGTAAATTATCTTATCTTATAATTGTAAATCAATATGTGAATATCAATTTTGTAAACCATAAAAATTACCCTCTTTATTACATTAATTTATTTTACCAATACTACTTCTTACCTGAATTTGTGGTGTTCCAATCTGATTGCATGATTGAATGGACAAAAAAACTAATTATATTTTAAAATACTTAACCCAATCAATATTGTTTTAATCTGAAGGATCAAAATATATCTTCATCATAACAGAGAATACTGTCTGTGGATACCTGGCATCTCAAGTTACAAGCACTCTGCAAAAATTTATGGGATTACTGCGCATGTATTCATTTATGTCCACTCCAAACAAGATTTAAAACTGATTAATAATCCATTAATGTCCACTCCAAACAAGATTTAAAACTGATCTGACACATTCAAGGCCAGCGCTCATACCTAGTGATGGCACCAGGGGGAACTACAAGGCTGATGAGGCAACTGACTAGGAGCCCAAGAATAAAAAGATTTAAAGGTATAACAAAGGGACTGCGAGCATTGCATTGCACAGGCCCCGATAGCACTATGGAAATAATATCACTTTATCGTCTTTTAGTCACCTGAATAGCAGTAGGTGCAGTAGTAGGTATGGCATGCACAACAATCTGTTGTCCGTTGGGTCCTTGGATCATGTGCGAGGGCTGGTTCATCTGCAGCACCTGCAGCTGCTGCCCGTTGATCGTCACCATCTGCGCGCCCTCCGACCCCTGGATCTGGCTATGCTCCATCACACTGCTACATCACAAATAAAAGTTTGTTATTCATCTCGATATTTAGATTTTCTAGAACCGGCACAGAATTCTATTAAACCCGGAGAATATTACAACTCCTGATTTACGTGAATTGGTCGAAGGACGTTTTCCTATTTTTACCTGGATATTATAATTGTGCGATTAGCAGATAAGTTTTCTTAGGTGATTTCGGTTTTACAGTGTAGGTAGTGTAGTAAGATCCGGAAAACTTGTAAATAGAGGGTACAGGTTTATAAAATACGTATTATCGTAGATTCACCATAAATATGCAACACGTCACTAATTTTCTTGATACGAAACCAGCCAAGGCAACGTAATCAAAATGGCTGCTTTTCAAGAAACTCCGACGATCATTTCCAAATAATGTTTACTTCGTAAACTATTACAACAAATACATTTATTCACCGGTACATCCATGATCTGTAATATTCGCTGAGAGAATAAAATGTAAACTTACATTAGGTCCTCACTGGTTTTTCAATGATTGGTTGACAAAGGATAGACCAATGGTCGAAGTCAATGATCGCAGAAACGCAGTAGATTGGTTCGGCACATTACCACTCCCAAGGAAGAAGGAAGCCCGCTTGCTCGACTATCCAATCGTTCACGTAATTAATGTACTATATTGTCTTTGGTCCAACCAAATGATTTGTACGTTTAGAAACAGAATAAAATTAAAACAAAAGCAGAGAGACAGCATGGATAAATCAAACTTGAGAAGTTTCATATTTTAATTATATTGAATTTTATTAAAACTTGTAATCTACGTGGTAAATACGTTTGAAATAGCAATTTTTCTTCCACATCTTAGAAAACGTTGATCAGAGCTTATTCTGATAGCAAGGAACGCCTATTTTAAAAAGTAGGGTGGAGCTACGGCCTTGGAATACTTGGTTTCCATCGAGTTTCCATCCAAGTCTTAATTTTCATTAAAACTACTTAAAAAAAATCTCCACGCCTAGCCATGAATGTTGGAAATTTAGAAACTGTGGCTGGAATCAAATGATCTTTGGACCGTTTCGAGAAAAAGAGAAGATCTGTGGAAATTTTATTTTCATTATCTATGGTCGCGAAATTAAATGAAAGAAAGAAATGCCATTGAAATGCCAATCAATTGCCATTTTGTTTGATTGGTATGATTTTATCAAAACGACGCTAAACTGTGTTGTTTGTGTTTAGTGAACTTTTGTGTGAATCTAGTGGAATTTGAGGACATCAGCTAATGTTGATGTAATAGCGCACATAAGATGAATTCTACAGTATCTGACGATTTACCACGAGATCATTTAACTTTAGCATTGGAAGCTACAAAGTGTATAAGTAGGTTATGTTTTAAACTTGGAAATTTGTCAGTATTCAACTGTTTCAGTGTGATTGTATGTGACAACTGTGCTTAATATTATTTTCAGAAAACATATTTGATAACCACCAAAACGTGACAGTCCTGCACAAGGAATTATTGGAAATTAATTTGTCGGTCACTGCTTACATCGAAGAAAGCAAGAGACGTCTTTCTGCATTACGTCTTGATTTAGCTCACGGAGCTAAAAGTGCCCATAAAGTTGTCGAAATATTATCTAACCAATGTAAGTAATATTTGCCTCTTTCGAATTTAAAAAAATGCACTCTTAGTCAGTTTAACTGAGCATCCCATTCACACTATTCCTTTGTTATAAAACTTTTTTCCATTCAAAACTGACATGAATTCTAATAAGAAACTAATATCGAATTAAATTATTTCAGAACAACACCATGTCTGAAACACCACCAACCACTCCTAAAAAACGTAACCAGTCAAGGATTCCAGTGAAACCCATAGCAGAAGACAATAACAATACAAGTCATAAGTTTACTGAACGGCAGCAAGCCCGAACATTCATATCGTGGTACAAACGCATGGTAGACAATGAAAGGCAGAACCTGGCATTATACCTGGCTGATGATGCTACCTTGGAATGGTTTGGACGCACTATTAAGACCAGGAAGAAAGTCATAGCATTCCTCAAATATGACATGCAATGCTCCCAACATGATTTCACAACAGTTGAAAGCATTGATAAGATTCAAACTAGGAATGAACGAATGAAACGGTGTGTATTGATTTAGTGTTGTGATGCTTTTCTTTGAATATAAGCTATGAATTTCTAGTCTATGGTTTTTCTTCACCAACCTCTCCTTCTCCAATGCCTAAGATTGCAATAACCTTATTAGTACTCAACTAAATGAACATAACATAGAACTAACCCATTTATAAAGACATACCTAAAAATGTATTGGTTTTTTCAGAAAAGACAATTCAATATTGGCTAGTCCATTACACTCACCTGAAGCAGTTAGCATAAAAAGTGAAAGATCTGTCAAGAGAAAGCTTTTGAGATCTAATTGCAACAGTCCAGAATGGGCAGATGGCTGCGGACCAAATGAGATTCAATGTTCTGAAAGTAAACTAATGAATACAGACATTACACAATGTGCCAATTTAGGAAATAGTCTACATCAAAGCAATGCATTGAAAAGAGGTTATCCCGAAGAAGTCCAAATCAGCAATAACGGTGATGGAATACCTGAACGAAGGTCGAAACGGAAATGTGTGTCGGTCACACCTCCCAACCTAGAGGTTGGTCAAGGTGACTGCCTACCATCCACCAGTGGTACCGACTCTGAGAAATCTCACGATACACTGAATGCACAACTCACAAAGCTAGCTGTAGAATGTAACGGTTTTGTAGAATTCACTAGGACAAGAAATAGCCGAAGTACAGACACAATGAAGTGGGAGCGCAAGTGTAAAGTACAGATTAGTTATTCAGAAGACCCCCTCAATGTTGGGGAGTACATTATATGGGCTTTACTTTACACTGATGAGAGTAAGTGTAGGAGGAATCTTCTGGCAGCTTTTGAAGAGGTTGCAAAAGAGGAGATGAAAAAAGTATAAAGCCAATGCACAAATGAAATTTTTAATAGTGGTAACATTCCTATTACAAAGAACAATGAAAAGTATATTTTGGCATTTTCTCGTGTTATGCCATAGATAACAAATTCATGTTCACAGAACATTTTTCAGGGTGTTCTTTTAAAATCTTTGTATTTTTAAATAGAGTCCTGGGCCCGCTTACAATAAGATTTGATATTATTGTGATATGAGAATATTGTATTTTTGTAAGATAGCATTTATTTTTTTGTACCTTTTACTATGTTTTTACATTGATGACCAAACTGTACCTCGAGTATTATGAATTTGTGTGGTGGCAAATTTTACATTTTATAACTTGCTGATTCTTTGCCTTGACCTAATATATTCAAGAGTGACACCAGAGTGATGTTATTGAAACTTTTTGTTGTCATAGCCCAGTGGTCTAATGACCTTGCCAGTGCTAGAGGATCCAGGTTCAATTCATATGGCTGATATTTATCTGATGAACTTAAATATTTATGTTATGGTAATATGTCTCAATAATATGTGTTATTTATATCAACCTTGCTTTGGTGTCTAACTCAAATATTTCATAAAATGTTTTCCTTAAATAGGATCTCTAATTCCCATTTCTCTAAATACCACCGACGTAGGTTTACACTAGGAATAAATTAGGAATAGCCTTAGTCTCAAATTAGTACTAGGATTTAGTTATCATGTCCTTTCACATAAAATCTGTTACTAAAACATTCAAATTTCGTGTCTAATATTAGAATAGATTGCATTCCAATGTTTGTGTGTGTTCGACTTCAATGCGTTCGCTCATCGTTCATCAAAGTGCCTAGTGCGAGTTTTCTTAAAACCGCCGTCACGAGTCATTGCGTTGACGTAATAAAACGTAGATTTGTATGGGATGAGCCCCAAAAATTCAGAATATTTTACACTAGATGGCGCTATGTAGGTGAACATGCATTATATACTTAATTAAAATTATAAATAAACAGCTTTCCAATACTAACATATGGACACCAATAAATTCATTGCAAAATTAATAAGGATGTAATTTGAATAAATTTTATTAAAAATAGTATTTATTTTTGCATCGAGAATTGTATAAAAATCTTACAATAAATTGAGACTATAATTTTGATGTATGCAGTCTATATAAAAAAATATCTCAATTTATCTACCAGACAATGTTACATTAACAACAAGGTTACATAAACCTAATCTATCATCTATGTCCATTATCCTGTAATATATAGATGATTTTATGCGTTACTTCCGTCGGTAACATATCTTATTCATAACTATGTGTATGACGTATTAACCGTGGTCCCACCACTATTGACACAGTGGGCCCACGGGTAATAATTTAGAGCGTAGTACCGTAGACCTAGACTCTAGTTTTAATTTATCCTTTTTGAAAACATTGATACCCTGATTCTAGCTAAACACTGCTGGAATTTGGTCCGTGGGTTCACAGAAACTGGCATATTGAAAAGGATAAATTAAAGCTAGAGCAGTGCATCTACAGGTACAAAATATTACCTGTGGACCCACTGTGGGTCAATAGCAATGGGACCACGATTAATGCGTCATGTGTACGTATAAGTACATTATATGTTTTAACTGCTTTTGTTATGCACTAGTACTTGTGACATTTTAATTATATAAAATGATTTTTCATAGATTTTCAATGAGATTTCCTGAAGTGTAATACCGTTACATACTTTTAATTATAGTTACATTTAAGTTTTATGTTGTTAAACAAGCATTACTTGTGAAGTGATGTTAGTGGGAAGATTTTTGTTTTGATTATGCTAGATATGTTTAAGATGAATAAAACTTGTTTATGAGTATTTCACTTGTTTTTGTTTTGTAAAAGTTGTCTATATTTATATATAATTCTACTATATGTGTGTATGTTACTTAACTCCTAAACGGATAGATTGATTTGAATATTTTTTTTGTATGTGTTTGGGTGGTACCCTGGATGGTTTAGATTCGTAGGACATTGTTTTTAGTACACTAACTTCATGTCAAGCTAACATCCTTTATTTCGATAACGGCTTGCACTAGGATGATACATTTACTGCCAAAAAATAGTGCCTTCGGAATGCGATTTGCGAAAAACAATGTCCTATATTTCCGTAAGTAGGGCACAATTTTTTGAGGCTACTCCCGACCCTGGATTCCACCATGTGTACGCTAGCTTGACGGACACGAATATAGGCATGCGCAGTATCCTTCTTTTCGCTGCGCGCTCTCAACTCGTGACGCGGAATCCATACTTGCAACACGAAGTTCAAGCGTTGCCAGCCTTGAGAAGAATCAGGAGGATAGCGGTATTAGAATGTGTTTATCTACCAGCCACATACTTCAAAGATTTTGAGTGTGAATAAAAAACATTATTACACAGTACAAATACTTTAATATCCAATCGTTCCTAATTCGTCAAAAACAAGTCAATACTTGAGCAAATTAAAAATATTGAAGACTCAGATCAACATATTGTGGCACCATTATGGCATAAACTTAAATAACACTGATTACCATTCCAATTCACTGTATAATTTTCACTTGTTCAGTCGGATTTGTATTTTGTACAAAAATGCAATTTAAATGCATATAATTAGAAACCCATCTCAATACAATGCAACAAATAGTCATTTATTAATGGTACATTATATAACTAACACCATCCCCAAACTTTTCCACACATTGCCGTGATGTGAAATACATAGTATTCTACCAGTTACCCATTTCCCAGGAATGGGCCAATATAGCTTTTATCAGATTTAAATAGCACGAATTTGTGTTTACAAAGGTTGTTACTACAAAGTTTGGACATATAGAAAAACAAATGAAACCCTCAAACTGCTTGAATATACTCAAGCTACATCTAGTACAAAATAAACATCAACTTACAGGTTAAATTATAGGAATACAATTGAATATAATTCTAGTTGAACTACCAATAAGGTGTAATATTGCTTACAAAGATTACATCCTAAAATCATATAAATGGAAGAGTCTATGACACTATTCACCCTGGCCTTATCCCATATATTGTTGGGACGGCACTTCAAGTCCATGACACTATTGTAGATTGTGGATGACCTAATTCTAGTAATTGTATACAGGAAATCAAATTGAACTAAATAATAATTTTGACATTCAGATCAATGTTTTAGTTTGTTTATAATGGTGGGTATGTGAGTAATTTGTAGCTATAAATATAATTTTTTTTTTACATTCCATAAAAGCTTTTAGTAGTTATACCTGAATAAGAAATATACAGTCTTGTTGTAATATCAGAATACAGTAACTAAATATCTTTTTCTTGTGTTGGTGAAGTGATGGTATAATCCATAAATTGTATGATAAATATCCATAAGAACAAATAATGCAGAGATATTGCAGTCTCACATAAGTAAATATTACATAAACCCTTATAATATTAAATGTGATGTATAGTACTAATGTGGCATTTAGTCCTAAAACCATAATATCATTAATGTAAATACAAATAGAACACTCCTAAGACAAGGGCTGATATAGCTACTTATCAGAATTGCATTGCATTCATAACAATTTAATAAAATGTTTAATTGCACAATTTATATAATAATTACCCTTTACATAACACTAGGGCTAACATGTATACCTCAAGAAAATCTGTCTCCCCTTTATTACTAAACATAGACTAAGTAGTCCCTGGTAAAAAAGAAACTCCCATCTCTTTCTGTGATACATATTTAAAAAAGGGATGGACATAGTTTTAGTTCGAGTTTGGTCTAGTCTTTGTTTAATCCATGTTTTGTAATTGTTTCTTATTTTTATTAAGAATAATGTAATAATAAGTGACCACAACTAATTAATAGGGGGATTTGTGTCAGGTATGTAAGAATCTTAACATGTGGCAAACAGTGGTCTCTGCCTACCACCATGGGATACAGATGTGAGCAGAGTATATATGTGTATGTATGTATGTTTGTATCAGAATTTCGTTCTCATGGTAAATATGTCAGCCCTGCAGAGCCTCATCAACAGTAAATATCACACAGCAGAGGCCATTAATCATAATAATTAAAAATAAAAATAAATGAAATCCTATTGAATTTGAGGATCAAAGTCATTTCCGTCATTGATAGCGTTAGTGTCCTCAATCTCTTCCTTTGCATTATCTTCTAGCACGGGCTCGTTGATAGGGTTATGTGCATTCAGTGCGGGGCTTATTTTAGGTGGTTGACCGGCAGGAGTCACTTTAGCAGGTATAGATGAATTAGCTCCACTCTTTGTTGTTAATTGTGATTTAAGATGATCTATCTCCTTCTCTAGTTCGTCAATCTTTTGTTTACGTTCGTTAAGTTGCGCTGTTAAAGCGTCTTTGTCCAATCTTAGTGTCTCTAACATTGCCGTCCTGCTCACCTGGAGATTTTTCAGAGATTGTAGCTCAGTTGTGCAAAGATCAACGTCTACTCGAGTGTGGTTTATTTGGATTTCAGCTTTCGCTAGCTTCGTCCTATATTCGGACACATCGCCGCCGAGTTTGGTTGTTTCCTTACGTAAATCGTTAACTTTTAGTACATAGCCGTCGCGCTGTTCCATTAGCGTCAAAGATTCCTCCATACACGACGTTTGCTGCTTTGAACAGTCTTGTAGCTGTAAGCCAAGCTCTGTAACCTTCGTCCGCAATTCGGTTTCCATACCCCAACTGTTGAACAGTGAAAGTAACAACAAAATACAAACAGCAAATACGATATACATAGGCCACCGCCGCATGTTTTCTAAGCCCATATTAACACTCCACCAACAAGGGGTAATTTGCTAATGTAAAATAGAGTAATAATTTTTAAATGGTGTATTCCTTTTCTGTTTTATTTTTAATCATAAAACTGATTTGACAACTTGAAATGAATGAATGACAGTGACATGTTTATCAATGACAATGATCCGTTTATGGTATAGGAGCTGAATTGTTAAAGATGAAACAAATTTCGTAAATGATTTATTTAGTTGAAATGAATCGAATATGCAGTAAAATTAAATCACAAGAATATCTTCTTCTCATGGTTTTATGAATTTGTATAAAATAACGATGTACTTTAGACATATAATTTTCTGCGAAATGGCAATACTTTGTATTGGGTCACTCGACCTCTTCCTCTTCTTCCTAGTAAAGTAAACCATAGATAGGAATCCTTCATCGACGACTTCTTTGGTTTATAGCCACGAGGTTTTTAGAAATATTTCAATTTATTAGTGGAATAATAAAAAGATACTTTATTTTCCGTGAACAAAATGCCACCTAGTAATCCTTTGCCACCTAAAGAGAATGCACTTTTCAAAAGAATTTTGGTAAGTTCGATTGTAAACATAAAATTTGTTCGAGTGTTGCTTGTCATTCTTTGAGATTCTACTTGAAATGTATACTTTTCGGTCAAATTGGAAGTCTTCAACTGATGCATATTTTACTGATGTTATGTATTTATCCTTGTTTCTAAGCGAATGTAACATTACTATGTATTTCATATACTTTATTCGATATCAAAATAAAAGGAGGCTTGCACCATTTGGATCGCATCTAATAATAAATAGAGGTTAACAGTAACATATTATTCTAGCGCTGCTACGAACACAAACAATATAAAAATGGCTTGAAGTTTGCCAAGCAGATTTTATCCAATCCAAAATTTGCAGAGCATGGAGGTAAGTTTGAATGAAATCCATTACTTATTCATATTTATTTAATCCCATACTTTTTCTCTTGAACAATGCTTAACATAATGTAAACAATACAAAAACAGACGTTTTGTTAGAAAAACCTATATGACAAAGCAGAAGTGTGTAAATTAATATAGAATTAAGAAAAAAAAAATTTAATTTATGGAGCAGTCTTTGGTAAGTATTCCTTTCCAACACAGTCTTGGCACAGAACAGTTGTAAGCTGAATATCTTTATTTTCCAGAAACCCTGGCTATGAAAGGACTAACACTGAACTGTCTGGGTCGCAAGGATGAGGCCTATGAGTATGTCCGCAGAGGTCTCCGCAATGATCTGAAGTCTCCAGTGTGCTGGCATGTGTATGGCCTCCTTCAGCGATCTGACAAGAAGTATGATGAAGCAATCAAATGTTATCGCAATGCTCTTAAGTGGGAGAAAGAGAATATTCAAATTTTGAGGGATTTATCTTTGCTCCAAATTCAAATGCGGGATTTAGAGGGATACAAAGTGAGTAATTTTTTTCTGTATACCTACATGAGTTACTGAACAGCTTAGGTGCCTTAGAAAACAATGTATAAAAACATATTCAGTTGCCATCACAAGAAAATGAAAAATATCAATTCTGTTTGGGCCCTGGTAAGACACTTATGAATGTCAAATGAAATGAATGTGAAAATTTACCACCGGTTTGGAAACTAGACTACTGAGAAGAACTGACAAGAAATTCAGTGAAAAAAGTGGGGATACAGCACATGTTTTTATTTGTTTCGCCCCATACATATAAATAGACAGACTCATAAAATGCTGACCAACTTGTGATAGGACCTGTTGTTCTGATAACAGTTCATTATCATACTTGTATTATGATGTCAGAAATAGAGGTAACAAAAAAGATTGACCTTGTCATTAAGCGTAAACACCATTTAGTTTAATTGTTCCTTTTTTAAATATTTTTTTGTTACACTTGCCATTTATAAAAATAAAATTCCAGGATACCCGATACCAGTTATTCATGCTAAGACCTACACAAAGAGCTTCATGGATTGGGTTTGCGATGAGCTACCACCTCCTTGGTGACTTTGAGATGGCGAATAGTATCTTGGACACATTCAGAACGAATCAGATGAAGGGTCCTTATGACTATGAGCATTCAGAGTTGCTCCTGTATCAGAACATGGTATTGGCTGAGTCGGGACAGTATGATAGGGCTCTTCTCCACCTGCATAAGTTCCAAACTCAAATTCTTGACAAGCTATCTGTGAAAGAAACCTCTGGTGAATATTACTTAAAATTGAAAAGGTATGTATATTTTAGTATGGCTCTTATTTTTGTGCTAATTCAATATGCAAAGTACAATGGGGAGTTAAAAGTACTGGAATTACTGAACTGTTTGTGCTATTATTCTTCAACTAAAACAATACATACATCCATATGCTCACACTTGTATTGCCCCGAAGGGGTAGGCAGAGGTGTTGTAATAACGACACCCACTTTTCACCGAAAATTATTAAGTGCCAACGTGACAGATGACGAGTCGATCGCCGTCTCAGGCACTATATATAAGACTTAATTACTTCTCAGACATATGCAGGTTTTCTCACGATGTTTTCCTTCTTAAAGCATGTGGGGTGAAATCACTGCACATATGTTTTTAGAAAAACTCATTGGTACAGGCCCCGCTGGGATTTAAACTTGCATCCCATGCATAGGAGGCGACTGCTCAAACTCCGAGGCCACCATGGCTCAAATAAAACAATACATATAGTGACACAATTTGTGTATTGCTTTACTTGTTATTATGTAATCATGGGTTTGTGGGATATACTTGTATTCATATAGAATAATGAAGTGTGTATTGCACTGACCTCGATACAATGCATTGTTCCAAATTATTTTTAGTATTTTGTGTTCCATATTATAATTACTAAGGTAAGCTAAGAAAGAGTTTTCAACTGTTAACAAGAACAGTGGACTTGAAATTCCTTGTAAGATGCCGTAGCGACAATTTATCACATTGATTTTGCAATGCCTTGTTACACTTTGAAGTTAATATACTTGTTCCGGTCAACTTTACATGTAAATATTGTAATATTTCAGGTTCAAGGAGGCTGAAGGTGTGTATGAGGACTTGTTGAAGAGGAATCCTGAGAATGTAATGTATTATCAAAAGTTAATAGAAGCTAAACAACTTAGTGATCCTGATGAAAAAGTGGCCTTCTTTGATGTATATAAGTGAGTTTTCTAACTGTACAATTTATACTTAAGTTTTAAGTAAAGTATTAAGATTTTAAGTACTTAAACTGTCTCTCTAATGTATACATTCATATCCATTTAAATATTATAAATGGGAAGTGTCTTGTCACTTGTCACATGAGGAGAGCATTTGCAGAATAAAATTAAGAAAACATAAGATAATTGTGCAATTCAAAGGAAAGGACAAAAAGCTCACGCTATCTCAGGAGGGTACCCAAAGGGGTAAGCAGAGGTGATACAGTGACAACACCCACATTTCTTCGAAGATAATTTAATGCCGCAAGTCATAGTGAGTCAGTCCATCGCCGTCTCAGACAGTATCTTATCTTGTTGTGGCATTATTGGGTCCAGTTGCCCGGAAGCACGTCGACCCTTGGGATCTTTTGGGCCGCCCTTGCCCTTATGCTCTATGTACCTGACTCCTCAAATACTCCTGAACAAGCCGGCAGATCTTGCCCATAGGGAAGAGCTTGTAGTCCTCTGGTTTCGGATACTATACATGCATCTTTGAAGTACTTCTCTGAAATATGCAGGTTTCCTCATGATGTTTTCTTCACTGTAAAGCTAGTTATGTTTTGAAGTAAAACTTATTGGCATTGGATTTTGATACTTGAAATAAAGATACCTTTAATCCCATAGCGTTATCAAAATAACGATAGTAATATTGAATGTATAATTTTAGGAAAGAATTCCCCAAAGCAATAGCGCCGCGACGACTGCAATTGACAGACGCGCGGCACCCTGTGTTCGAGAGACTGGTAGATGAATACCTGAGACATGGTCTGCATAAAGGCATACCTCCACTATTCGTTGATATGAGGTACACAATTAATTACATTATATAAAATTAAGATTAATTTAAAAATTATTTGGAATATTTCTAACCTGTTTTTTTCCTCTTACTTAGATGAAATTCTTGGGACTTATAACCCGTCTTGGGAATTATAGAGCATTGTACTAAGTAGAATTTACTTTATACTTCTGGACCGTCAAAATATAATTATCGCGGGCGATATAGTATTCTTGCCGAAAGACCCGGAGCTGATTTCGGGCTGTACTTTGCCCACCACAGCTCTAGGCCTTCGTGTTTGATTAAAAATTCTTTTAAAAACAGCTGCTTCATACCTTCATCGTCATGTTTCAAACATTCCAGGTCGTTATACGAGGACCCGAGCAAATCAGAAACGATAGAGAAGTTAATATTACAATATATGGATAATTTATCAACAATTGGTACGTTCGGCTCCGATCCGAATGAGATCAAACAGCCGGCTAGTGCGTTGTTGTGGGCGTATTACTACGCGGCGCAGCACTTCGACTTTAAACAAGATACGACGAAAGCGCTTCATTATATCGATGCGGCGATAGAACACACCCCCACATTGATAGAACTGTTCATTGTTAAAGGGAAGATTTATAAGGTTAGTCTATACAATAATCCTCATCATCATCTCCCTGGCCTTAATCCCATACATAGTTGGGGTCGGCACTTGATTCAACCCGATGTGACTGATCACCTGATTTTTATATGAAGCGACTGCCATCTGACCTTCACAACCTTGTTCGAGGAAAATCGGCAATCTGGGTTAAACCAGTTGTCAGACTCTCTTAGGCCTCTGACTGACCTGTAACGATTGCCAAAGATGTAAAATTGGCCCGGTTGCCAACCTACAGCTTAACGTACTCTCCGAGGCACGGAGGAAACTCGGGCGGTCACCCATCCAACTACTGGCTAGGCGTATGGTTGCTTAACTTCGCTAATCGAATGATAAGCGCAATAGCAACTGTGCCACGAGCTCCTCTAGAGCGAGTCTATACAAAAATATTTATCTAATTTACTACTTAACCATAAACTAGCTGTGCCCCGCTTAGACTTAATTTCATGGGTGATACGCGGAATCTTAAGGTTTTTAAATACAAAATAGCCTATGTTACTCCTTATAACATCAGCTATCTGCCCGTGAAGGGCCCGTTAAAATCGGTCTAGCCGTTTTGGAGATTAGCCGGAACAAACAGAGGGTCAGAAAATTAAAAAAAATGTTTTTTTAATGTGACCACCGTATATACTTTCATATGCATTTAGTGAAAAGCTGTTCATTTGAAATTACAAACAGACACTTCAATTTAATTTATCTGTATAGATGCCCCGTTATGTCTTACCCCTCTTTTCATCTCGCCATCTGTCATATTGGCATCCGTGAGAGTGTTTTATTTATGTATATATATGCCTCACCCCTGTATTCCCTGAAGGGGTAGGCAGAGGTGTTGTAATAACAACACCCACTTTTCACCGCAGATGATTAAGTGCCAACGTGCCAGATGGTGATTCTATCGCCGTCTCAGGCTCATACATACGTCTTTGAATTACTTCTCAGACATATGCAGGTTTCCTTCATCGTAAAGCATGTGGTGTGAAATCACTGTACATAAGTTTTTTTTAGAAAAACTCATTGGTACAGGCCCCGGGTCTATTGGTATTAATGTATACTTCTAATGTATTACAGCTTCTAATACTTTTTACAGCACGCTGGCAACCCAGTGGCTGCCTACCAATGGTTGGAGGAGGCGCAGGCGATGGACACTGCCGACCGTTATGTGAACAGCAAGTGTGCGCGGTACATGCTGCGTGCCGGACACGTCAAGCGAGCTGAAGATATGTGCGCCAAGTTCACTAGGGAAGGTAAGTGTCTATACTTCTATACTCATGTTGTAATATGGAAATATTTGTATTTTTGGTTGTAACAAATTAACTTAGAAACTACCGGATCAATTTGAAATTTTTTTTCAGCAGTTGGTAGCTACATAATCAACCAGTTACATAGGCTATATTTTATACCGTTACTCGTACGGGAACGGGAACTACGCGGGCAAAACATTGACATTCCTCATACATATACATAATACGGATTTTTTTAACTCTAAACCCATCGAAGCTAAACACACAATATAATTTTTTACGAAAATGGTTACCTCAATGTATTTAATCAAATGTATGCATATAATAGTTTGTTGGTAATGTTTCCAGGCGTGCCGGCTACCGAGAACCTGAACGAGATGCAATGCATGTGGTTCCAGACGGAAGCTGCGGCTGCCTACCAGCGGCAGCAACAATGGGGAGAGGCATTGAAAAAGGCCCATGAAGTAGATAGAGTAAGTTTACTATCAAAATATAGCAATATAGACTCCGTGTTGCCAACTAGCGACTACTGCGGATGGTTTCACATGCTTCAATTAATTTAAAAAAACTAATTAATTCTATTTTTATGGAGGTATTAAGGCTTTGTTTCAAACTAGCTGTGCCCCGCGATTTCACCCGCGTAGATTGTAATTTCATGATTGACCGCGGATCCCTAATGTTTTTTTAAAATCTAAGTAGCCTAAGTTACTCCTTGTAACATTAGTTATCCGTCAGTGAAAGTCCCGTCAAAATCCGTCCAGCCGTTTCAGAGATTACCCGGAACAAACAGACAGACAGAGAAAAAATTTAAAACTTGGTTTTTCTGTGTCTGTACTGTGTATACTTTCATATGCATTGAGTGAAAAACTGTTATTTTGCAGTTACAAACTGACACTTCAATTTTATTTATCTGTATAGATGTACTATCTCGTGTGTCAAATATTGAAGAATTTAAGGTGAGCTGAGAGGTAGCCTTATTGCTAGATAGCCTATATATACATATACACACACCAGCATTCCCCGAAGGTGTTTAATAGTGCTTCCATAATCTGCCAGTTATGTTAAAGTCCCATGTAGTAAGGGGCGAGTCTATTGCCATTAACCGGGCACTTACTCAATATATAAATGACTGCCTCGTTTCTCTATTTGTAACCGGGCACTTTCCCAGTAGCAACCCAATAACACTGTGCCCGGCTATGGGCTTGATACCAGGTCCGCGTGTACCGTAGTAGCCTTGACCACTAGGCGAACAAGGCCAGGAGTTTTCATACCAGTCGAATAAACACACCGTAAAATGTCACAATTCACAATGTTTATACGTTTTTTCCAGCATTTCTCCGAAATAATGGAGGACCAGTTCGATTTCCACTCGTACTGTATGCGCAAGATGACGCTGCGGTCATACGTGGGACTTTTGCGGCTCGAAGACGTGTTGCGCGCGCATCCCTTCTACTTCAGGTGCGCCCGCGTCGCCGTGCAGGTGTACCTCCGCCTCGACACACATCCGCTGCAAGACGCGCCCGCTACCACAGAACCCGATACAGGTATTTATTTACACTATACTAGCGAACGTCACGCGGTTTCACCCGCGTAGTTCCCGTTCCTGTGGGAGTACGGGGATAAAATATAGCTTATTTTAATAAGTGATAATGTTGTTGAGTTGATTTCGAAAAAACAGATAGCTCTATTTCTATAGTGTCTCTGGTAACAATAAAATTATAGGAAGTTTAGGTTCCGTTACGAGTAAGGAACACAAGGCAAAAATAGTGGGGTTACTGCGTTAATGTTTTTATTCGCCTCGTGCTGGCATAAAATGACCACTGTGCATTCATCATTTATGCGCGTTCTTAACTCGTATCGTGACCGGCAGACTTATTTATTTTAAAGAGGATCAGTCACACAGTTCGTAAAATGAAACTTGAATCATTCTCACAGGTTTAATCTAGTTTAATTTATATGAAATAAACTATGCAATGAGATTCGGGGACGATAAATCGACCTAGCTAGGTTTCATTTTAAAAAAATGGCAAAAAGAAAGCGAGCAAGGCTCGGTCATCCAGGTACTTGGTATAAATTCGGAAATAAAACTGTCTGCGAGTATGATTCAAGCTGAATGTTGTCCTTTGAATTAATTGAGTCTATGGTTTTGTTAAGTACCTATTCATTATCAGTTGCAAAAACTAAATATTAGCTTTGAACATATCTGGTTTTAAGTCTAAAAATTTTAATCACAAAGTTCATGCAATCAAAAATACTCACAAATGATTTAAAAAATATCTTCAAGGTCATATTGTCATAGTCTCTATATCACTAGCTATCTATCAAAGTTTCTGATTCAACGGTCCGTGAATGAGTGATAGTGGATTTTGTAATTGAGACAGACATACAATCCTCCTCAATATTTAACGTAGTATAAGGCTTATCAAGTTTAAATGGTGACAAAAAATGTTAAACCAGATTGTTTTGCAAGCTTGATTTTAATATTGTACAATTTACATTCCGATTATGACGCATATTGAAAGTTGTATACTAGTTTTTTATATAGTTATTTATTTACTTGTCCTTGAAGAATTTTAAACATTTATGAGTTTTGCGTAAACTAGCCGTTTACTTCAATTGATATTCAAGACATTTATTATTATTTATTTTGAAACGCTGCGGTTGCTATTCATTGCAATATCATGAATGCAAAGATATTGCGTTCAGTTTTACAACTTGCTACCATTTAGCTTCAGGTGGGAATCAAACACAGAGTTTTTAATAAACATTTTTTAATATTTTATTTTTATATTCTTTGTTTTAAAAATACAATTCAAAATCGCAATGATCTTTCACATTATTGAAATAACAAATTACAATAACGATTGTCACAATTACAATTG
This sequence comes from Watsonalla cultraria, assembly GCA_964035505.1. NCBI lineage: Eukaryota > Metazoa > Arthropoda > Insecta > Lepidoptera > Drepanidae > Watsonalla > Watsonalla cultraria. Next base: position 3,850,631 of record OZ037732.1, on the reverse strand, counting down.
ATAACAATGTTACAATCATTGCCACACATTATCACAACATTCCTGAGAGTTCATCGACAATACTGACATTATGAATAAATTAACTTTCACTTCTCACGCAACACAGTTTCTTAACAATAATTTAATAAATATCGTATCAAAAGTAGGAAAGCGTCCGTTTTGTTTGACAACAATATCGCTCACAAGAGTACCTCGTACTAACAAAACTCGCGTTTAAATATTATGGCATGCGGGCGGGCCGCTAGTCTTGAACTTACACTACTTAGGACACTTAAACATCACATTTGCGCTTTATTTACACAATGCCGCCGCGCGCGACGACGTTACAGAGACTAGAGCTTTGGTTTAGGGAGAGTAGGGGGCGCGGTACCTCTGCCGCGTCGCGTGCGCTGCTGCCGGCGTCAGGAAGTACACGTGCGCGCCTTCGCCCGGCAGCCGGTACGACACGTACGACCCGGGCCGGCCTTCTCCTGCCGTGTTCCCGGCCGACACGTACGACCCGGGTCGCCCTTCTCCTGCCGTATTCCCGCCCGAAATATAAGCACCGGGCCGGCCATCGCCCACCGACACCCACTCCGCTTCCGGCTCTAGTGCCGGCAAAGGCCGCCGGTAGTTCACAGCCGTGTCCCCGCCTAGTGACGGCCTATTCAAATCATATTGCTCGCCACTGAAATGCGGCTTCTGCACTTGTGTGGTGTAGTGCTGTGCCGTCCGATACCCAGGGTTGGATATTGGGATGAACTCGCTGTCCGGGTTGATGGTGGGGCGCGGGAACCGGTCGTTGACGAGCGTGTCGCCAGCGAGCGAGGGCGGGTTGTGTTGCACTAGCTCGGCGTTGGCGTGTCCCGGCGCGATAGGCTCGCTGTCCGGGTTCACCGTCGGCCGCGGGAATCGCTCGTTCACCAGCGTGTCCCTGTCTAAAGACGGCGGGTTCGGGCTCTGCGTCTCTACGATTTCGTACGCATAATGAAGGTTTATGTTGTTGTCTATCGGTGTCCTCACCGTTTCCAAGGGCGCAGTGACGGCCAATCCGTTCACGTCGTGCGTTTGGTCCTCCAACTTTTTGCCGAAAATATCGAACGAGTTCTTTGTGATATCATCGAAATACCTCTCGTCTTGTTTAGTGTAATATCCGTGGTTAATCGGATTTGGTGTGGTGCTGGAATGCCTCGTCACGTGTCTTGTTACAGACGCGTGCTTTTCCTTCTGTATGGGAATATGATTCCTGTTGTTGTTGACTCGTACTTCCTTAGCTGTATCTTCGTAATCCTCCTCGCGTGTTTTTGAGTAGTATCTCGTGGGGGTCGGTGTCTCTGTGGTCACTTGCACGTTCTCCACTAGATATTGCTGAGAATATACAGGTGACACCGATGGCGTGATAGCGTTGAATTCGTTCGCTACGTTGAATGGCTTGCTGTAGCTAACCATCGGTCTGAAGGGTTCAGGATCTAATTTAGGCGCGCGGAATGTTAACTGTTCAGGTCTTGGCTTTGTTTGATAATTGAATTGATACACGGGCCTCGCTGTGATGGCTTTTTGTTTGTGTTGTCGTTGAGAGTGAGACTTGGGTCTCTTCGTTGTGAACAAATCGATCGTTTGTTGGATGTCGGCTATTTGCTGGTAGAACGCTTCAGGTCGCCTGTTGGGCTGTTGCACATACACAGGTTGTGGTCTTTGCTTTTGTATGCTAAAGTACTCCTGTGTTAGGGTACGCGGTCCTTGCTTTTGAGGCCAAAGGAACAGTGCGTCAGCTTGGTCTATAGCCCCGTAGGCTACATCTACAGCAGGTCCATATCCTGGCTGATTATTCACGGCTTGTTGTGGATACGCCTGTTGAGTAGCCGGTACTGTTTTGTAGTAATTCCTTCCATCGTAATAGGTAGTCGGAGTAGGTGATGCCTTTGGTTGTTCGTCGTAAAAATAGAACGATGCCAGCGCATTCTTCTGTGGTTGTCCATTGTAAACTGGTTGTAACTTTGTTGTGGGACCATCGTTTTGAACTGGATAGTACTCCCGCACTGGACCGGGTGACGATGTTACTTCCTTCTGGGCACCAGTTGATGTTTTTTCCGGAACATTATAAAGTATGTACGGATTTTGTGTAGTAGTTGGCGCTTTATTGTCGTAAATGGGTTCTTGGTAATCATATACAACGGACACCGATAGAGGTTTTGATGTAACTTTTGTTCTTGTTTTGTAAACGGGTTTCTCTGTTTTTGGCCTTGGTGTAACGTCTTGTGGTAGGTTATGTACTCGCACAGGGTGTCTCATTGTCACACGTTGTGGCATCCTTGTCTTTGTAGTAGGCACGACTTCCACTGCTGGGGTAGTTGTTGTCGGGACATCAGTGGTCCGAGTCGTCTCTGTGGTTGTAGGTCTTGTCTTAATCTTGTGCCGGATTGTAGTAGGCCTGTTAGTCGATTTCTGTCTGGTGCTAGTAGGCCTAGACGTCGTTTTAGCTGCTTCTGTGGTCGTCTTCTCTTCGAGTGGAGCAAAGAAATCTGGCGGTGGAGGCAGTACTATTCCAGGGACGAGGGGTCCCGCTGGTACATTATTCTTGTAGTCAGCGTGATAAGAAAAATTGTATGGCGGCGGATAGTATATCGAAGGGTCGTCTTCGTCGTACAGGTCTGTCTGGTTGCTGGGTGGTGGTAGAAATGCTGCGCCCGGAGGAAAACCTTCTGGAAAAGAGCCGTTCATGGATGCGAGGAAGGGGAATGCTCCTTCGCTCGCATTCCCGGGTAGGAATGGGAACGGAGGATCTGACTGCGGCGCTCCCCCGGCAGTAGAGTTTCCCGAATTGTCACCCTCGGGGTAGGACGCTCCCGGCGCGAAGGGGAATGGCGGAGGAGGTAGTGGGCCTTCGCCTTCTCCCGTAAAGAAGGAAGGGAAAAGGGACGCAGGGACACTGCCGTTAGGCGTGAGGAATACGAGGGGTCCGTTGTCGGTGAGTTGTACCGGAAAGGGCGGTGGTACTTTAGGTTTCTGAGGAAGCTTTACTTGCCTCCTGGGTGCCTCGTAGTCGTCGATCGGTGGCCATGGTCTATTCTCAGCCTCTTTCGTACGCTCCGGGAATGAACCGCCTTTCAATACCAGTAAATGGTCCTCCGCTAGCCATATCTCTTCTTTCTTTAGGCCTCCAAGGCTCTGGAGATTATCCTTCGACCTTGTCTCTGAATTAGGTTCATAGCTTATGATTCCCGGGCGTTTAGGGGCCTTGGAGAATATCTCGTTCTGTATGAGACCATATTTCCCCTCAGCCACTTGATCGGATAGCGTCTTTTTGTCTTCATCGTCCTCTTTGGTTTTCGCAGCATCCTTCCCCTCGCCGGCGCTGGACATGAGCATACCATCGTCCCAGATGCCCTGATTCCAGCCCACGTTGCCGCCCGACTGGTCCGGCGCGATCACGCCAACAAACTTGCCACTTTCACTCTTGGCATCGTATACGATAGAGTTCTTGGTGGGAGAGTATTCCTTATCTGGTTTGGACTTGATGTGTCCGCCGACGAGTCGCTTGATGGTGCGCTGCGACTCGGCGGCGGCGGAGTCGGGCCGGCCGAGGCTTCGTTGGTCGCGCACGAACGAGTCGGGCGGCAGCACGTAGGTCGGCACTAGGACACTTGCGCGCGTCTCGCACGCCCATGCCAGCGCCAGCAGCAGCGCCAACGCCGCCCCTCTCACCATCTGAAAGTGTGGAAAACATCACTTCTTAGTTATATTGCACAACTATTATCACATTGCCACATAACAATCAATACACTTATCTAAGTAGGATTTTGTTTATTGTTTAAACGCGCTCGATCGCCGTTCATGAGCGTAAGAAGTGAAAGGACTGCGGAGACAAAAACGTTGGCTTGTGTTTCGGATACTGGCGAGCCGCGCGACACCTCCCGCCTTTTATCAAGTTTTGTCGAGTGGCCACCTCCGATTCGGCTGGCATTGAGAATCAAGCGTTTAATTGGAAATTGAATGGCAAATTACAACCTGCGCGACAGGAAGGCCGCGATGCCTAAATACGAAAAAATCTAAGTGTCATGCCTTATTTGACACCACCGTATTGTTTCGAGTGAACATCTGACGCATTGTATTTCCATGGGTCAGTGTAACCTCAGCTTTATAATGGAACTTTAACCGACTTTACAACATTGACACCCATTTAGGTTTTGAAACAATGATCAAATATTTTTTCAATTTCAATCAGCACGAGCTACGTATTGTAATCTTGTGCTAGTCACGAAATTTCTATCGTTGTGGCTTATGACGCGGATAATCGTTTTCCATACTAGCAAGAAAATGGTTTGCTTTGTTATTTATTCTGAATTGTGAATCATTTCTCCATTTGATTGATTTATAATGGTGATTTTTATCTGTCGGATTATTATTATAATATTCATGTGATCGTGGGCGAAAAGTGACATAGTAAGGCGTAGGCTTAATTTCAAGTCGCGTTTTAATTACGGCGAAAGTGGTCAGGGTATCGGTAACAGTATCAAGCTGAGTGTAGAGAATGCTAGATAGCAACGGTGAAGGTGTCCGGTGGGCGTGCCACTAGGGCCCGTGAAAGGCCGCCTAGCCGCTCGAGCTCGCCCTCGATACTGCAACGAGATCGACTGACCAAAACTCTAATAGATAAATGTAACAGGGTTTACGGGCACGCCTGGTGCGCCCGATCAGATCACTACGAAATTGCACATTTAATTTAATTGGTTTCGATTGTGTTCGTACCAAATAACTATATTACCACAGCAGGACACTAAACGTGTTGCGATTTTAATTCTAGTCGTATAATAAATTGTGTATTTTTAATAATTTTAACAAATCGTAGTCGTATCAAAAGTGGGAAATAAAGTAACTTGCACATAGAACGCGTGATTCGTAATGAGTAACCTTGATTTGGTTTATGATCGTTTGGGTACGTTTTGTTGTCGTTGCGGCGGTTGTAGTTGGGCAACCATTGTGTAATGCTTCTACCAGTAGTAATGATAATGCATTAATCCAACGAATTAACTCTTAATACAATATAGTAGTTGCAACAGACTGTGTTGTCGGATGCGCAGTAAAGTTCATTGCAAATATTGTGGCTTGACATTTGGCGCGGACTCATCTCGGATGCATCCTTTCGTTCGGCGTAGCTTGTTAGCCTTCGAAAAACTTTTGTTGTGATTGTTCCGAACATAATGTAAAGTCAGCATCAATTGGCGCATATTGTTGTAATTATTTGACATGGGCGACGTTAACTAAGACAAGCGCGCACGGCCTTGCCGCCACAAGGTGCCCGATTTTTTTGCGGTCAGCACAAAACGTGAAGTGATTAACCAACTAGTGGTTGGAACTGTCACGGTGGCCGGTGCTTTCAACAATGCCGGCCAGCCTTGTGTCGCTGGCCCCAAAAACTCAACTATTGTTTATATTTTATAGAACTTGGAGTGGTCTGCAAAAAGCTCTATGTTCTAGTTTTAGTGCGACAGCGTTGGGAAATTCACTCGGGTGATGCATTGTTGACATTTGTATTCAATGTGCGCTGCGCCGGACAACTTTCCATTGGCTTTGTCGCGCCTCTACCAGGACATGCGCGCTGCCTTTTCATTGCACTTCACGCTTTCCAATAAAGCTTTATTGACAACAACAAGCTTTGACGTAACTATGCTGAACTTCGACAAATAACGTATTCCTTACGTTTCCATACTGTTCCTCAAACCTGTAATGAAATGTTATATCTGCATTGAAATTTATTCGCGTAATTACTCGATAAGTCCTCAGCGAATTAAGGTCTAGTACGTTTGCGGTAATTGCATGCATTGGTTGCCTTGAGTTGACGGAACGGGAGAAAATGTAGACACACGCACCGGCGGCGTTTATTTATTATCGACCACCGTGTAACAACCTAGCTATTTACTATTTGTTGGCCACTCCTTAATGTCCGGCGTGCATGAGTACCTAACTTTAAAATTGCGTAATCGATAATAATAAATTCGATAGAGGCAATCAATAAGCTAACATTAGAACATGTGGCAGGCGTGCAGTTATAGCTAAGCCAGTTTGTCGCACCGTATTTGTTACTTGTTACGAAACCGTGCCCAATTGCGACCGACTGTGACATTGGAAACATCGACTGTCTCTAATTACACCATTCTTGTTCTATACTCCCATGACAAGTCATAATAATTATAATATTAAGTACCACACGCGTCGTTCATCCACGGTTTATACTCAACGTTTAAGCCTGCAGCTAAATTAACCAAATGGAAACATTAATTCAGCTTGCGCGTGCGCATCATTAGGGTTATCATTAAGGTTAGCTCATTGTTAATTGTACAATTCAAGTTTATTATTTTCGAAGGGTAAAAGTAAGAAAACAAGAAATGTTTAATTTATTATCTGTCACTTGGTATTGTGAAATAGCTTCCATGTTTTAATTTAAAAGTGTAGCAAAAATACTTTGGGACTGTGGCAACCCTGATAGTAGCCAAATACGAGGCGCGTGCCGTCTGATTGATCTCCGGCCTCATTACCCAAGTCTTTATTCCGAGCCTAACTCGATCACCTTCCTAACCTCTTGTAAATTACCAATCTTTTGTTTGTATCTTATATTAATGATGCTGAGTATTATTTCAATTTAAGAACTTATTATTACACTAAAATATAAGCGTATTACACAACAGTTGATGATTAATGATATAGGACTGTGCAATGATAATAGAAAAAAGTTGAATGCAGATCTTACCACAAAGGAATTCTATCGATCTCTGAATAGTGTTTTACTCGGATTACCTTAAATGTAATACGGTGCGCATTGGCATGTCTGCTATTGGATCTGATAAATGCTAATAGTGTCACGGCAATTATTGTAGCATAGGTCCCCTGCGGTCAAGGCAGTGCCATCTCGTCGAGACTTGTTTCTAATCGTATGCACGGTGTTATGTCACTGCACTACGCAAGGATTACACCGTAATCTCAGAAAATTCCATTTGCACCTCGCATAATTGTAATGAAAAGTCGGCTTCATTTGTAAGGTCTTCAACTGTGACCTCGAGATTTAATGTGGGAACTCTTTCAGCTCTTGTTTTTTTTCCTTTAATTTGGTTTAAGTATTTTACTTAGTAATTTATTGCAATGGTAGTTCAGTTTGAGCAAATATCGGCTTTAGTGTAGATTGTTTCGCAAGCAACACGGTATGCCTTATTGCGTGGGTACGCACCACAAATTGTAGTTAAATGTACACAGTCATTAGACGCAGTTATTGTTCCATCATTGCTTTGTACTCATGATACCTACGCGAATGCTACATGATTGACAGTTCTCACAAATTCATTGATAAAATAATTCTAAAGTGTAACAGTTTCAGGCGTATGTTCTTTTGTTACTGCTGCTATTTTAAGGTCATGCTGTGTAAAAAATCGATCTGATTCTTCTGGTCGTGACTGGGCCGCGTTGTGGAGTGCGCACGCGCCGGCTCGGGGCCGCAGTGAAATATTTCAAACTATTTCCACTACGCACTCTGTCATGTGCTGTATTGTTGGCAGATTTATGATTTATACCTTCATAACTCCCAAGGTTCCCACAGCTCATTGTGTAAGCTTTCCAGCTAATAACACGGCTCATGTTTGGTCGTAAATAGCGATACATTTTTAAGTCTCATTTACGCGCACAATGGACCCACCCTTGAGTTCAAGACATAGCCTTCACACCGAATTTAATGTCAGAAACTTCCGCATATATTTACAGCTTCCCCGAGGGGCTATTTAAAATCGGCTCGTTCATGTGACCATACGAGATGTGAAGTAATGCCTATTATTAAACGTGGCTCTATATGCAGCTATCTCAAACAGTCCTTGAGATAAAGGAAGTAGAGCGGTCACAAAACATATTTCCATATAAATCAAGCGCGCGACGTTTGTTCAAATGTTGCGGCTATTTAGATTCTTAATTCTTCTATAAAATGCAAATGTACGCACTTGAAGAGTTATCGGCACGTGATTCGCCTATGTTATGGCTGCGCTTTCTTTTCTTTGTTGTTTTAACAACTTTCATGTATTTGTTTCGTAATTTCACAGAGCGGTCCCATACCCACATTGTACGTAATGTGTCGTGTAATAGTCGATCTTTCTTTGTCATGTCATTCTTAATTGACGTTACCGAATGTTGAATATTTTAACGATTCACCCTCAACCTCTTTTATGTTCGTAACCTAATGAAGCGAAGCGAACGTGATATATTCTGATATCTTGAACTTATTATCTGCACATTTTGTTTATGTAACTGGCAATATCTTCTAAACCAATTAACCTTCTTTCTTGTTTTTTGTTGCAGGTAAGCTTTTATCTCCTAAATAAGCAGTGCATATCTTGGTGAGTAGGATAACATACTACGTAGCGTGTAATATATGATGGTTTGGATCGACAGCAAGTGTTGAGCGGCCGGCGCACGCGCCTAGCTGTGTGGTAATCATCAATTATCTGATTTAAGATAGATAATCGTATCTATTAGTTGGTCTTGTATTGTTTAATATGAGGCGTCTCTTGTGCAATGAATTTCAAAATTTTTCCGCTGTTCTTGTGTTACCTTTGGTGTTTTTCGGAGCGTGGCGGATAATAGGCAACGGCAACCTTAGATTGCGCCCGAGTCCTTCGCTCTGAGTCGTGCGAGGAAAGCTGCATATTTTTAATAGTGAATTTTGTAATTTTTTAGCAATTACCCCGCCTATCGTAAATCTATAACGGTTAACAATCGCGCCAATTATGTTGAAGGTGAATTTTAATTTTTTATTTGCACGTGCGCCGTATTGCAGTTATTTGAGCCGGGCCGGTTATTATGTGGAGTGACATTCGCCGCGGAGTAGTTAGAAGGTGATGCGCGGGCGCAACTAATTGCTGGGAGCTATTGTTTACACAGTCGCACCGGCGACAATCGCTTGCTAAACACCTAAAACAAATCGTCATTGTTCTCTACTCTCCAAGTTTTCATAGACCTTGCTCGTTGGAGCAATTATCTAAGTTTCATCTCCGTTGGAGTTTTTTGCTGCACTCATGTACTGAACCTCTCACGAGCCGGATACGGTTTTTGTTGACGAACGGACGAGGTGACGCAAGTCTCTGTTTATATTATCATCTCATGTAAATCATTTAGATCTGCCAAGAAAATTTGTACCTAATATTTTTACAAGTATGTTAATATGATACGGTCCTTAAAACTTAGCAGTGTTTGCGTTAGATTGCTCATGATCATCAGATTTACTCATAATCACAGTTCATCTTTCTACTGATGTCATATGGTAATTATTTTACATTCCTCTAAGCACATGACGCGATTATACATTTAGCTGTTACGATTATGATTCACTGCTGTGATGTCAAGATGAAATTAAGATTATGATTATTAATAGATTTGTTTAAGGAATTTATTGATTAAATAAGTGATTCTTATACACATGCTTTATACGTTGCGAACATTAAAATAAGTTAAATTATCTTCAAGTCAAAGTAAATACACGATAAGTTACAGGGGTTGCTTTTGAAGTTGTAAGACAAAGTGTCTAGTGTATTTATTTACATAATTAGTGGTTGAACTTGTATTATTGATGTCAGCATTAAGTAGAAGCAGTTGAATGGTTGATATGCTCGTTTGACTTTCACGCCTTATGTAGGTGTTAAGTTCAGTAGCTTTTTAGGCTAACACACTTTAAAGAAAGAAAGTTTATATTATACGATAATTTGAAGGTTTATTCTAACAATAGTTTAGTGATATGACAATTTAAAACAAATTAATAAAATTACGTTAGAATCGATAAATGTTGCAAGTTTGTATAACAATTTAGTTAAAATACTCACGGATGTATAGAGTTTCTAGATATATATATACGTTAATTGCACACGTCCGTGTTTCAATCATAAAATTTGAATATTTCACACGATCGCAGATCGAGAGATATCTTACGGACGGCTATTATGGAAGCGTGTAATTCGTTTAATTCGAGCCGAATATATTTAATATCCGTACGTTTATTGCGTGTGCATGTATTTCCTAAGTTATGTCATATTGCATGGTGGAGCCGCGTACGACTTTATAAAGCTTCCGCGCCACTTTCATTCGCTTTTATTCAATAAAAAGTATATTGAATGCGTGTATGTAGAATTACATGAATATTTCGAAAAACATTGTATTCGCAAGAGTATCGATGTCAGGTGACACCAAGCAGGTGTCGAAAACCGGTATCGTTTCAATTAACAAATAAAGAAGGTTAATAAGAATTCCAGGAGAGCATCAAATGCTGGTAAATTGAATTATTCATTCGCGTCATACTTATTTTTCTTTTGGTAAGGACATATTTGGCATCCAATCAGCCGGTACGTGATATAACATCAAACTATGAGAGCCGGTTTGTTGGAATTTAAAACAGTCACGTAAGAATGTAGACGAGGCGACGATACATTATTTTGCACACGTATATAGGTCCGGTTCGGGATGCCGTTATCTGTTAATCTTCGAGAACACCGATCGAAATAAATCGTTCGTAAAAACTTATTATTTCGTTTGAAACTCGTTCGTCCTTGGAATTCCCCGAATGTTAAGCATTCCGCGCGCTACTGCTCATTTCTAAACAATATTATGATATTGTATGAGTAATGTACCTATAATCTTTAATTTATTCTATTCTTGTATCTTAACACTTCTACAGATGCGTACTGAAATCTGATGTTTTGTATCGGTTGAAAAGCTTCACTTAGATATCATCAATCACATTTTTAAGCACATTAACCCTGTCCTCCATCCATTCAATGAATCCTACGCAATATTTTCAAACACTACGAATTGATTAAACACATATAAGCTTGGGGTAATTTAGCTTTTATGTTGTCGTTGCATTGTGGGCGATTTGCGACCGCGAATAATATTTGCAAGCTCTCATTACACACAATAACCGCCTCAACCATTTTACACCGCAAGTGGGCGAATCGAATTAATATTTAAATTGCTCACGGTGCGACCACATTTTTTATATAATTTGGCAATAATAATTACACAAAAGTCGCATTACTAAAACATTGCTTTTGTTTGTAACGCTCTCACAGGTGTTTCTTTACGTCATTGAGTTTAACGTCGAAGGCTGAGCTCTGTGAAACTTGTAATATTAACGTGTCGCGATACCGACTGCATTGTTTCTGGAGTGCAGCCATTGTTGGCGCCTAGCCCGTGGGATCTGGGTCGGGGCCCGGCTGGATGCATGTGATTGTCATACTATTACAAATTAAAACTAACATTGCTTGTTAACATAACCTATCTAAATAAATCCGTATGTAAACAAACACAATCTTACATTTTCTGTGTAAAGGCTGAGGCTGCGGCTGATATCACTTATCTTGCACGTTCAGTCGCACATGACACGAAGTCGCAGTATTGTCACTTCACTGTAGTTTTAGTATAGTCACTGTAGTCACTGGCACATACTGGGGGTAGTGTCGCGGTTTTCGGTCGGATGTGGAGTGAGCTTGGGTAGCTGGGGTGTAGTGTTCGCGACTTTAGTGGTGGGGTGCACGTGTGGTCGGCAGGTCGCGCGGCGCATGAGTGGCCGCGGTGGAAGGGGCGCCGGTGTAAATACGGCGCGCGCCGCGTGCGCACCGACCACGCACACTACCAACATCCACACACATTGACTCCTGACGCACCATCATCATCACCATACTATAATCACCGCTATTGATATCGAATTGATGGGATAACCCTACTTAGGAACTAACTACCTTAAAACGGATGTCATGTTTTATTCATTGTTTTTGTTTACATCCTCTTTGTAATTAATTATGGTTCTGTTATCTTTTTGTTGAGGTAATAACATGTTTTTTTTTAAACATGCACTGAGATTTTTAGATGTTTATATGAAATTCAATTTACCAGAATTCATTATTGATTAGTCATGTTTTCTAAACATAGTCAGAAGGTATTTTTCTTTATTCAAAGAATTAAGTATTTATATAAGTACGTAGAAAAGATCAGTAGGTATACAAAGTGGAGACTTATAAAGTCAAGTCGACACTATTTTCTACGTCCTTATTTGGATATATTTTATTCTACATCCTAAACTTAGTCAGAGGGCTTTTGCCTCTACTGTTTAACTTGTGGTTAACCGCTAACCTAACTAGTTGTTTTTAATCTCGCTTGTTAAAAATTTGCTACGGTGATGTGTCATGGTTAAGTTAAGTTTTTCGGTAATCTTTCTCGGTATTTAGAATGATGTTCCGATGAAAAAGTCTATAATGGCCTTGATAGATGATGATTTATATAAAGCAAAGCTTCTTTCCTTGACTTCGTCTGCATTGCATGTGACAAATGTGCCATATGACCGTTTGCTTAAAGTATAATAATTTTATCTATATGTATAAATTTTACGTCCTGACTGAAAGTGACTTTATATCAACGCATATCTTAAACTGCTGGTTCTAGAGACATCAAATTTTGAGAGTGTGTTCTTTGTGAGGTGTGAGTATATACTGAATACCGAAATTCCACTCCTAAGAGGGTTAAAAAGGGGTTGAAAGTTTGTATGTGAAAAGTTACTGCCACACAGGCGACATGCGAGCGCAAGCTGGTTATCATAAACTGACTAATTCGCGAGAAATTTAATCATCAATCTTAATAGTTTCATATACTGCCTGCGGTTTGGTGGTCACGCGGCTTTCTTACCGTGGCCAAGGTCTCGGATTTGAATCTGATTCCAGGGTAGCAACTATGATCGTTTAAGCAGTGCGTATAAAGAACTTCTTATCTTTGACGTTTAATTTTACGCTACAAATATAAAAACAAGTTTGAAGATTTTGTTCTGAGTGTAAGAGAGTAAGTAACTTTGAGACTGTAGGATAATGTTTAGACGGGATACGTGTTGTGTAAATATCAATAAAATTCTCAGTCAGAGTCAATAAAATTGTCTCTACGCTATATAATTATAAAAAAAACGTTAACTGTGGAAATTATTTATATTTTTAAAGAAAAAAAATGTTTGCTTGTCTTTGGACGCATCTTGCGAATACTACTTGATGCAGCTTAGACCTGGGTTAAGGCTCATTACAAATTCCACGTATTTTTATTGGAACAAAACAGATACATTTTAACACATTTATCATGTCATGAGGGATAATTTGTCAAACAGATTATAGTTTGATATATTTTCCCGAACCGGACCCAATTTATTTGGTCACCATACAACATTGTTTACCAGGCTTCATCTTTATCTTCGTCACTGGCTCCGTTTATTTTTATATCACGCTCGCTTATGAATAAATTAGATTCCTAAATATCTCGATCAGATATTTAACTAGATAATGAATTCATATGAACACACCTAATGAAAACTTTATGCTAATTTAACTATTTAAGTTCTGTATAAATAACATGAATGGCGCCAGTTGTTATAATTAGGTTATTTACTTCGTGAGAGATGTGCATGTTTTGGGCGATTATGTTGAAAGTTACGTGGACTATATGTTAGACTCTTGCTAGGATAATCTATACTAGTATATAAAGCTGAAGAGTTTTGTTTGTTTGTTTGAACGGGCTTATCTCAGGATCTACTGGTTCGAATTGAATAATTCGTTCAGTGTTAGTGTTATTCCTTTAATTCCGGTTGCCAATTTAACATCTTTGGCAATCGTTACAGGTCAGTCGGAGGCCTAAAAATAATCTGACAACTGGTTTAACCCAGATCACAGATTTTCCTCCTAAATGGGGTTGCGAAGGTCAGATGGCAGTCGCTTCGTATAAAAATCAGGTGATCAGCCACATCGGGTTGAATTAAGTGCCGACCCCAACAATGTATGGGATAAGGCCAGGGAGATGATGTTAGTGTTATTCCGCGAGGACGAAATCGCTAGCAAAGTTAATACAAGACAGATAAGGTATTAAGGATGCTTTGAAAGCATATTAAACTGTTAGTGAATTGGTTGGTTCACTCCTACCTTGCAGATCTGTGTCTAATTTACAATGATGTCTAAAAGGAGACACTGTAAGCACATAATATTAAATTTTAAGTATGGTTAATCACCTGTTATGTTGATTGAAATGTATGAATAACAGCGAATATAATTATTTTAATGGATCCTCGCGATTTATTCATAAACTAACTGTGTCCCGAAGTTTCAACCAAAAAGCCTTTAATTTTCTTTAATAGCAACCTAAGTTACTTCTAGCTGATATTACATCAGCTATCTGCCAGTGACAGTCCCGTTAAAATCGGTCCTGCCGTTTCGGAGATTTCGGAGAAAATGTTAAAAAATGTTTTTTTTTAATGGAGGTAGCGTATATATATTATTGCATATGCATTTAGTGAAACCTGTTAATCTGGAATTACAGACACTTCAATTTTATTTATCTGTATAGATTATTGTAAAAAGCCAGCCAGGAAGTGTGATCTTGAAACGTCACTATTACCAACGGAATTTTATGATGCGCGCTTGCGCAAGTGGCGTGGAGTCATCGACTCGGGCCGTCCTCGGAAGGTCGCTCGGGCCACCAAATAGAATGGTTACATAAGGGCGACTTCCTACATTGATAGAGAATCTTCATACACACGCATAGATGCGCGCTTACGAGGATCCCACTTCTTCAAGTGTAGGTTTTGATATGGTGAAACGTCCAATAAATTTTAATCCATAATCTTCGAACTTCGTCGACGTTGAAACACTGCTCAACTCGAACTTTTTATAATGGCAAGTTTAAAGCAAGCCTCTCGTAGTATATGTGCGCCTGATGCCTCCAATTAATGAGAGCTAGCTTTCTGTATGTTTTATTTTGTGCTCCGACATATATTATCGACTCTAATTCAACCACCCGGATCTAAATATTTCTCAAAATGCAGAATTAATTAAACGCGCAAATATGTTGCCTGCACTCCGCATGGGAAATACCGAAATTCTTCAGGTATTTTGGTATTCCTCTGAGAGTGCTTATGTTTTTCTTATTATTTTTACAATTGATTTTGACTGTTGTACCTTGAACTTAAAATTGAAAATTGTATGTGTGACCCTGTATACTATTTGTTTTTATTAGTCATCTCTTATTTGTATGGTAATGTTAGTTAGGTATCATGGAATTTTGTATATTTGTTTAAAATGTAAAGTTTGCTTACAATTTCTTATCAGAGAGTCGTACATAGTAAACATGTATATTTCGTAAATGTACAAACAATTATTTGCAAAAAAAAAATGTTTTGAAAATGAAAAATGAAAATGATTTATTCAGTTTAGGCCCTGGTAAGGCACTTATGAATGTCGTGGAATTTACCACTACTAATTGTTTTACTAATTTTCGTTTTACCATCGCTACACCTACAGGTGGATGGTGAACTGGAACCATTTTCCCAGATTTCTTCGTATTCAAATGTGATAAAAAAAAAGGAAATCACCATA
This sequence comes from Watsonalla cultraria, assembly GCA_964035505.1. Classification (NCBI taxonomy): domain Eukaryota; kingdom Metazoa; phylum Arthropoda; class Insecta; order Lepidoptera; family Drepanidae; genus Watsonalla; species Watsonalla cultraria. The sequence continues at coordinate 3,835,233 of OZ037732.1, read as the reverse complement.
ATCAGGTCTTCACTAGTTCCCCTTTAGTGCGATGTAAAAATGATAAGAGATATTACAAGATATTGTGAGGGCGTAATTCTGCATGTTTATTTGTTTAAATCATGCTAGAATACGTGACTGTATCATTGCCATATATTTACTGTAGCATTCAGTTTGCACTGAAAATTGTAACGATGTACTTGAACACGTATTATTCCAATATGTCCAATTAGATGTCTCTGCTAGTATTTTTTATTGAAGCTTAAATATTAAAAATACGTAACATACAGTAACGCTACTTTGTATTTAAAAGTAATGTCACCAAAAAGCACCGTAAAGTTGCAAATAGAAGTTATACCAATGAGTTACATTAGAAACTTATTTGCAACTTTTCGGTGAAAGAAAACATTACGCGAAAAACTGCATCTCTCACGTTGCCAATTATCTTCGATTAAAGGTGTGTCTACTTTAATACATACATAGGTATCTTTACTCTAAGAAGGTGTTTATATTTAATTGACGTGCGAAAAGTCAGACTCCATCCTACATTAGGCTTCAATCTCTCAAGAAAATAAGGTTTACATTTACCTGTGTGACGGTAACTGACAAATAGACGAAGCGCGATATTTTATATTAATATCAATGCAAATCGTATATTTTTTGCACGATCGATCTTTTAAATGTCTCTGGCAATAAATGTCACACACAACAAGAGGATATGAATCGATTATCCTGTAGTATTCGATCTACTTCGACAACAACAGTCGTGGGGTGCCTTCGTTTCAATTTAAGATGATATTTTGTTTTTTTCTCGGAATCGTGTTTAGGCGGTGTCGCTGGCGCGTCCGTACCGCATTCCGCGACACCGTGGCGCTCGCCTCTGACCGTTTGACCACTTCATAATCGCTGCGACCTTACCACTTTAAACATCGAGATCACATCTCCTAACATCGGACTTTTTGGCGCATTTTAAACAGTACCAGACTGCCTAGTGCGAGTTTTCTTAAATGCGCCGTCACAAGTCATCGCGTCGAAGTAAACGCAGATTTGTATGGGCTTACAATAGTGTCATCTTTAGGCCGACAGAGGCGCCTTCTATCCTTTAGAAATCTGCGTTTTCGTCGACGCGGTGACTTGTGACGGCGGCAGTGAATTACTCGCACTAGGCCCTCTGGATGTCCTAGCTGTGCTCGTTTTCTAAAAATGGAACTTATCTAGATCGATTTATCGCTCACGAATCCTCTTGGATTCGTTCCCGAAAATTGTTGGAGCCGTTTTCGAGATTGAGATTATATATAAATATATATACAAGAATTGCTCGTTTAAAGGTATAAGATTATAAAATATTGTTCTGTGTAACTGTCGATAGCAAATATAAAAAAATAAGGGGAATTATAGTCGTAAAGAACGAACTCTAAATAAGTACTTGTAGGAAAGAGCATCAGATTTACTAAATGTTAAACTGAATATATTATTCTTATTAAATTGTATTATACCAATTTTAGAGAATTTGCGAGGCAGCGCGTTGATGTCTAATTTAGGTAATAGTGTTTCATTTGTTTCGTTGGATATTTTCAGTGCAGCCAGCAATACAAAATGTTATCTAAACACATAAAACGTGTTCTGCAAGGTTTTTATTATTAGTGCCTAAAATGTTTAGTGTCTTGTTTGGTCGTTATTAAGCGGATGATCGCGGCTTATCCCACTTACCTCGAAACATTCTTCCAAAAAATATTTTTAACGAGTATATTTTTCATTTATTTTCGTTTAAATGACTAAAACAATTCCACTTGTTTTAATTTTATGTGGATAACAGAACTTGCAGATTGACAATTTTGTAAGATGTAGTTTACAGCTCTACCTTGGAATTGAATTTGAATTGAATATAAAAATACGGTCGTTTAACTTATAAGTACTTATTTAATATAACAAATAACAATGTATGGGCGATCTATCTGATATATTGTGGTACTCATTGTCAACTCACGCAAAGGCTAGTGGAGTTATAGTGAGAAGAGGATCCACTCTTGTAACATTGGTAGGGGTGTGACGTCGTCCGAGGCGCCGGCCGGCCCGTGGCCGACAAAAGCGACGTCGTCTGTCCACTTAAATTATGTAATCGAATATTCACGACGCCTTGTGGGTGCATTGCTTTTAAGGCTTGACGCAGACGAGCCACCAACCACAGCGCCCGGTAGCGAGCGACATGTTGTTTTCTAGAAATTCGCTGCAACGTGCATTTGCTGGTCACTCGTAACACGTGGAAAAGCGTGTGAATTGCTTCCCCCTAGCCACCGGTGTTTGTGTATATTGACCCGTTTGTGTTAAGCCTTATATCCACACTAAGCCCCCACTCGTGACTCCGCCCGTGTCGATTCGTTCTGGTACTTGTGACATTGTGTGATGGGCGCGATTAAGAGTTCGATGCACTCGTAGAGAAATTACTGTATGATAATATCTTGATATATTTAATCGGTTGCCGACTTATTTGTTTACAATTGTACGCACAGATTGAATATAATCGCGTAGGTCTTTGACGGACGTGTAATAACCGTGATATCTATTATGTATAGGAACTGTACATTGTTAATTCAGTTTGTACGGTTCTCTTCAAAAGTTGAACGTAACGGCATTTAAAAATAATCAAATTGGTATCTAATTATGTCAAAGAACCGCGGGGCCAAATTTTATTTTTATTTGACACGTAGTTCTAAACTCGATTTGCTTTTGATTGGCCGTAAGTGATATTTGAGAGTAAGAAACTGCATTTTTAAACGTTTTTGAAACTGAATATGCGTGACCTAAATTTAAACAAAGATTTTAAAATTGGACTTAGAATACAATTAGGTATTATATTTAGGCAGAATCTGTTACTTTTGAAAACACTTGCTTGTTTATATTCTCTTCAAAGTCAAAGTCAAAGTCAAAAATATCTTTATTCGATTAGACTTTATACAAAGCACTTTCAAATCGTCAGAATGACACAATTTACAGGATTATACATGCTACCGCCAGGTTCGGAAGGTTGCTTTTACTGAGAAGAACCTGGCAAGAAACTCAGTAATTACTCTTTTCAAAAATATTATACAATTTAAACAAAATAAATCATTTGAGAAATGTAAGCCCATGGACACAGTTCCAATGTACAAATGTCGATAAAAATTAACATAAAGAAAAGTCTAGTAGTTCTATTTATATCTAAATGCGTAGCTTGAGATGACCAGCCCCCACAAGCAGCACCTGTTCACAAGTATGACGAGAATGCCAGCCATCGCCCGCCTCAACCATTATAGAGGGAAGTGAGCGACCCGTCACCCTGACGCCGCCGCAAGCAAAGGCATTTTAGTGAGCATGACAACTCAAGCCAGTCAAAACAAAGATCAAAAGAAATATTAAAAAGAATTGTAGCATAAGTACAGTGTCCATGAGACTACTTACAATATTTGTCTGGTAATACATTATTCCAAGTTTCCTTATCACACATATAATCACTAACTGTATAATAACCCTTTTTAAGTAATACAGATTTTACAGTTTCTTTAAATTTATCAAAGGGCAAATTTACAATACATGTAGGTAATTTATTATAAAAGCGTATACTTTGCCCTAAAAATGATCCCTGGACTTTCTGTAAGCGGTGTGTAGGTACTACTAATTTATTTTTATGTCTTGTGTTGACATTATGTACATCACTCTTCTTTTGAAAAGAATTTATATTTTTATGTACAAGTAGTAAGTTTGCAAAAATATACTGCGAAGCCACTGTTAAAATTCCTATTTCTTTAAATTTTTCCTTCAAAGATGCCCTAGATCCTAAGTTATAGATTGATTTTACAGCCCTTTTCTGTAATATAAATATGGCTTCTATATCGGCAGCTTTGCCCCAAAGCAAGATAGCATACGACATAACACTATGAAAGTAACTAAAATAAACTAATCGTGCCGTGTCTACGTCAGTGAACTGCTTTACTTTCCTGACGGCATATGCTGCCGAGCTGAGTTTCCCCGATAGACTAGATATATGTGAGCCCCATTGAAGTTTGTTATCAAGTGTTACACCTAGAAAAACTACTGACTCAACAATATCCAGTTTTTCACCATTGATCATAATTTTGGTCGGAACAGGTTTAACGTTAGGTAATGTAAATTTTAAGCATTTTGTTTTTTTCGCGTTTAAAACTAAGTTATTCACAGTGAACCATTTAAATACTTTGTCAAGGGCACTGTTTACATCGTCATAATCCGTTTTACCTCTGCTAACTTCGAACAAGAGTGATGTATCATCAGCGAAAAGTACAATATCACAAATATTCTTAACAAAATGCGGTAAATCATTGATGTATATCAGAAATAGAAAAGGCCCTAAGATTGATCCCTGCGGCACGCCCATCAGTACCGGGGACCCGGAAGACTTAACGCCATTTACCTCTACTTTCTGTACCCTCTGGCTTAAATATGAATCAATTAAATCGAGTGCAGTACTTTTGACTCCATAGTGTTTTAATTTGAGCAATAATGTCTCATGATGGACGCAATCAAACGCTTTAGATAGGTCACAGAATACACCTATCATATCATGTGAGTTCTCCCAAGCCCTATATACATGTCGAAGAAGTGCAACACCGGCATCAGTAGTTGACCGACCTTTGGTGAAGCCATACTGCTCATTGTGTAAAATATGATTTATGTTGAAATGGATAACTAGCTGATTTAATATGATTTTCTCAAAAATTTTACTAAGAGCAGGTAAAATTGAAATCGGTCTGTAGTTATTGGGATCATTAATATCACCAGCCTTAAACAATGGTATAACTTTACTATATTTCATCAAATCGGGAAATTTACCTAATTTAATACAATTGTTAAAAATTTCAGCCAGGGTTGGGGCTATTATATCTATTATATCGTGTAATACTTTTAGAGATATATCCCACAAATCACCCGTTTTTTTTAAATTTAAACTTTTAAATGTCCTAATTACTTCTAATGGGGTAACGGAACAAAAACAAAAGCCGGCGTCGCATTCTGACACACTTGACTTAAGAAGAGATTCAGCGTCTGAAGATGAAGAATGCAAAGAACAAGTTGTAGCTACCGGAATGTTAATAAAAAAATTATTAAACGTTTCTGCAATTTGAATATTATCGCGGATTAAATTATTATTAATATTCAAGGCTATTCGAGTATCGCGACTTTTTATTTTCCCTGTCTCCGCATTAATCATATTCCATGTAGCCTTAATCTTGTTATCAGCATTTTTTATTTTAGACGAGAGGTATAGAGCTTTAGCTTTTATACAAGCTTTCTTGAAAGTTTTTGAATAAGTCCGTACATAATTTATAAATTCTGGGTTATGATTACATTGTTTCAACCCATATAGCTCATACAACCTATTTCTACTAACACGTATACCTGGAGTTGCCCATTCATTAAATTTTGCTTTAATGTTTTTATGAACTGGTTTAAGTTTAAAGGTACTGTTAAACTCATTTTTTATAAGGTGAAATAGGCTTTTGAAACGTTTATCGGGATCAGTTTGTGAACATTGCAAATATGGAATTTTACTTTCTATGTTAGATCTAAACAAATTTAACCGTTTCTTTGTGATAGGCCTACATGTTACTTTTTGTGTATCTAAGTTACTTGTATACAAAACAGTCATCTTTTGACCACAGTGGTCAGATGTGAGATCACTAATAATAGCACTATCTGTGGCTTCGCAGTCGCAAAATATATTATCTAAACATGTGGCTGTAGTTGCTGTGATTCTGGTAGGCTCAGAGAATAAATGTTTTAAATTAAAAGAATTAAAAAGACTAACCAACCTAACCGTTAATGGCCCACTGTCTAGCAAATTGACGTTAAAGTCGCCACAAACTATTAAACTTTTATTAAGTACACAAACTCGCTGTATAGCATCTTCTAACAGAGATTCAAATAAGCAAAAGTTCCCTGAGGGGGGACGGTACACGCAAATAATAACAAATTTATCAAGTTCGATGCACGATAACTCAGCTGTGCGCTCAAAGGAAATATTAACTATGTCTTTCCGTTCCTTATATTTAACTTCATTTGAAACAATGATTAATGAGCCTCCATGTATTGCTGAACGTCTGACAAATGCACTTGCAAGTCTATATTTTGTATTAGTGAGCAATAGCTCATGGTTCTTCAGCCAATGTTCGGTTAAGCATAAAATGTGAACATTGTGATATTCTAAAAACAAGTCTATCTCTAATTCTTTGCCAGCTAAGCCCTGTATGTTCTGATGAACAACATTTAAGCGACAACGCTGAGAGACACTGGGCACAGCTGTTGTCTCTGGTACTAAACCTGGTCTTAAACCTGACTTTGTGGGTAGGCAGTTAATATTGAATGTGTCAAACGGAAAAACTCCTACATATTTCGTTAGTATCGATTGCTGGCATTTGCGTTAGTTTTATCGATGTTATAATCGTCTGTAGCGTACCGGTACCACCTCCAATTACATTGTACCGTAGTCTTTTTAATGCTTGATAGTGAAATATTGTTTCCGGGACTTTGTGAAGCTGTAACTAATCGTGTTTCTGTTAGATTGTTGTCGTCTCAATGCGCAGTTATATATGGTATATGGCTTAAGATTTTTATCCTTATTAATATTTTTATTGCAACATATCATATACATAGAAATGGTAGTATATGATATGTACACTTGTGTCGGTGTGTATATTTGACAACTTTTGGGGTGCTATCTCATCTCTATCTTCCCAAAAGCAATACAATTATGAATAGCCTATCGTACGAGCGATATAGGTACCCTAATATTTTTAATAAATAAAAGTAGCCTTAGTTACTCCTTGATATATCAGCTACCTGCCAGTGAAAGTCCCGTTAAAATCGGACCAGCCGTTTCAGAGATTACCCGGAACAAACAGAGAAAAAAAAAACGTGATTTTTTTGTGTCAGTAGGGTATACTTTCGTTCATTTAGTGAAATGCTGTTATTTTGGAATTACAAACAGACACTTCCATTTTATTTATTTGTATAGATGTATAGATATAACTATATTATGTTTATTCATAACAGTTGACGTTCAGAGGCGGTTTATAAGTAACGAAGGGGGCAGGTGATTGAATCATGTCATAGATTTTTCACTAATATCCGTCTATTTTTATATTAATTCGGCGTAATGTATTCCGTGACGTTTTGCACAGAAGTGTGCCATTAATTTAAATCTGTGATATTGTCTGTTTGGTGAATAAATAAATATATATACATATTTCAGCGCTTAAGGCGTGTGGTATCGATGGAATTTCAACAATTTGACGTGTATTAAGTGGTATTAATTTTGGGAATTTTGAATATATTTGATTAATAACAGCTTTTTTCTATCTGTTTTGTAAATGGGGTTTATGTAAATTGTGCTTGTGACGATATTTGTGGTAGCAATTCGATCGAGGAATACCTATCTAGTGCCAAAGGATCAAATATTATAGAAAGTTTATGAGACCTGCAGTTTTAACAACAAAAGTAAAACATCTATGGCGATATCATTAGTCTCTGAATATATCCCCACAAAACTACAAGTTTAATAATACCCCCAATATTTATTATCATTATGCCATACAAATTTGTTTACCAAAACAACTCAATGCTTAAATATTTTTAAGTGTAGGTTTTGGCATTAAGAAACCAGATAAATATTTTCCTCGAATGTAAGGCTCGCTATTTTAACCAGTCGACAAAGACGGTCAATAAGTTTTCCTCCTACGTCAATAAATCAAATCACTATCTTATAATCTTAAATAGTCCCATGTTTAAAATGTGAATAACATAAAGTATCTGGTACATTTTTTTTATACTCACCACAAAGGTGGCATACTTGATGTAGGTTTCTATAGCCTTAAGATTGCAACATCAGGGGTGTCAGAGATATTAGCTCGTTGCTAGCTGCAAACTAACAGCGCTTTCATGAGAGTTTTGGAACCCACTGTAACGTGTAATTTACCTGTTAATTATTATGAATAAGAAAGGGGTCAGTTGTCAGAGTATTAACAGACTGTGCGATATTGCTGACTCGTGACGCGACGTCATCTCTTGGATTAGAAGTTTTAGCACTGACTGTTGCCTTGTCACTGCTTGACGCTGTGCCGATTTTGAAATGTTGGAATAGAGATATACATAGTTCTAATCTTGAGAACCGACATAGAGATATAGTGAGATTTGAAAATTATTACGCGGATAAAGTCGCAGGTCTAAGCTAATTTAGTGTGAAGTGGACGTATGGAATGGAAGATCCCACTGTGGCCTGCCTACGTTTGGTTAGCTGGCAACTTCTCATCGAAGGATTTGTGCCAGGTTAATGGTAATAGGCTTAAACATAACTGGTAAAATGTGAGTTTACTCTGCTTATCTTCCTGCTTACCTTCGGGGTATGAGCATAATAAATATGTATGTATGTTCTAATCCATATATAATTGGAGATGTAGTGTTAATTAATGCCAATCAACCAATTAATATGAATGCATTGTAGCCCAGTCGGTGTTCGCACTATGATACATTTAATTCAATTGTTCGGTTATCATGCACTGTTGTTCTCAGGGCGTGTTGTAACGTGGGCCTTGTTCTAATTAGTTTCGGCAGGTCTTTAGCACATCTCTAGTTAGCAATGCTTCTGCTTTTATTATGCAAGTCTTATTAGCGTGTTGCGAGTTTATGGTAACTGGCAACCCTACGCGACTGCTTGGAATACTTTATGCTTTTTACTCGAGCTTGGGAAATATACAAATACTATCTAAGCAGTTTTTTTAGGTTGAAAAACTCGAACCTACGCTCGCGGTAGTATGTTCGTTATTTGTGGAAACATTCCGTGATCTTTTTTTCTATTTTATTTTATTCAAACTATTCGATATTTCTAAATCGTTACAGCTAAGGGATTTCCTTCGCAATTCTGTTTGAAATTTTATCAGGAAAGTAATACGTGCATAAAGAAGTAAATGTTGGTTACATATTGAAAGCAAGTTGAAAAAAAAATGACTTAAAAAAAGTAAATTGATTTCGAAGTCGAAGTCCGCGTCCTTTAATACAATGCCTGTATTGGATGTTAATTTAACATCAAACTAAGGGTATTTTTCCAAGGTAGGAAACACTACGTAGTATTTTAAGACGCCAATAAGCGTACATTCAGGATTTATGGCATTAGACCGGTGTAGTTGGGAAACTGATTTTTGTCGACTCAACACGACAAATGTTCGTGTTGTAAGCGTGAATGCTTGGTTGGTTTCTTGCTTAATAATGTGAAAATATAAGTTCATTCACGTCGTCTACATTATATTGTATTTCTACAACAATACTTGTATTGAAACTCTTGAACTACCCGCGGTATTAAATGCGGTTTCATTTGATGATAAATTGTCACGGATTATACAAAGTCCTATCGCTATACATAAGAATACATTCGTGCATTATTAATTAAGCTCCGTTTGCACACGCTTCTTTAATTTTGTATTTAACTATCAAACATTAAAGTCCAGTTTTGTTTTATTTTACTCGTCGTTGTAAGCTTTAGAATAATAAAAATTCTTTGTAGACGTATTATATTTTATAATATCCCGCCAGATGTTATAGTTACGTAACGCATACCTACTTTGACATTTACGTAATTTTAATTACTAATAAAATTAAAAGGTGAATTTAAAAGAGTTGGTAGGTACAGACATTTTTTAATCACCGCATAAAGTTTCTCGAATATTCAAAGTCAAAGTCAAAAATATCTTTATTCGATTAGACTTTATACAAAGCACTTTCAAATCGTCAGAATGACACAATTTACAGGATTATACATGCTACCGCCATTCGTTCTAATAACTGTTACGTAAGTTTCTAAAAATGTTTATGCATGGTCAAGAAATTTAAGGCGGAAATTTTTGGCACAGAGCATATCAAATTAAAAATAAAATGAAAAATCCCTTTACACTTCTATTTGTCGACGTATATTTTATAAAAAAAAATGGGCATTTTGATTTTTATAATTTCATTTTACAACAAAAAGTTCCACATCTAATAATCATCAAACTTTTAGTAATCTCGAAATCTACACTTTACCGCTAAAAAAATATCAAGAATGACGACGATTTTTTTTTTAATTTGATAATATTTACCACCAGTTGATGCTGTGTGCTAAAAATGTGCGCCTAAAAAGTCTACTCCCTATAAAGTGATCCTGATATTGCGATCTCCATCTTTGGATCGGAATCTTCAGATCAATAACCTTGATTTCCCAGTTAGCGATGGTTGAAGGTTGTTTGGACGTCAATAAAACCCAAGTTGTTCGTAATCACAGAAATATTTTCTCTATTGGATACTCCGGCATAATAAAAGTGTTTAGCACATTCCTCTCTCGAATAGTAACTTGTTTGAAGCAACAACAACCTAATTGATCCAGCTACACCGATAGGTCTCTAACCTTCTATGAAATGTATTTTTATATTTGAAATCGTTATTTTTGTATATAAACTCATATTTTTGTAAGAATCTGATATTTATCTTATATTATAATTAGGTAGTGTGAAATTTGAGTCAGAAGTGATTAATTGAGCGCTAAAAGCGAGGGGTTTCATGTTGACAATGATGTTGTTGAGATATGTTATCAGTAATGATCTAGCCCCTAGTCCGAGGCCACTTGTGAATAGTTTGTGAAGTTTTGTGAATTACTTCTAACAAGCATGAAGCTGCTTTGTTCGGTAAATTTATACTAATACAGTTGTTGTGTTAGCTGTTAAGCTTTTGGAAGGCAAACTGAAATCCCCTTATTGCAAAACATGGTTTAAACGAAGACTAGACTAAACTGTCCATTCAGCTACTTTTAAACCAATAACTGTCTTAATCTATGCTTAGTAATAAGGGGAAAATATCAGAATGACTTCAGAATTATAAATGAAATGTTACCGCCGTGTTCGGAAGATTGCTTTTGACTGCCCACAGTTGCAGTTGATTCAGTACGTAGTCCGGACTTGATTTTTGCCTTCATTATTATTCATCCTTCCCAAGGCACAAGACTGTGGAAATTATAAGTAGGCTCTGCCCCTATTCCCCTAAATCCAGATGTATGGACCATCAAAACCAAATCTCATTGCAGTAGACGTTTGGTCCTAATGCCATTTCATCTTCAAGGCGCCTTATAAGTAGATAGTTATTGGTTGAATGCAATTTGTTTAGAAGTGTTTTTTCTGAACTGTTCATTCTCATTACCTCGTGAATTAATATTTGTAAAGATATAATAGGGTACGGGGCAAAATGATCTTTAAAGAATTTTCCTGTTACCCTCGCATGCATACATTAATATTCTGTCATTTGCAATAACATCATTATCGTCATAATTATATCATTCATCATACATAATGATAAATATTTGTCATTTATTTAAAGATAATCCTGTAATATATTCAGTGGTATACCTAATTGATTTTTTTGACTTCAATGTTTATTAATGAGATTTTATATCTTAATCATTGTGGAGCTTTGTCGTTGTGCATAATGCGCAGGTAATTTTCCATGCCTCTTTAAACAGTGTCCCATTTCCAATAGACAGATAGTGTAGAGCGCCACTTTACTCTTGTCTAATAACACTACTAGTATAGTATTACCCATATTTTAATGTTACCTAGTTCCCATGTGTTGAATGCTGTAAACTTCAGAGTCCAATGTTCACAGGCAGCGTTGCCCTTGCGGATTATTCATAACGGGTCATAAAAGAGCAAGGTCGTCGTACTGGCGAGATTGCGGATTTGGCCAGGCGGGCGGCGTCGGGCGGGTCGAGGCGTCCGAACTATAACAAATAAAATGCAAACGAGCGGGTTGTACGCGGATCCCGGCCGCGAGACGCCACCGGCACCGTGCGCCCGCGCCGCTCTCGGTCAGACCACTTTTTTTATTTTTATTCTTCGCCATGGCGACGCCAAAAGCTGCCCATATTACGCGAAACATAACACTTTTTTATTCGTAATAATAATTGTGCCGAATAACTCGAATTTCGAGACGGATTCCTCCAGTGTCGTATGTAGGTTGCCTTTTTGCGCATTCTTTTACCGAAAATATTACTGAATGTTTGTATGTTTCAAAATGTTTTGAGGCAGAATGGGAATTTACGCAACGTTAAGTAGATCGTACAGTTGCAAGAGTTTGTTTTATGTATACACTATAACTAAGTATTGGCACTAGCAGAGCATGTAATTGGAATACATTTAAGACTTTACAAGTCTCAAGTAACTAGGTATATCGTGCCTACGTACTTCGTTGAAATAATTGGCAGCGTAGTAGTAGCATGGCTGGCAGGCATTATGCAACGGATACGTGTCTCCCCGGTTCCCGTAGACGTAGAAAGTAAAACGTTAGTCTAGGGAAAAGTTTTAACACCTATTATAGATATCTTGTAGTGGAAGTTTCTGTTAGTAAACATACTTCATTTTGCGTTCAATCCATTGTTCTTTTTGACTATTTATTATTTGGCTAAGCCTCTTTGTTATCTGACTGGTATTTTCTTTTTGTTATCTGACGTTGGAAGCGATAACAAGGTAACCAATTTTTACGCTGTTCATTATATACAACACTGTACTACTACAAAATAGTATACAATACTAGTTAGTGCAGTGCAATTCTTGTAAGTTCTCAAGACCACCTAGAGATGTATAAAACGTAATCATTATGCACCTTGCGGGTTTAAAGTAGTGTTTAGCCCCATGGAAGGCCATTACCAAGCTTAAATATTATTTAAAAAAAATTACACAGACTTAGTCGCCGGTAAAATATTGTTTTGTCATAACTGTTTAAAGGATGTTTCCGAAGTATATAATAATTGGTAATCCGAGGTCTTCATCATATTTTATTGTTTGATACAATAACAACCAGCTTAGTGATAATTATTTCGCCAATGTCACGGGTATGGAATAAGTACAGAAGAATACAAAAAAGTTAATTTATTATTAGTCGTTAATTTTCGTATTTTTGCCTTGTTTTTCGACTGTCGTAATCAAAACATTAACTGTCATTCACAATACAAATAAAATATAATTTATACTGAAAAGTATTTTTCCTATTCACAAATTACGTTGTTTGCGGCGCCATTCCCAGAAATTTAATTTATAAATTGAGATAACGAGGCGCCATCATCTAATTATACATGTGGTTTGAAAGGTGAACAGTAGTAATACACGTCTAATTAATAATAATGTATTGATTTGAATCACGTTCTTTAGCCCACTATAATATAAATTATGTAAACGTGATTGACTTCTGACCTGGCGCAAATTATATGTCACGTGAAGTTTGTTCAATGTGTGCTTTTTGAGTTGATCATGTTTGCTTTGCAAGGCCGTACGTTTGTGTGTATAACGTGTATATAATTTTTATTAATGCTGAAACTGAGCTTTGGAGCTATTTTTTTGTAGTTTAAAATCGAGAGCCGTGGTGGCCGTGGGGCTCGAATTGCAGCGGGGATTGCACCAATGAGTTTTTCTAAAAACAACTTATGTACAGTGATTTCACACCACTTGCTTTTACGGTGAAGGAAAACATCGTGAGGAAACTTGCATATTTCTGAGGAGTAATTCAAAGACGTATGTACAGTGCCTGAGATGGCGATAGAATCAACATTAGATGCGTAAATATTATTATGTCATAAAAAAAAATTAATTGTGTAATTATAAGGTACTAGCTGTGCTCCGCGGTTTCACTCGCGTAGATTTAGTTTCATGCTGTTTTTTTATATAAAATTAGCCTAAAACACTCCTTGAAACATCAGCTATATGCCCGTAAAAGTCCCGTTAAAATCCCTCCAGCGGTTTAGGCGTGATGCCGCGACCAAGGGAAATGGGGATTCATTTTTATATATAAGAAGATAAGATTACAGTTTTAAAATGTCGATGTTAATTATTGTAATTGGTATGTCCGTTGTAATCAGCTATAAGTAAAAAACACAACAAAAAGGAATTGGCGAAATTGGTTTAGTCGTTCAGGCGTGATACTTGTGACCAAGGGAAATTTATTGAAATTAAGTGTCTGACTCTAGTGCGGAGATACTGATAGAAGGTTTATAGGTTAACAGGCTCACTTTATCAATAGATGAATAACAAACGTTAGTATGACGTGTCAGTATGTAGGCTAACTGTGTAAGAGGCTCTGAGTAGTAATTGTTTAAACAAATGTTAAAATAGTTTGTTTTTCTGGGTTACTATTTACTTAGTTCAGCGAAATTCAGTTCGTTGTAACGTTTGCCAATTTACTAGATGTTTTGTGTTCCGAATAATATTGATGACACTGATTACCTAACGTGGTAGGATCGAGTATAAAACGCAATTTTACTCTTGATGTTTTTGATTCGTCTACATTTTAGTAACTATTCCGTTGATTTGTCGAAATTAAATTAAAATTCACGACTTACAAACTGCTAGCTTGACTAGTGATATTTATAAAGTTCAAATGATATGTACTTAAAAGGTTTGGCAAAACAAAGGAAAAGAAGTTGGCGATCGTTACAAATTATATAAATAGAATAGGGTCGACCACATTTCTAGTTGTATTGTATTTTACATAAGACAGATCCTGTTTAATAAGGTCACGATTCTACTCTTTTCAAGTCACGATAAAACTAACGAGAAAACGATATGTCAAATAAACGTACAATGCAAACGATCGAGGAACATAATTGCTGGTAAAAAAAATCTTAATTAATCTATGTAAGTCAAACACAGATAATAATCACTGAATAATTAGTCAACCTAATGGCGCAAACCTTTGTGTTATAATTTAAATACACTACTAGCCGCTTTCCGCGGCTTCATCCGATTACAAACCTAAAGTTACACGTCGATTCGTTACTCTGTTGCAACATGAAACAAGTACATACCAACAAACACAATTTCGCGTTTATATTATAGCATGGTGATTATAAATTGATGAGGCAAAAGTCGACATTGACATTGATCACAAATTCACGAACGTGGCTAATCATCGCTGGCGTCAGGCGTCCATCATGTAATAAGCGCGCCGGCGTTATGGTAATGAGCTAGTCCTCGCCGATGGTCCGAGCATCTCCGCATTCCACGCGAGGACGACCGACCGACGACGGAATTCCCGCAGCCGCGAGAAATGCCTCTCACACATACACAAAAATTATCACCACCTTGTCGCCACGCGCGAAATCAACATAACAACACACGATACAATATAAACTTTATTCAGCCACTCGTAAGTCCTTTCTTGGCTGAACCAATCTTTGGCGCCAACAAAAAACGGAATCTCGACCGCCAGGGACATTGTTACGGATTTGGCAAAATGATAATGTGGCCGTGAACGTGATTAATGTTGGCCGACTATAAACAAGTCGTTATGTGCTAGATATGGCTCGTCGCGACCGGCTACCGCCTACCGTATTAGCATATCCACACTGATATTTACCAAAAAACATATTGATTAACGTAAATACCTTATAAGTTACGACGCCGAATAAAGTTCACTATTTTATTTGCAAAGTTTCAATGGATGCGAACTTGAGATTGCGCAAGAAATAAAACTTTAATAATTAATTAAAATTGATAGCCCATTATCACCCTCCCACGCGTGTATATCTAGAGTGTTTTTAAAATAATGTTCTATATTATTATATAATAATATTATTCAAGCCACTTATGGTTTTCAGTGAAAATTTTCTCAAATGCTCGTGAATACAATAAGTATTTGTTTGGTTAATTATATGTCACGGGTTGTGTACAAGTACTTAATCGAATTAAAAACCAATAAAGTAAGCCACGGGAATTCACTTTCGATGCGCACATTGTGTTATGGTCATGATTTATTTTATAACGAAACGCAATCTGTTTGTTACAATCAAGTAGAAACAGAAAAAGGTTCATTTACTGTGATCATTGCTGGAAGAGACATACAGGGTAAACCCGAGATTGTATTTTGTAAATAAAGATAAACAAGATTTGAAGAAATGTGTGATATCCAAAAAGATTTATCAATCCATTGGTTTTCCCACCTCATAAACATTCAAAGTATAACATAAATTTTACGATTGGTATGTGATCTAATATTTTTTGAAACGTTAAATTAGCCTTAATTACTTGTGCTGTGAGAAAAAAACTGATATATCCTAGAGTACATACGTAAGTCGTAATCAAGTTGGATATTTGGAATTGAGATCAGTATCGGAACCTATTCATGGAGTGATACGGATCTGTCGTGTCACCTGTTATATTAGCTTTGCCAAGAGGGATAACATCAAAATACCTTTGCTCGAAATATAATTCGTTTATAACTAGTTTCGTTTCTTTATATTATTTTTGTATTATAAGACACATTTGTAGAAGGCATATTGTATTAGTAATCTTTTTGCACTTGACGAAGAAACCTACTGGCCGTGGGGTTTGAGTAGTCGCCTGCTACGCAAGCGACGCATGTCGAATCCCAGCGGGGCCTGAACAAATGAGTTTTTCTAATCACACCATGTGCTTTATATTACGGTGATAGAAAACATCGTGAGGAAATCTGTATAATTATGTCTGCGGAGTAACTCAAAGAGTATGTTCATATAGTAGTAGAGTAAGTATGTATAGTGCCTGAGGTGGCGATGAACCCACCATCTGTTACATTGGTGCTTAATCATATTCGGTAAAAAGTGGGTGTTGTTATTACAACACCTCTTCCTACCCTGTCGGGGAACACAGGCGTGAGCATAATATCTATAATTTTCAGAAAATACCACTGGCAGAATAAAGGCAGAAATCAAACGTAACAAGCGATTTGATACTTCAATAGAAAAAAATTAATTGCAAAATAAATATGATTTGATTTTATTTGAATGATGAGCAGTTGTTGCAGTGCTTGCAACATTATGGTTGTAAATCGCGCGCTACCGACCTTCTTACTTAAGTTACTTTTAAAAAGGTTATTAATTAGATAGTTTAGTTAGTGTTCGCTCTCCTGCAGTAAATTATGCTTAACTACCATTATTTTCATCTTTGCCTTCTCGGGTGAGATAAATAAACAAAAGGATTTGATTTCCAACAACTTTAAAAAAACTGTAGAGACATAGCGAAATTAAAGTCACTTGTATGCATGTTTAGAGTGATGGTTTCGCAGTTTTCACACGGGAAGCGAGAAGAGAGCACGCGGCGAGACAATGTCTCGGCCTAGACACTGACAATAGGATGGTAACCCACACTTTCCACTTTCCAACCTCTTCCCACATGGAAAGCATTCTTGCTGCGCGTGCAGATGTGATCACCATCTTGATATACTATCAAAAACCCAAAAGACTTATTTTGAAGCGAGAATCTAGAAATGTTCTTCTTATAATAGGTATTTCAATAAAAACATCAAAGTCGACTCCGCGTCAGAGAAATGCCTTATATTTACTTTATATGGAACTCTTGTAATAGAAAACATTTTCGCATTTTTTTTGTGTATATTCATTCGGTAGGTATAAGAATATGACGTTAACAATTTTTCATACCCTTAAGTGATGAGGGTAGTCCCCGATAAAAATATATGTGCTGTCGGGTAAATCGAGTATTACTTTTAATTCAGCACAATCGATTCAGAACATTATCCATGGAAATGTGCAAAATATATAACCGTAATTAAAAGGCTGAACTTAAACTTAAGACTATACGACGTGACAGCGACAAACTTCTCCAAAAATAGAGCTCATAGAGTTCATATTTGCTTAATAACTTGAAAGAGTGATATTATATTTAGCCGTTATGAAGAACAGGTATCCATATTATTACATAATTTGAATAAACATATTAATTACGATGTTTTTAAACGTCTACAGAGTGCCTTTTATTTTATACTTTTATACGACTGCCCACGATTAGATTTTTTACGGTAAATATTTCTAGTTCAAAGCTGGGTTTTCACCAAGTTTAAATGTCTAGAATGTAAGATACTGGTGTGTTTTACAACCAATTTGTGGTAACTGTATACATCCGTCGCGTGCCATTAGTAACATTCGCATCTCGTTCTTTACATACGCTTTTAAGCTTTCCAATTTGCTGGTTTTCTTGTTAACAAAGAGAAAGTATTATACCGTCAATTATAATTGTTATTTTAATGAAAATATTCGAAACGTTTAACAGGGCCTTGACTTCTGATAAACAATTAACATTGCACGAGTGACGTCACTCTTCAGCAATCAATAACCAATCAAGCAAGAGTCAAACGGTTTGCAAATAGTTCACAATAACTATCAATAAAAGCTGTTCTATTCATTCTAATTGTTGCTGTTAATTTGCGGCTCTATGATACGAACCTTGCCTAAGGGAAAATAGTAACAACCTTTCATTAACATACCGACAGATACAATTCGTTCTCAAAACAGGTGGTTTGTTTAGACAGCTAAGATAATAAATAAGTGGGTTGAAGAACGAAGCGATTGATTGCAGTAGCGTGCATCACCTTTGCAGATAGCATGGATCGATTCAGGTGTTACTACCCATTTTATAAGATACGATGAGCTTCTTAATAAGCCCTATTAAGTAATCTTAATCTTTCGATGGAAATTCATAATTATAATACCTAAATGTTTCTCAAAATCCGACACCACTTTTAAATTTTAGCACGAAAATATACCAACATTTAAATATTGTTAAAGGAAATTCTTATCAATATTCGTTATACATACACTTCTCTCATAAATAAATTATACATGCATTCGGAATTTCCAAGTATTAATATTGGATTCAAGAATCCTTGTTCTTGGCTGTTTACGATAGTTTTGATTGATGGTACGTATTTAAATTGTTTGCAAGTTATTAGTTTTTGTATATATTTTTTACCGGTACTAAAGGATTGGACTACTGGAATTCGTGTTTTTGTTTTAAAGAGGTAATTTACCTTTTGGTAGTTATGAAGTCGATAGCTATATTTCATCTCTGCGTGTTTTATTTATATCCAGGTCTATCGTTTCGTAAAGTATGAAGACTGGAAGGGTTGTCCTACAAATCCTCACACCTGTATTTCCCGAAGGGGTAGTCAGAGTTGTACTTTTAGTATACCCATGTTTTCTCAGTTATGTTTAGGTCCCATGTAATAGGGGGCGAGTCCATTGTCATTAACCGGGCCCTAATCCAGACTACTGCTACTGGGAAACTATCCATGGACACTGCCCGGGGATCGAACCTATGGGAGGGAAGGATGGGTTCGATCCCCGGGGCCCCCGCCAAACGAGGCAGTAAGTCGTAGTTTCAGACTTGACGTGAAATGTCTGTGTAATGCGTGTGATTGCTATTTGCTTCATTTATTTTTATAGCGTTTTTATTGTAAGCGACTCTAGATCATCATCATCATGTAATATTGTACTTTTTGCGACCGGACCGGTCCACCAAGTGTAACACCAGTTTCGCCACCGATAAATGCACATTATCACAGTTGTTACACACTAATAGTACGTTATGCAGTGACTGTATGTAATTGTACTGTTCTAGTAAAAGTTGTCTTTGCTACTCTTGCGCCGTTTCCGTCGCGTTCGTGTTTTACTTACGACTGTTTAATATCAACGTTTTCGTTTCGTTTTCGTAAAGAATGTTATCCCCAGTTATCTGTCAGATTTGATCTATTCATAATTATGTTAACTTGGAATGACAAAAGGAGAAAAAAAAAAGATTTTGAATACTCCGTCTACTTTTTTAGTTTGGTAAGTTGTAAGTATAATTATTTTTGATTCATAATTTTGATAGTCATTAACTACATTAGCAAACCTAATAATGTGCTTCGCTTAACTTCTATTCGGCAGGGTGTGATGCTGAGATTACAGTCATGAATCTATATCTATATCTATATCTATACAGATAAATAAAATTGAAGTGTCTGTTTGTAATTCCAAAATTACAGCTTTTTACTAAATGCATATGAAAGTATATACGCTACTGACACTGAAAAACCAAGTTTTAATTTTTTTCTCTGTCTGTCTGTCCGTCTGTCTGTCTGTCTGTCTGTTTGTTCCGGGTAATTTCTGAAACGGCTGGACGGATTTTAACGGGACTTTCACTGGTAGTTAGCTGATGTTCCAAGGAGTAACTCAGGATACTTTTATTTATCAAAAATATTAGGGTTTCGCGACAATAAGGATGAGACTATATCTACGAGGGTGAAACCGCGGGGCACAGCTAGTATTATATAATCGTGCACCAAAACAGTTGTATATCTAGACCACATATTAACATACACTTAATTACATATGTATCGAGCAAAACATATTACTTACATTATAATCTATTTGTGACGGAAACATTTTACTATTATGTTATCATTTGATTTTTAAATCATTAAAATGTGACCTTATAAACGTCATTCAGGAAACCATTTTCCTAAGTGAGCCAGTTTTAGAATTTTTAAGTTTTATTTTATTCAAATATTTTTATTATGCTGTACCAAACAAATATAATGTCACGGGAGATTTTTTAGGAAAACATATTATGGATGTCCTACGATAATACCTCTGCCTTCAGGAATGCCAAACAAATTCTCCAAATTTTACTCTTAACGCTACTTGGTCGCATTATAAATTGACAAAGACTTTATATAGGTTTAGCCCTCGATTGGTCTTAGCGTGATGATATACTTATAGCCTATATATTTCATAAAAGGGCTAACTAACAATGATTGAATTTTTCAAATCGGACCATTAGTTCCTGAGATCAGCACGTTCAAGCAAGCAAACAAACAAACTCTTCAACTTTATATATTACTATAGATATACACGAATGTTTAATCATTCTATTCATTTTGTGTGAGTACTTGGTAATAAATAACGATATTGTATTCGGGTCATCAACCCGATTAAAGAAGTTTATGCTTATGAGTTTTTTGTTCTATTCTAAGGAGAAACCCATCGTTAGTTAAACAGTTACGCAAATTATGTTGTAGGTAAATTACAAATAATGCAGACTTAAATTTTGACGGCTTTTATGAAGTACGCTCATGCCTTTAGACAAGTCCCCAAAGGTGAGGCACGCTCTTTGCACAGAAGATGATTAGGTGCCATCGTGACAGTTCGTGAGTCCATCGTAGTACAATTGAAAAAGTACATTTGCTTGTTGGAAAGTTTGTTAATTTTCTTTTGATGTTGTCTGCTCAAACATTAAAGGGAGATAAATAGAGATCTGTGTTGAAAGCGTACGCGAAAATTACAGAATTTTCGACAAAAGTGAACAAACTCTACCGGATTTCTCTTGATTTTTTTTATCGATGACAAAATAACAGTAGGTTTGAAAATTAATGTAGAAATCCCAAGAAAACGTCCACAATCTTGTTGTTTTTGCATATAATGAAGTAGCTTTTATTTTAATATAAGCGATTTTATTATTAGAATAAGTTATTAAAGAATACCGTAGCCTTATAAATGTGAATATAAACGATATTAATAGATCAGTCCACTTAGTGTCATGCTATGGTCGCGTGTAAGGTGTTATTTCCAACCTCTGCACAAATTTATGTATCTGTGGAATTGTGCAGTAAAGGACAATTGGCTATTGCATAACTTTTTATTGACTATAACACGAAAATTGTTCATAATACCGTTATGCACCAATGTACTGGTAGGGTTAGCAAGTAACAGTTTTTTTGTATTTTTTAGCTTCGAAGTTTAGAAGAAAAATATACATTCTTGCAATGTCCATACAGATGAATATCGAACCGAGAATATTAAAACTGAAAATTATCTAGATAGAGTCAGGTAATCATTTAAATCATTAAAGGCTTATGACTATTGTATATATATATATATGTGATTGAAATGCTTGTTACTTTGTATAAATGTCTAGCACCTAATAATCTTTGCTGAGTAAAGGTGTTACAGATGTCGTTACGATGTTATGAGCGCGCAGCGAAAATACAGGCAGTCAGACGAACTCATAAACTGCGCATTGAAAGTCATAGCGCTGGTAGCTCGTGACGGCACCTATACTTATGAATGGCTAACTCTAATGCTCGTGTTTTCTTTATTACATATTATATTACATGAGTTTATCAGAATAAAATATGTTATTAATGTCACAAATTTCATGCACCGCAAGTATTATTTTTTATATAAACAGAAATCGCTTGCTCGGCAATGGGTTAGCAACAACCACCCAAGATATTTTTTATTAGTCCACTTCGGGTGAAATTTAAGCGTTTGCTGTATATAGTAATAAAAATGGTATAGTTTTTTCAGTTTTATTGCTTCTACCTAACACCTCCGTTTAATTAGCAAAGCAACCGGTTAAAAACGGAATATTTGTAAAACCAGACCGACTCAAGCGTTGGAATTTGATACGTCGTATAAGTGCTGCTATAAACTTTGAATTTACAAGTTCCTTATTTTATTGTTTCTTCTACGAGTAGGTTACTGTATTTCATTTTATTGTCATGAGTCCAAACTTATACTACACTGCTTGTATGTTAAATTTGGATACAGCAGTATATAAGGGCTCAGATATTTAAGTCATGTTTTGTCTAAATCCAAAGAGGCTGTTTATGACTTGGCTTGACCAGGCTGAGTAAAAACGGCCTCGTCATTCATCTACCGCTATGGCACCTAAATATATTTTTGTTAAAATGTGACATACTAATTTAAAAAAATATATATTCCATTAAGTATTTACTGAGTAAACTAGAAGGCTTCGCAAGTAAACCGATCACAAGCACATAATAACTCCTTATCATCATTATATTAAAATATATATTTATTTATACAAACATTCCTACTTCCTGTGCTAGCCCTACATTTGAGACGTGTGATTAAATTAAATGTACATTAAAGAAATTCACGGCCGGTGATTGTGATGTGGACACTATGATCTAATAACAAGGCGGTGCACGCGAGGTCATTGTCATACATAATACACACAGTCGTTCATACACACGCCACGCTTCATTTGGTACCAATGCCTCTTACCAAGAAACCGACCGCCTAATCCCCCCTTTGACATGTCTTAATCACAATGTTTATTGCGAAGCCAATTCTGTAGCTTCTGTATCACGCAATTTGCATAACAGGACGATGTAGTCTTATCGTGTCAGGCCAAATATGCACTAGTAACATACCGGGTAAGACAAATGTGAAGATACGTTGTTTTCAATAGACATGATTGGGTTGATAAACTCATACATGTTATCAACTAGCTGTAAACCGCGCGGTCTAACCTCGGCTACGAAGTTTTAGATACCCTTGGTATGTTTAGTGTTGAAACTGTTTTGTTTCAAAATTACTTTTTGAAACATATTTTGTAAGTAGCGAAGTCGATTTTTGCTGTTAGCAACATCAACATCTATCTACTAAGATATTTAAGGAGGTCAAGGAAGCGAACATGAATACATGAGTGATTGATTCTACTGTCTCCGGAACTGGCGAAATCTCTTATGATTTGTTTAATTGTTAAATATAGACATTCGTTTTTATGATCTGTTAGGGGAAAGTTTCAATGTTCACCAGTTTGTTTAATGTATTTGGAAAGCTTTGACGATTAGAAACCACTCTTACTACCAAGGCAGTAAATACCAGACACTACAATATACTCGTAAAAGCACAAAGTCTTACGTCAAAAGAAGTAGTAATTTATGATTACGTCCGTGCTATAACTTTAATAGGGTATCTACCCTAACCACCAAACACGTGCAGCACGATAAGTAATTTATTGAATAGGGCTCATTAAGAGACGTTCTCGTAGTCGTATGGGTTCGCAAATACACGTCAGTAAGGAACACCATATTATATTGCAGATCGTAGTCTGAAAAAGAATTTTCTCAATCGGATCAGTAGTTGACATCTCCATCTATCTACAAACATACAAACCCAATACGTTCAAGCTATTAGATGTGAGTGTAGTCGAATCTAGAGAAAACGAAACGAAAATAACTCGAAAACGCCAAACAGAATATTTTAAAGGTGTCAGTGTGTTATGACTTGCCAAAAATGTATGTGAAGTGCAATAAAAATAAAATGAAGGCGTTAAAAAGCCCAGTCATGTTTGCTTCGGGAACATAATACGTCTATAAAACAATGTTTGAGGACAAAAGCTCCTTGACCTAACCGTACTTGGGGTGTCGCGTGGGCTCTTAAAACGCTCTTTTGGCAGTGGATTTATAAAAGGACCGACTGAGCAAACATATTTTCCGGGATGTCGGTATAGTTTTACGTAACATAAATTTAAGTTTAATTAATTCATTTGGATAAATGCTTTCAAGAGCGATTGGCACAGGACTGCTGAGGACTGAGAAAGTTGGAAAAGTGGAAGGGAGGCATTGGCTCAGCAATGGGACACAACGGGCTTATAATAATAACAACTTAATTTTTTTTTCGTATAAGTAACGTTTTTGTCTAATCGATTCATAAATTGATGGCAATAATAATAATAATATTTATTGGTTGGCTTCCACCCGTTGCTTCGCCTGCGTGATAA
The DNA here is from genome assembly GCA_964035505.1 of Watsonalla cultraria. Classification (NCBI taxonomy): domain Eukaryota; kingdom Metazoa; phylum Arthropoda; class Insecta; order Lepidoptera; family Drepanidae; genus Watsonalla; species Watsonalla cultraria. The sequence continues at coordinate 3,810,832 of OZ037732.1, read as the reverse complement.
TAAGATATGATATTTCACCCCGTTAGGGTTTGAATTTCGAAAAACTCTTTCTTAGTGAATACGTACACCTAACCAAGAACACACTTTCCAAATTTAATCTCTCTTCGAAGTCAAGCACCATCGGCTTATGCTGTGCGTTGATTAGTCACTCAGAACTCTTGAATTTAATATGTATCCTATGTTTAGTTCCCGTCCTTGGGGGCAATCGGTTCAGTCATTAGTTTATCCGCGAAAAGCGACACTTCCCCATGTATAATAGAAGTATTATAAGCATCGATGTCAGCACATAATCACTTTAAGATAACTTGCAACTCCAGGGAAGTGATTTATTAATCTGACAAAGCCAAAACTCGTATTAATTAAGATGAGTAATGAATTCATAAGCGGAACACAGCAACGTAACAATCGTGCCCTCGATGTCCGCGGGCCAGGTATGCGGGTCACCGGGCCGGGTCAATAGATGCGCCCACCGGACCGTGAGGATGCTGAACCGTGAACTTGACCCCTCGTTTCCACCTAAACTTTGCAATCAAGGATGCAGGAAAGCGGCTGCTTGTAGGTTCCGAAAATGGCGATGAAGCTAGAGATCCGTACCCCAAGTACACCCTATTTTAGCATGTTTTAACTACGTTAAGAAATGTATTGATAGCAATTCTACATTAATCCGCCTCCGAAAAAGTATAAATACATTTGCAGTCATTGTTGAAACTGACAAAACTTATACTATAAGTCTGGAGTGTAATGTCAGGGAGACTATAATTTGGAATAAGGCTTTCTAAACTATTTCAGACATCGTTAAACTACATTTGCATACAAAGTAAAAGAACGCTCAAATTAGGACTTAGTTTTGTGTGATATCGATGTATAATCATCACATTTTGACCCTCATACCGATGTATTAGGGTCAAAATGTGATGATTATGATACTTTTTTTGGCCACACTGTGAACAGCTGTGTGTCCCTGAGTAAGGTACGAAATTCCGATGCAACAACGTGTATTGCCTACAGGCACTCGTATTTGTTTTGTGTATTGTTTGAATAGCACCTACGAATAAAAGATACATATCATACCAATATTATGTATGCGAATGTGGGCTTGTTGGTTTGCCCTTCTTTCAGGAACCGACGTGGCATGTCTACAAAGCGATAAACAAAGGCTTGGATTTTAGGACAAGGCTACATGGGATTTACTTGGTATATAACGATATTCATATTGGGCAGCTACTTGTAGATAATTTAATGGTGGGTAATGATGATGAACAGAAAACTCCACTACTTCATCTCATTAGAATTAGCCACCACGGTACTCGTAAAGGTTTCCAGAATTTCAGTTTGGTGAGTGTTTTGCTGGCTTTATAATTCAAGAGATTACTTATCTATATCTAAAGTGGTGCAGGTTGTGGAAGCTCAAAAAATATCGAAAAGCCTACATAATTTTACTTCGAATGACCTTTTAATATCAGCGTCTCATTTAGGAACAGCAGTCGTACTTTGGATTTAGATTTAATGCGTCTTTTCATGACCTTGCCCGCCTTTTTCCGTTTTGGTGTTTATGACGACTGGTCCCGACCGTACGCCAAATTTATTAATATTGCGAGCCGTGAATGTGCCGTGTGCGACGTTGACTCGGCTGCATTTGCCAGATTTAGTTTAATTTAAACCAGTGTTGATCATGTTTTGGCCAATTCAGCCAAATATTAATACATCGTGAAGAACGTTAGCTCATTTGATATTAATAGGATTTAATTGAGTTTTGGATTAGGTCATCTGTCAGGACTTGTTTATTACTGTAATGATTTTCTGATTTGAGGTCATATTTAGGTGGATGCTCTATATGAACATTCAATAATGACGAAGGCTGGTACCCTTTGCGTGATTCAAGTATCAGTCCTTATTAAGAGCTTTACCTCACGTCGCAACCTATTGTTGCTTTATGCATTGTGCCCTTTATTATAGTACAGAAGCGAGTTCGGTTTTCATTAAATTTTTTTTCAAACTTGTTTATAGATCACATAATTAAAAGACTCAAGTAAAATATAAGCTCCCTCTCCGTCTCTTTATATAAAGATGATTTCCTAGCCCGCGGTATAATGCCCTGAACTTGACCGCTTGGATGCGCACGCGGCGCGGTCAGCCTTCTCTAAACATGGCGCCGATTTAGAAACACCATCTCGCGAGAGGCACGTTAATGATCTTGATCTTTACTCGTCGATCCTCCTCTGTAGAGATTGTCTTCTGATGAAATATTCACAATTACTGCTGGTTCATGTGCATTTGAAACTACCAAGTTACACATTCAATACAATCTCCATCCATTAACATTGAATTTACTACACAATTACCAATGTTGATGTTACCATTTATGGCAGTAGAAAACTAAGGCTTAGTATTCGAAACAAGTGAGGTTAAAGCTTAAAATAAAATTAATGATCAAATGTTTTTACGCTTAGCATTTAAAATAGGTATTAATTTTATAAGTTGCCACTACGTTGTGGTAATCTCCACAAAAGCAACATTTGCGAAATTATGAATATAGCTAGCACTGCTTCATTTATTTATTCTATCTACCCCATGCACCGACCGATCATTAGCATTGGACTAGGTATTGACGATTGAAGTGTTACTGCAAGAAGTGTTTAATTTTCTCGGAGCAATGTACCGTGCGACACATGACAAGTTGCCTGTCGACGCTGACACTAACAAATTGATCTACACCCGATGTACGCCTGTAGTACATATGATACACTGGATTTACTTTACGGTCGTCGACCTCTATGATGATGATACGTTTATGATGACCATAACAGGCTCGAGGCTTCACTATGTCAATAATTGCCATGTTTTTAGTCTGGTAAACAATCTTCTAACTTTCATATTAATGACGAATGACATTCTTTAAAGTCTTAAGTTACGGTCTACATACACAAACATCAAAATAATCACTTCAGTACTAGATTTTAAAGAAGAGGAAAACAAGAACAACGTAATTATGAAGGCATGTACTTAAGTAAATACGTGAAACATCGTCATCTTAGTTAAATGCCACAACTTTCGTTAATAACGGGGATGAGTAAATGCCAGTAAACACTGAGCAATTCATGTAAAGGTCCCGGGAACAAATTGCACCACGTTGGCTGCATCTAACTTGTCACATATCTGCTCGAAGGTCAAACACCTAATAAGGCATATAATGATGCAAATACCTGTGAAATAGGCCAGAAAGGCATACGTGACTGAGTTTTTGCTTCTTACCGACATGTTGAAGGTTCACCATCTGTCGTCGACCCACAAAGATTTGGCTGTTTCCAAAGTCGTGACAGGTGAATGTTACGGTATTTTGTTTATTTCGCCGTTTAATTATTGTGAGTCGTGTGCTTTGACTATAAATGGTCTGCTTGTCAGATACCTGATCAGGTTTGTGAATTTAGTTTCGTTGCGATATTCTACGTTTTGGTCGTATTATCTCTTTTGTTACTTCATCTGTTTGTCGTGCTATGAGAAGGCAGATACGTGTATATTTAACTGTATAAGCTTCCCTACCATATTGGGAGCATTATCTTGTTTTATGAAATATTTGACTAAAGGAAGAATAAGCAACTATGTTATAAGTGTGTGTACACGTACAACAACCTGAGTTGTGTTAAACAGTTTTGAATCATAATTGCTTTGATTGTTAACTCCAAATTGTTCAATTGTTCCCATGCTGTACTGACCTTGAAAGGGTATTCGCGTTCTTGTAACAGTTGTAACTTGACAAAATCTAGAATAAGTTACATTGAACCGATTTACCATAATCTCTAAACTGTAAGGGATATTATTATGATAAATGTGTGGTTCTAGAAATGTACTTTGAATGCCAACGCTATAAATCGATTAGGGTGGGGACTAGGTTTCGAAATTGGAGCATATGGATTAAATCTAGACACTGGCCGGTAACTGGGCCAGGTATTCTGTAATGACTCGATTTGTTACTCGGATTTAATGTAGATTAATTTAAAAGTTGGCTTTTTTATGGACATATACTTTACCGCAGAGTTAACCTGAAAGTTTTGGTTTACGTGATCTTACAACAAGGCTCATTTGATATTGTTAATTTCTATCATACCAACATTGAGTAGGTAGCTATCTTCCTTATATTCGATTACTATATTCAGAGCAACAGCTGTGTCGTATGTAAACGTTGACAAAACATCATTGTCTTTTCGAGGAAATGGTAACAAAACAATAAATTATAATATTATTGAACAAACAGTGATTACATTAAATTTATGGGTTCTTGAAACTGTACTTTGACAAAGACTCAGCTGATGTGACATGGTATAATGACCATTACTGTCTTTTACTCGGAATAGTCATTTACGATATTTTATTAGTACGATGCTTTCTATTTCCCGGTATTTTTCAATGTGTATCAAATTGTTGAGGCGTTTCAAAGAAGTAAGAACAGAGAGCAAATTGTTCGGTAGACACATAACTATGATTCATAGTGTCGTGGGTTGGTGTCTGCAAGGTTATGAAAGCCTGGCCTTTGTCTTGTGGGCGCCGCTACTGATGGATACCTTGTTGTTTCTGTTCTATGCTGTTCTTGTTTATTGTTTCGATAAGATTAGCAATTAAGACGAAATCTTTATCGTTGTTATTTACCATCTGGTTAGTTCACTTGGTGGTCAAAATATTCAACTGCTTCTTGTAATTACAATGTTGCGGACTCAATTTCAATACTGAACGTATAGAGGCCTGCAAGACGCTGAGATAATTGCTCTGAGGTCTGGTGTCAATTGGATCACATTAGGCCGTGTATAGCAACAACCAGGCAAAGCATTCATAATATCAGTAAGTGATAATGCATTCACAGTAATAACATGTACTCATGACGCTCGCCCAATCTTACAATCAATCATTGGTAATCCAAAGAGTCTGGAGAGAGCAAGTATGAAGTGTGACAAGTTGCGTCATCACTGAACATAGAAGATATTTTTACGAGATAATCTTCAAATAGAACAAAGAATACTGAATTTCGTCATTTGTCTGATATCATTTTAATAATGTTCACAATGTAGTTGGCTAGTGCTTGAACTTTCTTTGTTCGTGCAGTGACCGGTGCATATTGCATTTGCATAGAGTAAAGGGTGTGGTGCGCTCGAAATTCCGCAATCATTGTTCTCCTTGATAAACCGCGCTCTATTTTTCGCGTTTATAGTATTCATGTTTCTATTGCAATATATATATACACGCAATTGTTGCTTGATAAAAATTATTATTAGATTTTAATCTTACAAATAAAAAGTTTCATTTACTTATCGCTTTACAAAACAATTTCTTTGAATATGTGCCTCGTGATCTTAAAGTATTTAATTTCGAATATTGACATCTTCCCAGAATGTATAATAGGCTGAGGAGCTACAATACCGACTTTTCGACGAAGATCATACCAAAGTGACAGTGTCAGACATCTCAGACACTATATACGTTGTTTTTTTTACTGTAAAGCTGATTGTAGTGCACCTATGTATTAGAAAATAAGATTAATCCGAAGATATCTTTAGAATCAGGACATTCGATGCAATCTGTGACACTTGACGTGCATTAGGCGTACTGTATTTTGATTTATATTACTCGGCTTCATCCGCTTTACTATCCGGTCCCGTTCCTGATTCTTGCAAATGTCAAGGTTTCGTTTCCGTCTCCTTAAATGTTTTGTCTTTCTTTGTAAGCTATTTTTAATCTTGTTATTAGTGGATGTTGAATATGAAGTGTATTCTAATGTGAAGCTTGAAAAATATCTTTATGATTAGATCATTCTTGTCTCGTTGCCTCTTGGGAATTGAATTTAATTAGAATTTAATTCATTGAATTCAATTAGAAATCCTTTATTATTCTGTGGAATCTATCATTCAGAACTTATTCTTCTTCATTTAAGAGTTAGACTCTTGTCGGTGCAGCTGATGAAGCTCGCTCCACTTGTTCCTGTCCAGTGCTGCTTCTTTACCTCCTTATACGACCTCTTTAGCTTCCAACGCGTCAACCACTACATAATGTCATCTGTAGGTATCTTTGTTTAGTTCATCACAGTGACGTTATGATTATCATATTTCCGAATCGGAAGGTAAGTACATATTTCCCTAATGATCAATGTCACTGTCGTCACCGTGGAAATATGTGACGTGACATACTGCGTGGCAATGAACTTTGACTTGTGAACGGTACCAGTGCGCTGTCATTGGGGCTTGTCACGTTATATTATGTGGTATTATTACCGAGGTGCTAATGGGGTTAGATCATGGTCTAAGATTAGTTTATTTGGCCCCTAGTAAAAGCAGGATTATCGAAGGTCTAAAAAGGAACGTTCCTAAGTTATGATTATTATCGGTAAGTATATATTTTATGGTTTCTTGATTGATATTTAATTTATAATAAAACCGATTTATTCCAGTGATAATAGCCTATTATAGCTTTGGGGCAGACCTTGAAACTAAATTGTCGTCATTCTTTTAACTCATAATTATGAAATATGTAGCAAACACTCGGAGTGTGGCAGTAACCGTTTAATTAAAACTTACGCCTAATGATTTCATAAAATGTAATAAAATCAAGTTTGACCTTAGTCGGTAATCATTAAAGGCTAGAAAATAATCATTGTAGCCTGAAGCTTCGGAATTATTGCCAGTTTGCCACATGTTCTGCAATAAAATAATTTTAAAGCTATAAAAAAGCCTTAAAGACATTTCTTAAGTGTACTACTGTGATGTATAGGCGCGGAATCTTGTATTAGGATAATGTTCGTATCACAAGAGGCAAACTAAATCAGCATAAGTATTCGCACAGCGGCCGTGAAAATTGAAGACTTTCGCAAATTATGTCAAAATATGACGCGACGGAACGATAACATGGATATAACGAAATGGAATTTAAATAGGTAAGTCATAATAAGAATCCAAGATATTTCACGATGAGTAATTAAATCGATATTTTATTGGCACCACTATTTCCCGAGTCTTAACTCACACAAGCTTTCGATGACGATAATGTTGTAAAAAATCTTAATTAATTCAATTTAAAGGATGCCAGACTACGTCAATTGTAACTTTAAGCACACCTGTAGCCGAATCAGCATATCAATACGTTTAATTATGTAAAAATGAGGTGTGTAGCACCTATACGGTGACATTTGGACTTTGGGGACTATTTAGCGATGGCATAATCAATTTGTTATGGAGGAATCTAATTGGCGTGTGGTCGACCTTGCGAGGTCGCTGGCGTGATGCACCGTATACTTTAGGCACAATATAACAAAGTAACAGAAGACCGGCTTTCTATAATGGTTGAGAATCGCAGTCAATCACGGATCAAGTGAGGTTTGGTGACTTAAAGTGATGTTGGTTAGTCGTCTATACATACGTCACGTCGGTCGGTTACTGCCAATAAGTATGAGCTGGCCTTATGTCACTTTTTATTTTGCGTGTTCAGCAACAACGGTCTTTATATAATTATAACATTATGTACTTGAATGGACTTAAAATGAATATTAATTTAAATCCAAAGACTCCGTGTCAATCAGCTTAAAAATACAAAAAGCTAGTTCGGGGTCCTTGGTTAGAATAAGCGTAGAAATAGCTCTTTCTAATCTGCGTATTCAGTTAAAGCTAAGTGCTTAAAAAATATATTAAAAAGTAGAAACTAATTTCATCGTTCAAGGTCGGATGGATCCCTATCAGTAGATATCGATAGAGATTATCGAGAATAATTGCCTTTAAGCCTGCGTTATCTATACTTTATATATGTATACTAATATATATAGCTGAAGAGCTTGTTTCTTCATTTGGTTTGGTATTTCAGCAACTACATCTGATAGTCTATTTATCGAGGAAGGCTATTATAGGCTTTATTTTATCATGCTAAGACTTTATTTCGGTTTAAAGTTACCCTATAGTAAGTATTCCACGCGGACGAAGTCGCGGGCAGAAGCTACTCGATTATAATTTAGGTACTTAAGTGGCTAAAACATTTCCAATTCGTCCAAATAGAGCATTTCAATTGACCTCTAGTAAAATATATATCATCAAAATCATTTGCCTCTCTCTCTCAATGAAGATAAAATCTTTGTCATTTTGTAATCCTGGTAAAGCAAGGACATGGTTTTCAGAGCGCATAATTATTGTGACTAAAATAAGACAAGCTTAAGCTATCATTATAATTACAGTTAAATTTTTCTGTGTGACTCATACATTTACTTATACTTATACATATATATGCTGACGCCTGTATCCCATGGGAGTAAGCAGAGGCGACCGTTTTCCACATGCTGCAATCCTTACACGCTTCTTTCGCTTCATCCACATTCCTGCATGTCTTCATACACTTTCTTCGGTTACGAATGCTCCGAATTTGACCTTTCTTTTATTGTATGAATGTTTTTTCCATTTTCCATTAGATATCAAACAAGAGTTCTAAGAAGGGGTAAGCAAGCAGTCACAGTAATAATTACAGGAAAACGAATGTTGACAAAATTACTTGAGAGAGCCTTTAGTCAGGAACTGTTACACAATGCACATCCATACAAAGATTATTTACATAAGGCTTATCCCAAAATTGTCCGTTAGTTACGTATTATTAGATACACACATATTCAATCAGGCGGTGTATTTAAACTCCTTCCTGCACTATTAGCACTGAATAAAAAGATAACAGAAGGGCAGTTATATCCTACATGTGTATTTTTTTAAATACTTTCTACAAAGGCGGTAAACAAGCTTGCAATCCGTTGATGGTTAGCGGCTATTGCCTATGAACCTAAATAAGGCAGCATTATTTGGCTGCGTTGGTAAGGTGGAGGTAAGTAAGGCCCCCAGGAGAACCGTTGTACCCTTTCTAATTGATAGAGAATTTTGCTCAAATCACAAAGACGCGAGAACTTGTGCGGTTCGTAAGTCTTTACCCCTATCACGAGTTTGCCACCGTTTTCCTAATCAACAATTGCTAGCGTCTCCGACAATATTTGTGAGACATATTTTAGGACAATTTCTCATACAAATATTTGGCGAAGACGCTAACGAGTGTAGATTAGGAAAACGGTGGCAAGCTCGTGATAGGGGTGTTGTATGCTGTATGCATTCTGCGTATGGGCTGGCCTTCTGTAATTTATTATTTTCAGCTATTAGCATTCTCAGAGACATCCGGGTTGCTTGCACTAGCTGTTGTAACGTCCTGTGCATTGTTATCATTTATAATCACCATATAAATAGACATGGCTTATTACGTTACAGTTACATCTTTGGTTGATCGTATCTGAAATGATTAATTATTATAATATTTTATTCTTGCAGTGCATTTTTTTTTGTTGTTATCTATTATCAGAATTGTAAGTAATTCATGATGTTTTATATTTAATTGATCAGTTTATTTAAGCCTTTATTCTATACTAATAACATACAGAGGAAAGATTTGTATGTATGTAACGAATAAACTTAAAAACTACTATACTTGACCGGTCGATTTGAATAATTATTTCAGCTATGGATAATCACAAAGGCATTGTTTTATCTCCGTAATTTCTGAAAACTTTAAAATACCTTCTTATTTCATATAAAAAAACCTATTGTAACCTTAGTTTGACTTACGCACATCTCACGCGAATTATACTAATAAGGGGGAATATTATTTAAATTTAAAAATGTGGTAAGTAACTGCAACGTGTAGTCAAGTCACGGCTTCGCTGTATTACCGCGAACTCTACACACATTGTTAGCTTCAATGTACAGGAACACACTTTAACCGACACATATCGTTCATACACATTTAAATAATCAACCTACCATACAGCATTTTAAAATGCCTGTCAAAATATTTGGCGTCGTATTGAATAACACTAAACGTGATAAGGGGGTAAAGGTATGCACTTTACTTCTTTGCATAACGGTGTTTCGCGCGTCAAACAATGTTTTTCACTTTTTGTTGCCAAATGCGGACTGATTTCAGAGTACCGTTGTCGAAAAGTTTGAGGCTTTCCCATACTTATATATTTTTTACAACAAAGGCAATCAATGGTAGTGACAGCCCGCCTGGTTTTTTGTGATTCACCATGTATGCTTGCAACATTGAAAAATAACCTTATAAAAATGGAATCTATGACATCATAATAACATCTCATGGAGAAATAGCGAACTTATTTACTTCTGGAACATTACGTGAGGTTTCTGAGGATAGTCAAAGGTAGCATTATTTGACTGCTATCTTTTAAGGTGGAGAGGAGAAGTAAAGTCCCCTGGTCAGGCAGCTATCAGGTCCGAACGGGAGATCCCATTATTCTCTACCTCTTTAAGACCCACATGTGTTTTGGGCATATTTGATCAAGTAAAATTATTTATCAATACAGCAGTAATTTATTGTTGCATACAATCTTTCGAGATCGCGCTCTACGCCGGAACAAATGAAGTAATTGTTATTGCAAAACGGTTCTCTAATCTGCGATTGTATCACTAAACGCGGCTTGTAAGTAATTTGTGGCGAAATTAAACACTACTTGGGCATATTAATTAGCCTTGTCTGTCTATATTAAGACTTTATTTTGATTGAGAACCAAATTAACTCGATGCCTCCTTTCATGACTCTAGATATTATATTGAGCCTTACAAAGGATATTGGATAAACGATTATGACAGTTAGACTGATACAATGTTCAAGCATCAATAATGTATTATTATGGTCCGATAAGTTTGACAATTACGATGAAGTAACACATCGAAACCAAACTTTAAAGATAGGTAAACTTTGGTAAGTTAACTCAACTTGTGAAGTTAGTAAATAATCTATAAATATATTGAATTTCTTCTAATGAGATATTTTCATAAATTTAAAACTGAATATTACGATATTATAAATTATTACAAAATGGCGTCCCAATTTTCGAATCACATGCGCATTTGAATTTACGACCGCAGTTTTGTGGTTTGTCGAATTTTCAATGTGTTTGTCATAGCTTTTGGTGGCGGTCCAAAAGAAAGCCGTAACAGTTACAATACCTAATTGGCTTTCGGTACGCGGTGGAAATTGTGATGAGATCGTAATGGTTCAGACGTTGTTTGTGAATTGTTTACTAGCGGTTTGTCATTGTGCAAATAATACCTTTCGACATTATGATATCGTGAGTTTTAAGCCTTGAGACTTTCTTTCATTAGTTTTAAGGGCAACTTTGATCGCAATTAGTAATGTCGGGGTTTCTGCATTCATAACTAACGTAACGACTGATCCAGGCCAAATATATAATTCTGATGATTTAAAAATTGCTTTATTTGAAGTCTAATCAAATAAAGTGTTTCTGCAATGTGCAAAGCTGAAAACTGTATTGTTTTAGCTTCGCGAAGTTCATTGCCGACGGTAGATCTTATAACTGATAACTGTACTGACATAATGATGCTTTTACAACGTTTTATTATTTTATGGATTGAACCTTCATAAGGTTCGCCTACTGCGAGATGTCATTGATGTCAGTGTTGTAAACATACTGATGCTCCTGTAATACCTGACCACCCAATTTTAAACGCTTTTGCACGCTTCACATAACGCTTTTATTAATATGCACTCATTACACTCATATTATAGCTCCATAATTCGAGTAATCATCTGTGCTAACCTAAATTGAATGCGATTGGAACGCAGCTTAGTCATACATTATAATGGATTAATTAACTTAAACCGGTCTATCGAACATGTGTTACAATTTTTGACAGTTGCGTAATGGTTGATCGACGTTCCTCTGTTGAAGACAGATCGTACGTATCATGTTTACGACATGATGGATCTGTGTAATATTCAATCGTGCGTATCTTTTACTTTTTGCTTTAAAGAGATCCTTGGATTGCACCTCAGCTAAGTACTAGATCAAATTGATACGGTTTTTATCTATGTTTGGATTGTATAATATCTACTATCTTTCTCCTGTGGCTTTGTTCATCGTTGCAGACAAAACTTTTAGTAATGTCTTCTTCTGCAATAGTGATTACCCATTTCAACGCCTGTTTTATAATAACTAGTTAATCTTGTCCTTGTCTACTCAAGCATATATATTCTCTTTATTTATGATCTCGTTTTATACTACTTCTTATTCCACCGAAATGTTGGTAAAAATACATCAACATTCAAACAAACAAGTTTAACTTATTTCTCTAGGATGTATCTGACGGACATTCTAATCAATAGTCTATAGTCGTTACAAAAAAACACTTAATGCTAATGCAGTTTTTGTTACAAATAGTGAATTGATGAGTCTACCAGCGCACGCGCACTTTGATGAGCGACGTCTGAACCATTGCAAACAATGGACTTGGATGTTTCTGGAAGTCGATTTTCACACGCTTGTTACGATAGGGTTGACAGAGTCGTTAAAATAAAACACCATTTGTTTTGGTGATTCAAAAATTTATTACTAGTGTGCAAATTGTGCAACGTTATACGTAACTATTTGGTCAAAAGCATTTTGAAAGTTTTTCTATTTTCGAATCATAATAACTATCTACTGTGATTGCTTACGACTATAGACATATTATATGAAATCTTTTGATAAACTTTTTATCATAAAACATTTGACTTTAGGTATTTCTTATAATCGGAATCTAGGAATAACGCATGGTTATTATTGTTGTCGGGTAAAACGAGCGAGTAGTTTCATCTGTTATCCCACTGTGAAGACCCCACATAATTAAGCCTCATTAAAATGTCCGTTAAACGATTTGTATTGCAGGAAACTGACATCCAATCGTTTCTGCGTCACTTGGGATAGGTCCCGATACGTAATTTATCGATAATTGTAGTTATGACGTCTTTATTACATTGTCGCTTCACTACGCAAGTGTTTTTACCCGTAATTGAGCACTTTGTAGCATATTTTCGTTACGTAAATGTTGTTAGACAATGAAATATTCCCATTATAATAATTATTGTGATTATGTGACCATTGAATGCGCGTGAACTTTTTTCTATATGAAATAAAGAAATTATGTAACACTTTCAAAATTGCTTTCTTTGTTGTGTACAAGTTTTTGATGCTGGGATCTGATCTTACAATCTGAGATAAAATGGAATTTATATTTTTCTATTTTTATGGTTTTGACTGTATTCATGCTAGCGGTACCTTTCAAAATGGTAATTGTTGTAACATTTTCTACGGTCTGTTAATCATTACTAATATTTTAAATGAGAAAGTGTCTATTTCTGCTACTTCTAAGCTACTTGAAAATAAATATACTAGTAATAAAAATGCACACTGTTACAAAAATTAAATTACTTACTTTATCTTATCTTAATTGGTATACAAATTACGTCCTGCTGTAATTCAAATTCATTACATATATAGTTTTATCTACTTTCACTACATGTATATACTCGCTCAGACCTGTATTTCTCGAAGGGGTAGAGGTGTTGTAATAACAACACGCACTTTTGTCTCAGACACTATACATACGTCTTTGAATTACTTCTCAGACAAACGCAGGTTTCCTCACGATTTTTTCCTTCACCGTAAAGGACGTGGTGTGAAATGACTGCACATAAGAAACTTTTTTAGAAAATCTAATTCGTACGGGCCCCACTTCTATCTTTAGGTTTCAAAATACGTCTGAATTTCATTGAACCGGCTTTGTAGATATTAAAGTCTTACCTAAAAGACCATTTAATGATTATATTACTTATGCACTTTCACATTTCAATTTGTGACCAAGGATTTTGGCTTGCGTTGTTGGCGGCGTGTGTAAACTTTCTTTAATTTCCATCACGGAATGGTGCGAAAACCTCGAGTGAGCGAATCCGTGAATTTTAACATTTGCGTTTAGGTGCCAACGAAAGTTTGCAACTGTTTCTCTAGTACGTTAGAAACGATACTTTAATGTTTTTGCGATACACCGTTTATTTTCTAGAATAATTATGTTTAAATTAAATCATTCATATTTGTCTACATATTGCTTTCGATTTAGATACCTATTGCTTTCTGAATCTCGATGTTATACTATTTAATTTATAAGAATATTTTAGAACAATACTAATTTTGTCCTTTTTTGCTTTGCAGGTAAGCTCTTATCAAGTAACCTGTTCCTTGCAGATGGTTGACAGGTAAGTTTATATTCAGTAATATAGCAATAATAACATCAGAGCAAGTTACATTCAACTGACCTGCGTGGAGTCTACAGTCTCAATTATAAACTCATTCAATTAGAGTTTCGTATAAATTTAACAATGGTTTATGATCCATTTTATGGCGATCTAAATATTCAGCTAATGGAAGTCACAGAGGAATTAGGTAATGGTACCATACACGATACTATAAAACATGTAGGTTAAGTTATGTAATATTCAATTAAAAACGATTCACCGCAACAAAACTTGCAATGTTTTGTTGTTGGATAGCGTGTACGCCGAGTACAGTTGACTACGTTTTAAGAGTATTGAAGAAAAAATAAATATTTTGCTGCAATTAACTACTTAAGGTTGTCGTGGGCTGACTCGGTTTTTCTAGCTTAGAGATAAAGGGAGATAGATGTGATGTTTTACTTAATGTAGGTATTTATTTGTAACTGGCTTCTTTTTCTTGCTGACAGACATGGCACTGCAACTTTAAGAGATACTATGTTACAGAACTGAATGCATTTATGTAATATTCTTTCACTATCAAACAATTGTCCGCAACCTTTATGAAGTATTCTACACTTAACCTTCGATTATGATTTGATATGATATTATATTTCAACTTTTCACATATTTTATTTTTTTATAGATTACAACGATATACGGTTGAATTACAGGAAAATTTCACTGTATTTCTCAGTACACAGTGTTTAGTTCAGTTAAATACAAACGTGAAAGACTGTACCTGTCTATCCAGATAAGGGACCTCAAAATACGCGTAATATTTGATGCAACAACCTTGTTTTGAGATTTCAGCGATTATTATGCTATTATTGTAACATTGCAATTGGTGGCTAATAGCGTTACATACGTAATTAAAACGCCAAAAGAAAGCCGTTCATTATTTGAGTGGGATGTAACGATGCGGTTAATCTTTTCATTCAGAAGATTTAAGATTGTGATGACGTATCATCAAATGATATACTAGGTAAAGTTGGGCGTTGAATTGATGATACAAGAATATATCGGTTTACCTATTGAAATACTGAAGCGTTACTTAATTGTTTATATCTGTCTTCCTCACCAAAGTTTAATAAAATTGCCAGTTTCTGCTGCGTTATTCTGATTAAGGTTTTTCAGTGTCGAATTCTACGTCGAGCAACACATTGGCGATAAAGTTTAATATCGTATCTTTAGAACCGACACTTGAAACCTTACAGAATAACGCGGCTGTTATCTTCTCGGAGGCGTGCTGTGGCAGTTTCTTATCAGGGTTTAATTCTCAAAACTTTACAGAAGACAATTTACTCACTTGTTCCACGCGCAGTCGACCATATAGTTATATTTCAATATCATTCTAAGATTGTAAAGAAAGATAGCTGTGATCTGAACATTGATGAGCCACTGCGTAATAATAACCATCAAAGTGATTGTTACATCTCAGTTACTAAACTTAATAAAATAATTACGAGTCCGTATGCAAAGGGCACTTAATTCGTAATTGAATATTGTTACCGCTTTATAATCATGATATCTGCGAATAATTAAACAGACAGACAATGGGAAGGGATGTCGCAATCGCCCATCGTTCAGTGCTTGTATTTAATCGCAATTTGCATGATAATTTCCTAATTGATGTAGCTAATGTGAACTGTAAACATCACGCATCGCAATCTACATGTTTTGTATGGGTTTTTGTGGGGTGGAAATTGTTTCTTTGTTTGTAATCAATCATAATATATATATACGGATAAATACAATTGAAGTGTCTGTTTGTGATTCCAAATAGCTTTTGGCTAAGTGCATATAAAAAAAATTTAAAGAAGAAAAGTTACTGTCTGTCTGTCTGTTATGCAGCTAATGTCTGAAGTGGTTGGAGCAATTTTCTTTGTTGGTAGATAGCCGATGTTACAAGGAGTAACTTAGGCTACTTGTATTTAAAAGGAAATAAAGCCAGCCATGTCATTCAGTCTACGTGTGTGAAATCGCGAGGAACAGCTCGTCGGTGTGTACTTCTATCACGCGTGCGTGATTGATAAATAACACTTACGGTCTTGATGGCGATATAAGCTGTATTAGAATAGTCTCAACCATCGCCAAAGGAAAGTCAAAGCCTATTGTTATTATTATATTTTGCTTTCGTTTTGCTAATAAAATTTTCCGCTAGTGTAAATTTATACAAATTAGATTTTTTTGGATGACACTAGTTTATGAATAAATTTATCTGTAAGTAGTATTTTTGGATGTTCATTAAGTGCCGAGGTCAAAGCTTAATAAATCGTTTTAATTTTCAATGCGAAATAATATTAATCTTATTATTATTTTCTGCCAGCGGAATTTCGTCTCGTTTCAAATAATACTAGGTACAAAATTTCATGTTTATTAAATTCCAACATATTATATAACCTTATGAGATGTTTTATGTGATCACGTCGCTAACAAGCTCAACATAACATTCAACAATTACTCCTCTCCTCGTTTCAGAGTATACAAAGAACAATGTCCGTGCCTTTATCGCCCCTTTTATCGTTTAATAGTATTGCCAACAAATATTTAAATTTTTATTTAATTTCCATATGAATGCAGCAGTCATCTGTCACATATATTAGTTGGTTGTCAGTGAGGCTGTGCAGGCACTTAGCGTATTTTTAATTTGTCCGAATGGCATCGCATTCCTCGGTCCTGCACACGGCGCGCTGTGAATGTCTAATTAATTACTGCTTACATTGTAGCATCGGCTGGATAACATTCAAGCTGCCTTTTATCCCGACAGGACATCGGTCTCGCGATTAGATGGATAAGACTGTCTGATGACTCTTCGTAGAGGTTACATGGTTACTTCTACTGCTTTTCTTTTATGATTAGAAGGTTTGGTCTCTGTTTTGATTAGATTGGTTCCTGATTATAGATTTAGGAAAATTAAAAGAAAAAATATATACACCTTTATTGGGTGGCTGCCACTTGCGTAGAATTAATATCGCAGATCCCTAATTAAAAAAAATTACAGTCAAAAGACCTGTAGTAAAAAGCTGATAATTTGGAATTAAAAACAGACACTTAAATTTTATTGCTTTGTGTAGATAGCTGTAGGACGGCTTGCAGTCAGCTGTTGGTTATAAGCGACACAGACACAAAATACAGAATTTTCGTACACACGCATACTTAGACGCACGAAGTTCTCTGACCGTAACAGTACCTTCTGAGTGAGTCTCTTATGTATGGTTGCACCTGTTTCTACCAATGTATAAGAGCTGACCTTATGAAAATGATTATGTTATACCGCTACGGAATGATCCCTCAATCCGCTAGGATCTTCCAGCCCATCTCATCGTCTTCTATTAAATCTGTCCTTTCAGATTTTTTGCATTAAACGTGTGTCGAATACCTTATGACAAGATTAATCATGTCGTGAAAGTGTAGTTTGCATTCATGATGATAATAAATATCCCGAAGTCTCGTATGGCAGGTAATTTAAATTAATAGTCACAATACAATTATAGTATCTGTACCTACAGATTATATATCGTATAAATCTGCGCTGGATCGTGACCAGCCCGCCTGGGTCTGCTCTACATATTTCTATTTAAAGCGCATTCCACACCACCTGCCGTCCTGATAGCTAATTAACATTCGTCATGTTGTACGTGAGTGGAGTAAAATAATACATGGAAAGTTTACTTCACTAAGGACGAGAGTCTACCTTATATGCTATGGAATAAAACATTTTGTATTTTAATGCGCATAGCGTAGTCGTCATCCTCTTGCCATTATCCTATCTTATTTAGGAACTTAATTTGTTTATCTCTCTATCAGCCGTCATATCGCCTTTCAAGCAGGGGCGTGCATTGGATTTTCAGAGGGGTAGAGAAAAACAATAAGTAGGCAGGTGGGCAGTTTAAGTACATACCTATGTGTCACGGCGTAGGTACATACATTTTGGTAAAGACGCACACATGAACATAAACACACACGCACGACACGAGTGTATTCAGTGATCACAAATTGAAACTTCTGCTTACCTGCTTATATGCAATGCACGCCACTGCTTTCAAGTTCCTCACACGCTAAAGCACGTGGTGTGAAATCACTGCACATAACTTTTTAGAAGAACTCATTGGTACAGTTCCGCTGGATATCGAACTTGCGGCGCTTGCGTAGCAGGTGACTGCTTAAACTTCAAGGCCACCGTGGGTCAATCATCCATGCATAGGGTGTATATTCTGATGTATTTCTTTTCTCAATAAATTTCAAAACATAGCATTTTCAATATGCCCCCCACTGCCTGATCAGACGCGGACGCAGCGGCGCGGTGGCGGCGCACGAATTTTGTTCGTGATCACTGCTGTTGCTTATAATACCGCAGTGGTTTTAACTAGCTGTTTCTTTCTCGTGTCTTTGTATGCAAATTTACATTAGAATTCGTGGATAAATCACGTGTGTTTACAAAGATACAAAGACTTTACAGTTAAGATCGAATATAAAATAGTTTACTTAATAATCTCTGCCTCGCGGTTTTTGCACCCGTATGATTAACAATAAAACTTTGTAACTTAGAGATTTAATTTTTTTCTAAAAATAAAAGTAAGCTTAGGCATAACGCCAACTATTTGCAAGTGAAAGTCCTGTTAAAATCAGTTATAGCCGGAACAAACAGACAGACAACTGGAGATTTTTTTAAATCTGTTAATATAATATAAAGCTGTTAATGTGGATTTACAAACTGACTCTTCAAATTTATTTATTTGTATAGATATTCAATCAAGCAAAAGTATCGATGCAGTCGATTTCATCCAACAGTGTTACACTGAAGATCACTATACAAAGCGAACAGTCTGTATAAAGACTGGACAGTCATTCCCGGTCCATTAAAATCCTTTCATCCTTTCTCTCGCCTCGTACTTTTTATTATTGTTTTATCATGCTTGTGAATTGTCTTGGAATACATTCGTCATCCTGGCAGTTTATTCACCCTTTATATGGTACTTTTGTGACCTTTAGGTCTTTTTAATGATCAGATAACAGTCGCTGACAGCGAACTGTTACCACCCACAGGCTGTATTAAGGTGTTAGACATTACAAAATGATTGGCAATCATCAAGGTTCCATTGTAGTTAATGTATGCTATATAGATAAACAAAATTATAGTGTCTGTTTAATTACAAACAGCTTTTCACTAAATGCGAAAAAAAACATTTTAAAATTTTCGCTCTCAGTCTGTGTGTCTGTCAGTTTGTTCCATTCAACGAGACATGTACTAGCAGTTAGTTGATGTAACAAGTGTAGTTTGTTTATATTTTAAAAAATCGGTTCTGCGATGAAAGCTACCCGTGAAAGTAAGTACGCGCGTAAAACCGCGGGGCACAGCTATTCTTTCATACAATTTGTGTTTTACGGACGTTTATTTTTGTTTTTATGTTTGCAATGAGATTTAATTATTTTAAGCAAATGTAGCAATAAAGTCAAGACAAGACTAAGGACTTAGGGAATTCTATATCACTTTCATAAACTATTTTTATCTAATGAGATGTGATTTAAAATGTGTATTTTAAATAATGTGACGCATTATCTTAGTATTTGCTATCGGGGATGCTTTATTAGTACAATAACATTCAGTCAAAGTTCGCATTTATCTTCGACCTGTCCCGTGCAATTATTCTATTATTAATGTGCAATATAGTTTAAATTGCAGATAATTATAGTGCATCGTACCGTTGGTGAGATGTTAATGTATTGTCAAAGTTGCGTATTATAATCTTTATATAACCATCTATACATACATACATACATACAGATATATAAAATTGAAGTGTCTGTTTGCAATTCCAAAATAACAGCTTTTTTACGAAATACATATGAAAATTTACATGGAAAAACCAATTTTTTTTTCTCTGTCTGTCTCATTGTTCCGGCTATTGCCGGCTTCTGGGGACTTTCACGGATAGCTGAATCTTTGCTGAAATCCTTGATGGATTAATTTAGGCTACTTTTATTTAAAAAAAAACATTAGCGTTCCGCGGGTCACCCATGAAATTAACTCACCGCGGGTAAAACCGCGAGGCACAGCTAGTAAATAATATGTAAGCGTATGATATGCCGGATATGCCGTATATAAACACGGCAGTTTTACTTGCCAACTTATCTTTCATACATGGAATACTTGATACGATCTTGTATTGATGCGCCTGCGCATGTTCGCTATCTGCATGGATAATCTGGATAGATTAGTCTTTGATTCACTCGGTTGCTAATGGGAAATGATACATGATTTTCTCGAATAGTAAAATAATTAATGCGAAAGTGTGTAAATATATGTCTATAGGTGAATTGAACGGATCTTCTTTGCTTCGTCTTCGTCCGTCTTTTACGTCGTCCACCATCGTTCTGTCATTCGTCTCTTCTTACTTCTTCCTCTTCTATTCTTTCCGCTCACACGTTGCCTATCATTATCACAATCTCTTTACCACATACGTACAGGATTTTTTGCATGCCATGTTTCACACCGACAACTATGAATAGTATACCTACATGTATTTAGAATATTAAGTAATAGTAAATGTAAGCCTAGACGGTGTACCCATACCAGTGTGCTCCGACTTCCGGTACCTCGGTTCACTCATCCAAAGCGATGGCGACTTGGACAGGGCTGTACAGCACAGAATTAACTCAGGATGGATGAAGTGGCGGCAGGTCACGGGGACAATATGCGACTCCCGATTCCCACTTAAGCTCAAGGGGAAAATATACAAGACCATAGTAAGGCCTGCCGTCCTCTATGGATCTGAATGTTGGGCCACAAAGGTGACGGATGAAAGGAAGCTGCATGCAACTGAGATGCGGATGTTGAGATGGATGTGTGGCGTAACGAGATTGGACAAGGTGAGGAATGAGTTTATAAGGGGAAGTCTGAAAGTAGCACCAGTGACTGAGAAGTTGAAGAATAAACATTTGTCGTGGTATGGACATGTTATGCGGAGGGATGAGGAAAATGTTGCCAAAAAAGTTTTGTTTATGAATGTGGATGGTTACAAGGGGAAAGGAAGACCTAAGAAACGATGGATGGATTGTGTGAAAGATGATATGGCTAGAATGGGAGTGAATACAGATATGACGGCTGATAGAGAGAAATGGAAGAGAAGAACACATTGCGCCGACCCCAAATAACATGGGATAAGGGCAGGAAGATGATGATGATGTATTTAGAATATTAGAGGTTCTCCGGAGCGAACAATATGACATTGTGATCTGTCATTGGTCGTAACTTCACCTGGGAAGGTTTCAAGTTAACAAGAAAAACCATCTTCTTATATATAAAAATGAATCCCCATTTCCCTTGGTCACGGCATCACGCATAAACGGCTGGATAGATTTTAACGGGACTTTCACTGGCAGATAGTTGATGTTTCCAGGAGTATTCCAGGCTAATTTTATTTAAAAAAAAAACAGCTTGAAACTAAATCTACGTTGGTGAATCCGCGGGGCACAGCTAGTAACTTTACACAACTAGTTAGGTCACGCAGAGACTACTTATTTAGCAGGCATATTCAAATTCATCTATACTATCTGTAGCTTTTAGTATAAAAGGTGGTATTCAGGGAATAAAAAGGCTGGATTGATTACTTTTATTCTGGAAAACAAAAAGTTACTTAAACGTAAAGTAGGCGTAACTTCTGAGTTCATAGTCAATGCAAGGTGTAGCTGGTAATTAATATGGTAAATCATAGAAAATGAAAAAGTAATAAAACCATTAAAGTGTATAATTAATAGTTGGATTGCGTAAACAATCCTTGTATGAAGAACCAATTAAGTTGAGTAGGTGGTAGTTTGTGTATGATGCAAAACATCGTAAATGCGAGTTATTTGTTCATCAAACATTCAGTGGCATTTTAAATGTACACATCCAAGATCAAGTGATTACAGAAAAAAATTAATTACCTACATTCTGATTGCAGCGTCGTAAGTTGCAATATGCATTATTACACAGCATTATGGATCTACGGATCAATTATACGTCAAGTCCATTTCATATCCTGTTAGCTTAATAAGTTTTAAATTATCCACCTTACATGAGATCCGGATTGGCTATGTCTTGAATTAACCATTTTATTCGATGTTTATTAATGATAATGAAATAATAAATATACAATTGGTGTCACGTAATTGAAGTCGTATGCATTAAATGTAGTAAGGAAATAGATTCGAAAATCGCTAATTCGTATGCACTTGAATCGATCTTCATGATAAGTCGATATTTCGTGATTGTGCATGTTTAATGCACATTTTATTTATTTATTTTTCCCCTTGCATTATTAGTTTCATAATTACTCACTCACAGAATCTTCCTTCCCATTTTTTCAATGATCCATAGGGCTGTCTTTTTTTCTTTTAGTCTTCTCTGTAATACATATGTACTTATTAATTTTTCTTTAATTCCTTACATTCTGGAATGCTCCTCCATTATCCGACTATGCCTTTATTAATATTCTTCGCAGATCTAATTACGAACAGTTGCTTACAATTCCTGTTTACTGAGATTTACTTGGTCTCCTGCTTCCTGTTCCGTCAAGTTGATATTTTTATACAACCTTTATACAGCACTTATACTACAATAAATTATACGAAGCCATCATTTTAATATTCTACATGACTGGCATTTTCTCGCAGTTCCGGTATCATGAACAATTAGCGCTGCATAATTTGTCACCTCCTCCGTCTACATTTGATTAGGTATGAGGTGAAAATAATGTTTTTTTTTGGAACAATAAATATATATATTGCTTGCAACCTTCCAATCTTCCAACTTAAGGGAGAATTAACATGAAAGTAGGTTAAAACTTTGACGAAACAACTATGTTTATGAAGAAAACATGGGTTTTGTGCTCATCGTCATAATATAGAGTCTGCTATTTAATAAATAGAGGCTGTGCCCCGCGGTTTCACCCGCGTGGACTTAATTTCATGCGTAATTGTAGCTTTTAAAAAAAATAGTAACCTTCGATACTCCTTGTAACGTTAGCTATATACCTGTGAAGGTCCCGTTAAAATCCTACAGCCGTTTCCGAGATTACTATAGGAACTAACATAAAATACATTTGTTTTTCTTATCTTTATACTTTTTCGTATGCATTTAGTGAAAAGCTGTTAATTTGGAATAACAAACAGACACTTCAATTTTATTTATCTGTATAGATTCGTGTGGGTTCGTCATGGTAATGAGCAATGAGTAAGAGTAAATGGTCTTCGGTAAGGCACCGCTGGGCTGATTGACTGTGAAGCCTCTAATAACGGTCGTGACGAGGCCGACTGTTAACTCACTGTTATTATAAACTATTTGTTATGACACGTGACTTCGTAATTGTTGGTTCCCAATACAGGACATGCTTCAACAATCGAAAATTGTTTGTATTTAAGTGATCACACAACAGCATCGTCTGATCTGATGGACTGACTTGCTACGACGTATATTATTTGTTTATCTAAGTCTAGTTTAAGGAGGAGCTCGTGGCACAGTTGCTATTGCGCATATCATTCGATCAGCGAAGTTAAGCAACCATACGCCTAGCCAGTAGTTGGATGGGTGACCGCCCGAGTTCCCTCCGTGCCTCGGAGAGCACGTTAAGCCGTCGGTCCCGGTTGCCAATTTAACATCTTTGGCAATCGTTACAGGTCAGTCGGAGGCCTAAAAATAATCTGACAACTGGTTTAACCCAGATCACAGATTTTCCTCCTAAATGGGGTTGCGAAGGTCAGATGGCAGTCGCTTCGTATAAAAATCAGGTGATCAGCCACATCGGGTTGAATCAAGTGCCGACCCCAACAATGTATGGGATAAGGCCAGGGAGATGATATCTAAGTCTAGTTTAACTATATACTATAGTTAAAGACGAAATGTATTATAAAATGTCGACAAGATAAATTTCGAGTAGATACGCTTTGACAGTTGAAGACATATTGACTTTTTAGTTTGGTGAAATTGATGTGAAAAAAGAATGCTTGAAAATGAAATTAAAATTATTCAGTTTTGGCCCTTGTTAGGTACTTATGAACGTCGAAAATTTACTAGGCTTCAGAGCCGGCAACAAACTCAGCTAGACATCGTGTACACATCGATACAATACAATATCAAGTACATAAATAATCTGCAACTTTAAATTGTATTTTAAGATTAAGATCCAGTGACTACATATTCTCTATCCTCTTATTTAATATCTATTAGTTGCAAATCAAACGATTTGTTTTAGAAAACGCTTGTTTTGAGAGATGGTTACATTTAGATGTCATGAAGTACATCGCAGTCGTCGCATAAGTTTGTAGTAAATGTACCATTCTACGTGTCTTCGCTTCAGAAGTTCAATACGGTTCAAGGTAATCAATCAACATCGACGTGTTCAAACAATCGAAACATCATCGACCCATACAATAGTATATTACCAGCATATTTTATGTTGGTAGGAAGTTGTTTTTCACTCATGAATGTTAAATTATCATAGTTGGTTTTGGTGTTTACGATACCGATGGTATTTATGATTTAATTGGCATCCATTTACGATATGGCCATCCAACTAATCCATAGAATACCGTACGTACGGATTAGTTATATAATTACACGTCGTGTTGAACGTGTTTAGTGTTGGATATTTGATTCATCAAACACCGCGAATTAAGTCCCAGACCTATCTATTACAGACTTTTCCATACATAATTCTTAATATAAAGAAATTTTAGTTGTTCTTTTTATTTTAATTAAGCCGTGTTCATTTCAATAATATCTTTGCCAGGTTTTTTTTATTCAATTAACGCATAAAAACCTAGTTCTTCTTAAAATAATTAGAAGTACACAAAGCCATTTGACAATAATATAGTTTTGTTGTGAAGATGTTTAGTTTTTGATTTTTTTTTTATTTGTACGTCATATAAGATAGATATAAGAGTAGGTGTATTTAACCATCATCTAGTCTACTACTCCCAGTTCTCAGAATTATTGCCTTGGGATCCTATTCATATAATTTGCATGTTACTGTCAACAGCATATTATAATTATGATTTATCCATCCGGTTGTCTATTTCTTGGTACATGATTAGTGCAGAAAAAGTGCCCTGTGAACTTATTATTCCTAGTTCTCGTCAATAATGGAATCCCACACAAATAGTGCGTCGATGACATGCTAATTATAATTGTCTGTTTATCGCGTTTGTGGCGGACATAAATCAAAATAACCGATGGGTAATTAATCAAAACAAACGGACTTAACAACAATATTACGGAATAGTACCTAATGTTTACCGGAGCTTGATCGTAAAAGCGATGAGACTTTAGTGTTCATCAAGCTTTAAAGGTCAACCTATAATCTGATGTCAGAGTGAAAGATGCTGAGCCTTGCTTTTCCTCAGAGTGCTTTATTTTAAAGAGTAAGTGAGTATTAAGCATTATTGAACTCACCAACCGCCCACCGCTTCGCTTGTGTGGCTTATGCATAATTTTAATAACTTAAGTCTGTCCATTGTGAAAGTCTATCCTAAAGATTTTTGAAACTCATCGCTAGGTGCAAAGATCACCCTCTGGCCCTCTACTCTACGCATAATATACAATTTTGTTTGGGCATAGGCTGTTATGCAGAACTAATGAAGACTACCTAGTAATTACAGTTTTGTAATTCAGTGTGATTTCGTACTTAGAGATTCTGATATCGGATATTGATAAGCTGGTTATATTTAAGGGACTACATAATTTATCCCGAATTGACTGGTCGTCAGATTTCGATGAAACTGTATGGGTAAATGTGTGTTTTCCTTGATTTCTAAGAAAATTTTATAAAAGCCATTTGATTAATAAATTAAAATTGTTAATTTGACATTGCATTTTTTGTGATAATGGGTACCTACTTTGCAATTTAGTTTTTGTAATTTCAATAAATCATAGATTAATTAGAGGCTAAGACAGCATAACGACTTAATGGTGTGATTTATAGAATAATAGAGTGCTGATTTCCGGAATTATATTAATTGTTATTGGCTATTTTTATATAACTAATAGACATATAAATAACTATGATGATCCATCAAAAACTACGAATATACCACACACAAGTAGTGCCGCCTAGAATAAAACGGTACAGATAAAATTCTCGACGTTCATAACAACGACAGGGCCTAAACTGAATAAATATTTTTCATTTTCAATAGGTACCCAGTAGATGAAGTGCCTATCCCACTCTACTACTACCACTAAGTTTATGAGTTTGTGAGGTTATATAGGGTAGTATTGTCTACTGTACCGAGAAAAATCTTTGACCAATAGAAGGCAACGTTATTTGTAAGATTCATATGCTATATAATAACCCAAAAAATTAAAAGACTTGATTGATTATACGCTGGTCATACCGCGGGGCATAGCTAGTAGGTGCTAAATGCAGGTTTATACAAATATAATGTATCTTGACTGAATAAGTTTTATATTCTTGATTTCTTGTAGAAGAAGTGTTACTATCTCGTAAAGGTTTGGTTCTCACAACCTTCAGAAAACTTCCTTCCCAAGCCAAAACAGCCTCAGCTTAATAAACTCATATCCTTTGGAAGGTAATACGGCGGTCTCGAAAATATTTACTCACATACTGATGTCATTCAATTTCTATAAAAAGGTAAGCTAACAGTCGGAGATACTAGATCGTACAGGCATTCGTGAATTAAACCAGGGTGCCGTATATGGCACCTGCACTGCCTGGGAAAATAATTTTGTACGTACGCCGGTAATTTATAATTACGGTGCGCTGATTGAGGCGCTCTAGAAATTGTTAGTATTTAATCATAGTAGAAGCTTGTGGAAATTGAAAGATGTTTTAGATTATCTTCTTCCGTATTCACGTAGGTACAAAGTGAATATGTACTTAAATGCTTTAATCGTATTTGGAAGCGTTTTACGTAAAGCAATATTGTGTAATAGCAAGCAATAGCTGAAAGAAACTGATTTAATATTTTCTGATTATGTACATTCTTAATTCCCACATCAGTGATGTTTATTTACTACATAACGAATAAAGCTTCAGCCCAATTACTGCGTCGTAATAATAAATCACAGTTGTTGAGGCTCCGATTCCAGTGTGTCATGTATGTCAAGTCCCTAGTCCAGATATTTTTTCGTATAGTACCCGGTTACAAACGGTCACTCACGAGCGTATCTACTACGATAACTTGTAGGTAAGTAAATGTTCTCGAAGTAAACACATCGTTACTGAATATTAATGGCACGTCTATTTGCTCCCTTTGTCACTCCAAAACTTGTAAACAAAGGCATTACAATTGATCACATCGACACAGCCCGATGGGACAGGAATAGCTTTCAATAAATTAGTGGCCCTTGTACAATTTGTGTGCGTCAGCTTGGAATAACCAAATATAATTGATTTGTTAATTGCAGAAAGTCTTGTTTTGGGAAATGTCCAATAATTTGATCTGTATTTAGTATCTAAAGGCAAAAGGAACGAGACCGTTCACCAATGGATCGATCAGATAAACAATTATCCTCGATGAAATTCCTTAGGTTTGTAGAATAAGCGGTGTTCAGACGTCGATGGAGACACATCGTGGGCTTCAGACTGCCCTACCAGGATAAATAAAATCTTCAGTAATGAAGGCTTCAAATTCAATCAGCTTAGAGAATTTAGTATTGTTTCCTATGGCATTAACATACATTTCTAGCATTTTGGACGTTCCCATTAGACACTAGCTAGACATTATATACAAAGTGATATAATACCATATACGCCTTGAATATAGAATCACAAATACGGTGCGCAGTGGGCGTGCAAGATGCAGCGGGCATCACCGAATATGGGCGGATGGCAGCGGCTAATGATTCAACATCATTAACAGGTCATCAATGCATCCATGCACTGACTAACGTGCGCATTTTACTGCAACATCCTTCTCTTAATGTTACCTTTTTTCTATTCTAATGTTATACTTTATGCAAATGAACAATTAACATTACCATCGTCTCGGAAAAACCGTTTTCAATGTTTTGCTCAACCTTGTCAATGGATGTAAGATTTATTTATTCACACAGCTGCTCGATGGTTCTGGAACCGCCGGGCCGTGTCTAATGTTCTATTCTTATCAATTTATTGCAATTATTAGTTTCCTCGAACTTATTTGTATGGAGTCTCCTAACTGCGTTAATATTGATGAGATGCACTGGAAATTCCGAGTAGTAATATTCATGTTTATCATATTGTATATTGATATTGATTGCTAAAGCAAAATGCTTCGCATTACTCAATAATATTTAATTCATCCGTAGGTTGTCCGTCGATGCATTCTTCAGCTGTGTCATACGACATACTCGTTCATCAACACGTGCTCTGTTATTTATGGCTATAAGTTGGGTCATCTAGTCTATCCGGATCAAGGTTCTATCATCATTCCCTAGAATCAATGACAAGCATTAGTTTTAAGGGCTATATATGGTATCTCAATAAATATGACAATGTATAATGGTATGCCATATCTTAATCATACATTAAATACATATAATGGCGCCGTACTCTGCGATGATTATCATTACTAATTGGATTTCTGTTCTTGCTTTGCAATGACATTTACATCCGTTTCTATAATTATCCACATGAGATCCTGTTCCATTGTATGTCACATTCGTAAATATATCTTGGAAGTCAGATCCAAAATTAGTCATTCTTATATCGATGCTAATATTTTTTTTTGAACTAAATTTATTAACCTCACAATGAGTCAGTGTTACAAACTGTGATGTTTAATTTGTGTGTATTTGTCATTGGTCATCTATGACGTGACGTGACAGGGCTTAGCAGTGATGTCATCGTGGTCGGTGGGCTCGTCTGCGATCATTTGCTAAGGTACGATTATTGTCCAAAGTTGGTGTGTCGTCATTATAACATTAACACTCATTACGTCACGCCTATGAAATTTCAAATTGTATGAAATACTCGGGGGCATTGTCTCCACGGCTACGATTTCACAAATGATAAATTGCGTTATTTAAACGGGACAAAGAAATTGTTATCTCCAATCGCGAGAGGTATGCGACTTCAGAATAGAAAACAGTAGGGGTTAACCTTGACACTTTATCATTCAATCATAAGGCACAGCTAGAACGGTTCGTGATGATAGATGGCGTGCTTCCTCTGTTTCGGCGCAAAGGTTAACGTTTTCTTTAGCCTACGTCACGCCTACGCTGCGGATTATAAAGCGTTCTCTCGATGAGGTCGTCCCGATGCAAGACACGTGCGCGGCAGCGCCAGCGCGCTTTGCGCCCACGCACCGTCACCTGCTACACGTAAATCTGAAGTCTTAACCCCACTCGGGTGTAACCGAGCTAGGAATCGCGTGGGTTTTTCTCACTAGTGTTTACGATGGATTCGTCATGCAGCTGATACGCCGCTCGACTGTTAATTCGACGCTTAACGGATGTATATGGATTTGCCCGGTGCTAATCGTGATGTTTGAAGAGTTAGTGACGTGTACATCGCGCTCTGTACTGGGTTTTCGATACGTGCACCTTATGCCAATCACGCGAGTAATCAAACGTGATTAGCATATTACATTTTGACTGTTTACATCATTATTTTTTATCAGGGAATCTGCCTTTTGTACTATTTGCATACAATGACTCATATCTCGATTTAATCTATAATTGTATGAAGACGTCAAAGTGGTTAAATTAAAAGACAACCGCTGAATCTTTGCTATATATATATAACAAGGATGCAGCATGCTCACGCCATCCCAGAAGGGTCCCCGAAGGGGTAAGTAGAGGTGTTGTAACTACAACACCCACATTTCACCGATTGCGATTTAATGCCAACGTCACAGAGGGTGAGTCCATTGCCCATTCCCTCACCATGTTTTCCTTCGCCGTATTACCTATCAGGTTTTACGTAACATACCGCTTAAATAGTTATGATAGCCTGTAATGTATTTATATTATTAAGGACCTTTGTAAGGGCATCAGCACAGCGTAATTGACGTAATTTTTCGCCACAAAGTTGTCGCCCTTCGCGGTCTCACGAAACCGGCGATAATTGTTCAGTTCCACCAACGATTAGACAAATATTACTGTAATTAACCCAAGCAATTATGTTAATCAACCATTTAAAAGCTCAAACTTGTCTCCAATACCATTAAAATGTGTTTAGTGGAATTTTATCTGGCGTCGTATCAAGGATTTCCGATATTGATCGCTTATTTGCTATTGAATGGGCTCATTATGAAAATGTGTCATATGTATAAAATCGGTTCCGCTTTCGAACAATCTAGTTTTCTATCACTTACAGCTATTACATCAACGTATCTAGGTCTTTACTTTACGACCTAGTAAGTTTCGTGATTAACTTAGTATAATTGGGTGTCGAAATGCGGCATGTAAAAATGCGTACCTACAACTTTACCTTATTTGGTTTTACAATCGTGGAACATTATCAATCATTTAGTTTATATCAATGAAGTAACTGCAGGTCTAGATTAAATATCAATTTATTTATCCTGCTTAGGTTTTATTGTTGTATATAAGGTTTATGTAGCTAAGCAACATATGAATGTATTGTATTGAAGATACTGTACAAATTAATTAAACTCTGATTAAGAGTACGAAGATCAGATGTAACTTATAACAGCTTATCATTAGTGCTATCGTTATATTAGGAGAAGATAGTATAAGTTTACTACAAGCGGTACGGAATCTAGGAACGAATTGTTCGAAATGATACACTCACACAGAAGCCCGCATCTACGAAATAATAAGTGGCCAAGTAGGCATAGACAAAGTAACATTCTCTCGCGCTTGCGCCAATAGACACGATACAAAATGTATCGAAATGACATAAGTCAGTTACGTGACATGTGTCATTCCCGTACATTTTAGTTGTAGTGTCGTAGTTGTGGGCCTATACGCCATTAATGTGTTTTACAGACATTTTTCTAAACTTCAAATCGACATAATTTTGACAGTAAATAAAGGATTAAGTTTTTTAAACTTTCGTGAGTAAACCTTACGCTCAAAAATTTGATCTAGATAAGGAATCTAGACCAAATTTTTATTTTATTTAGCTTACACTGTGGCTACATTATATTAGCAAATGTTAGAAAGGCCTCTGCCTAGTAATCCAGTTCAATACTTGCTCTTTAGTCAATAAATCAGTGGTAATATGTAGTTAATGTGGCGGTAGTCATATTTTACCGGTTAACGTTTCAAGTAATTCAGGATCTGTTTTACCTTTGCAAGATAGGGTCAACTGATAATCTAGCGTTTCCTTCCAAGACTGGTTTTCTAATGCCGGTTAGTACCCGGAACAATGGTATCCAGTGCACTCGCCGACAAAGCATAAAATGGATAGGTAAGTGGAGGTCTGCTTCTTACATTGGTTGCGTGCACACACATGCGCACGTTGATATCGGATCTAGTCCTATTAGTACGAGGTGCGCTGCATGTGCACTCACATATACGCGTTGCAACATCCCCCCGCGTACTCTAGGGCCATATTTTGTACTCTATCGGATCGTGGGTGAACCGTCGGTGAGAGAGTACTGCAGCACGTCCAAGGTTTGGTGTCTGGTGTAATATTTACTAATGTGATAAGACGCATCACGTATGCATCTATGTGCGTGAGTTCGTATTACTGCCAATGTATGGGGGCCGATATTCTGTATGTTTTTATTATATACCGCTAAAGCTAGCAACTAACCCAGATCGCGAAGCTTGTTTGTAAATAGTGGCTGGTTGCTCCAGTTAATCTTGATTGAAATAATATTGTCACAGGATACATAAATATAAATAAAGCTGTTTAACGCCCGGACGTTAATTTAAGTGTAATATAATCTTCATTCGAAAAACTAATATGTGATAGAAAACTTAAAAGCTTTATGGTGGAGGAAAGCAACATAGGAACATCTGCTTAAGAGTAAGAAGCAATTAATCGCTGAAAGGAGTGGAGGCGCTGTGTTAGCGTCCTAGTCGTAGGGGAAACTTTTCACCTGTCTTATTATTGTATTGATCGGAATTAGAAGCTATAAGGTATATGGGTCTTAACTGGAACTGTTCTATTCTATCCACCTATCTGCATTGGGATTTGGGATTATATATGGAATGTATTCTTTAAATGAGTTTTTATTTTTGCAACAATTATTTTGATCTAAAAATACTTTAATTGGCAACAAAGGTTGTAAATTGACAAGAAGCAGCGATGCTTGAAGAGCTAACTAGGTGTTGTTAAGATTCCGCAAAAAGCTACGTCTACATTATTAAATTTTATTACCTAAATAAGACATGTATTATAGAAATATCTGTTGATCTGTACACATAACCCTGTTTTTTTGCCTTTTGCCACTTCTCACAAAGTTTCAAACCATCTCTTGAGACCTATCAACATTAGAACGGTTAAATTACGCAAAAAAAAAGTCATTTACGACAAACATTAGGGTTGTTTAGTTGTTCAAATCTTCACTTACATAACAATTACATAATTGTCCGATAAGTATCAATAAATTCTCAAACGGGAAGCGGTAATATCGGCGGTCGATCTGTTATACATTTTCTCACAGTTAAAGTAGCTTGTATGGCCATTGGCTGTTGTTTGTTAGGGAAGTCAATGCATTCAATGCTTATTTATAGATGTTTAATTTCAACGTTAGCAACTGTTCCTGCTTCGGTTATGCATTCTGGGTCATCAGGTCTCTTATATTAAGAACTAGTATGTATGTATAATACTTAACTCTAATTCGTAGGAAGTTTTACGATGCTTATAATTATGGACAAGGGCAGATAGAGGGATTTTTTTCTGGACAAAAATAAAACAACAACTGTTAGATTTATACATGCTAACAACTTTCATAATTTCATGCTTAAGTATTGATTGGGGTGCACGAAGCTACCCCCTTATATTATACCTATAGCAATATATAATTATTTTGTGCGCAGTAGCATCTCTTAATAGGCGAAGGCGCTATTTGACGCCATTATCAACAACGATTAGTATGCTAATTATCAGCTTAACGCAACAACAGACTGCTTTTTTCGTTCATTATGCTTTGCGTATTGACAGGCGACGGATAGAAGTTGGGACATAAAAAGGCGACAATATCCCACAAAATCACTTCTACAATACAGCAGGCTCTTATTGCAATGTTAGTTCCACTGTGTGAGAGTGACAGATGTATACACGTCATATACATCTGTCTCATAATATGAGTCAAACTATTATGGCAATAAGAGCTCTTGGTAAAGCCCCAGCTTCCTTTCCGACGTCCTATTACACAGCCCGCTATTGGTATTAACATACGTCGGGTAGAAACGGTCTCCTAAGTGGATAATAACTTCAATTACTATCTCGTCCGTTTCATTAAAGCAGTCAGTACCATCGGCCTTCTGGGAACCCACTGCGACAATTTACTGTCTTAGGCGCTCTGGAGCCACGCCAACAGGAAAAGTGTTCTATGTTGTTTATTTACAACTTAAAAGATATAATCGTTTTCTAAATATAAACTCATATATTGAACCCAAGCTGACTTATTACGAACTAGCTTCCCGCTTCTTCGTTCGCGTGAAATAGTTACTTTGGGCTAACGCTAGCTTTTAACTTTGGACTCAGCGTTAAGATCTTATCGATAAATGGGCCATGTAACACAGAAATATTCTATTCAAATCGGACCCATAGTTCCTGAGATTAGCGCGTACATCCAAGCAAATAAACTCTTCAGCTTTATATGTTAGTAAAGATATGACGTTCTCACATTTGACTTGAACAATTCCTGCTAACCTAACACATTACAATTATAGTCGAGGCCCGACGTCGTACACGAGTATGATTTTGATTGTAAATAAATCCTGTTCTGCCTTACCTTCCCTTGTTGCAGTTCCCCCATGAGTACAATACTTATCTTCGATCTGCAAAGACGGGAACCCCATGAGGGATATTAAACCAAGGTCAATTATGATAATAAAATAAGTGTTGCGCTAAATACTGATAAATAACAATCGTGTTATGCAATCCACCAGTCTACAAACAAAACAAAACATTTATTGGTCAACTCATTTGCATACGTACTTGGAAGGTCGTGATTTCTATTTTTATATAAATTTGTTTCGATAAAAACATAAAGAAAAATATGTTATTGCAAGGTAGGTCACAGTGGCTCAAGGACTTAACATAAATGATAATATTCATACCTTACTTATACTCATTCAGTCGGCATAGCTTAGTGGGATTTGCCCGCAAACTGATTGACATTAAAATATAGCCATTGTTCTCTGTTTCATTTGTTTATAACAATACCGTGAGAGTGTATCATGTAAATGTTTACCTTCCTGAGAATTGCCATAGAAAGTGACACTGAATAATACAATAATTTATGCACTTGTATCATAACCAAATACACTTTGTCAATGGATGGTTAGTTTGAAAACTGGGTCGACGAATGACTCGGAGGCAACGTGTTATTTGAATACAATGATCGCGAGGTATGCTGTTCGATAACTTATAAATGATACGCACATTGTCGTTTATATGTTTATTATGTATGTGGGACATGGGAATTATCGGGGACAAGAATTTGCAAACATGTTTGGCTGTGATTTCTATTTCACGAATACTTTTGCTTGCATTTCTTAAGATGGTTCTACATTGTTAATAGTAGCTACCCGAACAGTAGCTATAGATTTTGACAAGTGTACGTATACGAAGTGTACCCTCGGAAATATTGTATTGATCCGCCATTCAATCACCCACAGCCCTCTTCGAGAATGTATCAAAATATTTCCAGCCACAAAAATAAGGAACGACATTGGTCAACGATAGGGTACAGTAGTAAAACAGCATGAACGTGATTGTGGATGGTATTCGCGGTTGCTCATGCATTAACACCACAACAGAACCACCAAATGAAATCCAAATCAAACGTGTTAACACATTGTTATCCGATTCTAGTCTGTATTTATGCCCGTTGAATCCTGAAATTAGCATGAATGCAATATGCAATCGCAATTTGCACCATGGCTCGCTAGCGGTACTTACCTACCTATCTATCATTGTGTTTACTATGAACCTGTTTTGAAAGCTCTTTCAATACTCTTAATATATATATACAAATTTATTATAAAGACAATAGCTCTGTTTGTTTCTTTGTTTGCATTGATCTTTAAAATTCTCTCAACAATGGATAGCTACTTTATCAGCGAGTAATTCCCGTACTCCATCAGGAACAGGAACAACGCGGGTGAAACTGCGTGACGTCCGCTGGTATTCAATTAGTATAATGTTTTATGTATTAACCACGATAATCCGTATTCCTCCTTGCGACATTGTGTTATTATAACTGGATTAATGAGGTATCCATATAAAGTGCGGATATTAACGGATGCATATCTGCAATGTGGCTCACCTTGCCGGCTGCAGATGCTGATGTATTGTCACGAGACCCTTGAGTGATACTCAATGTTAAGTGGTTTACTTGAAGTCATCTATAAATATGAATGCCATGTTGATTTAATAGTCGGAGGTACCAGGAAAATTGAACGATAACGATTAAAAAGCACTTCGTGTTTTCACAAAGTTATGTATGATATCGGATGTAAAGAAGAATATATTTATTGGTCGGTTAGTATCTGTTGTAAATGCCTTTCCCATAATACGCCATGGTAGCCCATCATCAGTATTCAGCATATATTTTCACAGTATGGTCTCCCATTT
Source organism: Watsonalla cultraria (assembly GCA_964035505.1). Lineage (NCBI taxonomy): Eukaryota > Metazoa > Arthropoda > Insecta > Lepidoptera > Drepanidae > Watsonalla > Watsonalla cultraria. The sequence continues at coordinate 3,775,010 of OZ037732.1, read as the reverse complement.
GATTGGGCAGAGGAACCTCCACTGCATAACCGGTATTCCGCATACATTGACAGCCTTCTTCAGTGCTCCAAGTATAGGTTTTAACATGTTTTTACGTTGACAATATCGCATGTTTCCTAATTTTGTATGGGAACGCTAAAAAGCGGCGAGTGCAGAAAGTTTACCGTCTATACAAGAAAATCTAAAAACGCAAGGTCTAGCGACGATGTTAGAACGTGTCAAAACTTATACTTGAGGCACTGGTCATTGGTATATTCGACTGGAATCCACTACGTTTACTTTGTCGTGTTCATTAGGTCTCGTCTGCCCCGGATATCGTTACATTTCACACATAAATAAATACAATTTTTATTTTTATGTTGCTAGAATAAGAAATAATTTCGTTGCCATTATTTACTTAAGCAACATTGCCAGCGTAAATAGCGTAATGCGAAATAAACACCTGTGAACCAGAAATGTACTTAATAGGTAACAAAGAAATATATTGCGAGACTTTCTTACAAATATGATTATCAAATACGTGGTCTTTTTGACTAATTGTATTGTAAGATGTTTACGAAGTTTTGATAAGATGGCCGACAACACTAACTATTGTTATAGCAGGTGGTCTGCTTTCACAATGCTCTTGCGCTTAAATGTCATTAATCTCGAGTGGGTTATTAATGAATGGGCTGCAATCGAGCGAGTGGCAAGCGGGCTGGCTGTTTGCACGTTCCAAGGAATTCGTGAAATGGCTAACTAATCTTTGATTAAGAAATAGGACGCCAGCTACTGAGGCGATTTGCGTATCGAAACGTTTGACATGTACACCTTGTGGTAATGGATTATTTAGTTTATGTATTCCAGTAGTATCGAAGTTTTGTCGAATGTTGCATTGTGATATTGAAAACTATTATTTTAAATACTTATTTGCAGTTTAAGTACAGATTTTGTATATAATTAATAATGTTAGGCCTCGTCCCTGTTTCCAGTTTCATTTAGATAATTAAAGCGTTCCAACTAAGGTAAGGCTGGCGTTGTATTTTATAGATTTATGCACTTTTCTTTTCTTTATTTACTTCAAAAGTGTGCATAATTCTATTCACAGGATATACTTACCGATTGTATACAAAATCTGAGCTGGAAGTATTCTCTAGAAATAGTGCAGACTCATTTATAGTTGCCATTACACCTACACCAAAAGGGCTGGGCAGTTTTGTACTTATAGTACATACACTACTGGCAATAACAGATTACGGTAAGGTCTCAAGCAAGACCACTAGACCAACTAGGCAGTAAAGATAAAAGTAATTGAATTATTACATTCCTACAATTAAATTTATCTTGAGATCGTAAGATCACGATATAAATCTATTAATTGATAAGTAGACTGGGCTAGACGTAGCTTCAGCCCTATCATTACAGCAACATAATAATAACTCATTATCGTCTCAGTGAGTCATGGAATCGCAATGTTTATTCTATTAATGTAATGTTCACTCCTTTCTCGCTGGTCGCTCTCATAAATCAAACATATTGACCCTGGGCGGACTGGTCTGTACACCGGAAATAGCTAGGGAAATCATTCTTTTGTCCTCTCCTATGCACTGGTTTTGTAGCAGCAATTTTTATGAGAGATGTTTTGTTCTTTGGGTATAGTTGACATACTAATTGAAGTTTCTATTGTGGCAATGTTGTATTGCGAAATATATATGTTTTATAATACAAAGTGGTATAACCGTACAACTAACCTCATGGTAAGCGGTTTCTGCAGTGTATTAATCTGCTTCTATTAGTTAATTAAGTACTTTCAATTATATGTCATCACCATCTGAAGGATGATTGATCTTTGATCAGAAGACGTCAGTTACATTCTGGCCAGTTTATCGACGCTTAGGAAGTGGTACAGGTGATCACAGCGGGTGATGATGATTGATTGTGATCACGTACGTCGTGTGTTGATCAACAGAGCTCCGTAATATTATCAATTTGACTACAATTGCGTTGCAAACCGTGGCATAATGCGACGGTTATACCACATAATACTTAATACATACGAAAAGCCAGCCCTCAATTCCCATACATTGCAAGGCGCGGGTAGTTACTATATTTTGGAAGTAGTCAGCCTTGATTCAAGATCCGTGTATGCACGCCCCGTACTTAATGAGAATTATACAAACCAAAAAGTAACTATTCGTAAAAATCGAATAATGCTCAATGAAACAAATGAAAAAAATCAGCATATAATAAAAATGTATTGAATTTCGTTAAAAGAAAACTAAACAGTTCTCGCGAAACGCTAGTAATGTAATTTTTGGTTCTGAATGCACTCAAGTTAATTTGGATTATGCTGCGTGCTTTGCGTTTAATCTTTGTCAGGGGTGACTGGCAAACAATGCTTAAACATAAAAAAATATATTAGTAGATGAATAATATAAGAGTTACAAAACGCGCGAGTACTAGCAAGACGCGACGTTTCTTAAGTAACGTATGAGACCGCCCTTCTGTTACTATTCTATGTTGTGGTTATGCAACATTGTCGTCGGCCGTTGCGACTGAGCCCGTGTCTGATCAGATCATTTGTATAGTTTAAATCTCTGTAATAGCTGGTTAATTAGATGAGTTAATTTGTTTTTGTCAGATCTGTATTGATGATGAAGTCGCCTATTTTCCGCGCTAATCGGTTTGTTAACTTTGATTTGCTTGTCGGTTATTTGAGATATCAAATAATTTACACTTAAATGCGTGAGTTAATTTTACACTAAATATTATATTTAGGTATACGTATGATACCAACTTTTACCTCAGACTTCGTGCCATAATATTAGTTACAAAAATCTATTCAAATAATTCAGCCTAATTAGATTCAGTATTTTGGCTCTGATAAGGTAACAAACAGACATAAATATTTCGCATTCATAAGAGTAGTATAGGGGAAGGCTTAGATGGCCGCGTGGTGTACGATGCCACCAAATCGTGGCCTCGTGGACACTAAGACTAACACACACGTTAATAAACTCCTGCTACGATGCAGTACAGCCGAGTTATTCACTAAGGTTTCTCAGCGTCGCCGTCGCCGTCTGGTGTCGGTTTTAAAGGTACGAAATTGAACCTTATCCTGTATGTATTATGTATCAATTTCTTATGATTGAAACCAACACCTCTCCTTACAGAATCTTCTTCTTCAAGTGCCTCTCCAATTAATGAAGGTTGGCAACCAGCTCTGAATATTTTCTCCCATCCCTTGCGAGGTGGAACAGAATAACGACCAGTTCTTGTAACTACGCCCGTGTTCTCATTAATGGTTAAATATTTCCACGTCCTGTGTACACGATTGCTTTAGATTAAGACAGTGTCCGGTGTCAAGCTATATCCGGACTATTAATATAGTAGTTATATTACTCCGGCCACGACTTGAGCTGACCGCGCCCGACTATGAATTAACGGATTAATAAAGTCGTGAGAGTAACAGATTAATTATTTGATTACATATTTTCTCTAGGTCCAGGAGAAAACAATATAGGTAATACTTAATAGGTCTTTAGAACAAAGAAAATATTTCCGATAACCCTTTGTTACTTTTCTCACTAGTTAGTACCAAACAAAGAAATTTAATTTCTATACTGGCTAGATATAATCAAGTTCTCAATGGTTAGGTACTAACTTACAACAATTACCTATGCAGTAACATTTAACCTAGAAATTTCTATGAGAAAATGATAAGAATAAGCGTTTCCATTGTCAACAAACATGCTATTACGTCGAGTTTCACTTTCCGCGACTGCAATTTCTATAAGTACGGCGGTTTCTGATGTCGTTATTTGTAGTAAGTACCTACTTACTTACTTTACCTGTATCCGTTGTCCGTGATATTGCATAGTAGTTTCCACGCAAATTAGTAAGTTAAATTATGATGATTTACGACGGTAAGTAATTTTGTTGGGGTAAACCAGTTTTAGTGGTAAATGTGAAAGGACTAGGCAAAGCACGAAACTAACACATCCTTACTAATATTATAAATGCAAAAGTAACTCTGTCTGTCTGTCACGCTTTCCCACTTAAACCTCTCAACCGATTTTGATGAAATTTGGCTAAGACAACCTTTAGACCCTGAGAAAGGACATAGGCTACCATTTATTTATTAAGTTTCCGCGACCATAAGGATGAAACTAAATCTACGCGGGTGAAACCGCGGGGCACAGTTAGTTATATATAATAAAGGGATTAAAGCGAGAGAGGGAAGGGGGGATAAGAGAAGGAAATTGAGAGGGCTAGACCCTTTCATCTACTCTTAGTTATCATACAGTAAATACAAGGGAATAAAGTATTTGAATTGGTAAAACACATTCTACTTAGCACTTAAGTAACCCAAAGATATTTTTATAATATCTTCAGTTCAAATTATATTTCTTTGATTTTAGACCTTTAACAAAGTTTTTTCAATATAAGATAGGACATGATTATAAATATTATAGGGTTCGGAAGTTTGCTTTTACTAAGAAGAAACCTTTAAGGATGACAATTTTATACATAGACAAAGCGGCATGTAATGTAATGCGTGTGTTTGCTCGTAGACATGACCTCCCCGACCCGTCGAGGCGGTGACCGCGGCCGCTGTTTCACAGCATTTACGAAACGAGTGAATTAGAGCAGCAATTTGTGTGTACGTGTCCTAGACGGATTAAGGCACAATAAGGTTACATAATTACGCGTCGGAGTGTCATGCGACAAGAATACCGGAGCGTGCGTTGCGGTGGGTAAGCCGTTAGCTATTGTTGGGGAACCAATGACGGCTTAGCGTTGCTAAGAGCCCTTTCAATGAGGCTCGTGATGTAGTTGCAACATGGACTAGTCCCTCTATCCGTAGATATGTTCGAACGTTATAAATATCCTATGGTTATTACTTTACTTACCCTTTTTTTGGAGGACTTTGATTATTTGCAATAAAGCTTTCTTAGGCAGCTGTATCATGAAATTGAGATTTCGAAATAAGGTTTTAAGGCTATCTGGCCCTAAAAATATTTTACCTTCAGGCGAATGTTTGACTGTTCAATGTTTTCTGTCATAAAAAATTACATATTTTTCAGATTCCATGAAAATAATACATAGTTCCAATAACATCTGAACTTAAAAACTGGATCATTAACAGAATACATTCCTTCAAAATACTACATTGTTACGACCTTGCTTCGAGTCCATAACGAGTATTATGGCCCGCAGGGATACATTAATCTTACACAAACTGTTCCTAATAATCTAATACGCAAATAGTATTTGTAAAAGTAAACTCAAGGCACTGTCTGTCGGAAACATAATACCTAAATCTTGTTGACACGCATCAAACTGGAAATTAATAGGTCTATGTATCTGAAAGTAGTTTTAGTCAAGTTAGTTTCGCATTCGGTTTAATTCGCGTCAATTTAATTAGACTAGGGTTTTGATAAGTTATTTCGGGTTGCTTTAAATGGTGCAATAAACCGAAAATTAGGATAAATCAGAATAGAAAAATAAATATTAAAAGAGTATTGACGACTATTTTGCTTTAATAAACATCAATAAACGACTAATACAATTTTCAATTGAGTTTATTTGTGAAGATTTCTTTTTGACAAAATTTTGGGATTTAAATGAGTAGACCAACAAACAAATATGTTGTAATATCAGTGTCAACTATAACTGGTAATATCTCGCGATTGTTAGCCGCTTGATATTTCGAGACGTCTTCACGTGACAGGTTTGCCGGATATGTCAAGTCAAAGTAATGCAATGCGATCTCAGGTGGTGCATGGTTAAATTAAATCTGTACTTGTCTTTGCTCTCGTTTGCTGATGCCTTTATTTTTTATTTAATACTTACTAAGATGGCAAATAAACAAGCGTGCACACCATCTGATAGTAAGCGGATACTACAGCCTATGAACAAGACACCAGAGTCAAAAGAGTCCCATTATAGCTAGCACAGTGCTTCAATATACACACTCTTGCCGTTTCCATGAAGCTCTAGCGACCTTACTCACCGCAGGAAGAAAATGCTACTTTGTAAGGTAGAGGTTGTATCTACCGTCCCCAGTCGGGCAACTCCAAATATCGAACCCGAAATATACCATCTCTTTAAAATCGTCCATACTATTATCATCACCTTGAATTTTAAGCGTTAATCTCTTGTATGTGCATTCGTTAAGCTAATTACACATGGTCGAATTAAATCGGATCTGACATTCCTCATTACCCTGCATAAAATAATGTGAGGCTTGATCGTCTAATTAATCAGATAATACAGGAATTCGATGCAATATAATGATTAAGGACTGCATTAACACACAATGGCCGTGACACATTACGATCAATTAAGCAACCCGAACGGTATTTAAGGTTCAGCATAAAGGTTTTTAGGTGCACGTGGACAAAATGTCAGTAGTAGAGATATTGTATAGGAACCACCTTTAATTATCATTGATTTTAATGTGCCCAAAGATTGTTTGATTGAATTAGAAAAGGTTGGTGATTGATGAATTTACTTAGACACTTTGGACACATTCAATTGGGTTTTCCTTAATCACAGTACAATTACTTATAAGGTTTACAACAGCAAGGAATATAGGCCTATTTTATTAAATTATAACGTTTTCTCTATTGAGCGTGAGGGTTGTCACTCTTAGAGGTTTTAAAATTATAATTTTTATTTACTGTCAATATAATGAAGATTGTCGTTTTCAAATTTTAAAAAATGTCGGTAGAACACGTGAATTACGTATACCTACGCGATCGGAAAAGACGAGACCCCTCTTACTGTCTTTACCCTATTTGCTTGTAAAGCTTATATTTTAAACTATGATTTGAGGCTAATTCATTTATATGACCTTTTTATCATGATATTTGAGTTTACCATTGTGGTTAACACAAACGTTATCAACCCTAAAAATCGTGTGGTCGTAAACGGCATGCGCCGGCGCGGTCTATGTCGCAACCGTTGCAAAACTGTAGCAGTTCTGTCGTTATGGTCAACCATTATGTACTTTACCTCACGGGGTTCAGTCTTATTAATGACATCCTTGATTTGGACACATTGTCAATCGCTGTACAATATCCTTTATAGAGGAGTATAAATCTTGTTTCATTTATGGACCCATGATGATTAGTTTTCTTTAATCCAATTAGAATATAGCCTTGTTATCTTAAACGTAGCAAATCTTGACATTTGAATTGTTTTAAATGGTAGCTCATCTTTAGGAGAGTCGTAGATACGGCGTGGTTTTCTTCATGAAAGGTTTAAAATATTTTTCTGCAACAATGCGTGATACAGCTCTATTGTCACCTATGACATGCAAACAGACACCATCAGATTAGTTGCATAGATTGCAGCTTTGTGAACAATTGCGGCCTCCTGCATGCAGGGCATTTAAAAAGTGACAAGGTACGTGTTGCGAGCAGCGGTCAGTGGGACACCACTCCTAATAGATAGTGACATGAGTGTCGTGAGTGCACGACCATAGTTCCTGACCACGTGTAAGTACACTCACGAGCAAGTCGCATAAACCCCATGCTCTTGTATCAGCTGATCTGACACTGATGTATTGTCACTTCAGTAAGGGCTTGCCATTACATTAGCCACTGCATTCTTATCAGCTATCAAAACTATTGTGATATATTTCAGCAAACTGATAATCTAGACTATATTTGAGTGTCTCATAATGAGTTTATATATCCTGATTATTATCAATGCAGAATTTGCTGTCAGTTATATGTATTAAACACCTAATTAATATACAAGATATGTTTCAATAAAAAAAAATATGCTCGTTACGTGTCCTACTTAATTGGTAAGGCAAACCTATTCCGAGTTAGTTTACCATCTGATGTGTATTTCGGTTACGGCGGCTAATCTCACCGCGGATTACCCATCTGTGCAGGAGATATTATAGTGCACAAGTATGTGCGCAAACACAGGTGCACGCTATATTCCCTCACACTCATAGTTCGATGGGACGGCAATCCGACACGACCGGAGTGAGATGGCGTAAACTCTACAACCTGCTTCAGAAATATACATACTTAAATGACGTTTCCTCTTGTCCACAGAGAACCTAGCGCCATCGGAGTTGAAGAAGCTTAGAAACAAACAAAGGAAAGCGCAGCGTAAAGCAGAACAAGAGAGTGCTTTGGCGGCCCAAGTACAGGTACCTATCATTTATAGACCTTGAACTTATTTTCGACGTGAAGAATTTCTTTAAAATGCGAAAGTGACTTTAATGTTCGTTTTTTTAGCAGAACTACCTGGATTACCTGAAATAAAACAGTTTTAGAGATTCAGATTATTAAAGCTGCGTTTAAAGTTATTAGATATGATTGAAAGGTGGAGAATGCCATTAGACATTTTTATTCTGTCAAATGAGCTATCCCTCTGAGATTAGAGAGCAGACCATCTATGGAACCGCCCGTCGCAGTAACTCGTTAAATATTTTTTTGTCATACTTACATAGTTAAGACTTCATCACGAGGTAGACAATAGTGGCATTCCAATCTAGTTTTTAAAGACCTGTTTGGAATGTTCATTTCAGGTTAAACGCGAGCAGCATCACAAAGCGCGCCAGCAACAGGAGCAGGGAGACCCTGAGGCGCCGCAGCTGGATGAACTGGTACCTGATAAATTGGCGAGGGTATGTTAATAATTTATTTTTGCTGTTACTACTGTTTGCTGGCTTTGCGTAAACGGTCCACCGAAAATAGGCATCGGAGGCCAACGAAAAGCTGATTACATGCTTTTTCATGAGTCATTTCAGCTGTTGCATACAACCTGTTGTATTTATGTGATTCCAACTGCAAAGTTAACGATGTCTTGCGGTATACCCTGCAGTTTCTTCTTTATAAGAATTTTGACTTTTATAAGCTTTCGAAGCCTAAACTTCTCGGTGCTCGTTGCAACGAGCCTTGTTGGTCGCAAGCGCTTCTGTGGAACAGGGTACGATCCCCGGGTCGGGCAAAGTGTTATTGGGTTTTTCCATCTGTAATTTCTCAGTAACGCCCGGAGGCTTGATTAGTGCCCGGTTAATTGCAATAGGCTTGCTCCACAGACATAGACATCACACTGGACTTAAAAACTGTAGTATGAGTTCAGCTCGGCCTAATGCATCATGTTGACGCCAAGCGCATTCTAAAAGCTCTATAACACTACACTGTAGTGAATGTCGACAGTTGTGTGTGAATGGTACCTGAGCTCTTGATTTCTTCCTATTTACTTCAAATATTAGATGCAAAGTGTTATGAGCCCTATATGATACTATATTAAAGTTGAATATTTATTAGTTTCTTACCTAAAGGAAATGACCTTAATTTCTGTACCGTAAGTACATGCTTACCATTGGCACAAACAGTAATATGATTAATTTCTAATTAATTGTCAGAGCCCTATCACGACCTTATTTCCTTCAGGAAATTGGAAAATAGATTGCTTATTAGGTAGTTATAGGTTACATGACTGCCTTGTGACCATGAATATTAAAGTAATTTAGACTAAATTCGAATTAAAGGTGGATATATATTTCATAACAGAACATTGCGTCACAAACATAACGATGGCTTTATATTTACATGCAGCCTATATTACAAAAATTGTGTAGCGTAATACAAATCTAGTTGTGACTTAACAAACTTCCTGCCAGCCGGAACCGGACCACATAAAAATATATCATTGACTTATAATATTGATCTTATCATCAAATAGTTTAATGTTTTTTATTAGCGACAATCAATCAGCTATAAATAAACTACCTATGCGCTGAACAATGCGTTATGTCACTGGTTCGCCTGCGGGCAATAGCGAAGTAATGTATGCGCGAATGTGTGAGCTAATGTTACTCACGATTTGTATCACCTTGAGTTACCTGTACGTATTAAGTTATGTGTACATTATTTTTTATTATGTGTTAATACGCGTTGTATTATCTTTCAAGATATGCAATTTTTGGAATGATAAATTATGCTAGTCTGGTGCTCTGTAATTTGGGTTTGTTTTGGTCTCTCAAAATTTAATTTTATTCTATGAAAAAAATTAAAAGCAGCGATAGCCCATAAGTTCAGAGCTTCTAATAACTCCAAATTGAAGTAACCTTAAAAAAATGTATACTTTGCTAGATGGTTTCAAATGGTAAAGAAAAGTATCTACTGATTTGCAGATCCCCTAATAGCTAAAAAAAGTATGTTCAGTATAAGTGTAGAAAACAAAAGGTGACAGATAAAAAACTCTGATATAGAGGGTAGTTCGGTTCTGAGGAATCATTTTGTATTCGGAAAAGATACCCAGGATTACGATTAGTGGGAAAGTTATGACAACTTCGCAGCTATTCAGACGTGAGCATTCTTCCTACCGCCTTTGGTAGGAGCCGCAAAAAATTACCATAGCCACAGTACTTCATACAAGTAGCGATGGAATCCTGCACGGTATTTATGTCTACCCATAGCGTTAGCGAAACGCTCAGCTCTAAATAGGCCGTATGAGATTGTGATACTTAGAGGAAGAGAGTAATAATTAAAAGTAATGTTCATTATTCCAGGTAGACGACCCGTTAGAACAAGCGATCAAGTTCTTGCTGCCACTGCGGACGCTCGCGGCGGACAGGATAGACACTCACCTAATGGCCTTCGAAATATACTATAGAAAAGGTTAGTGTTGTTTCCGCTCCAATCACACATGTTAACCTTTGACATTGCATTAGCTCTGAGGAAGTTATGATAAAGACTCTCCAATCAGTTCCGGGCTCAAGGAATTGATTTGATAGCATAAGAAGTTTGTATTTGTTATTTGACCTCTGCTTTTGTTGATTCCTAAATGTTTACCTTGCCAGCTCCTCATTGTTGATCTTTGTAACGTTTTGAAAGCAGGTTCTCAATCAGCGGTGGTGTACCTGCATATTTATTCGATATTGCTATTGTAAATGGATTGTAAGTGGAAATAGAATGGAAACTGTTCTAACCATATTTTTATATCTATTGATCGTCTGTTCTCATAAACTAGAAAATTGATTTGCTACTGATTCATTTTAAATTAATATTAACGGGATGTCGCTGTTGCGTAATCGTCAAATTAGTACTAATTCATTCAATTAAATTCAATTCTTAAATTTCTTTCTTTGATCAGACTTGTATCAATGTACGTTTTATGAATTCCAACCATCGCTCTCCTCCACCATTATAGAGGGAAGTGAGCGACCCAAGATGTTGGAGAATGGTTCTAGATATATCTCGTGTTCCGTCTTCCAGTTGTCTAATCAGCTTGTGTAATGTTCCAGAGCGGCCGTTGCTGATGCTGCAGAGCATCAAGCGTGCGTGGCGGCTGGACAGTGAGCACCATCACCTGCACGACTGCCTGGTGCGCTTCCAGGACTGGCTGCAGAGAGCACGCGAGCTTCACCCCAGCGTCGCTGCCGTTATATCAGCAGAGGCACAGCCCGTGAGTATATATAACGAAACTGTGTGTAAGAATGAGTTTATAAGGGGAAGTCTGAAGGTGTAGCACCAGTGATTGAGAAGTTGAAGAATAAACATTAGTCGTGGTATGGACATGTTATCCGGAGGGTTTAGGATAATGTTGCCAAAAAAGTTTTGTTTATGAATGTGGATGGTTACAAGGGGAAAGGAAGGTATTCATAGGTATATGAAACGATGGATGGATTGTGTGAAAGATGATATGGCTAGATAGGGAGTGAATACAGAAATGACGGCTAATGGAGAGAAATGGAAGAGAAGAACACATTGCGCCGACCCCAAATAACATGGGATAAGGGCAGGAAAATGATGGCTGTGTGTAAGTGCATGGTGTTATACTTGGTGAAGGCAACTAGGGCGTAATGCAGACAGATCAGGCTGACGTCCCAGCGAATACTGGACTGCATTTAATTGAGATAATTTCTTCAAGTCAAATATAACTTCATGTGATTAGACTTATTACAAAGAACTTTCAAATCGTCAGAAGGACATAAAAAATTACACTGTACAGGATTATAAATGTTACCAACAGGTTCGGAAGGTTGCTTTTGTTATACGTACCAGTACTGGTCGGGATTCAGACGTTACTGACTGGTTTAGATAAAATGTTCACTCGATCATAAACCAACAGGTTGAACAGGGTAAACGACTAGTAGTAAACAGGTTTGAGAATAATCAGGAGCGGTAGTAGAACAAAAAGTTGTAATCAGAAATCTCGGGAAAACCTACAATAGTATTATGCCCGAGCACGTCCCCGGGGCTACAATACCGCATGAGGTACCCAAAACCGCTACTGACCGCCTGCAAGCTTGTCAGCCCTCATTCAGTCGTCTCATGCGACACGCGTTACTATTGTCAAATTCTTGCGCCTTGGCTATATAATAGGGCAGACTCGGGCAACCGGGACTAGAGCTCCGGGGCCTTAAAAATATAATAATAGATACTCCGAAAAAAATCCATTTTTTTTTAGAAAAAATAAAACTATTGGCCCGAGGCCTCCAGACCTTGATACTGCAATTGGGATATTACAGATGGAAAAACCCAATAACAATTTGCCCAACTTCAATCGAACTCCGAACCTACAACCACTAGCCCAACGTCACAGGATTTAAACAATGCTTTTTTTTGGCTTGTTGTTTTGAAGATGTGTGTGGTATTTAGATGGTGCGCGGTCGCAGTGCAGTGCAGATAGCGGAGCAGTTCGTAGCGCGAGGCGAGGCGGGGCAGGCCGCCGCCCTGTGGGGCGCCCGGGCGCTGCGCCGCGTGCTGCCCGCCAGGGAGGCTGAGGCGCGCCAGAGGGCCACTTCACTGGACTTCAAAGACCTCTCCATACAGGTAACATCGCCCTATACACATGAGAGACAATGCAAGGGAGGTCCCTCGTACGAGTAAGCTCGCAATGTACACAAGTGTAAGTAACTTCGCTATGCACATGTGGGGTAGTGAGTGATCATGCTCATCCCCAGCACAGAAACGATATTTCAGCCAGGCGGGTGTCGTGGGTACCGGCTCTAACTGTTCTAGTTGGAAACTTGTATATATACTGCAAAACGCTTTAGACAACCCAAAAGGGGCTTTTATTTAGTAACTTTTTTGACCTTATTTGTTTATTAGTCAACTCGTTTCGATGATAGTATGAGACCAACACACAGATGATAGAAACGCCGTATACGCCGATACTTAAAATAAATATGATTAACCTCCGAGTAATAGAGTACAATTATCTAAACCTCACGTATACCTATTATCAAATTTTATTTTGTATTATATTGATTATTTCATATGATTTATATATTTCGATGATATGTACATGATGCCTGGCTGAGTTTCTTGCCGGTTCTTCTCAGAAGGCTAGTTTCCGAACCGGTGGTAAATTCTCGACTTTCATAAGTGCCTTACCAGGGCCTAAACTGAATAAATATTTTTCATTTTCATTTTCACCTTTCAATTCCAGGGTTGTGTGGACGTGCTAGAAAGTCTCCGAGAAGGGGACTTCGGTTCGTGCGAGAAAGAAACAGAGCAATACATTGAGGCGTGTCGCGAGAAGTTCCCGTACGCTCTCGCCTTCAAGCCGCCGTCCGAGGAGACCGACCTCCCGGATGACTCCGCACTCATGCCCAAAGAGATGGCCGTCAACTACTGAACTACCACTCATACACACGGACTTGAACCAAAATGCACACAACACAAGTATACCTGACGTCACGAGCTTTGAGCGCTGGCCTTGAGTAGTAATTTAGGTCTTGTATGGACTGGAGGCCTTTGCCTAGCAGTTGGATACAACAGGCTCTTAATAATAATAATAAAAATAATTGTATAGAGTGACGCGAACAAATACATGCGTGTTCTTCCCTCTATTTTCAGCGCTCAAAACCCGTGTCGGCACCTGTAACGTGGCAATACAAATCGAAGTGTCGGTTACGAGTAAGCTCGTCATTTGGATTCGATGTTATTCCGTTGAATTATGTTTTAAATATTTTTGGGTGCGTAAATAATTTGGCGGTTACTTACAAGTTTTGTTTTCTAAATTTAAGTTTTTTTTAAGTAGTGGACGATTGTTCGAATTGTTTCACATTATTAATCGACGGAATAACAAAAGGCAATTTTAATTCAAATATATCTTTGAATGAAGCACTTATTTATAATCGAATTTTACATTATTATACTAATGCTAGAAATGTAATAGAAATTGTTGGTTTTGGTCGGAGCGAGTACTCATATCAGGTTATATATGTCACAAAGACTTGATTGGTTTTAATAATGTTATTGTGTAAGATATTTCTCCACTACTCGACTTTCATACTAAGTTTTTTTATCCTGATAATAAATTGAGATATCAATTTTACATGTCATTCTCAGATCGTAATAATCGTTTTTTTTTGTACTATACTCGTGCCAAAGACTATGCCCGCAAAGCAATAAGGGGGATTGGGGAACCAGCCTCTATCACGAGTTTGCCACCGATTTCCTACTCCATACTATCTGCCGAATTTATGTATGAGAAATTGTACAGCGCCATCTAGCGGTGACGTGAAGAACTAAAATATCTCATACAAATATTGTGTGACGCTAGCGAGTAAAGATTACGAAAACGGTGTTTGCACCGTGATACACAGGACGCCACATGTTCTTTGTCCCATTACAAAATTTTATCAGTCAAGGTTAATACTATACAAAGGTCACGGAATACTAAAGATCCAAATAAAATACTTCCAGTGAATGACATAACAGAGTGCCTAGTGCGAGTTTTTCACTGCCACTGTCACAAGTCACCGCGTCAAAGTTAACACAGATTTATATGGGATGGAAACCGCGCCTCTGACGGCCTAAAGATGACACTATTGTGAGCCCATACTAATCGGCGTTTACGTCGACGCGGTGACTTATGACGGCGATTTTAAGAAAACTCACACTAGGCACTTAGGGCGCCCTTTGTTTAAACTACTCCTACGTCTATACGTGCCCCGCTTCCTAGTCTTCGATACGAGTATAATGGCTCAGTTACATAGATAAAGGATTTTATTACTAGGCAATAAACTTAAATTTTACATGATTCTTAGTAATAGTATAGACTGATAAATGCCAGGAATCGTAGCTGGACTAGTAGCGTTACAACCAAGTGTACACAATAGTGTTTGAAACTCTATCAGATTAATGTACCCTATGACAGTTTTATCCCTTTTTCATAAAGTGGCAATTTATGGATTTACGCTGTAGGTACTCACAGTTTAAGAAACATTAATAAATTGTATGGCACCCTTGCCGAAGCCGTAACGATATATTGTAGTTTGATCGTCAAATAGTGGTGAAATAATTAAAAAATGAAACAACATGTCAATTTATCAGTTATTGTGCCGTTCAATGGTTGGTTGCTGTGATGCTCTGAATATTACCGCGTGTTTGGTATAGCATATATTGGATTGTGCATTGTTCGATACATTTAGAGTTTGACTGCTGCGGTTTTGACAACTTTTTATACGTAGTGTAATTAGCATGTGCTTGTCCATTGATAAAGTGCCTAGCCTGGGTTTTATAATAAGCAATAGTTTGATATTTAATTTTTTTCCCCTTATTCAATCCACCTACAGCTTATTGGGTTTAGAATGGTTGGTTTGAATCGTTTCATTGGCGTACTATATTTTGCTGTGTTCGACTGCCTGAAAGTGACAGATAACACGTCAACGTCAAACATCTGTCAATTAGGTTGTCGAACCTTGAAATATAGACCAATGGTACGTTTGGTTGCAGATCTTAGTTTGCAATAAATTTGGAGTGTGGAAAACATGTTCCTTTTTTTAGTTTTTAAGCTTTTTCTCACTGTGAAGTTATTTATCCTATTTTGTTTTGAGACTTCCGAATGATATTTTTATAATTATAAAATTTAACCACACAGCTTTCATTGTTTTGCAAAAACACCTTGACGCATTCTGTGTATTTAGCATGTTTTACCAACAGTACTTACCTAATAAAATGGTGAGGTGTTATATTCACGTATTGTTTGTTGGGGGAAGATGTGAAAGCAATACAAATGGAATGGTTATATCAATGGCGAGTGCTTCTGTTAGTGTCTTATGTAACGGTAACTATATGGTCTAGTCCTGTGATCCGTGCGCCATTCGTCAATGGCCATTCTACAGCAATATGTACAATAAAATCATTAAAATTAGTATAATATTGGTCATAAGCGTTTTCGTCTAAATCTCTGTAATCTCGTATGTTTCGGAATAAACGTTCACAGTGTGTGGCCTCAAGTGTTCATTGTTTAACAGAATTTAATTAGGATAAACTTGATGTTTTCAAATGAAATGACTGTGTAAAGAAAATAATAATAAATAATATCGTGTAGCAAATTTGTAAACATAACGCAATACTTGACAGAACTGAGGTACGCTTTTGTAAATAATTCTTATGTTTAAGTTTGTACTTGTACAATATCGTTACGAGTCGTCGACTTCTAAATTGCGGCGGGCGCTAGAATACATTATGTAAACGTTCTTATATAAAACATGGACTCAAATATAATGGTTAGTTTTGTTGGTTCCCTTTGTTTTGTAGATATCTGTAAAGTTTGGACAATAATTATATAGTTGAATACTCCCAAATTGAAATGATTGCACCTAGTTGTGTTCTAACACATACTTCTACTAACATCCGGGTTTGTTTGCACTGGACATGTCGAATATTTGTCATACACCCATTAACAATTCCTGTTATTAACTCCATAGCACTTTTTGTATGTTTGACTTAGATTTAGACCATTTGAATTAAACAATATAATATCATGGTGATTTTCAATATTAGATATAATATATGCCTTGAATTGCTCAAATTGATGTTCAAAATAATGGATTGGTCTTCTCAGTTGTACATTGTTCAGTGCATGAAACTCCCTATTTATAAATTTGCACATAATTGAGTTACTTAGGTACTGCCATGTTGGTTTTATTGTATTCAAGTTATGTTAGCCGAGTATGACGGCGTCATCTTGTACATAAAGTAATAAAATTAATTTTACAAAATTTAAATTTATTTCTGTTTTATTTAAAGTTGATAACTTAGTCATATATAATTAATATCACATTATTCTATGTATATACAGCACAATCGGTATATTTGAACTAGATTGAAGCATAATCAAAGGTCAGTTTGTAGGTGTCATTTGGATGGACTCATAGCGTCCCAGTCTACCTCGGCGAGGTTTATCTCAATTTTCTTATTTTTTGGTATAAATTGCCTGAAAAATATATGAAATATTTAATTAATATATTATTGGATTTCTACTCAAAATTTAAAAGGGATAATTTCAAAGTTTTTGGAAGCCTTTTGTAACAAATTGTGATCTAAAATATGAATTGCACATTAATATTTAATTTCCAATATTATTTATTTCAGAATCTTTGAAAAATTATGTTATTTTAGAGCATATTAGAACACATTTATCATTGAAATCTAATACTCATGGTGGAATCAAGGGTCGGGAGTAGCCTCAACAAATAGTGGTCTTCGTGTAATACTTACCAGTATTTGACTTTTGCGGCATCAAACATCCTCTTGGATGCAATGTATGTGGGTTTGTGAGCATTCTTGTCAGAAAGATAGACAATCTCCGTGATGCCTGACTGTATAATCATCTTTGCACACTCATTGCAAGGGAACAGACCTACATATATTGTGCAACCTTTCACATCTACTGAGTTTTTGTTGACAATTGCATTCATTTCTGCATGACACACTGGAAAAAGGTAAGTACACTAATTATATATGTTCAAGCCTGTATTCCTCGATAGGGTGGACAGACGTGTGTAATATCAACACCCACTTCTCACCAAAGATGATTGAGTGCCAGTGTGACAGATGATGAGTCCATCGCCATCCCAGGCACTATACACTCTTTCTTTGAATCACTTCTCAGACATGCAGGTATCCTCACGATGTTTTCCTTCACTGTAAAGCTTGTGATGTGAAATTACTGCACTGTTTTTTTAATACAACACAGTTTTATTTTAGTAATACTTTAGATATATAACCCAAGAAGCTTGTGGCACGATCAGCGAAAATACAACTTAATATCTTTGCCAATTGTTGCAAGTCAGTTGGAGGCCTAATACATCATTGGGGTCGGCACTTGATTCAACCCTGATCACCTGATTTGTATATGAATTCTATGTTTTGAATGTTTTTATACTAAAAACTAAATTTGAAGAAAGAAGTTTAAGGTTGATTGATTGTAAGGCTGAGACCTTACAGTACTCACCATAGAGAAACTTGCTATCTAAAGGTGAAGGAGTATTCTTTCCCCAAGGAAACTCATCATCACTACATCCAACTGGCATTCCATTATATCTGAAAATATACATGTATACAGATAAATACAACTGATATGTCTATTTGTAATTTCAAATTAGCAACAGCTTTTCACTAAATGCTAAGAAAATATATCGTCACCGGAAAAGCAAAACTACTAAAGCGCCATTTTGGCCAATATGAGTTATATATATCGTTGAACTGGATTTTTTTTTCTGCTTCGATTGGTGTAGGTTTCATAAAGATCGAAGCCAATTTTTGGCGCTTCAGCACCTAAAAAATATGTGATTTTTCATATTTTCCACTCAACGAAAAATCCTTACGTAATACAAATCCTAACCTTTTTTTTTAATTTGTCAGTTAAGTAATTTTTTTCACTGTCATTATCCACTTTTTCCTCATTCAGCAAGTCAAAATACTGTAGTTTGTATCATTATAGTCACTTCAGTATTTTTTGCTGGTTGCAAACATACCTGGATTGGGTTGATAAGTAAATTTGCTTTATGCAGGTATTGATGAACATGGCGCTTTAGTTTATTCTGTCTACGCACTTTTCTGAGGGGAGACGTGTAGTATTTTTACTTTACGGATCTATGTATTTAAGTGTCTTTTAAGAAGTGTTGCATTCATGAAATCGACGAATAAGTATGGTAAGCATGGTAAATTTAACTCGAAAATGGCCCTATGGTTCGTTTAGTATTAAAAAATGTCATAAAATATTACGTTTAGTCTTTTGGAATTAAGTTTTGTTATGATTACTAGTAGATAAGTATTTAGTATTTTGTGCGAGAGTTATCACTGGCACACTAGGTTAGTAAAAAGATCTACAAAATATTTCTTCAAATTGCCTATTAATTTTGGGTGTCAATCTAGTTTCAATCAATTTCTACTGAAAATAATGAATATCATAATAACTAATAAAAAATATCATAATGAATAACATAATCCATGGGCTGGTAATATAATTAAATGAGGTTATCATTAACTTTTTGAAAAAACCTATTAAAAACCTAGCTATTATACCATGATTTCTTAAATGAATAATATTCTTTTATCATCTAAGCTACCGAGATAAGACTAAAATTTATTCATAATTATCTCGTACCCTTCCTCGATATCATGTGTGGACGGTGAAATATTTCTTCTCTTACATTTCTCTATAGGTAATCATCTCTGTATTGACTCACTATCTACGCATATCGTATATCTCACAATCGATCAATTATATTAGGTCTTCCTCTACCATTATGACTATACAAATTCATACACGAAACTGTTTCACATCATTGTCTTCATCGGTTCGTATACCATGGCGTGTCCATAGCAAAAGCTTATTCTTCAACTTAATTACTGGTGCTACATAAAAACATTCCCTTTTAAATTAATCCTAATTGTCATTCTAGTTATGCCACACATCCATTATCTCAATTGATTGTTAGTTCCTTTCACCCCTTCACTTCGTAGCTCTATTTTCAGGTCCATACATATACCAGCAGGGATTATAATTGACTTGCATATTATCTCCTACAGTTTATGGAGGAAGAGGTAGTCCAATATTGTCCCCGTGAACTGCTGCTGTTTCGTCCATCATCAGCCGCAAAGCCAGTTTAAGCAGACTGGTTATCGTACATCGCCCGAATTTATCTTCGCAGGACTGGACATACCACCAACTCCACCTATCACTTTTCCCCAAATACATACATAAGCCCACGTACTCCGAATTCGACCTTTGTGTAAAAGATTGTTAAACTAATCATGCTAGCTCTTCCTTAGACACCCTCTACGGACACTTCCACTCACATTCGCTCTATAAATTTATTTCGACAATCGCCTTTCACTCATCCATTCGATGTCCATACCATCTCAAAATACTTCTTTCAATTCTGGTCACCACATCATACTTCAACTTGTAACTGTCTCTTATTACAGTATTTTTAATTCGATCTACTATGGTAACTACCACCACGCATACTACCCAAATGTTCATACTAATAGGACACGAGCTTTATTATTCCATAATAATTAGCGTCTAGCACATCAGCTTTGTTGTGAAAGATGGGTACGAGCATTGGCATGCACCATTCATTGGAGATCACCTCTTCATACATAGCTAGCGCAGCTTATTAAGAAATAGGGTGAGCATTCATACTTTTTTTAACAACTTTCATCTCCTCTCTTTTCCATCCTTTATTCTACCTTTCGGCAAATCATACCCGTATTCACTAGTTTACCATTCGATATATCGTTCCACTCACTAGCATCATTCAAAGACGTTTTATAGTATACTATAACAGAAGATGGCTGCATCTTTCATACATATTACATGCTTAAGATATTTTGCATCTACCTCACTGAGTTTTTTAAAACGGCATAGTCTATTTTCGCTCCAGATCCATCATGTGAATATGCTAGATTATGGACCCTTTATTCATAATAAAATTTTTGTTTCTTCTGGCGAAGAAGTTGTCAATTTGTTGGAAATCATGGTAACTTTTACAGCAGATAATAGTGACTATGAGTTTCCCCAATCTTCGAGTCCAGATGTACCACAATCTTCAAGTATTTACTCTCTTCACAATTCTAATTTATTCTTTCAACTTCACCATTTAAATTTCTTCTCCTGTCATCAATTCCAGCTTTAAGAGGAAACATGCCTTCATACTTTCATTACATTCATGTCAACTGTCAAATATTATTGTAGCAAAAATTATCCTATCACTCATAATTTTCCCATACATCATTCATTATTCAATTTACTATCAAACACATACATGCCATTTGGTTTGCATTGACTTCCAATGTGATAGGGCTTGTAGCCTTTATCAATAGCTCTAGCTTTTGAACCCTTGAATTTCATCTTCTCAAGATATACCACATTTGTAAGTCTTAGTTTCAGTACATCAGCTAACTCTAGTCTTCTTCTAGTCATGGCCTATATGGTCTAACTTATACACATCATCATTTACGACTGGTCTTCTCCCTAGCGTCAGCTAACCATTGGAAAAAAATATTGCAAAATAATTATTTAAGCACTTAACTATTTTATTGAAAAATATTAAAACTGGGTAAGTAATAACAAGCAAAGCATAAATTGAAGTTCGAATTAAAAACATTACTCAAAAAGACTTGTTATTCCTATGAATTTAGTATGCAGCTAGTACATTGTTAGTTTTTACACTTTAGTATGACGGTTAAGAAAAAAAAGATTAATTTTTGATCCTTTATCTGTTACTTATGGCGTTTTGGCATAACAATGATACCATCTAATTGTGCTTTACATCATTTTTCCAATCGGTCTTGACACATTTTATGGTGTTTAAGTGATATTTACTGAGTGTATAATCTATTCAAAATGCGGGTTAGTACTTTTTCTTAACAAACATTTCGAGAAATGTGGTTTGTCAGTTCTTTTCGTTCACTGCACTTAAACATTATTACGGAGATAAGTAATTTCTGCTTACGAACTATACAGAGCATAAGTACTAAAGCGACAGCTATGATGAAGCAGCAGACGATATGATGATATCGTCACCGGAAAGGCTATAATACTAAAGCGCCAAATGGCCATTTTACAGTAGAGCGATTTAAAGTTTTTTTTTTTACAAAAAAATTCATAACTCTTTTCTTATAATTCCAATCGAAAAACAGTAAAGGAAAACAAATATCGTGAATTTATTATCTATGTACTGAAATAAAGATTTTCAGCATATTTCCTGTAATTCAGGAGATAGCTGTCGCTTTAGTACTTATGCTCTGTATAGTTCGTAAGCAGAAATTACTTATCTCCGTAATAATGTTTAAGTGCAGTGAACGAAAAGAACTGACAAACCACATTTCTCGAAATGTTTGTTAAGAAAAAGTACTAACCCGCATTTTGAATAGATTATACACTCAGTAAATATCACTTAAACACCATAAAATGTGTCAAGACCGATTGGAAAAATGATGTAAAGCACAATTAGATGGTATCATTGTTATGCCAAAACGCCATAAGTAACAGATAAAGGATCAAAAATTAATCTTTTTTTTCTTAACCGTCATACTAAAGTGTAAAAACTAACAATGTACTAGCTGCATACTAAATTCATAGGAATAACAAGTCTTTTTGAGTAATGTTTTTAATTCGAACTTCAATTTATGCTTTGCTTGTTATTACTTACCCAGTTTTAATATTTTTCAATAAAATAGTTAAGTGCTTAAATAATTATTTTGCAATATTTTTTTCCAATGGTTAGCTGACGCTAGGGAGAAGACCAGTCGTAAATGATGATGTGTATAAGTTAGACCATATAGGCCATGACTAGAAGAAGACTAGAGTTAGCTGATGTACTGAAACTAAGACTTACAAATGTGGTATATCTTGAGAAGATGAAATTCAAGGGTTCAAAAGCTAGAGCTATTGATAAAGGCTACAAGCCCTATCACATTGGAAGTCAATGCAAACCAAATGGCATGTATGTGTTTGATAGTAAATTGAATAATGAATGATGTATGGGAAAATTATGAGTGATAGGATAATTTTTGCTACAATAATATTTGACAGTTGACATGAATGTAATGAAAGTATGAAGGCATGTTTCCTCTTAAAGCTGGAATTGATGACAGGAGAAGAAATTTAAATGGTGAAGTTGAAAGAATAAATTAGAATTGTGAAGAGAGTAAATACTTGAAGATTGTGGTACATCTGGACTCGAAGATTGGGGAAACTCATAGTCACTATTATCTGCTGTAAAAGTTACCATGATTTCCAACAAATTGACAACTTCTTCGCCAGAAGAAACAAAAATTTTATTATGAATAAAGGGTCCATAATCTAGCATATTCACATGATGGATCTGGAGCGAAAATAGACTATGCCGTTTTAAAAAACTCAGTGAGGTAGATGCAAAATATCTTAAGCATGTAATATGTATGAAAGATGCAGCCATCTTCTGTTATAGTATACTATAAAACGTCTTTGAATGATGCTAGTGAGTGGAACGATATATCGAATGGTAAACTAGTGAATACGGGTATGATTTGCCGAAAGGTAGAATAAAGGATGGAAAAGAGAGGAGATGAAAGTTGTTAAAAAAAGTATGAATGCTCACCCTATTTCTTAATAAGCTGCGCTAGCTATGTATGAAGAGGTGATCTCCAATGAATGGTGCATGCCAATGCTCGTACCCATCTTTCACAACAAAGCTGATGTGCTAGACGCTAATTATTATGGAATAATAAAGCTCGTGTCCTATTAGTATGAACATTTGGGTAGTATGCGTGGTGGTAGTTACCATAGTAGATCGAATTAAAAATACTGTAATAAGAGACAGTTACAAGTTGAAGTATGATGTGGTGACCAGAATTGAAAGAAGTATTTTGAGATGGTATGGACATCGAATGGATGAGTGAAAGGCGATTGTCGAAATAAATTTATAGAGCGAATGTGAGTGGAAGTGTCCGTAGAGGGTGTCTAAGGAAGAGCTAGCATGATTAGTTTAACAATCTTTTACACAAAGGTCGAATTCGGAGTACGTGGGCTTATGTATGTATTTGGGGAAAAGTGATAGGTGGAGTTGGTGGTATGTCCAGTCCTGCGAAGATAAATTCGGGCGATGTACGATAACCAGTCTGCTTAAACTGGCTTTGCGGCTGATGATGGACGAAACAGCAGCAGTTCACGGGGACAATATTGGACTACCTCTTCCTCCATAAACTGTAGGAGATAATATGCAAGTCAATTATAATCCCTGCTGGTATATGTATGGACCTGAAAATAGAGCTACGAAGTGAAGGGGTGAAAGGAACTAACAATCAATTGAGATAATGGATGTGTGGCATAACTAGAATGACAATTAGGATTAATTTAAAAGGGAATGTTTTTATGTAGCACCAGTAATTAAGTTGAAGAATAAGCTTTTGCTATGGACACGCCATGGTATACGAACCGATGAAGACAATGATGTGAAACAGTTTCGTGTATGAATTTGTATAGTCATAATGGTAGAGGAAGACCTAATATAATTGATCGATTGTGAGATATACGATATGCGTAGATAGTGAGTCAATACAGAGATGATTACCTATAGAGAAATGTAAGAGAAGAAATATTTCACCGTCCACACATGATATCGAGGAAGGGTACGAGATAATTATGAATAAATTTTAGTCTTATCTCGGTAGCTTAGATGATAAAAGAATATTATTCATTTAAGAAATCATGGTATAATAGCTAGGTTTTTAATAGGTTTTTTCAAAAAGTTAATGATAACCTCATTTAATTATATTACCAGCCCATGGATTATGTTATTCATTATGATATTTTTTATTAGTTATTATGATATTCATTATTTTCAGTAGAAATTGATTGAAACTAGATTGACACCCAAAATTAATAGGCAATTTGAAGAAATATTTTGTAGATCTTTTTACTAACCTAGTGTGCCAGTGATAACTCTCGCACAAAATACTAAATACTTATCTACTAGTAATCATAACAAAACTTAATTCCAAAAGACTAAACGTAATATTTTATGACATTTTTTAATACTAAACGAACCATAGGGCCATTTTCGAGTTAAATTTACCATGCTTACCATACTTATTCGTCGATTTCATGAATGCAACACTTCTTAAAAGACACTTAAATACATAGATCCGTAAAGTAAAAATACTAATCACGTCTCCCCTCAGAAAAGTGCGTAGACAGAATAAACTAAAGCGCCATGTTCATCAATACCTGCATAAAGCAAATTTACTTATCAACCCAATCCAGGTATGTTTGCAACCAGCAAAAAATACTGAAGTGACTATAATGATACAAACTACAGTATTTTGACTTGCTGAATGAGGAAAAAGTGGATAATGACAGTGAAAAAAATTACTTAACTGACAAATTAAAAAAAAAGGTTAGGATTTGTATTACGTAAGGATTTTTCGTTGAGTGGAAAATATGAAAAATCACATATTTTTTAGGTGCTGAAGCGCCAAAAATTGGCTTCGATCTTTATGAAACCTACACCAATCGAAGCAGAAAAAAAAATCCAGTTCAACGATATATATAACTCATATTGGCCAAAATGGCGCTTTAGTAGTTTTGCTTTTCCGGTGACGATATATTTATTCAAATAAATCATTTGGATAAATTATTGTTTGTACAATAATTCTTATGAGTACTGATTACATTATGAAACCATATCCTAATAATACTGATATTCTTTTTATGATACTGACTTCAAAAGGGATGCACATGGTTTTATTCCGAGCTTAGTCTAGTCTTTGCTCACACCATGTTTTGTAATTTGTGGGAATCAATTTGAGGAGTTTTATTAAGCTGACACTCACCCAATACCAACAATCTTATTATCAGCGTTGACAATGCAGGCTCCCACCTGATAGCTGGGGTCCTTGCTGCGCTTAGCGGCCAGGAATGCTGTGGCCATGAAGTACTCCCTCCAGTCCAGGTATCCTTCTCGTTTCTTTTGACTTCCATCACTGGAATGATAATTGGTTATTTTGAGATGGGAAAAATATCATCTATAGTTCTGTTAAAGAAGAGTTCTGAAAGTTACAGTCATGAGCCATCCACCCACTGGTTAGTTGGTTAGTTTAGAAATTAGGGAATTTATATTTTTGTATGTTTTTTTTACAACTGCATCCTTTAATGGCACCTCATTAGGTATGTTTTTTTCACCTTGTTTTTGTACTACTTATTTGATAAGTGATATATTGCATAAAGAACATGATTTATATTCATTCTGTGAGCTCATAATGTATCTTTACTTTAAATCATTTACTACTCAAAAATTGCAATAAATTTTATATTATAGAAAATAAGAACATACTATTATCCCAGAAAAGGTACAAGCTGTCATAAAAAAAATTGTATATTGGTTAACCCGTGGCAGCTTACCTGAGAGATAATTTCGATGTTTCTTCAGAAAGATCCATGTTCAACAAAACACTTTAAACTAAGATATTATGTGGCAGCAACGTAATATTCGAGAGTCACAGTCTACAGGTTGGACGAGTTATATTATGGTGATTTGTAACTACAATAAAGTTATTAAATATACACTTTGGCATGTCAAAGGTCGGAGTTCATTGTCAATAAGAGTATAAAGAATTCATTAATTTTTATGCACACTTATTAGGAAGTAAGGAGGCTCAATAAACAGTGGATTTTCATTTTAGGTATTGGCTATGAGCGGACGACGTGATTAAATTTCATCGCGCTCAATCGCCTTTCAAACAACGCGCGCGTTAAACTTCAAACCATTAACCAACATACACATACCTACGTCACACACAATCAAGGTAGGACTGCATAAAGAAAATTATTTAATAATATTATTACATCATTAATATATTATCAACGCGAAGAGTAATAATAAAAATTATAATAACCAAATTTAACCTAAAAACCCTAAAACGATATTTTAGTAAATAATGGTATTGCCAGTATTGAAATTTGTATTTGGTAATGTCATGCCAGTCAGTTTCAAAGTCAATTATACTAAGATCAAAGATTATACTGCCTCATCTTTAGTTTTACTTTACTTACATATCCTGTGTTTTTTTGTCAATTTAGAATGCTTGTAAAAACATATACAGTTCAAGGAATATATTATGTCGTAGCATCAAGATGTATTTCCAACACCTAGGCATACTATAGATAGGCACATAAGACATAGATCTTTTGTGCCTGTAAATGACTACATAGATCCTGCATGAAAAGTATGTGCGCAGAAGAAATGTTTCTACTTATTTATATATAATTTTGTTCCGTTCAAGATGTCTTCTATTCAAGTACAAAAACAGCAGTACCTATGTAATTAAGTCTCGACCGCGCTTCTAGAGCTGTAACGTTGAATTAAATTAGCCTACTAACTAATACTTATGTATCCAGTCATTCGTATTTTCTACTTACATCGACGTGTTACCGCAGCTACCCTTGAACCAGCAATTAGTAGGATAACCATACTTTTGTACTGATGAAACTGTTTTGTGTCATCACAGAAATACTTTCTAGGTAAATTAATTACCTTACAACTAAATACTATTCTAAATTTCAAATATTTATCGTCACGAATTATAACATTGGGCGAATTATTCAAATTGCTTACATTATGTAACATGCGATTAAAATCATGACGATGATTCACTTGCATGCAAATTAAGAAATTTCAATTCTATTTACATTAATTTATTTTGTATGAGTAATAAACACCACATTCCAGAAGAAATTACATACAAAAGTTTTTTTTAAATTCTGTGATAAGAACAAAGGACATCCGCAGGTACTAGAGCACTACGAAATAACCGGATCATAGTTATTAAAAATTATAATAATATAAGTTCTTGACACAAATTTTCATTGCCTAAGTCAGTGTCAAAAAATGTAGCATTGATGGTCACTGAATGAACCATCTACACTACACTGCTATGCACCACATTAGTCAAACTCGGTCTAGTTGACTACAGATCCACGGCCCAATAAGTATCTAATATTGTTGGATTTAGCACGAAATTTGAAAATATGTGATGTGGCAATACCAGTGCATAAGTGCGCGGCAAATTAAAAAAATATATTTCTAAAACTGTTTCGTAAAAACTGAGACTATCCTTGTGATATTGAAGTGCTGATTTTTTATGTTAAGTGATACTAGATATAAAATCAATAGTAAATTAGTACGTATAGTGTAAAAAAAATATATTTGGTGCCGACCCTGGCTTGATCACATAGCTCGAGTAGGTTTGTACTACTGTAAGAGTAGGTTATCTATGCAATATTTAGGTTATCTATGCATTAATAGGGTAGGAAGTTCATGGTCGGTAGTGTTCCAATTTCGATTCGAATATTTTTTTAGCCTGCAGTGAGGCCTAATATGTAGAAGTTGTCGTTGTGACGTTTGGGACGTGGGATGCATAGATATCATAGATATAGAAAAAAAATATCTCTGGGGGGATGGACTTGACCATAAACTACAGATCAAACAAAAATATAGACGTAGACAGTGACACTGAAACCATTTTTAATTTAAGAGGGGGAACCAAAAGGTACCCGACTGCACTGGGAGAGACAATCGGGTTATGTAGGATTTTTACCGCAAATAAACCTACTTGCCAGCCATCCTTCATACTTAAGAAGGGCCCCGGGTACTTAAAATATTGCCGCAACTATACTCGTCATACGATACCATGAGTCCAACTATCATAAGCAATAAGAGCTCTCGGTGACGTCACAACTTATGAGCGGTCAGCGAAAATAGTACGGGTAACGCCACATGCTATGTCAGGCTCATAAAAGAACATAACTCGTGACGGCACTTATGCCTGTGGGCAAAATAACATTATACTCACGCTTCGCTAGTAGAAACGAAGCAAAATGTAATGGGAATGATATATGTTACGTGACTGATTTATGTCGTTTCCATACAATTTTTATCGTTTCTATTAGCGCATGCGCGAGAGAATCTTTCTTTGACTAAGCTTTACTGTAAAGACCCTTAAATATTATCAGGCATAGCCTCACGCTGCTATCGTTGAGTCACGGACTCTCGATGACGTTCATACAATTATTCTTGCTTTTAGTACTGAGAGATCACTACTTAATAAAATAAATAAAGGTATACTTATTAGTTACTGGTGCCGTTACAGATATGAGCGCTTAGTGATAATCGTGGGGATACTGCGCATGTATTTTATTCAAGTCGCGCGATGCCTGTATGGCGCGACTTGACAGAGGTAGACTCATAAAATGACAACTGTGTAATCAAGGTCAGCGCTCATATCTTGTGACGGCACCTGTAAAATTTCAAACTTTATACGTTACTGTGTACATACCTACATTATATATGCAATTTGTAAATCGATTACCAATCAGTGATTGACGTGTTACCAGTTGCCACATACTTACTTAATAACTATGTGAAACTGAATATCCTTATTAACCGACTTCCAAAAGGAGAAGGTTCTATGTACGACGTCTTATAGGTTTTTAATTTCGTACAGCTTCTGAAATACCTTCTCTTCAGTGCAAACTTCGCCAAAAACCATATCCGCCAAATTTGAATAGGACCAGCCGTTTAGACTGTGCGTTGAGATCAGATACATTTTATTAGATCTTAGTAAACAAATTATTTAAATTTGTTGCTAGACACGATAACTATCGGTTTTACCGTAATATATAATTAGTGTTACTTCTACATAATTAGTTAAGGATGAACTGGTGAGCAATTTGCAAGTGATACTCATAGTATTATGTTCTTCGCGCTTGAGACGTGAGCTGCGTTAAGTGTTGTTTGTGGTTTATGTCAGGTGTTGTGAAATAGTTCATTCGTATGACTATTTTATTGTCAACCTTGCTTACAGCTTTAACGATTTCATTTGCAACTGTTTGTTTAGATAGTGTTAACGAATTTGTTACGCGTGACATATTTGTTACGCTGCCGTTTTGTCGAAGATTCAGGCGACTGGGTCCGCTAGCTAACTGGAACCGCGTTCCCAAATGCTTAATTAGTTTATATTTATTTTGATCTTCAGGCAAGTGGGACCACCCGTAATGTTAAGCAGAAATTCATCATTCGAGTTTAAATTCAGCTCTAATTCAATGAAATTTGCGAGCTTTTTGCATGTCTGTTTATCACCATTCATTTTCTTGTTTATTGGCTCTCGTCGTCTTTCCAAATTTTAAACACTAGCTCAAAAAAAATATGTTTTTTTAAACTGGTTAAGGTTTCAACATCCTTGCTTTATACTTTCAGATTAAATGTATTATTACAAAACATAGCGTATACCATACGGTCGTATACAAACTGACAAGAAAAATGGAAGTAAGTACCTACTTTCAAATCCAGGAATGGCTTAGGCGATGAGGGGCATAGTTTGAATATAATTTATCACGAGTTGACAAAATTATCTATTTGCCAATAACTTTCAAGATTAGTACGTACTTAGTACTTGATAGGGCTTGACTATTCTCATGTTCCTAATATTGTTAGGGTTGGCACCAAAATACCAGTTCGTGTGTCCCGTAATCCATTTCACTTAATAACACGTTAATAGACAACCCTAGTCTGGACATTCAATAGCTGAGAATATTGTAAGGACTTTTGTTATTGTGAATGCAATGATATCATTAAATACAGTGTTCAATGAATTCCTGAGAGTGCTTCAAGCTAGTTCATCATCAGCGTTAGTGAGATGGATGTTGAGGACCTTAGCTCTGTCTCAGGCGATACTGCCTACTGGGTGGCCCGACAACTATCAGCTGAATGGTATATCTATATCTTTATCTTTAAAGATAAATAAAATCTATACATCTATACAGATAAATAAAATTGAAGTGTCTGTTTGTAATTCCAAAATAACAGCTTTTCACTAAATGCATGTGAAAGCATACACGCTACTGACACTAAAAAAACAAGTATTAAAATTTTTCTCTGTCTGTCTGTTTGTTCCGGGTAATCTCTGAAACGGCTGGACCGATTTTAACGGGACTTTCACACGCAGGTAGCTGATGTTTCAAGGAGTAACTTAGGCTACTTTTATTTATTAAAAATATTAGGGTTCCGCGACAATAAGGATGAAACTAAACCTACGCGGGTGAAACCGCGTGGCACAGCTAGTAGATAAATAAAATTGAACAGGTAAATTATTAGTCTTAGTTGCTATATGGTTTGTAATACTATACATATCGCTTCAAATTGCTGCTGATTTAGCATAGGCAATTTCGACCATTTTAAATGAGAGACACATGACTTAATCATAGACAAATGACACCAATTAGAGATAAATTAATCGCACGCGTATTATAAATCCTACTTTGTGTTTGTATTAACATCCGTAGAAGCAAAGCATAATAAGTATGCAAAAAAATATTATAATTGTTTTGTTTGTTCAAGTTTTTAGCTTTGCAAATATTTTTTAAGAGGAGACTTAGCAACGCTCGATTGACAAAAGCTCTCATAATATACATATTAGGATAATATATATTATTCCAATGATAAAAAAGCGATCGTTCCGTACCATAGATGGCGAACGTTTCGACTTCATCGTGGTAGGAGCTGGGTCAGCCGGTGCCGTGGTAGCAGCCAGGTTGAGCGAGGTGCTCAATTGGAAGGTGCTTTTGATTGAAGCTGGAGGTGATCCACCGCCTGCCAGCGTGGTTGGTATATTTTCTGATGCTACAATGTTGGATTCAAACTCATTGAGTGTAATCGTTTAAAAGATCATTAGATTTACAAAGCTTCAGTGTTTTTTGTAAGAAGCTGGACTATTCCTCTTGAAAAAATACTACAGTGAAATTATTGAACACTGTCATTTGAGTGAGATCTCCTTTAAAGCATCAGCTCTCGATATGATAAACTCGAATATCCTTGTAAAGCGGCGCCAAGCTGAAACTCCATTGTATTTTCTATCACAAAATAAGAGGTTTTCGTTACTCTTTCAGGCTCCAAGCTTATTTGCAACCTTAGGACATACTGAATACGACTGGAATTACAACGCTCAGTTAGACAATGGAGTCGGTAAGGCCCACCCTAATGGCGTCATCTACATGAGTAGTGGCAAAATGCTTGGAGGGTCATCATCTTTGAACTATGAGATCTACGCCCGAGGTGTGCCAGAGGACTACAACGAATGGGCAAAAGTAGCTCCCGGCTGGGACTGGAATACCGTCCTTCACTACTTCAAGAAGCTTGAAGGCATGACTGATTATAGTGTCATGTATAACCCTTACAATGCTCACTACCATTCCACTAAAGGCCCAGTCAAAGTGTCAAGACCTGAAACCAATCCCCAATTTACAGAAATCAACGAGATTAGACTTAATTTGTTTGAAGAAATTGGTATGAAGAGAGTCTTGGAAAACAACGGCCCAGATAATATGGGCATTTCAAGACCACACTTCACTTTCGCTAATGGAAGAAGATCCAGTACTGCCGAGGCGTATTTACGAGCTCCTGTCAAAGATAGACCTAATTTATATGTAGCTAAATATGCAACAGCAACAAAAATTCTAATTGATCCTTTTAAAAGGAGAGCGTATGGTTTAGAAGTGGCGTTGAAAAATGGCAGACGAGTTAACGTATATTCCGATATTGAAGTCGTTATTTCAGCAGGAGTATTTGACAGCCCAAAACTGTTGATGCTGTCAGGAATTGGGCCAGAAAAGGAGTTGGAAAAATTGGGGATACACGTAATCGCTGATCTTCCAGTTGGGGAAAATCTGCATGATCATTCATTTATACCAATGCTTTTTGCAGGGCAGTATGGCTTGGAATCTGTGGCAGACAATTTGCTTGTTACCAAACAGCTAGATTCGTTTCCTGCACCGATTCAAAGCGGCTTTTTCAGAGTAAATAACACGAACGGGAGTGATACTAAGCCGCAATTCCAGATATTTAATACGCACATAGGAGCAGCAGCATCGCCTTTAATTGCATATGGGCTTAAAACTGTGACACATTACGATGACTTCCTAGCTTTCTCCGCTGCTGAAGCAAATTTATTCAGGGAAATCGATATCCTAGCGTTGGTGCTATTACACCCATTGTCGAGAGGACAAGTAACGTTAAAAAGCAAGAATCCTTTCGACGATCCATTGATACAATTAGGGTACTTCAGGAATCACGAAGACTTATATTTAGCAGCTGAAGGCATGAAGTACATGTCACGGTTAGAACAGACATCTTACTACAGAAAGGTGAAGGGCTTTATGGTAAGACTGAATATAACAGCGTGTAATGACTTAAAGTGGGGTACAGATAGATATTGGCGATGTTATGCTAAGAATACGGTGAGTTCTCTCTACCACCCTGTTGGGACCTGTAGGATGGGTGGAGTAGTAGATGAGAAACTCAAAGTCTTCGGTATTTCTGCTTTGAGAGTAGCAGACGCTTCCATCATGCCTAAGATACCAAGTGGTAATACCAATGCTCCTACAATGATGATAGGGGAAAGAGCAGCGGATTTGATAAAATCAGATTACAATATAGTAAATTTGGTTTCAAATTCGTATAATGATGTATGAATTGCGTGGATAAGTAGTTATTGGAACGCGTTTCACTAATTGTTGGGTACAAATTAAAGGTCGTGGAATCCGCCGATTAATATTGTTCAACGTTCATTTGCATCATTAAATGCGGTTTAACTAAGCGTTTCCTTAAACCGGCAATGTTATGTGGGGGTAATTTAAATGCTGTAGATGTTACTAACTATAATATTTATGTACCTATTGTTTCTTGTATTTAGATACCAGTAAGTTTTTGTTTAATACATGTTAAAACGAAAAAGTATAAGCCAATAAAAGCCATTACCTAAAATTTAATTAACTTTATCGTATTTTATACCTACAAATTGTATGCCTAATAACTGCATGCGAAGACATTTTAACAGTAAAACATATTAAGATATATAAATAATATAAATATATAATAATTTAATAATAATATAAGTAAAAACTACATCAAATTCGAACTAAAACTGTGTCCATCCCTTAAGAAGTCGGTATCACAAAAAAACAGAACTACTTTTAAGTCAAGGAATTGTAGGTTATGTGTTGTAATATGGTTATTGATGGGATTAGTATGGTAGAAAGTAGGTATATGTATGTATAGTGTATGTACTTTAGTTTGAGTGCTCTTTTACGATGTTTCTATTGATTTCGTTCATCTTTGAAAATATAATATTAAGGGCACCATTACCGGGATCATTACCGTCAAGTCGTAGATCTCAATGATCATTACCATCACAAAGATCTCCCGAGGGATATGATAATGAGGTCTGAAGAGCTTTCTGTTGAAATATACATTGCCTTGCGATCAATTTTGCATAGATGACTCAGAAATTTGGAATCCGTACAAATTTGTATGCATTTAAAGATACTTAGGCAAATTTTAAAACAGTGTAATGCACTCAGGTCATAGATTTGCTACCTACTTAATAGAATGCTTGGAACTAAGAATTGCTTGTACTATGGGTACAAGATAACGGATATACTTACACCTATACTTTTTTTTGTAAATATATAAGTATATATAAACTAAACACTCAGACACTCGTCACATGATATGACACAGAAATCTAACACGCGATACCTAGTTTAGCAGTCAGGTATATTAACAACAAGACCAACGGTGTCATCAATCTTATATATGTATTTACTTAAAGTGGTAAACAATGTGAATGTTAATATTATGTTTCACAAAAATGGAAGAATTTAATTAAACGATATTAAAGACAAGGCTCAATAAAATATAATCTAGCATTAGTAAGTCGTGACCCTTAAAATTGCGAGTGACATTACCAAGAGTCGGTTCAAAATCGTTGTTGAAGTCGTAAAGTCGCTCGTTTACATGACAAAGTCTCGTTCGAGCTGTTAGGACATGATTATTCGGTCGTAGTCCATACTACGGACCGCTAACTCACGAGATGTTTACTTACATAATATTATTATGCTACACGTATGGCCAAAAGAGTTCGTATCCACGCGTTTTGTATAAAAAATAAAAACAAATATAATAAAACAACCAAATATAAAAAAAAACATAATTATGTTTTTTTTATAACTGCATTAATCTATATTTATATAAACTTGAAGTAGATATATAAAATTGAAGTGTCTGTTTGTGATTCCAAATTCTGAAATGAATTCTACGCGGATGAAACCGCGAAGATCGGCAAGTTAATAATCTATACTAATGTCATAAAGAGGAAAGATTTGACTATTCTGTTGTTTGCATTGAATCGGCTCCGAAACTACTTGATCAATCTTGAAACTTCTTTCAGGTGAAACCACGTGACGTCCAGTGTCATATAAAATGTTATTTCTGCATTATAAATTGTATTTACATAATTTGCTTATTCCGTAGTCAGTTGTTACACAATATAACATTGACCTCCATGGGATAAGGCCAGGGTGATGATGATTTTGTATACTGTACTACTATTATAAATTTATAGTTACTTTCATAAATCACATGACAGCTGGATTCGAGTACTTTTCGCTAATACTCTTAGTGACTGTGAGGTGAGTATTGGACCAATGGTAAAAGCTTGACGTAGAGGTAATGATGCGTTGAAGTTTACGTTAACCGCTGTTTAATGTGCCGGAATACAATCCAGCGCGGAATTTGATCCGGTAATGACACGACTTTTGTAGTTTTGGGTATGAATATTATAAAATGCAGTTCTTACCACTGCAGCGAAACCAAAGCAATTTATTTTAAGACTAGCTTTTGTTTTACCCACGTAAGATTAAAAATAAAAGCTATGTAAGGTGCTTAGTTTTTTTTAAGAAGTCACTGGCCACAGAAAAAGAATAGTATAAAAATATTTTTTTGTCTATGCACCTATTTACTTTCATATGCATTCAATGAAAAGCAGTTAATTTGACACGACAAACAGACACTTCAATTGTACCTTTTTGTGTATAGATTTGTGGGTAATTAAATACATTACATGTTTCCACGCGTTGTTTAGGAGTAATCATTACCATTCGGATTAAAAGAGTGTACAATTCGTTGTTGATGTTTATAAATCTGTCAGTGTCAGTCACAATAACAATAAATTAAGGTAATTGCAGTGATGGTCCACAGTAACATTTAGCTTGCGGTTTGATAACAATGGACTCAATTAATTTGAACACAACATGGCATTAGGACATTTGACATCGAAATAATGAATGTCCAATTACTATAGCACGTAAATAACAATGCTATATTTAATGAATCCATTATCAAGTACATAACAGGTTTACAAACGATTAGCTTGATGCGTTGATGATGCATAATATAGAATAAGTTTTATGTACATGACCCAAGGGTTAGTTCCTGGGTAATTGTTATTTACTTTACGAGCGGACGCCACGCGGTTTCACCCGCGTAGTTCCCGTTCCCATGGGAGTACGGGGATAAAATATAGCCTATGTTACTCACTGATGATGTATCTATCCATTGCTGAAAGAATTTTCAAGATCGGTCAAGTGGTTTAGGAGCCTATTCAATGCAAACAAACAAACATAAAACAATAAAATCTTTCCTCTTTATGATATAAATGTAGACTATACATGATGTAGAATGAACATCTAATCATGCTTACCTACAGATCTTACTGAAACTAGAAGTAATACGTATCTCAATGTACTGTGAGTTCATGTAATAATTAAATTATTAATTCTACCTTTGCATCCCGGTAATAATTTCAACCTATACTTATAGCGCCTTAAACAAATGTTTACCAAAAGAGAATAATTACATTTTCGGGCTTTGTCTAATGTTGGTAATAATGGGGAAAAAATTACGGATTTAATGCATTAAATTGAATAATTCTCGGGAGCGGCTCAGCCAAATGAGATTGTGGATCAGCCGGGTTTCATTTAGGAAAAATGGCGGATTACATGAACCACTTGGTAAAGCTCTTTGTGGGGTATCGTCATGGAAAACTGCACACGCCACGAGATTCGAGAACTTCACAATAATTTATAGTATATAGAAGCCCCTTTATACATTTTCAGTTGAGAGTAAATGTGTGTTTTACTAGTTATTAAATATTATTTTGATAAAAAATCTATACATACATACAGATAAATAAAATTGAAGTGTCTGTTTGTAATTTCAAATTCTGAAATGAATTCTGAAATTATAAAATAACAGCTTTTCACTAAATGCATATGAAAGTATACACGCTACTGACACTAAAAAACCAAGTTTAATTTTTTTTCTCTGTCTGTCTGTCTGTTTGTTCCGGGTAATCTCCGAAATGGCTGGACGGATTTTAACGGGACTTTCACTGGTAGGTAGCTGATGTTTCAAGGAGTAACTTAGGCTACTTTTATTTATTATTTATATATTTTATTAATATTAGGGTTCCGCGACAATAACGATGAAACTAAATCTACGCGGGTGAAACCGTGTGGCACAGCAAGTAGAGAAATATGATTAAAGTTAACACTATTAACTCATGCGATAGAGACTAAATTCAAAAGCCCCCGAAGGGGTAGCTGGCAGAGGTGTTGTGACAAAACCACCCACATTTCAAGCCAAAGTGACAGAGGGTGACTACATCGCCGTCTCAGGCACTATTCATACGTCTTTGAATTACTTCTCGGAATTATGCAAGTTTCCTCACGATGTGTTCCTTCACCGCAAAGCACGTGGTGTGAAATCACTGAACATAAGTTTTTAGAAAAACTCATTGGTACAGGCCCCGCTGGGAGTCGAACTCCATGGCCACTACTTACCTTTAAATATTAATATATAAAATAATATATTGTTTTGATAAAAATAAATATTGAAGCGTGATTAATATTAATTAATGTTAATGTATTCTCATTTTGTGATGTGATGTGATGACGATGTAGCACAAGCGAAAAATACTAAAATCAACGAAAATCGAAACCATTCATTTATCAAGGAAATTGTCTATCTAAGTTTGGAAATAGATTTTTATTTATGACACTAAAATCATTCCTTTATAAAAAATACATATTTCCTTTGACAGACATTCTTATGAATTAAATTAAAGTTTTTCATTACTTGCATGCACATTTATCGTTTTGCAGCCTGCTGCTTAGCATTAAGCAATAGATTCAAAGATACGACGGGCTATGTATGATCCCACGTGTATTGATAAATATGCGATTTGCTTGCAGTGCGGGTAGTGAGCAGCATTCACTTGCGAAATGCACTTATTCCTACACCTCAGTACCTGGAGGCACCGTGTGTAGTAGCCACGGCGTGTCGTGGCTACTAAGCAACATGGTCTTTGTTAGCGACAGGCTCACATCCAACCTTTTTCTTGTAGTACTTTATGTTTTTTTATAAAATATCTTATGACACAATATGTCTAATACAGTTTTGTTCGCCAATGGTAGTATTATTTTTCACAATCTAAATATTAAGAAACCTTCCGTGTAGGAACCAGTTAACAGTCTTTATACATTTGATTTGGTTACGAGTACTCCGATTTTAAGAGAAAGTTTGTTAACGTAATCTTAGTCTTGGTAGTTCTTCCTTGCTCTGCCGACGATTACGTTACGTTTCTTAGGTATGAAAGTAATTTTGCTTACTTTTGAAGTTTAAGAATGAACTTGAACTCGAGTCCATAAGAAAATATCACCTAAGAAAATCCTTGGTTAAAATGTAGTTCCTTATCCTTTTGTGATACGGATTTCTAAAGAGATGGACATAGTTTCAGTTTAGTCTAATCTTGGTTTAAACCACATCTTAAGATATATTTTTTACTATTTAAACCAGATTTTAAAGTATTTTATATTTAATAGGCACCTGCGCCAATTCACTCTAGCAACAGTATGCGGCAGGGGAGGCATTACTTAAGTCGTATTACGTATTCCGCGCAGAGCCCGCGCAACCAGCAAAACGTACCACTCCACATACGGACAGACACATTTATCGTACACTATATTGATTGGAAAGCTTACTGATATCATACATTTGCCAAAATAACCTTTTTACTGTTTACAGAAGCTTGTTTGTAAGTTTAATTCATAGAAACTGATCTATTTTATTTTGTTCTGTTTATTTGGGTATTTATTCTAAACATTATGTACAAACTCATCCAATATCAATCTTTGGTGCACATAATTGTCACAAAGCATCGGCAATCGGCAAGTGAGACATACCAATTTAAAAAAAAAAAATATATTTTTTAAGATTTGCTCTTTTTTTGTTATAATTATTAAGTTTGTATACTTTTTTTTTAAATTGAACAAATTCCTAAAAAAAAATTTTTTATAATTTTAGTCTCTTTTTATACATTTTTAAATTGGTAATGTAAAACCATCCCATGCTCTGTGACATACATTTTCGCCTTAAAAGTCTAGAACCTACATAAAAAATATATTCGTCATTATACAAAGTAACTTCATTCATAAAAATATATTTTTAATTCTTGAATCTCCCATATCATCCTGTACATCCTATACATCACTTCACGTGTTTAACTAAGCCATTGTATGTTGTGTGTTAACTAATCCGTGATTAACAAGATCGTGCGCAAGTCACTGGCGGCGGGATCAGCTGATGGATCATTGACGTAATCTCTCACTTACTTACCCCCTGTTTGCTGCGCTCGTGGCCCTGTCTTGATATTGTGATTGATAACTACGGATTAAGGGATATGTTTCATTTACTGTAAGCTGGTCCTGGTACACGGAGGTGCTGGATCCGGTACCTAGGTCAGCAAGTTGAAGCGCGCGTTCATGTTCCGATGTGCCATCTCGTAGTGTAAATGCTGGGCTCAGCCTGGTATCGTAAGGAGGGGACATGCGCCATTAATTTCTTGGATGTCCCGCGGAAGCCTAAGTTACTTCTTGTAAAATTTGCTACCTGCCAGTCAAAGTCCCGTTAAAATCCGTCCAGCCCTTTCGGAGATTACCCGGAACAAACAGACAGACAGACAGAGAAAAAGTTTTAAAATTGGTATTTTATTATCAGTACCGTGTATACTATACGCATTTAGTGGAAAACTGTTACTATGGATTTACAAACAGACACCTCATTTTTATTTATCTGTATGTATGTATGTATAGATTTTTGATAAAATACGCATCTGTAGTACATAACATTAGCAATAGGCAATAGCGGAATGTAACATTCTCCGTGTTAATAAAACACGGGTCTACCTGGCGACGAGTGTGGCGGGGTGTGGGTAGGGTCACTTTATTGGGGTAAATCTATTCTTACCACTCGTAAAATACATCCGGTTCACTTGACACCTCTTTGGTACACGATACACCTTAGCCTTAGCTTACGTAGTTCAAAATGTAAGACAAATTTGCTTAAAAAGTTTTTTTAGTGGATTTTTAGCAGGTAAACGTTCATGTCAAAAATGTGTTTGAAGGTATGCGTGGTATAAGTAATTTCACTTGTAATAAAAGTATGAATTAGAAAACAATTGTTATAAATGAATAGCTAAGTACTTAATTGAATTTCATTTTCACAACGTTTTTTTAAGCAAACATAAACATAGGTTAAAAAATCACAGCTATTTCCTTCAACTAAGATTTTAAAGCTGAATACTGGCCAGTGATTCTTCGCGAACAAAAAAACATAATTTCAAACATCAATTTTCGAACGATACATTTTTCAACAATTGTCATTTATTATATTATCTTATACGAAAAGAATAGAATGTGGTTTTATTTTTATTTTTACAATTAATACCAAAAAAAGCCAGCCTATACTTTCTTAAGGTCTCCTTAGGTACATGGCTGTACATACGTACAGGTATAAACCACCCGAGAGGAGTAGAATCCATCCATCGATCACGGTAAGTGTATTGTTTCCTTGCTATCATTTGTCTGGCCTTACATCCAATTTGGGCGGGTAATACGAGCTGATCTCACTGATTTACCACCTTCTAATGTTTTTCTAAGGTGCTTAGGTTTCTAGTCAAATCTTGTCTCATTATATCTTATCTTAGGAAATAAGTAGATACCTATATAATGTGTATGAATGTCAATTAATATTAGTAATTACACCATTGCCAGTTTTTATAACAGACTCTCAGCCGAGGGTGGTGGTGCTATTATTTTACTGAATAGTAACATCAAGTCCAAAGACAGGAAGGATATTACCAGCCTGTCTGTGGAACGGGTCTGTGAAGCGGCTTGTGCAGAGTTAGACAACTATATAATTGTATGTGTATATAGACCTCCGTCCTCTGACTTTCACTCATTTTGTTTAACAATGGAGGCTATTCTTAAGAAGCTCTTTAGGACAAATAAACAACTTTTGATATGTGGTGATTTTAATGTAGACATTTTGAAAAATACTTCTGAGGCGCGTTTATTTATATCTCTTTTTAAAACATTCAACTTAGACTTTATATTTAATGAGCCCACACGAATAACGGCCACTTCTTCTACTTGCATTGATAATATAATAACAAATGCAAATATCATAAAACACTCACAGATAAGTGGCATTAGATCTGACCATATGGCACAACTAGTTGAGTTGCAGTGTAGAAGGCAATCTTGTAACTCTTTTAGAGAATCTAGAGCTTTGACTAACCATAGATTGCTTAAGTTTAAAAATAATGTTGAGTCGAAAATAAAAAAAACAGAGTCTAGCGAGCCAAATAAATACTTTAATCAGTTACATAATGTCATATGTAAAGAATTTAACAAGGCATGTCCTAAGCAACAAAGTAAAGTAAATAATAAATTACAGTTTAGTAACTGGGCAACTAGGGGCATTAGGAAAAGTAGGGATACCCTGTATGAACTATACCACAAGAAAGCCCAAACAACCAATGCCGCTTTTCACAACCATGTTAGGACGTATTCCAAATTATTCAAAAAAGTTTGCCATGTAGCTAAATCGAGACACATAAGTAGCGAAATAAGCCGTTCTGATAATAAAATAAAAACTGTATGGAAAGTTATAAATAGGGAGACGGGAAAAAATAAAAATAAAGAGCAGGTTAGTGAACTTAAAATTAATGATGATATTGTCTCAGACAAGTTAGATGTCGCGACCGCATTTGAGAAATTCTTTGCTCAAATACCAGCGGAAACTACTAAACACCTAAACTCATGTCCGAATAAAGCTGAAAGATTACTTAAACAATCATTTCATACGATTGTCCCAGATTTTAGTTTTCAACATGTACTTGCTAGTGATATAATTAAAGCTTTTAAGTCACTTAACATGAAAAATACGGAGGATTTATGGGGACTTTCAATTAAAGTTATTCAATCGATTATAACAACGATCGCTCCTGCATTAGCCACTATTTTTAATTCGTGTATTGATCAGGGTGTCTTTCCGGATCTTATGAAATATAGTAAAATAATTCCAATCTTTAAGGCAGGTTCCAGAGAAAATCCTTCTGATTATAGGCCTATATCAATACTTCCTGCCCTTAGTAAGATATTTGAGAAAATAATGCTAAATCAGATGTTAGCCCACTTTAACATAAATAACATATTGCACGATCACCAGTTTGGTTTCACTAAAGGTAGATCCACAACGGACGCGGCGGCAAAATTAATAAAACATATATTTGAGGCATGGGAGGGCGCCTATGACGCCTTAGGAGTCTTCTGTGATCTCTCAAAAGCTTTTGATTGCGTCGACCATCGTACGCTAATTCTGAAGCTTAAATATTATGGTATTCGCGGAACCGCCCTCGATCTTGTGTCCTCTTACCTGTCCAATCGTCATCAGAAAGTTGGCGTCAGTGGTATAACATCTAAAGGGTCATTAATTAAAACAGGCGTGCCGCAAGGCTCCATATTAGGTCCATTCCTATTTCTAGCGTACATAAATGACCTACCACTTGTTGTAGAAGGTATCTGTGATATTGTTCTGTTTGCAGATGATACATCTTTAGTTTTTAAAGTGAGCAGGAAAGATAAGGAGCTTAATACTCTGAATGAAACACTAACATCTGTTTCAAATTGGTTTGACGCCAATAACCTCGTTTTAAATTCTAAAAAAACTAAATGTATTCGATTTTCACCACCTAATACATCGCAAATAGCTACAAATATATCACTAGATGGTGGTAAACTGGATTTGGTTGATAGTACGGTATTCTTAGGGCTAACAGTAGATTCAAAATTACAATGGGGCTCTCATATTGAAACATTGTCAAGAAAACTTAGCTCAGCAGCATTTGCTGTTAGGAAAATCAAACAAATGACGGATGTCGATACTGCTAGATTAGTTTACTACGCATACTTTCATAGTCTTATGTCATATGGCTTATTGTTATGGGGTTCCGCGGCAGACCTAGATTCTATATTTATACTTCAAAAAAGAGCCATCAGGGCAATATACTCGTTGGAACCCCGTGAATGCTTGAGGGATAAATTTAAAGAAATTAATATACTCACTTTACCCTCACTTTACATTTATGAGAATTTATTGTACATGAAAAAAAACATTCATCTCTTTAATTTAAACTGTGATGTTCATTCGATTTGTACGCGAAATAAACACAAATTTATGGCTCCTAGATTCAGATTAGTTAAAGTAAATAAATCATTCATGGGGAACTGTGTTCGCTTCTACAATAAAATCCCACAATCAATAATCGCGTTAAATTATGATAAATTTAAAACACATGTCAAAACTGTTTTGATGAAGAAAGCATATTATAAAATTTCGGATTATATAAATGACAAGGATATATGGAACTAGGTAAATCACTCTGCACAAGTAGCTCCTGGCAAATACACGGTATGCAAACACTTGTAAATCTATCTGGTATTGTTATTTTTTTATCTCTTTGATTTTGTTTTATAATGACTTGCATGCTAATACAATTTGTCACTATTGTGAATATTTATACCTATTATCAAATTTGATTTTGTATTATGATTTCATTATGATTTATATTGTTTCGATGTTATGTACATGATGCCTGGCTGAGTTTCTTGCCGGTTCTTCTCAGAAGGCTAGTTTCCGAACCGGTGGTAAATTCTCGACCTTCATAAGTGCCTTACCAGGGCCTAAACTGAATAAATATTTTTCATTTTCATTTTTCATTCATTTTTCATTTTCAATTACTTCTTATAAAGTCAGTTGTGCAAGTCACACAATAAAGGGTACAACAAAGATATTAACAAAATTGTTCAAACTTTTATACGAATTATGTTTAAAATCGATATCCTACTAATATTAGAAATGTGAATGTTTGTGAGTATGTATGTTTGGTACTCTTTCACGTAAAAACAATGGATTTTAATGAAACTTTACAACCACCATCTCCCTGGCTTTATCCCATAAGTAC
Source organism: Watsonalla cultraria (assembly GCA_964035505.1). NCBI lineage: Eukaryota > Metazoa > Arthropoda > Insecta > Lepidoptera > Drepanidae > Watsonalla > Watsonalla cultraria. The sequence goes on along the minus strand of OZ037732.1, from coordinate 3,731,001 downwards.
ACTGTTGGGGTCGGCACTTGATTCAACCCGATGTGGCGATTGTGACTGCCAACTGACCTTCAAAACCCCTTTTATGAGGAAAATGTTTAGTTAAACTTTACAATAATATAGCTTAGGTATATACTAGAATAACACATAGACTATAATTTATTAAGATATAGCTGTGACCTGCGGTTTCACCCGCGTAGATTTAGTTTCATCCTTATTGTCGCGGAGCCCTAATATTTTAATTTTAATAAATAAAAGTAGCCTAAGTTACTCCTTGAAACAATATCTACCTACCAGTGAAAGTCCCGTTAAAATCCGTCCAGCCGTTTCGGAGATTACCCGGAACAGACAGACAGACAGACAGACAGACAGGCAGAGAAAATTTTTAAAACTAGGTTTTTTAGTATCTTTGTAAATCAAAATAACAGCTTTTCACTAAATGCATATCATTTAGTGAAAAGCTGTTATTTTGATTTACAAACAGACACTTCAATTTTATTTATCTGTATAGATTGTGTGTATCGCGGACACCACCGGCTATATATAATTCACCGCGACCGCGATCTTATTAAATTATGAAGAATTATCAAGATAATCATTTATTTCATGAATATTTATTTTATACGTAAAAATCTTCTAATTACATGTTACCTACGCATATATTCATTACTTACGTGGGAATAGGTAAAGTATATTAGCGTCATCTCTACCGCTACTCCTTCCCCTATGATATGTTAACATAGTAATGACTTGTGTTGATTTGTATTTGAAGATGTCAAGTCACGCCTTAACGGGGTTCGTAGTCGTAATTAAAATGTTTGCAACTAACATTACGTTACTACGCTTACTATCATTGATATTAGAAATGTATTGTCCTGAGATCTGTGGTCCATGTAGGTTTTGAGACGTTCGATCGTCGTCGCTTGACCTTGCGTTTTGTGCTTTTTTGTATGGAGACTAAAGTAAAACTTGCACTAATTTTTTAAACGTTCCCATTCAAAGTACGAAAATTACGCAGACGATATCGTCAACGTAAAAACATGAAAACCTATACTTGGGGCATTATATCCATCTACTTCAAGTCATTGCACCAGTATTCTAAATTATGCGAATCTATGGTTATAGAGTAGGTGAGTATTAATTCGATCAAACGTGTGAATATTCTTGGGTGTTGGGTGCTAAACTATTTCGCCAATTTATACAGTATATTATGATGTTTATAAATGTATGAAATATATGCATCCTATCAGAGTGCCGAGTGTGAGTTTTAAGTTAACGTTCTTAAAATCGCCGTTACAAGTCATCGCGTTGACGTAAACGTGGATTTGTATGGGATCCCAATAGTATGATCTTTAGGCTGACAGAGGTGCTGTTCCGATGATTTTAAGAAAACTCGCACTAGGTAAGTAATTTTAAGACCTCCGTGTGCTTAGTTGTGATTTCAAATCCCACTATACACATTCGCGTTTTCCTAACCATTTTAAGAATTCAGAATCTAATCGGTAACAATAAAAACGTTGATAGTCCTTACTCTTATAAATAAATCGGCCAATATCGTTAAGTTGCCATTAGGTACAGCATCCCATCAAAGTCGGTGCCTCCGAGACAGGCTATAACTCTATTCTCCGGACCGGAGTCAGGGCGAAACGAGGCCGGACGCACAACGTTATTTATGCACGCGCCCTTACGCGGGATCACCTCACGAGGAACTGATTGAATTCACTAGATGTGACTTTAGTGATTAGCGGAGCGTGGAGACTTAGCGGCGGTTATAAACGTCATGTTCCAAAACCAATTTTGTAGTAAGATACAAAATTTAGCTTATGCAAAATGTAGTACCTATGTTTGTATAGCCGAATAAATGTCACGGACTAAAGTAAGTTATCGTCTGGAATCTATAAACAGTTGCTTGCTATAATGCTTGGTATTGCCTTTGCAAAGCAATTGTGCTCTTAATCAATTTAGTTCTTGATTATCCATCCAGCATGTTGTACCTACTACCTACTAATACGTTTATGCAATTTAGTGAACCTATATAAATATTTTTAATATTGTACAGATGAGGACATGATGCCTGGTTTCTTGCCGATTCTTATCAGAAGGCTAGTTTCCGAACCAATGGTAAAATGTCATATGTCGACATTTATAACCGTCTTACCAGGACTCAAACTGAATTAATATATTCATTTTCGAAATACACGTTGCTTAAATATGACTTCTGAATCTGGAATGAATTTGTTTGTTGCAACTCCGCTCTCTTCCTGCTCCCCGCTCATCTTATCAACCAAGTCACAGCCTGGATTTATTCCGCGGTTGTGAATTATTCACTGCGAGGACCATTTCTTTGTCCCTCATTGCCTCCACCGAGATGTAGTTGCGCAAACAATTACATTTACGTCACTGCGCGTAGATACTTGCTTTTATTATACCACAAAGGTGGCAAACAAGGACACAGTCAGTCTGATGATAAGCGCGTACTGCCGGCGATGAATTCGCGCAATACCCGCATTATAAGAATGGCATCTTAGTGCCAATATAGTAAGACTAGCTGTGCCCCGCGGTTTCACCCGCGTAAATTTAGTTTCATACAAACTTTCATCCCCTATTTTGTCCCCTTGGGAGTAGAATTGATCAAAATCCTTGCTTAGCGGATGCCTACGTTATAACATCTGCCTGCATGCCAAATTTCAGCCCGATCCGTCCAGTGGTTTGGGCTGTGCGTTGATAGATCACTATGTCAGTCACCTTTGAGTTACATGTATTTAAATATTAGATTGTTTTTATATGACATATATTATGTTTACATTCAAAATTCTTAAAAATGGCAAAAAGTTCGACTCATGAGGCAGGATCACGAGTAGCTCAATTGGCAGAGCAACTGCACGGTTTGCAGAGGTCGTAGGTTCGAGTCCCGCCTCGTGTTCGTATTTTTCTTGACCAGTTTTAAGAATATACTAAGAGACGAAAAGGCTAAATAGAGCACTAAAAATTCACCTTTCAGGCAGGATTTTTTGGCTGTGATCCTCTGTAAGTTGGAAGTACCTACAGTCCCTAGTCGCACAGTGGCTTGAAATGTGTTGATACTTCTTCGGAGACGGGTTGTGCTAGAATTACGTACATAGATGGTGGATCAACACTTTCGAACCATGCTAATACGAACGGAATAACGTCGAAGGTAATACATATCAAAAAACTTTACTTATTTGGAGTATGGATGCTATGTATCTATCTTGCCTTCTTGATGTTTTGTTGAAAAGAATCCCGTAGCTTTATGATCGTCGGTTAGTCGTCCATGGTGGAATAGCTTTGCCAGAAATTATTAGAAGCGCTTTCAGACGATTATATCTAGTAACGTGCGGCACTAGACTTTCACGGCGGTTGGAAGCTCCCACTAGGCTCACAGTTTGGTTGGCTTCAGCTTAACGGTCGGTTCGTGAGAGAACTAGGTCCTAGACTGCAATCCTCTTTGCGATAGCTAGAGGGCGGTTATTTTGTCAGTTCACAGATCTATAATATGTCCACATTAACAAAACATTACATTCATTAGCACGTGGAATACCTATGCTTAACTTTACGTAGTTGTTTGATTAGAAATTAAACAGTTTTTTGCTCTCCTGAAAAGATGCGTATTTTGACTTACGCGGTGTTGGATCTTAAGCGACGATATCTGTATTTACTTATAGGGAAATCTGTGACGCGATCTTGTCATTGAACATTTAAAATTTTACAGGAAATTATTAAATACATTCTAACGACATTTTTTTCCCCATAAAGCTCGTGGCGTGAATTCTCTAGCTACTTAGTACACTTTAATTTTTAGGAGCATTCATTGGCGCAGATCGCTGGAATTTGAACTTGCGCCGCTTGTTTAGCAGGCAACGATTGAAACCACGCGGCCACCGCGACTGTATACTTTACTGTTTCAGTGTTACACACTTACGACGTTATAATTATTTCTTCGTAGGTTACAAGCTTTTAGAATTATGGGTCCTTTCTCAGGTTTTATTCAAACACTGTCTAAAGTTGAATTCTGAATTAGGTGAAATCGCAGACAACACATTGACAACCAGTACCAAAACTTATACGGTAAGTTATGATATAAATTATTGAAAAGTGTTGCAATAAAATGGGGCGGGATAATCCTACCGATGGCGGCTATGGCGACACATTGCGAGAATGTACGAAGTTGTGAATAAACTGCTTGTGTCGACGGAGTCGCTCTAATATGTAGGGGGAATATCTGAGGTATTTTGGATATTGTTGTTGTAACGAATATTATTATTAATGGTTAGTATGTATATTGAGTCCAGTAAAGTTTTTAAACTCCTTGCCAAAATCATGATGCAAATATTTGTCAAAGCAACAATTTACTATTATATCACCATCAGGCGCTAACTTTTAAACAATGTTTTTATTAATCGGTGCAGTGGCTTTTGATTTTATTCCTTACAAACAAAATAACAATAAATATAAATATTTTACATACCTATCTACTTATGGATATATTATTGGGTTGTTGTATTATTAGCAGAAAAGTTCTGTGTCTAGTTTTTACATGTCTTTATTGTTCATACGCCGAACAAAGAACTGCTACTGCCTTATTAAAATCTATACTTGGGTATACTGATGTATTCTCTGGTTGCAATCAGGACAAGCATTACACATCATCCGAGCCACGGAGCAAGTTAATTCGAGAACCAGAGACTTAAAGGCTCTCATTATTTCCACGGTGAGATAAAGACGGTGCCCCGGGAGGCAATTATCCTTATCTGCAGCCGATGCAAGATACTGAACACATTAGGGATACATATTTAAGTATTTATTGTATAACTACGAGCCGCTCCTCGCGGTTTTACTCGCGTAGGCTTATCAATATGGCCAATGTTTCTCAGCATTGCCTTAGTGAAAGGATATTGTAAGAAGTAATTGATAAAAAAATAATTATACGAACAGTGCTTAACATAAATTCGGGATCGTGCCACGAAGGCTAAGTACAAAATTTCTAATTGTAGTTAGTTTTAAGTACCCAGGTCTACCATCATCGGTTTATGCAGAGCGTATTAAGAACTTCTGAGCTTTGACGATTCATTTTTGTATCGTAAAATTAAACGACAAAAAGTTAAGAAGTTCTTCATACGCTATTTAAACTATCATAGTTGGCCTCCTGTTCCTCGTATAGTACTATGAAATAAATTAAATTATTGGTATGGTGGTGGTGTATTGGAAAAAGAAAATGTTCATGCTCTATGACACATGGTAAAATGGTTTGAGTAATATGCTATGGGGTACCCGAATTACCCCATGTACCTTTGTTCAGTGATTGTTTATCGTTAAGCAGCTCGACATATTTTCTTTATTTTCAACATAGGGAAATTCAACTTGTTACCTATTTTATCTGTGTATTCTATTACAAATTCCTTTGTGGTGAACCTTATCAATGAGACCGCGACCGTATGCGATAAAATCATGATCACGCGTCATTTCAGCACGGAATTAATTTAGACGACCGACGCGGACGTAATAAGATTCCTTGCTGATTTTGTGAACCCTTGCCGTTTCCAGTAAGTTACGTTACACTTTTTTGTTACTATTTAAAACCTGGGAAATGGTTTTCAAAAATCGTGATTTTATTCAAATTCCCGAGATTTTAAATAAAATTGGCTTTCGATTACAAGTAAATCAAAATAAAATTACCCTTCAGGGTACTACTCCCTCTTATTGCCATGATAGTTTAACTCTTATTATGAGACAGATGTATATGACCTGTATAAGTCTGTCACTGTCACACAGTACTATGATGGCAATAAGAGCTTATGGTAAGGCCCCTGATAAAACATGCTTGTGAAAAACATAATAGTTAAAAATAAACTAAAAAGTCATGCTATTATAGAAATCAAACTAAAAAGAAAGAATAATATTTCAAATAGCGAATTTTTTGAACTCGCAGCAAGTTTTATGTTCTTTAATAGTTAGTTATAATATAAGCCTAAAATGTTTTTAAATTTCCTAAGGTATGTATTAAATCATTAGGTATATCTGTAGGTAAGAAGTACTTACATAGGTACATGGTAAATACCTATTTGCAAACACTCCGTTCACGCTTATTTTCCATTACTGGTTTCTTTGTTTTTAGCTAACATTGATGTATAAATGTAATAATGTGGTGTCGTAATGAACATGATGGATCGGATGTCACGATTGGCACTAAACAAAACATTGTTGACGAGAAGCAACCTACCTACTTACCAAATATTTCATAAAATTTAAATATCTGATTGTATGCTCACGCAATCCCAGTAGGGTCTCCGAAAGGATAAGCAAAAGTGCTACAAGGCTACTACACCCACATTTCAGCGAAGATGTTTAAGGGCCAACGTGACAGAGGGTGAGTCCATCGCCGTCTCAGGCTCCATACATGTAATATCGATACACTTAAGTACCATTAATAAAAAAAAATCGCCAAAAAACACGTTTTTTATATTAATTAATTATTTATTTTATTCTGTGTTTTTAGTTTGTGATGTAATAGCGGCAATGTAAATACATAATCTGTGAAAATTTCAGCAGTCTAACCACCACGGTTCATGAGATACAGCCTGGTGACAGACGGCCTACTTACACATACACTGCTTACATTTCATTTTCTTCGTAAATTCTCTAACAGTTGGTCGCGCAGGTGCGTCGTTAGCAATGAACGCGTTAGCCTTTGGGTACTAAGCTCTAAAAACTGAAGTGATGATTACAAAATCAATACCTATAAATAGATAGCAATTCCAATCCTACGTCTACGTACATGGGAGTGACGTCCATAGGATTACAGTCCACTTACTAGGGTTGTGTGGTCGACAAAAGTTGGGCTCTAGACCGCTGACTACGGCACTGCAGGACAATAAATCTTTGTGGGGATAATCCGCAGCTTTGTGCCGTTGCGATGATATGACGAATCCATTGAGAAGCCTTTGTGTACTTAGTAGAAGCCGGTTTGGCTGACGATATTGGGAAATTTAAAGTGATACTCCATTCTTGTACTATCTTCCGAGTAAAGTCTGCTAGTAAAACTCGGATTTCTTGCTTCCTTACCAACCATTCAATTTTAGTTGCCTTCTTTAGCATGTAATAATTTATTATTTTTAGACTAGATTTTTTTAAACATATTTACACTTTACTGTACATTCCCAGAAATACGCAAAATTCCTTTTCCTTTTTAATTTTTTAGACTTAATTTTCGTGGGCAACATACATATATATTTTTTAAGATAAGGTAGCCTAAAGTTATTCCTTGTGTTTTCAGCAATCTGACAACCTGTTAAAATCAGTCCACCCATTTCAGATATTAGCCGGAACAAACAGACAGATAGACAGACAGTAGAAAAAAAAAACTGTTTTTTTTATGTCGGTACGACATATAGACGGACCGTCTATATGTCGTATGTATTTAGTGAAACCTGCTAATTTAGAATAACAAACAGACACTTATATTTTATTTATCTGTATGTATAAGAAATTAGGTAAATGTCTGTTTTGTCCTGAAAAAGCCTCCATCGATAACTGCGGTTCATCAATTCTCCTGCTTCCGGTGTAGTGACAGCGCTCACCGGAAGCGAGCACGCAGCAGCGGCCACATCCGGCGGCCATAACTGTCGCCATTCGTCACTTCCGTCCGATATTACGCGGCTTTTGATTGATGCCGGTCTTATATTGAATGTTTAGTGCAGTGTAACGTTCATAAATTATCTAATGTAGTAATCGCTTACCAACAGAGTGCCTAGTGCGAGTTTTCTTAAAATCGCCGTCACAAGTCATCGCGTCGACGTAAACGCAGATTTGTATGGACTCGCAATATAATAAATAATAATAATAATAATAAAAACATTTATTAACAACAAAAAAAACGGCAACAATTCTAATAACAATGACAAAAAAAAAATAGAATATACACAAAAACTAAATAGTTAAAAACTAGTGTCATTATGGTGCAAAGTGGTTAGCACCAGTACATCGGGTGTTGCCGTACATTGTCATCAAAGGGCCACAACTCAACTATACCCGCAGACCAAACTGGGGTCCAGTTCAATCTAGCGGAGCTGATTTTCAGTGTGACCAGGGCAATAGTGTCATCTTCAGGCCGACAGAGGCGCTGTTTCGATCCCATACAAATCTGCGTTAACTTTGACGCGGTGACTTGCGACGGCGTCAGTGAAAAACTCGCACTAGGCCTGGTGGACACGCTTGTTACAGCCGAGTTATTCACTAAGGTTTCTCAGCTTCGAACTCGAAGACGAGCGTTGGTTTCAATCATAGGAAATTGATACATAACACATAGAGGATAAGGTTCAATTTCATTGCTTTAAAACAGGACCTGTGTCTGTAATTCTAAATTCACGGTTTTTTACTAAATTCATATAAAAGTAAATGCGGCGCTAAAATAAAAAATATAAATTTTAATTTTTTTCGCTGTCCGTCTTTCTGTCTGTCTGTTTGTTCGTTCCAGCTAAACTCTGAAACGGCTCGATCGATTTTAACGAGACTTTCAAATAATATAGTTACACCAAATAAAGTTTACCCTTAAATTAAAATAGACTATGCGGGTGAAACCACGGGACACAACTCATCTATATCTATACATCTATACAGATAAATAAAATTGAAGTGTCTGTTTGTAATTCCAAAATAACAGCTTTTCACTAAATGCATGTGAAAGTATACACGCTACTGATACTAAAAATCCAAGTTTTAAATTTTTTCTCTGTCTGTCTGTTTGTTCCGGGTAATCTCCGACTTTCATTTCATGAAAGTCCAGTTTAAATAGGTCCAGCCGTTTCGGAGATTAGCCGGAACAAACTGACAGACAGAGAAAAAAAGTCAAAATAGTTTTTTATATCAATATCGTATATACTTTCATATGCATTTACTGAAAAGCTGTTATTTTGGAATTACAAACAGACACTTCAATTTTATTTATCTGTATGTATAGATAGATGTTTAGATAAGTAATACTAATTAACTATATGTTATGGTTTTTCCAGTTTTTCACTATTAGCATGACTTACGCATTCATAGTCATTACCGCTAGTCGAAGTCAGTCGAACCCTGTATTCGCTAACATCCAAACGTTCGTCTAGACAGCTTTATCGGTAGGAAAATTGTAGAACGAACTTGAACTATTTTCTAAGGTGAGTCACCCCAGGCTGTGTATTCCGTTGACCTTGTAAACGAACGAGCGCTGGGCAGTCGGGAGCGCGCGCCCCACCCGAATCCATCTTCACGCGTCGCGCTTACCATTCCCAAGCATTCATTACTAACAAAACGATTCTGTTACGTCATTATTGCACTGCATTATCACTACGTTATCTATTTACAAGTGCTGAACGCGTTTGTAACCTAAAACGTACGCCAACCAGACTTCACAATAGCTTGTCTTGTCAGACTCTCAGTGCGCATGTGCACGCCTGTCCGTGCAGTCCACCTACATAGTCGTATTATAACTCGTGTTTTCGCCGTTCGGATTATACCCAGTGACGAAGCAAGAACACCTTTCTGCCGTTGGAGTAAAGCCCAAAGTCGAATACACTTGGTGAATATTGAGATTTTAATTTTATTTCATGTTTTTCTTATCTTGATTATGTAGTTAATGAAAGTGTGATTACAGACGATAATAATTTGTTAATTACTTGGTAACATTTCCCGTTTTTACGTGTGAGGTATTTGGTAGGTGTTGAAAAATTAAGTAAACACCGGCTTAAAAACTTGTTTTTTTTTCGTTTTCGTTTGCCGATTATGCTGTGAAGTGATTATTGTTATTCTGAAATGCTTATGGAAGGTATATCACGTTTTAAGGTTTAAATTGATATGGGATTTTTTGTGGCGAATGTTATCCGAGCACATAAGAACCTATATGCATGTTGTTTGAATTTCGACCTTGTTGCAAGGTGTTTCGATCTTATTATTGTATTTCTATCTATCTATAGTTGTGCTTGTGTTGTTAGTTCTATCTTTCTATAGTTGTGGTTGCGCTCCAGGAGTGAAACTTAGGGGCATAACTAACAACTAAAATCTATCTATACATACAGATAACTAAAATTGAAGTGTCTGTTTGTAATTGCAAACAGCTTTTCACTAAATGCATCTGAAAGTATATACGGTATGGTCTACGCGGGTGAAACCGCCCCGCGGTTTCACAGCAAGTTTAAAATAACCCCTTAATAAGTACCAGAGGTTCAATTAGAAAGAAATAAAAGAACGTCATTACTCTTCTCTTTTTTTGACAAGTAAAATATCAATTCGTAATCATCAATCAAATGTAGACCCAATATTAAAATACAATAACGTTCTAATTTGTCTGTTACCCTCATTTGCCACTTCAACCTAAAAATCAATGGGAAAGGAAAATACCAGAAAAAATGTTAAAATGGACATCACTCCATAGTTGTCACATTTGAAGTCACGCGATTAGGGTAACCATGATTATTTAGTCTTTTTATTGTATTATTTAATTTATATTTCTTTGGTAATATGCTGGGACGTTATCATATTCTCTTACTGCCATGATAATTTGTTTTTGTGACAATGACAGATTTATACACGTCATAATATAAGTCTGTATCATAATCATTGTCATAGGATCCTTTATTAAGGTACGGCATTTATACCAATTAATTATATTTTTATGTCTGTTTGCACACACAACTATTGAATAAATACAGAATAAATAAAGACAAATTTTTAATTGTTTGTCTGTGCGTTTGCTTCGACTAATAGCCGCAACGACTTCACCTAATTTGACCTAACTTTCATTACCACTGATTTACCAAGTAATTTTAAATAACTAAGATTTAGAATTATATCTAGTAACAAAAAACAAGTAAAAATGTATTATCCTGATATATCCATAATTATTTCAACGGCGTGGTGGCCCTACAAACAACACACCTATTAGAGCTCGAAGGACTAACGCTCACGCAATTTTGTTACTCATTTCGTGGTTGTATCTGACACACTTCGGACCACTAACAACAAAGTTACGCTAAACTAAAGATAATTAGCAAGTCGGTGTTTCGTATAGTGAATTTTCAACCTAACGTTAAGTTATTAGAGTGAGTTTTTCAATGCATTGCTGTTTGTGCATAAATATGTAAATACACAGGTAATGTACATACTTATAACGCAAAATAAACATAGTCACAGGTAGACACTAATAATTATTTTCAGCCGACTTAAAAAAAGAGTAGACTGGTGTCAACTTGTACTTGTTCAATTCAATTCAAAATATCTTTATTTGATTTGACTTTATTGGTTCAGAAGGTTGCTTTTACTAAGAAGAAAGTTTATTGTAGTCCAATATTATAGTATACAAGTACATAGAACTGTGTAATTTGGAGTAATGTAAGTTGGAGTTGCAGGAAGGTATTGCACGCACAGTCGTTTCTGTAACAGCCACTGAGACGTTCAAAATCCCCCACGTTGATCGAAGGGTAAACGATATTTTTGAAAACTACTGCCCCATGGTGCCGTAATTTTGATGAAAAATAAACTAGTATTGACGAATTTCGGGATAGTAAGGTGTAATTCCACACACTACCGATATGATAGTGGCACCCAAAACAAAAACTACTGACGTAACACTTAATTGTAACAATCTATACATCTATATCTATACAGATAAACAAAATTGAAGTGGGGACTTTCACTGGTAGGTAGCTCATGTTTCAAGGAGTAACTTAAGCTAATTTTATTTATTAAAAATATTAGGGTTCCGCGACAATAAGGATGAAGCTAAATCTACGCGGGTGAAACCGCGGGGCACAGCTAGTATAATATAAAATCGGTTTCTTTCGTCTTTCCTAGAAGCTGTTAAAACACTGCTAAATCCCTCAGCAAAATATCCCAGACTATTATTCAATAGGCTTCGACCAGATTTACGAGTTGACCTCGCTCGAGTTTTTTGTATCGAATTTATGAATACCGGTTTTTGTTACACGTGGTTCTTATTTTTGGAATTCTTCACTTGTTTTATAAGAAAGAGAAACGGTTTTTAACGTTTCGCGAACATGTTTGGTGCAATGTGGTGCATGCCTTTGTAGTATAAAAAACTAATTGTACCGATTGCTTCACAGTAGCTTCTAGCTTAGCATTATTGCTTATTGCAAATATTGTAGGTGACTGCCTCGTAGGGCTGGTGGTCGCAACTGCTACTGCAGAATACGAATTTTCGATCCCTGGTCAGGCAAAGTCTTATTTGGGGTTTCCATCATTAACTTCCCCGCGCGTAGTCTGGATTGGTACCCAGTTAATGGCAATAGGTTCGTCTCCTACATGGGATATAAATGTAACTGGCGAAATGCGGGTGTACTATTAGAAAATTAAAACTCTGCCTAACCTTTCGGGTAATACAGAAGTGAGAGGTGTGATACAGGTCCCGTCACGAGCGAGGAGCGCGGAGCACGTATCGTTAGTGCGCAGTACTTAGTCATTTTATGAGTCTGTCTCTGTCTATATGTATGGCGCGAGGCGAAAAACATGCGTAGTATCTCCACTATTCGCAGCGCGCTTTTAACGTAACAGCACCTGTGCAATAGACACTCAATGCGTATAAAAACGCTGGGTCCCACGTTAATGTTTACTTCAAGCATTAGCATATGCCTTGTATAGCGACACTATCCATAGGTTATACGTAGAGTCTATAATGCAACACTCTGGTTACAAATCAAAAATGTTTTGCCCTTGAGGCGACACAAAATCAATAAACAAGCCAGCCGTATCGTTTGATGGTAGACTACATATAGGTGATACAGGAACGTATTAGAGCAGTGCTAATTTGCTGCAGTGAAAACAAATTATAAACGTATGTAGATACCTACTCAGGAGGTTTCTAAATTCATTGGGGGTCTTAAATTGACTGTATGTTCAACAGATATAATAATATAAAAAATATTTATGTAATTTTTATGTTTCACTTTGTTCACATTTTCACAATAAAGTTATCTCACCCAGCACTTGGATGCAGACAAAATATTGTTGACTTCAACCGCCGATCTGTAAAAATTCCCCAGATTTTTATTGTTTGCCGAATCCTAAACAACTATTATTGACTGTCTTTGAAACATCTCTGAATCGATATTCTTAACGTGACGTGTCATGGTTTTTATTTTGGTTCCATCAATAAATAAATCAATAATTATTGTTCCAGGTAATCAATGTTTAATCGCATTGTCACGAAAGGAACTCAAATGCTACCCGGAGAGTTGATGGATGTCTGGTGCCTGAATATGAAGCGACTGAAATGGTGTACTTGCTCTCCCAGGCCAAAAGCCTAGCCCTGGCCATCCGTCAGATGTTCACCGTCAAGCTCTTCTTCCTCATCAGCAGCATCAGCTTTACCATCTCCATCATCTGGATCCAATTCTTGAACAGCCACTACATATCATCATCCAATGATGAGCTTGTATACGAAGCGCTCGAAAATGTCGCACGAGACCTCAGATACTCCGATGTGTACAGAAAAACTAGTCGTCTTCCCAAAGAACTTAAGTATATTCTGCTCTGGACGAATAAAGACTACTCCCCTTTCGACTTCTTTGACGAGGGTCAGAGAGGGTTCCTTGACAACAACTGCTCGGCGGTTAATTGCTATATTACCAGTGACAGGAACTTTTTCGGCGATAATATCACCAGATTTGATGCTATAGCCTTCAATGGACGTAACATGGACCACACAGATCTTCCTAACCAGCGGTCTCCGCACCAAAAATATATCTACTTTAATATGGAGTCTGCTGATAACTATCCTATTTGCAAATGGGCTTTCGATGGCTTCTTTAACTGGACTTCCACCTACAGACTAGATTCAGATATTCCTTATCCTTATATATTGATACGTAATATGAAAGGTGATTTTGTGGGACCCAAAAAAGATATGCAATGGATAAAAAGCATGGAAGATATTGATGAAGAATTGGCTGATAAACTGCTGAATAAAAGTAAAGCTGCAGCTTGGTTTGTGTCGAATTGTGGCAGTAGGAGTGGCAGGGATAGGCTTGTTGCTCGTTTGCAGGAAAAATTGAAACCTTTGAAGCTAGATGTGGATGTGTTCGGTGCCTGTGGCGACCATACGTGTGAGAGGGACCGTGAGTCTGATTGTTATGAAATGCTGCAGAGAGATTATTTCTTCTACATGTCTCTGGAGAATTCTTTTGATGAAGACTACGTGACTGAGAAGCTCCTCACAGCTCTACAGAATAACGTTGTTCCCATAATTCTGGGTGGTGCTGATTATTCAAGGTAGGCTTCATATATATCATTATGGTAATCGTGTCCGTCAACATTACAGTTATTGAGGTGTTATATCTTAGTGTGCGTTTAATTTGGAATGCTAATGTTTGTTCGAGAAAAGTTTGAAAGAAAAAACGGTAAAATACGTGTCTATTTATTTTCATAGATGCTCCCACAGTTCAGAAGTTTTCGTTTCGACCCATTTTAGCCCTGATTGCTAAAAACTTTAAAAATATATTCCCGATGAATCTCAAGATAACCTTAGGAATACATCAAATGTCATCCAAATCTATTGACATGTTTCTTGGTGCATTGAGTTAATCTCGAATACATTGTCGGTCTTATGTTTTGGGATCGGAATGACTAATCAAGTAATGTGTTTTCCCTCTCTTTTCAGATTTCTTCCGCCAGGCTCCTATTTAGATGCTAGTAAGTTAAGTCAAAGCGAATTAGCCAAAACAATGTACCACATCATGCAGAACCCGGCGCTTTATAGAAATTTCTTTAGGTGGAAAAAATACTATACATACCACGATCCATCAGCAACGGACAATGTTTGTGCGGTATGCCAAGCCTTGAACGACAAACAGAAAGTTGAACAAAAGACTGTGTACAAGAAGTTCAGGAAATGGTGGAATCCAGAATTCTGGCTACGGTGTTAATGAACGATATGTGCAAAGTTGAGTGCCTATGTGTCTTAAACCAAAACTATTTTAATGCTAAAGTACTTAGTGATTTGAAAGATAGATTTGTATAGAACGGAGTTTTGTAGTTGAAGACTTCACGAGTAGTTCAAGCTGGGATGAATTCCTGCTAAGAATAATGTCGACTTGTCCAGACCAAATATATATCTATATGTGTAAAGTAATGTACCGCCCCACTATACAGGGAAGCTTAGTCTTGTCACAAACTAAAAACGTACAGACCAGAAAGATGACAAAAAATATAAGGATCTTAACAGGAACT
Source organism: Watsonalla cultraria (assembly GCA_964035505.1). Taxonomy (NCBI): domain Eukaryota; kingdom Metazoa; phylum Arthropoda; class Insecta; order Lepidoptera; family Drepanidae; genus Watsonalla; species Watsonalla cultraria. The sequence continues at coordinate 3,715,779 of OZ037732.1, read as the reverse complement.
CTCATGATTGTCATGATTTTTTTGCGCTCAGCGAAAGTAGTATTTTTTCGCGCTGGCTTCTAACAAGGCTCCTAGTCCTCAAAAACCGTGACGCTAGATATTTTAAACATGTAGTAAGCAGGAGTAGGTATCCATCAGCCTATTCCTATGGGATACAGTTCCCTTATTATGCGAATAGCCCTGTTTTTTGAATCTATACTCGCTAGCGTCACCGACAGTATTTGTAGGAGATATTTTAGTTATTTACGTCACCGCTAGGAGGACCTGTACACTTTCTCATATAAATATTCCGCGGAGACATTAGCGAGTGTAGATTAGGTAAACGATGCAAAACTCGTGATGCTTGGTACAAGGCTTGAGCGTATTGTGTATGCATTCTTAAAATGGTTAGGAAAAATACGTTCTCTGCCAACTAAGCATCGTGATCACACCTCATACGTCAAATTTTCGCTTCCTTTCTTCTTGCGGTTTAGCAAAAACAAGCAACTGCACAGCTTGCAGAGATCTACACGTCGTGTTTGTATTTTTCCTAACATTTTTTCAGAATTTAGAATATAAACATGTGTGTCATGCATAAAAATTGAATATTTACGTATGTATGTATACAGAAGACCAGCTGCATAAACATAGCATACTTACAAGTATTACGCTCGAAGGTTACTGGGATTAGATTCGATTAGATCTGTGCACCAACTTTAAGTTTTATCATCTTTCAACGTCGACGAATTTTCTTCCGAATTAATAATTAGCGTGATTATACTTAACTATAATTATTTGTTAATTTAAACCAAATATGCATTCGGGACATCCAGACTCAATGCGAACTTAAAATTATCGTCATTAATGTTTCTGAATCGGGATCGAATTGCGACACCTTAGCAGTAAGGTGCTACACTACATCAACGGTGCTGTCATGTAAGTAACTTTGTATTATCACACAATTAATAATTATAAGCTTCACAAGGAGTAGGGAATCTAGGCCTAATTTAAAAAAAAGATAATTTGCTCCAATGATCGTGAGGGTTGCAATTTTGTTTTTTATTTAGTGTAAAAATAATGTGAATGTGTCGATTTGTACTTATGAAAAATATCGGCTACGACGTGACACCTCTTACTGTCATTACGCTTATTCCACATATATTTTCTGATGACGCGTCGGTGTGAGTGTGTCATTTCGAAGGATCTGTTCCTAGATTTCTAACTGCTTTAGAAGCTTATATTTAAACTGGTATTACATTATTCTCAAATCAAACTAAATAAGACTTTACTGGTACAACCTTGGTGCGATTATACATTCGTTAATTATTTTTGTTAATATTTAAACTTTGCTCTCATATAACATGGTTTAAGCGAAGACTAAACTATTTCCACCTCCAAGGACTATCTTAGCCAATGTTTTGTAATATGAGGCTTTATGTTTTTGTGCAAACTTAAGTGTAACCTGGAAATGTCTTAGCTTCATGTTGATATGGCATTTAATTGTTTACTAATAAGTTCGTTCCGTAATTTAGATACATGTCGTGTTCCAAAGATGTTTTTATACATGGTAATTGCGGCCTATCCAGTAACTTTTGTTGCTTTTAAATCCTCTTATATGTGTAGGTACAATCTGGCCAAACAGTTAATGTAAATCTTATATTTATTGGTCAAATAGAAATGTGTGAAATATGGAACCCAAAGTAATTTCAAAAGTTAGGATTTTTTTATAAAAAACTTAAACCATTTTCAATAAGAGATGAATAAAATAATGTGAAATATATCGCTTGCTTTTGAAATTGGTGTTTGATGCCGAGTTTCATGCTTATTATGATAAAACCTGAGTCATCATAGTGAGGCTCGGTGCTAACGGACCTCCAATCACAGTCACGTGGCCGGTTTTTTTAAAGATTTAATCACTTTCTATATAAAATAAAGTTAATGGATAGTCCGCTCGTTTGTAAGTACTTAATTATAAGTTAATAAAGTTGTTAATTCCAATTTTTCCATAAGGTGCCCTTAGGTTAATAATTAGCTGTAGCCCATTACCCTTACAAGATTTTGATCAACTGATTTGATCAACTTATCAAAATCTTCTTGCTTTTATATTTTTTTTAAGTGTGAGTTTTCCTGTCAGTGAGAATATATTCGAACAGGGGCCTTACCACGAGCTGTAATTGCCATGATAGTTTCACTCATTTATGAGACAGATGTATGTGACGTGCATACATCTGCCACTGTCGCACAACTGAATTATCATTGCAATAAGAGCTCATGGTTAGGCCCCTGGTCAACTCCTGTGCAAGTCTTATAAGTGAGGGGGCTAAAATAAAGTCATGTCTGAATAAGCATGTTAGGAAAAAAAACTGTATATTGGACATCTTCGTAAGTAATGTGATTTCCTCTACGTTATTCACTAAGGTTTCCCAGTGTCGAGTGTCGGTTTTAAAGATGCGAAATTGAACCTTATCCTCTTATGTATTACGTATCAATTTCCTATGAATATAAATGTCGTCCAGTTCGACGCTGAGAAACCTTAGTGAATAACGCGGCTCATTTCAATACGATATAATATTATTTCGTTAAACGAGCTAGATAATAAGTTAAAGCCTTATTGTTGTTGAAGTGTAGTTAAATAATTACTTAAAGTTGAAAGTACGAACTTGTACCTTAATAAATATAAGCGGTGTTGATGGTTTCCCTGTATTTTTATTTTGAGGTCTTCACATGATGGTAAGTGGCCACCTTAACCCATAGACGCAACCGAACCTGGAAAAAATTATAAGTGTAAAATTTTCAGTCAAGTTTTGAAAAAAATTGCGACAGGACCTATTTTAACGTGACTTTATCTGACAGATAGCTAATATTTAAAAGAGTAACTTAGTCTTCTTTAATTTTCAAAAACAAGTGTTTCGCGGGTCCCATTTGAAATTAAGTCGACGCGGGTGAAACGGGACACAGCTATAAATAAATTAATATCAATGTAAAAATATATAAGTACAACTGGAAGAGTATAACATTAAAAGAATAACAAAAGCCACTCCGTACCTACGACGCTAACGAAAAAAGTTTGCCAAGTTAATTAGAAAAGTTTCCCACTCTCCTCTCAGCCACAGAACAGCTCTATACGCCAGATACGTGTACATTTTCACTAACTAGCAAACTGTTATTAGAAGTACCTAGTCCTACAACCTAATTTGAACTCTATAGATTTGTTTCAAACAGAATACTTTAGTACAAGACAATGACAGTGATGAGTTCATCCATTTATCTATACTAATATTATAAAGAGGAATTTTTTGGTTTTTTTGGTTTGTATGTGTGTTTGTAACGAATTGGCGCAAAAATACTAGACCAATTTTGAAAATTCTTTCACCATTTGAATGCTTCAAAAACAATAGAATTTATTGTTGAAGAAGTAATAATTATTGTATTACAATTAACTTATGCTTAGAATTTACTTTAGTTTGGTATAATATAATACATAATGCTACATTATCATTGATTAATAAAGGCTGAATTTTACCTCTGTACTCCTACGGGAACGGGAACTACGCGAGTGAAACCGCGTGACGTCCGCTAATGTATACATATAAAATTCAGCCTGCCTAAATGAAAAAGATGTGTGTTCAGGTTCAGAAAAATTACCAGCGGTTCGAAAACTCGTACCTAGGGTAAGTTTGTAGTAACCGCAGCCAAATATGATCGTTTTATCATTGCGTATTAAGAACTTTTTAGCTTTGACGATACATAAATGAGACGTCAAAGCTCAGAGTGCCTAGTGAGAGTTTTCTTAAAATCGCCGTCACAAGTCATCGCGTCTACGTAAACGCAGATTTGTATGGGCTCACAATAGTGTCATGTTTAGGCCGACAGAGGCGCCGTTCCGATTCCATACAAATCTGCGTTAACTTTGACGCAGTGACTTGTGACGGCGGTGATGGTAGGCCTCTCTCTGAACACTGTAAAGCCAGGGGCATCACAATAACATGCGCGTTGCCGATACTGTAAGAATCTCATCACCATGCTGTACTCGATTCGGAAACTATTTTCTAACTACATCTTATTTGTTTATTACGTTTGGTATTTATGTATCGACACAACACATAAAAACGCCAAACAGCTATCCTATTGATACGGATGTTGATTGTAAACAGAAATGAGCGTATGTTTATGAGACGTCCGGAGATTATTTTAATAATAGCGAATGCATAATGCTGCATTATACAATGCTGCATAGTAACCAATGTTATAGCATGATGCTTGATTCGTACTTGATTCATGTAAGAGTTTGGGATAACTTTTTTTTTTCAATTTATTTTTTCTGTATATAGATTGCGATTCGTATTTTGATTAAATGTTTGGTGCGTCACTACTTTTAGTACGGTTATTATTGTGTTTTCGATAAAGAGATAAAATTTTTAATTTAGATAATATATAGGCCGACTACAGTAACATTAAACATGAATCCTTGAGGAAAAACCACAGACATGACTACTTTTAACGCTGGGTATTACGCCACGCGATAATTTATTTAAATGTGTTTTACACTACATTGCATGTCGTAGCATTTTATCAACCACTGAACTCTTTCCGGCGGGTGATGTGACTGATACAGTAGTAGTTCGTTATATCTTTAATCGCGAGGACGTTTCGCTAATGAACGCCATAAAAACATATATATACGTCACGTTACTTGTATAGTTACGTCCTGTTTTAAGCGTATATTGAGTGCACTTGATCATTTTCATCAGTATATATGGGTGAGTTATGTTTTTGTTATGTGGATGTTTTTGTAATTAGACTGTACATACATCTCCCTGGCCTTATCCCATGCACTTGATTCAACTCGATGTGGCTGATCACCTGATTTTTATACAAAGCGACTGCCATCTGACCTTCATAACCCCTTTTTCGAGGAAAATCGGCCATCTAGGTTAAACCAGTTGTCAGACTTTCTTAGGCCTCTGACTGACCTGTAACGATTGCCAAAGATGATAAATTGGCTACCGGGACCGACGGCTTAACGTGCTCTCCGAGGAACGGAGGGAACTCGGGCGGTCACCCATCCAACTACTGGCTAGGCGTATGGTTGCTTAACTTCGCTGATCGAACGAGCTCCTCTAGACTGTACATACATAGAAGTAATATTAAAGATAAAAAGTTGCACCTACATAATTATAAATCTGACTGCAAATAATGCAGTTAAGGTCGACCTATATTCATGGTTGTGCCTAATCAAGGTGCTCTCAATATAAAACGACACGTATAGGACATTGTGTATTCTCGCCAATCTTAATTTTTGTAGCATAAATACTATCAAATGCTACCCGCATTGAGCTACCTTTGATAGTTTTTAAATGATGGCATAGCGCCATCTTGTGCTGTGAATTTGAATCCAATAATTCGTAGGTATATAATAAGATAAGCACATAATTGTTTTGACAGAATCCTACTGCCCTGTTGGTGGCAAGCGTATACCTCTGCCTACTCATTCGGGAAAAATTCACAACATCTTCTTTAGTCTACAATATGGATTCAGATTTAAATATTTTTTTAGTAGCTTTAGACCTTATAACCTACATAAAACATAATTATATCAACTCTAAAATAAAAGAGCTGCGACTATTTTATGGTTTAAGAAACGCCATTGACACAGTGAGCCTCAAAAATAGTTATCAAATTTGGATCAAATGAGAGCAGTTCACAGTTTATAATCTAGTACCTGTCATAACTTGACAGTTGACGGCGAATTTTACTGTCGTATTGTATTTGATATTTTATGAGTTTTTCACTGCACGAAAACATGGTCAAAACGATGTTTTCTGAAAGAGTAACTAAGCTAGTTCAATTTTTGCCCCCGAAGCCCCCTACATACAAAATTTCTTGAAAATCGTTGCAGCCGTTCCCGAGATCCAGATTATATATATACATGCATTGCTCGTTTAAAGGTATAAGATGATGTGCCTTAGGGATCTATTTTAGGCCTTCTACTCTATTTGATCTTTGTAAACAATCTTTATAAAGCTGTCTTGCAAGGTCACCTTGATAAGCATACGATATTGCCTTTTTCACTTCGGACGGTCACTGTATGATGTTGTACATCACAGAACAACATCAGTACAGGCACCCATCAGTACATACTACAAAATTGGTTTCAATATAGGTTTTACTTAAAATAAAGAACTTGATGGCCATTACCTATCTTTATTAATGGTCTTCTCCTTCTCTCTTCTGTATCTTAATCTTGATAACAGACTTACGAGAAGAACATACATTGATTCTATTAAGACAACATATAGTTGCAAGTATAGTCAAATTTTGTGAATTATGTCTATTAAGACAATAAAGATTCCTTAAAATTTAAGTAGAAATTATGTTCGGATATATTAATACAGTGTCGTCTAGTCACAAATAAAGCATAGCTTGTACCATGGGAATAGTACCCGCGAAACCTAATGTAGCAGTCAGATTTTAGATCAGCGTTGCTGTCAAAACAAAGGACTAAAGTAAACAGATGAATCATTTGTTTCAGATACTTCCTATAATGCATTCAAATGCTAGCTGGAGAGATATTGGAGTAGTGCTGTGCCTATATAAAGATTACTGACCTAGATGGCGTACTTACTCTCCCAGGCCAAGAGTCTAGCCCTAGCCATCCGTCAGATATTCACCGTCAAGATTTTCTTCTTCATCAGCAGCATCAGCTTCACCATTTCCATAATCTGGATCCAATTCATAAACAACAACCAAATTTCTTCATCCAATGATGGTCTTGTTTACGAAGCGCTTGAAAATGTTGCACGAGATCTGAAATACTCAGATGTTTACAGAAAAACTAGTCGTCTTCCGTTAAATACAAAGTACATTCTGCTCTGGACGAGGAGTGACTATGCTCCTTTCGACTACTTTGAAAAGGGTCAGAGGGCGTTCCTCAACAACAACTGTTCCTCGATCAATTGCTATGTCACCAGCGACAGGAACTTTTTCGGCAACGATCTCACAAAATTTGATGCGATAGCCTTCAATGGACGCAATTTGAACCATAAAGATCTCCCACACAAGCGCTCTCCACACCAAAAATACATCTACTTTAATATGGAGTCAGCTGATAACTATCCTATTTGTCACCGTACTTTCGACGGGTTCTTTAATTGGACGTCCACATACAGACTCAGTTCAGATATTCCATATCCGTATATATTGATACGTAATATCAAGGGTGATGTTGTTGGACCTAACAAGGATATGCAATGGATGACAAACATGGAAGATATAGATGAAGAATTGGCTGATAAACTGTTGAATAAAAGTAAAGCTGCAGCTTGGTTTGTGTCGAATTGTGGTGGTAGAAGTGGCAGGGGTAAGCTTGTAAGTCGTTTGCGAGAGCAATTGAAGCCTTTGAAGCTAGATGTGGATGTGTTCGGTGCCTGTGGCGATCACAAGTGTGAGAGACGCCGTGATTCTGATTGTAAGGAATTACTGCGGAGAGATTATTTCTTCTACATGTCTCTGGAGAATTCTTTTGATGAAGACTACGTGACTGAGAAGTTGCTAACAGCTCTACAGAATGATGTCATTCCCATAACACTAGGAGGAGCTAATTACTCAAGGTAAATATAACTTTATCTTGTATTATAGGATCAGGATAAGAACCGGTTCCTATGGATGCAATTAAGCCTTGTATAAATCACACCATAAGAATGTGATCACCTTTTCATATCACCGTTAGTTTATGTGGCGCGAAATGCTAACCTGTGGATAAATTGTAAACTGAAGCATATCGCTTATCATTATATTATGGAGCTAGTAAGTAGATTATGCACTATGGTGTTCAGACACCTACAGCGCAATGGTGCTACAGGGGTCAGCCAGATTAAAATAAATTAGGTAACCCAAGTTAAGTTAAAACTTAATCCCAATAATAAAGACCACATCGTAATAAGTAAGGTGCTAACTATGAGAAGTAGAGAAATGGTTGACTTATAAGATGGAATCTCCTTAGTATGACAAAAACCCAGCTAGATTTTGAAGACGGAGTGAAGATCAAATTCAGATAGTTCATAGTCCTGGATGCCATGTCTGATGCAAGCAGGGGCCCAACCATGAGCTCTTATTACAATGATAATTCAGTTGTGCGACAGTGACAGATGTTTACACGACACATACATCTTTCTCATAAATGAGTGAAACTATCATGGCAATAAGAGCTCGTGGTAAGGCCCCAGATGTAGGCTCGGATTTTGTTTGACTGAAGCATTGAGTTCTACGATTTTTAGGCTCGGGAATATGACCAATGCCATATGACCATAATTTATATAATGAGCCATTGTTTATTTATGAAGTTAAGGGCGTAAGCGTATAGAATATCCGATTTTTTGTATGTAGGTCATCATCACCAGCATAGAAAAGAGTTGCTATAACGATGTGGTCAGTTTATATGTATTAGATTGCTAGCGTGACTCTAATTGAATTATTATTGAAGAGTATATTCTGAATCTAAGGTCTCAAGGTATATTTTTGTTTGTACAAGTGGCAATTGTCGCTTTGGTATTCACTTACGACAATTCAATCGAAAATTCAAAATAAAATTGATTTACATATGCTTAGTCGCGCGGTAATATTTGTTAAATCTTATATAGGAATATATAAAACTGAATTGGTGTTCGTTAGTCTTGATAAAACTTGAAAATGGCTGGACCGATTTGGTTAATTTTGGTTATGAAATATTTATGAAAGTTTAGGGAAGGTTTATATAGTGGCAAACATTAATAATATGAGGAAAAGGTGATACGAAGTTTACCGGGTCAACTAGTATTTTTTTTATTATTTTACGATGACAGTACTCCTAGTTGTGACGGCAAAATAGGTTGCAACAAATTACGCTATCAATTGATAAAGCTGTTGGTGTCATTTTCAGTGTGTGAAAACTTCTCTATTTAACCAGAATTCAGTGGTCAAGGCTAACGTTACTCTACCCATTTGTTTTATGTAATGTTAGTTCATGCAACCTAGCTTAGTTGTTGTCAACTGATTGGTAACTTTTATGGCCGACCTAACATTCAATTAGCGTGACGGACACAGTAAATATATATCGGCGTATATAAAACAACTATTATTTATTTAATGTAATTTTATTTGTTTCAGATTTCTTCCGCCAGGCTCCTATTTAGATGCTAATAAGTTAAGTCAAGGCGAATTAGCCAAAACAATGTACCATATCATGCAGAACCCGGCGCTTTATAGAAAATTTTTCAGGTGGAAAAAATACTATACATACCACGATCCATCAGCAACGGACAATGTTTGTGCGGTATGCCAAGCCTTGAACGACAAACAGAAAGTTGAACAAAAGACTGTGTACAAGAAGTTCAGGAAATGGTGGAATCCTGAATTTTTGAAACGATGTTGAAGCGATCTGTCTACATATATTCTGAGTGTCAATGTTTTACAAGAATAACTTTGTGATGATCTTACTGTTGTTTAAGACTTTTCACTATTGTGAATAATTTTATAAGAAGTTTATTGTAATTAATAATTATTTGCTATGAAACGAAATGTATACGAGTTTTGTAATAAGGGCGAATGTTTTCAACTTAAAGGAGTACGGCTAGCAGAGCCTCAAAATGTATTTTTATTGTACCCAAAATGATATATGAAAAATAATAATAAAAAATATTTATTCAACTTAGGCCCTGCCAAGGCACTTATGAACGTCGAAGAACGTCGCCTTCTGGGAAAAACCGGCAAAAACTCAAAATCAAAATAAAAATGAAAATGATTTGTTCAGTTTAGGCCCTGGTAAGGCACTCATGAATGTCGAGGAATTTACCACCGGTTCAGAAACTAGCCTTCTGAGAAGAACTGGCAAGAAATGTTAGACGATGTTCCACAATTAAATTTGTCTACAAACTTCGTACAAAGTGGATACTATGTATATAAATGTCCTTTATCGCGGTTGTGCTGGCAGATAGGTACCTATATTCTGAGAAAAATCTCCCGGATACAGCGCGAGTGCGCCTATCGCTCAGTGATGTCATTACTGGGGCCCCGCGGCGCAAGCGATCGTCCCGGAGCTACGAAAACTTACAGAGGCGCAATAACAATGAATGCAGCCCGTTTCAGCCATCGGCTGACGGACGGATTGTCTTAAAATAGACAGTTTGTTTATAGCGCATATTTGTGGTAAATATGTAATCAGGACATTCACATCAAAATGTTTATCCTTTTATATGTTTGACGGGAACATATCGAAAGTGATGTCGAAATAAAAAAATATGGATCTATATAATAAAATATAATATGAATATATATAATAAAAGACTATATCTATATAACTTTATATAGATATAGTCTGAACGAAAGAACGTACTGGGGTACTTCTACATTTACAATAATTTCAACAATTACAACAATTCTACAAACAATAAAAAAGTAAAGATTTGTATTTTTATATGTAACAAATCAACTTAAAATCTAATAGACTGATTTCAAAAATACTTTTGCCGTTAGAAAGATACATTTTCAGGGAATAAACATGTAATCGTGGTTAATAAGGGCTCCTCCTTAAGCCGCGGACGGACGCTAGTACTCAATAAAACCTAATCGGGCCAACATACTCACGGGTAAAAGCTAGTTTCCTCATGAAGCGTATCATATGTTTCGTAGCTCCATGTACACCGCCTGTAGTCAATACAAAGAGGTTGTAAGTAGATTTGTGGGGGCTCCCGCGAAATGCGCGCCTCGGGGCGTGCCGCTCGCCTTTCATTCAATTACCCCGTCTTTTTCACATTCTATACGAATACATAGTGTTTGAAAAGGTATATGCGGTAAGGATACTCTAAACTAAACCTGCGAAACTCTTGGCGTTCTAATGACATAATGTTGTACAAAACACTACCTATCTATACATCTATACAGATAAATAATATTAAAGCGTCTGTTTGTAATTCCACAATAACAGCTTATCACTAAATGCATAATATGCATATTTCATATTATGAAAGTATACACGGTAAAGGCACAGAAAAACCAATTTTTTAATTTTTCTCATTCTGTCTGTATGTCCATCTGTCGGTCTGTTTGTTCCGGCTGTTCGGAGGGAACTTGAGCGGTCACCCATCCAGGCGTATGGTTGCTTAACTTCGTTGATCGCATCATATGCGCAATAGCAACTGTGCCACGAGCGCCTCTCCTATTGATTAAATGTAAGTAATAGAAGAAAATAAATGGTCTCCGAAACTCGTTCTCAATCAGGCGTGGAGATTTTTATTGCGGTGCTAATTGTGCGGGACCATAGAGCGATAAAAGTTATTAATTGGCTCCGACCCGACCGGAAGTTGTAAATACAGCCCGCTACTATTTCCGGTCCATAGCCACGCATCGCTCTCTGCCTTTTTAGAAAGCCGCTTGAAATATGGCTGTGTTGGTTCCGATGTTAGATACTTTGCTTGAAGTATGGATTGTGGCTCTTGAAAACTAAGTCTAAGCAATCTTACTAATATTACAAATGTGAATGTAAGTTTGTTTGTTACGCTTTCACGCGAAAACTACTAAACTAATCACCATGAAACTTTATACTCATATTATTGGAGGTATTAGAAGTAACATAGGAAACATCTATATCTATACAGACAAATAAAATTGAAGTGTCTGTTTGTAATTCCAAAATAACAGTTTTTCACTAAATGTATAGGACACTAAAAAAACAAAAGGTGTAAAATTTTTCTTTGTCTGTCTGTCTGTCTGTTTGTTTCGGGTAATCTCTGAAACGGCTGGACTGATTTTAACGGGACTTTCACTGGCAGTTAGCTGATATTCCAAGGAGTAACTTAGGATACTTTTATTTTAAAAAAACATTTAGGCCTCCGCGGGACTAAAACTAAATCTACGCGGGTGAAATCGCGGGGCACAGCCAGTATACAATATTATTGTCAATATATCAATGATATTGTGAATCATACCTATGCTCGCGCCTGTATCCCCCGAAGGGGTATACAGAGGTGTTGTAACTACACCCATTTTTCATCGAAGATGATTAAGTACCAACGTGACAGATGGTGAGTCTATCGTCGTGTCAAGCACTGTACATACGTCTTTGAATTACTTCCTAAACCCAGACCCAGATATTCAGGTTTCCTCACGATGTTTTCCTTCGCCGTAAAACACATGGTGTGAAATCACTGTACATAAGATTTTAGAAAAACTATTTGGCATATGCCTCACTGGGATGGTAAAATTTCCTAAATAATTCTTGGTTGTTCTGTTCCATCCCATTTTTCATTGAAACCACCAAGGCTTTTTTAAATGAGAAAGTAATTGTGTAACCAAGGAACCAAGACGGGTAAAAAGCCCCATTTAAGAGTTTACCTGCCTTCTTAACTTTGGAGTAAACTAGATTCTTTGATCTCGGCTAAGTGGCTGCGTGGCGCTGCGTCAGCCATGAGTGTCGGAAATCACTGTAATGGATGGAGGGTTACTTTCTAGGGTTGATACCGCTTACATTTTTTGACATAGAATGTAGTAAAAAAAAACTATTAAACAAAATCCTTAGCATACCTTTCGTTACGGGATGGCCCATTTATAAAAAAGCCTAATTTTGACATGTATTGAAATCTAAAAATAGCAGTTTGAGTCGGGATCGATTGACTTCTTAATAGGGGTAAGCAGAGGAGGTAATAACACCCACATTTCACCGAACATGATGAAGTGCCAACGCGACAGAGGGTGAGTCCGTCGCCGTCTCAGGCATTATACATACGTGTTCGAATTACTTCTCAGTCATAATATGAATACAGGTTTCCTCTCAAGTGTGAAATCACTGCACTTAAGTTTTTTAGAAATATTGATTGAGCCCTACAGTCGCCACGCCTCTGTTGGAAGTCACTTCTTTATGAATATTATAAATATTTATAATAAATTACGTGATAATTTTGAAGCCTGAAAAATTAAGTAGGGGATTCTGTATAATGAGAATGATACATAGATACTCATTCATAGTATTTTTTTACTACACGTAAGTAAAAAAATGTGTTGTGTGTCAGCCCTACATGTAGCGGTGTGTCTGTGGCTAATAGATATCCATTACTTGGTACTTGTCTTGCTCTGAGGCTCTGTGTAGCCTCTTGAGGACTTCTTACTGGCTCTCATCCGATTTACCGACTTTTATTTATTAAATATACGGGGCTTATCCTTCTGTCCAGACGTTTCGGATAAATCGGAATAAATACACTGACAGACATTTTTAGTACCTTAAGGATTTATAAAAACTTGAGTTTAAAGGCAGATTTTTATACCGCAAACAGATACTTTAATTTTATATGTTTAAAGCTAAACTATCAGCCTTCTAAGAATTGCACAAGGTCTAAATAAAGCCAGGGTATTTGAATTTATTGGAGACAAATTAGGCCTGGGAGCCAGGTTCAGTCGGAGCAGACCTTGGTTGGTTGACTGAAACACACACAAACAAACGTAACTGAGCAGGGGCCTTACCATGAGCTCTTATTGCCATGATAGTTTCACTAATTTATGAGACAGATTTATGTGACGTGTATACATCTGTCACTGTCGCACAACTGAAATATCATTGGAATAAGAGCTCATGGTTGGGCCCCAGTCCTGGTATTTATTGGTTTGACCACACTATTGGTTTGTTCACTGGACGATCACACTGATATTGGTTTGAGAACTATATACGTAACTAGAGGAGAATCTCAATAGCGTGATTAAGAAGGGTACAGCACCATCTTGTGTACAAGAACGGAACTACTTATTTACATAATAAACTACGTTAAAAAATGTCTGCAAATTCTTAGACGAGTATTGCAAGTAGAAACCATTCAGCCATTTAGACGATAACGAGACAATAAAGGAATTTACAAACATGCATATCTTTAAACAAGAAACGGACAAAAACCAAAACCCTTCAATACTGTTGGGTAAACAAAAATATATGAACATAAGTCCCATTGACTACCTTCTTATTGAAGTCGGTTAAAATGCGCGTGCAATGCTATTAAGGAGCAAGCCAACCGTGGCATCGTTATCAGCGCCAGCACCACTCCGGCTCAGGAAATGAGATTTTTGTCTACTCCCACCCGTGAGGAACGGTGACGTGCTGTTTATGGAATTGAGATCTTATGATATGGTGTGTTCAATTGGAATTTGCATAACATTAATATTCAACAAATTCTATACATCAGTGAAATAAGTGGTTAAACCACTCATTATTATTGCATAGGTGGAATACTAACGCGCAGTAGGCCTAGACACAGACAACATTCTCTCGCTGATAGAAACGATACAAAATGACATAAATCAGTCACGTGACATATGTCATCATTATCTATAGTGGTAAATTCCTCGACATTCATAAGTGCCTTACCAGGGCCTAAACTGAATAAATCATTTTCATTTTCATTTTCATATATACAGATAAATAAAATTGAAGTTTGTAATTCCAAAATAACAGCTTTTCACTCAATGCATGTGAAAGTATACACGCTACTGACAGTAAAAAACCAAGTTTAAAATTTTTTCTCTGTCTGTCTGTCTGACCGTCTGTCTGTCTGTCTGTTTGTTCCGGGTAATCTCCGAAACGGCTAGACCGATTTTAACGGGACTTTCACTGGCAGGTAGCTGATGTTTTAAGGAGTAACTTACGCTACTTTTATTTATTATAAAATATTAGAGTTCCGCGACAATAAGGATGAAACTAAATCTACGCGGGTGAAACCGCGGGGCACAGCTAGTGTTGTATATGTATTGTTTCTACGAGCGAAGCGTGAGGATAATATTACATTGTCCACAGGCCCTGGTGGTAAGCAGCTTCAGCAGTCTATGAATGTGAGCAACGCCAAAATATCCCTCGCACGTTGCCTCGTTAGGTAGGCAACGTGTGAGTGATACCTTAAATCCATTTACAACGCGCAAATAAATTTTCACAATTTGTTTAATGCGTTATTAAGCTTACTATAATAAAGCTAAATAGCTGTTTTTGAAACGCGTAAAACTCTGGAATGAATTTCAATTTCTAAGTCAAATTTCCCCAATCGCTTTTCATCAGACTTTAATTTAGAAACGGTAGTAAAATTAACATAAGCTAGTGTTTAAAACAACTCCACAGTTCAATCTCACCCTCACCTTCTTTGAGGATGTGTCGCGACGTGAAGTCATAGAGCGTCTGGTGGTGCAAGGTATAATTGATTGTAGTAGGGCACGTGGCAGATCACCAATGAGATGTACGGACCAGATTAAGGCTGTGATGGGTGTTCCTACTATCAACGAATGCTACCTTAAAGCAGCAGTCCGTAGTGAATGGCGCCGTATTGTTCAGCAATTCTGACATTACGACCACGACCGCTCTGCCAAGAGTGTAACGATTGAGAAGAAGAGTCTTTGAAAATACGTTTCAAATGTCCTTTTTGCTAGCGTTACCTTAGATTAGAATCACTCACGTTATGGCAATCAAGCATTTTTAAATATATGGCCATCAACACTGCATCTAGTATGAGTTTACAGTGAGTGTACAATAATATTGGCACAGCTGAAGGCGAAGAGGCCCTCATTTCTCAGGACCTACTTTCAGTATTGATATTGCTGGGTATTACGCGCCGAAAGCTGCTATTGGTCATTGCATGAGGAATGTTATAGACGTGCCCGGATTTTGATTTACGATTAATAACAAAATATTTAAAGAAAAGATGTGCTCTTAATTCATGTGAGCTTATTGGTCTTATGTGTGAAATTATAATAGTTTTATGCTCGCGTCCTCTCAGAAAAAAAAAAGATAAAAAAAGTCAACAATTAAGAAGCTATTCACTTTTTACAGAAGATGTGTCAATCGCGCCAAAAAATATGTCAACGTGACAGATGGTGAATCTGACATGTGCAGGACTGACCTGAAGTTGCAGCTAACTTACTAACCTGACATTATCTGCAGATTACAGAGTGTGTACAGCACCGACTGTTCTAACAGTTATGGATTTAAATAATTTGTGCATGTCTTTCGATCGGTATTAAAATCTAAAGTGCCACTTGTGCTACCTACTTACCTTATATAATTTCAACAAATTATCGCTGGTTAAAATTATTATGATCATACATTACACTCACGATATCTAGTTAGATCAATTTCTGTTTACGCAGAGACGTCTCATATTGTTTTATGGTACTACGTATTGAATAGTCGCCTCTATCAGTTTGGTAAGTGCATGTTATCGCCGAGTAATATTTGTTTAATCTGGCGCCGAGCGACATCCGACCGCAGACTATTGCACCACGATAATCTAAGCGTCATATTTAACATCTAGCTTCCACTCCTCCCTATCTGTGATATTAAAATGGTACGTTTTCAATCACTGCATTCCTGTCGTTTATTACGGATATGTTTTAGGGATGTATCTTTATTCATGTGTATATTATCGACGACAAAGATTAAGTAGATAAAGTAGAATACAGCCTGATTGATTATAAGCGATTATTTAGCCTCCAAGAGCTATGTGTACAAAATAAAAAAGTCTCGATTTTTTGGATACGTTAGTTTTACGTCTTTTATGTCATAAATTCAGCTTTAAACCTGATTTAAATCAAGGAAAAGGATTAAACTCGCATCGGATCGGTTCAAGTTAGTTAGAAAGTTAAGGTAAGGTTTTAGGGTTGATTTAGCTTTTAAAAAACAATTTTTGTTTCATGCTTACTAATCTTACTAACCTTATTAAATTACTAGCTGTGCCCCGCGGTTCCACCCACGTAGATTTAGTTTCATCCTTAGTGTCGCGCCCTAAACTAATATTTTTGATAAATAAAAGTAGCCCAAGTTACTCCTTGAAACATCAGCTACCTGGCAGTGAAAGTCCCATTAAAATCCGTCCAGCCGTTTCGGAGATTATCCGGAACAATCAGACAGACATACAGAGAAACAATTTTAAACTTGGGTTTTTTGTGTCAGTAGCGTGTATACTTTCATAATAATATGTATTTAGTGAAAAGCTGTTATTTTGGAATTACAAACAGACACTTCAATTTTATTTATCTGTATAGATTAATTCCTACCTTATAAACTGATAAGAACCGTTCGTTACAAAGCTATGAAGTAAAAATGAAAAAATATATTTGATAAATTTTCAAGAAAATTTTTTTTCGTTTCCACGGCTCTACACTCCTGGGAAATTAGTCAAGCTAGTTAGGTCATGCAGGTCGACGAAGTATTTTAGTGCAACTTTTTTTTAACTTTAAAATATTACGATCTCCATGCAATTAAAAATGCTCTACATGCTGCCATTAGCTATGCTTACTTTGGGACTAGATGGTGCTGAGTGATTAATGTCCAAACATCTACATATATCTATACAGATAATTTAAGTGTCTGTATTTTTATTGTCCAAATTAACAGCTTTTCATTAAATGCATATGAAGTATATACGGTACCGATATAAAAAGAAATAATTTGAAAAAAAAATCTTTGTCTCTCCGTCTGTCTGTATGTCTGTTAGTTTGTTTCAGGTAATTTCCGAAATGATTGGACCGATTTTAACAGGACTTTCATTATCAGATAGTTGAAGTAAAAAAGAAGTAACTTAGGCTACTTTTATTTTAAGAAAAGAAATTTTAGGATTGAGTGAAACCGCGGGGCTTAGCTAGTTATTTATATAATCTACGTTGTGCTAGGGTATCTTACCCTAACAAGTCGCATGTATATTTCATAATTGCAAGGCAACATATGAGCAACGTAATTTTATTACAGAAAAATCTGTTCATACGTCCCCGGGTGGATGTAAACGGCTTACAAGACGGCATTATTAAATTGCCAATGGCACGTCCCGGTGCTCCAGACATTTTGCAGCTATTCAGATTGCCGGCAAAATGTCGTGGAATTACTTCACATTCATGCCTGTGCCTCGCTCCAACTCCAAGAAAAAAAGAACATAAAATTGACAGCGTTTTTGGCGGCAATGCTATGAATTTTTATTTCTTATCCTTGTCGCATAACCACAGTACCTCTATTGCGAGTATGCTGTAACTTTAGTTATCTGTAGTCAACGTGTCACTGCACTATACTCGCATTTGTTTGACAAATACTAGTTTTTTAGTAAATTTTCTCATAGTACCTACAATACGAATACTAATGGTATATTTATGAAATCGGAAGAAAATTCAAAATAAGTATAGAGAACACGTAAATAAAGAGTCAAAATTCTCGACATTAGGCGCACATTTTTGTCACAGAGCAATGCAAAATTAAAATAAATATATTACTGGCATATTGTTTTCTTTTTTCGTAGAGGTATCAAATTACTCTCTATATTAATCAACTATAAGCATGGATTTGAGCTCCATTTATAAGAATTAAAAAAGTTTGAATATTTAAATTTCGAATTTATTTTACCAACATTAACCCTCCTAATGCCGATGTCCTTGGCAAATGATTGTATGTATTTCCGCGTTCACTTTCATTTTATAACGCAGTTTAGTGATACAGTTGCCGGGTTTATACATTTGTTTATCACTTTATTCTGTCTGTTTGTGGATGTCGTAAAAATTCAATCTGAAAATTGCGTGGAGTCCAACGCCCGTAAAACCCACCAGTTTCGTTGTTTCTATTGCTTTGTAAGTCGCAGACAGAATATCAGCATTAAAATATTAAATTTTATTACTTACGTTGTTCTTGTTCTTGGCTGAGATGGATTTTTATTGGTTTCAATTAAGCTGATACTCAGCTCGTGCCCACGGGCAATGCAACTTGGTCGTAACGTCGAGGTAAATGAAGTTATGTAATAATCAACGCGTTTAAAACCCGTATTTGTTTTCAAATGTGTGGGAGTCGCCTAAGTTTAAAACATAGTTTAAAGTATAATTCGTGTCTAGCTTCAGTCTGCGACTTTGTGTATGTAGAATTTGATAATTGGTGATTGCTGACAAATGGAAAAAAAAATACAAATATGTCTTTTTTATTTCCATGTCATATGACAAATCACACCGTGCAGGTTGCGGGCAGAAGCCCAGAAGCTAGTGCCTATGTAAGATGTATTTGTAGGTGAATATATATACATAAAGTAACATAACAAGACAACAAACCTCAGCCATTTTTTGTTTTCAATCAAACCCGTTCAATCGGCGGCGGGTTTCTTACGGTCTCGAATGACTGCAGCACGCGGCGCCCCAATAAACACTGACAAAGGGTTACGACGGCTATACGTTTGTAACCGGACCGGATGGGAAGGAACGTATTTTGTTTTCGCGATCGCTTTGCAAGGGTTGACTTTTATTTTTCTTTTTGCTTGCTGTTGTGTGTGTTCATACGTAGGATTTATATGACGTAAATGAAATAAAAAAAAAATTGCTGCGAGCCAACAATGATTGTTTAAGCAGCGCGTATTGAGAGCTTCTTAGCTTTGAAGTTTAATATACGGTACCAAAATTAGGTGTCAAAGCTCAGAAGTTCTTAATACGCTCTACTTGAGCCGATGACAGAAGCGACAGAAGTATGCAAGGATCGTAGCATGTAGCAAACGGTGATCTCTGCCTACCCTCATGGGATACAAGCGTGAGCATATGTATGTATATATGTATGTGCCAATTTACCCCCTATATTCCATACAAAAAGCTTAGTACGGACAAAGTAGCAGGCGGAAAACTAGCTTTGTAAATCATCATCATCTCCCTGGCCTTATCCCATACATTGTTGGGGTCGGCACTTGATTCAACCCGATGTGGCTGATCACCTGATTTTTATACGAAGCGACTGCCATAATCTGGGTTAAACCAGTTGTCAGATTCTTTTTAGGCCTCCAACTGACCTGTAACAATTGCCAAAGATGTTAAATTGGCAACCGGGACCGACGGCTTAACGTGCTCTCCGAGGTACGGAGGGAACTCGGGCGGTCACCCATCCAACTACTGGCTAGGCGTATGGTTGCTTAGCTTCGCTGATCGAATGATATGCGCAATAGCAACTGTGCCACGAGCTCCTCTAGCTAAAACTAGCTTTGTAAATATTATTATTATATTATCCGAAGACATTTCGTCGTCATGTTTCTTATCCGCAAACGCCATAGTATAATATAAACGTAACTGCGTCACCAACGATAGTTCCGAATTCGACCGTCATGTGGGATAAGTTGGTGGCGCTATAATCGCGACAGTACAAGGTCTTATCCACTTCGGATCGGTGATCGCAGACCCTAATAAAACGGAATGTTCACACATCGGACCGTACGTACAGTTACGATTATTTTTATGTCTTCGCTTTTCGCATATCGTTTTCAAAGCTTAATTTTATTTTAGGCTTGAGAGTGGATCTACTACTATTGTATTTTTTTCTGCAAGTATTGAAGGGTTTAAAATTTCTGTATTCTTTTTGTACCTTTTGAAACAAGTGATAAATAAGTTCCAGATTCACCTCATGATAAGTGGTAACATATACAAGTGATGCAATTGAATCGAAATCAAATTACAACTATTAACGTACAGGTTTATTCTGTGTTATATATATATATATATATTATACTAGCTTATTATACAGCTTGTCACTAAATGCATATGAAAGTATACACGCAACTGACACTAAAAAACCAAGTTTTAAAACTTTTCTGTCTGTCTGTCTGTTTGTTCCTGGTAATCTCTGAAACGGCTGGACGGATTTTAACGGGACTTTCACTGGTTGGTAGCTGATGTTTCAAGTAGGCTACTTTTATTTATTAACAATATTAGGGTTCCGCGACAATAAGGAAGAAACTAAATCTACGCGGGTGAAACCGCGGGGCACAGCTAGTAGTATACATAACAGAGATAAAAATGCAAATTAAAAAATTCGGTCTTTACCGAAACGTTCATTATAATATTGACTTAAAAACAAACAAAATGTTGTATACATGATGTATTATAGATGTGTAGTATACCAACCCTTACGTAACCAACGTTTGATGAGGTCCAACAGGCCAAAGTTGGCAAACAGGAGGTATATCGTATTGCTAACAATCCCCGCTTGTTTGATTTGCCAAACGAACCGCGGTCCGAGAACTACGAATTACGTGATCGAGTGATGTCCGACTAACCAACCGATTCTTTTGTACTCGACTCGAGATGTGATCATTAAGTAAGAGATCAAATAAGTCATTTACAACACTAAAATACGAATTACTAGTTGTTAGTACTCCGCGGTTTCTTAAACCTAGATTCGTTTACTTGAGATTTTTTCCGAGAAGCATTAGTTTTGTTCTGAAGTGAAAGCGTGAGCTATTAATTTTATTTCTTTTTTTATTGGCGTATACCGTTTTATTAGAAGTAAAATATAATAAAGATTTTTTTTACATATAAGTGGTATCAAACATATGGAACCAACTCGCAGACATACACATAAAGACACAGACAAAATTATTTTTTTTGGAACAACCTGTACCTAGATGCAAATCCATTTACTACCAATCTGTCACTATCGCATTAAAAACACTTTATTTTTTTATCCATTGATTGTAAGATGCAGTTAATACTTAATGTCCACAAGGAAAATTCACATGGTTTTATAAAAAAACCTATGCTTAAATTTTTTTTTATGATGACGTAACTTAAATGACGTAGTATCAACACCCCACGTGACGACGATATCCTTATATCCTTAACAGTAACTTTATTCACTCACGATCGCAAGGTACCTTCCAGGGTCTCGAACACGTGACCTGTACACAAATGGACCTATAAAGCGAAATACGGCGATAGGAGATCGTATAGATTGCCTAATCTATTGTTAGCTTCGATCACGTTTTTAGTTAACATTTAATCTACTTAGCTTTTGTTAAGCGGTGCTTGACTGCCTCGCTGGTCTTGTGGTTGCCAACGCTACTGCGAATACGAGGTATTAGGTTCCATCTGTAATTTCCCAGAAGCAGCCCAGAGTCGGATTAGTGCCCGTGTAATGACAATAGGCTCGCCCCCTATTATGTGGGGCTTAAACATAGCTGGTGAAATGGGGGTCTATTATAAATTCACCTCTGCCTACCTCTTCGGGAAACACAGGCGTGAGCGTATGTATTTATGATCATCAATATTTCTATGACTTTATCCCATACATAGTTAGGTTCGGCAATTGATTTAACCCGATGTGGCTGTCCTTCGCACCCTTTTACGAGGAAAATTGGTGATGGTCAGACTTTCTTAGGCCTTCGACTGACCTGTAACGATTGCTAAAGATTTTAAATAGGCTACGTTTACCGACAGCGTAACGTGAACTCGGGTGGTCATTTGATTTGTATCTCGATATGTTCGAGATGATTTGTACTGCGACAACGAGCTACAATTATACCACGATCCCTTCATACATTTTTGCTTGCTAGGATGTCAAATACCTTATGCCTTGAAAATCTTAGAGAAACTCTAAAACTAAAGAGCAATATCCGTTCTGTGTATCGTAGAGCGTTTGTAACAGTACACTTATCTGAGAGCTGCACTCTTAAGATATTGCCTCTAGGTTGGATTTCTTTGAGCTTTCTCGAACTGAGTGAGTTTTAGTACCTATTTAGATTAGGGCTTGAATTTCGCTGCATGATAATTTGGTTTCTGTGTAATAAACAGACACCACTTAATATCAGTTTGAATATAAGTCTGCTAGCAGTTAGGAAACTAGGAACAAATCGTTTGAAATTACACTTTTCCCGTTTAGGTATAGTATATTTATACATACAGTAAGTACAGATAAATTGAGTACTACCTTCATGCTCTCATGTTCCATACCATTACTCCATCTCAGGTTGTCTGTAAGAGATCGCCATGTGCGATAACACCGCTAATTGTACGTAAATGTATATTGTCTCCTACTTGTATAATCATAGTGTACAATAAAGCTTTAAATAATAAATAAATAAAATGAGGTGTATGGTAATTTCATTAAAAAAAAACATTTTAATAATTTTGTGCCTGTCTGTTTCATCCCGCTAATCTCTGAAACGGCGGGCCGATTTTAACGTGACTTTCACTGCGAGATACCTGATGTTATAAGGAATATTGTAGGCTACATTCAAAATAATTCTCTCTAACTTATTGGTGTATGTAAGAATTTAATAAATTGTGTCATAGAGTAAATAAATATAAAACAAATAGCGGAGTTGGCTATTAGCTAATAAGATTTAGATCGCATGAGGGCGGGTAATCAAATATTTGCCCGGCTCCTGCCCGGGGCGGGCTGAGCACATTTCTTCTCTGTTTACTGGAATTCGTACACTGGATATATATCTATAGTAATATCATGAAGAGGTAAAGTTTGTTTGTAGTGCCGTGGTGGCCAGTTTGAGCGGATCCTAGCTTGACCAATGAATTTCTCTAAAACTTATGTGCAGTGATTTCACCACGCGCTTTACGGTGAAGAAAAGATATCGTAAGGTAACCTGCATATTTATTGCCTTAATAATCTTCGGTGAAAAATGGGTGTAGTTGTTAAACGTCTGCCTACCCCTTCGGGGAATGCAGGTGTGAAAATGTATGTATGTAAGTGTTCTAGATTCCAAACTGCGAGCGTATCTTTATACTGTGTTTATAACCCGCTCGAGACCACGTCAAGCCGTTGGTCCTACGCCTGATCTCTCTCCGGTCTTTTCGGATTGCCTCCCATCGGACTATGAGAGTGAGGGAATAAAGAGCGCGACTGTGAAATGATGGCTACTTAATCCCCGTCGAGATTAGCCGCAGAGACAGAAATTCAGTTAAGAGATCAACATGAGTATTCAAAATTGAGAGATCCATGTCCGTAACCCTCCCCAGCGTAGGTATGCATATAGAAAGGCTTGTAATACAATACTAGGGCCAACACTAAACTGCTATAAGTATTGCAAGTCGGTCCGGCATTTGGGGATCGTGGTGCGCATACTAATGGATACAAATACATGAACATATGAAAGTGTGGATGTGGCAATGTATATAAGTAATATGCATCAAAAACAAAATGACGTATCTAGAACATGAAAGTTTTGTTTTTGCTGGTCTTAAAAAAATACTTATATATAAAGTATGCAGATGAAACTATTTATGGTCAGAAAGTGCATCGCGCGCCATGCAAACATACAGAGAAAGAGTCGTGAAATGACTACTCGACGACGATCATAAGATAATCATAAGATATTGATACATAATAGGACAGATAGACGATAAATTTTAATTTCGTATCTTGAAAAGGACCCTGGACGTCAGGTGCGACGCTGAGAAACCTTACAGAATAACGCAGTATTTCTGCACGTCGATTAGTTACAGAAAGGGAAGTTTGCAGGTCTCACGAGCTATGAGCGCTGACCTTGAATGCGCAGTAGTATTTTATAAGTCTCTAGGGGGCGAAAAAAAAACATGCGCAGTTACCCTCAATAATTTTTCAGAGCACAAATATCTCGTAACCGCACCCTTTTCCAAACCAAAGTGCCACATCTGAAAACAATTCACTTAACATCACGTTCGTACTCCGGGACAGTAAGTTAGCTACTTTATTTCGCGCGAGGTGAGGTCTGTTGAAAGTGAGATAGTTCACTCCACTTTACTACACAGTAGTCTGTACCCCAAACACGTTCCGAGGAGTTTTAACTTCACTCCAGTATTTCCTTAGTGATTATGTAGGTCTCACAATAAACTTTTATAGAGCTTCGCAAATGCGATTGGTTGTAAGTTTTCGGATAGTTTTTGGAGGCTGTTTGAACTATAATATAGAGAAATTATTTTCTATGGAAGTCACGTGGTTTCACCCGTATAGTTTCCGTTCCTGTGGGAGAACGTAGATAAAATATAGTCTATATTAATCAGTGATCATGTAGCATTTAAATGGTGATATTTTTTTTTAAATTGGTCCTGTACTTTTTGAGCCAATTCGTTACAAACATACCAATTCCCATTATTTCAGCATCTTTAGTTTATTCCTAAACAATTTTTATATAATGTACTGAAATATACTCGATTGTTTTACATCCATACGGGGAAAACTGTAATAAAAAAAATATAGAAAGTGCACCCAACTAATTTCATTAAAGTTAACCTACATGTTTGGCTTTTCAATTTTCTTTATATTATTTCAAGTTGGATAACACGGCATATGACACCAAATATCATCACGACCCATCCAAAAGTTTACTTACGAACAAACATAAAAAAAAAGTTTCAGTATAATTCCTTCTTCGTCCGGCACCGATCGAGTGTAGTCGTGTGTTCAAAATAAATACATTTATTTAAAATATTAATAATTTACAATCTAAACTGATATCTATTGTCATTAGAATAAAGTGCACTTTGCTTATTGTAAGGACTACAATTCCTTAACGCATATCCAACGATTCGAACAAAAGAATTCCTCAGTCTCAAGTGTGGGCAAATTAGTTCATCACAGTATAAGCAAAATAAACACATACAATGTCGCGCTCGTTAAAGGATGGAAAAAGTAGGCTTGAAGATAAAATCAAGGATATGTTCCAAGAGTGGACATCGAAAGAAGACAAGAAATTTGAAGGATTGAAAAAGGGAATAGATGAAGTCAAAAGACAAAATTCTGAAATTCTCTCTACAAATATCCTGATGCAAAAGAGCTTGGAGACCAACAATTCTAGATATCATGAGTTGAAAATTGCAGTCGAAGATATATCCAGTGATCATGCCAATGCGGTTAGTCGGATAAACTATTTGGAGGAGCAATTTGACCATATCCAGAGAAATGAGAGAAAAAAAATGATTGAAATATCAAATTTTGAAGGAGCACATATAGCTGAACAACATCGTAAAATTATTAAAGATTTGCATAACTTACTGAAGCTACCACTATCTGATGATGATATACAGCAAAGTTTCGTATTACGAAAAGGAAACAAATCTGCCATAGTTCTTGAATACAAGGAACTAACGTCTAAGAGTGACATATTCAAATCTCTAAAAAAGTTTAACCAGACGCATACTGAAAAACTGAACACTCATCTACTTGGTATTGAAGTTTCTAAGCAACCTGTTTATGTCTCCGAATATTTAACAACGAGAACAAAGAAGCTTTTCAAATTTGCACGTGACCTAAAGAAATCGGACCGTATCAATCAATGTTGGATTTCTCGAGGGCGAGTAATGATCCGCAAGACTCCTGATGGACCTGTAACTCAACTAAAGACACTTGAAGGACATTCAATCCCTCAAGAAACTGATCATCCACCTAATGTCCAGTCAGATTGACTATCATGTATGTGTCTTCGACTAAAAACCGGTAACCAGTATGGTGAAGTAGGCTTTGCGCTGGCAATCAGTAAGTCATTAGAATTAGAATTAACAATATTATATATTAACTGCACATTCAATAGTATATTACACATTTATTTATATTCACAATTCATATCCATATCGAGTAGTAATGAATGTCCAATAACTCTGTCAACATTACATTCCTGTAACATTTATAATGGGCTTGCAACAACGGGTCATAGCCAACACAGCTATTTACAATTTTACTCTAATAAAAAGAAAAAATACATTAAATGAATGATATTCGTACGGTAATTCCTGACATTGATGAAAGTGTCAATGTAGGGAGTTCCGTTTTGGTTGATGATCCCGTTGATTGCAAAAAATATTTTGACCTGTCTGGAAACAGGACGAACGTTTTGGTGCAAAACATTAGAAGTCTAGGTCATAATTTTAACGATTTCGAAGTCCTCCTGTCTGAAATTGATATTCAAATGGATATTATAATTCTTACGGAATGCTGGCTATCTTCTTCAACAGTTATACCGGCTATGCCAAATTATCTTCCTTTCATAACTCAAAAATATACTAATCAGAATGGTGGTGTAGTGGCATACGTAAGGTCATCTCTTGCAGGTGTCACTGTAACTGAGCCTTTACTGGAAGATGCAAACGGACTTCTTATAAAAATAGGAAACAATCTAGCGATTCTTGGTATTTACAGATCACCTTGCTGTCATTCGGTGGAAAAATTTGAAATCTCACTGGATACTTTGCTTAGAGAACTGAAATCATTTCCTAACATAATATTAGTTGGTGACATGAACATAGACATAAAGGAGAGTAATTCTGACGACAGATCGATTGATTATAGCAATTTGCTGGCTGCACATGGGCTATTGCCATCACATTTGTTTCCAACTAGGTTGAATACCTGTTTGGACCACTGCTTTGCTAAAACCCGAAATCAACTAAAAACTGCTGTTTGTAAATCCACGGTAACTGATCATTATAGTTTATTGACATCACTGAATATGAAACCTGTAAAAAAGAGAAATCATGAACTACGCACTGTAACAAGAACTGACTACCCAGCTGCTTTAACTGATCTTTCTTCAGTTAATTGGGAAAAAATGTTATGTGACAAAGATGCAAACGAAGCAACTCATTCATTCTTACTAACAGTTTCTAATATTTTGAATAAACACACCACTGTTTGCAACATTTCCAACAGAAATATCAATCTTAAGCCTTGGATAACGCAAGGTCTTTTACGTTGTATCAAATTTAGAAATAAACTACACATGAAAGTTCATAAGTCCCCAAACGATGTACTACTAAGAAATATATATAAGAGATATCGGAATCACTGCAATAATTTATTGAAGAAACTAAAAGGAGATTACGAAAATAACCTAATTGAACAAAACAAACATGATATGAAAAAAACATGGAAATCAATTAAAACTATTTGCCACTTAAATAAGGATATTGCTAAGATACCCACTGAATTATTGACTGCTAAATCGAATCCTAATGAATCCATATCATATGTTAATAAACATTTTACAAATATAGGTAACCAGTTGGCTAAGTCAATTCTAGAACGGTTAAATGTAAGTGAAGCAGCACTGGTAGATAAATTTGCCAATGAAAATAGCTCACCTAATTCTTTTGTTATAACACCGACGGATGACGGTGAAATTATGGAAATTATCTTGTCACTAAAAAATAGTTCCTCATCAGGTTGGGATGGAATTTCATCTTCATTCTTTAAACAAGCCCGCCACTTACTGGTTCCAGCTGTCTGCTACATTTGTAACTTATGCATATCATCAGGGTTATTTCCCAAGGATCTTAAAAAATCGATAGTCATTCCGGTATATAAGGCAGGGGATAAAGGCAGTATCGATAATTATCGACCTATATCTTTGTTACCTACACTTTCAAAAATTCTAGAAAAGATTATTAATAAAAGATTACTAAATTTTTTGGATAAATATAATCTCCTGTCACCTAACCAGTTTGGATTTAGAGAAAAAAGATCCACCTCGGATGCAATTAACCTTCTTATTTCAAAGGTTGTGTCAAATCTGGATGCATCAAAAAGATGTTTAGGTATATTTCTGGACTTAGCGAAAGCTTTCGATACTGTCTCCATCCCACTCTTATTGGCTAAATTAGAAGCCATTGGAGTTAGAGGATTGCCTCTAAAACTTTTTACTGATTATTTAACGAACAGAAGACAATCAGTCAGGATTAATAACACAATAAGTAATGATGAAATTGTTAAATACGGTGTCCCACAAGGAAGTGTGTTGGGACCTACACTGTTTCTTATTTATATTGATGGTCTATGCAAAATGCAATTAAAAAATGCACAAATCATCACTTTTGCGGATGATACTGTGGTTCTTTTTAATTCTAATTCGTGGCAAGAGCTTCAAACCGATGCAAATGAAGGGTTTTCTGAGATAATATCTTGGCTTGATAATAATCTTTTAACACTTAACTTAACTAAGACAAAATATGTAGCTTTCAGCATGACTAAAAATAATCAACCAGTACTTAATTCATTCCTAATCAAAGCTCATTCATGTGCTTCATCATCACTAAACTCCTGTAACTGTTATGTTCTAAAGCAAACAGCCACTATCAAGTACCTGGGCATTGTTTTAGACCAGCACTTGAATTGGAAGGAACACATCAGTGCGCTCAATACTCGTCTTCGTAAATTAATATATATTTTTAAAAATTTAAGGCATATAAAAGACGTCAATGTAACCAAAAATGTCTATTTTTGTTTGTGCCAGTCATTACTTACCTATGGTATCCTATCTTGGGGCGGGGCTTACAAATCTACTCTATTGAACATAGAAAGGGCTCAGCGGACAATTTTGAAAGTTATGCTAAATAAAAAGTTTCGTTATCCGACCACACAGCTCTATAAGGATGCGTCTGTATTAACAGTGCGTCAACTATTTATTAAATTATTAATATTAAACCAACATAAAATACCTCCTGATTCCAAGTTTGTTCATAAAAGGCGAAATGATATCGTTTATAATACACCGATGTGTAAAACTAAGTTCTGTAACAGATTTTTGCCGTACCTTGGACCATTTATTTATAACAAGTTAAATAAAATACTTGAAATCAGCAATCTTTCAAAGTATTGCTGTAGCAAAATTATTCACGAATATCTTGTAGAGCTTGACTATTCTGATACTGAAAATTTAGTACTATAACGTTTGTATCTCGTTTTTTTGGATGGAATGTTGACAGGACATAAATAATACAAATTGCTATATACATGGATATTCTTACTACTCATAAATACACACTACTACACTACACACTACTACACTATACACTACTACTACTAATACTACTGCTACTAAACCTTATATATATTATGTAGATAATATATTGAATTGAAGTTTTTGCTCATATTATCACCTCACTTTGATTGTATGATACTAACCAAAAATAATTTGTCTCAAATCTTTGCTTATACTATAAATGTTCGTAGTAAACTAGAACGGACGTTGGGGCCTACCTTGCCGTCATACAGTTTAATACTAGTACGGAGGGTAGATTTCAATCTCATTGCTGTTAGAAATCGAACTAAGCAGATGTTCAAATCAAAGCACATAATTATGCATACCATCATACATTGCAGAAAGAAATATGTTTTACGTAATTACGATTATTTAATATCTGTAATTATTAACTAAGGAAATTGTTGTATAACACCTATCTTATGTTTAATTAGTCTTGTTTATATACTTATGTTTTGTTTTTTTGTTTAAAAGGTATGTAATTTTATGTAATTTTAGTGGTATAAATACTGATAAGTCTTTATTGTTCATTTGCCTAAAATAAAATATTATTATTATTATTATTATTATTATTAATTAACAAAAAATATTGTACACTAGCTGTGCCCCGCAGTTTCACCCGCGTAGACTTAGTTTCATCCTTATTGTCGTGTAACCATAATATTTTTAATAAATAAAGGTAGCCTAAGTTACTCCTTGAAACATCAGCTACCTGCCAGTGAGAGTCCCGTTAAAATCGGTGAACCCGTTTCAGAGATTACCCGGAACAAACAGACAGACAGACAGACAGACAGAGAAACATTTTAAAACTTGGATTTTTAGACACAGTAGCGTGTATGCATTTAGTGAAAAGCTGTTATTTTGGAATTACAAACAGACACTTCAATTTTATTTATCTGTATAGATATTTACTGCACTTTGTATCTTATATGCCAAGCTGGTTTGGTAACAGTGATCATAAAAAAAAGTTTACAGTATTTAGCGCCATTCTCTTGATCCAAGACCAGTCTGCATCATCACAGTACATCATCACACATTCCACCAAGCGGTACCGCAACGTTATTTTTTTAAATCAACGAAATCTCAGAAGAGACGACCCGTATGTTTAGCAAGACTTATGTTTATTGTATAAAGGATGGCCTGCACGATAGGCAATAACCACGAGGGCCCGCGCGGATTTATTTATGAAGTACACACGGGCTCATAAATATCCAATCTGGAGATTGCTTGCCAGTACCAAACTATGTTTGGTCAATAATTCAAATGTTTATTTGCTTTACTGATCGTTGTTTGCTTTTATCTGTGGTCTAGGTTTGACATTTCAACTTAAATGGATATCCAACGACTTCTTCCATGATTGCTATCCCTCTTATTACAAAACATCGAAGCAATGTTTGATTAGAATCAGGGGCCTTACCATGACCGCTTATTGCCTGTATATATGTATATGACGTGTATAAGTCTGTCAAAGTCACACAGTGGAACTATGATGGCTATAAAAGACTGTGGTAAGGCCCCAGCATTGCTATTCAACGTGCCAATGCTGCCAGTCTTCTGGGCACGATCCCAACACCGATTTGGGTCAAGCTTTCTACTTGTAATTAGTTTAAGGTACTGGGGGCCTACTATCATAGTTAACGCAGTGACGTCTTACTAACTTCTTGGCTTGTTTAATTAGCATGTTTAATTTTGGTATCACAAAATGTAACGTCAAAGCTGAGAATTTCTTAATACGCTCTGCTTAAACCACGATGGTTGGCCCCTGTTCCTTGTACATAAAAAACGTGATTATAAATAAAATTCCTGGTCTAAAAGTAGCTCTATGGACATAGTTATAGTATGAGTTTGGTTAAAATTTTGTTGATAGTTTTAGGGTTAGCACGATCGAAAAAAGAAACGTTAAATTCTCAAGCTTAATTATATTCCAAT
Source organism: Watsonalla cultraria (assembly GCA_964035505.1). Classification (NCBI taxonomy): domain Eukaryota; kingdom Metazoa; phylum Arthropoda; class Insecta; order Lepidoptera; family Drepanidae; genus Watsonalla; species Watsonalla cultraria. The sequence continues at coordinate 3,684,355 of OZ037732.1, read as the reverse complement.
ATTGTATATATTGTATTGCCTTTTGTAGCAAGTTAACTCACTACTTATTAAGCTAATGACTTCAGACATTTCAGTGTACTTTACCTAAAGACAAGCTGTATGATACCCTTGCTTGGCTACCTAGGAATAGTTATTATACAAAGAGCTAAAGAGAGAGGCAGGTTGCCTTTGTGCAACAGATAATTATCTTACAAAGGTCTCTCTACAATCCATCACAATACAGGGCTGATACTTATTAGATGAACATTGTCGGTATTAATATTGTGGTAAATATCAATTTAAAAATATTAAAAACAATACCTTAATGGTTTTAATGAAATTCTAATAACTACGAAGTATACTCAAAATCAAATATAAGTATAGCGACGAAATATTCAATAATTGTAATGGTCTTTCAAAAAAAAAAATTATATGCTCACGCCATCCCAGTAGGGTACCCGAAGTGGTAGCAGAGGTGTTCTAACAACAACATCCACATTACACCGAATATGATTAAGTGCCAACGTGACAGAGGGTGAGTCCATCGCCGGCTCAGGCACTTTACATACGTCTTTGAATTACTTGTCAGACATATGCAGGTTTCCTCACGATGTTTTCCTTCACCGTGAGGAGCTCGTGGCACAGTTGCTATTGCGCATATCATTCGATCAGCGAAGTTAAGCAACCATACGCCTAGCCAGTAGTTGGATGGGTGACCGCCCGAGTTCCCTCCGTGCCTCGGAGAGCACGTTAAGCCGTCGGTCCCGGTTGCCAATTTAACATCTTTGGCAATCGTTACAGGTCAGTCGGAGGCCTAAAAATAATCTGACAACTGGTTTAACCCAGATCACAGATTTTCCTCCTAATATGGGGTTGCGAAGGTCAGATGGCAGTCGCTTCGAATAAAAATCAGGTGATCAGCCACATCGGGTTGAATCAAGTGCCGACCCCAACAATGTATGGGATAAGGCCAGGGAGATGATGTTTTCCTTCACCGTGAAGCACGTGGTGTGAAATCACAGCACATAAGTTTTTAGAAAAACTTATTGGTACAGGCTCCGGTGGGATTCGAACTTGCGTCGCTTGCGTAGCAGGCGACTGCTCAAACCTCATTATATATTTTTAAATCGATATGTACGATCAACGTATTAAATTCGAGAGTAGTTGTAAAGATAAGTCAAAGTCAAAGTCAAAAATATCTTTATTCGATTAGACTTTTACAAAGTACGAGTACTTTCAAATCGTCACAACGACATGGTTATACAGGATTACACATGCTACCGCCAGGTTAGAAAGGTTGCTTTAATAAAATAAAATTAAAATCATTGTTAAACAAAACAAACCTTAATGTGGGATACATTGAAGAAAATTGCAACACTCTGAACTTTTTTCTTCTAAAGCACACAATAGATTTTGCGGAGTGGAAAAACTATCTCGTAATTTAAACTAGGTATGTACTTAGGAGCTTTATGGCATTTTTTTAAGGGTTTATCAAAAGCTACGTAAGAAGGTATTATGATAAACTCAAACTCAAACTCAAATATATCTTTATTCGATTAGACTTTATACAAAGTACTTTCAAATCATCGTATATCATATATCAAGATAATCATCGTATTTGTCGTATTTCAGTTTGGCACTTCACTCATGCATTCTGTAGGCTGCTTTTCCTTACATAATACTAATTTAGGGTGACTATTTAAAAATAAGATCGATGGAGCACAACGAGATTTTGAGAGCAACTCCGAACATAAAATTTTGATACAATTTTTTTTTGCAACATGTGTTTTTTATTATTTACTGTCATATAAATATCACTTATTGTAAACTATAACTTAATTGATAGTATAACTTATATTGATGACGTTTTATTGAAAATGATTTATTATCAATACTTTAATTTATGAGTATACTAGCTGTGCCCCGCGGTCGCGGAATCCTAATATTTTTAATAAATAAAAGGTGGCCTATGTCCTTTCTCAGGGTCTAAAGATTGTCTGTGCCAAATTTCATTAAAATCGGTTGAGAGGTTTACGCGGGAAAGCGTAACAGACAGACAGAGTTACTTTCGCATTTATAATATTAGTAGGGATTACGTTATTGTACATTAGCTTTATTATTTTATTACATTAGTAGAAAAAGAATACTTCTACCATCAAGTAATACAGTCGAAACCTCCTCTTTTTGAAGTCAGCTAAAACTAGCTTACTATCTTCAAAGCGTTTGAAGACTCTATCGAATTCTTGGCAAATATGTAAGAGTATATAAAGAACCTTGGCGTAATAAAAGGCGGCTGATATTAAGATCCAGAGGGCAGTCCTCGCCCCGGGCACATCCATAGCCCTCCGCAATATTATATGATCGCTTGTGTGTATAACACGTCATATTTTACCGGACTTCATGTTTTGTTTCTAACAAAAAAGTTTAGTTAAACTACATTATATATGCTATTTCAGACGGTATTATTTTTCATTAAATAAGCTTACAGCACCCTAAGAATGAGCTATCACGAGTTTTAACGTCGATTAAAAAGTGAACAAAGTGAGGAAATTAGGCAATCGATATCCTCAACATTAAAACCTAAACTAGGGGTACCGTTGTTAATTACCAATAGGAGAACAGCACCCGTACCCGAATACTGCAGCTTACAAACATGACTTTTTTTTTATTGACGAGGGGGAAACCTTCAAAAGGTCCCCGACCGCCCTGGGAGAGGCAGATCGGGGTAAGGGAGATTTTTACCGCACTAAAACCCCCCCGGTGGCCATCCTCAGTGCTCAGGGGGGACTCCGGGTACTTATAAACATGACCTACACTGAGAGTGATACTCGCGTATTTCCTTCCAAACAATACCTATCGGCAATCCAAACTATTCCTTGGAACACTCCCCGTAATAAATGAGAGAACTCTAAAATGTTTGCGGTAAAAGTAGGTCTAGATAAAGTAACATTCAAGTAGCTTCCGCTAGTAGAAACGATAAAAAAATGACAGAAATCAGACACGTGACATATGTAATTACCGTACATTTTGTATCGTTTTGCCAATTTAACGTCTTTGGCAATCCTTACAGGCTGACCTGTAAGTAACCTGAGGAAAATCGGCTTTAGCCTCTGACTCAGTCAGAGGCTAAGGCCGATTTTCCTCAGGTCCGAAAAAGGGGGAACGAAGATGGCAACGCTTTGAATAAAAATCAGGTAATCAGCCACATCGGGTTGAATCAAGCGCCGACCCCAAATACATGGAATAAGGCTAGGGGGTGACATTTTGTATCATTTCTACTTAATTTCTAGTTAATTTTCTTTGTCTAAAGGGCCTTTAATCCTACAAATAAATCATATCGTTACAGCGTAACGTTTCAAGCAAATACGTTAATCATATTGCAACCATAATTAAGAGACGAAAAACGTAATTTTAACCTTTATTTCCATAACAATAAGAGCCGTGTCCATAAACGAGTGACCCGTGCACTTATTTCGTACTCGAGATAGAAAGTTCTGTTCAAAGTGAGCAGTCAATATTGACTTCGCTCCTCGCCCGCAGCCTGGGGTCAAATCTAACCCAGCTACTTACTGTGGGCTCCGAAAGATCAATATAATAGTTATGTATGATGCTCAGTTGCCTATTTTGTGTGATAAATGTTTGACATACGCATGATTTTTTTTTTCAACTTACTGTCTCTATAGTGGGCACATAAAAGTCTTGAATCAAATGTGATCTGTGGCCTCATAGTTCTACTGTGTGACAGTGACATACTTATTCAGACACGTCGTATTAAATTATCATGGCAATAAGACGTCATGGTTAGGGATTGCAATCCAGCGGCGTTTTCAATCCAGCTGGATTCTTGCTGGATTGACCTGAATCCAGCTGGATCCAGCGCGGATTCAGCAAAATGTGGAACGAACATAAAAAGGCAACATTTATAAGACTTTTTTTATTTATTTGTACTTCTTACGATAATCTATGAAATCTTTCACTCATTTGATGATATCTTATATCAATTTGCTTTGGTTTCTTAATTATTTGAGATGAAAAGAATCAACTTAAAATGAAATAATAAAACATATAACCTCATATAACATTTTAGATAATGTTTCTAAGTAAGCAATATCTTATTACGTTTATGTTTAATGATAGGATGGCTAATCAGTAGCAATCTGTCCTATAAATTATTTTAAAATTAACTATAAAAAGGACCATAATAGATAATACTATTTTATTCTTCAATAAATTTTTTGTATCAAAAGAAGCTCCGAAATAATCTTCTCTTCACTCGCTAATCGTTAATTATTAGGTTACTAGTTTAAGATCTGACGATAAAGAGACTATTTCTTTTTTTGAATTTTCTTAGAAAACAAATTTTATCTATAGTCTTATCTCCCAACCTGCTTCGCACAGAACTGCATATGTAGCCGGCTGCTGAGAATGCCCTTCCGGCCTCTACACTGGTCGGTTTTAGGGTCATTAAATACTCATAAACCATAGATAAATGTTCACCTCGCACTCCTTCAGTCTCATAAACGCTCATGTCATTTTCAGGACCTTTTTATAATCAAATTGACCACTTGGCTTTTGTTAATTAAAGTTCTCCTTCTCTCTTTTAAGTTCCATCTCAAACTCTTGCTCTAAAGTCATTTTCACGGGTTCTGCGTCATCATCTAGACCATCCTCTTCTAACTCCATGATATATACTTGCACCGGCTCTACAATGTTTTGTTTATTTACTCATTTTAACAAAGTTTTCATCTCCTGCCGCATCGCATTCTTTTCTGGCAAAGGAAAATAGCCAGGTTTTTTTACTGCTTCTTCATACTTTTTTAGATTTTTCAAGTACACTAACGTACCAGTTACTTCGGAGTGGTGCCGTAGCCGCGCCGTTTTGAAAATGGCGGCAACTCAAAACTAAACAATAGAAATTGATACGTTTGCGGATCCGCATGCTGGATCCAGCTCTGTATGCTGGATCCAGCATGTTTAAAAAGGCGCTGGATCCAGCTGGATTGCTGGATGCTGGATCCAGCAATTGCAATCCCTAGTCATGGTAGGGCCCTTGTACATGTATTAGTGTATCATCGTGTATCATCGTATATATAATACCTTTAGCTTACCGATAGTTTATCGCGCGAGATTGTAAACTGTCGATGAATGTGAACTGGGGGCCTACCACCATCGGTTCAAGCAGAGCGTATGAAAAACTTCTGAGCTTTGACGTTTCAAATGTGTACCGTAAAATTAAACGTCGAAGCTCAGAAGTACTTAATACGCTCTGCTTAAAAGATCATAGTTGTCCCACTGGACCATAATTAAGATAGTAACATACGTAAGTCATAAGTAAAGAAAGTTCTTATAATAATATGTAAGTACGAGTAAAATATAAATGCAATCCCATTAAGCTCAGCAAACCAGATTTTAAAATAATCCAGTAAACGTGTTCTATTTCCGTACGTTATGCGGATTGTTTGTCCGTATGTCCGGCCGTGTTTGAGCAGCACTCCCGACTTGTGACTCGGCTACATCCTGTGCAATCTACATGTTTTTCAATCTGTATGACACTTGCATGACTGTGTTAAACTAGTTAGTTAGGGTATTAGTTAGTTAACTAATACCCTCTATATAGCATGATCATTTGGATTTTCAGAGAACCGTCGTGGCCGTGACCGCAAACACGTGCCTATAAGATATTTTGCAGATCACAATTTTTCAAAAATAATTGTATCTTTATTTACTGCATATCACATCAGCTATCTGCCACTTAAAGTCGACGATTAAGAGATTAGCCTTTTTATTAGCCGGAGCAAGTCGAAATTTTTTTTTAAATTACATATAATTGTTGTAGGTTTTGACTTTCATATAAATTTTGTCAAAATTTCATTCTATATGTGTCCGGAACTCGTTAAATTATATTTGAACAAACTCTGCTCTGGCGTTCGAGTAGGTACTTGGGATCGTAATGAAATACCGATTTACCAAAGGAATATTTTTTTTTTACTGTTTTTTTTTTTTTTTTGGATATGGTCTCTCGCAGTTGGTAGGGGGGAGTTACCTCCACTGCTTAACCGGACTATCAGAAATTTTTTTTACTATGAAGCGTGTCTTAGTATATACGTACACCGGAGAGAATCTTAATAGCGTGATTCACAATTTTATTAGCCCCATCTATCGGTATTGTAATACACTACTACTCCAACCTACATACTTGGCTTGTACAATATTTTTATACTATGTGCAATGTATGCTAAAATAAATCATTTTAAAAATAGACAACATTGCATACATACATTTGTCAGCAATATATATAGTTTGGTCGCGTGTCGTCAATAAAAAGGTCGTATTCCGCGTTATCGCCGCGATCGTAAAGCGGACACGGCCAGTCGCCATTATGTGCCAAATAAAACGCCACTCCGATACAATTGCTTTATATTTTTATTAAATAAACGAATTATAACTTGAACTAGTAATGCCCTGCGTTCTATCATGCGGGAATTTATATTATTTAAATATATTATACATATTTTATTTCGCGCTTGTATACCCCGAAGGGATAGGCAAATTTCACATACCTAGTGATGTGCATATAGAACACCTATATTTCACCAGTTATATTTAAGTCCTATGTAAGGGCGTGTATATTGCCATAAACGGGCACTAGACTACGGAACGCTACCGAGATATCATAGATGGAAAAACCCAGAAACTCTTTGCCCGACCCCCGGATTCATCTCACGACCTTTTCGCAGTATACATTATAAGCTCACTAAGGTATCCTCAGTTCCGCGGTGACATTAGGTCTAGTGGTTGCAAACGATTTAAGTCTTCACACTTCAAAGAAGGCGACTCTATATTCAATGCGACGCAAAAGAGGTTTTCATTACGTGGGCGACAGTTACTAAGGTATGTGACGATGTATTCAGACTTACAGGGGCCCAACCATGAGGTCTTATTGCAATGACAATTCATTTGTGCGAAAGTGACAGATGTATACACGTCACATACATCTGTCTCATAAATGAGTGAAACTATCATGCCAATAAGAGCTCATGGTAAGGCTCCAGATCAAATAGGTCCTACAGTATTATTGTCAATCGAAGTCCATAATACGTATTTGTTTTACGCCAAAGTGGTCGACCCACGGCACATTGTCATGCTTATCGCTTTTGCAGAGCAGACCACAAAATATAATGCAAAATGTAAGACTATTATGGAGCAAATTTTCTTGCTTGAAGCTTAAAGTTTATATCGAGAGCAATTTCAAATAGATAACAATATAAGAATAATAGAAATAGGTTCATAAACAGTACATCTGCATTGCTGCAGTTGCCATAAGGCTGATTACCAGGCATCTTGGAACTAGGGTCTGATAAACGAATATCGGTTTATAAGCAGCAGATATCGAGTATTCAGAACGTCTAGTTCATGAATCCCCTACTTCTTGCTATACAATATAATTATCATACAGGCAAGTAATATTTTAAAGTATTTAGATTTTGAAGCCAAAGCAGCCGTGGTTGCCAGGGGGTTTGAGTAGTCGGCTGCTACGCAAGTACGAATCCCAGCGGCTTGTACCAATGAGTTTTTTCCAAAAACTTATATGCAGTGATTTTAAACCGTGTGCTTTAATGTATAGGAAAACATCTTGTGGAAACTTGCATATGTCTGAGAAGTAATTCAAAGACGCATGTATAGTGTCTGAGACGGCGATAGACTCACCGTCTGTCACGTTGGCGCTTTTTCAATTCAAATTTCAATCAAATTAAAATTTTGAATTCAAATGTCCCAGCGTTCCATTCGAAAACAGTTGAGGTTGTATATGAAATATTATATGTTTTGTAAAAAGAAGACGAATCGAGTTCCGACCACGATGTTGCAACTGGTAGGTGTAAGTTGCAGTGAGGTGCCAGTTTGCATTCTGCCCGCATTCCACATTCAATTTCCTCCCAATGGCGGCTCGTAAAGAGAACACGCGGGAGGTGCACCAACAAACTTTATTAGCTGCGCTTGTTCGGGAATTGGGTTTGTGTCCGAGACCGTTATCTACACTATGATGGAACTTTTACTATACAAACAAAAGGATCTATCACTCATGGTTTAATTTATAACATAATTTTGATAGCGATTGTGTTGGTATACCCACTAATATTATAAAGAGAAAAGATTTGATTGCATTGAATAGGCTCCGAAACTACTTGACCTATCTTGAAAATTATTTCAGCAATGGATAGCTACATCATCAGCGAGTAACATAGGCTATATTTTAATCCCGTACTCCAACGGTAATAGGAACTACGCGGGTGAAGCCGCGTGACGTCCGTGTCTAATGATCATGATCGTTGAAATTCTCTTTAGATTTTTTCCTTCACTATATTCATTCACACGTTCCAAGCGTATTCATAAAGATGATAAGCCTTTTGTTTGTTTTTGTTGAATAATTTACTTAAATAGACAAGCTTACGTAATAACTACATACGTAGTTAAAAATCGTAAACATTACGTTGTTGTCCTTTCCACAATGTAGCTACATAACACTTAAATAGTAACTACGGCTCTAAAACATCCGTATTAAACATTGTCATAGCTAATTCAATTACTCTTAGACACTATGTCTGCACGTCTACACCATTCGGCATTCGAAGCACGAATGACCGTAAAATGTTTGACGAGCGTGTGGCGCCATCTAGGAACGGAGATTGGCAACTCCCCAGTATATTGGTTGATTTATCTACCACGACACCTAGGATGACTATAAACTATATTTTATAGCCACTAAGGTTGAAGTCAGTTAAATTTAAACGACTAGTCGTTTGTTAAGCGTTAAGTTTGTTTATGTTCTTATGTGGTTACCGGGTTTTATTAAAAACATTTTGGTGACAAACTAAGATTGGTAAGTCTACTTTTAGGATTTATAAAACATTTAAAAGCTTCTTAGATTCTGTTCCATTTTAGAAATATCGAAGATGTTGTTCCTACCTACCTTATAAAAGTAATTTTTTATTTTAATTCTTCTGACTTCCTCGTTGATCTAGTGGCCGTAAATGATACTAGGTTAGATCTCCGGGTCAGGCATTGCATTTTTCCATTATTGTAATTTCTTAGTTGCAGTCCGGATTAGTCTGAATCAGTGCCTGGTTAATGGCAATAGGCTCACCCTCTATTACATAGGACTTAAACAAAACTAGTGAAATGTGGGTGTTTCTTCGATAAGTATCCAAATTTCGCATGACTTTATTATATCAATGCCACCATTCGTGAAGGCAATAAAACATATAAATATGACACGCGATAGGGTGGTCATTTGATGAAACAATCCGAGCTGTGCCTCCGCCATATTATTTTATGGATCTCATAAAATGTGTCAGCGTGTCTTGTAATAGACACTAGGGGATATTGGAAAAAATACTTTATTTAAAAGCAACTAAGTTATATTACGGGTCGTACTTAGATTGTTTGAATATGAATCTCTCACAAATATGTACTGTACTATATATAAGATAATTTCATCACTTAGTCCCTTAATAATAAAGTATTCGTGAAAAATATTTAAGGGGCCAAGAAAATTATGTGATACATACAAGAAAGAAGAAATAAAGAATTAAATAATATTTCCGGAAAAATTAAAGACTATTAGTATTTTTGCTGAACGACATCATCATCTCCCTGGCCTTATCCCATACATTGTTGGGGTCGGCACTAGATTCAACCCGATGTGGCTGATCACATGATTTTTATACGAAGCGACCGCCATCTGACCTTCGCAACCCCATATTAGGAGGAAAATCTGTGATCTGGGTTAAACAAGTTGTCAGATTATTTTTAGGCCTCCGACTGACCTGTAACGATTGCCAAAGATGTTAAATTGGCAACCGGGACCGACGGCTTAACGTGCTCTCCGAGGCACGGAGGGAACTCGGGCGGTCACCCATCCAACTACTGGCTAGGCGTATGGTTGCTTAACTTCGCTGATCGAATGATATGCGCAATAGCAACTGTGCCACGAGCTCCTCTCTTTTGCTGAACGACAATGCGGATATAATTGCAAACAAAAATATACCTTGTTATTCTATGAGGTGTAAAATTATATACCATTTGAGGTGGTTGGTAAAGGCGTATTATTCTCATTTCACTATCGAGCACATCTTTTATTAAGAGAACAGAAAAGTGGAATTTCGTGAAATTCTATTACTTTTGAAGTATAATTTTTATTAAAAAAAAGGCTTACCCGAAATTAAGACACCCATGATATTAAGCCTATGCGAGTGAAACCGCGGGACACAGCTGGTCTTAAGAAAAAACGTAGATGTCTACTTCAAAAAGGTGGCAATATGCGTGATATAAATAGATATCTGCCTTCAACGGGGCTGTAATTCACGTCCTCTATTTCGCAGAGAGGCTACAAGGCTGTAAAATTTGCCCGAAACCACCAAGAGTTGATCCTGAACTCAAGATAAAGATGAACGAACTCTGCTGAATAAACTTTTAGAAACGTCAAAAGTATGTTCCCAGTGGAATAAACATCGAACATGTTAAGCAAACTTTAAAGGCGGGTGCATCTAGACTGAAACCCAAGCTCACATTAAAAGTTTGCGTGTCGACCAAACAAACAGGAAAGTCGGCGGTCAGCCTTATAAAGTAGACTTTTATATCGAGACTGCGGTACACGAACCCTCTGTATAATATACTTACAACACACAGCTGTCTGGGTACTGGATGTGGCACGTTTTAAATAGTGCTTAAATGTATCTCTTACGGAGAAATCAAGAGTTCCCTATAAAGTAAGTCTCTACAAACCGTACGTCGTGATGGCAATATTATTATCTTACTAGCTGTGCGGTTTCACTCGCGTAGATTTAATTTCATGGGTGGCCCGCGGAACCCTACAGTTTTTTTTAATAAAAGTAGCCTAAGTTACTCCTTTTAACATTAGCTCTCTATCTGCCAGTGAAAGTCCAGATTAAATCGGTTCAGCCGTTTCGAAGAACAGACAGTCAGACAGAATATTTGTTATAATTGAATCAGTACCGTCTATACTTTCGTATGTATTGAGTAAAAAGCTGTTAATTTGGAATTACAAACAGACATTTCAATTGTATTATATTACATATTACAATACTTATATCTTAAACCATATGATGGCATCATATGATTTAAGATCCATCCGTCAGACGTAGCATAAAAAAGTACGAGTAACTTTGTTCTGTATATTCATAATTAAAAAATAAAAAACAAAATAGAACTAAAATAGAACTAAATACGCTCACAGAGCCATTCCATATACGCTATAATTCTGTTAGTTTTGAGCCACATCTAGATTGCTTATCCCCCTCTCCGCAACCTTTCCCCGGAGATTGAATAAGTCGGGAGCAACGCGACGGATTTATGAGGATTCCCTCCGACATTGCACTCCTCTCTGATTGCCAGTTTATTTTGGGTCAAAGTGCGTGGAGTTCACGGGTTTCCGCGATTACGGGTACTTTCTTGTCACGTTATGGTTTGGAACCATGACTTTATGTCTAATGCAACAGAGAGATGATAATCTATATCTATACATACAGATCAAGAAATTAAAGTGACTGTTTGAAATTTCAAACTAACAGCTTACCACTTAATGGATATGGAAGCTTCTACGGTAAGTACTCATAAAAAAACCCTGTCTGTCTGTCCGTTTGTTATGGCTAATCTCCAAAACGGCTGGACTGATTTTAACGGGACTTTCACTGCCAAATAGCTTAGAAGAGACTTAGGCCACTTTTACTTAAAAAACAGGTCCCGCGGGTCATGATATTAAGTCTACACATGAAACCGCCGGGCACAGCTAGTCACATTATAATGAAACAGTAACACAAGCTGACTGCCTCGTCAGCTGCCTCGGGTCTAGTGGTCGCAAACGCTACAGAACACGAGATCCTCCGTTCGATCCTGACGATTTGAAAGTACTTTGTATAAAGTACGTTGATTGTTTTGAGATGAGTTGAGATCACCGGGTCGGGCAAAGTGTTATTGGGTTTTCCATCTATAATTTCCCAGTAGCAGCCCGAAGTCTTGATTAGTGCCGGGTTATTGGCAATCGCATAACAATAAGGACTCATCCCATATAATGTGTGGGTGTGCTATAAGTACACCTCTGCCTACCCCTTCGGGGAATACAGGCGTGTGTATAAGTATGACTAGATTTCTATCCGTGATTCCCATCTACGAGAAGAACATAGTTCTGTGTTTTCAATTAAATTTACATAATTAGTTTAGCGAAGCCATCATAATGTCGCTAAACACATCTCAATTCATAAAATAGTTATATCTCAAGCTCGGCAACTCCTCAGGATGAAAGAACTAGTTTAAGGTTCAACCAAGTTTACCATTAACACTTGCGTTAAACTATAGTCCCCAACTCCCAGAAGCAACACCTAGTTACTGTGAAATTACTACAAAAACAATCACTGGAAAATCGACTCTTTTTCTTATAGTATTTAGGCCTAAAACGCATCGAAGACTGTTACAACATACGTCATTACAAATGCATTGCAACCCTGGTGCATAGTTCAAAACAAACTGCTAATTGATTTTGGAACTTATTCTTAATAGCTGTGGATAGGATTTAGTTTGAATTGCTTATGAATAAGTCGTGAATTTCTATTATGTTCCAAAATGTAACATAATTATTCAATGTGACACGGTTATTCCATTATGACGTCATTATAATTATCTAAAAAGGTCCTCATGAAAGAGCGGTTAGCTACAAGTATTTAGCTTAGTCATTTATATGAAATAGTTCTAACTATAGTTAACAAGGCTTTTATAAATAAATGTTATAAATTAAATTTTTATTTTTGACAATTGAGCATTAGAACTGTGTCCATGGGCTTATAGTTGCTTGAACGATTTATTTTGTATTTTTAAAACTGTATAATATTCTTTAAAAGAGTAATTACTGAGTTTCTTGCCAGGTTCTTCTCAGTAAAATCAACCTTCCGAACCTGGCGGTAGCATGTATAATCCTGTGTTATTGTGTCATTCTGACGATTTGAAAGTACTTTGTATTAAGTCTAATCGAATAAAGATATATTTGAATTTGAATTTGAATTTGAATGAACCTGTAATAGTTAGCTTATTTTTTAATTCAAGTGAGGCACTGCATAACCACAGTATGTATCATACTATAAGGAGTACCGAATGTAGGAACAAATGGTTCGAAATTACACTCACACAGAGGCGCGCATCTACGAGTTAGTAAACGACCCTGGTGTAATGTCAGTGAGGGATGTCATATCTTGAGCGATTGCGTATACCGTTTAAGTGTTTAATAGACATGTTCCTGAACTTTAAATTGACATTAAGTTAAGGAGTAAATTATAATAACAGTAAGATTGACAAACCTCGCGCTCAAGGGATCAAACGCTCTTATTTCAAAAGTTTGTTCTTGATTCCATACAGCTTAGTAAGCTTAAATATATATTCTGTGACCTAACGGTATCTCACATAAATACATACGTATGCTCACGCCTGCACCCCATGAGTGTAGGCAGATACCACGGTATCTCGCGTTATGAAATTTGAGAATAGAAAAAGTTGTTTATTACTCTTACATTTTTCAAATATCGAAAGAATTTGGTCCTCTATCGGATCTTGTTGATCTTCCAACGTTTGATCCATCGGACTTCAACTTTTACTATCGACATAACTTGGAATGTAATATCATAAAACGTCAGTAAAGTTGGGCCAACCCTCCAAATGTTTGGCACAAATTCTTCAATACTTCGCCGGACATTTTATTGGGTTCGTAAAATAAAAGTTACAGGTGTAGCCTAGTGCCTGGGTGAAAACCTGGCTTTTAACGTAATGCGAGTGAGTCAGACGTCATAAGTTCATGTGTTATGGGTGAAAAGATTTAGTTGTTTTTAAAAGAGTTAAGTATTTTAACTTGCATTTCTACGACATAGTTGTGGTACAAAGATTTTGAAAGATACTTTTGTGAATTTTTTGAAGTGGTTAATTAAGACAAGAGGCGGTTAGGGCAATACTTTAACCAGCTATTCTAATGGTTGCAAGTTCGATTTCCACACACTTTAAATACGCCATATTTCTTTTGGTAGTATTAGTATTATTGTATTAGTTAGGGAATCTGTCGCTTCTCCTCAGGCATTTCCAGTTTTTAGCTTATGTTACTCATAATTTATTATTAATTTTATACTTGACTGTATTTAATATTATTCGGATGCTTACAAACTTTCTATTATCTCGGGAACAAATCATTACATTTAACCCAATATCGCGAGCAACGCGCATAACAAGATATGTGAAATCTCAAAGAAAAAAAAAGAAAGTTCTATAGATAAAAAAATGTTGAATAGCCAATATTGGAAACCCTCCGACTTAGATAAGTGTTTGCCCAACCTAGTATCTAATCTCCGAACACATAGAGTCCTACTTGTCATTTTGCATGGTTGGATATTTTTTATCTTCGCTCAAACGACCCACTCAACGGGTCCGCTGACATTTTTCAGATAATTTCAACCTCGAGGGAACGCATGATACTTTTATGTATGTCATTTGGGAGAAGTACGGTGTTGACTATGGATTTGTCAGCTTTATTTTGGTTCCTATTGTAAACTAACTGTACCTCGCGGTTTCACCAACGTAAATTTAGTTTCATAGAAACTTTCATCCCCTATTTTATCCCCTTGGTAGTAGAATTAATCAAAATCCTTTCTAAGGGGATGCCTACGTCATAACATCTACCTGCATGCCAAATTTCAGCCCGATCCGTCCAGTGGTTTGGGCTGTGCGTTGATAGATCACTATGTCAGTCAGTTAGTCAGTCAGTCACCTTTGAGTTATATATATGTGGGATTGAATAAATAACTAGGAATGTTTGAATGGACTTCTTTTCTTCGTCTTCAAATTAATAATAACTTCAATAAACATCTTATAATAATAAAATTATCTTCACGTTTTTCGTCGTCCGTCTTTCACGTCATCCACCATCGTTCTGTCATCCGTCACTTCTTAATTCTTCCTCTTCTATTATTTCTGTTCACCGATCACACGTTGCCTAGCATTCTCTCTCTTTCCACATATATTTAGACTAACTGTACCTCGCGGTTTTAGCCGCGTAGGATCCGCTTATTCCCAGACATCCATGATTTTATTATATTACTAACACCTCCAAGGCTTTTGTTTTGGTATACAAATGAATTATTACGACATCCAAGAAATATAAAGTACAGTCAACATGAACAAGGTTTTTTGGATTGAAATGAAAAATCGCAAAGGTTTTTTTTGTACTTTGGTACATCGTAGTTTCGTCATCATTTTAAGGTCTATTGAGTGTAAATAAAAGTAACTTAAGTTTTAAAATAATTGCCAGCGAAAGTCCCGCTACTGCTGTTTCAGAGATTAGCTGAAACGAACTGATAGGCAGACAGAGCAAAATGAAAAAAATCTAATATTTATGCATTTAGTGAAAAGCTGTTATTTTGAAATTACAAACATACACTTCATTTTTTTATCTGTATGTATAGATTCTGTGCTAGCAGTTAACGAACACATGCAAACTATAAACAGCTCTTTAATTTAAATATTGGTACGTAAATATTTTAGTGATGTTTTATGGCCGGTAATACGACTGCAAATAAAATATTAACGATCTTGTTTGCAACAAATCGCGGTAAGCATTGGACGCCGAGCTATTTAAACATTTTACTAAAAAATACATATATACATATACTCATTGCCTGTATTCCCCAAAGAGGTAGGCAGAGATGTTGTAATAACAACAGCCACTTTTCACCGACGATGATTATGTGCCAAACCGGCAGATGGTGAGTCTATCACCGTCTCAGACACTATACATGCGTCTTTGAATTACTTCTCAGACGATTGCAGGTTTCCTTACAATGTTTGCCTTCATCGTAATGTAGAACACATGCTTCACACCGCGTGCTCTACATATAATCACTGCCCAAAATTTTTAAGAAAACCCATTATTATAGGCCGTTGGGTTTCGAACTTGCGTCGCTTGCGTAGTAAGCGACTACACAAAGCCCACAACTACCACGGCTGCCATACTAAAAATATTCTACTTTTAAAATGGCGGTATAGGCAGACAGAAAATAAGTACCTACAATGTATTATTTTCAGTCTCACAAGTCAATAAAACCACACAGCTTTTCACACGTGGAATTCCACAGTCTAAGAAGACTAAGTAGCAATGTCCACAATGACTTGCAAACCACCAAGTCAGCTGAGTCACGCGTCCCCACTCTATGTCAAATGGGACATGTGCAACTTAATGTACTTGTGGTTTAGTTCGGTGGTGTGGTGAGTTAGGAGATGCAAATTGATGTGTCATGATTGGTCACGCACACTATACAGCTTAAATCACGCTGACATATGACGTAGTAGTTTAGATCTTGTATAGTGAAGCTTCATAATGATATTGACATTAGTACTCGTTACATTGATTTAATTCTAATGGAAAATGTTTAATGTGTAAAGTCCTTCTACCTTACTCCTTCGGGAACCTCTTTGGGAAGGCGTGAACCTATATTTATAGGTACTAGCATTAATAAGGTACTAAGAGGTTTTTTCAAAGAGGTAGCACGTCGTCTGGTAGAAGCCTCTCATGAGGGCTGGGGCTTTTCTCGCTCAGAGTGCCTAGTGCAAGTTTTTCACTGCTGCCGTCACAAGTCACCGGGTTGACGTAAACGCGAAATAGGATCGAAACAGCGCCATCTGTCGGCCTCAGATGGTGACGGCGATTTTAAGACAACTCGCACTAGGCACTCAGAGAATCAGCATTGCTATTCAACGTGGCAATGTCGCCAGCCTTCTTGGCATTATCCCGAGAGACACCGATTTGGGCCTAGTTTTCTACTTGTAATTAGTTTTACGTACTCCAGTTCCTTGAATATATAATAAAGTTTTTATTCCATAAATATATTTTTCGATTTTTAATTTTAAAAGAAGAAGGTACTAAAATACCATTTTGATGAAGATGTATATAAATTTAATCGAAAACATTGGGAATATATTTATGTGCTACGTGAGTGCTAGCTGAGTTTATTGTCGGTTATTGTCAGAAGGCTAGTTTCCGAACCGTTGTTCAGTTTTTCGACGTCATAAACTGAATAAAATCATTTCTACACATTTTCACCAGCGACTATATTATTCAAGTTTGCTGTTTGAATTAAAACAAATTACAGAAAATAGATACGTAAAAGTATCAAACCCGAGCAGTGCGGTATAAAGCCGTAATTTTTCCCAGGGCGTAACCGGTACGCCCAGCGTTGGGAGAATTCGGGGATGTGTCCCTGGACATTAGATTTCCCAAATATATTGTCAGCACAGATGTCGGGGTGGTGATAATTGGTGGTAAAACAAAACCACTCTTAATGCGTTGTTATTTCGCTCAAAGCGTTAAGGATCTTCTAAGATAAAACTGACTAGCGCGGTTTTTTTAATTTATTCATAACATACAAAAATAAAAATCATTCCTCTGTAGCAGCGTTTCTCCACTCGCACATAGATGGCGCTACTCGCTAACAAATGCGAAGTTTGAGCACAAATACACGAGAACCTAAATCGCGCCATAAGAGTTTTCAAGCGCATTGCAGTATATATACAAGTTTCCAACTAGAACAGTTGGAGCCGCGGTTCCCCAGGCATGACACCCGCCTGGCTGGAAGATCTTCCCTTTGCTGGGGATGAGCATGATCACTCGCTCTCCCTACACCTCTTTATAATATTACTGTAGATGTGCTACGTAAGTGACGTAATTTGAACCCCGGCGGCCTGTACCCATGAGTTTTTCTAAAAACTTAAGTGCAGTGAATTCATCCTACGTGCTTTACGGTGAAGGAAAGCATCGTGAGGAAACCTGAATATGTCTTAGAGTTAATTCAAAGACGTACGTATGTATAGTGCCTGAGACGGCAATGGACCCACCCTCTATCACGTTGGCACATAATAAACTTAGATGAAAGGTGTGTGTGTTGTTGTTACAACACCGCTGCCTACCCTTTCAGGGACTAAGATGGTCGTGAGCATATTATTTTTTTATTTCTTTTTGCTATGAATCTCTACGGGGATTAGCCATGTACGCAGGAGATATTATAGTACACAAGTGTGTACGCTAACATAGGCGCACTCTTTATTCCCTCACTCTCACAGTCCAATAGGACGGCAATACGTATTTTTTTACTTTACTTAGAACATTTTCATAACTTCTCTATCCTAACGTATACCTGTATAGATCTTGTCTACTCGGCTCTCCACGATACATGTCAAAGTTTAAAAGCCCCGGTGCATGTGTACTTCGCGCGGCAACTTTATTGAGAAATGGCTCCAAGGATTGATTCTGACATCTCTCTTACCCACTTTAAAACACGTTAAAATATCACCAACCAAAAGTCTACCCTAAATTTTGGACGTTAAAGTTTACATTCTGTTGTGGCTTCTCAGAAGGTTTTTATCAAGAAAGGCTCTTTCTTCATATTTATTAGTTGCTCTTTTTGTGTGTAATGGATTTTTAAGTGAATCAACAACAACAAACGTTGTCCGGAGTGGTTTACCTAACGTGAAAAATAAATCTAAACATAGGTACATACATACAGATTTATACAGACATTAAATTAAGTGCCTGTTAATAATTCCAAATTAACAGCTTTCGACTCAATGCGAAGAATATTACATTCTTGAGGTGCTATCATAAAAAAAACTAATTATGTTATAATTCAGTTGTGCGATATTGACAGATGTATACACGTCGCGTACATCTGTCTCATAAATTAGTGAAACTATCATGGCAATAAGAGCTCATGGTAAGGCCCCAGGTCTTTCACTCGCTTCACTTCACCTGGATGTCACAAGAAGTAACTTAGGGTACTTTTCTTTTTTAAATTAGGTTTTGCGAAAGAAAGCCGGTTATTAAATTAAATCTACGGGGGTGAAACCGCGGGGAACAGCTAGGAGATAAATAAAATTGTATAAAAAGTCAATGCTAGGAAAGCGACGCAATTTCGAATCCCAGCGGGGCCTGCCTGTACCAATGAGTTTTTCGAAAAACGTATGTGCAGTGATTTCACACCAGGTGCTTTCCGGTGAAGGAAAACATCGTGAGGAAAGGCTGCATATGTCTGAGAAGTAATTTCACAGACGTATAGCTATAGTGCCTTACATGGCGATAGGCTCACCATCTGTCACGTTAGCACTTAATCTTCTTAGGTTATAAAATACAGTTGTGTCCTATCTCTTAAAGTTGATACGCTTTATAAGTCAGAGTTCTATTTGAAGAAGAAATTATAATAAAATCACATACAAGTATCAAAACTAGCTAGTCACGCTAGTAGGCGAGCCTATTTAGGCGGACCACGGACTGAGATGAAAAATAACAGATTACTTTTTTTATTGTACTGTACGAGCAGTCTAAGGTTGGAGGGTAATTATAGAGAAAAGTGCTATTAGTTGTACCTACCTTCTTAATATTATTAATAAATGATATAAAATATAGTCAAAATGAAAATTATTTATTCAGTAAGGCCCTGTTAACGCGCTTGTGAAAAACTCTGCCAGCCAATATAAGTTAAAACGTGGTGAAAATTTTCATTAATTAATTTGATGTGTCCGTCTCTTTCTGTCTGTATGGCGCCAGACAGAGATAGAATTATAAAATGACCGAATTAAATTAATGTTGAGCTTAGCCCGTGACGGGAGCTATATCTATTATATATTATACACGGTGAAAGTAGCATGGAGCTGTGATTTCTGTATTAATGTTGAAATCGAAAGCACAGTTCCTAGCCAGATTTAATTTTCAAAGATATAAAAAGATTTTTTTAAGATAAGTAGATGGAGCAGATATTATTTTCCTAGTCTATGAAGCAATGACTGAATGGTCTTTTTCACTTCCCATCCAGAGATATGTTTGTGTTAGTATATAAACTGTTATTTTGCCTTCATGCAGTTTAGTTTATACAACTTTGAATTCCAAAAATGAACGTAAGATTTATTTCATCACCTGTACAAAGACAGTCACAACGTTAAGCGATATGGACGCGCCTGTCTTCAAGTTCTAATATTGATATTGACGACGACTGTACATCGTCTCGCCGCTAATGTACAGTGAGCTGACAGTTTCCTCGAGACCCACCGCTTCCTTCATTTATATAAAGCACTTTTTCTATTGAATGTACGGGCTTTGAAAAACCCGCCTCTGTTCAAATGTCACCGAATGATAAGTGTTTTGTTGGGCAATGAATTGGTTTTTGTTTTTGTTTAGAAAAATGAAGCATGTTTTGTTGTTAAATGGGAATGATGAATGATTGTTAAATTAACTTTATTATCGCTTAAGAAAATACTGGTGTTTGCTTTTTGACGGTATTCAAATAAAAGTATGTTTATTTGCAGTATGTTTGCAGCAGTAGAACTGATTACCTTACATAAAAGTTAATATGGGAAGAGCCTGTGATCATGCTCATCCACAGGAAAGGGGACAACTTCCAGCCAGGCGGGTTTCATGCCTGTGGAACCACAGCTCCAACTGTTCTGTTGGAAACTTGTATATATACTGCAATGTGCTTGAAAACATTACATTATATTGAATTATACAATTTAACTGCATATTTAGATTTCAACTTTGTCTTGCTTGATAGTAAATTTTCATCTTACAAATATAATGGAAGAATAAAATGAGGTAATTTTAATTTTATTCTATGGTATTATTATTGTATGGTATTATTATTATTATATATATTATTATATTAAGTCAAAACAATAGCAAAAGCTATAAACAATAAAATAACCTCATCGCTCGCAACAATCTTAACCACCTTACCACTCGAGTGTCCATTTTTTTCCGGCAATAAAACGGCTATAGCGACATCGTCCGTTCTCAAGAGCAATAATTCGCGCAGTCAGCCGCACGCGGCACACTTGCGACGACACTCCAAAATGAAAATATATAGCCACTCGCCACTTAAGCGCGCGACTGTACTTTCTTTCCTTTTACTTTTCAAACGGAGAATTGATACTTCTGTGTTAGTTATTGCTACTTGACTTAAGGTTCAAAATATATGATCGCTTCACAAATACAATGTCTACTGCATGTCGTGCAAAATTGTATTTTATTTTAATAAATATTATCTCAGAACAATGTGATTTTAAATTTATATTTGTTTTACTAGCTGTGCCCTGCGGTTTCACCCGCGTAGATTAAATTTCATGGGTGGCCCACGGTACCATAATTATTTTTTTAAAACAAAAGTAGCCTAAGTTCCTCCTTGAAACATTAGCTATCCGCCAGCGAGTGTCGGAACAAACAGACAGACAGACAGAGAAAAAAAATTTAAATTGTTTTTCTGTCTGAACCGTGTATATTTTCATATGCATTTACTGAAACAATTTTGGAATTACAAACAGACACTTCAATTTTGTTTATCTGTGTTATATGTGTATAGATATAGATAACATGAAGGTGGTACCAAACTATACATCTCGCCTGATGGTAAGCGCTTACGTCACCGTTTTCGTTATAAGCGTGGTAATTATTACAAAATTAGTAATCGAGGCAGGTTATGGCCACAAGGACATGTTATTTCTGTAGCCAAATTAGTTTGGCGATAAAGTTCGGCCACGATGTAACACCCGGGCATCATCTCCACAATGCTTCAGATATTTGAGTGACAGATATAGAGAATAAACATTTCGAGAACCCCTAAATTTTTCGAAATTAAAAAATAAAAGTAGCGCGAAGAAGAACGGGCGTTTTTTTCTTAATTTTATTATTAAAAGGTTGAAAAAAAATTACATAACATTATGTAAGTCTAAACTAAAGAAAATCTGTTATTTATTTAATTACAATACTGTATTTCATACATCCTTTACAAACCCTTGTGTGTAGCCAGAAAAATAATTCCACATAGCGGCAACACTGGCCTTTGCTTATTAAGTTTAATTTTTAATATTCGCGAGCAACCCGCGGAAAATTGCTATTCCGAGCCAAAATAGATGAAAAAATTCAGCTTGTGGGAATTATTCAAAGGCACTGTTAGATTTAGATTTAACGTCAGCAAATTGAAAATGTTGAGTTATTTTAATTATTTAAGAATATAATTAAATTCTAAATATATTTATTTACTGTAAAGTTAAAGTACTTACTAACGGATAGGCAGAAAGAAAAAAGCCAGAGTTGGTAACAATTAAAAGCCGTAATAAACAAAAATTGTTTTATTTATTGTTACGTGAAAATAAAAACAAATTTAATTACAGTGTCCGTGCAAACCTCTGCTACAGTTTTAATATAGTTGAGACTAGCTGTGACCTGCGGTTTCACCCGCGTAGATTTAGTTTCATCCTTATTGTCGCGGAACCCTAATATTTTTAATAAATTAAAGTAGCCTAAGTTACTCCTTGAAACATCAGCTACCTACCAGTGAAAGACCCGTTAAAATCCGTCCAGCCGTTTTAGAGATTACCCGGAACAAACAGACAGACAGTCAGTGAAAAAAATTAAAACTTGGTTTTTCAGTGTCAGTAGCGTGTATCGTAGTGAAAAGCTGTAATTTTTGAATTACAAACAGACACTTCAATTTTATTTATCTGTATAGATATATTCGAGAAAAAATATTATTCATCACAAACGCGGGAGCATTGTATACTCGCTTCAATTTGTTCGGTGTGAATTAATTTTATTACGACCTTGTAGCATTAACCAAATGTATTCACAAGTCTATCGAGTTTGAGAAATACTTACATTTTTGTTGTTTTATGTGTCAACAGGGGCCTTACAATAAGCTCTTATTGCCATCATAGTTCCACTGTGTGACAGTGACAAACGTATACACGTCATATACATCTGTCTCATGATAAGAGATAAGCTATTTATTTATTTGAAACCATATTAGAACGCTATCATGCCTGTAAGAGGTCATGGTAGGGGACATTGTTGTGGTTGGCACTAGATTCAACCCGATGTGGCTGATCACCTGATTTTTATACGAAGCCACTGCTATGTGACCGTCGTAATCCCTTTTTCGAGTAAAATCGGCAATCTGGGTTAAACCAGTTGTCAGACTCTCTTAGGCCTCTGACTGACCTGTAACGATTGCCAAAGATGTTAAATTGGTAACCGGGATCGACGGCTTAACGTGCTCTCCGACGCTCGGAGGGAACTCGGGCGGTCATCCAACTACTGGCTAGGCGTACGCTTGCTTAAGTTCGCTGATCGAATGATATGCTCAATAGCAACTGGGCCACAAGCTCCAAAAACCATTCTGCTGATATCATCACAATTCTCTATTGAGGAGAGAATTGTGCTGGTAAATACATTGTTCGTAGACAACTATCGTTGCTACTTTAGCGCTCTCCCGTCGTAATAGGAAAAATAAATATTTTTTCAAATACCCATCGTGTAATGAAATTCTTATCGAGTCCGCCCTGGGGCGGAAAATATTATTTCTGCTCTGCATTAATGCGAAAACTGTGTATTGTGGTGCTAATATATGATGGATCGAGATGATCGTGGCTGGAGTGATGTATCACCAATGTTCGGATCCTTTCACTTTATTCCACATTTTGCCCGTGATTTTTAACAGTTTTATTTTACGCATGTCTACGAATTTGATGTATGGCGTTATATAGCGTTAAAATGGGAGAGGAACAAATTCCAAGTACTTTTATTTTTTACAGATTAATTTAACCGTAAAAAATATTTGTCTACGGTATTATACATGTAAGTAATCTATACAGATAAATAAAATTGAAGTGTCTGTTTGTAATTCCAAAATAACAGCTTTTCACTAAATGCATATGAAAGTATACACGCTACTGACACAAAAAAAACAAGTTTTAAAATTTTTCTCTGTCTGTCTGTCTGTCTGTTTGTTCCGGGTAATCTCTGAAACGACTTTTTTTTAATATTAGTGTTCCGTGACAATAAAGATGAAACTAAATCTACGCGGGTGAAACCGCGAGGCACAGCTAGTTGGTTAATAATATACAACAAAATAGTTTAATAATGAATATATATTTTTTAAGAAAAACTTATATCTATAGGTACGTACTGTTATCAATATACTAATAATATTATGACGAGAAAATATCTACACTATTTTTATTTTGAACTAGCTGTGCCCCGCGGTTTCACCCACGCAAATTTAGTTTAATACTTACTGTCGCGGAACCCTAATATTGTTAATAAATAAAAGTAGCCTAAGTTACTCCTTGAAACATCAGCTACCTACCAGTGAAGTCCCGTTAAAATCGGTCTAGCCGTTTCAGAGATTACCCGGAACAAACAGACACAGACAGAGAAAAAAATTAAGACTTGGTTTTTTTGTGTCTGTAGCGTGTATACTTTCATATGCATTTAGTGAAAAGCTGTAATTTTGGAATTACAAACAGACACTTCAGTTTTATTTATCTGTATAGATAAATTAAAAATTAACTTTTAAAATTCAAATTTTAATAATATTTTGTATTACGTTATGCATGATTAAAATATTCCTAATGGATTAACAGGCTATAATTGATAATCCTACACGTATAAACCCGCGAAGTACCGCCAGTTACGTAGTATCTAAGTGTCATAATATTTCAGAAGGAAACCAAAACATTCTTTGCAATTTTTCGCTCCTTAAAATTCACCTGTAATTTGCTCAGAGCAAAAATGTATTCAAAAGAGTATGATTAACCAGGGGCTGAGTTTTATTCATTTTTATTCACCCTATATTCATGCCTCGCCTTCTCGAATGTATTCATAAAGCGAGTCTTCCAAACTTCGTCCGGAAAATTCGCCGACTTTTCCGGACTTCATGTTTTTCCGGTCTTTTGACGAATACCGTAACACAGCTAATCTGCTGATATTGATACGGTCTCCACGGATTACTTGGGGCTTTATGCGTTTTTATAAAAACTTTAAAGTAAAATTTGAGCGTGGTCGTGTAGAATTTTAAAAGTTTGTTTATTAAGTTAGTTGGTTATTTTAATACGTTTGTTAAGTTAATTTGTTCGTTCACTGTATAAAACCCACCGAAATGTTTCTTATATTATATAAAATGTTTATATCTGCGAAAAGCACCGTGGTGGCAGTGGAGTTTCGCAATCGCCCGCTACGCAAAAGCCGCAAGTTTGAATCTCAGCGGCCTGTCTCAATGAGATTTTCTTGAAAAAAACTTAGGTGGAGTATTTTCACCCCACTTGCTTTACGGTGAAGTATATATGTCTGACTAGTAATTCAAAGATGTATGTATAGTACCTGAGACGGCGATGGACTCACCCTCTGTCACGTTGGCACTTTATAATATTCGGTGAAATGTGGGTGTTGTTATAACACTTCTGCTCACCCCTTCATCGGCGTGATCATATTTATTTATATCTGTGAACTTCAAAAGCTAAGCAACTTTTAAATCATGTATGAATTATTAAATTTGTCGCGCAATGTCAGTAGGGACAAGATAGTCTGGTCGAAGTCTCATCCCCTAGAGTCGACACTTCGATGCACTTCGTTGGTAGTGTTCAATTGAATGAAATTTGTGGCCTTAGGGTATGAAATTACTGTACGTTGTCGGAATGCTTAAAGCCGTAGAAAGTCGTTCGTAGCAGTCGTAGCTCGTAGTCCCGTAGCGGTCTCGTAGACGCTGCTACGCATTCGTAGAGGGAGTCTGCAATGTTGTTCGCAATTTAAATGACAAATTCGGTGCATGGTTCATCTATATTATATCTATAAATAAAATTTAAGTGTCTGTAAATAAAATACAGATCATCATGTCATCTATAAATAAAATACAGATAAATAAAATTTAAGTGCCGTTAGCATTGGTTCTGGTTCAGCAAAATTATTAAAATAATAACTCATATTTTTTATTTTAAACTGCCCTGCGGTGTCACTCGCGTCGATTTAGTTTCATCCTTATTGTCGCGGAACCCAAATATTTTATGAGAATAAAAGTTGGTATATATACAGAGTACTAACCAAGTTAGTACAAAACTGAATTAAAAATACATTCAACCAATTCCACGAGACTGCAGACATACCTCATTCACTTAAAAAATGAACAAGACGAGGCTCGAGCCTACAAGATTTGAACAAGCCAGCACGGAACGAAATAGTGTGAAAACGTACAAAAAAAAGTAAAAAATGAACCCCAATGAAATCCCGAGTGAATCCGACGGGCGACGGAATGAAAATTGGATTTGCCTTTGATTGGATTTTTATTTACTTAAGACAAGAAAAATTTCTCCCTCCGTTCCACGACGACTTTATAAATGATTTAGAAATCTCGTCTGCGCAAGACTTGACTGATTAACTACTACACTGGCTAATGGTGTTCAGGCGTTGCACTTTTTTAACATCTTAAGTGGATTCCTAGAGCTCTTGATGAGATATTGTACTAGCAGGATTTGAACTTCGCTTGCATACCAAGAAGTATTATATTAATAACTAGCTGCGTCCCGCGGTTTCACCCGCGTAGAGTTAATTTGATGCTTTATATCGCGGTACCCTAATATTATTTTTGAATGAATGTAATTTCTTTAAACATCATCTATCTATCAGCAAAAGTCCCGTTAAAATCGATCCAGCCGTTTCAGAGATTAACCGGAATAACCAGAAAGAAAGAGAACATTTAAAAATAAAAAAAAAATTGACACCTATATACTTTCATATGCATTAAGTGGAAAGCTGTTATTTTGTAATTTAAAACAGACACTTCAATTTTATTTATATGTATATAGACAAGTAATTCTCTAAACCTATTTATTCTCAGCATCGTCTCCTTCGCGTCTTTTCTTTTTAATTTTCCTTTTCAATTTCCACAGCTGACTTCGTAGTCCGGACAAAGATGAACTATCCTAAAGTATCGCATTCGGACAAATCTCGCCCTAAGCCGTTTCGGAATGGGAATCCATTATGGGTTATTTATGAGGTGGTCCGCAAAATATTTATCCATGTCGATAATGTAGCCGCGCCCGCGACTAAGGAAATGAAACCCATCGCTGAAATATTTTTGTATGGTAAATAAATGAATGTTATTGATGAAAGAAACCCTGGGTGGGAATTCTGGTTCTTTGTACTGAAATGAATATTTGTTGTGGTTACAAAGAAATAGCTGATCCAATTGTAAAATGGGAAGACAGGCCTCCAACAGTATGTTAATGACTCACAAAGTACGGTAAAACAAAAATAAAACAGTCGAATTGATAACCTCCTCCTTTTTTGAAGTCGGTTAATAATCAATTATTCTAATAATTATAGGATAGTAGCTTACTTTTTGCTAAAGCTAACTTTAACCCGCGATCGGTATTAGCGTGAAGATTTATAACTTATAGCTTTTCTCGATAAATGGGCTATCAATAAATGACATAATTATCCGAATATGACAAATAGTTCCTAGCCCGTTGAAGCAAATAAATAAATAAACGAACTCTTCAGCCTCAGGCACTATAAATATGTCTTTGAATGACTTCTCAGAGTATGCAGATGTCCTCACGATGTTTTCCTTCACCGCAAAGCACGTGGTGTGCACATAAGTTTTTGAAAAAGTCATTGGTACATGCCCCGGTGGGATTCGAACTTGCGTCGCTTGCGTAGCAGGTTACTGTTCAAACCCCAAGGCCACAATGTCTCTCTAATTAATAAAAAACTAATTAAAGTGACCAAGTATTTTAGTTAATATGACAACGTCCGCGCAGAACGTAATCCCTAGAGCGCACGTTTTAAATACCTCACAGTCAAAATTGTGAATAATATCTTTGAATGTGATATCGGCCAGCATTTCCATAATATCCGCTGCGTGGTGGATAGGAAATGGAAACCGTATCGACCAGCGCACGTACACTCTGTTACTTTGATAAGTCGCTTTAAGGCACTACCGATGCATTTTATTTACATACACACATTTTAAGCAATACATACATCTAATTCTGTACATCTATACAAATAACTAAAATTAAACTGTCTGTTTGTAATTCAAAATTACAGCTTTTTACTGAATCTGTAAAAACTACACTTAGATATTAAAAAAAAAACTTGCATCAAATTTATATTTCTGTTTGTTGTGGCTAATGATGGAGACGGCTGAACCGATTTTGACGGGACTGTCACTGACAGACAGCTGATGTTACAAGGAGTAATTTATGCTTTTTTATTTACTTAGCAACTAGGGTTCCGTGAAATAGCCAACTAGTAACTTAAATCAAAATTTCCTTTATGAGAAGTATTGACAGATTAATCGAATTAAAAAAAATATTTAAAATTTTGTGACATTCAAATAATGCATCTGACAGTACTAGCGTTTATAACCAATGAATCGCGCATAATATGATTATGCGACCATATTGGAGAGATTAGAGAGTGTTAGCAGGTGCTAATTGGATTTATACTGTTTGAATACATTTTTACTTTGCAGTATTATACTCGTCAATACTTTTTTTATGAACGTAATTTACACATACAAATTAATGAAATTGAAGTGTCTGTTTGTTCCGGGTAATCTTTGAAACGGCTGGAGACCTGGTGTTAAAAGGAAAAACTTAGGCTTGACATTTTTTTTAAATTATCTGTCTGCGAATGTAGCCACACATTAAATAAAATAAAGACTATACAAGAGAAACCGCGGGGCAGCTTGTTAAAATCTGCTTTAACATTACTGATCTAAATATTATCAAACATAGCTATTATTAAATTTTCTGTGAAGGTAACAAGCAAACAAAACGCCTGATGGTTAGGCACTAAAACATATTCGTATCTAGTATATTTTCCATTGTACTAAGAAGTTTGGCAATATAAGGTTTTTGAGTATGTATGAAAGTAAAGTAATTCCCTACGTTTAATCAGCCCCGTTTAGTGAAGCTACAGCATCCAATTCGCCCCACATCCCCTCATATTTCAACAGGCAACACGCCATTTAGATTGGTTTAAAAATTGCTCATCTTGTACTCTATAAATTTTGCACGCTTACACTTGCAAAAAGGGAATATATATGTAGACTAGCTGTGCCCCGCGGTTTCACCCACGTATAGTTCATTTCTTGGGTGGCCCGCGGAACCCCTATGTTTTTTTTAAATAAATATAACATCCTAACAGTGAAAGTCCCGTTAAAATCAGTCCAGCCGTTTCGGAGATTACCCGGAACAAACAGACAGACAGAGAAAACATTTAAAACTTGGTATTTCAGTGTCAGTAGCGTGTATATTTTCATATGCATTCAGTGAAAATCTGTTATTTTGGAATTACACACAGACAATTCAATTTTATTTATCTGTATAGATGTATAGATAACATTAAAATGAGTGCGGGTTTTAGAGTTTGGGAAAATGGATTGATTGCAATCTTCGCAACATCACTGGTTTAATCAAATATAGTAAGCCGTCACGAGCTATGAGCGTTCAGCGAAGATATCGAGGATAACTGAGCATTTTTTAATATTAATAATGTACTGGTTGCGACGGAGCCCACAGACATAGTACTCGTATAAATATAGGCTTTCAAGCAGTAAGCCAAATCTAGACCAAATTCGTGTATTAAGAACTTTTGCCCTTTAGGATATTAAAATTCACTTTCAAGATTTATGGATTGGAGGTTTAGAAAATCTCTGTTTAATATGCAAATTACGTATTTGCGATCGGTTACGACGTGACATCCAAAGATAAAGAATATAAAAAAAAAATCATCTATGGTGTCACACCTTACTGACATTACGCTAACGCCGAATATTATCTCGTAGATGTCTGTGTGAGTGTATAATTTTGATTGGTTTATTCCTAGATTCCGTTATTGCTTTCTTTTATATAATATATTTTTTCCGTGTTATAAATGTAAGAAAATACAAAAAAATAAATAAACAAACTAAAAAGACTCTACTATCATATTCACAGCGTCGTGCTGACGACATGCAAAGCTGGATAACATTTGCTGTACATTTGCACAATGGTAGGATACCGAGAAAAAACGATGCAACTGACATCTGATCCACCTTTGTTGTTTGCCAGTTTTGTTATCAATAGGAAATGGGAACTCGTCATAAAATACTACTCGAATATTATGAAAATAACATTTGCATGTTGCATACAAGTTTTTACCGAATATTTTACGAACGATAACTTAAAATATCACATAAAACGGCTCGAATCATATCTTTTGGGATCGGCACTTGATTCTTCCTGATGCGACTGATCACCTGATAGTAATACGAAGCGACTAACATTATTTCATTAAAATTCGCAATCTCTTTTACGACGAAAATCGGTAATCTGAGTTAAACTAATCAGACTAACGACTGACCTATCGCATGTCTTTGAATACTTCTCAGACATATGTTGGTTTCCCCGCGAGGTTTTCCTTCACCGTGAAGCACGTGGTGTCACTGCACATAAGTTTTTTTGGAAAACCTCATTGGTGCAGGGCCCGCTGGGATTCGAACTTGCGTCTCTTGTGACACAGGCAATTGCTCAAACCCGACGGCTGCAGCTCCTATTTTAGTACTCTTCTCAGAAGGCTAGTTTCCGAACCGGTGGTAAATTCTCTACTTTCATAAGTGCCTTACCAGGGCCGAAACTGAATAAATATTTATCATTTTCATTTTCAGTTTCACCCGCGTAGAGTCACCCAATTAGAGAAAAGCTGTTATTTTGGAATTACAAACAGACACTTCAATTTTATTTATCTGTATAGATGTATAGATAAGCCTCCCTTTACAGGATGTCACTGTGAACAATAGTCACTCAGTGTGTTTACCATCGGTCACTAACAAATAAGTGAATTACAGTGCACTTAGAGGAGCCGGTGTCAAGCGCTTTTACCCTCGCTAGCTAGGGAACTATGGAACTACTATACCGACACAAAGTGAACCTAAACTAATTAAAAGTACGTCCTGCTTCCATTATCGATAGACAAAAATAGTAAAAGTATGGCTATATATAAATGACTCGACTTTGTAAAAGCTTTTTGTTATTATGATAAAGTAAGACAATATAAAAACAATTAGATTTTTAGCTAGTGTTTCATTGCAGCCAAAAGTCGCGAACAGATTCAAACATCTACTTCCATCATCAATAGATAAAAAAGTATAGATGTCCCTGTTATGTAACGAAAATGAAAATGATTTATTCAGTTTCGGCCCTGGTAAGGCACTTATGAATGTCGAGGAATTTACCACCGGTTCGGAAACTATCCTTCTGTGAAGAACCGGCAAGAAACTCAGCTGGCATCATGTACATTTCATTACACAGTAAATAATGATAATTACAATAAAACCTTCCACTATTTTAATTAAAACTAGCTGTGTTCCATGGTTTCACTCGCGTAGATTTAATTTCATGGGTATATCGGGTAACCCGATTTTTTTTATCCAAATTTTTTTTAAGCCCAATAAATGTGCTATTTAACACTGTTTTTTTTTCTCAAATTGAACTAGTAGTTCCTGAGAGTAGCGTGTTCAAATAGTCTCTTCAGCTACATATAAGTATAGATATTAGATATAGCCCATTTCATAATCAACAATCATCAACAAATAAATAAAATTAAAGTGTCTGTTTGTAATTCCAAAATAACAGCTTTTCACTAAATGCATATGAAAGTATACACGGTATCAGTATCGTGTATACTTTCATAAAATTTCAAAAAATTGGGGCTGAAACGCCAATTTTTTTAATTATTCTCTGTCTGTCTGTTTGTCTGTTTGTTCCGGGTAATCTCTGAAACGGCTAGACCGATTTTGATGGGACTTTCACTGGCAAGTAGCGAATGTTACAAGGAGTAACTTAGGCTACTTTTATTTATTAAAAATATTGGAGTTCCGCGACAAGAAGCATGAAAGTAAATCTACGCGAGTGAAACCGCGGGGCACAAAAACCAACAATAAACTCAACCAACACAATAATACTTTCCACTGGTTTTATAATCAGTCGGTCATTAAAATAGGTTTAATTGCAATTAGCAAAAGCTAAATATAGGAGATTGAATCGAGAGACCATTCGCACTGGTTTTAATACTGACAGCGGGTACGAATAATTGATGCGCACAGTAATCTGGATTGGTGTGGACTGCGAGTAGTGTACAGGCGCGTTGATAACTCTAAACATTGAAATTTCTTTTTCTTTTGGCATGTTTCGACGATAGCTTAGAGAGAGCAGTGGCAAAAGTAGCTGACATTACGAGGTGTAAAAAATAATAACAATTAAAAAAACATAAATCTTTTGAAAACAATTGATTGAATGCTGTTTGATAAATCTTAAGTTATGATGACTGGATAGCGGCTGATTAAAAGTAGTGTAATTATAATGTTGTGGGCCGCGGTTTCACCCGCTTATATTGTGGAACCCTAATAAAAATAAGTAACTTACGCTACGCCTTGTAACATAACTTAAGCTATAACGCTTTTGGTAAACAGCTTTTTACAAACAGACAATTCTATTTATCTGTATAAGTATGAAAAACAGATGTAATATGGATGATAAATTTTAATGAGTACTCAAAATTAACAACCTGAAAATAGATACCAAAACCCTGTAAATAAAAACAAAAGATAAGATTTCATTACAAAGAGATCATTATTATTATCACCTGAGAACTAATTACGACGCTATCTTAAAATAACTCGACTCCCCTTTCGTTCACAACTGTACGTTGACCGAAACGAGACTTAAACCATCTGTCAAAATGTTCGTGCCGCGTAAAGATAACCCAGTACTTATAAAGGATGATGTATAATCGTGCTCGAGCTGTAATTAATTTGTGCACGCGACTGTACTATTACGTCCATTTTTGTTAATACTATTATATGTGTAATTACTGTTGAATTTAACAACGTATTTATTTAGTTTTCATTGAATGAAAATACAGAATTGCCTTATACATACATACAGATAAATAAAATTGAAGTGTCTGTTTGTAATTCCAAAATACTCGTAACAGCTTTTCACTAAATGCA
This sequence comes from Watsonalla cultraria, assembly GCA_964035505.1. Classification (NCBI taxonomy): domain Eukaryota; kingdom Metazoa; phylum Arthropoda; class Insecta; order Lepidoptera; family Drepanidae; genus Watsonalla; species Watsonalla cultraria. Next base: position 3,651,464 of record OZ037732.1, on the reverse strand, counting down.
TATGAAAATTTAAAATTTTTCTCTGTCTGTCTGTCTGTCTGCTTGTTCCGTGTAATCTCTGAAACGGCTGGACGGATTTTAACGGAACTGTCACTGGCAGGTAGCTGATGTTTCAAGGAGTAACTTAGGCTACTTTTATTTATTAAAAATATTAGGGTTCCGCGACAATAAATATGAAACTAAATCTACATATATAGGTAAGGCGTGGAAAAGGCAGATTTTTTTTTGTCCAATAAAATAATTCAGTTCGCGAACTAAACAGCCTAGTAAATCTTATTCCTATTTTCCTAAGGAAAGTATTTTGTTCTCGTATTAAGAGCATTTTGCCCGTCGATTTAACCGCGGTTTAATTGCCAGCTTCCTGTTACCGGGTACAATCTGACGCCATAATGACGGGTAACCGCCGCTGTGGTGGTAACTTGAGCGACTGTGGATCTCTTAAATGCTTCTTATTTACTTAAGATTATTGAATTAATATTTATCATTATTTATTTAATTATAACTTTATTGTACACTCGGTTTAGATATTACGGACACAAAATCTTATACATAAAAATTAATCCCCATTTCCCTTGGTCACGGCATCACGCCTGAACGGCTGGACCGATTCTACCGGGACTTTAACTGGCAGATAGCTGAAGTTTCAAGGAATGTTTTAGGATATTAAAAAAAAGTATGGAACTAAATGTACGCGGGTGAATCCGCGGGGCACAGCTAGTAATTATATATTTTCGTAATTGACGGTCTAATCGCACATTTCGATCTCTTCACTTGTGAACGTAAGGGTTGTGAATTTACATCATATTTTTATTTTCTATTATTATATTAGACTAGCTGTGCCCCGCGGTTTCACCCGCGTAGATTTAGTTTCAGCTTCATTTCGCGGAACCCTAATATTTAAGCCTAAGTTACTCCTTGAAACATCAGCTACCTGCCAGTGAAAGTCCCGTTAAAATCGGTCCAGCCGTTTCGGAGATTACCCCGAACAAACAGACAGACAGACAGACAGACAGACAGACGGACAGACAGACAGACAGAGAAAATTTTTAAAAATTGTTTTTTTTTGTGTCGGTATCGTATATATTTTCATATGCTTTTAGAATTACTAAATTATTTTGGAATTACAAACAGACACTTCAATTTTATTTATCTGTATAGATAACTTTAATTATTTATACTAACGGGTATTATTAATTTAATAATAAAATTCTGATTTAAATTTAATTTAAAATTTAGATCGTAATTTTAGTCTTGACCTGAAATGTATAAATAATTTGTGTTCTACGGATTTTGAAATAGCCCGCTACAACCCCGTAGCATCTTGTCGCTTTTCGTAGCAAGTCCTTTGCTACGAGTACCAATGAGTTAGACCAGAGACGACATACAAATCCTCATGCCTGTATCCCATGGGGGTAGGCAGAGACCACCGTTTACATAATTATTTCGCTTCATCTACATTCAATTATTAGGGTAGCCCTAACGAATTGAATAACTAATGTCATTTAAGATATATAGAAGATGAATGAATATTAGTTAAGTTCACGAAAAATAAATCACCCTTCAACTTTATTTAATCGAGTAATCTATACAGATAAATCAAATTGAAGTGTCTGTTTGTAACTGCAAAATAACAGCTTTTCACTAAATGCATAAGAAAGTATACACGCTACTGACACTAAAAAATCAAGTTTTAAATATTTTCTCTGTCTGTCTGTCTGTCTGTTTGTTCCGGGTAATCTCTGAAACGCCTGGACCGATTTCAACGGGACTTTCACTGGCAGGTAGCTGATATATCAAGGAGTAACTTAGGCTACTTTTATTTATTAAAAATATTAGGGTTCCGCGACAATAAGGATGAAACTAAATCTACGCGGGTGAAACCGCAGGGCACAGCTAGTTATACAATATCTTGTGAAATTCTGCTCTAGAACTTAAACAAAAAGAAAAAATAATAACCAAAGCTTTTGTGCAATTATAATTTAAAAGAGGATTCATTTCAATCGAACTCCTTTAGAAGACAATTTAAACAAAAATATTTGTTTAAAGGCAACTGGGACCAATTAGTAACGAAGCCTCTGTGCTCGGGTTCCGTAGACGCGCAAATAAGGGAAAAACATCTAAGCAACGGTTTAGAGTTCCATCCTGTAATTGGTGCGCCTCGGGCCAGGAAGGCTTACTTAGATGAACAGTATATTATTGTACACCGAATCATAACTCTCATGTAATCTTATCTATATCCATACTAGTACAAGTACTAAGTATAAGTTTTTTTATTGTGTTATTTTATTTTGACATTAATATACACAACCTTTTTCCAAAACAAAGACCATGATAGTGCTAAGTTGAGAAGTAGCTGCATCTCTTTCTGGGATATGGATTTCAAAAGTGATGGACATAGCTTTACTCCGAGTTTGGTCGTAGCTTAAACCATGTTTTTTAGTATGGAGAGAAAACAACTAGATCGGTTTAAAACCATCTTTCGTTTATAAAATGCTACATATCATTAAGTAACCAAGGATAAACTTATCTTATCTTATATATAAAAACTAGCTGTGCCCTGCGGTTTCACCCGAATAGAGTTAGTTTCATGAGTGTCCCGCGGAACCCTAATGTTTTATTTTTAAATAACAGTAGCCTAGGTTACTCCTTGTAACATTAGCTATCTGCCCGTGAAAGTCCCGTTAAAATCGGTTCAGCCGTTTCGGAGATTACTTGGAACAAACAGACAGACAGACAGACAGACAGAGAGACGGACAGACAGACAGACAAAGAAAAATTTTAATACTTGGTTTTTCAGTGTCAGCTGCGTGTAATTACAAACAGACACTTCAATTTTATTTATCTGTATAGATGAATCCCCATTTCCCTTAGTCGCGGACTTTCACTGGCAGATAGCCGATGTTTCAAGGAGTGTTTTAAGCTAATTTTATTAAAAAAAAACAGCATGAAACTAAATCTACGCGAGTGAAACCGCGGGGCACAACTAGTATATAATATTGTTAGTCACGTTAAGTATATAAGGTAAAAAATATATACGAAGTAAAGAAAAAAAAATGAGCGGTGTTGTAAAATCCCTTTAGTACCTACTATTTTGGAGACATTGGAAAGGCTGTATATATGAAAAAATATTACACATATTCCAAGTAACCAAGAAACCATTAGTCGGACACAACTCGGCCAGATAAGTCGGAAGCGATAGGTCACTCCCCGGAACGCCGCTAAAAGCCTTTCAATACTGATATCCACTCACTTGTTTGTGGACTATGAGAGGCTTTATTGAAAGATCGCTTTCCGTCATATGAATGAGTTCTAATCTCAACTGTCTGTGACAATGTTTTTTTTCTAAAATTAAAGATTCGTGACGTCACACGAAGTGTTTTACTGTAAAGGGAAACATGGTAATGAAAACTGAATGCAGTATTCACATGACATAATGACGTCACAGAAGAAATTTAAAATGTATACCCCTTTACAAAACATGGTTGTTCTCAGTAAAAGCGACTTTCCGAACCTGGCAATAGCATGTATAATCCTGTATAATTATGTCATTCCGACGATTTGAAAGTACTTTGTTATTAGCCTAATCGAATATTAATTGATAATATTTTTGACTTTGAATTTGACTATGGTTAAAGCCAATACTAGACCAAACTCGAACTAAACTATGTCCATCCCTTTCGAAATCCGTATCTCAAAAAGAGATTTAATCATTGGATCAGCGAAGCTAAGTAATCCCAACCCATGCCAGTAGTTGGATCGGTGACGTCCCGAGTTTCCTCAGTGCCTCCGAGTGTTTCCAGTCTCAGTTGCCAATTTAACATCTTTGGCAATCGTTACAAGTCAGTCGGAAGCCTAAGAAAGTCTGATAACTGGTTTAAACCATATCACCAATTTTCCTCATAATTGGGGTTGCGAAGGAAATGTCAGTCTTCTGATTTTTACACAAAGCGTGTGTAAAAATCAGGTGATCAACCACATCGTGTTGAATGTGCCAACCCCAACAATGCATACATTATTGATTATCCCGGGAGATGATGATATTATTACAGTATTCATGTTTTTAAAGGTTGAAAAATATGGTAAATAGTATACAAAGTTTTATATCTGTTTCACAGGCGGGTTTAAAATTTTAAATTTTTGTGGATATTCGTACAAAAACATGTTGTTGTCGAGTTGGAGTCATCGATGCGAGCTGACGCCTGTCAAGGGCAGAATATCGATTTAACATTTTGCAATGCAAATGTTTTTTTTTAATTTTACCAGGATTTTTTGAATTCATACCTTACATGTTTTTCTAATTTAAATGGAAAACAACACGATGATACCGAGAAAGGTAGATATCATGTTAAAACATGTGCTGGCTGCGATGAATACTTGCAACCTTTTGACAAATCTATACAGATAAATAAAATTGAAGCGTCTGTTTTTTATTTCCAACAGCTTTTCACTAAATGCACATAAAGTATATACGGCAGTCACAAAAAAAAAATCTGTCTATTTATTTCGGCTTATCTCCGAAACGTCTGAACTGATTTTAATGAGCCACTGGTGACGGACAGACGAAAAAAAAAACAAAAGTTTTTTTAATGTGAGTACCGCATATACATTAATTTATGCATTAAGAGAAAAACTGTTAAAAAAAATGGAATTACAAACAGAGGTTTCAATTTTATTTATCCGTACACATGTATAAATACCCATTCTAAAGTATTAATAGTATCTAGAGTGCAGTTGCAACAAGACAAGCTAATTAACGCGAGATAGATGCTCGGATTGCGTGCTCGCGCGCTCGTTAGTGAAGTGTGAAACATATCGCCGTGTCTTCGTCTTGGCATTGTATGTGAAAATAAATCTACGGTTTACCGAGTAACGTTCCCTCTTCTACTAAAGAGATGCAATTATATTAAAAGTGGATGGTTATTGAATAACCAATAATCGATATAATAACGCTATATAATAATTTATTTTAATTTAGATTTCTACAATAACTAGGCCTCGGGATTCTTATACAGTATGTTGTCCATACTTAATATTTAACGTAATGGGGATTTGTGGAAAATTTGTTCAAAACTGCTTTCCATCGTAATGGGGATTTTTGGACTATTTTTTTACTATTCCCCATTGATGGGGATTTTCAATGGGGATTATTGGAACAACCTCTTAATGCATATGGTACACAAAGTTTTTTTGTGAGTTCTAGTAGTACAGTTTTTGTAAGTACGTAGGTATGGATTAAGTGCAGTGATTTCACACCACGACCTTAATTTATGTATACAAAGACATTACATCTAGTGCCTGAGACGGCGATGGTCCCACTACCTTACTAATTTTGGTGTAAAGTGATTGTAGTTATTACAACATCTCTGCTTACTCCTTCGGGGACCCTTCTGTGAAGGCGAGAGCATAATATTTGTATTCAGACAGACAGACAGAGAAAAAGATAAAAATGTTTTTTTTATGCGAGAACCGTATGCATTTAGTGAAAAGCTGTTATTTTGGAATTACAAACAGACACTTAAATTTTATTTATCTTTATAGAAAAAAAATAAGTAACTTTCTTTGCCATCACTTTATATACTTTATAACTGTGGTGTAAAGTACAATTTTAATTGCTCATTCATTGCCGAATACAAATCCTCACACATGGTGAATCAAAAGGCGTTCATTTCGCGATTTAATTATAAAGCGGTGGACAGTGCAGCGCCATCAATTCATTCGTACGAGTTGATACGATATTATCCTCCCTTTCAACTGGCGATCGAAAGGCTGTTTACATAACTTTTTGGTACCCTCTATATTTATGCTAAGTAGTTTCATAAACACACACTCTTTATATTATATTACTAGCTGTGCCCCGCGGTTTCACCCGCGTAGATTTAGTTTCTTCCTTATTGTCGCGGAACCCTAACATTTTTAATAAATAAAGGTAGCCTAAGTTACTCCTTGAAACATCAGCAAATAAAATTGAAGTGTCTGTTTGTAATTCCAAAATAACAGCTTTTCACTAAATGCATATGAAAGTATACACGCTACTGACACTAAAAAACCAAGTTTTAAAATTTTTCTCTGTCTGTCTGTCTGTTTGTTCCGGGTAATTTCCGAAACGGCTGGACCGATTTTAACGGGACTTTCACTGGCAGGTAGCTGATGTTTCAAGAAGTAACTTAGGCTACTTTGATTTATTAAAAATCTTAGGGTGCCGCGACATGAAGCATAAAACTAAATCTACGCGGGTGAAACCGCGGGGCACAGCTAGTGGTTACTTAAATGTATACTATTTAAAGATATTTTTTCTACTTACCTACATACTTTGTCCTCAAACTAATCTTTTAGCATCCCAACTGAATATTCTCCATGTAACGCAAGAAATAAGGTACGGAGAACATGAAAAATTCAGCGATGACAAATCGGCGGGCTTGGCCGACAAGTGGCCGACATTCGTCACAAGAAGGATTTGTAAGCAACCTTATGAAAGTCACGCCGTCACGCTGACACCGGCACTTTCTCATCCGGAAAATGTTTTGGGGATTGCGTGTTTACTTTCTTAACTTGTTATAAATGGTCACTTTGGTAAATATGAAAGTGGTCTATGCGTCTCTGCTTTAAGATTACGGCCTTAAGGGTTCCTACCTGGAGTTGTCCTGGGGACTATACCTCTATCATACAGATGATCACATTCAAATAAAGAATGAATCACGCCATACCGAGTCGAATGTCGGTCTTAGCACGGTCAACTTATTTTATATTTTGTATAGATACACTCTGCACCTAACGCAAACCGAGCTACTGCCAAAGCTCGGCACGGGCTCGGCACGGTCTAGCTTTTATGTTATCCTTAGTTTTAGGTTGAGTTTTAACTTTAATTCTGAAGCAACAGGATCGCTTTTATGCTATCCTTAATTCTGAAGCAAAAGGATCTGGAAGCAGATGGGTTTTACCCTATAGGTACCTAAAAATGGGAATGATTTTTTTGCTCGTTTTTATAAATTATGTCCGAATCGCACTTAGCCAGTGCTTACATCATCCATCTATACAGATAAATAAAATTGAAGTGTCTGTTTGTAAATCCAAATTAACAGTTTTTCACTAAATACATCTGAAAGTATACGCGCTACTGACACTAAAAAACCAAGTTATAAAATTTTTCTCTGTCTGTCTGTCTGTCCGTCTGTCTGTCTGTCTGTCTGTCTGTTTGTTCCGGGTAATCTCCGAAACGGCTGGATCGATTTTAACGGGACTTTCACTGGCAGGTAGGTGATGTTTCAAGGAGTAACTTAGGCTACTTTTATTTATTAAAAATATTAGGGTTCCGCGACAATAAGAATGAAACTAAATCTACGCTGGTGAAACCGCGGGGCACAGCTTGTTTAAAATAAAGTTTGATGCCTGCTTGGTAAACTAATCAACGACAACAAGCTGTTAGAATTAACAACAATTCCACAATAATAATTCATAATACTAAGTATAATGCAGAAGGTAAATTAAATTTCAACCTAAAGCTACCGTCTGGGATGCTCTCAAAGGAGTTCCAAGGTTCTAATTTAATTATGCGTTTCAAACTTGCGCCGCGATACCTGCCACCCTGCTATTCATTACTTGCAATAGCTACTGATCCAATGACAGATACCTCAACAATGTTGGGATTACAGCAATAAGCATTAGCTGCACAGAATTTTGTATTAACATACTAATCTTAGTATTCTTAAAAATGGTAAAGAAAGATACGAACACTAGGGGACTCGAACCCACGACCTCTGCGGACTTTGCAGTTGCTCTTCCAACTGAGCTCCTCGTGATCCTACCTCATGCGTTTTTCTTTACCATGTTTTTGCGGTATAGGGGGTCGCCTCTTCTTAATTTTAGTATATATAGGCTTAGAATTTAAAATTGTATATACTAAAGAAAAATACTCAAACTATGTCTGACCTGCACTCGCTGCCACCAATAATACTGTTGCAGTGACCAAGTTCTGGACGACCACAATAGGTAAAAATATTTGCCATCAAAGTCCAAATATATCAAAAGCGAGGCTGCATACCATATTAATAATAATAATAAAAAACTGTTTCTTTTAAATTTTTTTTAATGATATGTCACTAGTGTGCTAAAATTGAGACCTTAAAGTTGCTAGAGCTCTATCAAGTGACAAACTGCGTACGAAGCATTATTTTAGTTCGTTTCGTGAGCGAAATATGTATCTATTCTTTTAATATCATTGCTTGTAAAGACATGTGTCAAAACTATTTCCCTGTTGCAATCTAACAGATGTAGCAATTGACGAGGTCCGTGGAAGTTAGTCCGGTATCCAATTGTATCTGCATCCGAGTCTGAACTCGGACGAGCGGCCGAACTTGTCACATGTCTCGCGAGTTGAGATCCATTCTATTGAACACGGTTCGGACACAGACCTTATGATAATGGAAGGGTCTTCCATATTCACTAAAGTTCAATTCGTGAGGTTATTTTTTCATTAGTTACAGCTGCCAGTCAGTACATGATCTAATCTGAAGGAACATGCATACATACATAAATAATATGGCTATAGTCCCACAAGAGGTAGGCAGAAATGTACATATATTACAGTACACCCATATTGCCCCAAAAATATTTGAGACCTGTGTAATAGGGGTCGCGTTTATTGCCATAAATGAGGCACTAAACCAGATTCCAGACTATTATTGGGAAAGTATGGATGAAAGAACCCAATAACATCTTTCGACCGGGGCCTTGAACCTCGGATCTCACGTTCCGCAGTAACTTTTGCAAACGTTAGACCAACGAGGCAGGCTAAAAAAACACGTGATATGTGATACGGTTATGTCGAAATTGTACGTATACGAGTATTTTTGTAATTTTGTTTTGGAATTACTCCCTAATTTTCATCAAAGGTTCCTATCCAAACAGCATTCAATTTTCATCTAAAATTAATTTGAATCTGTCTTCGTCTCAATTATATACATACTCGTACTATAGGACGATTAGTTGTGTTCATATGTCATCAGTGGAGATGCCACCAGTCTCCTCATTTCACAGTTTCTTCATTGCAGGACTTCACATATTACATTCAAAATTTCTTAAGACGTTAGCTGGTCTTCGATACCTGTCCCTTGAAATTCTTGACAACTTTCACTACAGGCCCATCCAGTATGTTTTTCACTAACTCTGCAATCCTGTTTCACTTCCAAACATATCCCGATGAGTTCGTCCAAGGAACTTCGAATGCAGCGATATATAAGTACCCGTAATATAAGCTATCCAGTTTAAATATCCCTTATAAACCACAGGAGTAGGGGCACACTTTCATACAACATAAATTGTAGGCGTAATGAGCGAATCGTTTACGGCACATGACGAATAGCCCGGGCCATGCACTGGCATCATTATTTATAATGCTACCATTTATTGTTGACCCCTAGATGTTGCCTTGTAAACTGTTACGTGTTTGAGTGAGGGGAAGCGAAGGAGGTCGTCGCAAACTGGTGCATCTGCTAAGAATTGTGTTGTACATCATCTTGAAAGCAAATGATGTATTTTTGCATGTATGTGTATGTTGTAGCTACAACCTTCCTAGTTAATGTGTGTAACGGAATTTAAACCTATTTTTATTATGATATAAGGTAGAATTCCCCTTAATTCTAAAGCAATTACAAACTCCCGTATCTAATACCTTAACCTAATTAGGGCTATAAACGAATCTTGCCAGACTGTGGTACTCAACATTTGTGTCAAAAGCAAATTATGCAAACTTGCCGCAGTATTCTCGTTTTCGACAATATATTTAGCATTTGTAACAGAGTTGTAACGGAATAAATGGTTGTCGTGGCACGTCCGTATACTTCGCACTCGACTCACGAACTGATTTGAATTTAGAATTTCATTCGCTCCGTTGGCGGAGGTGTCTCTTGTTCTTTTTTTTTTCAAATTGTTTTAAGCCATGTCTGTATTGGTTTTGACATTCAAGTATGGAGGTAAGGTATGTTCCCAAAGGGAAATGTGTTTTCAAAATTTTCAATCATCATTCTCGGTTAAGCTCAAATATTTCGTAGTAATATTTATCTCACACGACGCAAAATAAAAAGAAAAGTTATTTTATAATACTATATTTTTTATTTTTAGAAATATTTTTTTATTAATAATTTCCAAAATTCAAGCTTAATTTTATCAATCTCCCCCTCTGCGAAAATGAATATAAGGGTGAAGGTGGGATCTACCGGTTAGTTGTGGTACACATGAGAGACATTCAGACATAGGCACGGCCTGATGCAAAGTGATTACCATCACGCCGTGTACATCACACGTGTAGTCATGAATTTCTTTTACTTCCTTACATATGCTCACGCCTGTATTCCGAAGGAGTAGGCAGCGATTTAATTACATTTCATCCATATTTCGCAAGTTATGTGTAAGCCCATGTAATGGGGGTGAGCCTATTGCCACTAAGCCAGACTCCAGGCTACTGGGAAATTATACTGGCTGAACCGTGGATTGAACCAAGGACTTCGTGCTCCACAGTGGTGCAGTAGCTAGATCACTAGGTAGTTGAATGTTTTTTATTGTTAGACTAGTGGACGTCATGCGGTTTCATCGGCGTAGTTCCCGTTCCCGTAGGAGTACGGAGATAAAATAAATTAATAGCCTATATTAATCAGTGATAATGTAGCATTCAATTAGTGAAAGAATTTTAAATATCGGTATATTACTTTTTGAGCCAATTTGTTACAAACATACTTACACACACAAATCTTTCCTCTTCATAATATTAGTATGGATTTATCTAACGTTTTGTTGTTACCATTTTATTTACCCACTAAGTAACGAAAAGCAGATTTACCGTGGGAATGTTAATGCTTACCACACTGGTTCAACCAAATTAATGGCGTCCATTCAAAAAGGACATATCTCTAATCCTTACTTACGTTTACTCTTTCAACCTTATATTGAATAACTTAGAGTTTAATATAGAGTGAAAAGCTTAGAACAAATCGTCTAATGAAGTCAAAGTGGATTTCGCGTTTTTATGTTCCGTTTGCTCTTTGACTCGTAGATTTGTGATCAAGTTTTTCCTGTCTCTTGCTTGTTTACTTGAGAGGACTTACTTAACATTAACATATCGTTAAGTATGCAGTTAAGTAAGATTGTCTCATTGTTTTTGTTGTTGCTTCGTAGGAAGAAACATTTGTAACCTATATATATATATATATATATTCATATTGACTTAATTTGATTTATGTTATGAGTGTTGAAAATGAAAATGAAAATGAAAAATTAAAAGATTTCTGAGCAATAGGAATGAACCAATTTAATATATTATGAAATATGCCTAGGTCAAAATCAGTGTAATATTAGTTAAACGCTGACTGTTGTCTATATTTCAACATTAACAAATAAAAAAAACATTACAGTCGAATTGAGAACCTCCGTTTCGAAAGAGTCGGTTACAAAACCAAATAATATGCTTACCTCATTCACGCTCTTATGTACCTAAAGATAATAGCACTCACTTTTCACCGAAGGTAATTTAAAATGCCAACGTGAAAGATGGTGGGTCCATCGATGTCTCAGGCGCTGTAATATACGTTTTTAAATACTCAGACTGTTAGGCCGACAAATTGCAAGGTACGAAATCATCAGCATGAATTTAAGAGTAATGAGACTCTTGTCGGTGCAACTCTTTCCATTTGTCTCTGTCCAGTACATACATATGCTCACGCCTGTATTCCCCGAAGGGGTAGGCAGAGGTGTTGTAATATTCAACACCCACATTCCACCGAATATGATTAAGTGCCAACGTGACAGAGGGTCCATCGCCGTCTCAGGCACTATACATACGTCTTTGAATTATTTCTCAGACATATGCAGGTTTCCTCACGATGTTTTCCTTCACCGTAAAGCACGTGGTGTGATATCACTGTACATAAGTTTATAAGTTTTTTAGAAAAACTAATAGGTACAGGCCCCACTCTCTGTCCAGTGTCATCTCTTTGAACTCCTTATACGACATGACAGACACCTTTTCTTTAACTTGTCCCATATATATTAGCTTTGGTCTTCCTCTTCCTCTTGATACGATAGAAACATAAATAATAACATCAATTATTTTTACTCTCAAACTTCACGTGAGACGCGACGCGAATGTTTTCAAACTTAATTTTTAACTTCGTAGAGTTTCATTCAGCGCGTAGTTTTATTAAGTTACGGTGAAACATAGCGGGGGGAATTTTTCCAAAGTTTCCGGCGACACGGCTGCCTGCGGCGTTCAGACTTTCACCTTTAGTTGACACCAATTCAATTAGCCTGAGTACTAGGGCCTCGTTAACTTACGTCAACTATACTGAAAATAGCCGTGGAAATAACTGCTTGGCCATGGTATACATTTACGTAATTATTGTAGAGGATAGCACAGAAATAAAGGTTAACTATAAGTAATATTATGTACTAGCTGTGCCCCGCGGCTTCACTCTTGTAGATTAATTTCATCCTTGTTGTCGCGGAACCCTAATATTTTTAATAAATAAAAGTAGCCTAAGTTACTCCTTGAAACATCCCGTTAAAATCGGTCCAGCCGTTTAAGAGATTATCCGAAACAAACAGACGGACAGAAAGAAATATTTTAAAACTTTTTTTTAGGGTCATTAGCGTGTATACTTTCATATGCATTTAGCGAAAAGCTGTAATTTTGAAATTACAAACAGACACTTCAATTTTATTTATCTGTATAGATTGGAAAGTGTCTGCCTGCTGTCCTCTGACTAAGCCGCAGAGCTAACTTTCATGAATATTTCCCTTTCAATTGATACTCACACTGAGGTATGCAGAAAAAATAACTAGTCCGCCACTTAGAATGCGCCATTTGAAAAGCAATTTCTTTAATTATAATGACGTCACATAGATTAGCATGCAATGTCATCTATACGTCTATTGAAGTGTCTGTTTGTGATTGCAAAATAACAGCTTTTCACCAAATGCATATGTAATTATATACAGAATTGACATAATAAAATAAATTTTTAAAAAGGTTCTCTATCTATCCGGGTCCAATATTAACGGGACTTTCACTGGCAGATAGCTAATATTACAAGAAGTAACTTAGACTACTTTTATTTTTAAAAAAGTATAAGGGTTCCGCAGAATACCCATGAAATTAGCTCTACGCAGGTGAAACCGCGGGGCACGGCTAGTCCAAAATAAGCGTGCATAACAAATTTTATCCTAATCGGTTAAAATAACTAATTTTAAGTTGCAACCTTCCACACAGACAAAAAAACATTGGAGGTTAATCAAAAGCTTGTAAAGAATCTCTAATTACCCTTAAATTAGCTAGAAATTGAACATCGAACGCTCTTTAAAGTACTTGCGATTAATCCCTACTTTTATCTCAGTTCGCAGCTTCCTGCATCGGGATGAATACATCAAATAGGTTCCCGGATTTAATCGCCGGGAAACCGACGACCCCGTGGGGGAAAAAGGAATACTTTGAGTTTGTGGTTTCATGCTTAGAAGATGGGTAAATTGTTGCAATTTTGGGTTTCACTGGCACGGAGCTGAAATGTGTACTTTTAAAATAAATATCAGTTAAAAAACAACTTTGTAAATATTTGCTGTTGAAACTGTAGTTACCAAATAGGATCAAGTTTTTCAGAAGTAATATAAGTATGTAAAATGACTTCTGCAATAGTCGAAATATTCACATTGACACGCCATCAATAAAGTTAAATGCAAAGAGCTAAAATAAAACTAGATTTCTACTGAGCAACTTCCTAAAAAGATTCCTTCTATTGAAAAGTGTTATATTTTAAACATATAGGAGACCAAAGTTGAGTTAGTACGAAGACAGTTTACTTGTTAGTCAAATAGTCCCTTGTTGGGCGCCAAAGTATTTAGCCTCATTGACAGCGCCATCTAGCGTCTAGCGAGCTGTCGCATTCGTGACCGGACTCCGATAAATGGACGTGCCACATTCACACGTAAATTTAGAGACTCGTTTAGTTTCCAGTGAGAAAATATCGTCAGCTTGGAGTTTTTTTCGAATTTGGACGAATGTACGAAATGTTCTCAACTGTTATTCCACTTGAAGAGAAACATTTTAAAATGTTTCTGCATCAACCGACTGGCTATACAAAATTGTTGTAAAGTACTGGTTACGCAAACAATTAGTTGCACCATTGCTGCAACAATTGTTAAAAAAAATCAGGTGACGACATGTCTTTAAACTATAAACCCATGATTTTCTGGTTACATGTTGGCTGGTTGCTAATGACAGCGTTTGGTGCAACGCATTTTGCCCTCAAAGATAAAATCAAAGCTATTGTCATCGTGAAATTTGACATTAGCTTTAGCTTTGAAAACAATTTACGCCAATTTTTTATCATCTAATAAAGCATTGAAGGGAAGAAGAATACTGATTTTTTTTGGAATTTAGAGAATGGCAAGGCGCTATCTTTTTGGAAAATCATCACCACCGCCCATGTAGGGGTTTCATTATACTCTCTACTTGAAGTTTAATTGAAGACGAATTTGTTCTCGTGGGTATTTAGGTAGCTGTACGTCAGTGAAAATCCCTTTAAAATCCAGCTGCTTCGGATTTGCCAGAACAATCACAAACAGAGAAAAATGTTTTTTTTTTGTGTGAGTATCCAGTACTTTCATAGGCAATTAGTAAAATGCTATTAATATGGAATAAAAAACGGACGTCCCTTTTTGATTTGTATGTACGTATAGATTCAAATTAATATACTTCGATTCCAGTAACTGGTATACCACACCAACGTGAATGTAATGAATACAACTGTAAAGCAATACTACACTGTAATCGTATAATACATGCTTTATAAATGTACATGTGTGCTATGTATACGTATATAGATACGTCCCATTGTACATAACTAATGTATTATCAAAGTCGAAGCAAAAAATTTAGCATTCTTATTCTTAAGATTTGTTCAAGCGCATGCGTGAGAGATAAGCCCCGCCTTGAAGAGAAAGAGATAACTGAAATTTTCAGCTTCAGTCCCCTGAAACTGATTCATCTTAGATTGATTTCAGATAAGCTCAGTGGTAATCAGAATAAAAGGTTCCGAATCGTTTTCAAATTATGAGTCGTTTGTATTTAGAATGGCGCTTTTCTTGACACCGTTTTAAATTGAGAAAGGAAAAAAAAAACAGGTTTTTGATATTATTAAAAATGCCAAATAAGCGTGATTTCCACCAGATGATAAGAGGTGAACAGGCAATATTAAAAACTAGCTGTGCCCCGGAGTTCTAATCCGCGTAGAGTTAATTTCGTAGGAGAACCGCGGAATACCAAAGTTTTTTATTAAAAAAAAAACCTAAGTTAAAATCGGACCAGCCGTTTCGGTGATTACCCCGAACAAACAGAGAATTTAGTATTTTTCATGTCAGTACTGTATATACTTTCGTATGCATTAAGTGAAAAGTTGTTATTCTGGAATTACAAACATACATCATCATCATCATCAGCCGGAAGACGTCCACTGCTGAACATAGGCCTCCCCCTTGGACCGCCACGCCGAACGACAGCGCGCTATTAGCATCCATCGGTTGCCCGCGACTCTCACGATGTCGTCGGTCCACCTAGTGGGAGGCCTGCCTACGCTGCGTCTTCCGGTCCGTGGTCGCCACTCGAGAACTTTTCTTCCCCATCGGTTATCAGTTCTACGAGCGATGTGGCCTGCCCATTGCCACTTCAACTTGCAAATCTTAAGAGCTATGTCGGTGACTCTGGTTCCCTGGCGAATATCCTTGTTCCGGATTTTGTCCCGCAGAAAAACATACACTTCAATTTAATTTATTTGTATATATGACAAATATTAAGAAATGCTACTAATACTAGCGAGAAAAACATTATTTTCCGCCATATAGGTGCCGTCACGAGTTATCAGCGCTGACCTTGAATGCATACTAGTAATTAAAAGGCCGTCTGTCATGCATAATAATACATGCGCAGCTACCACTACTATTTTCGCTGAGCGCTCAGAACTCGTGAAATCAGTACCTTTCCACAGGGAATTGAAACTTGATTGAGACCGGTACATAATTAGAGACCTAATATTGCAATAGTTAGTTAAAAGTACCATTAGATTGCACAGTCGTGATGTCTTTGAAAGGCAAATATTTAAACTAACGGCGTTATTTAAACACATCTTAGCAGGAAACGTACGAGCAATGCTACTTTGCAAATTTCATCTCCTTTGAGATACAATTTACATTCATTTGGAAATTGCGCGCATTGATTTCTAGATTTTAATGTGCAGGAGCGGATCCAGCTTTGGCGCCAGGACGGGGTCACATAGTCGTTCGTTTCCAAACGTTTGCCATCATACAAAGTTATTACATTATATTAAATTAATTCAATATTGAAGGCATGTAGTTACATAAAATCTGTATGGTGACAAAATATACAAATAAAATCATTATGTTCAATTAGTGGTCCACCTAAGTCTTGGAACCAGCTCAGGGGGGGTCATGACCCCCATGGATCCGCCGTTGATAATGTGAAAGTTTGTATGTTTGTTACTGATAGTAAACAGATAGATTTATGGCGTTCACAATATGAATACTACGAGTGTTATTAAATCTGAAAAAACTAACTTTGTGGCGATGATGATGTGGGATTATTAGAAAGAAAATACTACGCGGGCTAAACCATAGGAAGAAGCTAGTTACAACCTGTCTGCCAACCTACCTGTAACTTTAGCGCACTTATTTATGACAGGCTTTTCTGGCTCAGAGAATCAGCATTGCTATTCAACGCAAATGCTGCCAGCCTTCTTGGCACGATCCCGAGAGACCGATTTGAGCCAAGTTTTCTATTATTAAAAAATACATATGACGAAATATATAAGAACTCGTAAGAGAAATAAAGAGGCCAACTATGATCGTTAAAGCAGCGCATATTAAAAACTTCTTAGCTTCGACGTTTAATTTTATAGTGCCAAAATGTAACGTCGAAGCCAATAATGGTAGGCCCTAAGTTCTATAACATTTTTATGGTGTTTGGTGTATAAGATTTCAGAATTCGTTCAACAGATACAGAGCTATCAAAAGAAATATATAAGATAGCTTACAGTAAAGCAATGATCTCAAAACTTATCGACAATGATATAAA
This sequence comes from Watsonalla cultraria, assembly GCA_964035505.1. Classification (NCBI taxonomy): domain Eukaryota; kingdom Metazoa; phylum Arthropoda; class Insecta; order Lepidoptera; family Drepanidae; genus Watsonalla; species Watsonalla cultraria. The sequence goes on along the minus strand of OZ037732.1, from coordinate 3,634,339 downwards.
GCAGCTTACTTGTAAAATTTTATTAAATCCGTATTTTTTTTTAAACTAATTAAAAATAATAGCAGTAAATAAATACCTAAAAGGTTTACTATCTTTTAGCTCCCATTCAAAAGACATAAATAACAAACATTTTATTATCATTCCACGAGTTCTGTAATACGCTTATAAAACCCTGCTTACATAGCGATGCTAATACAGTCTAAAATAGGATTGTTTTAAGTTCATTTGAGAGCGATTCCGTCACGTGTCATTGTGTACAATGGAATTTGTCATGGGAACTCCTATGAGCTCATTTGAGCCAGTGCAGTGTTAATTAATTTTCCGCTCTCGTGTTGGTTCCGCTTTGCCTTCATGTAAGCACTATCACTGTCAGATTTTGAACCTCACTTCATTACTGAAGAGAACTTACTTTAATTAAAGACACTCTGGACCGCCCCTGGTGCCTTAACTCACTGAGACGTGGTTGGCTTATTTTTTTTTCGACACACTCATTCCCGCCTCTGCGACCCTCCCAAACAAACAGCCAAGTACTTTGAAAACAAAATTCTCTTCGTTCAACATTTGACTCTAATACCTAATTTTTAGGGTTCAATATAAATTGTCTTATAAATGCAGTTATGTCGATTTGATTTTGAGGTCTATCTTTCAGTTCATTTCATGAAAGTGGAGACGAGAACACAGTCAGTTGACCGCGAGCTTTCGCGAGAGTAGACGCGTGCAGGGGTAGGTCGCTGTTCTCGCGAAAATTACGGAAAACTTTTCGATTGCGACCGTGTATGTTGTGTTAGTGTTTGAAGTGACTTTATTTTATTGTGAAAAGCTGGTGTGTATGACGACTCAGAACCAGGTAAGTTTACTAAAAAAATTACGCTTATTAACGAGCAAATTATTATTACATATTAAGAGACCGACATTAAAAATAAAAATTCAACTTTAGTTAGATAGCTTGGTAGGGGAAAAAAATTATGGTTCACTATTTGAAACTTTCAGCAAGAATTTTAATTAGTTTTCACTTGTACTGGTACGATGAGCATAAATTAACATTGTTGTTTTAGAAAACAGACCCGACCCGACCCGACCCTCTTTTATATATATGTCCATTAAAAATATTATATTGCGTATTTTAAACATCTTCAAAAGTTACGATATAACCTAATTATTTAAGATTGAATTTTACGATGCATAACAACTTAATTTAAAACCAGAGTTCATACCTATGTTATATTAATGGGACAGATATTATTTAAATTAACTATAAAGTAAGTAATTACATAGATTAAAATGTTTATAAAACACTAGCTGTGCCCCGCGGTTTCACCCTCCTATGGATGGATTTCGTAGCAACCTAATTTAATTTAATAAAAGTAGCCGAAGTTGGCTATCTGCCAGTGAAAGTCCTGTTGAAATCGGTCAAGCCGTTTAATTGATTAGCCGCAACAAACAGACACACATAAAGATATTTAGTTTAATAATTGTTTGTATTTACGAAAGCTCTGTTTTTATTTCCATATGCATTGAGTGAAAAGTTGTTAATTTGAAATAAAAAAAACATTTCAGTCATAAATCACAGAAATTAAAAATCATTGATATAAAATCAAACAAAAAAATTTGAGTGCTGCGATACAATATTTCATTGTAATATATAGGTAAAGATCCTCCTCTGTGATATTTCATATATAATATAATAATACTCTGGTATATAATAGTCTTAAAAAATCGTAACCCGAAGTGCAGCAAGGGCGGGCCGTTAGATTCCAATAAATTTACAATTACTTTTGTCATCGAGTATTTTTTATAAACTGTGATAAAAAATACTTCTTTGTAATAAGTAAAATACTTTTATACTAATTGAGCCCCGCGGTTTTACCCGCGTAGATTTAGTTCCATCCTAATTGTCGCGGAACACAAATATTTTTGATAAATAAAAGTAGCCTAAGTGACTCCTTGAAACATCAGCTACCTACCAGTGAAAGTCCCGTTAAAATCCATCCGGCCGTTTCAGAGATTACCTGGAACAAACAGACAGACAAACAGAGGAAAAATTTAAAACTTGGTTTTTTAGTGTCAGTAGCGTGTATACTTTCATATCCATTTAGTGAAAAGCTGTAATTTTGGAATTACAAACAGACTTCAATTTTATTTATCTGTAAGTATGTATGTATAGAGTAAAGATTAAATTCTTTAATGATATTTTTTACATGTTATCTGTGTAATACAGGACGCACTGCATGTGACACTGCCTCCTGCAAATAATACGATTTCTGGCGACGTAAATAGATTATTGTCGGCGACTATCCAACATAATACCATTTCGAAACGCATATGACAGTAATAGGACCTGAAATAATAGCATCGGTCTCACATAAGTCCATTCTATCGGAGTTTCGTAGCACGTAAACAACTTATTACACAGGCAGAGATGTTACTGTTTACACCCAATTTTCACATAAAATTAGGTGCAACTAGGTTGCGAAATACGGGCTTATCTTTTCCTGAACATCTCTAGGGCTACAAACGAATTTGGAGCTTCAGCGCCGAATTCTCACTAAAAATGTTGGTTGTAGAACGGGCAGACAATAGAAAAAAATATGAAAAAATCTGGTTAGGCGTTTTAAAAGGAAATATGGTAAAGATTTTAAAACATTCTTTTGTTTTTTTAGGCTGTGTCGTTATTTTGTGGAAAAGACTAGTATTCATGTAGTTCGGAACAACCCAAGAAACCCCACGAAAAATTCCGTAACTTTCTAGGAATTCCCGGATATCTGGCTACTCAAACTGGGACGGAGGATGAGTCCATTTTCGTCTGAGGCAATATATTTAACTTTAAATTTCTTCTCGGCTAATGCAGGTTAATTCACTAGTGTTAATCCTTTACCATAATGCTCGTGGTAGCATCGACTCGATCGACTGCCATTTGACCTTGACAACCCCTATTATTAAGAAAATCTGTGCTTAACCAGTTGTCTTTCTTAGGCTTCCGACTGGCCTGCAACGACTGCCAAAGATGTTAAATTGGCAACCAGGACCGACAGCTTAACGTACACGAGACACGAAGGCAACGCGAGTCACCCATCCAACTACTGGCTTGGGTTACGGTGACTGGTCAAATTTATGCGTAATAGCAATTCTGCCACAAGCAACACAAACCAGTTGTCATAAAATAATAAATAAACAAACAATATAAAGGGTTGTCGAATATTCTAATACTTAAACCAACTTTAAAGTCAAATCCAACGATTAGCATATTTTCAACCGCACCTGCTAAAGTCAGTTCCAAAGTTTGTGAAGTTACCGAGAACTCCCAATTTGCACTTCAGGTGTTAATTTCACTCATCTTAAAGTCTTGATTAAAAGTTTTATGAATCCTAATTGTTTATAATTAGTTCTTTTTAATTTTGTTAATTAGAATAAAAATGTAAGGTCCTATGTAATAATAATTTTATCTTATGTATTGTATGATTAAGTGCCAACGTGACAGAGTGTACTCTGTGTAATAGTGCCTGCACTATTCATACGTCTTAGAATTACTTAAAGTAAAGTAAAGCTCGTGGCGTGAAATCACTGCACTTAAGTTTTTAGAAATACTCATTAGTGCAGGACGCTGGGATTCGACTGCACCAAGATCACTGTTTCTCAGGCCCAGAGTCTGTTTTAGGCGATTGAGCGAGATTCATTAGACGTATGACATTCAAACGCATTTATTTGGGATAGCTAAAATATCAGTTTTTTTACAAAAAGTCGTTGCAAGCTACTGATGAACTTTGTAGCTGCGTACCAGACGAATACTCAAAGCAGCAACTAAACCTCTCCCTGGAGAAATACTTAAGTATTTTGAGTGTTAAGTAATTACTTAATTTTACTTTAATAGCGTTCTTTCTCAGCTACAAAAGTATATTAGTCTTAGACATAAGAATCCAACCTCTTTAAATGGCCTCAAAGCGAACACAACAAAGAAAACAATTCAATATTCGATTTATATAAAAACTCTGTAGCAAACAGACAGTGTTTGTGTGAAAGTTTGGCATATTGCTGTCGAGGTGAATGGATGAGTCCTTATATTAAAAACCGGGGCGCCGCACTCCATTTCATGAAAAAAAACTTATAAATGCCCTCAGATTCAATTGCGTACGAAGTTATGGATGCGGCAATATGATTGCCCTGTGGATTACATCTACTCCTACTGAATGGTAACCTAGCCAACTGATAATGTAAAAAACTTTCAATTAATTAGGTTTTCACTTTATATTCTGTACTAAAATTTTATAACATGCAATTGTCTTAGATCTTAGGTTTTTCTAACATTAGGTGAAGGTACTTTGTGTTTTTATAAAGCACTTTGACTATTTCATAGTATTAACACAATACCAGCAGTACATAAGCTAGAAAGCGTGCTACTAACTCATCCATGCTATGCGTAACATCCAATACGTTTCGATCATCTTGGACACGAGAGATATGATCAACTTTTTGACGCAGTCACGGCAAGGAGGCGGCTTTGTAAAGTGTTCTTTTTAACGAAAGTTATGGGGCCATGGATTAAATTTCCCACTTCTTGACACTTGGGCTCTGTGTGTGGCCGTAACTTTGTCTTGCAATATAATTTTGAAATACAATAGGAATGTAAGATATTTGAGAATATAATGTATGGGAAGACCGCTTTTCGATGACCGCGCTTAACTCGTGAAAGAACCTGTAATCGGGAGCTTGCATTGGATTTTCAGAGGGGTTCATAAACAATAAGTTGGTACGTAGGTAGGTTATGTACATAACAATGTGGCGCGGCGTAGGTACATACGCTTTGGTATAGACACACACACACACACACGACATGAGTGTATTCAGTCATCACAAATGATAAGCACTGCTTATCTGCTTATATGGAACGCACGGTAATGCCTGTAAGTGAGTTTATGCGAAAACGCAAGTTTGAATGTATAAAAGTTCACTCTACGCTAATGAAACCGTTATTATTTTAAAACACATCATAAAAACCCACAAAACGGGGATTGTCACATTATTTCAGACGGTATGTGGGGTGAATAACTGCTACATTCAGCTTGTGGGCTGCGGAAGCGACGGGTCGCTTTATATCCTTGATTAGACGGTGCCTCTGGGTAATTAACTCTAATGCGTCCTTACTTACATTTACGGGTATAAAAATGTTAGCGTTAACAGCTGCATAAGCATGAATTATACATACCCTGATCAACTTTGAGTAAGTAAAAAAAACAGAAGGACAGCTCCCATTGATTCCAGGGCCTGTAGACAAAGTAACATTCTCCCGCGCTTGCGCTAATAGGATCGTTTGTCATTCCCATACATTTTGTATCGCTTCTATTCGCAGGTGCGAGGAGCTTACAGTACTGCTGTCTGTTCTTAATTTTCTCGATGCTTTGCTCGTGGTCTCAAGCAGAACTTGAGGTTTTAGGAGGGTTAGGTCTTAGGAGCATATTCGCATGTGTGATCCTGAATAATCATGTTATCCTGACGATTTGAAAGAACTCTGTTAAAAGTGACATCAATTAAAGATATTTTTTAGTTTAAGTTTATCTCCGGCGGGAAAATGTTTTTGAGTTTTTCCATCTCCAATTGCCCAGTAGGTTATGTACATAACAATGTGGCGCGGCGTAGATACATACGCTTTGGTATAGACACACACACACACACGACATGAGTGTATTCAGTCATCACAAATGATAAGCACTGCTTATCTGCTTATATGGAACGCACGGTAATGCCTGTAAGTGAGTTTATGCGAAAACGCAAGTTTGAATGTATAAAAGTTCACTCTACGCTAATGAAACCGTTATTATTTTAAAACACATCGCCTGGAGTCTGAATTAGTTCGTGTTTAATGTCAATAGGCTGGCCCCCTATTGCATTGGACTTTAAAACATAACTGATGAAATATGGATGTACTGTAAGTACACCTCTGCCTGAGGTAGGCTCAGTTCGAGGAATACAGATGTGTTGACAACAAAATGTAGTTTTAAACTACATGAAAAGCCTCGCTTCGTTTGAAATCGTTAAAGCCATTCAAACCATAACGCATACATGCATATGAGTAACGGCGAACACAAATGAGTTAGATTTGAGAACATGTTGGTTAATGGAATGGTAGGGTATATACGATATTCCGGTATTCACTTATCAAACTCCTTGTATTCACCTAACTATAAGCCTTCTTGTATAGAAGTTAATAAATCAAAATTTCAAAAGCAAACTGTCCAGAGTAGCCTAAACCAACCTCACTAATTAGCACGGATAACATTAGCATGCTACTGTGAATCGCCAGTCACGCTATCTCATTTGCCTTGGTGTACAGTAATTAGTATTAATTATTCTGCTAAAGGTCTTTTTTGAAACAAAAGGCGAATGGTTCTGCCTTATCATCGTAGTACTATTAATTTTTATTTGAGCATTTTGACCCGTCATACGTTAAGATAACAGTTAGATGTGGTTATTTGTTCTTTTTTAGGTTTGATTGTAAAAAGGATTCTTCTTTCGTGTAACAATGGTTATTTTTGCCCAATTTGTATATAACGGTTGTTTATTTTTATTTTAGCATGTTTAGACGCGTTCCTTTTAAATTGCTTTGCAAGCAACCAACATCAATGTCTAGAACGTTAAACGTTCAGCTTGTATCAGAATAAACGCGAAATCTAATAAGCAGTGGAGAAAATCCTGTCATGATGTGTTACATTCAAGCTTTGTAATTATACTATTTAATATTATCAGAATATATATACGTATATACTGTTTGCGGACGAATGGAATAAAATTGTATCAGAGTGCCTGGAGTTTTGCGAGAATCTGTATGCGAGAGTGTCCTCTATTTCAAAGTATATTTTAGTCTGCATGTTATAATTTTTGTAAAGTATTTTAGTTGTTTTGTATATTAGTCTGTTTATGTTAATTATTTTAACTGGTATTACCATTATAGTTAGTAATAAATATACAAATTATAAAATACGAAAGAGTCTCTATCTGTCCGTCGGTCACTTTTTCATTACGAAACCGCTAAGTGGTTATTGTACGTATATGCTGCACTTAATTAATACAATTTTATTACCTTCAAGTTTTTATAGCTTATACCAACTTTGTGAGAAAAATTAAAATAAATTTTGAATTTGGCATCGAACGATAACTTTATTCTTTAAAAAATATAATGTGGCAACGTCACACGCAAAAGCTAATTTAATATAATATTAGAATACATAGGTATAAGTGGGTATTTAACCAGCAATCTGTGTGCAGAACAGTTTGTACCAAGTTGCCAGGTGTACCGAGATCCCGGCATCTAATCCCGGATAATTAACGTGTACAATATTAACGGGGCATCTCTACGACTCTATTATTCAATGGATACAGTGTCTTCCAAGAAAATGCTTCTGTGGTTTAGACGATTTCATAAATGTTGTACGTTTACTGCGACGCGTAAAAAGTTATGAAGTAAAGGAAATAAAAACTGTGGGTCTTGGTAAGGGTACATAAACTTGAACCAATGGGTACATTATAAAACTGACTGCATTGCCACGTTGAAAAGCAATGCTGATTCTCTGAGCGATAAAAGCCCCAGCCCGTCACGAGAGGCTTCTACCAGACGACGTGCAACGGAATAGTTAAATTATAAATGTAAGAACAAGAGTATTAGGAACATAAGTTGTAATTGGTAAGATAACTTAACCAGTGCAATTGGCTCGTACTGCCGTTATTACCGTACTGGGGTCGGGCGCGTGTATTAATTATTTACCGCGCGCACACCTCGCCTAGATTGTTTCATTGTATATTTAACAAATTGTTTTAGCTCCGAGATTAAGGATAAGGAGTGTGCCTTATGGATTTTATGTACTATTTATAAGAATGGATAAGCTGCGCATGTTCAGCCTTATAAGTATGCATCGAGGAAATGTTATCGATCGGCTTTCTTGCGCTTTTGTTTTTAGTTTGGGCGAGAAAAGTCAGGCCTACTGTAGGCCTAGGCAAAGTAACATTCTCTCTCGCTTACGATAACAGAAACAGAAGGAAGAAGGACAAAATGTACGGGAATGACATGTCAAGTGACTGTTTTATGTCATTCCCATACATTTCGTATCGATTTTAAAAGCGTGAGGACACTGTCATTTTGTCTACAGGCCCTGGTTTGATAACACTGCTAAACCTAAAGCACTGCAGTAGGTGACTTTCCTAGCAATATGGGCCGTGATAGCAAAGTAGCTGACTATAGTCCACATACAAATTGGGGGTATGCGAGTCCATAACGCTTTGAAGCAATGATTTTTCGCACAAAGAGTTCTACAGGAAAAATTATAATTTAGAGATCTTAGAAGAAATTATGTGGTGCTCGTGGGGACTGGTCATCTCAAGCTTCACATTTTTATAAGTAGAACCTATAAGAACTTATTTTATTTTAACTATTAGTGACGTTTGTGCATTGGAACTGTGTTTATGGGCTTATATTTCTCATGTGATTGATTTTGTACCTATCAATTCTTGTCAGGTTCTTCTCAGTAAAAGCAACCTTCAATCCTGACGGTAGCATGTATAATCGTGTTTAATTATGTCATTTTGACGATTCGAAAGTACTTTGTCAAGTCTAATCAAATGAAGATATTTTTGAATTTGGGTTTGGCACAACGGGATCTCGTTCGAAATTTGTAGCTACTTTACTGGGGACTTTTCTATCTCCACCTTAAAGAAGATCGCAGCCAATTTATTCAATTTTTGAGTAGTATTACATTCTTAAAATACTTTGTCATTTTTATCCTGCAATATCCATTATTCGTATTGTGTGAACACACAAAACGAATAGGTAGCAATAACAATTCCCACATATTAGTATTAAAGTCTATTGGCAAAGGTAACATAACTCATTCGAGCGCAGTCCCGAAGGACCTTTCACTCTTCTCTAAGTAGTACAAAGAACCCACTTAATCATGTGTGAACATGCATTTCGGTCATCTTATAAACGTAAAAAAAATGAGTGCCTGTAGAGGTGTGTGTTGTAACCATGACTAAGTTAATTTAAGTAAGGGAAATTATGTCCAACTAGAATAATTTCTAGTACTTAGTGGTTGTGTCAAATAGTTAAAGTACCTAGTTAGGGAGAAAAATGGTTGCTCCATTAAAAAAAATCAGATGACGTTATGACGTTAGCTGATTACAGTCTAGCTACAACTTCTCACCTACTAGAAATGACACTAGCAGCACAATGTGTAAGTTGACAGCGTTATATCGTGCAACGTATTCCGTAGTCAAAACTAAAGTTATAATCAGTGTAGTATAAAAAATACTATTTTGTAATGAACTTTGACCAATCAACCCAAAACCAGATTAAAGCATTGTTATTCCTATAACAGTATTATCGTTCTTTGAAAAAAGTTCCTGTCTTAATGAATAGTTATGATATTAATTTTCCCTATAATCCAATGAAAAGCGTAATATGAAACCAATAACCTAAAAGTAGGTTGTATTAACACGGTCGGTATAAGTAGATGCTTTTGGATACAACCAATTTCCGTATTAGATGTATTATTGTCATTCATGTGTGTGTATGTGTATGTTGGACGGAAATTTCTTTGTTGGTTGGCGAATAATAAAATCGATTTTAAACTGACATTAAAAGACATAGCCAAAACAGGAAATTTGTTCAAATTAAGTGGCTAGCGGACTAGGTATTCCATCGTAGAGAGAGAAGAGAGAGAGTAGAGTTGTGTTAGGGGAGGAGTGCATTGTGTTGAGAATAGTTGTTGTCATAATGATGGCATAGATAATAAATTTTTAACCAACTTCAAAAAAGCAGGAGGTTATCAATTCGACTGTTTTATTTCTCCTATTGAAGGCAGTTTTCTTTCTGTAGGTCTAAAACGGCCTCTTTGGGAGAATCATAATGTGATCCGAATATGATTCAGGAATGATTCATATTTCGCAATTCACCTGTTTGACACTTTCCTATGAAGATTCCCAAATGATCCACAAAATATGAATTGCTTTTGTGACAAATAGCAGAATCATGAAAAGTTACATACAACCTGTAGGTTACATACAGTGTAGGACGAACATCTACAATTATTGTATTCATTCGTGAATCATACCATTTTGTCATTTCGGTGATGAATCATATTCAGATCACATTATGATTCTCCGAAAGTGGTCTTTTTAGACCTACTGATGTACGTAGCACGCAAGTGACTGGTGTTGATTGTGTGCATAGTCTGCAGCAGTCACTTACCTTTGTCTTTCGTTCTTAGTTTTGATGTACAATAAAAAGCCACAAAATTGTAGGGTGAAATAATATTATGATACATACGAATAATTGAACCCTAAAAACAATAGACTAGACTGCCCTTTACGACAGTTGTGTTGATTCTTACGGCCATTTTCAATAATCTATCAAAGCTTACAGATGGATTGCTATCTCCAATTCAGCTCTACAAATATTTTATTTTGTTGCCCTGATATCATCGCAAATTTTTACGTTTTCATGCCCAGATTACGAATATATTCATAAAAGTTCTCAATGTGCTCGTATTTCATGATTTTGGCATATCTTATGTTTTGAACAATTATCGGCTTGTTAAAAATAAAATAAAATTTGCCAAGTAAAAATGAAAAAAAATATTTGAGCAAATCTTACAAAATCATTGATAGTTTCATGAATTGTGTGCATAAATAGACCCAAAATACATTTTCATATCTAGGGCAATAAAACCACTGTAGACCAGTCTGCCATGACGTATAGGGAGGTCAAGGAGATGGCACTGGATAGAGACAAATGGAAGAAGTTGCATCAATTACACCGACAAGAGTCACAACTCTTAAATTCATGATGATGAGACCAGTGTATCTGTCAGATTTGATCTATCCATCAATTTCATCGAAAGTAAGGACAAAATGACAGATTTGTTTATCTTTAGTAACCTAAATGACAGATGGATAGAATATTGTAGATAAGTCCGGAACAAGCCGGTGTAATGTATAGAACGTTATCGAGTATAAAGAAATAAAAAAGCAAGTTGAACACATTTATATCTCAAGTTTAATACCATTAGCTGGTCGGGTGACGGTGACGATAAACAAACGACAATGCTGGTGAATCCACTCAACTAAATTAACTCACTGGCCGTACTTTTGTGTTGCATGTATGGCGCCTGTCACACCGTGGTGTAACTACTCGTAAATATTATGCTCGGAGGCGAACTGAGTAGTAGGTGATCGAGTTCAGAAAACATAAATGTAATTGTGTGTGTTTAGATGTATAAGTTAGTCGGTCAAGACTGAATTTCACATGTAGGTATGCATAATATATTTAGTTTCTTGTGCTATTAATCAAAATTATTTTATGCAGGTTGTCATAAAAAGGTATAATAAAGTATATATCATGTGTTGTACATTAACAATCAGACCAGTCGTAGTGCTCATCCAACGGATTTGACAAATTACCTACCACAGCTTAACTAGGTCGGTGTCTGTGCGTTTGTTAGAGCACAATTCATGTGCGGTTGGTCAGCAAATTAATAGGATTCCTTCTACTGTACACTACAAGACATTCCTACAAAATGTATGTATAATATTTGAACGATTACATAAACTTTTTTTCAATGAAGCAATGGTAAAGACATACAATTACTACACTTTGAGGACCTATATTAATAAAATATATTCCTTTGATTAAACTTTTAAATCATATTTTGTTTCATTTAAGTAATTGTTTGAACCCACTTCATCGACTTTTGCACTTGTGAAGTTAAAATCAAATATATATATTTTTATTCTTACAGTCGTATTGGGTTGAATCGGGTATCGACCCAAACAATGTTTTTGATAAGCCGGGAAGATGATAACGTCGCTACGGTGTAATAGTCAGTCCATTTATTTGTATTTCGTATGGGGGAATCCGATACGCAGGCCCTCTATGAACCGACGAATGGTATTGGATCGCTCGGAAAAATTGCTTGTGAAATCCTTTGTGCGCCCGTTTAATGGTATTTTCGTTTATAAGCGAAGACTTCGCTTAACATCTTAGCCAGTGAAAATACGATTAATTATGTATTATCGTTTTACCGTATCTTTGGAATTTCAAATGCAGATAAAGAAAGAAGAATGTATAGACAGAATAGTGCTTCTAAATGACTACACTATGAACAAATCATTCGAAGTGACACACGTACACAGACGCTCCCTTCTATAAGATTATATGAACTTCTGGTTGCTGTCATCAGGGGGTGTCAAGTCGTGGGTGATCGCGTATAAGTATTTTAAGAGTTTTACCGACATTATTCAAAATATTAGTACGACCAAGTAAAAATCTGCTATACCTTAACAGCAAATGACGCGGAAATTTAAAGCCCTAACGCTTCAATCGAGCATTTGGCTCTCATTTGAAAGCTTAAACCTATTTTTTATACTGCTTAGTAAACATGTGTACAAATACACCAGAACCTAAATCGCGCATAAGAGTTTTCAAGCGCATTGCAGTATATATACAAGTTGCCAAGTAGAACAGTTGGAGCCGCGGTTCCCCAGGCATGACACCCGCCTGGCTGGAAGATCTTCCCTTTGCTGGGGATGAGCGTGATCACTCGCTCTCCCCACACATGTGCTTATTACTTTGTTAATTAAAGCAATATTATCCTCGTAGATATATTCGTAATATCGTTCTCATAGATGACGAGTACATATAATTGGTTGTATTTTATTCGCGTACCTAGCTACAATCTATAATATTCAAATACCTAGGTTCGTCGAGTACATAGTGTTACATTATGTATTACCCGATTTAGGCAAAATGTTTAATCATTAATGTTCGTGATTTTGGTAATAAGCTAAATAATTAATGGTAATTAAGTATGGGACGTGGAAAATATGTCAACGCTCATTAAATTTCATAAGATTTATTATTTTGCAATTAAACCCGTCTATTTTGATTTTTTATTTATCCCAAAGTCTGTACACAGTTGCACTAAGTACTAAGGTACTTGTCTAGTCACCTTGTCTAAAGAATACGTAGCCCTCAGATAAAGTCAAAAAGTGCTGCCCATAGTGTCACATTGTGACATGATTAGGTTGCTTGTAAGGTGTCGAAAACCCAGGTTTAAGTTATCCATATTTAAAAAATATCTTTATTCGATTAGACTTTTAACAAAGTCCTTTCAAATCGTTAGAATCACATAATTATACAGGATTGTACTTGCTACCGCCAGTTCGGAAGGTTGGTTTTACTGAGAAGAACCTGGCAAGAAACGCAGTAATTACTTTTTTCAATAATATTATCTCATAATCACATTATCACAAAGGTAATGAAGCCCATGGACACAGTTCCAATGCGCACATGTCTATAAAAGTCAAAATTTAGTAAAAGTCTAGTTACAAATTAAATTTCAATGTGTAAACTTGAGATGACCAGCCCCCACAAGCAGCAACTGTTTATAAATATGACGTGAATGCCAGTCATTGACCTCTTCAACCATTATAGAGGGAAATGGACAACCCGTCACCCAGACGCCGCAAGCAAAGGCATTTTGGTTAATACTTCACCCACGATTTTAATTTCATGGCTAGCCCGCGGAACACTAATGTTTAAAAAATCTAAGTAACCCACGTTACTCCTTGTAACATTAGCTATCCGCCAGTGAAAGTCTCGTTAAAATCGGTTCAGCCGTTACAGGCAGACAGACAAACAAACAGACAGAATAAAAATTTAAAATTAGTTTTTCTACGTCAGTACCTACTATGTAAACCTTCATATGCATTTAGTGAAAAGCCGTTATTTTGGAATTACAAACAGACACATATTTTTTTTATCTGTATGTATATGTATAGGCAGATGTATAGATGTGCATTCACTACAGTACCCTTATTACCAGACAAAAGAACAGAGAATGATATATTTATTCGTCTTTGTCTCCCTCCGCAAGGATCGGAGACGACCAGGCGCGACATAGTGGCGCCGTCTGTACTACTTGCCAAGTTTAGAGCTTCTCACATTGGGAGAACTTAAATAATATGTAAGTTTTTACAATAGTGACAAAGCAATAAGCTTTACGCTGACTCATATGTACTGAGTGAGGTCATTGTATTAAATAGGGAGCCGTGGAGTTTGAGTACGCAAGCAAGTTCGAATCCCATCGACTTGCACTAATAAGATTTCTAAAAAAACTTACGTATATCACTTCTCAGACGTATGCAAGTTTCCTCACGATGTTTTCCTTCATCGTAAAGCACATGGTGTGAAATTACTGCACTTAAGTTTTTAGAAAAATACATGAGTGTGATTAGATATTAGATCGCTGAGATTTCGAACTTGCGTCACTTGTGTAGCAGGCCACGGTGAACAATCACGTGGAGTAGATATTATAATAAAATATTTGTTAACTATTATTTATTATTTTTTCTCTTAAGTCAAAAATCATACCAAAATGTCAATATTTTAATAACGAAACTCATTTTATTGTTCGTATGTCCTTTTGACAAACTATCCTATTGTTCAAAACCTAATTAGCTAATAGTCCGTATACAGTTAATTATGTAATGACGTCAACAGTGCAGTCTGAACAACCACGTCACAGTGTACCATACAAACAGTATATCAAGTTTCTGAAAATTAATAAATATAACACATACACGCGCTTGTCCTTGTTAGTTATTTGATTTAAAGGGTCATTAAAATGAGTAAGCCTTGCATAAATGTTTGTCATAGTAAACTTAAATGCTCAGGAAATAAGTGTCATGTTTGCACCTAAATATATTGCAGACAAATGTGGGTGTTGTTGCTCCTTTATCTATCTGTTCGTGTTGATGTGAGGATGTCTAAGATTTCTGACTTAACTAGCTGTGCTCCACGGTGTTACCCGTGTAGAATTAAAATTAGTCACATTTTTTGTTTAAACTAAAAAGCTTAATTTACATTTTGTAACATCAGCTATCTGCTAGTGTACCTAAATCCCGTTAAAGCCGTTTCAGAGATTAGCCAGAATAGACAGACGAACAATTTTTTTATGTTAGTAAGCGTGTATTTTGTAATGCATTTAGTACATAGTTGTTAATTTGGAATTACAAACATTCACTTCAATTTCCGTTCTCTGTACAGATATAGTTTATATTAGGCATTTAAATATCTCCGCCACATAATATCTGCATTTTATTCAAGCTTCCCTAAGTTGTACCACTGCTTATGTATGTGTACTGTGGCCCAGTCTTCCCCCACATCCTGTAAGCAAGGCTTTCTCTACGACTGCTCACTTCCGCTATGACTACAAACACTTTTAACGACTTCACAGACTCATTCCAACTTCAACTTTATTTATTTAGGGGCAAAGTTTATTTTGGTTTGAGAACTAAATAAGACAGTTCAGATTTATCATTTTTGCTAATGTATTTTGCGCGGATACTTTTGCGTGTGCAAAAGAAGTAGGTTTTTTTAAAAGTGAGTGTAAAATGTTTTGCTGCAAATTTTAATATAACCTGTAATTTTGAATATCTAATCACATATTATGTTTTTTATTTGGTATTACTTATATAAATTAAAATATCATTATTTTAGAGTATTTTACAATTACCTCGCTACTCTCTACGGGTAGGCAGAAGTGTACTTATAGTACACCAACATTCTGCCAGCTATGTTTAAGTCCCATTTAATAGGGAGCGTACCTATTACCATCATCCAGGCTCCGAGCTGCTACTGGAAAATTACAAAATAGAAAAACTGCTAACTTTGGGACCAGACTATTAGTACATCATCATCATTTATTTCAGAGCTAGGCTCTTGTCGGTGAAGCAATCGCCAACCCTCTTTATTGTCCGCTAACACTTTGACTTCCTTGTACGACATGACGCTGACTTTTTCCTTCAGCTGTTGTACATATCTAATCCTTGGTCTCCCTCTTCTTCGCTTTCCTTCTATCTTCCCTTCTTTGATGTTTGTAATGAAAGTGTCATGTCGTAATAAGTGTCCAATAAGTACATACTTTTGATAAAATGAATTTTAATATGCAGGTCACCACACGATGTTTTCCTTCATCGTAAACCACGGGGGGTGAGATCACTGCACTGGAGTTTAGTACTTATGTAATCAGAATTACAGTTTCATATTGCTCAAAGCTACATAATATTGACGCAGTAGCCTGCACCTTACGCATCAGTTCTCCCCTCATCCCGTCTCCAGACTGTCTGGCGCCGGAGTCTACCCCCGAGTCCCCCGACCCCTTACTTACTCCTAACTTAGCTACAAATGTCTATTGATATTGATTATCACCCCTGTTCTAGGGTACTTTGCAGAGATAGTAAAAAATAATATTTTCTTTGGTAAATTGAAACATTTACGAGTAAGAGTTTTTGGTAATAGTATTTTTACACGTAGGCATGCACACCAAACAGTCAATATATATACAGAAACGAAATATACTTGTTTGGTTTATTACATACGGTATATAAAATACTTTTTTCATACATGACACGACTGGAAAAATTTTAGCTAGACTTTCACTGGCAGATATTTGATGCTATATGGAGTAACTGTTTTAATATATATTTACTGATATATTTATTTATTTCTATTAAAATCTACTGTGTATAACTAAATAAGGTGTACAATAAAGCTCAAATGAATAAATAATTGATCAAATAGAGCCGTGGTGGTCTCGGGGCTTGTGCAGTCGCTTCCTACACAAGCGACGAAAGTTCGAATCCCAGTGGGGGCTGCACGAATGAGTTTTTCTAAAAACTTATGTGCAGTAATTTCACCTCACGTGCTTTGTGGTGATGAAAAACATCGTGAGGAAGCCAAAACAGAGTGTAGTGCCTGAGACAGCGATGGACTCACCCTCGTCACGTTGGCACTTAATCATATTCGGTGAATAGTGACTGTTGTTGTTACAACACCTCTGCATACCCCTTCGAGGACCCTTCTGGGATGGCGTGAACATATTTCTTTAAATATAATTTTTTCGTGCTCTAAGCCTTTGTTCTTTATTATAAAGACTCTTTTAACCATAACTCAAACTTCGTAATCACCGATAAGTATACTGTAAACGCACTGAAAACACTTTATAAATGAATTCAAATGATAGCTGGCTCGTTAAAGGGTAACCACAAGCCGGAAGTGATGCTATCGGCGTTACACCGGAAGTGGGCGGGGCTAACGGCTGAAGATTGCACCCTGACAGCCTTAAAAGATATTCGGTGTGAAAGCGGCAATTTCAGGCTTTCAGCCGGTTGTATGTAGAGCCTTTATTTTATGGTAATGAATGAGCAGGTGTGTATTGTCTAAGAAAAAAACATTAAAATTTGTTTAGGTTTTTTGTATGTATTAAGTTACTTGTATATATAAGAGCCGTGGTGGTCTTGCGGTTTGAGCAGTCGCCTGCTACGCAAGCGACGCAATCTGAATCCCATTTGGGCCTGTGCCGAGTTTTCTTAAAAACATGTGTGATTTCACACCACGTTCTTTACGGTGAAGAAAATGTCTTCTTAAAACACACTTCTTAAAACGACCACAGTTGCCCTCCCCAGATTACATTTGGAAAAACAGAGCAAACAATAATGTCCCTTAGCCCATTTAAATAAGGTTCGTTCATTATCTAAAAAAGTACTTAAGGAAAAGATACAGCACCCGAGTAGGAAATTACCCCTTTATCTCTTAAGCTGGTACCCTAATCTATGCGAGATAAGGCTAATGTCTACCAAATTGCACGATACATAACCTTTGACCTAGCTGAAAGGACTTATGACAATATAACGACCAGAATTAACAATAGCGAAGAATGGCAGGACAATTTAGGTGATTTATATCTATACATCTTCTATACAGATGCGAGTATACACGCTACCGCCACTAAAAAACCAAGTTTTAAAATTGTTCTCTGTCTGTCTGTCTGTTTGTTCCGGGTAATCTCCAAAACGCCTGGACCGATTTTAACCTTCACTGGCAGGTAGCTGATGTTTCAAGGAGTAACTTAGGCTACATTTATTTATAAAAAATATTAGAGGTCCGCTACAAAAAGGATAAAACTAAATCTACGCGGGTGAAACCGCGAGGCACAGCTAGTATTTCTATAAAATTCAATAATATTAAAGAAACAAAAAGACAAAGACAAGTAAAACATACAAACTACATATAGTCATATCACCTATACATAATACCTTACTATAAATACCTTCCTAACCGGGAAATAAATGTATGACAAAATAATACCACGTTACCAAAACAAAACAGCGCACTTGAATTGGCTTACAAAATTAGGCCGAACAAAAGCGCTATGCCTGCTGAAAAGACAAATGTGGATTGCTCAGTAATTAGTCCAGCTGAGGTTTTTACTTTAATTGGTGCTGGACACGCGAGTTGTGACTTGAAAAATGATCATTTTCGTGTTAAGTCGAGAACGCCTGTGAATGCACGTCTTGAACAAAGGAACAAATAATCAATTCTGTTCAGACATTTCGGCTTTGAAATGAACACGCTAGAAGTATATATTATGTGGGTATATGATTGAGAAATATGATATTATAAAATATAAGCATCCACCTGCGGTTTCACCCGCGTAATATTCAACCCGGAGAATAAAAAGTTTAATGGAAAATGTGACCCCCCCATTTCATCCCCTTAGAGGTGGAATTCCTGAAATCCTTTACTTAGTGAATACCAGCTTAAAGAACACACAGTCCTATTCATGTCTCTAGGTACAGAAGCTTAGTCACATAAATGGCATATATCCAAACAAGATTTTGACTTTATAGTACCTATATATGTCTAATAAATTACACGTGTTAAATACATTGTCTTGAATACCTTCAGAAATTTGCTTGTTCAATAATTTGATATGATGTTTATTGTATTTAGGTATGTTTATAATATACTATCAGTAATAATGTCAAGACTTTTGTCGATAAACATTGTCATAACACACTCTGTCATACGCGATAACCGCTTATTAACATTACTATTAGTTAAATGTAGTTGAGTGAAATCTTCCGCGGTATCAATTTGTGTTTTTGTGCAAAAAAGTGTTCCATTTGATTTTAGATTTGTAGGTGGTATTTGCTACAGGGTAGTTATATTTTTAGTATTAAATAGGCTAAGCTTTAATATTAAAATGTTATAACAACATTTTGTATTAACCCTCTCTACATATTATTGAACCAAAATTATTATTCAATTTTGATAAAAATAATATAAATCACAAATAAATATTCAATTAACGCATAAATACAGTTTCAATGCACAAATGTCGAGTAGCCCGATTCACGTAATGAAAACCGTGGGGATGCGTAGCGACTTAGTAATTGACAGTGTTTTGGTATTAATTATATCAAAGAAAAACCGGAATAGCTCAGTCGTCGCAAAAACGTCCTATCGAGCTACAATTTCGGATCACGTGAATACCACATTGGGAGTGGATTTTGATCGAGCACTGTATATACGTCGTTGTATTACTTCTTAGACATATGCGATGTTTTCCTTCTTCATTCATCGAAATTACTGCACATACATTTTTAGAAAATCTCACTGGTAGAGGCCCCGGCCCCGTTGGAATTCGAACTTGTGTCGCTTGGGTAGCAGGCGACTGCTCAAAGCCCAAACCTACGACGGCACTGGACTCAGTAATTTAGTGAATATAATGTATTGTTCCAGTGGTTCCAGCCAGATGAGGAGTAAACCGTGACCGGCGGCATCGGCACGATGCACCAATGTTCGTTCTTCATACTAGTCCTCCTATGCGTCACTGTCAAGGGTAACTATTTTATTTAAATATCTGTCAAGGGTAACTTTTTTATATAAAATCTGTCAAGGGTAACTGTTTTATTTAAATATCTGTCAAAGGTATTTATTTTATTTTACTGTCTATCGAGGGTAAATATTTTATCTTCAAACATCGGTCCGATAAATACTTTTTTTTACTATGTTATATTTGAAAATGACAATACATTTAATTAATATTGAGGTACCTAGTTGATTAGAGGATATGTAAAAAAAATAAAAATTTCCACTGAGGGGATGATTTTTAATATAGTTAAATAATTAATGCATTTTCTTATTTGTAGACATCTCCGGCAGCTGGGAGGAATGGTGGACGTACGATGGCATATCAGGTGAGTAGTTGTTGAAAATAAAAATAATATATCCCCCTTTTATATTAGACAAAAGGTTTCTTTGCATTATTTACTCTATATTACACCATCGATTTTCTAAGTTTTTTTGCTACGCTAAAAATTATCAATAACATACATACATACGCCTCTATCCGATACGATTAAGTGCCAACGTGCCATTTCCTCACGGGGTTTTTTCTTCACCGTAAAGCACGTGGTGTGAAATAACTGTACATACGTTTTTAGAAAAACTCATTGGTACCAACCAGGGTTCGAACTTGCATCAATATATATTCTATAGTTTTCTATACTTATATTATAACGAGGAAAGTTTGTATGTATGTTTGCAACGAATTGGCCCGGAAAGAACTGGACCGATTTTAAAAGTTATTTCACCATTTGAAAGCTACATTATCACTGATTAATATAGGTAATATTTTATCTCCATAATCCCACGTGAACGGGAACTACGCGGGTGAAACCGCGTGTCGTCCACTAGTAGAGCTTATAAAACATACTTTCTGTGGTACAAAGCGAGTGGAACCACAAAGCACGGCTAGTAATATAATATAAAGCCACTGCCACTAGGTGTAATAGCAGCGTGTAACGACATCCGATATGATCTAAATGATAGTGCGCGCTCACCCGTATCATTACATTGGATACTAATGCCCACCGAACCCTAATTTGATGTACTTATCTTTTTTAACCGCAAGTGTGAATTCGTTCTGTATTCAGACGTAACACCTAAGAGTTGAAAAAAGTTAGAATGAGTAGACTGGCTAATAGCTATATATATAATATATAGCTATTATAGCTATATAATAGCTGTATATGTAGCTCGTTAGGGGGTCAATGAGATTTTTTCGCGTTCTTTCTTCCATTTAAATTTTATAAATGCGAAGTCAGTTGTCTTTTGGGGTGCACATTAACAAAAAAATACATAATTGTTGTTTGATATAAGTAATGTGTCGAGCCATTTTATTAGCCTTCTTCAAAACCGGAGAGGTTGAGAACCTCTTTCGACTGTATGTTTTGTTTGTGGTAAATATTACTTTTGCACGTCTGAACCACGCAACCGATTTTACTGATAATTTCAACAGATATGTCTCTAGCCGCATATGACGCGGGTGATTTCAAGTCTAAATAAAAATCTAATCCGAAGGGTGGGTCGCTAGTAGTGTAAGCACAAACTAGCGTAATTTGAAAGTATTAGTAACTGTAAAGTCAAAATACATTGAATATATCTCAAGTAGCGTTAAATGAGCTAATAATAACCAACATCCTATGTCCGAAATAAAGGGTTTAACATGTTTTTACGTCGACGATATCGCCTGCATATTTTCCACATTTAGTATGGGAACGAAGGAGGAGCTCGTGGCACAGTTGCAATTGCGCATATCATTCGATCAGCGAAGTTAAGCAACCATACGCCTAGCCAGTAGTTGGATGGGTGACCGCCCGAGTTCCCTCCGTGCCTCGGAGAGCACGTTAAGCCGTCGGTCCCGGTTACCAATTTAACATCTTTGGCAATCGTTACAGGTCAGTCAGAGGCCTAAGAGAGTCTGACAACTGGTTTAACCTAGATTGCCGATTTTCGCTTGAAAAAGGGGTTGCGAAGGTCAGATGGCAGTCGCTTCGTATAAAAATCAGGTGATCAGCCACATCGGGTTGAATCAAGTGCCGACCCCAAATACATGGGATTAAGGCCAGGGAGATGATGAGTATGGGAACGTTAAATAGCGCTCCAAGTGGCGAGTGTAGGAAGTTTTACGACTCCATACAAAAAAGCGCAAAACGCAAGGTCAAGCGACGACGTTTGAACGTGTCAAACCCTTTACTTGGGGCACAGGTTATCCTATTTTATTCCACATGAAGGTACACCCCACAGGTCATTACGCACGATTCAATACACTATGATGGCCACATTACGCGGTGTCCTGAGCCCATTGAATTATATCATCCAACTATGTAGCAATAAATGCCCTTTTCCATTCCAATGACATTATGAAGTATAATTTTGGTGCGTCACCGTATTAAAGCTAATTCCTCGGAAATGTATTATGCGTGGGCACATGGTAGTAAGTTCTGTATACACATACGAAATATTATAACAGTAGGTATAGGTATTTATTCTATATACACCTATCTACCTATTACAATGAATAACTTGCCTACTAAACTATGTATTTGTTGCGAAATTGGCATGAAAAATGAATTCTCATAATTTTTTGTTATTTAAGAAATGTTCAATGTCCAGCATCAGTTTTTGGTAATCCTGATATTTTTGATTAATTGAAAGCATTACTCTAAGGTACTAAGTTATATTACATAATAAATACTCTCCTAAAATCTTATGAGAAATAAAATATGCTTCTGACAGGACCACTAGCAACACCAAGACCATAACTCACACCTTATTAGAAAAACCCTTATGGAAACCACATCAGTAATACTTGAACACGCTCGACTCTCCGTCAAGCCTAGGTAATCGCTAACTAACATACCAACTACCTATCGAAGTTGAGGCACTAAGAAAAATACGTTACTTAAAAATATCGTAACATAATTATTATACTCTTGTATTCACCGAAGGGTTCAGAGGTTTGCTTTTGCACCCACATTTCGCCAGTTATATTTCAGTCCCATGTAAAAGGGGGCGACCCTATTGCCATTAACCATACACTAATCCAGGCTGGGAAATTGCACATTTAAAAACCTAATAACCCATTGTCTGACCGGGGGATGGAACCCAAGACCTTTGTAGTCTGTGTTCTGGTGTAGCACTAGCGACCACTAGACCAACAAGGCAGTATTTTAAATCTATGTTATTTCACTGTAGTGACCGCTTAAATGAGTGTCATTTGGATTTACAGCATAGAAGTGGGTCGGTGTCGTTACGATACTTATGATGCTATCTCTGTCATTACCATCGTATAATACTTCAGTGTTATGACACGTAATTAGGCCTTGATTGGACCACCAATTTATTGAATAATCGATTTATATAATGTATTAAATTGATCAATAAATGGTTTTTCAATTATAACATAACACCCATATAGGATTTTAAGGCCTTTCCAAATACCAAATACAGTTTTTAAATCCATATAATATTATTGGACAGGTCTATATGCTTACGTCTGTATCCCATGGATTTAGGCCGAGACTACCGTTTGCCACATCCTTGTTCTTTCGCTTCATCCGAATTTGACCTTTCTGAAAACTATTACTATTTTGTCATATTCTTCCTTGGACGCCTTCTACCGACACTTCCGCTCACATTTGCTCTATAAATCTGTTTCGTTAATAGCTTTACACTCATCCTTTTGATATGTCCAAAGAATCTCAACATACTTCTTTCAATTCTGGTATCTATAATGATTTTAAAATTTATTTAGTGTAATTTGACACTGAAATTTATTGAATGTTTTTGCTATTATAGGTATAACTGAATTGAAAAAACATTTTATGCAAATAACAATGTCTGTATTTCACCATAATCCAATTCCTAATAAAGCCTTTTCATTTCACGCGAAATACCTCGCCATTTTTATGTGTTACACGAAAGCATACAACCCTATAAGTTTGTGTTATTAAAACATACTTTGTATAATCTATCCACTGGGTTGAGAATTGAATGTAGGACACGCTATATATTAGTCTTTTGAACTGTGTTAAATCAATACACTGCTACATTATTTTGTTCTGACCAGAACTGCAATTTTTTAATATGTATTTAAACTATCATTTGTATTTAGTGAATAGCTGTTAATTTGGAATTACAAAGACAGTGATATTTATCGATACATCTATACTCTACACATACATACAGATAAATAAAACTGAAGTGTCTGTTTGTTATTCCGAAATAACAGCTTTTCACTAAATGCATATGAAAGTATACACGGCACAGAGATTGAAACACCAATTTTTATAATTTTTCTCTGTCTGTCTGTCGGTCTGTCCGTCTCACTATGGGACCAACCGGTATTTTCCATCTCAAAAATCGATAACTCTGTTGTTTTGTGATATATCTCCTTGATTTTTTTTTCACGTATTTGTGAATAACTAGGCAATAAAAGAAATCAAGCATCATTATTCTAAACATTTTATTTTTTCCGATAAAAAATGATATAGATAAAGTTGTACGAAATTTCATACAAAAAATTATACAGTTATATTAAAATAGCAATAAAAGTTACACTTAAGCTTAAAATAAATTTAAAACTAAATTATTATTATTATACAAACAGTTACATGAGAATCTCATCACTTTCTATGTCCAACAATTCTTTAACTACGTCAAATAATACTTTGGATATTAGAAAACTTGGTTTATTTAATATCAGTCATCATCTGCCTGGCCTTATCCCATGTATTTGGGGTCGGCACTTGATTCAACCCGATGTGGCTGATCACCTGATTTTTATACGAAGCGACTGCCATCTGACCTTCGTAACCCCTTTTTAGAGGAAAATCGGCAATCTGGGTTAAACCAGTTGTCAGACTTTTTCAGGCCTCTGACTGACCTGTAACGATTGCCAAAGATGTTAAATTGGCAACCGGGACCGACGGCTTAACGTGCTCTCCGAGGCACGGAGGAAACTCGGGCGGTCACCCATCCAACTACTGGCTAGGCGTATGGTTGCTTAACTTCGCTGATCGAATCATATGCGCAATAGCAACTGTGCCACGAGCTCCTCTTTTTTTTTTTTATTTAATATCAGTATCCGATGTATATAAGTATCAGATTTTTTTTTTTTTTTTTCCTTTGTGGCAACACTAGCAATCAGCTGTGTTTAAATTAACTCCCTAAATTTGTTTAGTTTTATTTAGTAATTTTAAAGTATTATTGTTAATTTATGTTGTATTTAGCTCCGAATAATATATTACTATAGTTTAAAATAGTTTATAGTGTGAATCTTGTGCAAAAAGTAATTAAATATTGTGATAACTTTTTGACAGTACGTAACCGGTACAATAGTTTTAATTCAAAGTTGTGAATCGTTGTCATCGTTTTCCAGGTGAGTTCTGCTTTATATCAGTATAGATTATCAGTTTACTCCACTTTAATATAGTCAAAAGCTTAGTACATACTTTATTTTCAATTTAAAAACTGACATAACCTCAAATAGTTGTACACAAACTTTCTTGCGTACCTATAAAATCTATAAAATGATGACTAGAAGGGCAACAGCTCGTCAGGAGGAGAACCAACTCCAGCTGACGTTGCTGGAATTAAAGAAAAGTAAAGACCTGTGTGACCAACTTCTACAGGAAAGAGATGACAATGAGAGGGAAGTACTTAATATAATAGAAACTAATAGAAAATTAAAAAGTGAATTGGCAGAGTTACATGTGCAGTATATGGATGCCATTACACAAAGGGATCAGCTCCAGGGGATAGTGACTGGGTTTGACCAGTGCGGTGATGAGTTTGAGAACAATCTGAGACACATCGCTGAACTGAAACACAAACTGGCAGAAGCCAATAATACAATAGCTTCACTAGAGCAATGCAATCAGCACCTGTCAAATTGTAAGACCCAGACACTGTTCGAGGAACTAATTCCAAAACAAAAAATTGTTTCTAAAAATAAATTAAAAAGATATATAAAAGTAAGTAGGTATATTCAAAAAACAAACAATCTACTCAAACAAAATAAAAAACAGTTAAAATATTGTAAAAATCATAGTACATTGCTAAATAAACTGGAAACTACAACGGTACAATTAGAAAATAGTTATTTAAAATATGAAGCTGACATTCAGCGACTGCAGGCAGAGATCTCAGTATTAACTATATCATTAGATAAAATGACTTCAAAATATGAGTGCTCACGCAAAGAAATTCAGGAGCACATTATGGCACTAACTGAGGTAGTTGATATGTCCAAATATAATTATGACCGCTTTATATCACTATCAAATAAATTTGATTGCGACTCGGATGTACAACAAGTCCAAACACCTGTTTGTCAGTCTGTACTGAATGACAGCTCCACCAAGCATTTCACAAGCAGTACTTCCCATAACTGTTTTCAACATAATAATATCTTGACATTGTATAGTGATGAGTTGGGACAAAATATGGGGTTGCACTTATCGCACAGTGTTGGTCATGGTACTAACCACTGTATACCTGGTGCAGATTTTAAACATCTTGTGGCAAACATCCTGAGCGACCAGTGCAGCACCAGCTCAACCTTAGCTATCTTATGTGGGAGAAGGGGAAATATGAATAAAAATGAATTAATTAAATTAATGGATTCGCTGAGTTGCCTTAGTGCGAAAAATATAATATTATTTGCATTTCCCTACAGCAGGGGATTGTCACAGAGGGAAAATAATATTAGATATAATTTGAATTGTTGCATGCAAACAATAACCAATTATAATAATTTTTTTACATTTATTGACATAAATAACAATTCAATTATTTCATATTTTAATGTGACAAGTGAAAGATTTTATCTTTCCTTTAGATATAAACGACAAGTAGCAAGCATGCTACATTATTGTATACACGTATTTAATTTGAACACAGCCAAATCATTGGCTAACAAGACTGCTTCTATTGAGCAGGCAAACAAGGACATTATATGTAATGATTCTTTGGAATATGTTCCAAATACTTTAAATTAAGTTATAAGACAACAGAGACAATCTCTGGCGATTTTATGAATAATAATGCTACTTCCTTTATTAAACTTGTTCATCAGAACATCCAAGGAATGTTAAATAAAGAATTAGAATTGGAGTTGTTCATGGACTGTAATGATATTCATGTATTATGTTTAACAGAACATTGGCTTAGGGACGAGCAGTTCATGTTCAACTTCTGTAACCATCAGGTTGCTAGTGCCTTCAGCAGGAAGGTTGCAATACGAGGAGGCTCCATGATTATTTTAGAAAAACGCATGAAATATAAAGAACGTCTGGATCTTGTGCACCTTTCTGCGGAGAGTACTATTGAGTTGTCATGTATAGAGTTAGAGCAATACATTGTTGTGTGCGTATACCGACCCCCTAGTGGAGCTTTCGAGCATTTTGAACAAATCATGGATGAAGTTTTGGTAAAAGTTTGTAAATCAGGTAAAAATATAATCATATGTGGAGACTTTAATGTCAATATTTTAGAAAATTCATCCATGAGCAATCGATTAAAATGCCTTTTTAGTTCCTCTAATTTATTTTACTTATTTTCTGAGCCAACACGAATAACAAGTTCATCAGCAACTTGCATTGATAACGTGTTCACAAACTTTCGGCCCACTAGTAATGAAATCATAAGTAAATTAGACTCTGACCACTGTGGCCAATTAATAACTTTCAGTAAGAAAAATGTGAAAGCTCCCAAGAAAAGAGTTACTTATATTCCCATAAATGCAAATCGCTTGAGCCGTTTTCGAGGTAATGTCCAAAGTAAGTTTCCTTTAATAAATAACCACCTTGCGTGTAATGCAATGTACAATTCTTTTTTTCAAATTGTAAACGCAGAACATAAGCGCATATTTACCCCGAAGACGGTTCTATTGGGAAAACGTTTGTCATTTAGTGAGTGGGCTACCCCAGGCATTCACATAAGTAGACGAAGGCTGTATGAACTTTATCAAGAAAAATCTATTAATTTTAATTTGGAATTTACAAATTATGTTAAAAATTACTCAAAATTATTTAAAAAGGTTTGTTCAGACGCCAAGTCTATTGCTGTGAGAAATAAAATTTTGAAGTCCTCCAATGTAACTAAAACAACTTGGGACATTATTAATTCTGAAACTGGAAAAACTTCTCTTAAGAATGACTCAATAACTCTAAAAATTAATGATCATATAATTAAGACTGATATTGATGTGGCAACTACTTTTGAGACATTCTTTGCTGATATACCAGTTTCATTAACCAAAGTCTTAAATTCGTCTCCTGTAGCAGCAGAAGCCATTTTAAAAATGCATGTGGATAAATGTAACGTTGCATTTAAGTTTAAAACTGTTACCCCCAGAGACATTGTCAAAACTTTTGAAACGCTAGATATGAAGAAGTCAGCTGATTTATGGGGACTTTCTGTTAAAGTACTCAATAGTATTATTGATATTGTTGCTACTGATCTAGCTTTATTATTTAATGTTTGTATTGAAAGTGGTGAATTTCCTGAACAAATGAAGTACAGTAAAATTATTCCTTTATTAAAAGCTGGTAGTATTAACGACCCTACGAACTTTAGACCTATATCAATACTGCCAATTTTCAGTAAAATTTTTGAAAAACTAATACTTAATCAACTTTTAGCCTTTTTTAACGAACATAATTTGATGCACACTAAACAATACGGTTTCACAAAGGGTCGCTCGACTACCGATGCAGGTGTCGAGCTCATTAGAAAAATTCTTGAAGCTTGGGAAGCTTCACAGGATGCTCTAGGTGTATTCTGTGATCTATCTAAAGCCTTTGATTGTGTGCACCATGAAACGTTGATCAGGAAGTTAGATCACTACGGTGTAAGAGACCTGGCTCTAAAACTTATATCTTCATATCTAAGTAATAGAATACAAAAAGTCGATATACATGGCGTAACATCTCCGGGGTGCCCAGTAGAGATGGGTGTTCCACAGGGTTCAATTCTTGGTCCGTTTCTCTTTTTAACTTATATTAATGATTTACCTTACATGGTAAGCAATAAACACGATATTGTATTATTTGCTGATGATACTTCTCTGATTTTTAAGATAGACCGGCAAAAAGCTAACTTTGACGATGTGAATAATGCTCTCTCTGACGTAGTACATTGGTTCAGCGCTAATAACTTAGTACTCAATAGTAAAAAAACGAAATGTGTCAAGTTCACTATGCCAAATGTGAAACAAGTGCAAACCAATGTACTTATCAACGACGAAGTGTTGGACCTTGTTGAAACAACAGTTTTCCTTGGAGTTACATTGGATCATAAATTGCAATGGGGGCCCCATATAGCTGGATTGTCGAAAAGACTCAGTTCTGCAGCATTCGCAGTAAGGAAAATTAGACACCTAACTGATATAAACACAGCTCGGTTGGTCTATTTTAGTTATTTCCATAGTGTTATGTCTTATGGCATCCTTTTATGGGGAAATGCTACTGACATCAGTTCTATCTTTGTGCTGCAGAAACGGGCTGTTCGTGCAATCTATAAACTCAAATCTAGAGATTCTCTCAGAGAGAAGTTTAAAGAAATAGGGATAATGACTGTGGCATGTCAATACATATTTGAAAATTTGATATATGTAAGAAAGAATATAGATAGTTTTAAGAAAAATTGTGATATGCACAATATAAATACACGCAAGAGGGATAAACTCCGTGTCCCTGTGACTAGACTGCACAAAACTAGTAACTCTTTTGTGGGGCAAAGTATACGCCTTTTCAATAAACTACCATTAAAAATGTGTGAACTACCATTTTTAAGTTTTAAGGCAAGCATCAAACAGAAACTTTGTGAAAAAGCATATTATAGTGTAACTGAGTATATTGATGATAGCCAAACATGGCAATGAGTTGCTCACTCTTCCATTGAAATGTACTTAAACAACCCTATGTATATAGAAGGGACACATGTAAAAAAAAACCGGGGAGTTTGTTTCGCCGTTTCTTCTCCTGACAGGCTTACTTTTGGAAACGGTAGTAAATTAACTTAAGTTAGCGTAAGAAAAATGACGTTCAATAAGTGTTCCAAGTGTCCCTTATGTTGAATAAAACTTTTTGATTTTTGATTTTTTTTTTTAGATGTAATATGCAGAACGTCTTCGTTTGTTGCTGATCTGGAACACTTCCTAGCGTGATGTAACCAATATTTCTTGTAATCTTTCAAAGTCAAAGTCAAAGTCAAAAATATCTTTATTCGATTAGACTTTATACAAAGCACTTTCAAATCGTCAGATTATCTTTATTTCGAGCTTCCTGGGCATCTTCGGATAATTGTCCTATACGCAAAACTGCATAATGCTCTATTATTTTAGCACCATGTATACGTTATTTATGGACCGAAGATGGCATGTAGTACCAGTTATATTTGCTTACATATAATTGCGCGGTTACCAATGTATTTTTTTGAATACTCTTTATTACAGTATTAACGTCAGTTTCCGATAATTGAAAAATGTCCAACCAAATTTGAGGTCTGAATTACTTTTCCCTTTTATTATTTGATCACAAAGATCGCGTCGAACGAATTCACTCATTGTTAGATAATAATATGTTTTTTGTGTGTTCATTGTTATTGAAAAGAAGTATCTGAACACTTTGATGAAGCGTATGCTGAAACGGGGGTATTTAAAGGACTAATATTTTAGTGCCTTGTTCAAAAATCATGGGACAATTACATGACAGTGTATTAATTTGTAAATGTATGTTTTTATCATAGAAATAGTAAAAAAACATGATAGACATCAAAGGATAACTAAATATATTATTTCATGATAAAAAAGAAGAACCGTAATGTTCGAGGATTTTTCCCCGATTGACATTATTGCTTCAAAATCACCTCTTGCGCAAAAAACGCGCAAGTTTTTTTTTCATCCTCATATTACTGAATAGATAAGGTGTCTAATAGAGTAATTAACTTGACACCGGCAGCTTTCGGCAACAACGAAAACTCAAATTGAAATAGCCAAATACTTAATTTTCTTTACTTCACTAAAAAAATATTAAAAAAATAGATTAAAATATATTTTTTACTAAAACTGGTTGCAAAGTGTATATTCTAAGCTATCTAATGATGTATAACACTAATATGTTTCCTTGGAAAACTTCCGAATAATTTCGTGATGAACTTCCATAACGGTAATTTAATTGGCATGAAAATATGTATGCCCAATGTTTGAGGTTAATTTTATAAACGTAAACCTTTTTATTTTTTTATATTTTGTGAATTATATGTAAGTGCCATCTTTTAAGAGTATAAAACCATAAAACAATCTATGGATTTACGACTTTCGACAAAACCATTTTTGAGATGGAAAATACTGTTTGGTCCCATAGTGCGTCTGTCCGTTTGTTCCTAGTAATCTCCGAAACGGGTGGACCGATTTTAACGGGACTTTCACTGGCAGGAAGCTGATGTTTCAAGGAGTAACTTAGGCTACTTTTATTTCTTAAAATTGCTAGGGTTCCATGACAATAAGGATGAAACTAAATCTACGCGGGTGTAACCGCAGGGCACAGCTAGTAAATAAATAAATATCCTATTCTCTGACTGCTCTTGTTTCGCGGTGGTGAGGAGCATCGTGCACAAAGTGTCGATCATTATTTTCATCTTGGCTATTGGAGCGTAATCGACGCCTTTGAAAACACTGAACATTCGAATGCGCTGGATAATATTTTATAGAAAATATTGAGATCTGTAATAATGGTAACGGGCGAAGATACTTGCATAGAATAGTATCTGGATGACAGAGAGATGACTCTCGGTTTTACTTTTCGATATTTTCTAACAATGAAACTTAAGATCGATTTATCACCCCCTGAAAATAATTGTGGGAAATTTAGTGATAGAATTTCGGATAACCCTTCCTTAGTAAACACCTCAAAAGAAACTCTATTAGAAAAAATAAAACCAGTAATCCTCAATCTTCATTCCCAGGTCCTGGCTTCTGGGGTCTGATCAACCCTCAATGGAGCATGTGCAACAAGGGCCGGCGACAGAGCCCTGTTAATATCGAGCCCGACAAGCTACTCTTCGACCCTTGGCTCCGAGATATACAGTTTGACAAACACAAGGTACGTAGAAATCGTCTTAAGTCTCCAGATTTGTATTTATTGTTTTAAGAGAGTGGCATAGTTGCTATTTCGCCTATTTTTCAGTAGCGAATCTCGGAATAAATCATGACAAACACACACAAACGCGCGCAATTACGAGACTATAAGCGGCCTCCGTTTAGTATCAGTAGGGGGTGTCTCGTTGGCCGATCGCGTATACGTAATTTGAGCAGAGGTTTTGTAACAACAACACCCACATTTCACCAAACGATTAAGTGCCAACGTGACAGAGAGCGAGTCCATCGCCGTCTCAGGCACATGCGTCTTTGAAATACTTATTAGCCATATGCCGGTTTCCTTCACCGTAAAGCACGTGGGGTAAAATTGCCGCAATTAAGTTTTAATAAAAACTGACCCTGCTGGGATTCGAATGTGCGTCGCTTGCGTAGTAGATGACTGCTCGAACCCCACAGCCACTACGGCTCCACTCAATTGATGACTCTTTTTATTAGTTTCGTGGTTACAATGTAAAACCAAAAGCTTTAAAGTTAGCAACAAACAAACGGAGTAAGCGCACAGCACTGCTCAGTAATTGTATGCTAAAACATGTTAAGCCAAATGCGATAGGCAACGTTCCGTATGCTTTTTGCTCACAGTTTCAGTATTTAGTTCTAGTTGCTGAATAAGGTGCATAATATTACATTTTTTTTTATGCTATACAGATTATATTTAAAGTGGCTAAATGTTCTAGGTTGATTTTCGAAAAAAAAACAAATTGATTAATTTATCCTAAGAACGGCAATAATTACAGGTCTGTTAGAAACACAATAAAATAATATTTGTATTTTACTAGATTTAAGTAAATGCAATTTTTTTTTACTTATTGAAAATAAACTATACATTAATGTAATCGAGGCCTAATTCCTTTATTTTACACCAAAAACTTTAAATTATAACCTGAACTGAACTTTTTCATAGATATCATTGTTGGTATCAATTAAATACTATAATACCGGTACAATAAACCCGTATGCACACAAGCTAATGAATATTGTAAGCGAACACACTCCATGCTAAAATTATTCATTTAGGGTGAATTACACGTTGTAACGCATGCAAATGTATGCAGCGATAGCCTATCGCGCGACCAATCGGGACTACTTTTTGCAACATACATTGTTAGTCACTAGACTTTGTGTAAAATTTGAACATACATGTACACTGAGTCTTAAGTTGGGAATATTAAGTGCAAGCTATCTGGTAACAGAAGTCGTGGTGGCCGTGGGGTTCGAGCAGTCGCCTGTAACGTAAGTAACGCTAGTTCAAATCAGAGTCACCAATGAGTTTTTCTAAATTTCACCCCACGAGGTACAGGTTCAGG
The DNA here is from genome assembly GCA_964035505.1 of Watsonalla cultraria. NCBI lineage: Eukaryota > Metazoa > Arthropoda > Insecta > Lepidoptera > Drepanidae > Watsonalla > Watsonalla cultraria. The sequence continues at coordinate 3,601,140 of OZ037732.1, read as the reverse complement.
TTTCCTCACGAAGGAAAACACCGTACCTGCCTTTATCTGAGAAATATTTCAAAGACGTATGCATGGTGCCTAAGACGACGATTGAATCACCCTCTGTCTCGTTGGCACTTAATCATCTTCGGTGAAAAGTCAATAATATTATTGCCAAAAAATTCTGAAATTTAGTTTTATATTCTTAAAATGGATAGGAAACATCTACCACCAGAACATTTTAAGAATTCAGATTCAAAGCATGTCAATAAGGCATAAGAATATAATTATAATTTGAAATACGAATAGTGTAGACTAAAAACTAGGTACGAATATTTTATTTATTTATTTACAAAATATCCTTACACACCAAGGAGTTATAATGTATGTGCACCTTAAACTAGCAATAAAGAAAGACCTTGCATATTTGCATCTAGCCTTCTAGGATATGAAACTAAGTTATGATAAATTCATATCAACCAGTGATCTATTTTTACCATATCAAGCGCTATCTCTAACAAAGCTTGAAACTTGCCAAGGGCAGCCACCCCTCCTTGTCTAGTTTCGAACACAAAGCTATAGCTTTTAAGTAAGACTAGAGCAGATACTAAAAAATCAAGCGAATGAACGAGCTGTAAGAGGGGAAAGGGATTACAATGGGTATTGCAGGCGATATGATAAGCGCATAATGATTCTTGATCTCATTTGAATACATTTTGTTATCATTGAAAGACTCTGCCATTGCCATTGATTCATACAACAAAGTTAGCAAATACACATGCATACTGCCTGACGGTTTTCGGTACTGAGGACCTTACACTTGCTTCAACTAGAATATAACACCGATTTTAACGGGACATTCAATGGCAGACAGCTGGAATTACAAGAAGTAACTTAGGTTACTTTTATTTAAAAAAATATTAGTGTTCCACGGGCCACCGATGATCTTAAGTCTACGCGGGTGGAACCGCGGGGCACAGAACATTAAATAATTCCATTATGATTCACTAGCACAGTGCCAAAAAATGTATATCTTGTATGTTGTGCCTCTAGTCCCCACCATAGAGCATAGCCCTAACTGCAACGAATGGTGGTGCCAGTCTTGTCTGTGATCTGGACGACTACCATCATCGGTTTAAGCAGATCGATTAAAGCTTAATACGCGATACTTAAGTTATCATGGCTAGCCCCCTGTAGGCAATCACATACAAGAGTCCCATCCAGTGTGATATAGATGCATGTAGTTGAAGCTCGCGTGTCAACAAGCAATATGTCATCTCTGCTCAAAGCGCATAAGTTGTAGACTTTAATCAAGGCGCGACCATTGATTGATAGGATCGGCCCGACAACCACTCGTTATTACTCTGATTCATATTCTACCGTAGAATTATAATTTTCCTTATTTTATTGGTGTTTTTATATCGTTGAAATATCACGCCACAGATCAGCTGGATTGGATAATGGCCACAATATAATTGACAATTTTTACAATATTGAAAAATATCACACAAATAGGTATATGCACTTTATAAGGGGAAGTCTGAAAGTAGCACCAGTGACTGAGAAGTTGAAGAATAAACATTTGTCGTGGTATGGACATGTTATGCGGAGGGATGACGAAAATGTTGCCAAAAAAGTTTTGTTTATGAATGTTACAAGGGGAAGGAAGACCTAAGAAACGATGGATGGATTGTGTGAAAGATGATATGACTAGAATGGGAGTGAATACCGATATGACGGCTGATAGAGAGAAGAACACATTGCGCCGAACCCAAATAACATGGGATAAGGGCAGGAGGATGATGATGCACTTTATTGACAATATTATGGAGTATGTGCGGCTAGCCAATCTATAAATATAAATACATCCATACAGATAAATAAAATTGAAGTGTCGGATTGTAATTCCAAGTTAATAGCTTTTCACTAAATGCATAGGAAAGTATATACAGGTACTTAATTAAGAAACATACACCCACATTTCACCACTCATTATAATCATATTGCTACTAACAGGATACTAATCCGGACTCCAGACTGGGAAAGTACCACTAAACCAATGAGGCAGACCTTTTTTCTCGAACCAAAATGAAACGAGAGCTTAGAAGTCCTTAATACGGGCTTTTTAACACTATCATAGTTGCCACCTTGGTCTTTTCAGATAAACGTGTCGTTTGAAATGGAAATGTATTACGTTTTATTTCTTAGGTGAGCGGCGTTCTTCAAAACACAGGCCAATCTCTGGTGTTCCGCGTGGAGAAAGACTCGAAGCACCAAGTGAACATCAGCGGGGGCCCGCTGTCCTACCGCTATCAGTTCGAGGAGATCTACTTCCACTATGGCATGGGAGACTCCAGGGGCTCCGAGCATCAGATTGATCATCACACGTTTCCTGGGGAGGTGAGTACATGTATAAGTGCGAACATCCTGATGTAGGTAGATTATATATATAACTAGCTGTGCCCCGCGGTTTCACCCGCGTAGATTTAGTTTCATCCTTATTGTCGCGGAACCCTAATATTTTTAATAAATAAAAGTAGCCTAAGTTACTCCTTGAAACTTCAGCTACCTACCAGTGAAAGTCCGGTTAGAATCGGTCCAGCCGTTTCAGAGATTACTCGGAACAAACAGACAGATAAAAATTTAAAACTTGGTTTTGTAGTGTCAGAAGCGTGTATACTTTCATATGCATTTAGTGGGAAACTGATATTTTGGAATTACAAACAGACACTTCAATTTTATTTATCTGTATAGATTAGGTACACTTGAATGCTTAGGGGTTTTAATAGGTAATAGTTGATTTTATTCTTGAAAAAATATCCCCCCGTCACAACACCTACTTTTCACTTTAACTCTTCTCTTTGTAATGTACCACTTGTTTATAATGTCAAAATAGCACAGCAGCATTTTACCAAATCTATACAGCTGAATACAATAGAAATGTCTGTTTGTCATTCGAAATTAACAGTATATACTTTCGAATAGGGCTTTAAGTAGGTACTTTATAGTAGGGTTCGTCAAAATAAAACCGATCAAATTAAGTCAAAGCGGGTGAAACCGTGGAAAACAGCTAGTGCCTAGTACATACCCTCTAGGTACCTATTTTATTAAAGACTACTATTTAGTTTTCTTCTTTCTTGTTTATTATAAAGTTAGTAAAAAAGTGTTGATTTGCTATGAAGTGAAACAATAAACTTTTAAATCGGCTTCCCCCAAAATAACTAGAATCCTACTACTCTAGTAGATACTAGAGTGTATTAAGTGATCTGGGGATTGGAACTATGCAATAGGTCCGACCGCACAATGCCAACTATGCGGCGGCATTCCTACCCTCCAAGCTGTCGCGATAACTCGCATTTCTGATTGATTTTGTTGATTACAATAGTACGGGTTACATGCGGAATATTCTACGTATTTCTCGTATCCATTCCTTGGAAGATATAAATCTTAATATTTGGATAAGGTAGAAATTATTAATTCCATTTAAGAGTCTATTTGTTAGCTAGATGAGCCGGTTTTACCCGTGTAAGATTTACGCAAAAACTATTTTCTGTATCATTTTCCATTGATACTTCACTTTATAGGTCACATCTTTATAATACTAAGCTTAAAGCCTTCCGATTAATGTTCCTGAGATTAGCGCGTTCAACCAGGGGCTTACCATGAGCTCTAATTACAATAACATTTCAGCTGTGTGACAGGGACATATGTATACACGTCAAATACATCTATCTCTAAGAAACAGTAAAACTATCATGCCAATAATAGCTGATGGTAAGGCGCCTGGGTCTGTAAACAAAGTAATATTATCCTCACGCTTCACTAGTAGAAACGATACAAAATGTACTAGAATGATATGCGAGTACTCAAATTTCACGTCATTTCCATACATTTTATCGTTTCTATTAGCGTAAGCGCGAGAGAATGTCACTTTGTCTAAGCCTAAGGCCTCTGAATTTCGATCGCGATGTCCAGTTATTCATCTTATTATAACAATATTGTTAAATCAATTCCCAAGTGTTCATTCAGATTCATACATTAAACTTGAAACAATAATGTTATTCCAGCGAATTAACACCTCAAAGTTAGCTAAGTTATCGAACAGTCATTATTGGGTGGCGACTTGGTAACTTCGTGCGCTTTAACTTAGTTCCATTGCTCTTTGTTCTTGTAAATAATTGTTTTATGCATTACATTTATCTTAAACAAGTACTTTAAGACTTGTTTTTCTCTGTAAAGATAAGCAAACGTGATACATCACCGATTTTTGGCGGTGACTCCATCGGCGTCTCAGGCATTATTATTTCTTTGAATTTCTTCCTTCACTGCAACTGTGAATTAATATGTGAATTACTTTTTTACCGATTTCAAAAAAAGGAGGAGGTTATCCATTAGACTGTAGTAATATATTTTTTATTATGACTCTGTTTTTCTTTCAAGGAAAAGCTATTGACTCAAGCCGTGATTATGATACATTTAGGACACATAAAATGTTGGTTTATATGGAACTAGCGTCCAGCCATCACATCGCTTCGGCTTAATTTGTTAGGACTATTATAAAATGTTGACTTTTCCCTACTGTCTAATTATTGTGAGAAGCAAGAAGGTCCAGCTTCTCATTGCTGGCCATCTAAATAAAGACTAAGAAAGAATTCATATATCGAATTGTTTTAGATTGTCATTTGTTTTTTCTTCACTATTATTATTGCTATCGAATTCAATAGTATTGGTAATTGTTGTAAATCTTCTTGTTGCTATTGTTTTGTGTATATATAATATTACTAGCTGACCCGACAGACGTTGCCCTGTCTTAATTATGAGAATGCAGCACGTATTCTGTCAGTTCTATGTCAAACGTATACGGTTACATCAAAAAGTTTTTAGTGTCCAATGCGTTAAGGTTAGATTTAAGAAGAAATACATTTTATATGGTGGTTAAGTATTCTCAAATTTTCAAATTTTCCAAGCAATTTTCTTAGTTTTTTCTTTCATAAGAACCATCTCCTGACAATAACGAACACAACAAAAAAAAATATAGAAATCGGTCTCGATGTTCACCTGTGACGTCGTGACCAAGGAAAATGAGGATTCATTTTTATATCTATAGATTATTGAAAGTTAGGCCTATTTTATTGATATTTACGAATAGGTTACAACTACTGAAGAAAACATTTATGAACAAACTACGATTATCTTTAAATTGAATATGGATTTGTTTAGCTATAAACCTATCTGAGTTCATCTCCTACATCTTAATAAAAACAGTATTAAGTTCCGTAACGTAGTTTAAGATAACGATGCGTACGAACACACTTAATTATATAGAAATAGCGACTTCAATATATACGTATGAAATACATTCATATAATTTAATATAGGACATATGAATCTAAATCATATACTAAAATTTTTCTTAAAATCGCCATCACAAATCACGCGTCGACGTAAACGCAGATTTGTATGGGCTCAGAATAATGTCATCTTTAGGCCGACAGAGGCGCTATTCCGATCCTATATAAATCTGCGTTTACGTCGACGCAGTGACTTGTGACGGCGTGGCAGTGAAAAACTCGCACTAGGCACTCTGGTGAATCACCGCTTCTAATCGAATCTTGACCTTGCCTTACCACGGCCCGAACGTAATAAATAATTAGCATTTAAATTTTCTATTATCTACTTACAAATCCCAATATCCCATTGAACCTTTAACGACGGTTATATATTATTTACCTATACATAGACATTCCCGGAACGCCGATAATTCTGCCAATTAACAAAGTGCCAACGTACTTTGTCCAATTAATTGATGAAAATGTTTGAACTGGTATAACCAACGACCTCTGAACAACAATACAGATACGTAAGCAGTATATTCACGTTTTATTTTATCAATGCACACATATGTAGCAATTATAATATCATAGTATTAACACTGGAATTAAATAATTTATACGAAAGAAGTATAGAAATAAATGTATCAATACCTCCATATTTTTGAACTATAAGTGTAGAAAATATAATGATTCAAGCAAAGTTGGTTTCTTAAAATTGTTTATCTGTACTTGCAAATATTTATGTCTGTCTTCAAATGTGGAACGCCATCAATGTATGCTACGTAACATAATGTTCCGTTATATGGAACGGAGCTCCCGCGTATCGGCCAATGAGCGCGCGGCTGCTTTAAGTTTTTTTTAAATCTGCGCGGCAAGTTAGTTGCGCGGCCAAAAATTGGTGTGTAAAGAACAAGCGAGCGTCCTAGGTCGTTCCACTCCCGCGCTTTTTCATATATTTCTGTTTTTGTATTACGTGATTGAGTTTTTAATTAAACGACTTTTTGGATTGAATATTTGTGACTGAACTAACTGTATGTGTGTGTAAATAAACTGTATATACTGTGCAAAGACTTTTAGTGCAATTAAATTTAGGGGCGAGTAGTGTCTTCTTCTTAGTGACGTGTAGGTATCCAATAAGAAAAGGTTGTCGATATTTTCACCCCTATAGGGGTCATATGGGGGATGTAAGTTTGTACGCGAAAGTTGAATATCACGCAAGCTAGTTTCCTATAAAAAGTGAAAAACAAGGTAAATAATTATTGCAAACGTTTATCGTCCGTGCAGTTTAGAAAAGGTATAGTTTGAAGGTTACTGAGTAGATGTAGTACTGCTGTTAAGCCTCAGTTGTGTATGAACTTTCAATCAGTCGATTCTTGTCGACTTGCGGCGTTGTTCCCAGAACTTATTTCCAACGGTTTTCTCTTAATGACTTTTTGATGTTAACGCAACTGTAAATGGCGAGCCAATTTTTGGGTTTAATGTTTCCAAAGTACTCTTTTACTGAGTGCCAAAAAGTAAGAGCAGTTTAAATTTTTTTTTAAACTGACCCTTAATGTTTTCATTGCAATCAAGATAAGGATTGCGAAAATGTACACGTGAACTTGGTTTTTTAATATAATTATATATAACATATGATAATTGTATATATAATTAAGGATATGTTAATAAGTGTTTTCATATATTGCAAATACTTTAGAACATGTTTGTCGACAGATCCAGCTGTATGGGTTCAACAAAGAGCTGTACCACAACATGTCAGAGGCGCAGCACAAGTCTCAAGGTGTCGTCGGCATTTCTTTGATGGTTCAGGTAAAATATATCCAATGGATAAGTTCCTTTTTACGACAAATGCGACCAAGAAGTGTACAGTAAGACTGATGACGAGCTGCTACTGTAGGTTATGAATACTTGAAACATCAAGAGTCACTAATGCGTGTTGCCTACCTTATAAATAATGATATACTTAATTAACTATCGCTAGCACAGCGACTCCACTCCTACTACTACCTACTTATACTTCCGTGAGAGAAAGTTAATCATATACAAGCTTGCACATTTCACTTTGCTTTTCTTCCTTTCTATACCATCAATTACAAATGCCTATTATATCGGCATGTATAATTGATATTATATATATATATATATATATATAAATGCATCGATGCAATGTGTCAGTGGGCCCACTCAAATAAGATGGAATTTAATGCATCTAAATGCAATATCATGAGCTTCGGTCGAGCACGGCACCTCATAAACTATGACTACCAACTCGTAGGAAACCTTATATCAAGACCACAACACGTGAGGGACCTGGGTGTCATGTTTGATCGTAAGCTAAACTTTCATGAGCACATGGAGTCCGTTGCCAAGGATTCATTTAGGCGTCTGGGATTTGTTCTCAGAAACACGCGTGATTTCACCAATGTGCAGGCTTTGAGGATGCTTTTCTGTGCTTTAGTCCGTAGCAAGCTCGAGTCGAGTGCTTGTGTGTGGAATCCACACGAGAGCAAATACTCGGTTCAGCTTGAAAAGGTGCAGAAAGCTTTCCTCAGATACCTTTATAAGCGAGTTTACGGATACTACCCTTACTTGTACCCTACACAGTTTCTTCTTGGTAGTCTAGGGTATAATTCTTTGCAGGTCAGGAGAAAACATGCGCAAATGATAACCGGTCTAAAGACAATACGTGGTCACATTGATGCTCCTTCTCTTCATGACGAGACTGCATGAAAGTGTTCCTTTTTTTCCCTTTAGTTTAAGTGGCTTCAAGCCGTTCTATAAGGTTAAATAAATAAATAAAAAATAAATAAATAAAAAACTCATCGAGTCATCAGTATTTTGCATTGACATTTTAATGAGTAAATGTTTTGCAAAGAAATATGTATGAGTGGAGCATTTTAGGTAGAAGTTTTTATGTTCCTTTTGAAGTAAAATAGTCCCGTATTTTCAGATCGGTGAGCCAACTAACCAGGAACTTAGGCTGATCACAAGCGCATTCAACAAAGTTATGTTTAGAGGTATGAAAATGAATCTGTCTCGCATTTTTGTGCGAATTAACTTACTTTGCTTTATGTCAGTTAATCGCAGTCCATTTCTTAAGATACTTACGATTCTTTTGATGAAAAATTGTATGCGGTTTTTTAGTTATCAGTTGTGGTACTAACATACCTCACAGTAATCTTTTAAAAATATCAATCAAATTTAAATCTTCTACCATGAATTACAGAGACTATTTCTGCTTGCAGGCAGTTCGCACCCCATCAAGTATTTACCTCTAAGTTCTCTCCTGCCGACCACGCAGCAGTACCTCACATACGAAGGTTCCACCACTCACCCTGGATGCTGGGAGACGGCCGTCTGGATTATATTCAATAAACCTATCTATATTTCTAAACAAGAGGTAACTAGATTGATCCTGATAAAACAAGATACCTACTGTTATTAAAAAAAATCATACTTTTGTATTTTAGGATAAAGATATTTTGTCGACTACTTCAGCTTAACAGGGGGCCAACTATGATCGTTTAAGCGACGCGTCTTTGAAATTTTTTGTACGATACCAAAATTAAACGTCAAAGGTCAAAAGTTCTTATTACGATCTGCTTAAACCGATGATGTTGGCCCCCAGAAGCTAGATTCGCGGTCTGCCTACCCTATGAACTCGGCGTATGTTAATATGATTGTCTGTTATTCAGATGTACGCCCTCCGTCGTCTGATGCAAGGCTCGCAGGTGACACCAAAAGCTCCTCTGGGTAACAACGCGCGACCCGTGCAGCCTCTACACCACCGAACCATAAGGACCAATATCAACTTTAATAAGCACAGATCACAGGTAACACTGAAATTATCCCTTAACGTCATCATCATTGCATCTACTTCTGGATCTTTTGCTGAATTCAAAGTTAAACGTATAACAAAGCTCAGGTCAGGAAGTTATATTCGTTATGAAGTGTAGTATTACGATAGTTATAGTCGTATTTTCTTTTAATAAGGTCTTATTCACAGGCTCATAGGTATTGATTAAACCATAATTATTGGAAATACAAAACAGTGTACTAACAATCATTAGGGCGTATATACATTATTATTTAAATATAAATACACTTTGTACTATAATATACTTTTTGTACTTATTATTTACTATGTATCGACTTTGTCCTATATCTATAGTTTATTTTGGGCTAAGGCTAACGAGACAAATGGGCTATCTAACACTGAATAAAATTTACCAATCGGACCAATCGGTCCTGAGATTATTGCGTTCAAGCAAACAGACAAGCAAACCCTTCAACTTTATATATTGTGTATAGAATCTACAAAATATTAGTTTTATCCCATACAGACACATAGATATAAGAGTGTCATATATGCACTGATTTTCACTTAACACCTCTCAATATTGACAAACACGTCAACAGATGATATTTAACGCACAAAATAACCACAATAGTTCTGTAGTAGTAAGTAGATGACAAATAGATTCAGTAAAAACGTTATCACAACCCAGCCAAGTTTAACGGTACAATAAACAGAGAGTAAAGCGGGCTTTGAACCTGCAACGACTATTATTGTGTCGTATTTACTCGCCTAGTTTGGAGCATTCATTAACTAGATAAGAGTTTGTGGTTTCGGTGAATTATGTGCACTTGTGTATTTATATATATTTTAAAGTTAACGTGCATAATCTGCTTAGGATAATAAAGCATTGCGTCCTATTTAATTATTCCTGTAATACCTTATTACACGAGTGATTTGAAGTCTGCACCAATTCGTTTTTCTTAAAACTTAAATGTATGTAATGTTAAACTAGCACTGCTTTAGGCTTTAAGGTGAAGGAAAACACGTCTAATTTTTTAGATGGCAATGGACTCAAAATTTTCTATCCTAATTGTATCTAATCATTATTCATGAAAGTGGGTATTATAACACCCATACCTGCCTCATTTTGAAATAAGTTGTTGTAGTAGTAGTGCCTCTCTGGGAAGTAAATATCCTTTCCATTTTATGAACTAGCTTTCTTTTCGTTAATAGATCCACTTGCTTTTGCAAGCCATTACATTGGGAGTATCAGCTCTCTAGACTACATTGCCGAATAGTACCGTAGACCTAACCTCATCTAAAATAAATCAGTCAGAGGTCCTATCCATATACTGTTGGAATCGCCACTGGATCTAACTAAAGATTAGTTGATAGACTTTTAGATCCTTTATTCTGACAGACTGAGTTTCATGCAGTTATACTCAGAACGCTACTTTCCAAATTCGTGGGCATTTACTCCAACTGAGTAAATCACAACAACATAACCTGTATTTATTCAATTTTGTGTAATAAATACTTTGGCATCGCACAGGTATCTTGTGAACGTTCAGTTGTCTGCGGTTAGACCAGTAAATTCAGCTGCATAGCAGTAGACTATAAATTGTCAACAAATCCTCTATAAGACGACGCTTGTTCGAGTCGGGGCGAAATATAATTTACTGCCATCAACGTTAATTAATTTGATCGTCGGTGCACTGCGGTTTCGTGAACCATCTTGTTTGAATTTAAATACTAGTTTCACGGAGACATGAAATTGAATTATGCTTTCATAGTTATTCTGTGACATTTTTATAGCTATTACTCCTTGTATAATACCAAATGCTTGTATATTTTACAAAGAAATAGGAAAAATGCATTAGAATTTTACTTATACATTCTCAGTATTATATTACTTACGTTATACCCAAATTAAACTAATTAAAGTAACTCAAAAATATTATAACGTATTACTCGTATAGGGATAGTATGTAAATTAGTATAAGGGAAAACAATATATTCTGGACCAACATTATAAATAACGGGCAAAGAATGTTACCCTAAGGGACTCCTTTTACAATTACTTTACATTTGTTTCAGAGTACCAACAGCAACTGTCCAGATATGTATCGCAACATGCATTATGCAGGTATTTACTACACTTTCTTTAATAAACTTTAGATATTAAAACTTTAAATCATAATGTTAGGGAACGCGTAGTATTAAACATAGTCTAAAGCCATACCAAAAACTGGAAATCCTATGAGGTATACTATCAATCAGCAAAAAGCAAATGTTTTGATAACCTCATCTTCAAATGTAATAAATATTTTGATCCTTGCATGTCACATAGAATGCATTTCGGCATGATTTCTTTGAATGGTATTTGTTTTTCACTTATTGTTCTATTAGTTCTTATTATTGACTTAACATGTACTTATTTAAATATAATTTTAATAAGAGCGGTGGTGGCGCCGTATTGACGCAAGTTCGAATCCCAACGGCTTGCACCAATGAGTTTTTCTAAAAACTGCAGTGATTTCCTACCACAAGTATTACGATGAAGGAAAACATCGTGAGGAAACCTGCATATGTCTGAGAAGTAATTCAAGGACGTTAATATAGTGCGTGAGAAGGCAATGGACTCACCATCTATCACGTTGGCATTTTATCATCGTAGAAAAGTGGGTGTTTTTACTACAACACCTCTGCTAATCCCTTCGGAGACCCTGGGATGGCGTGTGCATAATTATTAATATTTTATTTTATTTTAATTTGTATATTTTCAGCACGATACACTCGTAAATCACGTGCCAAAAAAAGTGTTGCATGCAAAAGAAGGCATCTATTGCCAAAAAAGTGTCACAAGAAATCTGTGTAGTTGGCATGTTTTTGCACGAATATCAGTATCTATACGACACTATTTGGTGAGTTTTGCCAATACTCCTTGTTTATAATTATGTGCTGGCAATAATACCTCCTTGGTTGGGGCTGCTTATAACATGTTCAATCAGCTCACTGCACTGATAATGTTCAGGGGACCTACCGATATCGGTTTAAGCAGAGCGTATTAAAAACTGGTACCGTAAAATTAAACGTCAAAGTCAAAGTCAAAAATATCTTTATTCGACTTTTTAGAAAGCACGTTCAAATCGTCAGAATGACACAATTTACAAGATTTTACATGCTACCGCCGTCAAAGCTAAGAAGCTAATGCGCGCTACTTAAGCGATCATAGTTGGCCCCCAGTAGTCTGTTTTGTTTAGCACTTAACCAAATAATGCTTATAAATTATTGCCATAATGTTACAGTTTTATATGGGCTTTGCTTAGTTTTTGTTTTTAATTATTATTTGCAAGTTATGATAGTTTTAAGACTTTATAAAAGGCTATTTACAGAAGTGCTTCGTAACAATGTCTGGTTATAGCGGTATTATTTTGATGTAGTTTCTAGTGCAAATGCCCATAATTATTTGTGGAGTTATCTCTAGAATCAACCGTAGAAATATAGTATATTATAAGTAAGTATATTATATACCAGTATATAATAATCTTTAGTAGCTAGTACAAAAGTTGTTTAATGTGAGTAAGTCTTACGCCTCTTGTACTAACTATATTGGTTCCCGACGCTTCTGCGCTTTAACTAAATTCATGTATGCGAAATTCAATCGTATGTGATATCTGATAATGTTTAATTTCTCTCCACAGCAACCCAATGGCCACGAGAACACAGCATGCGGTATAGGAGTGTTGATGACTTAGCTTTAGGGTCAAATTGAATCATTTAATAATTACTTTATATTAAAACTATAATAGAAATCAATTATATAATAGACGCATTATGTTAAATGCATAAAAACAGCAAGAATATAATATAGCTTCGTAATATAATAATCTGGCAAAGACAAATTATATGAGTATAGTGGGTATAACGCTTGTCCTTATATACTCGTAGATAACTGTAATTTTATGTAACTGTGTAATCCAAGATGTATATATATATAAACAAAAAGTAGCCTTAATATTACATCCATTAGAATCATAATTTTGTTTATAAATAGATACAAAAATATAATTGTTGAAAAATACGAATATAATATTATAGTAACGTCAGGTAAAAAATACATTTCTGTCAAATTAAATGTATTTATTGTAAATAAGATCGCTGGACTAGAAATAGTTATGTAGGTCAATTAATACGCAAAGATAGCTGATGTAACTACACAATAGAAATAAAATTTTGTAAATAAAAGCTTTACAATACAACTTTTTGAAGATAACCGTTTCGCATCTCTATCTAAGTAATCCTTGACAATATTTAGTAAATATTTAATTTATCTTTTAATCTATCTGAAGTTTATTATTTTAGCAAAACATTTATCAAATACTCAAATAAGTATTTTGAGTAATGTGTTTTTTATAATTAATTCACTTTTTTTTATATCGTCAATTGACTAGACAATATATTTTCAAAACTGATAAAAATGTTCGAGAGTAATATAATAAAAATTATATTAAAAATTAGCTTTAGTAGTTAGGTGTAATCATTTAGGTATACTGTTTATAATGCTGCATTTAACGTTTAAAAAGAGTATCATAATTCGTCCACACTATAATGGTGTATTTACTGCGAAAAAATAAGCCTAAAACTATATTATGATATAACTTGTAACCTGTCAATTTCTTGATAAATAAGCGCGGATTCTTATTAGTAAGTGTCTAGTTAATTAGTGAATATTGAAAGGTGAGTCCGAACTATACATACGCCTTTCTTCAATAATATCAGTCAGGTATAATATTCGCATACAAAGTTATACACGTGCTGTGCAATAGAATTGTAGTTATAAATAAATATGGTATGAAATAATGTTTTTTTTTTATCAATGTAAATTACTAAAAGCTTCAAATGTACCTTAGAAAAGAATAAGTATAAATACTTATATTATAGATACTAAATACTTGCATTATACGTTCAATATAATATAGATTATACCATAGAAATATACTGAAATGCTATTTATATCAAAACTCCGGGAATGTAAAAATTCGAAGCTTCGAATTGTTGAGATTAGTAGAATTATTATAAGACGTACCTACATATAGAATGCTATTCGTATTTAGAAGATTACAGGGTGGAACGGGAAATCTCAGTCTTAAATGCAGATAAATATATTCCTCTTATACGTGTAATATCACCAGTTTTGACTGGCCTTGAATACGCAGTAGTAATTCTTTGGGTCTTGTATGCCACAAACAAATACATGCGAAGTCATACTATTTGCGGTGACGACGCCAGGGGCTCTACCTTGACCTCTTATTGCCATGATAGTTTAACTCTTATTATGAGACCACCTGTCTCATATATGACATGTATACATCTGTCACTGTCACATAGTTGAACTATGATGGCAATAAGAGCTTATGGTATACTCTGTATACATTATAATATATACAAATATTTGAGAATATCATAATAACACAAACCAACAACAAAATAAAAATAAAAAACCTAAGATAAATTGCGTTGCAGTCACACCACACACATTGACATCAATCAAATTAATTGTATTTACTTTTTTTTGATTGATAGATAAAGAATACAAGAATAATAATTATTTGTTAGCTAATATACTAATATACATAAATAAAAATCAGACTATGTTTTTTGTTGTTTTGTTTTTATTTCAGTATAAAAATGCATTCATATATCTGAGACATCCCGTTTCGGTCTGTATTCAATATATTTTATCGCGGAAATCGTCTTCACTGTAATGTACCAGAGGAATTACTTGACTTAGTACATAGATGCCTGTGTTGTATCCCTAGATTACAATAATAAAGTGTTTATCAGAATGTCATGGTTTTTATTACCCGAAACATAATATGCGAGTAATATATACGATACAGATATATAAAATTGAAGTCTGTTTGTTATTCCAATCCAGTTTTCACAAAATGCATACGAAGGTCGTATTTAGTGAAATAGCAATTAGTAAAAAGCTGTTAATTTTAACTATACGGTATACTCGTACTTACTTTAAAAAAGTCGATTTATAATAATGTTCTCTGTCTGTCTGTTTGTTCCGGCTAATCACAGAAATAGCTAGACTGATTTAAATGCTGCCTTTCTCTGGCAGTTAGCTGATGGCAAAAGGCGTAACTTTTATTTAAAAAAAATGTCTACCCGGGTAAAACAGTGGGACACAGCTAGTTATCTAATATATAAAAAAAATGCGAATTTATATAAGAGCACTCGAAACTCATGCACCAATTTGTCTTATTTGAATTACTCAGGACAAGATTTGTAGAACAAAAATGTTTGAACAAGAAAATAAATATATAATTGCAAGTGGCACTGAAACATACAAAATTATAGTTCTTTCTATAATTAAGAAACTATAGTAATCAGTAACGTAATTAAATACGCTATATATTTGAGTCCGCTTTATTTTTGTATTTGGCTAATTACTAATTTATTTACAATTGAATCGAAAACACCAAATCTTTTCTCCCAGACATATTGTGTCAATTCGAAAAATTAAATGAGTAATAAAACAATTTAACATAAAGAGGTTCTACCGCTACAAAACTAATCAACCGTTAAATAAAGAAACTTTTGAACCAAAAAACAATATACTCCTTTCTTTGGCAGTAAAAAAAAACTCGCTTTATGACATACCAAAAGTGCGAAAGCGTACGTGCCCAAATAAATGGCTCCTGATAAGTCTACTACTTACATACTTAACATTAGCACCAAGACAACTTATTACCCAAGTTATCAAGAAGTGCGGAGTAGATTAGTAATAAAACATTCACAAGGGGAAACATTACCGCAGCGTATGTTGCGACGCCGGATGTGTCCGGGCGGCCATGTTGTCTGCGACCCCCGTTTCCTCCGGAACCACGGCTGCTACGACGTAGTTGGCTCTACGCCGTAGCTGGCTCTACGACGTAGCGATGCATCGTTCATTTCTTGTATTTTGCAAATGTTTGCGTTACGTCATTTTATGTAAAAATATTTGCTGTATAAATACAATTGCAGCCATAATACTAAAGAATTATCATATTCCTATACCCCAAGTATAGTAATATGTATGTAAGATATATAAGATAATGATTGCACTAGTGAATCGTTGACATTGAACATTTGAATTCCAAATATAAAGGAACCACATATTTAGCACACTTTAAAGAATGGTAGGGCATAACGGGATTTCGCTTAAGATGTTATATTGTATAATGGTATCTTATCAACTGAATCAACAATATAGCGTATGTGACTTAGTGGTGGCGTCCATTTGAATCCTGTACAAATATGTTTGTTACCATTTGAATATATATTTGAACTAGCTGTGCCCCGCGGTTTCACCCGCGTAGATTTAGTTTCATCCTTATGGTCGCGGACACCTAATATTTTTCTTCAATAAAAGGAAGCCTATGTCCTTTCTCAGGGTCTAAAGATTGTCTGTGCCAAATTTCATCAAAATCGGTTGAGAGGTTTAAGCGGGAAAGCGTAACAGACAGACAGAGTTACTTTCGCATTTATAATATTAGTAGGGATTCTTCCTATTTAAGTCACTATCTCTCACTGTGTTGGGACTGGTTTTAACAACCGAGCTTAGGTTGGTTTTGTTGACGTTTTTACAAAAAAAATAACCTATCTTAGTCGATTTATCGCCCTTGAAACCCCTGCATACAAAATTTCATGATAGCTGTTTTCGAGATTCAGATTATATATAGATAAATATTTATAGGTATTGAAAGTTAAAAATTTAAAGGAAAATAATCACTTCAAAAAGCTTTTCTCAAACCATAACTCACATTACAGTCAGTATAATAAAATAAACTTTTCAATTCACTCTCGCAACAACAGCAGGGTGAGCTCTTCCGTCCCCAACTGTACCAAAAGAGTCAACCGGCTATTTTCCCATTTAGTCTATTTGAAAAGTTATTAATGTCCAGTGTACTAACTTCGCGGCCGGAAGTGGCCGGGGGCCATATTGTTTGCTGCGAACTTCCGGCGCAGCCGTCCACTGCAACTTGACTGCATATCAACTACTTAACATGGTTTTGAAGACGTGTTTTCTAACTATAGTGCTACTAAGCATCACGATATATGTCATTTTCGTTGAGTGGAAATTTGATTTAAATCTTCGAGGATTGTGATTGCAAAATTAGCATTCATTTAGATTTGGATCTCATTCATAATAGTTATACAAGTAAAAATATACTAACACGTGATTTCTTTGACAACTTGCCTCAGTGACGACTCATATAACTTAACTGCCAACTTAATTCTACCTTTATTTATTTATTTATTTAAACCATATTAGAACGGCTATAACCCACTTACACTAATAGGTACGAACTTTTACTCAGTCTTCTCGCAGTACTCCAAGCATACTGACATGATATACTTCCATTAATCCGCAATTTATTTGTATATTATGTATATTATTTCACTGCATTGGCATGTCCTGTTTCAAATAAACAGATTAATTATAAACTGTTTCAAATATACAGATTAATTATAAACTGTTTCAAATAAACGGATTAATTATAAACTGTTTCAAATAAACGGATTAATTATAAGTGCAAACTTGTTTAACTACATGTGGATGCTTGTAATTAGAAACTTAAGATATTATTTTGTTACCTTCTTTTAAGTTACTTTTTAAACCTTTCAGCATTCCTCAAAGAAATAAATCAATAAATAATCCCTTTGCACAATACTGCTGGCAAATTTCTGTAAACAAACGAATCTTTTTATTAAAAATTACAAGCTATCCGTAACGTCGTTTTGTCTGACATCTCCCTCGAGTAGCAAGTGGTAGAGTCACCAAAAACATGAACATCAGTTTTTTTAATTAACTTTCTGCTATTTTTAACATAAAAATTATACTATTTAAATGCCCGATTAATTCAGGACGAAAAAGAGAACATTTTTGATATCATTATAACTGTAACACTAATTAAAAAAAAAATAGAAACTACTTCATTATCTGTTTCAAAACGAAATACAATTGTACGCGAGTATATCTATACTCACGGATATCAGAATAATCTACAGAATTTTTTTTGTAGTCTTTACACTACTCAGAACCAGGGAGACAACGACATTATCGACTATATTGATAGCGTAATGCATCGTGCACACTCATTACTCGCGAACAATTCACTTACTCCCCAGCAATGTACCAAGGTAAAACAATAACTTCATTACTTATATTGGTGACTAGCTTTGGCCCGTGACGTCATCGTCCACGAGGTATTTTCTATGAAAACGTCTGTACTGTAATGTAAAGTATATCAAGAGTTTGCCACTGTTTTCGTTATCTTTGCGCTTGTATCCTTAATGTTTGGGGTGATCAGGGGGGGAGGGTCCACAATGCGGACATTTATTTATTTATTTATATATTTTTAGAGAAACAAACAGTATTATAAGACTTAACATAGTAGTACATAAAAATTATACATGAACCAGTGAAGTTTCTACTGATAAATGAAACATATTCAGAGGACGCTTGCAATAAAGATACATTTCTGTGACTGCAATCACATCTGTTGACAATGTGATGTTAATTATGTATATGTAAAACTAAGTTTATATAATATCTACATCTAAAGCCAACAAAGAGTCTCTAATCCCTTTTTTAAAGTTACTTATAGAAGCATTGAGGACATCAATATTTTGGAAATGTTTGTTGTACATTGAACACGAGCGGAACACAAATACATTCTTATTGTAATTAGTATTGACCTTAGGAATATTATAAAAGGATTGAAGACGGGAACCTGGCCGTGGACATCTCAGATACACATTACTTAATAAGTATGGAGAATCAATAATATTATTAATTACCTTATACAGGAATAACTGATCCCTCTCCATTCGACGTTTCGATAATGGAGTGATAATTTTAGACAACTCTTTTGGGTTACTAAATCTATAGTGCAAATGCTTAATAAATTTATTTTGTAATCTTTCAAGGACGTCATTGTACTTTCTATAATGTGGATTCCAAATGGTAGAGGCATATTCGAAATACGAGCGGACAAAATAATTGAATAGGATTATTAATGTTGAATAGCTTTTAAAGTCCTTGCCTACCCTAAGGATAAAACCCAGCATACGATAAGCTTTGGACAAGATATGATCAATGTGGACAGCGAACGAACATGCTGAGGCAGGTGTGTTTGTGTGTGCCTGACGGGTATGTGTGGGCGCGCCGACGGTCGGGGCTAATGGTGGTGCCGCGGTGGACCAACTTGCTTTGCGAGGCGCCACTGACGTGAGCACTCCGCTCCCTCAATGTCATAGCTGAGCACATCGACCTATTCGTTTGTGCTCTGAGTGAATTCACAAAATGTGCTCTCTTTGTTTTTTGTTATAAATAAGTTAGGTTCTACTAATATTGTACATATAATCTACACTATTGTATTGGGTAAGCCTGTAAAGATATAGCTGTAATAAATAAATCTATATTCGCTAGCGTTACCGCCGAATTTTTGTATACTTGTAAATAGTAGTTCTTTATTTAGTTCTTTTTCTATGTATGAAAAATACATTTTCTTTCTTTCTTTACGTCACTAAGAACACACGTGAAGAACTAAAATATCTCATACAAATATTGTATGTGATACGTAAATGACATATACCTTATTTATTAGTAGCTGTAGCCCGCAGTTTCACCCGCGTTGAGTTAATTTAATTGGTGTCCCGCCGAACCCATATGTGTTTTCTAATAAAATAACCTAAGTCACTCCCTGGAACATCAACTATATGCAAGTGAAAGTCTTGTTAAACGTTTTCGCGTGATGCCGTGACCGATGAAAATTGGGATTCATTTTTATATATATAGATTAAGTGCCGACCATCATGACTAATAACTTGTCAACTCACGGCAAAATAAAGTCTTTCTTTTATTTATTTAATGGCGACGAGCTTGATTACAGCTATTTCGCCAATATCAAGTGATTGTAGGGAAAAAAAATGTAATCGAAACATGATTCGATTCCTGCATATTCGCAAACAAAGTCAACTTTTGACAATCAAATTGTCAATCGTCAATCCCTACTTTAATATTATAAATGCGCAAGTAACTCTGTCTGTCTGTTACGCTTTCCCACTTAAACCTCTCAACCGATTTTGATGAAATTTGTCACAGACAATCTTTAGACCCTGAGAAAGGACATAGACCTGTTATTTATTAAAAATATTAGGTTTCTGCGACCATAAGGATGAAACAAAATCTACGCGGATGAAACCGCGGGGCACAGCTAGTAATAGAATAGAAAAAAAAAAGAAAATAACGTAATTCAGACTTACTCAGTGAAAATAATGTATGTTTTTAGCTTTACGTGGAGATATCCACGTAAAGCTAAAAACGTTGATAGGTAAAGTAATTAATGACTCAAGTGTACTAATAAATAAAGGCCCCTACACACTAGATCTTAGAACTCGTCGCATCGCCTCGCCACAGATGCCGCTAATTAGGTGTTAAATCACTAAAACGACTCAACCTCTAGAGGGTAAGGCTCTGTTTGTCGTGATTTACACATGGGATACTAAAATACCCTATTACAGGCTTATGTTGCTTAGGAAATTTTTTTTTCTTTCATTTGGCCAACAATAATCGGTGGTCGCGACTTTGTCTGCATTCAAATTTTAAAACGTTTAAAGGTAGGTACAACATAATTATTATTTTATATTCCCAGTGGGCAAAAGTCTCTTCCTTATTTTCATCCCTTGCGCTTACTTAGGCCGGTTTTTCAGGAAGCTTTGAGTACGTCCTGCCATTTTTTTCTCGTCTGCGCGGCGCATTCGGAGGGGCCCATAATGTGGTTTGTATCCGATTTTGTATAATGTACAACAATTTTATGAGCTGGCAAGTAAGTATGTTGATAGCTTTAAACATTTATATTGAAACGTCGTTATCAATGGACTTTCAATCAGATGCAAAAATCTTCGCGTTCTTCTAAAACTTAATTCGAAACTCATGACATGACTTAGGTTTAAGTAATGTTCCTTGTATATATAATTAAGTTTTTATTCAATAATAACAAGACATATTAATGTGATGATACCCGCTTCTCTTGTACGCTAAAGCCACACCCTTACTACATTGACTCCGGTTGTCGGCCACGAAAAGAAATTGAAACTGTGACAATCCAGTTTGTGACTACCCTTTTGCTTTCAACGCGATCGCGATTTGATTGAGTTCATCCGCACTTTTTTTGCTGACAGTACTCCCTCTGGACTGACGTGATCAAAGAGCTTGGGACCTTGCTTGACTTTAAAGAAATGTGATAAAATTGATCAAATTTTGTGA
The DNA here is from genome assembly GCA_964035505.1 of Watsonalla cultraria. Taxonomy (NCBI): domain Eukaryota; kingdom Metazoa; phylum Arthropoda; class Insecta; order Lepidoptera; family Drepanidae; genus Watsonalla; species Watsonalla cultraria. The sequence goes on along the minus strand of OZ037732.1, from coordinate 3,579,710 downwards.
CTGCTATTATTTTTAAATAACTGACTATTTCAAGCTTAATAAACATGCCTTAAGATTATCTATCTATATTTATAAAAATTAATCCCCATTTCCCTTGGTCACGACATCACGGGGGAATGGCTGGAGCGATTTCGATAAAAAAAAATTGTATTCGTTATTGTCAGGAGATGGTTCCTATGAAAGAAAAAACTAAGAAAATTGCGTGGAAAATTTAAAAATTTAAGAAAACATTACCACCATATAAAATTATTTCTTTCTTCTTAAATCTAAGCTTAGCGCTTTGGACAATAAAAACTTTTTGATGTAATTTTATGACATTTGACATAGAATTGACAGAATACGTGCTGCATTCTCATAATTAAGACAGGGCAACGTCTGTCGGGTCAGCTAGTATAATTATAATATTCAGTGCAAAAGTACTGCTGTGCCCTTTTGGTGATGGCTAGACGTCATTTTAATCTGGTATTAGCATTATCCTGGACAAAGTATATTTTATTAATAAGGCGGTTAGTGTCTGTTTGTTGAGTTATTAAATCAGTTATATTTTTGAAAGTTATCTAAAACAATCTGTTATATTAAATCTGTAGTATTAAATCCAATTAGTGCCAGTGTATTGAAAAAGCAAAAATATTTTAGTTATAAATAACACGCACTTATAATATAGTCACAAAACAGAAAAGGCTGCAGAACAATACCATTCCAGATTTACCAACAAATTGACTACCCCTGCCCTTTAAAAAGCTTTAATCTTTGAAAGATCTTGTACGTTGTAAACATGATCTCCATGGTACAAAGGTAAGGAAAACAATTAGAGTCGGCATTGAGATCCGCTATTAAGTACAGAACAGCCGTATCTGACCTGTAATGGCGCACTTCAAACAGTGGGACTCAAAGAAATCATTATTCCGCGAGCTTCCTTGAGCGACCACTTGGAAACACAGGGATTGTAAGCAATAACATCGATACTATTTGTATTAATCATCGATGTCGATAATTATATGAAACTAAAAAATTAAGTGGTTCTAGTACAACAAATTGTAAAGTGTCTAATTCAACTGTCGATACATTAATCAAATATTTGTTGCAAACAAATTGTCTTGGAAATAATGTTCAATTCACATTAATACTAACCATCTTCGGTTTAGAGTAGTATTTCAACCCACATCCTTATGTATGGGGAGCTCGTGGCACAGTTGCTATTGCACATATCATTCGATCAGCGAAGTTAAGTAACTATACGCCTAGCCAGTAGTTGGATGGGTGACCGCCCGAGTTCCCTCCGTGCCTCGGAGAGCACGTTAAGCCGTCGGTCCCGGTTGCCAATTTATCATCTTTGGCAATCGTTACAGGTCAGTCAGAGGCCTTAGAAAGTCTAACAACTGGTTTAACCCAGATTGCCGATTTTCCTCGAAAAAGGGATTACGAAGGTCAGATGGCAGTCGCTTCGTATAAAAATCAGGTGATCAGCCACATCGCGTTGAATCAAGTGTCGACCCCAAATACATGGGATAAGGCCAGGGAAATGATGATGACCCTTATGTATGGCGTGAATATTAAAATAAATTTATTTAAATCTAAAACTATACTTTAAGTACGCTGAATATCATTACGCGCACAAATCCTACAAGAGGCGCGAAACGACGGTGGATTAATAAAATACGGAATTTAAAACATCGATAAAAGGATAGTACATCACTAGCACAGGTACGAGCACGGTCGTGGGGTAACGAAGCTAATCTGTACTCAAGTGTCGACAATTTGAGGCGCAACAACAGAAATAAGGGCTTAACGGCGCTGTGCTAACTTAATACACCGTTTATAAATACGCTGTCATTTCTGTAATGAACTGCTTTTATTTCAAATTCAGGGAATGTCGAAATTAAGAGAGAGGGCGAAAATATCCACTAGATGTTCAAATTATGAAGATTAAATAGTTAAATAGATTAAAGATATTTTTGTGGCTTATTCCGGGACATTTAGGGGCAGTATTAGGACGGTGTCCATTATTGTAGTTTTATTTTAATTGATTATTTTTTGATTACACGAAAACTTAACTATACTGACGTATGTATTTAAAGCGCATCTACAAAATATTCTCGAAATTAAATCGAGCCTGGGTGGCAATTATGTTCGTTTAAGCAGCGCGTTTTATTTATTTATTATTTATTTTATTTAATGGAACCAAAATTAATGTTCTCTCAGAAGTACGCTCTGTCCCACATGTAGGCTCCCTGTAGGCCCCCTGTATAGTCCTAATTTAACGCCTGCGTCACATACTTAAAAAAATCTCAAAAGCACCACAATATTACGTCTTTTACGAGGTAGGAAGAGAGAAGAGAGTGACTTTCCCTTCTAACGGAAAATCCTCTTCATGGCTGCTCTACGTCGGCACATTAACAGGAAGCAGGAACACTGGTAAATCACTTTCGAAGCGAGCGCAAGGCAACACGCAGTAATATTAAATATTTAGGGAATGTATTCTTTAGCCATAAATTGTGCGTCGAATACAGAAACGAGTTTTTCATACGGCAGTAGGTTAAACTGGCTAGGTACTTTATTATGCGAAATTAAACGCATAAATTACAAACGAAACGTTATACGTCCCGCAAAACTTTAGTCAACACTCGTACATTCAGTTGTTTGGAGATTGTGAGCAATATTAAATAGTGTATTACTATTATGATTGTTAACATGGCCACTGGGATCTTTGAACAAATAAAAAATAACTCTGTATTGGTTAGTAAGCTCACAGCATCATAAAAGTCTAATTAGACTTGGTGGTATATTCAAACTGCCCTTTCATTGACACCGCTCTAGACCAAATTACAGCACCGCAAGTAACAACGGAACCAACATATCTTCGCAAAGATCTCTAATTTAAGGCACGCAAACCACAACATGCATTCTTCAGAGAAACATCTCAAATTTGTAAGCCTTCTGCTTCCAAACAACAAACATTGTACGTGATTGTACCTGACGCATTTGTATCACCACTTGCCATGGACACGTTCATTTAAATTGTTATGCATCATCTAACGTATAAGAGAAAGATGTACACTTACCACGTCAAGGAAATGGTGTACGTAGCCACCTGCAGGAAGACGGTAGCTAGACTTATTGTCTATTGCATTCTACTGTTCATAGCCATTGTATTATCATCAATTCCACACTTAATCGGGAGCAAAATACGCTCGTACAAGCACGTGCGATTACCTCCAGATCTAAAGTATATCCTCTTTTGGTCGCGGGATATTGATAATAAAAACTATTACCTGAGCAACGATGGAACTTACATATCTGGTCAGAGTCTCTTCATCAAGCAAAACTGTGAACACATCAACTGCTACATTACTTATAACAGAAGTTTGCTGGCGAGTGATGAATACTTTGACGCTGTGGTTTTCGATGTTGATGACGTAAGCAGAATGGATGCAAGTGCAGTTAACTTAACAAGGCATCCGCATCAGATGTACGTCTTTAAATCCTTCACGTCAGCTGAGAAGCATCCCGTTTGCGATCCGTCGTTCGACGCATTCTTCAATTGGACTTGGACTTACAAACTGCACTCTGACATTCCGGAAACATTTTTTCACATTTACAGCGTGAACAATAAACTGGTTGGTCCCAAAAAGAATATGGAATGGATTCAAGACATGAAACGCACCCATAATTACAAAGATATTATCAGTGGTAAGGATAAAGCCATCGCTTGGATCATTACAAAATGTAAGTTGAAGAATAGTCATCAAGTATTTGTGAAGGAGTTACAGGAAGAATTGAAAGGTTATAACTACACGGTGGATACATTAGGGCCTTGTGGTGAACAGAAGTGCCAAAAAGGCCGCGTTTACAAGTGTTACGAGATGGTGGAACGTCATTATCACTTTATACTGGTTCTAGAAGATTCGTTAACCGAAGATTATGTGACGGAGAAGATGGTGAATGCCATGGGGCATATTTCTATACCTATTGTTCTTGGGGGAGCAGATTATAAGAAGTAAGTAATTCAAGATATTCAAATATAAAATATGCATCGTCACCGTTCTAAAAGATTCCCAAATGCCGGCGTTTAGGTAGTGGTGTAACACCATCAATATTTGCAACAAATATGAGTAATATTTAAGTGCTAGCATGAATGGTGAGTCTATCACCGCATTCATTTATACAAGACTTCACATGAGTCAAAGAGTTCTTCTCTCACGTTTCAAGCTTAAGGACTTCTCTCAATCCTTCATATTAAAGTACCATGGACAGTAAAAACTAAAGTGAAATGCCGTTAGCATAGCAATACCTCTAGTGCCTCACTTTTACATGTTTTTACGATTGTGTATTTTTCTTATTTTGCATGGGAAAGTAATGCTGCCCCTAGCAGCGAGTGTGAGAAGTTTACGTTTACATGCAACGAGGAAAATTCGCAATCAATTAAGTGAACGTTAAAAACTTATAATACGGCTCTTCTCACGCTCTCATTGTGTTTCGTAATCAGAGGGCCTAGTGCGAGTTTTCTTAAAATTGCCGTCACAAGTCACCGCGTCGACGTAAACGCAGATATGTATGGGCTCACGATAGTATCATCTTTAGGCCGACAGAGGCGCTGCTTCGATCCCATAGAAATCTGCGTTAAATTTACCTGGTGACTTGTGACGGCGGCAGTAAAAAACTCGCACTAGGCACTCTGATTAGTTTTCATAATTAACGTTATTTACAGCTTCCTACCACCTGGCTCCTATATCAACGCCCAGTTCTTCGACATCAAGAAGTTGGGTGCTCTTATTGATTACCTAATGAAGAACCCTCACATTTACCAGTACTTCTTCGACTGGAAGAACCACTACTACTACACTTTGAAACCAAGGGCTTACATCTGTAATCTATGCAATAAGTTGAACCAACGCCGTGATTCTGAAAAGAAAACCTACAGAAGATTTAGGGAGTGGTGGAATCCTGGCTTCAAGGATGCGTGTCAGAGGATGCAACTTCTAGAGATGTTTACTGATTGAAATAGAAGAGATTACTAATGATTTTTTAATGTTAAATAAATAATTAGATTTGGTCTAATCATTACAACATCTAGGAATAACTCTTTTTTTCCTTAAGTTTGAAAATATTGAAAGAGAAAGAAAGAAAAGATAGAAAGTGCATTCTTCTTATGTTACTGGTTTTCCAATTCATTGCCTACCAATACCATCATATCTCCGACATTGAAGAGGTTGCGGCCTCCGTCCGTTGAGTAAAGGTTATTTATTTAATGGCACGTTGATTATTTTTTCTTAAAGTTCAGGTTAAAGTAGAAAAGAGACACAGTATTGATATCATTTAATACTTAATAAGGATTACTTTTGAATGAAAAGAGATATGCAAATTCCATTGGTGTACGAATAAATCATACCGATGTCTGTATTCTGTGATATCTTCAATTTTGCATTAAAAGGGCAGCCGATCGCTCCCTCGGGAGCATCTGTGATCGACGTCCCGTCTCAGATTTATTATTAAATATCTATCCGTTTTGCCTCTGACAATGTGACGATAGCTATCCGTCTTCTTTGCGATTCAATGTTGTTCCTTTATACATCTTATATCTGTTTCTATTGCGATTGTTATTCAAATCAATCTGAGTGCGGTAAATGGGAAATGGAATTTTTAGATAAACATTTTCTTTCGATTTAAATGTTTGTTGTGATAAATAATAAAAAGGCGTCCACATTTTTTGGTAAAGCTTTTGATTTATTTAGTCTAGACTAGCAGAATTTGAAATTATATTCTCTGAGCAACCTGCTACGGCTAATACTGTGTAGCTTAAGTAGGAATTGAGACTTTAACCTCACATTCACCGAAGACGCTTTTAAGTACCTACGAGAGTGATACATAGACTTGATTTCACATACTTTGGATTCTGTTAATGTTGATATATATATATATTATATGAGTAGCAAATAAGCGTACAGCAAGTTTGATGTTGAATCGCTTCTGCAATTTATAAATGCATGCAGCACCCAAATACTATTCAAAGCGTCAAAATTACACGATTGCTGGATAACAAATGTTTCCACCCGATTCAAAATTTACTAAGAAGACCCTTGCAAGAAACTCGACAATAACTCTTTGAAAAATATTAATTCATAATTGAACAAAGGGTTCCAATATAATTAGCACAATCCATCCGTTCTCCCTCCCCCTTATAAAGCAGTGCGCCCTTTTCTGATATACGCAATGTTTTTTTAATGTAAGCAAACCTTAACTCATCTGACATTACGGTAGGCACGGTAAGTCACTGAATCAGAGGTGTGACCACAAGGGTTGCAGAGGTCGTGGGTTCGAGTCACGCCGCTTGTTCGTATTTTTCCTAACGATTTTTAAGCAAATCACATGGTATTCACAGTACTGTGCAAAAACAGCAATTACACACATGTAAACAATACTAGTGTCCAAACAAATAAACACTGAACTGGGCTCATCCATTACTGTCTGCAAGCGAACAAATATCAGAAATGGCAGCTCCACAGGATTTTCAAACAATATAATCTATAGATGTGTGTCCGATTGGTCGCTAGGGACCATCCGTTATTTAATACTGTCAACACTTTGCCGACAATGAACGGCGGATTTTAACCAAGTTTAGAGAATATGTAATATTATTTTGTCAGAAAAGATGAAAGAACATACTTAAATGAATATGTAAAACTTTTAAATTAATTAATTTAATATGACTAATTTTATTTCAAAGAAAAATCATAAACCTGATCGGTTTCCCTCGGATATCTTGTCAAGAATGCAATGTTTCTCTGAAAGAGAAATACGCCAGCCTAATTTTCACTTCTACCAGATGACAACATGACTTAATTGAAAATATGATGAGCATCCGGGCCCCAGGCACAATATAAATATAAGGTATTTTTTTCTAAAAACTTTTGTATCATCGAGACTTAAAGTTTTAATATATCTTACTCCCTTAATTTACTGTCAAAGTAATGAAGTTTAAAAAAATGACTGCGATCGGCCACTACGTAACACCCTATACTGACGTTACGCCTGGGACGGTTATCATCTCGTAGATGTACGTGACTGTGTGTCATTTCAAACAATTTGTCCAAGATTCCGTATTGCTTGTGGTAAACTTGTTTATACTGTTGCCTAAGGTTTTGATTCAGTACAATCTCTTAATCTCTTAATTATTCGTTTAGTTCTTTATTATATTTGCTTTCACTGAATCGTGGTCACATTTTAATCGAAATTTCTGTTAAAACACTGTAAATTACTGCTAAGCTTCGTTTGGCAATCTAAACCAAAATACAGGCCTCAGATGCGTACACGAAAACGAACATTGCTTGGTTAATAGGAAACTCTAACTATGCATAATATCCCCTACTATTGTCCTTTCCACCTTCTGACCACTTTTCTGGTCTGTTTTTGTGATTCACCTGAAAATTACGATTGTAAATAGGCTATATTGCGTTGGCAAGTTTTGTTTATATGAAACGTTATTTCTAGTAAATGCTGCCCTTTTTGTAATTTTAATAGTAACGAAGACATTGAAACACCACTTTCGTCCCTTAGGCGAGTTCACCTAGGACAATCATCTACCACAATTATTGTGACCATAAAATCAGTTACAAGAGCCTGGTTTCACTGAAAGTATATTTCATTAGTAATTAATTATCCCGAAGACGTAGCACCAGTGATTGAACGGATTTACCTGGAAGTGAAGTTCTATCACAATTATTATAAGTGCTTCGGCCTAGGTAGTGACATAAAACAAGTAGAATGAAAACCGATCGAGAACAAATGATAGTGGAATTAAATAATGTTGCATCAGGTGCATATAGGTCGGTTAACACCTACGGACCTCGATATATTGCCCGACTGCAATCGAAAACTATTACAAAGCCATTGTTGTTCACAATGCGGACAGGGTTAAATCTGATTTAATTGTCCTACCCGCACAGTTTGATGGTTAGCTTGCGCTGAATTTGGTCAAAGTGATAAGTCTAAGTGAAATTATAACAAGTTATAATTTACTAGAAGCTGACATTCACGCCACCCCGGAAGGGTCCCCGGAGGTGTAAGCATCTATAGGTATATAACATCCACATTTCACCACAAAGCTCGTGGTGTGAAAACACTGCACGAAGGTTAGTAGAAAAACTCATGGGTACAAACCGCTATGAACTGAACTATCGTCGCTTGCATTACAGACCACTGCTTAATCCTCTCGGTTACCAAGGCTCTTGCTCTATGCCATATACACCTTTAACAACCACCTGACTCGATGGTAGTGGTTAGAAAGTTCGCCCGTCGATCACTTATGCACTATAATATCTCCTGCGCAGATGCCTTATCCCCGTTGAGATTAGCCGCCGCAACCGAAATTTGGTAGTAGAGCATTATTATAATTACAATACATACTCTTGGTAAAAATGAATCAGAAAACTTTATAAGCAATGCCTTCGATTAATTAGGCTTTACGAATAGTTCGGTACACAGTTTTGTAATCAAGTCGAACCTAACTTTACCGTACCTTTATTTTCCAATTAAAACCTTCCCTACCTAACTACCCTCTAACGTTCGCTTCAAAGTAATCCGTTGACCCTATATGCTAATGCTCTCTTGTGACTACTCGAGGACCTGAGCAGGCATAATGCAGAGCTCAGTGGCGCCCTCAACCTCACCACTACAGTTTTCGAGCCTGCTCCAATATTCATCAGACTCACTTCATTAGGAGTTTCAGTTTCTATGTATATTTATATATCTCATGCAGTATCTAGAAGGTATATAGTGAAGATTTCAACCAAATAGCCACCTTCAAAGTTTACAATAAGTTTTTTTTGTAACCTTTTTGGAGTAAGTTCCTAAATAGTACAGTCATATTACAGTACAGGGAAATTAAATGTCAGGGTCATACATAAATGATTGAGCGAAAAAAAAAAAATTAAATAAAAGTTGTGTTCCAGTTGTGAGCAAGGTCTCCAGTGCTCCGTGGAGGTAAGAAAGAGTTGCGTCGCTGCAAATAGTTATTATCATTATGTTGCTGGTACACGGATATTTTTTTTACTCGGGCAATGTGCGGAAGATATATTTGATAAATAGGTAGGTATTGTATTCTAAGAATAAGTAGGCAAAGGTGTACTTGTTTATTGTTCACCCACATTTCACGAGCTATGAATAAAGGTTTGGGGGTAATGTATGTTTGATTTATGCGAAATCTTCAAACGATATTTCTATCTAATGAGTGAGTAGCCGAAAATATTCAGCTCTAAATTTGCGACACATTAGATGATTTAAAATAGAAAACTCTGACAATTTCGACACAAAATGGAAAATAATCGTGCTGCAAATGATACGAGATATATTCTGACAAAGGCTACGAACATCCTTTTGAGGGGTTAAAATGTATAGATCCCGAAGTCCAACATAACCCAAGATCGCATGGTGGAATATTCAACAGCTCTTTGTTGTCCCTACTTAGCCTACAGTATGCTAATGGCGACACTTTGGGAGCTCTGTCTTTCATGACTAGCGATAGGCCTGTCCCTGGATTATTTATTGTGTTTCAATCAAAGCGTCTGCTACGCAAGCTACTCAAGTTGGAATCCCAGCGGGGCCTGTACCAATGAATTTAAAAAAATATATATGTGCAGTGATTTCACACCACGTGCTTTAAGGTGAAGGAAAAATCGTGAGGAAACTAGCATATGTCTGAAAAGTAATTCAAAGACCTATGTTATATGTATGGTGACTGAGAAGAAAGGCTGAGACGGCGATAAACTCACCATCGATCCACGTTGGGACTTGTGGGTGTTGTTAATACAACACCTTTGGGGAATACAGGTGTGAGCATATGTATGCGTATGTATGTTTCAATCAATTTTGAATCCTTTTTCAAGACAAGTATGACGTAATAATTATAAGATCTTTATGCAAAACACTATCACGATGTAACAACTGATACTATTAGAAATTATTTTTTTTTTGTTAGCCTCCTGTTCTTTGTAGTAAGTAATACATTTTCACGGTTCATTATTTTTTAATCTTACGTAAAAGCAGTCAATCAATCAATCAATCATATATTTAATTGAATATTTTTAAATAAAATTGTAGATCAACACATTTAGTGCCACGCAAATCTTTATATTTAAAAATTAATCCCCATTTCCCTTGGTCACGGCATCACGCGTAAACGGCTGGATGGATTTTACCGGGACTTTTACTGGCAGATAGCTGATGTTTCAAAGAGTGATTTAGGCAAATTTTATTTAAAAAAGATATAAAGGCTGCACCAATGAAATTAATTCTACGCGGGTGAAACCGCGGGGTACAGCTAGTACTATATAAATTCGTCGATATACTTGAGGCGTAGGTTAATTAAGCCAAGGTGTTAGTTAAGGACGTTCTTACAAATTTATGAAATAAAGCATTGATTTTTTCACCCTTTTTGTAGAACAAAGAATAACCTTCAGTTATTCTTCGTTGTCTTCACCGTGTTTATGATAAGAAAACATTGACATTTCGCACTGATTCTTTTGTTCTTGCAAAATGTGAAGTTTCATTTTCAGCTCTACACTAAAATAGGGTTATGTCCAATGAACTCTGATAGGGCGAAATTCGATATAAAACATAATATACAGAGCACTGAAGAAAGACGCCCTTTTGTGAGATTGAAAAAATTATCCCTTTTGAATTTGAAAGTTTGGTATCAAAATTTTATTTATATTTATTTCATTACAATCAATTACAGCGAAATGTTACACTTAGTGCTTGTAGTATAAACTCATTTACCAGACACCAGTGTCGTCGACAATTTAATAAGAACATTTCAACTTACTAACTGTATATATACTTAAGTTTTTATTCAATAACAATTCAATTCAACAACATTTATCATCTTTTCATCCCTTTATAGAACAAGCAGTGAGATTTCTATCATCAGCCCAACGAAGCATTCAATCTTAAACCCATGGTTCTAATATTAAAAATATGAAGCATTCGGTCGTAAAGAACAATGTCACAGATACAAAAATATTTATCATTATCAACTAGCTGTGCCCCGTGGTTTCACCCACGTAGATTTAATTTCATCCCTATTGTCGCGGTCCCCTAATATTTTTAATAAATATAAGTAGACTAAGTTACTCCTTGAACCATCAGCCACCTGCCAGTGAAAGTCGGTCTAGCCGTTTCAGAGATTACCCGGAACAAACAGACAGACAGACAGAACATTTTTAAAACATGATTTTTTTGTGTCGGTAGCATGAATACTTTCATAAGCATTTAGTGAAAAGCTGTTATTTTGGAATAACAAACAGACACTTTAATTTTATTTATCTGTATGTATATGTATAGATAACAAAAGATCAGAATAAATTCAAAAGAAGCTAATGTTCCTCACAAGCCTCGTAGTATTCAAATATGACACAACTCCTCGAATACTATCAGAACCTTTGGGTATACATTTCTTTTTAAAAGGCCCATTGTACCACCATTTTCTGAAGAACTCATAATTACTGTAAGTGGAATATTTCTTGCTATCATTGAGATCAGCGCAGAGTTGACATAAGCCGGGAATTAGGTTCGCTTTCTGGACGCTATAAAACATTTTCCAACGAAAGTAGTTCTTGTAGATGTCCTGGTTTCTGATGCTGTAGAGGATGAGCGATGCTAACTTTGTCGGAGTCATCTCTTGGGCGTTGATGTATGATTTATCGGGAAGGAATCTGGAATCAATACCTAATTTAAAATCGGTATAAAACTTAGTATCGGAATGATCGTGGAATATTTTTTTTAGTGTAAGTAACTACAAACATTTTTGTTACTGATATGGTACCTATTTTAAACTAAAACAATAGTTGTAAAGAATTCGGCGCAGGGTAATATGCAGTACAGACGAGATGATGGTAGCACTGAAAGTTTTTGTACAATATATACAAAACAGTTTATTCACACACACACACAGTTAGTTCAGTCACAAGAAGGGATTATATACAATCAGTCACTCACAATCACGATATAAAACATAAGTATGGTACAAATAATATTACGACAAGAAAAAGGTAAAAAGCGCGGGAACGGGAGCGATTTAGAACGCAATCTCTTTCACTTGTTTCCTCAACAACAGCCACGGCCCGACTCCATTGGCGCGTGGATTCAAATTCAAATGCCGCGCACTCATTGGTTGACGTGCGCGGGTAACTTTGTTACATATAACAAAATAGTATGACGCGTAGCATTAATTTGCCGCATTCCATACTTACTACAGATATTAAATTGCCATTACACAGTCATAAAATACGTCACCAATGTTATTACAGAGCTATGCCACAGATAATACAATATGCACTTGCAGACATATAATATGTCGCCACAGACAACTAACTATTCCCAGCATTATATTTTCTACAATAGTACTAGTTCAAAATTGTGTTTTCTTTAGTAACTCTACTTAGTTGAAGGGGCTGCTGCAGCCTTTGCTTACGACCAACGCCAAAACCCCGGAGTCTGGATTAGTGCCCGGTTAATGGCAATAGGCTCGCCCCTTATAAATTGGACTTAAACATATCTGGCGAAATATGGGTATTATATATGTATACCATTGCCTACCCCATCGGGGAATACAGGCGTGACGTGAGCACAGTAACTTACTTAGTGTAATCCGCTCCACCAAACACAATAGGCACTGCATTGGAATTGTACGCCTTTGTCACCTCTGCCGTAACATAGTCTTCCGAGTAACTTTTCTCGTAAACAAAATAAAAATAGTAATTTTGTATCGCATTGTTACAATAATTCGAACAGTCTTTCATTCCACAACCGAAAATATCAAAGACCAAATGATCTTCTTCCAATATTTTCTTCAATCTCTTCGCGTAACGCAATCTATAGTCGTTATTTGTGGAATTACAATCGTCTATCACCCATGCAAGTGCATTGGACTTCAATAGTACAACGTCGTCTTCTACAGATGCATTCAAATCTGATATCCATTGGATATTACTATCTGGAGCCACTGTGTTAAACGCCTTATCCTTTACTTCAATAAATGGAGATACTATATCTGAATTCAACTTGTACGTCCAAGTCCAGTTGAAGAAATTGTCAGTATTCGTATTGCATATCGGGTAATTGCTAGCCGGCAGCATACTGTGGAATACGTATTTCTGATGCGGCCTTCTTATTCCAGGTAAATTAATTTTCGTCCAAATATAAACTTCACTCATATTGAATACGATTGCGTGGAAATTAGAATAGTCACCGCCTAATAAACTTTTGTCTGATGTTAAATAACACGACATGGTTGGACATCTGTGGGTTATAAAAGGTGCTTGGCCAGCACCGAAATTGGAGAAAAGATCTTCGTCTTTTGCCATCCAAACTAGTATATATTTCAGCCTATCTTCCGATGAAAAATCTAACTGGCTTGCTTCTTGGACCCGGTTCTGAATTGAGTCTATAAGTTGGTTATCCTTGTGCGCGAGATGGAACGAGAAAAAACCTAAAGCCGCGTACATTATAAGTCCTACAACACTTAGAACGAAAAACAATTTGGCTACTCTATTGTTTTTCGAATACATTATAGAAATAGACGCGTTTGTCTTGTTCGAGCTGCGAATAGGAATGAGATCACTCGAGCTGTGCAAACAAAGTAGTGCGCAGTGACGCTGGTAAACAGAGAAATTCTTTAAATTATAATCAAACAAACACGGTGTTCTTCTAACGACATAATTTGCCAGAATGCATTCAAATGTAGGTATCCAATAATTTCGTCCATTCATTATTCAAGTGACGTCCTTAGGGTTAAGAACTCTATTTTATTGAAGCTGTCTGAGTATTTAAGGGATGTTACCTCCTATCCAGTTCAAAACTTGACCTTTGAAATGAGTTTTATTAAAAATGTTTGTACAAATATCTCCACGTGCTTCACGGTGAAGGAAAACATCGTGAGGAAAACTGCACAATGTTTTTTAGATGTATCTTTTAAAAAAAATACAGATTAGTAAATGGTTCGCGGATAAATCTAGCTATATTATTCACGTATAAAAAGACCAAAATGTATTTCTTTAAATGATCAAAGCCTTTGTATAGTTTCAGCCAAAAAGCTCTCAACAAAAATTTTATATCAGCCGATGTCGCCCTCTATTTGCTAAGACCTGTTTCGTTAGAGACAGCGCCTTTATCCATTACCACGATAAAATAACGTTATAAAACAATAAACGGGCGCAGTAAAAATATAAGCTTAGCTTAATGTGGAATCTAGACCAAATTTTGAAATAAGAAAGTTCGATCGATATCGAGCGTGAGTTTTTAAAATGAAGTAGTACTACAATTACTATCAAAGTAATATCGACTTGTCAATTTTAAGCTTAGAACATGTGTAAAGTATGTAAATTAAGTACACGATCGGCCACGACGTGTCAATCTTCACTGACATTACGCCAAGGTCACAAATTATCTCGTAGAGGTGCGCGTCTGTTTTGTTCCTAGATTCGGAATTGCTTGTAGCACGCTTATATTTATTCAGTAACGCGGACGAACCCGTTATCGGAGTGATGCGGTCGCATGCTGTATGACATTGGAAACAGTTCCACCTCTTTGCATGTAGAGCGTGGAGTCTTCGGCAAATATGGACATCGCGTATGAAGTCAAACAGAATTACGTATTCCATAAAAATATACCCCTTTGCGCGCGTGACAGGAGAAACGTGTCAATATGATGTACACATCTTACATACGTATATCATAGTTTGCTTATTTTGGACATTACTCAACCTTACAACAGAAGCAAGGCATCTTTAATAAATAATATAAAAAAATCACTTACTTATCATCAGGCTTTTGCACCTGTCTGTTTGTTCCGGACATTTGTTCTAGACGTCTGACTAGACAGACAGACAGGCAGACGGACAGACAGAGATAAAAGTTTTTCAAATGTTTTTTATGTAAGTATCGTATACTCGTATATTTTCATATGCATTCAGAGAAAAGCTGTCAATTTGAAATTACTGACACTTCAATTTTATTTATCTGTATAGATTTGTATACTTCTAAAAATGTATGTACAGTAAATTCACACCACGTGCTTTACTGTGAAGGAAAACATCGTGAGGAAACCTGCATATGCGATAGACTCACCATCTGTCACTTAATTGTCTTCGGTGAATGTGGGTGTTGTTATTATAGCACCTCTCTCTACCCCTTCAGGGGATACAGGCGTGAGCATATGTAGATTTGTATACAACCTTTCTGGAATACACTTTTCATCCAGTCTATTTTATATCTGTTGGGTAGTAAATGACCCGGTGCCGTGCACTGAAATGCCGGATCGTCGGAATGCTGCATTCTCAGCCGCACCGCACATCTCAGATGCCATCCACTGAATACCTCCACTTCGAATTCTTACGAGGCTTTATAATTTTTCTGTATATTAGATTACTTTCTTTAATATGAAAGGATTTTTCTCCTGTCAGGCTTTGACTGGAAACCACGGTAGATAACCTTAGAAGTAATATATATTGAATAAACCCCTCGCCTTATGTTTTAAAAAGTTGTTTCCCATTTTTTTATTGTATAGTTAATGTGTCCCGACTTTTAACAAACTCTGCCTGCGTTTAATTCAATAAGTGTTCCAAGTGTGAAAAAAGAGAATTACTCTGAATAAAATTATATAAATGAAGGTTGTTTTTATTTAACTATAATTTTTCTGCATGGGGCGAGTTAAAAAATATACATTACAAATCGTCATAGCTTATTTTAATTACATGCTGGTTTCCTCACAGTGTTTTCGTTCACCCTAAAGCACTGCACAAAAGTTTTAGAAAAACTCATTGGTAGGTATTGACCTCGCTGGGATCAGAACTTGCATCGCTTGTGTAGGCGATTGCTCATATCCCACAGCCACCACGGCTTTCTATATAAAAAAAATACCATTCCTATATAATGTAAACACATTCCCAGCTATGACCGCACGTCCCGCAAGCCACTCATCGTTTTTCATTCGCAATTGTTTCGGAAACAAGTGATAGGAAGTTATAAATGCCGAAGCGCAACCATAAATCTCGCTGCGATTTTTATTTTTAACTGTTGACGCTCGATGTAACAAATTGTCATCCTGTATCTGTGGTTTTGAATGAATTAATTACTGTAATTTGTCGCCTGTTAAATAATTTTGCCTCAATAAAATTATCTTTAGCTTTTATGTTCAAAATATAAGTTCAATAGAATATGTATAATGGAAAATTAATATCGATCAACTGTTTTATTTTATACATATCAAAACAGTAGAAAATCATTATTAAGTAAACTAAAATATAACCAATAAAAAATATAACCAAGTACCACGCTGATGATAAAAATAAATAAAAACTATTTAGGCATCTTGAAACGCGGTTTCAGTTAGCTAGCGGTCCCAGTTGCCTGAATCCTCCATTTCGAAGCACTTTCCAAAGGTAGTTTTAATCTCACATATCATTTGCAGTCAAAGAGAAGTCTCAATTAGTTGCAAGGTTACTTACCTTTTTGATACAAGTGTGCAGGTTAGTGTGTTTTCATATACGACTTGTATATTCTTTTGGCCAAGTGATTAACGACTTAATTTATCTTCAATTTAAATGTTTCCACAGTTATTATGATATCGCTCAAATTATGCATAATGTTAAATTAATTGCTTTGTCCGTTTCCTTGTTCATACTGTGTACAAAGGTATCCCAATCCGAATGCAGTTTGTAAACCTTATTGAATGTAATATTCATAAATATGTATTTGATACGTCTATGGATGAAACTCGGCCTTTGAGTCCAGATGTTTATCAACTTTTCAAAGAATCGTCAGCTGGTAGAGGCGTCTCTTGACAAGTGGGCCGGAGCTATTCACACTCAGAGAATCAGCTTTCTACTTGTTATTAGGTTTAAGTACTTTTCTTTCTATATAACTAAGTTTTAATTCAATTAATTATTTCAATGTTTGCATCAACAAAAGCAATGCATAATCAAATCCAACTAGATTACTAATGACCCAAGGAGCTAGAGTATTTTCTGCTACAGTTTGATTAAGGCTTTCAGTAGCATCAGGACACTTTTCATCAAACGGAGCATTGTACCACCATTTCCTGAAGAACTCGTAGTTACTATAACTGGGATATTTTCTTTCATCATTGAGATCAGTACAGAGTTGACACAAGCCATCGGTAAGGGTAGCTTTCTGGATGGTGTAAAGCATTTTCCAGCGAAAGAAACCTTTGTAGATGACTTCGTTATTGATGCTAAAGGATATAATTTTTGCTAGTCTGGCCGGAGATAAGCCCCAGGCATTGATGTAGGATTTCTTGGGAAGGAATCTGCAAAAGAAATTATACGTTTAAGACCAAACTAAAAAATATATTTTAAGAAAGCCTAAGAAACGATGGATGGATTGTGTGAAAGATGATATGACTAGAATGGGAGTGAATACAGATATGACGGCTGATAGAGAGAAATGGAAGAGAAGAACACATTGCGCCGACCCCAAATAACATGGGATAAGGGCAGGAAGATGATGAAGAAAGTAACGGTGCTAGCTTTAAACAAAAATTTAGCGACATTGTTCTCTGTAATAATGATAATAACGTAAATACTATTTTAGAGTGTACACGCGGCTACACATCATGCTTAACAAGTGCAGTACAAAACGATCTCGTGATCAGACTATCTATACAATGAAGGAGCAGCATATAATGGGTCATATAAAATAGAATTAACATTAAAATGCGTGGGTTTAAACATATCTTTATCTTTTATTTGCATATAGTTCAGAAACAGAAGTGGAAAGTAGCAAAAGAGATAATTCATTCAGTGTATTAATCACTCACTTGGCATAATCCACTTCCGCAAAAACTATAGGCACGGAGTTAGAATTGTAGGCTTTGACTACTTCAGCAGTCACATAATCTTCAGAGGAATGTGACTCATATGCGAAATAAAAATAATAACGTTCCAAAACACTGTCGCACAGCGTTGTGCATTCCTTCGCTCCACAGCCGTAGATGTCGAAATCCAAATTGTTCTCTATCAATTTCCTCTTCAGTTGCTTTGCATACAGAAGTCTGTCTGGATTAGTGACGTTGCAATCATCAATAAACCATGCCAGTGCGTTGGCCTTCATCATCGTAATATCATATATATTGTCCGCATCGACATTGATAGCCCACTCAACATCTTCACTGGGAGCCACTTTGTTACCAGCCATTTCCCTTACATCAATAAAAGGAGACACTATATCTGAATTCAACTTGTACGTCCAAGTCCAGTTGAAAAAATTATCAAAATTCATATTGCATATTGGGTAACTGCTAGCCGGCAGCATACTGTGGAATACGTATTTCTGATGCGGCCATCTTTTTTCTGGTAGCTGTGGTCTTAAAACTTCACTGATATTGAAGACAATTGCATGAAACATCCTATAATCATTCTCTATAGCATTTTTACGTTCAGATATATAGCAGGAAGAGATTGGACACTTGTTGGTAATGAAGGGAGTCTGTCCTTCACCAAACAATGAATCCTTTTCATTCATCGTCCAAAATAATATATATTTCAACCTCTCTGGACCAAACTGAAAGGGTTTGTTATCAGACGTTCCTACAGTGTGTATGGTAGTTGGAAAAAAGTTCTGCCGAGAAATACGGTAGGCGTCGAATGATAAT
Source organism: Watsonalla cultraria (assembly GCA_964035505.1). Classification (NCBI taxonomy): domain Eukaryota; kingdom Metazoa; phylum Arthropoda; class Insecta; order Lepidoptera; family Drepanidae; genus Watsonalla; species Watsonalla cultraria. The sequence continues at coordinate 3,561,047 of OZ037732.1, read as the reverse complement.
AACAGATATATTACAAGCCCAACCACAGTTAATACAAAAAATATTTTTATTACCCCACCGTTTTTGGAATACATTCTTACAAATGAGATGTACGTCTGATATGAAATGCTATTGGAATGGAGAGATCGCTTGAACTGAATAAACAAAATGGCGTGATGACGCAGACTGGAGGAATTCTTTACGTTGTTAGCAAACAAAGACTAAAGATATTGCTATTTTTTCTTCTTATTTGACAATCATGTCTCGGAAGCTCTCCTTGGGAACCCAGTCGGTGGAATTTTTGGATAAATAATAGTTAAATTTAGTAATTCCACATTACCACCATATTATAAACAGAACAGCGTGTTTTAATTATTCGTCTGGAACTCAACCACAAAGACCCAAAGTAAAGAAATTAAGGAAAAATATTTTCAGTTATAATTAAACCTATACCTTTTATTTTTAAACCAAACTGTACCTATATGAAATATAAACTGTACCAAAGATTATAATCACCTATGTCTATGAAAAATAAAAATGCAACTGGCCACAATACCATTGGATGAAAAGAAATAAAAATAGACAAGCGTATAAGCCAGTACTTTTACAAAATGCCGGTAATGAGCATGCAGCCCACCTAAGCTGAAATAACTCCGAAGTTGGAAGAAATGAGGTAAAATCGAAGTTGTGCAAGTTTAAAAAGTCTAATTTTCCTTCATACGCGACTAGAGTACGGGAGGCAACGAGCTGGAGTCGAGAGGGGTGGGAGCCGTATGGATATGCCCTTCAATAATGACATTATTTTCTTAATAAAAATATCAGAACACTTTACAAAGGTCTACAGTGTCCAAATATACGGTTTGACATGTATACATTTGTAATATCAACGTATTTTGAGGCTGGTGCAGCAAGAAATGTATTGAAATTTTTTCGGAGGCAGGCTTTGATCGAATACCAAAGATTTCTTTGAGATTAAAACCGATTTTGGAAATAGATATTTTAAAGTCCGTAAATTGAAAAACCATCGAAGTAGGAAAGACTAGGAGGTATTTGTACAATACAAAAGTTAAATGCCCCTCAGCTATCTGCGACTCTATATGAATATAATTCCCGTGTCCCGCGTTTTCACTTGCGTAGATTACATTTTATGGATGGCTTTATTTTGAAGGAAACTTATTTTAAAAAGATAGCCTAAGTTACTATTTGTAACATCAGCAACCATTGGAAGTCCCGTTAAAATCGGTCCAGCCGTTTTAGAATCGGACGAATCGGATTAATCGGAACAAACAGACAGCCGTATTTACTTTCGTATAGATTTAGTGATAAGCTGTAAATTTGGAATTACAAACAGCCACTTCAACTTTATACCTGCATTAATTGTATACAGATTCAGTGGTATATCCACACTAACCTATTAGGCATGTACCGCGTAGCAGCATAGGACTATGGTATGGTACGTGGAAGTTGGCGATCTCACTAGTAAGGTTTTCTCCCAATCATAACTTCAACAGAAAAAGAAAATGCTCAGTGGAATTGCATACAATATTTCACGAGATAACACGGACATTTCACTCCGCTGTTAGTGCACAGGTTATTTATTTACGTTATCAAGTTGGCTGTAACTTCTCCGACTTGCTTGTTAAAGTGTCTGCCTTATCCTTCTTGTGATTTCATTCTACGTAGATGTCTACATTATCTAGCCCTAGTATTTGTATGAGAATGCCCATTTCTATTCGCTTGGGTATCACTAATCCCTTTATACACTCCCTGAGTCAATCAATCAAAACCTTTTTTTTTAATACGACTTTTATATATATACCATATAAATAAAGTATCATATGCATTTCGCGAAAAGCTGTTAATTTCAAATTACAAATACACCCTTCAATTTGATTTATCTGTATAAGATGCTTCGCCTGCATTATGGACATTATAATAACTACTCTATATCTTTAACCTTAAGGCCTATTATTGCTCTTATAAACCGGTAGTATGACTAAAAGTGATATTGTTAAATAACAGACGTTCTTATGTAACTAAGAGCTATGCAATCAGTTACTATAGAGATTTACATTAAGTTCGAAGCTAAGTTGTAATGAGCGCCTGATATTAATTTCGTTCGGAAGTCGATAGGTATTCCGATCAATAGGGATGTAGGTATATTGTAAACGTATTTAATTCGTAGGCGCATTAATGCATAGTAGCGGAGGTGTAGGTGGCAAGGCGTGCTATAAATCTTTGAAACATCTTCGCATCGCGGACCAATTAGTACAAGATGGTGCCGCACCGCCCTCGCGGGATCAGCGTATGAGTTAGAGAACCAATTAAATAATTATATTAAGTAGCAATATTTTTAACTTTAATCAGTCGTAGATTTATTTCCACCCTTTCGTGGTATCCTTATATGATTTTTTATAAAAATAGCCTAAGTTACTCCTTGAAACATCAGCTATCTGTTATTCGGTAATCTCTGAAATGACTGGACCGATTTAAACGTGACTTTCACTGGCGGAAAACTGTTGACTGTTTGCAAGGAGACGGGCTTTTATTTAAACAACTTTAGGGTTCCGCGGGTCAGCCATAAAATTAAGTCTACGCGTTGTAAAAAAATCAGCAATTAAAGAGGATTTATTTTACATAATATGATATTTATAATTATAGTTCGTTTTCTATCTTACACTTTTTATCTCGTGGATTACTTAATAAATAATAATAATCATTAATCGTTATTCTAAATATATACTTTTATGCAAATGAGTACTTATTTGTTTATCAAGGTTTATTATGCAATTTCTAGGCGAATGTACTTGGTTCAAATCTGCATAAAACATGCCTAGCAAGCATCGCGGCGAGACTAGTTTTTAACGAATACCGTGAAAGCGTTAATTACTTTTACAGTAATTAATATGACTTAAACATCTGTGAAAAATTATCTTCTATATCCGCTTTGCTTTTGTATTTAGTGTAGAAATAATTTTCAGGAATTCAGTTTTTTCTGAATTAGCAATGCTTAAGATTTATGTACGTTGTTTAAATCATATACTAATTAAAAAATATTGTTTCAGTTGAAATCAATACATACAGATAAATAAAATTGAAGAGTCTGTTTGTAATTCCAAATAAAAAACTATTCACTAAATGCATTATATAAAAGTATAGGCGGTACTTACATAAAAAACCATTTTTCTTTCTGTCTGAAACGATTTTATCGATATTATCACTCGTAGATGTAGTGTGAAGATAGTTAACATTACAAGGAGTGGTAATATAGGCCAATTGAGTTGAACGACAATTGAATTGAATTAAGTCGACGCGGGTAAAACCGCATGGCACCGCTAGCGCCTTAGCTTAAGCGCCTAAAATCCTTATGATTCATACAATTTGCAATAATTAGGACTTAGAAAAGTGTTTTCTTTTATTAGTTTTACTCAGGTCTTTTAGTTTTAATTAGTCTTACTTTAATGTTACGTTATAAAAAAAAACCTTTTACCCAAACCAGCTTGATTGTAAATACATAATTTTCTCAAACCACACAACTTACATTCAACCAATATCGTCGCTTCATTGAAATTCAGGACCCGGCAAACCACATCAATGCATACATAGATAGGCACATACTATGTAGATAGATAACTAGGTAGGTAAACATATGGATTAGGTCAGAAGCTATCAGTTTGATGCATTGCCCCATTGTGCTGAGCGTAACTCCGGGACAAAGGTGTCTTGCAAACATAGTTCATGGGCTCTTCTGACTTACTGGCGGAACATACGGGGGTGTCTCTACCTCTCTCTACTCTATGTGGAGGGCATAACAGAATTTCCTGCATGAACATTGAGCTTATGGCTACGTACTGTAATCTCCAAATTACAAAAGATTATTAATTGAAACAACACAGTTGAGCTTGCATGTATATATTTGCATAGATAAATAAAATTAAAATGTCTGTTTGTAATTCCAAAATAACAGCTTTTCACTAAATGCATATGAAAGTATACACGCTATTGACACTAAAAAACCAAGGTTCAAATTTTTTCTCTGTCCGTCTGTCTGTTTGTTCCGGGTAATCTCTGAAACCGCTGGACCGATTTTAACGGGACTAAACTTTACTGGCTGACAGGTAGCTGATGTTTTCAAGGAGTAGGCTTCTTTAAATTTATAAATATAATGATACCCATGAAATTAAGTATACGCGGGTGAAACCGCGAGGCAGACACAGCTAGTTATAAAATATTATTAATTGAAACAACACAGTGGAGTTTGCATTCATACTACATTTCATTTTAAACATTACTACCATAGACAAGTGTTACAGATATGTGTTTTCCCACACCTGATATTGGCACCAATACAATACACTACATGTTTTGATATTTTCCAAAGATAGCAACTAATCAACGCTACTGAGTTACCTGTGATCCTCTAATGAGTTAGATCGCCAGTATTCCGTAATGGATTCAAGAGTGGACTTTGTTTGCAATAGTTGTTATCATTATGGACAATATACGTAATATGTTAGGCAAAGCACGATGCCCTTGCTGCCAATGTTCGGCAGCAAATGTTTAATATTTTGCAGGTTTTAGTTCGCTTCCACCAAGTAAAAGTTAGCAGTCAAGACATTGTAATGTCGGAAAAACAACAGAATCCTTTAAAGTGATACATTTTTTTTTACCGAACCGTACGTAAATTACTTCTTAGACTTTCCTCAGGCCGTTTTCTTTAAGAAAATTACCATTTACCCACACCAATTAAGGAACTTAGTAGTAATTCTTAGCTCGACACAACACCCTACCGTGAGTGTGCCGACGCCGCGGTATCTCCAAAGACTACGATATACGGAGCATATCAATCTGTCTATTGACAGCTGCATTATTCACGAGCAAGTGTTCACACTCGCTCGCTCTAGATATATATGACTAGTGTCGCTACTGTCAGATAAACTCACACTATACACTACTCTCGTAAGTTACGGATGTGTGGGTTAGCAATGAAAGGATTGTGCATATAATCACTTACAAATTTATTTTATACTTAAGTATAATGATACTTCCCATCTCTCTATGGCAGTCAGTATCGACACAGTATAAATATAAACTTTACTAGCAAGAAATCTAGGCCTATTTTTTGAAATACGAACCTTTGCTTAATTGAGCGTGAGGGTTGAAGGTTGCCAATCTTAGAGATTTTAAAATTAACATTTTTATTTACTGTCTAAATATTATACATTTGTAGTTTTAAAATGAACTCACGTGTACGCGTTCGACCACGATGTGACCTCTGACCCTCATGACACCTATTCCGCTTATTTTCTCTTAGAAGCGCGTGTCTGTGTGATGGTGTCATTTCGAATGATTTGTTCCTGGATTCCTAACTGTTTGTAAAGCTTATGTTTACACTGTGGCACCGATGCTGTTCAACAGTAGTGCTTCATGGTCAAAGATATATATTTTCTGAATTTGTGAAATTTATGTGAAAATTGGATCTTTCTCAGGGCCCAGTTTTTCATATTTTTAAAGAGCATTGGTAGCGTGGTAGCGGTATTGACTGGGTTATCAGAGTTATATTTATTTACCGAATAAATTTAACTGACGTATTTAATGTAAACTAAAACGCATGTAACAAAAAACAAATAGGTACCTGAAATATAACGTTACAATATAAAAGATCTCTCAGTATGTATAAATATAGACATAGCGTTCCTTGCTCATACAATTTGTCAATGTAATCTACACAAAAAGCCTGAATGCTAGCGAAAAGAATTTATTCTAACATATTCGTGAAAGGATTATACGTATATGTACTTTAAGTACTTATAGATGACACCTTTGAAATCTCTACAGAGAAGTTTCTCCCAAGAGGGTAAAGGCGTGAAAGTAATGTAAGAACCGGTATCATTGAATTTGTTGTGTAAGTGAAATAAAAGGTTTGTATTGAGACTGACTAACATTGCTTTGCGGTTGTGATCTGAATCAATGGCTTAAAAAAATATTAGAAGAAATAAGCTACAATCTAGCTTTAAGTTTAAATATTTATATATATTAAAAGAAATATAATGCAAATTTAAATAAAAATATATTTGGGAAGATCAAAATAAAGTTTTAATTATATTTCGTCTGGCAATAAATATAAAAAAGGTGGTTTTTTTAATCTTATAATCTCACCAATTGTCAAGCAACAAACAACAATCACAATTCCCTTTAAATTGTTTTAAATTCTACTTCGTTCTTACAATGTCTACGTCTCACAAATCAAAGCGTAATCTAATTGTGAGTTGTGTCAAAAAAAAACGCGAATAGGCCTCTTGAACACACAAAAAGTGACGTACAAAATAACTTGGTAACCATCAAAGAGAAGCCTTCCAAATAATTTACCGAGTTGAGTTGAAAGGGCGTCGCAGTCTCGCTTCGTACACAACCTGCGGAGCATACGAGAGCACTTGAAAACATGCTTTTTCCACGTAATGCCTTTGAGGAAATTAAATAAACTGCAACACCACATCATGAGCATCCTTACGAGGCGCACTGGAAAGGAGAGTGGCTCCATTCTTTAATACGATACGTATTACAGTACTAGCTGTGCCCCGCGGTTTCACCCGCGTAGATTTAGTTTCATGCTTCATGTAGTGGAACTCTTATATTTTTAATAAATAAAAGTAGCCTAAGTTACTCCTTGAAACGTCAGCTACCTGCCAGTGAAAGTCCCGTTAAAATCTGTCCAGCCGTTTCGGAGATTACCCGGAACAAACAGACAGACAGGCAGACAGACAGACGGACAGACAGACAGACAGAGAAAAATTTTAATAATTGGTTTTTTTCTGTCAGTATCGTATATATTTTCATATGCATTTAGTGAAAAGCTGTTATTTTGGAATTACAAACAGACACTTCAATTTTATTTATCTGTATAGACTAGCTGTGTGGAATTAATACACCTAGGAGATTATAACGAGTAATCAAAAAGTGTTACTTTGGCCTACTAGATTTAATAAGAAGGAATAAAATATAATGCAGTTCTGTCTTTGCCAATAACGACCTAATGATAAGTTTATAAGGTAAATTTTGATGTTTTTTGAATATTCATGGAAACGTATTTTATTTGTAAGTGGTGCAATCTAAGTGACGTGTGACAACATCTTGTGCCTAAGTAAGTTGTCTATCTACCTATTAACATTTGACGATTGTATTATCAGTTATTCGATTTTGCTAAAATTCACATACACATACTCACAGTATGCCCAAAATGGTAGGCGGAGGTGTATCCATATATTGCCTATTATGTTAAAGTCCCATGTCACAGGGGCGAGCCTATTGCCTTAACTGGGCAGTAATCCAATGCAGTTGCTGAAAAATTACAGAGGGAAAACCCAACCCGGGATCGATTCCAGGACCTCGTGTTCTGCAGTAACGAATACCTCATTGGTCAAGTGGTTTGCGACACGAGGTATTCCGTAAATTATTATAATTAAATTAAAAAATAATTAAAACCGTAACGTGTGACAATGCACACGATCATTTCATATCGCAATGTGGGATGCTCGGAAGTTCTCTTGACTTCCTTTTATTTGCAGCCAAATGCGATTTTGGCTAACATTGCTTGCGGTTACGCTATTCTGAATATAGAACGCTTAATCATAATCATATCGTGGAAATGCATTCAACATTTAAAATACAGAATGGATTTTGATGAAACATTACAATAATATACCTTATCTATACATTTATACAGATTAATAAAATTGAAGTGTCTGTTTGTAATTCCAAAATAACAGATTTTCACTAAATGCATATGAGTATAGTATACTCGCTACTGACACTAAAAACTCAATTTTAAAAAAATCTGTCTGTCTGTCTGTCTGTTTATTCCAGGTAATCTCTGAAACGGCTGGACCGATTTTAACAGGACTTTCACTGACAGGTAGCTGATATATCAAGGAGTAACGTACTTTTTTTTATATTTGGGTTCCGCGACAATAAGGATGAAACTAAGACTACGCGGGTGAAACCGCGGGGCACAGCTAGTACATCAATATAACACATAGGCTGTAATTTACAAAGCTATTGCGTGAATTGTCAAAAATATAAAGAAAAATCAAATCCTGCGGAGACTAGGTCGTGGGCTCCAGCTTGTTACTTCATAATTACTTACATGAAAACTAAAAGATCTGATTGCAAGACTTGACCAAGATTGTACCCACTCTCGTATCGCACGCATGATTCTTGTATCGAACAAAATAAGTACCTACTTTGTGTTTTGGAATTGTATCTAACAATGGTGTTTTCTTGTATTAAACTGAGCATTAGTGTAAACAGCATTGTACTATTTAATACAATAAGGTGTTCACACAGTTAGTTGTGGACAGACGGACAATGTCAATGTGTCTCAGTATTAATTTGGGAACCAGTACAGCAACAACTCACGATGTGTCATAATAGTGTGCTTTTAATAGCTGTTCTTTTTTTGGTAAGTATTTTTTAATACTAGTTGTGATTTGCAGGTAGCATAGATAGGGAGCATTTGGTCCGAAACTATTTAATATCCCTTTAAATAAATTAGCAAATTAAATAAAAAAATCGAACGATATAGTTTTAGTCCGAGTTTGACCTAGTCTTAATAAGGGAGAAAGAGTACCCATTAAACATTTTAGTAATTTATTGTTTGAATTATATTATTCTGTGGGAGCTATTTCAGTCAATTTATCGCGATTAAAAGGGCTATATTGTCGAAAGATTTTAACAATAATAAGATAATATCTACTCTAGCGTAGATGAGTGTCCAAATAATAGATTATAAACCTTCTTGCACTATATTTAAAGGTCATATTATATTGCAGTCAAGCTCCCGTACAAATGGACAATCTTCAGAGGACCATCAGACCTATGCGTACAACAACTACTACGCGCCATCAACTCTCAACTTCAATGATATTTACTCCAACCACATCGCCATGTTGTCCGAAGATCCAATACTAACAGCATCTAAAGAGGACCCTAAGGATTTCCATCTGTCCGTGCCATCGCAGCTCGTTGAATTCCGACAAGCCACGGAGACACCTGTTACAACCGTGCCACCGTCAAAGTATTTCAAACATTTTTGCTAACTAGCTTTTCTAAACTTTCTACCCCTTATCCTAGAAGCTATTTTCCTCATTTTGTATGGGAACGTAGACCTGCCTACAGTCGCCATCGAAAAAAGCAGTGTGGGCTTGGGGTTTGAGGAGTTGCGTGCTACGCAAGCAAGGTAGTACCAATGAGTTTTTCTAAAAAAACTTATGTGCAGTAATTTCACCCCATGCTTTACGGTGAAGGAAACCTGCATATGTCCGAGGAGTAATTCAAAGAGACGTATGCATAGTACATAACTGAGACGGCGATAAACTCACCATCTGTCACGTTCTCACTTATTTATCCCTGTTTTCCCCTTCGAGGAATACAGGCGTGAGCATATGTATGTATGTACTAAGAATGGGTTTTTTGCCTCCATCCCTAAGGGGGTGGAAAATTTCTGAGAATATTTTTAACCACGCAGGCGCAGCCGCTTGCAGAAGCTAGTTAGTCAGTTAGTTACAGCACAAAACAATATAACTCGCAACTCGATTACACTTCTTAATATAATATATCTTGCAGTGTAGCTAAATGTGTCACACTAAATACAGATAAATAGCACCCTTTACAATCCCTTTATGACATTATTCCGCATGTACCGTATGAACGATGAAGAGAATAGCACTAGAATGATCAAGTATCATTCTCTTTACAGCTACCCGTTCTGACATCTCTTACTATTCCCTTCCTTGATCATTCAATCACTCTTGTCTACGCCGTCTTTTTCTGCAACAGGTTTATTCTGAACGCGTCATATCTGGACCAAGGCGCTAATGATACTGAAGAAGTAACCCGTATTAGTACAACTGCTACTTCTACTACCGAGGAACCTGAGGACTTCCCTATCAAGGTCATTCCAATCAAGAAGAATTACCAGCGGGGAGTGTTGGATCTTCTCTTCCCTGCTGCGAGAGTTAGGACATTCAAGAATGTCTTCGATACCTTTAGGAGAATACTTTCGCATACTTTTAAGTAGTTGATGTTCGCTGTACGGTTTTTGGAAACTGTTCAAATTTGTTGTAAGTTGAGTATTTATTTTGTGCAATTAGTAAGTTGCAATTTTGCATTTCATATTAAAGTAAATTTTCTTTGTCTTCAATCCAAATTTTATTAAAATTTACTTGTGGTGTCACCCGGCTACGAACGGGTGAATCCCGTACATATAAGCAATATTGTTTTTTCTGTTATTTTTTTGAACCAAAATTTTTCAAATATAAATCAAAGAAGTTTTTGCATTTAAGCCAGATTAACTGCATTTGATGGGCATGTTATAAAACAGTCAATAAATCCAGGAAAAATATATTTACTGTGTTTCCATAAGTTGTATATATTTCCTCACGTTAAGTTAAACATAGTAATTTGAAGACTGTTGAAAAGTATCTGAATCCAAAAAGTGCAAGTTTAACTTACTTAGTGAATTATTAAAAGCCTTACTATAGGTTCTCATACCTTAACCCAAAAACTCACTTCCCCTTCATACTAAGCATGTCCAATGCCAGATTTAGGTGCATATACGTCTTTTTCTATGATATGAAATTTATAAGGGATTGATATAGTTTTAATTCAGGTTTACTACTAGTCACCGCTAAAGGAAACTTTATTTCGTCTTCACATTATATTCACAAAAATGCAACAATTAGTTGTAAAACCACTCGTACTTACCTTAACATTTTATTTTTACAATCGCAACTATATTTGCAAACTGCAATTATTCCAAGTAAGGCTTACTATTAGATTGCCTGTGGTGGTAAAAAATGTGTATTAAAATTATATTTATTTACTTATTATATTTACATGTATATATGATGAAATTTAAGGATAATAAAATGATGGGATTTTATGTTACAGACAGTATTAGCAATAATTTGATAGCACATTTACCATGCTATTAAAGTAGTTCATATACATAATCAAATTCAAAATATCTAAGATTGATTAGACTTTTAACAAAGTACTTTCAAATCGTCAGAACGACACGATTACACTAGATTATACATGCATACCACCAAGTTCATACCACAGATCTAAGTTAAACCGTTAGTAGGGGCAAACTACTCGTCACAACAGCCTACACTAGACTAAAACGTGATTCATCCTGATTGCAGTAATTACACTCGACACGAAATCTCTCGAAGTGCTCTACAACGCGAAGTGCTCACCCGAGCGGCGCTTGTCTCCAATTAATTTTTTGGATTATCGCCAAATTTGGGAGCATAAGTTTGAGAAACACTGAAATTCTCACAATTTTTATTCTAGAAAAAGTGTTAGACATGCGTACAACTAATCTGATGATGATATACATAAGTTCTAAATATTATTGGCTTGGTTGGAATCCAAATACAAACATAATTTGATTTAAGGAAATAAAATACATTCACGGCATCCCAGAAGGTTCCTCAGAGGGTGAGTCCATCGCCGTCTAAAGTACGATAGGTACGTCTTTAAATTACTTCTTCAGACATATGCAAGTATCCTCACGATGTTTTCCTTCACCGTAAAGCAAGTGGGGTGAAAGCGTTTTGAAGACTTTAACAGTTAAGTAACCGATCATCTTAATTCAAACACGATAAACAGAACAGAAAAAAATATTTAAAATTAACTCCCTTAGTACCAAAAAAGACCAATCGAAAAAAAAGAAGGGACAATTTAGCGGTTTTTCAAAAACAGAATTGGCAGAAATTAAATCTTCGTAGTCGTACCAATATTCCATTCCGCTATTTTGTAAATCAACATGAACAATCTGAATAAAATTCACAGCTTATCGGATAAAAAAGGCAAAAAAACGGCCAAGCAATTTCATAACAAGACATCGATTCAATAAAAGGAATAAGATTTGCAGCTACAGAGAAAACTCTGTCAGCATTCGACGTAGACATTGGCAACACAGCCCGTAATTTTTACCCGCCTCTTCTTTTTTTTTATTAAAATGAAGTTAAACTTGCTGAGTAAGGGTGGAAGGTGATAATTTTATATTCAAGAGATATCAGAGGGTGACTGGCGCGGTGCTTGAATCAAATTAATTTTATAATTAGAGATGGTTTTTTTCTTATCTCTCAAATATAACAGTCACCTTTTCAAAAATTACTTTTTAAGTAATTTATTTAATTGGTTCAATTCTGTTTTAGGAAAATTGTCTATGATTGTTCTTTTTTTTTGTTTAATATATTCTTTACTCATTATGACGTATGATATGTAATAAAACCTATTTAAAGCCAGTATTTATTTTTAAATCACCACCCATTGCGCATTCTGATAAAATTGTGATCCCTATTAAAATTAACATCAATTATACTGTATAATGTTAAACTGGGAATTATGCTCGAACAAAATCGGACACAAATTAAAACGGTGCAAACTTTGGAGGGGTTAACGCGAGAATGAAATTTAAACCGAATACAAAAGTGAAGTTCGATTTAATTATCACTAATAGGATAAAACCGACCTATGGCGCGGAAACCAACCGAAACAAAACTTAGCTAAAGAGCTGGCTGGAATTTAGACAATTGCATTGTTAAAGCAAAGCTTAATTTATTTTGTTTAATATGAAATGCAAGATGATGATGTCACATTTCGAGGATGTGGCTTCAATCCATGGTGAGGTGGCCGTTGGACTTGAGCAGTCGCCTGCTACCCAAACGACGCAAGTTCGAATCCCAGCAATGGGACTTCTTTGGTGTAAAGTGTGTGTTGACCCTTCGGAGAACCTTCTGGGGTGGCGTGTGCATATTTATTTTTATTTAGTAAATAATGGATTAGTTTCTGCCCGTGACTTCATTCGTGTGGTATATACCATATTATTATGAATATATATCTATATCAATAATTTTTAATGGTATGACTAATTCTGAAGTAGAAGTATCTTCTACATTTAATTTTTTTTTATCTAGTTATGATGATAGATTTTGACGATTATTAAGTAGAGCCACTGAGAGTTATAGCACCCACTTTTCGTCGAAGGTTTTAAGAGACTTTAATCACCTTTTTAAAAACATTGCCAATATAGTCCTTGTTTTAAAAGTAGTTGCGACTCTTTTTCATAAGGATGGACATAGCTTTAGTCCGAGTTTGGTCTAGAGTTGCTTCAAACAATGTTTGTAATACGGGGTTAGAGATTTTTAGAAATCAATATAACGGACCGATGTGGTTTGAAGATTACTGGAACCACTCACCCACCCCGGTTCGCTTATTATTAAGTATATAAAAAGGCGAGTATCAACATTTATGTGTTATAATTTGAAATTCAGTCGTCGCGCCGGCCGGCTAGGAGGCGCGCAACCGTTAAATGAATGAACTTTTATAACTTAAGGCCCTACCAAGTTGGCGGTTTAATACCGACTTTGAGGTTTCACCGCCATGATGAACAGCGTCCTTACTTTTAATGACTTTTTGCTAATATTCAACGCTTCGCTTTTGGGGGCGTAGAAAAAAGTTTGAGAACCCGTGAATTTTACGCTTTCGATTTTTATTTTAGGACCCACTTTAGCTTTGCTTACTTTGTGTTAAATTACGTTAAAGTTGCATACATGAAAAGTTTTTAATTGTTTTCTTAACATATTTATATACCTACTTAATAAATAATATGAAAGCGACTGTTCGTAAGTTTTTTACAATGATATTAATTGCAACAAGTATTTATTCGATCCCATGACTCAAATATAAAAGAGTTTTGAAAGTTTGAAAGTACTTTGTAGATAAAGTCTAATCGAATAAAGATATATTTGAGTTTGAGTTTGAGTATGTGTATTATATTACCTATTTTCTATGATAATTATATTCTATGCTAATGAAAATCAATGCCTTATAAAAATTAAAAGCGACGTTTGCAAAAGGTTAACTTGTCCTTACATATTTTGGGGATGAAATAATCCATCCATATTTATTCCGCAGTAACTTACTTTCTGTAAAAACCAAATAAATAGCATGAAATTTAAAGCAATCCCTTCTCGGACACGGCAAATAGTGGCTTCTTTTCTTTTTGCTATAATTTGCATACCGACCGCTGCACGCTGAGGACGTCCACGCACAAAGAGATTTTAATATTAAATTTTCTGTTTAGTATAATTGCCAGCATATTTGCTTAACTGTCCACCGTTTTTGATTAAATTTACATACGAGCTGTGCTATCTTCTTTCCTCTTTGCATGAGTTTAACGCCATATCCGAGTAGTTCCAGAGATTAAATTCCCAAACAAACAATAGCTTGAGCGAATCACTCGGAATTTCAGAATTTGTAAATAAAAGGTAACGTAACCACAAAACACGTATTGACCTCATTCTGCCATCATGTCTAAGTTATGGCGAATGTTGTTGATAAGCGTTTACAGCGCACTCTTAATTCAATATTTAAAAGTGTTCTTGAGAAAAGAAAACAGTGAAATAATACAATTAGAATACGTGTTTAAAACACCTGAAAATCGTGCATTTCAAATTAAAAAGCTTAAAAGGTTGGGGAATAAAGCGACTCCAAAGCCGTATAACAGACCTATAAGGCTGCCGACGGACTATAGGTATATTCTTAGGTGGTCCACGTCGATAGTTCACATGTCAGACTACAAAGAAGGCCAGTATTCATTCCTGGAAAACAATTGTACGTTCAGCAATTGCTATTACACTTTTAACCATAACCTCCTACCTGACTTGAAGCATTACGATGCAATATTATTTGACGTAGAGTACGATTGGGAAGCGCATCCTCTATTCAGAGCTCCTCATCAGAAGTATGTATTCGTGGCTTCGTTATCAGCTCAAACATTGCCGATCTGCCATCCAATGTCAGACTCTTATTACAACTGGACGTGGACTTACAAGTTAGATTCTGATATCCGATGGTCTTACATTACTGTATTTGACAAGGAAGGCAATGAAGTCGGTCCAAAGAAGGACATGACATGGATACATCCAATGGAACCAATAAATGAAGATGTTATAAAAATTCTAAATACCAAGAATAAAGCAGTGGCTTGGTTTGCATCGTACTGTGTTTCCAAAAGTAAGCGTGAAGATGTTGCTAGGAATATATCAAGGGAATTAAAGCCTTTTGGGTTGACTTTAGACATCTATGGACGATGTGGGATGTATTCGTGTTCTAGAGATAACATGAGGGAGTGCTTGGAAGGCCTCCAACAAACTTATTTCTTCTATCTGGCCTTTGAAAATTCGCTGAGCGAAGATTATGTTTCTGAGAAACTTTTATACGCATTGCAACAATATACTGTGCCAATTGTGTTTGGAGGAGCCAATTATTCAAGGTAACATCCTTAGACCTAATATCAATGATTTATTTTGTAATTATAAACATTGGTGAATATTTTTGATTATAGATGTAAGAACTCTTTAGTAAAAGTAAAAGCAATCTTTCGAAATTGAAGCGGTAATCATTCTGATATAATGTAATCAAATAAAAAAAAATATGAATTTGAATAAGTATATTTACCAAAATTTTCTGGTCTAAAAAGAAAGAATCTAATGTCTGTTATATTTTCTATTCCACACCGTTGGGTAGGTCCCTATATAAACCCTAACCACACCATACGGTGAGGATGGCATTTAGCTGTTTCCATATAAGTAAATAATTGCTATTTTTCTTATAACGCTGTATTATGAATTACTTATAATTTAAAGGACATAAATGTATTTTAAATATTGACCATAGGTTCCTTCCTCCTGGATCTTACATCAATGCAGGAGAACTGAACGCAACATCAGTTGCACATCTTATTAACGAGGCCGTCTCGCACCCCGATGTCTATGAAGAGTATTTTCGGTAAGACATAGTAATAATCTATTGATAGTAGAGCAGCCGTGGGTTTGATGCATTTCTACCTCAACGGTCTGTATTCGGTATTTTTATATAGTGTGTTTATCACACTAAGCTTGCTACGTCCGAGGCACCTCTTCACACCGTTCTTAAATAACCTCATACAGTACGAGGTTACAGTTTGGGAAAACCTGAAGTATAATCCATACCCTACCACAAAGATTCTTTTATTTTCAGATGGCACAATCACTATGTATTTGAAGAGCATCCAAAGGTGTTAGATGAGTGTATGCTCTGCGATATGCTGAACAACAAGCCGGATTACTCGACGATCAAGGATTTCAGGAAGTGGTGGAATCCGGACTACAAGACTTTGTGTAAACATAACGCGTATGTTAAAGTTTGAAAATTTAAATTCAATAAATATCGCGGTGGTTTTTGGTAATTATTGCTAGTACTGCGCGTTCCTTCTCCACCCCTATAAAACCATGGCAACCTTGCTCACTAAAGAGACACTATTTATAAGATGACTTTTGCTTTAATTGTATGTAAGCTATAACGTGAGATATCAAGATCGTGATACCTTATGCCCTGTCTGTTATAAAGCCCCACTTCTCCTTAAATACCAGAATTATAAAAACTAATCCAATATGATTACAGCACGAATTGAAACTTCGACCCAGGTATTATTTAGGGAATTTCAGTGAATTACTTCGTCTTGTTATGCAAACAAATACACAGAAAATACGACATAATGATTCTGACTAGAAGCATAAATGTGATTCAATTTATCTCTGATTTTTAGGCCTTCAAAGCTAGAGCATCTATCCTCATTATACATTTAAAGGGCCAGAATCCTCTTAGGTCAGTTCTAAGGACTCATTACTCAGTTTGAAATACTGAGGAATAAATTCCTATTAAAGGGGTATCGCCATAATCTACCTAAAGGGAGACATTATAATTGAATGTCGCTCAATCATTGTAACTGCTGACTACTAAAAAATAAATTAATTTCGATAAAACTGTCGAGTTATCGTTTGGGGGCTTACATTCAGAATTCAAAAGTATAGTCAAGGAAAATGTCTTGAAACATCTACATAATAATTAGTAATAAGTATGTCCGTGAAGACATTCAAAGATCGCAGACCTGACATTTCTGACAGAAGGTAAGTCCATCGCCGCCTCATGCACTAACTCATGTCGAGTTTCTTCTTTTGACTCTTTCTTCTGACTTTCACGTTGGCACTCAATTAATTAAATCGTACAAATTGTACGTTTTCCTAAATCTATATAAATTATCTTCTATTCTGAGTATTAAATGACAAGAGACTTCCCATTTATAATAATTAATATGGATTATTTGAAGTCTGCGTGGTATAATATTATACCGCAAAAGAAAGTTAATTACAAATACATCTTAAATATTTAGGAGAACTTTATAAACACACCAAGCAAACTCTCTCAAACTTCATCAAACTAAGAAACTTAATTTGAAGTTTTCCATCTCGAGGTGTGCTTCAAATATAAATTTAAATAAGCAAACGATGATGTTATACCGTACAAGTTGTGCAAGTCTAATGACTGTAGGCAAATTCACGAATGCACACTTACGTCCCGGAATAAACTTGCACCCGGCACGAATGCAACCCGACGAATTTTACGACAGCCTTTCATGATAGCCTTATTTTTATTAATTTTATTGCGACAGACAAAATATAACTGTAAAAAATTCATTATAACACGCGTGGATTTTTTTCGGTACAAAATAGCTTTCCATAAAAAAAAAACTGTACTGAAAATGGTGTACATAAGTAATTTATATTGAAGATTTACTAGTATTTGATCGCTTTTGGGAGGAGCTCGTGGCACAGTTGCTATTGCGCATATCAATCGATCAGCGAAGTTAAGCAACCATACGCCTAGCCAGTAGTTGGATGGCAATCGTTACAGGTCAGTCGGAGGCCTAAAAATAATCTGACAACTGGTTTAACCCAAATCACAGATTTTCCTCCTAAACGGGGTTGCGAAGGTCAGATGGCAGTCGCTTCGTATAAAAATCAGGTGATCAGCCACATCGGGTTGAATCAAGTGCCGACCCCAACAATTTATGGGATAAGGCCAGGGAGATGATGATCGCTTTTGGGAAGACCAAAAATCATATTTATAGTTCCTCGGGGCTTATCACGTAATACATACATATACATTTGTTTACGCCTGAATCCCATAGGGGTAGTCAGAGACCACCGTTTGCCACATGCCACAATCCTTACATATTTCCTTGCTATATTATTTTGGATATTCAATAACGTACCTCGACATTTCGATTGGTGTAATAAGTCGAGAAGAAATATAAATATGTGTTTAAGTCGCGAAAGCATAAGAAGCTTTAAGAACGAAAATGTTTACAAAAGCAAAAGCCTACAAATCGTATCCACATAAGTCCTTACCATCAAGTAGAAATTCTTTAGAGAGGTACAAATACCAATCGCGAGTTAAACTTGACTTAAACACACTTGCAGTACACCGTCGCGTTGAGCAGATTAAGTTGACGACACGGTTCGCTTGCCACTCAGAGAAGCGAATTGAATTGCCACATAGAATAAAATATGTAGAATTGTCGAAGCGGCCGGTGGCTTGAATACTTGCCTGTGGCGCAAGCAACGCATGCTCAAATCCCAGCTAACTGTACCAATGAGTTTTTTTGAAATATATTCATAGCCTGAGATGGCGATAAACTCACCATCTATCAGGTTGGTATCACAAAGCATGTTTTAAATGAAGACTAAACTTGGAGTAAAACTTTGTCTATCCCTTCTTGAATACGTGCCACAGAAAGAGGTTGAGCTATTATTAAACTAAGGACTATCGTTGTCTATGTTTTGTGGGTGACCTGCGGAACCTTAATTTTTTTTTAAATAAAAGTAGCTTAAGAAAGTAACTCCTTGTAATATTAGCTATCTGCCTGTGAGTCCCGTTAAAATCGGTCCAGCCGTTTCGGAGATTAGCCGGAACAAACAGACAGACAGAAAAATAAAAAAAATGGTTTTTTATGTCAATACCGTATATACTTTCATAATATGCATTTATTGAAAAGCTGTTATTTTGGAATTGCAAATAGACAGTTCAATTTTATTTATCTGCATATTTGTATAGATATTTTTGCTTAAAAGCTAACAAACTGAATATGAAATCAATAGTAATTATAGAAGACAGCTTACCAGGGAGCAGTAAAGTTATTGCTAATTTCCCAAGTAAAGTAAATAGTATCGCGTGTATAGCCATAATAAAGTGCGTAGTGGGTGTTAGTTTGGCAAAAATAACTGTTCCGTTAACGAAATCTCCGACGGGGAGTTCAACTTGTTAATTAGTTTCGTTGCTTCTACTTTCTGTGTGTACATTGTAGGTGTAATGCAATACTTGTTGGTAAAGTCGAGGATAATATGTTGATGTTTATCCAGCATATTATCATGATTTTGTAAGACTTACCGGTACAGGAATAGAAGAAGGAAGTATTTCCAAATAATTATCGAAATATGCTACAGGTTTAGAGAATATATAGGTAGGTTAAATTAAATAAATTGCTTAATCTATTGGAAAATGGGTGAGAAACTTAAAGATGGTGTAGATATTTAAAAGTATATTTAGAGAGAACACGGAGCCATTATGGAGCCAGACAGTGGAGAGAGCGAGATCATACGAGTGAGAGCGAGACGGCAATACGTCAAACGACTGACACAGTTTTGACATATTAAATTTCGTTTATAAACCTAACATAATCACTATTATTTTATCTGAAAAGTAGGTGATATGTAGTAATCTGATAAGTAGATTGTCCCTTTTATAATTTTTCTTAAAATGTTGTTTAAATAATTTCTTAGTATTATTGGAGTCACTCCACTCGCACGACTTTAGCAGAGGTAAGCTTTACAATGACAGTCACATTGCTAGTAACTAAACCCTAATGTGTACACTCACTAAAACTATAGGCTGAACAAGTTAGCAATGAGTTGCGATGAGTCGATAAGGACAGGCAGATAAGCAGTTATATCGCTTAACTTGCCGATGAAATAGTGGATGGCTGAATCATACGTATGTATGGCTAAAAATGTATATACTTGTAGCATCGACCTAGATAAGTAAGAAAATGCTACATACCTTCACGCTTTCTTAGTTAAACTGCGTGATAGATGGTGTCTCGTACTCTACAATGATAGCTGAGGGCCTAGTGCGAGTTTTTCATCCCGCAATTTAAAGAAAACTCGCACTAGGCAGTCTGGTGCGAAATCGGGCGGTACCGAAACTAGAAGACTCCGGATCGAGTAGAACGGGTTTGATT
Source organism: Watsonalla cultraria (assembly GCA_964035505.1). NCBI lineage: Eukaryota > Metazoa > Arthropoda > Insecta > Lepidoptera > Drepanidae > Watsonalla > Watsonalla cultraria. The sequence continues at coordinate 3,540,877 of OZ037732.1, read as the reverse complement.
TATTCACCTTTTCTCAATTTCCAGCCCAGACGACTTTAGTCCGATTTCTTTTTCCTCTTTCAAGTTGCTTTTTAACAAGAAAATTTGAGAGAAGCAAAGTGAATTTTTTTGTGAGAAAGAAAACCGAGGAAAGTTAGGTCATCCAAATACGAGTATGAGGTAAAGAACGCTTAGGTGTCACTTTTGGTGTTGCAAAAGTTCGCTTACCATCAGACGGTCACGCTTTTTAATGATCTTGATTGCATAGAAATATATAATACAACATGTGATTATTACATATTTAAATAATTTACATAATTAGGACTAACTATAAAAGAACAATTAATACATTGTAAAATTCGTTAGTAATTATGTTCGTTTAAATTCCTGAGAAAAGTCGCGAAATTGTAGCAATACTTTTGTAACAAATCGTAAGCCAAAGTAACTTGATTCAACCTTTATTTTTCAACGGTTTTCCTATTGTATCAGTTAACATGAGACCGATTTGGAGCCCTGACTCATCGGGTCGAAGGCACGCCTTTTCCGTGTCTACTCTGAAGCGAATCTTTATTAACTTTACGTCGATAACGGCTCCATACGATGTACGTGGAGCAAGAAGGAACTGCATTTTATTTTGACTTTTCTTTTTCGATAAAGCGACCAAATAAAATTTGAATACAATACTTAGTTGTCTAAATACTGTAGGAGCGAAAACTCTTCTTCGAGTTGGTACCGTTATTTTTACGGTTATTGGTATCAAGTTCTAATGCCATATAATACGTTAGGAGCATGTACATACGTGATTAAATGAAGAAGGTCCCAATAGCTGGACCATCCCATAGAGTTTAAGAGGTATAAAGGAATCCCCATTTGAAACACCGACTCCACCGTACAAAAATTTGTAGCTTAGTTTACAGTCATTAGTACTGTTGATTTCCTGCAGCGAGCAAGGTCCCCAATACTCCATGAGGGAAGCACTTTGTAAATTTTGGAAATATGGGCATTATTCGGACATTTTTGAGAATAATTAAACGTTCTACTGTTATTGAAATAAATGTTTTTATCATCTTCCAAATCTTTAAGGGCTTCCAAATAATTACCTTAACCACAAATCAAGTCCACACACCAGGTGTGTTCTATAAATACACGTAAACCGTGGATTACACACAGTGACGTTTTACACTGATGTGGGTGCGAGTACGGTACATGGAATAAAACCACGCCAAAAATGCTATTCATTAATTTATTTAAGTACGACATCGTTTCGAATTATTTTGCTTATTTCTTTTCTATATAGTTTTGGTAACAATTTATATTCGCTACAAGTAAATAAAAACGAGGAATGTTTAAATGTATGAAAATGAAAATGAAAATGATTTATTAAGTTTAGGCCCTGGTAAGGCACTTATGAATGTCGAGGAATTTACCACCGCTTCGGAAACTATAAACGTAGCCTTCTGAGAAGAACCGGCAAGAAACTCATCTATAGCTAGCACACGCCTTCCCAGAAGGGTCCCTGAAGGGGTAGGCCTTGCGCAAAGTGGAGGTACAGTCCCCAGTCGGGTGGGTCTGACTTTCGGACGGGAGATTCCGTTTTTCCCTACTCTTTTTCCCTACTCTTTTTCCCTACCTATACGATAATATTGTAAACAGGAACTATGTTTCTTCGCTCCGAAACGACCCTAAAATTCCACTTCACAGTAGTGAAATATTTTTTGAATTCCGCTCATTCGGCATTCTATAACGAATGTTACATTATCACTGAATAACTTAGGTTATATTGGTAATCGAGGTTAATTAGGGATCCGTAATACCACGCAGGTAAAGCCGTGGAAGGAACTAGTGATGGCGATATTCTTTATTCTAAAATCAAAGCGCGACGAGAAATAAACAAAAAATATCGGGCTTAAACAACATAGCCACATCTCGAATTAATGGTTGGTTGGTGTTTTTTGCTGTGTGGCCGCAAAGCGCATTCGGCTGCGTATCTATTCATCATTTAATTTACATTTGAGCGCCCGACCGCGCTCTGAACGCACTGACTGAAATTGGAACTAGGTATCATGCAAATTTTATAAAATGTTACTTTACTGAACAAATCCGCAATTTTAACGTGATATAAATATTTCCAATATAACAAGAGTTCTGCGTGGCATTTCTCTCAACTTAGTAATTTATATTTTACTTTCTTTTATCCGCGTAATGATTTTGAAATGTCCATAAATTTTAAGGTTCAAGCTATCTATCATCAATCACCATTTGAAATTTCTAAATCTGTTCAACGGTTTATCCGCGGAGTAGCAAAACATTATTTTATATTTTATGTCAGTAAATTAGTAGTAGTAGTAGTGTTCGTAAGAACAGAAATCCAAAGTCTGCATTCTGTATAATAAAATAACATAAAAAAAATATTATTTTCATCCCACCATCTCGGAAAGAGTATTTTTAATCTTCAATATCTGAGTGGAAAAGCCGTTTTTATTCTCAAGAGGATAAAGTAAATTGAATTTAGAACATCGTGTGCACTAAGTTTGTGAATTAAAAAAAACATTACACTCAGTTTAAATAACTGTAGCAACGTTACTTTAATTTTTTCTTAATTATACCTTAGTATTGTTATAATTAAAAGATTATTCTGTAATACTTATCTGTCATAATGTAGTAATTAGTACCTAAACTGAAATAAAAGTGTACCTATCTTGTGATTGTAAACGTTTTTTTTTTGCATTTAGTCATTTCCTCGCTGAGGTGGAATGAAAAGTTACGTGTTGCACTCGAGTGCAAAGATTTTTCACCTCGTGCTCTTTTGATTCCCTCGCTAACGCTCAGGATTCTAATTTTGAATCAATTTTAGAATCCTTCGCTTGCTCGGTCAGCAAAATTGAACACGTGGTTAAAAAGCAACTTTGCACTCTTATATAACAAATAACTATTATACATTAATATTTTTCAGTCAGATACCAGGTTCTATCTGCAGACAATCGTGAATTCTGTGCAGTATTCGTTTTTGTATAAACGTGAATGTGTAAAATATTAGTTTGGAATCGATGGGTTTGTTCAAATCCACGCCCTTTGTCCAACACTACTCGTATATTTATTTTACTAATGTTTAGTTTGTTCTTCTCAGTTTTATTTCGTATTATTGTATCTAACACAATGACAACGTCTAGTAGAAGGCTCACTATGACTCCAGTCTAGTAAATGTGGTTGGTGACCGAGTGGTTTGTGTAGTCGCCTGCAGTGCAAACGACATAATTTCAATTCTCACGTCTGGGGCTTTAATTATAAAATCAAAATCAAAATCAAAATCAAATATATCTTTATTCGATTAGACTTCATACAAAGTACTTTCAAATCGTCAGAATGACACAATTACACAGGATTATACATGCTACCGCCAGGTTCGGAAGGTTGATTTTACTGAGAAGAACCTGGCAAGAAACTCAGTAATTACTCTTTTAAAGAATATTATACAGTTTTAAAAATACAAAATAAATTGTTCAAGCAACTATAAGCCCATGGACACAGTTCTAATGCTCAATTGTCAAAAATAAAAACTAAAAACTAAAAATATAGTACAAATATATGTGAGCATGGCAAATTCCAGCCAGTCAAAGCAAAATTAAGATTAATTAATTGTAGCAAAAGTACAGTGCCAATGGGATTATTTACAAACATTATCAGGTACATCCCAGGCTCCCTTATCACAAATATAATCACTTACAGTATAATATCCTTTTTCAAGCAAAACTGATTTAATTGTTTCTTTAAATTTGTTGAAGGGCAAGTTTACAATTTTTGTTGGTAATTTATTATAGAAGCGTGTGCTCTGTCCTAAAAATGAGCCATGCACTTTTTGTAGGCGATGCGCAGGCACTACAATTTTATGTTTGTGTCTTGTGTTTACGTTATGCACATCACATTTCCTTTGAAACGATCCAATGTTTTGATGCACAAATAATAAGTTAGCTAAAATATACTGTGAGGCCACTGTCAAAATTCCAATTGATTTAAATTTTTCCCTTAACGATTCTCGCGGTCCCAAATTATATATAGATCGTATAGCCCTTTTCTGTAGTGTAAATATAGAGTCTATATCAGCAGCTTTGCCCCAAATTAAAATAGCATAGGACATAACGCTATGAAAATAAGAAAAATATACAAGTCGAGCTGTTTCTATGTCGGTGAACTGTCTAATTTTTCTAATTGCATAAGCTGCGGAGCTGAGTTTTCCTGATAACTTGGATATGTGTGGGCCCCACTGAAGTTTATTATCAAGGGTTACACCTAGAAATACTACAGAATCTACTATTTCCAAAGTTTCACCATTTACCATGACCTTTGTATCAACAGGTTTGACGTTTGGTAAAGTGAATTTAATACATTTAGTTTTTTTGGCATTTAAAACTAAGTTATTTACATTAAACCATTTCAATACCTGATCAAGTGCACTGTTTACATCTTCATAATTCGTTTTGGCTCTGTCGACTTCAAACAAAAGAGATGTGTCATCAGCGAACAGTACAATATCACACGTATTCTTTACTAAATTTGGTAAATCATTAATATATACTAAGAATAGAAATGGTCCTAGGATTGAACCCTGTGGGACGCCCATTAGTACTGGAGAACCGGAAGATCTGACCCCATTTACTTCGACTTTTTGAATCCGTTGACAAAGATATGATTTGATTAGGTCGAGTGCCCTACCTTTGACACCGTAATAGTTTAATTTAACTAATAAGGTTTCGTGTTGTACACAATCGAATGCCTTGGATAGGTCGCAGAATACACCTATCATGTCGTGAGCGTTTTCCCACGCTCTATAAATATGTCTAAGAAGTGCAACACCAGCATCAGTGGTTGAACGACCTTTGGTGAAGCCATATTGCTCACCATGTAGAATATTATTAAGATTAAAGTAAGCGACTATTTGATTCAGCATAATTTTTTCGAAAATTTTGCTGAGGGCTGGCAAGATAGAGATCGGTCTGAAGTTAGTAGGGTCACTAATATCACCACCTTTAAATAATGGAATAACTTTACTATATTTCATGAGATCCGGGAATACACCGCTCTTAATACAACTGTTAAAAATGTCAGCTAAGTAAGGGGCAATTATGTCAATAATATCGTGAAGTACTTTCACTGATATATCCCATAAATCACCAGTCTTTTTGGAATTCAAACTTTTAAATGTCTTAATTATTTCAAAAGGCGTGATAGAACAAAAACTAAAGCTAGTGCCGCACTTAGAAACATTTAATTTCAGTAATAATTCGGCGTCTGTGGGAGATGAATTTAGGGAACTAGTAGTTACTATAGGAACATTTGCAAAGAACTTGTTGAAAGTTTCAGCTATTTCACCATCGTCTTGGATTACTTTGTTATCTATATTTAAAGTTAAACGACAATCGCGACTTTTTGCCTTTCCCGTCTCGGCATTCCCGACGTTCCAGGTAGTTTTTATCTTATTATCAGAATTCTTGATTTTCTGGGCAAGATGCAAGGCTTTAGCTTTTATACAAACTTTCTTAAAACATTTAGAGTATCTAGTTACGAATGCTAAGAATTCAGGACTATGATCATTTCGTTTCATACCATAAAGTTCATACAACTTCCTTCTACTTTTATGGATACCTACAGTTGCCCACTCATTGAATTTAGCTTTACTATGTTTCTGAACTGTTTTTAGTTTAAATGTACTATTGAATTCCGTTTGTATAACGTTAAACAAGCTATTGTAAAGAGCATCAGGATCTTCTTGTGGCCCTTGCAGATAAGGTATCTTGCTTGCTAAGTTAGACCTGAAATTTGCTACAAGTTTCTTAGTAATAGGTCTGTAAGTGGTTTTACTTACTACATTATTAGTTTTATTTAATATTGTGATTTTTTGACCACAATGGTCTGACGTTAGATCACTGATGATAGATTTTTCCAGGGCCTCACAATCGCAGAACACATTATCTAGACATGTCGCAGAAGTGGCAGTTATTCTAGTGGGCTCCAGAAATAAATGCTTTAAATTAAAAGAGTTAAACAAACTAATTAAACGCACCGAAAGAGAATTATTTTCTAACAAGTTAACATTAAAATCACCACACACTACAATGCCTTTATTAAGGCCCGCAACACGTCTAAGGGCATCTTCAAGGATTGATTCAAATGAACAGAAATTGCCAGATGGGGGACGATATACGCATATTATTACATTTCCTTCTAGTTCTATACACGATAGTTCGGCAGTGCGCTCGATTGACAGGTTTACTATATCACTACGCTCTTTACATTTAACATTATTAGATACTAAGATTAACGAGCCTCCATGAATTGCTGATTTTCTGACGAATGCACTACAAAGTCTATAATTACTATTATTGAGCAATAGCTCATGATTTTTAAGCCAGTGTTCGGTTAAACAAAGCACATGAACGTTATGGCTTTCCAAAAATAAATCAATTTCTAATTGTTTGCCAGCCAAGCCTTGTATATTTTGGTGCACTACGTTAAGGCGACAGAGCCGTTTGACGAGGGACTCGGCCGTTGTCTCAGTTACTAGTTTAAAGAACTAGAACAAGAACTAATTTCTGTGTTACTAGAACAATGTAACACCGTTTGATTACTTAACCTATGTTTTGTTATAGTTGCTATAACACCGTTAATATTATATGCTACCAATGTAGCGATCATATTCATGCATTTTTTGGGGATGTAAAACAAGTCCCCAGTTATAATAAATCCACTAATAAATTTATTAGTGTCAAAAAAAATAATATTGTCGCTATGACAACCTGTCCTATAAATTACATTATTTAACCTACCTATATAATCATTTTGCCTGTCAGTGTAGCTCTTACTATAGGGGAAAGCAGTTAACATAATGTTGTGTACATTTAATTGTGACAGATATTCTAAGCCGCTTATTAATTCACTTTTGTGCACCCTAAGTCCCTCACCTATCAAAACAATCACAACAGATTGAGGATCTATTGTCATACACTTGATTTTATTAATTATTTGTGTGTATGTGGCCCCTGGCATACAATAATTAACTACTGTACCGCTAATGTGTCTATCGAGTAATATACCTATGTTTTTACCTAGGCTATCTGAAAACACTAAGGTGTTGTGTATAGGTGGACATACACTTATTTGTTGAATGGTGTCATTTAACTCAGCAACCCCCAACTTACAGGGCAGTGGCAGGGGCTCACTATCGGATGGTGATGATGGGAGCCCACAGCCACAAGAGTGTTTGTTTGTTAATGAGTCAAACCGCTCCACATTATAGTTACAGAGGTCTACCAACTCGGTGGTAGCCAGGATGTGTTCACTAATCTGTTTCTGAGCACTTGTATATTTATTAGTTAAGTCTATTAAATATTGCTCTTTACTCTGCAAGTCGGACTGCAATCGTTGAATGTCCATATCATGTGTGACCTTTAAAGTATTTAATTTACATTTATATGAATCTAAAGTGTTTCTTAAAGATAAACATTCTTTTGTTAACTTAATACTATTAAGGAACTTTCTTTGCCTTTTTATTAAATTTCTAGTTTTCTTAATAAACCTATTTAGCTTAACATACTTTTTTAATTTATTATGGCTACCCATCTGTACATGAGAGGAAATATCATTGGTTAAGTCAATTGTAACCAGTTGTTCGGTTGGGAAGGCTCCGGAGTCAGTGCGAACCAGTTCATCGTAGAGGCTGAGCGTGGTGGTGGTCTGGTTTATGTCCCTCTCTTCTTCCAGTTTGGTCACCTGTGTGTGGGCATGACTCAAGCTATTCTCTAGCTCAGAGATGCGAGTCAGGGCCCTCTCGTGGGTGTCGCTGCACTCATTGAATGATGAGACAATGTCCTGCAACTGATTCCGCTCTTCTTCGACTACAGTGTATTGTAAATGCAGTTCAGCCATTTCCTTCTTTAATTGACTATTTTTCCTAACAATGTTGGCTACCTCTTCCTCGCTCTCATCCCTCTCTTGCAGCAGTTTGTTGTTGAGGTTTTTTGACAAGTGAAGTTCGTGCAATGTCTTCCTAAGTTTGTCCTCCAAATCCCGAGCTGTTGCTTTTCGGGTCATCATGGTAGTCATTGTTTCGGAGTGACTGGAATGCAAACAAGAGATGTGAGAGATATGTAGAAGTTTTAACTGAGATGTGAAGTTGTTTGTGTACAGTAGTTATTAATAACCACAATAAACAATGTGTAAGTGTAAGTTAACAACTATTTTGAGCAAATAAATGGCTTGAAGACTGGTAAAAAACGGTAGTATATATTTGTATGAGGCGGTAGTAGTCGTCTTCAACTTTACTTCCACAAAAAAAGTCAAGTAAAGTGAGACTGTCACTGGGCCAGGTGTGTGTTGGACGTTGCTCATAGGTTATGAGCAGTGTTATGTAGTAATGAGTAGCACTTTTAATATAAATGTGATAAATAAACACGATACTTCCCTGTATTTTATTGCAATGAGTCACACTTGTGTTTGAAAGTTTGTATAACGTCCATTTGTCTGACAGTTCACAAGGGTCGCACTTTTAAAGTTGTTGTTGCGACGAAAATCTTGAATTGTTTACTTCACAAACACTTTCCGATAATATTAAAGCACTAAATAATGTTTATTTCTAACTTATGAATTAATTTTACTACTTATTTTAATTTAAATAACAATACAATTTAAGGAGACGTAAAAACTTGACAGGTCTGGCCAATGTTGCCCGTCCATAAACTCTTATTGCAATGATAGTTCACTTTTGTGACAGAGATAGATGTATACACGTCTTTTACATCTGTCTCATACTATAAGTTAAGCTATCTTGGCAAAAATAACTCAAGAGGCCCCTGTTCCAATGAATTACCCCCATAGTGAATGAAATCTGTTATGTCTATGAATGTATATTGCTTAAGATGGCGATTGACTCACCATACATCACATTCACACCAAATAATTTCTGTGGAAAAATGGGTGGTGTAACATTTCTGCTTACCCATTCGGGAGACTTTTATGGTGAAGTCTCCCAACAAGAAGTAATATTTTGAAATGTTTAGTTAATGCGCATATATCTGCGAGGAATTCAGTGAAATTATTTTGTTTTAAGTGTACCTCATTCGATCGATAAACACTTTACCGTCACAAATGAGTACTAAAATAAAATGTTTTAATTTCATACATCACAGAGTAGGTAATCAACAATTTAATGCATACTTGTCGAGAAAATAGCGATACTAGGCAAAACAAATCGCCGGTCAATTATTATTACAAGAGAGTTCCGTACTTCTGTAAATGAACGCCATTTTAAAATCAATTACCATGCTATGTATGATTCATATACATCCAGTAGTAGTTTCTGATTAAGGTGTCATGGTTCGAACTTACTATTTCTTATATTTATATGATATGTCTTTCCTCTTTTGGGCACACATTTTCACATATAATATTGAACCTTGTAAAAAGAGTAAAGGAATGGAAATAATTAAACAAACATATAGAAATGAAACATTAATAAACCACGGATCTGGGGTCCAACCATGAGCTCTTATTGCAATGATAAATCAACTATGCGACAGTGATAGCTGTATACACGTCATATACACATCTCAAAAATGAGTGTCTAAAACAAAAACTTATGTGCAGTGATTTCACACCACGTGCTTTACGGTGAAAAAAAACATCGCGAGGAAACCGCATATGTCCGAGAAGTAATTCAAAGTCGTATGTATAGTGCCTGAGACGGCGATGGACTCACCCTCTGTCATGTTGGCATTGAATCATATTCGGTGAAATGTGGGTGTTGAAAATTACAACATCGACTACCTGCTACCCTTTCGGGGAATACAGGCGTGAGCATATGTATGCATAAATGAGTGAAACTATCATGGCTATAAGAGCTCATGGTAAGGCCCCTGGTTTCTGTATCGATAATATTGCATGTACTTAGTCGAGAATTTTCAAGTTATATGCAATGTACAGAATTCGAGCCATTACAATTTATAATAAGTATATATATACGAGATGGCTAATAGAATTTTATCGGCAATGTAAATCGTGTTACATGATGATTAGTGACGCTTGTGGTTTCGTAACATTAGAGTTGGTTGGTTCTTAAACAAACAAAGCAATATCCCTTTTTCATTACCGCACTGTTGTAGCATTCACACACTGTAAAATATTATTGCGGGTGAAATTATATTGTGTAAAAATATCAAATTAGTACCTAGAATTATGTACAATGTTACTTTATTGACTTTTCTCGTTGCGGTAAGAATATTTATTTTAAACATGTATCAGATGTACCTAGATATTTTGAAAGTTATGTAAATATTTTCACAAAAGAGTTTCTTATTATTTGTTAGTTGTGCTCTATATTGAGAGATAACAGTATCTGAAGGTTCATTCAATATTATTTTTAACTACCTGTGCCCTGCGGTTTCACCCGCGTAGATTTAGTTTCATCCTTGTTGTCGCGGAACCCTAATATTTTTTATAAATAAAAGCCTAAGTTACTCCTTGAAACATCAGCTATCTGCCAGTGAAAGTCCCGTTATAATCGGTCCAGCCGTTTCAGAGATTACCCTGAACAAACAGACAGACAGAGAAATTTTTTAAAACTTGGTTTTTTAGTGTCAGTAGCGTGTATACTTTCATATGCATTTAGTGAAAAGCTGTAATTTTGAAATTACAAACAGACACTTCAATTTTATTTATCTGTATATATAGAAGATCTAGATTAGTTAAACAACAAATAGTATACAATCCTACTTGACTGTTTGGCTGCTTCAAATAAGATTTTCCTTTACACCAACTAACTTCACTTATTTCAACGCAGGTTAATCTATCTCAACAACAAGTACCCCCTGAAAATGTTACGGCTACTGAACCCAGCACTTATATCAATAAAACTAGCGAAGAAGTGACGACTAAGGAACCAACAACTAATGTCACTGATGCGAAACCAAAAGTGGAATTTGATAAAGTGAGAGGTAGGTTACAAAATATGATTTTGAACTGCGAATATAAAGAGCCGTGGTTGCCTGCTTTGGAAGCGAAGCAAGTTCGAATCCTTCCGCCCGGCACCTGAGTTTTCTAAAAAACTTGATAGTGATATCACACCATGTAGTTTATGGAACGTCGTGTACTACTTAAAACACTTACTGGTATATTATAGGAAATATGTTTTGAAAAATGCAAACTATTAACGTCAATATTTTCAGATGAGACCCATTCCCTATTTGGACAGATTCCACAAACGGTGCTGAATCCATTTCATAGTATGTTATAGTCTTTATTTTAACTTCATATTACTTTTCAGTCAGTAATTATATCTGAACTTATTCTCAGCAGCTTTTATCAATGAATTTAGTTTTTTTGTTCGTTATCTTGTGGTTAACGTGATCAAGCCTTTTTATTAATCTTTTCATCTATTTTATCATTAGCCTTTAAATCTAATTCGTCATAAATATTTTCATTAATCTCGTTACTCTTGTCTTTTTCTCCTTCCTTCTTTCCATAAATATATTGATGTAACAACACGAATGGTACAGGTGCTGTCATAAGTTTTGAGCACCAAGAGAAAACTTTGAGAAGTGTCGTCATGTACTTATTCGCACTCGCCTCAAATAAACCCCAAAAAATTACAACTCCTGGGGGCCTACCATCATCGGCTTAAGCAAAGCGAATTAAGTACAGTAATAATTAATACGATCATGGTTGGCCACCAAGTATAGGTTTTACATGTTAAAAACCTATACTTCTCCGCGCTCAAAGATCTTTAAGACACCTTTACAGGGTTTCACTACACTACATTACGTTAAACAGCTAAGACCTCACAATAAATGCAATGTTGTTTTATTCTTACTTAAGTGATTTATATTCACAATAACATTTTGATGTCCACAGGATTGTTCGGAATGAGTCGAGACATGCATCATAGCGTAGTTAATGGAACGTATGGCTTTGCCAAGAGAAGTGTTGATTTCTTCCACCCAATGGCTACGTATTTTTAATCTGAGTTGGCAAACGATCTGATCTTAAGAAAAATAGTTCGATAAATTGTTTTTTTTAATTATTAATACACACTAATTTTGAGACTTATTTTTTGCCTATATCTTACTAATGGAATAGGAATGAAATTTTATTATAATTTATCATAACCATTTTTAAATTCAATGTGAGGGTTCGAAGGAATACATTTTCCGTTTTCTTTCTGCCCACAACTATACTGAAATAAACAGAATAAATGGAATAACAAGAATTACAGTATGACATTCGTTTCCAACATCTGACCTTTAGTTCGCGAAACCAAACATAAACATGAGGTGTTAGCTATCTGTCAGTGGAAGTCCCATTAAAATCAAACTGTCCGTTTCAGAGACAAGCCGGAATAAACACCAAAAAAAAATTAGTTTTTTAGTTGAGCACCGCATATACTTTCATATGTATTTAATGAAAAACTGATAATTTGGTATTACAAACAGACACTTCAGTTTCATTTATCTGTATAGATAGACCATTGAGATATTTAATAAGCATTATGTAAAATGTAAGACACAGAGTTTGTATAACCGACTCTCGCATAATCTCATCAACAACTTTAGCTTGGCAAACGCTCGCTCCACGCGTCTAATTGCAATGTGAATCCATTATTATGTGGGATTTACACCCAGAATAATATTATATTTCTACTAATGACGGTAATCATATTTGTTAAGAAACCAGTGATTGCTCAAAATATAGCTAGACTGTGGCGCTTTCGCTTTTGTGTATGTACATTATCTTTGAAATGTTAATTGTTGCTAAGTAACCGTTGCGGATAAAAAGGAGGATGAACTGATCCAAATTTGAAAGTGTATCATTTTGGGATGGACACCTTGGTATCAAAACGTTAATCAAGCAAACACTTGGAGTATTATTTTGTATATTTCTCTATTCTTAGCGACACTTACATTTAGGGTGAAGGAATACATGACATAATGAGGAAACCTACATAGGCCTGAGAAGTAATTCAAAGACGTTTGTATAGTGCCTGTGGGCTTAGCCGGCTATAGACTCACTATGTGTCATGTTGGCACTTAATCAACTTGGGTGGAAAGTGGGCATTGTTATTACAACACCCAGTCTACCCCTTCTTTACCAATGGGAGTTACAAACACATGCTCAGATCGTTAGTTTTTATTCTTAATACAAGTTTTTTTAAAGCATTGTTATAGATGTCTCCAGTTACGATAGTTACCTAATATTCAATAACGAATGCAGAGGGCAACCTAAATATAGAGATGCTATAACACAGATAGCGCAACGCGTTATTTTCCAGTTTCCACCCCGCTATCTTATCGCTACTGCCATTTTGTGCCAACGACTTCTCATCTTTGACACCACTAACATTGCATACTGCGCATAAAATAGATACTGGTATGTACTCGATAAGTGTGCATACATAAACACTCTTTGGATAGCGCTTATCAATAGTCTTCCCCACGAATCCATGAAGGGTGCTAAACGTAGTATTTTTCTCAATTGTGTAGTTAAGGGGGCCTCCCATCATCGGTTTAAGCAGAGCCTAAGATGCTTTGATATTTCAGTTAAAGCTAAGAAGTTCTTAATTCGCGCTGCTTAAACGATCACAGGCCCCAAGATGGTGTTAAACAACTATCTATCTGCGCTATCGAGATGATGACTAACTTATCACGACATGACATGGAGCGGATTAGAAATAAATTATTATCGAAGACAAAAATCATCCCCTGTATCAGAGAGTTTATAAAACTGAGAATGCTTAGAATATTTTTCTGACTGAGTTACTATGTTACTACTCGTAGTAGCTAGGATTGTCCCATTTACCTATGCCCTATACTATATCTTAACTTAAACCTACTACAAGGAATGCTTTGTGCGACTTATCCTGTTCTCTTACTTACTCTTCACATCATTTTCTTTTTTTTATTGTATATTTTATTTTGTTTTCTTTGTGGTGTGCAATAAAAAGTTTTTATTATTATTCTTATTATTCTGTATCCCCAGAAAAAATAATCGTTAAACCATGTATGTTAGGAGTTTAGCCTGATAATATGACGTGAATGAATCACCGCATCTCAAGAAGGATTTCAAACTCCCTGTTTTTTTCAGACATACATATACATTTTCTCATAATGTTTTCATCACCATTACTTAACCTCATAGCACGCATAATTAGAAAAACATCTTAACATGATAACATCTGAACTTGGACCAAACATTCGCTATTCGCTAATAGCTTTCGAAAATTTAATATATGTGATTAATGTCAAGTTCATAGCGTCTGTCATTGGAGTCAAGAATTTAATATCAGATCTGAACTAAAGCAAACGTAATCAAGATCACGATTGAATAATATTAGTCGGATTGTCTATATATTTGATAGTGTACCAAACGTATCTACTGGACGAGTGCCAACGCCTAATGCCTGGTGGAATCATCTTCCAATATTACTTCGGCATCATGAAATGCTAAGCTATGAGTCTACAAGCTGTGCGCCGTGGTTTTACTCGCGTTGACAAAATTTCATAGGAATGTATTTTTATAAATTAATTGTCGGTCAAAGTAAAAAAAATCGATCCAGCGGTTTCGGAGGCTAGAAACAAAGAGATAGGCAGAAAGACAAACATTTTAAAGTTAGTTTTCAGAATGTTACTTTCTATTACTATCAAATATACATATAAATAAGTAGCCACCATCATCTAATAAATAGGTACGGTTCATCTTTTACAACGAAGGCACATACATACCTATGCTCACGCCTGTATTCCCCGAAGGGGTAGGCAGAGGTGTTGTAATAACAACACCCACTTTTCACCGAGGATGACTGCCAACGTGACAGGTGGTGAGTCTATCGCCATCTCAGGCACTATACATAAGTCTTTGAATGACTTCTCAGACAAATACTGGTTTACTCACGATGTTTTCCTTCATATAACAAGTGGGTGTAGATACTATAGCTACACCTCTACTTCTCTACCCCTTAGGAGAAGTCAGGCGTGAGCATAATAGGTGAAGTTGAACACAAGGGGTAGCAGTAGACGCTACGCTGCTAAAAAAGTACTGACTGCTACACAAACCGTAGCATTCGGCTACGAAGGAAAACAAGTGCTACGAACCTCTACGACGCTCTACGAGAATCTACGGGAATAGTCAAAGCAATTTCTTCAGAGGAGCTCGTGGCACAGTTGCTATTTCGCATATCATTCGATCAGCGAAGTTACGCAACCATACGCCTAGCCAGTAGTTGGATGGGTGACCGCCCGAGTTCCCTCCGTGCCTCGGAGAGCACGTTAAGCTGTCGGTCCCGGTTGCCAATTTAGCATCTTTGGCAATCGTTACAGGTCAATCAGAGGCCTAAGAGAATCTGACAAGTGGTTTAACCCAGATTGCCGATTTTCCTCGAAAAAGGGGTTGCGAAGGTCAGATGGCAGTCGCTTCGTATAAAAATCAGGTGATCAGCCACATCGGGTTGAATCAAGTGCTGACTCCAAATACATGGGATTAAGGCCAGGGAGATGATGATGAGTCAAAGCAACTTCTTTTAATGACGGATTCTCGCAGAATAAAATATGATGAAAATTCTCTGAAATAAACTAGCTGGATGTCGCAAAACATTTTAAAATACTTTCCTCGCATTTTTTACAGTTTCATTTAGTTTTACGACCAACTAACTAATTACTTAAAAGCAATTCTTTGCGTAGAGCTCAAAGCTTTCACACAATTTAATCCCTGCTTTCTCATTACTACTGCTATGTAATGGAATATTGTATCAATCCTTCGTTGACGTCAACTCACAGTTCTACCAACTGTGTATATTTTTTATCAATGTTGTGATTTTTAACTAACTTTATTATAATCCCTACTAATATTATTAATGCGAAAGTAACTCTGTCTGTTACGCTTTCCCGCTTAAACCTCTCAACCGATATTGATGAAATTTGGCACAGACAATCTTTAGACCCTGAGAAAGGACATAGGCTACCTTTTATTTATTAAAAATATTAGGTTTCCGCGACCATAAGCATGAAACTAAATCTACGCGGGTGAAACCGCGGGGCACAGCTAGTAACATTATAAAATTTACAATATACCATGAATATATTCTTATAGATAAACGTAACTAGCTGTAGGATATTTCTATGACAAAAATAGCAAGCATTGAGTTTATTTTGTTATCTTTTGAAAGTCGTTCGAAGTTTTTAACAGACAGACTCAGCAATTATTAAAAAAAAAAAATTGTCATTAATTTTGAAAACTTTTTGTACTGTTTTTGGATTCCGGTTTGTTATCGTATAAATGTACCAAAATATACTATAGGTATTCTAGTCATTTTGTAGGATTTATATGATAAAGCAAGTTCGTCAAATAGTGAACAAATTTAGAGGTACCTGTATCTTGCGTAAATTAACATTAATAAATTGCTAATCCTAAGACAGAACACTCAAACAATACCCAACAGCAATATGTCAACGATGACACATCCCTACTTTGTATCATATCCAGGATTTACGAAGCAATTAATACCGGAACGAGTGTCTAATCCGGTTTAATCCAGCTCCAACCAGATATAAGCTTAGGCAATCCGCATAGCGTAAAGTTTTAAAGCCGAGGTCACACTGGCACAATTGCGGGTCGTGAACACGTCTTTACGTATTCATTGTAAAAGAGCAATGTGCTGTGGCTTGACACCTTTTAAAAAATCCCATCTAAGTTTTGGTTTTATTGTCGTTTTCACATATATACTCGTATTATGCTCTCGTCTCTTTTCCCATATGTCTAGTCTCGCCTGTAAGTAGGGGTGTAACTAGGGGTGCATCCAAATATGTTTACATCCCATGTAATAGGGTGCGAGCTCTTTGCCATGAAACCGTTCTGTTATTGGGAAATAACATAAAAAATAAAAAAATATATTCTCTGCCTGTGTACCAGGGATCGAACTCGAATATTTTTTCTTTACCTATGTCTGTTTGTTTCGGCTAATCTCTGAAACGGCTGAACCAATTTTATAGGGACTTTCAATGGCAGATAGATGTCAAAAAGAGTATCTGACTTTTATTTAGAAAAAAATATAAAGGTTCCGCGAAATAAAGCCGCCCGTGAAAATAAATCTATGCGAATGAAACCGCGAGACACAGCTAGTGATACTATATATATTATAACGACATAGTCCATTGTAAGTCAGTAGACAAACAAGCTAGGAGTTCGTTACTACGTCCTATTTGACCCGTATTCCGGTAAAACCGTAACTAGGTAACTTTGTCTATTTCTGTTTACTTTCTTTTGTCCTCTTGCTCTACTAAAAGTTTTGTCTATTATTGCTTGTGTTTGACCGTTTGATGTGGCCGACGCTAGTGGGGATGAAATTAACACAGTTTTGTTAGAAATAAGATTATTCATTAGTTTAAAAGCATTCCGTTTGCGTCCGCAAATTGTTTGATTAGTTTTGTTACGTTCAAAGGTATCAAAGAGATGGATAAATATACGAGTAATTTCATTTATATAGTACTAGCGACCCGACCTCGATTTCACCGTGTTATGTTTTTAAGACTATTAGAAAGCGTTGACTTTCTCTACTATCTTTGAATTTAACATGGATTTCTAAAGCTTCATAATCATGAATTTAAGAGTTGTGACTCTTGTCGGTGTAATTGATGCAACTTCTTCCATTTGTCTCTATCCAGTGCCATCTCCTTGACCTCCCTATACGTCATGGCAGACAATTTTTCCTTGACTTGTCTCATGTATGTTAACCTGGGTCTTCCTCATCCTCTCTTTCCTTCTACTTTTCCTTCTAATATGTTTTTAAAGCTTACCCTACAAAAAATACCGACTCATACATTAGAGTATCAAGATCCGTAACGTGCTTTAGAAAAACGTTCAAATAGATTAAATAATAGCGTGAGAACGTGATGAAAATAAGATGAAAGTTTGAAGATACAATAGCAAGGTGAAAATGTGAGTATATATGGTACGCGTGTATACGCGTACCATATATACTCACATGTGAGACAGCGCTGTATAGCGCTGTCTCACATACATTCGTTATTATTCCAAAATACTGTTTTGTCGCCGTATAAAAAAAACTGTTACATCGTGGAATAAAGGTATAATTATGTAATTCTTACGATTTCAAAGTACTTTGTTAAAACTCTAATCGAATAAAGATACTTTTGAGTGAGAGTCTGAATTTCTTCGGGGCAGATTTTTTCACAACGTTTTTCTACGCCGATAAAATGGTAGTGTGCCGGAAAACTGTCAGGTTCATTTCATCAAGAAAATCCTATATTTACAGCAAGCAAAAACGTGTCTCTGAAGCATTGCTGAAAGACATAACGTCTTAATCCAGCATGTACAAGGCAGATTTACCCCCATGTGTATATTGGTATACTTAGAGAATTTTATTGTGTGCTTAGCTTAATCTGTGGGGTCAGCGGCGCAAATAGGAGCGGACGGGGAAATGAACGAACTTTTCCAACCTCAGCTAAGTCTATCGATCACTGAGCTGATCCTCTCCCTTTTTGTTTTACAACTACGCCATTGAAGGCTCTCTTTGGGAGTCTGACTTCATTTGATTGAGTTTCTGTCCGATTAATTACTTAGTATTTTAATAATATTAGGTGTAAAGCTGGGGGACAGTATTGCCAACTTGCAGATAATTGCAGTTATATTTGAAGCGTGTTGACACGTACGTAGACGTGTGACTGGTTTTTCGGTATTCGTAGGTTACACAATATACTAGAGGTAGTACTTATAAATAATAAAAAATATTGTAATCACTTGGTGTGGGAAATGGATCGTTCTCCATCCGAAAAAGTCACAATTTCATTAATAACTAATTAATCGACTAACTAACTAAGAATTAATAACTAGCTGTGCCCCGCGGTTTCACCCACGTAGATTTAGTTTCATGCTTTATTTCGCGGATCCCTAATTAAATTAGTCTAAGTAACTCCTTGAAACATCAGCTATCTGCCAGTGAAAGTCCCGTTAAAATCCATCCAGCCGTTTACGCATGATGCCGTGACCAAGGGAAATGGGGATTCATTTCTATATATAAGAAGATATACCTATATATATATATATACAGGGTGTCCGAGAAAAAGGAACAGTTGGCTTCTAGAAGTTGTAGAGTTTTATGAATATATCACTATATTAAAAGCGAAAAATATCTAGCTCCAACGATAACGTAGTTACAGGCTATGGCCAAAGAGCTCGCGGCCTTAAGCGATTGAATGAACGCGCGGCCTCGTTTACCTACATTACGTGCGCGGTAATTCAACTTTTTAAATTAAGGGGAAGGTTAATGGTTTCGAAAAATGGTTTTAAGGGATTATTTCAAGATTTATTAGTGGGAGAAAAAAAATAGAAACGTAGTTAGATTTCAGGTGAATAACTCTACGTTACAGCTGATTTTTATGCGAAAATAAGGTCTTGATATGGTAAATTTTGAACGTCAATTACTCGAAAACGGAAGAAGATATTTTTTTCATAATAATTTTAATTGCTTCCTAAAATTAATCCCTATCACATATTTTAAGAGCTGTCCCGGTTTTCTCGACACCCTGCATATGGATGGGACAAAAATACCTATAAATATGAAATGATTCATCTCAAAAATATAGGTCGCCTTCTACCGCTGCAAAGATGCGCTCCTACAAAATAATATACAACAAAAAACACGTACTCAACAATGATTCAACAAATCCGCCGCGTGTAAATCACGTACGAGGGAAATCACTTAGCATATGACAAATAGTGCTAGAGTGACAAGCTTTTAAGGAACATAATCATACCGCTCTTATGGGGGCTGGCCCCAATGTGCTCGCGTTTTAAGGGATCTTCTTGACGGTTATAAATTGGATTGAAGTCATGGAGTTGACTGATTTTTGAATATTACATCACTTTTATTATTCACAAAGAAGACTTTGATATACAATCTTACCTACCCTGAAAACAAGATAAAATGACAGTTAAGTTCTTCTCAGCAAAAGCAACCTTACGAACCAGGTACTTTGTAAGAAGTCTAATTAAATAAATATATTTTGAGTCGCCATCCCAGAAAACTTAAAGGGTAAGCAGATGAGCTGTAATAAAAATACCCAGTTTTCACCGATCACGACTTAGATTTCTGAGCGATATGCAAGTTTTCTTACAAAGTTTATTTTCCTTTGTTGAATAAACCTTCAGATTACACACTAATGTTTTTTTCGGTAGTTGTACTTAATTCGTCAATATCAATAAAATAGGGTTAACTTTCAATAATAATTAAATTTAGACAAAATAATAACAATAAGATTTACAAGACCAATATATGAATTCAAGAGCTAGAGCAAGAGCAATAATATGTAGAAAAAACAAATGACAATCTATAATCATTCAATATTTGAATTATTTTTTTTTTTATTTACATGACCAGCAATGAGTAGGTCCTTCTTGCTTCTAACAATAAATTATAAAATCGTAACGGGTGATAATAAAAGGGGCCAAGTTTATTCGCGTCGATTGGGTAGGTAAGTTTAAGGTTTATAAGCCTTATATTAAAATGTTTGACAGTAGATTAACCAGAAATCAATATAATAGTGAAATTAATGGTAGATAAAGGCAATATTTACCCAAGCCGGTCGTTATTCACGCGGACGCAAGCATTAGCATCGAGAATAGCTAATGGATTCACAGAGATAGGTCAGGCATTGTCATTTGAATTATTGTAATTGCTCCTATCGCGCCTATCGTAATGCTAAACACAATATACCAATCAAATAACCTGTAAATACAAGACCAGGGGGCCTACCATCATTGGTTTAAGCAGAGGTAATTAAAAACTTCTGAGCTCTGATTTTTAAATTTCTGTACCGTAAAATTAAACATCAAAGCTAAGAAGTTCTTAATACACTGCTCAAACTATCATAGTTGGCTCCAGTGTCCCAAGAATAGGTTTTAAAATTCGAATGTCATCGCTTGACATTTTATGCTTTTTTTGTATGGAGACGTAAAACTTCCTGGACTCGCCGCTTGGGGCGCTTTATAAGGTTTCTATACAAAACTAGCAAACCCGGCGAACTCCGTTTCGCCATTTTCAAAATTTCACAGTGAACACAATACCGGTTTATCACATGAAATTAACTGAGCAGAGAACAATGAGTAGCTGTCAAACAATGTATCACGCACCGGCGCCATCTACTTAAAATGTTGGTTTGTCCTGATTTTTTCCTGAATTTTCTTTGCTATAAACCTCACGGAGACCGAAACCTTTCCAACGAATGCAAAACCGTGGAAATCGGTTCGTGCGTCCTAGAGTTATAGCGTCAGGAAGGAAAACCCGACTTATTTTATATAGTAGATGAGGCAAACACGCAGGAGATATAGTTAACGTAAGAATTAGTTTAGCTATTCAGAGGGGGAATGCTGCCAGTATCTTCGGAACCTTGCAACAGGGACTCCCTTTAATAATATATTTTAGGTATCAGATTTTTTTTTTTTTAAGGTGTTAAGGTATCACATTTAAAATTTTAGTTATAGTTTAGTTATAGTGGTTAATTGTATAGCATGAATTATAATTTCTCCAATATATTTTCAATAATACTCGTCGTAATAAACTAACGTTTTGTAATTTGTTAACGTAAAACATGTTAAAATCTGTGCTTGGGGTACAGAAGGTAGCATAAACAAAATGACAAGTAGGTAAAGGTAAAGCGTGCCAATAAACTGGAATAGTTCCAGATAGTGATGTCACAGGCGCGACGGGTAAACACGACGGAAAAACTGTCAAACCAAATACGGACAACGATTTCTATGCCGGAAAATAGTTTGTACTGTAGTCGTCGAATAAATAGGAGTTACAATGCTCCAGAAATATATGTCTAATGTATGCGATACAGAATTTTAATAAATTATAGGCATTCTCGCCCAAGAAAGGGTCGGTATAGATATTATTAAACCCACATTTCGCCAGTTATGTTTAAGTGCCATGTAATAGGGGGGCCTATTGCCATTAACCGGATACTAATCCAGAATCCGGGCTAGGTACTACTGGGAAATCAGAAATGGAAATATGCAATAACGTTCATCCAGGGCCTCTAGACAAATCTCTTCTCAGTGTATCTGATGCATTGTATTTCAATATTTCTCTGCCCATTGCCATCTCGCCGACCCCTTATTACTTTATTTACATACATACTAAACTTACCCCTACCATTACAGGCTTAACCCAATGCGATAGGGTAGCTAATAATAATTGTCTACTGGTAACATATAACATATAACGCAATCTTTGTAAATTCACTCAGAGAACAGACAAACAAGTCTGTAATGTCGGCCATTTGGTTAATGGTGCGCAATGTGCGTGTGAGCGGCGCTTCTTTGAGTAAGTTGGTGTGCCCACGGGGTACCACCAACAGAGGCGGACGACGACGACGCCGCACATACCCATCAGGCACACAGAGCCCCACCAGCCCTAACAATCCCGCATTGAAAAGTTTTCCGCGCATCAATTTAAAAATATACAATGCTAGTGATAAATCTCTTCGCACCCGCAGCTCATTGTATCCCACCATTCCTAGGACGAAAAGAGTGGGATATTTCAAAGGATAGTAGGGGTATACTCCATATTGCCTGTAATATAGGTACCTAATGAACTTATTCTGGATGCGTTCCAGCATCGAACTATATTTGCTTTGATGTGGAGCCCAGATTGCCGAGTTACATTCGAGATGACTTCTCACCAGAGCATTGTACAAGGCAATTATTGCTTTCATATCTGAAAAACCGTACATACACCCTACGTAGTATGAACCCTAGATTCTTATACGACTTTTTTACTAATTTTTGTGATATGTTCACGAAAGACCAGGTCTTCAGTAAGGGTCACTCCAAGATCTTTCACAGTTGTGACTCTCTGCATATCAATTGCATCAACATTGTAGTCATGGTGTATTGGAGTACGCGTTCTCGTGAAAGTTATGGTTACGCACTTGCTGGTATTGAATTCTAGCTTATTCTCCTTACTCCATGCTACTACCCGGTCAATATCACTCTGTAACCGATCACAATCTGTGGTGTTTTTTATTGGTAGAAACAGTTTCATGTCATCGGCGAATAAAAAGCACTGTGAATGTACAACGACGTTTGGCAAATCATTTATCATAATGATGAACTGCAGAGGTCCAAGATTACTTCCTTGACTCACACCGGATCTAACTAAATACGGTTCCGACCTGTATCCTTCATACTCCACATATTGTTTTCTGTCCCTCATGTAATTGGCAAGAAATTGAAGTAAATGACGTCATAACAGACACCCTTTCGTTAAGCTTTTATACCTTATTTACATTAGAATAAGAGTTATCTGTTTGTTTTTAAGATAATATATAGCTCGGTAAACTATCTCAAATGTGCAATGCACCTAGTACCTATACGTAAAAGCCTCAGATCATTGAATAAAGTTTAGTTTCCAAAACGCTCTCAGAGTTTACCCGCTAAGCCTCTCGCAGAACTTAGGCGCCAACTTGAAATCCTAACGGGAAACTTTGAGAATTTTTTAAATTTTACTTTTTAAATCGCTCTACGAAAGTTATAATGTGATGGGGATTTGAGACTGACTACCGACGGATCTTTATTTAAATATAGGAATATTTTTATTAGGTACTTAAAACGTAAGAATGGCATGAATATACATACAGGATTATCAATGTTACCGTCGGTACGGAGGTACGGATTGTTGAGTTTGTACTTACAATAATGCAATAACTGCCTCGTTGGTCTAGTGGTTAGTAGGTTCGCCTGCCGATCACGAGGACCCGGATTCGATTCCCGGGTCGGGTCATTAACAAATATTGAGTGTCGGGTGTCGGGACCCGGGTCGGGTCATTAACAGATATTGAGTTTTTCTGTCAAGAAATTCACAATAAAATGCCCGGAGTTTAGAAGTTCGCGGTGTTTACACCCCCGTGCCTCGGAAAGCACGTTAAGCCGTTGGTCCTACGCCTGATCTCTCTCCAGTCGTGTCGGAATGCCGTCCCATCGGACTATGAGAGTGAGGGGATAAAGAGTGTACCTGTGTTTGCGCACACACTTGTGCACTATAATATCTCCTGCGCACATGGTTGATCCTCGTTGAGATTAGCCGCCGTAACCGAAATTCGGTAGGAAATCATTATTAAACAATAATGCAAATATAAATATGATTCCCACGCACACACCTCCTGTGTATGTACATTTAGTATTCCTATAAACACAAATTAAAGCTCAAATATGTATGTAGGTAAATGCATAAATGTGAAAAAAAGATATGACAACCACATTTTATAAAGTCAGTTTTTATTTCAAAAAGGGCTTATTACTCGTGGGCCTTTTATTATAAATTGGTATACTTTGATAACTAGATTAAAGTTTGCCAATTTAAGAGGTCGTTTAGCTTTACCGACTTCATGTTGAAGTCTCAATGTTGGTTATTTTAAGGTTAGTTCAGTTTCGTTAGAAGTCTTCTATCAATAGTCCTTATATTTTAAAATTAACTCGAACATTCAGCTACAATTATACATATACAAGTTACTTAGCAAAAAAAAAGAAGTTAATCGCTTTGACTGTGTTATACTTATGAAGACGTAAATTAATCATTTAAAATAGATAATTCTTTTACGTTCATAAGTGCCTAAGCAGGGCCTAACCAGAATAAAATCATTTACATATTTCATAATATATTTATATTTAATAATATTTTATTCATATTTAATTATTCGAATACTTTATTTTATACTTTATATTCATTAAAATCTTGTTGCCTGATAAAACTTTGAATATAAATAAAAATGATTTTTTTTCTTATCATTCGATGAACCAATCTTACCTTGTCTAAACTAGTTAGCGAATGCACAAAAAAAAGGTTTTAATTAATCGAAATAATAAGTCATCCTAATATATAACCTACATTCTCATGGTAGACAGATGATTTAGGAATGCATCTTGTGACAAATCGCACAGCTAAGTTGTAGAACAATAGCCCCCCCTGCTTGTAAATAAACATTACCTACTTGGGAGTCGGACGGTTTTGACATGGAAATCTAGTCGGCCGGGTTTGATGCAAATTACGGAATAATCCGCTTATTGAGACAGGCCACAATGAGTTCTGTTGTTCTCTAGTACGACAGTTGTCGACCATCGATCTGGTTTACTTACAAGCTCGCTGCCATTGTGGGATTATCATGAATGTATTAATGGGTACAAATTACAATTCACAGGAGACCGAAGAGCTGCCAGCTACCTCGGACAAAGAATTAGTCTAGCCATCCAAATGGGGAATGCTGCCAGTATCTTCGAAACCTTGCCTACAGGGACTCCTTTTAATAATATATTTTAAATATTAGTTTTTTTTAGTGATTGTACCATCTTCATATTGTAATTACAAGTAACAACACTACAGGTTACTTTAAGTATAGGTTTTGTCATGTTTCAAAGTTGTGGCTACGATATCATTACGATTTTCACAACGTGAAATGGGGTGGGTCGTTATATATTTTCTAATTCGAGCACTCACACGACCGCTTTTCACTCCTGAAAGGGTAGGCAGAAGCGTGCTTATACACGTAAAATAATAGAGGTAGGCAGAGGCGTAAAAGAATGAATTTAAGTTAAAGTTCCAGCCTTGTCAAAACAAGGCCATTCAAATACATCTGATATCATATTTTTTCTACTAGTATTCGCAAGTTCTATATAAATTCAAATTCAAATTCAAATTCAAATATATCTTTATTCGATTAGACTTTATACAAAACGTAGTCGTAAACGTAGTAATATAAAACGTAGTCGTCAGTCATCAATGTTTAAGGCGCCGTATATCAACGAACATTGTACTAACTCTATTAACGGAACCAAATCACGAGTTATGAACTAACCCATCGGAACCCTAATAAGTATGCAGTATTAACGTGGGGCTTTTTGGAGTGTTCACATTGTGAGAGCTTTCTCTTGGCTTGGAAACTTTTCTTGCTTTGAGCCATGTAAGTGTTGGTATCGAATCAGTCAACTTAGACATAGCGAGATGTAGACGAAAGTATACCTAGTCCAATCGCCATTCAGGCTACCTAGACATATTTATACTTGGACTTATAGATACCCCCATATAAGCTGAGGAATATACCACATATACGGTTGACTTGAAATTATACAGCCCCAAAAAAATATGGTGTAAATGCGCATGTAATTTGGATCGCCCCATACAGACAGAGAAAAACCCTTGTGTTCCAAAGTATCGTTAAATACTTTTCGACTTATAGATCAACGAAGCCGTCCAGGGGACCAACTATAATAATTTAAGCAGCTCGTATTAGGAAGTTTAATTCTACGGTACCAAACTGTCAAAGCTCAAAACTTTTTAGTACGCTCTACTTAGACTGTTAATCCCCCCCCCTCAGTATTGTTCTTGAGCTGTTAGTCTGGTACGATACAATATGCGTTAATGATGTAAATAGACAAGTTGATTGTCTTATAGTGGTATGACCATCTCTATGTCATTACCCCTCAAATTACCCACTGGGTGAATGCGATATCTGCGTGAATAGTTCTGCATGACGATAATCTGCGTCTGTGTTATCACATAAGCTTCCGTTATTGTTAATATGGATCTGAATATTACTATCTATGTAGGTACATATTGTTTTGTCTGTAATATGCATTATTGTTTTTTTTAAACTATATAATTAGTTCGTAATTATATATTTAACAAGTATTTTATATTAAATGGGAAAACAGTCACTTTCTTAAGCTCATCTATACATCTATACAGATAAATAAAATTGGAGTGTCTGTTTGGAATTCCAAAATAACAGCTTTTCACTAAATGCATATAAAAGTATACACGCTACTAACACTAATAACCAAGTTTTAAAATGTTTCTCTGTCTGTATGTCTGTCTGTCTGTTTGTCTGTCTGTCTGTCTGTTTGTTCCGGGTAATCTCTGAAACGGCTGGATGGATTTTAACGGGACTTTCACTGGTAGGTAGCTGATGTTTCAAGGAGTAACTTAGGCTACTTTTAGTTATTGAAAATATTAGGGTTCCGCGACAATAAGGATGAAACTAAATCTACGCGGGTGAAACCGCGGCACACAGCTAGTATCTAATAAATAAAATTCTCGTATCGCGGTGTTTGTAACCAAATTTCTCCGAAACGGCTGGACCGATTTGTATGAAATGTTGTGTGCATATCAGATAGGTCGAAGAATTTTTCGATTGCCAATTGGCAAACATGTATGTTTCATTACCTTAAATGATAATGGTGAAACACATGGCAGTACGTTTGCCGAGAACAGCTGGTAGTTCTAAATATTGAAAAAAAAAAATTATGACCCACTTTCCAAATGAATTTTGCCCTAACGTTAAAAACTCAGTTCAATATTGAATTACAACCTACTTTCTATTATAACCTACTGCGATAAACAATTTTTCATTGCTACTATTAATAAAAAAACAGCGTTAGTTCTTGCCATAGCTGAATCAGAACACAGTGAAAGCAAAACTTTTCCCGTAAAATTAGGTATAACCTCAAGAAGATCACTCAAAGTTGTAAGAGGAATTTATGTTTTACGAGGAAAAATTGCGGCCATGAGGTGGCTAGCATACCTAATAATATGGCCGTAATGGCCTTTTAAAATGTTATCTATATCTATATATATACATATACAGATAAATAAAATTGGAGTGTCTGTTTTTAATTCCTAAATTACAGCTTTTCACTAAATGCATATGAAAGTATACACGCTACTGACACTGAAAAACCAAGTTTTAAAATTTTTCTCTGTCTGTCTGTCTGTCTGTCTGTTTGTTCTGGGTTATCTCTGAAACGGCTGGACCGATTTTAACGAGACTTTCACTGGCAGGTAGCTGATGTTTCAAGGAGTAACCTAGGCTACTTTTATTAATTAAAATTATAGTGTTCCGGGACATGAAGCATGAAACGAAATCTACGTGGATGAAACCGCGGGGCACAGCTAGTTCTTTATTATAATACGTCAATTTGTTTTTTAAACTCCAAAAAATGTTTCGACCTTTGTCGTAAAGTCCATTATAAATTCATGTCTCAACAATCTTATTTTTTTTATTTTTGTCATTTGAATATCGATAGTAGTAGGTACCTTACCATGCTCTTATTGATATCATAGTTCCACTCTGAGACAGTGTCAGGCGTATACACGTCATATACATCTATGCATATCATCTCGTAATAAGAGTTAAACTATCATTGCAATAACAGGTCATGAAGCCCCCCTCAGCTCATAACCAAATTGTTGTATTGTTTTTATTCGTGTACATTCGAGTTTCTAAGTTATTCATTATTGTGCGTTCTAAAATTTCAATTGTTTAATTTAATCAGGCTTTACTCAGTAGATACTGTATAATTGAAATTGTTCAGCATCTAGCGTATATTTAACGCACCTTTTCACGATTGTACATAGATGTCTCGTCATTCTACATCACACGAACTATCCTTCCAATAACGTTATCCCATACTTTATGCGACCGCAATTCGCTGGGGATCGTAGAAATATCTCAAACATTCCGTGCACGGAACGCAATGCATCTAATTAAATTACAGTCACGAACAAAAATACGAATACAACATGTTATTCCAATCGTACGTCCACCTAAGTGCAAATAAAGATACACAAAATGTGTATTGTTCAACACAAATTATTTTCATAACCGATAGTTATTTTTCAATAACCCAGTGCCGATGAAACAATAATAATACAAAAACCTTACTAAGTAATAAATACAGTTGTTTGTCTGTATTTGTCTTTGTGGACAGTAAAACTTACTTTATATTTTGAGTATATTACGTGATACATAAATAAATTTGTCTATCGGTTTGTAGACATTCGTCCCTAGACATATTTAAAATTAATTTTACGACTTAAAGTAAGTACTTTGCAGTAAACGCTTACCACTACATATACTGTAGAAAATCTTAGTGTTTAAAATATCACATAGAAAATTGAACACATTTCTATTGTTTTACTCGAACGAACGAAATTGCGGCTAATAAATAGCTAGTGTGAACAATTTATAATCAAAACAATTTGCACATTCTTTAGTGAGTGTACTCTGTACCGTACGTAAATCAATTACGAAACGCAGCATTAAATAGTTGGCAATATTGCATGAGAACTATGCGAGAAAATTATATTATGGCAATAACTGGATGTAGCTGGCATAGCGTGGATAACGCACGGCTCACCCTCACGTTATTGCATATTTTGTGGGTACTCCCTTACAATGAATACTGCACTATTATGTATTTGTTGGTAAGAAATCCGTTGCTTATTTGTTGATAGCAACGTGTTTCGATTGTTGACTCTTAGTGGCTGCAGTAGTTTACTGGGGGACTGTAATATTGTTTGCTACTTTGGTGTAAAAACTAGTAGTTCGTTTTCAGGGGTAAAATTTTGTTTAAATAGAAATCATCACGTCCTTCAGCTTACGATTCAAAGTACAGATTATGTTATAATGAAAGATAATATTGATAATGTATCTATACTAATATTATAAAGCTGAAGAGTTTGTTTGTTTGAACGCTCTAATCTCAAGAACTACTGGTCCGGTTTCAAAAATTCTTTCAGTGTTGGATAGTCCATTTCTCGAGGAAGGCTATAGGTATATTTTATTCTCATAAAAATTAGGGGTCCGTAAGAAAATTGCGAATTTGTAACCCAAGGTGTAAAATCGAAAACCTATTTATGCGTGCGCTGCAAAAACTATTGACAATAGAACAAAATGATGTACTACGGAATTGTAGTTCTTATTAAGATCTATAAAAAACTCCTCGAGAGCATATATCTAACTATCATAGTTTAGTCACAATAACCGCTTTTATGTTCATAAAAAATATTAAATCGTCTGAAGAAATAAACTACGTTAAATGTGTATCTTAATATTAATCCTTATGCAAATTAAGCAATATGGTATCAAGGGTATTTATGTAGAAGTAAAATACCGTTTGTTTTATTCCAATCGGACATTTCGTTGAGAAATTATCACGAGTATAAAAACGCAAAGAATTGGTACCTAATAATGTGTTATTTGCTAAAGAGTTTTATCAACACGTCTCTTTATTCCGGGTAATCTGTGCAACGGCTGGACCGATTTTAACGGGACTTTCACTGGCAGATAGCTAATATTACAAGGAGTAACTAGCTTTTATTTAAAAAGAACATTTGGGGTTCCGCGGGAATTAAATTAACTCTGCGCGGGTGAAACCGCAGGGCACAGCTAGTATTAACATTGCGATCTGACAGTTACAATAGCAGTTGCAATCAAAACTCATCTCTTGCGTAGGTATGATTACGATCCATTGAAACTTATCGTAACACATTTACGTAATACCTACTGGGAAAGAGTAAATAATACTCGGAAGTAAACCCAAGTACAGTCAGTAAAAAACTTAACTGATCGAAGTCATTATTTTCAAATGCACTTTTGAAATTGTACTTTTTTAGTATAATGATGTAGGTACAATTACCATCACATGGCTTTATTCCATGCATTGTTGGGGCACTTGATTCAATGTACATTTTTGTATACCACCAAAAACGTTAAGTAGTTAACGCAGCCTATGGTCCCTCCACTTGCAATACAAGACTTATCCCGTGTGCCTTCTATCACTTCTATCACGCAAACAATACACGCATTCTACGAGACCACGCGACTGATGTGGCAGGCTTAACCATCAAACCAAGGAGGGAAAAATAATTCCATTATCCCTTTTGAAGTTGTCTGTACCTACGTAATGGGAGTAGAGACATCGATCAGGCGATACGCGGGCACGGGAGCGGACAGGGTGACCATGCGTCTCCGTGCGATCTATCTTCATCTGAGACTGGCTTGCATAGCACGCAGTTCCACTGTCTCACGTCACGGGAGAATATACAAAATGTGTCCGTTTAAAACAGCTTTTTAAAGTCTGCCTGTTTGTTCCGCCTATTGCACTGATTTTTTGTGACTTTCACTGTAACAAGAAATAAATAAGTCAGGCAACATTTTAAATAAAATAAATATCCTCACGCCATCCCAGGGTCTCCCGAAGGGGTAAGCTAAATTCTTGAAATATAAAAGAAAAGACATATGGTGAGTTCATCACCGTTATATGAATCATTTTTACAGGGCGCTGGGATTTGAACTTGCCTCGCTTTAGTCTAATATTTATTAATAAATATGTTTTATTATTTAATGCTAGGTTTACAAACAAAAATTACTAAATTTACATCTGCCATGTCGGTTTCTGCATCACCCAATGGTAAACTTTGGCATGTAGTTGTTTAGGGATAACGCAAATTTGGCAAACTGCGTTTTAGGCACTCAACGACTAAGTGTTCAATAAAAGTGTCTGTAACGTGGGTAACTCAAAAAACAATTCAATAAATTATATGTCGTATCGTGTCGTCCAATGGCACTGTGCCTCGGATTGACTGATCGTCCCAGTGTAATGGGGGGATTGAGTGATCACGCTCCAATCTGACAAGTTAGTTCTACTCTTTCTGATCGATGAGCCGAAATATGTCGATGCATGCCCCCGTTTGATTGACTTTCTGCTTAACTTAGTTCACGTTAGTTATTAATCAATGTCTAATTGTAATAAGGCGATGTTTACTTGGTTCTGTTGATTGTAATGTGACGAGTGTTTGGTGAAATAAAACCTTATTCTCTGTTCAGCAAGGCACAGAACCGTATAGAATTAATAGTTTTCTAATATCGACGACCATGCTAAAGTGCTGTTTTCTGATCAATAATATTCAAATTAATGAGAGCTGTAGTGGTCGAGTGATATCAGCAGTCGCCTGTTACGCTAGGAACATAAGTTCAAATCTCAGAGGTCTGTACCAGTGAGTTCCATCACCACGAGTATTTTCCGTGAGTAAAAGTGGTATCTATACCCTTGTTGACCCCTTTGAGAAGCCTTCTACGATTAGTATATTTTTTATTATAAATGTGGAAGTTTTCATGAGCCAATAATTGTAAGTAATTGCGAAGTAATGAAAATGAAAATGAAAATGATTTATTCAATTTAGGCACTTATGAATTTCGAAGAATTTACCACCGGTTCGGAAACTAGCCTTCTAAGAAGAAATAATAATGACTTCTTCGCGTTTAACAGGCTAAATAGGTTTGGTGCAACGACAGCTTTGTACCCTGATGCAATAAGATTAATAATGAGGACATATCCAAAAAAGTTGGTACGTAATTGCATAATTTATATTTAATAATAAAGTAAATTTTGTTAACTAAAACTATTGTAACATAGTCACAAAACAGAACAAAAAACAATATTTCAACAAAACGAATAATACCTCCCAATATTCTACAAAATGTGCAAAAACAAATATCAACAATTTTATGACCTGCGAAAACACTATTTCCGAGGAATATGGTGACAAAAACTACATCTCATATCGGATGAGCAAATGTATTCAAGGGGCCCATTCTGGATTCTGTCCCACGCATGTGTCATAGAGAGTGGCCCTCGAGGGAAAAGGTGGGGCAAAAACTGAATATTGCAGATATGTTCACATTATTGCTGCACGTATCCGTGGATACATGACACGTTATTTTATTACTTACTACCTTATTATCAAGGGCCGATACGTTGAGAACATGTATGTCAATCCTGGTTACAAAATATCCTGTAAAAGGGGTTGCAATGATTAAATGGAAGTTCCTTTGGGTATAAATCAAGTCTCAAACAACATCAAGTTGAATAAACCAGAAAGATTATGTGTCCTTTATCCTATTTTTAAAGAAATTACAGAATTACTTGGATTATTTAAAGAAACCCAAAACAGGCAAGTTAGTTCTATGAGAGATGCAGAAGTATGAGTATGTAAGGTTCAAATAGCGCTCTAAATTATCTCAAATTAGATGTTTTCGCAGAACATAGAAAGGAATTTCTCTCCGTGTTCTGTAATGTTGTATCTCAACTAAAGTGAAACACATGCATGCGGTTCAAGTGATTTCCGCCTGTTCATTTCTGCCGACTGGAAGAATTTCTTTACACCATTCTTGAAGAACCCCACGCTGAATTCGCTTCGGGGATCTCATTTCACAGGCTTTCGGGTCATGTCTATAAGTATGTAGATATATTACTGATACTAATAATCCAATTTAGCATACAATCCCGCGATACAATGGACACGTGATCCCAAGTGCCTAATACATAATGGATAACGGACGGGCTAGTTTCAATAAAAGGATTTTTTGCGCGCTCCTACACGCTAGGCGATATTGTAACATCGTCGACTCCATATATATTCCCTTTTTTACACTAATAATACTTTAAATATCTAACAAGGGTTGGACTGAATGAACGAATACCTATTTATAATTGAACTAACATTAGGTATAAATTGTTTACGTAGATAGATTCTCAGATTTAGGTACCTATTCATATAAAAATGCTTACGCCGGTATCACTCACATTTCCCCAGCTATGTTTGAGTCTCATGTAATAGGGGGTGAGCTTACTCGCGACTCTAGGCTGCTACTGAGAACTTACAGATGAACAAAACTTTTAACACGGTCCTACCCGGGGATTGGACCCAGAACCTCGACTTCCGCAGTAGGGTTTGCGGCTGCCACTAGACGGGGTAGTCTAGATATAGACCAGGTATGAATAATACAAAAATACTTCCTGGAATACACCTAGTATGATGGTGATTCTGGAATACGCCTATCTGCATTTATGGTAATATTTACGCTTAAATTAACTAAAACCTGCCAATCTGACTACTTTAATAAAGGAATTTGTATCTGCAAAACGTCATTATTAAGAAATAGGTAGGAAGACACGAGACACAGCTGATCTGAAATGCAAACCGCGATCCAAAGAATCTCATTAGCGAGACGAGACCCCCTCTTACCTAAGCCAGCGGTGTTATTCTGCTTACTATTTAGTATATTTAGTAAATGTGATAATGTGGTCACAGTTATTAGAAAAATAAAAGAAGAAATGTATGCATTATAACATTGCAACGTTTTTCAGAAATTTCGATTAGGTACGGACAATACTATTTTGGCTATGAGCTATCTGTCAACTATCTAACTACCAGCAGTTATGGCATAATTAAAACTAATTCCTAAGCTACCTTTCTGGTATAACTTAAATAAACCGTAGTTTTTCATTAATTCAGGTGAATGAAGTAATGAGACAAAAAAGGGATTTTTCGCGGAAATAACAATGTTACGGAATCGAACGGGAACATATTTAATTCCCAATTTATTAAAAAATACTTCAAGTTTTATTAACATTATATACTGAGAGGAGAGGATAATAGAGAGCGACTTTACTCTAGATTTATAGCTTACTTCTGTTGCATTCATTTAAAATCTTATTCAAATTATATAAATTGGAGTCACTCCATACAAAATTACTTCGACTATTTGAACGCGTCATTCTTCTAAACTTCGCCATGGATCTTGATGAAGTTTTTACTAACATGCTGAAATATATTTTACATTTAAAGGTTGTTTAGAGAAAAGTCACCGTTGTAACAGGTAGTCTTAAAAAATCGTAATGCAAAATGAGGCAAGGGTGAGTCGCAAATTTTTAAATAAAGATAACTTCCAGAATAGGACCCTTCTGTCCGCGGCACAGCAGACACAGCGTCTCCGCATTCGTAGCAGGCCGCTCATTGGAAAATCACTGCCGCCAACTGCATACTGAACAACTGGGAAATTCTAACTGTGACCAACATTGTCATCCGTTGGAATACTGTTGTTATCAGATATTTCGCATTATGTGAAAGAGGACCGGTAGAAATCATGTAGGCTCGTTTGAAATTTAGGTATGTGATTTGTTTTTGAATCAATGGAAAGATATATTAAACTGTACCTAATCCTACTATACAGTACATATAGTACTAGCTGTGCCCCGCGGTTTTACAGGCGTAATTTTAGTTTCATACAAAATTTCATCCCCTTTCTTAGCTGCCTACGTCATAACATCTGCCTGCATGCCAAATTTCAGCCTGATCCGATCAGTAGTTTGAGCTGTGCGTTGATAGATCACTATGTCAGACAGTCAGTCACCTTTGAGTTATATATACTTAGATTATAAACGCGAAAGTTTGTAAGTATGGACGGATGTTTGTTACTCTTTCACGTAAAAACTACTGAATGGATTTCGGTGAAACTTTACAAAAGCATAGCTTATACATTAGGATAACAAATAGGCTGTAAGAAATACTTTATCGTGGTAGGTACAATATACGCAGGTGAAACCGCGGGGCTCAGATAGATTAAAATAAATAAAGTGATACAGACTTAGGTACATAAATTTAATTTGAGAGCGCAATTCGCGCGTCCTCTTTTTACCAGCACATTCATACATCACATTCGCAAGGAAAATAAATATTTCTAAAGCGTCCATCAAACTGATTTCCGTGTAACAACGTTAATCGGGAGGCCATTCAAAAAACGCGGACAATTTTGTCGAGGCCTGTCCGACGTACGACCCACATCATGTGCACAATACAAGCACGGGAGCTCTTTGTCGCCATTTTGGAAAAATACGCGCCAAATCTTATTGTGACATTTCAAATACTTTTCCGAACTGACTTTTATGTTGGCAACAATCATTGCAATCCAATTTTTTTTCGAGAAATTAAATTAAATAAATTAAGTAAATAGGTTTTATGAAAGAACTGAAAGAAAAAAAAGGATTGAGACTTAGCGGGTAGGTAGGTAGATGACCTTGATGCTATTAAGAGCGATTGGCATCAGACTGGTTAGGACAGGAAAGATTGGAATGTGGAAGAGAGGCCTTTGCCCAGCACTGGGGCACAACAGGCTCAGAATAACAATTTGTTGCGAACTGGCTAAAACTATATGAAGTAGTGCAATTTGACAAGCTATGTTGTTCAAATACAAGTGTTTTCTTCCCAGAAACCGAGGAATTTGTCAACATCATTCATCATCAATTGCGGACCGAAATCAGTATGCACCATGACGCTTACGAGTGCAAATGATATCTGCCTTAAAATCAGAAAAGTTACTCGTACGGCCAAATTTAAAAAAGTTTCTTTTCACATTTTCTGCATATTCTCCATTATTTGTTTCTGCATCAAAGAAGCGACCATAGATAAAAGTACTCGTACTGTGAAGTGTATCGAGAGATTTTTGCCCGACATGAAGTATATATTACTATGGACCAAGATTCAAGGCTTAGAAGACGAAGGTCAAGAATACTTCATAAAGAGAAGATGCCTACATATTAATTGCTATCTGACTAGTAACAGGAATTTGTTTGGGAACTTATTGTATTTTGATAGCATTTTATTTAACGTACAAGACGTAAGCAAAGGTATGAGACTTCCAGAAGTTAGGTCACCCTTCCAGAAGTACGTCTTTGTTGCTAAGGACTCAGCTGCCGAATATCCCGTATGTGATCCAGTTTTTGAGAATTTCTTTAATTGGTCTTGGACTTACAGGTATGTATTAGTGATAATTTATCATCTACCTGACCTTATTGTAGAGTCGACGTCTGATTCAACCCGATTTGCCTGTTTACCAGATTTTTGCGTGAAACGACCTTCAACCTTCCTTCGCAACCTCATTTATGAGGAAAATCGGTAGTGTGATTTTAACAATCTGACTTTCTTAGGCTTTTGACTCACCTGTAACAATTGCCAAATATGTACAATATGGTGAACTTTTTCTATAAGCATTTCTATAAATATTAAGCATGCTTATAATAAATCACAAGAGAGGTAATGTAAGGCATTGTGACCACCATTTTTCACGACGTTTCAGACGCACTATACATACGTATTTTGCATTTCTTCTCAGGCAGGTTTACTTACGATTTGTGTCTTCACCATAAAAAATGTGTTATGACACACTGGGATTTGAACTAGCGTAGCAGACGACTGCTCAAACCACTCGGCCACCAAGGCTTATATAATGTACAGGTACTTAACAAAATTTTGGTGTTACGTCAACAGAACTGATTCAACGATACCATACACATTCATCAGTACGTATAACTTACAAGACGATGAATTGGGCACAAATTTCGAATGGATGGGAGCAATCGAATCTATTGACGACGAACTAAAAAACCAACTTACAACCAAAACTAAGGCCGTGGCTACATTTCTGGACGATTGCCAATCGAGTAGCAAAGGGGAAATCTTCTTAAAAAATCTTGAGAACGAATTGGGAAAATATAATTTGACAGTTGATATTTACAGCAAATGTGGTCCTTTACAATGCATTGGGAAAGCGTTAAACTCTTGTTATTATAAAGTTAAGAGTGCTTATTACTTCTATCTTGCTATGGAGGACTCGATCGCAGAAGATTACGTCACCAGCAAAGTATTGTATGGCTACGAACATAACGTAGTTCCTATTGTGTATGGTGGTGCTAATTATAGCAAGTGAGTTAAGAATATTATTTTAACATAGTTACTCGTGCGTGGGATACTAATTTATCTCTTTATAGTAATGCTCTGGGGCTATACTATGCCTCTTACCCCGTTATTGCGATACATGGTTTAAACGAAAACTAATCTTAAAACTACGTACATTACTTATTAAAATCGGTATCACAGAAAGAGATACTACTGGACCTGTGCTCCGCGGTTTCACCCGCGTAGGCTCAATTTCATTGGTGGACCGCGGAACCCGACAGTTATTCCTAAAACAAAAGTATTCGAAGATACTTCTTGTAACATTAGCTATCTGTCAACGGTTCAATCGTTACGGAGATTAGCCGGAACATATAGCAAACAACAAATGGACAGACAGATAGAGAAGAGAAGACTATACTTTCATACAAGCATTTAGTGAAAAGCTGTTTATTTGTAATTATAAACAGACGCTTCAATTTAATTTATCTGTACTGTATAGATATAGAGTATAAACATTCTATCATTTCAGGTTCCTGCCGCCATATTCCTATATAAATGGTCGAACATTAGGAGTGAAGGTGGTGGCTGACTTGATATATGAGTTGGTGAACAATATAACGTTGTATTCCAACTATTTCCGATGGAAGAATTATTACACAGTGAAGAAGTCGGAACCTTTAAACGCATGCGTACTCTGTGAAACTATGAATAACCCAGCTTGGTTGATGCAAAGAGTCAGCTTAAAACATTTTAGAAAATGGTGGAATCCATCCTTTAAAATTGCTTGCAGTCAACGCCCGAACAATATGTTTTCGATATTTTAATAAAAGTTTGTCGTCTGGAAGAAGTCTCTCGTAACAAACGGACTGGGGCTTTTCTCGCTCAGAGAATCAGCATTGCTATTCAACGTGGCAATGCTGTCAGCCTTCTTGGCACGATCCCGAGAGACACCGATTTGGGTCAAGTTTTCTACTTGTACTTAGTTTTAAGTACTGTTCCTTGTATACATATATAATTAAGTTTTCTACAAAACATGATTATGATCATTATTTGTATAGCATACATCAAGTAAGGAAAAACCCTTCGCAATAAGTTACTAACAAAGTTACTTTGTGTAATTAAATTCGCAACAACTATGTTATCACACAACTTTTAACGATCGTCGAACATACTTCTAACTCATAAAAAACTGTGCTCAACTTTCATACAGTGTAAATAAAATTATAACTTGGAAGTAATATGATACATAATCGATTAAGGCAACATTTAAATTAATACTAGCTGTGCCCCGCGGTTTCGCCCGCGTAAATTTTGTTTCATCCTTATTGTCACGGAACCCTAATATTTTTAATAAATAAAAGTAGCCTAAGTTACCAGTGAAAGTCCCGTTCAAATCCGTTCAGCCGTTTCAGAGATGACCCGGAACAAACAGACAGACAGAGAGAAAAAAAAATTAAAACTTGGTTTTTTACTGTCAGTAGCACATGTATACTTTCATATGCATTTAGTGAAAAGCTGTAATTTTGGAATTACAAACAGACACTTCAAATTTATCTGTATGTATAGATAAGATAATCGGTGGTAAAATATGTTGAATGGTTGATGACAGATAAACAGGTACTCACAATATTTTTCTTTTATTTGTACTACAAAGATGGCAAACTAGAAACGACGATAAGAGACTACTGCAGCCTTCGTGATACCGAAAGTGTTACGTCGTGCGTTGCCTACTTTATCAAAAATGTAATAGCATGTATAATCATGTCGTTGTGACGATTTGAAATTACTTTGTTAAAAGTCTAATAAAATAAAGATATTTTTGAATTTGAATTTGAATCACCGTACCAAAATAATACCAAATAGTTCTCCTTTTGATAGCTACCTTATTAACACAGACTAAAAATACTATTTTAAGGTAGCATTATTTGGTTGAGATCTATTCTTAGTCAAAAAAAGCTACAGCGTTTAATTGGTTTTTTTTACCTAGTACTGTCTATTCGGTGAATTCAAAACTCTGATGATTTTTGCTCAAAGCTGATTACCGAATCTTTGTAATATAGCTTACTAGTATAGTATACATGATATAATATAGCCTTACTAAGCTTATATGTATACTAGTCTTTCATCGTGATGGTTCTCTTAAAATCTCGCCACCTCGCCACCACGCGAGTACCAAAAATCTGTGAACAAACTGCTCACGACTAAAAGACGCAAAAGGAAACAGTAAGACCTCGGCCGATATAATACATGATATTACTGCAGTGCGTGGACACTTGCATTAAAATCTATAATATTATAACTTCCTTGTGAATGAAATAAATCATATAATATTATTATGTACAAATTCAAAATATTCGTAGAAAAGTCAAGGAAATTCTATCCATTTCATAGCTTCGATCGAACTCCAACAATGCAATGCGTAGTGGAAAATATCAGCACAACGAATTCAAGAAGTTTTCCTGGAACTCTTAAAGTATTTATCAACAACATATCTTCGAGTCTCGATCACTGCACATCATGCCAATGGCTCGAACACGTAATCTCGTTATCACTCTTAACATGAGCAAAGTAATCCGAACGATTAAATTTAAAAAGATAGCACTCCACTTAATTTGCATATTCACCATAATCTATTATTGTATCAATAAAAAGCCCTTAAAGACGTTAATTAAGAAGGAATTCGAAAGATTTATGCCTGATATGAAATATGTTTTGATTTGGACAGAGATCCAGGGTCTTAAAGAGGAAGGGCAACGTTATTTTCTAAGGAGGAGATGTAAATATATGAACTGCTACGTGACCAGTAACAGGAGTTTGTTTGGAAACGTGTTGTATTTCGAAAGCATTCTATTCAACGTGAGGGATGTAAGCAGAGAGATTAATCTGCCTGAAGTTAGGACCCCGATGCAGAAATACATCTTTGTTGCTAACGACTCAGCCGCGGAGTACCCAGTCTGTGATCCTCATTATGATAACTTATTTAACTGGACTTGGACTTACAGGTAATATATTTTTTAATTCATTTGTTAAAGCCACGCTAAAGACAAATTTGGTGATGACTTTTGCTGTGACTGCTAAATGTGTTACACCAAATTATTCTGTCAACTAACAAATTTTCCTGTCACTTTATTATGATTAAAGTTAGTTGGGGCAACCCACCCTTAATGTTGCCACTTTCCAGGATACTTAATAATATTTTATGATACTTTACATGATAATTAAAAGCAAAACCTATATTATCATCATAAAAACTCACTATCAAATTCTGGCAAATTGGCTCAGTGGCTAAGCCGTGAAATTAGACGGCTATCTGATTTGAATATGAAAATATTCGTTCACATTTATGAGTACTTTAACACAATGTTCTCTGGTGAAAGATTGGTGCTCCAATCTTAAACTGATATAAATCTTCATGAAACATATTTCTGTCTCGAATACTTAAAACTTAAAATACATAATCTCCCTCTTCTTACAGAATCGATTCAACAATACCATTTTCATACATCACCATATACAACTTACAAGACGAAGAATTGGGCATCAATTTCAAATGGAAAAGGACCATGGCCTCCATTGACCAGAAACTAAATAATCAGATGTTAAGCAAAACTAAAGCTGTCGCTACATTTCTTGACAGTTGCATGTCTAGTAGCAAAAAAGAGGTATTCTTGAAGGAGCTTCAGAATGAATTAGCGAAGTTTAACATGACGGTCGACGTGTACGGCCAATGTGGTACTCTTCAATGCAGTAGAAGAACAATTAAGTCATGCCACTATAGACTCAAAAGATTATACCATTTCTATTTAGTTATGGAGGATTTTCTGGCAGTAGATTACGTCACTAGACGAGTGTTAGATGGATACGACAATGGTGCAGTGCCTATTGTCTACGGCGGTGCAGATTATGACAAGTGAGTTCCCAATGTTTTTATCACGTCCTATAAAAATCCTATGGCACAACCATGAGCTCTTATCGCATTGATACTTCGTATGTGCGACAGTGACAAATGTACACACTTCATATACGTCTCATAGTATGAGTCAAACTATCATGGCAATAAGAGCTCATGTTAGGGCCCCCGATTTGATAATTCAGACAGAAGCAATGGGAGAGTATTAGACTCAGTGTTTATATTGTCAGTAATAAGCGTTGCTTTAAGACCTGATTATGAATCTGACAATTTGAATGTACTTTATGAAAGTCTAATCACATAACGATATTCAAAATGTGAATATTCAGGTTAAAACATTAGATATTCCCAAGACAAAATTTAACGAATGGAATATGCTATGGTATTGTGTATATCGTTCAGGTTCCTGCCACCTAACTCTTACCTCAACGCTAGAAGTTTAGGAGCAAAAGCTGTAGCAGCGAAGATAAATGATGCGGTAAGGAATACGACGGTTTATTTCGACTATTTCCGATGGAAGAATTATTACACAATCAAGGAGTCTGAGACACTTAACGCCTGCGCACTTTGTGAAGCTATGAATAACCCTACCTGGCTGCTGTATAGATCCAGTTACACCACATTTAGGAAATGGTGGAATCCGTCGTACCGAAATGCTTGTAAACAAGATAAAGATATTTAAATGTAGAAGTAATTTGTAATAAAGATGGCTTATTTACTGAATAATATACGATCTATTGTCTTTTTGTTTATTAATAACTACCTGTGCCCTGCGGTTTCACCCGCGTAGATTTAGTTCCATCCTTATTGTCGCGGAACCCTAATATTTTTAATAAATAAAAGTAGCCTAAGTTACTCCTTTGAAACATCAGCTACCTACCTGTGAAAGTCCCGTTAAAATCCGTCCAGCAGTCCAGACAGACAGACAGACAGAGAAAATTTTTAAAACTTGGTATTTTAGTGTCAGTACCGTGTATACTTTCATATGCATTTAGTGAAAAGCTGTTATTTTGGAATTACAAACAGACACTTCAATTTTATTTATCTGTATAGATGTATAGATTTAGATGACCAAACGGTTATAGCTTGCAACATAGATAGACATATAAAAAATACCAACGTGCTTACAGTACAGCGGATTATTTCAGACAGACGTAACGATTTCTGGAAGAACCTCAGAAAGTATTCGTAAACACCAATCACCCAATGTACACAAATCATCTCAAAGCAAGACGATTGCCAGTATTAGTAAACTCACTAGTATGACTAATAAAATGACCAAGGTAACACGCACGACCAAATTTAAAAAGATATCATTTCATCTTTTCTGCATATTTACTATCGCTTATTACTGTATTAATGGAAAAACACTAAAGACACAAATCACAAAAGTTGAAAGA
This sequence comes from Watsonalla cultraria, assembly GCA_964035505.1. Classification (NCBI taxonomy): domain Eukaryota; kingdom Metazoa; phylum Arthropoda; class Insecta; order Lepidoptera; family Drepanidae; genus Watsonalla; species Watsonalla cultraria. Next base: position 3,498,183 of record OZ037732.1, on the reverse strand, counting down.
TTTTTGCCTGACATGAAGCACATACTAATTTGGAACGAGGTTCAAGATGAATTTGAAGTGGAAGGACAGGAGTATTTTTTAAAGAGAAATTGTAAACATTACAATTGTTATTTGACGACGAATCGAAGTTTATTTGGAAATATTCTACTCTTCGATAGCATTCTATTTAATGTTCAAGATGTGAGCAAAGGTGTAGAACTACCAGAAGTTAGATCTCCGTCACAGATGTACGTGTTTGTAGCTAACGACTCGGCGACCAAATATCCCGTCTGTGATCCTGTTTTTGAAAACTTCTTCAACTGGACTTGGACTTACAAGTATGTATCTAAAATATTATTCTTGATTTTACAGACTTTTCTTGTCGACACAAATGTTAACATATAACATTCAAAGCTGACTGAATTCAACGCACAGCTTAAGGTGCTATGAAATTAGGATGGTGTAGTTATTCTATGTAGGTGTAAGTATTCGCTAAGAAACGATTTTCTGAAATTCTACCCCTGGGGGTTGAATCTTATAATGTTAGCACTAGCATAGCAAGCAATGTACGCTACGAGTGATGCGAACTATCATGTATGCTAAAAATTCATAATTGATTTCATCGCTTTCAGGATCGATTCAACAATACCATATTCCTTCATCAGCGTGTACAACTTACAAGACGTTAAATTGGGCAATAACTTTGAATGGATTAGAACCATGAATCCCATTACTGTCAAACAAAAAAAGCTGCTTTCAACTAAAACCAAAGCAGTCGCAACGCTTTTGGATAACTGCAAATCCAGTAGCAAAAGAGAAGTTTTCTTAAAAGACTTTCAGAATGAACTGGAAAAATATAATTTGACTGTCGACGTCTTTGGCAAATGTGGTCCTTTGGATTGTAGGAGGAAGACTATGAGATCTTGTTTCTATATGCTGAGCTCCTATCACTTCTACCTGGCTATGGAGGAGTCTATCGCAGAAGATTACGTCACCAGCAAAGTGTTATACGGGTACAATCTTGGTGTTGTACCCATCGTTTACGGAGGCGCTAAGTACTACAAGTAAGGCATACACATACATAAACTCTCGCCTGTATTCCTGTATTCCTGAAGGGGTAGGCAGAGGTGCACACATAGCTCAAAGGTACATAGCCAGTCATGTGTGTCAGTGCCAGGTGCATACATAGCCAGTCATCTGTAAGTCCCATATAATAGGGGGTTCCATGTAACGTAATAGGGAATCGTCTAGAGGCCTTCGTATAAACTGTCCTACTCTTTTCTTTTAGGAACAGAATCTTACACATCTTTGGAATATTTCCTCATTCAACTACAAACCTCTACTACCATCAGTACCCCTATCACGAGTTTGCCACCGTTTTCTAATCTACAGTCGCTAGCGTCTCAGCCGAATTCCGTCTGAGAAATTGTACAACGCCTCCTAGCGGTGACGTGAAGAACTAAAATATCTCATACAAATATTGTCCGTGACTCTAGCAAGTATAGATTACGAAAACTGTGCGAAACTCGTGATACAGTAAACAAAGTACTTAACTACCTATTTCGTTTCAGATTTCTACCACCAGATTCCTACATCCAAGCCTCAAAATTAGGTGTGAAGACCGTAGCCAGAAAAGTAAATGAAGCTATTAATAATAAGACGTTGTATTATGATTATTTTCGATGGAACAATTATTATGTGGTCAAAGGATCGCAGCCTTTAGACGCGTGTGTGTTATGTGAGGCCTTGAACAACCCGCGATGGACGGAAAAAGCACGGATTACATCTTTTAGGAAGTGGTGGAATCCGTCTTACAAGAATCTTTGCAACCAACAAAAGAATTTCTTATTATCAATGTTATGAACTTCCATCTCCTCTTAATCAGTTAACGTTTACAACAAATGTATTAGCATTCGTATCCCATACCGTCAGCTGCAAGGTCTGTATCCGAAGTTTAGGGTTAGGTTTCATTATGACTCGGGGATGATGCTGGCTCGGGGAACCTCCTTGGTTATGTAGTAAGAATAAAAATTTATTCGTACGTAACCGGGTTATGTAGGAAGAAATATTCATTCTTTGTACATAATTAGTTCCGTTGATAGTTATGTACAAAGAATGAAAATTTATTCTTAAGAAATATTTTTTCTTTGTACATCACTAGTTACGTAACTTGGTTACGTACGAGGAACAAGGGGATTTTTGCTACATAATATTACGCCACACCATAAAAACGTGAAAGAAATTAGCGTGGTACTAAATATATTGATAGTTTTTCGGAGGCGAATTGCGGATAAATTCCAAAGATTGCGGATCAACACATTTCTTGTCACGCTTATACGCAACAAAATTCTTTAACATTGAGACATGTGATAACCTGAAGTGAATGATAAAATATTCATTACTAGCGGACGTCACGCAGTTTCACCCGCGTAGTTCCCGTTCCCGTGGAAGTACGGGGATAAAATATAGCCTATGTTACTTGCTGATGATGTAGCTAATCTTTGCTGAAAGAATTTTCAAGATTGGGTCAAGTAGTTTCGGAGCCTATTCAATACAAACAAACAAACAAAAAAACAATCAAATATTTTCTCTTTATAATATTACTGTAGATTTTATCGACGAGTTTTTAATGGCAGACAGCATTTATCATGGGATTTTTATAACAATACAATATTGGGAGATGAATAATTACCACAAATGGGTCGTGTACGATATTGCGTTCATTCCATACAGGGATTAAAACTTTAAATTATATAAAGCAGATTAAACGTATGATATGACGCCGCCACCGTCCGATGTTAATTTAACTTTTAATCCCGTTTTTGAGATTTGTTGGTATCCCTTGTAAACATGAAATTTGTGAACTCAAACGATTGGTAATGTAAGCTTAGTGTGTACTTGTTTTAGTGTTTAACTTGTCGTTTAGGGTATTGGTAAACACAAATATATTTTAGTTGAATGATTTTTGTTTGTTTGAAAATTAAATGTGATGATACTAGGTACAGATTTTTTTTATAATTAGAAGCTGTATGTGAAGTAGATAATATTAAGAAGTGGATTTAGTTTCGTTTATGATTTTTAGAAAGTATTATTTATCTATATAGATTATTATTAAATCGATACATACACATAAATCCATATACTAACAAACAGATAAATAATTTTGAAGTGTCCGTTCAAAATTCCACATGAACAGTTTTAAAGTTAATTCATCATGATAGTTTAAACGGTACTAAAATAAAAATATTCCTGTCTGGACCGATTTACTGACTTTCACTGGCCGATAGCTGATGATAACTAAATGTGGGTTATTTTTTATTTTTTTTTAAATCTGCGAAATATGGCCCTATTTCGAATTCCCTTGAAATTAAGTCTACACGAATGAATCCGCGGGGCACAGCTAGTTGGAATTGTTTTCCAATGTGGAAATATCATTATTACAAATCATACACTAGCTCTTTAATTTAATGAAAGTCCCACTAACCTAAAGTAAATTTGAAACTAATACAAAATGAAGGCAAGCACACTAAATAAATAGCTCTCTTTCACCTAAATTGGCTCGCACGAAATAGTTTGCAGTGAAATAAACCGTTCAAGAAACAATTTCACAGCTCCGACTAGAGTTGTGGAACGTTCATTAAAAATAGAGAGAATTTCACCGCAAACGGTTCTGTATTGGCGGGCTTAACTTAAGCCCAACTTTACTCTGACTTACCGACTTAGCTCACTTAATATAAAATCGAAGCTTTGAGACTAGCAGTGTTGTTAAGTTGCTAGCACTGTTGCACTTTCAATACATACATTATGAGCTTAGATAAATTTATAAGCACACACTTGGAAATTTGAATTTTGTCTTATCATATTCATTCAAATCAAATCAAATCAAAAAGTTTTATTCAACATAAGGGACACTTGGAACACTTATTGAACGACATTTCTCTTACGCTAACTTAGGTTAATTTACTACCGTTTCCAAAAGTAAGCCAGTCAGGAGAAGAAACGGCGAAACAAACTGCCCGGTTTTTTTTTTTACATGTGTCCCTTCTCTATATACATAGGGTACATTAACTTATCCATGCATAATGAATGGCTCCGTCTGTCTGGTGGGTAGCTACATTAGACCATTGGGTTTGAGCAGTCGTCTGTTACGCAAGCGACGCAAGATAGAATTTTTCTAAAAACTTATATGTAGTGGTTTCACACAACGTGCTTTTCGGTGAAGGAAAACATGCAAATGTCTGTGAAGTAAGTCAAAGAAAAGTATGGTGCTTGAGACAACGATAAACTCACTATCTGTCACGTATTTAACCATCTTCGGTGAAAAGTGGGTGTTGTTCTCTCTACCTACCCCTTCGGGAAATTCAGACTTGAGCCTTTATGTATGTACCTATGTATAATAAAACAACACACCTAAGCCACAGAACCAAATCTATATCTATACATACAGAAGATAAATAAAATTGAAGTATTAGTACTAAATGCACATGAAAGTATACACGCTACTGAGACTAAAAAACCAAGTTTTACCTGTCTGTCTGTTTGTTCTGGGTAATCTCTTTAACGCGATTTTCACTGGTAGGTAGCTGATGTTTCAAGGAGTAACGTAGGATACTTTTTTTTTTAATATTAGGGTTCCGCGACAATAAGGATGAAACTAAATCTACTAAGCTGAAACTAATCAATAAGGGTGAAACCGCGGGGCATAGCTAGTTGGTATATAAACGTGAACTATACTTATAGAATATAATATACCTTAACATTGCTACAGAATAATTTAAAAATACCTAGTGCCAAAGAGATTATTATCCTTTAAAGGTATAAAGGTTTCAAGGTTTACGTAAGATACCTACTGTATAGGGATGGCGATTCTTCCCAAAAAAGATCGATTATTAAATCGATTCGAATCGTAACTTGATGAATCGATTCATAAAAAAATCGAGGTCAAAAAGATCGATTTCTAAAAAATCGATTTTTTCTTGAGTCTGCATTTACAATGTAAATATAAATCCATTTTATGAAAAACAAGATACCATAATAAGCGATCACTTAGTATTAAAATCAGGGATTTTTTTTAGTTCAAGAAATTCGATGATCACAATCATTTATATAACAATATGAAAGTATCAGGTAAAAAAGAAGACACAATTCTACTTTCTAAATGTATTTGTTATATTAAGTAATAATTTTAACAAAAAAAATATTGATTTCAAATTTTAATTCTAAAACTACTAAATAGATTAAAATCGTGTTGTGTATAGAAAAAATCGAGTGTCGATTCTCTAGGGTGAAATATCGATTCACTGAATCGATTCAGTGTTACATATCGATTTATAAAATCGATTTATTTGGCTCGAAAAATCGATTCTTCGATTAATCGATCTCAGATCGCCATCCCTACTACTGTATACAAGTACCTACATCCTATTCCAAACTCCCACACGTCTGTCACAAGCAGATAGAACAGAACGTATTTCTTCCCTCAAAGGCCAATCTTTGGCCCAAAATTCTTAATTAGTATGCTAAACGCGTCTCCGCCTCCCGCAAGCATAGTTTTTGCCACGAGACGAGCGAATCTAAATTTCTAATCGCTCCACGTTTCCGAAGCTCTAATAAATTCTAATAGATATGTATTAAAGCAGACGGGAATCCGTGCTTCATTCTCTGAGATAATCAGTCTGTTCTAATATGAGAGGGAATTCGGGGATTTGAGAATAATTAATATGATGTATTATGAAGAGGTGTTTCAAACACACTTTTCACAAAAGATAAGATGGCAAGTGTTGCTAACTCTGATTTGAAAAATACGTAGACGGTGTTTGAAAAAAAAGTAGATTTAGTAAAAATCTGATATCTATAAAGATAAATAAAATTGAAGTGTCTGTTTGTAATTCCAAAATAACAGCTTTTCTACTGACACTGAAAAACCAAGTTTAAAATTTTTTCTCTGTCTGTCTGTCTGTTTGTTCCGGGTAATCTCCGAAACGGCTGGACCGATTTTAACAGGACTTTCACTGGCAGGTAGCTAATGTTACAAGGAGTAACTTAGGCTACTTTGAATTAAAAAAAACATAAGGGTTCCGCGGGACACCCATGAAATTACCTCGACACGGGTGAAACCGCGGGGCTTATAAATAGTTAAAATTAGCATCAAATTGGTCGCAAAAAACCTCTTGTTGGTTGGGTACCTATAGAAAAAAATTAAAAAAAAAACACAGTCTCAGTTAGTATATTAACTATCTTGTTACGGGAACTAAGTGTGCGTTTATTATGAACGGGACGTTAATCAACTTTTTGCCCATTTAACCTAATGAGACCTACTTTGGAAATTTGTTGAAAAATACGTAGATTCTGGACTGAAGTTAGGAGCTTAGCAGGAAAGGCTTAAAATACGTAGATCTACTTTAAAATAAGGAGAGTTGGCAACGATGGTTTTAGGGTTCTAGGTAACTCTGCCTTTAGGTACCTACCTATTTCAAAGTATAATTTAAAACTATGCCCCGCGCCGTAAACGACTTGTGGAAATGTTAAATGGGACTGACTGTTTACTTTAGAATACAGTTTGAACAAGTTCGCTTGGAAAATTAGCTTTCCCTCGTTTACGGTTTCTCACTGCTTCTTTTAATATTTTCCTTCCAGTATAAAATAACTTGAAATGAAAGAAGGTAGGTTACTATTTATTTATTACTCCGGTGGAACGCTCACAAACTAGATGGAGCCTACATTATGTAGGTTATGATTAGGTTAGTAGAAATTACACTTTTTCAACCTATCTTCAAGAAAGTTGGAACTCTCTTTCTCCAAAAACGCAACTTTGCTAACAAATACTGATGTAAGATTTAAAAAAAGTTACAGCAATGCAACCGCGTTATTCAGCGTCAAACTCGACGTCAAGAGTCGATTTCAATCATAGGATATCGACACACAATACATCTAACGGATCGGGCTGAAATTTGGCATGCAGGTAGATGTTATGATATAGGCGTCCGCTAAGAAAGGATTTTGATTAATTCTACCCACAAGGGGATAAAATAGGGGATGTAAGTTTGTATGAAACTTACGCGGGTAAAACAGCGGGGCACAGCTAGTCGACGCTAAAGTACAATTCCGTATCTATGAAACCGATACTCGACATCAAGTGCAACGCTGAGAAATCTTACAGAATAACGTGGCAGTTAATATTGCACTGTCTATAGAGGTTTGGCATAATTATTATCTTGAAGGACAGTATTTTTTACGACTAAAGTTGTCACACTTAGTACTGTTACGTATGCCTACAGACGAAATATCATGACGATCAAAGCTCATGGTAAGTGTCCTGTCATTATATTATCTGCCTGTCGTATTGTAACATTATACCTCAAAAGCAAAGCGAAGGAATGAGCGCAAAGTAAATTTTCTCAAGTTTAAAATGGACTAGAGAAAAAGCAATCCTTCCAGAGTACGTTTGCGTAGGTAAATTAGTTGCTAGTCTAGTTCTGTCTGCGAGTTAGATTGCTCCTTTGACTCTATGCTGGGTACTTTAATTTTTCTCTGCAAGTTATTTCGCCGTCTGTCCTCCTTTGCGTCCAATGCGAATAATTTAATTTAATGTAATGTTCTGTTTGTTTGAAAGTAAAGTCAACCTACGAGGCTGGGATTCCCATCGTAGATTCTAGATTTTTGCGAGATAGAAATATTAATTTATATTCCACTTATTATTTTTATGCACATTATTTTGCAATATTTATTTTTGATGGGATTAAGTAAAATATAATGCAATTATGAAGTAGGTAGGTAGGTAGGTAGTATTGTAGTTCTGGGGGAACAAATTAACATTTGCATACAAACATACATACCGGTCAAATCATAATCCTTCTTTTTGCTTCGGTGTAGTCAAGAGGAAAGTCACGATCATACCATAATATCAAGCTTGATATTCCATTACAGCTTTAAATAAACATTGTCATTGTGAGTCACATAATAAATTACATATTAATAACAGATTATTGCCACATAGAAAAAAGCTGAGTTGACCATGTGCAGTCGCCTGATTGCTACGAAAGCGAGTTAGAATTTCAGCGATCTGTGCGGCCCATGAATTTTTCTTAAAACATAAGTGTAGTGATTTCACACCACAGGCTGCCTCACCGTTAAGCTCGTGAGGAAGCCTGCATAATTATGTCTGAAAGACGTATGTATGTGGGTATAGTTATTACATTACAACACCTCTGCTTACCTCTGAAGGGTCCTTCTGGGATGGCAAGAGAATATTGTTTATACATACTTAAATTTTAGCAGTATGTTAAGTATATCTTCTATATATATATATATATATATATATATATATATATAAAGAAGGTCATGCTTACACTACTTATAACTCAAGAACGGCTGAACCGATTTGACTGAAAATTGGTGGGTAGGTAGGTTAGAACCAGGAGAAGGACATAGGATACTTTATACCGTTCTCTTCAAAACCTGAAAAAAAATCGTCATATAACACACTAAAGTCTAGGTGGGTGAAACCGCGGGGCACAACTAGTTATAGATAAAACATATACATACATGCTAAAATTTAAGTTTGGACTACATAGTCTATATCTGTACAATTTGTTATCTGTAGGTGGGTAAATAAAATTAGTTACTCTATGGTTGTTTATTTTTTATCATTCAATCAAATTGACAAGTGAAAGAAAACAGCTGTGTATTTTCGTTACAAAATACACGTAAATCTCATGAATTTTAAGCATAACAACATAAAAATATATGCATAATAAAATAAACATAGATTTAATAAAAATATATCCAGTGAAAAAAGTATTGTTCTTAATTCTTCTATAGTAAAAAGTAAGGTTATTTGTTGGTATAGCAATCGAAAAATCGTGACTCAAACAAAGTGATTGTGTTTAAGATGATATGAGCTTTTTGCTGCCGCGCCTTTAAATTGTATCTGCCTTATATGGGTTGTGTTTCTTCACCTTTGTTCAGTGTTTATTGAGCTGTTTTATAAGGGTTCAAGATGAGTGATCGTGGTGGCCCTAATGAGTCCAGCTCTCAGTCTAATGACCAGAATACCAGCAGGAGTCCTTCACTACCGATGCCTACGGGATCAAGGTGGGTTCCATGTCTCATATTCTTGTTAATTTCTTGTGATCTTTGTGATTTTCAGTCAACTCGTCTTCAATTGACAGTGCTTAGGTGTAAACAGGTGTGTTTCTTAGGCAAATTTAATGCCTATCAGATTTGAAACGTGTTTTAAAATTGATGTGTCATAAGGCTGATGAAACAATCTAGAAGTGAACAGGATACGAATTATGATTATGACTAGTTGTTGTTCCAGTCATGTTAATGGTTTTTATGAAGGTTAAGCAATTATATATTTATTTATCAGTTGATTTTGCTAGCATCCATTATCTGCAGCAGTCACATCATGAACTGGACTGTTTACTGATCCATCCTACCAAAATAGTATAGGCAGGAATTGAAATTAGAACAATAATAACATAAAGTGAACAAATACTTTGCCAGTTTTATTGATTTTATTAAGGTGGTTTTTACTTCATTCAACTGGGAGCATCCTGTCTGTAAGATGGCAGTGAAGTATATGACATTTATGCATACTAGAGGTGTCATATGTTTTTGTTGCTGTAATTACAAATGGTGTCCAGAAATTACCATCTAGTCCAACTTTAATCTGTTTCCAATGTTCATAAGTGCCTTGCTAAGGCCCAAACTGATTGAATCATTTCCATTTTAACACATAGTAAGTTTTCTTTTTCCAGTGGTCCCAGCTACTATGCAAATGATCCCATTCAGTTCAGAGTGAGAGGGTCCACAATAACAGGTGCATCTCCACCCAAATTCGTAACTCTTGAAGACATCATGAAAGCAGCGCATGGAATGCAAAACATGGCTCTTGCCCATGAGATCGCTGTGGATAAGGACTTTAAGTTGGAACCTTTTGAGCCCCCAGATAATAGGTTGGTTTTTCATGAGATTCATTTCATTTTGAGACACAGATTAAGTAAATATAAACTTTACAAACAGTTAAGAATCTGGGAACAAATCATTCAAAATGACACACTCACAGAGACACACACCTATGAGAAAATAAGCGAAATAGGTATAATGACAGTAAGTCATGTCATGTCATAAGCCTGCATTCCTTACTGCTTGTTCAGCTTATATTTATACTGTGGTTGAGATATGATGTATGTACACAATAGATTGATATTTGTCAAAAATGGCAAAAAGTTTATTTAAAAAAAAAAATGCAATTTGTTCATTAATCTTGTCTTGTCCTTATAATTGCTTCAGTTAAATTTATTTTATAATTTTTCATTTTTTATCCTTATTACTACATACATGTTAATGAAGTTTTGAATAAAAAAATATTAATTAGAAGAATAGGTTTACAATTATAGCTATAGGACTTTTGTGTTATATTTTCTAACAAAGGTTAACCAGTCCTTTGTTTGACCTCAGCCTCAACCTTCACAAATAACCTTATTTTATTTCCTACCCAAGTGGTTGATTCACTAATTTATGCATCAGAAATTGCTTTATAAGTCTACCTTAATGCTGTGGATATAAGGTTGAGATTGCTTGAGTGTATTTTGTCAGTTACTATTGATATAATTTAATTAATATTTTTACAGTTACCAGAAGCTAGTCAAAGAGACGTTACACAAAGCTTACTTCGACATACTGAGAGAACAGCTGAATGCCGACCCTCCGGAATACAAGCAGGCTCTTGTTTTATTGGAGGATGTTAAGCAGGTTCATCTTTTGATGTGTTGCTAAAATAGGAATTTGCTACGATATATAGAATTTATGAAAATGAAAAGTATTTATTCAGTTTGGGCCCTGGTAAGGCACTTATATGAATGTCGAAAATTTACGTACAAGTGTTTTAAATGCCCTTACTGGGTAATGCCTGAATGATGCCAGCTGAGTTTCTTGCCGGTTCTTCTCAGAGGGCTAGTTTCCGAACCGGTGGTAAATTCCTCGACATTCATAAGTGCCTTACCAGGGCCTAAACTGAATAAATCATTTTCATTTTCATTTTCATTTTCAAACTCATTCTGTATAAGAATGTTTTCACAAGTAAAAACAATAATATCCATTTACCAGGAGCTCGTGGCACAGTTGCTATTGCGCATATCATTCGATCAGCGAAGTTAAGCAACCATACGCCTAGCCAGTAGTTGGATGGGTGACCGCCCGAGTTCCCTCCGTGCCTCGGAGAGCACGTTAAGCCGTCGGTCCCGGTTGCCAATTTAGCATCTTTGGCAATTGTTACAGGTCAGTCAGAGGCCTAAAAATAATCTGACAACTGGTTTAACCCAGATCACAGATTTTCCTCCTAAATGGGGTTGCGAAGGTCAGATGGCAGTCGCTTCGTATAAAAATCAAGTGATCAGCCACATCGCGTTGAATCAAGTGCCGACCCCAACAATGTATGGGATAAGGCCAGGGAGATGATGATGATCCATTTACCAACGCAACCATTTAACCATAATGAACCTCATATTAAGAAATTACAATCCCCTTTTCCAGGGTCTGTTCTCGATCCTTCTCCCCCGGCACACCCGTATACACGAAATGATACAAGAAGTGCTCGACTCAGAGTTCATCCAGCAACAGGCCGAGAACAATAGCCTTGACTTCCACAAGTACGCCAAGTTTGTGATCGATCTGATGGCGAAGCTCGCCGCACCTGCCAGGGATGAGATGATACAGAATATTACTACACTTACGGATACTGTGAGTTGTATTGAATAGAATCAGAGTGCCTAGTGCGAGTTTTCTTAAAATTGCCGTGTCATTGCGTTGACGTAAACGCATATTTGTATTCGATCGACCCAGCGCCATCTGTCCGCCTGCAGATGGGAATATTTTGATCCCAAAAAAGTACAAACTATGAATGAAATCTATAATCTATCTTCACTGATCTTCACCATATAAGTAGGCTGGCATAATAGTCAGTTATTTCATACAAAAATACATAGTGTGTCAATTTTATGCACCATAGATTAAAAATAAAAGCTTCGGGTCCACATTGAACCAAAGTCGATCTGAAACAGACCTTTGTGAAACTTGTTAACTAGGTAGAGATCTTCCGAGCAATTTTGGAGACATTGGAAGTGCTAAAGCTGGACTTAGCCAACACGCTGATCGCGATGATACGACCCCACGTGCAGCAGGAGAGTGTGCAGTATGAGAGGGCCAAGTTTGATGAGGTGCTTGCTGTCGCTGAAGGTACACCTATATACAATGTACCTTACAAACAATTACATTCTTGTTACTTCTTTTTAAATCTCGGCGCAAAAAAAAAATATATATACCTATCTTTAAATAGGCGTCGGAGATTTTATGATTTTTAAGCAGCTGATGAATTTTAGGTGTTTGTTAAAAAATAGAGGAACACGATTATTTGTATTTTACCCCTTTAACATATTCACTGATACCAATGCATCTTCTTCGTAAATTCTCTTACAGTTGGACGAACAGGGCCTAGTGCGAGTTTTCTTAAAATCGCCGTCACAAGTCACCGCGACGACGTAAACGCAGATTTGTATGGGCTCACAATAGTGTCATATTTATGCCGTCAAAGGCGCTGCTCCGATCCCATACAAATCTGCGTTAGCTTTGACGCTGTGACTTGTGACGGCTGCAGTGAATAATTAGCACTAGGCACTCAGATGTGTCGTTAGCAGTGAACGCGTTAAGGTGCTTTTAATTTTGTATGTACGTACTTAAATTGATTTTAGAACATTTTAAAGTACTTAATCATAAACTGCGTTCTAAAATAAAACTCTTATTAGGTCAAATCTTATTTGCAGATTTTATTACTCCGCCCTCATATTAAATTATTAGTTACCTGGCTGTTGAATGTCACAAAAAAAGCTACATATTTTGTAATGTTTCTCTCCAGACGGTCTCAAATACACCCGCGAGTGGCTCCAGCGTCACATAGACAAGACAGACCTGGTCCTGCCCGTGACAGATGTCAACATAATAAGGAATGTCACCGCGCAGACGTTAGCCAAGGCGTACCTTGAACTGCTTGAGTGGGATCCGTCCAAACAATATCCTGAGGTGAGTTTCTTCTAAATAAGTTGGTTTCCGAACAAATTATTTATTTATACTGACTGCCTCGTTGGTCGCAACCACGGAACACGATGTCTGTGTTTGATCAAAGATCGGGCCGAGAGTTTTTGGGTTTTTCCATCTGTAATTTCCATCCCAGTAGAAGTCCGGAGTCTGGATCAGTTCCCGGTTTCTAATGGTCTCGCCTCTGGTTTAGTTACTTTGTAATAGGGCGAACTGTGTGGTACATAAGTACACCGCAGCTTACAGACAGAATACAGACGTGAGCATGTGAGCAACGCCGCATCTGTCAGGGGATAGTCAAAGCAAATTGACCGCTTTTCTAGTGCCATACTAATGTTTTCATACTTACCGTATGAATATGGGTAAGGGGAATATGATGCGGAAACGTCCATAAAAGATCACAGTAGACCGAGCCGAGCGTAGACGTTATATTAGGCCTTTGTCGGATGTCGCTCGCTATAACCTGAGTATGTAGTACATACTATGTACACAGCACACGAAATATATTTCATACGCGTAGACTTTATTTTATAAAAAGTTAAAGCCAGGTATCTGATGTTAAAGGGCTAATCCCTGGCCGTTAAAATCGATCCAGCCGAGAGATTAGCCGGAACAAACACACAGAGAGTGGTTTTTGATGTCGCTTTCGTATATAAGTACTTTAATTATGCATTTAGTTGTTGCTGTTCATTTGGAATTACAAACAGACACGGTAATTTTGTTTACCTGTATAAATTATTTGACCGTTCTAAATCCGTTGGCTCGGTGTAGCGGGAGTCATTCTTATGTATGTGAAGAAATAAATTCGCCTTAAAATGTTATCGTGTCTACAGACAGTAAACCTCGACGCGCCTCGTTTCGCCGAGCTTGGCACTCAGGTGTACCGGCTGGTTAGTGTGGCGTCGTTGTTACTGATCAGTCCCTCGTGCGGCACCGACGCCGCGGCTGCGCAACACAAACAGACGCTCAAAGACAAAATTGTCATCATTATCGACAATGCCTCTAATGATATGTGAGTTATGTACCCCTTTTACCACTGAATTTATCCATACTTATATTATAAACTAGCTGTCCCCCGTGGTTTCACACGCGCACGTTTTATGCACGGTCCTATGTCCTTCTCGTGGTTCTAAGCTACCTCCCCACCAATTTTCAGCCAAATCGGTTCAGCCGTTCTTGAGTAATAAATAGTGTAACTAACACGACTTTCTTTTATATATATAGATACTTTGTTTTATATATAAGTGTTTCTCTGTCTGTAATGTCAGTAACTTTTCACGGCCAACGGTTTAAATTTGTCCCACTGACCGGTTGAGCTGACTTTAGGCATGTTTCATTTTTCGATAATTTTTTTTACTCTAATTGCTTGTTGTACTTCACATTCAAATTTTGGCGGTTAATTTGATTCCATAATAATTTTGCTATTTAACCCTTTATGATAGAACTCAATTAATCAATAATGAATTACAGTGAGTTGAAATCAGAGCTGCCGTCTGTGGCCGAGGAAGTAATACTAGTGACTGATCAATATTTGGAGAACATGAACCAACCGCCCTTGGCCGCTGACACGAAGGAGCTGATAAGAACGCAAATATTGTCTATTGGCGACCCCGAGCATAGAGTCAGAGAGATTGTCCGTAAGTATATACTTTTTAAATTGTAATGATACTAAAGCTACTTTTGCTCTGTCTGTTATTTACGTCAAAACAACATGAGTTTTAGAATTGAAGTATGGTAAACACAGGTCTTATTAAAATAAATTATTATTATTTTTACAATTGAAAGGTATAGTTGTTTGAGTAGCCTAAAGTAGACATATTATATCACATCGGTCAAAAAAATATAATTTTATGAATAGTTTTTTTTCTAATCTGTCTTCAAAGCGGATATTACTTAGCCAATTCCTGCCGCGTTATTCACTAAGGTTTCTCATCGTCGCACTCGTCATCGACTATTGGTTTAAAGATACGAAATTGAACCTTATACTCTATGTGTTATGTATCAATTTCCAATGATTTAAACCAACGCTCGTCGTCGAGTTCGACACAGCTGCATGGAACTATTCAATTCAGCTGAAAAGCTTTTCTTACATACACCAAATGTAGGTCTACATCTAAATAAATCATCGTATTGTTTCAGGCCAACGGGTGTTGGAATTTCTCAAAATCATCCTAGTATGTGCTGGGGGGTCGCGGCAGATCCCAGTGGGACTGTCGGCTGTGTCGCGGGAACTGACTTCTGTATCAGGTAAGGCTTTGCCACATACATACTTAAGCTGGTATTACAGAACTAATAAAGCTAGGACATAACGAGATCTCTTATGGAATTCGAAGCTGACTGGGGACTGTACCTTCCAAACATTTCTTAGAGAAAATTTCCAAATAATAATCTATATCTATACATCTATACAGATAAATAAAATTGAAGTGTCTGTTTGTAATTCCAAAATAACAGCTTTTCACTAAGTGCATATGATAATATACTCGCTACTGACACTGAAAAACCAAGTTTTAAAATTTTTCTCTGTCTGTCTGTCCGTATGTCTGTCTATCTGTCTGTTTGTTCCGGGTAATCTCTGAAACGGCTGGACCGATTTTAATGGGACTTTCACTGGCAGGTAGCTGGTGTTTCAAGGAGTCACTTAGGCTACTTTTATTTATTAAAAATATTAGGGTTCCGCGGCAATAAGAATGAAACTAAATCTACGCGGGTGAAACCGCGGGGCACAGCTAGTACTTAATATTTGAAGACGTCTGTAAACAGAATATATTTTTAATATATAACACGACGCGCGAGTTCGAAACTACCTCCGTGTTGTAAGCGTTTCGTCTTGGAACACTTTATCTTTAGTGAATATAAAGAAAATATTTGAAATTCAGAGAAATTATACAAAGTACTTTAATTATCTACCTTAGAATAGTGTTGTGTTTCTGTGTTACGTAAGTTTACCAGTAAAATACTGTTATTTTTTTGTGGTCTCCTGGTTGGGTAACCCTGCTCACCTTGAAACAACTGCTTACCATCAGGCATGCTATAATAGTAATTGTGTTATTCAGGTACACTGCTCCGTTATGTAATGCACAACAAGGCGGTATTCACCAAACACTACATGGATATAGTCGAACGCGAGCTGAGTATAGTTTAAGAGATAATTTGAATACAATTCACTATATTAATAGTTTTAATATTAACCATGGGTCGTGTTATGACTTGTTATACGTTTATTTGACAAAAGTACAGTGATAAAAAAAATCAATAGTAAAACTGTTGTTCAAAATATACAATTTTATACTTTGATTACTATAGAAAAACAATAGGATATGTATGACCGGACCCACGTCCTCCATGAACCCCATTAACCCAATGACATTGACACAATACCTTGGGTTCTGTATATACAATATTATGTATTCCATGAGCCCCATTTAATAACATTGACAATAGAAACACAATTATTTTTATTATTATCTTTGAAAATAAGGTATTTTTAATCTGGGGAAATTATGAGATTTTTCGCTCGCATATTTAACCTTCCCCAATAAACAGGTTATCTAATAGTTCTAATCCGTGCCCCAAATATAGGTTTTAACATGTTTTTACTTTGACGATATCGCCTGCGTATTATGGGAAAAGCGGCGAGTATAGCAAGTTTAACGTCTCCATACGAAAAAAGCACAAAACGCAAGGTCAAGCGACGACATTCGAATGCGTCAAAACCTACAGTTGGGGCACAGACTGTCAGTTGCCGATATTAACGCGTTTACAAAACAATTTCAACTCTCTAATACTAGTATGCAAAGTAATATTAAGCTTCCATTCATAACGTATTGAAATCACAAGTACTTTTTAATATATATTAATCAAGAAAGTAGGTCTTAGTTTAATCACCTAACAATTTTTAGTATTGCACTGTCCGTTCTTGAAGGTCAAATCTCTGTAAGTACATAAATTGGTACACAATTTCGCATTTATAATATTAGTATAGATTCAAAATTTTCTAAAAATTCTAATTCACAAATAATAAACGTTAATTTTAATTTTAGTTTTGTATTGCATCTAGAATAAATTTATTCTATTGTGTGATTTGAAGTCAAAACTATTTTAACTGACTTCCAGGAAAGAAGTCCGTTTAAATTCAGTGTTGCCTAGTCAAATTAATTGCTTTTACCAACAATTTCTATAAAAAAATGTATTTGAATGGAATTTGGTCAGAGGCCGATTAAATCAGAGATAAATTGCTATACTTAAATACCCCATTATATACAAAATTTTACTTTAAGGTCCAAAAGAAAAGTTTGAAACAGATTTTGAAATACCGGTTTAATTCGTTCAAATAACCGGTATTAGAGGATATAACAGTCTTATTTGACTCTTTAAAATTTTAATCAAATATGTAATTTTGAATATTACAATGCTTGGACATTGGTCAGTTACTATATGTTTGTCTTGTTCTCACACGTACCATATTACTGTGAAAATGAAAATGATTTATTCAGTTTAGGCCCCGGTAAAGGCACTTATGAATTTCGAGGAATTTACCACTGTTAGGGTAAAAGAGACAGGACGTCTGTCAAGCGTTTATAAGTGCAGTTTATCCCTCTATAATGGTTGAGGAGGGCGATGGCTGGCATTCTCGTCATACTTGTGAACAGGTGCTGCTTGTGGGGGCTGGTCATCTCAAGCTACGCATTTAGATATAAATAGAACTACTAGACTTTTCTTTATGTTAATTTTTATCGACATTTGTACATTGGAACTGTGTCCATGGGCTTACATTTCTCAATTGATTTATTATGTTTTTTTTTAAATTGTATAAAATTTTTGAAAAGAGTAATTACTGAGTTTCTTGCCAGGTTCTTCTCAGTAAAAGCAACCTTCCGAACCTGGCGGTAGCATGTATAATCCTGTAAATTGTGTCATTCTGACGATTTGAAAGTGCTTTGTATAAAGTCTAATCGAATAAAGATATTTTTGACTTTGACTTTGACTTAATAGCCGAGCAGTTATTATTACCATACTGTTCTTTAATTAAGGCTGTGTCTAAATTTGTGAGATTAATGAGGCAATCTCGATAATTATAATTGATTAAATAATACTCGAAATGATGATGATAGAAAATTGTATCTTAAAATGTTCCGTTCTCATTGTTTTAACTACTTATTGAATAATGGTTAATATAAATAACCAGAAATTTTTATGAAATTACCTACTCAAAATTATGAATTCAATAAATTATAATTTATTCATTTTTATTATGAAGTATTTTTCGTATACCTAACATGTCCATTTAAATGTATTTTATATTATGCAATAATGTTCTAATGTTGTGACGTATATCGAAAGGAAATAAAATTAAAAAAAAAAACTTATTGAGGTATATATTTTACCGACGAGTAAAGCAGAAACGTGAACTTTTGCATACCGTCAAACAAAGAAAAGTTGCCTACCTAGGACATGTATTGAGACATGATAGGTACGGGTTACTACAACTAATTATGATGGGAAAAGTCGCGGGCAAAAGACGTGTCGGTCGGAGGAAAAAATCTTGGTTGCGTAACATCCGGGAGTGGACAGGGATAGCGAGTGCAGCCGAACTCTTTCGCCTCGCCAGAAATAGAGAGGAATACTCCAAATTGACTGCCAACCTTCGTTAATCGGAGAGGCACCTTAAGAAGAAGAGGTATATATGTGTGTGTGAGTTTTATATTGGACTGTCTAAAAAAGGGAACAATTATTGTGTTTGAAATTTCTTTGTATTGTTTGTTATTGTATGTAATCAAGTGAGTGGTGTACTAATAAACACGTTTTGTTGTTAAGTGAAACTATACTTTTATTTCTAAGCTGATAAGTTCTCCTGACAGTTACTAAAATTTTGTAATTTATTGCTAAAGCGCTCTGCAGTTATTACTTATTAAGTTATTCTTTTAGTCGCAGACTATATTTATTAACCACCTGCTTTAAGATAACTATTTATTGACTGCATATAATAGTATATAGGGTACATACATAAAAAAACAATTTTAAAAATATTCTCTGTCTGCCTGTTTGTTCTGGCTAATCTCTATATATGATATTATCTCTATAGCTGGTGTTACAAGAAGTAAATTAGGCTACAATTTTATTTAAAAAAAAATTGGATTCCACACAAAATTATGTCTATGCGGGTGAAACCGTCGGGCACAATTAGTAAAGTTAGTAAAAATAAACCAGGACTTATCGAAAATGTAGTTTCATCATCACTATCAAAGAGCTTGAAGGGTAAGGATACCAAATAATAAAAATACTTAAATTCTTTATTTTAATACCAACAGTACAATGTCGCGTGGTGTAATTATATAACATTATGTTCGCAGTCCAAACTATACTAGCAACGTTAATATCAATCAGAACCGCTGTGTCGAGACGATGCACTTGACCCAGACCTACTGCGGGAAGCCTGAAACATACAATTATTAATTGAAATTATTTGTCCCGAAAGAAGAAAAGAAATCCCAGCGGTCTACACCAACTGAGTGTTTTTAAAAACTACAGCAGTGATTTCACACCACGACTTCTACGATGAAGGAAAACATTACAAGAAAACCTACATATGCCTGAGAAGAAATTCTCATATGTATAGTGAGAGACGGCGATGGACTCTGTCACGTTGGCACTTAATCATCTTCGGTGAAATGTGGGTGTTGTCACAACATCCCTGCCAACACAGGGACCATGTGGTGATGAATGATACACAGGTGTGCTTATAATTTCTGCTTAAAGCGATCGTAATTGTCCCAGTAAGAAATTATTGCTTGCACACTGCACACTATACTGCTCAATTACAGTTAGCTTAGTTTGGGTATAGGCTCTAATGAGTCTTCAAAACTAACCTTTCTAGATCCACTGCCAGATCTACTTCGAGATCGCTCAGATCCGCTGCCGGACCCGGAGTTTCTGCGAGAACTAGCGCGAGACGATGCCTTGGAGCCCGAGGCGTGAGACGACGCCCGCGATGACCGCTTACTGCGAGACGATGCACGGGAACTGGCTTTTGAACCCTGGGTTTAAAATTTTACTTAGTTTGGAGAAGAAATATACAAACTGTATTGATTTATATATATTTATATATATATCTCTATATATATATGTACTAAAAGAACAGACACAGATAAATAAAATTGTATTGTCTGTTTGTAATTTTAAAATTATAGCTTTTCACTGAATGCATATGAAAGTATGTATATACGGTATTAACATAGGAATAACCAATTTTTCAAATTTTTCTGTCTGTTTGTTCCGGCTTATCTCCGAAACGACTGGACGGATTTTAACGGGACGTTCACTCGCAGATAGCAGATGATACAAGGAGAAACCTAGGCTACTTTTATTTTTAAAACATTAGGTTTCCGCGGGTCACCCGAGAAATTCCTGAGACGGCGATGGACTCACTCTCTGTCACGTTGGCACTTAATCATATTCGGTGAAATGTGGGTGTTGTCGTTACGACACTTCTGCTTACCCCTTCGGGGAAGGCGTGAGCACATGTATGTTATATCTAACAACCCACCTTCCCACTGGCTTTGGAGCTAGCTCTGGATCCCTTCCCGCTGGCCGAGCTTGCCCGGGAACCGCGCCCGCTGCGAGAGGACGCACGGGATGACGCCGATCCTGATCTAGACCTATACCAACCCAATACAAAAATACTTATGATATATACCATTGTACTTGTTACTAACGGTGCAGAAACCAACACCGGGAGTTACACTTCTAAGTCTGACGCTATGGTTGTGAGTGCAATTCAATCTATACAGATAAATAAAATTGAAGTGTCTGTCTGTAACTGCAAAATAACAGTTTTTCACTCAATGCATATGAAAGTATAAACGGAACTGACAAAGAGAAACCAATTTAAAAAAAATCTCTTTCTGACTGTTTGTTCCGGGTAATCTCCGAAGACTTTTAACATACTTTCAAATCGTCAGAACGACACGATTACACAGGATTATACATGCTACCGCCAGGTTCGGAAGGTTGCTTTTACTGAGAAGAACCTGGCAAGAAGTGCAGATGGTGGGATGGACCATTGCGGATAATCGACTGCTTAGCCCGCCTCAAGGGCAGTCCCACTAAGGTACTAATACGTCCCTTGCGTTTCTAAAGATGTGTGGAGCAGCAGGCATATAATGATGTACTAGCACAATATATAGAGTCCACACTTTTCTTGTCCTCATTTTGGTACATCAATTAAAAAAAAATCCTTAAAGTTTATAATTTTTTTCGCCGTCATATTTACTATTTATTTCTGTGGTAAAGTTTAGTTTTTAGAGATCACTAATGGTTCGTTATACTTATTTTTGTTGTAAAATGAAATTCTAAAAATATTTAATGAATTGAAACCAACCTTGCAGATCCAGAACGTGCCGAACCGGATCTTGACCGCGACTTTCTTGACCCTGATCCGGATCGCGACCGACTCCTCGACTTGGACTTGGATCTCGATGGCTCGCGCGAGGCTGACCTTGACTTCGACCTCGATTTCGACTTCTCAGACCCTGGTGACTTCGATGCTGACTTCGAACGTGATCGGGACCTGAAAAATAATTACCAAAATGCTGTACTTTTTTACACATACAAACAGCACCCTGCTATAACAACTGCCTTGTCGGTCTGGCGGTTAGAAATTTCGCCTGCCGATAACGAGGTCCTGGGTTCGACTCCAGAATGCGATCAAAAATAGATAATAGGTTTTGCTGTCAATAAATTCGCAATATAGACTAAGTTTTGAAGATGGCGACACCCCCGTGCCTCGGAAGGCACGTGAAGCCGTTGGTCCTACGCCTGATCTCTCTCCAGTCGTGTCAGATTGACATCCCATTGGACTATGAGAGTGAGGGAATAAAGAGTGCCCCTGTGTGTTGCGCACTCTTGTGCACTATAGTATCTCCTGAGCAGATGGCTAACCTCCGTAGAGATTAGCCGCCGTATCCGAAATTCGGCAGAAGATCTAGAGGAAAACTGCATTTCTGAGAAGTAATTCAAAGATGTACTGATAGTGCCTGAGACGGCGATAAACTCAGCGTCTCGGTAGCACTTAACCATCTTCGATGAAAAGTGGGTGTTGTTATTACAACACCTGTCTATCCCTTCGGTGAATATAGACGTGAGCATATGTATGTAAGCAAATACCTCTCTTTTTCTCCACTCTGTTCCGGTTTATCATCTTCCTCGTCGTCATCGTCATCTTCTTCCTCTTCCTCTTCCTATAAACAAACAATATTTAATAATCAATTCTGTAATAAGTTTAAATATAGTTATATCAGTCTCTTTAGATCCAACCCCAAGTCGATTGCGGGCAAATAATAATAAATTTGAGTAATAATGGGTAATGATGTAAGGGAGTTATTGTGCGATTAAGGTTCTGTAACGCTGCTACATATTTCAAAACTAGCAGTGCCCGCGGACTCCGTTCCGCATTAGAAATATTTTTGTCCCGGCCCGTTTGTACCCTTAATATTTGGAAATTATTATAGCCTGACACTCCACACTAACATAGCTTTCTATTGGTGAAATAATTTTGAATATCGTTTCAGTAGATCCAGAGATTACCCCTTACAACGTCACAAACTCACAAACGTTACCTCTTTATAATATTATTATAGACTAGCTGTGCCCCGCGGTTTCACCCGCGTAGTTTTAGTTTCACCCTTATTGCCGCGGAACCCTAATATGTTTAATAAATAAAAGTAGCCTTAGTTACTCATTGGAACATCAGCTACCTGCCAGTGATAGTCCCGTTAAAATCGGTCCAGCCGTTTCAGAGATTACCCGGAACAAATAAACAGACATACAGGCAGACAGAGAAAATTTTTAAATCTTGGTTTTTTTGCGTTAGTAGCGCGTATACTTTCATATGCATTTTGTTAAAAGCTGTTTTTGGAATTACAAATAGACATTTAAATTTTATTTATCGGTATAGATGTGTTTAAACCTGTGCCGGTTCCAGTTGCTTCTCCCTTAGACGCAGCATGCGATGTTCAGGTCCTGAAAGCGGGCGATGGGTGACCACCAGCCTGGTGAGAGCGCCGGCCGGAGCCCCGAGACGAGCTCGTCTCTTCGACAGACGCACACGAGTCTCCAACTCGTTGTAATACACGCAGTGGTTACGGACAACCTGGAATGAGCATTGTTTTAATTTTGAGTTAGCTAAAATTGTTCTAAAGATCTCATATTGATGTCTAACAGGGTTTAATGTTAGTTATAACTATTATAATGAAGTATATTTATATTGCATCACACATCAACCCGAGGTTTCACCCGCGTAGGCCTAATTTCTTGGAAGTAAATATCAATATACATATATTAAAGACAAATATGTATTTTAATGTCAATAAAATTTTCAGCTATGCATTTTCATTCAACCTTTGCCTACTTAGGTAAGATATTTTTTGGTTAGTTGTTTTGACAAATTGTTAATTTTATCATAGCAATAAAAAAACTAATATTTGACGGGACTGGCTGAGTTTCTTCTCAAAAGTTGACCAATGGTAAATTTCTCAATACACATAAGTACCAATACTTACCAAAAAGTAATTCTCTTCGTAGCCCTTAGAAGCTTTACTCTTGACATTCCAATTGTATTCCCTGGCCATCTTGTACTCATATGTGTCTTCGTCCATGTACGGTATATTCTCTGCGATGTCACGCCTCCTCTTCTGTATCGTCTCTTCGGTGGGAAGACAATAAGCAACAAACTGTTCTCCACTTTC
The DNA here is from genome assembly GCA_964035505.1 of Watsonalla cultraria. Lineage (NCBI taxonomy): Eukaryota > Metazoa > Arthropoda > Insecta > Lepidoptera > Drepanidae > Watsonalla > Watsonalla cultraria. Next base: position 3,474,364 of record OZ037732.1, on the reverse strand, counting down.
ATCCATCACACCACTGGAAAGAATTTTAGAAGACTTCTAATATAAGTTAAATCAAAAATGTAATACAAGTGGTATAGAAAATTACAAAACATGGCATAAACCAAGACTAGAAAAAAATTGGACTAAAACTATGTCCATCCCTTATTAAAGCTATATCACAGAAAGAGATGGAGTTACTTTTAAAGGACTATTTGAGTGTGAGTTTAAGAGTTTTATTTTAAAATGCAATATATTTATATAATTTTATATTGTATGTTAATTTGTATTGAGAGATACTGATAATTTGATTATTTATGAATGTCTCAATCAAATAAAGCAATTTCCAAATAAAATAAATAATAATGAGGACTAAATGACATAAGTCCAAGTAATTAGAAATCTTTTGTGCTTCTCAGAAGGCTAGTTTCCAAATGGGTATTAATTTACTTAATATTCCTAATTTGCTTACCAAGATTTAATTTCCTTTATCATATAAATGTCTATAAATTCTTTCACATACGCTACCTACTTCTTACTTATTAACGCATTCACTGCTACACGACACATATACACATCAGCAGTGAGCAAATTTACAAATAAGATGCAACATTAGCAGTAATCAGGGGCGTGCATTGGATTTTCAGAGGGTTAGGCATAAACAACAAGTAGGTAGGTAGGCAGGTTAAATACATACCTATGTGACGCGGCGTAGGTACGTACGTCTTGGTAAAGATACTCATACGAACATAAACTCACACACACACACAATTGGAGTGTATTCAGTGATTACAATTTGTAACTTCTGCTTACCTGCTTATATGTAATGCACGCCACTGGCAGTAATGTTTTAACTTAATGAAGTACTTACCGAATCATAGCTTGTGACATGGCTTCAATCTGTCCTGCTATGTTCTTATCGGCCGGAGCTGGGTCTGTATCAAATATGACCTGGGCACACGGGTACTTCCACATCTCGAAATCTGGGAACATTGGCATGACCTCCACTGGTGTCACTCCAGGTTTGCTGTAGTGCTTCTCAATTGGTTTCATGTTATCCTCAAATGTCTTCTCAATGGCCTTGATTTGACTGTCTCGGTCCATGTACAGTGTCTCTTCACTGAATATCTTCTTGACATTGTAACCAACTTTAGCTTCAACCTGGAAGTGACAATAGAATAAGAAGTTTTTAAGCAGCCATAGAACAGATTTTGGAATTAGCTTACTAATAAGTTTCAGGGATTTGACTACAAGTTATTTATTTATGCTTATATTTAACAAGCATTCATTTGGACTTTGTCTGCATACAGATTTTTAAATACCCTATGTGCTTAGCCTTATAGCCTTTTATCAGAATTATGTCATAAATCCGTAGTAAAAGTTGTAGCCTTACCTTTTCCATGGACTGGGGCTGGAATCTAGTTTGTTCTGTGGAGATATACTCGGAACGACGCAACCAGGACACATTTTTAGCATGATGACGCGACCTTTTAGAATCCTGTGGTGTTAGCACATCATCCTCCAATAATTTCTCATCAGCAGGATCCAGCACTGCATTACCATCCCCTTGGTATATGTCTCTGTTTATCAAGTCTATGTGCACACCTAAGTCGTGCTCCGTCAACACTTCATATCGGTAATTCTTCTCTAGCGAAGTTGGATTGTATTGTATAAAACGCGTCGATGGAAAAGGGTAAGTTATAAATTTTAAGTCAAATGGGATATCAGGTAGGGTGTTACAGTATTTCACTCGGGTAACTAAATCGGATCTGGAATTTAAAAGTTATTACGATTAATGCTGTGATTGTCGGTAATAAGTCTTCCAAATATAAAACGATTGTCGGTCATCAAAACTAACCTCCTTTCTCCAGTCCGCTGAGGACGTTTCTCACGCTCCGGCTCATTATTTTGCACAGTAGGCGGCATTGTATCTTGTTTTCCACTTATATAGCCATCAGGTTCAATAATTTTAGTGTTTCAATCAATTTTATCCAAGAAAAACAAACGCCATCACTCACAGGCAAGCGATACAAATAAAATTGAAATTGACTCTTGCTTGCTTTACTGACAGTGACAGACAGTCAAGTCGACAGCATAGATAAATCTCTGACATTTTAATGGTAGCAACACAGTGTTCATGAATGATACTGAGCTTCCGGTATAGTGTTGTGCCGTTACTGTGCTTTTATCATAGACGACCCAGGCACACAAAAAGTTGCCATTATAAAATACCTTACCTTGCTCATTTCATTCATTCGTTAGTCAGAAAACCGCACGGTCGTTCATTCGCCTTATTTCGTCGCCATCTTTCTTTTCACAACTTTTGTCGGCGGTGAGGTACGTTGTAATTTTTCACATTTCGCTAGAACTACAATTAATTTGTGAAATTGATTTATTTTAACTGCGACTGGGATTACTTGTCAATCGGATTAAATAACCGTAAGTTTTATTAGTTGCGTAGTTTGTCAAATAGGGAACATGGCCATGTGGTCGGCCAAATGGAATTTTCATTAACTACGCATTAAATTTTACGTGAAAAATTACCAAGCATGTGTCTTAATTTATCAGTTTAGTTTGTTGACGTCAATTCTGTGAATTATTAACAGTTAGTAAGTAATTTTCTAAAGTAAATTTTGGTAAGCCGGGCGTGATAACCAACGTGGCGCGAATGCGTTGTATTAACGTATTCTATTTGTTGTAGATAACAAAATGGGCACTGTGGAGCGAGCTGGCGATGACCACACCTCCGAGGTGGAGTCCGGCGAGGAGGAGGAGATTGTTGGAGGAGGTGAACTGGCCCAACATCTCATGAAAAGGTAACCTGTCATACTTATCTGTCATGCCTCTTTTCTATTGTGTCGTAGATTTCTCTTGCGAGCTTAACATGTTGAAGGTCACATTGTCTTATGGTATCTTCCTGGATACTTTGGATTCAGTGTGCATGCATTGAATTTTCTTTGGAAAGAGTAGTGTTAAATAAACTGGTTGTATTAAAATTTAAAGTTAGGTTAAGAAATTAACTATACAATTTTCTTTGGTTATGTAGTTACTAAACATGTGTTTGATCAACTTCTAAAATGTATTTATTCTAACTTGACTATAATTATTAGGCAGATTGCCCTATCATTCTAAATAGCTCAAACAATGGCTGTTTCAATCAAACTATGGGTGTGATTTTTAAACTTATTGCGGGCAAGAAAGAATATATTGAAATCAAACAAGTTGAATTGAAAATAACAAATATATCCAAGTTAGGTCATAATAATATCCAAAATCCATTGTAATAGCAGGCGGAGAAGTGCTGCTACAGTTATGTATCAATAAAAATATCTGTTATCTTTGTAATATCAAGTGGACAAGTGTTGCAACAGGTACAAGTCCCATCACAAGTTAAGAACAATAATAGTTACCTTTGAATGAGCAAGTAAGGCAAGAGGTGAATAAAAACATGTGCAGTATCCCCTACTATTTTTCGCAACGCATTTTTACACATGATGGGGCCTATAGACAGACTCATAAAATTCCTACTGTGCAGTCAAGGTCAGCCAGCGCTCATAGCTTTTAACAAAACCTTTATGTAGATGGTTTCTAAGATATCAAAAGAGACTTGAAATAATTTAGGCATTATTTAAAATGAGTCACTTCTAAGGCATTCAATGTTCTAAGGTAATGAAAAAAAACATAGATGACTTCCTCCTCTTTTTGAAGTTGGTTTAAAATAGTATTGTATTGTATGTTACTATTCTTCTACTTTATATAAGCTGATTTCAAATACTTTATAGCTTCTCATGCCTTACCAACCTAAGTAATAAATATCTTTTCAGTCTCTATCAGATAATTTGTAGTGGGTACCTACCAAGTAGGTATTAATACATGGCATGTAACTGAACTACTTTTCGTGTAGACTAGTGCCTATATAAATTTTTATATAGGCACTAGTCTAGATTGTAACCGCCATTTCCGTATATTAATTTAGACTTAGACCAATATTTACTGAAACTCTAGGCAGAGTAGGTAGGTACAGCTGCCTTAATTAGTTTAGAGCGCTGGCCTTGAATGTGCAATAGTATTTTTATCTATCTCCAATATTATGGCTGAGCGCTTAAAACTCGTGACGGCACCTGTATGTATAGCTTCACGGTCCGGTTAGTGGAAGGGGGTAACTGGTCCCGTAGCGCGTTGAAAGAACACGAGTCTGCCGTCTATATGTATGGCGAACAAAAACATGCGCAGTATCCCCACTTTTTTCGCTGCACGCTCTTTCGTGACGGCCCCACTACTTGTACCTATATTTTTTTTTGCGTCGCGCCATACATACATAGACTAATTTTTATTTTTAACTTATTAACGCGTTCGCTGCTAAGGACGCACCTGCGCGTCCAACTGTTAGAGAATTTATGAAGAAGACGAAATTTCAGCAGCGAATGTGTAAGCAGTGGCGTGCACTGCATATAAGCAAGTAAGCAGAAGTTACATTTTGGGATCACTGAATACACTCGTGTCGTGTATGTGTGTGTTTATGTTCGTATGTGTATCTTTAGCAAGACGTACGTACCTACGCCGCGTCACATAGGTATGGACTTAACCTGCCTACCTACCTACCTACTTATTGTGTGTGCCTACTCTGAAAATCCAATGCACGCCCCTGCTAATAAGAACCTTCATTCCATACATGATAATTCCTTCTAAATAGAGCGTAGCTTTTTCTTATTGACAAAAAATACCTATGTACCATCAGAAGATATGATACTCGATAAGAAAATCACGTCTAGGTAGTTATAAGGTACGGGTCGTTGAACCGATGAGTCAATTCACGCTCGACTTGATCAATAATGCTTTGTGGCTCGCGAGTTTAAAATGTGCTCTCCTTATAGGTAACTAGATATAACTTGCGACTTTGTCCGTCTGATAAGTTTTTTTTTAAGTCGGTTACCTTGAATGCGCAGTAGTCTTTTTATGAGTCTGTCTATGTATGGAGCGACGCCAAATACAACCCTATTCAACATAGACGATCAACCAGAGGAAACGGAGACTTCCGAAGTTTAATTGCTAGTATGCGATATCGCGCGCAATGTAAATTGCTAAGAAAATGTATGAGATCATCGCAATACGTCATGGGATGAGCCAGTTTTAATAGGATTGCAAATTATACAACGTGGATCGCGTTGACAGTTCTAAAATTGGTTGATGACGTGAAGCGATTATTCGATTTTCTTTCTTTTTGAGCTCTTTCTTAACTTAATATAAAGTTAAATCAATAAGCCAAGTTTTTCTTCTGAATTCTGATAAAAAACTAACAATATGTAGTGAAAAGAGAAACGGTAAAATAAGAGTTCAAAAAATAATCAATAATTTTTTAAGTGGTCATCTAGTTTTTACTGAAAAACAACCCTGATTTTTGCTGTTACTTGCGGTACGCACGTGTATAAGTAAACAACGTTATTGTGATCAAGATATTATGATCAGGGTCGCCATTTTAGATTCTGGGGCCCAACCATGAGCTCTTATTGCAATGTTAATTCGGTTGTGCGACAGTGACAGATGTATGCACGTCACATACATCTGTCTCATAAATGAGTGAAACTATCATGGCAATAAGAGTTCATGGTAAGGCCCCTGGTTATTATTGGCGCGTATTATACCTACCTGTATTTTTAATCTGTAACAGGTAGACAAAACAATTAACCAATGCGATTCTTATGGCGAAATTTGGGTCATACACCCGTCAAGTCTTCTAGGAAGCAGCGTATGTAAGCGGATCAGCTTTTGTTTGGTTTTTTCAATGTATGTTTTAAAAGAATTAACCTTGATGTTGAAATTACATTTACGACCGTATTCTGCTACGAAGCAAGATTAATGATACCATCTTTTCAACAACTGAATTCACGCTTGTAAACACAAAGAACTATTTTCATTTTCTCAGTAATGGAAGAGTTAATAAATGATCACAAAAATGTATCTACGCTGTAAATTATTGTTACAATACCCGTTTTCTTTAAAAAATGTTTTACTACAAAAGTAGAACACAGAATGTATTTTTATTTCATTCATATGCAACATTGTTCCAAGCGCTTTTTATCGGATTTGTCTCTAGGTAAGACTTGGTCTACAATCGCTCTATACATGTAGATATTTGTCTATGGACGTATCTATATCGTCTGGAATCTGAATCCACAGCTACAAAAACTTAGGTATGGTTTCGTCACAGTATAAATACAAGGTTTACAAGTTACTACTTTACGCTTGTAAAGTGTATATTTATACTGTGTAGTGGTAGGTATACTTTGAGTAGTGGAGATAGAACTCAGGTCCGCTAATGTGTTGAGGCTATAGCTTGGCTGCCAGTCCGACCAGGTAGTTAAGAAATTCGGAGCTGTCCGACTGAGGACTGTACCTCAACCCTCACAAGTCTACTAAATAATAGCTAACTTAGAGTAGTGTTGTTTTCTTGTACTTCTTACAAAGTACTTTCAAATTTTTAGAAGACATAAAAATACACTGTACAGGAGATTAATTATGTAATTGCTACCTTTTGCCGAGAACAACGCGACAGAAAACTCAACTATTACTCTTTTCAAAAAATCTAAGTTTAGTGCTTGCTAGTGTTCGCAATGGAGTCGGAGTGAGCACTGTGCCAGCTTTAGTGGAATCCTTTCATCTTCACTATGTTGGCACAGTGATTGCATTCTGTATAGTACAGGCAATAGCTAAGGCACTCTTGATGATTGCAAGTGTTCATTGTACATTAGCCGCTCACCATCAGACAAATTGTACGCTTGTTTACTACCTTTGTAGCGTAAAAAAGTTACGATGTAAACTATTTGATTATCACTTCTCTAAACTCTCGTAAAGTATTCTTGCGCAGTCTTAAGATGTATTACTTACAAGTTTCTGGAACGATCCGTGCCTACAAATTGGTCACTGTTTCTGTATTCCGTTGCGCAAGTGCGCTTTTACACTGGAAATTAGGACACCTGTAAATCTCTGCAGCACTTGGATATATAGGCCATGGTTGATGACGTCATGGTAATACATTAGCAGACAAAAGTATGAACAAATGTACGCACGAAACACAAAAGGCCCCATATTACGCAAATGGTGCCCAACACTACAACAATTACACACCCTCACCAACGCTACACAGCACACCTTTGCACTCACACAAATACTTACCGGACACGGCTTTCATAAAGAGTATCTACACAGATTCAAGATAACTGACAATGAACACTGCCCCTGCGATAACACCACTCCACAAACAGTAACACACCTCGAACAATGCCCACAATGCACTTTACAGAGAAATAACCACGAACAAACATGCATACATCACCAAGTAAATCCATACAACATCACCCATCTACTCACACAATCTTCAGCACTTAAATCTTTCATCCACTACATAAAACAGATCATCAGCACACTCTCAAACGCTTCAATAATACTTAATCAAATGTAATAATGCCATAAGTACCAATGTAAATACGTATTTATTTTAATTATAACCGTATTCTGTATCAAATAGCAGAAATAAATTCCCCCAAAAGGTGGGTAAACCTTTTGGGGATAAAATAAATGGTAATACATTATGCGTCCAAAACCAAATTTTTAAGGAAATGGATTTTGAACTCTAAAAACATTGGTTTTGAATATGTTATTGTGTGTTGGTCCGATATTTGCACTGCAAATGGATGCGGCGATCATTCTCGAATGTTACTTTTTTATACCGATTTTAATCTACAAATTGACTTGTGGCAGACTCAGTTCAATTTTGGTTTCGTTTTTACTTCTATCATAATCACTAATGTCACGCCGTTGAACCAACACGGTATTGCGTTAACTTTTTGTGCTTTTAAATTGTTTTTTTCTTTAATATGTCTGCGATCTACAATGTATAGTTGAAACAGCCTAGTCATTGAGCCTTTTTTAGTTCGATAGCTTATAATTTCGCTTGCAAATTGGCGATCGTGATTGTCGTATCAAGTTCCATTTACTTTTTATGTTTCTTTATAAGTATAGCTTTAACATGCTACATTATTAATAGTTTGAATACCGGGAATTGATGTGTTCAATTAAACTAATGAAAAATATTCTGGATATGAAACAAAAATGCTATAAAATTCTTTAAAAATTGCTTTTAAGTATAATGTGCTCAGTCAGTAAAAACATTAGATCTAATGATTAACATACGCGCTGTCACAAGTTTTAAGCGCTGAGCTTGAATGCACTGTAAAATTTTCTCGGGTCTTTTATGGCGGGAGCGCGAACAAACAATAGTTTTCAATTTTAATTGAGCGCTTAAAAATAGTGAAAAAAAAGTTATCACATAACCATTAACCCAGTTCCTAGACTACAAATCTCATAAAAATCCAGTATCCAGTATAGCCACAAAGCAAAAATGATTATTATAATTGTTTACAGTGGCATAACCCGCAACGAGATGCTAGCAGCAATCACGAACCGCATCCACGCGGAGGCGATGGCGTCGCTGCCCCCCAACGTGCGGCGGCGCATCCGCGCGCTCCGAACACTGCAGAAGGAGTTCGTTGACATCGAGGCCAAGTTCTACAGCGAAGTGCACGCGCTCGAGTGCAAGTACGAGAAACTATACAAGCCGCTGTTTGAGAAGGTACATGTCTGCCACAATATCAGCTGTGTTAAGCGTATCATGTGCTCCCACAAAAGTACTCGAAAGATTAGGTGGAAGTTTGCAACAGCCACTTTTACACTGAAGCTGTAGTGCCAACATGATGGGATATTCATATTGTGTCAAATATTTAAAGTGGTGTGTCGAATGGTAACAATATTGGCCATTCTGTTTGAGTTGTCACCTATGACTTTGATATGGAGATAAACATAATATGTATAAACTTTATTTTATTCTTCATCTGTATTCCTTTGCAGCAAAGGAATCTTGAAGTATTGCCTCTAATATAATAATATATAGAATATTTATTTGAAACACCTGTCCCAAATTTGTGTAATAATAAGCTTAGATTGCTAACAAAATGAGTGTTTAACAAGTAAATTTGTATTGTAGCGCGGTCAAATAGTGACGGGCAGTTACGAGCCGACAGAGGAGGAGTGCGTCAACGCGTGGCGCGACGAGGCCGAGGAGGACGAGCTGGCGCGCGCCGTGCAGGCCGCAGCGCTCACCGACGCCGATAACACTGCTGAAACTAAACCTGCCGAGTCAGTACACGTTACATCACTATTTTAGCTCTTAGAAGTGTCGGGCGTTATAAGCGCTCAGTGAAAATAGTGGGTGGGGATAACTGCGCTTGTATTTGTTCGCGTCGCGCCATACAAGATCAAAAAAAATACTACGGCGTTCTAGGTCAGCGCTCGTAGCTTGTGGTAACCTATACGTTTTAAATGTCAGAGGATACCTCTGACATATATAAATTAGACCACTTGGATTGGAAACAAACCACCAAGTACAGCCACTGGTGGCCTGTGATCAATTTACATTAAATTTTTCACGCATTTGGAGAAACTGGCAGCCATTCGCTACTCTTGAAAAAGGGTGTGAATTGCTTTTCACTGTCCACCGCTTCCTATAGCTGGTGGATCGTTTGTACCAATCCTTGGCTAATTAGCGATTACGATGTTTTAAAGGATTTTATAGAAATCAAAAGTCTCTAGTATCATTCTGTCTCTAGAATGAAAAAAGAAAATGGGTCGCGATTGCACCAAAGAAAATTTAGGATTGCCTGTATTTTTTTATTATATATACCTACTTTTAGATTGTTCAACAAAATATTTACAATAATATTGTTCATGATGACTAATTACACACCAAGATCTGAAGATCGATGATTGATCAAACATGCATCACCAACTGAGGTTACCACACAACTACAACTACACCACACTTTATCTGAACAAATACAGAACTCTATGCACTTCACAGGCCCCCGATGGACCCGAATGTAAAGGGAATTCCAGACTTCTGGTACACCATCTTCAGAAATGTGTCCATGCTGTGTGAAATGATGCAAGAACACGACGAGCCTATCCTCAAATGCTTGCAGGACATTAAAGGTATGTTAACTGCTTTCACTTAACCCTGGTAGGGTTGTACCGAGAAGAGAAGATAACAAAAATGTATTTTTTTAAGCATATGACAGATTTTTTTACAATTTTGGTATAGATAACCTTATTATTTTAGGAACCTAATGTCCATTGTTACAGTCGTGCAAATAAAAGCACACAAGTATGGATTGATCTGAAACTTTGTAACAATTGCTTAAAAATCACAATAAATCCAACTTTATACTTAGTTTGCAATGTACTTAAAAAGCAAATTGTTAAAGTCTATTCAAATGAAGAATTTTTCAACGAAACAATTTTATATGATGACACTTTACACCAATCAGCTGAACAATCATGATTGATTTGTTTTAACATGCATCACCAACTGAGGCAGCCCTGAACTCTGCACCTCAAAGTATTTATTATTGTGTATTTTGAACCTTGTTCCTTTGACACAGTGCAAATGCACGAGGACCCCATTGGCTTCACATTGGAGTTCCATTTCGCCCCAAATGACTACTTCTCGAATACGGTGCTGACGAAGGAATACTCTATGAAGTGCAAGCCCGACGAGGAAAACCCTCTAGAGTTTGAAGGACCTGAGATCTATTCGTGCAAGGTATGAAACTCGAAAACCTTCTACTATTATGTTTACTTTTTGTTATAAGCTAGTGTAAACTTAATTTAATGGAAACTTAATTTTATGCGCGACTTTTATGTTGTGGAACCCTAGCATGTTCTAGTTGAATCATTTTAAAAATTGTTATAATGAAGTCTGTTTGAAATAAATGATCCACCATTCTTTACAACCATTATATGAACAATTTAAAAAAATCTGTCTTGTTCCAAGACTAATCAGGTTATTTGAAAAACAATGCGTTTGTTCAAACAGACAAAATAGTATGGAAATTACGACTTATGTGAGTTTCCACCACGTGCTTTACGTTGAAGGAAAACTTCGTGAGGAAACCTGCATATAATGTGTGAGAAGAAATTCAAAGATGACCTGAAACGGCGATAGACACTGGGGAATACAGGCCTGAGCATATGTATGTACAATGTACCTTTTTTTGCGTAGGGTTGTGAAATAAACTGGAAAAAGGGCAAGAACGTGACGGTGAAGACAATAAAGAAGAAACAGAAGCACAAGTCCCGCGGCTCAGTGCGCACCGTGACCAAGTCGGTGCAGGCCGACTCGTTCTTCAATTTCTTCTCGCCGCCTGCCATGCCCGAGGACCCTAACTCCACGCTCGCCTCCGATATACAGGTAGCCTATTATTTTTACTAGATGTACCTCAGAATTACCCACCCGCGTAGACTTTATATCATGACTGTATTTATTTCGCATTTTAAATAAAAGTTACTCGTTTTAAACTCTGTCATCTGCCAGTTAAAGTCCCGTGGCAATTAAGGTGTTTCAGAGATTTACCGGAACAAATGGAGTGTTTTTAATTTATGACAATTTTATGTAAATACCGTACGTCCTTTCATATGCATTTAGTGCAAAGCTGTGAATTTGTAATTACTGACACTTCAATTTTATTTATATGTATTTATGTAGCTAATGTTGAAAATATAGAATTTTAAACTAACTAGCTTTCACCCGCGTTGATTTTAATTTCATTGTTGCCCGCGGATCCCTAATGTTTTTTTCAAAAATCTAAGTAGCCTAATTTACTCCTTGTAACATAAGCTATCCGTCAGCGAAATCCCGATGTCCCGTTAAATCCGTCCAGCCGTTTCGGAGATTACCCGGAACAAACAAACAGACAGAAAGATGGAGTTTTTTTTTTAATAATTGGTTTTTATATGTCAGTAGCGTGTATACTTAGTGAAAAACTGTTATTTTGGAGCTACAACAGTCACTTCAATTTTATTTATCTGTATAGATGTATAGATATAGATATTTTGTGGTATTGTCCAGGCGTTGCTGACGGCTGACTTCGAGATCGGACACTATATCCGCGAGCGAGTGGTGTCGCGCGCCGTGCTGCTCTACACCGGCGAGGGACTCGACGATGACGACGATGACGACTACGAGGAGGAGGTCAGTGCACTCTTATGCCATCTTAATACTACTAGAAGTTACACCAACTCTTATACAAGGACACGGCAGTTATAAACTCGAATAAGGTTTCTACCATGTCAAATAATAGGCTGGATTTATGGTTCTCAAAATTGGATACCTTTTCACTCGCAAGAGTATTTTGTTTCATATATTTTTGGTAATATTTGCCCTATTAGTATTTTATTTGAGGACAGCCAAAAAGGTACTGCCTCGGAGGTTTTCGATCATTTGATGTATTTACTGCTTGATTGACTGAAAAATTATAATAAAATTATACTAAGACAAAGTATTAATGGGATTTAAGTTATTAATTAATTGATAATTATCAGTTATCTGTTGTCAATGCTTTGGTGTACACTTCTAGTAGTTTATATTTCTATCAATTTTGTGGATCTAGAAAAATAATGCCTCGCTAGTGTTTGAAGAACTAGGAAAAAATCCTGATCAATAAATGTTTAATATCGGTGTTACCAGTGCAATAAAAGCTTGTACATGTACTAACAACGTTACTGTTCGAGAAAACATTTTTGTAATTTAAAAATACTGCAACATCTGCCCTTTATCTTCTAAGTACTTAATATTAATACTTCAGTAATTTAAGCAGCAACTGACAATGCTTGCTTGTAGTCAAATATTGTCGTGTTTTCTAGCTCCACAAAAAGTCTATAACATAGTAATGTCATCTGTACCTCAAATATAAGGCTACATGTTTCAACGGCGACGCGTATAAGCGTGGCAAGAAATGTATTAACGATTTCACTGTTACACGACGCATATACGCGTCAGCAGTGAGCAAATTTACGAAAAATATGCGACGTTAGCAGTGAATGTGTTTAGTGTTTCGTACGCGTAACAACCCATTTCGAGGCACGCTAATTCGTCGACGTTGTAACATATCTAAACCTATACGTTGGGGTGCCGTATTTAGAGATACGTCGATACCATCTCCACACATCTAAGTCGTACACGCTTGCCTTTCCGCATTGAAGTGAATTCTACAGCCATCGAAGTGTATATTAGGTTGTGCTTTCCCTCTTGCATGGTAGTTATGCTTGTTTAGTTAGTATGTTCGTTCTTATGATTTTGCCTTCCCATAATCCCTGTCAGACGAAGGTACCATATGCTTGGTGAAGTTTTATTGGCTTGTTCCTGCGGTGCATGTATTCAGATCATGGTATACGAAGACTTTAGCGTTGAGTGACTGGGACGAATCTATTCAAGTTATCAGGTCTGAAGGTATAGTCCCAGTTAGGTAGGACCATTAAAGTATTGTAAAAGAACTAAAATAATAAAAAGTTTGGCTTAGGTTATAAAAAAAATTAACAGCTTAACTTGTTTCGGCTTTTTACCAAGTATTTTTAAAATTGTCACAAAGACAAGTGAAATATGGACAGAATAATGTTACCGCCGTCCAGAGGGTTGTTTTTATATGTATTCCAATATGAAAAATGTAGACTAATATTTGTTACATGAGCTGAATACATACACAAAGAACAGGTCAATAAAATGGTACAAATAGTGTTTGTTGGTATTGGAGACGATGCATCCCCGGGTATCAGTATCTCCGTCTGGGGGTGAACAGCGGTGTGTTTGGTTTCAGGAGGATTCGTACTCTGACGAAGACTCGGGAACGGAGGAAGTGTCTGACGCGGAGGATTGATGCCACGGCCCCTTCTTCGTCCCTTAGTACTAACTAGCGGCGCGTTCACACCGCACTTAATGCGCCTGCGTATTAGTTGTTGCCCACACTAACTTCATTCAGAAAACAATTGTAAAAACAGCATATTTCTAGAAAATTGTGCGTATTTGGACGCCTCATTCATGTCCCCAGCAATTTTATTTAAATAAAAAGATTTTTGTCGAGGGACCAAAAATAATCCCATTAAAATCATGGTGGAAATACGCTTAAATTACAAAATTGTTCCGGGATCTCGTTACTATGGGCAATGCTTCCTACGCAGGTATCTTAAGACCTGTTCATACATCGTGTTATCCGTTAAAGCTGTCGGTAGCGGCATTATTTTGTATAACCTACGGTGGTAGCGGATATCGCGTATATATGAATTCGTCTCCGCGACATATCCGCCCGTATGTAACTCCCGCGAGTGCATCGCGTCCCCACTCGCTCGCCTTACCAGCCCTGGGGTTCTCCCTGCAAATTGGTAGTATTTTACGCTAGATGTTATTATATTTTCGGTGACTTCTCGCGCTCGCTCTATGCATGATTTATCCTCTAGCTAGATAAATATGTTTTAGACAGTTATTTTCTTATAAACACCGCTCTCGAGGAGCTTATTTTATTTTAGACTTAAAGCGAGAAGTGTTAAGGTGCCTTCTTACGTGAAGATAATGCATGTTAACTTGTTAGATGTCTGTTACAATTACCTATATTGCATTTCTAGTTTAGTTATACAATTTCTCGTTTTTATTTATTATACAGTAATAATTATATGTAGTGTGTATTTTTGTTTACGAATTTTACATGTTCGTTTGTGTACTTTGAAAAATTTCATGTGATATTATTATTCTGTAAGGCTATTCGTTTGTTTCCTACTGAAATTGTTGATGTAGTCTCTCCGGCGGCGGTCGGAGCGATGTACGAATCTCTATTAGTGCCAAAAAGCATTTGATATCACTAACTAAACTATCGCGTCTGTGATCTACCATATAATATGTATGATTAAAGTTCTTGACAATAGCTAGGTCGGTGGATAGATGTATATTTTTTATTTATGTAACTTTTCTATTGAAGTTAGCATAATAACGTTCAATGTATAGCAGCTCGTCAAGTAGTTTACATACTGGTAATGGCTTTTATGTTTTGGCATGATGTCGTTATGATGACATTAAAATTGTATGCTTTTTACCCGAGTGTTTCATTTTGAGTTTTATCCTTATTTGCATGCTATGGCAAGTTGAGGAGTGGATGGTTGCAGAATTCACGTACGATGTTGTGTTCAGATGAAGGCGACGAAATTGTGGTATCTCATTGTTGCTCTCCAGATTGGCGCCACCTATCGAAACATATCCGATTATATCCCAGCGGTTGACCAATTTTATTTATCAAAAACACCGCTTACCATTAAACAGCCTGAAAGCCTAGATAAAGTAACATTCTCTCGCGCTTGCGCTAATAGTAAAGACACAAAATGTATGAAAATGATCAATCAGGCTCGTTACGTACATGTGTCATTCCCATACATTTTGTATCGTTTCTGTAAGTGAAGCGCGAGGATAATGTTACCTTGTCTACAGACCCCGATTATGTAATCTATTTCAATCCTGTTACGAGTGGACATCGTCGAATTCTCGATGGAATTATTGAAAGAATCATTCATATTCACATATATATTTAAGACCATGATATATCGTCAATGTTCTAACAGTTTATCAAAAACCATGTTTTATATGGTAATGTTAAGTACATTTTGAGAGCACGGTGGCGCCTAATAGCGGAGAACAGTTTGAGATGTTTTGTTGATACGTTGCCAGGAGGAGGAAGAATGCTCGTCGGAGGAGAGCGAGGACGAGGAGCCGGCGCCGCGCCGCCGCGGGAAGAAACCACCAAAGGGACAGGAGAACCCCGCCGAATGCAAACAGCAATAGCATCAGTAATGCTCCTAACACGACCACACGTGACAACACTAGCTATTCAAATATGTGCGTTAACATGTGCATACTAAAGTTAACGGTTCTTTGTGTCGCCAATAATGGTGCGCTACCATCACAGAACGAGTTTGCCACCGTTTTCTTGATCTCTTTAGCGTCACATTTGTACGAGATATTTTAGTTCTTCACGTCACCGCTTGAAGGCGCTGTGGATATCCCCATAGAAGTATTCGACGGAGACGCTAGCTACAATAGATTACGAAAACCGTAGCAAACTTGTGATAGGGGCACAGATGTGCGAAGATGCGTAGCGAGGGATGTGTTTGTTAAATGAAGCAATTCTATTAGTTCTTAAAATCACACGCTACACATCTTTGCACACCGCCGGTGGAGAGACACACCTTGTAAACTAAGGATGTAATCTTATACAAAATGTCAAGCGATTCTTGGTTTTGAAGATTTTTTGTATGTAATCCTTATTCTATGCACTGAGGTTGGTTATGAAAAAAAACGGTACATTCTTAAATAGCCATGTTTCTACACATTTACTGAAGATATGAAGTGTTTAACACGCGTCGAGTGGCGTTGCGTAGGATGGGATAGATCAAGTATGTTGCTGGCATAAGACAGTTATTCCAATTATATTCGTGGAAAGGTGCTGAAATGTAAGATACGGTTCACACACCAACAAGAATCTAATTAATAGCCAGTATGCGATGATTACAGTTTCATACAACTGCAATGTAATATAGTATGTCCAATTTAGTATAATCCTATTTTGTATTTGCATATAACAGCATCTTTATGTACAGCGAGGGAGGTAATATAATTCGAAGTAAGTTGTTTTGTGAATTGTGTGAATTTACATGAGTAACTCAGTCTAACGATCAATTGAGTACGTACATATTGATAGAATTACAATTAACTATTAGTAAACTAATCTATTATTTAATTATTAAGTTAAAAAAAAACAAGTACATAAATCATAACTTACTATTTGTTAGACTGAACCTCGCAGAAGCTCTATAATGCTAATCCACATTCCTTATTTTGTTATTAAATGGAATGCTAAGTTATGTCCGCCTTATTCACCGTCGTTAGATGTTATGTTCAGTGTTTTTGTATTATGAAATGAAGGTGCTGAAGCACGCTCATGGCTGCTAGGAAGTTTCGAGACTTACCTATGTGATGTAATTAAAGCTGCCTGGTACTCCTATTACGAGTTGCCACTGCTTTCGTCATTAATATTAGCGTCACCGTGCATTAACGTAATAGCAGATGTCAGCTGGGAAAGAAT
The DNA here is from genome assembly GCA_964035505.1 of Watsonalla cultraria. Lineage (NCBI taxonomy): Eukaryota > Metazoa > Arthropoda > Insecta > Lepidoptera > Drepanidae > Watsonalla > Watsonalla cultraria. Next base: position 3,457,379 of record OZ037732.1, on the reverse strand, counting down.
CGTTATTCGTTACCGCGTTAACGTGACGAGTCTAAATTGCGAATGTGGTGGCTAACTCGTAATACAGGCACTGATAACCAATTTAACTGTCTGTAAGGCGGTTTGAATAATCGACATTGATTATTATTAATGATAAGTGTACAGCGGTTGGCGTTAACGCCTACTTGCGTGTTATATTGAAATGCTGCAAAGCCCATGAAGTTGTTTGTACCCCGAGCTAAAGCAACGGTGGTGCCAGTGTTCTTATCAATAACATTGGTGTTAGATGAACACTGCATTGCATACAAAAGCTATAGGATATTTGTACACACAAACATTTTTTTTAAATAAATTGATTAATTAAAATTTGCATATTTTTTTATCACTTCCACGTCATGACCTCCCAACGGAAAATATGTTTAAATTGTAGCTTAGTATATATCTCTCGAAGAACAAAGATTCTGCTGCTATATCATGGTCGATTATATTATATTGTTACTCGAACGTAAGCAATCATTCAAAATTCAACATAAAAAATTTTAATGTAAAATACTTAGGATGAAAAAAATACGGACTTTCTTATCGGTTCTTCTCTGAAGATTAGTTTCCAAACCGGTAGTAAATTCTTCGACATTCATAAGTGCCTTACCAGGGCCTAAACTGAATAAATCATTTTCTTTCCTGTAGGTATGTTATTTTATTCGTTGGTAAAAAAATATAGGATAGGCAATATCTGTCAACATTTTCGCCCGCCGGTATTTATTATATTTCTTGTCCACACATTTGGCAGCCCTATCCTCGCGTAAGTGCGTAGTTTATCTCTAATTTTTGCATGTTATTGGTTCCATTCGATTAGCGGTATCTTCTTGCATGACCGACGACCCTCTGAATATTATTAGATAAAATACAAAAAGAATCATAACAAGATTGTGTTTATCAAACTGTTCTAGACTTATTTAGACTAAAGGCCAAGGTAGGTTGTATAAAAACCGTACTGTGATAAAAATAGGCTCATTCTGTCACAACAGGCGCATAGGACTGGGAGCAAAGGTATGCGAATAAAAAAGGTAGGTACCTACTTGAGGTATCTGTGATTTTAATACGATAATAATAATCCATGTTCTGACGATTTGAAAGTACTTTGTAAAAAGTCTAATCGAATAAAGATATTTTTGACTTTGACTTTGATATTGGTAAGTTAGTGTCCGTCAAGCCAGCGTAGGTACACAATAATGAAATTCAGAGTCGGGGTAGTCTCAGAGTAGATATAAATTCGTCTAGCTTTCGCTTAGCAGTGGTCGCTATGAACGAAGGTAGGTTTCAAAGATATTGTGATAGTTTTATTTCTCATTTACCGTCATTTCCGTCCACACGGGCATGTAAAAATAACTAGACGACCAGGAAACTTGTACATTTTATTACGCCTTCTTATTTGCATCAGGATGGATCTCTCAGCTTTACAAGAACTACTTCAGCGTATTAAAAACGCCATCTCAGTCGATCGGCGAAGGAAAGGCGTTGCCCTGCCCATTGTCGACGCCAAGACACGAGACTTGAAGGAGAAGTCGTATCACAACACCTTGGAGACTAACGGTAAGGCATTTGTCTGGTTGAGTGATATAATGTAAGCCCACCCAATAGCCAGGGTCTAAGAATTTAGCTATGGTATACCCTGTCGGTCTTAAGAGGCGATACTTCTGGTGGGAGCCGTGTCTACCGAGCCGCGCGCCCGGAAAGGTACACAGCGAGGTCTCCCCGGCAAGGTGGGGGAGACAACGGTACGATCAATCAGAGTACCCGGAATACCCCCTAAGCACGCATGATGGCTACCGGGGAGTTATAGTACTGTAAAATTCCCACATACACCGACATGAATCTACCTTTAAAAAAATATGTAATGTAAATGTGTGTTTTTCAATTGGAAACGTGGCTATTGTTTTGTTTTAGGAAAGCACCGCAACACATATGCCAGAATTAGCAAGAAAGCAGTTGCACACAATATAAAGAGTGTACAAGCTACGTTGGCTGATGTTTGTGAAATATTTGCAGTTGTTAAAGCAAATGGGTACGGACATGGTGCAGTTGAAATCGCTAAAATAGCAAGAGATAATGGAGTGAAGGGGTTTTGTGTTGCATTATTAGATGAAGCATTAGAATTAAGGCATGCTGGTATTACTGAACCAATCATTATTTTAGGAATAGTTGACGTACAGTTTGTTCCCATAATAGCAGCTCAGCAGTTCAGTATAACTGTGAGCAGCTTGGAATGGATAAAACGAGCTCAAGAGAAAATGATATCACAACAAAATAGGTTAAAAGTTCATATAAAGTTGGACACTGGTATGGGAAGAATTGGCCTCAGAACATCTTCCGAATTGGCAGATATTGAAAGAATTGTAAATGATTCCGATGAATTTGTATTTGAAGGTATTTTTACACATTTCGCTAAAGCAGATACAGAAGACAATACTCATTTCAATGAACAATTGAAGAAATTTAATGAGTTAGTTGGCGGTTTAAAAAATAAACCAAGACTCGTTCATGTTGCTAACAGTGCAACTGCAATATGGCATAAAGGAGTTCGAACTAATTTGATTCGTTACGGAATCGCTTTGTATGGTCTAAACCCTGCTGGAAATACTTTGAAATCTCCAGTTTCTTTGAAACCCGTAATGGAAATTATAAGCGAATTAGTTCATGTTGAAAAAATACAGCCTAATGACACCAGCTTCGGACTTGATTATGAAGCCACTACTGAATGGGTCGGAACAATTCCCATTGGCTATGCGGATGGATGGCGAAGGAATTTACAAGGTCAAACCGTTTTGGTTGATGGACATCGATGTGAATTAATTGGACGGATTTGTATGGACCAGTGCATGATTCGTTTACCAAAAGAATATCCAGTTGGCACACCAGTGGTTTTAGTCGGAAAAAGTGGAGAAGATGAAGTGACAATGGACGAATTGGCAGACCATTTAGGTACAATTAATTATGAAATCAGCTGTGGTTTATCTTTAAGGGTGCCAAGAATTTATGTTTAGGTTTAGAACGTTTATTCTCATAAGAATTATAATATTCACTTACATGAGAACTTATGATAGCCACTTAATTAAAATATGTACATTTCAATGTATACAGGATCGCACCAAGCTAATTATTGTAACCATATTTTTTATTATATCCTGCCGTATTATTCTGTAAGGTTTCTCAGCGTTGAACTCTACGTCGAGCGAATGTTTCAATCATAGACAATATACATCGGACATAGACAGTAAAATTTAATTTAATAATTGTGTTTGACTATTTCTGTTTATGGCAATACTACCCATACCAGTGAGCCTATCAGTTTAACTTCAAATGCCGCATGTTTAATGTAATGTCGGTTCTCTGTGAGTTATAACTACTTACCTACCGAATCCTAAAATTTTTGAAGGAAAATATGTAGGTACCTAGGATTAATATAATATACCTAATGTATGTTCTTACTTCCATCATCATCATCATTTATTTAAGAGCTAGGCTCTTCCATATCTAATAATAAATGCATTGTTAAAACTACATCTTGTGTTTTATTCAGCTAAGTGATTTTTTTATTAGATAAGTAAGAATAACGTGACTTTCTTTGTAGACCTACAGATATAGTTCACACCACAACAAGAATGAAATAAACATAAATATCATATTATGGTATGAAGTTAATATTCAGTCTATAAATATTTGGTCAGACTCACCCAGGTACCTCTATCTATCACCTATATGGTAGGTAAATCATTATTTGACCGAATATTTAAGGTGCACCTTTGAGCTTAGTTCTACTAAATACTAAGACATAACGATGCAATCACTCGTCAATATGGCGATATCTTCCTGGGTGACCGATGACTCTTCGTATTTGGCATTTTATGTAGATAAAATGCCAAAAGAATAATAACAAGACAGTTTATCTACTAATTGTTCTGGATATTTAGTCTAAAGGCCAAACGGCATTGGGGAGTGTATAAATTTATACAGAGATAAAATATAAGGCCCATTCTGTCGCAACTGGCGTACTGGACAGGACCAAAGACCAAGGAATGCGAGTAAAAGGGTAGGTATCTAAACGTCACAGGTAAACGTACATGATTAAATTTATTTTTACGTTAAGTACTTACGCGTATCTACCACCTGTGTTTGTGTGAATGAATCCAAACCAATTTTGCAACTCTGTAGATGTAGGTAGCTATGCCAGATATTTTACAGCTTCGGTTCAGCACTGGTTTGTGTTGAAGCTAGAGGTCACGGGATATATAATAACATGAGATGCACCTGCCGCGTTATTCACTAAGGTTTCTCAGCGTCGCACTCGTCGAGTGTCGGTATTAAATATACGAAATTGAATCTTATCCTCTTATGATATATGTATCAACTTTCTCTGATTGAAACCAACGCTCGTCGTCGAGTTCGACGTTGGGAAACCTTAGTGAATACACGGCTGTTATTAAGTAGGAGCCTAACTTGTCTGACACTGTTATTCTTTGTTTTTATTTCAACTAGGACTACGGTTTACTCACAAAATATTTTTGATTTTCTGGCTATATTAGGATGGATCTCTCAGCTTTACAAGAGCTACTTCAGCGGATTAAGGTCGCTGTCTCCGACTTCCATCGAAGAGATGACGCAGCCTTAATTATCGACGCAAAGGCACGAAACTTGAAAGAGAAGTCGTGTTGCAAAAACCTCGAGATTAACTCGGGATCTGTCTGGAGTAGTGTTCTAAAGATTTCTAAAGAAGGTGAGTAACCTAACCTCCGGGACCGTTCTGCCTGCGATTATCAATGTAAAACGGACTGAATAATCAAAGTTTAAAATACCGACGGAAAAGTATTGATATTTTAACAGAAATGCTACCTGGTATACAGTTAAGCTTCGTGACAAAAATGAATTCTATCTTTTTTGTTGCCCAATTGAAAATCTGCCGCTCCAGATGATTGGTACTAAATACTTGTAGCGAGCGACCCTCGACTTGGGTCCCTCGCTCTACGGGATCACTACTCTTTACTATCAAAAGAAAATGAATTAACTGTTTTTCACTCTTTATTCTTTTGCTTTCATCATCGTTCTATCTTCTCTGACAGATATCTACCTGCCTAAACGTGATTTGTTTTATTTTAGGAAAGCACCGCAATACATATGCCAGGATTAGCAAGAAAGCAATTGCACACAATATAAAGAGTGTACAAGCTACATTGGCTAATGATTGTGAAATATTTGCAGTTGTTAAGGCAAATGGGTACGGACATGGGGCAGTTGAAATCGCTAAAATAGCCAGAGATAATGGAGTGAAGGGGTTTTGTGTTGCATTATTAGATGAAGCATTAGAGTTAAGAGATGCTGGTATTACGGAACCAATCATTATTTTAGGAATAGTTGACGTACAGCTTGTTCCTATAATAGCAGCTCAGCAGTTCAGTGTAACCGTGAGCAGCTTGGAATGGATGAAACGAGCTGAAGAGAAAATGATATCACAACAAAATAGGTTAAAAGTTCACATAGCGTTGGATACCGGTATGGGAAGAAATGGGCTCAGAACATCCGAATGGACAGATGTTGAAAGAATTTTAAATGATTCCGATATATTTGAATTCGAAGGTATATTCACAGATTTCACTACAGCGGCTGCCGATGATAGAACACATTACAATGAAGAATTGAAGAAATTTAATGAGTTAGTTCGCCGTTTAGGAAATAAACCAAGACTCGTTCGTGTTCCCAATAGCGCAACAGTAATAGAGCATGAAGAAGTTCGAATGAATTCGATTCATTACGGAGTTGCTTTGCATGGTTTAAGTCCGACTGGGAATATTACGAAATCTGAAGCTTTTTTGCAACCTGCAATGGAATTGATAAGCGAATTAGTACATGTTAAAGAAATACATCTTGGTGATACCATTAGCTATGGGGCAACATACAAGGCCACTACTTCAGAATGGGTAGGAACAATTCCCATTGGCTATGCGGATGGATGGCGAAGGAATTTACAAGGTCAAACCGTTTTGGTTGATGGACATCGATGTGAATTAATTGGACGGATTTGTATGGACCAGTGCATGATCCGTTTACCAAAGGAATATCCAGTTGGTACACCAGTGGTTTTAGTCGGGAAAAGTGGAGAAGACGAAGTGACAATGGACGAATTAGCAGAGTATTTAGGTACAGTAAAAGATGAAATTCCATGTGGTTTATCTTTAAGGGTGCCTAGAATTTATGTTTAATAATTATTAAAATATGCTTCTTAGATTATGTTTGTCTATTTATTTTTATCATCTTCATGGCAGCTCTATTGCAGAGATTCAGGCTGCTATGATTTAAATTTTACCTGTCACTGTCACTACATAATAACGCTTGCTAACGTCAGTTGCTGTGTCTATGGCCTATTAATATTTTTAAAGAGGGTAGTTCGCTTTATCCAAGAGTTTAACAAATATAACGCACTTTCTTTTTTTAAATGTTGCTATTAACTTGTGAGTTTAGTGAATTGGGAGTATTGTGCGTGTGAAATAAACAAACCGAATAAGGTAAGATCATTTATTTAACTTTCAATGATGTAACAAATGTATTTATCAGGATGTCTTTTACATGATCAGATCTTGGGGTCAACATATTTATGAAGTATATTATTATTATAATATGTATTATTAAAACAGGTCTACTAAAATTAACTAGATACTGAATACGACACAAAATCACAATGTTTGACGATATTAATGCATCGTATTGTACTTAACATAACCTACAAAGTAGACCCAGCGAGAACAAGTATTCACTAATACATTAAACATATTAAAATAATTCCTATAAATAATTTCATTGATATTAAGAAAACACATTGCTAACAAACGTGAAAATTTTTCACACATCAAAGATTTTTTTGTACTCTACTTAATTTAAGTACTGTAATTATTTCGGAAGTTAATAAGACAACTGTGACCTTCATTTTGATAATATTGCGATGAATGTAGTGTCACAATTACCCGCTATGTTAACACTGAATTCTCGAACGTATTACACGCTCATAAGATATATAATTGGATGTCACAGAAAAACGCGCAATATTTACCAAATTATCGTTATATTTATACAAAAATTTGAGCCAGGCATGGTTCAGTCTGTATCATAAATTAGCACCAATAGGCCTTAAATATTAAATCTAAGATCCTATTCAAATGAATTTTCATAAAAGTTTACAATCTAGATGTCTCATGTTGAAAAATTAATTAATTTTTAAATATGAAGATTGTTTACTTTAAATTCAAATTCATTTGAAACGGATTTAACACGATAACATCTACGGGACAAATATAAACAATATCGCTATCATAACTAACGCACACAAGAGGGAATGACGCGATATCGTTTCGTTTTGTTGATAGCTCAATACTGTACGCAAACATATTGACATTTTATAGAAATAAAAAAACAACTGATGATGTCATAATCTGTGAAAAGAAATCCCAGTATCTATATTCCAATTTCAAACCGGCGCCGCGGCGTAGGTACCAAATATTATGGGTACAAGTTCAGCCTGAAATCGTAGGGAAGGGAGTTTAGGTAGTCCTTTAAGTATTGAGACGTTTGAGGTGTTCCAAGTGTCGCTTAGGTTGATTTTTAAAATTTTGTATTTAAACAAATCTCCATCAGTTAGACCAAAAAGTTATTTTTAGTCGCCACGCCAATACTTTGTGGACAGCTTATGAATATATGAATATACTGTATATTCATTTTGAATGGATAATGATAATTTAAGCTGTTCTATATTCATAGCCTAAGCATCTTACATAATTATTGTTATCGTAATATTATCGTCGTGTGGTAACTATATCTTAAGATCTCGAAAAACTATGCAAAATAATAAATAAGTATAAATAAAAGCAAGGGACACACAGGCAGTTTCGAATCTAGAATAAACAACGAATATAAAAATATAAATATAAAACTAAATTTCAATAATTAAGACTTCTAATATTAAAAAAAAATATACTTATTCAAAATAAGGGAATAGGATCGTATAAATAGAACATTCCAAAAATTTACAAAATTTTAAGCTATAGCTTTCCATGAAATGTGTACCGCATTTTTACAATACAAGAGTTTATAATTCCTTACTCAATATTCTCATAATAGAAAGATTCAAAGTCATATTTTTTTAATTAAAGACTTCGCAATCAGCAACTGAATTCTAACAATACACAATGTCTGTGTCAAAAATCTATGCCGGTGTTAGTTTGACACCGTGTGCGAAATAAATACTCTGCGTCACTGCACAGTATTTGTATGAAATAATATACGTTTCTTGCGGTCGAGTAAAGTACTAAAGGAGAACATTCAAACACAGTTTAAATTAAAATGTCAATACGCTATAGATGTCAATACCTAATAGAACACTTTATGTAAAATTTTATACAATGTAATTGACATGACAACATTAGAGAGATTCACTAAAAGGTACGCTATACAAATTCGAAATATATTATAAACATCAAATAAAACACGTGTGTCATCAAACATTAACAAAATGTGCTGAAGGAAAATAAAATATTTAATTGTTTAGCAAAATATATTGTTATCCTTTTAACCCTGAACACCTAAGTAGGGCAGTTACAAGCACGCATGCGTGATGAACTTAGTATCTTGTACGTATAGAGCGAAATCTACTAAAATTTACACATTTTAAATTATCCCATCATCGAAAAAAGCATAAGGAAGGTCCACGTGATGGTAAGTGGTTACCGCAGCCTATTTTCGCTTGCAATACCAGTGGCATCACTCGTTATCGACACAAGAAATGTCCGTTCACACCCTTCTTGAAAAACCCCATGTTGTACTCGCTTGGGAAAACCACATAGGGGAGTTCACTCCACATCCTTACCAGAGATATCATTTTTGTTTCAAGGTGTGTGAAGGAGCAACTTTTTTGACATTATTATGTAGTAATTGTTTAATTAAATCATAGTAAAATTAGATATGCTCACGCCTGTATTCCCCGAAGGGGTAGGCAAAGAGCTTATAGTACACCCAAATTTCCCCAGTTATATTTATGTCCCATGTAATAAGTCAAGCCTATAGGCACTAATTTAAACTCTGGGCTGCTATTGAGAAATTACGTGGAAAAACCCAACCTGCCAGACCCTGGTTTCGAACCCAGGGACCTCGTAGTCAGCAGTAGCGTTTTGCGATTACCCAGGCAAAATTTAAGGTGTCAATGACATAGATTTCTCTCAATGTTCAAAATTAATTTATAAAAATTTGAATCTGTTTTTAAATTATAATGATCGCTCACACTCATTATTCGCAGAAGATAAATAAATAATGTCGATAATAACAACTTATCATTACATAATAAAAGTGGTGATTATGTTATGTTTTCATTTAGATATATCTATTTCCGTTAGGCAAACATTTGCCTACAAATCTATAAATATGTTTATAAATCTAATGAAACGAATGAGTCTGTTTACATATTTGCCAAGAAACTTTGGTTGGTGGTTCATATGAATTTGCGTTATTTTAATAACCCAGGGTAGTTCAGTTTAAAGAATTTCATTTGACAGTAAAAAAAGCATTCTCTTACGTTTCACATATCATAAAATAAACATTGAACCTTTATTAAGCCCTTACAAATATACTTTACCACAAAAATAAGGATAAGGACGGAGAAAAAAAATATATTTTTTATGTGCCGTCTACAGCCAAAAATTTTCGCCCAAAAGGCCTACACTCTGTATAAGAAAGTTTAATAATTAAACATTGTCAGGTGAGTTAAAAAATAAATTTTATAAAAATAAGATTTGAAAATGTGTCACATTAAAAGTATTGAAACCAGTACTTTGAATAAAACAATTTAAGATCCAAATTCAATGCACATAACATTTCCGTTTTGTAATAACACATCGTCGTTGCGCGTTCAAAAGTAGCTATGTGTTTTTACACACTTTAGGAGACGCAGAAAATGATTTTCTCGAAATATGGCCCGAGTATTCAAAAAAAATATTACTATTGATACATATAACAAATTTATGGATAGGTATTATTATTAATAATGACAAAATTAAACATTATTGGAAATTTTGAGACAAGAGTTCACGAAATACACATAGCGACTTTTGCACGCGCAACGACGACATAATTATTATTAAGACGTCTATCCCGGTTTCAAAGAACTTTACTATATATTTCATTCATCTTAAAGTGTGTACAAGGTACATAGACATATAGGATTTTAAATTTATGTCTTTTAGTAAATCCTATTGGATATTATGATAATTACATAGTTCAGATTCGTAAAATTGTCACAACCATAATTACACACAATTTAAAACAGCCATTTTTATGTCCAACGCAGACGACAGACAAAAAGATGATCGTTTTATCTCTTTTACACTTACAGTAAACGTCACGCGTGGGAGTAGGACAAACATAGTTTCATCAATGTCAATTTTATTTAGTAAGGGAAGTTTATTGATGATACTAATTATATTATTAAGTAATTAATTGCCTTTAAAGAAATAAATGATGAATTTTATAATGACTCAATAAATATATGCGTTTGTTTAAACAGGGCAAAGTGTGATGCCCTTGGTATTGAAGGCTGCGGTGACCGCTTACTATCAGGCAAGCCATAAGCTTTGCCACCTCAGTGGTATAAAAAACCTGACCACCGTGAAATGGGGCTCAAGGTATGAAACAAGTAATGTTCAGAGAATATATGTATTGTTTTGATAGAGTAAGTAAATAAGGAAGACATGAGACAGGATTGTTGATAGCTACTCTTACTGTGTCGCGCGGTGTAACCCGCAAAGACTTATTTCATGGGAAGCCCGCCGAAACTTAATTTTTCTTTTAATTTAAATTAAATTAAGCCGTACTTACAGCTTGTAACATTAGCTACCTGCCAGTGAAAGTCCCGCTAAAATCGGTCCAGCCGTTTCGGAGAGTAGCCGGAACAAATAGATAGACAGACAGATATTTTTTTAATTTGATTACCGCGTTTTTTATTAGAATACTTTCATATGCATTTAAACAACAGGCTGTTAAATTTAAATTACAAGCAGACACTTCAATTTTATTTACCTGTATAGATTTGAACATTTAATTATATGGCAAGTGATAGGAGCACTATTATATAGTCAAAATGAGGTTTAACCCCATTAACTCAATATTAAGTCTGTCACCTGTACCGGGTCCAATATTTCATAAAACAACCAAAAACTACTTATATCTTAATACGATACCTTCGGAATCATCGATCTAGTGTCACTACGCTTATTTCAAAGGTTTGAAACCTGTGTTTTTCATTAGTCTTTATTGAATATTGGTCTATTTTTCGATCGATCTGTTTCACATATATCTAACTACGAAGAGTAAAACTAGTTTAAAAAATAAATAACATCTTGTCCAACGATTACATTGCCATGACATGACTGCTAAGAAAGTAATGACGACCAAATCGAATATACTGTGAATATTGGTTCAACTCTATTACAAACCTGTATTCATATCCTTTCCTTAATTATTTAGATTTTTTATTTGTATTTTAATCAGTCAAATATGACAAACCCATAACATTACTGAAGTAGGTATTCGTTGGACAAAATATAACACATTTTAAGACTGAAACAATTTTACTCAAAACACACAAAAATTCGATCGAATCGACCGTTTGTAAAAGTTAACTAATGAGGAAATTAGATCGTTTGAATGATAGACCGATTTAAAAAAAGCATTTGATATAATACGGTAATTTGGACCGATGTTTCCGAAGTGTCAACATGTATAAAGTCTGAACTTCATTGCCTACTGCCCTCGCGGTCGTCCCTCGTGATGCGGCCGTGGGAGGCGTTGCGTCACGTGTCACGCCGGTGTCTTCGCCTTTTTACCGAAGGGCAGATGGATACGTCTCTTCCTCGGTTTGGGAAGGCCCTCGTCGTCCATCAGAGAAGAATCTGTTGATTCTTCTTCTGGTGGCGTATTGCTTGACGGCGTTGGTACATCTGTACAATCGATCAAATTGTTTTTATAACGCTTTATTTCGCTGTCGATGTGATATTGTTTTAATTAGTCACGTGTTCAAACTATGTACACGGATTTAGAATATGAAATATATCCCGCTTATTGAAAAATATAGCTTGGTTTAAAAGTGGTTCCATCTATACTTCTTTTCAGTAAAAGCAACCTTCCGAACCTGGCAATAGCATGTATAATCCTGTAAATTGTGTCATTCTGACGAATTGTAAGTGCTTTGTATAAAGTCTAATCTAATAAAGATATTTTTGACTATATTTGTGATACAGATTTCGAATGGGATAGAAGTTTTAGTTAGTAACCAAACTCGAATAAAATTACTTACATCCCTTCTTGTCCACTATTTGGTTTAAACCATGATTTGTAATATAGGTATATCTTTTAAAAAAAAGTTATAGTATGTACTAACAAGTGTTGGTAACCGTGTGATTTTGAACGGGTGATCCTATATCACTCTACACATATAATGTTTGTTACAATATTAGGTGTACAATAGAGTATAAATAAATATATACCTATACTTATATAACAAAAGATGGAATAATAACAATGGATACATTAAAAGTTACCTTCAACAAGCGGTCTCTGTCTGGTGAATAGGTTCCTGGGAGGAGGGCGGGGGTCATCGGTCGTATTTATTGCTACTATATCCGTGCTGCGCGAGCGCATGATCTGCAAACATCATATACAGGCATTTTAATAGTTATATAGATACTATATAACGACTGTCTCGTAAGCCGATGTCAAAACGAAACGATAAGCCAAGTCATAATTTAAGTATTACGAAAATATTAAGTAACTTATTCTCAATCTCCATTAAAAAAAAAATCTACATTTTGTGATTGTACCTACTTCAGCTTCCACGATACTATAAATCTATATGTTATTGAATAGAAAAAAATTTAATAAGTCGACTGTCGAAAAATCACCAAATTTTTCACTTCACGTAACTTATTGGACACTATCGAAGAAAGGATTCTTCCAAATTGAATACCAACGAGGTTGAAAAAAGCTATGAAAGTAAGCAGAAGCTAGAAAGGGTATAAAAGAGTGTATTGGTTACCTGTCCCTCTGAGAGCGGTCGCCGCGGCGGCGGGTGCGGCGCGGCGATGCGTCCTGAAGCGCGCAGCTGCGGCTGCGACTGCGACTGCGCGTGCGCGGAACCGCCGCGGGTCAACTCCTCGCCCGTCCAGTTCACACTGACATTGCATTTATACATTATTCACTATGCCTTTAAGTTCAATATAAGAAGGCAGGAGGCTTGGATCACAGCTTCATAGACATTCAAATGTGTTTTATATATTTTTTTATTTAAATTGCTTTAATTGAAAGGAAGGCAAAACTATTTTGAACTAATCAATAGTCTCTACTTATCTATACATCTATACAGATAAATAAAATTGAAGTGTCTGTTTGTAATTCCAAAATAACAGTTTTTCACTAAATGCATATGAAAGTATACACGCTACTGACACAGAACCAAATTTTAAATTTTTTCTCTGTCTGTCTGTCCGTCTGTCTGTCTGTCTGTCCGTCTGTCTGTCTGTCTGTTTGTTCCGGATAATCTCTGAAACGGCTGAACCGATTTTAACGGGACTTTCACTGGCTGATGGCTGATGTTTCAAGAAGTAACTTAGGCTACTTTTATTTATTAAAAATATTAGGGCTCCGTGACTTGAAGCATGTCACTAAATCTACGCGGGCAAAGCTAGTATTTTTCACCTGTGTTTTATTAGAGATCTCTAATTTAACTCGACTAACAATATAGCCTATGCTACTCAGATATGCATTACTATTAGTGAATGCAGTTTAAACCCATTCAGTGGTTTTTGAGATTCGTTACAAACAAATCATTCCTTTATATAGTATTGTATAAGTTACAAAATTACCAATACTGTTTTTACTTATCTAAATGTAGTAAAACAATAAAAATCACATTCACAACACACAAATAAAGGGGAGACATGGCAGCTTTTGACAAGCATATAATTCGCCATGATACACAGAGCAGCACACACCCTAACTGAATGTATGACGTAATAATAATCACAAACTAACATTACCTTAAATTTCGATGTAGCTACATACCTATTAACTCTATGATACAGCATGCAAGACCCAAAAGTATAATACTTATTAATTACTACGTATTAGGAAATTACTTACGTACTTACAATATAAAACCTAAATTATCAAACCATAGCATTGAGTGCGTTCAACCCGTGTTATAACCCAACATGCAAATAGGAGGTCATATCTCGTATGTTATACGTATTGTATAGAGATTGAGACACGAGTAGCTGGATTGGCAGATTCGTCAATACGTCAATTTTGACCGGTTAGTTTATCAAACAGAGTTTTCTTAAAATCGCGAAATTAGAAATCTGCGTTAACTTTGACGCGGTGACTTGTGACGGCGGCAGTGAAAAACTCGCACTAGGCACTCAGTACCCGAGTATAGGTTTCACTTGTTTTAACTTTGACGATATATATTGCGGATTTTTCTCATTTTGTATGGGAAGGTAAAACTTCCTACACTCGCCGGTAGGGGCGCTTTTACGTTCCCATATAAAATGGGAAAATACGCAATATACATACGTAGTTAACGTTTTTTAATGCAATTGTTATAACGTAACCATTAAATGGCACTACGTGTTGATACGAGATATCACCTTCAGCCTTATTTCCTTTGTATCGCTTCCATGCTATAAATTATAGAAATACCGCGTTTAGATAACTCCAGTTACTCCTTTTTAGGTATTATTTATTTATATTTATCAACTCTTCGGTTATTAACAACATGCAACTAAATACAAATGGCCACCCCAACTATTAATATTGACCAATACCGTTTTTGCCAATTAAAATAAAAAAAAAATATATACCATACAAAATCACGTTGTTTCTATAACACGTCACTTTAAATTGGTTGGTTGTGTGTGTTATACAGTTCTATATTGCAATCATAAATTTAAAATTGAGTTGACTATTACGATTTTCTTACGTTAATTAATTAATTAATTAATTAATTAATCGACTGCAAACGATGTCATAAAACAATAATTTTATAAGACTAAGATGTCAGACATTGTCATAGAAGTATAAAGATGCGTTTTCACTAGAGATGTAGGATGCGTAGCAAGGGATGTGTTTTTAAGAACCAATAGAATCGCTCAATTAAATTTTAGTTAAAAACTCGTATAAGAAGGCTAGTTTCGAACCGATGGTTAGTTACCTGGGCTAAAACTGAATAAATATTTTTCATTTACATATCAAAGCTATGTAGTGCAGTGTTTCAATCAGCTTAACAAACACATCCCTACGCATCCTGACACATCTCTTGTAGACTAAATGTTAATTTAGAGCGGATGGCATGCCGTTTACCTTAGTCCCAGAGGCATACAATTTGTCTTGGTAGAGTGATGTGAGTGTGAGCGGGTGCATGCTACTAGTCAAGGACGGCACTGACTTGTCTCCCCCGAGCACGAAGTGAACCTGGTCGCGGCGACGCTCGTCGGCCGGACTGCGGCGCACGTCCCCATGGGAGCCTCGGATCTCATCCACCGTTCTCTTGTCGTCGCGACGGTCGTCTATACGCCTCTCGCGGGCTTCTTGGGCTAGACGCTCTTCTAGTTGCAATCTGACATCCAATTTTACTTATATTATCATCAGAAATTCCACATATGCGTAATTTTAGACTAACATAAATATATATGCTCACGTCTACATTCTCCGATAGGCAGAGGTTATAAGCGCGCAGCGGAAATAGCGCCACGCGTCTTATATATTGATAGCGACGGACTCATAAAATGACAAGCGCATTCAATGGGGGGCGAGCTTATTGCCATTAATCCAGACTTCAGGGTTTTACGAGGAAGTTACAGATGGATAAATGCAAGAACAGTTCGCCGGATCCGGGGATCTGTCCAAGAAGTAATTCAAAGACGTATTATCGTACCTGAGAGTGTTGTGATACCTTGGCCCATCCGTAATTTTAAAAAAGGTGACATGAAAATAACGCGGAAGACGGTGCCCCGTTTCAAGAAAAAGACACAATCGAAATATCGTTGAACGACGAGACATCGATACGGCTTTTGCGACGAGAATTAGGCTATAGCGAGTGGAAATTTTAATATTGCCAATATTCAAATAAAATATACCTGGCTTCTGCAAGTCTCAAATCTAGAGGATAATGGGGTGTGTCGGGCTCTTCGCTGCCGGATGAGTCTTCGCGCCATCCGAAGTTCTCGGCCACTGTGTTCACATTAAACTTTTATTCACCTCATAAACAATTATACTAAAACACCGTAACCGAAACTTAAAAATGCTAGATCCTATATTATACCAGACATTAAATTATATAACAATATAAAATATATCATTAAGTATTATATTCGCCACAATTAACTATTATTCTAAATTTAACTAATCGTAATGATGTTTAAAGCATGTATGAAATAATAAAGTCATACAAAAATATACATGAAAATAAGCAAGAAAGCGTATTTCATTTACAAATTATACTCTTACCTTTAATTTCGTACGTGCGATGTGATAATATTGCCATATGAAAAATCACAGGTTAAAAGCAAATATTTTAAACTTGCAACACTAGGAGGGACGGCAAAATAAAACAAAATCACAATCGTCAAAAGCTTTCAAACGTGCAATGGATATTTAGACTGTATATCGTCATATATTTACAGTAAAGTGACCTTTAAAAATCCCAATATATTAATGCCATTATATTATTTTCAACGTTAATAAAGCGAGATTACTATCATTATATATTTATTTCTTTAGGAATATTATATTTTTTTCAATAGATTGAGTATGAAACTTAATTGATTAAACTAAAATATATTCTAACTCCAGGGAAAAAAGTTGAAATTCCATCACAAAACATGCACAAGGATACCAACACCAACACCATCCGTTAACATAGCGTAACCATATAAATTATTATTTCATACATGCTTTAGATTATAACGAAACATATTTTGTAGCCTGAAAGCTTCCTACCGATTGTGAGCACACAATATGCCAAAATATTATTTATTAAAACCAATAATAAAATCTAAACGTTACATGTATGACAATACTAATATCTAAATAAATAGAGATGTGTATAACTTAACATTGCCACTATACTTACAAAAGTTACACCAACGTTGATCAATTGTATTCTGTCTTGTTTTCACATACAGAAAATGAAACAAGTGAGAAAAAGACAAAACATCTCAATTGATCAATGTTTGAGCAACGATTTCGTATGGGTGTTCGTATTTAAAGTAAACTATAACGATTAGATCTATTACAGGAACTCGATGTTATGAATATTGTTTAAGACACTTGTGTCGTATTTTGATACTAACTAAATATTGGTAAATACAGGCTGTTCATTTATACCGTAAGTTGTGAATAATATATAAACCTTTGCTTGCAAAATATAAGAAGTGTATTTAAGTGTTTACATGGACAATTTAATTGAGATATTTAGAGTGATTCCTATCTATGACCAAAATATAAAAGCATGCTGGTCATTCATTCATTTAATACATATTACACTAATATGAGTCACCGTAAATTGATTTATTTGTCCGTATATACGCACATTTACGACCTATTAACGAGGCTAAAAATTGAAGCCTTTTGAATCAACGTTGGGAATAAATGGTACAACCTGTATTTGTTAGGTCATGTCATAATATTGAAAGAGGCTGGCTGCGCATTCGTAATAGCAATTCAATATTCTTTTGAGTACTAATAGACGGAAATCGAAAAGAAACTTGGACTTGAGTTGAACCAAGACGATAAAATTAAGTACAAACCTGTCTATTTCAGTACTATACGTTGTATTGATTAAATATTTCAGAAAAATATGATAGGTATTTGTTTTGAGCACTGTAAAACTAAATAACGTTATAATACTAATTATTATTTTTATTAAGTTAACGATTTCTTCCGATTCATAAATATAATTTAAAATGTGCTATTAATATAACTTTGCCTTAACTTATGGTAACATTTAAATCACTAAGGCGTGATTAATTATTATGTTAACATTGCTGCACTAAGCTTAGTTACTCGAAGTCTTCACAAGACCATTAGTTTGATAAATAATCAGAGCCAAACCTTTTGAAATATGTGGGACTTTTATGGCAGGTTCAGACGCGATATTTGAACTTTTAGGGCGTCTTTGAACATTTAAGGAATAAAAGGTAGACCTTTTAAGCTTTTTTCTTTATAAAATTTCGGCAAAATTTGTTGCAAATGAACATTCTTATTTCATAATGGAAGAATGGATGCAAACGGTACGAGAACAATAATATAATTACACAAATTGAGCTCTACTACCACTTTACTAAGAGTCGATTTCTAAAATACGTCAAAATTTCGGTACTCACAAATGCAATATAATGGCACATTCGCAGTACATCGTATCGTACAACTTTTATCGCCATTTGTGCATTGGAACTGTGTTCAAGGGCTTACATTTCTAAAGTGATAGCAGTACTTTGTTAAAAGTCTAATCGAATAAAGATATTTTTGTGAGTTGGGTTGAGTTTATTATACTGCAGATGTGCCATTATATTGCTAGGTGAGCGATATAAGCTAACTAACATCATTAATATATTGTGCTTATGGCCAATTGAATAGTGAATTAAGTGCGAAAAAAAACGAATCATCAACATACTTTAAACAACATAAATTAAAATGACTTATGACGTTAACTGTCACTCTGTCTCAGATATTTTGAAATGGATTCTAGAAAGTTTTCTACAATATAATGACGTCATTTTGTAATGTAACTTCTACCTATAAGGTGGGCTGTTTTTATCTCACTTCATTCTGTTCTATTGTGATTTTTCACAATCAGATCTTTAATATAAATAAATTGACATTTAAGTATTATATACGATTTCGACATTCAAAAATATTCCTTATCAACTAAGGAATAAACATTAATTTTGTAAAACAGTACAAAAAACCTACAATATTATATAGTAAAAAATCTACAATGTGTCTAATGTCTTTTTCAACTGAGCTAAAACAAAACTATAAGCAAATGTATTTATTTGTATAACAAGCGAAAAGCGATTTGGAGAGCTGCCAATATTAAGTACTTTTTCATGCTAATCAATAGCAGTCTAATAAAAAAAATCCATAAGAATTAACACCATCCGCTTATAGTTTTATTTAATTCCAAAATATAAATATGCACACGACACACCTAAGTTCCGTTCCTTGCGTATTTATGAACTAGTTGTCAAGAAAGCCGTGACAATAAACAAATGAATGCATAAACTCCAAGCCTCAAATATGTATGTATGTATATAATTCATAAGCAAGTTCTAGCGTGGAGGCGTCTCATAAATAAATACCCTAAGGGTCTACTCTCTTTTGCCGAAAACGTATCGTTTTTATAGAAACTCAAATTTACGCTCGTCAAATAATTAATTAAAGTAGCTTTATTAGCTAGTTCGGACGTAATTTTAGAACGAATAAGAACCGTGGTAGGAACTTTGCGAACATTCGACCGAAACTTCATATTTGACTAAGAGTAGGCCCCTGGCCTTATTCAATACATTAATTCACAAACACATTTTCTCTCTTTATGTGGTATGGAATAAAATAAAGATGACAGTTATATACCCAGATTAAGTTTTTTATTAATAAGGATCTTACATTGCAAACAGTTTCTAAGAGAAAATTTAATGCTTGTGCTGTTAATCATTATTGATGATTTTCTTTTAAAATTGAAACGTTAACGCTATTGTCGCGTTATCGACGTATATTTATATTTGTATGTTAATATTTAGATTCCAAAAGATATTCTCGAAACATCATTTGAATTACAACTAAGCTATTCTATCGATTCGCTTATTACTATAACTTGCTTATGTAGTAATTTTTACACGGTGTAATCATTAATCATTTGGTTATATTATTTTTATAAAAAATATGTGCAGTATGAAAATTATTCTTATGCTGTTGCAGTAAAGACATCAATCAATAATATTTAAAAATGTGCATCTGAAAAAAAGTAAAATTTTAAAGGCGACGAAATATACAGGGACTTGAATTCCACATTTATAACGAAAGCTATGGATAGAAAATACTAATGGTCTCTGTGACCTATATGCATTAAGTTATGGCCGGTGTTATTAAGCCATTATTTCATATCATAACATCTTGTATGATGTGTGTCTTGTACAAATCATGATACTTGTGATGATTTGTTGCAAGCAATCATGCTTACTAGATTTTTTTCCTACTTACTGCATACTTTTTGTTATATTTTGTCATCTTTATATGTATATTACAGTCTATGAGTTATTATGATACATAAGCTATATTATTTTAAAGTTCCATTAAAATCCATTTCGTAGTTTTTGCGTGAAATAGTAACAAACATACATACACAACCTTTTGCTTTTATAGTATTAATAGTATGTAGTATAGTGATAAGACTACGTAGGATTATTACCTATATGGCTTCATGGAGGTAAGTTTTATAGACTTCTGATATACGGCAGGCAAGTTCAGTATCATCTTTACTATACATAGTTTTCGGTATAAATAGTGTCATTCGGCTGTCATTAATGAATATCGTTTATGAATTAGGTGAATAGTTTAAAGATTACACCGTGAAGAGGTATGGTTTATTCGACATGTTCGTGTAGAGCGCCATCGTCAGTATTCTTACCTGAGCCGCAGATGGATGCGTCGTCGCCGATACTCAGGTCGTCCTGTGAGCTGCTTATACGCACTGTAATATAAACAATATATTACATTAGCCTAGCAACGATGTATACTGACTTTTTATATTATGTTGATTCAGAACGCAAATTTAACCTGAGAATATCTTTCCAAACAAATATTACAAAATCCAGAAATCATATGCAAGTAAAGATAGCTTGATTATAAACATAACTAACACAGTTGCAATAAACTATAAATAGCTCTGAGAAAAGAGCTAAGAAGTGACGTCCAAATATCCTCAATGTATATCGATCCAATTGTAGTAAAAAAAAGTTGTATCAAACTGTCAAAAACTACAAAACCACTGGATAAGGTTGTAGGTAACAATTAAATGTAGAGCTCACAGATGAAATTTAAAGTATTATTAATTAATTAATTAATGAAAATACGTTATACACTCACAGAAAGGACGAAATAAATATTCTGTACGCAGTTAATTACTTTTTAAATAAGTAGTATAAACATTTCTGAGAGCCTAAAGTTCCGACAAGTTCAAGCCTCAATTTCGGCACGCTACTGACATATCCACCTCTTTTTAACCAACATCAAAAAAAGTTTTTTTGAAGTCTAAAATGATTGGAGCTCACCTCGTCCAGCCGGTCGTCCATTCCCGTTCCTGTACAGAGCAGTCTCCAAGTACTGCAGTCCGTTGTTGTTGATTATGTTGAAGCCGCACAGACGCTCGATCTGCTTCCATCTGTGCATTCGCTCCTAACACAACAACACATATTTACAATTTAGTGTTTTTTTAGGTTAAAATTAAGATAGACAAAGTACGTTGAAATAGTCAAAATTAATAAATGTTACCACCGGTTCTTGAAGGTTGCTTGTATTGAGAAGAATCCGGCTCTCAGCAATTACTTTCCAAATATCAATTAACAATTTTGATCGTTACAAAAATGAAAGCATAAGCCCATAGGCACTATGACTATCAATGCTTAAATATCAAAAAAATGTGGGACTCGAGATAACCAACTCGAGGCAGGACCCGCAACCTCTGCAAACCGTGCAGTTTCTCTGCTAACTGAGCCATTCGTGATCTCAGCTCATGCGTCAATTTTTCCCAACCATTTGAGAATTTAGGATTGTTAGAGCCGCAGTACCCCAGAAATATCACCCGGAACATCTTTCTTTTGCAGACAGAGTGTAGACGATAGCGAATTGAATAAGAGAGCAGTGAAAAAAAGCAGCTGACATACAACGTATTTATTGACAACTTACTTTTTAAATATAATAAGCAAACAACACAATAAAAACTATAAATAAGTATATCAAAAGAGTTTCCAACACAGAGCATACTTAGATGCATACTTAGCACATTCGCTAATCCCACATGTATTTATTCTTCTACTAGTTTGTTTTGTTTTCTTATATATGTTTATATTGATGTAATTGTTGTTGCTTACTAGCTTTGCCCCACGGTTTCACCCACGTAGATTTAGTCTCATGCTGTTTTCTAAATAAAATTAGCTTATGGCACTTCTTGAAACATCAGGTATCTGCCAGTGAAATTTCGGTAAAATCGGTACAGCCATTCCCGCGTGAAGGTGTGACCAAGGGACATAGGGATTCATATTGCTTATAATAAAACTAAAATATATATATATTAATATGATGACGTTACCTGTAATTCTTGAGTGACTTCGTTGAGCGCTGTGCGTGCTTCAACTATAGATCGGTCCACGTCGTCGATCGACTTGCCGTGAGTCGATACAAACGCTCCCACTAAGCTGGATCGCTTCTTGCGCAGTTTCTCGCACTGAAACACACAAGTATCTCTCGTAAAACTGTATTTTTTTATTTTATCTAACTGCCCCACTCACAGTTTTACTATGTAATTCAATGTATAAAATAAAGGTAGCCTAAGTTACAAGAGTAACTTTCACTGGAGGATAGCATATGTTATAAGGATATAACATCAGCTATCTGCCAGTCCGATCCGGTCCAGTCGTTTCGAAGATTAGTCTGAACATACAGACAGACAGAAATACAGTCAAACAGACGAGAGAAACATTTTAGAAATAGTTTTTTTAATGGAAGTATCATATATTTTCAACTGCATTTAGTGACATGTTGTTCAATTGGAATTACAACGAGACACTTCAATTTTATTTATCGTATATATTAAGGGCAAGAGTTGTCATAAAGCTCACCGCATCCCGTGCCGATTGCAGTTGCATGTCAGCCTGCTGCTTCTTACGAAGGTACGATCTGTTCTCCACCTCATGTGTTAGCTGCAGCCATTGCTGTAAGCCTGGTGGTGGAGCCCAACACCTGGACATACACATACATACGTAGTCTCACGCCTGTATTTTCCGAAGGGGTAGGCAGAGGTGTTGTAATAACAACACCCACTTTTCATCGAAGACGATTAAGTGCCAACGTGACCGATGGTCAGTCTATCGCCGTTTAGAGCACACATCCGTCTTTGAATTTCTTCTCAGACAGGTTTCCTAACGATGTTTTCCTTCACCGTAAAGCACGTGGTATGAAATCACTCCACATAAGTTTTAGAAAAACTTATTGGTACAGGCCCCGCTGGAAGTAAATCAGGTGATCAGCCACATCGGGTTGGATCAAGCCGATCCCAACAATGCATGTGACAAGGCCAGGGAGTTGAGTACAATGTGACATGTGGCGCTGAGTATATAAGATACCTTAATAATTTTAATTAAACAAGATAAACACTAGTACATTATACAAGCTCGAGGCTCACATCAGTCGTAATCAATAGTGGAAGGAAATAATGTAAATACCTGTCCTCTAATTCGCCTTCTGCGCGCCGAAGTTCTCCTCGTAACATCTATAATGATAAAGGGGAGTGATACATTAATAATCTATTCCAAGACCTCATGGATGGGCTGATGATTTAACAAACGAAGAATAAATATTATAATTGCTTTGCTAGCATTAAGTTCACCTTTGTACCTCATTATCCATACTTAAAGTTTTAAATAAAAAAAAAACATTTAAATATACTCTCAGACTATGAGTTAAATCACGATATTTTATGCTTAAAAGTGTACTAACTTTATGATAATTTCCACATTGCAACCAATCTCTGTCATCTGGGTTGGTCTACTAGTGTCATCTATGCTTATTTACTAACTAGCTGTGCCCCGCGGCTTCTCCTGCCTAGACTTAATTTCATGGGTAGATTTATTTCGTGAAACCCATTTTTTTTAATACAAGTAACTTAAGTTACTCTTTATAACATCAGCTATCTGCCTGGAAGTCCCGTTAAAATCGGTACAGCCGTTTCTGATATTAGCCGCAACAAAGACAGACCGAAAATTCAATGTTGTGTGCATAGCTAAGCAAAATAGGGTAACTCAGTATCTCTCTCATTCCCCGATAGTTCTCTTTCTTACTCGAGTAATAGTTATTTAAATAGCATTTGTCAAACTCGCAGTGTTAAAGGAGCGTATAAGCCGATATTTACCTCTATTTCAGCTTTGAGCTGCGTCACCTCCAAATCTGACGACGTTGAGTTCAGGAAGGGTGTGTCACCGGCTTCCCGCAGTTTCTTTTCTAGGTTTCTCTTCTCAGTAGTGGCGCTTTCCTGGAATTAAAAATAATATAATTGTGTTTATTGTCAGGCTTATACAGGTTTTGATGGACACTTTTCGTCATCGCATGATTCTTATTTGAAAAATCACTAGCTAATCATCAAATTTCGTATTCCAAATGCAAAAAGAGACTATATACATTAACTTTTTACGTTTTTTACTACTATACTACCACAAAAAGTGGCATATAACTCTTTTTTTTAAATCTCCGGTGAATGTACGACTCCGAAATCCACGCAATACTACGGATCTTAATGTCAATCAACGAATTAAAGGGTCGTAGGTCTAATGGTTACAAACGTTACTGCAGAACACGAGGTTCTGTTATTGAGTTTTCCATCT
This sequence comes from Watsonalla cultraria, assembly GCA_964035505.1. Taxonomy (NCBI): domain Eukaryota; kingdom Metazoa; phylum Arthropoda; class Insecta; order Lepidoptera; family Drepanidae; genus Watsonalla; species Watsonalla cultraria. Next base: position 3,432,663 of record OZ037732.1, on the reverse strand, counting down.
GCTATCCTAGTAGTAGCCGGGAGTCTGGATTCGTGCCTAGTTAATGCAATAGTGGGAATTAATATAACTGGCGATGTGTGTCTACTATATATAAGTACACCTGTGGCTACGTCTTTTGGGAATACCTACAGGCGTGTGCATACGTTTGTAGACACGTACCTGTTCCAAGCGCGCCTTCTCCAGTTCCTTCTGCATGTCATCGAGGGCCAGCTCGGCCTTCCTCAGCTGCTCCATGTCGCGCAACATACGCTGCACCTGCGAGCGCGAGGCGCGGCCGGCGCGCAACGCTGCCCAACCGCCCACCACCGCGCCCAGCAACAGTGACGCCAGCAACCAGTCCTTCCATCTACTGCCTTCTGACACAACAAGATCTACTGGTAGTATAACCACTAAGTTTTAAGGCTCATACAAATGGGCGCGCGAGTACGATATCGGATGAAAGGAAAGATCTCTCGCGCAATGTGGAAGACTGGGCAGAGGGGTCAGTTTCTGGTAAACTGAGTTATTGGTAATGCGAGGTCAATTTATTACTTATTTGCATCAAATTTACCCCTAGTAACTTCTAGGCTACAAGGGGTAATTTTAATGTTTAATATTTTAACACTGCAAATCGTTACAATTTTCGTACGCCAATTAGCTCGCAACAGTGTCATTACGGGGAGAAGATAAAAATAAGAGAGCAACTTTCTATTGTAGTTGCAAGGTCGCATCCTCAGAATTTATCGTCGTCACATCGACCTTGCAACCCTTAGTAAGCTGTGTTAAGCAGCATCAGTCAAAAATGTGTAATACTCATTCAAGGCCAGGGCTCAAAACTCATGACGGTACCAATATCTATTTCATCTTAAATAAAACCGCAGTTAAATGTTAACATACCTATTGTTTCTTAAAGTATATGTTTTTGTCCTACCTGTCAAAACTCTTCAAAGCTGTACGCACGCATCAATACCATATTGAAGTGTAACCAAACCTAATCGACGAACAATACTAAATAGGCGAAGAGTTGAAAATTGCATAGATTCCGTGAGCCACTGCGATCTATCGGATACACAATAGACAATACGCTAATATAATTGTTAGAAAAATTGGTATACAATCATTCGTCACTTGTTCCGCGAAGCATGTCTCATTACGTTTAAACGGAATATTAAAGTTACGTCGCAACATATGCGAGAATAAATTTACATAAATTAAGAAACCGGCGCTGTCACAAAATTTTAACTGCAACGAAATAAAGATACTTATTATTGCTAAAAGCCGAGAAATAGAAACAGCCATTTATTGGTTGGACGTTGTGAATATTTTTTTTAAGAATTAACTAATGTGTTATGTTCGAGTCAAAACTATCTGTTTTAAATTTCAACCAAACCTGTTCAGCGGCTTAGCTTAGCAGCACACATACAGGCAGACACTTTCGCATCTTAATATAAGTTGTATAGTATTTTAATATGAGTACAAATACATTTATGCTGAGTATGTGCTTTAAACATATTTTTGAATTTGGTAAACACGTAGGACCGGCAATTTCAATATCGTTACAAAAGCGCGCTTACCATTTCGAAAAAAAATATCACATAAGATTATACTTATTATATTACTAGCTGTGCCCCACGGTTTCACCCGCGTAGATTTAGTTTAATGCTTCATGTCGCGGAACCTTAATATTTTTAATTAATTAAAGAACCCAGAACAAACAGACAGATAGAGAAAAAATTTAAAACATGGTTTTTTAGTGTCAGTAGCGTGTACACTTTCATATGCATTTAGTGAAAAACTGTTATTTTGGAATTACAAACAGACACTTCAATTTTATTTATCTGTATAGAAGTATAGATATAGATAATCGAAACCAACTTTTAATGTTTCAAAAACAGAATAAGCCAAATTATCCTGTATTGCCATAAAAAACATAATTCGCAAGTAAGCATTATCGCTTCAGTGTTCAGAATAATATGCGAGCATCATCATAATTCTACAGTCACATCATTAAACACTGTGTTAGTCATAAATATACATGTCATTATATCAAAAGTATTATTATATTCGCATTTTCCTGCTAAATAATTTCAAAATGATTTCAAATTGCTCTGCAAACAATGACATTTTTTTTTCCGTGATAGAGATCGTGTCAAGTGATTTTGTCATCACATTTTATTATCTAAGTATACGACAAATGTATAATCTCCAACCCCTAGACTTAATGAATCTACAAGCATCAGCATCTTCGTCCGCGTTACGTATCCTGTCTTTCCTTGGAGTCAAAGATGTCTCTTTACCGAATTTCATTTGATGTAATTTGTCAAACAAATAATGATAATGAATTAAAACGATTTATTCAGGTAAGGCACTTATGAACGTCGAAGAACTGACCACCAGCTTGGAAACTAGCTTTCTAAGAACCGGCAAGAAACTCAAATAAGAAAGGGTCCAGCGCCTCCTACTGACACTGTCTTATTCCCCAGCTCACGGTTAACAGGGCTGCGATCCGTCAGAAGGTACCAAGGTCCCAGTAGGGCAGCTCTGAATTTCTATCAGAAGATGCTCATTTCTGTCAACTTCTTATCTATTAACTGTATTTATTCTAAACAGATGAATAAAATTGTAGTCTGTTTGTAATTGTAAATTAATAGCTAATGAAAATTATGCATATGAAATATGAACGTTTTATACGGTACAGACAAAGATAAAAACAATTCTAAAAAAATCTCTGTCCGTCCGTCTGTCTGTCTGTCTGTCTGTCTGTTTATTCCGGCTAATCTCTGATACGACTGGACCGATTTTAATAAGACCTACACTAGCATATAGCTGATATATGAATAAAGCCACCCACGAAATTAAGTCTACGCGGGTAAAGCAGCAGGGCACAGCTAGTCATATTTAAAATATTTATTTAAATTATATATAGTTTGATTTATCATAAATGGTATACTAACGATACTTTTAATGAACTAACCAATCCAGCTGAAGTTATAGTTCATAACGACACTCACAGCCCAAGGTCGAGCTCATCGACTCGAACTCATCACAAAAAATGCAATTACCATCATCAATTAAATCCACATAACGGCCACTGAATATAATAAAAACAAAATACGAAGCCACCACTGCGATCCAAGTCTCAAAAACCATTTATAAGTTCATTTTCGGAAATCGACACCACTCATGTATTCGGTATATCGGAATAAATCATTTAAAACAGTTCAGAATCACGCGCGCCGCACGGATAAACTACAAGTTGAATGTGACTAAATCACACTGTGTTATGGACAAGTGACGTAACAATAGCGACACCATGCCTTCATCATTTCGTTGGACTGGTTAGAGCGTGAAAGTTAAACAGCTGTGTTTTTACAACAAACCTACCTTGACCTCTTATTGCCATGATAATTTAAATCTTATCGTGAGACAGATGTATATGGCGTGAATAAGTCCGTCACTGTCACTCAGTGGAACTATGTACGATGGCAAAAAGAGCTTATCGTAAGGCCCCTGTTATATCGAATGATTTATGATAATGCATAAGAACAATCAACCTTTTTTTAATTCTATTAACGGAATTGAGTAAGTTTTAATACGACAGCAGTCAGCACAAATAAAAAGAAAGCTTAAATCCGTACCTATTAATCTGAAGAGTTATGTTTTCAGAATTTTATAAAATATAATATTTAACCTAAAAAAAGATAATATTTAACCTTTTCAACAGTTTAATAGCCTACTACTAATATACATTTATTTATTATTTATTTGTGCTGTAACAATAAAAAATTCCATAAATTGTTGAACGGAATATTTTGGTTATTAGATAAGTTACGGAGTCCTCAGTGCGCTAGAAGACCTCGTACTTGTTTTTGGACTTATTTCGCGACTACCTCCGCTAGTTATAGTGAGCTGATGATGTCACAGTTTTTATTTGGAATCAAACAAAAAAGGCGTAGGTGTGTTTATTCAGGTCATCATGCGTAGGTAGTATTAAAAGTCCACCACGTGGTTCATTATCTATATAGTATGAGATACCTAGCAATTATAACAAGAAATTGTCATTAACGTCTCGTAATTCCAGACTACCTACCGGCCCTCGGGCCCAACCATGAGCTCTTATTAAAATGATGGTTCAGCTGTGCGACGGTGACATATGTATACACGTCATATACATCTGTCTCAAATTATCATGGCAATGAGACGTCATGGTAGGGCTCTTGATTCCAAGCGTACAAAAAAATAGTTACCAAAATATTTATTTACCGAAATATCACAACAAACAATCGCGACCAAAACGAGCAACAAAATATGAAATACCTTAAATTAAAAATTAAAGTAAATTTAAACGACATATTACAAAAATACAAATCGTAAAAACTTAAGTTTAAATTGTTACATATAAGTCAGTCAAATGTTGGAAGCTAATATCTTCACAGACAACAAGTGGCCGTGTCTAACAGATTAGCCAAGGAGAGACACATAACGTTACGCTTGTTAGAATAACACTTTGAATGTTAGAACTAGTTTTTTTAAGTCAATTTAATGGCAATAGGCTTGCCCTCTATTACATGTGACTTTAAATAATAGCTGGCGGAATGTAGTACACCTCTGTCTACGCCTTCGAGGGATACTGGCAAGAGCATGTTCTGTATGTTTATTGAGTCGGATAACGAAGGAACTCATCTTAACTTGATTTTTGATTTGTTCAAACTAAGTACATAGAATAAGGTAGTCCATGGTTGGTGGCTTCATCTCTTTCTGTGATACGAACTTCAAAAGGGATGCGCATAGTTTTAGTAGGATTTTGTTTTAGTCCTCGTTAAAACCGTGATTTGTATCGAGGATGTTAATATTTGAACTCATATTTATGCTGGATACATACAAAGTACGAATACTCTTAATATCAATTAGTCTTAAAAAATACAAAATGTACCGTCACTCTATCGGTACAGTGAGAATTAATATCGTGTTATAAGTAGTAATAACCTGTGGTTTGACATTGTTATACTATTCTTCCTCGACTCGCGCGCTCCGTTTTTATAGCATTGACGGACCGTTCTATTGACATTTTTATATCTGTACTAGTTTCCACGCGCGGCTGTGCCCGTGGGGTTATTACAAATCCTTTATTAATCTCGATTAACAATATAGCATTTTTGTTTTTAGTTTTTAACGAAACAATATAATCTTTCCTCTTTATAATATTAGTATAGATAATATTACACCTGAAGAGGTTACTGAAGTGGTTTGTATGTTTGCTATCTTATCGCTATAATATATAAAATTTCAGAGATTACCCGGAACAAACAGACAGACAGAAAGACAGAGAAATTTTTTTAAACTTGTTTTTTTTAGTGTCAGTACCGTGTATACTTTCATATGCATTTAGTGAAAAGCTGTTATTTTGGAATTTCAAACAGACACTTAAATTTTATTTATCTGTATAGATTAAGTATTATGAAGTTCAATGATTACAATATATTCTGCTTTTGCTTCTTGCTTATTATAAATTATAAACTAGCTGTGCCCCGCGGTTTCTCCCGCGTAGATTTAGTTTCATCCTTATTGTCGTGGAACCCTAATATTTTCAATAAATTAAAGTAGCCTAAGTTACTCCTTGAAACATCAGCTACCTGCCAGTGAAAGTCCCGTTAAAATCGGTCCAGCCGTTTCAGAGATTACCCGGAACAAACAAACAGACAGACAGACGGACAGACAGTCAGACAGAGAATTTTTTTTAAACTTGGTGTTTTAGTCTCAGTTGCGTGTATACTTTCATATGCATTTTGTGAAAAGCTGTTATTTTGGAATTACAAACAGACACTTCAATTTTATTTATCGAATATATAGATATCTATAGATTATATTTATCGGCTTTAAATTACTACAAAATTAATTTAATCTATAAAAATAAAATAAATAAGTATCTGTTTGTAATACCTAATTAACAGGTTTTCACTAAATGCATATGCATGAATACATATACGGAACTTAAAAAAAACAAGTTACATACAATAAATTGTCCAATTGTATCAAATACTATATGGCGCCACGTGCACCTTTACCAAATCGCCAGTAAACACCTTGATAATTATTATGACTTCACATAGCTATGTATAATATTACTCATATAATTTATCACACTATTTTTAGAATTATGTCGTATTCATTGCTGCTAAGTTATTTTAGACTAGCTGTGCCCCGCGGTTTCATCCGCGCAGACGTAATTTTAATGGCAGCTTTATACTTTATACACTGGAATATTAATGATTATTATAATTATTATTATTTTTAAACAAGAACTTATGTTATATTTTGTAATATGAGCTATCCGGCAGTGAAAGTCTCGTTACATCGGTCCAGCCGTTTCAGAGATTAGCAGGAACAAACAGACAGACAGAGAAAAACAAAATTTCCTTTTTTTGTATAAGGTATGTTATATATACTCTCGCTCACTTTGCATTAAGTAAAAAGCTGTTAATTTGGAACCACAAACAGACACTTCAATTTTATTTATCTGAGTAGATTATATGAACTAATAACCCATCGTATGGAATATAACCAAATCTTCACAACATTGTAAAATAGAACTTGATTCACACTGTTTGTCGGACATTCAGATTTTCCGGGAAAAGTGTCATTGTTTGGTGTTCATTTAGAAATATTCCTTAACATGCCTGCAACTTAATTGCGTTTAATTAACATCTTGAGTTCCAATTTTCATGATTTATTTATTTTTACAGGCATATATTAAAATGTTTCTTACTAGTTACAACTAGTTTCACATTGATCTAGGAAGTGTTACCGAAGGGCCGCGGGCGCCGGGACGGGGGTCTTGGCGCCGACGCATGGCCCTCGCGGTTGAAGGGCGCGTTCGTGTTCCGACGCGCCCTCCCATAGTGTAAAAGCCGGGTACAGCCTGGTACCACAAGGAGAGGCCTGACAGGCCAGTCGCCGGGAGGGTCACGGCGAAGCATGTGAAAACATATCACGTGCACCCCCCCACTTAGCGACCTGGAGGAACACCGTGGAGTTTAGTCGGTGCGAGTCCGACATAACCCTTCCGCTGCCCCCGCGGCGGTTGGTGTATCCATAACGGATTCTCCACGATAAAAAAAAAAAAAAAAAAAAAAAAAAGGAAGTGTTACCGAAAAATCGAATCAAAAGTCGACGAACTACATACGACGTTCGTCGTAATAAAGTGAAGACTGTTAATAAAATGAGGTTACTTTTACTTGCATTAAAAACATAAGAAATAAATGGATATCGATTTTATTAACCTACCATTATAATATTAATAATAAAATAATATTCAAATTGTTTTTTTTCTGATATTCATATTCGAAATTTCGCGGGTGAGAATGCGAATACGAATATTCAAAAATATGCGAATATCCGTGAATGCGAGTGCGAATATTCGTTACATCACTAGACTGAGTACCTACTGCAGAATAATTGTAAAAATTTGAACAAGACGTCCTAACATATTGAATGTTTGATGGTAACAGATGACGTATTGGTAACCTTCGCACCGGACGACTGTGATGTATAACAAAGAGCTATTTAGCTACGAACCCATACCATTTGTGCATAGAGTATGTTATTACAACATAGCATATTTTATTATCGTAAGTACTTCCTTGCTACTTCTCTAAACATTTTTTCCATTGACTGAGTTTTAAGTCAAGGCGTGCTTGAAAAAAGAAATCTCTACTGATCAATGTTTCAGCAATGTTTATAAGTGCATTCGATTTCTATGCGCTGTCTTTGATTGAGTTGAAAGTTTGATTACTTGTTTCAAGAGATGGCGCCACATGTATCGATACAACGCCGAATTCAAATCCAATAGTGTTTGAGTTGACAACGTGACGACATTATTGTATAATGATGACTGACTTGAGAGTAATTTGTGATTTGTAATTCTGATGAATCATAAGAACTTACTAATTATTTCCTCACTACATAGCTAAAGCTTTTTGACTATGACTTAAGTAAAACAGAGCCCTTATAACACGAGTTTTCGTAATCTTATACATCTATACAGATAAATAAAATTGAAGTGTCTGTTTGTAATTCCAAAACAACAGCTTTTCACTAAATGCATATGAAAGTATACACGCTACTGACACTAAAAAACCAAGTTTTAAAAATTTTCTCTGTCTGTCTGTTTGTTTGTTCCGGGTAATCTCTGAAACGGCTGGACGCATTTTAACGGGACTTTCACTGGTAGGTAGCTGATGTTTCAAGGAGTAACTTAGGCTACTTTTATTTATTAAAAATATTAGGGTTCCGCGACACTAAGGATGAAACTAAATCTACACGGGTGAAACCGCGGGGCACAGCTAGTCTATTATCTATTATGTTATCTTGGTATCTACCCCTCGTACATAGTATGCATGTGTAATTGTGAACAGTACCTACCTCTATCACGAGTATTGCCCATATTTCGTAATCTTTACCCGCAATATTTTAACGAGACATTTTAGTTCTACACGTCACCGCTAGGAGGCGCTGTATATTCTCTTATACAAATATTCAGTGGAGACTAGCGAGTATACGATAGGAAAACGGAGGCCAACTCATCATGGGTACTGTAAGCCAAGGTTTTTACATGTTTTAACGTTGACTGTATCCTACTGCGAATTTTCATCATTTTGTAAAGGAAGATAAAAGCGCCTCTAATTGTGTGTCTTAGGAAGTTTTACGTTCCCATAGAATATGTGGAAAATACTTAAGGTAGTGTTCATAATTAAACATACGTTTGTAAGAAAGGTAAAGGGAGATAGATAGATCTATGATGGGTAGGTATATATCTATGTTTTCGGTGCCAGACTAAGAGGTCTGGAAGCCCGGGGCAAAATAATTGAATTCTTTATGTTTCTTAATGAAAAGGATTATTTTCCGAAGTATTTATTGAGAGGAGGCCCCCCTTCCCTAAGCCCGGGCCTGATGTCTTCTTACCCACTATGTATATATTGTAGGTTGAAAAAGCACTTACCTTTGGGTGGTCCAAAGAGCACGACGTCCATCGCTTTGAGGGCTAGTTTCTGTTTGTGAATGGGGTCTTTGATACCGAGCACGTTGCTGAGGTACTGCATGTTGTTCACCGCCAACCTATTGGATACAAGCGGTTGGTGAGAGTGCTACAGTGGTTTAGTGGTATGAATCATATGTACCAATGAGTATGCAAAAAAAAAGTGCAGTGATACCACAAACTTTATGGTCAAGAATAAACGTCTTGAAAAAACTCTATACTTGAAAATGAAAATGATTTATTTAGTTTAGGCCCTGGTAAGGCACTTATGAATGTCGCGAAATTACCACCCCTACACTGCCTACCCCTTCGGGGAAAACAGGGATATGTAAAAAAAAACGACGTTTGTCTCTTATCAATAAATATATATTTTTTTGTTTTAAATATGTAGCATTCTAAATGTATGGAATATTGTATGGAATTTGATATAAATAAGGTAGTGTACCTGGGTAGGGTGGCGCCGGTGACTTTGTGTTGCAGGAAGAGAGTCTTGTACTGCGGCAGGTCCACCGACTGGGACAACCACTCCACCGTTTGCTCCACTGTCCAGTTGTGCACCTGGGGATCACAAGCGTATACGATTTTAAACAATCTTTAATTAATATAAAGCTACATTATCACTGGATAACATAGGCTATATTATTAATCGAGTTAAATTGAGGATAACTTACAAAACATAGACAAAGATAGTCCGGATTACAAGTAGCTTCATCTCTTTCTTGTATACGGATTGAATAAGGGATCGACGCAGTTTTTGTCAGAGTTTAAGGCCCTGTTTTGTAAAAGAGGGGATACTGTACAAGCATCCGTCCACGGCTTCGTACGCCTGGCCGTTTATGTTACTGAGTAATAATATAGTATTATAATAATAAAAGAAAACAAAAAAACGGTAGTATCGTTTCGGAGCTCATTGGGTTTCAAATAAGTAATTGAATGCTATATTATCACTGAGTAACATAGGCTATTATTGTCAATCAAGTTACATTAGGGATACCTAATAACACTCGGGCGAAGACACGGACTCAATCATGTACCTACTTTGTATTTTCATGTGTAAGAAGTGCTAAAAATAAACATCATATTACCACCGTGCTATTAAATCAAGTGTAAATATATCACAATGCAATTTAGACTATCTCGTGTTATCCACTGCTAACAATATAAGCGCAAATATAGATAAGCAAAGCACATAACATTGGTTTTTATCTTCAAAGTACCTCATTATTCTACCATTTCTGTCCATAAACACCCTTAAAACGATATTTAAATAATATACACAAATCGTAAGTTAATTGATAGTGTCAATTACCGACAACCGAGTGATGAGTGAAATGGCTATTATTTCTGTCTCTAGTGATTGACTGAGTGATTAATACAATTAGACCTTCCGTGATGTTTTATTGAATGAACTTCACTAGTATTTTCCTTGTAAGTACGGAAATAGGGACATGAGTAATTAGAGCACCATACGACTCAAGAAAGAGGCAAATATTGAGCAAGATAACTGCACTGGCCCCGACCCATATTGAAAATGAAAATGAAAATGAAAAATATTTATTCAGTTTAGGCCCTGGTAAGGCACTTATGAAAGTCGAGAATTTACCACCGGTTCGGAAACTAGCCTTCTGAGAAGAACCGGCAAGAAACTCAGCCAGGCATCATGTACATAACATCGAAACAATATAAATCATAATGAAATCATAATATTGTTCATCATATTGTTGGGGTTAGTACCGGAGACAACATGTGACCGTTTCAAACAAAGCGACTGCCATTTGATCTAAGAAAACCTTAACGTAACGTTAAGAGAAAAGACTTTATTTAGCCTCCGACCTGTAGGCCTAGACAAAGTTCCATTCTCTTAGGCTTGCACTAATACAAGCGATACAAAATGTATGACATATTATGTCACGTGACTGATTTATGTTATTTCCATACATTTTGTATCGTTTCTATTAGCGAAGCGTGAGGATAATGTTACTTTGTCTACAGGCCCTGCCTGTAACGACAGCCAGAGATACTTAGTTGTTATAGGCTACCGGGACCAACGGCTTTACTGAGGCAAGTTGGCCGGTCACCTACCCCGACTGAATTGCTTGGGGCTACTTAACCCTTGCTCGAATAATAAGTTCGACAATAACTGCGACCCCCAAATCTGACTGCTTATATTCTGCATAAAAATGGTTATACATACTTCTGATCTAAGCCACGCATCCCAGAGCTCCTTGACTGAAATGTGCATGTCGTCATTATGGTGGAAGGCGCGTTGTCGCTTCTCATACCCGCTGTCGTACTGCAACTCCTCGCGAAGAAACTGCAATCAGATGTACATCAGATCAGTCAAAACGGGGCATCTATTCCGCCGAAACTATAGTATATTACTATAATTTCTATGTAAACAAATCGTAGGGGCATTAATTGCATTGTAAAATTGTAGAAACCATATCATAATCAAAAGTTCATATCAAGTCGCATTTATTCAAATTTAGTGTTACCGAATATAGTAGTTTGGGTAATCACATGGTACGCAAGTGACGCTAATTCCAAACCTACTAATCAATACCAAGCAAGAGTTGGATGGACTCGACATTTGTCACGTTTGCACCTAATCAGCTTCGAAAAAGTGGGTGTTGCACCTACCTTACCCAGAAGGGTATAGACACTAAGATATGAATGAATCAATGAATTATATATAATTAGGATATCATCAAATATCCAAAAGGAGGAGCAATCTGGCACACTAAAATTAACTTTACGGAAAATTTTAATGAATCATATTAAACAAAGTTGCACAAGGTAGCTAACTTGCTCTTAAAACTAAAACATTGCATTTTATTTAAACGATAAAATTAACTAATATCACCTAATAAAGATCTAACGGCCACCACATTTCCGATTTCCTCGAATAGTAATTAATAGCGAAAATTTAGTGCACTTCTAGAGCCATTCATCCTTCCTTGCCAAAAGCAATAAATACAAATTTTCGCCATTTCAATAAGAACTCTATAAGCTGGTTATATTTAGAATGATTGCCTCGTTGGCCAAGTGGTCGCTAGCGCTACTGGGGAACACGATGTCCTGGGTCGGATCGGCCAATTGATATTGGATTTTTCTATCAAAGTATTATTTTATTTCTCAGTAGCAACCCAGAGTCTGGATAAGTGGCCGGTTAACGGCAAAGGGGCGAGCCCTTATTACGTGGGACTTAAACATGACTGGCGAATTGTGAGTGTACTATAAGTGCACCTCTGCTTACTCCTTCGAGGAAAACAGGCGCGAAAATATGTGTGTGTAATAAAGTGTTATAGTACTAACGTCATCACTCTCGCTTAGGTCGACATTCCCGTTGGCGTCGTCATCAAGCTGCCTGTGGAGTTGGGTGATCGCCTCCAGTCCAGCGCGGTCTTGGAGGCACGACGCGTCGTTGTGACACGCCTCCACCAATACTGAAAAGTTAAACAATATAAACCTTCTTTCGTCTTCAACATCACTCTGCTTATATCCAAAAGAGGAATTTTGTTTGTTTGTATTGAATAGGCTCCGAAACTACTGGACTATCTTAAAAATTCTTTCATCAATGGATAGCTACATCATCAGCGAGTAATATAGGCTATATTTTATCCCCGTACCAACATGGGAACGGGAACTACGCGAGTGAAACCGAGTGACGTCCGCTAGTTCTTCCCGTTTTTGTAACATTTTCCATTGAAGCTTTAGTTTTTCTTTTGTCATTGGTCAAAATAGTTCAACTTCTTTCAAATTAACGCGTTCAACCAAACAATCACACTCTTCAGCTTTATAATATTAATTATAGATAATAATCTTACTATATCAACCTTTTTATACTCATTCATCAAATATCACTTCCCTCGGATAGCGATAGCTGACATTAACTCTGTGTGGGTGTCGTTATGTAACCTTTGTAAGAAAAAAGGCAGTCTAATAATATTATATGTCCTTTATCTAATCGACATAAGTAAATTTATTAGGTTAATATTATACAACATTAACGACTATAAGAACAGCTTAATTGTTTATACATTAACCTTTTTTTATCTACTTTCAATAATCTATTATACAATTAGGTACTTAAATAATAGTTATGGAAAATAACATGTACAAATGGTAAGTATTTATCACCAGAAAAACTATTGTACAAATATTGCCTAAATGTCCGATTTTTCCGTTGGAACTACGATATGGCTGGAGCGGTTTCGATCATTAGCAGCTGCCTTATATAATAAGAAAGAAAGAAATTTAAACCCATGTGTGATCGAATGTACGCCGTACGCGCATGAAAGCACGAGATATAACTATGTGCAGACAAATGCATTCTTGTTTTTATCTCTTAATTTGGGTCCTACATTGCAATGAATGTTCAGCTGTGCGACAGTGACAGATGTATACAAGTCATGTGTACATTTGTCTCATAATATTACTTAACCGAACTTAGTATCATGGCAATAAGAGCCCATGGTAGGGCAAAGTATATTTTTATTTATTGAATGGGAAATGTTCCTTAACAAGTAACTCTTCTACGATAAAGTTACTGCTAAAAGCCTTTTCTTTTAACCTAACCAATGATTTAGAGGTATTTTATAGGTTTCACGAATGTTCCAGATATTCCATGTAGATAAGATTTATGGTCACAGATTAAATGGTTTAACTCGGTTAAAGAGTTGCCTTAAATAAATTAGTTGATTATCGCAAATACAATACATTATTATCAAACAGGTCATTAAACTTTATCGTCTGGAAGATAGGGTCGTGGAAGTATTCACGCATATCACTTGGTTTAATGCCTCGTTTAATACGCTAAACATATTACGCCGCTTGGCAGACGTAGAATATATTAACTTACTTAATCATGAAGGAGGTACCAAACATACAAAATATACGCGAAAAAATGTGAGAGGCCACGGCCATCAGCGGACTAGGTTAATTGATGGTAAGTAGTATAATTTAATAATTCACCCTTAACAGACTTTAAATGTATGTAATTATTATTCTTTCTGTGATAAAATGTACAAGATGCGAGCTGAGTTTCCGAAACGGAGGTCATTACTTCATCCATAAGTGCGAAACTGAATGAATAATTTTCATTTTCACAGAACGACAATTTCTCGCATCGTAAGTGTCGCACATTTACTTTACGACTTTGAAATCTAACAAGCAATACGTAAGCATTTCAGATTAGAATGAAACAATAGCACGATAGTAACATCTTATACCATGCATGTTTAAGTATGCGCATGCGAAACAGTCGCGTTATTCTGTAAGATTTCTTAGCGGCCTCACACTGTCGGTTTCATAGACACGAAATTGAACTTTATAGTCCAAATTTTCTGAAGAATTTTCCTATGATTGAAACCGACGCTCGAAGTCGAGTTCGACGACAAACCTTACAGAATAATTGCCCTCTTACATCTATGACAGATGATTTAAGTATTTAGTATCATTTGGGAAATCCTGACGGCCTACAGAATATCGCGCCAAGTAATATGCCAGTTAGTGTATCTACATCCATTTATACATACAGTGGTGCTGATAAAACGAATTTAAATTGAAATAAGCAGGCTCGCTCGTACGTATTGTCTTTGTGACTTCTGAATCTAGTCGCGCGCAGTTCCACAATAGATCCCAAACAAGGGAATGTTTTGAATGATCTTTAAAGGCAGAAATTCTCTTAAGTATATAAGTAAGTGACGAAAAGAATTTCGTTCTAACAAAAGTGAGAATGTTCTTCACAGCAACTGAGCAATAGATTGCGTAATTATTTGTTCAGCAATAAGCATCACAATACACAGAATCTTTACATTTTTCGTTGGCATCTTCGGTGAGAAGTGATCTTAAATGCGCAGTAATCCTGTTATGAATCTGTCTTTACGGTGCATCGCGAATAAAATAACCAATTACTTACCCCATATATTTCGCGCACCATAACTCGTGGCGGAACCTGTTTAACCATTACCTACCGCTTAAAGGATGCCTTGGAACCTTCTGGGAAGGCGTGAGCTTTTCACTGCCGCCGTCACAAGTCACCGCGACGATGTAATCGCAGATTTGTATAGGATCGAAACGGCGCCATCGGTCGGCACTCAGGTGGCACTATTTTGATCCCATACAAATCTACGTCTACTTCAACACGGTGACTCGTGACGGCGATTTCAAGAAAATTCGCACTAGGCCCTCAGAACTATTAGTTGCACGAATTCCTTTTAACACCAGATAGAAAATGGACGAGATACAAGCCAGGTATAATAAAAAATACATTTCCATGTTTTTTGCTCTTTACTGGCCACTTGCCAAATACATTACACATATTAATTTGTACTGCATATAAAGGATTGTCATCTCGGGGGAGAATGAACAAAGAATCCAGAACTTGTGATCCTATCAAAACTGTTATTGCTTTTAATCTTTAGACTGAACTGACTAAAGCGAGAGTCATATTCCTTCGAAATAAAGACATAAAATTTCCATTTGCACCTCAATCGGCCATTTAGTAAAAACGGATCTAATTTGTACGATAATTAACTACTTAGTACAATCAATTTTACAACACGTTATTCAGAAGCCTAGTGGCAACCATGATCTGATTCAACTTATATTCTTTGTGAAGAATACATGTACTTACTTAATAATATTCAATTGATCTTAAGTTGACATAGTTCAAAAGTCCCACTTATTTCTTATTAGACTCCTTTCGACTAATTCAGTACATACCTACCTAGGTAAGTAAAATAATGACTTGAGGTTGTTATCGGAAGTAAGATCGCTTCACTCAAAGACACATTACATGTAGAGTAACAAAGAATAAGGAAAAACTATTCACCGAAATTTTTCTTAAGGTATCTTAAAATCACAATACAAAAACTATAAATAAAAGGAGCTAATGATATTCCTTAATAACGTCACGTCAAAAGATTAAAAAGAGCAAGAAGAAACTAAAAAGATTTACTTACTCAAAACATTTGTAACCAAATGAACATATATTTTAGCGCTATAACAATAAATGCACCAATTTGCTTGTAAAATGAAGTTATGGCTGTGTTTATGTTTACCAATATTATAGTTAGTATGTAAAGAACGGATGTAATAAACACGAGGAAATTACACAAAGAAAACGTCTCTCCGTGTTCTGTGGTGCAAACCATTTGTTTTGTTTGCATTATTATGTATCGCACTGCGTAAAATATTAATTGCTTGCTTTCTATAGGTGCTGCTAATTTTCCTGCATATGAGCCGTAATTAGTACGCATGTATATAAATCTAAAAAAATATTTTTACTTAAACTATAATATACTTAAATATACTAGTAATACGCTGTGCCCCGCGGTTACACCCGCGCGCGTATTCTTAGTTTCATGGGTGGCTTATTTTGCGGAACCCTTACTTATATTAATTTTAAATCAAGTACTTACTTAGTTACTTAATTAGTTTTGAAAACTTAAAATAATAATAATATAATCTTCTCCTTACATATCCTAATAAAATTAGTCTTAAGTTGTTGTAAAACTTATGAAATCTAAATTATACAGGTCTACATTAATCTGTCTACTTCATCATCAAAAATGCAATTCGCTATGTACATTTCTGACGAGTCTTAACTCCGGTGATTACCTCCACCAAAAAGCCTTACAGAATTTCACCTAAAACTGTTTTGGAAAAACCTAAGTAAGTACTTACTTGAATGTTAAAAAAAATCGAAACACATGGAAAATAACCCCAAAAGCGAATCACGAGGAAAGTTGTATAATCATTGCCAAATCACGTAGAGAAAACATTTGCGTGTCACGATGCCATTGGAGTTCAAGAGCGGAACATGATCGGCCTCCGGATGGACGTTAAGTATATCACAGTATACATATGAGCTAACTAAGTACAAGCAGTGCGGAATCGGGGAACAAATCTTTCGAAATGACACACTCACACAGACGCGCGAACTACGAGATTATATGCGACCCTAGCATAAAGTTACATTAAGTAGGTAAGTAACTTCTTTTACATATTATTTAATTGTAAATTGTAATTTAAATCTTCAATATTGATAAAAGATGAAAGCACGTAGGACTTCGTTCTTATTTCAGAAATTAAGTTCAGATTCCATACTGCTTAGTAAGCTTAAAATAATAATATTATTTAAGTAAGTACTGTGGTCGGAGTTGAATCATACAATATTGGGGACATAGTATGCACTGAAAGTTGACTTATTACCTCTTTAATGAAAGGTTCATTGCGCAAGATGTTGCTGATGCTACTGCGACTTTATGTATACTGTCATAAAATCAATGATACAATACTTAAAATAGGCAGATTTAACACTAGCATGCCGAAATTGAGGCGTTCAAGTTGTCAGAGGACTGAGGAGAATAGTCCTCAGTAGGTCTCAAGATTGTATACCTACTATTTATTTGACAAGTGAAAAACTGCGTACGGAATATATTTTTCGTTCGTTTCGAGCGCATAACGTATCTTTAATGTAATTGATTGAAGTGGAAAAATTTCAACGTTTCTTGAATCTAGGGATTCATTGAATCATAAGTATAAAATGTTATATTCTTTGATGTACTACATGGTGATGCCAAGATCATGGTGATGAATCGTATGTCTTAAAAAGTAATAGTAATATTATTCTAAATATAAAACAATCGATCATCTACGTGGTCCTAAATTGGCACAATACATATTGAACGTCACTCGACGTTAGGAGATATGAATGAATCAATCAACGGAACAAATCCCACGAGGCGACAGGTCCAGCCATTTAACTCCAACTCCCCCTCCATTAAAAGCAATTGAAGTTTGTTGAGAACGATATGTGGGCAACTAGTCGTCTGGAGTAATGGCGCTGAATTAATTTGTTTCGACACGCTAAAGAATGTTGACCCTAATATGTACTGTCCTGTTGTAATTCAAATTTTGTGATTAGCGGACGTCTCACGGTTTCACCCGCGTAGTTCTCCATGGGCTTATGGGGATAAAATATAAGTAGCCTATGTTCCCATCGTTGATGATGTAGCTATACATTGCTGAAAGAATTTTCAAGATCGGTCTAGTAATGTCAGAGCCTATTCAATACAAACAAACAAATATTTCCTCTTTATTATATAATCTAGATGAAACATTGAGAAAGTGCTTGCATCCAAGAAAGCTACACATCCCGTCACGAGTAAAGAACTCGCAACGAAATGAATAGTGTGGATACTGCGCATGTTTTTATTCGCCTCGCGCCATACATATACACAGAGAAAGACTCATAAAACAACTACAGCGCATTCAAAGGTACTCGTTTTTAAAACGTGACGGACCTGTACCATAACCAGATTAACTGTAATCGTTTCAGAAAGGTCAAACTCTCCGGTGTATAACGAGATGCATGCATGTGTACCAAACGAACGAATGGAAGGATCGTTGCATGTGGTTTCCTTACAATAAGACGAAGGAAAATGTTGTCAGCCTGAGAAGGATAACACAAACATATGAGATATTCATGCAAATGTAATCATTATAGAAACCAAATCAGCAATATTGCGGAATACACACGTTTAATTCTTTGTATTTCATGATATTTTCAAAGGAGTTTGTTTTGGTAATATTATATGTGAGTTGTTTGGGATATGCTTTAAATTAACAGCCAATGACTTTACAAACATACGGTCTAAATTGATATGCCTGAAAGCACGTGATTTAATCTTCTAGAACTCGAAACACTGCATTAAAGTACAATCAACAACGCATGTTATTGCAACGATAATACCGTAATAAGAATGAAGGTGAGTGCCTTTACAACAAACAATACCAGAATGGATACTCTGTGAGTCACCGTCACACCGCTATCTAGGACTTGCAGGGCCATGGCGCAGCACATTTATTCCATTAAAATTATAATTACTTATGGCAAACCAACTAAGTAGTTTGGCCGGTTATTTAGGAAAAAAGTCCGGTAAGCCTACATTATTGAGAATTTTGACTCAATATTAAGTAATAGGTAGGTACGAGAAAAAAAATGTTTTTTTTTATTATTAAGTTCTTTCTTAAGTACCATGGACTCTTGTTAAATTCGAATGAATATATAAAAAGCATCGAATGCGATATCAGTACTTAGTACTTTAATATCAAACCATCGAAGTTCTCGAAGGCCACGCTCAGTGCTCGCTTCACTGACAGAAGAGTCATCCATAGCCGTAGGAAGGCAGTTGACAATAATCCGTTGAAAATCATAATTATTAATCAGTTTAGGCTTTGTTACTTATGAATATCGATAAAATTACATTATTGAGAAGAACTAGCATGTAACTCAGCCAGACATCTTGTACAGGAAGACCGTACATACATATGCTCACGACTTTGCCACATGCATCTTTACATACTTATTTCGCTTCGTCCACATTCATGCATAACTGCATACACTTCCTTCGGTTAGGGGAAGACCATAAACAAACACCTATCATAGACCTAAGATTGACTGACACCAACTAATTTAAATAGAGTCTCGTGAATGATTATGTCACGACTGGAAACATCGGACAAGTAAAAAGAAGACACAAATACATTTCTGAATCATTTATCTTTAGGTCTACGCCGCTCTGAACGGATTGTGTGAACCTATAAAATCATGTAGTTAAACCCGGTTACTATTGTTTCTATGTTCAAATTAAATATTATTATGGTTGAGTTAAAGCAAGTCAAATTGGCTCAAACTTGCGATCTGAATATAATAGGGCAATAACAACGCCTACTTACTTTTTCTAGAACCGTTAGTGGGCTTGGGGTTTGAGCAGTCGCCTGCTACGAGAGCGACGCAAGTTTGAATCCCAGCGGGGCCTGTACCCTGTTCTAAAAACTTATGTGCAGTATTTCACACCACGGCACGTGGTTTACGGTGAAGGAAAGCATTGTGAGGAAACCTATGTCAAAGACGTATGTATAGTGCCTGAGACGGCGATGGACTCGCCCTCTGTCACGTTAGCACGTAATCATATTTGGTGAAATGCGGGTGCTGTTGTTGGGTTGATACAACACTTCTGCCTACCCCTTCGGGTACTACGACTACACGGGTAAACTAATTAACTCGTATGACTTACGATGTAACTACAGTCTACACTATAGTTACAACACATACATCACACATAAGACGACTTCAATCAGTCAGTCAGTCAGTCATTCACATTATTGACTTTAAGCTCCGTATTATTGTATGTTGATGTTCAAATAAATATTATGTTCGGGCTAGTAAACAGATAAAACGTCAAAATGTCAATAGAATGTATGTATACAGCAAATAAAATTGGGTCGTTTTTTTTTAGTAATTGCTCCGCGTATTAAGAATCAGTATCTGAAATACTGATTGAGATAATTAAATCATTTACTGATATATTTCTCTTAATAAGAGTTAGCCTATCACATACACGCGATCAATTAATATTTGCGTCTAATTTTAGCAGTATGAAGTAACCTAGTATTTAGTGGTCCACTCTATGAAACGGATTTCCATAGTTTAATATCCACCATATTTAAGTATGCATTTTCAAGCAGTTTTCCTTTTGAGGGCACAAATGGCACAATGTCCTCTTTAAATACAGTCAGACAGATGTTAAGTCCTTTATCCTTGTAATATTTAAACTGTCAGGCGCATGGCTGGAACAAGTTTAGTACTGTAATCGGATCCGGTTCCTCTTTAGACATGGTAGACGTTTATCTGAACTTAGCGTCCGGTTTTCCCAGTCAATTTGATCGCAGAGAGCATTTGTGTGTAAATATATAAGGGAAGATATTTTGGAAGGAAAAGCGTAAGTTGAGTGCAGAGATCACTTTATCGCGAATAAAAACTATGGTTGTTAGTAATCATTCATTAAGGCTATTTACATGTCCGCGGAACGTAGACTGATAAACCAGTATAAAACAATTGCAACATTGCACTAATTATCTCTATAGAGCTGATAACACATAAATCATAAAACTGTTTAATGTTAACAAACAATGTTTTAGAATGATCATTCACAGCCATCGCTACCGGCATTATGTAATGGATAGCAGCTATCGCATGCCAGAAACTATTACTAATGATTGGTCAACTCTAAACAAAGCCCTATGATGAACTAAATTTATCAAAACATTAAGTGTTCATTTAAAAAAAAAAAAATTTCAACTTGTTAAAACTATACCAAGGGTTTTACCCTTATGAAAAGCCATAAGGGAATGAATTGTTAGGGCCTGCTGGCGGTGGTCGGGGTGGGAGCCTTGATCATTGAGCTCGGGAAGGTGGCAGCGCGATGTGGCTCGCGCTTTTGCCTTCCTAGCGAGGTCTCCAAGGGCAGCGATACAGCTGCCCCGGGGATGTGCCCTGGCAAAGTGTGGAGGGACACTGGTGCGATCTATTAGATTACCCGGAATCCCCCCTAAGTAAAAATCCCACATACCCAGATCTGCCTCTCCCAGGGCGGTCGGGGACCTTTTGAAGGTTTCCACTCGTCAATAAAAAAAGGAGGATGTAATCGAACTCCAAACCTTTTATCAAAATACCCTTCAAGGTGATTTCCAACCCATAGCATGGAAGGATGGTAACAAAAATCAGTTTGATTCGTGAAGCCTTAAAAATAAATATGACGTCAAAATCTACTTAGCGTCCAGCGACGTAAAAACCCGTCAAACTGTCCATAATGATTTTGTTGTTGGTAACAATTGCAATAGCGATGCCGCGAAAACATCGTTATTAGATCTGGTAAATGTTTTGGTACGAAACGAATGAGGATGTAAAACTGAAATCCTGGTGACACGGCCTTCAATTTATTGCCGGATTTAATGCGCTTGTTGGATTCTAATGCTGTCCATCGGAAGTCACAACTCAGTAATTCTATTAACATGGTTGATTGGTAGTTTCTACCAGGTTGCCTAGGCGCACACACCAACACATATAGGTAGTTGTTTACTACATTACCTCACAAGCGTCTTGTTCTCAAGTTAATTCCGGAATTAGCCTGACAAGACGCGAGAAGCTTATGCATGCTCGACGTAAAAGTAGTACAAGGGGGGTAAAGAAATCAATGGAGTTGAAACTATAGGCCTAAAGTAAAATTCTCTTGCTCTTGCGCTGATAAAAACGATACAAAATGTATGGAAATTACATAAATTAGTCACGTCACATATGTCATTCCTCTTTATTACTTTGACTACAGGCCCTGGACAGAAATCGTAGACTCGATGTAGAGGCGATAGAAGTGAGACAAGGTTCTCGGCTCGACGTAAGGGGACTCATCTGTGCAATAAGTATGTTTGTGTGCATAAGTGCCTATGAAGGCGAAGGACTCACCATCTATCACATTGGCACTTAATCATCTTCAGTGTAAAATGGGTGTTGTGACACCTCTTGTTACCCCTTCGAGGACCTTTCTGGGATGTCTTGAGCAATGAGCATATTACTTTATTTATGCTTATGTGCAACCATTCGCGACGAAAGTAGAATTGTGTTTTTGTACGAAAGTGTATGCTTAGTTCGGAAAACTAATAACACGACAGTTAATAGCTTACAAAAGTAGAAGTTTAAGGCCAATTACAAGTTACCGCGTATATATTTATGCAAAAAAACAACATTTAATTCGTCTTTCTGTGTTTTTTTATCTGTGTATTAACTTTTTGCATTCAATGGTATTGGTGTAACCGAGACTATTGTCTTAGAATGCCAGTGTAATCGTTTGTCCCAAAATAGGGTACCTACCCAGCTACCCTAGCCCACTACCCAGATAATCAGAGCTGAATTCTACCTATCATAAACACAACTAGGCGGTGAAAAATTATATGATTTTGCAGAGAATGATAGGTCATAGGTAACTCTTGCATAGAACACAATACCTACATTAGATCAGTACTGTATAATTGTACCAGCTAGATATGTTATCATGTATTGTTACAAAACAAAACGTCTGTATTATACAGTAGATAGAGCACGTGAGCATGATCCAACGACACTTGTTACTAATTTAGCCGTAGAATTAATCAAGCAATCGGTAGTCGCGTGCCAACAAAACGTGGACGACGTTTGTGAGCAATCGCTACTAGTCTCACAGTGAATTCACTTTGCATTTCCTAATAGAGGCACGGAACTTGACAGAAGTATTAAAAATAGTAAAAGTATTGTACTTTATTGAGACATTTTTGAAAAGGAAGTAAGAACAAAGAATAAATCTCTTTCTTGTTCGTCTCTTCCGGTAATTTTTCTCTCGAGTGCGTGACGTCAGGGACCCGTTATTGGGATGATCTGCTATCCGCATTAGAATTTATTATTTGTTTTGTGTTTACTGAGCATGGCACTATTTCAATTGTGTAGTTCAATATTACTAAACAAACCTACAGACCAACTAGACTCGTTACTTACAATCCAGTTTTTTTTTCAATGTAAACATTTCGCGGTCGGATTATTCAATCGCGTAGCAGTAATAATGATCTTATTTTTGATCATTATTACTGCTACGCGATCGTTTTTTAGAGAGTTTAAAAGATCTCCGATTTGTTTCGATCATCTGTCATCATCGGCATCTGTTTAAAGAATACATCATTCAGCTGATATCATGACGGACATGTTTAGATGGGAATTAGGTACCTAAATCAAAACTGTGGTAGCATGTATAATCCTGTATAATGATGTCGTTCTGACGATTTGTAAGTACTTTGTTGTCTAATCAGATAAAGATATTTTTGAATTTGAATGGTCCGCGGGCCGTTCAAAACTGAACAGCACAGTACCTGATGGATAAATGATCGCGGTGTAAATGCCGCCTTGTAATGTCGATGCCACTGTGCACGTTCTAAAATAAGATGGAAACACACCTCGCTCAGTTTCGAATGTCTGCCATTGATAGCAGAGTATTTTGATGAGTCACTACCCGTCTGCTGTCGCAAAAACTATCTAATCACAAACTGAAAAATAGCTGAAGGTTGGCTTCCTAGATTAGTCGAGAATCGCCGCATACCCGTAGAGATGTGTGCGTTTTTATGTCGAAGAACTTGAATTGAGTTTCGAGTAGTAGGTGAGGGCCCGTGAACTACGTTCAGTTTATTTATTAAGTATTTTATTATTAAAAATTTTAACGCTTGTTGTCAATCAACACAATCGCGTTTGACTATCGCTTTTCCTCGATCAGAGTCCGTTATAGCGCCGGTTCAAAGAACTAACGAAACTGCGAAGCAGCCGAGATAATATCGTAGAGGTAATAATTTTTCATAATCACGCCGTAGATTCACAGCGCGAATCGCTCGCTAATGTAGAGCTGGCTAGGTATGCATCTATTTGTGCATGCGCCTTACCTACAATGTATGGGAGCCGAACTTATGTGTAAGTTTGTATTTTGTTACAGTTTAATCGATGACCACTTAGTATAACATGTTTTATAGATTACCTATCAAGTTCTCGAATCGCAGAATGATTTGCAAGTATTTTGTTGATAAATTAAATAATTTTCATGAGTGAGGTTAGGGTTACTTAGTAATGGCAATCAAAGCCTGCTATAATTTTTTTTAACCAAAAAAATTTTGACGAAATTGCCAGGTGACTTTATTTATTTATCGTTTTGTTATAGCATATTACTTACTTAATTAAAAATACATATTTTTTTGATATGAAGAATATATTGCAGATTTTTCTCAAACACTATATTATGATCAATCAGTTTTCATTTAAGTAAAAAACAGGCACTCAAAAAAAATCTGAGTGTAATATTTATCTCTTCCAAAATTATGCTTCACATGAAATTAGTAAGTATATGCATTATGTGGTAAGTACTCATTATATAATAACATTTTATATGATGTGAAAAGCCATATACTTACTTACTTAAATACATGATGTGAAATAACAAACGAGAATTTTCCTGTTAAATAACTCATACAATTATTTATTTAGATTAGAGGATAATTTCATATAATATCAACAAATTGTATGATATAGGTACCTACTTCAACATCTATTCTATCCAAATCAGTATAAGTCAGGTTCAATATTAAAGCTAAAGTCATCTGTATTATTTCGAAATAGCCGGCCATAAAAAATAAGTAAGTAAGTAAGTAAGTACTTATAAGTACCTATTTTATGAAATCTAACTCATATTAAGAGACAGCTGTATATGTCGTGTATAAGTCTGTCACTGTCACACAGTGGAACTTTGATGACAGTGAGAGCTTATGGTAAGGCTACAGATCTATCAAGTGATATGATTACTCTGAGTTAAGTGACTACAATTAAGTAAACCATTCTATAATCTTTGATGTATTATCCAAAAAACTTCAGATTCTTCAGAAACTTCTAATAAGGTTGCAATGAAGTTTTAATCCAGTGATCAATAATATATTTTCCTATTAAGTAAGTAACATTAATTATTAAAATAAAAAATAACATTATTCCTTAGTTATCAATGTTCCATTTTCTAATAAACTCATCCACATGCTCTAGTGACAAACTTTTGATTAATAAAAAATTGGATAAATAATCAATTTGTTTGTATCAGTCTACCCAGTTTGTTGCAGAATCCCCTATGACTTGAAAGGTGCATCATGAAACACTTGTTCTGTCATAAGTTGTCAAAAAAGGGTGATGCGGTGAATCAGTTAAGAGTTTTGTAGTCTTCAATTGTTGAATGTAAACTTTGCATGAACAAAAAAATAAGATTTCAAAATTAAAATTGAAATTATTTGAAAGTCTATAAAAGAGTCCCATGTTCTAAATCAATTACTTAAGTAAATTTTATAATAATATATTCGTTCGTGTAGTTAATTCACCACAGTTTCACAGTAACACAATTGATTAATCTTAATTGTTTTATTATTTCCATCAGTTCAGCTCATATTGTAAACATATGGTCATATGAGGCCAAGCCACATCTAGCTAGTTTATGCAAGAAACATCTGCTGTAATTATGTTCATGTCAGTATAACAGCATTGAAAGTTGGACTTTATATCCAGTGTTTAAAAGGTTAGTATTCAAGTGCCATGTACATGATTTAGAAGACAGGACTAATAATTCAAGTAAATAGATACAGGTTGTATTTAGTACAGAAAGATAACTGTGTTGCCTTGAAGTTCAGTTGTTATAAACTCAGTTGAGGAAAGGCCTTAGGCTTAATCTCTTAGGATTTTTTTTTAGCTTTTTAAGTAAAAAAAAAAAAGTTTTTTTAACCAGATACACCAAGACCCCGATTATAATATGAGTATTGTTAGATTTGCTGATATGTAGGTGTTGTGTGTGACACTTAAGTATTATAATATCAGTGCAGATTTAGTTAATACTTGGAATTCGATTGATGATATCATTATAATTCACCCCATAGTTACCAATACTATGTGAAGGATATTTATAATAATAAAAACCAATACATTACCACATAAACAGCTCATTGAAAGAGCAGAAATTAGAACAATTTCTTGTAATTAGCAGTCGTTTCAGTTATAAATTGCATGAAGGACGCCAACAGGTGCCGAGAAAAGAATTCGTATAGAGTCGTGAGAACTTACTGTGTTCGTTAGATGAGCCTTCGCTTGCAAACGAATTACTCCTGACCACCGGCCCCCATTGAGCTCGCCGGGGCCCCTCTCTGGGCTCTGTCCTCTCTACATCTTCTCCTTTACACAGTTGAAGAACAAATACGCACCAATAAAATGCGATACCGATACGCATCGTGATCTCTCAATGACACTAACACATAAACCGCACACAATAATACAATACCACTGCTCGCACTTCGCACACAATACTCATTATAAATTAATAGACTACTTATATTGCTTACTGTTTAAAAGGCCTCATCACAAGTTCAATCAAAAAACACTAAACTACGAATTTTATATCACAGACAGAAAGGAAATCTAGCGAGGTCGAAAATTTTTGACGTCTGACTTTGCGTCTGACATGACATTGTAAGTGTGTGTTGTCAGCCAAAGATTATGCGAATTTTTTTTCTTTATTATCTATGTTGACAGCGGGACAGCAGTAATTTTAATGCAACGTCAGGTTGGCAGCATTGACAAATTACACGTATTGTCTCTGATTAGAGACGTGCAACAAATTTATTTGAAACTCGACTAATGTTTTTGACATTTCATTACAAATCATGAATGTGTGAGTAAGTGAAGGAATATTATTAAAAATGAACGCATCTGATTTATTTACCAAAATATGTCAAATGACCTTGCGAGTTTGTAAACAATACCTTGAGAATTTGCTTTAGATACAAATTATCCAATTTTCTGATTAATCTGTTGTTCCGTATCGTTCCTTTTTATTTGCACATTACAGTGTATCACACAAAGTGCGTGAAATCAAAATGAATATCGATTTTGAAGCGATGGCAGTTTTGGAAGAGGAGTCTCAAAACGTGAGTTGATTACTTTTCTTTGTTGTGGTTGTTTACTAGGACATGGTGGTCTATTTATGTATCATTTCTAATACTACAACTGCAACTTATTGAATTCGATAAAAACAATGTGATATTTCTACTTCCTTATATGACTCGTGGTTTTGTTATGGTGTAGCTACATAACTTGACATGATTTAGTTTATTTTTGATTGAATTGCACAACAACATGCGGAGATTTCGTCATGATTATTATACGACAGACACATATTGTGTTGCATTCTTATTATGATCAGTTGAATACTGTCAACTATGTAATTTTATCTGATAAATACCAATTTACAATGTAAGTACCAATCTTGGCACTATATAATTTTGTGACCATGTTTTTTGCAATCATGTCAGCTGTTACAGCATGTGACATGTGATATATTTTGAAACAAAGAAAGCATGTTAGATAATGCAAAAAAACATTAATGGGTCAAGCCTAAGTAGGTATTAGTACATTTTAATAAAATTTTATATATAAAATTACTATGAAATATTGGGTCAATTTGGAAATTTTGTCTATTAAAACTTTAACAAGGTCGTAGATTTGGCGAATGCATTTCAGTTGTTAAAATAAAGCCACAATTTGTACATAATATGCTATTATTTAACCTTGATCATTCATATTGATTGCTCGTGCATGATAGTATGGTGCTTATCAGTTGCTCTAAATACAGAAGCATTGTAGAAATCTGTTAAGTTACAAGGAAAACTCTATAATATATAAATATCAATATGTTTCTTTATAAATATCAATATATTTCTGCTCCCAAAGTTTTCAATAACATTGAATAAACTTTGTAAAGTTTGATATCTTCAATTTGTATGATTTTCACTTCAATAATATATATTTTTGTAAGATATAATAAACAACAAAGTAAAATTTTTATCATCTCTTATTTACGCAAATTAACAAAATGCAAATTTTATTGCTTTGTAGGAAGTGTTAAAAATGTGAAACTATCATTTAGTTTTTTGTTCATGAAGAATTTAAACTACACCAAATATCAATTCGATAAATATTTTCAGTGATATTGGTATTCCACTTTGTGATTAAAAAATTTTATCATGCAAATTGACCAAAAAAATCTAAAGAAAAGTTTTTGAAATCTTAGTCTTTTGGTGACATGTACTGCCAT
Organism: Watsonalla cultraria; assembly: GCA_964035505.1. Taxonomy (NCBI): domain Eukaryota; kingdom Metazoa; phylum Arthropoda; class Insecta; order Lepidoptera; family Drepanidae; genus Watsonalla; species Watsonalla cultraria. Next base: position 3,404,121 of record OZ037732.1, on the reverse strand, counting down.
CTATTGTAGAATTACGTAAAGCCAACAACAAAAACAATGCTCTCTCGGCTCGCGCTCAAATAAACATTTTAGTGCATTTGTTCACTACTACTTGTAATAGTTGAATGCTTGACTCACAGATGGCGCCACAATGACATTAGATAGAAAATTATACCTAGTTTGTTCTTATCAGTGATGACCGACTACAATAACAAGAGGTATCTAACCTAACAGTTGAATACATAATTACCTACTTAAATTCAATTTTGTTATGCCTTGTACCTAAATATCTTACATTATACTTAATAGGTAGGTAGGTAAGGTAAATTTGTATTGATCAAAATAATCATGTTTGTTTGTTTCCCAACCAACGTGAAATTAATAAATGGTGTTATTTGTTTATGTAACCTTTGGTAGATACGGAAGATAAGATTCATAATTAGTTTAATAATTATTTTGCATCACTACTTTTTGTAAAGATATCCGCGGATCAGTTATGTTGTTCTGTTAAAGAAGTAGGTAGATAGATACCTAATTAATAACTGATTAGGTATATAATATGTAAATAGTATTAATTTCTAAATAAACTTATATGTTTTACATTTCTAATGATTGCTGTAGAGTACCTCTCTCAATACCTACAGCGCAAATCAAAATCATGTTGATGTGACTATTTCTGCATGTAACTCTCAGAATACCAGCATTACATCAAGTATTCTGAGTGGTCGGACCCACTCGACCCCTGAATTCGCTACCTAGGGGCTACCTAGGGGCCTACCCATTCAACGAAAAAGTGTGTCTTGTCATGTCTTGCTGTGCCCTAACAGGGCTTATGTTAGCTTACTAAGGTTATCATTATAATTACGATTATTTTGTATATTAATGTAACTAACATAAACGCAATAAATAAATAAAAAAAATAAAATAAAATAAAGTTCAGGCGAAAGTTCGCGTTTCCTCCCATGATTCCCATTCGTTCCAAAATCACGCCCGAATGTGACCCGCAAAAAAATTCTTTGAAGGTTTGTTATATTATTGTAAACCTACTTTAATAAAATCATTTATCTAACGAGAATTTTATACTGAAACTTCATTCAGTCATCAGGGGACCAGTGGATTCTGACCCATTCGGAATCAGAAGTCAGAATTTCTGACTATTTTATCCTTTATAGTTATCTAATGTTCAGATCATAGAGTCAACATTAAATTAGGCAACGACTCCGAGTTGTTCAATAAGGTAATGCTGTTAGGTTACCCTTGCGCGTGAGAGATAAGATAATTAAGTACCTAGACCTACCAGGTAAGTAGGTACCCACGTTTTTGTGTTCTTAACCCAATTGGGTACATAGTAAAGGATTGTGCATGTTTAAATGTCGACGATATTCGATTGCGCGACTATTTCGTGTGGCCCGAAATGAGGTGATCCTCCATCTTTGCAATTCAAACACAAGCCACCTCCGAAAAAGTATAATCACATTTTGAGCCACACTAAGGTCATTCGACGTCGACGTTTGAACGCACCAAAACCTATTCTTGGGGTACAGATGAGAGAATGTCATAGGTTATACGTATTAACAGCCGTGGTGGCGCTTCTCTTTGTCGACATACCCCAAGACTCTTGGGAGAAGACGATCCAGCCCGAGTTTTACACGAGATGTATAAAACTGACCTAGGACAGTATTTGCGCAGTCACAGGTCATCCAAAGGTATGCACGTAGTGCAAAATTATTGCGCATTAAGAATCTACCAAACTCTTGTAAAGATGTTGCGGTAAAGCACTAAAAACGGACCTTCCATAAAAGATCTTTCTTTCGGTTTTCAAGTAATATGTATGTACCGCTACTCGTAGGCACTGCTAGCTTAAAATACATATTAATTTTGTCTAACGTTACGCTGAAACACAAAATTGACCTTTCAATAACTTATCCTTTAAACTTGATAAACCAAAAGAATACGAACATAACAGTCTCTTACATGGCTGATTTAAAACCAATTTTAGTCTGAAATTATATAGTATACATATTTAATTTGTCTACTGCATGGGTAGTTTTTGCTGTGGAAGATTCAGTTGACATTGCAAATAGGACACTTATTAGGTCATTATAATAACAAGGCGTTTTTAGATAATACCTGCTAATATTATATAGGTATTTTGCATATTATTTCTGCAACTCGATGTCTTTATGCGTCTTATATTGCACTCTTGTTACTGAGTGCAGCGAAACGATAAGGTCACTTTGGAAACGGTGGGAGAAGGGCCACAATACTGTCGGCGCGCAACTAGCGACACGTCTTTCTGGCCGGCTTATTAATACTTGTTTTATTACTGTCCCTTCAATATATTCTTACAAGTTCTTCTCAATAACAATGTTTGTGTATTGAGCACGATCAAATGATCTCTACTAAATCCGACTACACAAAGAAAGGCGATTTAAAAAGTAAAGAAAGGAAAGAGTGATCGCGGTCGTTCCCACTGCGCAACTAGATTCGGCGCAGTCAGTGTGCGTTGAGGCAGTCGCTAGGGCGGTCACGGCTCGTCTACACCAACTTTGATCGTAAGTCATTCTCTCATTTCTTATTGAATTCTTGTGAGAAAAAACGCATAGAATCTTCACATTTGTAGACCGGTGTTGTTATTTGACAGCCTGCAGTGTTATCTATGTACTAAGGTGATTTATTTTAGGTTATGAAATGACAGTTACTACGCCGCACAAAATGAGCATCGCTCGACGCGAACGAACGACGCAGTTTGGTTTGTATCGGCCTGCCTTTTGTTGCTAACCGAGTAACGATCTGCGCTGTTTGTTATGGTTATAAAGAATATACCACTGCAACATTGTTGTAGATAAATATTATTGTGTATTTATTATCAGTACAGACGAGTGATTGTGTTCAAGAGACGTATATTGTGCAATGTGATAGGTCATGGCAGGCCATGCACTCAAAACTGCAAGGTAAATGTATTTTCATACTCGCCTACGAGTACCCTTTCATTGTTTATTGGTTCTCGAATAATATTAACTGCGTAGTCCTTACACCTTAGCTTTTGCGTTTATACTAATTAGCTAATCTTATTCTGATTATTGAAATATATTGCGCTTCATAATATTATTTTAACATCTATCATTTTTAATAGATATCAGTATTGAAATGGGATTCGGGCAAATTTTGCGCATTAACTGCCGGCTGTCGCTCATTTAATGTAACTCCAAAAACCGAATCACCTCTTTCTTCATTACAACAGTTTTCACTGACCTTGTATTTTACAAGCGTCGTATACAATTAGTATCCTAATCTTTGAGATTATAATAACACAAAATAGTGTAATGTCTCAAAATGGGGTGACATAGACAATTGAAAATAGTGAGTCAGAGTAATGGCGCCGGTAGATTAACTAGGTAACTGAATTTCAATAAAAAGATCTGGCCAACACTGACAAGCTATCTTGGGATTATTATTGTGGGTGTAAAGGTAGGGGGAGATCATAGACACAGTGGGATTGTGTAAGAAAACATGGCTAGAAAGTTAGTTAAAACATAATGCATCAATCATAGATAACCAAGTTAAAGACAGGAGTAAAATGTAGGATTGGATACATTTTGTGATCAGTGTTTAAAATTTAAATTGGAATCAAACTTCTCTGAAATATCTCAATTGAACGATGTGCTTTGTTTTGAAAAATTTTTTTTTATTTTCTAATGTATTTTTCCTCTAAAAGGTACTGTACCGTACCTCTAATTTGCAGGTATCCTAAATGATATATGATCTGCTTTCACTCGTGCCATTTTTAACATGTACTGTACCTACTTATACATTTGAGTATAGAAACAATATCAACTATATTTGAAATCGCTTTCAATTTCTTATAATTCTTTAAGCAAATAATCATAAATTTGGGCTGCAAGTTTGCAGGCGACCAAGCGTGAGTTGCTCGTCAGTTACTACGTAGTTTTTTAATACCTATTTTAAAACGCATATTTTAGAATGACGTCATGTCATTCTTTTTTTAACATGTCATTTGTATGTTACAGTTAAGTCTGTACACGTTAACACACACATGTGTTATCCTCACTGATAATATTTTAAAGGTGACCCCATTTTTGCTGAACAACAAGGATTGTTTGAATTTGGATTTTGTTAAAAAATAGAGAATATTGTGAAACTAGTTGACTCAGTTAATTACGTTCGTATCACCGTTTCCTGTGCTTATTACTTTGGTCTTTACATTTAAACCTTCCCAGAACTTCCACAAATATATCAAGTTCAAAATTACCTAAATCGGTCCAGTAATTCTCAAGTTTTTGCGAAACAAACGAACACAATTCATCATTTTATATGTATTGGAGATTAATACATATATAGTAATATTCCAATTGGGTACCTAATTTCTATCAGACTAGCGATTTGCCCTTGCTTCACTTCGGGTAAAAAAAATAAGATTACAAAAGGTTGGCTATTCTCTTAATCGAATATGTTTTTTTTTAGATATAAACCTATCGCATGTCATTTGGTAAACATTTAAAAACCGTATCATGTTTAAAAGATCCTGGGGCCTTACCATTAGCTCTTATTGCCATGATAGTTTCACTCATTTATGAGACAGATGTACGCGACGTGTATACATCTGTCACCGTCGCACAACTGAATTAACATTGCAATAGGAGCTCATGGTTGGGCCCCTGGTTTAGAAAAACGATGCGTTCAAACTGACACAATAATTAACTAAAGAAGTTAATTAACAAAAGAGAGACGCACAAAACTACCAACAGTGTTATGATTTGAATATTCTTCAAGATCCCTATTTAAATTACACTACTATAATTTAACTAATATTTAAAAATAAATATATGTCCACTACTAACCAATTTAGAAAACTTGAAAAATTACGACTTTTTATACATTACCGCGACATTTACTGTATAATCCAAGCTAAGGTCATTGCGTTTTTTTTTATCATCTATTTTTAGACAATATGCCAAATTACATGTTTTTAGTTAGTGTTGCGACATAGCATGCTTATTTAGTGCATTATTTCTTAACCGACGTAAAAAAAGGATTAGTTCCTCTGGTCGACCCGTACTTTTGTTTTTTTAAGCCTAAGCCTATTTTCTGGTGCCAAATGTAAAGTGTTCCTCTTTTATTTTATTCATTTGTATACAGAACAAGCGACGTAATATCGAAACAGTTCCAAGCCAGTGTCACGACGCAGAGCTGAATGTCATTTCTTGCACCTTGCGTTCAGTGCATTTGAAACTTTTTATCAAAGTCTTATGGTTGAAATTTTAAAGATTGTAGATTGTCAAGATCGTCTACACACTTAGTACCTACAGGCTGTGTATTTCCAATGAGGTTTTTATGTCAACGAACCGAGACATCTACTTGTAAGTCGCTCGTGCATTGGTTGCAAATGAAAACACCTAAGTACTTGGTGAAGAAAATTCAATATTTAAAATTATCTTTAGGTAATTAGGTAGTAGGGGTGCACGTACCTAGTAATATTTTTTAGTTCTATGCTACTCAACTGATTTAGATGAAATGTATAACATGAGTTGGATACTTGATATTCAAGGTATCAGCTAGTTTTAAATATAACAACTAGATATCCATCATTTTTGAGAACATCGTGAGGAAATATGTTTACATAAAAGCTTTGTTTGCTTAGCTGAAGTTTGTCAAGCATCACCTCTCCTTGGCGTACTCCATAAAGATAGTTTTTTTTATTATATACTTACAAGGAATAGTACTTATAACTAAGTACAAGAAAGAAAACTTGGCCCAAATCAGTCGTCTTCTTATCGTGTCGATGACAGACATTTTAAATTTGTTGTAGCCCAGTAGGTGTAAAAAGGCCTCTTTGGGAGAATCATAATGAAATGAAAATGATTTATTCAGTTTAGGCCCTGGTAAGGCACTTATGAATGGTGCAATTCATATTATGATTGACGAATGCAACTGCATTATTGGTAGTAGCCATTAGAACCAGTGGAGCACGCAGGGTTCGATATAAGGGCCAAACGTCTTTTTCGTTGGTCGGTGTCTCTCGGGATCGTGCCAAGAAGGATATTTTTATAATAAATATTGTTATAATTGTTATCAGGAGTCCCTAGGCGGCGGCGTTTACGGTTCTTTGGGGTCGGGTCCCGAGGGCGGGGAGCGACGCGAGAGCGGCAAGCGCGGCCGCCGGCCCGGCAGGAAGGCACAACTCGACAAACAGGATATGAAGGCTAAACTAGGTAAAAACAAACTAAGGTACTTAAAGAAAGGTCAAAAATCTTTCAATCATTGGGAATTGAGCGCTTTAAAAAACAATTGTTTGTGTCCATTTGGGAAGTTCTTGCAACCGAGCGGGTTTACCCAGGGAGCATCTGCGAATGATGTCCTAGTTGGAAAGTTCCAATTTAGGTTTTAATCAAGTTTAGTTTAGTTTAGCGCGACTTAGGTTGTAATCAGGAATAGAGCCATCTATATAGCGAATGGAGAAACGTAGCTCTCCAGGTCGTTCATAAGTACCTCTCCAGGGCTTTAACTCAATAAATGATTTTCATATATATCCAAGTAGGTATTCAATTGCGTGTATGTATTCCAGAGCGTAGCAGGCAATCGGCGCGTGAGTGCCGTGCGCGCAAGAAGCTCCGATACCAGTATTTGGAGGAGCTGGTCGCGGACAGAGAGCGCGCAGTTATGACCCTCCGCAAGGAACTCGATAAGGTTAGCCTATTGACTATACAGACGCGTTATTCACTAAGGTTTCTCAGCGTCGAAATATACAACGAGCGTTGGTTTCAATCATAGGAAATTGATATATAACACGCTAGCGGATGTCACGCGGTTTCACACGCGTAGTTCCCGTTCCCGTGTGAGTACGGGGATACAATTTAGCCTATGTTACTCGCTGATGATGTAGCTATCCATTGGTGAAAGAATTTTCAAAATGGGTCAAGTAGTTTCGGAGCCTTTTCAATGCAAACAAACAAACAAAAAAACAATCAAATTTACCTCTTTATAATATAAGTGTAGATAGAGGATAAGGTTAAATTTCGTATCATTAAAACCGACACTCGATGAGTGCGACGCTGAGAAACCTTAGTGAATAACGCGGCATTTATCGACATTTGTGCATTGGAGCTGTCCATGGGCTTACATTTCGGATGTGATTTATTTTGTATTTTTAAAGAGTAATTACTGATTTTCTTGTCAGGTTCTTCTCAGTAAAAGAAACCTTCCGAACCTGACGGTAGCATGTATAATCCTGTATAATTATATCATTCTGAAGATTTGAAAGTACTTTGTTAAAAGTCTAATCGAATAAAGATATTTTTGAGTTCGAGTTAAAAAAATGGATATTGATTTTTTTATCATTTATATATCAACCAAATTTAATGGCAGGTCGAAGAATGAAACTTAGGATGTTTTTATAGATTTTTTTATTCAATGATGATATTGATAGTAGATTAAATTTTACAGTATTACAAATGGAATCTCGAATTGGACCAAGGGCATGTCCCTGAGGGCTTAGATGCAATGCTGCAGGAGATGGGAGTTGTCAAACAAGAGGATGCTAAACCATTTTAATTTAAAAAAATATTCTTGATGCTGTTTTGTTTTGACCACTGGCGCTCGGATCTTCAAACAACGTGAAATTTTCAAATTTGTTATATATCTTTAAAAGATTTGTATATATGCTTCAATAATATCTAGGCACTTACCATATGTAGGTAGAATAGGTATTTTTTGGGTTTTTTTTAACTATTTATTTGAAGTGAGGTGGAAATATGAGAGAAACTATGTGGAGCAAGCTGGTTAACGAGAAAAAAGTAAAAAAAATAATTAACTGCTCATATTTATTTATGTTGTTTTTTTTTGTTTGTTTAGAATTTTTACGGAAACATTGAATTATTAATATTTTGTTCTTAACAATTTATAATTGTGCAAATTTTTTTTTATAATTATATGATAAAAATAATTTAAAGCTTACCAATACCAAAATATTAACAATTAGCGTTTTTAATTTGATTGAGTTTTTAAAACACAGCAGTAGGTTAGTAAGTTTATTCGCCTAAGATTTAGTGTTGTGCATAAGATGCTTTTATGAATTAATAATTTTTAAAAATATTGTAAAATTATACTTTTGATAAATATTTAAGAAAAAATATGAAACTATATATTTTATGTTATAAATATTAATATTATAAGTGACTTGCCGCGTATAAATATAATACAAAACGAAAGAGTATATAGTACAGTCTATAAATATAATATAGACGCACATTCAGAACAACCAAAAGACCCTAAAATAACGCTGCCCTGATAAATCGTGAATACACAATACCTTTTCACGTGTTTTGTACTATTTAGGGTATTTTGACTGTTCTGAATGAATAGAGCTAAGTTGACCATCAGACATGTTATTTTATATTTTATGCGAACGAGTCATATTATACCAAATAATTGGAATAAAAAATATAAATATTTACATATTTATTTTTTGTATATGACTTACACATAGAATAATAATAATATAACGTTTGTGACATGCTGGATAATACATGTAAATTCGTTTAATATATAATATAATTTTTATTATCGAGGTGAGGAATATTTTTCTATGTTTATTAATTGAAATACTTTTCACTGTATTCAAACACCATTAGTTTTATTGTTAGTTAAGTCAAAATAGCTTTAGTTTAATGGTTTCACCAGATAGCATTATTTTATATAGCAACACATTTTTTTTTATTCTATATATGTAAGTACTCTTAGTCATAGCTTGTTCACGTATGGACGTAGCCTCTTACAGACAAAATCAAATAATTTCTTAATATGGTGTCATTCATTAAAAAAACTAAAAATATAATGCTCTTGTAGCAACGTTCCTCCGATCGCTACACAGATGGCGCTACTCGCTAACAACCAAAAGTTTGAGTACAAATACACGAGATCCTACATCGCGCAATAAGGTCGAGCGCATTGCAGTATAATATACAAGTTTCCAACTAGAACAGTGGGAACCGCGGTTCCCCAGGCATGACACCCGCCTGGTTGTAAGAACTTCCCTTTACTGGGGATGAGCATGATCACCCACTCCCCCCCCCCCCACACACAAATTTACAAAATCTTAGACATACAAAGAGAATATGGTTGAAGATGCTTTCATTATATTGTTTGAAACCTAAAATGATTTAGATCTATTCAGGCAGAATCATAACGTCCATACGAGAATAAATCATTAATATTACTCCATCTAAGATAATTTATACTCGTCAACTGTGCGATAAAATTGTAGTATTAGATGTAGTGTGTCTGAGCAACGTATGTTTGTTTATTGCCACTTATAGGCATTCTTTAATTTTATTGTTTAGTTATTAACAATGATTTGCGAAAAACTCCTGCGTTCAATTATTAGTTTAATTAATTTTTAGTTTATTATTATGATTTCGTGTGACTACATAGTCTTATACTTTAGCTTTTTATTCCTTTTAGTAATTAACAAGTATTTTTTTAATATAATTGGTGTGTACAATTTTAACTAAGTAGCTGTGCCCGGCAAATGCTTTGACATAATATACATTTTTGGGGTGAACCATATTTATCACTAAGCCTTATTCTCAGCTACACAAATAATACCGTCATACCTTTTCATAGGAGTTTTGTGAACACTGTGACACGAGAATATTATATATTGGATACTAAACAGTGTGATACTTAATTAATTTCATTTAATAAAAATAGTAGCCAAAATCATTTGTATTCACTTCCGTATCGGTCCTCGGTCGGTAAACAGATTGATTGAAGTATTAATATACCTTACTTTTGTGGAATATGACGACGAAATTTTATTAAATTGCAATAATAAATGCCAATTATGTATAAGTTATGCGGCCAATTATATTATAATTATATTTGTTGCTATCAACTAGGATAACAGTAGTTATAATCATTATAATATACTAGTTCGTAGCACAAGTTCGGATTGAAGTCTGTTACTTGTTATGATCGTGTAAAATGCAATACATTTGATATAATTATGTAATATGTCGTTTTCCGCCTTAGTTAATGATTTCTCAGGCTTTTGTAACAAAGGATTATTGGTCCATGGCTATTAAAAACAGGTTCTCAAAATTTAGAAGTCAAATAAAAAAGGGGGGAATTTTCGCGATTTTTTTTATTACTCTAGACGTGTTTGTGATCAAACTTAAGTGTAGTTTGTGAGTAACTTACCGTGTTCATTAGTTACATGTATGTATGTAATAATGACTTTTAATTTGGTCAGTATTTCGACGTTCATAAGTGCCTTACCAGGGGCCCAACCATGAGCTCTTTAAGGCCCCAGGGCCTAAACTGAATAAATATTTTTCATTTGAAAGTAGTTGCAATTTCGATCTTATTTTCGAACAGCTTAATTTTAAGCTTTTTAATTCTCTTTTTTAAAATAATTTTTATTCTTTCTTGAAATAAAATCATTCTTGGAAATTTAAAAATAATTAATTCACTCTAGATAAAGTTTATAACATTATTTTTTGTGACCGTGGATCAATAATCCTGTGTAGGTAGTTAGGTACTAAGTGCGCCTATATCTAGGAAATATGCCATTGCTTATTTAGTTGCTTAGAAATCTCTTACGTAGTATAAAACTTTTATATGCTTCGCTGTTTAATTCCTTTTAAACACTACTGACAAGTTGTGATAAAACGGAAGATATATTTATTATTTTTAATTAATGAAATTAGACATGTATCTATGCTGCAACCTTTATTCAAAACATATCCCCTCATATTACAAAACACAGACTAAGACAGTCTTGGTTTAAAAGTACCTCCATCCCTTTCTGTGATACGTATTTCAAAAGGGATGGATGTATTTTTTAGTCCGAGTTTAGTCTAGTCTTCGTTTCAACCATGTTTTGTAATATGTAATAAAATTAAGGGGGATTATGTTATTATTATTATTATATTTTTTTGATTAAATTATAGGAATGTTAGGTTTTAAATTTACCAAGAGAGGAAGGGCACAACGGGGTCTCCCGTTCGAAATCGGAGCCGCCCGACTGGGGCAGTACCTCCACCTTACAGAAGATCGCAGCCAAGTGACATTGCTTTATTGTGGTGTTATGTTCCTGCGGTGAGTAAGGTTTCCAGAGCTCCGAGAAGATGCTGTGCTGGCAGTAGAGGACGATTGTTCAAGCTGCTAGCACAGTGATTGGCAGTGATTCCTCTGGTGTCACGAGCGACGCACGGTGACTGTTTACCATCAGCTGGGCCGTATGCCAACAAAACCATCTAATAGGGAACGTGCTTTTTTTTTCGTTTCAACGACCACAAAAAATTAAAGCAGGATTTTAAAATATGAAGAAAAAACCATCACAAAACAAATTTTAAGTCAATCAATTTGAACATATTTTTTTTTTACTTTTTGCAATAAAATTTTTCATTTATTATAATTATATTCAATATGCATGTTCCCTATTTAAAAAAACCTGCACAGAATTAACATCGTATGTGTGTGCAAGTTAACATCTTTTAGCGCAATTACGTCAGTGGACGTAATATGCACATTAAAAAAATACTACATACAACCAAATGGGAAACCACCTCAATTAGATGTAAGTTAGATTTTAGACTCTAGTTTGTAAGTAATTAAGGCTTAAATTTAAGTCTATGGTGACAAGACCGGGAATAATTAAGGAAATTTAGAATTTAAAAACATTGGTATAATGTTGATGAGTTATTACTAGATTAGACAGTGCAAAGATTTTTATTTAACACATACTTTTCTATGTGGTTACTGTAGTTTGTTTAAATCTATGGCAATATTTCTTAGGTATTTTATATCTTTATTTAGATTTTGCTTCAAAATAATGGTTACATATTTTATCTATATTATGTAATATTTGCCGATACTAATAAAGTTAATATTTCTTTTAATTTTATTCTGTTTGTTAGAGCAAAAAATTCAAGAAATTGTATTAATCAAATAATACATACAAATCTATAATTTATTTAAGTTATATAGTTATAACTTGTATACCTTGTCCAATTAATAAGTTGCTCTATGATAGATCTTATATGAAGTGCCCAATGCTGTATCGAATCGATTAAATACAGATTATTATCGATTCAACTCTAGTACAAATTAATATTCGATTTTGTTTCGAATATTGTTTAGGTTCTCGGTTCACTTGTATTTAACCGTCTTTAAAACTTATGGAAACTTATTCGTTGGATAAATAATTTAGTTTTTCTTTAAAAAAAAATACTAATTCATTAATTATATTATTTCTTAGTATATATTTTTATAACTAGAAGTATTTCTTTCTAATATCGTTTATAACTTTAATCATAATAATGTAGATATAAGAGTATGGGAATTAAAAAGTATATCATGGTCATATTGTTCAAGAGAAGTCCTTTTGTCAGAACTGATATGAGTGACTGCTGAAGCTAGAAAGAGAGATATGACTGGCGAAGGCTGTTCGAGAGGGATGGTAGTATTGAATGTTGAGTGCGAATGAGGCACATAATTTTAGGATTATGAAGTAATTAATGTATTGTAGTTTAAGTTTTTGATAGTAACTTAGTTTTAAAGCTTTGCAACCATACTTGTAGCGGTTTGGCAGACGAGTACTCTTATGATAGATATTCACAACAGAATTGTATAAAAATGTAATATGTCCTACAACTATTATACCATTTCAAGTCCACTGTTAAATATTTTTATATTCATACAAATAATTTCTTACATTATTGACCGCGTTTCATATCACATTGGTAAAAATAATTATAAAAAAATTACAACAATATTTTATAGGCGGCCTATTTATCGCTGTACCTCTTATATAATTATCCTCCATGGGCCCCGATGAACAACACGTTTTAATTAGAATTTCATAATTAATTTTCAAGAAGTAAACGTGAAGGGATGAAGTCAAGAGAGATCAATAAAAATAACGTACCCATAGGTTTTTTTAAAGAATTAAAAAATATGTGAAGTGGATTGATCGCAACAGTTTCATAATGAATAATAAATACAGTTTTGCATGTATTCAATTATTAAGTTTAAAATTAAGATATTTAGTACTAAGATTATGTATGATTCCATATTTATAAATATATAATCAGGTATTTGTGTGTATGTTTTCTTCAATAGCGTGTAGATTTTGATGTAAGTTTTGGTATTTAATAAACTAAAATAAGGGTTTGTTGTCAAATTCGGTCCAAAGGATCGTCTGATAGAATTGATATGATCAAGGAATGGCGTTTGAAGTGTAACGGATACAATAAGGAAATAAGTTAAACTTATATCTTTGAACTTTTATGAAATAAATGTAAAATGCCAAATAAAATTGTTTTATTAACGCTTCCGTGCTAACCAAACTCTTGAACAGAAATTATTTTATAATGACGTAAATGGGCCTTATAAGCTCTTATTGCCATCATAGTTCCCCTGTGTGACAGTGACAGACTTATACACGTCATATACATCTGTACGGTGAAAGAAAATTTCGTGAGGAAACTTGCATATGTCTGAGAAGTAATTCTATTCTGTGACCAACGTCAATTACTTCTCCGACAATGCCAACACACTCAATCATATTCGGTGAAATGTGGGTGTTATTGTTTAAACATCTCTGCTCACCCCTTCTGGGATGAGAATGGGATTCTGGGATGGCGGGAGCATATTTTGACATATTACATCAGTTTTATAATCAGAGTTATACTATCGGAGCAATATAATATGAGATCATGGTATGCCATATTAAAGATGGAGTCACGAGTTTTGAGCGCTCAGCAAAAATAGTGGGAATACTTGCTAATGTGACTGTCGCGCTTGTTCCAAAAAACTAAAAATAATAAAACCGCGCATTAAAGGCCAGCGCTCAATATTCGTGACGGCACCTGTACCATCTAATGTACCAGTATGATTTGAGAGAAAAATATCGTCAACCATTAGGTACAGTAAGCAATCTTCGATACCTAATGTTCACTCAAAGCCCGTATTCGTCTCGCGAATACGATATCACAACGCTTTTCGGTCCAAATGGACTACATTAGGAAAATCTCATGATTTATTGGACCGCTTAGTATCTTATAGATTCATGTAGGTAAGCATTATTCATATGCTTCCGTTAACTATGTTCTGAAATGTGTGTTTATAATCTATACATACATCTGTACATATCTATATCTATATATCTATACAGATAAATAAAATTTAAGTGTCTGTTTGTAATTCCAAAATAACAGCTTTTCACTAAATGCATATGAAAGTATACACGCTACTGGCACAAAAAAAAACAAGTTTTGTAATTTTTCTGTCTGTCTGTTTGTTTGCTCTGGGTAATCTCTGAAACGGATGGACAGATTTTAACGGGACTTTCACTAGCAGGTACTTTTATTTATTAAAAATATTAGGGTTCCGCGACACTAAAGATGAAACTAAATATACGCGGGTGAAACCGCAGGGCTAGTCATGAAATATAATTTAACCACTACAAATGGATATTTTTTTGAAATTAGTAATTGGTAATAATTAGTAATTAGGATTTCCTTGCTGGGTTCTTGTTAGCAAAAGCAATCTTCTGAATCCGGTGGTATCTACATTCATACAGTGGTACAGTAACATTTACAATCCTATATAGGTAATGTTTTTTTCTGTAACCTTCTGACGACTGCTTTGTAAGAAGTCTAATCAAATAATGCTGATACAATTTTCACTATTGTGAATAATTTAAAATGTTTTTATAGTAATTATCATTGTTTACTGTGTAATTAAATGTACATGATGCCAGCTGAGTTTCTTGCCGGTTCTTCTCAGAAGGCTACTTACCGAACCGGTGGTAAATTCCTCGACATTCATAAGTGCCTTACCAGGGCCTAAACTGAATAAATCATTTTCATTTTCATAAAGTCATTTTGAATTTGAAAATTTGAGTTATTTTAAGGACAACTGTTTTCCACACGTGTGGTGTGGTTACTTTTTGGAGGCGGGTTTTAGTTGAATTCTTAAGATGGCTGCCCCTAATTATTACCTAATTATATCCAAGTACCCTCAATACCTCAGTAGCCGTGATCATGATCGTTGAAATGATGTCAAAATATCGGACACTTGTTAAAATGTAGATAAATAGTGGTCGCGTACTTTGTGTTTAAAGTGCGTGTTGTTTTATAAACCCGTAAGGAAGTTGTAAACTTACTTAACTTTAAAGTCTAGACTTTATTGCACAAAGTGAAATTAAGATGTTCCAGACAAGATGAGGTTCTGTTTCTTAGTTAAGTGAAACGTGCATCCCGATAAACTTGGTAAGTTAATTTTTCATTAATTACTTAGGAACTTAGTTATCGTAGTTCTTAAAAGTATTTCTTTACAGCTGATGCCTGACGTTGTAGTGATCGAAAAGAGACTCTGACGGCAACAGTAGATATAAGGTGGTGACATTTTTATTTAGAGTAGTCTCTAAAAAATTAATATTATGTATAAATTTATCGAAGTCGCCATTTCATTACATATGTTTGAATACATCGCTCTTGTAAACTCCGTAACGGATATTGATTGATACGGTTTTCACTAACATGTTGGAGTTGAACTCTCTTGGGCTTATAGCTAAACAATATATTTTATAGATAGTAGAGAAAAGTCAAGGTTTTGTAACAACTAAGTTGAAAAAAGTAGTTTTAAATAATCGTAACCAGAGAGCCTAGTGCTAGAGTTTTTGTCTGTGCCTGTTAGAGTTTTCTTAAAATTGCCGTCACAAGTCACCGCGTCGACGTAAACGCAGATTTGTATGGGCTCACAATAGTGTCATGTTTAGGCCGACAGAGGCGCTGTGACTTGTGACGGCGGCAGTGAAAAACTCACACTAGGCCCCCAGAAGTGAACATATGGCAGGCTGCTAGAACCTACCTACGATATAATTAAGTATGTATATTTTGGCCATTACTTATTCCATAGTAGGTAAGGTAATTATGCTCAATACATTTAAAAAATGTTTAGTCAAGAGAGGATTTAAAACACTGCTACCGACTGGAGAAAAAACCTGATTAGAGAACAGCGGCATATACCTATGTACAGTCCTGATAAATTACTGAGTCCACGTCCAACTCTGAAACAACACTAATAAATATCAAATTCAATATTTTCACAGACGCTACTTCCCAAACCTCCCAAGGTATCTTTTTGACACTAGGTACCCAATATTTCATCCGCTCACATAGCGAACTCATAATATAAATTGTCACCATTGCCAATTTTCTTCTCCTTATTTAGAACCGTTTGCGGGTTTGTGCTCGAATAACTCAATAATATACGCCTTGTTATTTCATGTTACTTGGTGTTTTTATATCCTAAGTTGTATTAGGTACGAAATAACAAGTAGAAAAAAAGAAGGGTGTGTCGTAAACAGGAGGAAATATGAGGTTTATTTGAGTAGTTTGGTACCACGTAGACTTTTTTTTAACAAAAGTTACTCATTGTAACATCAGCCCTCTGTAAACAGACAGAAAGACATACCGACAGAGAAAATTTTAAGCAATTTCATATGCATTTAGTGAAACGTTATTAATTAGGTATAGTAGATTAGTACGTACGGGTTCATATTAAAATCTCTGCTAAAAAAACTTTGAAGAGATATATCTTCAGATCATAATTACTAAAAATATACTTAACTGGAATTATAATCTTAATAAAACATCTTATGAATTAAATGCATTTGCAGAACTTTTCAAAGTACTCATTGGGTATGCGTGATGGATCAAGAGTTTATCGCCCTGACGTAGTGAGTTTGACGGCCCTTTGGCAGACCAATTAAAGGTTACTTTACCTTTGTGACTAAACACCTATTATACAAGTTTCATGCATTGAAGTGCTAATTTTAATATTGTCCTTATTTTTCTTATAATGTAGATCAAATGCTTCAAAATAATGCATAAGTTGGTATTTTATCATGTCTCGAGAGACACCATTTGGGGTCAAGTTTTGTACTAGCTTAGAGTATTGTTTCTTGTAAAAAAGAAATTATTTTATTAAGATAAGAATTGCTTTCAAAGTCAAAGTCAAAGTCAAAAATATCTTTATTCGATTAGACTTTATACAAAGCACTTTCAAATCGTCAGAATGACACAATTTACAGAATTATACATGCTACCGCTAGGTTCGGAAGGTTGCTTTTACTGAGAAGAACCTGGCAAGAAACTCAGTAATTACTCTTTTCAAAAATATTATACAATTTAAAAAAACAACAAAATAAATAATTTGAGAAATGTAAGCCCATGGACACAGTTCCAATGTACAAATGTCGATAAAAATTAACATAAAGAAAAGTCTAGTAGTTCTATTTATATCTAAATGCGTAGCTTGAGATGACCAGCCCCCACAAGCAGCACCTGTTCACAAGTATGACGAGAATGCCAGCCATCGCCCGCCTCAACTATTATACCTTTTGCATGGGAATAGCCGTACGAAGCGGACCGGGTCCAACATCAATAAATAGTTGTGATAGCAAATGCGCTTTCGTTATAGTATTCGTAACTGGCGCTTTTTTATCCTAAGCACCTCCAATTTCAAAGAAAAATCTTTTTCGTTTTCTGTTTATGTAGTTTACATGTTGACACGTCAGTGCACTTATTTTTTTAACAGATTTAACTGAGCGTAATATTAGGTATCACGAGGTAATATAACTATTCTAGCTTCTGCCCGCGACTTGTCCGTGTGGAATAGTTAGTTTGGCTTAAAG
The DNA here is from genome assembly GCA_964035505.1 of Watsonalla cultraria. Lineage (NCBI taxonomy): Eukaryota > Metazoa > Arthropoda > Insecta > Lepidoptera > Drepanidae > Watsonalla > Watsonalla cultraria. Next base: position 3,386,417 of record OZ037732.1, on the reverse strand, counting down.
CTAAATTTAGCCCGCGATTTCGTTTACGTAGCGTGATGATATATAGCCTATAGGCTATCAAATCGAACCAGGGGCCAACCATGATAGTTTAAGCAGCGCGTATTAAGCTAAATTTAGCCCGCGACTTCGTTTAGGTAGCGTGATGATATATAGCCTATAGGCTATCAAATCGAACAAGGGGCCAACTATGATAGTTTAAGCAGCGCGTATTAAGAACTTCTTAGCTTTGACGTAATTATGCGTACCAAAATGAAACGTCAGAAGTTTTAAAAACGCTTAAATCGATGAAGGGATGATGGTAGACCCCCAGTAGTTCCTGAAATTAGCGCTTTAAAGCAAGCAAACAAACTCTTTAGATTTATATATAAAGTATAGATTCGTCCACCTTTATCCATCCTGATCCTTAAATAACGATGGATAGGGATGAATGAATCTGCGGCCTTCGTAGTGCGTGACCAAGATATATAATACTTACCTTTGTTCAATCTTAAGTAACGAAACTTTGCAGGAAATTCATTTACTTCAATCTTTTGCTCAAGTGCAAATAGAACCGCTCAAAGCTAGGTTCAAATCAAAGCCTTGTTGAAAGGAAAAGGAAGAAGATTATCAAGATTAGGTGATCATATAAAATGTGAGTATCTTAAGTGTACTATGTTTATTTGTGGTTGGCACGTTATATTTCATCGTATCAAACTAGATATAATCTATATCTATACATCTATACAGATAAATAAAATTGAAGTGTCCGTTTGTAATTTCAAAATAACAGCTTTTCACTAAATGCATATGAAAGTAGTCACACGAAAAAACCAAGTTTTAAATTATTTTTTCTGTCTGTCTGTCTGTCTGTCTGTTTGTTCCGGGTAATCTCTGAAATGGCTGGACTGATTTTAACGTGACTTTCACTGGCAGGTAGCTGATGTAACAGTTACTAACTACGCTAATTTTAATAGGAAAAAAAAACATTAGTATTCCGCAGGCCATCATGAAATTAAAATCTACGCGGGTGAAACTGCGGGGCAAAGTTAGTCTCGAAACTCTCGAATACGAAACTGTTACCTCCACACCATTAACCATTGATTTATATAGATAGGGGTCTCTGAAATAAAATATTGGAAAACACATTAAATGTCACTGCTTCGAAACAGAAATAATGATAAGTTTATGTCTTCCCTGGACGGGAAGGGAAAAATCATTTTTATGTTTCGCCTGTCGGTCGCAACTCGCACAAGATGCGAATTAAATTGTTCCTGTCTGGAATTTATGTGATAAAAGAATGAAAGAAGTCGGAAATTGATGAAATAAACGTATAAGAATACCTACTCATCGGGAAAATCCCGCAAGAAATGATTATACAAGGAAATAGCTTTCACAATTGCTTGACTTCATAAAGTACTAAATGAGTTTCTGCCTCGTTATTCACTAAGGTTTCTCAGCGTCGAACTCGACGACGTGCTTTGGTTTCAATCATAGCAAATTGAGACATAATATATAGAGTATAAGGTTCAATTTCGTATCGTTAAAACTGACAGTCGACGACGAATGCGACGCTGAGAAACCTTAGTGAATAACGTGCTGACGTTCACTGGTAATACGGAGTGTGCTTTATTAATGAAACCTTTCACCTTGTCTTAAACTTGTGGGGAGAGCGAGGGATCATGCTTAGCTCAGTAAAGGGAAGATCATCCAACCAGGCCGGTGTCATGCCTGGGGAACCTCAGCTCCTGAAGAGCGGTGGTCGCCTTGAGGTTTGAACAGTCTCATCTAACGCTAGCGACGTAAGTTCGAATGCCATTAGGAGCCTGCACCAATCAGTTTTCTAAAAACTTACATGTAGTGATTTCACACCACGTGCTCTACGGCGAATAAAAACATTGTGAGGAAACCTGCTTATGTATTATTACTAAGGAGTATTTCAAATACGTATGTATATTGCCTGAGACGGCGATAGACTCACCATCTGTCACGTTGGCACTTAATCATTAAAACCCTTAGCAAGCATGAGCATATGTTTGTATTCAGCTAATTGGAAATGGAAGAATAGAGGGCAAACGATTAAGAGGTCGTAGTCCAAAAAGATGGTCAGACCAGGTGGCCGAACATTTGGCAATACCGGTGAACGTTACATTCCACCAATCACCATGCTGAAGATAGTGTGTGGTGGAGAATATCTATTGAGAGAGTACTTGCAGGACGTCACGATGATCAGCAATGAGGGGCCGATAGAGAAGGAGATGGATTAACTACGAAGTTCATCTTGGAGATGGCACTGCCAATTAAAACTGTTGAAACCAGTCAAAACAAAATTCAAGTACCTAAATAAAATATTCAAAGTGCCTAGATAAGGGTTTGTTCGCTGTTATCAGTATTATATTGTCTGAGTGAAAAGCGTTAGTTAGTGTTTAATTAATGAAACGTGACTCAAACAGTATCTCAGGCTTGCTAATTGAACGTTAATTATACGACTGGCTGTGGCCGCGGCATCACCCGCGTGCATTTAATTTCATGCGATACCCAAATTAAATTATATTGTAAAGGTGCCCGTAGTTACACTACACCTTATTGTAAATTAATCTATCAACCGGTGACAATCCCGTTAAAATTGATACAGAATTTTCAAAATTTGCCGGAAAACAAACTGATAGAAAGATATTATTTAAGATGCTTTTTTTATCCAGGTGCCGTTTATAATTTCATATATACACTAGCTGTGCCCTGCGGTTTCACCCGCGTAGATTTAGTTTCATCCTTATTGTCGCGGAACCCTAATATTTTTAAGAAATAAAAGTAGCCTAAGTTACTCCTTGAAACATCACCTATCTGCCAGTGAAAGTCCCGTTAAAATCGATCCAGCCGTTTCGGAGATTACCCGGAACAAACAAAAAAAATTATCCTCATTTCCCTAGGTCACGGCATCACGCACGAACGGAGCTGAAGTTTCAAGGAGTGTTTTAGGCAAATTTTATTTAAAAAAAAAGCATGAAACTAAATCAGGCACAGCTAGTAATTAGTCTAAAACTTAAGACTAAGCAGCATGCCGGTGCCCCGCCGCCGTGCTGTCTCTGCGGGTTCCGAGGGCTATGCCTCGTTAACTAGGTACATGTCTTATTTTGAAGTTCTAAAATAAAAGTACCCTAAAAATCATCTACTAGTGAAAGTACCGTCAAATCAACCGTTTCAAAAGTATGCCTAAACAAAGAGAGAGCCAAAACTATTTCAAATATTGTTTCTTTCCACATCATAATACCATTTTATATCGATTGGGTAAAACAGTTGTTGTTATTTTTATATTACAAACAAACTTCTAGATATTTGTGTAGAATATACATCGAGGATTATCTTAAGGAAGGCTTGAGAATGTCACGGTTACGCTCGTGTCGTTTGCAAAACATTTTATGGGAGGAAGCAGGCTTTCATTAGGTGATCGCAGCAATATCATCCGCTTACTGTATGGCCACAGTATAAATATAAGCTATACAAACAGTAAGGAATCTGGGAACAAATCGTTCAAAATGACACATTCACACAGACGCGCGCATCTAAGAGATAATACGCGGAATATGCGTACTTAATGACAGAAGAGGCGTCACGTGTTTTACTGACATTTTCAAAACGACGAATCTATAGTATTTTGACTCACGTTCAGTGAAGCATATAATTATTGGTCCAAGATTCTGAACAGAAATCGGTGCAGCTTGCAATACGTTAAACCGTCTTTAGAAGCCAACCACAATCTCGAAAAATTATCAACACATTTTGAGTCACACAACAGAAACGAAAAGACGTTCAAACACGCTACATCCCATACTTGGGGTACTACATCAGGATAGTAGCTGTTGAGTGCTCCAAAAATTTTGACATGTCCAAATAAAAGACCTTGCGTTTTAGTGTGGCTCAAAATGGATATAGATACGGATTTCTGATTATCGGAGGCGGGTTGTGGTTGAATGCCAAAGATAGCGGATCAACATATTTTGAGCCGCTCTAAAACGCAAGGTGAAGTGATGACGTTTTCTTGAACATTTACAAACGTACACGTTATTTATAAAATTGCTATCCGTACGCAGCACTTACACGAGAGAAATTTATAAGAGTCTAAGAAAGTAATATACTTGCAGACAGATCCGGAATGTTGGTTTTTTACGGAGATTGATCCGGAAACATATTCCGCAATTAGATGAGACTCATACCAAGATCGTGCTTACAATGTTGATCATTTCAATAATAAATCAGAAAAAACATTCCTAGCACGTAATTGTATGAAAATTCTAGATTGTACGAGTGTTAAGAATTATTCAGTAAGAATAACAGTCAGTTATTTTTGTTTTGAATAATGGATAATTAGATTTTCACCCAACTTGACACATGGTGAGTCAATCGCCCTCTCAGGCACAAATGAGCTTTCGAATTATCTTCTCAGACAGTGAGTGCAATGGTTATAAGAAAAACTCATCGGTACAGACCACTGTGATTTGAACTAGTGTTGCTTACGAACATGCGACTATTCTAAACCTCGACCACCTCGGCTCTTTGACACAATCAATAAAAAATAAATTGTTGATTGTTTGCGAACTTTGCCAAAATATCCGCAAATATTTCGGTTGATCCCACCAATGGAAACACAACAGAGAATCGCGGTCATTCGTAGGCGTCCCTTTGTTGTTGATACTGGTGTAATACATATTTGAAGTTATTTCAGACCTACACACAAACATTTGCATACATACCATCACACCTACACAGACAGTGATGGCGGCGTTCCCATCACTTAGAGAATTAGAGCGCCATTTAATTTCGTTCTAATTTTTAGTATGAAAAATACAATCTTCTACTATATAAAAATAAGTCGGGTTTTCCTTCCTGACGCTATAACTCTAGAACGCACGAACCGATTTCCACGGTTTTGCATTCGTTGGAAAGGTCTCGGGGTCCATGAGGTTTATAGCAAAGAAAATTTAGGAAAAAAACAGGACAAACCACCATTTTAAGTAGATGGCGCCGGTGCGTAATACATTGTTTGACAGTTACTCATTGTTCTCTGCTCATTTAATTTCATGTGACAAACCGGTATTGTGTTCACTGTGAAATTGTGAAAATGATGAGACGGTGTTCGCCGGGTCTGCTAGTTTTAATATAAAAAAATTTTAAACAAGCGTAGCCCGTTTACTACTCCACTCTTTCTCCTCTCTAAGGAATTCTATCTTCTTCTGATTCAGCTGCAGTGTAGAGTTAAGGAGAATGCTTCAACCCGCGGAATAATTAAAAACATTACTGGCGAAGTGTGGGTGTGCGATAAGAATACCTCTGCCTACCCAGTCAGGGTAGGGTCAGGGCCCTTCGAGGTATACAGGCGTGAGCATAAGTATGTGTGTGGTTATATATCTACTACTCAAATATGCTGAAATAGTACGAACGGATATTTCAAGCTCTCCTTAAGTAGTTAATCTACAATTTAAATCTTCACTTAGCACACTCTTTCCGCGTGTTCGCTCACACAATGTAGCGTACCAGCTTAGCAGGTATAAGATTTCATACAAAAAACTCGAGAAAACCAGAAAGAATCCAGGCGGGTTAGCCACATGGTAAATAATGTTAAGCCTTCACTAAAATTGTCGGGTTGCCACATAAAATATAAAAATGTGCTGGGATTATATCTGGCAGCGATGGAGCTCTATAATACCTTCCTGGAATAAATGACTATAAGTAGTTCAGTCAGATAATTTGGTACTAATAGGAAAAGTTCTTGTTCTAACAGCTCGTGGTTCTGCGAATAAGTAAATATTTTAACATGGAGCGGCAGTTGTCGACGTCGAGAATAGCGTGAATGATACCGGTGTTGGTAATCCTTTATTCTCAGCGGGCAGATTGTTAAAAAAGACGGAAAATGTGTAGGTACCGATTTTGTGTAACATACACTGTCAAGAACATAAGTACCTGTATGTTACTAGCGGACGTCACGCGTAGTTCTCGTTCGTAGTACCTACGTAGATAAAATATATTAATCAGTGATAATTTTGCATTCAAATGGTTACATAATTTACAAACATACATACAAATCCTTGCTCTTTATATTACTAGTATAGATTAGTATAGAAGACTAGCTGTGCCCCGCGGTTTCTCCCGCGTAGAGTTAATTTCATGGGTGTCCCGCGGAACCCTTATGTTCATGTTTTTTTTTAAATTCAAAGTAGCCTATGTTATTCCTTGTAACATTAGCTACCTGCCAGTGAGAGTCCCGTTAAAATCGGTCCAGCCGTTTCGGAGATTACCCGGAACAAACAGACAGACTGACAGATAGAGAAAAAATTTAAAACTTGGTTTTTCAATGTCAGTAGCGTGTATACTTTCATATGAATTTAGTGAAAAGCTTTTATTTTGGAATTACAAACAGACACTTTAATTTTATTCATCTGTATGTATGGATGTATAGATGAATAGATATATAGATGTATATATAAAGATCTATAGATGTATAGACATGTTAGCGAATACAATCAAATCATTTTATAAGCATTATCTGTAGATGTAGATATGTTGATGTAGTTCTGAGATTATTTGAATACGGTTATATTCACGTGATGTAGGTAAATTAGTTGTCATGTCACGGACACGCGAGGGACACCCTTAGTGTTACAAACATACCTACTAATAAGCGTTTACTATGGGTTAGGGGCTTATTACCATTGATTCAGAAGAACTGTCTCCAAACGTTATAGAGAAAGCTCTATATTTACTCTATTAACCTTAGAGATTCGGCCGATCTTTATTCTTACTGGCATAATGATTGTGTGAAAATAAAAATGATTTTTACAATTTAGGTCCTGGTAAGAACTTATGAACTTCGAGTTAATCAAAGGTCCTGTCACGAATAAAGAACACGCAACGAAAAATAGTATGTCTCTATCTTTATTCCCTCACTCTCACTCATAACCAACTAAGAAGGCGATCCGACACAACCGGAGAGAGATCAGAGTGCTTAGTCCGAGTTTTCTTAAAATCACCGGCTACCAGTCACCGCGTCGACGTCAACGCAGATTTGTATGGGCTCACAATAGTGTCATGTGTAGGCCTACAGAGCGCTGCGGCCTTACCATGAGCTCTTATTGCCATGATAGTTTCACTCATTTATGAGACAGATGTACGCGACGTGTATACATCTGTCACTGTCGCACAACTGAATTATCATTGCAATAAGAGCTCATGGTTGGAGCCCTGTTCCTGATCCTATACAAATCTGCGTTGACGTCGTCGCGGTGACTTGTGACGGCGGCAATGAAAAACTCGCACTAGACCCTCTGGCGTAGGACCAATGGCTTAACGTGCTTTCCGATGCACGGAGGTGTAAACACCGCCAAGTTACAATGGCGGGCGTTTATTGATAATTTCTTGTCAGAAAAACCCAATATCGAACAGGATCTCGTGATCGGCAGGCAAATTTACCAACCACTAGACCAACGAGGCAGCTATTAGGCGACCTTACTCACCGTAGGAATACAACCTTTCTAAGGTAGAATTATTGACGGCCTTCTTCTGTAAGGTGGAGGTACAGCCCCCAGTAAGACAGCATTGCACTGAAATTATGATGGTAGATCCCATTAAGCCCACCTTTCTCATAAACAAAATAATTAAGAAAATGAAAAATTCATTTAAGGAGATCAGACAGTTGTTTCAAATTTAAACTAATGAACTTTTTAGTTTACAAAGAGATGGAAACGAGAACTTCGCAGAAATAATTTGAATTTATTGTTAAGAAACAAATCACTTTGATTGAATTGAAGATAGTTCTGTGAAAATATGAATTCTACAAACATTGATGAGCGAGAGGACTGAGTGACGCTGTGTGATAAAGGTTTGGGTGCCGCGGCGTAGAGCTAATTTCTTAGGTGGCCCGAGGAACCCTGATGTTTTTTTATATAAAAGTAACCTAAGATATTCTTCTTGTAATATTAAACTGTCTGCTATTGAAAGTCTTGCTAAAGTCGATCTAGTCTTTTCGGAGATTATCGGGAATAAACTAACAAACAGACAGAGAAAAATATTTTACATTGTCATTTTATATGTGACTACCTATGTGAACATACTTTATATGGATTTAGTGAAAAACTGTTAATTTGGAATTACGAACAGACACTTCAATTTTATTTATCTCTATAGATATATCCAGTATAAGCTGACCTTGGACTGTATATAGGTTCATTGTGCAAGGTCAGCAAAAATCCTAGTACTTTCTATACAGCTTAGGTAGGTACTACACTTCCATAGTGCGATCATAAGTGCGGAAGTGTGTTCGTTCTTTTCCCCTTTTTTATTTAGTAGCGGAGCAACGTGAACATAAAAAAGTATAAATCTAAGGGTTCTCACATTGGCCGGGATCCGTCGCACACACGCGTATACGCACGTACACAGACTTAGTCTATACATACATCTATACAGATAAATAAAATTGAAGTGTCTGTTTGTAATTCCAACATAACAGCTTTTCACTAAATGCATATGAAAGTATACACGCTACTGACACAAAAAAATCAAGTTTTAAAATTTTTCTCTGTCTGTCTGTCTGTTTGTTCTGGGTAATCACTGAAACGGCTGGACCGATTTTAACGGGACTCACTGGCTGGCAGGTAGCTGATGTTTCAAGGTGTAACTTAAGCTACTTTTATTTATTAAAAATATTAGGGACACAGCTAGTCTTACATACGTGTCATGACTGTTAACTAGGTTCGCTATATCCAGGCTATAGCTATTTCTTATTCGAAATATCAGCAAAATCACGCCATCGGTTAAGCCGTATTTACAGAATCGAGGTTTCTTAGGCGCACATTTTTGGCATCGGTTGGTGGGGTGATAAATATCAATCTATATCTATACATCTATACACTTAAATAAAATTGAATTGTCTGTATTACCAAATTAACAGCTTTTCACTAAATGTGTATGAAAGTATATAGGCTACTGACATTAAAACACAACTTGTAAATTCATTTCTATGTCTGTCTGTCTGTTTGTTCCTATCTCCGAAACGGCTGGACCGGGACTTTCACTGGCGGATCGCTAATGTTACAAGGAATAACTTAGGCTACTTTGATTTACATAAAAAAAATTGACACAACAGGGATCCACGGGTCAACCATGAAATTAAAATCTACGCGGGTGAAACCATAGGGCACAGCTAGTGTAAACACAATATTATAAACATAATAAATCAAATAACTGATTAGTGTTAGTAACGGAGTAGTTGAACAGTTTGATTAAATTAATGGTTAAAATTATGGTCTACTGAAGCATTATTAGAACCATTAATTTAATTAATGATTAACCCCATTGAGGTATTTGTGCAATTGATTAGAACGAACGAACGACGTGATATTTATTTTCCTGTTAGTTCGATCCATCGCACCCATATCGCATCGTTAGACCGGTACCTCGCTTTCGACATACGTGTATTTAAAAGTACTTAAAAAAAATATTTTTTCATCGGTTTATCTTTATAAATAAAAATGAATCCCCATTTCCCTTAGTCACGGCATCACGCGTAAACGACTGGATGGATTTTAGCGGGACTTTCACTGGCAGATAGCCGATGTTTCAAGGAGTTTTTTAGGCTAAATTTATTTAAAGGAAACCAAAGAAACCATATGGGCTGTGGGACAGAAAGACAAAAATGTATAAAATAGTTTTTTCTATTTCGGTACGTTCGGATGCATTTAGTAAAAAGCTATAATTTTGGAATTACAAACAGACACTTAAATTTTATTTATCCGTAAAGATGTACAAATGTATTATCTTTTTTTAAAACAGACCTATACTACGAGTACTTTACCATAATGTAGTAACTAGCATTGTTTATTTTCGCACTAAGCAAAACCCACATGAGTTACATGATCGGTTATGACGGATCGATTTGATCAAGTTACAATGGCAAGGCCTTCAGGAAGTTTCTGGCCCATTAACACAGAAAGAAACATAATTAAGGCGACGTTATCGCGTGCATTGACGATGATTTATGACTATCGGCCATTTTTAAACTGTTTTCGATCAAGTTCTTAGAGTATTACCAACTAAGTAGTAGATGTAAAAAGTATTTTGCCTAATCCTATATTAGGTATCTCCCAACCTTTGGATACAGCCTGGGGCCTTACCATGAGCTCTTATTGCCATGATAGTTTCACTCATTTATGAGACGGATGTATGTGACGTGTATACATCTGTCACTTTCGCACAACTGAATTATCATTGCAATAAGAGCTCATGGTTGGGCCCCTGATTCCTGGGCTTATTGATATGTAACACTGCACCAAAATAAAAAATAAATATTCGTGGTTGCTAATGGTAATATCTCTCTTCGTCTATCGTCTCTTGCTCGCTAAACACAAAATCTAGCATAAATTTCGTTGTACGTTGTACAAAAAGATGTGCATAGTGATGTCGACATCACAGGAGACCGAAAAGCTGGCTACCTCGGACAAAGAATTAGTCTAGCCATTCGGAGGAACGCTGCCTTCGGGGACACCTTTTAATAATATGCTAGCTGTGCCCCGCGGTTTCACCCGCATAGAGTTAATTTCTTGGTTGTCCCGCGGAACCCTAATGTTTTTGCCTATGTTACTCCTTGTAAAATTAGCTACCTGCCAGTGAAAGTCCCGTTAAAGTCGGCTCAGCCGTTTCAGAGATTACCTTTAGTAGTGGTAGTTTTATGTTAGTATCGTACATAATTTCATATGCATTTAGTGAAAAGCTGATAATTTACAATGATAAACAGACACTTAAATTGTATTTATCTGTATAGATGGTCGTTTTAAACATAAACATAATCAAAGTAACGGCTAATTCTATTCCATACGTAATGGAAGAAGCCCTCTTCAAAGACACAGGTGTAATGTAATAAATTATAATACACATATGAGACAGCGTAATTTGAACGCTAAATTTGAATACCTTAGAGGTCAAATTCAAAGTGAATCAATGAGCATCATATTAGAGACAAGCTGTGCCTCGCGGTTTTACGCGGTTTGGATTTAGTTTCAGGCTTGATTTCGTGGGACTCTAATATTTTTAATAAATGAAAGTAGCCTAAGTTACTGCTTGAAACATCAGCTACCTGCCAGTGAAAGTCCCGTTAAAATCGGTGCTACCGTTTCAGAGATTACCCGGAACAAACAGACAGACAGACAGAGAACATTTTTAAAAATTGTTTTTTTCATGTCAGTATCGTATATACTCCTACTTTCATATGCATTTAGTGAAATGCTGTTATTTTGGAATCACAAACAGACACTTAAATTTTATTCATCTGTATATAGATGTATAGACAAGTTTACCAGCCGCAAGAAACTTTGAAATTAGTTTAATATCGCGTCACATTACAAATCCATTACTAAAGATTTGGGTTGGTATACCACGAGGGGAGAGTAGATGTATACCACGAAGGGAGAATACAAGTAGAAGTTCGCTAATGCAACGATAATTCTATATATTCGCCTTAAGTGTAACATCGCCAAATGTATTTGATTTTCCTCAGAAATATTATTCTCGTGTTGTTATTTTCTTCCTGTCCACGTGCGCCGTTGAGTGTAAGACACGCTACACGTGTTACGTTACGTTACGTATGTACGTATGTTACGAATTTCAAGCAGACAAAGTTGCGGGCACAAGCAAGTCTATACATATTTTGTAGATAGGTTTGTTTTTAACGGGACTTTAACTGACAGATAGCTAATGTTTCAAGGAGTAACTTAGGCTACTTTATATCATAGAAATTGGTTCACCCATTCGAAAGCTATAAGGTAACAAGCAAAGAAAACATAGAGTAGAATTGCGAACCTATTCTTTTTTTTGAAGTCGGTTAGAAGTTCATAGTGAGTTTATAAGTTAGGTACAGGAGTTAGAAGGTTAGGGAAGTATCTTCCAAACTTTCTAATTCGATTCCAAAAACCCTGTCATTGTTATTCAGAATAGACTTTCAGGAAGTACGTGCCCAGTCTCTTATAGTTTAACAAAGTAAATTTGTCTGGTGAACGTGTATATCCAAAATAGAAAAATTGTGAAAAGTACTCAAAAGAGTCTCGGGCGCAAATTTGATGTAAGCTAAGAGTGATAGCGTGTAAGGAATCAACGGCTGTTTCACGGTGTTATTTTCGTCTTATTTAAAAAACTGATGCTGCCTGTTGCTAGCGTAAAATGGCTACCGGTATTTGTACGGGTATTTTCTACCTTTTTAGTATGTCCCAGTCAGTAGTCTGGAACATAGCAAAATTTTATTTATTTAATACTTTTTGCAATTATTATGTATAGGCGGACTTATCCCATAGGCATTCTCGGCCAGTCAACCTTTGGGTGAGGCGGAGATGGTCATTGCTGGTGTAATAATTAATAACGAGGTACTGGATATATCGCAGGATAAAGAAAAGCCAGAGGTTTTTTTAGAATTTTATTTAAAAATAAAATACAATGTTTTACACAAACAACACTTTAGGGGCCTTACCATAAGCTTTTATTGCCATCATAGTTCCACTGTGTGACAGTGACAGACTTAAACACGTCATATATATCTGTCTCATGATAAGAGGTAAACTATCATGGCAATAAGAGGTCATGGTAGCCCAGTAGTCAAGTTTACAGGTTGATGACAGTTACTTGTTTTAAAAAACAGAAATACACATTTTGCACACAGCGAAGAATATTGAAAATATACAAGATAGCTTTTGTTTGCGAGTTGCGATTCCATCCACCAAGTGGCACAAACTTTTAGTCTGTCTAGATTTCCCGTGATGTGAAGGAATTGCGTAAATCTTTCATTTGATGTCAGCTACACCTACACACTATATTATATATAGTTGGTAACATTTTCTTGCTAATTATTTACAATCCACTTTTATTTACAATCCACATCTTTATTACAGTTTAATAATAAGTGAGTGTAAGATGATCTCCTAATCGAATTTCGGTCACGGCGGCTAATCTCAACGGGGATTAGCCAGCAGCGCAGGAGATATTATAGTGCACAAGTGTGTGCGAAAATACAAGTGCACTCTTTATTCCCTCACTCTCATAGTCCGATGGGATGGCAATCCGACACGACCGGAGAGAGATCAGGCGTAGGACCAGCAGCTTAACGTGTTTTCCGAGGCACGGGGGTGTAAACACCGCCAACTTCCGTACTCCGGGCGTTTATTGTGAATTCAAGGAAAAACCCATATCCAAATCTTTGAACTTACTAACCAATGAAGTACCTATCGAGTTAATAATAAGTATACTGTATACCTAGCGACAAGAAGATTTATAAAACACTTTACCTATTATTTATATTAAGTATGTATGGGTTTAAGATAATTTATTTCTCAAAAGAATAACAATAATTCACTTAATGAGAAAACACATTTCACAATGCTTACTTTATAATTGCAGTACGTACAAAAACAGAAATGGAATAGTTAGGATGTAGAATATGAATAACATAATAACAATATAACATGTAAGAATAAAATATTATATTTTTACTATGACTTCACTTTAATTAGACGTTAAGTTTGAGGTAATGTGTCTTTTGCTATAAAGTACTTAATTACATACTTATAAATCTATTGAATAATACTTATCAATGTCGTATGTACTTACATTAAAAAATACCTTAATAAATAGCTTACACAGGCTGAGACTTTGGGTACGGAGGTAGATAGATTCATTGAATGAACATAAATCAATGATGAAATGATAGACTTTATTTTTTAAAGTTTGATACTTATGTACCTATAATTTGTTGTAATTACTGCTTAAAAAGATTTTGGTGCATAAAATCAGAGCCTTATTAGTTCTGATTTTGTGTAAAATTATTATCGGATTTAAGATAGTGACACCACTAAGCACTCTGCGTAGCAGGTCACTCTTTCTTAGGTATTTCCAGTCAAAAGATTTTCCTGGATAATTCGGACATCTCAAATTCTCCTGGCATGACCCCAAGCACCTCTAAGGCGGCTAGAATATAGTATCTTAGGTCGTGTGTTAGTACTATTAGTACGTAGGTTAAAAACCGTTACGCTCCTGAACGGATGATATATCTGTGGATATTTTCTCTGTTATTTCAAATGGATGTTGAATAGAGCTACGTAACGTTATTCAAAGCTATTCAATAACTCCAAATACAGTGTTATCAAAACCACACCATTGAGAATGACTAGTAAAACTCCCCCATTAGATACGGTTCGTTGTTCCTGATCGTTACTGGGCGTATCGGAAAGTGCCATTAATTAGGGTGAAAGTTCCGCGTGATTTTAGAATTTTATTTAAACAATAGTAGTACAATATGTGCTAGTTAAAAACACAATAGAAGAAAAGGTAGAAGGGAAGAGAGGAAGAGGAAGACCAAGGCTAACATGAGACAAGTTAAAGAAAAGGTGTCTGTCATGACGTATAAGGAGGTCAAAGAGATGGCACTGGACAGAGACAAGTGGAAAGAGTTGCATCGGTTACACCGACAAGAGTCTCATTACTCTTAAATTCATGATGATGAATGCTCACCTTAAAGGGTTCTTCAAGAGAAAAGGCGACCGAGGCGTTACTGCAACGATTTTTCACCAAAGATTCGGTGACAGAGTGCCTAGTGCGAGTTTTTCATCTGTCAAATATTTTATCTGTCTTGTGGTATTGGTTTCTTTATCTTTTACTATTGAGAAAACTAGGCGTTTTTAGTTGTCAACGGGCGCTTTCCCACTGCCACGATATCGGCGGACGATACTTGACTACAACGACACAGTGTGAAAGCGTTCAGTAGTAATTGTATCAAACTACTAGTCCGACGATATCGTGTCGTTACCGTTATCGTCCAATGTGAAAGCGCTCAACGTCGCTTGTCGTCGCCGTGTTATAAACTATGCTTATAATATCATTATAGTATTAATAAGTAATGTTAATCACACAAATCTGTATCTTTGTATGCTCCATACTTCCAGCTCTCAAAAAACTATATTACATATTTTACAGATATCGATTTTTCTCGTAAAAGGGGTTACGAAGGTCATGGCAGTCGCTTTGTTTAAAAATTTGATTATCAGCCACATCGGGTTAAATCAAGTGCCGACCCCAACAATGTAATGAGATAAGGTCAGGGGGATGATGATATATTTTACAGCAAAATATGTAAAGTTGAAGTAAGTATTCGTGAATACGAAGAATTCATATATTATTTTGTGAAATGAGAATTAATAGGTAATTTGGTTGCAAATAACCGTCCAACATCCACTTAACAGATTGGCGTAATAAAGCTGTGCACTGCCGCGTTATTCTGTAAAATTTCTCAGCGTTGCACTCGACGTGGAGTGTCGGTTCAAAGATACGAAACTAAACTCTATTGTCTTTGCATTATGTATCAATTTACTATGATTGCAGCCGAGGCTCGAACTCGATCTTACCTTACAGAATAACATGGTTAGTACCTCTTTTAAAAAGTCTAATATTTGATGATAGCCGATTTTCATTGCAAACGCTGAAAGCAAGCTATCATTTACATTTACAAAAAAGAATACTCTTTCTAGGTCGACTTTCAGAAGATAGTGATACTTACTTTAGCTATATTTACAGTTACTTCTAACATTATTATACTTAAAACTATATACGTTTAATATTGTAGTCACTGTGGCAAGCAAACACGTAACATTCCAGTACAATATACCTATTTGAAGGACAACGTTTCACGACATACTCTACAACGACTTACCGTAATTACCCTGAGATTGAAAAAGTTAAAATAACTTTCGAAGTAATTTGAGTAAAAGAGAAATAATTAATACAATTTACTTATACAATAGAAAAAGTTTGACAGACTCCATTTTCGGATTCGTCGCCGACGCAAAACGGAGGGGGGTCTTTTACAAAATCGATTCGATTTAAGAACGCTAGTCTAGGGTTGCGATTATTCGAATTATTCGAATTGCCATTCGCATTCGCGACGGTTGGTATTTGTGTGACATCACGGCAAACGGTGTCGAAGTTTATGGTTCGTGAACCACGCCTCGCCACTTTACGACAAAGGAGTGTTTCTTGAAACGCTATGCGGTATCTGAAACAATACAATAATATATATACATATTCTGAGTGCATGGTGCGAGTTTTTCACTGCCGCCGTCACAAGTCACCGCGTCGACGTAAACGCAGATTTGTATTGGATTGGAACAGCGCCTCTGTCGGCCTAAAGATGACACTATTGCGAGCCCATACAAATCTGCGTTTACGTCGACGCTATGACTTGTGACGGCGATTTTAACAAAACTCGCACTAGGCCCTCTGTAAGGTGAAGGTATAAATCCCAGTCTGAGAGCTCCGAAATTGACCGAGAGATCCCGTTATGATCCCTGCCTCTATTAAAACCAAATGTGCTTTTCGCGAATAAAATCCCGATAACTTAGCGATTTATTGTTACGTACGTTTTTTGTTTGCTGATAAAAACTGAATTAGTATCGTATAATATTGTACTTCTCTCGAGGGGTTTACTACCAGTATAACACCCCTAAGATATACTGTTTATTGTATGCTATCTTTTAATGAGTTTGAACACTATTATTATAGCTCTTATTTCACACGAACAAGTCATCTTGATAATTTTATAGGTACACTAGCTGTGCCCCGCGGTTTCACCCGCGTAGATTTAGTTTCATCCTTATTGTCGCGGAATCCTAAAAGTTAAAAAAAAATAAAAGTAGCCTAAGTTACTCCTTGAAACATCAGCTACCTACCAGTGAAAGTCCCGTTAAAATCCGTCCAGCCGTTTCAGAGATTACCCGGAACAAACAGACAGACAGACAGACAGAGAAAAAATTTAAAACTTGGGTTTTTATGGTAAGTAGCGTGTATACTTTCAGATGCATTTAGTGAAAAGCTGTTATTTTGGAATTACAAACAGACACTTCAATTTTATTTATCTGTATAGAAGATATAGATTTCACACGAACAAGTCATCTTTATATTTTTATACACATAAAAAGGTGGTTTGCTTGTTTTCGTGCCCATGTTCTCCGATTTGTCCGAAACAGTTGAAATATAAATCCAATTTATCAGTGTGGTGATTTTTTAATAACATTTATAAATCTTGATTGAATAACAACTGAGTGTCAAGTTGTCGATATTCTTTTTTTTATTCAAAGGACCATTGAACAAACAAACAGGTAAGAAACTTTTATCAGAGTAAATTGAAAAAAGGTTTACCTACACGTTTTACTTCCTCCGTTATTACAAAAGAAATATTTATAACTAGCTGTGCCCTGCGGCTTCACCCGCGTAGATTTAGTTACATGCTTCATGTCGCGGAACCCTAATATTTTAAATAAATAAAAGTAGCCTAAGTTACTCCTTGAAACATCAGCTACCTGCCAGTGAAAGGCCCGTTAAAATCGGTCCAGCCGTTTCAGAGATTACCCGGAACAAACAGACAGACAGAGAAAAAATTTCAAAATTGTTTTTTTATCGTCAGTAGCATGTATACTTTCAAATGCATTTGGTGAAAAGCTGGTATTTTGGAATTACAAACAGACACTTCAATTTTATTTATCTGTATAGAGTATAGACTAGCGGACGTCACGCGGTTTCACCCGCGTAGTTCCCCTGGGAGTACGGGGATGAAATATAGCCTATGTTACTCGCTGATGATGTCGCTATGCATTGCTGAAAGAATTTTTAAGATCGGTGAAGCAGTTTCGGAGCCTATTAAATCAAATAAAAAAGTCATATAGTGTAAAAGAGTCATAGTTTCCGTGGGGTTTGAGCAGTCACCTGCTACGCAAGTTACGCGTGTTCGAATCCCAGTGGGGCCTGGGGGCCTACTCGCTTTCTCCGAAAAACGAAGCTTAGGCCAAAAGTTCGCAAAGTTCCTACCACGGTTATTATTCGTTCTAAAATTACGTCCGAACGTGGTTCGCTAGAAAATTATTTGATGTTTATATTTTCTAAACCAACTTTAATTAAATTATTAGACGAAGAAAAATTTGAGTTTGATAAAAGAAAAGCGATAATGAAACTACGTTTAATTTTCGTTCGTTCACGAAGTTTCGTTTTCGGAGAAAGAGAGTAGACCCCCTGTACCAATAAGTTTTTCTTAAAACTTATGTGCAGTGATTTCACACCACGTGCTTTGCGGGGAAGGAAATCTGCATATGTTTTAGAAGTAATTCAAAGACGTATGTATAGTGCCTAAGACGGTGATAGACTCACTATCTATCACCTTGGCACTTAATCATCTTCGGTGAAATGTGGATATTGTTATTACAACACCTCTGCATACCCCTTCGGATAATACAAGCGTGAGCATTTATATGATATACCGCCGTAGTACGAAGCAAAGTATAACAGTGATATGTAAATATTGAGTTATAAGAACCTTAAGATAAATAACTCAAAGTGCCCAATCAGATGGACGTTTAATAAACACAACCATCCTGAATTCTTCAAATACACACTGAATAATATTTATATTATTTCAAATCACTGAAATTGTAATTAAAAGAGACATTTGATGAGACAGACACGGGCATAAATGTTTCAGTATTTATGTGCTAATTAAAATGTTGTTTACAAGCTTTTATTGAAAAACAGACAGCTTTGCTGAGGTCCAGCAATAATTAAGTTATCGGATCGACCTTGTATATAGATTGTGCTGCGATGACCTAAATACGTAAACGGCATGTGATCTAGCCTGACTTTATTGAATTGACCTGGAAATACTATGATGGCAACAACATTTTTTTTTAACTAAATATCAAATTTATCACATATACATACACAACTATGTTACGTATGAATGTACTAAGTAATATTTTTTTCTAATATAAATTTAACCTATCTTCCAATGAAAGAACCGTTGAAATTGGTCCGGCCATTTCAGAGATTAGCCGGAACAAGCAGACAGACAGACGGATAGACCGACAGACAGACAGACAAACAGAAGACGCACAGACAGACGGAGTAATTTAAATTAAAAATGCTTTTTGTATGCTTTTTGCACTATATACTACCGTATATATTTTCATATACATGTAGTGAAAATCTGTTCATTTGAAATTACAAACAGACATTAAATTGTATTTATCTGTATGTACGTTATACACCTATATAGTTTATATAGAGTAGTAGTGTTCCTGTGGTAGAAAAAAGGATGTGACAGTAACAGCTACATTGGAACCCCTATATCCTCCATTATGTCTGTTTAGCAATTTCATTCCGAAGTGTCAGTCGCGCTTTCTGTAAGGCTTTTTTTAAAACGCGATTACTCGTACCCCTTTTGTGGTACAAGTGTCAAGGACTACAAGCGAACTGTGCTAAGTATACGCTGACTATTACCAAGCTTATATTTAGAATGAAAAATGAAAATGATTTATTCATTTAGTAAGGCACTTATGAATGTCGAAGAATTGACCACCGGTTTGAAAACTAGCCTTCTGAGAAGAACCAGCAGGAAACTCAGCTGGCATCATGTACATTACATATGTCGTTATACTTGTTTTAGTATGTAGTATGAGAATTATTATTTATGTTTTCACTAATTAATATAACGATGAAAATTGTAATGATATTTTTTTTTATTTATCTTTTCATTTTCATTGCTGAGATTCTTGTCGGGTTCTTCTCAATAAAAGCAACGTTCCGAACCCGGTGCTAACATTATAAAATTTATAATCCTGTATAATTAACTGTATGATTTAATAATACTTTTTAGGCTAACACACATGCAATAATACTGTATATGCACTTAATTGACAATGATTGCGTATGTGCGCCTCGCCTTAAATTGTAATCAAATAAAGATATTTAGATTTTTTGATCTTAGAATTTTGTAGTGTGTTATTGGCGTGGCACCAAAATCTATTGATACTTTATCAGACACGGGTTTGGGTAGAGTCCCTAAGATGACGGATCAACACATGATGTATTTTAGGAAACTGTTACGACAGTGTACATATTAACAGATTGGTTTCATTACAACACTTTAATTACGTATTTAGTTTCATTTTCGCTATACGGTATGTAGTGAAACCCATTAGGCTATCCCTTACATGTTTGTAGCGTTTTTCCTGTATCCGGTTTTATCCGGCTTCATCTGGATAAATCCGAGCATATACCTATAACGTGTATACCCGGATGTTTATATCCGGTTAGAAGCGTAGTGTAACTAAATGCATATTAACAATGGAAGAAAGTTCATTAAATTTTGTGTAGTCAAAAACCGCAAACCTTACATTTAAATACACTAATTATTGTCGTTTCTTCTCTTAATAAAGAACATAATATGAATGCGGACCACGAGGTCCTTGGTTAAAAAGTTATTAAGTTTTCCCATCTGTAATTTCCCAGTAGCAGCCCGGAGTCTTGATTAGTGCCCGGTTAATACTAATAGGCTCTATCTATCTCTAGCCTATACATTCTACCACCTATAATTGCGAGACTCTTAGTCCTTGTACGAAACCACTCGACTGTTTATAATTTAGTAATTAATCCGGTAAATGGTTCCGATCCCTACATTATCTACCCAAAGGTTGACTGATAGAGAATGTCTATCACATTAAGTAAGTCTTTACTATGCAAAATTGTAATTTGAAGTAATAAATAGTGTAACATGTTAAATTTTATTCCTAATCTAGTCTGTTGCTTAAATTAATCTAAGTATTTTGATTATACGTATTTGCTTGCTAAGTTTCTAGGTAGTTAACACGTTAATATAAACTGTGTTGGTGCACAAACCTTTCAACAAAACTTTTGAATTGTGTGGGCAACAAGTTAAACTTACCTCACCAACAAATTAGCATAACGAAGTCAATAACAACAGGCGATTGGCTGCTAGAGCTTTACGTTAGCTCTAAAATTCGAAATAACGGCAAAATATGACGTGTTAACACGTAATTGATGCATATCACTGCTGGTGACATAACTTGCGTCTTTTGAATTTAAGACTAGTATTCATACAACTCTGTTACCGCGGTATTTAAAATGAGAATCAAATAATGATGTTTCTTGTAAGGTACTTATGAACTTCGAAGAATTGAAAGGCACTTATGAACTGACCTTCGGTTCGGAAACTAGCCTTCTGAGAAGAACCGGCAAGAAAGCTGGCATCTCATTTCATTACATAGTAAATAATTATGAATTACAATAAAATTTCAATAATATTGTTGTATTACGTCGATACCTCGCAATTTTCTCGTGACGAGGTCATTTATTTTTCCACTTTTATGTTCTTGAACCACTTACGTATTCATTCCACAACTGCATTACAACTACCTTTGTCGAGTACAACTAACGAAGAGTTTATACTGATTGTATTTCCCTCAGTAATTGTATTCGGACCTTTTTGTTGATGAATTGCTATTGTCCGCACTTTCAGAATTTCTCAGCCACTCACAATAAATACAGACAGAGACACATGAAAAACTACTGCGCATTCAAGGTCAGCGCTTATAACTCGTGACGAGCGATACAACAAACTGCCTAGTGCGAGTTTTTACAAGTCATTGCGTCGACGTAAACGCAGATTTGGCACTCAGACCGTCTATCAAGTTGGCATCTAATCTCTAAGGCCCGCCGTACAATCGCCGTAATATTGTCAATAAATTGCATATTGTGTGTGTGTGTGTGTGCGGCCTGTTTTGCGGTATTTTTAAAAATATTGTGAATTTTGTCAGTAATTTTGTGTGTGTGTGCGGTAGCCAAACATTCAGGATTCAGAGCTTTTCACACTTTCATCGTGTATACTGTAAAGTTTTTGCAGTAGTAGACGGGCACATTGCTTCTGTGTGTGGGTGCTTAGCTAGATCAAATTACACTAAGTATCCGCGCTACGAGATACACAGGTGTGTGTGTGTACGTGTACACACACAAATGAGCCCAAACCTTATTCGTCAGATAAAACAACGTAGGTATCTACCTACTACGCTTTGTCACAGGTATGCAGGGTAGTACAAAGGTGGTTGGTGCTCATCAAAGTTAACATTCCATACCAATTTTTTGCCGGAAAACGTAATAGCTACATACTGTACCTTCACACAGACGCGCGCATCTACTAGACCTATACCTAGCGGTTGTCAGTAAGGTGTCACGTCGTGGGTCGTGGCGGATCGCGTTCTATAGGTACTTATTCGTTTACAATAAAACACTTCTTACTCGTAGGATATTCTTAGGACTCGATTCTATAACCCTTAAAGATATTATACTCTAACGAAATACATAGATGTTAAGCCAATAAACGCATTTGCTTGAATATTTGAGAGTATTTGCAAAAGTACAACGAATCAATATAAATTGTCTTTGCAAATAACTTAATTAAAACCTCTTTTCTGGATGTTTATCAAATAGAGGCTTGTTCCCTGACACCGAATTTCATCATAGATTTTTTTCCGTGGGCTTATCCGCCACGGATACGCCAACCACCGGGGCGGCGGAAGGGTTATGCTGTCTTCATACCAGCTAAAACCCACGGTGTTTTAAAGGAGAGGCGTACGATCGCGAATTTCACGGTAAGGAAAACATCGGGAGGAAACCTGCATATGTCTGAGAAGTGATTCAAAGACATATGTATAGTGCCTGAGACGGCGATGGACTCACCCTCTGTCACGTTTGCACTTAATCATATTCTGTGAAATGTGGGTGCTGTTGTTATAACACCTCTGCTTACCCCTTCAGGAACCCTTCTGGGATGGCGTAATCATAATTAACAGTCTTTTATATTATATACTAGCTGTGCCCCGCGGTTTCACCCACGTAGAATTACTATCATGGGTGTTTTTTTAAATAAAATTAACTAAAACACTCCTTGAAACATCAGCTATCTGACAGTGAAAGTGCCGTTAAAATCTATCCAGCCGCGGAAATGGGGATTAATTTTTATATATAAAGACTAGCTGTGCCCCGCGGTTTCACCCGCGTAGATTTAGTTTCTTCCTTATTTTCGCGGAACCTTATATTTTTAATAAATAAAAGTAGCCTAAGTTACTCCTTGAAACATCAGCTACCTGCCAGTCAAAGTCCTGTTAAAGTCCGTCCAGCCGTGTCGGAGATTACCCGGAACAAACAGACAGACTGACAGATAGACAGACAGAGAAAAAAATTAATCCTTGGTTTTTTAGTGTCAGTAGCATGTATACTTTCATATGCATTTAGTGAAAAGCTGTAATTTTGGAATTACAAACAGACACTTCAATTTTATTTATCTGTATAGATGATAAATCCTGTAACTGACATAATGCAATAATGAATATGATATTTGCCTGTTCCCAGTCGAGTATTTTCTAATTGCGAACGGAAGATCTTGTTTACGCTTAAGTGCATACTTTTCTACAAACTCTTCTTGGCATGCGGCCTCGCGGTGTACCGAAACAATGATGTAACGTAAAAAGTTTTATTGCGTTTCCTTGTTGTATTGTGAAGTTGCCAACATCAGGAAAGTTCCGAGTCTTAATTAAATTGTAATAAACCTGATCAGTGGTTACTCCAAAGCAACTCGAAATCCTCAACAAATACTCGTTGGTATTTGACCTACCTTCGTGTTGTGTTGTAATTAAATTTAAACGATTTGAAAAGTTCCATGAGATCAAAGAGGTTGGTTTAACTTTACTTTTTTGTTATTCTTAATTAAAGGTATCTTTATGGACTTTTAATTAAGTTCTTTCATCGCCAAAATGATATGATTATAAAATGTTACTGCTGGGCGCCGGGTTTGGAAGGTTGCTTTTATAGAGAAAAACCCGGCAAGAAACTCAACAGTTAAGTACTATTTACAAAAATATATTTTGAAATGTTGCTTTTTACATACATTCTTTATTTGAGTGAAATGTGGAGATACAGTAGATAATTCTCATTTTTTGCTAAATATAATAAAAGCAAGCAAATAACAGTTTCAGAGGACACTAACGAAACAAATCATGAATTCAAAACTACTAAAAACTTATAGTTTATCTTTAAGGCTACCATTTTAATCAAGCTACGAAAAGTTTCAACTCTGTCGCCTGTGTCTATACGACTTACTTCTTATAGAATACAATAACAAACAACGACTAAAAAAACGTCGACGTTATTTCCATAACTGAAGAAGGTCTCGGATGTAAATTTATTAGAAACTTCAAAGTCTATTGTAAATACAGACGGACGGACTAAATAAATACGTAACTAATTTAATTAAATGATAAGTCTAGTTTAATGGACTATTGATGGTACCCAGTTACTTCTCTAAAATCACAGTCTAAAATATTTCAATCAAGATTTCAATGCATCCATCAAGTTTCCAAATTTCCAAGTTGTCTATACCAATATTGTAAAGTGGTAAGTTTTGTAGTTTGTCTTTGTATGTAGGAAATCGTGGAGACCAACAAAAAAAATTGCCAATTCCTAAGACTTTTTTCTACTTTACGCCTTATCGCATGCATACTTCCCTTTGAAAATAGTAGTAACACTATATTTACACTGTGCCTTTTTGTTGCAAGGGAAAACAGGCTCGTCACTGTTTACAATAAAGCTGACCGTAAACAAAAAATATGTAAGTACTTAAGCCGTGGTGGCCTTGAGGTTTGAACGCAAATTCGAATCCCAGCGGGGCCTGTACCAATGAGTTTTTCAAAGGACTTATGTGCAGTGATTTCACACCACGTGCTGGTGAAGGAAAGCATCGTGAGGAAACCTGCATACGTCTGAGAAATAATTCAAAGACGTATGTACAGTGCCTGAGACGGCGATAGACTCACCATCTGTCACATTGGCACTTAATCATCTTCGGTAAAAAGTGTTGTTATTACAACACTTCTGCCTACCCCTTCGGGGAATACAGGCGTGAGCATATGTTTGTATGTAAGTACTTACCGTCCACTCATAACGTTGTAGAGAATAGGGTTGACAGTAGCTGAGACGTAGTAGAGAGCTCCGGCGACGTTGAACAGGTGTTCATTGATGACGTGGAACTTGGGCAGACTGTCGCCGTAGATGTAGAACAAGCGTTGGACGTGAAACGGGGCCCAGCACACGAAGAACGCTATCACCACTGCCGCTGGAAGCATAACACTACATTACTTCGGGTTGTTCACTCTAAATGCAACTGAACCTGGTCTTAGAATTTTTAATCCCGCATAAGTTATTTACCATAAGTTAATTTTGGGTTTGTGCAGTCGTCTGCTAGTTCAAATAACAGCGGTCGAGATTTCTTAAATAAAACCTGTTTGCAGTTATGTGGTTTCACACCACGAGGTTTGATCCTAACATCCTGACGAAACTTGCATATGTCTAAGAAGTAAGTTCAGATACGTATGCGTATAGTACCTGAGACTATAAGTAAGAATCTGTCTCGTTGACACTTAATTATTCTCGATGAAAAGTGGGTGTTTATATTACAAAATATCTGCTTTCTGGGATTGCGTTAGTACACAAAAAAAATACATTAATTGTTAAATATAATGCACTTTTTTCTGTTTCCTTCTGACGATTCCAAAGTACTTTGTAAGAAGTCTAATCATAAAGGCATTTTGATTCTAATTACGTGCCCAGAAGAATCCCCTAAAAGTCAATTAGAGGTTAATAAGACACACATTTCGGTCTAATGCTAATGATTATATCGTCGTCAGGCATTTTTATATTGTATTGTAATATATTTCAAACATAATTAAGTACTTGCTTCATGATTGCCACTATTATCGTATTTAAATAACTTTCAGATATACTTGCTATATGTCTCAGGCAAATGCAGTGAAGGCGATTCAACCGTTTAAAATCCTAACATAGAACGTTAAAGAAAGCAAATACCTATAAGAGAACCTTTCTAGTTGGTTAAAAGAGCCGTGGTGGCCTCGGGGTTAGAGCAGTCGCCTGCTATGCAAGCGACGCAAGTTCGAATCCCAGCGGGGCCTGTACCTATGAGTTTTTCTAAAAACTTACGTACAGTGATTTCACACAACGTGCTTTACGTTGAAGGAAAACATCGTGAGGAAACCTGCATATGTCTGAGAAGTAATTCAAAAGACGTATGTATAGTGTCTGAGACGGCGATGGACTCATCATCTGTCACGTTGTCACTTAATCATATTCGGTGAAATTTCTCTAAACCTCTGCCTACCCCTTCGGGGAAAACAGGTGTGAGCATATGTATGTTCTAGTTGGTTAAATCATTTAGATTAAATAATTTATTTATTAGCTGTATACATAGAGGAGAGAGGGAATATTAATGAACTTATAAAGGCTCAGCAAAGAGTAGGTAATTTACATTAAGAGTGGTTCACGGATTCAGATCAAATAATCTGTACCAGCCAATGACTTTTAAAAAAATTCACTACTATTTTATCTCATTTGTTCAATAGAATAAAATGAAAAGATTTCACACCATACACTTTATAGTGACGGAAGCAACGTGGGAAGACTACTTTAAAGCCCTTTTTATGGCGACAAAATCACCATCTGTCACGTTGTATCTGGAAAAATGGGTGTTAATACTGTCTACCTTTTCAGTGACAATGTTTAAAGTGACATATTATTTCAATTCTCTTGCATGAGACCAAATTATTTTAAAAGTCGGCCTTTTAAAATTATTATTATTAATAGTATGAGCCTGTTTCCCACTGCTGGGCAAAGGCCTCTCTTTAATTTTTCCAATCGTTCCTGTCCACAGCAGTCTGCTGACAAACGCAATTGAAAGCGCATCCCGCCATTCTTATAAATAAAAAGACTAAAAATATTGTATAATATTTCATCTCTTCTGCAGACAAAATTATATGAAATTTATAGAGGCTATTATCACCTGCATAAATGAGTACCTACGTGTTTGGAGATAAAAGTAAATGTTCTCTGTTCCTGCGTTTTATTTAATGACCACGATTTGAAACTTGAAGCTAATGGACTTAGTAACCTTGGAGCCTTAGGTATTGGCTAAAATATAAACAAGATAGACATAAATTATGGACATAGTGAACTAGAGTTGTTGAAGGAGAGGGGAAGGTCCCAATAAAAGACAGTGCTAGCTAAGCTAAGCCGATCCACTCAAGCTATCTGTGCTCCGTTACAAACGTCGAAATATCGTTGAACGATTAAAGGCATTCGATCGAAATCCTTTCTCAAAGTGTATTCAAGTGATCCGAAATCGTAGTTCCGCGACGACGACTGAGCTATTCCGTTTTATCTTCGATGTAATGAATGCGAAAGCACTGACAATTACTAAGATGGTACGACATTGTTACGTTGCTTAGGCGTGAAGAAGTGACGGCCGTAGCCGAATGTCTCCTCTCTGTAACCCCACTCAAGCACTGCAGGCTACCCTAGTTGGCATCATCGAGATAGCTGTTTGACTTAGTTCAAATAGTCGGCTAAGTTTTGTTCGTTGTCTGATCTGTGCCCCAAGTAACTTCCCTCAATCAATCAATGCACTTCGAACAACGCGAAAGAGGTACGCATGACCATGTAATGACGCAACCCATACTTGGATTCAGCGCAACATGAGCTATGAATCACCCAAAGTTAGCATAGCTTAGCTTATTTGATGTGACACAAGTTTTATATATTATCTGCTTGCCTTCGTTAACAAAAGAAATAATTTCTAAAGATAATTACCGATATATCTACTCACATTGTACGGACATGTTGACTCAGGACAAAAAACCTATACAATACAATTCATTATCCTGTAGGACTGATTCGTCCAGGGCAACAGCCGGTCATACAGATTTTAAATTAAGAGAGTGTTATGTGATGTGTGCTAAAAAAGGACTTCATGAAATTTTGAGCATAAATTTAAGCCTCTATTTAGTAGTGAGAGCAGGTTTGTTTGCAAAACCTTAATTTTAAACCAAATGTTCGGGTAAAAATCGTAATTGAGTATGGAATAGAACCTAAAGAGTTTTCTGATAAAGCGCTCCCGAAATTGTTTGAAAAATCGTAAAGAAAGGTGAATGAATTCAGTTAAAAAATCTACACAAAGTTGGGATTGAAGGCACCCAGGAATTTAATCTATGCAAAAGAAAACCAGGATCATAGCTAATGTAAAATATATTTTTGACATTCCCTTCGTCGAAGCAGACGATTTTAATATAAAATCTTTTATTTTCCGATTAAAGCTCATTTCGCGCACTGGCTCGCATTGTTATCGTCACACAATGGTCGAGAGTAAATGCGTTTTAAAACGCTCACAAAGCGATATTTTCGTCTGTGTTCACAACGTTTGAGTGATTGAGGTAAAACGCGATAAGTGCTTTTTCTAGATAGATTTTTTGAGAAAAACGAGACGAAATCTCTATCTTGACGTAATTTTATGTCTACGGATAATAAACAAAATTGAAATGTTGGAATTAACAGCTTTTCAATTAATGCATTTCAAAGTATATACGGTGCTCTTGTCGGTGAAGCAATCGCCAACCCTCTCTATTGTCCGCTTACACTTTGACTTCCTTGTACGACATCCTTTGGTATCCCCATTCTTTGCCCTCCCTCTTAAAAAAAAAGTCTTTCTTCTTGTTTGTTCGGGTTATCTCTGAAACGGATAGACCGATATCAACAAGGCAGACTGGCAGATAGCAGACTTACTATTAAAGCTTATTTAGTATTTATTAAAAGTTTATACACATATTATATGCAATAATTGATGCTATTACGACGTCTACTTTTCAACAAAGGTATTTTTTCTAAGTACTATATGCATTCTTATATTATCTAAACATACATACTGTGCACCTATAGTTGTGTCGTAAGTTGTATCTGTGGATGTTTCGTACATAGTCTGTAAACTTATTGAGAGACCCTGTCAATTGTCTATGGAAACAATCAAATTGTCTATCTTTAGATACAATAATTTTGCGCGGAATTCAAACGTATCGAATGTAAAGCAGTTCCTGTAATCTGACACTGGTTTTTCCCTAAACAGACCTACTACTCACTCTTGCAAAAGCTTTTATTTCAATAGCTGGCAATATATGAAAAGTTACAACAAAACAATATTTCGAGATGAAACGGTTATTGTACCCGATTTCTATTCACAGATTTGCGTAGGTTTTCGACATTTCGATACTTGTTGTGGATAGAATATATCGCTCAGTGGCGATATTAAGTATGGAGTTTTCTATTTCGCATTCAAGCGGTGCTTGTGTTAAAATGAGAGCATTGAATTGAAATGTAACGAGTTTCATATTTTTCAATACAATAAGCTTACAGTGAATACGAGATCGTATTGGGGTAATATTATGTAGTTAGGAGTCGTAGTGACTGATGATCTTATCTTCCAAGTGACGCAAATACCAATATCCCTGGGATTTTACCAATGAGTTATTTCTGTAAACTTACAGCCGATGTCAATAAACTGTCAAAGTTTACAGATGGATTGCTATCCCCAGTTGTCTGTCAGATTTGATCTACGCATACCTTAAATTTCATAATAATGTTAACTAGCGATAAATTATTGGAATGCAAGTAAGGACAATTATTTTTTAAATATTTAGTAACCTAAATGAAAATGACCTTTAGTGCAGTGATGACATACCAAGCTTTGAAAAAACGCAAGTAGGTACTAAGTACAAAGCCCTTCAGGCTCTGTTAAAATCCATTGAGGCTACATATACACATCTAATATTATAAAGAATTATATGTATTCGTTCCTTTCCTGCAAAGTCTGAGAAGAAATTCAAAGTCGTATGTATAGTGCCTGAGACGCCGATGGACTCACCCTCTGTCACGTTGGCACTTAAATCATATTCGGCGAAAATTGGGTGTTGTTGTTACAACACCTCTGCTTACCCCTTCGGGGAAGGCGTGATGATATTAATTTTAATTGCATAATTTATTTCCAAAGCAAACACTTGGCAGCCCTATTCCAGAAAAACTTTAGCTAAGGTTATAAAACAATAAGACAAAATAAATTTGTTATAAGTGAAGCGTTTTTATTACAGCAATTCCTTGGTTCTATTGTCTTTGTCCTTTCATTCCTGAATAAATAAAAGCCTCGTTGTTACATCAAAGGAAATTATTGTATACAAAGATTAAGTTTTTCTTCCTGGAAGTGATTTTCAGATATAATGAAATGTTAAATTGCGTAATTTATTTATGAAACGGGACCCACTAATTGCGTCACAAAAAACTCTATAAGTATCAAAGTGTTGAAGATTTTATTCTAAAACTAGCTGTGCCCCGCGGTTTCACCCGCGTGGATTTAGTTTCATCCTTATTGTCGCGGAACCCTAATATTTTTTATAAATAAAAGTAGCCTAAGTTACTCCTTGATATATCAGCTACCTGCCAGTGAAAGTCCCGTTAAAATCGGTCCAGCCGTTTCGGAGATTACCCGGAACAAACAGACAGACAGACAGACAGACAGACAGACGGACAGACAGACAGAGAAAAAATTTAAAACTTGGTTTTTTAGTGTCAATAGCGTGTATACTTTCATATGCATTTAGTGAAAAGCTGTTATTTTGGTATTACAAACAGACACTTCAATTTTATTTATCTGTATAGATAGTGTAACAGCGTTTCTCCACTCGCTCATAGATGGCGCTACTCGGTAACAAATGCAAAGTTTGAGTACAAATACACGAGAATCTAAATCGCGCCATAAGAGTTTTCGAGCGCATTGCAGTATAATATACAAGTTTCCAACTAGAACAGTTGGATCCGCGGTTCCCCAGGCATGACACCCGCCTGGCTGGAAGGTCTTCCCTTTGCTGGGGATGAGCATGATCACTCGCTCCCCCCACAAATGTTATAGTCTTGATTTATTATTTATTTTACTTAGCCTTAGAGTCGAGGTGGCATTGGGGTTTTAGCAGTCGTCTGCTACGCAAGCGACGCAAGTTCGAACACATACACGTTCAATGTAACATTTCTAGCAAAAGCTGGCTATTGTACCTAGGTACATGCTTTACTTACAATGAGGTTTTTTATTTTTTATTTCATATTTCTTTAGTTTTAACGTTAGCTTCTCTGAACTGGATAACACCGATGTGTAGCAGTGTGTTCTTACCTTTACATGACAACTTGAAAAGACAATTGAATTAGCTTTAGTATTCTTAAAAGCAAATCCTACGCCGTCTACCCAATACGTTCCCTAAAAGCTATGAGAAATCTCTCAAAGAATAATTTGATACCCGTCTCAAAAGGAATTCTCATTTTGTTTATTTTATCCTCTCTGTACGTACTTAAGAATTTATTTCGATATTTACAGGAGACTAAGGGTTGAAACCTTAGCAAAGCTTTTATTTCTTTTAAGCATTGATTTAATCTATCTTTGATGAAAGAATGCAAATCTCGGATTCGCGATTGACGTACAAAGTAAATAAAAAACTACTTAAGTACGTGTATGCCTTACTACGCGAGATCTTTATTAGTATAAACACTATAATCAAAATATATTTGTATAAATTTCCATTAAGCGTGAGGGTTGTCGCTCTTAAAGTTAGTTTTACTAGTTGTGCCCTGCGGTTTCACCCGCGTTGATTCAATTTTATAGGTGGCCCGCGGATACCTACTGTTTTTTTTAAATAAAAGTAGCGTATGTTATTCTTTGTAACATCAGCTACCTATCAGAGACGTTGAAATCAGTCCAGCTGTTTCAGAGATTACCCGGAACAAGCAGACAGACTGACAGACAGATAGATAAACAGACTGACGGACAGACAGACAAGACAGACCGATAGACCGATAGACAGACACAGGAAAATTAAAAAGTCTGTAAAATACATTATTGACGAATACGGTGTATCCACCAATGCTGCTTATTATCTCATAGACCCGCGCGTCTGTGTGAGTGTGTCATTTTGAACGATTTGTTCCTAGATTCCGTACTGGTTGTGTTATTAGTTACTTATTTATATTCTGTGACCTACCGTAGCAGTCAGTTCCCCTATCACGGGTTTGCCACTCGCTAGCGTCCTTCGCAATATTTGTACTTATGAGATACTAGCTATGCCCGGGGTTTCACCCGCGTAGATTTAGTTTCATGCTTCATGTCGTGGAACCCTAATATTTTTAATAAATTAAAGTAACCTAAGTTACTCCTTGAAACATCAGCTACCTGCCAGTGAGAGTCCCGCTAAAATCGGTCTAGCCGTTTCAGAGATTACCCGGAATAAACAGACAGACAAACAGACGGACAGACAGAGAAAAAAAAATTAAACTTAGTTATTCAATGTCAGTAGCATGTATACTTTCATATGCCTTTAGTGAAAAGCTGTAATTTTATATATAGATTTCAGTTCTTTACGTTAGGACGCTAGGAGGCGCTGTGTAATTTCTCATACAAATATTCGGTGGAGACGCTAGCGAGTATAGATTACGACAACTTTGGCAAAACCGTGATAGGGGTACAGGTATAACCTAACTTTCCTTACGTAACAACAGTATTATAGGTCTGCTCGAAGTACAAAACTGTCAGCTGTCAGTCAAAGTGATTCATAAGAAACATCGCGGGCTGTTGCTTCCAAATTTCCAAGTATCGGTTTCCTTCCCCCGAGGTTGTGGAAGTTCCCCAAACGACTAAAGCACAGTATATATTATTAGCTTACTACAAGCAGTTTGGTAACTAGGAATAAATCGTTCAAAATGACACACTCATCTGCGAGATTCTAAACAGTGCTGTCATGAAGAGGTGTTGCGTCGTGGACGATCGCGTATAAGTCAATTAGATGTTATACATTTTTCAAAACATCAGAACCGCAAATCTACGTTACTTTGACAGAAAATTAAAGAGTAAATTTTTAGAGAACAAAGGTTCTTACTTAAAAAAAATGGTCTGGTTTCCATACTGCTTAATAAGCTTATATTTACTAGCTATTAATTAGGCTAGATTGTTATTGAAATATCGTACTTAAAACTTTATAAAGTTCTAACTTGCTCTTGTAGTCGCAAACGCTATTGCGCAACACGAGAATACGAGGTCCTTGGTTGGTTCCCTGGATCGGGCAAAGTGTGGGCTTTAAGAAATTCATGATTACGCTACTATGAACGACAATTTACTATAGTAGATACCCGTGCGGCACGAGTTATGAGCGCTCAGCAATAATTATGAAGGTAACTGCGAATGTATTTTTCGCCATACAGACAGATAGAGATAGACTCATACAATGACTACTGCGCATTCAAGGTAATATATCTCGTGACGGCATCTGTATACTAATAGCCTTACGTTGTTAGAAAGCCTACGGTGCATTCTAAATTCTTTTAGTGTTTTGGTAGAGCGTATGAACTACGAAGAATACAGAGCCACGACAACGTCTTCTCAACGAAAACTCATTTTTGTTCAGCCTGTATGTCTATGAATAATAGTTTACTCACACATACCTAAAGCATACGACATACGAAAATCGTTTCTAGAAAACTAGGTAAGTGGCACCTATTACTCAATGTCATAATTCTTTACATAACGGGTAATGGACAAAATGGGTTTTTCATGTCACTGTTGACCTTGTATGTATTGAACAATTCAATGTCAAGGATCAATTTGTCGCGTCAATGGACGGATATTGGACGCTTCGGGCCATATAACCTATTGTCATGGACTGGACTTGGGTTGTGTATATTATCGTACGAGTCAGTTTTATTGAGTACTAAAAGTTTTGTTAGCCCTTTGAACTTTATTGTCGGTAAGGGACGTCTGCTTATCTGCTTCTTGAAAACTGTATTAGCGGAAAGAATTCTCTTTCAGTTTATAAGTAGTTAATTTTGTGTGTTTGGTGGTACAAGGTAAATTTTGTTAACGCCGAATATTTGTATGAGAAATTGTACAGCGCCTCCAAGCGGTGACGTGAAGAACTAAAATATGTCATACAAATATTGTCGGAGACGCTAGCGAGTGTAGATTAGGAAAACGGTGGCACACTCGTGATAGGGGGTGCAGATTAAAGCTGTGATGGGTAGTCCTACTATCAAGGAATGCTCTCGTAAAGCAGCAGTCCGAAGTGAATGGCGTATTGTTCAGCAAGTCACCAACACTAACATTACTACCACGACCGCTCTGCCAAGAGTGTAACTATTGAAAAGAGTGCCTTCGGACAACATAGGTAATAAACAAATGATTGCGGCTAGTACTGTGCCCTAAATTTGTTTTGATACGTTCAAATGCCGTCGCACCTTGCGTTTAGCGTTGCTCAAAATGTGTTGATACTTTTTCGGAGAGGCTTTGTGGTTGAATGCCAAGGATATAGGTAACTATTGTACAAGGACGAAGTCGCGGGCTAAAGATAGTAATAGATAATGATACGAGTAGAGTACTTTCTTACCCAGCATCCTTATGATCGCCTTCCTGGACTTAGCTTGCCGCGTCTCCCCGTGAACGTGTCCATTCAGCAGACCCATTTTGGTTTTTTCTGTCACCTTCGTTGATCTGTAACAAAGATAATTATATTTATTTAATTATTTATTAACATACGTTTGAACTGTCTTAAAAATGTACCTGCTTCGATTGTGTAGCTACAATATTAAGTTACTCGGTTTTACTTGCGTAGACTTTCGGTGGCCCACGGGATTCTAATGTTTTTTTTTAAATTAGCCTAAGTTACTCCTTGTGACAATTTATCTGCCAGTGAAAATCTGGCGCAGTAGTCTCTGCCTACCCCCATGGGATAAAGGCATGAAAAGAATAAGAAAATAAATGTGTAAGTACTAAACGTAAGAAAGGAGTAAACTTAACAAATATACAATGTTTGTGTAAGGCCTAAACCACTTAATCGCCATACAACCTGTTAAAGGCTGTCTGAAATGGCCTGCTGTGTTATTCCTAAGGTTTCTTAGCGTCGCAGTCTTCGTTGAGTGTCGGTTTTAAAGATACGAAATTGAACCGTATCCTCTATGTATTATGCATTAATTTTCTATGATTAAAACCAACGCTCGTCCTTGAGTTCGACGCAGAGAAACCTTAGTGAATAACGTGACTGAAAGCATTACGAACAACAGTCTCGTTAATTAATGTTATTAAATCGTTTCTTTAATTAATTTCTTAATTTACGTAAATTGCTTTTATTACCATAATTATGTTACAATTATAGTACCGGCCATTATTAAATTTTCAATTAAGTATATACTAAATACTGCTTAGTATTTAGATGTTTTTTTTGTTCCCTACATAAGTTCGTTATCATAACCTTTGATTATCTTATGCTATGTTTATTTTCGCCTTAAAAGTACTATGTTCATTAATTTAGTCCGTGATTTCCAGATAAATACATACATAATCTCAGGCACTATACATACGTCTTTGATTTACTACTCAGACATATGCAGGTTTCCTCACCATGTTTTCTTTCAGCGTAAAGCACGTGGTGTGAAATCACTGTAATTAAATTTTTAGAAAACTCATCGGTACAGGCCCGGCTGGGATGGCGATTGCTCAATCCCCTTTTTTTTTTTTTTACATTTGGAATCCATTTCGGATACGCACTCGCTGCGGGGGCAGCGAATGGTTATGCCGGGCTCTCACCGGCTAAACCCCATGGTGTTTCTCCAACTCGCTTTTCGAGGGGAAACGTGATACGTTTTCACATGCTTTGCCGTAAACCCCCCCTGCGACCAGCCGCCCGAGGGCAGCCCCTCCTGAAGGGGAGAGATTACCTCCCCCCTTGGCCTAAAGGCCGACTCCGTGCAAGGCTCGCCGAAACACATAAGGCCAGCCTTGACACACGACCTCCATGAGTGCAATGGCAGCCAACTCCCCCGAACCAGCTGCCTGGAGGGCCCCTACCGGCAGTCTGGTGACCACCTTTGGCCGCAGGATAGGGAAGGGACAAACGCCCCCGCTCCCCTAGGCTGCAGCCCCTCCTTCACCGCACTAACTGTGCGGCCGGACACGCGGCACATCACATCCACCGCGTCCCCATATACAAGCGATGGGGGAAGGGAGGGGCAAATGCCCCCCACTCCCTTCACCCCGCAGCCCCACCATTACCACAACAGCGGTGTGGCCCCGCCGGTTCGCGGCGGATAGGGAGAGTGGCGCATCGCCATACCAACACGCCTCTCCCACCGCGATCCTCGGCTGCGGTGGGTAGGGAGAGCAAGAGCGGTGTTCCTACACTCCACCCGACCACTACCCCTCGCAGCCCCGCCCGCGCGTCACCGACCCTACGATTCGGTAGGCGACGCTGTCGCTTACGCGACCCTCCACCAGGGCCGGCCCGCACCAGTGGCCCAGACCGCCCTGCACGACGCCGCCACTTCCCAGACGACGTCGCCGTCGCACCCTAGGTGAATCTGCCGGGCTGCAAATCACGCTAGGGGCGACCCCCACAAGCCAGCTTGCACCAAAGTGCCCGAGCCGCCTGCACGTCGCCCGCCACTTTCCAGACTACGACGTCGTCGCTCAAAGGGGCCTGCCGATGACTCAAAGCAGGCACCACTGATAGGAGCGACCCTCCTGGGGCAGCCCGCACTAAAGTGTCGGGGCCGCCGGGTTCCTCTTAGCTTCATCGTGAGGTGCCGCCACGACTACTAGAGCCCCCCCACCACGGCAAGGTGGGAACCCCCGGGGGGGTTGCTCAATCCCCTAAGCCAAGGCTCTTAAATACTTTATTTAATTTATTTATATTACATGCAGAGGGATGCATTAGTATCTTTAGGTCATTTGTAACTCAACTAAGTAACTTATGGTTGGAGCAAGGGTTCCAGCCACTGACATAGATATATGTCTGTGGTTCCAGCTTTCTCCCGCAGTCCCCTATGTCCTTTTCCGCACTCCTGACATAGGGTGAGTATAAACAAACTCACATTTAAACTTGGATTAAGTATAAACAAATATGACATCATTACGGCGGATGAAAAACACAAAAATGAATTAATACCCAGATGTGCTCAATCAAGTAGAATACGTACAATATCGCAAATATACACGTTTTAAGTACCTATAGTAAAACGTTCCCATAAAAAATCTTATTTAAATACTAGCTGTGCCCTGCGGTTTCACCCGCGTAGATTTAGTTTCATCCTTATTGTCGCGGAACCCTAATATTTTTAATAAATAAAAGTAGCCCAAGTTACTCCTTGAAACATCACCTACCTACCAGTGAAAGTCCCGTTAAAATCCGTCCAGCCGTTTCAGAGATTACCCGGAACAAACAGATAGACAGACAGACAGACAGAGAAAAATTTAAAATCTTGGTTTTTTAGTGTCTGTAGCGTGTATACTTTCATATGCATTTAGTGAAAAGCTGTTATTTTGGAATTAAAAACAGACACTCCAATTTTATTTATCTGTATGTATATGTATGTATAGATGTATAGATAATTTTCATCAATTTTGTTATTCAGAGATGAAATTACCTACTCGTGGAATGGAATGAGATTTCTAAAAATATTATATTTCGCCGTAGTCATTTGATTTGGCAGCGATTGCTGTAAGTAAGTAATATGATTTAAGAAATTATAATATTGTGAGAATTGACTAGGTACTTTGTCGTATAAATAGATATAAAATCCTAAGAAGGTAATATTTTTTCTACGAGTAAAATGTTGCTGCAAAAGAATATTGTATGAGATTTATTTTTATTTGGCATCCATTGAAGTAAAAAGACAATGTTTTGAGACACATTAATGAAATACGACAGTGAATTACTAATTGGTAAAATTCTTGTTCTATGCTGCTAACCTTCTGCCAATGTATAATAAACGTTAACCATTTAGCTATATATATATATATATATATACAAGGAACAGTTCTTTAAACTAACTACAATAAATTGATATTATGACTGAGTAATTAAATATTTTATTATTGTGAAGTGGAGTGAAGGCCCCACGTTGGGCGCCAATTGAAGGTAAGTCTTATGTACATAGCGGAATATGCGAGTGAGGTGAAGAGCAAAGTGATATAGTGAATATGATGGAAAGTCAGGCTAACAAAGGTTACTTAATTATCATTAATTAAATATGTATACAAGGAACTGTACTTAAAACTAATTAAAGGTAGAAAACTTGACCCAAATCGGTGTCTCTCGGAAGTGTGCCAAGAAAGCTGGCAACATTGCCACGTGGAATAGCAATGCTGATTCTCTGTGCGATAAGAGCTTCAACTCTCTTGTCACGAGAGGCTATTAATTATGTTACAAATTGCGTATAGGAATTTTCAGTATCGATATCTATCGGAGAATAGGCCTGGTAAAAATTGAAAACGGTCCCAAAAACTTGAAAGATGTTGTAGTGAATTACTGAGCAAGATATTATATATTCCAATATTTAAGATACGATCTTCGAATATCAAATAATTTTTCTTTGCAGTATTTATGCGCAACGGGAGCCAAGTCACGCATCTGTATATCCATGAATGTGTATGAGTGAGTGCCGAAACATATAATAAACCTCGTCTAATATTTGGCAACGTTCTTATGACACCTCTGCACAATAAATGACACACAATAGGTTAACGAAGCCGTCTAGACGGAGAAATCGTGCGGGGGAAAGGTGTAAGGGAGGAGCTCGCCCGAACCATCATCACCACCTATTGTTCGGTAAAGTTTTCAAAATCAAGGCGTCAAATGATGATTTTTTCTAACTGTAATGAGGGAAGAAATTTGTTTCCCACTATGCCCCTGGTGTTGCAAGCGTTTATAAGCTATAGAACTGCAATAACCTCAAACTGCTATCAGGCTAACTTTATGCTTTTTTTGAAAACACATATATTTACCTCGACGTATCGACCAAGTTGGATTGCCAATGTTTACGAGCTGACCGCATGTATTCGTCGCTTATGTCTTGACTCGCGGATAGATTTCGGACGAGGTCGGACATTCCCAACATTGGCGGATACATCTGGAGATAAATCGCGACACGAACAATGTTCAAGACCGGTGGTATTTGTTTTCAAAATGTGTATGAGGTGCATATTTTACAAATGTAGAACTGAGAGCCTACTATGATTGTTTATACAGAGCGTTTTAAGAACTTCTGAGCTTTGACGTTTCATATTGGTACCGTGAAAATAAACGTCGAAGCTTAGAAGTTTTTAATACGCTCTATGCGTATAATGATTAAACGATTATAGTTGGCCCCCTGCATGCTTGTTTGACAGGTTCATAGCTTCGTACTAATGTATCGTATCCATAGTATAATTGAATATGCACTAGCATATTAAGTTTATGATCGAGTCGTCAAATGGTTTTGATCCTTTCTCATTCTGATAATTCAATATTCCCACCATGAAATTAAAAAAAGAGTTGCGGACGCGGGGGTGTTTACAGTACGGTACTTACTATTATTACTTCCGTGGATTCTAGTCAAGTTCGAGAGGCTTGCCATGAAATAGAAAGTTAGGAAAGACTTTCATTGCTATCAAAAGTAACTAGCCAAGTCTAAAGCCATGACACTGGCAAACTGATAAATTCGATCGGATTGACGATATGGAATATTAAAGTTTTGGTTTGAAGGAACTCGTCATATAAGGGAATCTGAACGTGGTACATTTAACAACTTTATCGAGGACCGTTTAACTTAACAATTTTAGAATAGTATATTGAATTAAATGCATAGGCAAGGAAATTTGTATTACATGTTGTAATAATCACCACTACGAAGCTAAGAAATAGCGGCCGTAGTATGAGTTTTTATTGCCACCGTCCTAACTGACCTCGTTACCTCCAACTAAGTGCCTAGTTACATTTGTTCATTTGTCAAACACTGACCGAAATCGATTCAGTTGGATCTCGTGGAGAGCAAATGGCAAGAACAACGTGTGGACAAAATAGACATTTGATAAGGACAAGTGTATTTTTTGTATTCACATGCGCGGTCAGTGCCTAGTACGAGTTTTCTTAAAATTGCCGTCAGAAGTCATTGCGTCGACGTAAACGCAGATTTGTATGGGCTCACAATAGTGTCATCTTTAGGCCGAGAGAGGCGCTGATCCGATCCTATACAAATCTGCGTTTACGTCGACGCGGTGACTTGTGACGGCGGCAGTGAAAAACTCGCACTAGGCCCTCAGAACGATGCTGACGGTCACGGACGTAAGGTGGACCAGCGGCCATAGTAAACGCTGTGGTACAAGTGTATTGTATAGGTACGATAATTTAATTTACTTAGTTCTCGGCAGTGTCAGATTAAACCAGCGTAGGGTCTATTGCAATTTATATAAGAGTGTATGGTTAACATGTTTGGGCTTGCTCCAAATTCTCACGCAATATTGTCAGGACGGAAATTGATAGCAATAGAAGTTTTCGATAAAGTCAAAGTCAAAAATATCTTTATTCGATTAGACTTTTACAAAGTACTTTCAAATTGTCAGAATGACCAATTTAGAGGATTATACATGCTACCGCCAGGTTCGGAAGGTTGCTTTTACTGAGAAGAACGAAAGAAAAAGATAATGTAGTGTAT
Source organism: Watsonalla cultraria (assembly GCA_964035505.1). Taxonomy (NCBI): domain Eukaryota; kingdom Metazoa; phylum Arthropoda; class Insecta; order Lepidoptera; family Drepanidae; genus Watsonalla; species Watsonalla cultraria. Next base: position 3,346,142 of record OZ037732.1, on the reverse strand, counting down.
GCTCCTTTGTTACCAATGTAGCTAATCTTTTTCTCTCTTAATGCACAGAGCTTGCAGCATTGCTAGGGTTAATCCTTTTAATTAGGTCTTCACTCAGTTCTCGTTCTCAAGGTCAAGAAGGACGATGAAGAAACGCCTCAACAGTTAAGACTCAGCAGGCCTAGATAAAGTAACATTATCCTCTTCAATATTATTTAACAAAATGTATGAGAAAGACATAAATCACACGCACTCGACGAATAGAAAATTGGTAGACAATGTCCCTTGATATGACATAAGTTAAGCGGAACGATTGTGCATCTATTCAATCGGTTGTTTTTCGATACAATTTCTTAGACAGCATGCACCTATGACAGTTGATAGCGGCAATTATTCTATGCGTTTGATCGTTGGCTTGACGGACGCTAACGATGCATCGTGATAGATTGGAGACAGAGATTCCTTCAAAACGTATGTGACTTTGTCTAGGTCTGCTCTCATGGCAATAACGTCATAGTACGGCCGCAAGTTAGTACGACAATAAAAGAAATATAATTTGAATATACATACAATTTGATGACGCACCTGATATGCAGGCCCATCCTGACATACAGGCACAGGATGAGAACAGCCGGCACGAAGAAGAAGAAGATGCTGCTCAGTTCCAGAAGTGGAGACGGAGCCATCAACGTACAGAACGCCGATTCTAGCGACATGTTGCCCGAATCTGAAACAAATATATTCATGTAATGTTATCAGCCTTCTTGGCACACTTGACGCCGATTTGGACCAACTTTTTATTAGTGTTTAGTGTTTCTTGCATCAAAGAACGTTGCCTCGTAACTGTATAAACTGTAAATTCCGACATATTTCTCCCCAGTCAAGTTGTAGGATAGTCAGTTGCTTTCCGAAGCTTAAACATGTAATTCTTCAAGAAGGACGTGAAAAGAGTTGTATAAGATCAGCTACGTGCTAGTGGTCTCCCTTGCTAATGTTAATTTAACCGTTTAACCACCAGACGGGCCGAATGACTTCGATTTTGTTGGTATTGACTCCAGAAGAATATCTAAGAAGTAGTTCAAAGACGTATGTACAGTGCCTGAGACGGCAATAGACTCACGATCTGTCACGTTGGTACATCTTTGGTGAAAAGTGGGTGTTGTTATGTATAGCAAAACCTCTTCCTTATGCGTCTACCGCTTTGGAGAATACAAGTGTGAATATATGTATGTATGTAAAGAAACACAGTTGGAAGACGGACCTATTCAGCATTGTTCTCAATTAACGTCAAATTTAGTTCCGATGACGTTCACTAGGGGCGCTTCAAATCGACAGATGTAACTTGGTCTATGGAATAGTAATTGAAAGTTCAATGAACTTCCATTCAAAAATGGTGTCCCGACACAGAAATTTAAAAAAAAATTAGGTCCGCCCTTTCATGAACCCTCAAACAAAGCGACTGAATTAATCGCTCGCTCTATAAATTACATTTTTCAAATATTTTTAAAACGAGGATATTACTTTTATAAAATTTGTGTTCCACTTTCGTGTGGTAATAAAATGATTTCTAAATAAGGGCATATTCAGATAGTGGAGCGTTAATCCCTCTGTGGGTAGAAGCAAATATTGTGCGGTATTCACCCGGGTTCTGTATGTAACCATGAAGGAGTGAATTGTAACGTTATAATCTGCACTAATAATATTATAAAGAGGAGATAATTTATTGTTTTTTTGTTTGTTTTGATTGAATAGGCTCCAAAATACTTGACCGATCTTGAAAACTCTATCAGCAATGTATAGCTACATCATCAGCGAGTATATAGGCTTTATTGTATGCCCGTACTCCCACGGGAAAGGGAACTAGGCGGGTGAAACCACGTGACATCCGCTAGTATCTATATAATAGGTAAGCATTTGTATTCGTTTGCAAAAACTATGAATGTATTTATAGTTTAATAATGTATTCGCTCAAGATTACAGTCAAGCAGGCGTGGAGGTGATATTTAATGTAACATTCCATTATTATATTATTAATCAGACGTCTCCGGGGACTTTTGGTACTTGTACGAGCTTCATTAGGCTTATTATAAACTATGTTGTAAATTATGGGTGTCACAGTCAAAACTCTTAATAAGTGAAAGCTACTTTCGACATTTAAAAGTTATAAATCTACTAGCTGTGCCCCGCGGTTTCACCCGCGTAGATTTAGTTCCATCCTTATTGTCACGGAACCCTTATATTTTTAATAAATAAAAGTTGCCTTAGTTACTCCTTGAAACATCAGCTACCTACCAGTGAAAGTCCCGTTAAAAGCCATTTTAGAGATTACCCGGAACAAACAGACAGACATACAGACAGACGGACAGACAGACAGAGAAATTTAAAAAAAAATGGTTTTTTCAAGTCAGTACCGTAAATACTTTCATATGCATTTAGTGAAAAGCTGTTATTTTGGAATTACAAACAGACACTTCAATTTTATTTATCTGTATAGATGTATATATATAGATAAGCCTACCCTCATCATAAAACGAGCGTATTAAGAACTTCTTAGCTTTGATGTTTCATTATGATACCAAAATTTAACGTAAAAGCTCAAAAATTCTTAATATGCTCTGCTGATCTATGATGGTATGCCCCAAGGTGTAGGAATTTCAGTCGCAAGGGTTATCCGTAACCGTGTTACAAGACTTTTTGTTTCAGTTTTAATGCTCCGTTTTCCGCGATAAAACCAGGGTATACCTTACCTATCTCCATTCCAAAGTTATTCCGTTTATTTTAATTAACACACAAACTCACGTTTTAAGTACGACTACTTACTTATACAGACGTTTAGTATCGATTAGCTACAGATTTCACATTTTTTTCATTTTAGTACTTACATACATTATTCTGTTATCCGATTATTACACTACATAGGTTGTAGCGTATCGTATATTTCGGAAAGTAGTGGCCCTGATATATTATACTTACAGTAATTTCATAATAATACTAGCTGTGCCCGGCATACGTAATATTTTTTTTTGGAGTAGATCTCCCTTATTATTTAGGGGTATAAATCTCAAAACAAAGTCCAACAGAATCGCAGGCAAATACTTGTTCAAATAAATAAGATTTTTTATTCATTAAGTTGACTTTATTATTTTAACTTACTCAATGTTTAAATAGTTTATCATGTAAGTATTTTATTTTATATTCTTTTAGACAGCCTTTATAAGTGAAACATAAATTACATTATGTCTGTAAACTCAATTTAGTAGGAGCTCTGGAAGAGCAATTTTAATAATTTCATTTTTCCATCTCTAGATCTTAGTCCAGGTCTACAATGTAAGTACTTAGATAAAAAAATTGAGAACATTTTTACGAAAAAAGATTCAGATGAAAATAATCAATTTTAATATGAAAATATAAGTACCTGTTTAATCCGCATAATTTACAATTTATATAATGTTATGTGTGCTTACGCACTTACTCAGAAAATAGACGCACACTTGAATACAAATTTAAAGTCAGTACAGACTCTTACAAATTCCAGAAGTAAGACACGAATAGCTCTGAAATAAAAGAGATCTCAAAATACTGAAGGAATTAATTATCACTGCCAAAATGTTATGCGGAGAAAAAAGTTTTGTTCATTAATGTGGATGGTTGAAGACCTAAGAAACGATGGATTGATTGTGTGAATATGACGGCTGATAGAGAGAAATGGAAGAGAAGAATACATTGCATCCATCTCGTCATCATTTCATCAGAACGCCAGGGCGTTATCCCATGCATTTGGGGTCTGCGGCTGATCACCTGATTTTTATACGAAGCCATCTGCCATCTGGGGCCCTACCTATTATTATGAGACACATGTATATAACGTGTATAAGACTGTCACTTTCACACAGTGGAACTATGATGGCAATAAGAGCTTGTGATAAGGCCCCTGACCTTTGTAACCCCTTTATATAACCAGTTGTCAGACTTTCTCAAGCCTCCGACTGACCAGTAACGATTGCCAATGATGTTACAGGACTGACGGCTAACGTGCTCCCCGAAGCACGGAGGGAACTCGGGCGGTCACCCATCCAACTACTGGCTATGCTAAGTGTTGCTTAACTTCGCTGATCAAATGATATGCGCAATAGCAACTGCCACGAGGTCCTCTGAGAGAAGAAAACATTGCGCCGACCAAAAACAACATGGGATAAGGGCAAGAAGATGATGATAAATCCCAAATAGTTCCCAATAAACAAAATGTGGCTTTGGGCTCACTCGACCCACAAACCTAATTGAATAAAAGCCTAGCTTAGTTTTAATCCAGGCTTAGATTATGAAAACTTGAAATGGCAATTACGCGTAGATACTTCGCACCTAATATGATACGCGAAGGATTATATTATACCGTGTTTACTTTAGATTTACTTTAGAACTATCCGCATTGAAATTTTCTATATTCAGGGTCGTTTACCTTTGAAAGTTGTCCTAGTCACATGATTCCAAGCTAACTATCAACCATTTTAATGTATTTTTTTCAATCTTAGCCAACTTCAATGAGGTTCTAATTTTATCAGATTTTGTGATTTTTTTTTGTATTTCAAGAAGAGATGTATACTGGGTATTGCAAATATCCATAGACTCGGTGACCACTTACCATCAGGTGAACTGTATTCTTGTTTTCTAAAGGGCTGGATTGATTTGAATTTTTTTTGTATGCGTTTGGGTGCTCTGAGTGCCTAGTGCGAGTTTTTCACTGCCGCCGTCATAAGTCACCGCCTCAAAGTTAACGCAGATTTGTATGGGATCGAAATATGACACTTTAGTGAGCCCATACAAATCTGCGTTTACGACGACGTGATGACTTGTGAAGGCGATTTTAAAAAAATTCGCACTACGCACTCTGGATGGTTTAAATTCACACACATCGTCCGCCGACACACAATGTCTGTCGGGTCTATCGTTTAGTAGGTATGCAGATTAAAATATTTTATACTCAAACATAAGTACCTGGTTGACCGAGTTGTGCTCGGTTTCTTTTTCTCCCAAAAAACTAAACTTTTTCCCACAAAAGAAAAAATCTTGATTTTTTAAAAAAAAGCTAGTAGAAAAAAACGAACCAAAAGAAAAAACGAACCGGTGAACGTCAGTCTCGAACCATGATACTCTAGTTTCGTTATCAGTTCGTAAGCTGACAGCCTCACCTCTGAGCTATCATTACTTGACAGTTGTCGGCGAAATTTACTGTCTTATTGTATTGATATTTTATAAGTTTTTCAGTGCATGAAAACATGGTCAAAACAAAGTTTTCTGAAAGTGAAACTTAGCTAGATCAATTTTTTGCCCCCAAAACCCCCTACATACAAAATTTCATGAAAATCGTTGCAGCCGTTCCCGAGATCCAGATTATATACGAGTATATACAAGAATTGCTCGTTTAAAGGTATAAGATAAGATAAGATGAAAACACGCGTGTATTCCACTGTAGTAGTTAAGTTAGAGACTGTTTGCCATAAGCTACAGTACGGCTCTTAAATACATAGAAACTTTGTCTATTAAGACCTCTCTTCATACACTTCCTTTGGTTAGGAGGCTTCATAATCTTTCTGAAAAATATCATATTGATAACATTTCAATAAAGAAACCCTGGTGGCCATAGAGTTTAAGCAGTCGTCTACTACGAAAGCGACGCTAGTTCAAATCCTAGTGAACTGTACCAATGAGTTTTTTCAAAAAACGTTCAGTGACACCGCGAGCTTTACGGTTCGTGAGGATGTCTGAGAAGTAATTCAAAGACGTTTGTAAGTGCCTGAGACGCCTGTCACGCCATCTTCAGTGAAAAGTGGGTGTTGTTATAACAACTCTTTCTGCTTACCCCTTCGGAGACCCTTCTGATATGGCGTGAGCATATTGCAAAATTTATAGTTTTCCCCAAAAAACGGTCTCCTAATTATACTCCCACATTCTGCCGCGTTATTCACTAAGATTTTTCAGCGTCGCACTCGACGACGAGTGTTGGTTTCGATCATAGGAAATTGCTACATAATACGTAAAGGATAAGGTTCAATTTCCTATCTTCAAAACTGAGACTCGACGACGGATGCGACGCTGAGAAACCTTAGTGAATAACGCTGCTGTTCCCGTCAGGATTTCCTTGTTAGATTTATCGCTAAATAGATGTTTTGGACGGCGTTGGACGTTTTCCTCTCGCAAGTTGGAATCCATTTATTTACGGCCATTTCTGCCACTGCAAATTTGTAGACTAGAACCGGATCTAGATAGAACGGGAATTCAAATGATTATATTATTGTCGTCTTACAATTGATTCGTTGAAGACTAACGTATCCATACTTATATATGTATATACTAATATTATAAAGAGGAAAGGTTTGTATATCTGTTTGTATCGAATTGGCTCAAAAAGTACTGGACGGATTTAAAAAAATCACACTGATTAATATAGGATGTATTTTATTTGACAAGAGTCTCATTACTCGCAAATTCATGATGATGATATTTTATCTCCGTTCCCCACGGAAATGCGAACTACGCGGGTAAAACCGCGTGACATCCGCTAGTAGTTTATATTTTGAGAATGTTATATTATTCAGGTTACAGATTGATTGACAGATATTGCCGAAATGGTTTCAGTCAATAATCTGTGTTCCCCAGTCGGGCTTGGAATTTAGAACGATAAATTCCCTATCTTCAAACCTACCTACTTTTCCTATTTCCTCAAAGAGTATAGTAGTATATATTTTCTATAGAGGTAAGTACTATAGTAGAATATATAAGTGGCACCCGATCCCGGTCGTTTGGGTCAACGGACTGATATATAAACCGATCCGTCTTGTTTCTCGGATGTTCTATCTACAAGTTTAATAAGAAAACTAACTAAACAGACATTACTGGATAGACTTTAATCTTAGAACTAGTGAAGTTTGCATTACTATCAGAAAACTTAGAAAATTCATATCTAGCAGAAAACTTTGCAGGCGGGGTTAAGTAGGTACTGGAAACTTTATTATTGCTAAGATCAGTTTAGATTATTTCTTCATTATATCTACAAAATATGTAAGGATTGTAGCGGCAAGCGTGGTCTATGCCTACCGCCATGAATAGACATAGACCATACAGGCGTGAGCATATGTATGTTTGATTCTAGAAAATAATATATAGGTAAATAAGTTATTTTTATTACTAAGGAAGAAGTCGCAGTAGTCTATTAGTTGCAAGCTGCTGTATGTAGCCCGACGACTCATGTACTGAAAGTAACTATGTCTTTGACAGTGTTTTTGTATTCATTATATCACAGAAAAAGCCCAATAGCTCAGTTTTAGTTGCGAAAACGTCCTATTGAGTTGAAGTCCTATCAAACTATGATCTAGAATCACGCGAATACCACATTGGGAGAAGATTTCGAATGACTATAATCGTTCAACGATGTTTCGATTGTTTGTTTTTCATGAAGGGGCACTGTACCAATGAGCCTGTCTTAAAAAGTAAGTGCCGTGATCTTAGTCATGATGAAAAATGGGAAAAATAACCTAGTGGTATTGACTCTCTCAACGTACCATTTGTCACGTTGACACTAAACTTTGGTAAAAAGCTGATCTAGAACCTCTAACTCTATCTTAGAGCCCCTTCTGGGAAGCCGAGCTCACAAAAAATAACATTTGAGCGTAAGTCAACATCAAATTCTTAAACAACATATTATAAAAGCAGAATAATTTTAATATTATCTTAACGAGGCTTAAGCTAATAAAATACTGGGATTTAAATAACGAAAATCGACTCTGTTTCGACTGCAATAAACATTACAATTTATCACAGAGAAGGTTTTGTGCAATCATTAAATATTCGTGAAGCTGGATCAACCCTTGTAATTTGTAACAAGAGCTTATGTATGACGAATATTCGGAATATTTCAATCTACCCTCATTCGTTCACGTATTGCACGTGTCCAAATATATTTATGAGTACAAATTACATGACGTAAGAGAGTATTACTAAGACAGAATTAGTGAAGCTTTTGGGCAGTGGGGGCAAATGCGAAACGGTAATTTTTAAGGGGCCTTTAAAACGCCTGGTCGATGTCTCTGATGATCACCGCTCATTTTTAAGGAGCTCTCAAAACGCCTGGTCGACGTCTCAGGTGACCAACGAGCTAATTCTTACCTGGGACAGAGGATCAGTTTAGAGATCCAACGAGCTAACGCAGTCAGCTTACTGGACACCATTCACGCAGATACAAAATAAATTCCATTTTTTATTTAAATTAAATGACCCGGGCAACTTTGTAACACGTTTCCTTTATATATTACTTATTAACCTTCCCTGAACAAACATATAATAAGTTTTAGCGAGACAAACGAACAGCAGTTAATTTTCATACTAGACTGGCTGTGCCCCGCGGTTTCACCCGCGTAAATTTAGTTTCATACAAACTTTCATCCCCTATTTTATTCCCTTGGGGGTAGAATTAATCAAAATCCTTTCTTAGCGGATGGCTACGTTATAACATCTACCTGCATGCCAAATTTCAGCCCGATCCATTCAGTGGTTTAGACTGTGCGTTGATAGATCACTATGTCAGTCAGTCAGTCACCTTTGAGTTATATGTATTTAGATAGACTAGATTTACTTTTAATTTTATTTGACGCAGCATATTCTGCGGTTTCCATACTCACATAGCTTTCAGGCATATATAGTTTGGCATAGTTTCCACATGGTGTGGTTTGGGGAGGTTGGGTTGTTGTCATTTCGTCACAAAGTCAATTTGTCGCATATTGTAAACACTCTACGTTGGAAGTAATTTCGTCTCAAGCATAATCGTATCTCTTTTATACTTTCAGTAGCGTCACTTAAAAATTTGTATGAGACATTTTAGTTCTTCAACTCACCGCTAGAGGCGCTGCACAATTACTCATACAAATATTCGGCGGAGACGTTAGCGAGTATAGATTAGGAAAACGGTTGCAAACTTGTACTGTCGTTTTCGGGAACTGATTTTAAATGTTGATCACTGTGAACATAATCCGGTATTACAAAATCATTGGTGCTAGCACTACAATTCCGCTCCACCTTGCTGTTCCATGGAGCACTATACTATGGGTACCTTAAGATACTCATACACACAAAACAATAGACTTTTTTTTAAAACTACGATCGGCTACTCAGGACCAAAGAAGTAAAGTGATATAATGTAATTCCTATACAATTTGTATCGCTTCTTGAAGCGAAGCGCGAGGATAATGTTACACTGTCTAAAGGCATGCCTAGGTATGCTTAGGTAGTTTAGGTTCAAAAACCCCGGTAACTCTACGAAAATGAAACCCTTAATAGTAATATTTCATTTAAACACTTTTGCCTCGGTGGTTTTCAATAACCAATTAAGGAATTCGAGACGGATTGTTCCTAACAGAAGTTATACAATTAATTAATGATTTAACGAGATGAAGTCATTAATTAATAACTAAGAGGAATGTGAACAAGCATGCCAATAAATAATTGGATTTGCTAAATAATAGGTTTGGCTGCGGTGATTGTGTTTGTTTCAAACTTTTACAATTTACAATTTATACTGTTTACAAAATAATATATTTAAGCACATACTCTTTTAATTTCTATTATGTACTTTGAAGAGTCGATGTTTCGATTTTAATTCATTTTTCATCCCACCATCTCGGAAAGAGTATTTTTAATCTTCAATATCTGAGTGGAAAAGCCGTTTTTATTCTCTAGAGGATAAAGTAAATTGAATTTAGAACATCGTGTGCACTAAGTTTGTGAATTAAAAAAAATTCCTAATTATACCTTAGTATTGTTATAATTTAAAGATTATTCTGTAATACTTACCTGTCATAATGTAGTAATTAATACCTAAACTGAAATAAAAGTGTACCTATCTTGTGATTGTAAACGTTATTTTTTTGCATTTAGTCATTTCCTCGCTGAGGTGGAATGAAAAGTTACGTGTTGCACTCGAGTGCAAAGATTTTTCACCTCGTGCTCTTTTGATTCCCTCGCTAACGCTCAGGATTCTAATTTTAGAAACCTTCGCTTGCTCGGTCATCAAAATTGAACACGCGGTTAAAAAGCAACTTTGCACTCTTGTATAACAAATAACTATTATTATACACTAGCAGACGTCACGAGCATGGGCGTGCATTACATATAAGAAGTTAAGCAGTGCTTACCATTTGTGATGATCGAATACACTTGTATCACCTACGCCGCGCCACATTGGTATGTACTTTACCAACCTACCTACCTACCTACTTATTGTTCATGCTTACCCCTCTGATGATCCAATGCACGCCCCTGGTCACGTGGTTTCACCCGCGTAGTTCCCGTTCTCGTGGGAGTACGGGTATAAAATATAGTCTATATCAAACAGTGATAATGTAGTATTAAAAGAAGAAATTTTTTTTTTAATTAGTCCAGTACTTTTTGATCCAATTCGCTAATGCTTACATACAAATATTTCCTCTTTATAATTTTATTATACACTAAAGGTCCGCCTCCTCGCTTCAAGTTTTCTCTACAATCCACGAATACATAATATAATATGGATTTTACTGGTAATAGTATCTGCTATCATATTTTACACCACCATACTACCACTCCCTACCACACTGGTGACCCCGACGAAGCCAGTCCGTCTGTGGTCCCACTCCCTCATAACACAGCCGTGTCGGTCGGAGCGCTTTCGCCACGCTGCACAGTCACCTAACAAACACTCAACGTTATCAACCATCATACTCTTATACATCAACGTAAACACAACAGGAGGAACATCAATATTTATCACCCATCGTTGAAAGTTCTGCAGTTACAATGCGAAAAATAAGATCCGGAGTGAAATAAGTGTGGACGGCAATCGCTTCGCCGTTCGATTTCGTAACACACAGTGAAGGACTGCTCGAAACTGTATCACTACTGTGTTATATTCCCAGTGCGATGTTGGGGGAGAGTTTTGGTTAAAAAGTTGAATCTGGACGTTTTCTGGGACTTATTGCGAATGTGTATTGAAACGTTCATCGCTATACACGGGCGCACTGCTATGCGCCACGACTTGGTGCATTTCATACGACACACATCCTCGGACCACTACTGCGAAGGAAAGATTTAGTTCATGTGGCAGGTCGCAATTGATGGCGTTACTCAGTATTCGGGGCGATTGGTATGCATACGTTTGGCTCATCTACTGCAAAATCTATTCAGCCATTATATGGTTATTCGGCAATCATTGCCGCGGAGCTGATAAGGTTCGTTCGGTGATAACCGCTGGAGTTAGCGGACAGTCGCCAGGAGGCCTTCAAAGAGCGCGCACGCGTCGTCGCAAATCGCAGCAACATAAAACGAAGCACTTCGTTGCGTTAGTTCGAAGACCGTCTTTGAGGAGAATAGTGATGGCACCAGGAGCAAGCACCGCACATGCCATGATGGAGGACAAGGAGATAAAACCTTTAAATTACTCATAAGGGGTAAAGTTGTGAATGTCTCCATTGATAGGCTTAAGCCGGCCTTTATACTTACCGATACTTCCCCTAACTTGCCTAATTTAACCCCTCTTCCAATCACTTTTCCTACCTCTAATCTCTCCCCGTCCACTAGACAAACGCAAGTTTCCCCGTCACCTCATAAATCTCCCCAAGAAGCAACCAAAAAGTCCAGGTTTGGGCGGACAGTTCGCTTCCCAGATTATTATCGCCCGTAGTAACGGTCTCGGGGGGGAGTGATGTGGGCTACTCGTTAAATTAAATTTTCTGCTTATATTTATTTAACATATTAACTTTTATCTATTATTATTTAAACCTAAATCTATTAATACGTATACACACAAAACTATGTATATACAAACTATCCACAATGCAACGTTCAATGGAAACGCACCGCGGAGCGGGCTGACAGTTTTTTGCCCGCATTCCTGCGCCGGCGCAGGTTCGCTATGATTCGTTTTTACTCGAGTTCAGTCGGCCACAAGCCCCTGTACGTAGTACCCGTGTCGCTTGCGCTCAAGTCTTTGCCTTTGTTTATATACGCTACGCTTTTAATATTATTCGTGTTCTCTATAAGCTTGACTTTCTTGTGCTGTGCCTTTCTATCTCTGCTTGACTTTCACCTATCTTGTACTCCTTCTATATAAAGTGACTGTGTGTGTATCTGTGTGTTGTACAATAAACTTCTTCCGTTTCGCATCGTTCGGACTTTTACTGGTAATAGTATCTGCTATCATATTTTACACCACCATACTACCACTCCCTACCACAGATATAAACTCATCGGAGTTCAATTCCTACTTGCTAGAAAAAAACCGTATCTAAATACGTGACGTAGTTTAGAAAATCAGTGCGTTCAAACAGACAGCCTAATTATGTATGGAAATGGCGAATTCAATTTATGCCTATTATAAAAAAGGTATATACCCTACAACATATTCATCATTTGAATTCGTGTAATTACCTATTCATACTCATCACACAAATATAAATTTGGATTATAGTTATTCAATCACGCAAAAGCGTTAGTCAGTCAGTCAGGACTATAATTTTTATAACTAAGTATCTATATTAGTTTTATTTAATAGTGTTAAAGAAATAAAAAAATATGCACTTAGGTATATCTCTGTATCACCCTGTGTGGTGCTATTGATATAAAATTATTATGGCTTCAAGAACGCCTAACTGTGCGCAATGCTTAAATGCGTTTGACTGTCAATGTAAAATTATTAATTATAATAAATTATTTTTAAACGTCGTATATTCGTATATTTTTTATGATACAAAACACCAAATTAATATGAAAGCCTCATAAAAATACGAAACAGCAAAAACCGTTTAGGATATACTTTCATAAACTTTTGAACGCGATAGCGTAGGAAAATTACTTTCCAAGCTCCACAAGTTCATGCCGGTTTCAATTAGATTTTATTTATTTATTCATCATCATTTATAAACCATCATTACAGATATTTATGAATCTAATGCGATGGAATACAAAATAATATTATAATATTGCTTAATTCTAATACAATCTTAACGATTCACGAGTACGACGGATCTGTGAATAAATAGAGCTCACAACGAGTGACTCGTCGTCACTCACGCTTGTATTTCCCGAAGGGGTAGACAGAGGTGCACTATGGCACCCACATTTTGCCAGTTATGTTTGAGTCCCATATAATGGGGGCGAGCCTATTACTAACCGGGCACTAATCCAGACTCCGGACTGTTACTAGGAAATTACAGATGGAAAAAGCCAATAACACGTTTCCCAATCCTGGAATCCCAGGACGTGTTCCGCAGTAGCGTTTTTGCGACCAACGAGGAAGTGTCAGTTGTATAAAACCTGCCTACCAACTTCCAATCTCATATAGAAGTGTATAGCGCGAGAACCTAGACTTTATATCAATAAGTCGGCACGGTTTCCACGCGTCTGGCGGATCCCCGCACGCTACCAAATGTAGGTACGCGCCCGCGTCCATCGTACTTGTACGGCCGCGGACGCCATAGTGTTCTACCCACACTCATCGTGTGCGTGTGCCTTGGTAACACGACCCCTTTGTAGAACTTTTAAATATGCAGTCATCCGTAAATCTAATAACCAGTTATTATTTCTACTCCCACTTCGAAAAAACTTCGAACTCTAAGTGTTACCGTCACAAAGACCCCACAAACATTTAGAATTCTCTATGTAGTCCATAATATCTTAGCGAGACGTCTGTTAAACCAGTAATTATTTACTTAATTACAAGCAACTAATTAGTTCTCTTGGGCTAGTTAGTCCTGGCTTATGCCCTAAAGTAATTAAACCCTAACATTAAGTATCGATACAAATAAATAAAATTGTAGTGTCAGTTTCTATTATCAAAATGACAGCCTCTACTATTATATAAAAGAAATTTTTGTAAGAAATTAAAAAAAAAAATTTGGGTTCCTCAGTCTGTTGAAAAATGATGATACTTGATGGTACAAGAAATAAAAACCCAAAAACTGGAGTACCTATATATGTTACATTTTCACGCCTTAGCTTATCATCATAATTATATTTTACGTTGTAATTGATACAAAAAAGGTCAGTAAGTACTCTGATAATCACGCAGGAGAAATCTCGAGCGGAAGATTGTCCTGCTTCCTACTAATATAAATAATGTTTGCCTGTAATAGGTTCTACATATAGCTACCATTTAATTTAAGTATCTGTATATTGTTTATGTCAGAATTGTTGCCAAACCTAATATAATAAATACATATTATAAACGTGAAAACTTTTAAGAATGTCTGGATGTGTCTGTTACTCTTTCACGCAAAAACTACTGAATATAATTTATAAAAATATTGTGTAAATTGTCCAAAATATCAAACCCTGCGCAGACGGAGTCGCGGGCAGTGAGTTATCAAATAATTTTATTGCTCAATTGCGGGTTGAATAGTATTAATAATAGTCAAAACCAGAGCACCTTAGTGTACCTTAATTGAGTGATTAATGAATGCGGTGAAGCTAAAGAGGTCATAGTGAAATGGACCTAGCTGAACGATTAGGAACTATATCCGCCGCCTTACTAGTACTATACCTCGCGGTTTCACCTGCGTAGACTTCATTCCTTCATGGGTGGTTTCAATAAAAGTAGCCTCCTTATAACATCAGTTATCTGCCAGAACAAACAGGCAGACAGACAGCGAAAATATTGAAAAATGTTATTTTTATATAAGTACAGAATCTCTTTAAAATGATCGATGTGCGTGCTAACGCTAACTCTATCTTTTACACTTACTAAGAACATCAATCAGAAATACATAAAAGGTATTTTTAATAAGAGAAGACTAATAGGACGCATTAAGCCTGTAGAACAAAGCAAGTCATTATCATATTGATCAATAGTAAGCCGGTGTTATACCTCTTAATGAACGTACTTAAGTAGTAAAGACCTCTTAATAGCAGGAGATTAGCTAGGTAATTATACTCAAGCGCGTAAACGTAAACTTTCGCGTTATCCGCTGTGGGTTTGAGGTCATTGTATAGTGAAATACTGTCATAACCACCCTAACAGGCTAATTAGCTGACGTCTCGACTCTAGCACTATTCTTCCATTGGTGGAATATTACGCACACATGTAACATGTACCTACTTACGAGCTACGGGCTCACAGACATAGAGTCATCTATATATTTTCGTCTAATTTCGTATAATCTCCAAAACGGCTGGACCGATTTTACCGGGACTTTCACTGGCGTATAGCTGATGTTTCAAGTAACTCACGCTACTTTTATTTTAAAAAAACCCATGAAAATAAATCTACGCGGGTGAAACCGCGAGGCTCAGCTAGTTATAAATATGTTCAATGTAAGAAGTATTTAAAAAAATCTGCCTTAAAACCATGAAATCGTAAGAAAATAAAAGTAAAACATTAGGTTCAACAAATATTAACTTGAGTCTCAAAGCTTACCTCCTTCGGGAATATGTAAATTTCACGCAGAATAAGAACAAAACCGCTAAATGAAATAATAATATGAATGCCAAATTACCTGAGGCGTCTACCTTGAATTGAGCCAATTGGGATTTTCTACGAAAAAAAATATACAATTCCATATTACGTAAGGACATAGAATTTTCAGCCAATTTTTTAGAATACCTACAATATTCATGGAACCTTACTTTCAGTACTTAATTACCTTTTTGGGTAACGTGTGCGATCATGTTTCATTCGAATATTCAAATCCAAAATTGGTATACTAATAGCATTGGTATCCTACTAATGCCTGGTTATTCCACTCACATGATTAAATAACTAATGTAAATTATATAATAACGTTTAATTATGTTTTCATCAATTAATATATCAACCCCCATAAGAATGACACCAATGCAAAACAACATCCTGTATAAATATTTACCTGAGACTTACATTTAAATATTTTTTTTAAGGTCTAAACTATGGAATACTTGAGGGCCAACTATGAACTGTTCAAGCAGCTCGCATTTAGAATGTTTTAACCTTGACGTTTTTTTTTACGGTACCAAATTGAAACGTCAAAACTCTGAAGTTCTTAATACGCTCTGCTGAAACCGATGATGGTAGGACCCTAGTTCTCATTATAAAACTTACTTGGTGGATAGTCCCGGTACGTGATATCAGAGTACACGGCGAAGGGCGATGCGCAAACGATGGATATGATCCAGAGAATAAGGATGATCCTCGATGCCCTCGTGAGGCCAGCCATCGCGTACAGGTGCAGCGGGTGGCAGATGGCTAAGTACCGCTCCAGAGAGAACGCCGAGATCGTCATCACGGACACGTATGTGGCCCTGGAATAAAGGACTAAATGTAAGACCAGCCGCGTTATACTGTAGTGTCTCAGCATCGCACTTGACGACGAGTGCAGGTGTATAGTGCCTGGGACGGCGATAGACTCACCATCTGTCACGTTGGCACATAAAACATTTTCGGGGAAAAGCGGGTGTTACTACACTACATCTGCCTACCCCTTTGGGGAATACGGGCGTAAGCATATGTTTGTATTTATGTCCTATTTAACTTACTTATGGACCTCCGTGAATATAGCCTGAATGTAAAACAACATCCGGTATCTACACTAATATTATGAAGAGGAAAGATTTGATTGTTTTTTTGTTTGTTTGTTTGCATTGAATAGGCTCCGAAACTACATGACCGATCTTGAAAATTCTTTCAGCAATGGATAGCTACATCATCAGCGAGTAATATTTTATCCCCTACTCCCACGGGAAGGGGAACTACGCGGGTGAAACCGCGTGACGTACGCTAGTTTATTTAATTTATATAATATTATGAGTCTTAACTTAACATGATTAAAGAGTGGTAATGTTTTCGTGACCTAAAAACATCCTTAATTTGATGATTGAATTGTCCTATTAAATTAATTTATCAACCTCCGTGAATATAGCCCGAGTGTAAAACCATATACTGTATAGTGGATAAGTAGTGTCCTTGGTCCATCTAACGCAAGAAAAGGCTGTTAGCGACAGGGTCGAAGTCTATTAATAATGTACTTGATAATTCGTATTACCGTAGTTATGTACGTCCTCTACAATGGTCAAAACCGATTTATCATTGTCGATGTCAAATAATCAATTTACACACATAATATTATGTTGTATATACTAGTGACGGCAAGTCACTAGTACTGCTTCACTTCGGGTTTAGTACGATTTTTTAACACTACAATATTATACTACAAATATAAAGGTACCAGCGGACTTCACGCGGTTTGAGTACGGGGATAAAATATAGCCTATGCTACTCGCAGATTATGTCGCTATCCATGGCTGAAAGAATTTTCAAGATCGGTCAAGTAGTTTCGGAGCCTATTTAATAGCAGGTAGCTGATATATCAAGCAGTATCTTGGCTACTTTTCTTTATTAAAAATATTAGGTTTCCGCGATAATAAGCATGAAATTAAATCTACGCGGATGAAATCGCGGGACACAGCTAGTATTAAATATAACCCGAACAATATTACTCAAATTTTCCTTTAGACTCTCACAATTCCGCATTACACAATTCGGGAGTCAAATGGAATTTCTGTAGGGTGGGTGTCAATTCTCGTTATTACAGGAATGAGTAAGGAAAGGTCTCAGAGTTGATTTTACGTTCGTATTTTAAGGAATGTGAATCCTTGAGTCTGTAAAAATACTCTTTTAATTAAAGGAAGATCAAAGCACCCTGCAAAAAAGTTGAACGGAATTATGACATTACCTTTTTAAATGTTCAAGAAATGTTCGTTGATGTCTATTTTTAAACGGTATTCATTAGAAAATATTACTTTAGAGTTAAATGAGGTACGTATATCACCGTAAAATTGTAAATACCGATCTATCTCGCGAGATTGTGAACTGTCGAAAGATTGTGAACCAACAAACTAACCAACCAATCAAAAAACCATTTCACTTCGATAGATTATAATCCACCATATAATTATGGGTTAAATTGTAAGCAGTCTGTTGCGGTTCACAATCTTTCGACTGTTCACAATCTCGCGAGATAGATTGTAATCTAACGGCACTAACAATTTTATGGTGTCATATACTCGGACAATATAATGGGATCTTCTCTTTCGATTTGTGACAGAAAATATCCCCAGTTTTTCGTTCAGCGTTCATACCTACCATCGGATTAAGCAGAGCGTATTAAGAACGTCTGTGCTTGGACGTTTCATTTTGAAACCGTGAAGTTTAACATCAAGGCTAAGAAGCTCTTAATACGCGCTGCTTATGCGATCATATTTGCCCCCCTGTACATTTTTAAATGTTGTCGAATAGGCAAACAAAATGGTCACATTTGAATGTGTGTATACGCTATTACCTACGATAGTTAATAATTGCCGCATACATTGAAAGACGTACGAAGATGGATGGATATAGGCTCAGAACAATACTTTGCTATGAGGATGTTGGGCTAATTCTACCAGTGTCTTAAGAGCGCGTACACATATATAGATGACACTATGCCTGTGAGCCCGTAGCTCGTAAGTAGGTACATTTTACATGTGTATGTGTGCGTAGTATTCCACCAATGGAATAATAGTACTAGAGTCGAGACGTCAGCTAATTAGCCTGTTAGGGTGGTTATGACAGTATTTCAATATACAATGACCTCAAACCCACAGCGGATAACGCGAAAGTTTACGTTTACGCGCTTGAGTTTAATTACCTAGCTAATCTCCTGCTATTAAGAGGTCTTTACCACTTAGGTACGTTCATTAAGAGGTATAACACCGGCTTACTATTGATCAATATGATAATGACTTGCTTTGTTCTACAGGCTTAATGCGGCCTATTAGTTTTCTCTCATTAAAAATACCTTTTACGTATTTCTGATTGATGTTCTTAGTAAGTGTAAAAGATAGAGTTAGCGTTAGCACGCACAGGGAGTGTGCCCCACTTTCAGACGTTAATGTTGACTTTAGAACGAGACCTTTAAACCTACACAAAGTACTTAACATTATTTCGCGCTTACGCTCATAGAAACGATACAAAATGTATGGGAATAACATAAATCAGTCACGTGACATTATGTGATTCCCATATATTTTGAATCGTTTGTATTAGTGAAGTGTGAGGATGATTCTTTGTCTAGAGGCCAAGGGCCTGGTCTGAAGTGTTTCTCTCTTGTGTTTTAGCGTTGCTTAAAGTGTGTTGATACTTTTTCAAAAGCGGGTTGCAAGGTTAAAAGCCATAGATGACGGATCAACACATTTTGGGCTAGGTTAAAGCGGAGGGTCATGCGACGACGTTTGAGTATTTACAATCTTATTTTTGGGGTACTTAAACGATCATAGTTGGCCCTGCGGTGACTAAGGTTACCTTAGTCACCGCAGGGCCAACTATGATCGTTTAAGCAGCGTGTATTAAGAACTTCTTATCTTGACATTTAATTTTAAGGTACAAAAATGAAACGTTAAAGCTCAGAAGTTCTTAATACTTTATTCTATTTTTATTTTATTTCACAAAATCCACAGCTCTTAATATTTAACATATACATATATTATGGCGTGTATCTTCGAGCCAATGTCGGATTTACATTTTATGGAAATTATTTGCTTAAATTGAGATTGAAGTACAGAGTGAGTTCAGAACAGGATCGCTCGTAGTTACATATCTACAAAATTGCCATTATGTGTGTGAGTGTGTGTGTGTGTGTTTGCGTGTGTGTGTGTGAATGTGTAACTTGGAGTGAATTACTCAGCTGCTTGCGTTGATGCCGCTAAAAGTGCCAATATTTGCTTCTTGAAACTAGGGTAAGAGGTGAAGAAGATATCTAGGGAGGGAAAACGTTCGTTAAAACACCGTCGTAGTCGGGTTAGCGCAGAGTTCTGGGCATAATTCGTGTTACTGCGAGGAACATCAAACAATACGGAGTGTCTGGTGCGGTATAAGGGAGCTCTCAGGGGGAGCGACAAATTTGCTTACTCTCTGCTTAAGCCCATGATGGTAGGTCCCAAGGTGCATATATCTGTAGCATATATATTTACATAGTTGACACGATATTTACTGAACATTTGTTTGGAAAGTCAAGATCTGGACCCAAGATGAACAAACTTCTGTATTTCTATCTTTGAAACTCATAAGACCGTTTTGAAACTCATAAGTATAAAGGTTGCAGACGGACGGCGTAAAGTTTATATGTATCGCCCGTCTAGTCCAAGTTTAGGACCAACAAAAACAAACTTAATCAGGATTTAGGGATCTTTCTAAAGTCTAAACTTAGTTGACTTATGCGGTATAGTCCGCCTCTAATATTAGCTAAAGGGTGCTTCTTTCAAAAGTAAATATTGATAATATTATCACTTTAAAAGTATACTAATATTATAAAGAGGTTGTTGAAGTTATTGAGGTTGGAGGGATCCACAATATCTGGATCTGTCTGTATTATTTTACCAATTTATTTATGAACTAGCGGCCCGCTCCGGCTTCGCACATAAAATATATAGCCTATATCATTCACTGAAAAAAAACCGCATCAAAATCCATTGCGTAGTTTTAAGATTTAAGCATACATAGGGACAGAAAAAGCGACTTTGTTTTATACTATGTAGTGATGTCATAGGCATACAATATATAAATAAAAAAATATTAAAAGTCTAACTAATAACATACATATGCTCACTCCTGTATTCCCCGGAGTGGTAGGCAGAGGTGTATTAATAGCAACACCAATTTTTTACCGAAGATGATTAAGTGTCTTCATGACAGATGGTGAGCCTATCGCCGTCTCAGAGTGCCTAGTGCGAGTTTTCTTAAAATCACCTTCACCGCGTCGGCGGAAACGCAGATTTGTATTTGCTCACAATAGTGTCATGTTTAGGCCGACAGAGGCGCTGCTTCGATCCCATATAAATCTGCGTTAACTTGGACGCGGTGAAGGTGATTTTAACAGTTTTGGCGACAGTGAAAAACTCGCACTAGGCACTCTGTATACATACGTCTTTTAAATTATTTCTCAGACAGATGTAGGTTTCCTCACGATATTTTCCTTCATCGTAAAGCACGTGGTGTGAAATTACTGCACATAAGTTTTTAGAAAACTCATCGGTAAGGCCCCGCTGGGATTCGAACTTGGGTCACTTGCGTAGCAGGCGACTGCTCAAACCCCATGGACACCACGGCTCTTAATAAACATAGCTATATAATGAAAAGAAGTACTTACGCTTCAGATATAAGAGCTCGTAACTTGCAGAATACGAGTCCCAAGCTGTAGGGATACTGATGCCAGTAGACAGAGAGGTCGTTGGGTAGGCCTGAAACAAATAAATTAGCAATTTTACACTCAAAATACACCAGCTTAAGACTCAATTTCACACAATTGAAGGACACGCCAGTAAGCCCTTGACTTGTTGGGGATTAGCGTATGATTCACTATCCGACCAAATTTAATAGGTACTTAATTTTAATTCGTTTTCTATGTAAATTTTATGTTTAGTAAGTCTATATCAAGGTTTCGTATTTTAATATTATTTGCATCTCCGCGGGGTAGGCAGAGTGATAATTAAGCTTCCCATCACGACAGGCTAAATGACATAAACGTAGTCTGTTTTTAATTCTTTCTTAGACTTAGAATAAACATAAGCAACGAATTTTATTTAAAAAAATGGGTTCACAAAATAAAGCCACTGATGAAATAAACTCTACGCGGGTGAAACCGCGGGGCACAGCTAGCTATCTATAATAATTAAACATTTACGTCAAGGTAAAAAAAAATCGATCTATTTTTATGGGTTGGAAAGTTTGGAAAATTCTTTGCACACGTCCGATATTCGATAAATTCCATACTTCAACATATACCTGTCTATACCGAGATGAAAACAGTAAAAATATGTAATTTTCATTTTGGTGTGCACTAAAACGTATTTCATAGTTTTTAGGCAGTTATCTACATACTAAACAAAATAAATAGACATAAAAAACTTAATACGAAAACAAATGATCCGAAAACCAATATAGAGAGTATTAAGTGCAGAATTTTGCCATGTCATCTGTTTTTATCTGGTTCAATATCAGCAGAGAACATCGGAGTCATCATCCGAAATGACTTACTGGATTTTTATCTCTACGTATGGTACATCTCTTTACTTTCACCTCATGGCTAAAAATATTAGTTCACTAAAGGGTCATCGTCCTAACTTTATCCTAATATTTGTACTGTGCTCATAAAGTAGTGTTATTAAATATGCATTTGCTGGAAAAAGATCAAACGCCATGTATCGTAATGAAGGCTCAAGAAGGCATTTAATTTTCGACGTTCATAAGTGCCGTACCTGTATATAATATGGTTTTCATTTTCATTACCAACAATTCATAAAATCTGTCTATTATTTTGAACAAAAATTTTCAAACCTCCCAAGCGGTGATGTGAAGAACTAAAATATGTCATACTAGCGGGCGTCACGCGGTTTCACTCGCGTAGTTGCCGTTCCCGTGGGAGTACGGGGACAAAATATAGCCTATGTTATTCGCTGATGATGTATCTATCCATTGCTGGAAGAATTTTCAACGTCGGTCGAGTAGTTTCGAAGCCTATTCAATACAAACAAACAAACAAATATTTCCTCTTTATAATATTAGTGTAGACAAATATTGTCGGAGACGCTAGCGAGTGTAGATTAGGAAAACGGTGGTAAACTCGTGATTGATGTCCATTTTTCACGATCATCAAATTTGACTCACTTTATCAAGATGGAATTTGCTTAATGCAATGAAATTCTTTAACTAAGACAGGCAAGAAAAATATTTCTTTGCAGAAATAACGATCACTTTCACATTTTTAATTGACATTGAGTCATGTGTTTTGACTTTAACGATTCCCTACGGTAAAGTCCCGACGTCTTCTAAGCTTATTCTCGCAGTCGCAAATGAAATTCAGGGTAATCTTTGACACATGTTACACGCGAGGAATTCTGGAATAACTCGTAAAAATATTTCATTCAACATTTTGGACTTCATACATACATATGCTCATGCCTGTATTCCCCGAGGGGGGAGGCGGAGGTGCTCTAATAACAACACCCACTTATCACCCAAGATGATATCAGCCAACGTGACGGATGGTGAGTCTATCGCCGTCTCAGGCACTATACATACGTCATTGAATTACTACGATGTTTTCTCTCACCGTAAAGCACGTGGTGTGAAATCACTGTACATCAGTTTTTTTAGAAAAACACGTTGATACAGGCCCCGCTGGGATTCGAACTTGCCTCGTTTGCGTAGCAGGCGACTGCTGAAACCTCAAAGCCACCACAGCTCTCAAATTTTGGATTTCATAACGTTTTTTTGTCCTTGACGTATGTTTAATAGAGTTAACACAAGAAGGGAGATTTCGCGCGACTGAGCAACGATATGCTCGAATTCTGCCGACTCACGTCCCGATATTGGGAGATTAATTGGACTTGGCTGAAACACATCGAAGGCGCTGACAATTTTTATAAATGATCGTTCAAAGAGCTTAAAGTTATGGACTAAAGACCTATTTTCCTACTACGATATAGGTATGTGCTTTATGGTTTTTAAATTAAGTCATACTTAATAATAATGCTCATCCAATTAAAAACATAATTTTAATGATTTTAAGAAAAAAGATAATTTCGCCTTAGTCACTAATAGGCATTAAATATTATAATATTATTAATAATAGCGAAATGTCTGTTCGCAATCAATTTAGCTGCGTTAGCAAGATATCTCGACGGCGAACTCGACATCGAGTCGTTTCAAACAGAAGGAATTGAACTTTCTTGTGCATTATATACCAATGTATTATTATATCTTCAGAATAACACAGTAGAATGGCTGCACCAAATTGGTTAACTATTTAAATGTGTTTTCTTATCGTCAGCTCGCTACGAAGCTTCGGAGGACTGGAAAATTAATATAAAAAAAGTACATCAAACAGAACTAGCTGTGCCCCGCAGTTTCACCCGCGTAGACTTAATTTTATGGGTGTCCCGCGGAACCCTAATATTTTTAATAAATAAAAGTAGCCTAAGTTACTCCTTGTAAAATTAGCTACCTGCCAGTGAAAGTCCCGTTAAAATTGGTCCAGCTTTTTGAACAAACAGACAGAAAGAGAAAAATTTTAAAAATTGGTTTTTTATTATCAGTACCGTGTATACTTCCATATACATTTAGTGAAAAACTGTTATTTTGGAATTACAAACAGACACTTCAATTTTATTTATCTGTATAGATGTATAGATAAAGAGGCGTTTCAATCGCAGCTATGAACAGCAAAGTTTGAAATAAAACCTTTTCAGAAGTTTGACGACGCTTTCGCTAAAGAGTCCTTCCTTTACTAAGAAATATTATACATAACTTCACTGTGAAAAGTGTTGAGTAAAACATGTGAGTGAAATAAGTTTTTCTTCCTTTATGATCGCCATGCCTACGATGCAAATCAAATCAAAAAGTTTTATTCAACACTAGCTGTGCCCCGCGGTTTCACCCGCGTAGATTTAGTTTTATGCTTCATGTAGCGGAACCCTAAAATTTTTAATAAATCAAAGTATCCTAAGTTACTCCTTGAAACATCAGCTACCTGTCAGTGAAAGTCCCGTTAAAATCGGTCCAGCCGATTCGGAGATTACCCGGAACAAACAGACAGACAGACAGACAGACAGAGAACAAAATTTAAACTTTGTTTTTTAGTGTCAGTAGCGTGTATACTTTCATAATTATGCATTTAGTGAAAAGCTGTTATTTTGGAATTACAAACAGACACTTCAATTTTATTTATCTGTATAGATAAGGTCATTTGGAACACTTATTGAATGACGTTCAACTTACGCTAACTTAGGTTAATTTACTACCGTTTCCAAATGTAAGCCTGTCACGAGAAGAAACGGCGAAACAAACTGCCCGGTTTTTTTTACATGTGTCCCTTCTTTATACATAGGGTTGTTTAAGTACATTTTAATGGAAGAGTGAGCAACTCATTGCCATGCTTGGCTATCATCAATATACTCAGTTACACTATAATATGCTTTTTCACAAAGTTTCTGTTTGATGATAGCCTTAAAACTTAAAAATGGCAGTTAAATGCAAAACATCTACACTGCTCCTAAGACTCCATTCATTCACGACGATTGCTTACCTACATAAAATTTGTTTAGCTCACAAAGGTGGCTTTTAGTGGCTACCCACAGTCAAAGTAATGAGCTTTCATGGCACAAGGTACAGTATAAATATAACCCTTCTACAAGCAGTGCGAGGACTATGAACAAATCGTTCGAAATTACACACATTACTCACACAGATGCGCATTAGCGGCGTAATTTCTGTGATGCGTGTAACGTCATGGCCGATTGCATATGTATGTCATTTACGTATTTTACAGACAAGGCTCAAAACTTCAAATCGACATTACTTTTATATTAAAAAAGAGTAAATTTTAAAAACTTGAATTATAACCTTCGCGCTTGATGGAGCAAGCGTTCCTAAAATTAACAAAATTGTAAAAATAATTAAGGACAGTAATTACTGAGTTTCTTGCCGGGTTCTTGTGAGTAAAAGCAACCTTCTGAAGCCGGCGTTAACAACGTGTATAATCATGTTGTCTTACGATTTGAAAGTAGGTACTACTTTGTGACAAGTCTAATCAAATAAAGATATTTTGAATTTCTTATTTCAAACATTTGGTCTAGGCTGTATACTGCTTGGTAAGCTAATATTATGTACTTGACACTTCGGCACTATAAAGTCAACACAGGTTGATTTTACAGCCGAAGTGTCCTGTAAAAGCAAACTATGTACTTAAGTGCTCAAAGGTTGGGATACATTTACGAAAGCGTTTGCGACAGCAAGGACAAGAAAAGATATGTGTCCTACCTTAAAATATACTCTTAGGTCTTGTGTCGTTAGTGTTGTAAATTCAACCCTCAGCCTTCAGACTAGGCTGGAGTACAATAACTTTCAATGGCGCGATTTGAGATGCCGCGTAAGTGTCTATGTAAATTTTATTATAGGTATTGAAGGCAGCAGACATTGGCATTCAAATTTACTTTTTTGTTCTCATTTCTTTCTTTTAAATATGGCAATGCGAGTGGCCATAAACTGGTTTTTGTTTTTGTTATTTTTATGTACAGTACCTACAAATATACCTATCAAAAGTTTTCTTAATCTGTACTCGCTATTGTCTCCGCATATTTGCATATGAAATTGTGCAGCGCCTCCTAGCGGTGACGTCAATAATTAAAAATAGACAAATATTAGATTTTACCCGCGACTCTCATTGAAAAAAATATGTTTTACATTAAAAATGTTATTATCCTATGTTACTTCTAATACCTCCGAGAATATGTGTACAAAGTTTCATGATGATCGGTTAAGTAGTTTTTGCTTGAAAGCGTAACAAACAAACTTACATTCACATTTATAATATTAGTACTTAGGATTGTGGGTGACGGTAGTGATTATAGATTTCAAAAACGGTGCAAATCTCGGAAAGGTTAGGTACTGATAAAAATACCTAATATTAGAACGCCCGCCGGGCGGGGCAGGTAGAGGCAAAATTTTAAATTTAATCAAAAGTAATATAGCGACTGAGTTTGTTTTCGGGACGGTACATAGTCTATTACTCAAATATTGTCATACATTTCAGAGAGTCATGATGTTACAATATGTAACAGGCTATTTTTAGTACCGCTCCTCGATATTGTCAACTCGCTACGCCCCCATTTAAGAGTAAAACCAGCGTTTGTGTTAAAACAGAGCATCTATATGCTACCTCCATACCGAACATCCATCCATACATACATATGCTCACGCATGTATCCCATAGGGTAGGCAGAGACCACCGTTAGCCACTGCTACGATCCTTACATACTTCTTTCGCTTCATCCACATTCATGCATCACTCACTTCCTTCGGTTACGAGTGCTCCGAATTTGAAAAATACTATTAATCCAAACATCCAATTCCGTTAATAATTAAGTTACGTAACTTTACCACAGCTTCTTTAAAAACATAGTAGAAGGAAAGGTAGAAGGGAGGAGAGGAAGAGGAAGACCAAGGCCAACATGGGACAAGTTAAAGAAAAGGTGTCTAACATGACGTATAAGGAGGTCAAAGAGATGGCACTGGACAGAGACAAGTGGAAAGAGTTGCATCGGTTACACCGACCAGAGTCTCATTACTCTTAAATTCATGATGATAAACTATACCAACCAACACGAGGTGTTAACTACTGCTCATACCATCAGGAGCACCATGACCTCTTATTGCCATGATAGCTTAACTCTTATCACGAAACAGATATATACGCGTGTTAGTCTGTCACTATCACAGGGTGGAACTATGGCCCCGGATCATATGTACTTCCGTAATGAAATAAATAAAATATGATCACGGAATGACGTCAGCATGATCGTCATAGAGAGAATGAATGAATGAATAACTTTATTATTCACTAGCTGTGCTCGTAGGGGTAACAATAAAAACTATGTTACTTAGTGATAATTTTTCATGTTTTGTAACTTGTGTTTTCTATCCTATTAATCGCACCGTGATGTGTATAAAGCCTAAAGTCTTCCGCCGTGAATAAATTATCCAAAAATAAATATATCTATTAAAATCAGTTTAGCGCATTCAACAAAGCAATCAAACATACCTTTGTCCTTTCAGCTATATAATATTAGTAAAGAAAATGTCACCATAAGCCAAAAAGGTAACAATATAGAAACGTCGACAGCTGTCAACATCTTTGTGCCTTTGTCTCGTGTTATATGGGTCGGAGGGAGATATATTTAGGGTAACTTCAAATTATAATAATAAATAGGTATATAATTATAGATATAACGGACGACGCGGCGTCGGCAACATCATAAGTTGGTTAATTAATGAACGTAACGTCGCAGAGCAGACTAACCTCGTAAATCTGTTTATCGAAACAGCCAGGGCGACATACTTACCTATCTGGGCTGGGAACAGCTAAGTTCCACAACTATTACCTAAGCACGTTCCGGTTTGACATTGTTAAAATATCGTTTCATTATTAAAATAGGTTAAACCTGAGCCACAGTATAAATATAAGATTACTAGCTGTGCCCCGCGGTTTCACTCGCGTAGATTTAGTTTCATCCTTATTGTCCCGGAACCCTAATATTTTTAATAAACAAAAGTAGCCTAAGTTACTCCTTGAAACATCAGCTACCTACCAGTCCCGTTATAATCGGTCCAGCCGTTTCAGAGATTACCCGGAACAAACAGACAGACAGACAGACAGACGGACAGACAGACAGAGAAACAATTTAAAACTTGGTTTTTTAGTGTCAGTAGCGTGTATAATTTCATATACATTTAGTGAAAAGCTGTTATTTTGGAATTACAAACAGACACTTCAATTTTATTTATCTGTATAGATGTATAGATTACAAGTAGTAGGGAACAAATCGTTTGAAATTACACTCACACAGACGCGCCCATATGCGAAATAATTAGATGCCTTGGCATAATGTCAGTAAGGAATGTTAAGTCATGACCGATCGCGTACACGTAAGATACATTCATAGTGTAGGTTAACCCTACATATTTTTTCTCAAGGTCGACATCACTTTGATAGTACATTTAAGTACCTACTAAAATATTTAAAAACTTCAAGAGTGACAACCAAAAATTTGGTTGAGATTCCATTTATAGTAAGCTTGTCTATACAGATAAATAAAATTGAAGTGTCTGTTTGTAATTCCAAAATAACAGCTTTTCACTAAATGCATATGAAAGTATACACGCTACTGACACTAAAAAACCAAGTTTTAAATTTTTTCTCTGTCTGTCTGTCTGTCTGTTTGTTCCGGGTAATCTCCGAAACGGCTGGACAGATTTTAACGGGACTTTCACTGGTAGGTAGCTGATGTTGCAAGGAGTAACTTAGGCTACTTTTATTTATCAAAAATATTAGGGTTCCGCGACAATAAGGATGAAACAAAATCTACGCGGGTGAAACCGCGGGGCACAGCTAGTATAATATATAGGTTCAAGACGTTTTAGGCGCACATTTTTAGCACATAGCATTGGCTGATACGTATCAATCTATACAGATAAATAAAATTGAAGTGTCTGTTTGTAATTTCAAAATTACAGCTTTTGACTAAATGCATATGAAAGTATACACGCTACTGACACAAAAAAATCAAGTCTTAGCATTTTTCTCTGTCTGTCTGTCTGTTTGTTCCGGGTAATCTCTGAAACAGCTGGACGGATTTTAACGGGACTTACACTGGTAGGTAGCTTATGATACAAGGAGTAACTTAGGCTACTTTTATTTATTAAAAATATTAGGGTTCCGCGACAATAACGAAGAAACTAAATCTACGCGGGTGAAACCGCGGGGCACAGCTAGTTTAAAAATAAAATAAAAAGCACAATTTTTTTTATTATTTGTCGTTTAGACGTCTAGACTTTGTATTATAATATAATTCCATGTTCAAAAGTGACAGTAAGTAGTGGCAGGCACTCAGGAATAAAGAAAAATAAAATAAATCTCCTTAGGATTTAGAATTTAGGCCGTGTGGTTTCAATATACGGTTGCTACGTAACAACGTCAGTGCAAATCTCGCCGATTTCAATAGTTCCAGGGTTCGTCAAAAATATTATAGTTCTCTAAGAAAAATATTATTCAAATTGTCATTTTGAGATTGCCATTTTGTGTTCCAAAAATTTTGTAAATTAATTAGTTACTATTTTATATTTACAAGACGCTCATACAAATACGCACACATTTAAAACATAAAGAGCCGTGGTGGCTTTGAGGTTTGTGCAGTCGTTGCCTGCTAGGCAAGCGACGCAAGTTCGAATCCCAGCGGGGCCTGTACCAATGACTTTTTCTAAAACTTATGTGTCGAGATTTCACACCACGTGCTTTTCAGTGAAGTAAAATATCGTGCGACACCTGCATATGTCTGAGAAGTAATTTAAAGACGTATGTATATTGCCTGAGACGGCGATTGACTCACTATCTATCACGTTGTCACATAATGGTCTTCGGTGAAAAGTAGGTGTTAAAACATAAAAGTCTAGACATGGTAGTGAAACTAGTCTTCAAGTTTCGCCGTGGGTGGGCATAATTGTTTATATAAAACCCAACGCCACTAGCCCAATGCCTTCATATTCTATAGCTATAGTAATGAAAAAAATTTAAAAGTTAAAAATTTTTTTAAAAAGATTTGAATGTAAGTATGTTTAACGAATTGGCTCAAAAAGTACTGGACCGATTTTAAAAATTCTTTCACCATTTGAATGCTACATTATCACTGATTAATATAGGCTATATTTTATCTCCGTACTTTTACGGAAACGGGAACTACGCGGGTGAAACCGTGTGACGTCCACTAGTGTGTAATAAATTGGCAAGCTGCGAAGGATACGTTTTTATGATCATTAAAGACAGACTATTAGTTATCTAAGTCCTGGGTTGATATTTGACCTTCGTATGGGCGTAGGGCGTTGATTTCTTGTGATTTATTATTGAATTCATGTAGATAAGCCAATGATAATATCGATGGATACATTACTGGTATGCCTGGCTGAGTTTCTTACTCTGGTTCGACTCGGAAGAATAGTTTCCGAACCGGTGATAACTTCTCAACGTGCATAAGTACTTACCAGCGCCCAAACTGGATAAATAATTTTCATTTCAGGTAAACACAATTTCATTACAGGAATTGACGGAAAAAAGTTTGATAATGCAGCTTTTGAGCCAAATTGTGCAAAATCTAAGAAAGTCGTGAACTCACAACACGAGCTTTACGGTAAACTAGCTGTGCCCCACGGTTTAACCCGCGTATAACTTATTTGTGCGCAAACACGGGTGCTCTCTTTATTCCCTCATAGTCTGGACGGCAATCCGACACGACCGGAAAGAGATCAGGTAGGACCAACGGCTTAACGTGCTATCCGAGGCACTTATACGGCAAAGGTTGTACTTACCAAACAAAAGCAAGAGCAGATCACTAACAGCTAAACTGAACAGATAATAGTTCGTAGCTGTGTGCAGGCCAGGCTGTTTTACAATAACTACACACACGCACACATTGCCGATCACTCCTGTGAGGAATATCACCACCAGCATTATACTTAGAGGCACTATCTCGTTAAGAGGAAGCCGCTTTGACCCCATCAACCACCAGAGCATTTCGTCTTCGGAACAGTCAAACTGAGATACATTGTTACAGCGCTCGTAGAACTGATCGACACTTTCATTGCCGCGAAGGAAAAATGATGAATCCATCTTTATGTTTCTTAGACGTAGTTGGTAATATTAATTTAGCGTAACATTGGTACTAAGAAAAACTAACTAACTATTTTATTTACAAACACATTTTTTTATAGTTAAATATTGCTTTAATAGCTCTCCTTAGTTCCAATTCAACATTAACACTTTAAGTTCTATGATACGGTATCGTTCACTATGCCTCCATACTCACGGATAAAAGTTCTAAAAACAGAGAACTAAAGTTGTATTTAAAGACAATTTTATTCTTAACAATTTTTGCACAATTAAGGGCAATTTAGCATTATCATTCAGTAGTGGAATTATGTATTCTGTGTTGATATCAGAAAGTTTATTTTAACATTAGCAATGTCTGTCGTAACCGCGACGCAACTCGAAACATGACCGTACGATCTCGCAGCCTCCGCGTACTGAGTCCGGCCAACGAGAGAACATCATATCAGAGTACAAGCGTTGGACAATTATATTGGTAAATCGAATCAAATTTGGACTTTAAATTACAATAATATTACGTTTAAAAGCACGTAGGTATTACGT
Organism: Watsonalla cultraria; assembly: GCA_964035505.1. NCBI lineage: Eukaryota > Metazoa > Arthropoda > Insecta > Lepidoptera > Drepanidae > Watsonalla > Watsonalla cultraria. The sequence goes on along the minus strand of OZ037732.1, from coordinate 3,314,382 downwards.
GGTACGCATACCTAGGTTTCTGTCCGCGTACCGTCCTGCCGCGACTTCGAAATTGATTATAATAAGTTGATCCAGTTATTTTCAGCTCACGTTTTTTTTGTCTTATCTACTGTATAAAGATTTATTGTGGATTTTACCGCCAGCGATTTCAGGTACCTATTCTTTATCACCATTTACTTAGTTGCGCTTTATGACAACAGTTTTCCAACTGCAAACGATTAAATTCCTCAGAATAATTTAGTTTTTCCTGTTCGAATTTGATGGCCACTTCGTCTCTTTTTAAAACAATATTGAGAAATTATATGAAAATTATATCAATAATATGAATAGCTGCTGAATAAAAGCAATTAATTAGGCCAGTTTAATGTGTAAAGAACAACACTCTACTTCCTGGTGCTAAATAAGCTCTACAGATAAATAAAATTGAAGTGTCTGTTTGTAATTCCAAAATAACAACTTTTCACTGAATGCATATGAAAGTATACACACTACTGACACCAAAAAACCAAGTTTTTAAATGTCTGTCTGTCTATCTGTTTGTTGCGAGTAATGTCTGAAACGGCTGGACCAATTTTAACGGGACTTTCATTGGCAGGTAGCTGATATATCAAGGAGTAACTTAGGCTACTTTTATTTATTAAAAAATATTAGGGTACCGCGACAATAAAGATGAAACTAAATCTACGCGGGTAAAACCGCGGGGCACAGCTAGTTCAGTAATATAAACGCCACATACGCTGACCTGACGATCTGAAAAAAAAAACGTTTACAATATAAAACTGGTATACTCTTAAGTGAACTAGCTTTTTACTAAAACCTCATTAGATGGTACTATTTTTAATTCATTTTATAGATTTTAATATATAATTATAAAGTGTCACCTAATAACTTACATTGACAAACGTTTCATAGGTCAATTCGATGTGCCTAAATGCTAGCAATACCACTGGTTGCTGAAATGTGAACGGAAACTTCTATTAATACATTCACAAATTAAAAAAAAACATAGGTATACAGTTAGCTACGATCGTAGCAACCACGGTAGCAATAATTATTATCATCGTAGCATTCGTACCTTCGCAGTTACAATGCTACGATCGTTCGTAGCAACCTACATTGAAATAGCTACTACGTTCATAAGAATATATACATCTATATCTATATAGATAAATAAAATTAAAATGTCTGGTTTGTAAATCCAAAATAACAGCTTTTCACTAAATGCATATAAGAGAATACAAGGTACTGACGTAGAAATACCTTTTCTATTTAAATTCTCTGCCCGTCTGTCTGTTTGTTCCTATATAATCTTCGAAACGGCTGGACAGATTTTAACGGGACTTTCATTGCCAGGTAGCTAATGTTTCAGGCTTGACTTTAACTTAGGCTACTTTTATTTCAAAAGCTGTTAAAAAATCCCGTCAAAAAAAGGGTTCCACGGGTGAAACAGCAGGGCACAGCTAGTCGCAACCAAGATCGTAGCAACCACCTTAGTCTATTACTGAACTAAGATCTAAAGATATAAAGAACTAAGGTCGTAGAAGTAACAACGATAGGGAACTTTTGTGAATAATTCCCATAATATAATGCTCGAAAAAGTCTAGTAGCATTATCTTTAAATATTGCCTGGGCTTGCATCATGGATATAACGAGCATCTTCCGCAGTGGCGCAGTATGCTTCCTAGAGCAATGATTCCATCCAGAGCGGTTGATACGTTATAAGCCTAGAATACAAATGAAATAATAGTTACACGAACTTAACCAATCAACTTCGATGAATAATATAAGCTACCTCCACTTTAATATCGCCAGCCAAGCACCAGAAAATTGAACAGATAGCCAAATAACCAATGGATACTGGTATATTTTCCATGTTGTTGCTTTTAGACAACTGCAAAAAAAATTTGCCATGCATTAATTACGATAATCCCTTGGAAGGAAAGCAAAGATACTTTTAAGAGTCTAAAATCGAGATTATCGATGGCTACTTACTATTATATTATAGATCACAGGAACCATAAGTTGAGTTACCACGAGAACTTCATTGTTGAATATAATTCCACCTACAGACTGGCATGATCTTGTGCATCTGTAAAATAAAAATAGGAATGGACCTAGAATAGAGCCTTGAGGTACTAATGTGTTTACTGATTACGGTCGAATGTCGACAATCTTCATGTCATACTTGTGAACTGGTGCTGCTTGTAGGGGCTGGTCATCCTCAGCTACACAATTACACATAGTACCTACCTACCTACTATTCGTTTATCGACTTTTCCTAGGGTTCTACTCAGTAAAAGCAACATTCAGAACTCGATCGCACAAATCGTCAATTTGAAAAATTTGTGAAAAATCCAAGATATTTTTAATTTGAAATTTGAATCGCAATTCACTACAATAATACGGCTTGTACCATCAAAGGCCACAAAAGTAAATTACTAACCTCAATGTATCAATGTGTAATTTGATTCCTCTTTTAAAAGCCTGTAAATATTCATAATCTTTCTCATCCTGGCTTATATTTCTCTTGAATATGTTATGTAAACTGTAGAAGTAGCTCTGTAGATATTTGAACTCATGACTGAGACCACTGAGGATAGTGTAGATGAGCATATGGCATGCAACCATGCGATATGAGAGAAGAATCCAGAGTACAAATATGATTAGTCTGGCAGTCTGCGCGAGTTGTGACCCGTCGTCTATATCCGGCAATACTGTAATGACACTAAGGGCTGGATTGCCTGTAATCCGTAGAATTTAAATGCTAATTATGTTGTTAATTTCAGTCGTTTCGTGACAGATAAATAACATTGAAGTGTCTGAATGTAATCCCAAACTAATAGCTTTTCAATAAATGCTTATGAAAGTATATAACTACGGTATAAATATCATTAAACCAAATTTTATAAAATCAAAAAGTTTTATTCAACATAAGGGACACTTGGAACACTTATTGAACGTCATTTCTTTTACGCTAACTTAGGTTAATTTACCACCGTTTCCAAATATAAGCCTATCAGAAGAAGAAACGGCGAAACAAACTCCCCGGTTTTTATATTACTTTATACATAGGGTTGTTTAAGTACATTTTAATGGAAGAGTGAGCAACTCATTGCCATGCTTGGCTATCATCAATATTACTATACTATAATATGCTTTATAAATGGGCTTTCTGACTTTTCTGTCCACAACGGACAACGGGCAGAGATAGCTAATGTTGTAATGAAATTAACTATAAATGTTTTTTGTGTATGTCGAAGGACATAATTTTACTTTATACGTAATAAAAAAATACCTGAGAGATAATTCCGAATCATGCTAATTCCATCTCGTAATAAAATAAATATACCAGCCGATGTGTACGTCAAAGTACTTATTATTATGCTCTGAATCATCTGCCTTTCTATTGCTTTGTTAACATGGATTTCCCTTGAGACAACTTCCAGCTGGTACAGTATAACATTGATTACATCACGTGCTCTTATTAGAAAAACATAATAAGCGTAAGAGGCAGGAATGGTGAAGGAATCTATTTGTTTGGTAAATCTCTGGTTAAGACTCAGGTCGTTATGAGTAAATACAGCAAGAAAGATCATTACAGCAAATATGCCCAGGATTTTATCAAGTATCATTACGAATATGCTGTATATCTTGACAAAAGCAGGTGGTAAGTTGACGCGTTGCACCCAGAACCCTGGCATGCCGGCTAGATGCAGAACTGTATTTAACGTGTTGTATAACTTCTTCGTTTTGTTGTTTGAATAAATTACTTTCTTGCCTTTTATCCTCTTGAAGCTTGTTTTTTGATTATCGTTTTCCTTCCAGCGCATTTTTAGCCCTTGGATGTTTATAAAGTAGTGTCTGCTTTATATTAAGTTCTGACTACGTCTGACTAAAACCGAGTTTCAGCTTAGTACTAAGTACTTCCAAACCAATATTTGCTTTTAGAAGGCATACCTATTTAGGCATATATTTATGTCGTATTTACGATTCGAGAAGGTATTGTGGTGCTCTATTTGATAGCATACCTGTGGTTTCGTGTTTATTTTCTATCTGTACGATTGATAGGTACAATCGCAGTTAAGTTTGATCTTATCGACCGTAATTTGTGGGTGTATGGATACGAGTTTCTATTACAAAGTATGTTAGTACCTACCTTCTTATAATTATTATACCTACCTGCTTACGTAGTTCGTTCGAATTTTGAAACTGCCCTATTGGGGACCCACCTCATAGACGATTTCAAATCGTCGCCAAATAATGCTACTCAAAGTCATTGATATGTTACTGAGGTGAGTAAGGCTGCCAGTGCTCTTATAGAGAAAGAGGAGAGAACTTGCAGTGCCAGCTACTATAGATATCTTCTGTCTTTCTTTATGTTGACACAGTGATTTCGTTCTTTGTAATGAGGGAGGGCAACGTATAAGTAACGTATGAAGACACCCTTGGTGCTGCAAAAATCTTGCTTTCAATTTGGTAATAAAGAAGGAAGATTAAAAATGCCTCCAGACAAATAGGTACAATCATAGCCAAAGCTTTAATCAATTTCTTAATTTTCCGTTCGAAAATCCATCTGAAAAGAATTTTGTAGCAGCATAGGCTTTTGGTTTGGTCTGCCTCTTGATGATGACTAAATGTATGCAGGTGCCGTCACGAGTGTGTGCTCAGCTAAAATAGCATCTGCTAACGGTCGCACAAACACAAATGAATTATACTTCAAGGCCAGCGCTCAAAATTCGTGACGGCACCCACTATATACGACGTTATATAAATTCTACGTGGGGCAGTATGGCATAGACAATGACCAGTGCAGCTCTGTACTTTTTTTAATCTATGGAGTATGATCTTTGTCTCTAACATAATCTAATTTAACTGTGCCCTTCCGTGTATACTCTCCAGTTTCAATCAAGTAGAATTTCATGGTGTCTTCACACTATTTTAACCTATATCATTGAACTGTCTGCGCAAGTTTTCAAATAATAGTAAAATACATAAACATCGTTTATCATGCTTGGTTTGACCCAAAGACAAATAATTTCCGTTGTCTATGGTTTGACCCAAGTCTAACTAATGTCAAACAAAGAATTTCGTCTGACACATGGTCTGACGTTTCTGACACATCAGTCAGAAATAATTTTCGTCGTGAAATAATTGATTTTACGAGCGTAAAACATTGCCGTGTTGTTTGTTTCTTACGTACGTGGTATTAATTGAAATTCAGTAGGATATGGAATTAAACCTAAATTATTGATGTGATTGTGTTTCGGACGTAGGCCACGACGTTGTTGGAACGGAGTAAACTATGTCGTCGCAAAACGCGGATGAAATTGGCGACATAGCAATGCCTAATAGTGTGGAGACCGATGCTTCCCAAGCTCACGGAACCGAAGGTAAATAAACAAATAACCACTATAACCTTCTGTTTACTTGTTCAATCTTATTTATAATAATAATTCTTGTATCTTCCTATTATGGTTTTTAAATCATTTAGAGTCAATTTAGCACCAAATATGCAATTTGCCTCAAAAATTCGGCAATACATTGCAAAACAGTAGGCATTTTTTTTTTTTGCTAGAGAGCAATAACGTTGCTTCTGAATAGTTGACAATTGTTATGAATACCAATATAGTGAGGGATGGAAGGTATTCAATAGGCACTTAGCAAACAAACCAAAACACCTCCACTCTCAAGTACATAATAATACTTTATTTGGGCTCATGGTGGATGGGGCAATTTGAATCCACTACGAGAGCCTCCGAATGTATGATTTGTGACACTAACCCTCGAAAAGAACTTACATGTTAGAAGTTATTGCCTGCATATGTTACTACAGCAAGCAAAAAATCAAGTCCAGTTTATTTATATAATTTTACAGGTGCCTCAAGTGCTTCAGGCGAAGAGACATCATCAAGCAATGTGCCACCATCAACAGCAAATGACGGTCATGCGTCCCGACAGTCCAACCTGCAGCGGATTCAGCAACGCAAGCAGCAAGTCTACAACTGGCCACATAACAAGAAACTGCTCAAACTTGCTATTTATTCCTCTTGTCAGGTGAACTCTCTTTACGAACTGCATTAACATGTTCACTGCTAACTTAGCATCTTCTTCATAAATTTGCTCACTGCTGATGCGAATAAGCATCATGTAGCAGTGAACATGTTAATTCAATGAACGCAAAACATACATTATGCTTGGCATTCATAAAATGATATAGGTGCCGTTCCATGTTATGAGCGCACAGTGAAAAGTGGGGATTCTTTATGTATTTCAATTAAGAGTAAAGCAATTCATGTTGCATCATACCTAAGTATAAAATATTAAAATAAGGTGGAATTCAAACCATACACTTACTTGTTCCATTGTGCTATTTGTGTCTAGTAGGCAGACATGATTTTACTTTTGTGATTGGTTTTAGTTGTATGATAATATACTCTTAGGAGCCTGTATAAGCAGCTTACCTCTTCTATTATAGTATTACTAGCTGGTGCCCTTGACTTTGTCTGCGCAAGATTTGACTTATCTGTATATTTTAACTAACTTCCAAAAAAGGAGGAGGTTATCAATTAAACTAAATTTTTTTTCTTTTGGTACTACATCTGTATGCATTTTAGCCTGTGTGTTATTCTGATGTATAAACATTGTTATCGTAAAGCTTCATTAAATTCCATTCAGTACTTTTTTCATGAAAAAGTAACAAACATTCATACAACATATCATGTTTATCCCTACTAATATTATAAATGCGAAAGTAACTCTGTCTGTCTGTTACACTTTCCCGCTTAAACCTCTCACCCGATGTTGATGAAATTTGGCACAGACAATCTTTAGACGCTGAGAAAGGACATAGGCTACCTTTTATTTATTAAAAATATTAGGTTTCCGCGACCATAAGGATGAAACTAAAACTACGCGGGTAAAACCGCGGGGCACAGCTAGTAATATAATAATCATAGGCAGGAGGAATTTAATGATAATATTATTTATTTCAGAGTGCAGACTGTACATGCAATGGCTGGAAAGCCCCTCTCCCCCTCCAGCCAGGGAAGGGCACTCGTGCCGATGCCCAGCCATTAGCCAGCTTCAATGATCCTTGCAGGAACTGTAATCATATGCTAGGTTTGTACTTACTTACATATGGCTTGACCATGGAATGTTAACTATTAAATAAAATTAGGATACTTTGTGGAAACCATGATAGTAAAGAGTTTTGAAGAGATAAGCACTTTTTACCATAAGCTTAGTAGATACTACTATTGTACAAATGTATTTTGTGCGCGTCGCAACGCACCCTATGGACAGACAGACTCATAAAATGAGTTCTGCACTTACAACGTCAATGCTATAACTCCTGTACAAAGCTTATGATACAATGGTAGTGCTTAATGATTGTGAGATTATACAAAGCCCACGGCAACGGATACGAGCGGCAGTTTTACGTGCCAACAGAATATCTGACACTGCAATGTTATGTGAACCTACAGTACTGGTATTGCATTACTGCAAGATGAGACTAGAAGTTTTATTGATATCTCTAAGTATCCTGTATTCCTATTAAGAGTTTTGCCACTGTTAGTCTTATCTATAGTCGCTAGTGCATCCATTGTCCCAGCACTTGCGGGAGAAATGGTAGAGCGTTGTTCCGTATGCAGTTTTTTACTTGTTAATTTTTATATATATAATACTACAGTATGTCATTGAACACCTAAATGACTGGATTGATTTGAATGAATTTCTTGTATGCGTTTGGGTGCTACCATGGACAGTTTAGTTTCACAAATCAGCCCGGCAGATGGCGCTGCAGTCGGTATGCATTACAATGTCTGTCAGGTCTGCTTGTAAGTGTATAAAAACTTGAGAGTAACTGAGAAAAGATGTTATAGTTCTGACAACTTAAGAGCCTCATTTTCGGCACTATAGTGACAATGTAAAATACTTATACAAATAATGTGTACACTAGTGAATATGGATTAAGAAAACTGTTCAAAACTCGTGATAGGGGTACAATATATCTTGTGTGTGTAACCTACCATACCTGCTATATAAATATGGGTGTATGACGATGGGCCGAAGCATTAATCCACTTGTGAGTCTCATTGTTGTTGTTTGGTCTGTTTATCATGCTCCTCCATGCGACATTGGCCGAATAGCCTACCACCATTCCACCAAAGACCAAACTGAAGGTATTTTACTCTCACAACCAGACTATTATATATTTTTTTATTTATAAATGTATCAATTAATTCGACTGATAAATACAAACATAAACACATTCATTCACTCCCCTCACACTCCAGGAATGCTGACAGTATCGTCTGCCATTCATCCACAAACACGTCACAATCTGGGTTAGACTCGTTAGAGAGTGCGAGGGAGTGAGAGGGAATTCTATATAATATTTCATATAAAAACGTGTGCACACACACTGTGACATGATACACACATATATTTATAATTTGATTTTCTCTTCGGTCATTACTAATTACATATTCCAAGGTTTAATAATAGTTAATTGTGTCTTAAATCTTATATACTCCTGTTTCACCTCCACACTCAACTATCTCTATACATCTTTATACACTCTTACCAACTTACTTAATTATTATTTACTTGAATTAATTAGTTATGCTGTTAAAATTCATGAAATGAACAATATTTTAAATATATATTCAATAACTAAATCTAGACTAATGAGCAGTAAAGTTATAACACCAACTTGAGACAGAACCACGATCCTCATCCACGACTACATGTCTTAACGTCTATGAGATACAGATCATTTTTGAATGGGTTGATTTATTTTCCAGAGAGCCATGTGACTCAGTTACAAGGGTTGCCGGTGACGGAGGTGAACAGACTGTTGGGCGCCGTAGTGGACGTAGAGAACATATTCATGTCCATGCATCGTGAAGACGACCATGATACCAAGCGGGTCTACTATTTTCTTTTCAAGGTATGTTTATATCGTATTATTTTGTGACATCTGTACATCTATACAGATAAATAAAATTGAAGTGTCTGTTTGTAATTCTAAAATAACAGCTTATCACTAAATGCATATGAAAGTATACACGCTAGAGACACTAAAAAACCAAGTTTTAAATTTTTCTGTGTTTGTCTGTTTGTTCCGGGTAATCTCTGAAACGGCTGTACCGATTTTAACGGGACTTTCACTGGCAGGTAGCTGATGTTTCAAGGAGTAACTTAGGCTACTTTTATTTATTAAAAATATTAGGGTGCCGCGACAATAAGGGTGAAACTGAATCTACGCGGGTAAAACCGCGGGGCACAGCTAGTTATTATATATTATTGTGGATTTTTTTGTGAGCTCCTGGTGTCTGGGATGTTAATTATACTAATATTACAAATGGGATAGTGTTACTATCCCATGTACTGACTGCTACTTTAACTAAAATTCCATTAAAGTGGGGAAGATACCGATATAATGGTAATTTAATTTGATCGTAAGTAGTGTGTATAACCTAACCTTGAGGCAGAGAGGCAGAGACCTTCAATCCAAAAATATTGATGTACGTCACCGCGCATCGAGAGTTCACATAAACAAAGACCATCAATAACAGTTCCATCTGTCAGATTATCTTTTTTTTTATCAGATTCTACGCAAGTGTATACTATCTCGTACGTCACCGCGCATCGAGGGTCCCCTCGGCCAGCCGCCGTTCGAGCGTCCCTCCATAGCCAAAGCCATCACTAACTTCGTGCTATACAAGTTCAACACACTGCCCCAACGCGAGTGGCAGACCATGTACGACCTCGCCAAGATGTTCCTACACTGCTTCAACCACTGGAACTTTGAGACACCTAGCGTTAGGAAGTTGGTGAGTACACTTGCTTCAATTAGCGAGTAGCGTCACGTCTTCCAGACCCACCGTATCCCTGATACCCTTGGTGGTACGGTGGGTAATTTAATTTTAGTAGCTGCTTATTAATGTCGTACATAAAAATGTAATATGCACACGCTATCCCAGAAGGATCCCAAAAGGGAAAGCAGAGGTGTTGTACATAATTTTATTAAATGCTAGTTGTGCCCCGCGGTTTCACCCGCGCAGACTTTAGTGTGTTATATGACGATTTTATTCAGGTTTCAAGAGAGCGTTATAAAGTCCTATGTCCTACTCCTGGTTCTAAGCTAACTACCCACCAATTTTCAGCCAAATCGGTTCAGCCGTTCTTGAGTTATAAGTAGTGTAACTAACACGACTTTCTTTTATATATATAAGATATATATATATAAGATACGACTTTCTTTTATATATATATATATAAGATGAAGCAATCGACCCTACTTTTTGTTCGAAATCTTTAATTGAAGGTTACGAAAGGTAAAGTTAAGTTATACCCCCTTATTACATACTAAGGTTTAAACTAAGACTAGACCAAACTCGGCTAAAACTATGTACATCCCTTTTGTTAAACGTGTGACAAAAAGAGATGGAATTACTTTTAAACCAAGGATTATCTTGGCTTATGTTTTTTAATGCAGGGGTTTAAGTTACAATATTTTTTTCTATAGAGTTTGTCTCATTCCAATTTCAATTTGTTACAGCAAGTAACCAATGCGGAGGACATCTCAGCTTATCAAATTAATTATACAAGGTGTGCTATGTTTTCTTGCCTTATTATTTTTGTAATTATATTTATGCCTTCAACTTTTCCCTAAAACAGTTTAGAAAAAAGCATAGGCGATCTTACTAACAAGAGCACAACGCTACTCTACTACGATACTATCTACTACGATAATTTTTGTTTTTTGACCCACCCTGACTACGCTCAAATCTTTATCTGAAATAACTTACTATTTTTCAATTTAATATGCATTTCTATTAGATTAGACTTTTAAAAAGTACATGTCCCGTACACGTAAAAAAATCATTCGGTCATTTTATGAGTGTCTCTGTCTGTCCGAGTCGGAGTTCAACTCCTACATGTTAGTAAAAATCTTATCAAGATCAGTAATGTAGTTTAGAAGAACCAGCGTTCAAACAGATAAAATAATTTTGTATAGACGTCTTATATTTATAATAGCTGTGCCCTGCGGTTTCACCCGCGTAGATTTAGTTTCATCCATATTGTCGCGCAACCCTATTATATTTATTTGTAATAAATAAAAGTAGCCTAAGTTACTCCTTGAAACATCAGCTACCTGCCAGTGAAAGTCCCGTTAAAATCGGTCGAGCCGTTTCAGGGATTACCCGGAACAAACAGACAGACAGACAGAGAAATATTTTAAAACATGGTTTTTTAGTATCAATAGCGTGTATACTTTCATATGCATTTAGTGAAAAGCTGTTATTTTGGAATTACAAACAGACACTTCAATTTTATTTATCTGTATAGAGTATAGATATTTAAAGAAAATTACCCACGTGGTTTAGCAAGTGGTATACACACACATATACATCAAGTGTGTTTATTTATATGTATTTACCATCTCAGGTGGTTGGTATTCTGCCACGTGCCGGCATTTTGTGACTCATTGCCTCACTACGATACGTCACTAGTGTTCGGACGCACGCTGCTACGAGCCGTTTTCAAGTCAGTGTGCCGACAGCTTATGGACAAATGCCATTCGGAACGAGACCGTATGCCGCCGGAGAAAAGGGTAATTTTACTTTAACATACTATGTACTCGTTTTTTTATGTATTCGTACTTTCATAGCCATCAATTCCAAGTTTCAGCTAAATAGCAGTACATGTTGTAAAGCCCTTCATGAATAAATACTACTGTTATTTGCATAATACTCAGACATAACTTAATGGGTGGTTTATTTTGCGAAACCTTAATTTTTATTAATTACTGGCCGTCACGCGGTTTCACCCGCGTAGTTCCCGTTCCCGTGGGAGTACGGGGATAAAATATAGCCTATGTTACTCGCTGATGACGTAGCCATCCATTGCTGAAAGAATTTTCAAGATCGGTCAAGTAGTTTCGGAGCCTATTCAATGCAAACAAACAAACAAGATAGATAAGCAGTAATGATATTATTTGCAGGTACTAGTACTGACCCACTTCCCCCGGTTCCTGGCTCTGTTGGAGGAGGAGATATTCAGCCCCAACTCCCCGATATGGGACCCGGACTACAAGCAAGTGCCGCCGAACCACCTGCAAGCTATGTTGGACAATAAGTCCAGGGAGTGTAAGTTGCAGTTACGAATAACATTTGTTTTTTCTTCTATATACTTATGTGCAGTGATTTCACACCACGTGCTTTACCGTGAAGGAAAACATCGTGAGGAAACCTGCATAGTCAAAGTCAAAGTCAAAAATATCTTTATTCGATTAGACTTTTTACAAAGTACTTTCAAATCGTCAGAACGACATGGATTATACATGCTACTGCAGGTTTGGAAGGTTGCTTTTACTGAGAAGAACCTGGCAAGAAACTCAGTAATTACTCTTTTAAAAATATTATACAATTTTTAAAAACAAAGTAAATCACTTGAGAAATGTGAGCCCATGGACACAGTTCCAATGCACAAATGTCAATAAAAATTAACATAAAGAAAAGTCTAGTAGTATATCATAGAAGTATTTCTAAGACGTATGTATTGTGCCTGAAACGGCGATAGACTCACCATCCCACAAGTTGGCACTTCATCTTAATCGGTAAAAGTGGGTGTTGTTATTACAACACCTCTGCCTACCCCTTCGTATTCACTCCTGTATTCCCACAGGAGTGAGCTTATGTATGTATGACATAATAAAATATTGTAGCAGCAGCAAATCGTCGCGGCGAGTTTGAACGTGTGACCACATCAGGAGATAGCAAGGATGGATTCACCACTGTGTCACTGTCATCGGGTATGTGCCTTATCTATCTAATACCTTTGATTAAATGAGGAATTCTTGTATATTTTATTTTATTGTGTATGAATATCAGAGGCTCCAATGATTTTCATGAAATTTTGTATGCAAAGGGTTTCGGGGGAGATTTAGCATTCGGTTTAATTTTTAGAAAACAAGCAAAGTCGGTCATCCAAGTACTTATGTCTATGTGAAGTGTCTGTTTGTAATTCCAAAATAACAGTTTTTCACTAAATGCATATGAAAGTATACACGGTCCTGATAGTAAAAAACCAATTTTAAAATTAGCTCTGTCTGTCTGTCTGTCTGTTTGTTCCGGGTAATCTAAGTTCCAATGCACAAATGGAAAGTGAAGGTATAATACCTAGCCGGGGTTCCGGTGAGTTCAAATACGAGTCATAACCGGCGACAGAGTCACCATCTAACAGTCGCAGGTACAGTGAAGCAGGAAGGTATAAAGCGCGGTGCAGAGTCCCGCTCGGGGGAGCAGGGGGCGGTGGGAGCCAAGCGGCGGCGGGTGGCCGAAGACGGACAGGATGACGTCAGCGAGAGGACCGTGGCTGAAATAGTCGCCACTATCTCCGACCCTAACTATATGTGTGGACCTGATGTGAGTTATATATGTATACGTATTTTTCAGTGGCGTGCATTGCATATAAGCAGGTAAGCAGAAATTACAATTTTTGATCACTGAATACACTCGTGTTGTGTGTGTGTGTGTATGTGTTTATGTTCGTATGTGTATCTTTACCAAAACGTACGTACCTACGCCGCGTCACGTAGGTATGTACTTAACCTGCCTACCTACCTACTTATTGTTTTTGTCTACCCCTCTGAAAATCCAATGCACGCCACTGGTATTTTTCTACAATCTGTGCCCCAAGTATATATAGGTTTTGAACTTTTGACACGTTCGAAGATCGTCGCTTGACCTTGCGATACTATACTATACAAAATTGTATGGGAAAAATAAGTTTTTTTGATTTTTTTTTCGTCCTCATACTTATTCTTATTTTTGTGGCCAAGAGTAGTTGTAAGAGCTCATTAAAGATTTGATGTTATTGGATGATATGTGGAACATAAGAGAATTCTTATTTTGGTTGTAAAATGAAATTCGGAAAACTTGAATGCTTAAAATTTTACTAAAAAAAGACAAAAAAATTATTAATAGTAATTTTTTATTTTGTTTTGAAATTGATATGTCACCACCAGCCGATGCTATGTGCCAAAAATGTGTCCCTAAAAAGTGTCGACTGTGTGTGTGCAGGCTTTATTCAAGATGCAAGCGCCCCGCGACGAGGCAGCCAAGTTGGAGGAGCAACGGAAACTGATAGAGTTCCATGTCATCGGCAACTCGCTGACCGGGCCCGTTAACAAACAAACTATGCTCTGGCTTATAGGTACAATCATCCATCAATTTGACAGTATGTTTATTTTTAATTTTTTTATATTAGTTATCTCAGAACTTTTGACTGTGGATTTCGATGATTATTATTTTTGTGCCAAATATAACATCAAAGTCGATGTTAAACACCAACTTCAAAAGTAAGTAATTTATTAGACATAACTTTATTTTTTTCCTTTTGAAGCCAGTGGTTTTACTTTGTGAAATTTTTTTTTTATAAAATTCTCATACAATTTGGGTTTGAGATATTCAAAACGTTTTCAAAAGTACAGAGAGAAAATGTTATATATTTTGCATAATAGCTCCGCGGTTTTAACCGCGTACAGTGAAAGTCATAGGTGACCCGCGAAACCCTAAAGTTTTTTTTAGTAAAGTAAGTTACTCCCTGTAACATAAGCTATCTGACAGTGAAAGTCCCGTTAACATCAGTCAATCCGTTTCGGAGATTTGGTGGAACAAACAGACAAATAGACAGCGGAGAAAAAGTAATTTTTTTTTCGGTACTGTATACTTTAAACTTTTATTAATTTAATAACAGGTATTTCAATTTTATTCATTTGTATAGTTGTATCTATATGTCATATATTTATGGCGACTTATCCTATTTTGGGAAGTGGAAGAGAGGCCTTTGCCCAGCAGTGGGACACTACAGGCTAATAATAATAATAATATCCTATTTTAATTTGACTGTCCTAAATACGACATCTAACTCAATATGTTATCTCTTAATGTGTGAAGTTTTGTATTTTCGTTTATTATATATCAATATTTTTTGGTTCCCAGGTCTACACAACGTTTTCTCACACCAATTACCTGAAATGACGAAGGAGTACATATCGCAATTAGTATTTGATCCGTAAGTAACTGAAAATAAGGCTCATTATCCGACTTCTTATTTAAAGGTGCTTAATGCCTTATTGTATGTTGCAGTAAGCACAAGACTTTAGCCCTTATAAAGGAAGGCAGACCGATCGGCGGAATTTGCTTCAGAACATTCCCTTCGCAGGTATGTATCTATACATCTATACAGATAAATAAAATTTAAGTGTCTGTGTGTAAATCCAAAATAACAGTTTTTCACTAAATGCATCTGAAAGTATACACGCTACTGACACTAAAAAACCAAGATTTAAATTCTGTTCTCTCTGTCTGTCTGTCTGTTTGTTCCGGGTAATCTCCGAAACGGCTGGACCTATTTTAACGGGACTATCAGTTCTATTTCTTAAAAATATTAAGGTTCCGCGAGGCGGAGCTCGTGGCACAGTTACTATTGCGCATATTATTCGATCAGCGAAGTTAAGCAACCATACGCCTAGCCAATAGTTGAATGGGTGACCGCCCGTGTTCCCTCCGTGCCTCGGAGAGCACGTTAAGCCGTCGGTCCCGGTTGCCAATTTAACATCTTTGGCAATCGTTACAGGTCAGTCGGAGGCCTAGAGTTTAAAATAATCTGACAACTGGTTTAACCCAGATCACAGATTTTCCTCCTAAATGGGGTTGCGAAGGTCAGATGGCAGTCGCTTCGTATAAAAATCAGGTGATCAGCAACATCGGGTTGAATCAAGTGCCGACCTCAACAATATATGGGATAAGGCCAGGGAGATGATTAGGGTTCCGGGACAATAAGGATGAAACTAAATGTACGCGGGTGAAACTGCAGGGCAAAGCTAGTTTTAAATAATTTTAGATATTAACAAAGCCTAACCACTCACATTATTTTATTTAGATGTTAATTTGAATTTACGAACCGATTCTTCACTTTATTTATCTGCATAGAAAAACATATAAAATTATGAAAAACATTTATTTATTTTTATTTTATTTATTTATTTATTTTTACTTACAATCTCTTTACATTTGTGTTTCAAGCAAAAATAAGGAAATTCAATTCCAGAAGATCGTAATTTTATAAATGTATTGTTTTGTGTGAATGTTAGGGTTTCAGTGAGATAGTGTTCTGTGCGGTGACGTCCAACGAGCAGGTGAAGGGCTACGGCACTCACCTCATGAACCACCTCAAGGATTACCACATCAGGAACAATATACTGCACTTCCTCACGTTCGCTGACGAATTCGCCATCGGTACGTATTGTACTTAGGGCCTAGTGCGAGTTTTTCACCGCGTTGACGCAAACGCAAATGTGTATAGTATCAAAATAGCGCCTAGCGCTGTTTCGATCCTATATAAATTGAGTCGAAGGTTGACTCGATTAAAATTTTTACCGATTGATTCGATTGTTAAAATATTTCGCAATTTCGCATCCTTAGAATTTTTTTTGTTCTCTTTTGCTAAGGCTGTGTACAGTAAACATTTAAGGGAGGTGCAATGCTAATTAAAAAATAAACGTGACTTTAAATCGACCCTAGCAGTTTGGTCGCAAACACTAATACAAAGTCAAGCAAACCAGTTTTCATTCATTCCTACAGTGTGTTTGTGGAAAGTGGACAAATATTATGAGACAGATGTATACATCTGTCACTGTCGCACAGTTGAACTATTATTACAATGAGAGCTCATGGTTGGACCCTAGAACCTTTTTAGGAAGTGATAAAAACGTCAGGAACTCACTGTCATAATTTGCACCACCATAGACAATAGGCACTGCACCATTGTCGTCCCCATCTAACACTCGTCTAGTGACGTAATCGACTGCCAGAAAATCCTGCATAACTAAATATAAATGGTATCCGTATGTTTATATGCGCAGGGTACTTCAAGAAGCAAGGGTTCAGCAAGGACATAAAGTTACCGCGCGCAATGTACCAGGGATACATAAAGGATTACGAGGGCGCCACGCTCATGCACTGCGAGCTAAACCCACGCATCGTTTACACGCAGTTTACACTCGTCATACGTACGCAGAAGGAGGTATCTATACAAGTATTTTTGTCTTGTTTGTCTTTTTAACTACTAGCTGTGCCCCGCAGTTTCACCCGCGTAGATTTAGTTTCATCCTTATTATCGAGGAACCCTAATATTTTTAATCAATAAAAGTAGCCTAAGTTACTCCTTGATATATCAGCTAACCTGCCAGTGAAAGTCCCGTTAAAATCGATCCAGCCGTTTCAGAGATTACCCGCAACAAACAGACAGACAGACAGAGAAAATTTTTAAAACTTGGTTTTTTAGTGTCAGTAGCGCGTATACTTTCATATGCATTTAGTGTTAAGCTGTTATTTTGGGATTACAAACAGACACTTCAATTTTATTTATCTGTATAGATATTCGATCATTAAAACTGTTTCTGACAACACTAGATTTTTGCCGTCCTAGGCTGAGAGTCTAGAGAATCCATCACCTAATTATTGTTTTTTTTTTGATAATAAATCATTTTGTTTGTTTGCAGATTGTCAAAAAGCTTATTGACATGCGACAAAAAGAAATTAGGAAAATTCACCCTGGACTCACGTGCTTCAAAGAAGGCGTAAGTGTATTTTCATTAGATTTATTAAAGGGGTAGTAAAAAGATAATAGTTACTTATGTCTGTACGAGAAAAAAAACATTGTGATTTTTTATATTTTCCGTGTTTTAGTGATAGGCCGGCGCGTGTAGGTGTGTTTGTGTACAGTATAAGTGTGTGGGTGTATAGGTGCGCAGTATCCCCGTGGAGTGCACGCCGGGGCTGCGGGAGACAGGCCGGCGCGTGTAGGTGTGTTTGTGTACAGTATAAGTGTGTGGGTGTATAGGTGCGCAGTATCCCCGTGGAGTGCACGCCGGGGCTGCGGGAGACAGGCCGGCGCGTGTAGGTGTGTTTGTGTACAGTATAAGTGTGTGGGTGTATAGGTGCGCAGTATCCCCGTGGAGTGCACGCCGGGGCTGCGGGAGACAGGCCGGCGCGTGTAGGTGTGTTTGTGTACAGTATAAGTGTGTGGGTGTATAGGTGCGCAGTATCCCCGTGGAGTGCACGCCGGGGCTGCGGGAGACAGGCCGGCGCGTGTAGGTGTGTTTGTGTACAGTATAAGTGTGTGGGTGTATAGGTGCGCAGTATCCCCGTGGAGTGCACGCCGGGGCTGCGGGAGACAGGCCGGCGCGTGTAGGTGTGTTTGTGTACAGTATAAGTGTGTGGGTGTATAGGTGCGCAGTATCCCCGTGGAGTGCACGCCGGGGCTGCGGGAGACAGGCCGGCGCGTGTAGGTGTGTTTGTGTACAGTATAAGTGTGTGGGTGTATAGGTGCGCAGTATCCCCGTGGAGTGCACGCCGGGGCTGCGGGAGACAGGCTGGCGCGCTCCTCGCCATCTGCCCGTGGAGCCCGAGGTCGACGTCGACCCTATGTTGCTGAGGAGCGTTCTACACGCGGTATGTATATTTTATTGTAAATTAATTTGAGTAAGTTTTGTCGTTCATTTGTAAGGTACAAATGATCCAAGGCCCAAACTGAATAAAAAAATTACGTTTTTAATTTCAATGCTTCACATGAATTAAAATACACCGGACACCAAGCTTCATACAAGCGCGTTGCAGTACACTCACACATAGGCAACAAGTTCACACACGCTCCGACATAGTCACGACTATGCAAGAGTACGCAAGTTAAAAATGAAGAAGATTTCGTAAGAACTCTATCCACTATCCTCGGTGGCTTTTGAGTCGGCGGAATGAGAGAAATGAATAGTAAATTCATTAAAAATGTTTTTCAAACCACAGTTTAATACAATTTGATATGTGCTCACGATGTATTATTATAGGTGAAAAACCACGCGGCGGCGTGGCCTTTCCTCAAGCCGGTAGACAAAGCCGAGGTGCCTGACTATTACGACCACATCAGATTCCCCATGGGTAAGTCCAAGCTATTTTGTACCAATACCTACCTACATAAAATACTAACATACATAAGGCTCATATGAGCCACGTCTGTTTTCCCCAATGGGTAGGCAGAGGTGTTGCAATCCCGACACCCACTTCTCACCGAAGATGATTAACTGCCAACGTGACAGATGGTGAGTCCATCGCCGTCTCAGGGACTATACATACGTTTTTGAATTACTTCTCAGACATATGCAGGTTTGTTTCCTCACGATGTTTGTTTTTCTTCACCGTAAATCAAAATGAAATGTGGTGTGAAATCACTGTCGATAAATTTTTTTTAGAAAAACTCATAGGTTCAGACCACGCTGGGATTCGAACTTGCGTCGCTTAGTTTTCATTCTTTTTAATTTCTTTTAACCTCTTTGAAAATACACAAATCTGTTGTTTGTACTCCAGATCTGCGCACGATGAGCGAGCGTCTCAAGTCCCGCTACTACGTGTCCAAGCGGCTGTTCATCGCAGACATGACGCGGATATGTACCAACTGTCGGATATACAACTCACCAGACACTGACTATTACAGGTAACTTACTTTTACACGCGATTATGCCCGCGTTGTGATTTTTCAAGTACCCAATATGCCCTGGGGTCAAAGCTATCACTGCTCTACATTTAAGCAATTAACTGCATAAAAACTTCATAAAAATATAACTGCATAAAGACTTTAGATTAGTAAGCAAATAAATATATATTGCTATTCAACGTGGCACTCCTGCCAGCCTTCTTGGCACGATCCCGACAGACACCGACTTGGGTCAAGTTTTCTAATTATAGTTTAAGTACTGTTCCGTGTATATATCAATAAGTACTTATTCAAGAAAAATTACGTAATAACTTCTTTGTCCACAGATGTGCGAACTCCCTGGAGAAGTACTTTCAAACAAAGATGAAAGAGGTCGGCTTATGGGACAAATGATTGGGGTTCAACTTCGACGTGTTCTTCGTCAACGAGTTTGCGTCTACATTTGTCTATGTACCAAAGCCTGGAACATGATAGCGGTGTTTTATTTATTACTAGCTGTACTCGGGAAACGTGGTATTGCCATTTTTTTTGGTGGTGAATCACCCTTATCATTTAGGGGTGTGAAAAATAGATTTTGGCACATTTTCAGGCCTTCCTGATATGCCCAGAAAATTTCATACAAATCGGTCCAGCTGTTTCGGATGAACACGAGAATTGTACATATAAGATTTAATCGTCCCTCAAAAAATTATTTGCTTAAAATGCTTGTTCATACCTGAGCGTCATACACTACCACCGCAGTATAAATATAAGTTTACTAAGCAGTATGGAATCTAGACATTTTTTTGAAATAAGAATGTTGCTCCATCGAGCGTGAGGGTTGTCACTTTTAGGCTAGTCGCACACACACACAATATTGTAGAAAAATATTACGATAGTTATAAAGAGAAGACGATTATTAATATTGTGTCCACCCCACACACACGATATTATTGTCAATATGCACTTAATTAATTGACAATATTATTGAGTGTGTGCGGCTAGCCTTAGCAGGTTTTTAAAATGTACTCTTTTTATTTACTGTCAAAGTAATGTCGATTTGAAGTTTAGAAAAATGTCTGTAAAACACTTAAATGACATATACACGATTGATCACGACGGAATTGAATTTCAAGGGGTCTCTCTGTTCCCGTCGTGTACTTGAAAGTGTGCTCTTTGTTAACAGTTTTAGGGTTTAAATTAACATTATCAATTTAGCTACATTGGTATATTACATTATTACTTCTTATTGTTCTAACTACGAACTATTTATTATCACTGTGTCATACATTTTAGGAGTGAAGTAAATGTTGAATGCAATGAATTTGAATATTTTTATGACCATCGCTTAAAAGGTCTCGTATTATTTTGTTAATATAATTATAGCATAATTGAATGCTTTAGTTAGCTTTTTTATTTTTTTTCGAATGATCTTTTAGCTGGACTTGCCTCAAAACTATTCAGCCTAATGTTAGATTCCTGACCAGAATAATTTAAGGAAAGTATTTTCTGTGTCTATGGGATGATTGGTAATGTGTGTGTGTTCTGCACAGTGTAGGGAATGTTGAGTGTATTAGAATATATTACTTACGTAATTTTAGTCCTTTGAGACATATTTCACTGTTATTATACTAGCGACCGGATTTGCATATTATAATTGTTATAATTATTATTTGATAATCAATTTGCACTTTTTTTTATTAAAAACATTATCTACCATAATCTGGTCTCTAGTTAGAATTTAAATTGTAAATATTCATACGCTTTGTCGTATCGGAAAATCAAATTTCGTTCGAATTACGTATCATTTAAAATATAAGCTAAATAAATTTCTGTTATTCCATATGTTTTCATGCATTCTAGTTGGAATTGCTAATTCCTAATAATGTGTTTCCTCCCTGAATACCGACATATATCAAACTTTGACAGTTCGATATTTTTATTTAAATATCGAACTGTCAACGTTTTTACCCGAGTTCGGAGCTTCCATTGGTGCTCAGAGCGGACCAATCGCTGCTCCGAACAACTCGTGGCGGACCAATCACAGCGCAAGTGTAATTAGTCCTCACTTTTACATACATACGCCACTATTCCCCGAAGGTGTAGCGAACCAATTTTCACCGAAGATGATTAAGTGCCAACGTGATAGATCTCAGACATATGCAGGTTTCCTCACGATTTTTTCCTTCACCGTAAAGCATGTGGTGTGAAAGCACATAAGTTTTTAGAAAAAATCATTGTAATAGGCCCTCTGGATTTGAACTCGCGTCGCTTGCGTAGCAGACTGCTTAAAGCCAACGGCCAACACGGCTTTTCTCACTTTTTTGATTGTTAATAAAACTTTTCAATTTCCTATGATAGCAACCGATACTCGACGTCAAATTTGTCCTTGCATAAAACGCGGCTTTGTAAGCGTTTGTAGGACACAGTCA
Organism: Watsonalla cultraria; assembly: GCA_964035505.1. Taxonomy (NCBI): domain Eukaryota; kingdom Metazoa; phylum Arthropoda; class Insecta; order Lepidoptera; family Drepanidae; genus Watsonalla; species Watsonalla cultraria. The sequence goes on along the minus strand of OZ037732.1, from coordinate 3,292,408 downwards.
TAGCTAAACATTTGACAGGTGTAATGTGTTTTTGTAAAATAAACGAATCATAGACTACATATATCATTTTGATAAAATTATTTTGTATTCAAAATGAAATATTGTATAAGCTTTGTAGCATCATTGTCATACCATTTTGTACTAAGAAACATAATAAGCACATACATTGAATTTCTATTGTATCTCAAGTTGTATAATAGTAATAAAATGAATTTTCAATTAAGTTATTGTTTCACTAATGATCTGATTAAAAGGCTAAAGATCTGACCGTATGTATAAAGTGCATAACCCGATTCATATTCATAGCGAAAACGGAGGTCATGATCTGAATCAGGTAGAGTCTGTCGTGCGTTGGCGTTACCTTGAGGGGCGTTAAAGTTTAATTAATTTTGGGCTAGGACGCACCGTTTCCGAGATAATACGATTTTTCAAAAAAATAATAATCGATCTTATACTCGAAAATGATTTTGGAGCCAGTTGAAATCAGAGGTCACGATAGGTCAAAATTAGGTAGACCCTATGGTGCGTTGGCATTTCCTAGGCGGGGGTTTCCTAAAGGGGGGCTAAATTTTCATCAATTTTGGGCTAGGACGCACCATTTCCGAGATAATGCGATTTTTCCAAAAAAAAAAATCGAAATTATACTCGTAAAATGCTTCAGATTTTGGAGCGAGGTGAAAGCAGAGGTCACGATAGGTCAAAATTAGGTAGACCCTATGGTGCGTTGGCATTTCCTAGGCGGGGGGCTTCCTAAAGGAGCAAAATTTTCATCAATTTTGGGCTAGGACGCTCCATTTCCGAGATAATGCGATTTTTCCAAAAAAAAAAAAATCGAACCTATACTCGTAAAATGCTTCAGATTTTGGAGCGAGGTGAAAGCAGAGGTCACGATAGGTCAAAATTAGGTAGACCCTATGGTGCGTTGGCATTTCCTAAGCGGGGGGTTTCCTAATGGGGGCAAAATTTTCATCAATTTTGGGCTAGGACGCTCCATTTCCGAGATAATGCGATTTTTCCAAAAAAAATCAAATCGAACCTATACTCGATAAAAGCGTCAGATTTTGGAGCCAGGTGAAAACAGAGGTCACAATTAGGTAAACCCTATGGTGCGTTGCCATTTCTAAAGGGGACCATATTTTCATTAAGATACATTTTGGCTATGACTTTTCATTAAGCGTGATTAACTTGACAGATGCAATTTAAATAGCTTCAACCGTCCTGGGCAAAATGATAGTCTGAAATGAAACGCAAATGTAAATACTGTATTGGTTTTTATTTCAACACCTCACCTCACGTGCACATGGAGTACAGAACACTTCCAAGGGAATGTATTTCATTTTTTATTTTACACATTAACTGTAATTTTATTAAAAAGTACATACCAGTCTCCCTTGTTTTACATACAATTTGATGTATTTAAGTACCGTTACATGGTATTTGCGTATGAAATAACTTAAATGCTCGCTTAAAAATATATCTTATAATTACAATATAACCACTTTCATAAGAATTAAGTTTGAACGAATTATGTAGCTTTTAAATACAACTTGTTATGTTTATATTAAGGCGGGATTCTAGAATTTTATTTCAGTACATAAATCTCATGCCCTAAATGTACATATTAATTTACAAAGTAAATTGAACTTAAAAGCAACGTAACTTCGGACTAGATTTTATTAATTACCGTATTCTCAGAGTCACGAAATTAGTGTTATTATAATATTGGTCGTTATTAAACAACAATTCAAGGTAACACAAGTACCTATTCGTACATAAACTCTACGACACATACACCTATGTTCAGAATTATGATACATATATCAATTCGGTTGCGATATTCTGGCCCCATATATACATATTTATATATCTACAAGCAGTGTTAAAACGTATCGGTCAATTCCTAAACACAAATATTTGCTTTATTGAGTCATTTTCACTCATTAGTTAGAAAACATTTGACAAGGTACAAATATAGATGCAAGAAAAACAAATTCTAACATTTGATTACTGAAAATATTACTTATATGAGGTGTCTTGCGAAAATATAAAAAAAATGTTTCGTAATTTTCGCAAAGAATTTTATATGCAAAATCAGAGTAGGATTAGTTACTAAAATTTTGAATTTATTGACAGTTGAATCAAACTTGAGACGTAAATATAGTTGAAAGATAGAACAATAATAAATTGGACGGATATCCTTAATTATATTTAACAAAGTACAAGGGCCATCGCAACACCACAACTGTCACGGTGCAATAAACATATTAACATATTATGAGATCAAGCCAATGCAATATTAAGTTAAGTACAAATTAGAATCAAGTCGAAAAGCAAGGGACAAAAATGTATGGACAAATCGGAAAACTATTTCGTTGACTAGGCGGAGCTGCGGTATTCGTACTAACTAGTGTGTCCTTATTACTATTACAAAAATATCACTTGTCATCCACCAAATCGAAATGTCACGATCACTGGAACTTTTATTTCGTACCTTATTTTTTTGAGTATTTTTTACTTATTTCGTATGAACACATAACTGCCTCACTGCACTTTTGGCGGTTGGTTTTAAGTTGTTTCACTCATTAGTTCATCCGTGGCCGTCGGCACGTAGTCCCAGGCTATGTTAGTTTGGCACAGTAGGCGGTAGGCAGACCAGTGTTCACTCGCGGGAGATACTCGCCGAGCTCACTGATGCTGTGTCTCGCCGCGAGCTCTCCGCGCGAGGCGAGCCGGATGGCGTTGAATTGCAAGACCTGGAAATTAATAAACGTATTATTACCATTTAGAAGGAGGACGTTGTATGAGACGAGTATAGATTAGATTAGACCATTTAGAAAGGCTTGAAGCCTAAAGTTTAGACTAAAATTAAGAAGATTACTAAAACTGAGAAATTTTAAAACGGCTTCCAAGCTATGTCGGGTGTCAGACACTATGGATCAAGTCATTTTATACAAAACACCAAAAATAGAATCGGTTCATCCGTTCGGGCACGTTATTGAGTAGCGGGTTAAATGGGAAAAATTTAACATTATTAAGGCTTGCTAATCTGTATGAATCTCCAAAGTTGCATACGGGAATAATATAATTTTACAAAGACAGCACTAAATCAAGATTACAGGTCGGAGTGTGAGCTGATTACTCTGAGTTGAGTGGCTTGCGCTGCCTTGCGCTGCCTTGCACAGCGAGATCTCTAGGGACGGCGTTATAGCTGCGATCTTTTAGACTACCCAGGGCAAAGTGAGTGTGTGTGGTAAAGTAGGAACCACGGAGGAAGGTTTTAGGTGTATAAGTACCTGTTGTGGTGTGTGTGAGGTCGGCAGGGAGTGAGCGAGGGCACCAGCTCGTCGGGCGACGAGGCGCGGCTGCTGCGCGCGCTGCCCGCCGCCGAGTACGAGTTATCGCTCGTCAACTGAACACATACAATAACACAATCACTACGCGAATTATATTATATTTGTTTAATGCAAAGAGTTTGTTGTGTAGCTTTTATTTTATACTTCAGTGGGTATTGTCTTTTACCTGTCGTCCATATAATAAACAATCAGCTTTTTTAACTGAGCTCTACTATGCAAGTAAGACCACAACAGACGGCGCTGTTGTTATCGAATGAAGTTGATATTAAATTATTGATCAATAAGTATATATTATAGCATAGTCTGCGGGTTTAATAGTCGTCCATGCGCAAAAACGCAAAATTTTATTCGTCACAAAATATACATATGTTATTTTAAGAAATAATCAGTCACGTACTTGTATACAGAAGACAGTGTCTTCCTTTTACTTATACCACATAAACAATTATAAATACAGTAGAATTCGATTATAATGACCGCCAAGGGACCACTGATATTCCGTCGTTCTAACCGGACGCCGCGCCGTATGTGTATTTATGGGTGTAAATGTACCAGAGTGCGCGGGTGTCGCGGGCTGAGCGCGCGCCCTCGAGGCTCGTCGGTCTCCAACTGCAGGATGCTCTCCTGGCTGCCCGTGAACTGGAAATTAGCAACAAAATATATATTATGTGACACTCCTCACACCACAACTTATTCTATAATGGTGATAAACAAACTGTACCCCAAGTAGGGTTGCCAGGCGTTAGGATAAAGCCGGATATGGTTAGGCTTTTTAGTTACGTGTTCGGTCAAAATGAATGCTGTTCAGCTTGTCCGGTTTTTGTTAGGTTTTTTGCATTTCCCAAATAAGCGAGCGCCGAGCAGAGCGTGGCCGAGCTGATGACTTCAACGGATTAGTAATAAAGTAGGTAGTTGACTGACTTAGCATTTGATGTTATTTATATTTCATTAGAATTTATCAAGATTCATGGTAATACTCAAACAGGTTGATTTTTTTCGTACCTATTTATACACAGACAAAATCTTCAATAATATGGGCTTTGCGGCCTTTTTGCCCAAATGGTTTGTGTCTGGTTATTTGGTTTGGCGACCTGGCAACCCTAACCCCAAGTATAGACTAAACATCTATTAACATGTCTATGTTGTTTGCATGTTTGTTTGGTTCGAAATGTGTTGATACTTTTTTACTTAGTATATATAACATTTGTTTAGCAATGAATAGATTAGAAAGTTTGTAAAATATGTCAAGGTACTCACCACAAACCCGTAATATTTAAGAATATCCATCTTGCACATGGGACACGTACGATGCTCCAACAGCCACGGATCTATGCAGTTCTTGTGGAAGTCGTGTCTGAAAATAAAAACGACAGCGTTACAAATTGATTTGTACAGCCCTACCATGAACTCATATTGCCATGATAGTTCAACTCTTGTTATGAGACAGATGTATATGTCGTGTATAAGTCTGTCACTGTCACACAGTGGAACTATCATTGCAATAAGAGCTTATGGTAGGGCCCAGTTATTATTAACTATCATAGAGAAAACTAATTATTAAGTTTTAGCACACATTGTGTGTCACTTTGTAACACTCTCACGACACGAGAAAACACAATCACAGGCTTCACGATGCTAAATATCAGGAAAGGTTATGGAATGGAAGAATGCTCATAACTGCTTATTTCATACAGGTGTCATTTGAATCTGACAATTGTTAATGTTGCCATAATAAATAATTAAATCATAGTAATGACTAGCTGTGCCCCGCAGTTTCACCCGCCCAGACTTAATTTCATGGGTGGCCTGCGGAACCCTAATATTAAAATTATAATAAAGTAGCCTAAGTTACTCCTAGTATCACCAGCTATCTGTCAGTGAATGTCCCGTTAAAATCGGTCCAGCCGTTTCGGAGATTACCCGGAACAAATAGACAGACAGACAGAGAAAAACTTTAAAACTTGGTTTTTTAGTGTTAGTAGCGTGTATACTTTCATGTGCATTTAGTAAAAAGCTGTTATTTTGGAATTACAAACAGACACTTCAATTTTATTTATCTGCATAGATGTATAGATGATAAAACTACATTGTTTCACTGTTACACATTTGCAACATCAAAGAAGTACTAGTGAAGAGAAATGTTCGCAAACATTTTGGCTCCCTACCAACTTTAGTGATACTTTCATTATAAACTACGACTTTAATATTATTTATACCGATTCAAATGGATCAAATCAAATCAAAAAGCTTTATTCAACATAAGGGACACTTGGAACACTTATTGAACGACATTTCTCTTACGCTAACTTAAGTTAATTTACTATCACTTCCATTGTCACGATATCTTCAAAAAGTAACATAATTAAATTCAATGTAGCTTAATGACGTAGACACCTCACACGAAAATAATAATTTAAATACCAATGCAACTGACCTTTATAAATAAGACATATGATTGTACAAGTTACATTTGGAACGAATTACTGTTTTATGTTTATCTCTTTTAAAAATACCTAGATACTTATAAACACTGTAAGATACGAAACTATGGTAATATTTAAAAAATGACTACCTACTCGCGTTCGATGAAAAACGAAGCGGCAAAGTACCTAACTCAGCTCTTATTCGGTCTGAAATTACTTCCGAACATGGTCCTCTAGAAAATTATTTGACGTTTATATATCCTAGCCCTACTTTAAATTAATTATTAATCCGTAAAAATCTAGTTTGATAGAAACAAAGCGATACTGAACTACGTTTTCAAAGTTTCGTTTTGGCAGAAAGAGAATAGACCGCCCGGAACATAGTTAATGCAAAAAATATCGAGCGATAATTACTTCCTTTGCTTCAAAACAAAGTAAGTACTTATACAACATTATACAACAGATTACTGATTCATCATATAACCAGTTATCTACAATTCATTCGTCTTATCAATAATGCATGCACCTCGACGACATACTACCTACATACTTACGACACATTAATAAACAACATTGCATATTGATAAGTAGAGGAGTTTTAATGACTCACCTACAAGGAAGAGATCTGAGGGTCTCCGACACTTTGTAGGGTTCTATGCAGATGGCACAGCACTCGCCATCGCCTTGTACCTCCTGAAAGTAATAGAATGGATAAAATTATTAATTATAGGCATATTCTTGAAAGGTATTTGCCAATTTAACATCTTTGGCAATCGTTACAAGTCAGTCGGAGGCCTACAAATAATCTGACAACTGGTTTAACCCAGATCACAGATTTTCCTCCTAAATGGGGTTGCGAAGGTCAGATGGCAGTCGTTTCGTATAAAAATCAGGTGATCAGCCACATCGGGTTGAATCAAGTGCCGACCCCAAAAATGTATGGCCAGGGAGATAATATTCTTGAAAGGTATACAATATTGTTATAAGTGGATGATAGTGGGGATAGCTGCGCATGTATTTTGCTCGCGTTCGCAGATGCAAAAAAATACTCAAACATGGTGACACCTGACAAGCTTATAATAAAGAATACTGGCATGTACCTACTACGTAATATAAGTGTTAATCAAACAAAATATGTGACGTAATGCGTAGTATACCTTATCCTTGAATAAACGAACTATATAATATAATGTATATTTTTGAAATTTAAATATGTATAAAACATTTTTTATTTAATTTGAATGCAACATGTAGATGTCAATAGGACGTAGATTGAATTGGCTACAAAGGCTAGTTTCCGAATCATCGCTATAAAATATAATAAAATGTTACCATACTATAAATAAATATACGAAATATATTTCTGTAATTAATTCTAGTACTTACGCGATCCTCAGTCTTCAAACTCTTAACTGGTATTTTAGACAGCGCTTTCTTAGCGGCGCAGCACAGGCGTTTCTGTCAAGATTAACATAATTATTAAACTTAATTGATTATAGTTTAATACATATATACATACATATGTGTTAAGTCTCATGTAATAGAGGCCAATTGCCATTAACGGGGCACTAATCCCGATCTTGGGCTGCTAATGGGATATTAATGATAGAAAAACCTAATAACCCTTTGCCCGACCCGGGAATCGAACCCAGGACCTCGTGTTCCGCAGTAGAGCTTGCTAGACCCAACGAGGCAGTAATAATAATAGTATCCACACCATTAAATTGCCATGTGGTGGTTTACTGAAATACTTAAGTATAAAATGTCCATAACTGTTTTATAAATACTCTTGCTTAATTAATTATGAATTGATACAAATGAAACCTGTACAAATTTGAAAGTATTATTTTATATAATATTGCTTAAGATATAATATTATAATATTTAAATCAAAGAGATAGTCACTGACCGCGCGAAGTGGGAAATATTAATATTCATGTCTTTGTAATATTTTCTCAGAACTTTACTCTCCTTTTACGTCCACTTAGTTCAAATAATTTGCATGTTTATATGAATACTAGCTCTTACCTGCGGCTTCGCTCCCATTGACAAAATGTTTTTTTTAACAAAAAAAAGTGTTCTATGTTACTTCTAATACCTTCAAGCATATGTGTACAAAGTTTCATGATTATTGGTTAAGTAGTTTTCGCGTGAAAGCGTAACATACAAACTTACATTCAATTTCATAATATTAAATACGATGTATTGTAGAACTGGGTTGGAATTGAAACCTATACATAATAGTGCAGTTACTGAAAAGCTGTTGATTTGGAATTAAAAACAGACACTTTATCTGAATAGATGCATACCAGTAGAACAAGAACCAGTCGACCATTATATGACTGAAACCTTTCAATTATCAACTCCCAAATTCACAGTAGTGTCGATTTGTGGTATAAATGCGATGATCGGTCAGTACACGGACATAGCTACTTACAGAGAGTCTGTCCTTGGCGTGTATGTATCGGAAGCGCTGTATGTAGTAGAACACCAGCCACGCGAGAGATATCACCATCAGCACGATGAACGATATCGACACGAACAACACCGATGTCCTGCAATACAACAACAATGTTTTGTATAAACATAAATCTTGCCACACAAATATTATAAATGTTTAAGTTTTGATATGGTGAGGTGGACAGCTTTACGAATTTCGATGAAATTTGGCACACAGGGGGTCTTACTTTCTTGCACCGAAACCGAAACTTTGCAAGCGAACGAAAACGTATCGTTTAATCGTAAAATATTCGTTTGTTAAATAATGAAAATAAAGTTTAGAATATGTAATCGTCAAAGATTACATTTTGATTGATTTTCTTGTTGAACTACGTTTGGACGTAATTTTCGAACGTATAAGAACCGTAGTATTAACTTCGCGAACTTATGACCGAAACTTCGTGTGGGGGGAGCGAGTGATCGTGCTCATCCCCAGCAAAGGGAAGATCTTCCAGCCAGGCGGGTGTCGTGCCTGGGGAACCGCGGCTCCAACTGTTCTAGTTGGAAACTTGTATATATACTGCAATGCGCTTGAAAACTCTTCTGGCGCGATTTAGGTTCTAGTGTATTTGTATCTAAACTTCGCATTTGTTAGCGAGTAGCGCCATCTATGAGCGAGTGGAGAAACGCTGCTACACTTCGTATTTCATTATTTAAATGTAGACCCACTGATATTTATTAGCACGGAAACAAAACCTGAGAAATTAACAGAAAACGAAATATTTACGAATCCACGGGTGGAGGCTAGTAAAAAAGGAGTAAGAACCTTGTTATTTAAGACAGCGATGGACGCACCATCTGACCTGTCACTTAATTACTCGTAAAAGGGTTGCAACACTTTTATCTGCCCCTTCGAGGACCTTTCTAGGGACGTGTATCTACATAGATTATTTAATATGAAATGAAAGTAATACAATTCGCTCAGAGAATCAGCATTGCTATTCACGTGTCTATGGTGCCAGCCTTCTTGGCACGATCCCGAGAGACGCCGATTTGGGCCAAGCTTTCTATTTGTAATTCGTTTTAGGTACTGTTCCTTTTATATATAAACTAGCTGTGCCCCGCGGTTTCACCAGCGTAGATTTAGTTTCATCCTTATTGTCGCAGAAACGTAATATTAAAAAAGTGAAAGTCTCGTTAAAATCCGTCCAGCCGTTTCAGAGATTAGCCGGAACAAACAAACAGACAGACAGACAGAGGAAAAAATTAAAACTTGGTTTTTTTGTGTCAATAGCGTGTATAATTTCATACGCAATTAGTGAAAAGCTGTAATTTTGGAATTAGAAACAGACACTTTTATTTTATTTATCTGTATAGATATATAGATAATTCTTCACTCACTTGTTAATATTATTAGCAACGTGCGCGAAGGTCCGTCCTCGGATGATGCCGATCATGACTCGCGTGTTGTTGTCCAGCAGCCGGGTGATCTCCTCGCCCTTCCACTTGTACGTGAACACCGCGCTTATGTTACCTGAAACATTACATACACCAGTTTTAATCCATAGGTCAAACAATAATTTATACAGTAGCCTAAGAATAGGTTCAGAAATGCTTTTGTGTGACTGGATTTGGTTTGATGCTAATTCGAAGGCGGGCTCCATCCAATTCCAAAGATTATAAAGCAACATTTCTATCCGCACGTATACTTTAAAAAAAGGTAAATGTTTAGTATTTTTTGGATGTTCTGCATTTATGTACTACTAGCTGTGCCCCGCGGTTTCACCCGCGTAGATATAGTTTCATGCTTCATGTCGCAGAACCCTAACAAATAAAAGTATCCTAAGTTACTCCTTGAAACATCAGCCTACCAGTGAAAGTCCCGTTAAAATCCATCCAGCCGTTTCAGAGAATACCCGGAACAAACAGACAGACAGAGAAACATTTGAAACTTGGCTTTTTAGTGTCAGTAGCGTGTATACTTTCATATGCATTTAGTGAAAAGCTGTAATTTTGGAATTACAAACAGACACTTTAATTTTATTTATCTGCATAGATAGATCTATAGATATATTTCATGTGTCTGAAAATAAAGTTTATTCTTAATATTATGAGGAATTGTAAACCTTAGTCTGTTAAGAAAGAGAACCGTCGCGGCCTTACGCTAGTTGCGTTACGATTTCTACGACTATAATAATGTTACTTTGTCTACGGGCCCTGGTGCCCTACCATAACCACTTCTTGCCGGTCACCGTCACACAATGGAACCAATGACAATAAGACCTTATGGTAAGGACCCTGGTCCACAGCTAGTGGTGCAGTCACGAGTGTCACGACAACCAAGCTAGCAGTATTACCAAATTATTACAAATAGGTTGAGACAAGCACGTGCCGAGGCCACAGCTATCTGCTGATAGCAAGATGACACTATCACTAGAAAAATAATTCATTGTTTGCTCAAATACCACTGATACGGCACGTAAATATTAAGTAATATTTACATTGAATTACTTTCTTCACGTGTTCAGTAAGTTTCAAAGGAATTTAAAAACATTTATCACCATTCTTGTTTCCTTTTGCAACATGCCTCATGAGCTCATATTGCTATGATAGTTTAACTCTTATTATGAGACAGATGTATATATGACGTGTATAAGTCTGTCACTGTCACGCATTGGAATTAAGATGGTAGTAAGATCTAATCGTAAGGCCATTGGACGGTAGAGATTAGACGGAGAGTTATTCACTAAGGTTTCTCAGCGTCGAACTCGTCGACGAACATTGATTTAAATCATATGGAATTGATAAATAATACCTAGAGGATACGGTTCAATTTCGTATCTTTAAAACTGACACTCGACGACGAGTGCGACTATGAGAAATCTTAGTGAATAACGACGCAGGATACACATTAGTGTGACACCGTTGCGTGTTATCAATAAAAAGTAAAGGTATTCCCGTTTCATTCACGTTTTACAAAGGTTCTCTAATTCACTTTATTGCATTGTAGCATTGTAGATGTCATCCGATTATAGGAATGGGCACGTGATCGAAGCTTATAGTCACACGTGTCTAATGCGATCACCGCGGTCAGGTTTCACCGAGCCACCCTGGCCTTATACCCGGGTTTCATTGCCAAGGCTGCACGCGAGCCGTGACATTTACCTTAACCATACATCTATCCTATACATAGTATGTATATATCTATACAGATAAATAAAATTGAAGGGTCTGTTTGTAATTCCAAAATTACAGCTTTTCACTAAATGCATATGAAAGTATACACCGCAACTGACACTAATTTTTTTCTTTGTCTGTCTATCTGTTTATTCTGGGTAATCTCCGAAACGGCTGGACCAATTTTGACGAGACTTTCACTGGCATGTAGCTAGTGTTACAGGGAGTAACTTAGGCTTTTATTTAGAAAAAATATTAGGGCTCCGCGAAATAAAGCATGAAACTAAATCTACGGGGGTGAAACTGCAGGGCACAGCTAGTACCTACTTAAGGTATGTATATTTTGACGTAGGAGAAGGCGTTAACTATTCTTTTCTTTTTTCCTTTCCGGAAACTTGTCTACAAAGGTAAGTAATTATTATAATCATTGTGACATTATCGAAACAACTAAAGTCCAGATACAATAAATAATCGTCGCCGTAATAAATAACAATGTTATTTACATTTATTATACATATTATTATAATAAAATTCAAGCAAACAGTACAATGGTAGAATGTTATCGATTGTTTGAGGAGCAATCGTCCTTGCGATCCGACAGCACTCCTAAGGATCATTTATAGGCGGTCATTGCCTGTGCTATTATACCTACCGATAATAAATAACATGCGGACACTTGAGTTAATGAAGAAAAGTATATTACGAGAAGAAATCTAAATAAAAGTACTATCATTTACTACACAATATTATACTACAACACTACACACTACACGGTTCTAAGCATCAAACTCTTCTACGTAAGTAACCATATTTTAAAGCCTATTTAAGGTATTTTTTACCTGACTACGGTGAAGTAAAAAAGAGGGTTATGATTTTGACCGGTGCGTATTATGTATATCTGCATCTGTTTCTTAACAACTCCAAAACTAGCTATCTTAATTTTCCTTTTTTTCTGATAAATATCTGACTATCTTTTTTAGTCTATCTAAACTCCTTTGGTATTTATGTACGACACTAAAAAGTCAAGATTAAATTTTTTTCTTTGTCTGTCTGTCTGTTTGTTCCGGGTAATCTCAGAAACGGCTGGACCGATTTTAACGGGCCTTTCACTGGCAGGTAGCTGATGTTTCAAGAAGTATCTTGGCTACTTTTATTTATTAAAAATATTAGGGCTCCGCGACAATAAGGATGAAACTAAATCTACGCGAGTGAAACCGCGGGGCACAGCTAGTTTTAAATATAACAGATCAACACAGTTCTTGCCACGCCAATATGGAACAAAATTCCACGTTGAAGCATATCAAAACCTATAAGCTTTTGTTACAGCCCGATGTATAGGTTGTGATACGTTCGAACGTCGTCGCTTGACCTTGCGTTTTGCGCTTTGACATGAACTCATGACCATTGCTAATGAAGCGATGAAAATTTGTTTTCACAAAGTAATAAGAAAAATAAGCATGTTTTTGCATAACAACTAACTACATCCAAGTGAATAATAAAATTAATGATGCATCCATGAATATGTAAAATATAAACCTATTACGTATTACATGCATAATCAAATAGTTAGGTAATTGTATGCCCTACCCGTAATATTTACTCAGTTGTCAAACACATTTAAGTACTTATTATATTTTATACGATTTTTGGCAATTCATCAATTGGTTGTCGGGAAGAAATTACCTTCAGCGAAAAGACCGCACTTATCGCTTATTAAGACATATTAATAATGTCCTTTACAAAATAAGTTGTACATAAAATAATAAATTAATAAATTTCTATCAATTTCAGCATATAACATGCTGTGTTCAGTTGAAATATAATATACTAGCTTCCATCCGCGGCGTCGCTCACGGTTTATCAGATATCCCTTATTTAACTCGATTAACGATAGCCTTTGTAACTCAGTGGCATTTAGGCAATCTATAAGTAAAAGAACGTAATTTTTTAGAAAAAAAAAATTGCACTCACGCCCATTATCTGTGGACAGTTTCATCTTCTCCAGAAGTGTGGTGTCCCTATCGTTGTAGATGAGGACTGCGGTTGCGTTGGACCGCCACGCATTCTCAACCTGGAACAAAATCATTCAACTAATAAAACCCAATATTATACAAGCAAATACAATTTATCAGCCTTCTAGGGCCATCTCATAACTATTGTGGTAGATTCTTGCAAATGAGAAAATATTCCTCCAGGGACAATTTACATACAAGTTTACTCACACATACACACATGCGTTGCAAGCTGCAACGCACCCCCGTGTACGCACGCGAGTTTGTACTCTGTCGTCTGTCTGCGCGTGGGTAGATCCGACAATGAACTCAGTGAGAGCCTATGTGTGAGTGTGTAGTCGTGTGTATAAGAGGCTTGCTTTCAGGTGAAATATTTACTCATATGGTACTCAACGGCGGTTCCAGGACTTAGGTGGACCACTAATTGAACAAAATGATTTTATTTATATATTTTGTCACCATACAGATTTTATGTAACTACATGCCTTCAATATTTAATTAATTTAATATAATATAATAACTTTGTATTATGGCAAACGTTTGGGAACGAATGACTATGTGACCCCCTCCTGGCGCCAAAGCTGGATCCGCCCCTGATGGTACTTGTATACCGTACAAAACTCGGTCACCCAGATATTAATAATATACGTACATGTATAGTTCTCTGTGATAACTACGATAGTATATAATGAGCTGATAAGTATATCCATCCAGGCTTACTTCCAGGTTTATTGTTACAGTAATGAGTACGTTATCCAACGATTAAGCTTCATTATCTTAATGATCGATGGATGCGGAACGTTATCTACTAAATAAGTACTTTTTCCAAAATTAATGCAACCGATTACAGACAATTCTAATTAATCTATACTAATATTATAAAGCTGAAGAGTTTGTTTGTTTGATTGGTTGAACACGCTAAACTCATCTATACAGATAAATAAAATTGGAGTGTCTGTTTGTAATTCCAAAATTACAGCTTTTCACTAAATTCATATGAAAGTATACACGCTACTGACACAAAAAAACCAAGTTTAAAAAATTTTCTCTGTCTGTCTGTCTGTATAAACATACATTACCCGGAACAAACGTTCCGGGTAATCTCTGAAACGGCTGGACGGATTTTAACGGGACTATCACTGGTAGGTAGCTGATGTTTCAAGGAGTAACTTAGGCTACTTTTATTTATCAAAAATATTAGGGTTCCGCGACAATAAGGATGAAACTAAATCTACGTGGGTGAAACCGCAGGGCACAGCTAGTGTTTATATATTATTCTTCGATCTACTTACTCTCGAACGAACGAATCAAACGAAGCTTCAATAGGTATCGCTTTCTTTTTACCAAACAAGAATTTTCGCTTGTTTAATAATTTAATTAGGTTTAGTAGAATATATAAACGTCGAAGAATTTTCTTGCGAACCACTTCCGGACGTCATTTTAGAACGAACAAGAATCGTGGTATTTATGAACCATTGAGTCTTCACAGAAGAGAGACTAGAGCTATATAGATATCTTTAGTTTAAGATATAAGTCCTATTTCATATGGTTGAAATAATTAGAGCACTTACTTTTTGCGAAAAAAATTAAGGACCTTTATTTTTTAATTATTATATATTAATATTGACTGAAGGCGGAAAACCCAAAGGACTCAGTTTTTGAACTTAGAAAGTACGATATCCTCATGGATTATAAATAATTATGATTATTACCGTGTTTAATTATGTCTGTGTCCGATCTAGATCACACTATCTGGGCCCGCCACGGTCTAATAAAGTAATATGACAAAGCAAATGATTCACAGTTCACACTAGCGACAATGCACCTCCCTATAGTACTTATGTACTTATATATGTACATGATAGGTACAAGCGCAGTCATAATAACAACTGCAATTTAAATATATTTGTGCCGGATGTGAGTCAGTGTCACGTCACTGTTATCGCTTTTGCGAGAGTTTTACTAATGTAAAGCTTTTCACCGAAGATTATTACGTGCGATCATGACTGATGGTAAATCCATCGCTATCTTAGGCCCTATACTCATTGAAATAGTTCTCACACATTTGCAGGTTCCCTCACGATGTTTCACGTTCACCGTTATCCTGATGATGTGAATCACTGCTCAATTTTAAGAAAAGCTCATTTGTAAAATCCATTGGGGTTTGAACGCTTGCGCAGCAACCGACTGCTCAAACCACTCGACCACGACAGCTCGATATCATACCTTGATTTCAAAGTTGCAGCTTCCCCTTCGTATAACAGCTATCCAGGGCTCATCAGGTAGGGGGTCGTTGGGCGCCGCGACGGACAGCAGCGGCCACGTGCACCCCGTGTGGTCCCGCTCGCCGCCCGGACCCTTCGCCCTGATGTGGACCGCCATGCCGCGAGTCGAGCCGATGTACCCTTCGCCGTACTTGCCCGACTGTTGGACAACAACATTGGTTAGATTTATTAAATAATTCAAATACTATACATATTATATATAGCTGTAATACATCATTCAAAAATTGTAATCCAATAAAACATATCATCTTTCAGGATTCCTTCAGTATAAGTAGAAATAACATAGCAAATACATTTAATATCCACGTTGGATTTGTAAACAATTGTAGTTTTATCTATTCTCTTGATTGTTAGATCTTCGTGTTATTGACACGTCATGTTTTCCTACGATTTTCCAATTAATCTTTAACTTGGGAGGACTCTGCACTCACAGTTAAAAACGCTGGTGTCGCGATTAGCGGAGTCAAGTGCTGTCTTTTACCAATAAAACCTAAGCACAATATTAAGAATTTAATCAATTTGACCAATATGATCTAGATCGGTGCGTTATTATTTTAAAAGACAACCAATTTATTTTTTATTTTTCTTCAACTATCTCATACATAAATTCAACTTCCAAGAAATATTCATTTATAATTTTGAGATTATAGTCAAAATTATGAAATCACCGTCATATTTGCCACCATTCTTGCCACGCTACATTTTACATCATAGAGCGTGGAGTGGATACGTAAATTCTATTCATCTAGGCTATCACTATGCAGAACACTCTTTAAATATTTGACTCAACTGTGTGTTTTGTGGTATTTACACAACGAAAGCTGATAAGGAATCAGTTTTTACGCTATAGTACCTAGTACCTACGCCAGCAACCTGATGTATGCGTAAATTAATATACAGTTTTTACTATGTAGCTACCTGCTTACATCACAGTCAACGTAGAAAGATATAAACTTCTGTTCAGATTTATTAGTATTCATATTTTATCAAAATTCAAATCATGATCTTCCTGGATTTATCCCAAACGTTGTTGGGGTCGGCACTTGACTCAACTCGATGTGGCCTTCACCTAATTTTTATAGGGAGTGGCTCCCATGTACTTACTGCGTAACCTCTATTACTTACAAGAAAAGTCGGTAATCTGGGTTAAGCCAGTTGTAAGACTTCCTTAGGCCTTCGACTGACCTGTAATGATTATTTATTCTGAATGAATTGGAGTGACCAGAATTTAAAAACAAAAAACAGATAATGAGATGCTTCGGGTTGAATCAAGTGGCCAGTTGGCCACCCCAAAAATGTATGGGTTAAGGCCAGGGAGATGATGATGACCTGAATTTAGATATTGGCTCAGAAGCCTGACAGAAGACAGCTATTGCTTCTACTCGTAAAAATAAGGTAAAAATTGGAGTAAAATGTCCATCAATGCGGTGAAAATAGTCTATTTTTTCGCAAGCATTCTAATATTTGGGACAAAACAAAACACTTGTAAATGAGAATTATAAGAGCAGTTATTAATATACATAGATCATTTTCTGTCAATGGCCTGCGATATCGGGGATTCTAGAACAAGGCGCTATCTAATCTTTTACTTTGTAAACAATGCTCGTGAATCCATTACAAAGTTACATCAGGTTTAGTTACAATTTAAAAAGAACACAAACATGCATACAGCAGACAGCTTACAACTGTCTAGGTCCTAGGGCTGTCACTCATGTAGCGAAAAATATGCCTTTTGCATTTGGGTGTCATTTTTAGTTGGTACATATAAATGAAAAAATATCAAAAAGATTAGCCGGATTTTTTTTATTAAAGTAACGTATATACTTTCAAGTGTATTTATTGAAAAGTTCTTTATTTGGAGTCACGAACAGACTTTTTTCGATATAAACGAAACGAAACCTACACTCAACAATATATCTTAATTAATTACCTACTCGACTTTAAAGCGGCTAATTCGTGAAATCACCAATCGAGGTACGATTATAAATTGAGTACTTATTATACAATCAATTCGCGTACTCAATTAGTGGAACGTTCGGTAATCAAATAACAGTAGGTAGGTTATGTTGATTTCTTGGTGAAATGTAACAATGAGTTGCCACAATTACGCATAAAGCTATAAAGCGGAGCGAATAAATCAATTTGCTAGCGGCAAGAGTAAAATCATTCTTCCATTGTTTCAATTTCAATTCAGATCGGTGCCGTCACGAGTTATGAGAGCTAAGCAATAATAACAGGGATAACTAGTAGAAACGATATAGTATGTCCGGGAATGACATTTGTCACGTGACTGATTTATGTAATTTCCATACATTTTATAGAATTTCCATTAGCGAGAGAATATTACTGTACCTACTTTCTAGGCCCACTGTGTACATGTATTTGTTCCCGATCGCTCCATTCAAGACTCTAAAAAAGGTCAGCACCTTCAACACGTAATTTTTAGGGTCATGCCATTTCTCAAATTGTGATGAGAGATTTGATAATTCTTCTCTTATGCATAAACATACAATAAACTGGTATATTTCACACATTTATTATGTGAATGTAGTCTTGTAGGAAACAACGCACAAATATCGATAGTATTAGACTAATTTAAGCAGTAACTTTACTAAATGAGAGCTAATGTATCGTCTCAAAATACTTCAAGGTTGCTGGCCGCTACATGTGGTTGCATGGCACATAACCTGTTAGTAATTACCAACAAACTAAATTAAATTACATTTCAATTCTTCTTCAGTTTTGACAATATTTGTAACTTATCAAATTAAATTAATCCTAAGTCTTATTTTTATTATTTGGTTTTAATAACTAGGCCTAAGGCTTATATACTGTGCCTCGCACAGGACTAAAAGCAGATAACACAGCGGCTTCTTCTTCTTGTGGTGCCTCTCCACTAATGGAGGTTGGCCGTCAGCTCCGCAAATTTGTCCTTATTTTTTGCAAGCTTAAACAATTCTTCGACGCTGTTTATCCCAGTCCATTGCCTTAGGTTTCGGAGCCATGACAACTTCCTCCTTCCGACTCGCCTTTTCCCCGCAATTTTTCCCATCATTATAATCTGGAGAAGGTTGTAGCGCTCATGTCGTAGCACATGTCCGAGATATGCTACTTTCCTTCTCTTAACACAGCGGCAGCCAACTATTAAACACCCAATCAACGGACAACCTATTGAACGCGCGACCGTATTGTGCCCAGGGAAAGGGTTACCAGGGAAGGTAAAGTCTAAGGGATTATAATGTACGAATTAGCTTTAGGAGACGGAAAATAAACATTGCCAATTTAATTAAAGGATTCGATTCCAGAAGTTTCAGAACCTTTCTCCTGTGAGGTGGTGACCAGAAGCGGTTTTAGTGAGACGACTGTTCGGTTTAAGAGCTGTTAATTGACCATTCCTTGACTACTACTAGGTTTAATTGGATGGAGGTGCGACATACCTACATCACATGCACCGCACTCCAATTAAACCCGTCAAATTGCGACATGGTATCAAAACATTGAAATTATGAAGCTACCGTCTCTAATAAATAATTGAATCAAGGTACTAAGCAAAAGTTCAGCTATTTATTAAACGTTTTAAAAAAAATCCTGAGTGTCTTTTAGCCATTAAAATAGAATCGCGACAGTATTCACCACCAGTCCACTCGAAGGCCAACTTAGCAAGTTTGCGTGGAAATTGAGTATCGTGTATTCTTTTATGTATAGAGACCATGGTGTATCCAATACTCCCACAAAACTTGTAACAATACATAGAGTTACACTTGTAAAAACGTCATCGTCGTGAACTCGCGTTCGCCGTTCACTGTCCTAGTTTGTTTTACAAATTCCAAACTATTTGCGTGTCACCGTGAATCTGTATTGGTAGTGATAATTGATGTTGACTGTCAGCGGAAGGGAGTGTAAGCAATGATAATTAATGGTGTTTAAATCTCTCGTGACTCCAAATTGTTTTCAACGAACGTCCTAAGCCTGTTTCGTACCAATCTTTTGACCAACTTTTCGAAAAATCCTCCTGCGTCCCACTTCAATATTAATTCCTGCATCATCCCGAAATCTTAATAATTTGAATGTACATTGAACAAAAATTAAGCATAATATAACACTGCATTTTGTTTTCCATGATACAATGTGTTAAGTTTTACTTTTTGTATTAGATAAATATAGAGATGTAGACTTAGAACTATGAAGTATTACGAGTAACAACCAAAAGTTCTAAGGCGCCAGAATTAAAAGGATTTTCCTCCGATAAATTATTTTTATAGTTTGTAATACCAAAGGATTATAATCATATCGAAATCAAAAAACATTTCACTCAGCCCCAGCATAATTCCAACACGAAATTATAATATATATTGGTTCTTTGAGGCCGAAAAGGCATACAAACAAATAGGGACGATCAAGTAATACAATAAAATAAATCAGAAGATTTTTTTGAGACAAACAAGACATACAAACTAGGACAAACTTGGAATTATTTTAGTGGGACGACCGAGGAATAAATCACTGTGGTTAGATTTAGATAGGTCACTCGATACCTTGATATACAGAACAATGAATTTAGATGGTGTTTTCGAACCACTCTCCAAGTAAAATTATAGAAGGGCAACTACTTAAATATGATGCAGAAAGCGTTAACATAATATTTTTTCCTTTTTGTCGTCATACAATACTTCTCGATCACGTTATATGCCATGCTGTATAGCATCCTTTGTCTGTCCGTAGGAATACGTGTCGAAGACCTTGACAGCTGTATGCATCGTATGTATGTGTATGAAATGCTGATGTTTATTCAACAAGCACTGTGGGTCTGAGTTATTCAACTTATGTTAACGCACTTGGTGATAAGATACGAATACTTAAATATAACAAAAGATACCATAAACATATTTTATGGACTTGTAGGTACCATACTTTATGGACTTATTGGTACCATATTCATAAAAATACTTGAAAGGCAATTGAGAAATTATGTTTGTTACTATTGTAGAAAACAATTGAAAAACAATTGCTCAGAGCTGTGTACAATTTTAGCAAACAGAATATTACGAAATACAATAATCTTGGAGCCAACTATGATCGTTTAAGCAGCGCGTACAAAATGAAACGTCAAAGCTCAGAAGTTCTTAATTCACTCTGCTTAAACTGATGGGGTAGGCCTCCTGTATTATGTAATTTCGTCTTCAATTTGACTGTCATGATAGTTTTCCCAAATTGTATCAGTGTAAGCGAGGGAATTTCCGATATTATGTGATTCAATATACCTACCCAACTACGCGTCATAATATTTATGTATTTGTTATGTTTTAAGATAACTCTGAGCTGCGTTGCGTTGTGGTCATTATAATATTTACAATAGCGATAAAAATGTAGGTAGTAGGTAATTAATGGAAATTACTTGTTGCTCAAGATAAGGCCAGTATGTGGTTTGTTCTGCTTGTAATCATATTAACAACAAATTGAGTAAATAAATAAATACATCCATCGACAGCCGTGGTGGCCTTGGGGATTGAGCCGTCAGCCTGCTACGCAAGCGACGCAAGTTATAATCCCAGCGGGGTCTATACCAATGAGTTTTTCTTAAAACTTATGAGCAGTGATTTAATAGCGATAAAAATGTAGGTAGTAGGTAATTAATGGAAATTACTTGTTGCTCAAGATAAGGCCAGTGTGTGGTTTGTTCTGCTTGTAATCATATTAACAACAAATTGAGTAAAAAAATAAATACATCCATCGACAGCCGTGGTGGCCTTGGGGATTGAGCCGTCAGCCTGCTACGCAAGCGACGCAAGTTACAATCCCAGCGGGGTCTATACCAATGAGTTTTTCTAAAAATGTATGTGCAGTGATTTCACACCGGCGAAGGAAACCTTAATATGTCGGAAAAGTAATTCAACGACGTATGTATAGTGCTTGAGACGGACTCACTCTCTGTCACGTTGGCACTTAATTATATTCGGTGTAATGTGGGTTTTGTTGTTAGAACACCTCTGCTTACCCCTCCGGGGACCATTCTGGGATGGCGTGAGCTTATTTATTTACATCCATCGAGTGCGGTATGTGAGAGACAAGCTCGCGCCTGTAGCTTCGCCTGTTTCAACCCTCGTTTAAGTTTTCCCCACTAAGTTGTGGAATTTCAGAAAACTCTTTCATAGTTAGCCTAAACCTCAAAAATAACCTCATGTTCTAAATATGCCTCCAGGGTTATCGGTCTAGACTGTACCTTAATGTATGTATAAGTCAGTAAGTTAGTCAGTCAGTCTGGTTTGAAGTTAATATGTAAACCTGAATATAGAAATGTAGTAGGTGCTGTTGATCAGCAAAGGTTGGTGTATATTTTTCTTTGAATTACTGATTGACTTATATTGTATCGCAAATTCTATATATAAACGTATATTTTGTACTCTGCTATCTTAATTATAGTTCACAATAAAGTTTTAAATAATGTATCCAAACGAATTGTCAATTAGCGCAGTTTTCGTTGTCTCATAACGTTTTTGCTTTAATTGTTCCGATAAAATCTGGGATCAAAATATATCTGCATACAGTAGTTTAGAGCCAGTAAACAAACTGTGACCTTGTCAACTATGCCGGAAGAATGGAACGAATTAAAATTAAAGCTCGCGATTAGTTCCACGATAGTCCCGGCCTAACGTTTAATGCAAAAAATATTATACAGCATTTAATTTTGTAAAACGTCTTTATAGTCTATAAATATAAGCTTTACACGTAGTAAGGAATCCAGCGAGGTAACGCAGCCAGCTTACTGGGCACCATTCCCGCAGACACTAATTTTAATTCTGTTTTTTACTTGTAATTTTTATTGTAGTTTAAATAATCTAATTATAAATAATACACATGTAATTACATATCAGATAAAAACAAATTATCTTGAAATTGAATGAAGGAATCATTGAATTTCTATGAATGCAATCTACGCTCGTCGTAAAATTAATAAATAATACATCTATACATACTACATACAGATAAATAAAATTGCAGTGTCTGTTTGTAATTCCAAAAGTACAGCTTTTCACTAAATGCATATGAAAGTATACACGTTACTGACACTAAAAAAAAAAGTTTTTAAATTTTTCTCTATCTGTCTGTTTGTTCCGGGTAATCTCTGAAACGGCTGGACGGATTTTAGCGGGACTTTCAATGACGTATAGCTAATGTTTCAATGAGTAACTTAGGCTACTTTTATTTATTAAAAATACTAGCTGACCCGGCCACGCGTTGCTGTGGCGAAAGTTTTTGTTATATTACATTATAGTAAACAATCTAAGAGGAACAATAAGAGAATGGTGATCTCCTTATTTGACTTTCTACTACTATAACCCTTTAGTACAATGAAATTATTTACGAACAAAGACGAAAATGTTGATGTTGGTATACAAATTCACTGGATTGACATTTGAAGGGGAAGTACGTTGAACACAATTAATTAAAATGTTCTTACACTTGATATTAAGCAAAATTAATAGGTACAAAATAAAAATTTATCGGATTTATTATTTCCATTTACTTAATTTTATAACAAATATAAGTATATTACAGTATAATACAGTAAATAACTTGTGACGCTTAAACTCATGAATGAGGTAGGCAAGGCAGACAGTCTTAAACTTTTAAACATTCATATCTATTTTTTTGAATTATAAATACTTTCAATTTCAATTTAAGTAATTTAACACCAATCGGTGCACAATGTTTTTGGTTAACCTGTCTTTAGCTAACACAAATAGATTCGACGGTTTCCCAACACGTGAACACGCAACATATAGTTGCCCATGAGAAAAACATTGATTTTCCAAATCTTAACCACAAATGGACATTGTTTGACCTTGAGATTTATTTATAGACATGGCGAAAGCTAAACGAATTGGAAACTGTAGCCTTTTGAAGGGTATGGTAGAATCTGATGGTATCATCGGAATACGTGGCAGCAGGACCACTTTTCCTTTAAACTTCCCAGCCAAAATGGTTGCTTCAAGAATGTTTCCGGTTATCTTTTTGATGACCAAACGCGTACCGTTACATAATTGAGGTGGATTCAAATTACGGAGGAGAATAATAGGGGAACCAATCTTTAATCGAAGATTATGTGGTGGCATTCCAGGGATATCTAATGAATTTAAAAATTCAATCGGAAAATTTACACTTTAATTTTCATCAACAACAGTATCGATTGATTTAAAAGACATCAGATCGCCTGGTAACAACTGTTGTATCTGGAAGTTAATTTCGTCAACATCAACGTTTTTGGCTGCCAAAATCGCCCGTTGACTAAGCCATTCATGATTCAAATAATTATTCTGTATATCCGGGAAAATACTCAGAATCAATTCATTTTTATCCTGAACAACAGTGCAAAAATTGTCTGGTAGTTTAATGCATTGCGTATTTGGTTGCAGTTCTATTTTACCGTTCCCAATATCTAGTAGTTGTTCGGAAAATATTTGTGCTGATGGATCATTTTGCAATTGTACTCGCATATTTATGGTCAATCGAAGTGTTTTAACACTTCGCCATAAGAATAAAATATTAGGGATCCGCGACAATAAAGATGAAACTAAATCTACGCGGGTGAAACCGCAGGGCACAGCTAGTAGATGATAAAGTTCAATTTCGTATCATAGAAACCGACACTCGACGTCGATATGATGAGATGCCACGCTGATAAACCTTAGAGAATAACGCGGCTGAAATAAATACGTTTGTTCCTTTGAGCGTGAGGTTTGTCAATCTTATAGATTTAAAATGTAGGTGCTCTTTTATTTATTGTCAAAATAATGTAGATTTATCGCTTTGAAGTTTTGAAAATTGACGATAAATCACGAGAATGACACCTCGTACTGTCATTACGCCTATTCCGCTTATTATCTCGTAGATGCGTCTGTGTGAGTGTCATTTCGAACTAGTTTTTCGATTCCTAACTGCCTGTAAAACTTATATATTAACTGTGTCTTTATTCGGAGTTATTCGGTATGACTGTCTCGTACTCGTAGTGAGTCGGTACAGTCGTGTTCGGAATAACGACTAGCAGTTTAGGTACTGCTTAGCATCTTCCGCTTCCTTTTAAACGCAACACCAACTATACAAATCCATCGATAAGATCTTTGAATTACATCAAACTTATAGCATAACATAACATATTATAACACAGTAACATATAATAAGCACGCCGATTACAGCTAAATACTAGCTGTGCCCCGTGATTTTACCGGCGTAGATGTAATTCCACGGGATGCGATAAACACTTACTACCAGGGGGTCTAAGTATCACTTTCTCACCATCTACATTCAATAATAACAATGTATATAAATTACTGAGAGGTACTGATTTTGAAAGTACTCAAACCAGGGGCCCAACCATGAGGTCTTATTGCAATGTTAATGCAGTTGTGCGACAGTGACAGATGTATGCACGTCACATACATATGTCTCATAAATGAGTGAAACTATCATGGCAATAAGAGCTCATGGTAAGGCCCCTGTCTGTTTTTGAATCCTTTTGAGCATGAGTGAGTAGCATGACTGTCTAATTTTACATTGTATCATACGTATATCATCTATACAGATAAATAAAATTGAAGTGTCTGTTTGTAATTCCAAAATAACAGTTTTTCACTAAATGCATATGAAAGTATTCACAGTACAGATATTAAAACACCATTTTTTTTCTATCTGTCTGTCGGTCTGTCTGTCTGTTTGTTTCGGGTAATCTCTCAAACGGCTGGACTGATTTTAACGGGACTTTCACTGGGAGGTAGCTGAATTCTCAAGGAGTAACATAGGCTACTTTTATTTATTAAAAATATAAGAGTTCCGCGACATGAAGCATGAAACTAAATCTACGCGGGTGAAACCGCGGGGCAGTTCAAAATAATATTTGAAGTTGGTGCACGGATTACCAATTGTACAAAATCATATGTACCTAGGTATTGTTAGGTAATTGTACGACTTTAAACAATGACTATACAGGTCAATCCGGATTGTTAGCTTTGTCATGAGTCATATAGGTACAACCATCATCGCCAACACTAACTTTTAATTGGTCTAACCATTGTAATCTTTATACAAACCGTGCAGAGTTTACATTGCAATAAACGTTATTGAGTTGTTTATATTGAGTGCGCCACAAACGGCGGACGTTTTGTTGCGAAGTAAACGAAAACAATACAAATTAAAACAGTAGCCGGCCATATTTTTGGACATTGGCAATGCTCCCTTCCCTTCGGCTTTATAATTAGTGTTGGGAATGAGTCGATTATCGACAATCGATCAAATCGAGTATTGATATCAAGAAATATATAAATTGACTGCACATTTCAAGGACCTATATATTACTTTTCACTCCATAATAGTTCTTTTCTATAAGAAATTTCAACCACCACCTCTAACAATAGACTTCCCATTTTTAAGTATTATATTTATATTCAACTACTTAGTAAACCCGGCGAACTCCGTTTCGCCACCAGATGGCTTCGTTTTATGTAACATTTCGTTTGGTGATTAAATGAGTAGCTGTCAAACAATGTATCACGCACCGGCGCCATCTACTTAAAATGTTGGTTTGTCCTGATTTTTTCCTGAATTTTCTATAAACCTCACGGAGCTTGAGACCTTTCGAAATCGGTTCGTGCGTTCTAGAGTTATAGCGTCAGGAATGAAAACCCGACTTATTTTTATATAGTAGATAATTGCAGACGAGATGGAAAGTCCTTGAAATCTATAGATAATTTTTATTTTTTACCTTCCTAATCGACCTTAGAGTGGAAGGCTTAGTAATGTGACCAGCTCTTAGACTAATTAATAATGGCATGGAATATATATATATATTTTAAAACGTATTTATTGTCCTTAAACAACGATGTCCTCAGCTTTGTCACGATTGATATATCTGCAGCCAAGTGCAACTGAGCCAACAACGGAATTATAAATAGACTAGGCGCCGGTCACCGCAAGATAATTATTATACTAGCTTCGAGTTGCATTGCAGATAATTTTATAGCGTTATAATGACATCAAATTAGCACCAATATTATGCATGTGCGTACCACTAACCCACATTTGACAATTGAACGAATCGTTTCATTGTAAACCACAAAACGATCACAAAAGTTCGCCTGTATATTATTCATTATTATTCTGTCGTCTGAGGTTACTGCATGTTTGGCCTTACCCCTACTGCCCTACTAATAAAAGGCCAAAATAGGTTTATTTTTTGGTGCTTTATATCACGCAGCTATTATTCGATTATGTGTCGCAGAGAAGGCCAGAGGTTCAAATGGACTAATTTATTTAAGACCTCACGCAGTAGACAAGGATAAAAGAGCGTACGTCGCTATATATACTTTGTAATCTTGAATTATGATGCAAATTGTCTCCATACTCTCTCTCGCCTGTATCCCATGGGATTATGCAGACAAGAGATTACACTTTGCAAGATGCTACGATCTCTACATACTTCCCTCACTTCGTTTTCTTCTATGTGTGTGTCGAATCAGCTTTTCACGAAATGCATTTTAAAGTATATAAGATATTTACATAAAAAATACTGAGTCTGTATGTCGTTCTGTCTGTTTGTTCTGGCTAATCTCTGAAACGGCTGGATCGATTTTAACGGAACTGTGTTTACGAGGAGTAACTGAGGCCATTTCTATTTATATCATTATTTAGGGTTCTGCGATCCATGAAAAGTCTACGCGGGAGATACCGCGGGGCACATGTAGTTCATGTATATCTTCATACAATTTCCATCGGATACGAGAACTCCGAATAAGACCTTCCTAGAAAAGATCATTAATTTAGTCATGGTAGTTCTTTCTGGGACATTCGCTACCGTCACTTCCGCTCTCGTTTTAATGACTAATTAAATTGTTTAGATTAAACGAAATAAATGTATAGCCATACATTTATTTCGTTTAATCTAAACAATAATTTACCAGTTTTTCAAAAGGTAATCGTTACCAAGGGAAAGGAAATATATTTAATGATTAAACGAACTGACCTGTAACTGAAGTTCTATCATAATTATACGAGCGCCTCGTCCGAAGAGATATACTACTATTCAGCACTGTATTGCCAAAGTTATTAATCAAACCAAGTCTAATATAAACCTTTTAACACCATACACTATATTTTCCATTGCGTAAGGTGGAACAAATCAGCTGTTTTCGTGCACGAAAGATTTAATTAGCGGACTAATAACTATGGTACTTAACACCAAATTATAAGCTATTAAGCAACAATAGCAACTATCTGCTTCTAATAAACACAGACTAATTTATAGGTGGTCATTAGTGTAATAGAATATAGATTTGATTGCCAACTTGTTGAAGAGCGACCCCCTTTGTCGACGTTCCCTGCACCCCTGTCAGGCGAGAATGTATAAAGCGTTTGGTCTTTCTTTGTAGTGCATTGCTGTGGTGGCCGTGAGATTTAAGTAGTCGTCTGCAACGCAAGCGACACAAGAATCCCAGTTTACTGATTTACGGTGAAGGAAAACATCGTGAAGAAACCTGCATATATCTGAGAAGCATTTCATAGACGTATGATATAGTGACTCACCATCTGTCACGTTGGCACTTAATAACCTTCGGTGAAAAATGGGTACTGTCTGCCTACCCCTTCGGGGAATACAGGCGTGAGCATATGTATGTATATTATATTCTGTCTTCCTTCAAATTGCATCTGCGTTTACTTATATGCCGCTACACGCTAAGTAGTCCCAGATAGCACGATCACAGATGCATTCTCTTATGCATTGCCAACTGCGAAGTCGGATTTGATGAAGTGTTATGAAAAAGTGGGTGGACGAGATCAAAGAGACTATGAATGATACAAGATCTTTTAATTACATATCCTCCAGTTTCTAATCATTTGGTAAAAATAATTCGTACGAAAGCTAAAAGGTTTTTTTATTTAGTTTGGAATTCGATCTGTGTTGGGCGCCAATTAGCCACCTAGTAAGTACGTGGAATGAGGAATATTTGAACAACTTACAATGAAACCCTAGTCGGCTCATGTTCTAAAATTATACCAAGGCAATAAATTATGATTTTAATGATGGTCCGCGGTGTCTAATCATAGGTATCCTTGTTAATACCTACGCAGGCGAAACCAGTATATAAATATTATAAATTTAATATCATCAATGGCGCCTCGACAAATTTCCAACTAAAGCTTTCTTTAAAATGCTAAAACTCCAAAAATGTTTATTAATGTTCTGATTTTAAAAATCCGGACCTTCCTCATTCTGTCTCAGCGCAGACTAGTTTTTGATATTTATGTATTAAGTAAATAATAATAATAATAATTTTATTTCAGTGTTATTAATATATTTAAATGTTATTAATTTTATTTTATTACGAATAAGAAATTACAAAAGCAGAGTTCGACAACATTTGAGTCGTTTCGATCTTCAACGTAAGAAAAATATTATATGTATTATGCAAACTAGCATTCATAATACCTACAGTTATTGGGCATTATATTATACAGAAATATTAACAAATTATTTTTGCTTATTGAAACGATAGGATATCATAAAACCCGCTTACAAAATTTCATATTCGTTATATCAAACAAAAAACGGAATAGTTCAGTCGTTATGATAATGCCTTATAAAGTTGAAGTCCTATTGAACTACGTTCACGGATCACATGAATGCCATATTTGAAGGGGATTTTGATCGAATGACTTTAATCGTCATTTTGATCGTTTGTTTTACGTGAATCAGGGCACTGTACTATGATAAATCCACGAAGTACGGGTCCCAATTAAATGCAATTAAATATTTTTACCTTTAGCTATAGTAGGTGTAAGTATGAGCTAATGGTATGAATGATAAGACAATGCGCGTTCGTATTGAGTCAGACGCGTTGTCGCAACTAAGTCTAAGACAATGAGTTGCGCCACGCTGCCCACACGCATGCGTAATCATTGAACTTCCTTGCGATAACGTAAATAGAGTTGAACAAAAAAAAATGCACGCCGGTTGATTTCCGTGTAGGTTAATTTATTAGTTCACCGTCGTTGTATTGAAATACGATAAATTATTTATTTTTGTCAATTTTGAAGTCGTTCGAATCTCTCGTCTCGATTATTCCGTATAAATGAATATAAATTAGTAATATATTTGTTTATGCACAAAAATAGACACGTAATATACTTTTTCCTCAAAGACATTTTCTGTAGTCATAGAAAATATACATATAAAAAGGCAAGAAAATGTTATAAAAAAGGAGTCAATGATCTTCGAAGAATGTATGACTTTTTTTTATTATATTTCCTTGTATTTATCAATACCTTAAGTATATATCAATCGTAAATCATTTGTGTAAAATCTTTTTGAACATTGCCTAAAGTATATTCAATGTTATCTATTTTTCTATCTAGATTTCATATTATAATCAATTCAAATGTACCTATGTACATGTATGGTCCTATGTAATGCCTATCAATCGATTATTTACCTTAATATCTACGGCAGAAGGCATGAAATGTTATCAAACTGCACTTCAAGGTGTACAACTCAAAGCAAAGCAATGAAGTTAGGTTATTTAGGTCTTTAAGCCTTTCATTAAAGGACCTAGATGACATTCTATGACCTAGTTCTAATTGCCAAGCCTTAGGATTATTAAACTTATATATTTTTAATTTAGCTAAAGGAATGAAAAGTGGACAGTATTATTTCTTTGTCTAACGAATGAAATAAAAAATGTAACGGTTAAAAATAACAAGCGATAAAAACATTCTAAAATTAAAATACAAATCACTGCTTTTTTGTGAGGGATTTTCGGCGCCTAGTTACGTACTTACCTACTACTTAGTAGGTACTACGTGAAAGTGTTAAAACCAGCTGATAAATATCTATATATTATACCTTATGAGTAGGCATTATAAAAAAATCCCTTTTTAATATGACTCAACTAAAAAAATTACAGGTCAAAAAGTTTGTTTGGGTTTTAACAACGCACAACAAAGCAATTTAGGTAAGAAATTTTCGTAAAATTCCTGTAATTAATCAGGTTTAATATTTGATAATGATATTCGATATCTTGACGTCATGAATTAATCGAATATATTTTTATAATTATGATTGTTTGAATAGCAATCTTTAGATAGTAATATTATTCATGCCCATCTACTGATACGTTTAAATACTTAAATATCAATAAAAAAAAATTATAATAAATATCACCATAGTTTTGAAAATTTGGATATCTTATACTCATAGGAGTAAATTTAATTACTGTAACTAGAAAATATACATTTTCTTAATTATTTTTAATCTGTAGCGCACTCAAGAATAGCACGAAAAATAATCTTAAGTAACAACTTAGGCCATTCACGCGCGGAAGTGTCATCGAAACGGATTCGAGCACAGACACAATCTAGATCTAAACATTCCGTCTCTGTTTTAACCGACTTCAAAAAAGGAGGAGGTTATCAATTCGACAGTTTGTTTTTTTTTTCTTAAAAAATTACAATTTGCATGTTAACCTCATCATAGTTATAACAACGTAGCAGTTTCATAGTTAACTAAATTTTTATTACTTTATCGCGCAGACAAACATTTTAAATAATTGAATCTAGTGAATCTCAATTATCTACGATATAGGTATCACTATCGGACAGTCGTATTTTGATAAATGTTATTATTCGCTGTTTCTAGAATCGTCTGAGAATTGAAACTATCTATTCGATATCAGTGTTGGACACCCACTTTATACCTAAGCTATCTTATTGAGCTAAGATATAGATAGACATATTAAACTTTGAAATAATGTTTATAGAGCATAACATTTTACAGTTTCACTCATTTATGAGACAGATGTATGTGACGTGTATACATCTGTCAATGTCGCACAACTGAATTATCATTGCAATAAGAGCTCATGGTTGGGCCCCAGATGGGAACTCGTCTATCGCCGTTTCCTCAGCAATATATTTTAAAGGTAAGAACACAGATTTTAATACGTTTCACAAAATTGGTCCTGAAGTAAATTAATAGATAAATTATTTACAAATTGTACCATTTGCCTCCCAATGTCCGATTACGGTTAGTTATGTTAAATAGTAGGTACCTGCTATTTATTGATTTTTTTAATGTTTTTGTTGAATTATTATTTTGACACGATTTCATTCAAATACCTAACCAAGGTGAGCTAAGGTGAGTTGAGTTCGTAGTAAAATGTTGAAATAATGTAATTTATTGTGATGTCTACTGATCATCTCATTGCTAAACCATAAGATCCTAAATAAATAATTCTCAATAGGAATTACAAATGTAAAGTGTACTGACCTCAGAAGTCTCCGTGTACTGTTCCCCGTGTTCATCTTGATAGGTGATGTTGATGTTGGCCACGGTGTAAGTGTCGGCTACGAACCGCTCCTCAGTAGTGGTGGGTCCGTAGCGCACAGACTCCAGTTCACTGCCGGGCGCATGGGCCGCCACCAGGTTCATCACCCACCCCAACGCCGCCAAACCAGACCACATTTCAGTCGCAAGCATTTTAAAAAATAATCACATCCGATAATAAAACAACACTACACAATGTAGCCCCGCACAGTTCCGTATATGTAAGTAAGTACACGCTTGGACGGCCGTAATGTTTTTAAACATTGGCGGACGAAACGATAGCACAATTTTCTAACACGTCTCCGCGGCACGCGCGCCCCCGCTTTATGACGATAAAATTATATTTCGACACGACTTTATCAACTCTGCTATCGGTTAACGAAAACAGACGCTACGAATTTTGCGGCGATACGTTATCGTTATCATTCGCCAGTTATTTGCACAACACTAGCTTCTTAGACGAAATCTGGTGCTCTTGACTCGATTGCTGCGTTCTACATTCGAATTTTGAAAATCTGATTAGGCTATGGTCATGATATTGAAGCAGTCTTTTGTATCTGTATATTAGGGTATATAGTTTTAATTAGATAGTCCACCGCACACCCATAACCGTCGAGGAACTTCACAGCAGCGGGCACCTGTAACAATAGAGGAGTGACATCAGAAAATATAGTGATTGAACTTAAAGTCACGTAGGCATATAATAATTAAACATTGATATAAAGGTGCGCCGTGCGCAGCACTATCTAGGTATTCTTGAGGTATCTACCTAGTGCCTACATGCGTAGTGTTTACTATGTAGTAATATATGTAGACTGGTTGGTCTCTCTAAGTCTGCATGTTAGTTATGTGACGTCTCATAAAAATCTATGTAAGTATGTGTTTTATTGCATCAGTGATTATCGCTATAGCTAACACATAAAATTGGTTTTGAAGAAGCATCGTAAAACTTTCAGTATACCAACTTATCTTTATGTAAACCTAACAAGTAAAACTCTCAAGTCTCCAATTTGCTGGAACGATATGGACGATTTAATTATCCATAAGTATGTGGAGAGAACTCAGAAAAATCGCAGTTTTCCGCAATGTTACCACATTATTACTTACATAACATTCAAATTTTTGGAACAAAGCCTTACATCACGCAAAAGAAAAACAGAATTTCGTCTATGGTAGAGCATATAAAATTAACATAGATACAAAAACATAATAGTTCTAACAGAACTACAGTATATTCACACGTATAAACCCTTGCCAGTTATTGTTGTGCAAATATAGGGCTTTTATTAATACAAAGTGGAAAAACAGATACTTCGACCATGGTAACCATGGGCTGCCACGTTATTCACTAAGGTTTCTCAGCGTCGAACTCGACGCCGCGTTGTTTATTTAAACTGTGCCAAAACGGTAGAAATACTAATTATTATGTGGAAAAACAGTGCCTACTTAATTACTCATTTGTTATTATCTGTGTTGAGATAATGTATTTTATTAACTATTACTTATGTACCGTATTAAACATCTTATCAAGCATTTTACATATGTGTGCGTTTGTTAGTTAGTATTAATAATTATAAGTAGTGAGATAATATAACAATAGGTAATTAATTTATAATACTTGAAGGGGCACTTTTCACTAAGGTATTTAGGTTGTGATTTAGGTGCCAATGTGACATTATGGAACCTGTCCTTCACAAACTTACTTAAATTTCTTCTTAGAACAAATGCAAGTTATCTCACAGAGGTGTTTACTTCGCTTCTCTCGCGCTTGCGCTAATCGAAGCGATACAAATGTATT
Source organism: Watsonalla cultraria (assembly GCA_964035505.1). Lineage (NCBI taxonomy): Eukaryota > Metazoa > Arthropoda > Insecta > Lepidoptera > Drepanidae > Watsonalla > Watsonalla cultraria. The sequence goes on along the minus strand of OZ037732.1, from coordinate 3,258,552 downwards.
GAACATTGACATAAATCAGGCACGTGACATTACATATGTCTTTCTCATGCATTTTGTATAATTTCTATAAGTAAAGCGTCAGGATAATGTTACCATAGAAATACTACATGAATGGTACTTTGTCTACAAGCCCTGTCAAGCTCGTGGTCGCTCGTGTCACACGCACAAGTCCCTCATTGGTACAAATTTACCACCACGATAATCTGTAACATTTTCTAATAGAACAAAAAAACGTGACCTACTTAGAACAATATCCCACAAATTTAACCAAGGCATAATCTTGTTCAAACAATTTGCGTGTGGTCTGTCTGCACACATGTCAAAGGATAAGGATTGAAAAAAGAACATAAAAATAACATTGATAAAGTATCAAAATCACGGATTTAGAGATAAGAGGTTGATAATGCAGGTACGTATGTTTGTTTAGGTATAGGACAACAAAGTGGGACAGGGCGATGACCCGAGGTCGTTCACACACTGTGAGATACCAATGCCTTCATTCACTTCATTTGCCGTGTTTATGGTGTAGTGATTCGCGGGTATCGGTTTCGATTGAGCACGCACATAACAGATTCTCCGTTTATTTATTGGTGTAATCACAGTACAAAGATTTCTTGTTTACACATTGTAAGAGGTTTTTAGGAACAATATATTATGTAGTATCAATGCACCGCGGTTTCTCCCGCGTAGACTTAATTTAATGAGTGGCTTTTTTAGCGGATTTTTAATAATATTTGCCAAAGATACTCCTTGTAACATCAGTTATCTGCCAGTGAAAGTTGTATTAAAACGGTCCTACCGTTTCAGAGTTTAGTCAGCCTGAACAAAGAGATAATTTTTACGATATTACCGTTTATCCTTTCAGATGCATTTGGTGGATAGCTGCTAATTTATAATTAAATTACTATTTAACTAATTTATCTGTATAGATTAGACGGGAGGCAAGTGCGTTATCGCCTGATTATGACGGTGGGAGTAGACAAACGTCAACCTCAGTTCGTCAATGTGTGCGTTTTGTCAATAATATGTCTGTGACGGCGCCTTCCCCCGACTAGCAGTTACCTACGCTCGGACTAAATTAGTCTTACCGTACCGTACCTACCAAAATAGAAAGATTTTAACTAATTACTGATATTAGGGTCACGGCGAAGCACGTGAAAACATATCACGTGCACCCCCCCACTTAGCGACCAGGAGGAACACCGTGGTTTAGTCGGTGCGAGTCCGACATAACCCTTCCACTGCCCCCGCGGCGGTAGGTGTATCCATAAAGGATACTGCACGATAAAAAAAATTAACTAATTGTATGTAGTAGTAGAGTGGACGTGACACCTAATAACACCAATACCCCAAGTATAAATTATAACGTTGATGATATCGAATGCATATTGTAGAAAATATTTCGTGTGCATACAAAAGGAACATACGTAGTCGATATCGTCAACGCTAAAATGTTTAAAGTTATACTTGGCGTACCTGATGAAGATCTCAATACAAAGAGTTCATGAGTACATAGGATTCGATACACTTTGACCCAGAATCCGAACTACTCCTTCATAGTAGATAGTATGTGATTAGCGGGATCAACGTTTTCTAAATGTAATTGTCACCAATCCAATATTGACATAAGGCATAGTTACAACATGACCGATTAATAAAAATTATGATGATATCTAGACATTGTAACGCAAGTAAAAACAATTAGGACGATAAGATAATTCAAAAACAAATAAAAAATACCTAAAATGTCTCATGCTTCGCTGTAATTATTTGTTCCAACGATGGTAAAAGTTTGTGTCATTGAGTACCTACTTAGTTACTTAGTTAGTGACATAATAAAATAAACATAGTGTAACACGAGCGACACGAATGATATTAAGAAAAAGTTAATGCAGCAATTTGTAGATGTTTTTTGGAAACAGGTTGCAGAATGCTATTGAATTTTCGTCTGCGTGAATAATTCGTACATTGCCCGGTCATTGGTACATACATAGTGTAGGTATTTGGTATATCGATCGACGTCAATACAAGAGTACTTAATACAGATTACCAAGTATAGGTTTGTTAATGTACAATACAAACGTCGTTGCTTGACCTTGCATTTTAGCATGGCACAAAATGTGTTGATCCGCCATCTTTGGCATTCAACCACAACCCGCCGCCGAAAAAGTATCAACACATTTTAAGCCACGCTGTCAAAGGCTGTAATTGGGACACAGGCGGCAAATGCTGGGTAAGCACTTTAATGGGATAACCTAATCTAAAATCTCAAACTGACGTATGAGTGGAACTCCAGAATCCCATTTCGAAACACGACAATACGCAAGGAAATTCGTCAACGTTTTAAAACGTATAACTGAAGAACAGCTTCGTGGTTGCCTTTTCTTAATTATTTTCAAAATATTTTATCTATGTGAGTTTAGCTAAATGCAGTTGTAATACACATTATAAAAAGTTATAAATCTAGGAAACGATTTTGTGTAATTGTACGGATTATATGAGATTTTAATTTAATTTCTGGTTATTACATCCCAATGTCATGTAACTATGTACATACTTCCTTATGCCTAACTATTACGAAATGTGATATAAGCATTAAGTACACAACTTTATTATTTAATTTAGTTTTTAAAACAAATATGTCCTTTGTACTGACAGGCTTATGAGCTGCGAAATGTGTCGCCTTCTTTCATGTAATGAATACTTAGGACAAATATTTAATGAGTCTTATTAGATTAGATATTTTCCGCAAAGTTGAATAACAAGTCAGTTTATTTAATTCACGTTTTTAATTATTTAGATCCATATAATAAATCCCATGCATTAGATTCGAATACGACCACACCGGACGTTTCTAGTTGACAGTTTTTTTTACATGTGTATCTGTACGTTCGTAAAATGTATCAGTACATTTCGAGCCATGCTAAAACGCAACGTAATTCATTTATTTAACGTAGGTACCTAATGTAAACCTAAATTCCTATTACATATTTATGAATGATACGCATGTTTATATTGTAAATGCTTAAAAATATGAACACGAGGAGGGACTCAAACCCATAAAATAATAATTATTAATCAATGAAATGATAAATCTAGATAATTTAAGCATATACTTGAGGCACTGCGAATAACGCGCATATATCGCCATTCCACTGGCCAAAACTAACGTAATCTTTTCCCTCAAAAAAATACAAGCAACAAAGTCATAGCCTTTACTCTGTGGAATTTATTTTTCAGTGTTGCCGATTACAAAAATATTTCGAAATGAAATATAAATAATTTGAAATGAAATATAATCCCACAACCTTCAGAAAGTGTGTCATTATTGTTTATATTAAGTTTAACGACTCCTGCGTCATTAGGTGAACGACATCGATGGGTGTTAATGACCTTTATCTCCGTAAATTGATTATTTTACTAACTACTTATTTATAAACCAGAAGCAATTTCATTACTTACACACGGGCTCATACATACAATACATTGAATACACACAATTTGGCCAAAAATAATATTGGCTTGAAATGTAAACCCTTCATCATAGGTTGTGTACCTACCTACCAATCTAATCTATTAATATTTCTTTCTATGTGTTTATCTTTACTCATTTTACTATCCAAGAAGGTAATTGTCTAAAATCCAATAAAGCTCGGTAATAGGTTAATACAAACTCATATTTAGTTTTTTTTCTACTTTTCTACTATGTGAGAAAAAATTTTTTTTCGCTAATTGTGTCGGTGGGAAAGTTAATAGTCAGACTAGGTAGGTTTATATAAGCATGTACTTTCTTCTGACATGTTAAGAAATATGATGAAACACGAGACGGGTTGGGCGGGGCACTGACATTATTACTGGCTGGGCTGACATTTTCAATGTGATAAATAAAAATAAAATAACATAATACTATTGCCTGCATAAAGAGATTTTCTAAAATTTTAGATAAGTGCAGTAATTTCACTCCACATGTTTTTACGGTGAAGGTAACATCTGCTGCATATATCTGAGAAGTAATTTAAAGACTTACGTATAGTGCCTGAGACGGCGATGGACTCACCTTCTGTCACATTGGCATTTAATCATATTTGCTGAAATGTGGGTGTTGTTGCAACACTTCTGCATACCCTTCGAAGACCCTTCTGGGATGGCGAGAGCGATTTTTTTGCTATTTACTACTGCCGATGTGGTGTGAAGGTCTACATAATATTTAGAAATATAAACTTTCTTCCGACGTAAAAGAAAGATGATGAAAAAGGGGACGGGCGTGGCAGTGACATTATCACTGACTTGTATCGCTGGCATTTTCATTGTGATAGAGCAAATTCTCCGAAGGTTTCTGCTAAGCGTTTGTTCGGTAGGTATTTCCGTATTTCCCACTAACAATCATTAATAGTGTACGGTCGCTTCGGCCATGGGTTCGTCCTTCAGTGGCACACGCCATTGGAGCTCAAGGTAAGGGCCATGCAAGGGCATGGAAAATATACACCTACTAATTATTTGAAGGCCATATTATTATCATCCATAATATTAAATGAATTATTTTCTAATTTTAAATATAGCAATCACCAGCAATAATTATTAGTTTACAAAATAAAGGAAATTTTGTGGTTCACAGTGTACATTTTTGGAAGCGACTTCCGAACCTGTTGGTACCTTACATAATCCTATCTAATCCCTCTATTGAAAAACGACGTATATCATACGTAACCTAATCATGTCATTCTGACGACTTGAGAGTACTTTGTTAATTTCTAATCAAATAATGACATTTTAGGATTTAGCCAAATTTAAACCTGTACAAAACAGCAAACCCATACTTGGGAGTCAGAACAGAATTCTAGGTAGGTACCTACTTATAGGGCAACTGCGTCAACCCTCGATACACCCAGGGTTGAGTAGGTGATCGATCAAACTGGACGCTGCATGAATATAATAATGTGATGGTGTTGACCGATCCCTTCTAACTATCGTGGCTAAATCAGGTTTTTAGACTTCATTTGATTTTGCAGAGCTATCAACGAAATTCCTGGATCTGCCCCTCTATTCGCTAACTTCGTTGTCCACTGACAATTGTTGTACACTCAAATTCGTTGTACACCGCGAAGTCCGCACTATAGCGATCGCGTATCTCTTCAGTGCCTATGAACTTACAGTGCCTATCGGGTTTTCTACGGTGTCTATCAAAGCACTTCTTGACACCTCTATAATCTTATCGATATTACGCGACTAATATTAATATCGCAATATAAGCTGTGCATTTGTACTTTCAGACGGAAATTTAATTTGAACGGTTTATAACAAGTAAACATGGAGGTTATGTTTTCGTATTTACATTTCTGTTTTGAGAATGTACGTTTATAATTATTATTTCAAAGGATTTGAGAGCAGACATAACGTGAAAAAATAAGGTACTGACTCTTTGCGTGGAATGATGCAGGTAGGTTTTTACATTGTTTTTACTTTTTATACATTAGTCTTGATTGAACAGTCAATAGTATGAACATAACATGATTTTTACATTATTTACATAGAAATGATTAGTTTATTAGTATGTTCGTTGAAGAAACATCAATTTTCATATTTAGAGTATTTAGGTTTAATGTAAGTTTTTAATTTCAGATAACCTGTGCCAATATACTTGTACGGAAACCGATGGGATGCTAAAGAATGCTGAGGAAAAAATATCGTGATTACAACGCTTGTCGGAGGTCCCACTCAGTGACCAATCTACATTAAGAAATTTAGAAGTATTGATTAATTGTAATATTAACATCAAAATCAATTTAACTCAATATTGATCACTGTACAAGGTACATTATTAGTTTCACATTTTCATTATAACACCCCACTCAAAAAATACTGCACAAACCCGCTTCAAAAGATTAGATGTTTACTTTACACAGAAACTGTGATTACCTGTTTCTATTGAATTTACAACATTTAAATAAAACAGAATGTTCATTCTTGTAGAGCATAATTTTATTAACATTTATTATTAACTATATTTAACCATCTTTTCCCTTCAAGAGACAGAGTATGTGGATTAAAATAACATAATATTCTAATTTCAGAACATTGCAGCTCTCAGCAGCGCTTTGCACACCATTATCGATGGGGAAGCGGCTGCTGGCCAGCGGCACAACACCTTAAAGTCATCTCTCATCATAATCCACTGCCACAGAAAATAATGGGAATCTCCTGTAAAAAGTATTATCATTATAGACAGAAATATAATACACTCTAAATCATCTTGTGTTTGTTTTTATATGCCTGAATACTAAGGTTTTGGATGTGTAATATAAATCATATAGTTAAATACAAAACCTTGAACACATCCACATTCCTATTAGTTGTATTCCTATTGGTTTTATTGAATATCTATCCCAAACTAACAGAATAACAGTAGGAGGTAAGAACTTACTAATATTCAATGCAAGTTATCCAATGTTATTTCCATAAATATTGTCCTGCCCATATTTCATAAATCTGAAGATATGAGGGTTGTTGGTGTCCCTTAGGAACCGTCTTTATATTTTTAACAGACTTTGTCGTCTCTCCTCTTCAGCAAACCCCAATAAAAAAGCACGTGCCATGTTAGCTAAATAATAAGAGGAACTTATCCACTCGCGAAGTTTATTCATACAACACAGAAACAACCAAATGAATTACATACTTACTACTTAAGAAAGATCTCACAACACAACAAACACAATGGTCCGCGTGTACACCGCTTAGTAAAAATGTCCAAATCGAAATGCTCGGCATTTGCTACACTAGGAGAAACATTAACCATCTCCTATCTACGGTCGGATAATAGTGCTCATCGCTTGCAATCTATAAAACACTACTCTTCGATAGTTGCTATGAACAAATAAAGTGCGCAACGAATAAGTACCAATTTGTTGTACACTTTGCTTACAAAATCGCAATTTTCGATTTATCGATACATAAACTCCTGTCAAAAATGGTTACGATGGCTATCAAAGCGGATAGCCACTCGTGACGTCATTTTAGTTAGACACTGACGTTCGGGAATACCAAAACTGTCAAAAACGTCTGTTTGACAGTTGATCGTTGTACATTTTGCAAAGTGATCATCACTCAAAAGTTAGGGAATAGCTACGCTGGACGGGAATTATACGAGTACTTCATGATCATCATTTCAGCCGACAGACGCCCACTGCTGGGCACAGGCCTTCCCCAACGACGACAGGTCTTGTGCCTCCCACATCCATATTGAAATTTGATTTATACTTGAAAAATACTAAATACTAAAGACCTCTACAGGCTCGTATTGCATAATATAGTTCAGCTGTGTGTATGACAGTGACAGATGGATACACGTCATATACATCTATCTAAAGGTCATGGCTGGGCCCGTGAATCATGGGAAACGATACGATTAAGTGCCTAGAATTACCTACTCTAATATTACCTTTTGTGCAACTTTAAAGTAAGCACATCTCCAGTTACCCTTTTAGGGCGTGAAATACAAACAAGCCACCGACTGAAGGTCAAGAATAATGATGGCAAGGCCTAGCCAGCAAGGTCGGCTGGGCCATGACTGTGCTATCCTTTATCATACACATTGGTGTTTGACGTTAGGTATGGGGTAACATTTACTCTCCATGTGTCGATAAATATTTTTTATAGGTGTGTAATTATTTATGCTACAGAGGTGGCAAACCAGCGTACCTACTGCCCGCCTGATGGTAAACGACTGTTACAATTCACAAACGTTTGCCAGCCAACTCCCTAAGTATATAACCTCTATCAAATTTGCAAGTCGCAACTTCGCTTCGCAAAATGTGGAATGAAATAGTAGCCTAATTTGAAGACCACGATTGCACTCGGAGAATTTTTTGCATCGCCTACTCGCTTGGATATTAATTAAAAGAGATGAGGTCATGTTATGAATGACAAATCCAGGAACTAAGAATAATCAAGAGCAGATAGCATATAAACAGCCGATGACAAACAGATGATATGGAATGCGCAAACAAGAGAGAAATTCACAAAACATTATTATTTTGTATTATGTCATGTGCAAATTGTGTTTTAGTATTCTCAAATAATGTATTTTGCTATTGCTCCGTGTATTTTGTTTCTATTTTTTTGTGAGTAGATAGATTACTTTCTACTCTTTATTGTTTGCGTTAGTGTAACTTGTCATTTACTCAGGTGATACGAGATAATACTGTTTCTCGGTAAATAAATTTATGTCATGTCTCAGTGTCACATTCCAAAAAGTTTTTCTTAAATGTGTAGCTAGGTACCTAGGTGCCTTTTCATTTTGTGGTTTTAATGATAATAATCTTATACTTATATGGAGGAGCTCGTGGCACAGTTGCTATTGCTCATATCATTCGATCAGCGAAGTTAAGCAACCATACGCCTAGCCAGTAGTTGGATGGGTGACCGCCCGAGTTCCCTCCGTGCCTCGGAGAGCACGTTAAGCCGTCGGTCCCGGTTGCCAATTTAACATCTTTAGCAATCGTTACAGGTCAGTCGGAGGCCTAAAAATAATCTGACAACTGGTTTAACCCAGATCACAGATTTTCCGCCTAAATGGGGTTGCGAAGGTCAGATGGCAGTCGCTTCGTATAAAAATCAGGTGATCAGCCACATCAGGTTGAATTAAGTGCCGACCCCAACAATGTATGTAAGGCCAGGGAGATGATGATCTTATCAGTCTTTTGACTGGTGACAAATTTATCACACTTTGTAGGCCACTGAATAACCCAGATTCGATGCAATTGTAGGTCTTATCAGTTTTATGATACAAAACTGGCAATCATTGTAAAAACACTAATGCTATTATAGACCGCGTTAATGCTGAAATTATACCTATAATAAAACACAACGGTTAAGTTAAGTAGGTCAAGTTTCAAATGCGTATATTTTTTCTATCGATATGAAGCAGCCCCATCACTGGCGAAGGGTCGATTACTACCCCCATCGCGTGCATCCTTGAATAAACGCTCGCACGAAGGTTGGCCTGAACTTGCACTACCCCACTGCCAAGGTTCAGACGTGCGACCGAGGTCAATTTCAGGGTAGCTTTTATTTTATCGCACCGAAGAACTATTTACCGGTTGTTTGGGGGACGTTTTCTATAACTTACCCATTCAAAAATACGTTTTACTATAATGTTTTAATTTGTCTGTGGAACGTTAGCAGAGGTTGAGGTCACAGACATACAATAGTATCTGTGGTCGAAATGCATTGTATGTCTGTGATGTGTCCTGTTTATATGGAATCTTACTCATATTGTGCCAACCTACCTGGAGCCCAACCATGAGGTCTTATTGTAATGATAGTTCAGCTGTGTGACAGTGACAGATGTATACACGTCATATGCACCTGTCTCTTATTAGAAGCCAAATTATCATGGCAATAAGACCTCGTGGTCTAAGTCAGTCTAACTATCTCTATTTAATCAAATCATCAAGTTAATCTTAATTGATACCGCAGTAGGTAAGAACCGATAACAAATTGGCAATTTTCCCATAATTTCTTCCATCAGTCGTTCAGAACGAGACTTCCTGATGGTACGTTTTTGTGTCAATCAATCAACCGACGAAATGGAGCAGATCACCGTTAATTGATCACTTTTTGTTACTATTGAGGATTGACTTCCTTATGTCGATAAGAAAAGAGTTTACACTCGAATAACTTACCCATGTATTAAAGAATAGTTTTATGAATATTTTTAAAAATCGGCGCTTGGTAGCATTTATCATAATTATGTTTATGTCGAGTATTAAAAACTAACTTTCAAATGAGGAATATGAAGTTCCATAGACGAAATTTTTTATAAATGGAAATATTAAAAAAGGATGTATAGCTTCTTATTGTTACTGTAATTTAAAGACGTTTAAATGGTTTGGGAAGATGGTATCAATTTTTTGTAGGTAAGCTATAGAAATAGATAAGTAGGCGAGGACTTTTGTTTTTACCGTAATAGGGATAAAACATATTTCCGCACAAAAAAATGGGTGGTTTTTATTTTCTTCGTTGTCATTTATTGTGTAAAATTTCATCACATGACAAGCATGAAGGAATTCTTGTTGCCCAGTCGACATCTCAAGGGTGTTATAGTTAGTGAATTTATTGTAAAACTTGCAAATACATTGACCTCGAGTTTAGCAGCTAAGTTATTGCTTATTGTGTGTGGGGTCAGGGTTTAAGGGGGAATAAATAATAGTTTTCAACTGTATGGAATCTGGATATGACTGTAGTCACGTCGGACGTAAGTAGGTACTTATCTAATAAATAATCAATAAAAATGCGATTATGAATTACCTTCTTTTAAATCAGTGCGATATAAAGACAAGCGCACTGTCCATCTAGTTCATAACTAGCTACTACAACCTATGAACGCTTCAAACAACATCACTCCGTGGCACTTGCTTAGTGCCAACCTTATGAAAAATGTAATACATCTGCCAGCTTAATGAGAACTATATTGCGTACTCTTAATCCTCCCTTCCATTGATCACTGTCGATCATACTCAAGGGGGGAATGCAAGCCTGAAGATAATATAATTATAATATCATTACTTGGCTGCACATCTGAAGAAAGGTGAACTCCCGATAGATTACATGAGGCGCGGTAGATCGTCCTTCTTCTTTGCCCGACTTCAACAGTTAATTTGATGACATTGCTAAGCTAACTAGGGCTGCTGAGAACCAAACCGCCTACGAAAAAGTATCAATACTTCCAGCCACGCTAAAATGCAAGTTCAAGCGGCGTCGTTGGAACGTATCACTTTTTATACTTGGGGCACAGTAATTCACCTACAGATGGAGTAAGTATATGGCAGTCCCGTCACGTTATACACTTACCCTATACATAAACAACTGCTGAAGCGGCCATTGTGACGTCACAACAGCGCTTCTATCTAAGTAATTGAATAATTGACGCATAATCAAATAAAATCAATGCGCAGAAGCGTTAAACAATATGAATATTGTAATAGATATTGTGACTGTCTCTTTTACACATAGCTACTGTAAGTATAGTATTTATTTTACACCGCCATTATAAAAATAAAAAACACCTGTTTCACGCAAAAACATAGTGTGAATATTAAACACGAAGTTGAATATGTACACATGTTATGTCATTATTGTGGTGAACGTCATGTTGAACAGTCTCGTGATAATATAAAACGAAGAAAAATATAATAAGTAATTGTTGCCAGGAAAAGTTAAAACAATGATTTGTTATGCAATGAGAATTAATTGCACTAATCAAGTGTTTACGCAGATTTAATTGCGTTGTGTTATTAATTACCGGCTTCTTTCAATAACATACACTATACAAATGTACACACTGGATATTGATTAATTAAATACTCAGCTAGACCTTTATTAAGTCTAATCTTTCATTGAAAAAGCTGTGTTATATCAAATTATGAACTGTAATAAATTTTTTAGAGTACATTTTTTTAATAAAGATTAAAATAAGATGAATTGGCATAAAAATGCGGATGAATGGGGAAGTAAAATAACGTGGACGAGTTTTGCAGAAGAGTGGGTCATAAATTATTTACTAACCTACGCAGCATTCCCATTCCCCACACACCAAGCCATTACTGGACTAATATGCTAGTAGCATGTTACAAGCATATTAGTCTTGTAATTTTACGAGAGATTAGATGACGAGGTTCACCTCATTCTTTCGACCCTTAACGATCTGCTACTCTGCACTAATTTAAGACGGAAATGATTTAAATACTGATCAGCAGGTACTAGTCACTAATACAAAACAGTAGGTTAATTGGTATTTTCGCTGTAACCTACCAATACTATCCTACAAGTACTACATAGTAGGTACTTACTTACCTAATGGTACTGTCACGATTTATGAGCACTCAGTGAAAATAGTGGGGGGTAACTGAGCATCTATTTTATTCACATCGCGTCATACAAATAGACAGAGACAGGCTCATAATTACTACACATTGAAGATCAGTGTTCATAGCTCGTTACGAAACCTGGAGCCCTAACATTATCTCTTATTGCCATGATAGTTTAACTCTTATCATGAGACACATGTATAATATACAGTGACAGATTTATACACGACATAATATGTCGTCACTGACACACAGTGGACCTATGATGGCAATAAGAGCTTATGGTAAGGAGCTTCAATGTAATGTTTATTGCAAACTGGCGATGTAACTCCGTGGCAAAAGATCAATAGCTTGACTAAGCTCTGGCTAATTAAAGCAAGAAGGTCAAGTGATATTTTAAGTATCATTAAGTACTTATGTATGATGTAATGTAACGTCAATAATTACTCAGGTTTTATGCACAATACCTATATATAAATATGAATAAAAACATGCGCAGTTATGTACACTATTTTCGAGGAGTGCTCCTGGGGGCCTACTATCATGTGTTTAAGGTTAAGCAGAGCGTATTAAGAACTTCTGTGCTTTGACGTTTCGTTTTTAGTACTTAAGTACGTACGTATACGCTGCTTAAACGACCGTAGTTGCCCCCCTGTACTACATTAATGAAACACAAACGTGTAGTGTCGCACACTACTATGTGAATTTCTCCACGTTTCCCACACTCCCCCCGGAACCTTACCAAACGATTTCATATCTAGGTAGCTTCTAGGTAAAGGGTAAAACAATTTTATTACGAAAGGTGACTTCGTTATATCCCACCCGAACAGCAAGAGGACATAGAACGAGTTTAGCAAGATCCATACCTAGGTACCTATAGCAATATAAACGTACCGGTACGATAACATTATTATGCAACCGGATAATAAACGTGTCTTTGGTTCGTAAGCTGTCAGTTATTACATAAGCGAGTTAATATCAAACACATCGGCTTATTCTATTTATATTTTGAGGTTCGTGTCGTGAAAAATATAAGCATATTAATATAATAATATTAACATAATATTAAAATATTTATAAATAGATATTATAGACCTAGAAATAAGAGACAACATAATAAATGTAGAGAAAGGCGGGTGTCAAATATTGGATAAATATAAGCAGAGCACTAACGCGTGTCCCACTTTAAAAGTTACTAATGGGAGGAAGAGGGACCTAACCATAAGCTCTTATTGCAATAATAGTTTAGCTGTGCGACAGTGACAAACACATATACGTCATATACATCTATCTGTCTCTATCGGTCAAACTATCATGGCAATAAGAGCTCATGGTAAAGCCCTAAGGCTCCAGATATAATGTCTGTTCTGTGTTCACAGGGGTACCCCATTTCAAGACAAAAATAGGAAGTCGTCCTTCTGTTAAGTAACTTTCTATTTTATTAAAATGTTGCTCGGCAATAATAGTTATTTGTTATACAAGAGTGCAAAGTTGCTTTTTAACCGCGTGTTCAATTTTGATGACCGAGCAAGCGAAGGATTCTAAAATTGATTCACGAGCGCAGCGAGTGATTCAAAATTAGAAACCTGAGCGTTAGCGAGGGAATCAAAAGAGCACGAGGTGAAAAATCTTTGCACTCGAGTGCAACACGTAACTTTTCATTCCACCTCAGCGAGGAAATGACTAAATGCAAAAAAAAAACGTTTACAATCACAAGATAGGTACACTTTTATTTCAGTTTAGGTATTAATTACTACATTATGACAGGTAAGTATTACAGAATAATCTTTTTAATTCACAAACTTAGTGCACACGATGTTCTAAATTCAATTTACTTTATCCTCTAGAGAATAAAAACGGCTTTTCCACTCAGATATTGAAGATTAAAAATACTCTTTCCGAGATGGTGGGATGAAAAATAAATTAAATATTTTATTTACCTGTTTTTGTAAAGATACGTTCAGATTCGAATATAAAACATAAACACACACTACACTTCACTATGGAATACCAGACAACTGGGTAATAAATGTCTAACGGGCCTTAACTGAATGAACACTTTCACAGTCTTCACTGAACGTTATACCGTAGAAAACACGGCGTAAGAGCCACAGGCTAGACTAGACTACTATGACGAGACAACAATGGCAGGACGAGATGTCATATTGGTGAATGACGTAGTATAATCATTAGTCGCACGCCATTTTCCTGTAATACTTAGTAGGTGGGTGCTGGTTCAATAATTCTAAGACAAACATTACTACTTTAAATACACATTGCTCACTTCTGCATTACCGAGGGGTAGGCAGCAGAGGTGTATATTACCTACACCCACATTAGCAAGTAATGTTTAAGATCCATGTTGGTAATATGAGGAGCTTATTGTCATTAACCGGGTATTAATGCAGACTCCGGACTGCTTCTGGGAAAATTCGGTACTGTAGGTAGGTAGTGTTTGCAACCACGAAACCAACGAAGCAGTTTAATAAATACTTATAAAAAAATCAGACTACCTTCTATTGCAACAGCAAAAGTCATTGATAGTTTGTTACTTCTGCAAGTTCCACGTTCCAGATGGTCGGATTTGGGTGAACCCACCCTACACTGGTATACACAAAATTTCATTTCATGAAGCACTTCTGGCTAAGATCTAAGAAGCCGATTGTCCGATTTCTGAAGTGGATGCACGTTATGTGTATATTATATGAATATATATCGCCGGGTAGGTAGTGGTACCCCAAGTATGGGTTTGACACATTCAAACGCAAAGTGAAGCGACGAGCTTCACCTTGCGTTTTGAATGTGATACTTTTCGGAGGCAGGTTGTGGTTGAGATGGCGGATCAACATATTTTGAGCCACGCTTACCTAAACGCAAGGTCAAGCAAGGACGTTTAAATGTGTCAAAACCTATACTAGGGGTATTTTCAAAAGTGTATGCGTATTTAGATTCTAGATGTACATAGATACTGTTGCGCTGTAATCGTAATCACTTGTCAATATCACTAATTCGACATTTCCAAATGCTTTTATGCTAAAGTGGCATTTGTCTCGCGAGCCAATGGTCGATATAATACTTTCATTATGCAACATCACTAAGAATAATTCATATTTTAAGACACAAGCGTTATATTCTACACTAAAAGTCATACAATCGGAGCCATTCGCATCGCCTCGTCTTTGAAAATTCATGTCGAGTAACGTACCTTGAAGGTGACAAAACCAACTGCTGCGTTATTCTGTAACATTTATTACTCTTACAAAATATTTAAAGTTTCCAACATGCGATATTGAACTCTATTGTGTATATATTAAGTACTAGCTATGCTCCGCGGTTTCACTTAGTAGCTTGATTTCGCGAAACCCAATAATAAAAAAATATAAGTATCCTAAATTGTTCTAGCCGTTTATAGATTACCGGGAAAAAACAAACAGACGGACAGAAAAATAGACAGACAGAGAAAAATAATTAAAACTAGATGTATTACATACCTAAGTACTTACTTAAGTAC
Organism: Watsonalla cultraria; assembly: GCA_964035505.1. Taxonomy (NCBI): domain Eukaryota; kingdom Metazoa; phylum Arthropoda; class Insecta; order Lepidoptera; family Drepanidae; genus Watsonalla; species Watsonalla cultraria. The sequence goes on along the minus strand of OZ037732.1, from coordinate 3,243,177 downwards.
ATAGACTTTCCTATGTATTTAGTGAAAAGCTGATAATTTGGAACAGGCACTTAAATTTCATTAATCTGTATGGATTTCTTGTGATTGAAACCGATACAGAGTCGAGAACATATCTTGCAGAATACCGCAACTACTAAGTATTACCATACACTCAAATTCATATTCAGTCGATCTTCAACGTACCAAAGTATTGAGTAATTGTTGTCTATGTTGTTAATCCATATCTAACATATTCTATTCTTGTATAAAAACCAGTGGCATACCGCTTTTTTGAAACAAGTAATTGCCGAGTTTCGGTCTCGACGGATTCTAGATAAAATAAAAGCAATTAAAATAAAGCCATTCGATTACGTTATAACCTACAACTTGACTTTAATAATGCAGGAAGGAACTATCGCTAACATTACAATAATAATATCCTGTAGTATTATAATACAGTTAAGTTATTAACTGTTCCGTTGCATGCATCTACTTAAGTAAAGTAGTTAAGTAGGTACCTCCCTACTGTAGGAAACCACACAGCCAAGGATTAATGTTATTAATATTGTATTTTCATAACACAATCGTCACGCGATGTCATGTCATGGAAGAATGGGAGGTCACAGCACAATTAATACAATTTAATTATCATGCTTCAAATTAATCTGGAACATCCTGGGCTAACGTTATGAAAAGGCAAAATAACCTTAAAAAGAAAACAAGACGTCCCGCAGCGCACACGCACAATTAAGTAAATGCCACTTACATTTGCAAGTCCTGGGAAATATACTTATTTTCGTACTATCCTGTAGTCTTGTGTTTAGAACAGTTGAATTATTAGCCAATTATATTATCATCTACCCTAGGTAGGTACCACTATGATATCAGTATGAAAGGTACCTTTCTTAATGATATCAGTAAGAAAGGTAAGTAGGTACGGTTGTGCTATTTTCTATCTTTATTTTATTTATTATTTTATTATAAATTTTTACTTATTAGTTTTTACTTAGAAGTAAACAACAAAATGACATAACATAAAGGTAGGTAGGTAATTACTAATTGATACATACAGAGTAGATAGTAACTACATTGGAATGCAAACAAATTCTATCGAACACTCGAACATTATTAACAGTGTTTGATATCTATACAGGGGCGGATCCAGCTTTGGCGCCAGGAGGGGGTCACATAGTCGTTCGTTCCCAAACATTTGCCATCATACAAAGTTATTATATTATATTAAATTAATTAAATATTGAAGGCATGTAGTTACATAAAATCTGTAGGGTGATAAAATCATTATGTTCAATTAGTTGTCCACCTAAGTCCTGGAACCAGCTCAGTGGGGGGGTCATGACACCCATGACCCCCCCCCTGGATCCGCCGTTGTATCTATACTGTAACAGGCACTGAATATAAAAGGCAATCTGAATTTGAAACGAAAGAACGACCAAACGTTAAATTATTGATTCAGCGCCGGCGGGTCTTGTCGTGAGAGTTTCGTACATCATTAATGTATACGACGAAAAACCAAGCTAATATTGTTTTGTACCTTTTGCATGCGGGATGCGTCCGAACCATTGGATGCCTCCGGGCCCAATTCTACAGATCCATTCAGTCTGAAATTCCTGTTGGAAATAGGTACATGTATGCGCCATGATACAAACTGTCTGAAATCATATACCTATGTATGGTAGAGATCTTGTTCTAACTGTTTATAAAATACACACTGCGTGCGTATGTTAAAATATATAAGTAACCTCGTACACGAATAAAATATCAACCTACTTATTAGTATTTGAAACGGGATACAGGTACAGGTCTTCAAACAAGTTAATATATCACACAAGAACAGTTAAAAATACTGCGTTTGTTGCGTTACGTTGATGCTTTTGCTAGTAAATAAACGGGTTTCACTTCTTTTGGGAACTTGTAACGGTTTATGGTATACCTACCTATTACAATAAGCGCGCCTACAAACATTTGATGAAACACTAAAGAACAAGGATTAAAAAAATGCCCACGACATCACAGAGGATTCCCCGAAGGGACATGCAGAGGTGTAAAAACAACACCCACATTTCACGGAGTATGATTAAATGCCAACGTGACCATAAAGCATGTGGGGTGAGAAATTACAGCACTTAAGTTTTTAGAAAAACTATTAGTGTAGGGCGCTGGGATTCGAACTTGTGTTGCTTGCGTAGCAGGGAACTGCTCAAACCCTACGGGCACCAAGGCTCTTACAGTGAACAAGGATTTCAGTGAAATGCCGGTCCCTTTCAGAATGGAGAGCACACTTATTCTATGGCTACAAATTACCGACCTCTTTCGAGTTCCAAGCACTCACTCACCGTACATAAGTAGGCACTTAAGTGACCTAAGTGGAGAATTTCTCCGAAACCTTGTTACCCTGTTCTACTACAGGCAATATCAATAATCAATGCATTGGGATGTGAATGTATAAATGCAAGGTGGAAAAATGTTAGCAACGGACACTGCGGCAAACAAGTGCATTCACATCTTTTTGACAAATTGAAGTGTTTGTCTACTAATGTTGCAGACACAGAATGTCAGTCTGTTACCCCCTCGTCAAAGGAATTAACGTAATGAATGTCTTTTTATTTTCTATTGCCCTGCTCGTAGCTGCATTAGAGCCATTATCATGGTAACTCAATACACTATTGTTCCATGAAGTGTAGTATTACAAACTGTCACTCTAGGAACAAAGTAGGAACAATGCATATTTTCGCTCATTCAGAAAAACACGAGTGGAACAATATCATGTCTTTTATGAAAACAAGGTCCTTTGTACCTCGTCATATTCCACCCGCGTTGGATGAGGTTCGTTACAAAAGGTTATCTGTTTTTTTTTTGCCATCATTGAGCTCCTGTCAGCAAGTAGGTATGTTACATTAGTCTTTATCTGGCCACGTGATGTTCTATCTATAAGGACCGTTTAAAAATGAAAGATCAACGGGTCCGTCCGTTTTACTTTCCTTATTGCTATTTTGTCCATGCGAATAGCCAACCTAACTAACCGTCTTCCATCGTTTCAACTTTCAACCAAACAACGTGAGTCATACTACAAATTTAATTAATTTACCTAATTTATTACCCACAGTCGAATTATTTTGTTTAAATACGCTTCTAATTAATTCTAGACAGTCATGAAATAAGTTTATTTAAAGCACTTTATAAAGTAAAGTAGTATAGTAGGTACATGGTAAAATACAGTTTTTAAGGGTGCATTTCGACGAGAGATTTGCGAAGCGAGAGAAGTGAGAGATTACAAGAAAAATCGGGAATGTTTGAAAAAAATATAAGAAATTCAACAACACACACTAGTAAATATGAGAAGTGATGGCAAGGTCCGATCTCTTCAACCTTTGCAGTTGAGGCCAGAACATGGGCACCAATGGTACATGGGATCAGATATAAGAAGTACGCCGTATCGGCTCATTTCTAAATGAAGTTCAACTTTCACATGGTTGTACACGGCTATCGAACGATAATAGAATCATCGAGTTACAGCTGTTCCCTGTTACATTGGTAGGTAAGTACAGCCGCGATTTTTTGATACTTTAGTCAAGGATGATATGTGATATGTCCGATCGTTATTTTTATGTCAAATAAAAATTGCCCTAAGATATATCCTCGATAATCGAATAAGCAACATAAAACATGGCAAAGATACAGTGTAAACACCATGAATAATTTAAACACCATGAATAATTTAAACACCAAGATTGCAATACTTCAAGGAAGATCCTTGACTACACGGGGAAGTGAGAAAATGTACTGTATAAAGGTTTCGAAATAAAACACATGCAATTTATATTGGTACTAGGTATACTTGTAATGTAAACGCAGGCAGGATAAAGTAACCTTTACATCAATACAGGTATGGGAGAAAACAGCTTGCGCGTGGCGCCATACATTTTCAAGGTACAAATGTTACCTCCGAGAGGTACAAAGATGAATGCAACCAGGTACTTAGTTCATATTTACTATGTAAATGTTATCGTGTAGTTTATATGATAATTTTAAAACAACAATACACATTCGTATTCGTTTACTCACATGGGTAGGTTATGATGAAATGGGTACATTGTAATATTTCTGTCCTGACCTTAATTTGGGCAACTACATAAACATTGTGACAGTCAATACAAAATAGTCAAGTTTTCAATCTCTATAGAAGACAAATCCGTATAAAATTATGTCTTATAATATTATTATGAGGTACAAATAGACTGTATCCATCACATCTAAGTATTTACAATTGTATGATCCTTTAGATTCCTCCACTCACTTCTGTCAGATTCCTTCCTCCCACGCTTTAATGACGCGACGTAAATTTTAACATCCCCACGTCTCTAATTATCTAATTGTTTTCATCGACACTTAAAGTGCACGAACACAATGTGCCTAATCGCCAAGTAGGAACGGTATTACGTAACTATCTAGTTATCGCAATTTGTGCAACGACTAATATTACTAAATAGTCGAGATTGCTGCAACTGGCTCTAGAGATGATAGCGGCTGTTGAGTTTACGATACCAGCGTGCTGGATTGTCAGAATATTAAATTGATCTTGGATATGTTACGCTTGTTTTGAAGGCATTTTTTTTAAATTATTTATCCAGATATCCAAACGTTAATAGACGAGGAACCTTAAGGTAAAAAAAACCTTGCAGTAGTCGTCATAATCATCTTTATAAGTCGGTATGGCAGAAAAGCAAATCCATACCAAAAATACATGCAGACATAGACATAAGATATCTAATTTTAAGGCACATAATCGCTTCACTTACTTTTGCTGATTTGCGAGAAGGCCCATTTGTCGAATTTTCGGGATATAATTAATTAGTGAATTAAATTAAACAACACTGTTATTAATTTGAAAGGCTAAGTATTAACGAAATCATTATTCAACCTCAAATCAACAACAATAACAGTTAATTAATTAAAATTATAATGAAAGTATTTCATGAAATTCGGTCAAGGTTTAGTGCTTCGCGTGATTTCTTCCGCAAAGAGTATTTATTTACCTTTATTTTCATTACAGTTTATTTTTAAGTTTTGTGACGCAAATATTTTCAAACAAAATTTGTGGTGTTAGGATTTGACTACCTTTGTACGATTATATCCGCGGAAAATCAATTTTATCGGGAATGTTCATGTTTTATGAACAGTGTTATATTACTGAACACGACAGACACGACTTGAGAGTATAGAACACTTAAAAATTGAGTGACTGTATCGTAATTACTCATTTGTTAATTTGTAATGAAGTGTGTACTTATTATTCAGCTCGGCAACTATTACACAACTAATGTTGTATAATAGGTATTTCAAGTGTCGTCGAGAATTCTTTTAATTTGACTAATGTTACAAATTGAAGCATTATATTAATAACTAGCTATGCTCTGCGGTTTCACCCGCGTAGAGTTAATTTCAAGGGTGACCCGCGGAACCCTTATGTTTTTTTAACACGCTTTTATTAGCTTCACCTGTATGTATGTATGTATGTATGTAACCGACCCCTTTGAGCTCGATTTTGTCCTACTTTGTACGATCAGATTTAATTCAAACTTTGCACACCTGTCAAAAGTCGATGACAATGCAATAATCCGATCGAAGCATCCGATTATCCTAATTAGATTCGCCAGGATTAATTAATTTCTTTCCGCATCCTTTGCATGCGAGTAAGAGAGATAGAGCTAGTGCGGGCGGTTTGTGGTATTGAGGGCGGTTGATAGTTAGCCAATCGAACTAAATAATATATAGTTTAAAAAATTTAACTAAAAAATGAAAAATAAATAATAGTTTAAAAAAACTAAAAAAACACGCTTTCATAAAAAATCCAACTAAAAATCAGAAAATAAAATTTAATAAATTTGGATAAAGAATATTGTAAATTAGAAATGAATGTACATTTTTGTAAAAAAGCGTGGGGTGTATTCAATGCGCTTTTTAAGATATTATATTATCAAAGTGATGATTCTTCTACTCATTATCTGTCAATAAAATGTTTATAATTATTAACACTATGCACCCCACGCTTTTTTACAAAAATGTACATTCATTTCTAATTTACAATATTCTTTATCCAAATTTATAAAATTTTATTTTCAGATTTTTAGTTGGATTTTTTATGAAAGCGTGTTTTTTTAGTTTTTTTTAAATAAAAGTCTAAGTTACTCCTTATTATATTAGCTATCTGCCAGTGAAAGTCCCGTTAAAATCGGTCCAGCCGTTTCGGAGATTACCCGGAACAAACAACAGACAGAGAAAAAAATTAAACTTGGGTTTTTAGTGTCAGTTGCGTGTATACTTTCATATGCATTTAGTGAAAAGCTGTTATTTAGGAATTAAAAACAGACACATATTTTTTTTTATCTGTATGTAGTATGTATAGATGTATAGATTTAAATAAATTTCGCTCTTTCATTAATTGCATTTTCATTAAACTGCAACTCCCATTATACAAAATTTGGACTAAAGCTAAGTCCATCCCTTTTCAAATTCGTATCACAAAAAGCGACGGCACTATTTTTGAACCAAGGATTAGCCTAGGTTTTTTTGTATTAAGCTTGCCCCCTAATTACAAAAAACCTAACTTTGTACCATTTGAAAAGGAATAAAGGCTATGTAGGCCCTTCAAGCAGGGCTAGAGCCGAAAGGTGAACTTGTTTGCCATGAACATCCATCCATATCCCTAATTTAGGTAGCTTTCTTCAACCCGGACATGACAAGGTTCTCGCTGACCCAAGCCGAGGTTGAAGCCCACTCCCTCAAGTTCACACCACAATCGAATATTGGAGGTCAAATAAGGTTGTTTTTACAATAACTCAAGCACGTATCATGATTCGTTATTATTCTCCGGTATAATATAGGAAGTTACGCAATAAGGCTTTGTAAATTTAACACGTTGGTTACTATTTGATAGTGATCACTAACGGCCGTTGGTAGCCGTTGAAATTTTAAAATGAGAAGAAATCTTATGCGCTCATATACGTTAACTCCTTTACTCCGAGGGTAGTTTGTTGAACTTTACCTTAATACCTACATATATTTCATACTTAAGAATTTACGATTTTACTTATAGTTTTATTGATTTTCTCCAAAATTATTACTTTGGTACTTAGTTTGAAATATATAGTCTACTACAATGACATTGTTACTATTATGCATATCGTCTACAATTAAAACCTAACATACATACATTTATGAAAAACAATTTCAAACATATTAAACCATTCTTCATAGACAGAGGTGTATAAATAACGCTTTGTAAGTTGCAGAAGTTAGCCTCCACCAGCTATTGTCTTTAATGTGGTAAAGATACGCTCGTAGTCACTGAACTAATTTATAAAGGTCAAAGATCGATGAAAGGAAACATACTGAATTTCAATGTAATTGTTGTAACCGATGGAACAAAACAGTGGGCCAGTGTGAGTCAGACTATCACTAGAACTTGCGTTATGAATACTTTGCGAATAGATAGGCGTTTAGAAATTGCGGTTGCTGTGGTTAAAACTTTACCCCTATCACGAGTTTGCCACAGTTTTCCTAATCTATACTCGCTAACGTCTCCGTCGAATATTTGTATGAGATATTATACAGCGCCTCCTAATGGTGACACGAGGAACTAAAATATCTCATACAAATATTGTGGGTGACTAACGTAAACGTACTTTTTGCCTTATGGTAAGCAGCTACTGCAGCCTATAATTGCTTGTTAACGCGTTCGCTGCTGAAGCTAAATAAAAAGTCATTACCCTGTGCTACACTATCGGACCTTACACCAGTGCGTCAAACGCATATCGTTGTACAAATACGCTTTCGCTCTGTGCTAAAACCTCAACGTAGCGTCGACGTAAGGTGTTCCCCAGTGCTATTCGGCGCTTCTGCGCGTTTGACTATTGTTATTGCGGGTCGTAAAACACTCGCTTATTTATGACAGGTAATAAAAACATGCGAAAAGGAAAAGGGTCGGTACCTATGTACCTACCTACTGTCTACTAGTTCTTGGGAGTGTGAAACATTATTTAGTTACAATAAAAAAGTACAATCCTACATCGGTAGATGGCGATAGTGTAAGTTACAGTAGGATTATGAATTTAAAGTAAAGAACGAACGATATGTCAACGTGACAGTCCTACCAATATTATTTAGTTTATTACACACATTCGTAAACCCACACATACACTAGCCATCTGATATATTGTTATTATAAGTTTAAACGTTATACAGACTTTCTGCTGTTTATTTCACCGATATCAAAAAAAAAATTTTTTTGTTTTTATTAACCCTTTATCCATGAGTGTGTATTACTGCAAGAATTATTACCGTTAAAATAATGTTACGTCCCTACTGTACTGAATCTTAGTTTTAATAAAAAAAAAATATTAAAAAATTTATCCCACGACTGTAGACCGTAGGTAAATCCCGTATGTGTTATAAATAGCAATGGTGGGTAAGGGCCTTTACAATTTGTTCTTAATTGAACAATAGACGCGCAGAGTCGGCCGTAGCACACAGTGAAGGCACAGAAATTTGTATGGACTCACATAAGCGTCGTTAGCATATAGGAAAGTTCGGATAAACGCGCAGGAGCGTCTTCAGCAGCGAATGCGTTAAATGAACAAAAAAAAAACTAAGTCTAGTAGTCTTCAGCTTCTTCTTATGTACTTGTACGCACGTTATTTTTGGAAATATTGTTTTGAAACCTTGATTTGTCCGATGACATTTGATGACAATCGGTAATGACTATGAGGCTACTAACCTTGGCGGTGAAAATCTGTAACTTTTCGGATCCTTTACCAAATAAATTAAAATAAACAATTACAATAAGTCCAATTTATGTCTGTGTCACAATCCACTGATGAAATAAGTAGTAAGTATTTGAAGTAATGATAATACGAAAAGTAACAATGATAATCTCAAAACCATTGAGACATTAGAATGTGCGTTTTAATTTCTGGATTGTAGCATCATCCGTCACACTGCCAAATTGTGATACCATAGTAAATAATATAGCTAAAAAGTTATTCAACAATAGTAGGACTTCGAACCAGTCTCATTACGATTCATATCTGAAATCAGCATCAGTATAATGTGTGCAAGTAAACTAAAAATGTATAAAAACAAATTTCATTTAATTAAAATATTTATCGATACACATGACGAAATTCAACAACTTCATTTGGGGACGTTACATAAATAAGTGGAGAATATTCTAAAATAAACGAAACTAAGCTAATTGCATAGCTCATTTGCTCCTTTACTTAAAAAGGTATCATGATAAGATGTTTTGTCTTGTATCCACTTAAGGAATATTTCACGAGTGGAAACAGGATAAAACATAAATAAACTCAATAGTACCTCCGAATTGTGGACAAAATTTAAATGACCATTTGTACAGATCGTTTCTATTGATCCGTACTTGTTTTACTCGTAAAAAATCTTATTAAACTAGATAGAAACAAAATTGTACTAGGAATTATAATTATTTTATTTAAAGTAAAGATCGATGAAATGTGGGTGTTGAAAATTACAAGACCTCTGCCTACTCCTTCGGGGAATACAGGCGTGAGCATATGTATGTATGTGTAGTAAAGATAATATTATTAGTTAGAGCCGGGATTGACCTCAAGACCTAATAAACACATAATATGACATATATCTATGCCACCGCATCGACCGAAATAAAATTAATTAACCATATGGCAACATCGTGCATGCCATAAATAGTGGGGTGACCAACACAGAGTACGCTAACGGCAATAGCTAACAGCTGTCGTTTACCGAAGCGTTAAACTGTACCCCACGCAGCGTTTCCAAATAGCTTGTGTTTCCAATTAACCCTTGCATTTGGAAATAATTACCTCGTAAAACATATCATGTGTGAGAGCTCTATTGGGATAATAAATATTAAAATATTAACTCTCATCTCCCTGACACCTCAGTGTAAACTCTTTGAATATATACGAGCCTTGGTCTAAAATACACATCTATGGGCTAGCGGTAACTCTGGAACAATTCTCGCTCCAAGAATTATCATGAATATCGAGCGAGGCAATAGTCTCTACTGCCTAATGCCTACCAGACTTCGCTATTATTGATGCACGCTTTTTTTCGAGAAGAGAATAGTTTTCAGAGCTAATTGAGGAGGCTCTGTGCCATTTGGTGATACAAGCCATTACAAGTTCCGATAAACCGCACAGCATACAAAAAACATAGTAAATATATCATTAGATTGTATGCGAATTTTATAATTTTCAAGTAAGTTCAAGCCATTTGGCCAGTAACCAACCCAACCAACCCTGATAACAGTTCATAATTAACTAATTTGAAATCACGGCAACACCTGTGTTTATTATTCCTGCAACAAAGGTACTAGTCGTCATCGAGGTCGCACTACTTCCGGCGGCCATATTAGTTTATTTATAGGCTGTTCATCGCAGGAAGTTCACAATACGAGTTTCTTAATCTTATTCCGTGTGCGACCAAACGGAACCTTTTCCCTGTGGCAATACTTCCTGTGGTAAGCTTTTAAACAAACTGCAACCCTGTTGGTCTGTGGCTAAAATCGATAGTTCAACGAACTGATGGTCGATGTTGCAGAATTAACTTAACCTTAACTTAAACTTTTAATGTTGTGGATTCCATGAGAGCGTTAATTTTCAATGCTGATTCTTATATTTCATTAAATGATCGATAACTCAATCTAAGGTTCATTCACACTCCATTCTTTTCAGAGGAGCTACGTACTCAAGTTCACTATTTAAAACTTAGTTAAATGAAAAGAGAGCGATCAATAGAAAATGGTGTTATATCGTCAGAAGTCTTTGTATTTCAATAATGAAATATTTAAAGCTCATTTATTGTTTGCACGAAATTATTTGAGTTAAATTTTATAGTGAAAATTCGTATGATGTGTGCAGGTCATACCGCAAACGGTAAACAATATTTAATAAGTGTGAATATAACCCCGCTAAAACGATGTACAATTTTGTAACATAAACACTCAAACAAATTTCGGTCAATGTAAATTTAGAACGATCCGGTGTCATTCAACTCATTCGGATATATCGAAATCATTGACCCGTATACGAGATAAAATTGAAAACTGGGTACGAGCCAGTTTTTAACCGCGTTATCTACCTACCATTCAACTCCATTGGTAGCTATGAACCAGCTCACTTCCAATTTTACAATCTTGGGAAATTGTAACGAAATGCCTGAACGAAAAATATTTTATGAAACTATCCGTCTAAGGCAAAATAATTGAACGGATTTGGCTGAAATTTGACACGAGATTGTTCATAACATGGATAAATGCAACAGGAAAACTATATTCCTCATGAAAATATTACGATCTTGAGATATTAGCAAAAAATCCAATACTAAAGTCAAAGCGGGTCTAAGGCAGTCACGGGCGGAAGCTTTTATGAATTTAAACTCATTTCGAACACTAAAATACGCTCGGTTTACCTTTGATTCCAGTTCGAAGTGTATTAACAAATCATAATTCTATGACGGATGATACCAGAACAACGATGTATGTACAATAACGACCAAAACACGAAGTAGTATCAATTACCCACCTGCCGGCTGCCTTATATAGACCAGTTAACCTTTGCAATTTGGATTTAGATAAATAGAATTACAGAAGGTTATACGCTCTCGTTAGTCATGAATGTTAATACATACGAAGTAGTTAGTCGTTTCCTTACAGTTTATCAATAGTTATATCTTCAAACCTTTCCGTATGGTCTCTCAGACTTATTTCCAGTTCCGATTAGTTAATGACTGTATTTATCCACGTATAAGTGCAATGAATGTTATGGAGATCTAAATCAGAACTTCGACGTCTTAAGCCAAACATTCTCATTGATCCACAAGGCGAAAACTACCTTAACATAACAAAAATGACTTCGAGATTCACGAAGTAAAGTTTTCAATAGAATTTATCATGATAACGCATAGAGGAAAATACAAAGTGAGCAAGGATCGAACCAGACATTAAATCCATAAATTATCGAGCCACTGTGATTTGCGCGGCTCGCAGCTTTAATCAAATGAGCACGTGGAATCCGCATCAGTGCAGAATCGCATTTGGTCCCGACGACAGACAATAACTAAATCTCATTACACGACTTATAGATAGGTACGCCTTTCTCTCGTCATCGCCAATGGTGTTTGAACAAAAAGTTGCTTCTATTCTTCAATTCCAAAGCACATCTACTTACTTGTGGGCTTTCACCTGCATTAGTTTCAAGTTCTTAGGAGAACTTGAAGAATGAAACCCAATTTATTTTGTTGACAGCACTTACGAGACAAATGTCTCTAACAACTCCGAGTCCCGTTTTGTTTGGGTTTAATCACGGCGAGACAGTTATACATTCAAAATTTCTGTGTGTCTCATCATGAGCAGAAAACGGATTAAGACTGTATGAACTTTAAGCATTAAACCACAATCAAAGTAAATGTTAAGACTGCATTAATACATTATGTAGATCAGAGCTATTGTCTTTAAACACCCACATTATACTCTAGTTAAAGTTTACACAAAAAATAGGCTACCTTCAATTGTTTGTCAAGTAGTGCAAACTGCGAGTGCGCAAATAATGATACTTACGATTACGATCTAGATTACTCACACCATTATCGAAACTTGACTACGGTTACGAGGTACGACCCCCTTCACATTCATTGTGACAAACTGTTATTATAATTATACATCTGCAAATAAAAGAGTCCAGCGATCATACGCATGATTCACGTTAAAGATGGCGGTTAGCAAATATGGCTGCCACCAGTAGGCAGTGCATTAGCCATATCCGAGAGTTGGGTGCGCCGGGCTACGTGACAAGAAACATGTTTAGCTTTACTTAATATGTAAGATATCCACTTGATGGAAAAGTTAATATAATTAATTAAGTATGTCTACTAAAATAAGATCTTCTTATTACTCTTCCAAGTTCTCTTTTCTTTCACTTCCCTAGAGATATGATATTTTCGTGTTCGGCGATATTCAATTCGATCAACTGAAACTTAGTAGAAAAAATAATAGCTTTAAACCATAAAGAAGCAAAAAAACAATAGTTAAATCTATAATCTACTCTGTGTGTGCTACTGACTACGACTACTGTTCCACTACTCTATAGAATGTTGACCCAACAAGTCCATGTAGCTAGACATCTAGACATAATATGATTGCAAATATATGAATGCAATCGTAATCTTGTAAGGACTCCGACCAAATTACAAAGGACGGGATATTCAGTACCACAGGGATTAACTTAAACCAGTTTATTAGGCATTTAATTTTACATTCATGATAGAAAAAGTAGGTAAGTTATTAAATGTGACACCAATCTTTTAGATGTGAAAATAGGGCGGAATTGTTTTGCTCTCGACGGTAAATACAAACATTGTTTCTAGGACATTCGGCCATTATTTAAGGGCAAATACCTTAGTCTCAATGACCTTTCAGTCAACTACACTACCTAGGTACCTAGATAGTGACAAAAAGTTAATCGAATTTCAATCGACGCTGAAATCGTTAAAAAGATTGGATACGCGGAAGTGTCCATGGACACTACTGTTTGATCTTGTAATGAAATTGCATTGGCTAATTTGCACTTAGTTACTTGTTAAGTTGTAACTATTTAGAATTCCGTACTCATCAATCGGTACCTTGACTAATTCATTTTCAAATATTAACCACAATTTGCCATTATTACTAAGAGTGTTTTCGTAAAATTTTAAAATATATAGCTCTATCATTTGCCCGCTCTTATCCCGTGTTATTTGGGGTCGGCGTAATCTGTTCTTTTCTTCCATTTATCTCTATCAGCCGCTAATTGTGGGTTTCCCGTTTTCTTGCCATTTCTAGCTTTTCATAATCATTCAAAGGCTTTAAATTATATGCAATCATCTCCAAGGAACTTTTATTTACAAAACAATTAAGATCAAAGTTTACTACATTTAGGACGATAGGTATTGAAGTTTAATTAAAAGTAGATTACGGTGGAATTTCGTAGCTATTTAATGTCTAGAAACTTAGGCAGATAGTTTTATTCGAGGCAACTGTTCTTTGCAAAAACCAGTCTAAACAACCCGATGACAAGGTTTTCTCTAAAATACGGATCTGGCACTCGTCGCCTTTACGATGTTCTCTATTAAATGCCAATTGTTGATAGGTAGGTATTTAAACCTACACTGCGAGCGATACTATTTTATTTCCTATTTAGGTATGTTAACAGGTAGTTTTACATATCTGTAATGCGTAGTTTTATTTTACCTCCGGCCTACCTACTAACTACTAACACCCCGATAACCCATACCCCATTTGATTAGTTTAATGCGAATTTACATTTTGTTTTGATGTTAAGTTTATGAACGCTGAAATGCTTTCGCGGGTAAATACCTAATTTAAAAAAAAGTAGCCCTGTTTACTCTATGGCACGAAGGAGAACCAAGGTTACCTAGGTAGGTTTATCTAACTGACATTGCAGAAAATACTTTAATGAAAGTGGGTAGATAGGTTACGAGGTAGGCAGGTAGGCAGGCACCTTTAGAGAGTAAATCTTCTTGGTGGGTAGAGCTGTAGGGCCATACATGAAGCAAGAATCTACAGCGCGAAGTTGATAAAACCTAGGTGAACAGTCCTATTTGGGAACTAGCCTTTGCCTACCAGTGCCTACCCGACCCTGAATGATTTCATTTAGGCAAGAGCGTAATTATGAATAATTACATTAATGCCTTATTAGAGAGATAATATTTCGATTATAATAATAAATACTTATATAGATAGATATAATAATCTAATATTGCATATGTATCTATGCATTATACCTACTTACCTACCTACGTCGAAGTATAATCAACCATACCAATGCACCTACTTAAAAGCTTATCTAATCGAATAATGCATATCAACACTATTTTAAGCTGTAAAATAATAATGGGAATTATTTTTACGATACCAACGTAAGGACAAAGGAGTGGCGTCAAGCAACGGTCTTGGTTGCATTGGATTGGAAGTACCTACATACCTACCAATTTGTACTTTTTACTTAAGTAAATCAACTCTACAGGGATACCTATGTATGTTACGAATGAAATAAAATAAAGAAAAATATAACGTACTCACAATATGAAGCATACTACGCTTGAACAGCTGTTTAAGTTCCTTCTCTCGCCCAATCTATTCTTCGACGCCGAATGAAAACACAACACTGTATTGTTTGTCTATTTCATAAATAAACGCTTTCTCTATTCAGTGCATCATTATGCATGTTTAGCACGCACAGATTAATAAAATGACAAGTAAAAAGAAGCGTTGATGGTATTAGAAATACGAGTTTATTTCAATAAAACTGCGAACGCACTATTGTGACGACATCAAAACGACACACGTCTCGTTCGCTGTTATTTTGATTCAAGACTGACTGAACGAAACAAACGAACTGAAAATAGAATGAGCTGAGTGAGTCGTATGAGTGATTAAAAGAGAACGACGAACGGAAGATTTAAAAAGAAAATGTTGTTTCATTGAATGACATCGCGACAAACCATCGACAAAGTATTCTTTGACCGCGAATTTTTTCAGAAAGTGCAGTCCAGCGAGATAGAAAAAGAATAATTAATTCAACCGTATAAAGTCAAGGAAGAAAACAAAAGACTGATTTTGTTGTATTTTACATTTTCTTTCAGCTTGAAATAGGGTCATGGCTCAAAGGTTATTTAGCCGAATTGGAAACTCTTTAAAAGTATATGAAGTAAGTCTATGGTTATTCCATTGTTGCCAGACGAATATTTTGTTTTTTTTTCACAGATCGTCTCATCATGGTTTTATTTAGTTTTGATTGGTGTAAATTATATTATACATTGCATAGATGTTTAATTAATTAAATGACTACGTTTTTGTATTCGAATAGGATTGTATGTAATCCTATTGTGGTTACGGAATGTTTATTATTCTGTTGCGAAGATAATACAAATATATTTTTTTCGTCATTGTAACACTATTCATCCGTCCATTTTCATTTCATTTCGTAAACTCAAAAAAACGACGACGAAAAAGAAAAAGACATTTCTTTTTGTCGGTTGAAATATTTTCTTGTCGCTAGATAATGTGAGTGAATACAGTAAATATTGTCGAGATTAAATTAATTTAAGTTAATCAGCTGGATAGTCAAGGATCAACGTCTTTAACGGTAAGTTGTGACATTTGACGGTGTTAGATTTGTTTGTAAAGTAGGAAAGTGGCCGTTGTCGGGCATTCGTATTTGATGCAGATGTGTGATCCAGTTTCACTTCTCAGTTTTGGACGGTGTCTATAAATGACCCGGCTGATTAAGCTTGTTCCGCTATATCAGGTGGCCATTTATCGTAAGTCATCTACCGTTGGTTCGCTGTTTATTTAACGTTCTAACGTATTTTAGCAATCGTGTTACTAATTTTGATTGCAGTAAACCTACGCCTACACAAAGAAAGTTTGCTTAACTTGTTAGTTTATCTCTCTGGTGCGTAAATTATTTACTTCCTTTAGTTGGCTCAGTTCATGTCTCATTCAGGTTTGTGAAGAAGGTACATTGACTTAATAAAAACATTCAATGATTGTCATGTAAGTGAGTACCTAATTAAGTTGTTTATACATGCAATTCTTAAAGGGATCTTAAACCTTTGTGGTGAGAAGGTCAAATACACATGATAAATTATGCACCTACAATTTACATTCAGGTCCAACCAGAATCCTTTTTTAGCTTGATGCAGAATTACTTACTTATAAGGTGTGGTTGCAGTGTGATTACTGTTTACACATTCTCATATTGTAATATACAACTTTTACATCTATAAGCACTCAAATTCAATTGCTACAGATTATCGTCTTGAACATTGAGAATCAGCGAATGAATTCCACTATGGTTACAATATTCATCACCTTGTCAATACCCAAATGTCAAAATTATCCCACATCTTTATGTGGATTACATTCATTAAGCCTACTTGTTTACACTCCATAAAATTGGTTATCTGGGTCAAATATGTCGCAAGTTCTTTTCAAAATTTATTTTCTCTTACAATAAAGTGCTTGCCGGACTCCCTTTAATAATGTATTTTAATTTTATGGTTTTTAGTGTTAGTGCTATATTTTTTAATCTGTAATATGTAAACTAATGTGAATAAAGATTTTTCTCTGACAAAATGTATACATATTGAAAACACCATTGGTGTATTGGTTTGATTCCCGTATCAGACATAGAAAAATAATGTGATGAGCATTTGAGCCTTGTGTCTGAGTGTTTGGTATGTAATATAAGTATGTATTTACAAAAAAATATATAAGTATCTGTTACCTACTACCCATATTACACGATTTGCTTAGTGATAATATCCAAACACTATTCATCATTCACTTACTTTTACGGGGGTGCCTGCCATTAAGAGGGAGGGTTAGAGTGGATTATATGGCAGTTACCCACACAACAGCCCATTGTCACATCAGGGGTGTTTAAATATGAAAATTATTAAGTTTACACAATAGCAATAGCAGTGCCACTAGCAACTTTTTTGCAAATGGATCTGAAGTATGAATATTTGTCCAAATGAATGTTCATGCATTACTCAGAGATTGATCGATAAATGAGTCAATTCATCAGTTAATGCTGATATGTTAAAACATAAGCTTTCAGTGTGATTGGGATATATTTTTCTGGAAACTGATATGAATCATAATTAACCTGAATAAGTTATTTGATGTGTTCATTCATCAAAATTGTATGTATTATAACTTTTCTACCAATGTTTTTATTTAAGTAGATAATTGTTTATTGATATATTTTATTATATGGGGATATAATTGCTACCTAGGGCTAACATGACTAATCCAGCTCTCTCATTGGCACAAACGGGTACATTTATTAGGCAAATTAATAACAGGTAAACTTGTCATAATTTGTTGGTACTATATTGATGATATATTGATTGATACTATAATGATGACCATCATCTTTCTACCTTCATAATTTAATAAAATACTTACTAAATAAAAATTTTTTGATACACTTAATACATTTTTGAACCATATTAAGATGTTGCTTTTGAGGAGCTCGTGGCACAGTTGCTATTGCGCATATGATTTGATCAGTGATGTGATTGGATGGGTGACCGCCCGAGTTCCCTCCGTGCCTAGGAGAGCACGTTAAGCCGTCGGTCCCGGTTGCCAATTTAACATCTTTGGCAATCGTTACAAGTAAGTCGGAGGCCTAAAAATAATCTGACAACTGGTTTAACCCAGATCACAGATTTTCCTCCTAAATGGGGTTGCGAAGGTCAGATGGCAGTCGCTTCGTATAAGAATCAGGTGATCAGCCACATCGGGTTGAATCAAGTGCCGACCCCAACAATGTATGGGATAAGGCCAGGGAGATGATGATTAAGGTGTTGCTGCCATTGCCTGTCTTGTCTTTTCTTGTTTGTCTTAACTTGTTTGTACCAGTAGACAGACATATTAGAGATTTCAAGGGAGATAGGTTAGCTTGTTTATGAATAAAAAATAAATGATGTAATTAATTATAGCACACAACTGAAGTCATCTCCATGTAACTCTGATTTGCATGAAGTTTACCTATTTTCTGTATTAAGTAAATAAGTATTAAGTTGGTCGAGACAATCAAGTTTTAGCGAGATTAACAAACAGCAATTAAATTTTAGATACATGCAAATATGTCCTTATGGGAATTGACCTTAGCTTTCCATATTTAAAAAGCACATTATTGTTACAGACTCAAAATTTGACAAAGCAAGCAAACTGATTGTCCATCAAAATGGAGGATGAGAATGAGTATAAGAAGTTACCGACAGAAGAGAAATGTGTACACAAACTGTGGAAGGCTCGCCTCGTGGGTTACGAGGAGGCTATGAAGCTATTCAACCAGATTGACGATGAAAAATCACCAGAATGGAGCAAATACTTGGGGCTGATAAAGAAATTTGTAACTGACAGCAATGCCGTAGCACAGGAGAAAGGTTTGTGCAAATTTGTGTTAAGTTAAGCTTAGTTTCTTTGTTAGACTCTAGTCTGTAAGGACTTCTTCATTTAAGAGTCAGTGCTTTTGTCAGTGCATCTGATGAAGCCCCTGTCCAGGGGCGTGAAATTGGATTTTCAGAGGGGTAGGCAAAAACAATAAGTAGGTAGGTAGGCAGTTTAAGTACATACCTATGTGTCGCGGCGTAGGTACATACGTTTTGGTAAAGACGCTCACACGAACATAATCACACACACGACACGAGTGTATTCAGTGATCCCAAATTGTAACTTCTGCTTACTTGCTTATATGCAATGCACACCACTGCCCCTGTCCAGTGCTGCTTTTTTAACCTCTTTATATGCTAGATTTTATTATTAATTTGTTTGGTATAGCTTGTCTTTGGTCATTCCTTGTTGCGCCTTCCTTTTTGTAAGGACTTGTAACATTGTCAATGCTTCTGTATTTGAAGTAGATAGCAATAGGCAAAGAAAAGTGGAATTGTTTTTGCCTTTTCAATCTACCCACATTTATTTGATTCCATTGTATTGAAATCTTACTGCCACGCAGATGTGGCTGAGGGATGCAAGCTACTTCTCTATAAAGTAAAATTGTCATGAAAAGTGGTTTTTCGGGTACAATGACGCGGACAGTCAGCTAGTCTACAATATACCAGTAATAAAAGACTGCTGATCTAATTAATGACTATGGCACTCAATTGAGTGTGTCAGCTTAAGCCATCTTTATTACATATCTTGTTTTCACAAAAATTTTGTTTCTAAAAATTTCTAATTATGTAATTATAACATAACTAGTCTTCTTCCCCTTATTACAAAACCAATTCTAAGATGGTCCTTGGTTTAAAACAAGCTCCATTTCTTTCTGTGATACGGGTTTCAAATGAGATGTACATAATTTTTAGTCTGAGTTATGTCTAGTCTTTGTTTAAGCTATATTTTGTAATAATATCTTATGTCTATCTATGTTAAGGAAATGCTAAAGGATCATTCTTATAGCCTTTACATTTGGCGGTATGCTATGCTTATTATAATGAATAGGTACAACAGTGAGGCATCTAGTTTCATATATTTAGTACAGGGATCTAGGTCAAACATCTGAAAAATTATCTAGTATTGTATGAAACTAGGCATTCATAAATCTTGAAACAAAATACTTGACCAATTTCCTCTGGAACAAATTGATTTGCATGACTAGTTATAATAGAATTTATTGTATTTCTGCTTGAATTAGTGACTAGGCTCCTTTAACACGTATCTATGACATAAAATCACGTTTTTAGGATACCTTACAATAGTATCACTGTACTTACATAGTTGACTGACCTATGAGTCGAAATCAAGCGTTGCGTACATCAATGTCCCTAATTAGATTAACTTAGGTACATATTTGGTCACCAAATATTGTTTCAGCTTATTTGGCCCGGTTTCAAACAGATAATCCTATTAATTTAAGAATACATAGATATTGGTTAGTGCTAATTTGATTTAGTTCGCCTACCTTGATTTTAATAAATTACTTTATGTAAAAGCATGTTGATCGATAGTTGTACGTCTAGACTAGTAAGAGTGTATCAAAATGCTTCTGACCGCGATATTTCGCGTGTGAATGATAAAACATTGCTATATACTAGTCCTGGGCCTGGATTCTCTTATTATAATGAATAGTCTCATAGTGGTAGCATTTTTGACGATGTGCGGGATTTGTTAATCTGACATTTCTTGTGACGTCATCAATGTTATATGTCAAAAATTGCGCAGCCCGTTATTTCTTCAAACAGATCATAAATAATTTTGTGAATAATTTATATATGGTCGCCCATTTATGCCACTCTAGTGGTCTAATCGTAATGGATTGGCAGTATATGAAGATAGTTGCAAGGTTCATCCCAATCCATTCAGATTATGAACATCTTTTTTTTTGTAGGTTTGGAAGCAGCCCTTGTATTTGTTGAGAACTGCGGCCATGCCGGCAAGACGACCGGGGAGGTGATGTCGGGCATTGTCGCCAAATGCATCGCCGCGCCCAGAACCAAGACGAAAGATCTAGCTTTACAGGTAAGGATCAAAAGAATTTGTCAACAATTAACACTTTGTTACATTTTTTCATACAAGTTTTTGTAGACTCAAAAAATGTAGAGCGTAAAGGCATCTCCCGTTCGATATTTGGATCTGGTCCGACTGGGGACTGTACCTCATCTTACAGAAGATCATAGCCAAATAATGCTACCTTTGAGTAGTGTTGTGTTCCTGCGGTGAGTAAGGTCGCCAGTATCCCATTGAGTGGAGGCTCTGTGCTAGCAAAAGTTGTTGTTATGTTGGCCCAGGAATTTCATTGGGCAACGCGCGAACGTCCCTTAGTGTGACAAGTATTCATAGGCTTGTTTGTCGCTTTAATAGTTTAAAAAATATATACTCATGCCTTCCTAGAAGCGTTTTCAAATAGGTAGGCAGAGTAGTTACAACCTACCCTCTTTTTACCGATGGAAATTAGGTGACAATGTGACAGATGTTGATCGCAGTCTCAAGCACTAATACCTAAATACGTCATGGAATTTTTCCTCAGACAAAATATGGAAGTTCCCTTAAAATGCTTTCTTTAAGAAAAGCTCATTGAATCAATTATTACAGCTGAAATTAGAACTTGCGTTGCTTGCGTAGCTGGCAACCACTCAAACACCTCCAAAATAAGAAATAGTTTTCTTAACAAGGTGTTTTTGTTGCGATATTGAATGTTGAATGTCTATGATTAATTTGGGTATTATTTCATTGTCTTTCGAGTATTTATTGTGTTCACGGTAATCAGAGATCTGGACCGTGTAATGTAGAAAGTTCGAAGGCGCGGGCTTTGTGTTTCGAAACATTGGACTGTTTTCTATTGCTTTATATTTACGCGATTATCGATAACGATTCATCCAGGTTGAGTTATCTCCGAAACTGTCTAATTTTCAGGGATTGGGAGGAATTTCAGGGCTCTTAAAGTGTCTGTGTATGGTCAGCCATAAAAGTCCTTCACCTTTACCTTAAGATTTGCACTTCAACCAAGGTATACCCCGAAAGGGGCAGGGCTGTACTTACACTACACCCACATTTATCAATGTACCGCCTAATATCTGCATGACTAGTGATTATCTTATCCACGATATTTAGTATGGTTTTATGAGTGAAGGGTGTTTGATCTGTACCTTGCGCCACTTTTATCTGGTTGTATACATTCGGATTAAGAGTCTGTGGTGCATGAAGAAACTTGCAGTTATTTTGCATACTCCGCGCGGTCATTGATCGATATCAGACAGATTTAGCAACCTTATGTTTTTACATAGCACTATTTACTAATGACTCACGTGCGATACGCGACTTAATTTATGCTTCTACGCAGATAAGTGCGAATGCAATAAAATTATTATTGGCAAGAGAACGCACAAGTACCTACTGCGTTTAGATATTTATAGGCGTCTAAATAGGAGCTTGTTTCCTGCCAACATCGCTTCCTTGTATGACGCATTTGAAATGTTGAAGTAATTTCCATAATATAATTACTTATTATGGTTATTTTTATACTTATATAGCTCTTCCTCATTTATTCAGCTAATCCAAAAGTTTCGAAAGAATTTTTTTGACGTTCAAGACCGTGTGGCCGTGAGATTTGAGTTTTTCTAAAATCTTATGTGCAGTAATTTCCCACCACGTGCTTTACGGTGAAGGAAACATCGTGAGGAAACCTGCATATATCTGAGAAGTAATTCAACGACGTATGTATTGTGCCTGAGACGGCGATAGGCCTTCTGTCACTTTGGCATTTTATCATCTATGGTGAAAAGTGTTATTACAACATCTCTGCCTACCCCTTAGGGGAATACAGGCAAGAGCATATAATATGTGTGTATAGGACACTGATAGTAATCAAAATAAGATATAATATGTTAAATCAACAGCACTAACATATCATCATCATCTTCCTGCCCTTATCCCATGTTATTTGGAGTCGGCGCAATGTGTTCTTCCATTTCTCTCTATCAGCCGTCATATCTGTATTCACTCCCATTCTAGTCATATCATCTTTCACACAATCCATCCATCGTTTCTTAGGTCTTCCTTTCCCCTTGTAACCATCCACATTCATAAACAAAACTAATAGCACTAACATAAAATCCAATTAATATGATTCCACAGCACAGACAATACGAAATGCTTAAGTACTTTTTCTTCATCAACAGATAACACTTATGTACATAGAGATAGAGAAACATGATGTAGTGGAAGAGGAATTACTCAAAGGCATGGACCAGAAGAATCCTAAAGTAGTAGCGGCGTGTGTGGCAGCCCTGAACACATCCCTGAAGCAGTTTGGCAACAAAGTGATAGCCATTAAACCTATGGTGAAGAAAATACCGGTCCTGCTCGCCGACAGGGACAAGACTGTCAGAGATGAGATGAAGGCGCTTGTTGTTGAAATGCACAGGTAAAATTATAATAACTTATTAAATTGCAATCTATCTGCATACGTCAATGCAGACAATATTGAAGTTTCTGTTTGTAATTCCAAATTAACAGTTTTCCACTAAATGCATATGAAAGTAATTAAAATAAAACAATTTAAAAAAAAATCTCTGTCAGTATGTTTTTAACGGGACTCACTGGCATGGCAGATAACCGATGTTACAAGGATTTAAGTGGGCGACTTTTATTTAAAAAAAAATAGGTTTACTCGAATATGGTTAAGGAGGATGGTTAAGGAAAAACGGAAAGTACACTTACTATAATGACTGTGTGAAAAATTACGTAAGTTTATAATTAAATGTTTGGTGGTGTATTATTCTGGTGTGGCTGGGCGGGCGTATGAAATTTCGACAACCTAAGCGACCCATTGAGTTGATGTATCTTTGAAATCGCTCACTTAATGGCTATGAAAAATATTTGATAGCCATCAGGTTTGGTTCAGTTCAGTGACCTCTGAAACATTCACTTTTATTCATGTCCTAGAATAGTTTATAGTAACCATTGGCCGCTATTTTGGGTTTGTATTCTTTACTAAAGAACACTAATATATTAAAATCATTTCCGTGATAAAAGTCATAATAGCATTAGGTTGGTTCAGCAATAAGTTAGATGTTATCTTGATTTGAATGTAGGTTTAGGTAAACGAACTCTGAATAGTTTTCTTTATACTTTCCCATAGTTTTGACTGGTTCCCATGGTGAATAATATAATTCTAATTCTATAGGCTTTATGCCCTTCTGGAAAAGTTTCCATAGAGGTAGGCTCAGGCTAACAACACACGTTATTTTAGAAGACGCGAACGAGAGTTGCAGAGTGCCATCTTTCAAGCAAGTCTTTATTTTCAAAGATACGCAAGTTTCTTATAATGTGATGTCGTGTGGTGTGTCGGTATCTCACGGTGTGGGAAGAGAAATCTATCGGATATTATAGGTGTCGTCGCAAGATATGAGCTAGCTATTACCTTGTCATTTTTGGGTCTTGTATGGCCGAGCGCCAACAAATACATTTTTTTTTATTTATATGCTCGTGAGCATGTATTCCCCGAAGGGGTAGGTGTTATGATTAAGTGCCAACGTGACAGAGGGTGAGTCCATCGCCGTCTCAGGCGCTATACATACGACTTTGAATTAATTCTCAGACAAATGCAGGTTTCCTCACGATGTTTTCCTTCACCGTAAAGCACGTGGTGTGAAAATCACTGTACATAAGTTTTTAGAAAATCTCATAGGTACAGTCCCCGCTGGGATTCGAACTTGCGTCGCTTGCGTAGCAGGCGACCAAAGACTCCTCTAACCCCGAGGCCACCACGGCTCTTACAAATTACAAATACATTATCCCCACTAATATCGCTGAGCGCCCATTACTTGTTACGACACTTGTAATGAGGTTTAAATCCACACGATGCCATTTTTTTTATTTTTCAATGTAATTTTTTAGGTGGATCGGCGCAGCCATCGAGCCTCACATAGCGACTTTGCAAGCAGTGGTTCAGCAAGAACTCCGCGAGTCGTTCAGCAGCGGCGGCGCGGCGCAACCCTCGCGATACTTACGCTCGCAGCAACATCGAGTGCGTGACAGCCCTGCCGCTGACGCTGCTGATGGTAACTACTTACTACCCTTTTGTTACTGGAAGTCTTATAAAAGCTATTGATAGTTTTAGATCGATGTTATAACGCGTGACGCGTGTGACGTAATAATGGCCTTCAAAGTGTTTTAAGTATATGGGTTGATACAATGTAGATCTTTCTTTTCTTAATCCTAAGAACTATTATAACTATCGAGGCTCGGAGCTATTATATCTATGCACAACTAGCCAGACTCCAAGGTTTCTCCCGCTTAAATTTTCATGCATGCCTTTTACTTACTCACCTACGATTTTTCTGACATTTTCTTTCACACAAATCTTGTCCTGATAATTACAAACACAAGCAATTCAGTGCAGCCATTGTTTAGGATGCCTGAAGTTATTATTATTAGCCTGTCGTGTCCCACTGCTGAGCAAAGGCCTCCTCCACTTTTCCAACTTTCCTTGTCCTCACTAGTCCTCTCCCAATCGCTCCAAAAAGCATCAAGCTCATCCCGCCATCTACTTGAGGCCTGTCACGTTGTCATTTCCTGCCATTTGGGAACCTTATTATGGAATTATTTTTATTAATACATAAAAATATCTTTTCAGGATGCGCGGATGACGATGACGCAGAAACAGGTGGCGGAGACTCAGGCGATATGGACCCTTACGATCTCCTCGACCCAGTGGAGATCATATCGAAGCTGCCCAAAGACTTCTACGATAAACTAGACGCTAAGAAATGGCAGGAACGCAAGGAGGCGTTAGACGCTTTGGATAATTTACTCAAAACTGCTCCCAGACTTGAGCCCGGAGACTACGCTGATTTAGTCAGGGCTTTGAAAAAGGTGTGTATTGTTTCTCTGTCTTTGTTAGTACGTAATTAAGAGTAATTATGAAACCTTGTCTGTTTTACTTTATCGCAAATTAAGCACTAAACCGATTTTGCATATAGAGTAGAGAGACTTTTTAGGCGCACATTTTTGACACAGAGCATCGTCTAGTGGTATCAATTAAAAAATAAAAAGTCCCTTAATTTTTTTTTGTTTCGTCATAACCGAACACTGAACTTACTAACTGCAGGAACGCAACACTACTCAAAGGTATTGTTTGGCTGCGATATTCTGTAAGGTGGAGGTACAGTCCCCAGTCGGGCAGTTCCAAATATTAAATGGGACATCCCATTTTTCAAATCAAAAAGTTTTACTCAACTTAAGGGACACTTGGAACACTTATTGAACGTCATTTCTCTTACGCTAACTTAGGTTAATTTACTACCGTTTCCAAAAGTAAGCCTGTCAGAAGAAGAAACGGTGAAACAAACTCCCCGGTTTTTTTTTTACACGTGTCCCTTCTCTATGCATAGGGTTGTTTAAGTACATTTTAATGGAAGAGTGAGCTACTCACTCATTGCCATGTTTGGCTATCATAAATATACTCAGTTACACTATAATATGCTTTTTATACCCCATGTCTTCTTTAAGGACCTGTATAATCTTCTGAAATGAGTAATTTTTGAGTTTCTTGCCGGATTCCTCTCAACAACAGCAACCTTCCAAACCCGGTGGTAACATTTATAATGCTGTATAAGTTATTGTTTTTGACGTCTGATGTTTTGAAAGTACTTTGTAAGAAGTCTAATCAAATATAATCCAAAATTTTTAATGTTTCCCCAGGTGATATCAAAAGATTCCAACGTGATGTTAGTAGCGCTAAGCGGTCGCCTGCTCGGCCAGGTGGCCAGTGGACTAAGGAACAAGTTCCAGCCCTACGCCACAGCCTGTGTACAAGCCATTCTGGAGAAGTTCAAGGAGAAGAAAACCAATGTTGTAGCTTCTTTGAGAGACGCTATTGACGTCATTTATCCTTGTGTGAGTATACCTGGTTATTTATGTGTTAAAAAATTTGTGTGGATAGATTAGTTTTGCAGTGGTGATGGAAAACGATGTGAGGAAACTTGGTCCGATATTCTGTTAAATATTTCAACGTCGACTGTCGGTTATTAACATATGGGATGGAATAAAAAAATTCCGTGCATGTATTACGTGAAAATTTCTTGTTATTGAATACAACTTGTTGAGATACTTTACAGAATAGAGAAGCTGGACTTGGACTTTTGACAAGAAATTTGCTTGAGCTTAGTTATGACACTAATATGTATATAAGTCCCGTCACAATTTAGGACACTGTAAAAAAAATCTCTCTGTCATTTTATGAGTCTGTCTCTGTCTGTCTGAGGCTCCAGTGTCTCGTTTCGGGACCTGTACTAAAATAAATGTTGAAAATGGTTGTTGAAACAGGGGGTAGGCTAGGCCCCTTCGCATAGCCTTGTGGAGTGTCGTAAAGTCGCCGTAAGTCGTACCCTTAAGTAACCATGTTGGAAAAATGTATATAAAAACTATTTACAAATCCACAGACAAATCTGGAAGCGATAATGGAAGACATGCTGGCCGCTTTTGACAATAAGAACCCTTCGATAAAGGCAGAGAGTTCATTATTCCTCGCTCGCGCTCTTTGCCACACACAACCGGCCGCCTTCAACAAGAAACTCATCAAGGCTTATGTGGCTGGACTCTTGAAGTTACTGGAAAGTGCAGGTTAGTTTTTAGATAATAATTTATAAAGTATTTGTCTAATTATCTAGAGATTTGATCTCTTTATACGTTATAATAAAATTAAGCGCCGAAGATGGAACCTCCTTTTTTGAAGTCGGTTAGTAAAGTGAAGTTCAGTTTCCCGATTCAGCTAAAACCGTAAATATATCGTAACTTCTTAGTTGCGATGTTATTGACTGAAAACTATCAAACCACGATTTTGAAACACGTGAATACCACATTTGGATGGGACCAATCGTTCAACGATATGTCTGAGAAGAAACTCAAAGATGCGATGGACTCACCACTCATGTGGGCAAAAAATATTTTCGGTTACACCACTGCGTACCCCTTCGCGGACCCTTCTGGCATGGAGTGAGTATATTTATTTATTTTTATTATACCTCAGATCCAACGGTAAGAGACGCCGCAGCGGAAGCCTTAGGCACGGCGACCAAGTTAGTGGGTGAGAAGAACATAGCTCCACACATCGGCAAGTTGGACAACTTGAAGGAGCAGAAGATCAAGGAATTCGCAGATAAGGTACTAAATATATGGATAAATTTTGAATGTGGTATGTCATAATTATGTGTTGAGTTGAAAGTAGTTGAAAATATATCGACAGTTTGGGCCCTGCTAAGGCACTTATAAATGTCGAAAATTTACCACCTGTTCGGAAACTTGCTTTCTGAGAAGGCATCATATAATTTTTTACATCAATACAATATTTAAAATATTTTGTGCTATTCAAAGGCGAAGTTTTGATCTCGATGTGTTTATTATACAAAAAACAAGCATTATATAATTTGGTTTTAAAGCACTTGCTTTACAATTAATGTTGCCACCTCTTTTCAACTTTGAATCCCCTAAACTAGTGTATAAAAATGTAAAGTGTGCTAATATTGTGTATTTTGTTCGATAGGCTGTAATCCATGTGAAAGTAGCGGCTCCTAAGAAGGAAGGCAAAGGGAAAGGTCCCGCGGCTACCGCCGGCAAGGGCGACACTAAACCCACCGCTGGCTCCGCTCAACCCAAGCCTGTGAAACGACCTGGGACAGGTAACTTACTACTCAACATATACGGATATAGGACAACGGCGCATGTATTTGTTCGGGCTCGCATCATACAAGAGCCAAAAAATATAAAAAACTCGTTGACACATCTCGCTGGAATTGCTTAAGACCTACGGCCACCGCTATCTTTTATATATAAAAATGAATCCCCATTTCCCCTGGTCACGCATCACGCGTGAACGGCTGGACCGATTCTACGGGGACTTTTACTGGCAGATAGCTGAAGTTTCAAGGAGTTTTTAGGCAAATTTTATTTAAAAAAAACAGCATGAAACTAAATCTACGCGGGGCACAGCTAGTATATTATATAAATTTGTTTAGTTTAGGAATATAATCCATTTTCTTACAATTTTTTTTAAAATATTCAATGAGGTGTGAAAAATAGACCAATCCTGCATTCACTCATGGGCCATGGCATGTTATCAAGTTACTGAGTAGTAGTAGTTAGTAAATTACTGAGAATTATTGATTTCCAAATAAGAGATTGGAATTGAACTAATTATCTTTCCTCAGTAATGGTGAGAGGTATCAAGTTTAATATGATGAGAAGAGTTCAGAACCTCACTGCGCGTGTACTACTTGCTATTGGCTGGTTATTTCAACGGCAAATAGGTTAATGTACTTTAAGCTCTGTCGATATTCATGTAGGTTCAACCGATGGTAGTCGGTTCGTGTTAAATAATAACAAAAAAAGTCTGTTTTGAACCGGCCAGCCATGATTATGCGCTATTCCATACCATTTGCATTAGGTACAATGTGGATATTTTTTTATTTGATGAATCAAATATGAAAGACTAAAGCAAAATCTACAAGGTGTGGTTTTGCATTATTGTCATATTTACACATGTATAAAAATTGAAATTGATAGAATAGAGCATAAATATCCTATATATTGTCTTCTTCACTAGTAATTTACTATTTACAAATTATAAAACTCATAAGTCATTCGTTTGAATAGGTATGGTTATAATGATATTGTATCCTCTAACTATGGAGTAAGCTAGCGATGGTATACCTATGTAGCTACAGGCACCGACAAGTTCGGAAACAAACCTTCTGAGAAGTATAAATATTATATCACTATTAAGAGCCGTGGTGCCGGGGTTAGAGCAGGCGCCTGCTACGCAAGCGACGCATGTTCGAATCCCAAATTCCAAAACCCAAACCCCAATTTCTAAAAACTTATCTACAGTGATTTCACACCACGTGCTTTACGGTGAAGGAAAACATCGTGAGGAAACCTGCATTTGTCTGAGAAGTAATTCAAAGACGTATGAACAGCGCCTGAGACGGCGATGGACTCACCCTCTGTCACTTTGGCACTTAATCATATTCGGTGAAATGTGGGTGTTGAAAATTACAACACCTTTGCCTACCCCTTCGGGGAATACAGGCGTGAGCATATGTATGTACTATTAAGATATGTAATGTTTTGTTGCAGCTACAGTGAAGAAGGCGGGTGTTAAAAAAGCGCCAGCAGCCCGTGTCCCGGCCAGTCCGCCGCGGGAAATGGAACTGACGCAGGAGGAGGTGGATGCACGCGCCGAGGGATTGTTCCCGCCGGATGTACTTGCAGGTTCCAAATTTTTTTCGATCTTACCATTACGTAACTGTTTCTTAATTCAAATTATTAATATTTTTTTTTGTATCCAACAACCCTACATAAATCAAATCAAATCAAATCAAAAAGTTTTATTCAACATAAGGGACACTTGGAACACTTATTGAACGTTACTTCTCTTACGCTAACCTCGGTTAATTTACTACCGTTTCAAAAATATGGCGAAACAAACTCCCCGGTTTTTTTTATTACATGTGTCCCTTCTATATACATAGGGTTGTTTAAGTACATTTTAATGTAAGAGTGAGCAACTCATTGCCATGTTTGGCTATCATCAATATACTCAGTCACACTATAATATGCTTTTTCACAAAGTTTCTGTTTGATTATTGCCTTTATAGATGTTGTTATTCGCTAACAATCGTATGTTTATGAACAACAAGACGAAAATCTCAACTTCCTGAGGGTGCTATTACAGTTTTCGTCACATTTGACACTACATAATAAATAAGTAGTATTATCCTCGCGTTTCGCGTATAAAAGCGAAACAAAATTTATGGAAATGACATATGCATATACAATACGTGCCTGATTTATTTCATTTCCATGCATTTTCTATCGCTTTCCCTTCTATAAGCGCAAGTCTTATTCTACTTTGTCTAAGCCTAATGAATATTTCGGTGCGCGGTTCCCATGGTATGTCACCCGCCTGATTAGAAGATCTTCCCTTTGATCGCTCTCCCAGCGGCAGATACTTGTAACAAAACTATTATATTCCAGGTCTCGGTGACGGCAACTGGAAGACCCGTCTGGTATCAGTGCAAAGCTTCCAGAACACGGTGCAAGGTCTGTCGAGCAACGACGCGACGGCACAAGTGTTATATCGCATTCTCAATAAGAAGCCCGGGTTGAAAGACACCAATGTTCAGGTCCTGAAGACCAGACTGGAAGCTTGCAAATATATCACAGAGAACTTCCCTATTTCCACGTAAGATTTTGTTGATGTTGAAGTGATTTTTATTTTTGTTTTAGTTACCTGGCAACTTGAGTGTTTTGAAATTAAATAATTTATAAAGTTTTCCATTGGTGCCAATTTTAACGGAGGTTGATATATTCATTAAATAGAGCCTAATTCAATCATCAAATGATGGACGTCATTTTATGACTGCTTCACGTTGGTCTAGTAGTCGCAAGCGTTACTGTGGAAGACGAGGTCATGGATCCCCGAGCCGAGAAAAGTGTTATTTTGTTTTTCCATTTGTAACTGCTCAGTAAACGTGATATACCCATATAATATTTTAAGAAAACCTCTGCCTACCCCTTCAGGGGGATACTAGAGTGAGGATTAATGTCTCGACTGTTAATTCCCCCAAAACAGGACAGCAGCAGATTTCGTCCTTCAAGATGTAGTAACAAAACTGGGTGAGACCTCCTGCTTGGCAATATCGTCGGAATGCCTCACATCCCTCGCCGAGGCGTGCGGCCTGGAACACGTGTTGAACGAGGGACTCACCTTTGCTATGGACTCGCAGAAGAACCCCAAGGTTCAGTCTGAAATGTTCATTTGGATGACCATTGCTGTTAAGGAGTTTGGCTTCAAGTAAGTTTATTTTTTTCACGTTAATACAAACGAAAAAAATAACTTCATTCGATATTTGAATACACTTTGCAGTGTTTCATATTGTGCGCTATCAATGTCTACAGTATAAATTTGTTAGTTTACTGAGAAGAAGCCTGCTTTTGGTAGCCAAATTTTTTTCAATTCTTCTTCAATAAAGACAAAAGTAACGAACGAAGCTATTTGCTTCGAATAGAGTGAAAATAAAGTTTTCTTATATATTATAAAATAGGTATGATTAAATATTGATATGCATTTCAATATTGCACACACAAAAAATATTTCTGGTACGTAATAAAGTTTGAACTTTTTTAGTATGAACATAAAAACCATAATCGCGCACTCGAAGAAAGCTCTCTCGGCTACGAACCCGAACGTGCGTACGTCAACAGTGAACTTCCTTGGAATCCTCTCCCTTTACGTGGGTCCATCGCTGATTAACCACTTCGACGGAGAGAAGCCGGCCACCAGACAGCTGATCAGCTTGGAACTAGACAAACATGCCAATGACACACCGCCCACGCCTACCAGACTTCTTGGAAGTGTTAGCAAGGTAATGTTTTTATGCTGGCAGTCTAAATTAGCTTTATTTGATTAGACTTTTACAAAGTACTTTCTAACCGTCAAGAGCTATGCACGCTGACTGCGTAGTAGTGATTTTATGAGTCTGTCGCTGTTTGTCTGTTTGCCACGACGCGAATAAATACCCCCACTATTTTCGCTGAGGAGTCATAACTCGTGACAGGACCTGTACATAGCATAATTTTATTTTAAATTTGATAGTCTGCAAGCAAAGCGTCAATGGGCGATGACGTCGACGAGTACGAAGATGCGGCCGATGATGAACCAGCAGTGGTGGATGATAACAGACCGCGAACAGACATCACTCCTCTCATTACTGAGGCATTGATCGCTGAGATAAATGATAAGAATTGGAAGGTGAATATTTTATGGAAAATAATATAAATACTCGTTTTAATTGTTATCGTAGATCGCGAAATTTGATTTGAACTTATTTAATTTTACATTTTACTAGCCGTCCCGTGGTTCTCCCCGCTTTTATCCCATTCTCGTGGGAGTATCGGGATACAATATTACCTAATTACTCGCTGATAACGTAGCTAAGCATTACTGAAACAAATCGGGCGAGCAGTTTTAAAGTTTATTCGTTACATACAAAAATACAATAATTTCCTCTTATAGATTTATGACTTTGGACTCACTATCTATCATGTTAGCACTAAATCATCTTCAGTGATAAGTGTTGTAAAACCTCTGCCCTGCCCCTTCGGGGAAAGTTTGAAAATGATTAGTTTTATTTAACCCATATTAAAGACCAACAATTATTTGTGGGTACTGACACTAATGTTGCAAATTGTACACAAAACAAGTCAACAACTCAGAGTTCTATGTAAAAAGGGTAATGTATTTTCTTTGACTACCCCAGGACTCTCAGATCTTCTGGACTTAATGTTATCATTATTGTCTTTAGGTCCGCAATGAAGCATTGGACAAAGTGAAGGCGATAATAACAAATTCTTCACCAATCAAGCCGTCTCTAGGAGAGCTGCCGGCCGCGTTGTCTGCAAGACTGCTGGACTCTAACTCAAAGTTAGCTCAGAGTGCACTTCAGATTTGCGAGATGCTTGCTACAGCTATGGGGACTAAATCCAAGTCACATGTCAGGACTTTCTTCCCGGCGTTTTTCCAAGGTAGGATTTCGATTCATTTACTTATTTTCTATTTAGCCATGTGCCGAAGAAGTACAGGTGAATTACTCAGTAGTAGTCTTTAGGAGATACAGGCACATCCAGGAATTTTTTGGCTGCTTTATATTAGTGACAGTTAATATCTTCTATTCCATATTCATGGAATTATAGACAGGTCATGAAAATGTGATATAAGCAATTCTTTTTCTGCAGCATTCGGCGACAGCAAGCAATGGATACGCACGGCAGCTACTTCGTGCGTCCAGACTTGGTGTCGATCGGCCGGACCACACGTGGTGTTCGACGGAGAGATGGTGTTCGACGCGCTGAAGGCTGGCTCTCCCGTGCTGAGGGCCACCTTGCTGCAGTGGCTGGCTGAACATCTGCCCAACGGTCAGTACGGAGATGGTGCTTGGGGCCACCTTGCTGCAGTGGCTGGCTGAACATCTGCACTAAATATTACTGCTGTATTTAAAAACGTTTTATTCCAGTTTTGAAGCAGAAGCAGCAAAACAAGACGACATGAGTCTAACCATGTTCAAGCTTTAATGTGTATTTCGTCTCTCTCCGCATTAGTGTTATTCCATGTATATTTTAATATGAATAACTGGTTGTATTCTCAACAGTGCCACTAAAGTCATTCCCTCGTGAAGAGTTGTCTGTGTGCGTGCCCACACTGTTCGGGTGCATCGAGGATCGCGCTGCTGATGTTCGGAAAGCGGCCGGTGACTGTGTGCTGCCTTTCATGCTGCACCTCGGATACGAATCCATGCACAAATTGCTTGACAAAATAAAGGTGGGTATTTAAAAGTTTAAACTTAATTTGCAACATTTCTCTTGCACACCACAGTATTGTACAGACTCTTTGTCGACCCAATAACATTGAAATTAAGAGAAAAGATGCTCAAGTATAGCAACTCATGATTAACATATAATTTTAATTAATAGCTATAATAGCGAAGACAATTTACTATTTTCCCATAGTACGAATTAATCGAAAGAAATCATTCAATAATCGAACTTAGTTCCGCTGTTGCTGCGTTATAGTTTTATGTTTACATAATAGGCATCGACAGGCGCCGTCATTTTATAAGTCTGTACTAGCTGTGCCCCGCGGTTTCACCCGCGTAGATTTAGTTTCATCCTCATTGTCGCGGAACCCTAATATTTTTGATAAATAAAAGTAGCCTAAGTTACTCCTTGGAACATCAGCTACCTGCCAGTGAAAGTCCCGTTAAAGTAGGTCCAGCCGTTTCAAAGATTACCCGGAACAAAGAGACAGACAGAGAAAAATTTAAAAAATTAAAACTTGGTTTTTTTGTGTCATAAGCGTGTATACTTTCATATGCATTTAGTGAAAAGCTATTATTTTGGAATTACAAACAGACACTTCAATTTTATTTATCTGTATAGATGTGGCGACGCGAATAAAACACATGCGCAGTTAGCCCATATACAGTTAATACAGTTACTTTCGCTGAGCGCTTATATCACGTGACGGCGAATTTAAATATTTTTTTCCTTCTCTTAGCCCGCATCCAAGTCAGTAATACAAGCAGCGTTGGACAAAGCCCGTCCTAACTTGCCCGTGCAACCGTTACCGACCAGTAAGGCGAAGAAAGAAGAGCCCAGAGGAGTCAAATCTGCTGGAGCTGTCAAAAAGGAGGCGGAGAAGAAAGGAGTTGCCGTTAAAGGAAAGGTATATAATGCAAATGTCTGTAATCCCATGAGTATTATACATACATATGGGCTACTCATTTATTTTACATCACACATCCACATACACAAATTATGCTAGATATGATTTAAGTCCCTGGGGAGAGCGAGTGATCTTGCTCATGCAAAGGGCAGATCTTCCAGCCAGCATGGCCAGCCGCGGCTCCAACTGCACTGGTTCGAAACTTGTATATATACTGCAATGCGCTTGAAAACTCTGATTGCGCGATTTAGGTGCTCTTGTATTTATACTCAAACTTCGCATTTGTCAGCGAGTAGCGCCCACTATGTAGTGTGTTGCGCCATCTATGTAGCGAGTGGAGAAATGATACTACAATCTATATTTAATGGAAAGGTAAGACTTAGAGAAAACTAATATATGATATTTTTTTAGGGTCCCGTGAAACCATCGTCAGCGACCAGTCGTGGAAAGAAAGACGATGAAGATTGTTCCCCTCTGCTTCCCAATAACAACGCCAAGAACCAGCGTATTATCGACGATCAGAAACTAAAAGGTTTGCATATTTCATTGACTTCTACGGATGAGGTCACGAGTTTTGAGCGATCAGCAAAAATAGTAAGGCGAACTGCGTGTGTGTTTACTTGCACTCGAGTCAGACAAATAAAAAAAAATACAACGCATTAAAGACCAACGCTCAAAAATCGTGACGGCATCTGTATGTGCATTCATTTTATGGATGTCTTCTTTCTCACTATGTAGATTTCTTTACCCAGGGCTTAGTGCAAGTTTTCTTAAAATCGCCGTCACAAGTCACGGCGTTGACGTAACCGTAGATTTGCATGGGATCAAAATATTGCCGTCTGTGGACCGACAGAAGACGCTGTTTCAATCCCATATAACTCTGCGTTTACGTCAACGCGGTGACTTGTGACGGCTGCAGTGAAAAACTCGCACTAGGCCCTCTGAGGGCCTAGTGAGGAATGTTAAGATTTTTTAGACGTTTTCGTGAGTTTTTGTTGTGTTTTTGCCATTTTGTTAAATGAATGCATTTACTTGCAGTGCTTAAATGGAACTTCACAGTCCCTCGCGAGGAGTTCTTTGAACTACTAAAAGATCAAATGGGGACAGCTGGTCTGAACAAACAGCTTGTCGCTAATATGTTCCACAGTGATTTCAGGTACATTTAAAATATCTTTATTTTATTAGACTATTACAAAGTTCTTTCAAATCGTCGACATAGTTATACAGGGTTATACTTACATGGGTTCGGAATGTTGCTCTTACTCAGACGAACACGGCAAGAAAAACTATATCAATCAAAGGGCTTCGTTATATCATTTTGTTTTAAAGTTAGGATGTGTGTTAAGATACCTTCATTGTTTTGATACATCCAAAAATATTATAATACAAATAATAATTATGCTCATGGCATCCTCAAAAAGATCCTGGGTTCGATCCCCGATGCCATGTTGTTGGTTATTTCCATGCTTTTTTCTATCTGTAATATCCCAGTAGCTGGAATCTGGATTAGTGCCTGGTTGATGCTCGCTCCTATTTCATGGGATTTTCAATATAACTGGCAAATGTGGGTAAACTTACTATAAGTACACTCGGGGAATACAGGCGTGAGTATATTATGTATGTATGTGTGTGTACTTTCTTCAGATACCACCTAAAAGCAATCGAGGCGTTATCCGAAGACCTCCAGGAGAATGGCTCAGCGTTGATGGCCAATTTGGACCTGGTCCTCAAATGGTTGACCCTCAGATTCTTTGACACCAACCCGTCGGTGATACTGAAAGGGCTGGAGTACTTGTCCATCGTGTTCCAATACCTGACTGAGAGTGACTATACCATGGCCGAGTATGAAGCTAATTGTTTCATACCGTACCTTGTGTTAAAGGTAAGACTATCCGATTTTTTTTTTTTTTTTTTAAACACACATTAGACTTAAACCAAGCAAAGTGTGTACTGTGGATTCAGACAACAGGTTTAAATACTTAATTATACTGTATTGGATATAAATGCATTAAAGTACAATTACAAATAAATTATATTATTACAAACACTTTATTCAAGGCTTAAAACATAAAAGACAAAAATGTGTCAAGAATTAGCAATACTTACGCCTTTTTTAAATTTCAATATTCGATTAGACTTCGTACGACATGATTATAAATGTTTTCGCTGGGTTAGTTATTTTACTGAGAATTACTTACAAAAATATAACAGTAAAATATGTATAAATTTGTAGGTTGGAGACCCGAAGGATACCGTGAGGAATGGCGTAAAAGCGTTGTTCAAGCAGATTTGTGTCGTGTATTCTGTCACCAAACTGTTCGGATATTTAATGGAGGGACTAAAGTCGAAGAATGCCAGGCAGAGGGCAGGTAAGACAGTATACTCAAAAAAGTCTAAATTGATCATAGATACATAACTTTCCTAGAGTCGTAATTCTAACCATTAGTCGATAGATGCACCACAAAAAAAATTTCTGAAAAAGTTACAATTTACAAGGTTTTTGGAGGCCATTAAATTGTGGATATTTTTGAAATGTTGCTTGTATATGAATTAGACTATTTATAGGTACCGTCACGAGTTTTAACCGCTGACCTTGGATAGCAGTAGTATTTTTTTAAGAACATGCGCAGTTATCCCATATATAATGTGTGTAGAGTGTCTGGAGTGTATCGGGCATTTGGTGGAAAGCTACGGCAGCGCGGTTTTAGCGGGCGGTGCGCTCAAAGAACTTGCGCGCCATATCGGAGACCGCGATAACGCCGTGCGATCCGCTGCACTCAACTGCATCGCCGGCGCATACTTCCTCGAGGGAGAGAAGGTTTACAAGATGATTGGACAGGTTGGTATTCTGCTATGGCTTAAGATCTCTTAAGAAAACCCTTATTTTAAAAGTAGCTCTATATATTTTTGTGATCAGGATTTCAGGATAGACATAGTCTTACTCCGTGTCCATGTTTTGTGATAAGGGATGAGAGGGCGCTACGGGCCGTAATTACTTTTTTAAGTTAGCTAAGAACACAAATAGACTAGTATACTCTGAAAATCTAGGAAATTTGAGAATAGGTACAATCAAGCCGCAGGTATAATCAGAACGTCTAGATATTCGGCACGATTCGAGCTATTCCAGTTGTCTCTATATGCTTCATATGAGGATATGTATGTTTACATACCTACATAACGGATCAACATTGTCATGATGTAATCACGCGCACGATCAAACTCAAAATCGGATTCATTTCAATATTTGGCAATGGCTCGGTTAAATAGACCTGATTGCGTCACTTTGAAGGTCACATTATTAAATTTTCTCGTATCTTAGCTTTACTGTATTTACAGTAAGTTTATATCACTACGCGACACTGAGGCTGAGTACATGCTGACACTAACATGCAAACCGCATTGCGAAGAGCATAGTAGATTTTGTAATGCATTGAATATTGAACTGCATACGTCATCTGCGTGACAATATACGCCTAACCTAAAACTAAATATACCTGGGATAATAATGTATCAAAATTGTGTATTGTATAACAGATCTCGGACAAAGACCTTTCCCTGCTGGAAGAGCGTATAAAACGTGCGGGCAAGACTCGCAGCGCAGAGATCAGGCGATCTATGTTAGTGCCGCTCTCCGCCTCAGGACGACCGTTGCAGCCCCCGCCTGAGGTAACTATCACTCAATCAAAATCAAAAAAAAAGTTTTATTCAACATAAGGGCCACATGGAACACTTATTGAACGTCATTTCTCTTACGCTAACTTAGGTAAATTTACTACCGTTTCCATAATATAAGCCTGTCAGGAGAAGAAACGGCGAAACAAACTCCCCGGTTTATTTTTTTACATGTGTCCCTTCTATATACATAGGGTTGTTTAAGTACATTTTAATGTAAGAGTGAGCAACTCATTGCCATGTTTGGCTATCATCAATATACTCAGTTACACTATAATATGCTTTTTCACAAAGTTTCTGTTTGATTATTGCCTTAAAACTTAATGGTAGTTCACACATTTTTAATGGTAGTTTATCGAAAAGGCGTATACTTTGCCCCACATAAGAGTTACCAGTTTTGTCCAGTCTAGTTACAGTGACACGCAGTTTATCTCTCTTGCGTGTATTTATATTGTGCATATCACTATTTTTCTTAAAACTATCTATATTCTTTATTACATATAACACATTTTCAAATATGTATTGACATGCCACAGTCATTACATAACATCTCAACAGTATACCCTTATAATAGCAGCTTGACTAACAGACATATATGCGTAGTTTTCCGTGTCCATAATAGAGGGACAAAATCGCGGACAAAAGCAGTTATTTTTTTTCTAGATTATGCTATAGAAACATAATTTCGAAATTTTGGATGAAAATTATACAACTAGTATAGTATTTTTTACACGACGCATGCGCCAAAGTAACTGATGGTGAATCCACCGCCTTCTCTCAGGCACTATGCATACGAATTCTCAGACATATGCAGGTTTCTTAACTATGTTTTTCGTCACCGTGAAGCTCTTGGTGTGAAATCACTGCCCTTAAGATTTAATAAAAAAACTCATCAGCACAGGCCGCTGAGGTAGCAGGCGTAATATTATGTAATATTTAGGAGCATGAGCCACCACGTCGGGTAATATCAGTGGATACAGCGCCGACAGAGTACGAGGAGGAGGAGGAAGAGGAACCGGAGCCCGCGCCTCCGCCAGTTAAACCGTAAGTACATATGACTTAAGGTTCATTTTGCCATACAAATAAGAACCTTTTTATCTGTTTGGTTTTGCGCACTGGAATATCTCCTGAAGGCCTAGACAAAGTAACATTCTCTCGCGCTTGTGCGTATTTCGTAATATAAATGTTACAAAATGTATGGAAATGACATAAATCAGTCACGTGACATATGTATCGTTTCTACTAGCGAAGATGATAATGTAACTTTGTCTACAGGCCCTGCGCAACTGACTGTTTCGTCATTATAGCTTGTGAAATTGATTGACTTGATTGACTTCTGGGCCCTGGTTTTTGGGGTAGTTACAAGCTTTTCATACGAGCGAGTAAATTTTGTAACGCTTGTTAATCAATTAAAAGATCGTATGGTTTACGTTTCGTCATTCAAAGACGTCACAGAGCTACACATTTGCAGCTTGTAGATATTTCTATTGAGGTATTCAACTCTTTATCTGGAGATAACTATAATTCGCATAATCTATACTTGTTTTATAATTGATACAGTAATCCATTGTTATTGATACGAATAACATTACGAGTCGATAAACAGCGTGTTATTGAGTGTTCATTAGCTAAATGTGAGATCGTTGGTTTTTGCGAAAATGGCGTCCCATTTGTAAGTATTGTTACTTGTTTCCCATATAAGATGTAGGCGACATTCCTAAATGACTTAAGAACTAATCCATATCTGTGAATGGAATAAACATACAATCACTTATCCAATGTTTGTGATAAATTCATGAAATGATCTAAAATACTACGGCAATGGACGTAGTTTTAGGCCGTGTTTAGTCTAGTCTTGGTTTAAACCATGTATAGTAATAATATTTCCCATATGGCGCTGGTTTTTTCTTTTTTTTTCAACACACTTATTGTATTTATTTGCAGATAAATAAATCAATGCTTTCTTTCGTAATATTCCACATTTTTAATTGTGTGTAGCGCTCCGGTGGAGCCGCGGCTGGTGAGCGGCCCGTTCGGGCTGGACCCGGGTCTGATCGCCCAGCTGGACGCGGCCGTGCCCGTGCTGGCGCAGCCCGCGCTGCCCGAGCTCGACCTTCGCTTCCTCGACGAGCCCATCCCCAGGCACACGCACAGGTCACACACATACACTATACAACTGCCTCCAGGGGCCCAACCATGACCTCTTATTGCAATGATAATTCAGTTGTGCGTCGGTGACAAATGTACACGTCGCATACATCTGTCTCATAAATGAGTGAAACTATCATGGCAATAAGAGCTCATGGTAAGGCCCCAGTTATCTATACACAACTGGACGCGGCCGTGCCCGTGCTGGCCCAGCATAATTCCAATTTGTACTATTCAATGTTCTTCTCAGTAAAAGCAACTTCCCGAACCTGGCGGTAGCATGTATAATCCTGTGTGATCGTGTCATTCTGACGATTTGAAAGTACTTTGTTGAAAGTCTAATCAAATAAAGATGTTTTTGAATTTGAATTTGAAAGATATTGAATTCGCCACATATTGTTGCCTGTAGTCACAACCTTTTGTCAAATTATGTAAAGTCAAAGCTGACGCGGTTGTCCAGAAGAAGTGGATTAAAGGCGACCGTCTGTGTTGGTAAATGGTAGGTATAGTAGGTATAGGTTAGGATTGCTGCCTCTAACGCCGCATGAAGAAAAAATATTGTAATGAACATTTGATTGCCTTGTGAATATTTTATCTGTTGCTTGTACCCGACACGTGTTTGATTATGCCTGACGTTACTTATTAATGTATTCATTTGTTTAGTAGTGTGGCAGCCATATCTCCGCCGCGTCACATACCGCCACCAACATTAGGAGCGCCGCCGCCGTCCTCGTTGGATGATGCACAGCTCGCCGATACCATACACTCCATCGCGAGCCCAGACTTGAACGTGAGTAAATCTTACATAATCATGGGATATAATAGTGTTCAAAGAAGTGTGTGTCTGTGTGTGTGTGAGTCAGGTGGAGTCTGGTGCTCGCCGTCGATATAATCAGTGGGGTGCATTGCATATAAGCAGATAAGCAGTGCTTAGAGTAATCACTGAATACACTCGTGTCGTGTGTGTGTGAATGTTTATGTTGTGTTTGTACGTCAAACGTAAATGTGAAACGTAAATACCAACGCCGCACCACATTGGTATGTACCTAACCTACCTACCTACCAGTGGCGTGCATTGCATATAAGCAGGTAAGCAGAAGTTACAATTTGTGATCACTGAATACACTCATGCTGTGTGTTTATGTTCGTATGTGTATCATTACCAAGACATACGTACCTACGCCGCGTCACATAGGTATGTACTTAACCTGCCTACCTACCTACTTATTGTTTATGCCTACCCCTCTGAAAAACCAATGCACCTGGATTTAATGTGTGTGTGTGTGTGTGTGTGTCAGGCGGCCATCCGCGCGTTGTCGCTGGTGTCGGGCGCGCTGGTGTCGGGTCGCGGCGCGGCGCTGGGGGCGCACGAGCAGCGCCTTGTTCTCGCCATCGCGGCACAACTCCGCCGACTTCGCTCCACCGCGGCGCCTCATCACGCTCTGCCCGCCTACAAACATCTCGCCTCCGCACTCGTTACGGTTAGTCTTGTTCCTTATTCTCTTGTGTTTGTAACTGGATTCAAGAAAGAAGGTTCACTTGTGTTTTATTTCGGTTTTTGGGTCACTATACAAATATTACTGTACTAAAAACAAAGTTTGATCAAAGAACTGAAATATTAATTGCTTTTGTATAAGATTTAATTTCAGCTACAATCAGATCAAACTGATTTGAAAACAAGCCTGCAGAAGCACAGGCGACGCAGATATGTGCAGCTCTTGATTTTATAGTCCATTTAACTTCTTTTGGCTGCATACGAAATGTTATGTCATGAACACCTCTGCGTCGCTTGCGTGTTGCGCATACCCTTAGACTTATGACTGGTGATAGCAAGAAGTGTAATGTGTGCAGTTCTACGAGACGGCGGGGTGTGGCGGTCAGGTGGGCGAGGAGGCGCTGTGCACGGTGCTGGGCGAGCTGCTGCGCGTACTGTGCGGCGGCGCGCCCGAGCCCGGGCCCGAGGCCGAGCGGCTCGTGCGCATACTGAACAACGTGTGCGTGCGCGTGCTCGAGCGGTCCCCCCGCACGCCGCTGCTGTGGTATGTACCTCCAACATGGCCATACTGAACAACGTGTGCGTGCGCGTGCTCGAGCG
The DNA here is from genome assembly GCA_964035505.1 of Watsonalla cultraria. Taxonomy (NCBI): domain Eukaryota; kingdom Metazoa; phylum Arthropoda; class Insecta; order Lepidoptera; family Drepanidae; genus Watsonalla; species Watsonalla cultraria. Next base: position 3,199,893 of record OZ037732.1, on the reverse strand, counting down.
GTCCCCCCGCACGCCGCTGCTGTGGTATGTACCTCCAACATGGCCATACTGAACAACGTGTGCGTGCGCGTGCTCGAGCGGTCCCCCCGCACGCCGCTGCTGTGGTATGTACCTCCAACATGGCCATACTGAACAACGTGTGCGTGCGCGTGCTCGAGCGGTCCCCCCGCACGCCGCTGCTGTGGTATGTACCTCCAACATGGCCATACTGAACAACGTGTGCGTGCGCGTGCTCGAGCGGTCCCCCCGCACGCCGCTGCTGTGGTATGTACCTCCAACATGGCCATACTGAACAACGTGTGCGTGCGCGTGCTCGAGCGGTCCCCCCGCACGCCGCTGCTGTGGTATGTACCTCCAACATGGCCATACTGAACAACGTGTGCGTGCGCGTGCTCGAGCGGTCCCCCCGCACGCCGCTGCTGTGGTATGTACCTCCAACATGGCCATACTGAACAACGTGTGCGTGCGCGTGCTCGAGCGGTCCCCCCGCACGCCGCTGCTGTGGTATGTACCTCCAACATGGCCATACTGAACAACGTGTGCGTGCGCGTGCTCGAGCGGTCCCCCCGCACGCCGCTGCTGTGGTATGTACCTCCAACATGGCCATACTGAACAACGTGTGCGTGCGCGTGCTCGAGCGGTCCCCCCGCACGCCGCTACTGTGGTATGTACCTCCAACGTGGCCATACTGAACAACGTGTGCGTGCGCGTGCTCGAGCGGTCCCCCCGCACGCCGCTGCTGTGGTATGTACCTCCAACGTGGCCATACTGAACAACGTGTGCGTGCGCGTGCCGAGCGGTCCCCCCGCACGCCGCTGCTGTGGTATGTACCTCCAACGTGGCCATACTGAACAACGTGTGCGTGTGATCAAACTATCAATGACTTGTATGAAAAAAAAAATTAACTTATTTCGTGTCAGCTTTGTTTTTCTTAAAAAATTGTCTCTCTGTGCAACAGCTATAAGTAACGAATGAAATGGTTGCGTTTCTTGAAAATACGAAAATACAATCGCTGATGGAATAGTATTTTTGTTTCAGTACGGTCGTAAACCGTTTGGAGTATGATAAAAACACGTATTCAAAATATCTTTATTTGACTTCTCGCAAAGTACTTACAAATCGTCAGGACACTTTCGGGAGGGTTGGAAGGTTGCTTTTGTTGAGAAGAACCCGGCAAGAAACTCAACAATTAACCAAACAATTCTCATTCCAGTTCCATAGTATCTCTTCTCCACGAATCAATCGGCGTGTCAGACCCAGCATTCCCTCGCTACCAAGACCTGCTCCTCAAATGTTTCTGGAAGACTCTCAAGATGATCGCCAATTGGGACGTCAACTCCATCGACTACGACGCGGTGCTGTACAAGATACATCTTTTCTACAAGGCTTACCCTAACAGCTATTGGAAGAAAAACCCTGATATTAGTGATACTCCTTACAGGTCAGTCATATTATTATGAAAATAAATTGGTTGAAGAAACTTAATTTAGTTATGCCAAAATTCAGACACTCAAACGTCAGCGTGACATTTCTCGTTGACCGCGTACCACAGACGAATATAATATTATCATCTCCTTGGCTTTATCCAATGTATTGTTGCGGTTGCCACTTGATTCAACCCTATGCTGCTTATCAAATGTTTTTATACTAAGCGACTGTCATCTGCCAGCCACAAAATATATAAGTAATAATCAAACAATTCAGTTTAGTATAGCTTTCAACAGTCTCTTTTCAACCATAATAATGCTCTACCTTAGCTAACTACATCATATTTCATAAAATAAAACAAATATGCTCACGCCATCCCAGAAGGGTCCCCGAAGGGGTAGAGTTCTTGTAAAAACAAAACCCACACTTCACCAAATATGACTAAGTGCCATCGTGACAGAGGGCGAGTTCGTGGCCGATTCAGCCGCTATACATACGTCTTTCAATAACTTCTCAGACATATGCAAGTTTCCTCACAATGTATTCCTTCACCGTAAAGCACGTGAGGTGAAATTCCTGTATCATACCTATATACGTACATACATATGTTCACGCCTGTATCTAATGGGGGTAGGCAGAGCCGACCGTTTGATAATATAAGATCCTTATATACTTCGGTCGCGTCGTCCACATGCATGCATCTCTTCATACTGCGAATTACTCCGAATTTGACCTTGCATTATATATAGTATAGTTCACTTACCTAATTACTTACTTAATATTTCAGAACCGTGAAGACATTGGTGCACACTCTAGTCAAGATGAAGGGCGCGTCGATCACCAACCACCTCACGCAGATACCCGACGTCAACGAATCCGATCTCTACCCTTACTTATTGAAAGTGTTGAAGGTAAGCTCATCTCTTAAAAAGCTGAATAATAATCCTTACGTAATTCCTATGTAAATAAACATATCTTGATAAATTGATAGAACTATTGAACCCTCTTTTCATACTATAAAGACTCGTTTCCCACTTGCATGCATCTCAATTTGCGCACTATCAATATATTATATATTAAACTCAATATGCATATTTCATCCTGTCAGGTGTTCCAAGTTTTATACTTCTTCAGCACCTTCATCCACTAGGATTTTTATTGATTCTCCTTATTCTCATCCCACAAAATGACGTCACGTTTTTCTGTCTTGAACGAAAAGCGAAATTGCGAAAATATGGGTTACAGAGTCTTAATGTGAACAATTTCTATACCATCTACAACGGCACCCAGATGACGTCACCATGTAACAATCACGTGACTAGCCTTACCTTGTTTATGACGTAGTATATTTTGTCCCCAGCAACTGAAGCTCGACGAGAAGAAGGAGAACACATGCGAAGTGAATGGCAGTTCGGTAGTGACGTCACTGAACACCAACCACGCCTTGGCTGCCGGCCGCCTGCCTCGCGGCGTACACGAAGACTTGGCGCTTATACTCAAACGGATCGGCAGCAAGGAACATAATAAGGATGCGCTCGCTCAACTATATGACCTGCGGGTAATACTTTTGTACTTAAAAGTCTGCAAGTTTACCAACAACACAAAATTCGAAACATGTAGGCAGCAGGAAATACACAATTTAGATGGTCATAATAATATTATGAGTGCGAAAATAGCTCTGTCTGTCTGTCGCGCTTTCACGCAAAAACTATCGATTATAGTATTTTTTACACGGATAGTCTACAGCCTGAGAAAAGGCATATTGGCTCTTTAATGCGAAAAAGGGTGTTTTTTATGAATTTCTAAAATAATTAGGCTAAATAATTAAAAATGCTACCCAAAGTCACTATTATATATTCTACGCGAACGAAATCGCGCGTACAGCTAGTGATAAATAAATAATCTTCGGACATTATCATATAGTGTCAAACTATGCGAAGCTTGTAAAGTCTTCTGTTTATTATCAAACTTATTTAAGCATTATTTTGCCATAATATGTATTATGATATTCGACTAAAACACATTGCTATAGTTAAAATGATATAATCATTGTAATACAGGAGCGCCACCCAGAAGTGGATATCTGGACGTTCATGCAAGGATCGTCGTTCTATTTCCGTAACTACGTGGAGCGCGGCTTGAGGGAGGTTGCCGAGCAGAGGAAACTGGCGTCCATGCCCATGTACAAACACGACTTCAAGGCTGATAATATTGGTATGATACATTCATTACTATGTACGAGTACTTACTATATATTGCGTACGGTCTAGTAATCTGTGCAGTAGTACGTGTCTGTCTATAATATTGTAGCGGCTAAGCTTCTTGAAGACCAGGGAAATTCACGGAAATGTTTAGTTTACCTTTTGATACAAAAATCATTCACCCCAAAAATAACTATGGAAAATCTTAGAATAACTTATGGTTTTCTATCAATATTTTAGCCCCGAATTGTATATTTTGTTTGTTATTGTCTCTATTATCTGGATTATCTCTGTCTGACGAGAATCATAACAATATCTGATAGTTTTTATGGTTTTATATTTATTAAACATTCATAAATTTGCAGACATAAGCAACGAAAGTGATGAGAAATCACATGTTATATTCTTGGAAAGGCTACGCGCTTTACAGGTAAGTGATTAATTTGTTTAACCTTTATATTATCGAAATCGAATTAATTTATCCCGAATAAAAAAATCTGTACAAAAACACATAAAGAAACTTAGCAAAATTAAGACTGAAGTAAAACGCTGTAAACGCTGGAAGCAAGTAGGTAAATTTTTTTTTGCAATTTATTATAAATTTATTACAGGCCAAAGCTGGTTTGAAGACAGAGTCGTCAGTGTCCCAACCGCGTTCGCCGGCCGACAACAAGGCGTTGGCCGACTCTATACACGACGCCGCCCTACCTCGCCCGCATAGTATCGATCCACAACTACAAGTATGTACTTATTTCCCCTTATTACAAAATCAGCTAGAAAAATGTAACTAGACCAATCTCGGACTAAAACAATGCCCACCCCTTCTGAAATGCGCAACACAAAGAGATGGCTCTTGAATGGACCCAAAGAATTAAATCTAGGAGACATGGTAAAACTGTATTTACTGCAGAAATTAATTTTCAAATTATTTCTGAAAGATTTATTTCAGAACATCATCAGGGGAGGCCTAGTCCTAGTCCTTTAAGTCCAGCAGTGGACTAAAGTAGGTTGATGATGATATTGTTGAAACTATTTATGTCTAATTAAACTCCTGTTTATTCACTATCGTAGAAAATGCAATATAGTACTTAAGGCCACCTGAGTGTCACATGTGTACATTTAATTCGCATGATAAACGCTGATGCACCCGTTGCCATCGTATTTTCAGAATCCTACGAAGCCACGGTATTTTTATTACGTTCACTAGGAACAGATTCTTAATAATAATGTATCTAAATTGCAGCTTCACACGAGCCAGGCAATGTCACAAAAGAACGAAGCGGCCGTCGAAACACTCCGCCTGAAGCTACAACAGATCAAGAGCTCCTCCAAGAGATAAGGCCGCCTCACTCGCACTCCCCACGGATTTGGTAGCTCTCTCTCTCACTCCCACACATCACGCCCACTTCAATGCGGTGACTAATCATAAACGACAAGTTCACCGCACTAGCCTTATGATTATGATTTTGTTTTAAAAATTATGACAATTTATTTTGAAGTTAGTGACTTGTAAGGTGGTCTTTGTTTAGCAAAAACATTCCAATTCGCGAACTAAATATTACTAATCTATTAATTGTCATTCGTGCGGTGTTGTAGAGTTGACCATCTTACAAACCACTGTGATTTATTCGAAAGTCTTATCTCAAGTCCATTTCGCGCACCCTTCAGTTCCTAGGCTGTTTGTTAGTATTAAAATTGTATCCCTTTATAGCGATGGCCTAATTATGAGAAATTGGTGTAGCGTCCAACTATGTCCCTTACTAAGAGTTAACATGACAATACAGCTATCAGTATCGCCTTGCACAGGGTAAAAACGCTTCGAGAAGCTTGCGAATTGTGTCTTAGTAGGGGATTACGATTCATTACATTTTATGAAGACGTCAACCTTTCGAGATTTGTTGTTGCATTATGATTGTACAAACGTCTTCATGAATGAAATGTGATGTGTAAAAGAAGTACATAGTGGAATTAAATTCAATGTACTGTCGATAACAAAATAATTGTGATTTCGAAAATTACCGGTTTATCGCCGACATGTATACTTGTCATGTAACTTGTGTATAAAACTGTACGTACGTGGTATAATTTCCAGTGTAAGCTGATTGCACGAAAAGCCTAATTAATTCGAGTTCAGCTCACACTAGAAATGTTCGGCTTGCTGTCGTCGTGTGTACTCTTTAAACAGTTATCTTAGAATTCGATTTAGTACTTAGTAACCTTACATTTGAACCACTGTAGTTCTCCTTTCTTTAACCTCACTAAGGATTTTTTTTAGAAAAGATCTAAAACTAAACGCGTTACGAAAAAAAAATCGGGCAAGTGATCTGATAAGTTATTACTAGCATTGTAATATTAGTCATACTCGTAAATTATTTAAACTTTGCACTAGATTGCACGTTTGAGGACATATTTTTGTATCGTAAGCATCCTGCCCCATCATTTAGTTCCCGATAGACGTAAGAGGCAATATTTTAGGACACTCATCCAAGCTTACATGAGGTCAAAACCCATGACAGCAAAACGAACGGTTAATTTATTCAGGTATTGTCAGAATTTGTGAATATTTAATACTTATGACATTTTATGATATTATCTCCAAGTAATAATCTCGCAGTTTTAATTTGAAATTGTTATGTTAGAATAGAAATGTTTAACTGTATTTAGGTAACTCGAGTCCAATTTATATGCGGTGCATGATATAGACACGTAGTGAATGTTGTAGTTATTTATCTGTTGGCAGTCAATGCAGATTTCAATACATTTGAAAACTACCATTGATGTTGATGTTACGTTTGCATTGTGTATTTGTTTCCATTGAGTGAGTTTTAAGACTAAAGAGACCTTTACTGTGTCTTTGTAATGTTCGGAGTAGATGTCATCCAGTAGGTTTGTTAGAAAACTTTTTAAGCTGAGATGAGGCCAGTTATGTTATTTTGACCGTTTCCATAAACATACATTCCCCTCAGTATTTGGTCTACCAGGGGTCCGGTTCCCGAAGGTACAAGGCTTGGAGTTGTAATACAAGTAGGTTCGGTGACATCAAACATATTAATATTTATACGTCACTAGACTAGCCGCGGCTCGATACCCGCACCATTTGGGAAACACCGGTATTTTAGAATCCATCCCAATTTCAAAATTTAACAGATTATTCGGCTGTGTTGCCACATTGCTAATCTCGCTATCTAACAATTACAAAAATCAGTCGGTAGTGGTATTTTATTATAGTAGGGGAGCCCACGATGCTAAATGGGGATTTACTCGAGCGTCATAAAGACCTATTGGGTTGCAAGCTTAGATGATAATAAGAAAATAATGTCATATAATGTATACCTTTTCATCGGTGGGGGAAGCGGCTATAGCTATAGCAAATTTGTAAAAAAACTTATGTTATGTGGACATACTCGAGCGCGTCAGATATTGAGGGCATAAATGTCCTACGTATTTTTATGTTAATATGAATGTATGTTAATTTGATCGTTTGCATGATGGGGGTGGTCGTATGAAAGGATTGAAAATTAAAAAAAAAAAAATTTCTTATGGGTTGTTAAGTGGACCTTAAATAATGCTCTCATGCACTAATCAGACGATTTCGAAATAGACGCAAAATCGCGGCCATTATTACAATATGATAAAAAATTCGCCATTTTGAAATACTCAAGCGCGTCAGATTAAGATATATATGGTTTATCTTTATGTCCTAAACGTGTTGTCTCATAATCTGACGATTATCTAGAGGGATTCGCCTAAACCGAGAAAAAAATTTTTTTTTTTTACATATCCTTTATCCTGGACGCGCGGCCTTACTTATGAGGTTCATATTTAGTGGAGGTACTTAACCGGGTACAAGGTATCCCCCTGTATATTAATCTGCCGCGCTTTAGGAAAACACGAAATCCCCGCTTGGGCTCCCCTACTATTAGTTTTAATACTGACGTTACCAGATGATTTACCGGTATTTTTATATCGTTTCTGAACCACTACCGGTTCCAAGGAGAACAGATTCTAAGCCTTGCTTGTAACGCCCGGAGAAACTGCCCATAAACTGGCAAAACTAAAGGCCCAGCTTATTTCATTTAATCAAGTTCATTCACTTAACTTATTTATTACATTAGACATGTCATGACGTCATTCGTATTTCCCATTATATTTAACAGTGCGATAAGTATACAAAATTAGTAAAATGTAATATAAGACGAATGATTTAATTTAAAACATTAGTTTTGCATTCACATTATTACTTCTTTGCATATTATTTAATTTAAACTGAAATATTGATTTTAAATGTATGAGATGTTCTTAGGTTGTTCTTCATTTGATACTTACTATATTTTAATCTCTTTGGCAAAGCATCACTTAAAATGTATATTGGTTGTAAGTGAACACCTACTTATGGATTATACTTACATTTATAGTTGATTTGTTAAAACTGTAAAATTGTTTTTTTCCTGTTGAAACGAATTGGTTTGTTGATAGAATACATTTATTTTAATATATGATGACATTATTAGAAATTCTGATAGATGGTTTGTTTGCCCAGTCGTCACAAATAAACTTTTATGTTAATTGGATCCCACTCTAATAACACTTTTCATTTATGCGATTTTGTTTTTCGAATGTTGAATTTAATTTGTTTTCTCAATCAATTCATGTTTCGCTGTAGGTTAATATTATTATTATTTCTCGTAATTTTGATTTTTACATTACATGACTTCATTATATAGTAATTGTGAGCATTTATTTATTTTATATGTAAATTAATGTTAAAATCATGATGTAATAATATTAATGATAATAATAAAGTTCATACAACACTGAAAATTCTGTTATTTTTCAAGAATTTGAAAACCGATACCCAAGCCTTGAGAGTTACCTGATTAGTCGCTCATAGTAAGGCAGCAACGATATTTAAAAAAAAATATGTTGCATAGTTGGACAGCTCTGAATTTGAAATGGGCAATCTGTGGTTATAATACCAAGTCAACACATTCATGATTATAATAATAATTGGAATGGAAATACATACTGGAAATGAATGGGATCAAAAGGCTCATATCCACGTCTCGAAGAAAAATATAACATTCACAGACATAAAAACAACAATATCTACTTCCGGGTCCTTCGTGGCGCGAATAAAGCCCTACCACACTACTAGCTAGGCTAAGTTAACTAAGTGAACTAAGCTTAAATTAGAATACGTACGTAATGACATTTTATAAAACTACTAGGGACGGATGTCACCAGCATCGTGCGTAAAGTGAAGTCCCACTTTGGAAGCTTTGCGTGTTTTTGTGCAAATAGTCAAGTGGAAAAATTCATAGTATAGCCAAATACCGAGGCTGAATTACGGGTTGTGTTTTGAAGTACTGGCCACACTGACAACTAAGCCAACTAAACTTAGCTCACACGTATTTGCTAGGTCGCTTTAGTGCGTTGTAATTCATGGTGCGAACTGAAATATGAAAGGAGACGCAAACCGTGGTAAGCTTAGTTAGTTTCTCTCTGAGTGTAGCCTGTACTTTATATTCCATGCAAAGGACGTTTTGTTTAATTTTCTCGTTTGTTTTCGTATTCTATGCTTTTAGTCTATGGTGAAAATAGACAACCTCACTTTCTTATCAACCAATCAAACTGTTGGGAAAACGAAATGAAATGAAAGTCCGCCACATGTCCGCCATATCTACTACATCTTCTTTCTAACAGTGACGTTCGTATTATTTTGTGTTAGATAGCGCTGTTGTGTAGATATTTGTTGTATAATTTAATTAATTTTTAGTTTATCTAGGATACGGTGAGTAAAGTGCACAAAAACATTTGACATATTGATAGTTTTTTAATTTGGAACTTGTTTGGCCGCGCCGTGCTTTACGTATTGTCAAAATGGAAAAATCTTAATTTTTGAAACATTTCAGGTCGTAAATGTGTAAATTCTAGTCAAATTCACGTAGTAACACTGGTGACGTGTTTAGCAGCATTTTATTGAGTACGCATCGACAGTTTGTGTCGGCTTTCGTACCTACACGGTGTTCCAATATTTCGCAGACCCTGGACGGCGGCTAACACCATGGAGTCCCCGCGAAAATTTAACGACTGCTATTTTTACTACTACTCCACATGTACTAAGGTAAGAAACATTAAATTTACTCGACTTATAAAGCATGTGGGTTCTTATAAAAAATCCTAAAGATTAAACATATTTTAGGCTAAATCATCATGTTTATCTTCAGAGATTGTTAATTAACGTCTAAAACTCTAAAATGACTGTAAATTATCATTTTAAATCTTTATAGTGATACATGGATGTTAGCTATTGCGAAAATAGGTTTTTAAATCATATCCAACATGAGCATTGCAATATTGTTACCAACCATCCAATAATTTAACCAACAACAGGTATTCATGTATTTTACATCCAGTTGATCTCATGGCTACATAATAGCTAGAAGCTACAGTTGTTGGTATACTTTTATTTACCTTTTTTTTCACCTATTTGCTGGTGCCAAATAAAGTACTACCATAAATTTACAGACTCATTCATACTTTCTTAAAGGGCTTTTTTCACAGTCATCTTACAGTTCTGTTCAGTTGTTTGTTAATTGAAATTAAGACTTATTACATAACCATTAGTATACATTTTCCTGTAAGCTTGTATATTCCCACTTGTAACACATACACAGGTTATTGTGTACCATGTTATACTTACACAGGTAGAATGTATTTAGAAAGCAATAAATGGGTAGGTAAACCTAATTCAATGTTGCTATATGTTGAGTGTCATGTAATTATAACTTTATGATTCATTTTAAAATGAACAAGTTAAATAAAATGTTACATAATACCAAAACAAACTTCAGGTATTTGTTTTTATATTTAATACCAGTTTATGATTGTGTGAAAGATGATATGACTAGAATGGGAGTGAATACATATATGACGGCTGATAGAGAGCAATGGAAGAGAAGAACACATTGCGCTGACCACAAATAACATGGGATAAGGGCAGGAGGATGATGATTTAATACCAATTTATGCTAGTAGCTAGTTTAGTTCAAAAAGATGTGTAAAACAATTCTTATTATGGAGGAATATTGTAACTTGTTATTAGTGAATGAATTTGAGAACTTCAAGTTCCCGTCTAAACAAACTTTGAAGTCATTCAGAGTTTTATTGCACAACATTTTTTAATTTGGTTTATAAGAAAAAAATAAACTCGCTATCTGTCACATTGGCACTTAATTATCTTGGGTGAAAAGTGGGTGGTGTTACTACAACAGCTCTGCTTACTCCTTCGGGGAATACAGGTGTGAGCATATGTATGTATGTTTGTAAGAGAAAGCTGTCTGCTCAGTTACTATTAGATAATATTTTATCAAGTAACCACAACAAGGTTGTAAATATATGCTTCTATCTACTAGCCAATTGGCTAGGAGTTGGATACCCCTCCATGCTGCTGAGAGCATGATAATCTGTATATTTCTCATCAATCTTTTAAACAAATGAAGATTTTGAAGGAAAAAAAGATATCATAACGATAATAATTAATGATGTAAAAGAACAAACATAATTTGAAACATAAAATAAATTATCTAATTCTGCTTAATTTTTCAGTCATGTTAAAGATTACCATCTCAATTCGTTTTTTATACCGCTAAAGTGGTAAACAAGCATGTGGCCCACTTGATGGTAAGTGGTTACCGCAGCCTATGGTCGGTTGGAATACCAGGGATTGGGATCTAAATTTGCCGCCATCCACAACAATGATAAGGCGATGAGTGTTGAACAAGAACATGCAATTTTAAATTAAAAACACAATCAACTTTATTGTTGAAATGCCTTTCTTATCAGCCTTGTAGAAATATTGCTAGTTGGTTATTGGCAATGGCATATACATACATACATGTAACTGTATATTTATTTACACAATTTTCAATGTTATTACTCCATAAACATTTTACTATAAATGTATTGCTAAAATATGCTCAAGTAATTTGGTCTGGTTTTTAACCATTTTGTAATTAAACTTACTATCTTTACTGATAATGTTGAAATACAGTCCTAAGCATTCTCCATGGAGGTTTAAGTCTAACACCAATCACTGGACACAATCCTTGGTCAGCGGCAAGCAGTTCACAGGGGCAATCGGCCATACACTATATTCCGCATATTATGGAACATGGTTTAAACTGAGACGGAGAATTGGGTCTACCCAATTCAGACCAAAACTATGTTGACTTCTTTTTAAAGCCGTATCGCAGAAAAAGATGGAGCTACTTTTAGACCAACAACTATCTTAGTCTATGATTTATAACAAAGTATCAATGAAATGCTTGAATACGAGTGTGGACAGCTCGTTGGTTGCTGGTCCGTTTTCCTTTTGCTTTAAAGTCGGGCTTGATATAACAGAGTGTAGATATAAAATAGTGATGTAATGTTCCAGGGCGACAACTGTGTGTTCCGCCACGAGCCGTCGGCGCTGGGCTGCGAGACGATGTGCGCCGCCTGGCAGCAGGGGAAGTGCCTCGACAGGCGCTGCAACCTCAGACACATGGAGCTCAGGGTAAACACTATAAGCTATATTCAAACACTAGCTCTAAAATATCATTACTTGATTAGACTTTTAATGAAGTGCTTTCAAGTCATCTATACATGCTACCGCCAGCTCCTATTACTCAGCATATCAAGAACACTTACTAATGAATGACATTCCAAGCAATAGTTTTCCTCACATTTTTTGAAATGTACAATGGAAGGGTCTGGAACTAGATTGTTCCAGATGTTATTGTAAGTGCCATCACGAGTTATGAGGGCTGACCTTGAATACGCCAGAGTAATTTTGGATCATGAATGGTGCAAGTGCAAACAAATACATGCGCAACTATCCCCACAAGTCTCCTAAAATTTCTCTCGCTCCTAATCGATTATGTCTTGCAAATAAATATATTCGCAGTTATCCCCACTCTTTTCTATTCTTCTCCAATTCTCTCTCTCTCTCCTAATTAATTTTGTCTTGCAAATAAATATATTCAGAAACAAGAGAAGTTATAAAACAGATGTCCTAGATTAATGTCTTATAGACAGTACATTTTAAGATGGATTACGAAACGTTTAATTGCAGAAAAACCGCAAGCAAATCCCGTGCTACTGGGAGAACCAGCCCGGCGGGTGCCGCAAGATGCACTGCCCTTTCATGCACAAGAACCCCGAAGCTCGCACCGACGGCATTGCGCCTAGCCAGCCTGCGCCACCCCTACCCGTAAGTACCTTATTATCAATTAAATAACTCTTAAAAACGATTCAATCGTTTAAAATACCCCCAGCATACAAACATTACTGTTATTTACAGTAAGTATGAATTTTAATACAAAATTAGTCTGTTTGAACGCATCAGTCTTCTAAATTGTGTAATGTATGTAGGAGTTAAACTCCAATGGATTTAAAGTTTTTTAAATTACTCCCAGTTCAGAAACTAGTTATCTGAGAAATAATGACCAGAAATAGGTACTCTGAATTAGAGGTAGGTCATATGAAAAATCATGCTAATATTGTATGATGATGAGTTATATGTATTATCTCAAATCATTCTTGTATATTTCCCATCACTAAGTTGTTGACTTGATTTCCCATCAATATAACTTACTTGACTTATCATACTGTCTGATTCTGATTGCTGAAAGTAGAAAATACCTGTTGATTGTCACTGCCAAAAGCCTTAAACTTGACCCCAGTTTTGGTGGTTTGGTGGTTTTGGTGGGTTAAAGTCAGATAGATAGTAGTCAATTTATGTTCAAATCTGGTTATCGGTCAGAAGTATAGGCTAAGTGACATGACCTAAATCATACATACTTCTGATAAGGTTTTAATTGAACTACATCATGACTCAGGTGTGAAATAAATAAGGAAAAACCCTGTTTCTGTAGAATATAATTTTGCTTTGAATAGGGGAAGTACTGACCTTTGATTATTTCTGTTTTTGTAACATTGGCTGTGCTAATTGTGGTTAGGACAATTATTGATTTAAAAAGTTCGTTTACAATTGTAGTTCTGGTTTCATATCGAAGTTCAATATTGTCTAGCTACGATCTATTTGCGGAAATAAAATGTGAATAAAATTGCAAGTTCTTCTGTTATTCGCACATTGCACAACAATTAATGTGTGATATTGATTATGTAAGTTTTTTATGTCACGACTGAAAAAAAATACTTTAATTATTTTTATCAGTTTATATTGATTGCATTTATTTGGGTGTTACGTGAGTTGCAAGATAACGAATTGATAATATAAAACGAAGAGACTCATAATGAAACAATCACAATTGACAGTATTATATTCATATACAGGGTGTCCCAAGAGCCAAGGTCACTAAAACCGGGCCAAGTCAATTTATGATTTTTTATATTTTTGTGATAGTAAATGATTGATTATAAAAATATCAAAAATTAACTTTGTTATATATTTTTCAAACTGTAAGCATTGTAGAAAAAAAAAACAATTATTCTACTCTCTTTTGACTCTGCAAAATACATTTTAATTTCACACAGACAGTTTTAAGTTAAAATTATCTTTATGATATTAGATTAGTATACATCATTGGTGTATCAGCCATAAACCGGTACACTTTATGCCATGTATCATATATATACATATATTGATTGTTAAATTAGACTTAAGATCTTAGAGATCAGTATACGTCATAATCGGTGGATCAGCTATTCCATATTTGATTTTATAGGAAAAATAAGCATTGTCTCATGTTCCACATGTCATCAACAAGCATTGAACTTTTTGTAACTTTTAACAACAGAACTACACTTTACCACAACTTTGTCAAAAATATGCGCCTAAAAGTGTAGACCCCATATGGTTCACTCGGATGGATGGTTGTACGTAATGTGTGTTTGCAGGCGGGCGGCCCAGTAGGTGTGGGCGAGGGCATGGGTCCGGAGGGGATGGTGGCGGGCGTGCCCCCCCTGGTGGCCGGCGTGCCCCCCATGGTGCCCGGAGTACCTCCCGCACCAGCTCCCGCACCCGTGCCGCTGCTCTGGCAACAACAACGACAGGGTATACCTTCTATCATACATACATACACATTGCTCACGCCTGTATTCCCCGGAGAGGTTAGGCAAAGGTGTTGTATTATAACAACACCCACTTTTAACCGGAGATGATTAAGTGCAAACGTGACAGATGGTGAGTCTATCGCCGTCTCAGGCACTATAAATACGTCTTTGAATTGCTACTCAGAAATATGTAGGTTTTCTCACGATGTTTTCCATCACTGTAAAGCTTGTGGTGTGAGATCACTGCTTTAAAATGTTTACCACTGGGATTGGCGAATTTGGGTCGCTTGCTATTCAAACTACTTGTGGATAAATTTATTAGAAATATATAAATTGTATACTGTGCAGTTGTCCTGGACTCTGCCATCCTGGGAGTGTTGCCGGGCAGCGAGCTGGTAGGCAGGCGCGTAGTGGCCGAGGGCTCCCCCTACCCGCTGCCCGTCGACCCTCTCGTCGTCAACTTCGAGGAAGGTATGCGCCTCTACTGAAACTACATGTACTAAGCCCCCGCCACACACCCCCAAATATACTATAGGCCCCGCTCACCGCTAACTTAACGTTCGCCATACTATGTATCACATGTGATTCATGAACACACGAATATGTATGCCATGTATCATATATGATTCACGGTCGTTTAGGTGAAGAAATCCGTCTATGCATCAATTTTGATACATGGAATGGTGAACCGATTATGAGACGAACAAGTCACGAGAAAATTTTGTCCGATTTAAAAGTAGGATTTCATTGTGACGTAGGGTTGCGCCAAACTTGTACGTTATGATGTAACCTTCGTATAATACTGTTATAATAACTATATATAATAATTAAATACATGTCATGTCATAGTGTAAAATTTTTAGAATGCGATTCGCCTCGTACGAATGCAATTCTCCTAGTTTCAAAGGTTACGTTTCAGTTTGGCGCAGGCTGTACATGTTAGGCCTACATCCTGTACGCACTGAATACGATTTCAGAAACTATTGTCAACTAAGGCTTTGGGCACGTTATCTCATGACGGAGCATTTATTTGTTAGTTTTTATCGACAACTGTAATGTTGGTTTGAAAATTTCTCAATAATAAATCGATAATAAATAGGGTTTGATAAGACTGCCCTATAAGGTCTAACAGTGGAACTGATTGACAGATCACTTTACAATGTACGTTATAATATACGTTACAAATGTCCCTTAGCGTCAGTTGATAACAGCCTTATACTAGTGCAAGATGAACTTAGGTTTGAGCTAAGCTCTAGGCACAGTATAAATAAAAGCTTTGTAAGCAGTAAGGAATCTATGCCTATTTTTTTAAATAAGAGTGTGAGCGCAGTTTAAATCTACTCCTTTATTTACAGTCAAAAAGGTCTCAAGTATACAGACCCCTTATTGACGCTACTTATAATCTCATGTAAATGTGTGCGTCTGCTTGAGAGTATATTTTGATTTGTTCGTAGATTCCTTACTGCTTGTTTTTATGCTGTGTTCTAGGTCAGTCACAGCTAGATTGACCAAGTTGATTCAAGTATAGTCTAAGTTCCTGTAGCACTATGTTTAAGTTGTGTTTTGGTGCAAGATGAACTTGTTCGAACATAATTTTAAAGTTAGTCCGAGTGTATTTTTAATTGGGCCTAGCTAAACGACATGATACTTGACTAATACTAATATTGTTTTGTAATACATTGGCGTGTAATATTAAGCCAAGCTAAGAGAATATACAATGTATGTGAAAGAGCAGGACAGAGCATAGCCTGATATTGTCATAACTGTTTCAACGAGTCACAGTGACAGATTTAAGATAGTCCCTTTTGTTGTTTAGAATAAATATGACAGTATGTCACGTAATAAATATTTCACTTGAGAGCTAGCTTCATATAAGTATGCAAGTACACTCACACATACACGCTGCAACGTTCCGCGTACTCCCACCTCTATAGTTTGTACTCTGGCAGAGCGTGTGTGAACGCGTCGGTGAGAGTGTGTGTGTTAACTGCGCGCCACTTGTAAGAAGAATTATATAAAGGAGTTACAATAGTTTCTCTAAACACGTATAGCTTAATTTCTATAGTTTTATGGGATGGGTTTTGAATGTATTGTATTATGTTTCATAGGGTTTACAATCTCAACGGGTTTAGAGATGCTAGTTTTATAGGCTAACAAGGTTTATCATAATTTGAACCTTAAAGTCTTTGGTTAAGGTTGTTATTACGACGCTATAGCTGTTGCATGACCTTATCGAATTTAAGCACTTTTGTTCAAAGTACGGCTTATTCTCTCGTATAAAATGTGCGGATTTAAATATCTTGAGACTGGACAGCTTATTTGACTAGCATCTCTAAATTTGCAAGTTGTACTCCAAATTAATTTAAGTGTAAACCAAATCTAATGTTATCTTTGTTGTTATAGGAATAAATATAAATAATATGTAAGTACATGTCGTTTAGCGTATAAATTGTCAGGGGGTAGGAACACGACACTAGTGATTGCTGTTATATAAAGCGATTGTGTAGTGAAATGGTTCTCGGATCGTATGGCAGGGGCTTAGGCTCGATTCGCTGTTAAACTTTTAGAATTCATTGAAAATAAACATTGCAGTCTAAACACGCAGAAAATAATGGAACGGCTGTTTTGATGCGGAATAGTATTTTCAAAGATTTCTAAAATCGATCAGCGAATGTTGAGCTCGTCGATAACAATACGAATGGTAACAGAGTTTTCAATGCTGAGGTCTTACCACCAAGTCTTAGGGCGGTTATCGGAGAGTGATAGATGTATACATATCACATACATCTGTCCCTTACGTGAACCGTCGCAAGATTTGGTGGTACGACCGCAGATGTTAGTTTGCACATAATACTTATTGATAGTATTATATCAATATCTCTTTGGCGTTATAACTGCTATTGAGAAGTCAGCTTGCGTAGCGCGTTGAAAACTCTTAAATTCCAATGATGACGTGCATAGAGTAAGAATTAACGAATATAAATACAATTGGAACGCTCACACCGATTTGTTATGTATAACTGCGCTTGTAGAACTATGTACCACCTAACGGTTGCATTCTACGGAAATATAGCTTGATATCTACGGCACTATACATTGCCGTTTTTGAATACAAATACAGTAAAATCTTTAGATAATCCAACGAGCAATGTACACCAAGCATTGATAATCTTCGATATCATTGACAGCTGTCATGATCAAGCAAGAAAGTGTTTTGAATTGAAATGATTGTTTACCATGTAGCGGTTTGGTAGAGTTTGGTGCCAACCGATGAGAATGCTTCGGAGTTACTCATTTAAAAGATGGATGATGTATTAGTTTTAAACAAAGTATTTATTTTATTTACTTGTTATTATTAATTAAGAGTGTTTTACTTACACTTTGTCGTCGTCAGCGGACTGGGAATACTTTTTATACTTTATATTTTTATTTCTCGTCGCCGTTTTAATATTTGATTTAGTTTAAAAATGTTTTTTAGAAAGAAAATACATTTAATTTTATTTTCCCAGTTTGCGACGAGACAAATTAGAACGCCTGTTTATTGGAGGTTAAAGTATAGATTTTTGTTTTTCTTTCTTTTTGTCCATAGTCAATTAATATAGTATTTATTGTGTAGCGGTATAATTGTATTCAGTTTCGCCATGTTGCCTCGCGAGGCGTATGGACTGAGTGTATATTTGGTGACTCAATAGAACGGTTCGTACGAAACTGAATACTTATTTAAAAGATGTGTTTTTATTTAGATTAATGTTTTCGGTGTATGCCAGGAGAAGCGGCGGTTTAGTTGATTGTGAAGAGCATAGACAATGTTAGCCTTTTTTATCATACCATAGACACAGATTAGAGTGACAGCGAGCCACCGTCGCTCGGCTCTCTTGTCCGGACATACAACTAAATGTATTATGGAGATGACGTTGGTATTTTTATATGTGCAATAAATTTGAGACTAATTATAATCTCTTTCATATCTTAGCTCATTAGATTCGTGAATATCTCGCTTGTTCATTTACGGTTGTTTATGATCACATGACTCGGTCGCGGTTCTTGTGACTATTACGACTTGGGCTCATTCTTTAAGGGAGATTCTTATAATACAAGTGCGTAAACATGGTAACGCGTATTGACTGGTAATTTGTTCGTAGCTAAACTGGTTAAAATTGTTACGTAGTTGTTTTAAAGGTGTCCTTAAGAGATTCGTGGTTAGCCTTACCTTAGCTCCAAAAGGGTGGAAGTTATGGTAAAGAGAAGCAAATGATATTGGACTCTATTGCATTCTTGTAAGGTCTATACTCGAATGAGCATGGCAATAGCCTAGTCGTAATAAGTCCGTTATGTAGACAGAATCGTAGTGATGAAGGCTGGTCATGTAACGCTATGGACGTCGTAACGTGGACAAAACATTGTATTAAATGAATTATAATACTTCAATGTAAGTAATAATTTGGTTGTGTTAAATAAAAGTACTTTTGTTATTCTCTAGTAACAGCCTTATTGAAAAGTTAACAATTTACATTTATATGTTCATGTTATCACGTTCATAGCTTGTTTTTGAATAGATGTCGATATAATCTTTGTCTATGATAGAGAAGTACATAATAAATAGGTTAATAACATATTAAATACAAATAAAAATATATATACACAGATATTGTAACTCATTAAATATAGGTGAAAAAAAAAGAAAAAAAAAATGCTTTATGCCTTTAAATTGTTTGTATGTTAGTATGTAGGTTGTTTTAGGGCTCTGACGGTTTATAAAGGTACCCACCGTGTAGGGCCCGTCAATATACTTTATATCGCACCGTGAGAGTTAGATAGAGCTAATAAAATGAAAAAAAAAGTATCATAGACAAGGCGTCGCTCATAAAACACGTTACGCTCTACTCTTCCATTTTCACGACGTGTTACTGAGTTGACTCAAATTCGATGGTCGTGTTCAAGAAGGTACTATGTACAGTTCAAAAGAGAGTGGTTTGTACAGAAAAGTATTTGTTTTGTAAGAATACTTACCTACTAAAGTAATTTTGTTTAAATTTTTGAGATATATCCAAAAGAAGGACAGTGAATGAACTATAAAATTACATTATTAACATTAGTTGATAAAAACAAGTCTTTTAGCCATGAATTTATCACAAAAGAACTAAGTGGGTAAAAGTTTGAGACAAAAAATACGTGTTTGAGCTGAAAACGATGTTGGTTATAGATTTAGTAAAGTTCGAAGTAAGCCATCGAATGACTACACAGGTATGCATTTAACTGCCTCCCATTTCCCCTTGCCATATTGTAACGTAGTATATGAGCGACGTCTTATGGTAAACACAGTGGTACTACTAAACTTAGCAGTATTACTGTGCTTACTATTTTAAAAAAAAAGTGCTTAAGGTTAATATTACCAAGTTTAGAAGTGATAAGTTAACAAACGAGCATCGAGTTGCTTAGTTTTGGTTTCAATCGATCATGCTTCCCAATACAAAAATAGAACTGATTTGACAATCGAAATTATAGGACGACAAATACACGAATAATCGCTGAATATCTTCGCACTAAAAAGTTCCTATATTTATTACAAAAATCAGCAAACGTAACGCGGAAGCAAAAAGAAATAAAATTGTCTATGGTCCATGGTACGCCTAGTCATTATTTATGTATTAAACTAATTAACAATACTTTAAAAGTTAAATAGACAGAATAGTCTCGATTGGTGGGATTTAGAAGTAAGGTGAATGGGGTTTTATTTCTAATGCTCAGTTTAAAACCTATATTATATTATTTATTGTCGGAAATTAGCGGAAAAGTGTACTGTCAACGTGACGTTATAACTAACTGGATGTGAATCAGTACAAACAAACGTAGCGTCTAGAAAGGCAGCTAGCAAATTGGTTTTGTTGACTACCAATGCATATACATAGAGTAATAATGTAACCTTTACTTTCTAGAATTACTATTTATTTATCTAGTTGTTGGAATGTTTAAGTTTTCTGTTAGCACCGGGGCCTTATCGCGCTGTGCAAATATTTCTGTATAAAGCTACTCGGTGTATGTCTAAGTCCTTGAGTTTTATTTGAATCTACCGAATGTATATTCGCAGATTTACTGCCACCCTGATTGAGGTTTTCCTATCGATTTTTTGGATGCGCAATTTTTTGTATCTTTTCTCTAACATTTAATATTGAACTAACTATTAGGCGGCTAAATATCACGCGTCCAATGAATCGGTCGGGAATCGGCGTGCTTTTTATAATGTTTTGTAACAGTAAGGGCGATAGAGTTGAAAATGCAACACTTTTGATAATTACACTTTGTATCCCATCACTGGTGTACACTGCGAGGTACGTAGGGTGATTAATATCGTAATTATACTAGTGGTATATATATATATACATAGTTGGAGTTTTATACGCGGAGCTGGCACTCGCACGCACCACCACACATTGTGACACACTACCATGTAATGCCGTGCTAGCGACGCTAGTTTATTGTTTGAAATAAAACGGGGTTGTTGTTATGTTAAACTTAGAATTATTTTACGATAAGAATTTCAAAATATGTTTATTATATTAGTGAAGCGTGTGTTTAAGACCTTTCATTTAAGCTAATTAACATTCAAACTGATATAAGAACTCGTATTGGAACTGAAATTATACTTTGGCTTTGTTTAATCAAATTGTGTTTAATATACCAACGAGTAAATAAAAATGTTTCGTAATATGATTTTTGTAATTATTTTTGACCGCCCACCCCGAGTGAGTCGCTTTCAGATCGAGACAAGAACACCGCGAGTAATCGTGACGGGTCGTATCAAAATTAATTACGAAAATCATGAGATGCAAGTTTCGATTGTCGCGCTCGACTAAGCGATTGCTCCGGTGTTCTTGCAGAGTCGGATAACGAAAGCGCTCCCTCCTCCACGCCCACTAAACAATCGCCTGACGACCGCAAGTCGCAGGAGTTGATGCTGCTCGAGAGGATACAGGCGGAGGCGGCCGCCTTCTACAGCTACGACGCTCTGCCGCCGCCCGACGGGCGCGCCGCGCGCTCCAACCTCAACAACAAGTACGACCGCCTCTCCCTCGACGAGATCGCAGGTAAGGCGCATCTGCCCGCCGACAGGAGGAACTCCTTGGACTTCAAAGTACTCTCCTTGGATGAGATACGGGCGAGGAAGAAATCCGAGACCATCATACACACCGCACCGATCACCATCAACCTGAGCAGGAAGAGAAAGCTGTCCACACACGAGACCATTACTACTACTGGCAATAAACTTCTTAAAGTTGTTAGGAGTAACTCTATTGTTTATAAGAAGTTAGATCAGAATGCGCCTGCTGCACCCACACATACTAAACATGAGCCAAAACATTATGACAATGATAGTAGAAAACGCACTCTATCGGAACAAAGTGATGTGTACGAAATGCAAGAGGACGAACTTGTCGATAACTGTTTTGAGTTCAAAAGAATCAAAATTGCCGCGCAAACGTGTAAACCTAGACTCATTAGGAATAGACAGAGTATTAGTAATGTGAGTTGTGAATCTAATGATTTAGACTTAGATTGTAGCAATAAAACAGACAACGATTCAGATTCTGAAGTACAAATTGTAAGTGTAGAAATTAAGCAACACGTAGATTTAGATAATATACCAGATAATGAAATTATAGACGTAGAGTCGACTAGGATCGGTGAGCCTGTTGACGTTGTAGACCTTAGTGATGAGATAGAGGATAGTGAAGATATAACCATATCAGACGTCGATGTAGACTTAGGCAAGAACGTACCAGATGTAGTGGCTAGTTGTCAGAAGAACTCTAGCAAATCTGACAACTCTGACAAGAGTATAATTTGTGATATTGATGCTATTTTGGATGACGATTTATGATTTAGATGTTTGCTTTGTTATAAGCGAATGTAACGTACAAAGTGAATATCTGTGAAATTAGTATTTAATTATTATTGAGATTTTTCACATATTTACACTAGGTGTTGTGGTTTCGTATTAGGATTGAAAGCAAGCTACATTGTTGTAGTTTTTATATTTAAGTGTCGTGTTATTATGTTGGTTACTTGTACTCGTTGATCATTCTTGGCGCTTTGCTTTAGAATGTTGGAAGCTTTAATTGAAATTACAATAACGATGACATGAACTATTGTTTTATTAACACACTAGCGGACGTCACGCGGTTTCACCTGCGTAGTTCCCGTTCCCGTGGTAGTACGAGGATAAAATATACCCTATATTAATCAGTGATAATGTAGCATTCGAATGGTGAAAGAATTTTTAAAATAGGCCCAGTACTTTTTGAGCCAATTCGTTACAAACATACTTACATACAAATCTCCTCTTTATAATATTAGTATAGATAGCTTTACTATCGTAGCAAGTAAATAAAACATGTTATACTTTGATCCAAAAGTGTATTTATATTATGCTGTTATTTAAAACGTTTTATCGACATCACACGGTTATTCACAATTTCTTTATTAAAATTACTATACACATTAAATCTAATCATAAATTCGAAATAAATACCTCTATTGAGGGCGGGTCACACTAGAACATTTTTATACATTTCTTAATAATAAGAGCATTTGAAGTGAACATTATACAGGCATTTTCGATCGACATTTAAACCATGATAATATAAACTTATTTGAAACAAAAATTTTGTTTGGATAGTAATACACTTCACCTAATAAAAATATGGACGTGTTAAAGAACTTTTGTTCAACCATCCCTTTCTATCTTGGATAGATTTTAATAAGTTATAAATAATAGTTGTTGTCCTTTTTATATTGACATTACATTTTCATTAATGTACATTTTAATAACAAGGTGGTTTAGAAATTAACAAATGCAATTAAAAAAAAAATGTGTTAACATTAAGGCCCTGTCTTCTTAATACCAAAATTAATATTACATAATGTAAACAGGAGTTTACCGATCGCGATCGTTATATAACTTGCACTTTGTCGTACCATAAATAAGGTCTAAAATAAAAAGAACCGATTCACTCCTATATTTACATCATAATAAGCATTAAGTATTAAATTATATTGTGCTACAAAGGTGACACTACACAGCAACATACACTAGATTTTCAATGCATTTGTGTACGAAATCTTTGAAATATAACCCAAGTAACAAACTAAATAACTTGAAGCTGCCTTATATGGCAAGCTTCAATAAAAGCCCTATTTTAATACATTGTTTGTGTATCCAACACGTCGAATTTGTTCTTACATAAACATTTACAATAATTACATACAGCGTGACTAATCAAACTATGCTAATTAACTGCATATTTCTACACCAGTAAAATAAATTTTATCGCTTATTTTATCAATACATTAAATTATTTCATTCAAACCTCCCGACAATACATCATTATATGTGCATCTAGAGGTTTCAAAGAACATTTATACAAATCATCATCTCCCTGGCCTTAATCCCATGTATTTGGGGTCGGCACTTGATTCAACCCGATGTGGCTGATCACCTGATTTTTATACGAAGCGACTGCCATCTGACCTTCGTAAACCCTTTTTCGAGGAAAATCGGCAATCTGGGTTAAACCAGTTGTCAGATTATTTTTAGGCCTCCGACTGACCTGTAACGATTGCCAAAGATGTTAAATTGGCAACCGGGACCGACGGCTTAACGTGCTCTCCGAGGCACGGAGGGAACTCGGGCGGTCACCCATCGAACTACTGACTAGGCGTATGGTTGCTTATCTTCGCTGATCGAATGATATGCGCAATAGCAACTGTGCCACGAGCTCCTCTGATATACGAATACAAATGTTGAATGAAATATAGTAATGCTTACATTTATACAAGTTTGAGCCTAGTTTTGTGCTCATATTCCTGTTTTGTGGCAGCTAGTGGATATGTTAATTCTTTATACTATACGTGTCTTATTACGAATTGTTCTAAACTTATAAAAACATTGTCTTTACCTAAAACAAAAATTACATAAACAATCCTTACTATTTGATCTGCTATTTTTGTAGGCGTTAGTAAAATCTTCACACTTGGTAGTCGATAATATTGAAGTTTGCCGAAAGATAGGATAATATTCGCTAGATGGCGTTACGAGTTAAATGTTAACCAAAGCATTTTATCCTTTCGCATTGATAAATAGAAAATTCTGGCGTTTAAATAGAGATAATTTAAGAAAGGAAGTTGGTAGTTATATCCGTGTGTGCATGCATTTATAAAGTTTTGGTTAGAACGAACCGGCTTTTGATGCAATTTGCACCATAATTTAATTAAGTAGATCATTCTTCGATTAAGGAAGACAAAACGTTGTCTTCTATTAAGTAGAGCTGAAATATCTGGCCGTGCAAAGCCGAAAGTGTCAGCTTTTAGATAAAAAATCCTTCGGGCCTGCCATAAACGTAAGGTGTGTCGGTGAAGTATGGAATGTGTTGTAAAATCAGTATTGTTTAGCGCGGCTAGTTCCACCAGGGTCACTGCAGCCGCGACCAGTATTGCTGCGAGTCCTGCCCGGGCACCGCCAGTGGTACGGATACTCCCGCGCCCAGCAGACCGCCTAGTTCTGTAGGAAAAGTATTGATATTTTGTTGCAGTGTTTTTGAAACTTCATATACACGATACACGAGCCAATTCAGACTTCTGCAACACCTGTCTTAAACCAATTGAATGTCATCTTATGGTTTGGAAAGTCCTTTCTTGTCACAATTCAACATAATGTCAATTACGCCTTCACTGACGACATTTTGTTAGACAAACTAAATATATAATGAGCTTCATGATTCCTTTGAATGAATTCCATGAAGTAATCTAGTTAGTGCAAGATTACGTAGGCATATGTTCGCCTTCATAGAAGGGTCCCCGAAGGGGTAGACAGAAGGGTTAACACCTTATTCTCACAAATGATGATAAATGTTGCTTATAATATGATATCCAGTAATAGTGTGGTGTTAAGTGCTTACCAGGTGGCGGTGAGGCAGGTTCGTGTTGGTATCCGTGATGGTTGACATAGGGGTGCGGGTGCTGCCTGTAGCCCAGCTCGTAGCGAGGGTATCCCAGGAATCCCGTCTTGCACAGCTCAGAGTCAGTGCTCTCACACACTGTGGACTCCGGCACCATGCCTCCTCCGTAACCCATCGGCGTGAGCGAACTGGGACATTCAACGATTTACATGTAGCTTTTGATTGACTTGCTGCCAGTTGTTTTTTGCAATGCCAACTTAATATGAACGTGAACGAGAATAATATTCGTTGTAGTAAACAAAATATATTAGTCCACTAAAATGGTCGGAGTAGAAAGAAATTATTTAAAACAATTGGGAGGTTTATCAAGGAGTCCCTGAGGGGGATATTTTGGGACCCCGACTATTTGTTTGGGTTATTTACAAAGGTTGTAAAGAATACTATATGCATATGTTCACCATACCTATAGGTCGGTATGTCGAAGATTTATAGTGGTCTGCTCACCTGTAAGTGTCAACGTTGAGCGGGGGCTGGTATGGTTGGTGTGGCGCGTGCGCAGTGAGCGGCGGGTGCGCGGCGTGCGGCGGGGGTTGCGGCGCGGCTGCGAAGGCGCAGTCAGGGCTGCGTCGCTGCGCGCGGATCTTCTCCTCCCGCCGCCACTTCGCGCGACGATTCGAGAACCATACCTTCGCGTCGGGTTGAGTTAACACAAAGCGCGGAAGCTGCGCTCTACCCACTACACTACATACTAAAATTTCTCGAAATCTAGACTAAGATCTAAGCCCCAATTAATTTACGGTACTTAAGTGCCAGCGTGATGGGTAGATGTAGGAGGTAGGTGTCACATAGATACGATTCAGCGATTTGGGGTATACAGGAAATTGTTCGGAGTCTAGCTCTTAGATGCGTTCCAGGGATTCTTTACGTTAGGAAGCGTGTGATTCTATTACTACAAAAGTGGCACACTAGATTGCAGTCCGCCTGATAATATGCGGCTGTCAACGTGATCATCGCGAATCGCGTATTTGCCTACCAAAACTAATGAGAAATATAGAGTCATGAATCTTAAAATAAGAGCAGCTTAGAGACTCACCTGTATTCGAGCCTCGGGTAGCCCTATCTTCGCGGCGAGTCTCTCCCGGGCGAACACGTCTGGATAGTGGGTCCTCTCGAATTCTACAAACAATGTCGAAACAGTCATTGATGTGTATGAAATGCTATTTACAGTCTATCTGGTTTTGAGTAAAGACCAAAACGTTCTAAGACCAGGGGCCTTACCATGAGCTCTTATTGCCATGATAGTTTCACTCATTTATGAGATAGATGTATGTGACGTGCATACATCTGTCACTTTCACACAACTGAATTATCATTGCAATAAGAGCTCATGGTTGGGGCCCTGGCCCTCTATTCCCACCTGTTCTGTTGAGTAGGTAATACTTAATTAGGTAGGCACACGTCACGTCTTCCTAAGAAGAACACGATCACGATGGGGGAGGCTCAACATGACGTATAAACATTTTGAAGCGACCAGTGCATAATTTACATAAAGTGCATCATGGGTTGAATCACTGAGTCGATCTCTGGACTATAAACTATCAGACTTGCATAGTTACAAATCAATAACCCATAAGGTACCTCTCTCCAAACTATCAATCTGTTCATTAGTGAAGCTGGTTCTATTTCGCTGCAACTTGCGCTTGAGCCGGAGTCTTGCTGCGTCTTCATCAGCGCCGCTCGAGCCTGCGTTGGAATTGTCGCCCGAACCAGTTTCATCGGAGTGGAGAGCCTCCAGTCCTTCTAGAGGCTCCTCGCCTGAGAGTACATAACATCCATTATGTTAAAGGTGATTTTTGGGAAAATACGTTAGCTTAGGGGCGTGGGGTTTGAGCAGTCTCCTGCTAAGCATGTGACGCAAGCTCGAATCCCAGCGGTCTACACCAATGAGTTTTTCTAAAAACTTAAGTGCAGTAATTACACCTCATGTGCTTTACGGTGAAGGAAAACATCGTGTGAGACCTGCGTATTGTTACGTTGGCTCTTGAATGTGCGTGTTGTTACAGTTGCCGTCACGAGATATGAGCGCTGGCCTTGAATGCAGTCAAATCAAAAAGTAATACCTTTATGAGTCTATCTCGCTATCTGTCTGTATGGCGCAATGCAAATAAAATACATTTGCAATTTCCCCTACTATTTTCGCTGAGCGCTCATAGCTCGTGACGGCACCTGTACATCATAACCTACACACAGGAGGGTGTGTGTGAAGGAATCTGAGAATATTTATAGCGCGCTAAAGCTTTAAATGCCGTAAATCCATTAAACACTTGGCGGTATGCGGTTCCAACTTGAAAAGGAGTTTGACTTAGAATATTCTTGGTTTGGTATAAGTTTGGAGTTCCCGCCGCGAAGTGAGCACGGCTACAATTAATTCTCCAAACAGTCTCGATAGCGGTGAATTTATTCGAGTTTCCGATTTTAATCTTCAGTTCCCCTTTCCCGAAGCGGTGCGGATTCACGTTATCCCCACGCTGACTTAGGCGGGATTCAATTATCAACTCTTCGTTTAAATTTCTGTGTGAATTATTGGACTAATGTTTTCGTACGCAAGTTGCTCTGTGTGTTTAGAATAAGAGGGGATTATAATTAATTTTTGCCGACGTCTGGTCTACGTCTTAAGACTACCTAATAATAAGTAGGTAGGTTAATGTAACAGTTAAAGCAATAGATAAATATATATGGGTTTCCGAGGATTGTCTAGAGTTCGATCAAATAAATACCAAGATGCCAATTATACATAATACCATGGAAGTAAGTAAATACTTACTTGGTTTTGCTGTGAAGGTATACCTACATAATGTGTACCCTAGTTTTTGATTATATGTGGATCTTGTCCTGAATAGTTTAATTAAACTGTACCAAAGTAAAATGAAGAAAAGTAAAAGTTACCCTGGCGGTGCACGGCATTACATTTTGAATACGAGATCCCAATCTAGTCGCTCATAAAAATTCACCACGAATAGGTCTTTACCTCATACTTGCACCCCACCCCGTAGAGTAATAGGTTTGTTATCGGTTGCATAGTCAATGTACCTACTTAATAATTATCGCCTTGGTATATAAACTTTAAAAGCGTGTTCCAGTAAGTTCCTAAGTAGCGAATTCAATTGTTTCTTAATTAAAGCTTATGTTATCAGTGCCCCAAGTATACTTTACTAAAACCTATAGGTTTTAACATGTTTTCATATTGACGATATCGCCTGCTATTTAGTATGGCAATGTTAAAAAGCGCCTCAAGCGGCGAGTGTAGGAAGTTTTACGTCTTCACACGGTAAAAGCGCAAAACGCAAGGTCCAGCGACGACGTTACAACGTGTAAGTACCAGAACTATAAGTACTTGGGGCACAGACTTGGTAAATTAATTTTATGACCAATCATACCCAGGTAGGGTAAGGTTGGCCAAAAAGTGTTTTAACAACTAAGCCAAACTGCTAGAACTTATTTATTTATTGTTTGGAAAGTAAAATATTAAATTAAAGCATGATATTTAGGTATTATGTAACTAGCGGGTCTCGGTGGCCATTCAGTAATTTGTTAGGAAATCCTCGCGGACCGCCCCGAGTCGCGCTGCTCTCGACAATAAACACCGACCTTATAATGTTGATCATATAAACACTAAATATTTCGTAATCTACAGTAATATTATGAAGAGGAAAGATTTGATTGTTTGTTTGTTTGCATTGAATAGGCATCGAAACTACTTAACCGATCTTGAAAATTCTTTCAGCAATGAATAGCTGCATCATCAGCGAGTAGCATAGGCTATATTTTGTCCCCGTACTCCCACGGGAACGGGAACTACGCGGGTGAAACTGCGTGACGTCAACTAGTATTTAATATTTATCTCGATTCATACTGATAAAATTATCTAAATTGTTAATAGAACAAATGTTTGACAAGACGTAATAACAGACCTGGGGGCCTACCATCATCGGGTTAAGCAGAGCGTATTGAGAACTTCTGAGCTTTGACGCTTAATTTTTGCACCGTAAATTTAAGATTTTTGTGAGCCGAATTCCTTAGTTGCGTTTCAAGCACCTTAGGTATAGCTGTATACTTACCAAACAAATATGAAAAATTCGCTCGAAAATATCTTATTTTCTTCGCTACTTCATTATTAAACCCGCAAAACTAATCTATAATGTTCTTTAATTATGTCTTCATATAAAAAAACTAACAATTCGTAACCAAAACAGTATGAACACGACTTTAAGAAGCGTCAGCTAAAAGATAATATTTATCCACCATAGACCTAGGTATACTGAACAAACACTGAATAAATTATACTCAAGTGTCAAAACGCCGCAGTCGATGTCTCCGCCGGCACGGGGAGGGAAGGGGAGGGTGGGCACAGAGGGGGGGAGAGCCCGTAACGGACGCGTTCATGCAGAAACTGACGATAACGTCGGCCTACCACGTAACCCTGCCGAGTGTGATACCGTTATCGCGGCCTTAAAAATGTATGGCCAATAATAGAGAAGCGGTTTTGGCGAGGTACGTTTTAATTTGGTCGGGTTCGAGAGGTGATAGGGACGTAAAGTTCAGTTAACAGTGTTTAAGTTGGTTTTAGTTGCAGGAAGTAATTTTTTCTATATTGTCAATTTTATTTTACGTTCTGCTAATTTGGCTGGCAGTTTTTGAAAATAGTTTAGTACCTAATTGAGTGGGACCTAGGCGTACTACGTCTCTACATAATATTTATTTTTATATCTGAAGCAAGTGTGTCCGTCGGCCTGTTTGCTATGTTCACACGTTGCACTATTTTGGGTGACATTATGTAAGTAGGGATAGTTAAACGTTTTTAGGTCCTACTTACCTTCTTCATAAGAAATTAGATTTACACAAGCTTAACTCGGATTGGCTTGCAGATCTAAGCACTATAATATTGTGAATACTACATATTAATTTTATTATATAATTTAAGGAAATAATAGCGACATTGAAAATTGCTGCCTCATTTGTATAGTGATTGCCGGGTCGGCCAAATATTGGGTTTTTCTATCTGTAATTTCCCAGTAGGTAGTGCTTGGGACTTCAACATAACTGGTGAAATGATACGGTATACCTGTATACCTCTGCCTACCCCTCCGGGGAATATGTGAGAATTATGAGAGAGATGATATCTTATTATTAAAAAAGGTATCAAAATACAACACATCAAAATAGTGGCGAACATGACACTATGACATTCGGCAGCCGACAACCAATCTGGTACAAATCACAATTGAATAAAGACGAAAATCGAACGGGACGCACAACACAACGTTGACGGCCAAATGTGATTTGGTATCAGAAGCTCATCTGTCAACGAGTACATTAATGTTTCATGAAGATCCGTATCAGATAATAGACGTCTCTATTTACCGTCACTCAGGCACAGTATAAATATAAGCTTAACTAGCAGTAAGGAATCTATGGCCCTATTTTTGAAAATAACAACGTTTGCAACATTGAGCGTGGGGATTTTTAAACATAACATTTACTCTGTATTTATTTACTGACAAAATAATGTAGATTTTTCGTTTTGAAGTTTTGAACAATGTCAATAACGTATACGTGATCGTACACGACGTAACTCCCCTTATTGATGCTACTGCTGTTCTGCTTATAATCGTGTGTGAGTTAGTCAGTTTTTACTAGATTCCTTACTGCTTATATTTATACTGTGACTCAGGGCTGGGTGTTGTGGCGGGGTATAATGTTGGCATACACTGTTGTTTTTGTTAATTATATTATTATTTTCACGATTGGTAACATTGACACATATTATCTAATAACTACCTTCTGCCCGCGACTTCGTGCGCGCAGAGTAGTTACTTTTGGCCTAACGCTAACATTAACCCGCGATTGGTCTTACAGTGATGATAGCATATAGCCTTCCCCGGTAAATGGACTATGAGTATTTAACACCGAATGATTTTTTCTAATTCGACCAGTAGTTTCTGAAATTAGCGCCTTCAAGCAAACAAATAAAAAACCGGAGAGTAGAAGAGAATCTATGCTTGATAATAATGGATAAGTTAGACTTCTAAACCGTCATTAGAATGAATTTAATCCTTGATAGGTATATTACTTTTCTTTAGCTCTTCATAATAAATAAGCTAACAAGCGTTTATGATAGAAAGCGGTTCCTGCTGTTCATAAACGCTTTCAAGACCACTCTGGTGTAACACTGTCACCTAAGTATATCTTTAAGATAAAGAATGAAATTGCTGCCCCAAAATATTTACAACAATTGTTAGCTAGTTAAGTCAATGTGACTTTGCTCCACCTCGTCCCCTCTAATACAATATCTAAAAATAATACCTATAATATATTAATGGCAAATAACGATATCATTATGCCTGTCTATTTCCGTTGCCATTTTCCCGGCAAGATGGCGGTGTAGCCATAAACAAAACGCGACGGTGTTGCTTATCGCAAAAATGTCATCTGTGACATGTATTTCATTCCGCGATTCCCCAGTGCCTCGAGGGGAGTTGCTGTTTTGTTCCCCGGGATACCTATCTAGATCATTTTGTTTATATGTAGGTACTTGCGTATGTGCCTTGCATTGTGGAAATGGTATGTGGGTGAGTGTATTAGGTAGAATGAATTGAAAAATCTAAGATGTTTTTTGTTAACGGCTGCTGGCGCTATTCGAGATTTTTGGTAACGTTATTCATGTATTTTGGCATTTGAGGGTAGGATTTGTTAACTTGTGTATCATTTGATTAGTAATCGTCGGAGGAAAGCCTGTCTATGATAGATCTAAAAAGTGATTAGTGCTTACCGATTCTATTTACAACTGAGTAAGTAGGTACATACATATTAGTTTTATTTTTAATGATTTTAAAGTAATTCAAATCATTAATTAAAGTTCCGTTTATTACTTAGTCTGCAGTATGTTACTAAACTTTAAGTAGTATCTATAAATGATATCCACACCACATGAGATAGCTTTTCGATACAATCAATATAGATAGTTCAAAAAAATATTCAATTAATTAAATAGATTCGACAAATCAAAGATTTTTGTCGTCTCATTTGTTAGCCGACTTTTTGCTCAAAAGTTTGTTTTCAAAATATTTTATTTTGATTCTATTTATTTAGGTAGGTACATACCTACCTACATCTTAACGAAGAATTCATAATCTGTGGTTTAGGCTTGAAAGAACGTCACCGGTGATCCCGCAGTTTGACATTTACCGAACTTTTGACTTGATTTTTTCCCGCCAAGAAGTACAATTAAACATAGATACAATTCTGTATATGACGTCATAGTATTATGTTTTATTTGTTTTTATAGCAGGTAATTAAAATTGAAACCAGCAAAACGTATAGGATAGAATTATGTTTAATTTGACTCACATTTCAGCACATTAAGAAAAGTGTGAATGATTTACGTGTTTAATTAAATAAAACAAAACGTGTGTAAATCTTAAGAAATCCTTAGACATTTATAAGAGAATAACGTGTATTATGAATAATGAGTGTTGGCAAGTCTAGTCACGCGTCGGCCATTTTGTATAAACGGCGGGAAAGGGCCCGCGTCGCTCGAGTGCTCACAGGTGTGTAGATACCGACGCGACACGAATACAATATTAATATTATATTTTTGTTTCATTGAAATAAGAAGGTAAGTTCAAGATCTTATAAATACTACTACAAATGTGGGAAACAAATTTACAGTCTTGTTGATGGTAAGCGACTTCTGCAGTTGTGTGTGTTCTTCTTCTCAATCGTTACACTCTTGGCAAAGCGGTCGTGGTCGTAATGTCAGAATTGGTGGCTTGCTGAACAAAACGGCGCCATTCACTTCAGACTGCTGCTTTACGGGAGCATTCGTTGATAGTAGGAACACCCATCACAGCCTTAATCTGGTCCGTCCATCTCATTGGTGATCTGCCACGTGCCCTAGTACCCTCGAATTTACCCTGCACCACCAGACGCTCCATGGATGCATCTCCACGTCGCGACACATGTCCAAAGAATTTGAGAATGCGAGTCTGTACTGTGGACGACAGACGCCTGAGCTCCTGCAGTATGGAATCGTTGGTGCGGAACTGTGTCCACTTTATGCCAAGCATCTTTCTCCAGCACCACATTTCAAGAACATCTATCTTCTTTCTCTCACTTTCTCTCAAAGTCCACGTCTCGGCAGCGTAGAGGAATATGGGGAAGATAAGGGCTTTTACAAGCCTGATTTTTGTGGCTTTGGTTATGTGTTGGTTGTGTTTGTACACATACTAAAACTAAGTCATAGGGTACGTTATCTACCTTTGTATACAGATAAATAAAATTGAAGAGTCTGTTTGTAATTCCAAAATAAGAGCTTTTCACTAAATGCATATGAAAGTATACACGCTACTGACAATAAAAAACCAAGTTTAAAAAAATTTCTCTGTCTGTCTGTCTGTCTGTCTGTCTGTTTGTTCCGGGTAATCTCCGAAACGGCTAGACCTATCTTAACGGGACTTTCACTGGCAGGTAGCTGATGTTTCAAGGAGTAACTTAGGCTACTTTGATTTATTAAAAATCTTAAGGTTCCGCGACATGAAGCATAAAACAAAATCTACGCGAGTGAAACCGCGGGGCACAGCTAGTGTAGGTATAAAGTAAGAAATGACTGTGCCAACATTTTGACAATTAGTAGCACAACTCCATCTTCTCTCTCATCTCGACGCTTCTCTATCTTTTCATACACTCGCCACTAGATTACAATTAAATACTAATCTACGTTCTTCTAGCGTTCTAGCTATCTAGCGTTCTTCGACTGTGATCATTAGGTGGATGGAGAGAGAATATTATCATCGAATAGAAGGATGATCTATGTTAGACGCTTATTTTTTGGTTTAATTGGCTTTAAGTGTTTTCTCTCGGTCTTAGAATAAGATAAAATTCCAAATGGAAAAGCGGAGCGTGTCAAGCATGTGTAGGAATTCTGATTGGAAATCTTGAGTGAGATTCCGACTTTCATTACATTCCCAATGAAAATTACATGGTCAACTTCAAAATTAGTCGTTAATTGAATTACGTAAGTACATTTTATTTTAATTTGTTTGGCTTGTCATAATTATTCATAACTAGCTGTGCTCTGCGGTTTCACCCGCATAGATGTAGCTTCATCTTTATTGTCGCGGAACCCTTATATTTTTAGTAAATAAAAGCCTAAATTACTCCTTGAAACATCAGCTACCTGCCAGTGAAAGTCCCGTTAAAATCGGTTCAGCCGTTTCGGAGATTACCCGGAACAAACAGACAGACAAACAGACAGAGAACATTTTTTAAACTTGGTTTTTTAGTGTCAGTATTTTGGAATTACAAAGAGACACTTCAATTTTATTTATAGACTAGCTGTGCCCCGCGGTTTCACCCGCGTAGATTTAGTATCATCCTTATTGTCGCGGAACCCATATATTTTTAATAAATGTAAGCCTAAGTTACTCCTTGTAACATCAGCTACCTGACAGTGAAAGTCCCGTTAAAATCGGTACAGCCGTTTCGGAGATTACCCGGGACAAACAGACAGACAGACAGACAGACGGACAGTCAGACAGAGAAAATTTTTAAAACTTGGATTTTTAGTGTCCTTATTTTGGAATTACAAACAGACACTTCAATTTTATTTATCTGTATAGATAGTAGGTTAGCAACATGGTGTTGAACAGATCTCATAATATAAATTTTGAGAAAACAATAATTTAAGGGAGAGCTCTGCATATTTGAGCTACACGTCCAATAACATGAACGGTTTACGCGTATGTATGTATGCATGTATGCAATACCCAGCTTAACATATGCGTCATCCGCCTGTACGACACACATCCCATACAATAATTATATGTTATGTTTGCGTGGGAGGAGCATTGGGGCGGCACTAACGCGACGCGCCCCGCCCATGCCACAACACTACCGCTTTTTACCTTTTTTTCGTTAATTTTTTTACCATTTTGCCGGTTTGTCTTCGGTATTGTTGGTAACACTGGCTTGTTTTTTCTCTAAAATGTACATTCGTTTAATGTTGGTAGTGTCGGGTAAATTTTTCACGAGTTGTTTTTATATGGTAAAAATGTCACTTCTCATAAAAATATTAGTATTCATAGCGAAATTTCCAAGACTTCTTCATGCAATAAGACGAAAAATAAAAATAGAACAAATCACATTTTTAACCTAATACAATAAGTATTATATATGAAATATACTCTTCATATTCTAAATCGTTCAAAAAGCCACCATTAAGAAAACGTAGAAAACCAACCTTCAAACGCAAATCATTCCTCAATTTAAAACTGAAGCACGGATGGGTAGCGTTAACTAAACAGCAGAACGAATTAACATCTACGGTTTCATGTAAACGAGGGGATAGAGGGCCCTAAAGGGCGTTTTCATGTTTTATAATCGTGTTTCATGCGTTATTGGCCCTCTAAACCCTTTGTGAGGGCATCGCAAAACACTGCGCTCACGTAATTAGTACCTTTGATGCCATTGCGGGACATTTTCGGGAAGCAATTGGTGTTCGCATGTTTGTGAATATGTACACTTAAATACAAATATGCTTGAGTGATGCTTTTGAAAGGGTGCGTTATAATGAGGACTTAGGGCAACACTTAACTAATAGGTTTATGAGTCTGAAACGTTACTTAAAACTAGGTTGTTCTCTGAGCGTTCTGTTTGGGATGGGGGAAAGTAGTTTAATCCCGTCCTTAATACGAGTAGGTAAGAAGGAAAATATGTAATTATTGTAAACAGTCACGTCCAATAAAGTCACAGCTCTACAATTAAATTAATAATATTTATTTATAGCTGTGCCCCGCGGTTTAGACAGACAGACAGACAGAGAAACATTTATAAAAATTGTTTTTCTATGTCAGTACCGTGTATACTTTCATATGAATTTAGTGAAAAACTGTTATTTTGCAGTTACTAACAGACACTTCAATTTTATTTATCTGTATAGATTTTTTATAGGCTAGGACTTGGATTTCAGCTCTTACGTAAAACTATTTTAAAGGGGATTAAAACCAGCGCAAGCTTTTACACATGCATTTGGTTTATATTATTGTAATTTATGTCAGTTTATAGCTGTGACCCGCGTAACCCCCTTATGTTTTTTTAAATAAAAGTAGCCAGTTACTCCTTGTAACATTAGCTATCTGCTAGTGAAAGTCCCTTTAAAATTGGTCAAGCCGTTTTGGAGATTACCCGGAACAAACAGACAGACAGACAGACAGACAGAGAAACATTTTAAAAATTGGTTTTTCTATTTCAGTATCGTGTACTTTCATATGCATTTAGTGATGAGCTGTAATTTTGGAATTACAAAGAGACACATCAATTGTATATATCTGTATAGATGTAGTCATTGTACACCCACCAAATAAACCATTGAAACAAACGCGCCACATGTATAACTACCCACATGTAGACACGAGCGTGGTATGTCGGCATGTTCAAAGCGCGGCGGGCGCGGCTTGAACCCTTTGATCTGCCGCTCATACGCTTAGATACAGTCTGTACCTAAAGCCCTTCTATTTTGGTGCCGTCTTAGGGTTGGAATCTGGTATAAATTGTATATAACATCCCGTCATGCATTTAAGGGATAGCTAAATATACCGATAGGTTCAATCTTTTGAAAAGAGTAACTACCGAGTTTCTTGCCAGGTTCTTCTCAGTAAAAGCAACCTTCCGAACCTGGCGGTACGGTAGCATGTATAATCCTGTGTAATTGTGTCATTCTGACGATTTGAAAGTACTTTGTATAAAGTCTAATGGAATAAAGCTATGTTTGAGTTTGAGTTTACCTAAGATAATGGTAGTATGGTATTTTTTCTCTTTCAAATGATCCTAAAAATAAATTATTTTGTAAAGTGTGGACTTGTGGAAATGAGCTTAGATAACTATTACGAATCCTTTCCGAGTTCGATCCAAGATGAGTTAATATTTATTAGATTACTATCGAACCTCACGCGGTTTCACCCGCGTAGTTCCCGTTCCCGTGGGAGTACGGGGATAAAATATATATAGCCTATGTTACTTGCTGATGATGTAGCTATCCATAGCTGAAAGAATTTTCGAGATCGGTCAAGTAGTTTCGGAGCCTATTCGTCGAGAATTTACCACCGGTTCGGAAACTAGCCTTCTGAGAAGAACCGGTATGATGTATGTGGTATATTATAATATATCTACTACAAATATAAATATTCAAGATTTAAACTAATGTCCATTTCCGACAGGAAAAACACTTGGTTTTCCCACAAATTGTTGAGACAATACCCCGAGGGGCTAAAGCGGCCATAAGTCACGGGCCTATAAATAAATATTCAACGCGTACGCCATACATCTCACTAATTTACTACCTCACCCATAATAACCATTTATCCAAGATCCCCGCGAATAAATATCTGGCGACATTTTTCTACGCCTTATCTTGAGAGCCCAGACGCCTCACCGTCTCATTCTAACCTATACAAAGTTGTATATATACGTCTCCTTCCCCCAGCATTTATCACATCCCCCTCTCTTTTATTCAGTACGTTTTATTTAGTTTTCACCCCTTAATGGATTTATTCAGCGTTCTTTGACCTTGCTTTTCTTGGAGTGATTCTTCAGGCTTTATGTCGTGTTTGACCTCGACTCTCGATAGATATCAAGTGATATTGGGGATAAAATAGGTTAACGGCTGTTCTGTTAGATTTATGATTATGTAATATATAGTCAAGATTTAAGGTACATATTGGAATGTAGGATATTCGAGACCAGACTCTATCCCCCTTATTGCAAAACATCGCCTAAGATAATCCTTGGTTTTAAAGTAGTTCCATCACTTTGGATTCCAAAGAACATAGTGCATACATACGTACACATTTGTGGGTTAAGTCCTCGGGAGCTATTTAATTTGGGTTTCATAGGAAAGGCATGTCGGAGAATAATGATTTTATATTATGGTCTCTAATTGTAGGTTATTATTACGTTTTCCTTATTTACGCAACATTCATATTTCCCAACGTCTTTGTCCATCAAAAACTTGAATTAAAATTAAGTATGGGGCTATTTGATTAAATGCTGGAACTTTTCCTTCAAACCTTCCTCTACCTTCGGGGAATACTCATAGTACGACCACATTTTATAAGCTTATTGCTATATATATAATATAGATATTTTATGGAAACAGATATGTTTTCCTGAATTAAGACCGTGTCGTCTATCCCTCTACGGATGATGCAAAAATTAACGTATTTTATTTTTATACTTTTTCGTAATGCGAAAAAAGGCTAATAGATAATGTTATTTCGTATTCGGAATCATTTAATTCTGAAAATAATGTATTAATTTACACACATTTCTTTCTCATTTATAGCGGTCATAAAGAAAAGAATCACTGGTCATTATACCACCACATATCGTGCCATAAATAAGTCCACCCCAGCAGAGGGGAAGTGAAAATAAAATTTGTTACACTGCTTATCACCGTGCAGGGTTCTTATTGCTTAACCGATCCGATACGGACCCCTAACTCGATACTATTCGCCTATTTGTATTGCTTACTCCTTGTTAGGAGATCTTGTTAGTCTATTTATAAGATATTGATTTCGATTGATTATTTAAACATTTAATTATAGGCCTAGCAATTTATTTTTATCATTTTGAAATAACTGTTGTAAGACATAAATAAAATTGAAGTGTCTGTTTGTTAATCCAAATTAACTGATTTGCACTAAATGCGTTTGAAAGTATGTATACGGTATTCTCATTGAAAAATATTTAAAAAAATCTGTCTGTCTATCCGTCTGTCTGTATGTTTGTTCAGGTTAATCAGGACTCAATGGAGGCGTTGTGCTATGCGTCATGCATGTTTTTGTTTATTTTTTTCATTAGCACTAGTGACTGTTTTGGTTTAGATATGTTATGTGGAGGGATGAGGACAACGTTGCCAAAAAGTTTTGTTTATGATTCTGGATGGTTACAAGGGGAGAGGAAGACCTAAGAAACGATGAATGGATTGTGTGAAAGATGATATGACTAGCATTGTAGTGAATACAGATATGACGGCTGATAGAGACATCGTTCCGCACATCGCACCGACCAGAAATAACATGGGATAAGGGTAGGACGATGATTTTAATTAATTTCTTTTGGAGTGCCTTTATTGTAAACAGAGATCGCATAGAAGAAATTTAGTATTACATTGTACTTAAAACAACTGCATGTTATAAATGCAAATTCCAATATTTCTAGGATATCCAGCAGGTTGCCAACGATACTAGCATCGTGATTCGTGATCAGAATCACAAAGCACTTGGATAAACACTGGTTGGTTTGTTTACAATAAGCGTTAGTGTCAAAACCGTTGTTGCCGCGGGGCGCACTTTGTTACTGTATCTCGTTTACCAATTATTTGACTTTGTGCAGCTACCGAGAAATACATACCCTTGGAAATTATACGTTTGTAGAAAATAAAGAGTTTAAAACCACGTAGAT
Organism: Watsonalla cultraria; assembly: GCA_964035505.1. Classification (NCBI taxonomy): domain Eukaryota; kingdom Metazoa; phylum Arthropoda; class Insecta; order Lepidoptera; family Drepanidae; genus Watsonalla; species Watsonalla cultraria. Next base: position 3,159,734 of record OZ037732.1, on the reverse strand, counting down.
TTAATTTCATGGGTGGCTTTATTTTCGAAACCTGTGTTTTAAAAAAAAATGTAGCATAAGTAACTCCTTGAATATTCAGCTATCTGCTAGTGAAAGTTCTGTGAAAATCGTCCAGCCGTTACTGAGATTAGCCGGAACAAACACACTGACAGATAGCTAGAAAAATGAAATAGAAATTAATTATAAAAAACCGTATTTTCGTAACCATTCAGTCAAAAAGTTGTTAATTTGGAACTACAAACAGACACTTAAATTGTATTTATATGCATAGATAGTGTCGTACTGAGTCGACTCAATGCTACGCGCGTCGTATTGAATAATCGACTAAATAGTCGGTGGCCAGTGAACCGGTCGGCTCGCCTTACAGATTTGCCGGCACTTTCACGCTCCGTGTGGCCGCGGCGAGATGATACCGACTCATCGTGACGGGCACACCTCTCATCATTTGGAAGTCAATCTTAAAAGTATCGAATCCTACTCGATTATTGGGTGACTTCATTTTCAAACATTTTAACCTACTTAATTTTACTGCTTTTGAATGAATTAAAATATTTTCCAAGACTGTGCTGAGGTTGGCAGTACTGTCACGCAAGCCCACCTTTACTCTAATCTAAAATGTTAAAACTTTGAATATCAGGACCCATTCCTAAACTATACCAATAGTGCTATGCTGTTTCCACCCAAACACCTAAAACTCGACTTAGATAGTCAAAATAATTTCAGGGCAGTTAGGCTGTAAGATATAAGTTCCAAAAGTAGGTTGTTTTATTTTGGAGGAGATTTTCTTATCACGATACATTTTCTCTCCCTTTGTCGTGCCCTTTATGAAATTGTTAAATAACAATTCATCTGAAGTCTTATGAACACAAGAACGGATCAAAATTAAAAATTCCATATCTCCGAGCTCCTGTGTAGGCATGTACCTATATACAACAGAAAAATCCTCAAAGCCACCTAATTGGATACAGACCACTACAAAGGGGGATGTTTGAGATAAAAATGAAAATTAAATCTTCCACGCGGATGGGCAGAGTAATGTTTTTGACGGTACCCGAGGCGGCCCCCAGCGGCGGGAGGGGGCGCCCGCAAATCGACTATCAAAATGCTGGTGAAAAAAGTTTTGCTGCGATGTTGGCAACAGTGTGACCGGCTGGTGTGGTTTTGTTGTCTATGCTTTTTTATTTTATTTGGTTTTATGGTTGTGCAGTTGTTTTTCCGTCGCGTAAATTGAACTTTTAATTTAAAAAAATGTATCATTTAAGGTACAAAAAATCGTTATGTACACAGTTCGGAAACAGATTAGAACGTAGTCTCATGGCATTCAGTCTAGTTTATGTAAACTAGCTGTATATTTGTTTATATAATAAACAGTAACATTAACGATAATAATGTTGATAGATATTTTACAATGTGTCTATGGTTGGAGTAAAGAGTAAAGACCAGACTTACATTTCTTCATAGTCATCTCGACACCATTACAGCCTATCGCCTGTGGTCCTGGGCTGAGGCTGTGGAGCTGGTAGGGCGGACTCCGGGTGTCCATCTGCGCGGGCCACGGGGCTCTGGGCCAGGCGGGGGCGGAGCCCGGGGTACCGAGCAGCCTTAGACGCTCGTACACCGGCGTGTTACACTCTGACTGGGGTTGCTGCGTGCTTGTCTTCTCTTTCTGCGCGGCCAGGTTGCGAAGCACTCTGTTTATTGATGAAACCTGCGGGAATAGAGCTCTTTTTAATTTGGGTAGTAACACTAGCTTTATACGCCTTTGTGACCGTGATATACGTTGCCCGAAACGTTGATGTGGATAAAATTATGATGAGCACGCAAACAAAAAATTTTTTATTTACCAAGAAGTGGCAAAAAGAGCTAATACGATGTCTACCTAATTATTTGGAGATTCGAATCGGGCATAATTTTATTGGGTTTTGTTATCTGTAATTTTCCAGTAGCAGCCCGGAGTCTAGATTAGTGTTCGGTTATATAATGGCAATAGGTTCACCCTCCTTCTACATGAGTCTTAAACAAAACTGGCGAGATATGGGTGTAAAATAAGTACAGCTCTCGGGGAATACTGGTGTTCTTCCACAATCATCAATCAGCACAGTTGATTCAGCATCATTTAGTTTAGAAATTTCAAAGCGAAAGATGCAGTAGCTTCACGTAAACACAGAAACTTTCCCAACGACCTAACTATAACAATTGCTATAGCCCTTAATCCACTGAACTGTGATCTCTAATTTGGTATAAAGTTATTACAACTCCAATCAATTTCCATGTTATTTATGTTAAAACGTAATCTAGATGTCCACAATGTAACGGGTTAATAAAAACAGCTATTTTCTCGCTTCACCGGTCGCTCGAGTGCCCTTCATTAAAACATCGTAACATATCTCGGGTGAAGTATACAAACGTGATTAAAGTTGCATGCCCCAGCTATTAAGCTTACTTAAAAGTTTATTTATAGTGAACTTAGTAAGTCATTCACTGTCTGTAGTAAGGTACCTCTCTACCGGGTTATTTTTAATGGGATTGCGCCTTCTGTGATAACTATTGAATATTGAAGCCAAATATAATGATATTTTGACAGGTATCTTTTGTCATATAATTCGCCTGAAGTTATGTGGAACCAAATTATGACCTACCCTTTCAAATTCCATAGGTATCACAAAAACTTAAAGGTTTATAACCAAGTACCTAAGTGCACTCAGGGGCGTGCATTAAGCAAATAAGCAGTGCTTACCACGTCTGAATAACCAAAATACGATGTACAGATTAACTACAAACCATACGATCATACGATACCGCGAGTCCGTTCAGGTCTATAAAAATACGCATAACATGTACTAAGCCGATAAAATATTTTTGCAACCTCTTTGAAGAGCAATTTTTATTGAGAAAACTGAATATAAGTGCCCTTTCAGTGTATTTTCTTACACCTCATATCTCAATTGAACCATTGCCCAACAATGGGGAAAAAAATGAGTTTTATTTTTAATAGTACCATCAAACAAGAGGCCACCCAAAGAAGGTCAATCCAACACCATTGTCGATGGTTCGTAGCAACTGTCCACATAGTTATTTAAGTGCTAAGTAATGCAACTGTCATAGTGGCGTATGACATCGCGTCGGACGTTAGACGTAGGACAGGAGGTAAGACGAGGACGTAACGCGATCCGCGCGCACGCGGTGGTCCGCCTCGCCCGCTGACTGGCATGTGTCGGAATGCCCGATGGACCGAGAAAGCGCGCCACGTTCGAAATTCGAACGCAGAAAAAATTATTTTTTAAATCTTGTCTATGTTCGGGTGTTGACAGTTTGAGGTTTAAATTCGATATTTTGATGAAATCTTTTTTTATTGTTTTTGTTTGTTTAAAGTTAATATGCTTTGCAAAAAGCTTACGGTTATATATTATATACGGACTAGTTATTGTTATGTAAATATTTATTATGGCAATTATTGATAAGCATTTTAATTGTTAAACGAAAACTTAAACATAAAATACGAATTGCAAATTTTCATAACAGTGATTTATTCGATCAGAAAATTATAACAAGACGTACAATTAAAAGTCAGTCGTCTCACGTCAACGAATTGAAATGGGAGAAAAAATGGAAAATACTTAGAAAGGGTTGAAGTTTGATACAAATGAAATGGAAATTTTTAACAAGCCGTCGGGAATCAATGGCTTGCGTCAATTAAATGTTTCTTTGTTGATATTCTTTAATTAACCGTTTGTTTTCTTCTGTTATCTATTCAGTGTTAATAAATTGCTAACAATGAGTTAAACTGGTTAAAAAAATATGATAATTCCACATTTCGTTTATTTTTAATACAAATCATCGAAATGATAACTATTATGTGCTTGTTCATCGTTTTCAGTTGCACCGGAGAAAAATATGAACGTCCATAGGTGTTTCTATCCTTAAACATTTACGCAGCTGCTATACAAAATATTGTAAGTACATTATAATATAATCTTCTTCTAGCTTGATATTTACAATTTTTTACATCTGCTATTAGTCGCTGGGACTATATTGGTCTGTAATGGGAATACATATGCTCATGCCTGTATTCCCCGAAGGGTAGACAGAGGTGTTGTAATAACAACACCCACTTATCACTGCAGATGATTAAGTGCCAACGTCGCAGATGGTGAATCTATCGCCGTCTCAGGCACTATATATACGTCTTTGAATTACTTCTCAGACATATGCAGCTTATTTCCTCACAATGTTTAGCTTCACCGTAAAGCACGTGGTGTGAAATCACTGCACATAAGTTTTTAGAAAAAATCATTGGTACAGGCCCCGCTAATCTAATGTATCACCACAGTTAAAAATTTTACAGCCTACTTAACTCAATTTAAACAATAATTTTAAGTATGTACTTAGTCGCTTAGGTACATTGACAACATCCCTAAGTTACCACATAACGCAAAAATCCATTACCACAAGCATAAATGTCCCGACCGAGTGTGGCCATGTGTGAAAACCGTCTGTGCCTCTGTCCATTTATAAAAAACAAACTCCACGCAAAGTACAGACCTGTAAACAGTCCTTTAATACGAATTTCACAGACCGAATGACTGCTCCCACAGTTGTATACCACTAATACTTCAATTAATAAAAACCCTTTGCCTGATTATATTTACGTGTGTTTATATGGAATGCACTTGGACAATATTCGATCAACAATACTCGTCTCTCATACGATTACACTCAAATGCATTTTTTGTGGTTATTACCTTTTTGTTTACGGTGAATTACTTTGGATTTTTATTTGATTTGGTAAGGTAGCTGGATGTCTTAGAGTAATCGCTTTTTGCAGGGATTATATGTTGCTATAAAATGTTTAATTCTGCTTGACATGTTTCGATGAGTAATGCATACAGATAGCTTATAAGACGAGTTCCTACATGTGACTTCGTCCTGAATAAATTATCATTTAAACCCTTCCTCGGGGTTAAAGTTCAATAATGGATAGGAAAAAATCAACATTTCAGAAATTACTGGTTTATCGGTTCAATCGTAAAAATTTAACAGACAGACAGGTAGATGACAATTAAGCCGTCAATGACGTCCTAAATCTGTAATCTCTCATCAGTTTTCCCAATTACAATATGAATATGGATAAAAAAAATCCCAAACATTAAAACATCTCAATCGCTTCCAAATTAAAAAAAATACAAATACCTATGATGTATGTCTGTAAATATTCCATAGACAATGCAGGTATACTAACGGTTCTTTTAACATCGCTTGACGCCAATTACGCGAGTAGCGTACAGTTTTAGCTAAAGTACAGCGGGGTGCGTTTTGAATACAAAATAAATTACATTAGACCGTTTTCGCAACATGTACCTACAGTCAAACGGCTCCGTAGAAGTATGAAAGGTGCCCCCTAAATACCGAGTGAGGTGAAGCGCAAAAATTATCTTATATTTGTTCAGACGCCGTGAACGTAGGGCGAGAATACTTTTCAATAAGCTTGGAGAGCGATTTTTTTTTATTTCGACCCATCTTGCAAAGCGCCGAGCGTTGTAAAACGCGCAAATAGAGGGGACTCGTCTATTGATCGTTTCGATTTCCGCGATTTTATAGAGTTTATTAACAGTAAAATGGTCCATATTTATAACGGCTCATTTTGCATACAATGTTAACATTGTGACGACATGCTCTAAATCCTTAGAAGCTTATTCAAATGTGGGTAAATAAAGTAGGTTAAAGGAATTCGTAACGATAATTGCAAATTTAATTTTAGAATACATAACAGTTAGATTGTGTGTTTTGATTTATGTTGTATTTTTGAAAAGAGTAATAACTGAGTTACTTGCTGAGTTTTTCTCAGTAAAAGCATTCTTCCGAACCCGGCGGCAGCATGTATAATCTTTCATATCGTTCTGACGATTTGAAAGTACTTTGATAAAAGTCTACATAAATAAACCTATTTTTGATTTTGAATTTGTTTTAAGAATAAAAAAATTGGAACATATGTTCAAAAATTATTACTTAAGGTGAAAGTCAATTAGAGTGGAACTATTACCTATATTACCTATCTAAGAGTCGTTCGCTTCTTTCAATGTAAAAGTGAGATAAAAAGCAGTGCATTACCGCCATTGTCGCAGCGAAGGGCCCGAACAAAGGGCAACCTGCTGGGTCCATTGAGTCGGCACTTTGCGAGTCAATATTTTGGCGACGGTTCCGCGGAGCTAGCACAACTGCACACCTCACGTAGAGTTCAAATAATGAATGTGAACTTTTGTTTCTTGCACTTTTTGTGCTTGTTGATTGAAAAGCTGAATATGATGTTTGTTTGGCACTCCGAGGGCGAATTGATGACGTTCACTGAATGACAGACGGGCGTTTATCATCAACAACAATTTTAAAAATATTCGTTTTATTGTTAGCTGAGGGAGTAAGATCTAATCTTTAAATTGCTCCATATTAAAAAAAGGATAAGTTCTAATTAACATTTATATATTTTTTGGTTAGGTATTTAACTGTACTACTGGCCTGTATTAAAAAAATGCGTGATCCTTTTTTAAATATAGTTGTAAATAATATCCACTTGAATATCAGTTGTCTAAATATTGAAGTGACAGCAAAAACTTCAGTCCATAGTATGCATTGTAAGATCCAATTCCAATCGTGATTCAACGAATCTCAATACCTTACAACGACAATAAATTAATCAATTAACAAAAGCGTCGTGTTAGGAACACAATTAACATAAAGGTTACCACGCACCGCCCCAATCTTATTCTTAAAAAAAAAACCCGCCCATAGGTAATGTGATGACAGCAAAAGTCAAAACTGCACTTAATTCGAGACATTCCCACGATTCCAAATTTAAATTAAATCGCGTCTATTGTGCGAGTAAAAGAAATAGGTCAATAATGGTAGTTCATGAATGTATTGTTTGATTGACTTATAGGCAGTTTTGTCAATACAAGGAGCTGGAGAACACGGCGGGAGGCTTCATAAGGTGTTTAAACCTATTCGGATTCGTTTGAGAGTGAAATGATATGCAATTTATTGGGTGCTTTCTCATAAGGGTCCCGAGGTATTGTGTGTCAATACGTTTGTTTGATATTATTAAATGCGATCAATATGCTCAAGTCTGCGTGGCTAACATATTAATTTGAATGTCCATTGTTTAGCCCATCGGGCATTCCAATTGATTTGAATATCTTTCTGTATGTATAGAAATTCTTTGTTAATTAGATATTTATAAACGATTTTATTTATTGTTTGGAAATCACAATAAAACAACAATCCTAAAGGTATACAGATAATTAACTGGTAAAAACAGCTCAAAAAACACAAATGTCACATAAAAAGTTCATTTTAATGTAGTTTGATATTTACGTAAAAATTGGGCTTTTCTCATATTTTGAGATACCCATATAACCAAGATGCACTGTGCGTTTGATGCCTACTTAAAAAATATATTTATATACATTGCGTAGGGTAGGTACTTGTCAAAGACCATAAGACCCCAAAATCTAGATATACGTACTTTTTTTCTCTATACTCGCCTTTTACCTTCTGACAATCCTTGCATTAATGTCATAAGAACATCTTACCGGTGTAAAAAAATATACAAGGAACGAATTGAAAAAGAAACATTTATCAAGTGTTCTATCACGCTCTGTAAGCATCAGCTCGACCATACGAAACTCCTTGTTACGTCCCTAAATAAATAAATAAGTGCGAGTTTCCCGCCTTCCCGCGCGATCCGGCGGCAGGACGCCATTTTCCGCTAGATGTGTTGCCAGAATAATAAAATCCCGACAAAAATACTTCGGACTGAACGGGCTGGCGTAAAATTGATTATTGATTTATTTTATACATTTATATTCGTCGTGTTATAGGGGTTTTGTATTTCTATACATGTGGATCGTAAGAATTTATTGGGATAATAGTGTGACGAAGCACTTCTGACTGATATATCGGTTTTGACATTATACTGAACATTCCATTTAAAACAATAATTGTTATAAGTGGACATTGGTATTGATAATGCATTTACTTACAAAGTTACTAAATACATCTAAAGAAAAAAAAATTTCAAACAGTTTATTATCCCATTTTAAAAGTTGTAAATATTTTGATTTTTGTTTAATCTGTCTAGTCCGTTATAGAATACTTATTCTGCATTTAAGGTCTTACGGCAATGAAGTACTAACAACTCACGTACCCAAAACGTAAACAATTGATCAAAGTAAATATTAATGTTTTATAATATTATACTTAATAATACTACCTATATAAAGTGTAACCAAAAAAATAGAGCATGAATGTCGGTAAAACACACGTCGCGTCGCGCCATCATAATTAAAACCAGCATCTTTGAGACTCACCCAAACGGCAAAAGTCAATTGTGTTTAGTTTCTGGACCGGTTACCGTCCGTCAATAATAATGATTTTATTTTAATGGCAATACTAAGTATTATTATTAATAATGGGGTAGTATTACAAACGGCACGGGGATGAACGCTCGAATGACTCAGAATGACAACTTTTCAACGGAGTTTTTACGTTTCTTTTTGTTTGATATTTTGTTGCCTTTGTTGTGTTAAATCTTTTTGGAATTATTTTAGGGGTTCTATATTTAGCTTGTGCCACACCTTATATAAATTCAACTTTTATTACTATATAACAATTTTTGACTTAATTACCCAACGTGCTAAATCTGTAACATCTTAAATAAGCCAATTCAATTCAAAATATCTTTATTTGAATAGACTTTTAACAAAGAACGTTCAAATCGTCAGAATGACACGATTGCATAGGATTTTACATGGTTCGGAAGGTTGCTTTTACTCAGAAAAACCTGGCAAGAAACTCAGTAATAATTATTTTAAAGAAAAAAATTTTTTGAGTGATACAATATAAATGATAAAAAAAAATAAGCACATGGACACAGTTCCAGTGCACAAAAGTCGATAAGAAAATATAAAAGCCAAAAGTAGGTACTAGGTACGATGTCATTTGTTTATATATTTATTTGTATCTTCTTATTATTATATTTATTCATATTCTCTTTCATATGTGTGTTTGTTAGACTAGTTTAGTTTTTAAGTAGGTAATTAGTTTTTATTTTTTTCCTAATTATATAGCACACCCGCTTCTGTGGTTTGTCCTGTATAGTAAGATTGATTGGCAGAAAATGCCTTAGCATTAAGTCCCCCTGTGTAATTTGTACATAAAGCTTTTAAATAAATAAACTACCGTATAATCGCAACAATTAAAGTAAACCGAAATCTAATCCGAGTTTGCGACCGCACTTGTGGTACAATAATAACTATAATTACATACAACTGACACCCGACAATCATCGAATTAAATCTACAAAATACGTTGAAAAAACACATTAGTATTCAAAAGAGTCGCGCCGATGTCTCGATAGCAGTGTTATTACATTTAATACACCCTCCGACAACAAAACCCATGAGGACATCGTTTAGCAGACAAAAGCTGCATGTGGACGCCGCATAAAATTATAATAAATAATGAGAGAGACAGATATATGCTTAGACAGAGAGCACAGCCGTGTTATTCACTAAGGTTTCTCAGCGTTGAAATCGATGACGAGCGTTGGGTTCAATCATAGGAAATTGATACATAAAGTGAAAGTCAAAGTCAAAAATATGTTTATTCGATTAGACTTTTTTTTTTGACAAAGTACTATTAAATCGTCAAAATGACATTAATTTACAGGATTATACATACCGCCAGGTTCGGAAGGTTGCTTATACTGTGAAGAACCTGGCAAGAAAGTCAGTAATTACTCTTTTCAAAAATATTATACAATTTAAAAAAAAACTAAATAAATCACCTGAGAAATGTAAGCCCGTGGACAGAGTTTTAATGCACAAGTGTCGATAAAAATTAACATAAAGAAAAGTCTAGTAGCTCTATTTATATCTAAATGCGTAGCTTGAGATGTCATAGCTCATAGAGGATAAGGTTCAATTTCGTATCTTTAAAACCGACACTCGTCGTCGAGTTCGACGCTGAGAAACCTTAGTGAATAAAGCGGCAGGTCATTCCCGATGCAGTGTCGGTGTGTTATGCATAGGGATGTCGCGAGTATAGTTTCGTATTTCCCTTGCGCCTTGCCTGTCAGTTGTCGAGTAATATGATGGCAGATTTTAGCCGAGATAAACTTTGGTGCGGTGGGTATGCTAATGTTTAGCGAATAAGATGAGTAATGCATGTTCTGTTCACATAATCTATACATCTATACAGATAAATTAATTGAAGTGTCTGTTTGTAATTCCAGAATTACAGCTTTTTACTACATGCACTGGAAGTATATACTATGTTATGACTGCAATTATGTAGGTAATGACTTAAAAAGCTATTTTAAAAAAATCTCTGTCTGTCTATCCGTCTGCCTGTTTGTTCCACCAAATCTCCAAAACGGCTTAACTGATTTTAACGGGACTTTCACTGGCAAATAGCTAATATTACAGGGAGTAACACAGTGAAACACAGTGAAATATAAATAATAGGAATATATTAACATAAGGCATAACATTATTTTTCACATATTAGAAAAATTGGTTTGTACTTAGACGTATTTAATATCTATATGTTAAGTAACTACAGCACCTTAGTACGTAAGTAAGTTAACACTTGCAAGCCATAAAATTGGGTTTAATATGTCATTCTTGTGACTATAAGGAAATATATTTTTGTACCATAAACGAAAAGGCAATATTAATTTTGAAAAATTATTGTATTTTTTTTTACGATCTGTATTCATATTGACAGCCCTATATAACAGTGTTACCACATTCGTAAATCGTCAAGGTGACAATACATCGACACGTCATTTGACCGACAGGGGCTATTAGATGTCCCACACTATGGGGTACCATTGTGCCCCACGTAATAACTCATAACTCATGTGTTAACTCGAGTGGGGTACTTAATAATGACTATGAATTCTGATTTAGGTGAAACCTATTATTACCGGATGGGTGACGATTTTGCGCTGTCAGCTTGTGGGGTGATTGTGACATCTGTGAAATTATTTTAAAATGCCTTGAAATTTTATGGATTAAGACCTCGTTGTTTGGACTGAACACGCGACCTTTGACACAGTATAAATATGAAATTTAAAAACAGTGAGGAATCTACGCCTATTTTTTTTAAATAAGAATGTTTGCGCTATTGTGACTGAGGGCTAACGATCTCAAAATTAAACAAAATATTTTTTTTTGTTTACTGTCAAAATTATGTAGATTTGTCGTTATGTTTTTTTTTAAATATGTGTCAAACACGTAAATGAAGTTTATTGGCGCCGGCTAATGTGACTCTTCTTATTGTCATTACGCGTATTCCGCTTATTATATTTCCTCGTTGATGCGTGCGTCTGATTAGATGCCTAACTGCTTATATTTAAACTGTGTCTTTGCTGTAGACTTGAATTAAGGGGGAGAATAATGTAGACCTCATTCTAAGCATGTACTACACAGACATAATAATTAACGCGTCATTGAACGTTGCTACGTGAACTCGTAGCGGATTGCTACGCCGTAGCTGCGTAGCAGTTATCGATGGCAAAATCTCATTATGAGCCACTTATGTTTTCATTAAGCTTGCTTCTATTATTACAAGAAATTCATACTTTCCTGCTTCTGTTCATTCACTTTGTAGAAAAAAGATTTGTTGTTTTGTTTCTTGCTTCATGCAAGCAAGATATATCCGATAAACGCGCATGTAATCTATACAGGTAAATAAAATTGGAGTGTCTATTTGTAATTCCAAAATAACAGCTTTTTGCCAAATGCATATGGAAGTATATATGGTACTAACATAAAAGAAAACCATTTTTAAACTTTGTCTGTCTGTTGCTAATCTCTGAAGCGGATGGGCCGATTGTAACGGCACTTCTACCTTTATTTATTAAAAATAGGGTTTCTCGAAATAAATGCACCAATGTCTACGCGGGTGAAGCCGCGGGGTACAGCTAGTTTAAAAATATAAGTGAGTGGGATCCATCTGAAGTCCGTAATAATCATTTTCCGTGAGTGGTTTGTCGTCTGAGAGTCTAAAATAGATTTGTACTCGTCACACATTGTTAGCAAGATACCTCAGTGGGCGTAACCAACGTGTTTTGACAAAATCGTAGACATTTTGTCACTATGTATTAACTATATATCTATGTAATAACTATAGTTTAAATGTTCATTTACGTCACACAACCGAAATAGTCCACTTAACGTATTCGGTATAGAAAATGTATTTGCATTTTCCAAATCACTAAGCTCTGAGTAAATTGATTTTAGTTAGCGACTAGTAATACAATTTGCATATCAATATATTCATAAGGTTATAGGTTGATATTTTTATTATTTTACCAGCCCTACCATGAGCTCTTATTGCGATGAAGGTTTGACTCACATTATGATATATAAAGGGGTAGGCAGACATAGGTGTCGTAACGACAACATCCACTTTTCACCGAGGATGATTAAGTGCCAACGTGACAGATGGTGAGCCTATTGCCGTCTCAGACACTATACATACGTCTTTGAAGTACTTCTCAGACATAGGTTTCCTTACGAGACGTTTTCCTTCGCCTTGTTTGCCTTGTAAACACAAAATGTTAATCTCATAAAATGTTTTATACCTTACACGGTAATCGAACCGGTAACACCTAGTGTAGCAATGAGATATATTAACCAATAGACCCACGGTGTCGCCATGTATAGACATCATAATGATAGAACAACGGCCTCAAACGAACATAATTGGCTTAGTTCGGATGACCACATTCATAGATTGGCTAATGAATAGCAATGCAATCCGCGGATGGCTGTGGAAGGCTGTAATTGCAAACGGTAATAGGCGATTGCTAGCTTTACGTAATACATACATAGATTTTATCCGATGTTATATTAGATTGGATATATTTTGTATCTGCAATGAAATTTTACCCGATTATTGAAGATATTATGCATATTTTGTTGTTGACTTCATGTCGTCTAAAGCACTGATTGAATTTATATATCTGAAAAGTCATTCAAAGATATAATAAGTACTGTGTCTAAGACGGCGACCCAGATCACAGATTTTCCTCCTAAATGTGGTTGCGAAGGTCAGATGGCAGTCGCTTTGTATAAAAATCAGGTGATCAGCCACATCGGGTTGAATCAAGTGCCGACCCCAACAATGTATGGGATAAGGCCAGGGAGATGATGATGTGTCTAAGACGGCGATGAACTCACCCTCTATCACGTTGGCACTTAATCATCTTCGGTGAAAAGTGGGTGTTGTTGTTGCTTACCCCTTCGGGGACCCTTCTGGGATGGCGAGAGTATAATATATATGAATTTATGTAATTAAGGTTAAATAATCTAATTATTACAATTAGTTTTGTCCTGATAGTAGATACGAGCCAGTAGATAAAGTGGCAATAAATCCACTTCAAACAATGCAACAAAGCTTTTAGGTGGGTATTTTGTTTTTATATTCGCTTCTTTGGGCTGCTCAAAGTAAATAAAAATAATAATTGTTGAACAAGAATTAAAAAAAATCACATATTGGAAACATCTTAAATAATGGAAACATTTAAAAGAAAATACGTTGACGTTCCTTTTTTTTTAAAAAATATACTTATATCATGTTCGTTCCTAACATGAAAATGTAAATCTACATAAATGTTCGCATATTTAAAGGGATGCTTAAAGTGCGTCAAACGCGTAACATATGTGCTGTACAGAACCACCCCACCGTGGCCAAATGAGATTTGAGCTAAACAACTACACTTGTGCGTCGGCTTGTTTAGTACTAATCCCGTTTCATGCCGTTTTTAAATAGAGTTTGAATTTCGAGGGCTGTTTTCATTCGTTTGATATCATTTACTGTTCTATACTGTACTATAACTGTACTATATGATGTTGAATTAACAGCGTGGTAAATTATTGTTTTAATTTGATAAATATCAGACATGTTTTTTATACATTCGACCATTTATTTTGGTGTAACATCTATATCTATACATCTATAAATACCTACAGATAAATGAAATTTGTGTAACTGTTTGTGATTTCAAATTAACAGCTTTACTCTGAATGCATATGAAAGTAGGTATATTATAAGGTCCTAGTCACATAAAAAACTATTATAAATGTTTGTCAGTCTTTTCTCTGTCTGTCTGTTTGTTTGTTCCGGCTAAACTCCGAAACGGCTAGACCGATTTTAAGAGGACTTTCGCTAGCTGATTTTACAAAGAGTAACTTACTTAACTTAAATAAACATTAGGGTTCCACGTGCCACTCATGAACTTAATGCTGGTGAAACTGCGAGGCCAGTTACTTCTATTCTTATAATATAAAGAGAGATTTGTATGTAAGTATGTTTGTAACGAATTGGCTCAAAAAGTACTTAAGATTTTTAAAAAAATTTCACCGTAGAATGCTACATTATCACTGATGAATATAGGCTATTACTACTTTATCCCCATACTGCCACGGGAACGGGAACTGCGCGGGTGAAACCGCGTGACGGCCGTTAGTCACTATGTATTTTACGATAGCTAGTAATATTTTAATGATGATCAATCGAACCTTAATATACATTTTACGATAGGACCCACTTAACAGATACCCAGAACGTCTGCTAAGCAACTACCTACATTAATAACAACTTCATCAGCCGGCCTCGAAGCACGAACAACGTTAAGTTACGACAAGTGAAACAAATTAAATTCCCCAAGACGTTAATGTTATCAAAGAAGGCCTATGTCTGATTATGACTGAGGGCCGTTTGAAGTCCACTCAACCGTGCGGGCCTTAAGAATGCCTCGTGGGGGTAACATTCAAATAAATTCACTTTAAATATTGTTTACGTTAACGATAGAGTTTGAATAGGCAAGGTTTACGCTCTGGGTAGGTCGGATTAAGATTTTGGATTAAGTGCGGTTGGAGGAATATTTATTGTTTCACAAATAAGAAGAATTGTGGGATGCAGTTATTGCTTTCGCCTGCATGGTAGTAAGATTTCGTACACAAACTTCTATACCCCTTTTTACCCTCTTAGGGGTGGAATTTTTGATAACCCTTAACCTGTCCTTCACAAAGAACACACCCTCCAAATTTCACGTCTCTAGTCCCAGCGTCATAAGCTATAACGAGTAAAGTTCATATTAATTGAACAGGTGTTAATGATATTCAATACACTTTTTTGTACTATTAAAAAATTAAAATGATTAAAAGTAATGTATAAGTCAGTCAGTCGTGACTAATAAAATGATACGCATAAAAATTTAAACACTTTTTACTAGATATAATACTACGTTGCTTATAAATTTGGCCTGGAAGTATCCCTCTGCTTATAAACCATTTAATTGAGCAAATACCCCATATGTTTGGTCCGGGGATATCTTATCTCATATCTGATGGTATCACAACTTCATATTATTCCGGGAGAGGGGACGGTACAGTCAGCATAGTAAACCTCTAATGTTTTCATAATAGGAATGTTTAATAAAGGAGTTTTTACATATAAAACAAATCCTTATTATTTGAAGCTTGCTGTGCCCCACGATTTCATCCGCGTGAACCTATGAAATCGAGTATACCAAAATTCATTTTTTTTAATAAAAGCCTATGTAACAGCTATCTGCCATTGCAACCTGTATGGCATTTCACAGATTAGTAGTTTCACAGTTAGATTCACGGAACAAACAGACAGACAGAGTAATAAACAAAAAATTAGCATTACAAATCACATTTTTAGCAACGTTACATTGTTTTGCAGTTAAATAATGATGTTCCAACCTTACACTGAATCCGTGGGTATCTCCACAGGGGCGGCTCCACGGAGCTTTGAGATTTAACGTTAATATACGCAATCTGTTATTGGAGACCACCATACCTACTGTTTGTTACTTATGTTTACTAATAAAGTAATTATATAAGGTTCTTTCGATATTATGTGCGAACTCTTAAAGCCTTTCATTTAATTAAAGAAAGTATATAAAAAATTACAGACTTCAAAACAAGCAGGAGTGATCAGTTCTACTGTTTTTTTTGGGAAAATAACACTTCGAACGACGTGTAACGTAAAAGTTGATGCTTATCCAAGTCGTTTAAATCAAACATTTCATTTTATTCATCGATTTGGAGTAATACGAACCTTTTTGCAAGATATCATACACCTAACATTAAAACATGGGACCGAAAAAAAAAAAATAAAATTTTAAACTTTCTAACAATCATAACGAACGATAAAATATTCCTGGCTCATCAATGTTTTTCATCTAAGGTATAAATATCATAAAAAATAAATTAAAACCTGTTTTTATTATTTTTTCAGACTAAAATTTGAAGGGCTTAATATCTGCACCTGCTCACAAAAAAACTTTTAATTATCCAGCTTAAAGCTGAGTGTTATCTGTAAAGTGTAATAAAACACTCAATGAGGTATTTATCGTCGATAATATGGGAGAGTATACTATAAAAATTGCATATCCCGGCTTAGCGCGCACGTGGCAGCGAGGCGATGCTTATCGCGCTTCGCTTGCCACCCTCAGTACCGTACCTCGAGGTTGTGCCACTAAATAACGAGGCGGACTGTACTTATGACATTTTGTGTTACGGCCTAACATATCCTTAGCCCATACTACAGACATATGCTCACGCCTGTATTCCCCAAAGGGGTAGGCATGCTGTAATAACAACACCCAATTTTCACCGACGATGATTAAGTGCCAACGTGACAGATGGTGTAATCGCCGTCTAAGGCACTACGCATACGTCTTTTAATTACTTCTCGGAAATATGCAGGTTTCCTCACGATGTTTTCCTTCACCGTAAAGTACGTGGTGTGATATCAGTGTCCATAAGTTTTTTTTAGAAAATATCATTGGTACATCTCCGCTGGGATTCGAACTAGCGTCGCTTGCGTAGCATGTGACTGCTCAAGCCCCACGGCTACCACGGCTCTTTATTTTTTATAGAGTAGATATTATGTCATTAGCGCGCCTCCTATTTGGGAAGTTTTCTTATGCGCTATCTCTCTTACTCACGTGCTTATCCCATCTTCTTTACTGTTCATTTGTGGGAATAGATTTTAAACGTCAATTACTATGAATATAACATAATTTAACAAATTTCCTTATATTACATTATACTGTCGTTTTTTGTTTTCATTTTGTTTGTTTTTTTCTAAAATGAAACGGTTTGATGAGATTCGGTAAGTGTAGTGATAGCTGGATACTAGTAACTATTAATTTACACACATATATATATTTACTAGCTGTGCCCCGCGGTTTCACCCGCGTAGAGTTAATATCATTATATTTTTTTAAAATAAAAGTAGCCTAAGTTACTCCTTGTAACATCTACTATGTAACTATCTGCCAGTGAAAGTTCCGTTAAAATCAGTCCAGCTCTTTCGGAGATTACCCGGAACAAACAGACAGACAGACAGGCAAAGGAAAATATTAAAAATTGTTTTTTTCATGTCAGTATCGTATATACTTTCATATGCATTTAGTGAAAAGCTGTTATTTTGGATTTACAAACAGACACTTCAATTTTATTTATCTGTATATATATAGATAGATATAGATCTTTGTAGATTTATATTGTCACGAAATGCTGATAAGATGAACTGTGAAGGCTAGTTTCGAAAAAAATACTTTTTATGACGTAAGTAAGTATTATAATAACGGATTCATTTTTTACTTTAAAAAAAATATTCATTAATGAATTAAATATGTTCTCAACATGGTTAAAAAATACAAACATAAGGACAATTTTCGCATTACATATCAGTCCGTTTTTTTCGTGTTCCCTCAGTATGCGTGCAATTGACAGCGTGAAGCCCTCGGACAGTGCAACAATCTATACAGATAAATAAAATTGAAGTGTCTGTTTGTAAATCCAAAATAACAGCTTTTCACTAAATGCATATGAAAGTATACACGATACTTACACTAAAAAACCAAGTTTTAAAATTTTTCTCTGTCTGTCTGTCTGTCTGTCTGTTTGTTCCGGGTAATCTCTGAAACGGCTGGACGAATTTTAACGGGACTTTCACTGGTAGGTAGCTGATGTTTCAAGGAGTAACTTAGGCTACTTTTATTTATTAAAAATATTAGGGTTCCGCGACAATAAGGAAGAAACTAAATCTACGCGGGTGAAACCGCGGGGCACAGCTAGTTGTATATATTTATTTACTCTTCCGATTACGCACTCGACATCAATGTAAGCCTTTATCCTTAGAATTGTGGTATTAATTTCTCTCCAACACTTCTTAGTTTTGAGTAACTTTTATCGTTTTCATTCACAAGCAAAATCGAACCGAAAAGTTTTTCAATAAAAACTATAATAGCTTGTCAGCAAATATGACTTTCATGAAACATTTGGTGCATTCGAAATTATGCCTTATCATTGGGAGGGACGGTTTGTTTTTCAATGGCAGAAGTGTAGTAGGGTGAATGTTACTATCATCGGTCACATGCCCGTCACGTGCGAGCCACGCGCCATCTCCGATAATCTTCTTTAGCGGAGTCCTTTGTTACAATTTGTTGCTGCGCCGATATATCCCGACCCCACGAGATCCAAATCTCTGATATGACATAATGATATTTTAAATCAGTGTTTTGAACGAGCTATTTATTGAGTTATTGCGCTGAATATTGTATAGTAATGTTATTATTTAAGACACTGATTATTTAACACTAGCGGACGTCACGCGGTTTCACCCGCGTAGTTCCCATTCCCGTGGGAGCGCGAGGATAAAATAGAGCCTATGTTACTCGCTGATGAAGTAGTTATCCATTGCTGAAAGAATTTTCATAATCAGTCTAGTAGTTAATATCCGATGGTCTCTGTTGGCCAAGTCTAATATAATACAATGAAAATGAAATTGATTCAATGAAAATTAAAATTATGTATTCAGTGTGTGCCCTTATGAACGCCGAAAAATAACTAGTTGGAGACGAATTAATGTTATCATGTTTCTTGATTATTCCCTATTTAAACAAAAATGTATGTCTACTTCCTGTTATAAAAAACTATAAATTGTAACTAATACTAGTCAAACTTATAAAACAAATCTCAATTTAAAATATCTAACTGACAAACAAAAATATAACGTTAACATATTTAACTCCACTCGAAGCAAAAGTCAATAACACCGAGCAAAAAAAATTGTAACGCTCCCGTCACTGTCGCTAAAGTGACAAGAAAATATCGCAATACAATGAAATGAAGTTGTCATCCCCAGCAAGGGAGCGTGCTAAATGCATTAATTTAGCCTGGATTTAGTGGCCCGGAAGTGATTTGCTACGGGAACCCATGTTCCAACGCGATATGACCCTATGCCGACAATTGACCCTCTTACCCACCTATCACCACATTTTTTGACAACAGTCAAAACTAGACTTTAACTCTTTTTGAGTAAACACAAATTGGTTTAACAAGTGGACCGTTTAGGACCGTTTGAATATCAATAGGAGATCTCGTTAGTATATTTTTATAGTTGGGATTTAAGGGTTGTTAACTGTAGTTAAGTTTCGGTAATAGCTTTATTGATTTATTCTCGGATACAATTTATGAAATAATAAATATGTTTTTTTTTTCTAAATGTAAACCGATGCTACGTTTTAGAGATTCGTTTACTTGAATTTTATTACTCTTTACCAGTTTTCTATTCGCTTAGATCTTTTAGTCTACTCAACGGATATTATTGCAGTTTTTAGCTTTAGATAGAGTGCTTCAAGAGGAAGGTTATGTGTATAATACAAGCTTATAAATTGGTATCCACCTTATTACAAAATATGGGTTAAAGTACTAAACTCAGACTGTAACTATGTCCATCCCTTTTCCAAACCGTATCACAGAAAGAGATGAAGCAAATTTTAAACCAAGGATTATCTTTGTCTATGTTTTTTAATAATGGGGTGTTTGCAACCACTAGACCAAGGCGGTCGGTGTGAAAGGAAAAGATTGAAACACGTCATCAACTTTCTCTCATACGACAAGTCGAACCATCATGGTAATAAAAGCTCATTGTAAGACCCCTTTATTGTTCAATAATGTTATATTGAAAACAAACCCGCTCTTAACATGTTTTGTATAAATCTTGCTTCATTAAGCTAACCCGATGGAACATTAATGTCTAAACAAATATCTACCACGTATTACACCCACATTCCCATCAAAGTTAATAAAACGAGACGTGTCTGCTTCGATCCCGACGTTAATATATTCTAAGCGCCCTCAAACAATCCGCGTAAACACAATATAACCCGATATTCGATAAATACGACATCAAACGCTGTCTATAACGTTACGTTATCGTTACAGGTACGTATAAATGTATAACCACCCCTTAGCGGTACCCTGATAACTTAAAGACTTTATCCCCCGTACAGGAATTTTTACGGCAACAAAAGCCTTCATATTTTCTTTATTCATGCCGTGTCAAAATCGGACCGTCTCCCCCTTTCGAGACGCCGAAAGAAGAGATAGACACCCAACTCTTTCTCGCTCATTAAAATCGTATAACTCTGTCCCGCTTCACGGCTTTCCCTCTGTTTCGGTTTTTATGTTTTTCTCGATATTCCTTAAGAGTACTTAGTGCGCCGTTTTTCTTTTTTCTTCAAACCGTCACCAACAGGGTGATGGCGCGAATTTCTTAATTAATTTATGTTAAGTATTTTGAGAGGGCGACAGTTGCCGTAAAGGGGTGTTCTAGAGAAGTCGTAAAATGACGTATATTTTTGGACTTATAAGGGTTATTACTGTATCTTTTGCGGTACGTTAACTTTAATGGCGTTTTCATTTTATCGCCTTAAAGAGCTGGATTCAACACTAATGTTCATAGTTTACTGGATTTTCCTTATTATAGAAACATTTTTGTGGTTTTTTCATAGATTTTGCCTTTTTGAACCCTTAGTGGACTTATTTTAAGTTGTTTTTGCAATTGCGCCAATATAAGTATGCAAGTTTTAGGGACAGTAAAAATATAATGAAGGAAAGAGAGGAAGAGGAAGACCCAGGTTCACATACATGAGACAAGTTTAGGAAAAGGTGTCTGCCATAACGTATAGGGAGGTAAAAGCGACGGCACTTGATAGAGACGAATGGATGAAATTGCATCAGTTACACCGACAAGAGTCACAACTCTTAAATTTATGATGATGGTGATGAAAAATACTCGTATATATGTATTTACTCCCCTATCATTTACACTGCGCATGAGCATAATATAATATAACCAGTAAGATATTAAAAAAAAAGATAGTATAAAAGTAATATTTACACTGGTTTATCACTCTGCATCATCCAAATTATCCAATAAATACATTTGTTTTTTTTTTTGATTTTTCAAAAAAATGGCGAAATAATCAAAATTTATCGATATTTTAAAACAGCAACCCTATGAATGACGAATCCTTTTCCTATCAGCCTCTATATGGGAAGACGCGTCGCGTAAAGGATGTCCCAAAGGGAGCTGGCCGTATTCAAAAAAGGGAAAAAATGAAGAAAAAAGTTATAACGTCATATTGTTTTGCAGCGAAGGGAGGGGCGAGGGAGAGCCCTGTATAGTGCTGGGGAAGATAAGGCGTTATAGCACCCTGTATATACCTCTGTATAGAACACCATTGTGTTTAACGACAGTCCTTTCGTATTTTCATACTCTTTAAGGCGCTTCTGCAAAGTATTTCGTAGGCGTGAGGTGTAAAATGTTATTATTTTTAGATACTACCTGAGAATATAAAAATTAATTGATCTCACATCCCCGCGACTTCTTCCGCGTGGAATAGTTACTTTGGGCTTACGTTAACTTTGAGACGCGATTAGTCTTAGCGTGATTATATAGCCTTATAGCTTTTTTAACTGTGATATAATTTTTCAAATCAGACCAGCTGTTCCTGAGAATAACTAACTCTTCAGCTCGTACCCTTGAGAATGAGGATGATTTATTCGTCAATTCGTGATGAGAAGTCTGGGAAGGATTTTCAATGTTTTTTCCAATTGGTAGGTACTTCATATTATATTCTAATATACAGGATAACTTCAGCTACGAACCCCAGCTACCTCGTGGCTAATTTAATTTTAAAATACCAAAATGAAACGTCAAAACTCAGAAGTTCCTAATACGCTCTGCTTATACCGATGATGGTAGGCCCTAAGAAAACATCATGCACAGGTAGGATTAGGATTACGATTTAAGATTACATAGCACTAGGATTTAAAATAAACTTTAAAGCCACTTACACTAGGTATATTATCGGACGTACAGACGCCTTCCGTGAGCAGGCGGTCTCGGATCTCCCAGGCGAAGATTGAAGGGCACTCCCTCTTGTACTGAGCTATCTTGCTTACCACTTCGGCGGTGGCCACCCGGGGCTTAGAGCCACCGATCGCTCGGGGCCTTATCGACCCCGTTTCGTAGTACCTGTAAGAAACTTAGGGTTACCAACAATCTATACAGATAAAGATTGAAGTGTCTGTATGTAATTCCGAATTAACAGCTTTTCACTAAAAACATTTGAAAGTGTATACGATATACATTAAAAAAACAGAGTCATAAAATGACTACTGCATATTCAAGATAAGCGCTCATAGCTAGTGACGGGGCCAGTCGCGTTATTCACTAAGGTTTCTCAGCGTCGAACTCGATCATGGGCGTTTATGATGAATATGTATCAATTTCCTATGATTGGAACCATCCATAGAGGATAAGGTTTCATTTTGTATCTTTACAACCGACACTCGACGACGAGTGCGACGCTGAGAAACCTTAGCGAATAATACAGGTGTACCTACACGCTAGACCCCCTTGCGTTAAAAGGCTCCCTGCAGTAGCCCTTATATATGTTGCTGTGCAATCAGAAATTTGGATCAAAAAAGGTGTTTTTAATACCCTATTAAAAACATTGCATTTTCCTCAAGCAACTGAACCTACCTATAGCTGAGGTTCTCCAACAAACTGTCAACCGTATGGACTAGCCTGTCAGCCTGTGGGGTCGAGTGCCGGTGTCCGGTTACTCTGTGGATAGTATCGGGTTCGACACCCGGGGTGGGTACTTTTTACTCGCCTTACCTATAACACAGCTGACGCCAGGTTTTAGCGGTAACTTGTACGAATATTTTTGGGTAAACTTAACATTTTACGGACTTCCCTTTTAAGTTGTTAAGGTCTTGGCTATGTTCTCGTATTACATTTTAGTAAGTATTTTTTGACACTGGTTAATGTTGAATTCGTGAATTTTTTGATGAAATTGTTGAACAGCACATTGACTCAAAAAGTTTTCAAATATATCTTTTTGCGAAAGTGTGACCTTTTCACGTCATCGGTAATCTGAATAAAAACAACTATTAGACTTTCTTAGGCTTCCCTAATGACCAACCTACCTAAACTATAACCAAAGAAGTTCAATTGGCAACCGAGACCGACGCCTTATCAGGCTCTCCGAATCATGTGGAATTCGAGTGGTCACCCATCCAACTTACTGGCTTGAGTTGTGGTGGCTTAACCTCACTGATCAGCATTTTTTTATTGTCTTTGTCTAATTATTACTATGGTAATATTTTTTATATTATTCATAACCAGAAATAACTTTGTTTAATTCACTAGAATTTAATAAAAGTATCCATTGAGCTAGTTACATATTAATGCGACCACAATATTTTCAAGCCAACCGCAAAATAGTCGCTCAAAAAACAAATTGACATTTCTTGAGTCTATAAAAAGTTGTTAAGCCTTCTCATATTACGCGGAGATCGGCCATACCCTGTCCTTAACTGTACTGTGTTATATTAGAATTATTATTTTTGCCATTCATATAATACCTCAGTATATCAAACCTTAAGCTGCCTACAGAGCTTGAAGACCAATTGTTTTTTTTATACATAACACAAATATGCTTACGCTGTAGTTCCCCGAAGGGATAGGGAGAGGTTTACCCATTACCCACATACTTACCGAATATTGTTTTTTTGTCTTCAAATCTTGCCTATACTATGATAATTTTGTAATGAGTTGTAAAGGACGTGGAGACCTACCTTGCCGTAATACAGTTGTTTACTAGTACGGAGGGTAGAATCAAAACTATTTGCAATTTATTATCAAATCAGTACGAAAGTAGTTAAATTATGAATATCTTGTAATTTGTCAGCATGATTGTTACTGTTCAGTGAAATATTGTTTGTTATCACATACTTCTAAGTGATTATTGTGCTATGACGCCTGCCTGTAATTGTCATGTAAGTACAATATCTGGTTTGATTAGTTAAATTGTATACTTCTTTGTATGAAATAAAGTTTATTATTATTATTTATATTTCTATCGTACCATGATCTCCCATTTTTGAGGGGTAAAATTTCTGACACACGGGCCTGAGCCAAGTGTGACAGATTTTTATTATAATATATACTTATATAGTTGATGTTAGTTTGATGAGGATGCGGATGAAAGGAATTTCCGGGTGAGCCGGCATGTGTTGAGGATAGCAGCCTTTTGTAGGAGAGAGAGAGTGTACTTGGGCATTTGGAGGGTGTTGAGGTGTGTCTGGAGGGTGCTGGGAATCACGCCAGTTGTGGAAATGACTGCTTATTATTATTATTATTATTTATTTCATCAGTTACGTTCAAGTCCCATGTAATAGGACAATCCCATTGCCACTAACCAGGCACTGATCCAGACTCCGGGCTGCTACTGGGATTACTCATTACAGAAAAACCAGCACCCCGTGTTCAGCAGTAGGTAACATTTGTGACCATTAGACCAACGAGGCAGTAATATTAAATGCCTTATATTATATACTTAATTAAATAGTATTTATGCACTTTTGCTAACCAAGTTTCAGAACTATGCTATTTTCTTGAACTTCTTCGCAGATAGGTTAATAGTGTTTGATTTAAACCTTTTCCTTATTACAACACATCGCCTTAGATCCGTGGTTTAAAATTAGTCCCATAACCTTTTGGGATACGGATTTCAAAATAGATATAGGCTTAGGCCGAATTGGTTTCGTCTTGGATGATGTGGATGATGTAGAGCGTGTAACAACATAGAACGAAATAACATAATGAAAATTTCAATTTTGTTATCAAAGATTTATTGTAATTCAAGTGTTCATAGAAACCGTTGAGAATCGTGTAGCGTCAAACTTTAGTTATAGTTTAATCTATCTAGTAGTAGCTTACACTTCCCAATGTTGTTACACAATTCTCATAACTCAACACCATGTATAGGTGAGGTACAAGAAAGTGTCCGAGTTGTTTTCAAACAAGTCTCGCTGTGGTTAAGGAGGGTGTACCTATGATCCTGCGGTCGGCGCTAGCAAGACCGCGTATTCGTTACAACTGCATTTTTGGAATAGCTGCGGTGTTGGCCAGTACGGTTGTCTATTACGTTTCTACTGAATTGACTGCGGTTTTTCGTTTAACTATTTGGGTTAGTGTGACCACGATTGGGCGTTGAGGGTTAAATTATGGGTGGGATTTACGGGTGACTTAAACCTTGAACTTTTAATTGCTTCTATGCGCTGGAGTGCGCCAGCTCGACTATCTTCTGCCGCGTCGAGTCCGGCAGCATTAGTGTATAGTAGAGCATATTATGCAACCAACTGACCTGCCGAGTATCTATCTTGGAGACGAAACCGTTGGAGACCTGCAGGATGCGGCTGATGTCGCAGGGGCGCACGCCGGATTGCACCAGGTCGACTATCTTCTGCCGCGTCGAGTCCGGCAGTATTAGTGTACTGTAGAGCATATGATGCAACCAACTGACCTGCCGAGTATCTTGGAGACGCAGCCGTTGGAGACCTGCAGGATGCGGCTGATGTCGCAGGGGCGCGCGCCGGAGTGCGCCAGCTCGACTATCTTCTGCCGCGTCGAGTCCGGCAGCGGTCGGCCTCCTACAAACACGCCGCCGAGCTGGTTAACACCGCTGTGACCTGCCGCACCATAAGTCTTCTTACTCCAATTAATCATTTCATTCACAACAGTAGTAGACTTATGTAGGTTATGCAACAGGTGCGTAAGGCCTTTATGATAAATGGTTTCATTTACATTATGCTATTATCATCCAGCCCGTAGGTGAAATGTTCTTTGTTGTTGTCTAATAATGTCATGTGAAGTTAATTTTGGTCTGAGTAACTATCTACATGACTTCGGACTTATCTTATTTAAATAATGCATAGTATAGTATTGCACGTAAGCTTTTCAGAAAACTTTTTTTTTACAATCGGACTTTACACAAGCACGACATTGGATCCAGTCTCTCAAAACACATAAAGGATGACTCACGGTATACCGAGACGAGCCCGAGCTGGACCCGAGTCGAGTTTTGATGTTACGAGTAGCTCGACCAACTAATATTATACATCGAGTGGCGGTCGAGTAACAACAACAGCTTTAAGCTACGGTCTAAGCTCGGCTCGGGCTCGGCACGGTCATAATTTAAATGATTTTGACTTGACTTATTATTAACAAGGGTATGTCTCTACTATAGCAGGTCTTGTGTTCTTCAACTTCACAATCAGTCACCGAGAAGTGATCTAAACGTTTTAGGAAACTGGACTTTATTGCTTTCTTGAGTTGGTAGTATTTGAAATGGCAACCACCATTACCTTTACCTTTGTGCGCCAGGTCGTCCATCCGATCCAGCAGGTTGGCGTCGGGCGGCCAGGGGCTGATGGGGGCTAGCTGCTGCGCCGGCAGCATCGTGTATACCCCGTAGTCTTCTATTGTGACAACCTGTACATTATACAGCGTATTGGAGCAACTTCAAGAAAGGTACTACGTGAAGGTAAAGGAAGGTCTTCAAAGGTTTTCTTTAGAAAAAAATCTAATATTAGATTAGGTCTATCAGATGATATTGGCCAACATGATGCAGTTTGCATTACACATACAATAAAATTAACATTTTTTTTAATATAATAAGTGACTAATAAGCTGTTTCATTACAAGTACGTATATATATCGCTCACGCAATAGGCTCCTCAAACAAGCAAAGGAAGGAATAATTCCGTGTAATAATAATTACCTACTGTATAAGGGTACATTACATTCATATTATGCACTAGCTGTGCCCTGCGGTTTCACCCGCGTAGATTTAGTTTCATTATTATTGTCGCGGAACCCTAATATTTTTAATAAATAAAAGTACACAAGTACACAAACATACAAGACAGACAGACAGAGAAAAATTTGAAAGCTTTGTTTTTTAGTGTCGGTAGCGTGTATACTTTCATATGCTTTTAGTGAAAAGCTGCAATTTTGAAATTACAAACAGACACTTTAATCTTATTTATCTGCATTGATATAGATTTAAGCTGCTTGAACAGCGTTTCAACACAAAGCGACACTTTGACCCAAATATTTGACACGTTCGATCGTCATCGCTTGATCTTACGTTTTAAGCCTTTCTTATGATAAAATGTTCTTCACTCGCCGCATGAGGCGCTTTTTACCGTTCCCATACAAAATAAGGAAAACACGCAGGCTTTATCGTCAACGTACAAACATGCAAAAACCTATACATGAGGCACTGGTGTCGTATGCGTTCAAAATATATAGTAAACGCTTAGCATGTAACTGATAAACTTGTTCGCCACAATTAGGTATACATTTGGAGTGAATTGAAGCACGTCAATTGCGATATGAAGATAAGGTAGCGATCGATTTTAATATCTGATCAATTTCGAGGGGTTTGAACTCGGAACCCCTGGCTACGCCCAGCTTGAGGGTAACTCGTTAGGCATCCGCGATACAAGACGGGTATAAGGGTAGGGTTGTGAGTGTTTGGCTTATCAAGAAATTCCTACGTAAGCGTGTTGTGTAGGTAAACGGAGATTGATATCTTCTCATTTACAATCACTTTTAATCTAATCGGATGAATTTAGAGTCGTGGTGGCCGTGGGGTTTGATCAGTCGCCTACTACGCTAGCAACGCAAGTTTGAATCCCAGCGGCTTGTACCAATGAGTTTTTCTAAAAACTTATGTGCAGTGATTTCACATCACGTACTTTACGCTGAAGGAAAGCATCGTGAGGTAACCTGCATATGTCTGAGAAGTAATTCGAAGACGTATGTATAGTGCCTGAGACGGCGATACACTCACAATCTGTCACGTTGGCACTTAATCATCTTCAGTGAAAAGTGAGTGTTGGTGTGTGGATTGCAACTACCTCTTGGGGGAATACAGGCGTAAGCATATGTATGTGTGTTTGTAAGTCATACTTGTGAACAGGTGCTGCTTGTGGGGGCTGGTCATCTCAAGCTACGCATTTAGATATAAGTACAACTACTAGACTTTTCTTTATGTTAATTTTTATCGAAATTTGTGCATTGGAACTGTGTCCATGGGCTTACATTTCTCAAGTGATTTACTTTGTATTTTTAATATTGTATAATATTTTTGAAAAGAGTAATTACTGAGTTTCTTGCCAGGTTCTTCTTAGTAAAAGCAACCTTCCGAACCTGGCGGTAGCATGTATAATCCTGTAAATGAATGTCATTGTGACGATTTGAAAGTACTTTGTAAAAGTCTAATCGAATAAAGATATTTTTGACTTTGACTAAGTAATATTACATTCCATAGGTCAGCAGCAGTAAAGCAACATTGGAGGTCGGAAGCAGGGGCCCAACCATGAGCTCTTATTGCATCTTATTGCTTACCCCTTCGGGGACCCTTCTGGCATGGCGTGATAATTGCATCAGTTACAACCAGTCTCTACTCCTCAATTTATGAATATGAAAAATATTGATTCAGTTTTCTCCCTGGTAAGGCACTTATGAATGTCGAAAATTTACCACCGGCTCGGAAATTAGCCTTCTGAGAAAAACAGGCATGAAACTCAGCCAGGCATACGAGTATACACATTTCATCAATACAACATTAAACACTAGCGGACGTCACGCGGTTTCACCCGCGCAGTTCCCGTTCCCGTGGGATTACAGGGATAAAATATAGCCTATATTAATCAGTGATAATGTAGCTATCCACTGCTGAAATAATTTTCAATATCGGTTTAGTAGTCTCGGAGCTTTTTCAATACAAACAAACAAACAAATCTTTATTCTTTACAATATTAGTAATTAGTAAAGATATTAGGTATGGGTACAAAATAGATACACCAAATTGGATGCAAGTAGGAACATGATGATGATGGTGAAAGTAGTATGTTATTAAAAGTCAGTCGTTTAAAGGTAGGTAACCTACGCCGCGGTCGTATTGATTTTCATCGTGTGGAAATTAAAATAATCTATACAGATAAATAAAATTGAAGCGTCTGTTTGTTATTCCAAAAATACAGCTTTTCACTAAATGCATATGAAAGTATACACGCTACTGAAAAACCAAGTTTTAAAATTTTTCTCGGTCTGTCTGTCTGTCTGTTTGTTCCGGGTAATCTCATAACGTCGTTGCGCGTGCAAAAGTCGCTATGTGTGAACTCTGTGTCAAAATTTCCAGTAATGTTTAATTTTGTCAGTATTAATATATAAAATACCTATCCAACATTTAAAATAAAAAAAAACTAAGTATCAATAGTAAGAATATTTTTTTGAATACACGGGTCATATTTCGAGTAAATAATTTTCTTTGTCTCCTAAAGTGTGTAAAAACCCATAGCTACTTTTGAACGTGCAACGACGATATAATCATTTTAAAGTTCAAGTTAAGACTGTTTGCGTTTTATTTTTTAATAGTTACCTCATAAATAATTTGAGCGAGAATTAAATTTAACTGGAGCGTTCATGCGCGCACCTCGATAATCCACTTAACAGCCTTCCTCCGGTTTGAAACGTGTGCAAACACAAAAATGCACATTTATTCGCAATGCTTTAACTGTGCTATTGTATTTTATATGTTATTAATTAATTTAGTGACAATTTTGGGTGATAATGAATCAAAAAGGATAGGCAAGTTGCCGGAAGACGTAGTTTCTGAACTATACATCATGTATAAGGAAGCCGTTGTTAATGGTAAATAAAAGTTTGAATACTTTTTTCATTTATTCTAATACGAAGTAGGTACCGTAATAAACTCAAAATCGAGCTCAAATTTATATTTGACACTCTCTAAGGAAACAAAAAGTAGTTTATATTTCAAATTGAATTTAATTAGATCAACCTAATGAATTTATTATTGGGAAGAGATATTTGAGAACAACTGAAACTTAGAGTTGGCAGTCAGCCCGTCTTTTATACTCCAAGACCATGACCCCAGATGTCTGAACGCTGACTTCTCATACATCTGGCGCTCTTTCTAAACGATTTGAGTTGAAAATATTTGACTTTTCTCAAATATATGTTTAGTGTATTTAAATTTAATGTCTCTAGATAGTCCAATGATATCACGGCGTTTATTGAACAATAACAGAGAGTTCAGTTTACACGTTAAAAAACTGAAAGAAGTGAACGGATTTAAACACCACAATTTGTTAATCAAACAAATTGATTTGTCAAACCCGATCATTTACATAAACAATCCAGTGGAATCCCGCCTTCCTCATGCATATTTGAGTCCCAGAGAATTTAAGGAGTTCCTTGAAGAAAAGGTTCAAAGGCAGAGGACAGAGTTTGAAAAAAGTAAAGGTTCTAAACCAAATAAAAAGATATTCAAAATCCCTCAAAGGACTACCACAACTATAGATGTCGAAAAGGAGACTGTTAGTGAAATATCTAAGCAAAATACTTCTGCACATAAAGATACAAATATAAGTCCTAAAGCTGGTGAAGTGAAAAGAGTATCTAAATCAAAATTGCTTGATGAATTTCAATCCACAATAAAACCAAAATCGGCTATAGGCGCAACCACCGTGAAAAATATCTTAAGGGTAGTAAACAAACAAAAAAGAAAAAAATCTATTGTGAGTTCTCATAATACTACTCAAGTTGGCAAACTTAAACTTGCTATTAAAGGTAAAACTTCATCAAATGTTACAATTAAACCGATTACTAATACTCCTAAACTTACTGTTAAAGAAGAAACTGCCAAACTTAGTAGTATAACTACTGACAATATGACATCGAAAAACAATACTAGTAGCTTAACGAATAATACAATGACGGTAATGGAAATCACTACTACCGTAAGAGACAACAATTCGGTAGTAGAAGACAAATCTTCTGTCACAATAGTCGTTACTACTGTTACACATGACCCTTCTAGTAGAGCAGAAGACACTCATACTGTAGCAGAAGACGATACTTCTACAACAAAAGTTACCACTACCACAGCGAAAGGTTCTGGTAAACCAACTAAACTAAGGAGATCAACGTATGGAGTAAGTTTCATTTGATATTTCTATTTCTAGTTTTTAATTTGGGGTATGGATTCAAGTTCATCAACTCTTATTGCGTTGGTTATTCGTCGGTATGACTGTGATAGATATATGCACGTCATGTACATTTGTCCCGTATATTGAGTGAACTAATATCCTAATATCCCATCGGGCACTAATCCAGACTACTGGTAGATTACAGATGGAAAACCTCTATAACAGTGCCCGATCTGGGATCGAACCCAAGAAATCGTGTTCCACAATAGCGTTTGCTACCACAAGACCAACTAGGGAATCTTGATGTGTTCTTGTAAAATTGTACATTTCATATTTTTTGGTGACTTGGTACTTTTAGGCAGTACTGGTTTTGGTTCGTTGGCATTTTAGTTACATCGGACCTAATAATGCCTTAGATTTTCCTTACCTTGCCGTTGTATAAGACTTAAATTCCACGGTACAATTTAATAATGGAATAACATTTTAAGAAGACTTCATTTAAGTCGTTATTTCCATGCAAAATTATTTAGTCTGTTTTAACGCAAACTATGTTACAGATCTTATTACGGTTTTTAGGTATGTAAGAGATGAAAATTTGCTTTAAGCAAAAATCTATATGAGATTAAATGAAGGTAGACAAAATATGTTTTGTAATAGGGTTTCCATTTGTAAATGGAAACCCGAAGTGAAGTGAGGGTCGCTAGTGAATACTAAAACGTACTTTGGCACCTGCACAACGTGAGGTCCAGAAACCATTTTATACATAGGTATTTGAGGTTAATTTCAGAATTGTAACTATTGATACATAAATTTTTTTTTTCAGAAACCGTTTGTATTTATGGGCTAATTAAGGATATAAACCTGTAAATAACCGAGAAAGGTGATATCAAAATTTTCTATGGATTGTACTTTTTTGTATACTCTATGGTATGTACAGATTTTCATTAATAAAACATTTATGATTTATGAATATTATAACAGTTTTTTTTATATGTAGAAGAAAATACCTACTTTTCAATTAAAATATTGGATAATTAATTAACTAAAATATACTTATATTAAAACTAACTTACCTTAAATTAGCTGTCTAGAAAGAAAATCCAAGTTATTGCCAAAGCAATAACTGAAACAGTCTTCAACTGGCCGCTTCGGACATCACTAAAATATTATTTTAATTATTAAAAACAGTCCACACTAACTGGCTGTACAGGTTTGTACTTTTACGCGATGAAAAAAAAATTCCCGCCAAACTAAACGTCAAAATGTCAAACGCGCGAACATTGCGCCTCTTCTGATACTGAATAAAGGCGCCACTTCACTGATTACAAAATACAACTTCACGTGGACTTTGCTGATCTATACTTTTATAACTACGAAGGGCTGGATGGCGAGACAGATGTACGTACGTACCTTGGCGGGAAGGAGACGACAGTAGTGTCAACACCCATTGTAAGCCGCTTACGGCATTTAGGACTGCTCATTTGCAGAAGCGAGACGCATATATTTTTATTGTGCTGGTTCTATTCTCGCCCCGCCCACCCCTCATTTAACCCCCACAGTGGTGGGGTGAACTTGGCCAGTTTTAAATTATCTATTATAATAAAATTATTTCGCAAAATAAGGGGTTGGTTGCGGTAATGATGTGTTTAATTTATGTCGATAACTCTTATCTAATATTGTTTGAATGTTCGCAGTTGCAATACAAATTTAGATAAACTTTGGCATGTAATACCCGCTTGTCAACCGTTTAGTAAGTATTTTATATACATTTAGTGCTTTCACTGGCAGATAGCTAATTTTTTAAAAAATCATAAGGGTTCCGAGGGACACCCATGAAATTCTAAAAAACTACGCGGGTGAAACCGCGGGGCGCAGCTATTACTTAAATAAATTAAGACAAAAAAATACATTACTTACATAATATCTTAGATAAAATAATAATTAAATAAAATAAAACGCACAAAAACGTGATATTTTACCAAACTCATAAAATTTTAAATAATATATTTAGTGTTAAAAAGCAGGTTCAATAACTACAGCACTATCGATAGTAAAAAAAAATACCAAATACTTGGGTAATTTTGTACCGTTTAATGAAATATCAAAGAAAAAATATGTGCTGCAATTTTTTTAAGCTTTTAACTGCAACCCTTTATGGGCTATTCCTCTCCTGTTCTCTCATAGTACGATAAGGACTTTACATCATATTCCTGTCTCGTTTCCTCATACTCTCGTCATAATAACGCTAGAACCTGTGGTTGGGCTGTATGTTTTATGGTAAAGCAATTTGCACTCTATGTTAAGTGCAGTTGAGTTGTTTTTGGAATGAGCAATCTTGTATGAGCTTTTGTCAACATTTGCGGTCGAGTTTCGGTTTATCTCCCCCGCACAAAGTTGTTAGTCACACAAACATTATCGTTGACCAATGGTACGTAACTGGCACTTTTTTCGGCCAATCAATGATACACCTTTTGAGTTTCGCGCGTTTAAATTTTTTTCTGTTTCCATTTTTAAATGTTTATAGATTTTTTATTTGATTGTTATTGATTGCCAGTTGTAAGATTCCTAAAAGTTTTTATTAAATAACAGTGACAAAACAATATCTACAATTTTAATAGGGTAATCTTTATGCTAAAAATGCTACGTGGGTTGACTCATTGAGCATAACTCGCCAGCAGTTAGTGTTTTAGATACAGTCACTTAACCTGACGTTAAATGTATTAAATAAATTAACCTGTTGTGTAATTTTAACACAAATTCGGTGTCCAAGAGCATCAATGCTTACTTAAGCGTCCTTAGGCGCTCGCTCAATTTGACGAAGTATCACTAAGAAGTGTTCGCTAAGGTGGAAGTGGATTTTATCAATGTATTTTTTACTCTGTTCCGCAGATACACGAGATAAGATTAATAGTGTCTGTTGCCATGACTCCAGTGAAGTTTTATAAACTAAGGTTATAAGTTAAAGTTATTGGCGACAAATAAAAGGACCAAGTGCCTCACAAGTTTTTTAAATTAATATGTAGAAACCGATTTATTACAGACAGCTCATATTAAACCTCTCTTTATATTACTCCTATTAATTGTGTAACACGAATCAGAGAAAATGATACTTTTTCCAAAAATATCCATACATATGTTTGGAAATTATTTTGTCTTACCAATGATTTCAGGATTACCTTTGAATGGACAACTCGTCCGTTTATCGGAGATTCGTGTATTTTTAACCGACTTCAAAAAAAAAGAGGAGGTTATCAATTCGACTGTACCTATGTTTTTTTGGTGTTTATGTAAAAATGCAGTACTTAACGCATGTGTTATTCACATATATGCAGGTTATCTCACGATATTTGCCTTCATCGTTAGGCTTGTGGTATGAAAGCTCTAGACTAATTTTTTTTTTTAAATAATTTTGACAAAGTGAAAGTCAAATCGTCAGAATGACATTAATTTACAGGATTATACATGCTACCGCCAGTTGCTTTTACTAAGAAGAACCTGGCAAGAAACTCAGTAATTACTCTTTTCGAAAATCTTATACAATATTAAAAATACAAAGTAAATCACTTGAGAAATGTAAGCCCATGGACACAGTTCCAATGCACAAATGTCGATATAAATTAACATAAAGAAAAATCTAGTAGTTGTACTTATATCAAACCCCCGGTTACTAAGGCTCTTGTTGTTTATTTAACTTGTTAGTTTTGTAAATAAATTCAGTAAGGTATCCATAGTAAGTTAGCTGGCTGTGGGCGGCGTAGTGTGCGATGCACATCAATAGAGCTCCGGTCGCGCCGCAAACCGGGCCTTACATCCGACACGCAACACTCCCTGTTCATATTTACATACACATAATCTGTTTGTAGCCCATCTATCTATGTCTGTTTCAACCAACTGCTTACCATCAATAGGTACCACAAAAGCCTTAAGGTTTTGTTATGTTAACACGTTTACCAAATTTATTATGTACTACCTGTGCCCCGCGTTTTCACCCACGTAGATTTAGTTACATCCTTATTGTCGCGGAACCCTAATATTTTTAATAACTAAAAGTAGCCTTAGTTACTCCTTGAAACATCAGCTACCTGCCAGTGAAAGTCCCGTTAAAATCGGTCCAGCTGTTTCAGAGATTACCCGGAACAAACAGACAGACAGACAGAGAAAAAAAATTAAACTTGGTTTTTTAGTGTCAGTAGCGTGTATTCATATGCATTTAGTGAAAAGCTGTTATTTTGGAATTACAAACAGACACTTCAATTTTATTTATCTGTATAGATGTATAGATTAGCGTGGGTCATCTTTGGAAATCAGTCGCAGCTGGCTTACGTAAATACAAAACGGAATCCATCGTCATTTCATATTTCAAAATCTATGTCTGGGTATGCTGAGGATTCAGGCGACTGCTATATAGTAGGAATATAAACAACTAGAGGACTCACGTGGTTTCACGCGCGTAGTTCCCGTTCGTAAATATAGCCTACGTTTACTGATATGATAGAGATAAGGTAACTGGGGCCCAACCATGAGCTCTTATTGCAATGATAATTCAGTTGTGCAACAGTGACAGATGTATGCACGTCACATACATCTGTCTCATAAAAGAGTGAAACTATCATGGCAATAAGAGCTCATGGTGAGGCCCCTGTTCATTGTGGAAAGAATTTTTCAAATTTGTATTTGTTTTTGCAACGAGCATGTGTATAAAAGAATACTATAAGGGCTCAACATTTTGAGTTGAACGCGGAACGCCTCATAATTGTAAGTATTTCAACTTGAATAAAAATATTTACACAGTGTATATCTCGCGCGAGATTTGCATAACAATCGCAGTGGCTCGTGTACAGGAAGTTCGCCCATTGCCTCGAGGCTAACGTTCAATGCAGCCTGTATACATAACTACTTCATTTATTAGGTACTTACCTATATCTATCTACAGATAAATAAAATTGAAGTGTCTGTTTGTAATTCCAAAATACAGCTTTTCACTAAATGCATATGAAAGTATACACGCTACTGACACTAAAAAACCAAGTTTTAAAGTTTTTCTCTATCTGTCTGTCGGCCTGTCTGTTTGATCCGGGTAATCTCCGAAACGGCTGGACCGATTTTAACCGGACTTTCACTGGTAGGTAGCTGATGTTTCAAGGAGTAACTAAAAAGGCTACTTTTATTTATAAAAAAATAAAAGGGTTCCGCGACAAAAATGATGAAACTAAATCTATGCGGGTGAAACCACGGGGCACGGCTAGTCTTGCATAAGAAGGCAGTCAAATAATGGTACAATTATTTTTTGAGTATACTTAACAAAAATGTCTAGTTAAAAAAAAATATAGTTTACTGGCCAGTAGCAAATATTAAAGTTGCGTGTGACGTCATTAAATGGTGACAAACCGCTGGTGTCCCCACAGACAGTATTAGAGCAACGACAGTAATTACCGACGTTTGGGACAAAGGGTTGGAATATAAACCTATTATGACGCTCAAGTGACGAGGGACCGATGCAACCACTAATGACTGGTACCTACCGCAATATTGTGAAGAATTTTTGAGTAAACATATGTATTTGTTTTCAATTAAAAAGAAATGCTTTGTTTTATGTTACCTACACACTTACCGTATATATTTTCATAATAATATGCATTTAGTGAAAAGCCAATAGTTTAAAATTACAAACAGGCAGAAATTTTGAATTTATTTATCTGTGTTCCATTTATATAGAACTAGCTGTGCCCTGCGGTTTCGTCCGCGTAGACTTTATTGTGTAAAACCCCGATTTTTTTCAGGTTTCCTGGGATCGGGATAAAGTACTATGTCCTTCTCCTGATTTTAAGCTACCTCCCAACCAAGTTTCAGCCAAATCGGTTCAGCCATTCTTGAGTTAAAGATAGTGTAAATAACACGACTTTCTTTTATAGAGATAGATATCGAAAATATTTCAATAGTAGAGCATCTTCCAATTTGTAGATAATTTTTGTATTTAAAATTGTAGGCTTTGTATTTGTGGAACCTTTTTAAATTTTGCCGGGATTTTATAAAATTTAGGAAGCAGGGGCCTTACCATGAGCTCTTATTGCCATGATAGTTTCACTAATTTATGAGACAGATGTATGTGACGTGCTGTTCTCTCATTAAAATCAGTACAAATAATATAAAGAGGGAAGATTTATTTGTTTGCTTTATTGAATAGACAGAATATCTGACACTGCCAGACCGATCTTGAAAATTCTTTGAGCAATGGATAACTGCATCATCAGGGAGTAACATAGGCTATAATATATATTATATTTTTATCCCACGGGAATGGGAACGACGCGGGTTAAACCGCGTGACGTCCAAAAGTATTTTATATTTTAGATATTTTTATTTGGGCATTTGTTTTTGAAATCCAAAAGCTTTTTATTTATGATTTCAATGTTTATGTGTTGTCATAATGTTTAAGACAGAAAACCTTAATATTTTTAAATACACTACTAGGTAGGTAAGGAGGTCTTAGGTTGGCTTACGGTATGAAAATGAAACGTCAAAGCTAAGAAGTTCTTAATACTTACTGCTTAAACGATCATAGTTGGCCCCCTTTACTTCACCAGAGGGCCTAATACGAGTTTTCTTAAAATCGCCATCACAAGTCATCACGTCGACGTAAACGCAGATTTGTATGAACTCACAATAGTGTCATGTTTCGATCCCATACAAATCTGCGTTAACTTTGACGCGGTGACTTGTGACGGCGGCTGTGAAAAACTCGCACTAGGCACTCAGTTATATTTAAGTCTTATGCAAAAGGGAGCGAGCCTATTGCCACTAATCAGACAGAATTCTAGACTGCTACCCGGAGTCGGGCTGCTACTGAGAAACTAGAGATGAAAAACCCAATAACTCTTTGCCCGACTCGGGGATCGAGCCCGGGACCTCGTTTTCTGGAGTCCTTGCGTCCTGAGAGGCTTGCGTCCACTAAACCAAAGGCAATCTTGATGTGTTCTTGTAATAGTTTTTCAGGGAGAAAACAGTAAATACACTGGTACCGTCGCGTCACGAGTTATGAGCGCTGACCTTGAATGCGCAGTAGTTATTTTATGAGTGTCTGTATGTATGGCGCAACGCTAATAAAATACATGCTCAGTTATCCCTACTATTGTCCCTGAGCACTCATTAATCGTGACGGCTTCTGTATACTGCATTTTTCATCCAGTATTCATTCAAGACCGGTAACGACCTATAATACACATTTAAACACAGTAAAACTATGTTTATGATGAACTTAGGTAGTCTTAACGAGTGTTGGTAAATATATGAGATTTGTCGACTTAAGTCGCATTAGCTACGACACTCAGTTTTACCGGTATTAAAGTTACGTTACCCCTGAAATTAATCAACACAGCTGCCATCTGTGGACCACATTAAACAAAATATATTTCACAATTACTCCCTAGGTGTCGCATAAAAGGCATTTTAGAAGTTTGGTTTATTTTGCACAGATGGCAGCACTATACTCTTCTGTTAAGCTTGTGTTTTAATAAACAAATTAGTTCACGCACTTTTCGATAGATGGCGCGTAGTGTATATAATTTATTTAAATTCGAAGAAGTCGTTAGTGACTTCGTGAAGTGAGACCCAATCCATACATAAAAAAAAAACTGTGGACCAACTATTGGTCGTTTAAGCAGCGCGTACTAAGAACTTCTTAGTTTTGACGTTTAATTTCACGGTACCAAAAGAAACGTCAAAGCTCAGAATTTATTAATACGCTTCGCTTAAACCGATGATGGCAGGCGCTCTGAACATAGATAAATCGCATTAAATAAGTTTCACTACCCTTCAGAATTCCGTTTTTACATCAAACGTATGGAACCCTAAAAACGTGACGTAACATGGCGAATTAATTGAATCTAGGAAAGTTAACTAAATAACCTAATTGTTATTCCATAGCGCTTTTGTATGCAAATAGAGTAGTTTTAACCACGGGGTGTCTGCGTAATATGTTATTAAAGGTTCATTAATTTATAATAATTGAACGTTAAAGAAAATTGTCAATTTGACCTCTAAATTTACTGACTTAGGAACTTATTAACTGAGTCATTAATTACCAATGGCATTAAGTAAAGAGTAGAATGTAAGAAAACATGTTTAAAAAGTTGCTGTTATACACTCTCGTATTGTATTATTGTCGTATCGTATCGTAATATGATAAATTTAAAACACATGTCAAAACTGTTTTGATGAAGAAAGCCTATTATAAAATTTCGGATTATATAAATGACAAGGATATATGGAACTAAGTAAATCACTCTGCACAAGTAGCTCCTGGCAAATACATGGTATGCAAACACTTGTAAATCTATCTGGTATTGTTATTTTTTTTCTCTTTGATTTTGTTTTATACTGACCAGCATGCTAATACAATTTGTCACTATTGTGAATATTTATACCTATTATCAAATTTGATTTTGTATGATGATTTCATATAATTTATATTGTTTCGATGATATGTACATGATGCCTGGCTGAGTTTCTTGTCGGTTCTTCTCAGAAGGTAAATTCTCGACTTTCATAAGTGCCTTACCAGGGCCCAAAACTGAATAAATATTTTACATTTTCATTTTCATAATGTACTCGTCGTGTAGACGTCACGCGGTTTCACCCGCGTAGTTCCCGTTCCCATGTCGGTACGGGGATAAAATATAGCCTATATTACTCGCTGATGATGTAGCTATCCATTGCTGAAAGAATTTTCAAGATAGGTCAAGTAGTTTTGGAGCCTATTCAATGCAAACAAACAAACAAACAAAAAACAATCAAATCTTTCCTTTTCCTCTTTATAATAGGTATTACTGTAGATTCTCACGTAACGTAATTTTTCAATAATTGCAAATGTGTTACCGTACTAAGAAAAGCCTGTCCATATTCCTTAACTTGTAATATGCAAATACAGCATTCGCGTAGGTCACGTATGGATCTTCGTTTCTTTACAAAAATGTCTCCAAAGAACCAATGTTGTGTAGTAGCGTCGAGGAGTTTTGATAGTTGTGCATAATTATTTAATAACTAGCTGTGCCCGCGTAAATTTTTATTTCATGGGGGCGCGCGGAACCCTTTTGTTTAAAAAAATCAAAATAAAAGGCTTAGTTACTTCTTGTAACATTAGCTTTGCACGTGATAGTCCCGTTGAAATCGGTTCAGCCGTTTAGGAGATTAATCGCCACCAACATACTACTAGAAAAATGAGTACAGTAAATAGCCTCTGTCTACCCCTACGTTGAATACAGGCATGAGCATATCTATACTAAATAAAGCTGAAGAGTTTGTTCGTTCGCTTGAACACGCTAATCTCAAGCACTATCATAGGAATCATAGGAAATTGATAAATAATACATAAAGGATAAGATTCAATTTCGTATCTTTAAAACCGACACTCAATGACGGGTGCTACGCTGAGAAACCTTAGTGAATAACGCGGCTGGTCCGTCCGATTTGAAAAATAATTACAGTGTTAGATAGCCCGTTTATGGAGGAAGGCTATAAGCTAAATATTATCACGCTAAGACCAATCGTGGGTTAAGGTTATCGTTAGCCCAAGTTAACTATTCCACGCGGACGAGCCAGCAGAATCTAGTATTTGTATGTAAGACATATACTATCAAACAAACATAAATAAAAATCACCGTCAAGTATCGAAAGAGTGCGAGTGGCACACAAATTGCTACTTAATATGATCTCGGTTACATCCTGCACTCAGTCTCAATTTGAGACAAGCTGAACACGACTACTAAATAATTTATTGACAGAATAATCAAGGGAAAACTAAGTATCACTCTGACTCGTATACTCGTAATGGACTCTCTTGAAGGAATTGTTAATCATTTATTGGAAGCACACGTTTTTCGTACCTAAATAAAAACCCCCATTAGCTAATCTATATATCTATACAGATGAATAAAGAAGTGTCTGTTTTTAGTTTCAAATTAACAGCTTTTCATACGGAACTGACTCAAAAAAGCAATTAAAAAAAAAACACTTTCTGTCAGTCCGTCTGTCTGTCTGTTTGTCTGTTCCGGCTAATCTCCGAACTGGACCACTTTTAACGGCACTTTCACAGGCAGATAATCAATTAGGCAAGTAGTAACTTAGGCTCATTTTATTTTAAAAAAAACATTTGGCCGCAGTAGTTAATTTTGTTGGTGGCAACGAAATTAACTCTACGCAGATAGAACCACCGGGCAAAGCTAGTATAAAAATAATAGCCCATTGATCAAGGAAGGCTATATACCATCACGCTAAGACCAATCGCGGGGTAAAGTTAGCGGTAGTCTCAAGTAACTTTTCCACGCGAACGAAGTTGCGGGCAAAAGCTAGTTATTTATCTTTTACCTAAATGTAAAAAACCTAATTTAATTTCAAAGTTAAGTTTCGTGATGGGAATATTTAAAGCTGATCATCAATTATGCTAATTTAATTTTGGGAAATCAAAGTTTCTTATAATCTACAGTTTCGTAGATTGGATTGCTTTTTTTAAAATTCTTTTGTATCAATTAATTAATTTCATTTCACGAGATACATGCGAAATGTCAAAGTAGGTTGAGATGTTAGATTGAACGTGAGTAACCTACATGTCTGAGCAGTAATTCAATGACGTATACATAGTGCCCGACACGGCGATAGACTCACCATCTGTCACGTTGGCATCTGTCACGTTGGCATTTAATCATCTTAGGTGAAAAGTGGGTGTTGTTGTTATAACACATCTGCCTACCCCTTCGGGAAAAACAGGCGTGAGCATATGTCTGTATGTAAATTATAAAACACAACCTTATTTTAACATGATAATAAGTTAGCACACAAAATAACAGGCAGACGATATTGTATTATTAAAATTTTGTTTCGTTCACCATCCTGTCATTTATTAGTGAACAGGAAGTGCCGCATTATACCCAGTACTGTAGGTCTAAAACGGCCACTTTGGGAGAATCATAATGTGATCCGAATATGATTCAGGAATAATTCATATTTCGCAATTCACCTGTTTGACACTTTCCTATGAAGATTCCTAAAATGGTCCACAAAATATGAATTGCTTTTGTGACAAATAGCAGAACCATAAAAAGTTACATAGGGACTAACATCTACAATTATTTTAATCATTCGTAAATCATAAATATGAATAGCACTTAAGTGACAATTTTATCATTTCGATGATGAATCATATTCAGATCACATTATGATTCTCCCAAAGTGGCCTTTTTAGACCTACTGAGCTCTCAGCCACTTTGTTTAGTTCCACTAATGGACGCAGCGGAAGGTTTTAATTCAGTTTTACCTGTAACTAACATCGTGTATCGATGTAACTTTAACCAAAAATACTTCATGTCTGGGAATACCTGTGGGCCGACATTTGTGCATTGGAACTGTGTCAATGGGCTTACATTTCTCAAGTGATTAACTTTGTTTTTTAAAATTGTATAATATTTTTAAAAAGAGTAATTACTGAGTTTCTTGCCAGGTTCTTCTCAGTAAAAGCAACCTTCCGAACCTGGTGGTAGCATGTATAATCCTGTATAACCATGTCGTTCTGACGATTTGAAAGTACTTTTGACTTTGACTTTGACTTTGACTTTTACTTTTGACTTTGACTTTGATATTCCATGATTTTATTACCACCACCTCCACCGCTTCTGTTTTGGTATACAAATGAATTCTCACGACATCCAAGAAATTAAATTGTGGAGGAGTAAATGTCTATTTTTCAAAATTTATGGGCTGTGAATGTCTGGGTATTGCCCCAAGTCGTTTTGACACGACATCACCTGAACTTGCGATTTGCGCTTTTTTATCGGGACGTAAAACTTTCTACTCTCCGCTTAGAGCGCACAAAATGAGGATAATACGCAGGCGATATCGTCAAAGTACAAACCTATAGGCTTGTACCCCTAGTATAGGTGTGCAGTAAAAAAGCCTTTTGTTCAGTGCCTCAAGTGTATAGACTTTTAAGTCGGAAAATCAGAATCAGTGCACTGTATTGGCGCGCTTGGTGACCTTGTGTGCCTCCTCATCGATCAGCAGCTTTACGGTGAAGGCAAATAGATTGAGGAAATATGAATACGCTTGAGGCGAAATCAAATGACGTATGCGAATTGCCGAGAGTGCATCTGATTTACGATCTGTCATGTTGGTTGCAATGAAGGGTAATGTAACCTTATGAATTCATTGTTCATGAAATCATCATTATGGAATACTTGTAAATTCAAATAATTTGATTCAATACGAGCTGGGCCTTGCGGCTTTCGCTTGCGTAGACTTTAATTTCATAGGTGGTTTTCGTGGAATCTCAAGTATTAAAATAAAATAGCCCACATTATTTGATTTAATATGAGTTGGGCGCTGAGGTTTCACTCGCGTAGATTTAATTTCAGTCTATAAATATAATAGCCCAAATTACTCCTTCTAACATTAGCTATCTGCCAGTGAATTTACTTCAGTCCGATGTAGATAGGTTTGTGTCCTATTTTAAGCTCAACAAGCTCAAATTGAATATCTCAAAATGCTTCTTCATGACATTCACACGTCAGCTAAATCCATTAACATCTAATTATAATCTCGACAGTCAAACTGTTAGGAAAGTTGACTACATTAAGGATTTAGGTGTCATTCACTACTTTTTGATATGCACATCGATAATATCGTCAACAAGGCATCTAAGGCAGGGCTTCATAATATGACGCTCAATTAGCTTCCGCTCACTCGAAACCATTAAAATATAATATTGTTCTTTTGTGCGCAGCCACCTTGTTTATGCATCACAGGTATGGAATCCTCAATACAATACTAATATAACTAGAATTGAAACTGTTCATAGAAAATTTTTACGCTACCTCGATTTGAAGTCACATAATTGGTCTGACGACGACATCGTTGAAAAATATATCATTTTTACCATTGCAAAACCGCCTTAATATTGGTGATAAATATTGTTAATCTATACAGATAAATAAAATTGAAGTGTCTGTTTGTAATTCCAATATAACAGCTTTTCACTAAATGCATATGAAAGTATACACGCTACTGACACTAAAAAACCAAGTTTTAAAATGTTTCTCTGTCTGTCTGTCTGTCTGTCTGTCTGTCTGTCTGTCTGTCTGTCTGTCTGTCTGTCTGTCTGTCTGTCTGT
Organism: Watsonalla cultraria; assembly: GCA_964035505.1. Lineage (NCBI taxonomy): Eukaryota > Metazoa > Arthropoda > Insecta > Lepidoptera > Drepanidae > Watsonalla > Watsonalla cultraria. The sequence goes on along the minus strand of OZ037732.1, from coordinate 3,115,310 downwards.
CTGCCTGCCTGTCTGCCTGTCTGTCTGTCTGTCTGTCTGTCTGTCTGTCTGTCTGTCTGTCTGTCTGTCTGTCTGTCTGTCTGTCTGTCTGTCTGTCTGTCTGTCTGTCTGTCTGTCTGTCTGTCTGTCTGTCTGTCTGTCTGTCTGTCTGTCTGTCTGTCTGTCTGTCTGTCTGTCTGTCTGTCTGTCTGTCTGTCTGTCTGTCTGTCTGTCTGTCTGTCTGTCTGTCTGTCTGTCTGTCTGTCTGTCTGTCTGTCTGTCTGTCTGTCTGTCTGTCTGTCTGTCTGTCTGTCTGTCTGTCTGTCTGTCTGTCTGTCTGTCTGTCTGTCTGTCTGTCTGTCTGTCTGTCTGTCTGTCTGTCTGTCTGTCTGTCTGTCTGTCTGTCTGTCTGTCTGTCTGTCTGTCTGTCTGTCTGTCTGTCTGTCTGTCTGTCTGTCTGTCTGTCTGTCTGTCTGTCTGTCTGTCTGTCTGTCTGTCTGTCTGTCTGTCTGTCTGTCTGTCTGTCTGTCTGTCTGTCTGTCTGTCTGTCTGTCTGTCTGTCTGTCTGTCTGTCTGTCTGTCTGTCTGTCTGTCTGTCTGTCTGTCTGTCTGTCTGTCTGTCTGTCTGTCTGTCTGTCTGTCTGTCTGTCTGTCTGTCTGTCTGTCTGTCTGTCTGTCTGTCTGTCTGTCTGTCTGTCTGTCTGTCTGTCTGTCTGTCTGTCTGTCTGTCTGTCTGTCTGTCTGTCTGTCTGTCTGTCTGTCTGTCTGTCTGTCTGTCTGTCTGTCTGTCTGTCTGTCTGTCTGTCTGTCTGTCTGTCTGTCTGTCTGTCTGTCTGTCTGTCTGTCTGTCTGTCTGTCTGTCTGTCTGTCTGTCTGTCTGTCTGTCTGTCTGTCTGTCTGTCTGTCTGTCTGTCTGTCTGTCTGTCTGTCTGTCTGTCTGTCTGTCTGTCTGTCTGTCTGTCTGTCTGTCTGTCTGTCTGTCTGTCTGTCTGTCTGTCTGTCTGTCTGTCTGTCTGTCTGTCTGTCTGTCTGTCTGTCTGTCTGTCTGTCTGTCTGTCTGTCTGTCTGTCTGTCTGTCTGTCTGTCTGTCTGTCTGTCTGTCTGTCTGTCTGTCTGTCTGTCTGTCTGTCTGTCTGTCTGTCTGTCTGTCTGTCTGTCTGTCTGTCTGTCTGTCTGTCTGTCTGTCTGTCTGTCTGTCTGTCTGTCTGTCTGTCTGTCTGTCTGTCTGTCTGTCTGTCTGTCTGTCTGTCTGTCTGTCTGTCTGTCTGTCTGTCTGTCTGTCTGTCTGTCTGTCTGTCTGTCTGTCTGTCTGTCTGTCTGTCTGTCTGTCTGTCTGTCTGTCTGTCTGTCTGTCTGTCTGTCTGTCTGTCTGTCTGTCTGTCTGTCTGTCTGTCTGTCTGTCTGTCTGTCTGTCTGTCTGTCTGTCTGTCTGTCTGTCTGTCTGTCTGTCTGTCTGTCTGTCTGTCTGTCTGTCTGTCTGTCTGTCTGTCTGTCTGTCTGTCTGTCTGTCTGTCTGTCTGTCTGTCTGTCTGTCTGTCTGTCTGTCTGTCTGTCTGTCTGTCTGTCTGTCTGTCTGTCTGTCTGTCTGTCTGTCTGTCTGTCTGTCTGTCTGTCTGTCTGTCTGTCTGTCTGTCTGTCTGTCTGTCTGTCTGTCTGTCTGTCTGTCTGTCTGTCTGTCTGTCTGTCTGTCTGTCTGTCTGTCTGTCTGTCTGTCTGTCTGTCTGTCTGTCTGTCTGTCTGTCTGTCTGTCTGTCTGTCTGTCTGTCTGTCTGTCTGTCTGTCTGTCTGTCTGTCTGTCTGTCTGTCTGTCTGTCTGTCTGTCTGTCTGTCTGTCTGTCTGTCTGTCTGTCTGTCTGTCTGTCTGTCTGTCTGTCTGTCTGTCTGTCTGTCTGTCTGTCTGTCTGTCTGTCTGTCTGTCTGTCTGTCTGTCTGTCTGTCTGTCTGTCTGTCTGTCTGTCTGTTTGTTCCGGGTAATCCCTGAAACGGCTGGACCGAATTTAACGGGAGTTTCATTGGCAGGTAGCTGATATATCAAGGAGTAACTTAGGCTACTTTTATTTATGAAAAATATTAGGGTTCCGCGACAGTAAGGATGAAACTAAATCTACCCGGGTGAAACCGCGGGGCACAGCTAGTAACTTAATAAATTTAGCATTAATTTAGATTTGGATCTCATTCATAATACTACAACAGTTAAAAATATACTAACACGTGATTTCTTTGACAACTTGCCTCAGTGACGACTCATATAACTTAACTGCGATTAATTTAATTCTACCTTTACTTATCAATAATACTTCACTTTTACTGCATTGGCAACTCCTGTTTCAGATTAACGGAATAATTATTATAAGTGCAAACTTGTTTAACTACTTGTGGATGTAATTAGTTACTTAAGTTATTTGTCTGTAAGCATTCCTCAAAAGAAATAAATAAATGAAAGTCCCGTTATAATCGGTCGAGATTAGCCGGAACATACTTGCGGAGAAACATTTTAAGAATATTTGTTTAAATATGTACAATAGGTATTTACTTTCATTTGCAACAAGTGAAAAGCTGTAATGTTGTAATTAAACACAAAATCTACAATTGTATTTATCTGTATGTAAATTATAGATAATTATTTAAGTAGGATAGTCTACACTTAATAGGCAATATAATCAATTTAATTGCTATCAGCAAATGTACAATACACGCTAAGCATCGATATTTTCAACTAAATCCTTTTCGACGTACGAACTCCGCGGGAAGGTGGGAGTTAAGGGTGAATAGTAAATGAATTATCTTTAAACAGCGGACGTGATTCCTCTACCACGCTCCGTAGTGGTGCCCAAACATTAGAACTAAGTGTCGTACACATTTTTTGGAAACAAAAAAAAAGGCCTCGACATATTAATATCTTAGCAGTTGCATATTCATTGGTTTCACTGAATCTTAACGATCTTTGGTAAACATTTCATAAATGTATGAATAACTGGGATTTGACTATATATTTTAGACCAATCACACAATATCTATATATTTATTATAGCCTATTCCGATGCATAAGCTATATTAATGTCAAGTTTCAATTTAATTCATTAAGTAGTTATTTTGTGGGAGAGTAACAAACATCCATACTCACAAACTTTCACGTTTATAATATTAGTAGGATTCGCTATAAGGGGCAGTCCGATTCGAATAGTTCGACATTTCGAGCTCTGTCCAGATTACACGGGAATAGAATCTCTGCAAGCTATTATTTTATCAGGCTTGTATATATTGTATCAGGCTTGTATATACCATAAACTAGACCACACAACACAGAGAGACGTTATACTCATTAGCTAGATCACCGGTGGCGGTTACTAAAAACTAGCAATAAAAATGCTATGGATGAAAAAGTTTGAGATCCTCAGTGAACGAGGCCGCCCGCCCTATATAAGGTCGAGCAGAGACCGGAGCACAGCATTCGTGCAACAGGTGTTGAGCAAAGGTGAGTGTACAATACAGATAATTTTGTGTTAACCTTTTCGTATCGAAATTATCCTGACTTTAGAAAAAAAATCGTAATAAAAATAATGTTTTTTTTTTAAAGTTTCTTAAAGTTTAAACGTAAGCCTTTCAATGGTTTATAATTATATTTTTTCTATATTCTTGCGAAATAAATAAATAAATAATTTAAATATTGCAATCAGACTAACTTTCACTCGTGTTAAAGATTGATATTCGCTGGAAATTCAATCATTAGTTTGATTAATAATTTTACATTGTAACTTCTAAAATTGATTTTTGATATTTTATGCAACTGTTACCTACCAAATTATGCTAAAATTACTTCACGGGGTAGGGAGAAAATAGTAATACACAATTTACTTCAATATCTCAGTTCAATGTCGTCATGCGGTATTTCGAGTAGATATAGAGATATCTTCGTCCAATCAACGCATTAGTGGCTATTAGACAACTGTAATCTTCACTCATCCTAAGGGAAATTGCTGAGTTAAAGCTGTGCAGTCGAGTTCATAGATGTGTGTCAAATAATACATGTAAAATCATGTTTTAAAATTCAACTTTAATTAACTGTGCGATATCAGCATATGAGTTAGTGAAAATACGTCGACACCGTGTTAGTTAAACAAATTATTGTTAATCTATACAGATAAATAAAATTGAAGTGTCTGTTTTTAATTGCAACAGCACCTTTTCAATAAAAGTATAAGAAAGTATATATATTATTTTCATAAAAAAACTACTTGTTTGTTCCCACTAATTGCTGAGACCGCAAGACCGATTTTTACGGGTCTTTCACTGGCAGTTGATGTTAGAAGGAGTAACTTAAGCTACTCTTTAATATTTTTTAATGAGGGAACCTACCGTGAAAAAAGCCACGCATGAAATTTTGAATACGCGGGTGTTACTTCATAAAAATTGTTGAGCTAATTGCTTATCATCTTATTGAAAGAATGGGTTTAATTGAGTTCAGTTTGACTTTAAAATATTATTTAAAATATTGACAAATAAATAAAATTCACTGACACGCTGACGTAGCGGCTTCGTGGCCTACGAAGCCGCTACGAGCTACGAGACAATCTTATTTCCTGTGTGAGTGTAGTTTAGAAACAGACCTTTGAAAGGGCACTTCTAGTAAAATGTTTGGGTACAAAGTAATATCATGTTTGTCTGCAATGCATACATACATACATATGCTCACGCCTCTAGTTCCCAGAGGGTAGCCAGAGGAGTTGTAGTAACAACACCCAAATTTCTCATTAAATGCCAACGTGACAGATGGTGAGTCTATGGCCGTCTCAGGCGATATACATAAGTCTTTGAAGTACTTTTCAGACATATGCAAGTTCGTAGTAGGCGAATGCTCAAACCCAAGGCCACCTTGGATCTATGCATCTATGTTCATCTATCTTGAAAACATTATTTCGGGAATAACTTGTAAATCTACTTCTATCTATAATCGTCTTTCAATTGTCAATTTGCAAAACAGGATAATGGAGACAAAATTTGACCTCTTTGAAATACTCAAAATACCATTTCATCGTAGCATTTCTACGCTGTAGCTAATTGCTACGAGCGTAGTCAGCAGCTACGAATGTTTCGTAGCCGTAAAGGGGAAGGCTTAGGGTAGTGCCACAGTATAAATATAAGCTTTAAATGCAGTAAGTAAATCTTCGCCTATGTTTTAAGATAAGTTTTCTTCATTTAGCGTGAGGGTTGTCAATCTTAAAGATATACAATTTTACTCTCTTGTTTACTGTAAAAATAATGTAGAATTGTAGTCGTTTTAAAATGTTATTAAAATTCGTGAATGACGTATATGCGATAGATTCGAAGATAAGATAGACACGAAGCGACTAATTAAGAATTTTAATTCGTTTATAGCTCATTTATCGAGGAAGGCTATGGGGCTATATATCATAACGCTATGTAAATAAAGTCGCGGGTTAAAGTGACCGTAAGCCCAAAGTAACTATTCCACGCGAACAAAGTCACAGACACAAGCTAGTTAACTGAATATGACTGAATAATAAAATTTAGTAAAAGGGATAATAATTAATTATACGTAGTGCACTTTACGATAAATTTTGACTAAAAGAATCTAAAGTAAAATAAAGCAAATATTAAAAAGTAAGTAGAATGTTTTAATCATATAAAAGAGTCGTCACAGACCCCTTCCCACAGGAATGAAACATGCCAATGTGAAAAGTTCTTCATAATTCCCTAAGTAAATACGCCCGCAATTTGCCCGCTCGTTCACTTAACGCTCTGCATTTTCTATTAGCAGCAGGTAAATCAGAATTAGTGAAATAAAAGTCTTTTATTGATTTTAAGTGTCGAAAATCTTTTGCACATGCGAAATTCTGAGAAATATTTCGGTTCTTATTACTAGCCGAAATCCGCGCTTTTTTCCGTGTGTAATTTAACTAATACCACGAAAAAGTCTTTTCATTTTTCGGATTAATAATAGCCAATGACACTCATAAATAAAATGGTTTTATAATGGTAAAATAATTTATCACAAACGGTTCAGGAGATTCAGAAATTAGCCGGAACAATTAGATTGACAGACAGATTCTTTTAAAATTTGGTTTTTTTTATGTAAGTAAGTTGTGCCCCCGCGACTTCTCCCGTGTTGTTATTTCGCGGAACCCTTGAGTAACTTTCTTTCTGAGTAATATTTAATTATAAAAAAATTGGGATCCGCATGCCATCCATGAAATAATGTACGTGGGTGAAACCGTGGGGCAAAGAAATATGAGGTGAATTCATTTTAACATAAATAATACTTAAATTCGTTACATTTGTCAGAGTACAAACCAACAAACTCTTTGGATATTTATAACCTTGTTAGCGGTGTATATCATGATAAGCGTTCGATATGAAGACTTTAAGTTATTCATACAAAGTTAATCCCAAATAAATAGAATGTTGGTGGAATCACGCTTACATCTTTAACTTAACAATTTAACTTGAGGCCCGTACAACAACATGTAACGGAATAAGTTATGAGTCTGATAATCCTACGAAGTTAAACGTGAAGATAGGCCTGTTACCAACGACTAAGTACTTTGAGAATTATAAACTTTATTTCAAGGTTCATAAATACTCTTAATTACGAGTATATTACGAAAATAAAATACTTACATACATATGGCCTGTAGTGCTTCGCAGAGCACGTTAAGCCGTCGGTCCAGGTTGCCAAATTAACATCTTTGGCAATCGTTACAGGTCAGTCAGAGACCTAAGAAAGTCTGACAACTGGTTTAAACCAGATTGCCGATTTTCCTCGAAAAATCAGGTGATCAGCCACATCGGGTTGAATCAAGTGCTGACCCCAAATACATGTATAAGTCCAGGGAGATGATGACATATGGCCTGTATTCCCCGAAGGAGTAGGCAGAACACTTTACCGAAGACGATTAAGTCTGAGAAGTAATTCAATGACGTATGTATAGTGCCTGTGACGGCGATAGACTCATCATCTGCCACGTTGGTTAATCATCTTCGGTGAAAAGTGGGTGTTGTTATAACAACACCTCTGCCTACCCCTTCGGGGAATACAGTCGTGAGCGTATGTATGTATGATGGCAATAAAATGTCATGGTGGGCCCTAGTAGCTAACACTGGCCGTCTGCGTATAGTATACTAGCGGACGTCACGTGGTTGCACCCGCGTAGTTCCCGTTCCCGTGGGAGTACGGGGATAAAATATAGCTTATATTAATCAGTGATAATGTAGCATTCCAATGGTGAAAGAATTTTTAAAATCGGCTTAGTACTTTTTGAGCCAATTTGTTACAAACATACTTACATACAAATCTTTCCTCTTTATAATACTAATAATCAGTGTAGACTAATGTTGTTTTCTTTGTTACAGCCACAATGCAACCCGTCACGAGAATGTTCGCTTCATTATGCCTGCTCACATTGGTCCTGGGAAATTCGTACCGTAAGTAATATTCTTATGTTATACTAGCTGTGCCACGCGGTTTCACCTGCGTAGACTTAATATCATGGGTAGCTAATTAAAAAAAAGTTTAAGCCTGTATTACTCCTCGTTACATCAGCTCAGAGTGCCTAGTGCTAGTTTTCTTAAAATCGCCGTCACAAGTCATTGCGTCGACGTAAACGCAGATCTGTATGGGCTCACAGTAGTGTCATCTTTAGGATTATAGAGGCGCTGTTCCGATCCAATTCAAGTCTGCGTTTCCGTCGACGCGGTGACTAGTGACGGCGACAGTGAGAAACTCGCACTAGGCTCTCTGATGAGTGAAAGTCCCGGTAAAATCGGTCGAGCCGTTTCATAGATTAGCCGGAATAATCAGACAGACAGATAAAGAGCCACGTCGGGTTGAATCAAGTGCCGACCCCAAAAATGTATGTGATAAGGCCAGGGAGATGATGTTGATGTGTAAGGGTAGAATCGTCGAAGAGAGTCAATTCGCATCCAACGAGTTTTATGAAATACATATTTCAAATTTCATAATTATAATTATACCTTTACCATTCGCTACATGAGCCTTTAAACCGCTTAGAATCTATGTTTGTCTTATATTGGTGTAATCCGACATAATCCACACATTAAATATTAATGTCTAAAATTCGTCTAAATTTTTCATGAGGTAGTCGGTATTCTCGTTATTGACGGGATTTAAAGCCATTAGGTAGATCGTTATTCCAATCTATTTTGAGGTACTTTTGTGCATTTTTAATGCAAGAAACGCATTGTTGCTGAATTCATAAAGTAGTTAGGAAATATGGAGCCGAAGTCAAATGGTTAGCCCTTCGTGTTACCTCAACACTCCTTTGTCTGTCACTTATATTTTCTTTTTTGGAACGAAGTTCCTTATCGCGCGTTGTGAAAGGGGGCTAGACGGAAAAAATTCTTACGAAAAGTTGTAACGACACTTTTTGCTATAGTAAGCTATTGTAAGCTGTGCGGCGTGCGCATGTTTCTCTGTCTGTCTCTCTGTATTTATATATATAAGAGATGTAACGGAGCTTCGATTCCGGTTCCGTTAAGTCGGAACTTCCGATTATTATTACACTTTCGGTTCCGACTTCGGTTGCGATACTTTTGTATCGGATGTTAATCGGAGGTCGAACGAAACAAAGCGGGCTAATTTACGACTCTTTAAGAAATAGATTGGATGGGGACAAAGCATCAAAGCTTTTGTTCGTAAATTACAATACATTACTTTTGGAGTCCATTTTGATTTAATTTGTTTTAGCTTTTGTTAATTTATTGTAATGTAACCAAATGTAACACGCTACTTTGGGTTTTAATTTTAATTAAACTTTAAATTCATTAATTGTATCTTTTGTTTATTTGGATTTATGCCAATTTTTTATTTTATACTAAAAAATTAAAATGAAAAGAATTGACAATAAATCATGTTTTATTTGTCCTTAAACAAAGTGACCCTGCCTCCGATTTCGATTTCGATTCCGATAAATCAAATTTGAAAACTCCGATTCCGATTTCGGTTCCGATAAAACTACCTCCGTTAAATCCCTGATATATATGTATATATATATACATATATATCAGTTGTGTTTTCAAAGTCCCGCGCATCATTGATGTGTCTATACGTTCTATATATATATATATATAGAAATTCGTTCCATCCGGGAGTCCCTTGACACCTCTCAAGTTTCTTTTGGGTACATTTTGAAAACGATTGAAAAAAAAACAATTGCCTATCGATTCTGTAAAACGCTGCGAAATTGATGTAAGGTTTTTACTTATAGCTATGTGGGAACCACTTCGGTGGGTTAAAAATATGCTATACTTGTAGAAAGAAGAGAAAAGTTGACCTTCTGTAATAGTCCAATGGAATATTCTTATGATAAATTCACTAAGAATGGATTCCAAAATTCCCCAACGAGGTCAGATGGTTGAAAGGTTGTATGTGAAATCTTTCTTCGTGAAAGATATATATTATAATATAACTAGCTGTGCCTCTCGGTTTCACCCGCGTAGATTTAGTTTCATCCTTATTGTCGCGGAACCCTAATATTTTTAATAAATAAAAGTAGCCTAAGTTACTCCTTGAAACATCAGCTACCTGCCAGTGAAAGTCCCGTTCAAGTCCGTCCAGCCGTTTCAGAGATTACCAAACAGACAGAAAATTTTTAAAACTTTATTTTTTAGTGTCAGTAACGTGTATACTTTCATATGCATTTAGCGAAAAGCTGTAATTTTTGAATAACAAACAGACACTTCAATTTTATTTATCTGTATTTATGTATGTATGCATGTATAGATATAGATATTATAGTATATTACAAATACATTATAGCTTAGAGTTTGAAACACATTTGTATGTGTGCATACTCACGTTCCTAGGGTAGGAAGTATAGGGTCATTGTATAGGAGTTCCTTGCAATGAAAGGTAAACTAAGTAGCTTAAGTGCAGTTGTGCATATTACCTATTAAACTAGTTTGCTTGTATTTAGAACTAGTTTTCCTCTGCGGCTTCACCCTCTCATTATAAGGGCAGCCTTTTAATTCTTTAACTCAATTAACAACAGAGGCTGTTACTCGGTGATTATATTGTATTTGCGAATGTTTTCAATGCGTTCGTTTTCTTGAGATTGGCAGAAAGTTGATAAAATTTTTTTTTTAAATTGTATTACTAGGTATACCCCGCGGGCTTACCCGTGTAGGATTAACAATAAAAATTAAAATGAAAAATGATGCAATTTTTTTTCCTAAAATAAAAGTAGCCTAAGTTACTCCGTATAACATAAGCTATCTACTAGTAAAAGTCCCGTCCAGCTATTTCATTTTATAAAGACGTGTGAATTGTCTGAAATCGGCCCAGCTATTTCAGAGATTGGTCGGAGAAAACAGACATACGGTGAATAGACAGTTATGTTTTTTTATTTATGTGCCATATTTTTTTTTACATTTAGTGAAAAGCTCAATTTTATTTATCTGTATAGATATAGAATAATATATTATAGCGCAGTATTTTGATATAAGTATACGATTAAATATACCTTTGAGTCAAGATGAAATTGCTATTATATCAGTAAGTCATCATCTCCCTGGCCTTATCCCATACATTGATGGAGTCGGCACTTGATTCAACCCGATGTGGCTGATCATCAGATTTTTATACGAAGCGACTGCCATCTGACCTTCGCAACCCCATTTAGGAGGAAAATCTGTGATCTGGGTTAAACCAGTTGTCAGATTATTTTTAGGCCTCCGACTGACCTGTAACGATTGCCAAAGATGTTAAATTGGCAACCGGGACCGACGGCTTAACGTGCTCTCCGAGGCACGGAGGGAACTCGGGCGGTCACCCATCCAACTACTGGCTAGGCGTATGGTTGCTTAACTTCGCTGATCGAATGATATGCGTAATAGCAACTGTGCCACGAGCTCCTCCTAGCTATTATATCAGTAAGTATTTCAATAATAATGACAGCAAATAGTTAGATCAATTTAATATTAACTTATATTCAAAATCAATAAAGTTTCTTAATATAATTAATTATATTATACACGAGCTATTTGTGGCTTATACTTGTATACAACAAATAATTTGACTAATGTAACTTAATTGTTACTTAAGTTTCGCTTTGTCTGTAACTTGATATGGACAAACTTACATATTCAATTAAGTATGTTAATAATATTATAATTTTAAGTTTGGACGTTTGATACTGAATCACGCAAAACGGCTGAATAAATTTAAATTATTAGCACATAGTTTATTACCTGTATTTATTTAACATTCCAATTGAACATCTTTGGCAATCGTTACAGGTCAGTCGGAGGCCTAACAATAATCTGGCAACTGGTTTAACCCAGATCACAGATCTTCCTCCTAAATGTGGTTGCAAGGTCAGACGGGAGTCGCTTCGTATAAAAATCAGGTGATCAGCCACAACGGGTTGAATCAAGTGCCGACCCCAACAATGTGTGGGATAAGGCCAGGGAGATGATGATATGGTACACGAAGTACCAGGCGCACATAACGGACAAGGAGTTAATATGTTGATTGTGACTAACATGGAGCCACATCGGGTTGAATCAAGTGCCGACCCCAACAGTGTGTGGGATAAGGCCAGGGAGATGAGTTTATTACCTAGATTAACACACAAGAAACATTATTTCCCGGGAAAATATTTGGTTACTATGAGAAATACCTCATTAGTTATCAGGGTACTGATTTTTATTCGCTTCTACTTGTGTTGTTAAAAAAAAGGTATCATTCGAATTTAAATTATTTTTCACGATAAAAAATAAGAAATTAATCCGTGGTAAACGAAGCATAAAAAACCGGACGTTACCGCGGATACAATCTATCTGTGTTCTACATAATTTACTGACTTCAAAATTAACCGGAAAAGCAATCAGAAAAATCGGAATAAAATATTTTCCCGAAGAAGTGTTTGCTTCAGACTTAATTATTTTCCCTATTTCCAAGATGGCTTTGTGGTAAAAATATAATTTTACCGACAACTCTTACCTGAAGCTTAAAGAAGCAGTTATGTATAAAGTCACATTGCCAGGAAGAGCAGTGATAAGTAGTGTCTCTCACATTGCAGTGTCCTAACAGGGTTTATATTTTAACTTAGGATACTATTATTATTAAAGTAAAACAGGAGAGACAAGATGATTGGACACTTATTGCGACATGACGCTTTCATTACAAACATCGTAGAAGGGAAGATAGAAGGAAAGCGAAGAAGAGGGAGACCAAGGATTAGTTATGTATAACAGCAGAACGAAAAAGTTAGCGTCATGTCGTACAAAGAAGTCAAAGTGTCAGCGGACAATAGACAGACCGACAAGAGCCTAGCTCTTAAATAAATGATGAAGATATTTTTAATAATTAAATGTTGAGTTTACTTAATATACACATTGTATAACAATTACGTATGAGACAGTTTATTAATCTAAATAAAAAATAAAAAACTTGCACCAAATAGGTTTTTTTCGGAATGGTGCTAAGAAGGCTGGCAGCATCGTCACAGCTGTGAAAAAAAACAAAAACACACAAGTGACGTAAGCATTGCTTAAGGGTGAATAACTTAGATTGAAATCGATAGAGGTGGCTCTACCTTTATTTATAGTTCTACGGGAGCCCATCTGTTACGCAATTTGCGAAACCTTAACTTCGCTGGTCACAATGTCCACCTTATTATGATTGTTGACAAAGGACGGGTTAATATTTGTAGAGTACATTTTAAAAGGTATTTAATTAAATACCAATTTTTAATTATGTTCGTATTTGATTGTTTCTGCTCTGCTGAGGAGCTCGTGGCACAGTTGCTAGTCGCGTATTGGATCAGCGACTTTAAGCAACCTTAACTCAAGTCAGAAGTGGGATGGGTGACCGCCCGATTCTCCTACGTTGGTCCCGGTAGCCAAATTAACATCTTTGGCAATCGTCACATGTCAGTCGGAGACCTAACAAGTCTGGCAACTGGTTTAACTTAGATTACCGTTTTCCTCGTAAAAGGTGTTACGAAGGTCAGATGACAGTCGCATAAAAATCAGGAGATCAGTCAAGTCGGGTTGAATCAAGTGCCGACCCCAACAATGTATGAGATATGGCCTGGAGATGATGATTACTATTGTAAAAATTCTATATAGTCTAAGCCATTGTGACCTTGGGGTGAGAGCAGTCGCCTGCTACACAAGCGTCGCAAAGACGTATCACTGACAAGGCTCACCATCTGTCACGTTGGCACTTATTCATCTTCGGTGAAATGTGGATGTTGTTATTGTGGATTACAACACCTCTGCCTACCCCTTCGGGGAATACAGGCGTGAGCATATGTATGCATGTATGGCTCTACGGCCTAGTGTTACTACACTACGTTTGTCAACAGACAGCAGTGCCAAGTTACGCCGTGACGGGGTTCTGAATCTGTACCCCTTCCCGCGAGTGGGACGAGCCTCACACCGCACGTGGCAAGTGCCTGTCAACGATATCTACTTTGGTAAGCGGTTACCTTTCCTTTGTTGTTTATAACAAAAAAAAATTATATATACAAATCACACTGTCATAAGTTTCGAGCGCTGAACGAAAATAGCTATCTCAGACACTATTTGTACATACGATATTAAATTTCTTCTCAGTCATTTACTTAGGTTTTCTCACGATGTTTTCTCTCAGCTCTTGGGAGGTCGGTCGAAAAAAAAGAAGTAAATTTTTTTCAAAACACTCATTACTACACATTCCGCTGGGATTTGAACTTGTGTCGCTTACGTTGGTCACCACGACTCTCGGCATGACATTCCTGTACTATAAATAAATCCTGAAACGACAGATTCACTGCGCATTTTAATCTCCATTTAATTGGACTTGACTGAAACCTTCGTCGTCACAATTTTATTTACAGCATTTGTAAAACATTTTTTACAAGGTACGATTTCACCCTAGTAGACTTATTTTTATCAGTGACTTTTTTCGCATATCACTAATTTTTTTAATTATGGTATCCTCCTGAAACAAAATACTTCTTGTAACATCTGCCGGCCAGTGAAAGTCCCGTTAAAAAGGTCAGACAGTCAGAGGAAAATGTAACTGTTTTATTTTGTAAATTCCTACCGTATATAGTTTCATATAGATTTAGATAAAAGCTGTTGTTTTGGAATTACAAACAGACACTTCAATTTTATTTATGTATATAGATTAGTGGCAAGAGCCGAGGTGGCCATGTGCTTTGAGTTCTTCTAAAAAACTTAAGTGAAGTGATTTTTATACCACGTGCTTTGCGGTGAAGTAAAACATTGTGAGGGAAACCGCATATTTCTGAGATGTAATTCAATGACGTATATATAGTGCCTGAAACGGTGATGCACTCAATATCTTTCACGTTGGCGCTTAATCACCTTCGGTGAAATGTGGTTTTCGTAACACTTCTGCTTACCCCTTTTAGGAATGCGTGAATATTTTTTTTTTATGACTGTCATAATGTGTTATAGCAGGTTATCATATTTATCATGAAATATTTGCTTATCAAATTGGCAAACAACTATCTATTATATAGTAGGGGTTTAACGAAAGATAGTATGATATAAAATCGAGTACATTAGCAAAGCTCTGTCCTTTATACTATTCTATAATTTTTTCACGCTTCTGTGATAACGTGTGGCATATTTGTAGATTACGAGCCAGCCGTGAAGAGGCAACTGTATGCGTTCCCACGCGTGGGACGCGGGGAGCCATTGCAGGAGCGTCCCGAGGGCCCGCTGGCCATCCGCCGCACTGACAGCCCTGGCATGTGGTTCGGACCTCGCCTCGGACGATCGCTCAAACTCGACGAAGTTGGTAAGTACACGCAACGTCGAGAGGTCGCAAATACTAGAGGTCGCTATTGCGGAACACGCTCCTGTTACTGGCATTAGGCTTAAAACATTACTGGCGAAATGAGGGTGCACTATAAAAAAGACAGAGTTGTATTCTGTCTAACCAGGTTAATACAATTAAAGTGTCCGTTTGTAATTTAAAATTAACAGAGTTTCACTAAACGCATATCCCTGTGAACACGGTTCACACATAAAAATACCTGGATCTACCAGTGTAATCACCCCGTTAAAATAATTAACGGGGTGATTTCACTTAGATTGTCACTTAGGTGATTAGATAGGTTTATGTTACAGGGTGTAAACAAAGGACACTTGTATTTAAAAATATTATGAACAAAAAAACATGAATAACTGCGAGGCACAGCTAGTGTATATAGTTTACAGGACTGTGTATGACGGCCATAAAGTTTCTTTATTTACTTCTAGAACTTCCCATGGAAAATTCCAACGTAGAACGCAGTGAGCCCGAACAAATGGAGCCGGTCCCAGACAACAGGAAGAAAAGGCAAACTCACTCTGTATAATTACAGCCATACCATGCAATACCTAACCATACCAAAATTACACTTAAACACACGTACGTAGAGTTGGAAATATTTTAAGATTAGAATAGATATTATGTACCGTCACAAACATTTTGTAATAAGTAACCACGGTTTTGCAAAAATTTTTGCTGTGTCAGTGCCGGATTGAGCCGAAACAAATAAAAAACTTATATTAAGAGTTGTTAAAACACGATTTTTAGATTCAATATGGACAGTTATAAAAAGCTACCTCTGCTACTTCACCCCGTAGAAAAAATTGTCATCGATTACAATAAGGCATTGGTAGACCCATCAAATTTGGTACTTTACTTACTAGGGTTCGCTAAAACGGCTGGTCTAGTAGTTAGTACACCTGACTGCTTGCTACATCGCTGGTTCATTCCCACGTCAAAGCAAACATTTGTGATGAGCCATTTGTGTTTGTTTTCTGGGTGTTTGTATTTACAAAAAATATATAAAAGTATTTTATCCTTCGTTTAGTAACCATAGTACAAGCTTTGCGTAGTATGGGTCTAGATGGTGCAGTGTGATAATATCTGAACATTATTTTAAATATAGGGTTCATCCGGTACTGTGCCGAAATTTTTTTCTAACATTGGTGTTTGTGATTGTACCTACTTAGTTACACAAGCCCGTTGTAAGTTGTATTTTCATTATCGAAGTTGTGTTCTGTGACCACAAATTTGTAAATTAAATCATTTCAGGAGGTTTATTCTCTTTTTCTGAAAACGAACGAATATCAAACGTAGTTTCATTATCGCTTTCATTTAATTAAACTCAAATTTTTGTTCGCTAATTAATTTAACTAAAGTAGATTTAGAATATATAAACGCCAAAGATTTTTTTAGCAGACCACGTTTCGATGTAATTTTAGAACGAATAAGAACAGTGGTAGGAACTTTCGGCCGAAGCTTCGTTTTTCGGAGAAAGCGAGAAGGCCCCCAGACTTTCCTATAATATAATGGCTGTAATTTAAAATGTTAATTCATAAAGTTAAGTGTATTATGCCATGATTATTTCTAGGCTGGGTGGATTCCGTGCAATCCATGAACTAAACGTGGCACAATATTGTTAGTTAACTGTATTACATAGTTGTTTATAACGTTCTTAATTACTAAAATAAATTCACAGATGAATTATTGTGTGTTTTATTTTTATTATACCGTTTGCGAATTATTTTATTATTCTTATTATATTTATTATTCTTTTCAAATACCCATAAATCTATAATATTCCTGTGTTTACAAACTGCTGTGAAAATTCATTCGAGGTTATTAAAATTCTTCAAATTATGCGAATTTGATGCGCAGAGACCTCACTCTTATTGCCATGGTAGCTTGACTCATATTATGAGACGTGTATACATCTGTCATTGTCACACAGTTGAACTATCATTGCAATGATAATGAACTATCAGAGCTCATGGTTAGGTCGCGGTTTGTTCAGTTTTCTTATTAGAGTGCTGACTGAGTGGTGCGATTAGTCGCCTGCCACGTAAGCAATGCTTGTTCTAGTTTCGTTGTCTGTACCTACTTAAATAAGTTTTTATACATATGTAAATCGAATACTAATGTCTCCCTGTTAAATTAATACCTGCCTATAATCTCCACACATTGTTATTCACCTCCAGTCGTTGTTACTGCTATAAAAACTGGTGATAGGCCTTAATCTAATATTGTGTCTGCTACATATAAAAGCTAGCTCTACCGCATAAAATGATATAAAATATAGGTGCAATTGACACACCACGAGGTTTACTGTAAAGAAAAAGATCGTGAGAAAACCTGCATAGCACATCTGAAAATCAAATACGTATTGTATATTGTATATTACGTGAACTTAAGGAACTGTTCGTGTAAATCTCACAAAAGAGTATTAACTCCAAATTACCATGATATATTTTGTAATCAAAAGGTAATTCAAAATTCAAACTCATTGTGAAATTCACAAAAGTTATTCGTGTAAACAGCACACGAATACACAAGTCATTATCCAGCCAACTAACGAAACGAGAATTAAATATATAATCACAGAGGATTTGGTTTTATAAACAGAATATTGAGAGTCGGCTAGACACGAAATAAAATTATACCGAAGGTCAGTTATAACACGATGGTGAACAGACGAACGCTGTCAAAGAATTGTATACATATGTTTGCACGACTTGATCAAAGTAGTAGGACGGCTATGATCAAAGATTACATTACTAGCTTCTGCCTGCGACTTCACCCGCGTGGAATACATTTGGGCTAACGCTAACTTTCACCCGCGATTGGTCTTAGCGTGATGATGTATAAACCATATTATATATAAGGAAAAAAAAACGAGCCGTTGTGTGAGCACTGTGTACAGTGATTACACACCACGTGCTTCACGGTGAAGGAAAACATCGTAAGGAAACCTGCATATGTCTGAGAAGTAATTCAATGACGTATGTATAGTGCCTGAGACGGCGATAGACTCCCCATCTGTCATTTTGGCACTTAATCATCTTCGGTGAAACAACACCTCTGCCTACCCCTTCGGGGAATACAGGCGTGAGCATATATGTATGTAAAAAACCAAAATAAGATGAATATCACATAATATTAAGAAGAAACGTGACATCAACTCACTCTAAAATTCTATTTGTCTAAATCCTCCTTAACGTTTCTGTTATTAGGCTTGAGTGTTATTCTCGTCCAATGTAAGAAGCTGTCCTTTTGTTACATCGCCATTTTGTCCGCTAGATGATCACGCCGCGGGCTTGGTCGCAAATTAAATTAGTAACCTCCGCCGCGTCCCACACGTAGATCTCAGTGTACAGTTACCATCTATACTTATTAATATTATAAATATGAAAGTGTTCGTTGGCTTACCATCATCGGTTTCATAATCACGACGTTTCATTTGTACCGTAAACGACAAAGCTAAACAGTTCTTAATACGTGCTGCTTAAACGATCATACTTGGCCTAATAGTATCGATTCGTAGAACGTTTATTGCAGTACAATAAATCTATTTATAAAAACGTGATGGCGTGATCAGGGAATTGGAGATTTTCTCTTGGTCACGCCATCACGCGTGAACCGCTGGACGGATTTTAACGGGACTTTCACTGGCAGATAGCTGATGTTACAAGAAATAACTTAAGCTACTTTTAATTTAAAAAAAAACACAAGGGTGAAGAGAGAGAAACCGCGGGGAACTGCTGGTACCATAATAAATAAGGTAAGTTGGGTATTGCTCGCACAGTTGTTTTTGTAACGGCCCTTGAGACGTTCGAAAATCCCTCTTAATGATTATATCTAAAGGTAGATAAATACTTCACAATAGTAGTATTTCCATAGACACCACCTCTATATCAATACATTTAAATTTATCCACAGAGATCAAAGGACACAACCATAGATACGACATAAACACAACTTTATATTATAATATTTTATGTGTTTACAAGGAGGCCTAAGGGAGTCTGACAATTGGTTTAACCTAGATTACCGATTTTTCTCGTAAAAAGGGTTACGAAGGGACTTCCACTGACAGATAGCTAACGTTACAAGGAGTAAATTAGAGTACTATTGAAAAAAAAAAAAAATTATGGTTATGCGGGCCACCCCTTTAATTAAGTCAACGCGGGTGTTATCGCAGGGCACTACTAGTGTATAACATGAATCTGGATACTAGTATAGTGATAATACCTTAGAAATAACTTCACCAGTGGAAACTTCATAAATATGGCAATGTTGGTCTCCCATCCAAGAATCAGCCATGAGCAGGGTTGCTTAACTTAGCTGATCGATCAACTGTGCAAATACAAATCATTTCTATTCGAACGCAAATTGGATATTTTAATTGATTTGGGTACAATGTACACTGTACCTGTTTTAAGATTCCATTAGGTTGAATTATTTGATATTATAGTTCTAAGAGATATAGGAATACCATTGTTTCTGAATATTTTTTTATTATGAAGTAAGTAGCTTCCGCCTGCAACCTCGTCTGCACGGCAATAAGATTTCTCATACAAATTTACATTACATTACATACATTTCAACTTCTGTCATCATAATATTAACGATGGAATTTGCAAAAACCCCTTTGTTATCGAATATATAATCACGACTGTATCTTCTGGTGGAATAGATTTATACAATGTCTGTCCGTCTCTTACATCCCGGCTGAAGTGCTACCTTGCTGTCAGACGTAAGTGATTTAAAATTATTGGTAAAAGGTAGGTAGTAAAAACAAAACTCTCGTTTGTATCACAATTTCTGAAATCATTTAAAATACAAACAGTTAAATAGGATATTAATGATGACATTTAAACATCCCGCGTCAACTATGTTCACAGCTTTATTGACTGTAGTCAGGTGCGGGGTCACATTCATAGCGGACTGAAAAAGCTTATGGGTGAGATATGTAACCTCACGGGTAGGCAGAGGGTCTCTGAAGGTGTAGGCGGCGTAGGTGGGTCTGGTGCCAAAGTGACACGGTGAGTTCAGGCACAATGCGTCCTTGGATTTCTACTTCACGTTGGCACTTAATCATATTTGGTGAAATGTGAGTATTGTTGTTACAAAACCTCTACTTAACTCTTCGTGGACCCTTCTGGGATGGCGTGTACAAATTTCTTTATTTCTTAAAAAGACGTCTGTTTTGATGTTCTACTAAGTGCCAATGGACAGCTTAAACCGGTCCAGTTCCAATCTAATTATTACTAGATATTTTTAACCGCCCCGCTCGTGAAATCGTTCTCTCGCTAGCAGTGGGACCACACAGCGAGCTAACATCATAAGTAACGATCAAACATTGCGCCGTGTGCACGGCTCATTCATCAGGATTTGCACCTGCTGTGTCGATAGGGCGGTTCTATTAGCGCTGGTTTATGATCCGAACATGCCGTTTTGACCAAAGGGCGTGTTGTCATTAGAATTACTCTTCCAACACGGTACGCTCGTATTTGTAAGTACGTATTGGTAAATCAGTGCCTCGCAGCCGTGGTGGCCTTGGGGTTTGATTGCGTAGCAAGTTCGAATCCCAGCGGGGATTCGACAATGATTTTTTCTAAAAAACTTAAGTGCAGTTATTTCACAAGACAAGCTTTACGTTGAAGAAAAACATCGTGAGGTAACCTGCATATGTTTAAGAAGTAATTCAAAGACGTATGTATAGTACCTGAGATGGCGATAGACTCACCATCTATAACGTTGGCACTTAATCATCTTGGGTGAAAAGTGGGTGTCGTTATTACAACACCTCTGCCTACTCCTTCGGGGAATACAGGCGTGAGCATATGTATGTATGTACGAGTAGTGTCCCGATACAAAGTCATTCGATCGAAATCGTCTCTCAACGTGATCCGATATCGTAGTTTGATTAGACTTCAATTCAATAGGACCTTTTCTTTGAGAATCAATACGAAAACAATGTCAACGACTAAGTCGCTGCGACATCGGTAGGGTTTTCATGACGTGAATTAGGTTACTGGTCTACAGCTGCTACAGCTGGATAGGGCTCTAGTGGTGCGTCACAGTTCCTAGTCATAAGTATGATGTATCGGAATGATTTACGTCATGGATATTTCTTCATTTCGATTAGGATTTTTTTTTCGATTACGATAGTATTTCTTTTTCCCTTTTCTTATTTAACGGCGACGGATATTATCGGGCAGTTTCATACAAGGAGAAATTTAATTTGGGGCAACTAAAAACGAAGTGATTAATATGACTCCATAAGACCACATTCACATAAAGAATCCGTTATCCAAATTTTATCTAGATGGACACACCTGTATATTTTTCTTACAGACACTCTCCTTTCATATTGGCACTTGCTTTAAATCATCGATTGAACGTGGTTTTATCATTTAAATAAAATAAAAGCTACTGTTGAGAACAATCTTCATCATAAATTTATTTCTTATCAACATTTTTATTGCTACATTCCTATTCAAACAAGCGTGTGATGTAACATGACAGATAACCCTAGTTTATAAAAACATTAATTGTAATCATAGCCTATAAGGTGCTCCGAGTTTAGGTTTGGACATGTTTCAAGATTGACAAATTTCGCTACGTGTGTTTGACGAACATGCCATAACCAGCCACCGTAAAAATGTCAATACATTCAGAACCAACCAAACCCATATGCATGTATAATTCATGTCAATATCATGTCGTTTTGACGATATGAAAGTACATTGTTGAAAGTCTATTCAAATCATTATATAATTTTGAACAACCAAGACGACACCGTTGGTCTAATAATTAGACCAACAATACTAAGGTAACCTTACTGCTACAATAGGTGTCGAGGGCTCAATTTCCGCGTCAGGGCAAACATTTAATGTTTTGAGCATTTGTGGGTGGCCTTGAGTCTGGGTGTTCAGTATGCATTTACGAGAAAAAGTATATAAGTATTATATTCTTTGTCTAGTACCCACAAGGAAAGCTGTGGTTAGTTTGGGACTAGATGGCGCTGGGTGATAATGTCCGAACACATTTATTATTATTTATTTATTGGCGCTAGTTATATCTTTAGCGTATTTAGAACTATCTGTAAAAGTACAAGACGGCAGAGAGAACCAGAAACAACCCGGTAGCAGTGGCAGGGTTTACATTATCGGAGCTATTACAGTGGTCTTCAAAGCATTGGCAGACGGTCTCCAAATGATCGCGATTGTCAGCTCGGTAGCATTCCCTCTCATGACGCACCCAACCGCAGCCGCGGGTTACTCGTACTTCGGATTCGCGATCAGGATGGTAGACTGGAACACATATAACTTATACATATTTAGAACTCTTGATTAATAAAAGGCTAATATATAGGCGGAGTATTAATGTATACAAAAAGTCCGTGAATTTGGAAGTACGAATTTGTGTGCAACCTTGCGATTTACCAAAGTACAAAGCTCTTAATCGCTTGCTTTGTTTTGGTTGTATAGAAAAGTAGCTGTGCCCCGCGGTTACAACCGATGCATGGTTTTAATGAGATTTAGTTTCATGCTTTATTTCGTGGACCCCTAATATGGTTTTTAAATAAAATTAACCTAAGTCACAGCTTGAAACAGTGAAAGTCCCGGTAAAATCGGTTCAGCCAATCACGCGTGATGGCGTGACCAAGGGATAGGGATTCATTTTGATATCTATTATAATATTATAAAGAGGAAAGATTTTATTGTTTTTTTGTTAGTTTGTTTGCATTGAAGAGGCCCTGAAATTATTTGACTAATCTTGAAAATTCTTTCAACAACGGATAGCTACAAAATCAGCGAGTAACACAGGCTATATTTATCCCCGTACTACGCGGGAACTCCGCGGGTGAAACCGCGTGACGTCTGCTAGTATATAGATATATATGTAAAAACTCACTAGTCTGTATGATCTTCCTGCAGAAGAAGTTAACAGCGACTGGGCTGGGTATGGCAGTCTCACAGTGCACCACCGGCACCATGCGGCCAGGCATCTCATTGTTATACAACTTCAGATCCAAACACGCCGTGTCGTTCGCACTGTTGCAGTAGAAACAGTTGATTGCTGAGGCTAGACAATTAAAAAAATGGTTCAAAAAGGGCGTGTTTAACGACCCTCAGATTACGTTTTATCCCTAGCTATCCTACACGCATCTCTCTTCTAAACTGCGTTACCGATCGTGATAACGTTTTTATTAATATTAGGAGTTGAAGGATATTTATTCACAAAAAAATATTTCTATAAAACAAATTAAAATGAGCCTTTTTTGTAAATGTTGTATCAATTTAAAAAAAAATTCGTGTTCTCTTTAGCAAGCCCTTTCATTTAATACTCATTCTGAAAGTAACTACTCAGCCATCTTGGGTGATCGGACATATTGGAATTAGTTTGACGTCACAAGGGTCAGCACACGTCATCTAAAATAAGCGAGTATACTAAAATTCAGTTGTAAGATTCCATACAGACAAACATACATTGCTTTTCATTAAAAAAAGCTTGTAAAAATCGTAGCCCGAAGCGATGCTAGGGTGGGTCGCTACTTTACAATAAAACCCATTTTGACTCAGAACTTTTGTAAGTAAAAGAATTTACAATTTCAAACTAAGGAACCCCAATGTCTTTACAATTAGCTTATATGACACTGAATCATTCACAATTTATTCTAAATCTGTGTAATATAAGTGATGGGCCTTATCATTACAATTACTTCTAAACGTATAGTAACATATTGGTAACCTTACATTTGTAAATTAGCGATAAAAATATCGTTGCCGCGAACAATAATCTGCTGGACGGGGTCATGATCCCTGGAACCAAGAAACACATGTATTAGGTATAGTACCTTGGCATTCCTTACCTTGGACACAGTATAAATATAAGCATCATAAGCAGTAAGGACTATAGGTTGGTCTATTTTTTTAAATAATATCTTTTTTTCCATTCTTAAGTGCCGTGATAACACCACGAATGACATCATCATCAACCTATCTGCTGGACATAAGCCTCCCCTAATGAGTGCCATAGCGGCCTGTCTTCAGCTTGCCGCATCCAGCATCTGCCTGCAGTCTCGCAGATCGCCATCCCAACCTGGCCGGAGGGCGTCCTACACTACGTTTGCCGAGTCGCGGTCTCCACTCAACAACTCGTTTACTCCAGCGGTTGTCGGTTCTTCCCGTGATATGGCCGGCACGTCAGCTTGCTAATTCTTTAACATCGAGAGATGAAATTCAAATCTGCATATGGTTGTGTTGGATACAGCGTGGAAATACAATCTGTCACGTTGACATCAGTGTAAAGTGCGTGTTACCTCAGCCTACCCCTTAGGGGACCGTCTGCTTAGACGTGCGTTAACGTACGTACGCCTACATACTAATATAACTACTACCCTTCATACTACATTAAGGGACCGATATAAATCTTACATGCGGTATAGAGCCTTGGTGAACTCGTGGTGTGCATAGTCACCTGCTCCGCAAATAACGCAAGTTCGAACACTACCGGTCTGTAGTAGCGCTAAAAACATTCAGTGATTCCCCACAACGAGCTTTATGGTGGAGGAAAACATCGTGATTTAACCTGGATATGTCTGAGAAGAAATTCAAGAGATATATTAATAGTGCCTGACTGCGATAGACTCACTATCTGTTACGTTGGCACTTATTCATCTTCGGTGAAAAGTGGGTGTTGTTGTGAAGCACCTGTTTGCCCCTACGGAGACCCTTCTGGGATGGCATGAGCATATATCTTTATAGTATTCTGGTGGTTGTGCCCATCATCATCATCTCCCTGGCCTTATCCCATACATTGTTGGGGTCGGCACTTGATTCAACCCGATGTGGCTGATCACCTGATTTTTATACGAAGCGACTGCCATCTGACCTTCGCAAACACATTTAGGAGGAAAATCTGTGATCTGGGTTAAACCAGTTGTCAGATTATTTTTAGGCCTCCGACTGACCTGTAACGATTGCCAAAGATGTTAAATTGGCAACCGGGACCGACAGCTTAACGTGCTCTCCGAGGCACGGAGGGAACTCGTGCGGTCACCCATCCAACTACTGGCTAGGCGTATGGTTGCTTAACTTCGCTGATCGAATGATATGCGCAATAGCAACTGTGCCACGAGCTCCTCCTATCTGTTACGTTGGCCCTTAATCATCTTCGGTGAAAAGTGGGTGTTGTTGTGAAGCACCTGTTTGCACCTACGGAGACCCTTCTGGGATGGCATGAGCATATATCTTTATAGTATTCTGGTGGTTGAGCCCATCATGGTGAAATAATTATTTAAACAGCTTTAAGCACTTTCAGCTAACCTCAATATAACGTGACCTAAAAATATACAATAAAGGATTATTTTTCCCATTTTGTTCGTTACTTGAGTTATTGTTAAAGGTTGCTTACAATACAAAGTCATTAGATACAAAAAGAATTGAAATAAGCGGATGTTGCGTATCTTTTGGTAATGGTGCCCTATTATTGTGTACGCCTTCACAGGCTTAAAAATAATGTGTTTATTTTAAGCTGTTGTTAAACTGAATGATTCAATAAAAGTAATTTTGATTAAATATGGGACTAAAATAACCATGGTTGAATATTTTGATCATAATGATAAGTCATTGTCGGAGGATGATTTTTATTCAACTTTAATTAGATTTTCAGATTTGGCATTTTCATAAATAGATTTTGGCTCACTCTTTACTTACTAAAAGTTTTATGTAGTAAGGCATTATTTAAAAATCCAATTACATCCATATTTATATCTATACAGATAAATAAAATTTAAGTGTCTCCAAGTAATTACAATTTACCAGCTTTTGCATACACGGTACTTACACAATACAATACAAGACTATATTTTGAAGATTGTTTGAAATTTTCTCTTTTTCTCTGTTTGTTCCGGTTTTCGAATTTTAATAAGACTTTCACTGACAGATATATCTGATGTTAAAATTAGTATCTTAAGTTTTATTTAATTTAAAAAAAATACGGTTCCGAGAAAGAAAGCCACGGGGCATAGCTAGTTAATATTATAAATGCGGAAGTGTCCGTCCGCTTGATACACAGCCAAATACCTTCTAGTAAATCTGATGTTATTTTATAGTGTAGTTATTTCATAATACATTTTGGATTTTTAATTAAACTTATATGCAGCGATGCAAGTATTGTAGTAAATAATTAACAATAATAAATAACTTACTTTCTTATAAATATCGATCAAGTATCGAATAGCAGCAAAATCGATTATATTCGTGACGTCACTGCCGTTATTACGGGTAGTTTTGCAAGTGATAAAATAGATTTAACAAACACTAATAAGCAAATAAAACAACCGCTCTTTACTTTGAACTGTTGATAACTGGAGTCATTGTATTCTATTGACAACGAAGAGACAGTATTACGTGATCAGTTGGACTTAACAGTCTTGGTCGATTCATAAAATAATATATTTTTTTATGTTACGAGTAATTTTGGATATTTTTTTTCTCTACGGCTTAGTGCACGTCTAATGGACAGTTAATTAACGAATTTAATTTTTTTTATATGTTTATATAAGACAATATGATAGAACTTGTAAATACCTCTCGAATAGTAATTAAACGCTCATTAAAGTACCTAATAGAGCAGGAAATTTTGTTTATTTATGAAGTTAATTATCAACCAAGAAAGGTTTGCCGGAGTTGATTTTTTTCTGAGTAACATTAAAATGTCTTATTAAATGACAACTAACCACTAACTATAACTAAAAACCTTAAAAAAAAATCTAATAACAAAAAAAAACTGATACCTAAAATATAATTATTAAATGGAGTCCCTGTAGGCAAGGTTCCGAAGATACTGGCAACATTCCCCCTTTGAATAGCTAAACTAATTCTTTGCCCGAGGTAGCTGCCAGCTCTTTGGTCTCCAGTGATGTCGACTAACCTTTTCGTTATTTCATTAAATAGCCTTATAGCGCTAAGACCCCACGGACCAAGGGTCTCGACACCAAATGGGACAAAATCATATTAAATTATATAAAAATTAAACAATTGGATTTCAACTTTTCATACAAAGTTAGCTCTCTTCATACAAACACTTCAAAAATGACTTGGCTTTTAATCTACCTCAAAATATAGCCCTCGAAAAAATTCGTAACGTGAAGTTTGTTTTTTTAGGCAGATATAAGTTAGTATGAAATAAAGTATCATACTTCTAGGAGTCTATGTAGGAACTTAGAGATACCGCATCGTTATCAGCTATTGTTAAATGTGCCTCATTCGGTGTGCCCAATGAACTATCTAATGACCCCTGACACATTATAATCGTAAATAACAAATCAAAATTATTTTATCTATGCAACAGTTTAGTATTCCGCCCAGGATTCCGCTTAAGTCCTCTTTAACGTAGTTTATTGTATAAGTAGTTAGCCATCTTCTCACAAGATGGCGCTGTATTAATCTACATCTCGATGTAGAGATACTCTTTTATTTACGTATTAAGTGCTCAAACCAATATCAGTGTCGTCAAGTAAACAAACCAATAGTGGTCGAACCAATAAACCAGGACTGCCCAAGTTACGGACTTTCATTCCAACCACCCAAGGTCTGCTCCCACTGATCCTGGCTCCCAGGCCTAATTTGTGTTATACAAGTCCTTAAATTCCTTTTCTGATATAATTAGGTTTCACCTGTCACAGTATAAAATATAAGCTAACTATAAAGCAGTATGGAATCTAGGAACAAATCGGTCAAAAAGAGACACAGGCCTACGAGATTATAAGCAGATTGGTTTAAATGAGTGGCGTCATGTCGTGTCCGATCGCATTTCTAACAACACTTAAAGTTTTACAGAAATTTTATCTTTTATTAGACTATTAATGGGAACTACTAACGTAGACGGCGACAGACACCATCAGACGTTTGAAGACATCACTTAAACATATTCGATGAAAAGTGAGTATTTTTATTACAAAGCTACTGCCTGACCTATCGGGGAATACATGATTGAGCATATGTATGTATGCATTACATGATAAATATTTAAAAACTTCTGATTATATACGTTTTTTTTATTATGTCTCGCTTTCGACGAACGAATCCCGCTGTTTTCTCTCAAAAAGTTCCATAATCCCGACAAGGCAAAAAAAGAACTGGGAACGCTACTGACGTAGTGCTTATAAATTCCATGCATTTTACAAGACTTCATGTCGACAAACTCAAAAAAAAGATTAGGTAAATAAAACAGTAAATTTATTATATTTAAGATTGACAGCCCTCACGATCAATAGAGCACACGTTCTTATTTAAAAAAAAATAGGCCTAGTTTTCATACTGTTTGGTAAGTTTTTATTTATATTGTGACGGTGTTTTTCTTTACCTTAACTCGTGGGTGTGACAAATCATTATTTAAGTTTAGACTGATTTAGTACGTAAGCTAGGTGCAAGGGAGGTCATTGCTCTGTGCACCTACATTATTGAATGTTACTGTCTATAGTAAGTAACACACCTCCACAATCCTTTAGCAATGAAATGCGATGCTTTGAGCTATACGGCTTCAGGACAGGATTTTCATTCTTGATACTTTTGCGTTTTCCATGCAACCGAACAAAAATATATAATATGTAAATAAACTCAAAATCAAAAATATTTATTCTGTATCTATCAAATTGAGTGGAGACCGCGACTCGGCAAACGTAGATAACGTAGTAACCTCCGGCCAGGTGGGATGACAATCTGCGAAAGACT
This sequence comes from Watsonalla cultraria, assembly GCA_964035505.1. Classification (NCBI taxonomy): domain Eukaryota; kingdom Metazoa; phylum Arthropoda; class Insecta; order Lepidoptera; family Drepanidae; genus Watsonalla; species Watsonalla cultraria. The sequence goes on along the minus strand of OZ037732.1, from coordinate 3,086,777 downwards.
GCAGGCAAATGCTGGATGCGGCAAGAAGACAGGGCGGTATGGCACTCATTAGGGGAGGTCTATGTCCAGCAGTGGACTAAGGTAGGTTGATAATGATGATGAATGATATATCAAATGATATTTTATATAGCAGTACCCTGTGGTTACTCCCGCGTAGATTTACCACCGCTTTATTTCACGGTTAGCCGGTGAAAGTCACGTTAAAATAAGTATAGCCATTTCAAAGATTAGTGGGAATAAACGGACAGACAAACCGGCAGAGAAATACTTTAAAATTGTTTTCAATGGTGGTAAATTCTTCGACATTCATAAGTGCCTCACCAGGGCCTAAACTGAATAAATAATTTTAATTTTCAGTACTGTATACAATTTCATGTGCATTTGTTGAAAAAATGTTTCTTAGAAAATACAAACAGACAATTTTGTCCATCTGTTCTATAGATTTTAGCTATGAACCCAAAATAATTTTACTCTAACATGATAGTGAAAGCCGTATCAAGATCCGTATCGTAATTTGATTTTTTTTTCGAAGAAACAAAAAAATACATATGGAGGTAATGAAAAATCCTTTTCTAGCTCATTTGAGCGTATGATGTTATAATTGAAACATTTATTATTGGACTGTATTCAATGTAATTTGACAGAAGTAAAAAACAAATGAAGAACAAAGAAGTAAATTATTGTAAACTTTGCATGTAAACTTTTTGGTATAAGAATATGTTAAAAAAAGATTCAACAAAGATACTCGAAGGTCCAAAAAGGCAAGTTTGGCGAAATGTGTGATGTTTTTTCTCAAAGAACACAAATATGAATAGCAAGCGAGCCACAACAATATATCAACAATAAGTTACTTGATCGGAAAGCGGTAACTTTTCGCATATCTATTCCGACGAAAAACAAGACAGTTATAGTTTTTATTGGAAACTATCTCTGTATTTTCGTGAAAATCTTTCTTTCTGAAATTTTTTTGCTTATTCTTACAATTGAAGTTATCGGACCGTAATCTAAGAATTTAAACTTTAAGCAAGGCTGAATAAGGCTTAAATTATGTGTAGAACTTTTATCAAATCAATAACGCAGATCCTACATACACCTAACTTACACCATTCGTAGAAATTTTGAGGGTATATTTGTCATGATGCCTTTTTGATCTCTAAAAAGGTTTGCTTAAAGTTGAAAGTTGCATACAAAGATGAAACGAAATCTTCGAGACGCTAAATCGAGTACATAATGTAACTGAAAATTTAGCTCATTCATTGAAATCTTAATAGTAAGCCATAACCTAATTACTCGATTAAAAAGTAAACACACCATTAATAATTGCCATCGCCCATCAGTGAAATACCGGCAATACAGCTAAGTGCATCCAACGGTATTACCTAGCGATCGCTATAACTTTACCACTGACTCTTTTTAACACTAGTTTGTACCCCAAGCTTTAGTCATGTTAAAATTGCAGAAGAATTATATAGAAACGATCAAGGCAGAGGTTTGGCAACCCACGATACGTTGATAAAATGTTATAATTTAATTTCGAACATAATATTTAATTATTGACTAACTATGCACGAGTACCTATGTTTCTAAGGAAGTAAACTAATATCTGATTATAACACACTTTTCTCGTAAATATCTACCTATCAAAGCTGAAATAATTAAAATACGCTGATTGCAGTGGGTTTTTAATCACGATGCATCCAAAGAAGCTGCAGGCAATCCTTAGATATTTAGTACCATATTTGCTTAATGTTTTTAGATCAATTTAATTTATTAAGTCATAATTAGTTGCTTATAATAGAGACCAGACCACTAAACAAAGGCTTTAAACCGAACAGACAAACTGTAGAACCATTATCACACAGTAACTGCAATTAACACAAGTGTTCAATTACAATACAATTAACAACTAGTGGATCCATTGTCATTTGACTCCCGTATTCCTCTCGACATGTTCGTCCCATCGAGGAACAAGGTGCACCAGACAGACTTACCACGAAACCTATCTATTGACGAAAACATAGCTGAAAATTACCTTAGAGATTATTACATCAAAGACTTTGAATATCTTAATCCAAGAACGTTAAAAGTAACTAAAAGGAATGTGATAAAGAAGCGGCCATCTTGCGATTTGCTAGAACTTTGGGGTCGGGAGCTGATGAGGGGTCTAAAGCAGTTCTTCTATGAAGGATCTTTGCATGGAGTCAAGTTGGTATTTCATATTTATTTACGAGTTGTGGCCGAGTGATGTGTGTGGTCGCCTGCTACGCAAATGACGCAAGTTCTAATCCCAGCTGTTTGTACCAATGGTTTTTCTGTGCGCAATGATTGCAATCCACGAGCTTTAAAGTGAAGGAAAACATTGTGAGGAAACGTGTGTATAGTGGTCATACCATCTGTCGCGTTGGCACTTAATCGTCTTCAGTGATAACTGGATGTTGTAACACCTCTGCCTACCCCTTCAGAGAACCTCTGGGATAGCGTGAGCATATTTTTAGCATATCCAAAAGAAGAAATAAGCAACCAATTTCTTTCTTTGCCATCTTAAAATGCTTTTTTATATTTAGTGGCCTATTGAGTATTTGATATATTAGTCAATATCCCATGCATCTTTTCCAATAGCTCTTAAATTTAAGGTACATCTTCGAGCCTAGTTTTGGCAGGAAGGAAAAGGCGACGTGGATCATCATAGTGTTGGTCAGCATCGCTATTTGCGCCTCTAACATCATCCAGCTGGTCTCCAAGTCGGCCTCTACTCCATTCGTGAACGTCATCGACTCAGCCCCAACACCTATATGGGCAGTGCCCTTCCCAACCGTCGTGTTATGCCCGCATCTGCATTTGAAACTGTCGTTTGCAAATGTTTCTAAGTTGGATGAGTGAGTATCATTAAATGGTCATCTTAATCTTCTCAATAATTTTGACTTATTGGTAAAATCAAAATCATAAATAAATATAGCTTAGAGAAGAGCTTGCAGCCAGGCAGATATAGTGCCTGGGGAGCACCGGCTCCAACTGTTGTAATTGGCAACTTCTATATAATAATATACTTATATTATATTTGTGCACTTAACTAAAAGTTTCGTTTGCTGCTAATCTAAGCATATACAAATGGACTTATTGTTATTATATTATTGTCGAATATTTCTAGAATGCGACAGTTCTTTGCATCATTAGTGTGTCCGAGCTTGTTCAATAAAAACAAAACGATGAGCCACAGACTGGATGACGAACAAATTACTTTGCTACAACAATTTATTATTAATGTAAGTACTTTATATAACTATTACTATTATCGATACCGTTGGCTTTTTACCTTTAGTTAGATATACTTGTAGTTATACCTGAATGCTCTGTCACACCAGGTATCGCGAGTTCAATCCTGCGTCAGGAAAACATTATTATTTTTGTTTTATCTCAAAAGCTGAGGAGGGTGTAATTAACAGTTTCAAAGCTGTCAGGATTGCCTTTTTCTATAAAAAAGTATACTTAGGGGAATTGGTCATGATTGAAACAATCTAAAATTATCGACTTAGTTTAATTCATTGTTTCGATAAATCTATGTGTAGGGTTCGTTGAAGTGCCAGGATGTGGTGAAGTCATGCAACTGGCCGGTGATGCACGACAGTGGGTGGCAAACTGGAGTGACTTGCTGCGAGCTCTTTCAACCTATATTCACCAACTATGGACTGTGTTTCGCATTCAACAGCTTACCATTGAACGGGATGTGAGTATAATAACATAAACGACTAGCGACGAGCAAGTTCGAATCCCAGCGGTCAAAATTCATGAGTTTTAAAAGTTGCTCTGTCAACTGAGCTACTCGTAATCCACATGTGTCGATTTTTTTCATTCCTAGTTTTGGCGGCCTTCCGCCTTTTCTTCTGTGATGACGTGAACATAACATTTACAAATTACATGAAAATATGAGACCTGCCTAACTCTTCTCTTTCAACCCCCTTCTTTCACCCCTTGTGAAGATACCTAAACATATTCAACAGGACCAACGACACGTTATCCTGGCAAAAGTCTTTTAATCCCCGTTCAGCCCCGGATTCCCTCGAATGGGGACTAGATATCGGGTACCCGAAGGTGTTCCCTCCAGACCTGAATATGAAGCCTCTCAGGGTCATGGCTTCTGGAGAGGTCAACGGCCTGGGGGTTGAACTGTATCTGAACACCACTGAGCATCAATATGCTTGTGATGGGAACAGCTTGGGGTTTACTGTAAGTGTTTTATACATACAATGAAAATTTAATACATGTTATTTTTTTCAGTTTATATCAACTTGCTAAAGTTATTGCGTCTTGGTCCATCAACGTAATTTTTAGAAGTATTGCAGCGATTTTTTGAAATCTTAAATTTTACAGGTCCTAATCAGCTCCCCATCAGACCACGTGTACACTAGCACAGTACTGCGCCTCCCCATGAACAAGATGACGACGATCGAAGTGTCTCCGATCACATACAAGACAGACACATCATTACGGGTGTTGAGGCCTATCCAGAGGCAGTGTTTCTTCCAGAATGAGAAGAGACTGGATTTCTATGAGTTCTACACTGACAGCAATTGCAAGTACGACCTGTTTGTCAAAGAGGCTAGGCGGGTGTGTGACTGCGTACATTTTAATTGGCCGAGTAAGTTTATTCTTCTTCAGTTAAGTATAATAAAACTGGTGGTTTTCTGAAGGTAATACGGGCCTCCACAAACCGGTGAAATGGCAAATAAGCATCGTTTCATTACCCCAAGTACTCATGGGTTGGAACATGTCTTAGCGTCGATTATATCGATTGTGTATTTTACCCTTATTTTGTTTGGGAACGTAAAACCGCCGCTAACAGCAAAAGAGCGAGTGTAAGAAATTTAACGTACCCATACAAAAGTAGGAAAATACGTAATAAATATCGTCAATGTTAAAACCCATACTGGGGTACTGTATACAAGAGTAGGTAATACTAGACTAAACTATTTTTTGGGAGTTTTGGTCCTGAGTGGAGATGATGTGAAAGTGAGATTTTCACCAGAGCACTCTAACCTCCCTATCGTCACTCTGTTACAGGAAAACACAGATCGGATCCAGTGTGCACTACAGCAAGGGATTTTCAATGTATCAAAAATGTTAAAGGTAAGGTTAAACGAACTTATTTACGGACTTCCATAAGCTCACGCCTTCCCAGAAGGGCACCCATGTGGACCAACGTGACGAATAGTAAGTTCTGTACTGTCTCAGGCACTATACATACACGACTGAATTTCTTTGGAGACGTGATCATAGCTTTATAGAAAACCTTATTGGTATAGACTGCTGAGATTGGACTTGCGACGCTTGTGTATTCGACGCAACACAAACCACTCGACCACTATGGCCTTTGACTTATTCTTCTCCTTTGATAACACACAGGTTAATTTCTTTGATTCCCCAGAAAAAGTAGAAGAGCAGCTAATATATGCATATTACGCCGAGTGTGATGAACAAAGCAAGTATTCGGGGGAAACGAGGTCCTGCCATACTGCGTGCAACGATATCACATACGTCAGTCAGGTGTTTTACTCTGACTTCACGAAGGAATTCGGCAATGGAAGGCATTCGGGAAATTTAAGACCGTAAGTCTTTTTTTGATATTCGATCTCGTACTGTGGGTTTCCGAAGGAGCGACCTCCCTGATGTTGTTTTCCCAAGCATGTGGTTCTTTAAGAAAGGTTTCGATTCGGCAACTCGCGGCATTGTAAGCGTCCGCAGGATGCCGTGACTAATTACCATTAGGTGGGTCGTGTGTACATTGACAAATGAAAGGTGTGAAAAAAAAGCCTCTCCTTCGCACCCTGAAAGCAGAAAGTTGGTAGTCCTGGAGGCCTACTCTCTTTCTCCGCAAAAGAAACTTCGGATACGAACGAACACTGAACGAAATTTCGGGCTTAACCTTACTCTGTTATTTCTTCGTACGAAAATCTTTGTTCGGAGTTCGGAAATTGGTACCGTGGTAGGAATGTCCCGATTATTCGGCCGAACCTTCGTTTTGCGGAGAAAGCGAGTAGACCTCCTGCTACGAAAGCCCTAAAGAATTTGTATCTTAGTTTTGGATGCTACACACTTTATATACACGCAGTTGAGTTATTCACAGGGTAGGCAGAGAAAATTAAGCATAGCATAATGATGTCAATACATATAATTACAGAGAAGAAGTGACCCAAATCAACGTCCACTTCTACGATGACATATTCCTGGGTCAACATCGGCACGCGCAATACGATGACTATTATTTTGTTGGTAAGAAGTACCTTTATAATAATATATTGGAAGAAATGTTTTAAGTTCACGCCTTCCTATAAGAGTCAAGTGTGACATTATAATCCTTTGAAGAGCTTTTCATGTAAGAACTGGTTTAATATTTCCTACAGGTGCAATCGGCGGGCTGCTCAGCCTGTTCCTCGGCTTCAGCATCATCAGTGTGGCTGAGTTTGTCTACTTCGTGGTCCTTCGACCCGGATATATTGTATTGAAAGAAGCTTACGCCCGATCTAACTCATAAATTACAGCTTAAAGTTAAACACTTAATTTGCCTATTTTATCATTCCTCATACATTTTCAATGAACTTAGATAACTGGTTGCCGATTTACATCGTTTTTCATCATTTTATTGCAATCATGCCGTTTATAAATAATGCACAATAAATAAATTTTTTTGAAATTGTTTTTAAGTCTGTTTTTAGAACTTTACACCCGGCGTACAAAACCGAAGAAATCTATTATTTTAATGTGATAAATGTTTTTGTTGCGCTGTTTGACAATTTGGTATTTAGTTATAGTTTAAATATAAGCCTATATTTATACCAAGGCAGGGGCGGTAAATGTTAATAGCCTACTGATAGCGAAAATCTTTTCAACAATAGGGAGGTTTGGAATGGTTCTCATAACCAACCGACATAACCACTCTTTAACCTCCTTACAAATTTAGCTTGCAACTTAATCATAGATATAGAAAAAATCGCATCTTTATCTTTGAACTTAACAATATTCACGTTCCGTCATTTCACACTAGACACTGTCAAACATCCAAGCAGCAAGCAACAAATTTTAGATACAGATTTCCTACACGTAAATTTTAAGGCAACCATGACCAACGAGTATCTCGGATGCCCCTGCGGGCTGGATACCCTGAGGTCTATTAATGACAGGCTGAACGTACAAGTGATGGAACAGGTCAATAACACCCAAGAGTTGGTGATGATGAACAACTTTGCTCATGAAGTGAATGAGTATCAGTTTAGGAAGAGCTTGCAGGACAGGTGAATTTTGAAATATTATTCTGATACATACACCTTTTATTGTTGTAAGAAGCTCTGTGCCTGCGTACCAGTATGTAAAATTCACACTCAAATTTTCAACCCCCATTTCAGCCCCTTAGGGGTGGAATTTTGAAAAACCCTTTCTTAGTGCACCTATAATAATATAGAAAGATCGACACATCCTCCAAATTGAATGTCTCTAGGACCAGCTGTGATTTCAGTCGGTCAGGACAATTTTATGTTAGTTATGTGTGTTCAGACATTATTTCCACAAAAAAAAAATTTATTCTACTTTGAGAAATTTTTCACGGGTTTGCAAATTTGCCTTTTGAGAAGAACTGGCATTAAACTCAGATAGACACCTTATACACTTCATCATTCTTACTGATTTGTTCTGGTATTCCCAAAACTTATCCTTACAGGTTTTCACTCACACATAATAATACACTTTTACACATGACGATTAAGAATTAAATTACTCGAAAAATGTTACAATGGCACTTCACCGTCGATATGTACCTATATATATCCACATTGAATTGAAGGTGTTTCTATCTGTTAGTCTGTAACCTGACAGGCGTGAGCATATGTATGTATGTATCTAGAATGTCAGATATAGCATCCTGGCGATGGGTATTGGAGGATCTTTCGAAGCGTCTGGAAGAAGGCATCGAATCTCTCCGCTACGAGCACAACGCCCTTAGGGTCGTGATCCAAAGGGTTCAAGAGGAGATACACGTACATTCCCAAGACGCCACCAAGCCTGGAGCCCTTTGTCCTATGACTGATAGCGTTGAGGATGCTATCATTCAGGTACCTAGATAATTACTAACGGCTCAGGAAAACATCTTGAAAAACCCTGCATATTTCGATGAATTTGATGAAGTAACCTATTCCGTCTTGGAGGTCTTTTTAGGTGCGAAGATATTTGGCGTGTAGTAAACACCTACACTAACATAAATATGTAGATAACTATTTGTTTTTAATTCTTTCAAATACAAATTAAAAAAAAAATGACTAATAAGCATTTTCACGATAAGGGTAATGATATTATACAAGATTTTAAAAGTATGCAATATACCAATTACTTAGGTAAGTATTTGTGCTGCATAAAAGCGATATTATTACTTGTTAGTTTATCCATATTTCATAAGGAACAACAATGCAATGTTTTATAGTGTATTTTAAGCAGAAGAGGTAATTTTAAACGATCTTCTTGCTAAGATACTTGATTTACCTACCTAACCTTAAAATAAAAGTAATATTTTTGCAGGAGTTAAACTTCTTACGAGAACAGAAAAATAAATTTGAACACATGATCGTAGAACTGGAGAAGCAGATAGAGATAATACAGAAGACCAATAAAAAAATAAGCTCAGACGTTCTCAATAAACAACACGCGTTGTCTATAGAAGAGGCTTGTGCCAATATAAATTTGAATTCGTTGAGTCAAGTGGAAGTCGGGAAAAAAAAGAAAAAAAGGTGATCTATTATAAACTAGCTTCCGATCGCAGTTTCGACTGCTTGCCAAGGTTCCACACAAAATCTTTCAACCCCTATTTCATACCCTGGGTGTAATTTCAATAATTCCTTTCTTAGTGTAGGTATATGTATACCTCACTTTAAAATACAAACACTCCTCAAATTACAGTCATCGATTTCATGTATTTAGGACCAGCGGTTTAGGCTGTGCGTGCGTCAGTGTGAGTCAATTAGTCAGAACTTTGAATTATAATATGTATAGTATTTAATATAAATATATAATATTTTAGTTGATATTTAGAAGAGCATTTTTCCTAAATTTGGAGGGATTTATATGAAACCGCCAGGGATTGGGATGATGTTATGAATGTATAGATTCTTAAGATGTTTTATTTGCAGACTAGCTCCCATTTCTAAATGGGAAAACCGGTGTTTGTCATTGAAAAGGATTGGGTTAAAGGCGTTGAGCAATGCTGTAATTACTAGACACCAGGTTAGAAGGATCTTTACAAAAACCAATCGATATCATCTCACCTACGTTGGCCATTACAGTCCTATACCACCTTATTATCAAATATCATCTGTACCTCAAAGGGAACAAGGTCTGATTTAGACTGCACATTCGGTGTAATAAATTGTCTCTAGGACATCTAACAAGAATAATATTTCTTGAATACTGTTGCTCAGGTTCGAGGCGCTAGGGTTCACCTTTCAATAGCAGCACAGGCATATGCAGCTCGAGTGGATGCTGCACTCCGGCGCAGAGCTCATTCAAACAAAATTAAGCTACAAGACCTAAGCTGGCAGAAAGAAGAGGTGGGTACCTATAAGTGCCATCACGAGTTCTAACAGCTGGCCTTGAAAGTCCAGTAGACACTCATAAAATGACTAAGCGCACTCAAGGTACGCGATTATAACTCGAGACGAAACAAGTATGTAAACCTCACAGTAGAAATGAAATAGAACAGTTACGACATAGAAGAAAACTAAAACATAAGAAATCCATTTCATCGCAGGCAATGCGGGATTTGAAATCTCTACAAGATGAATTAACCACCACGGAGATGAATATAATGGAGACGTTGGAGCAGCAGCGGATCGCAGAGGCGAGGCTCGCAGACCGTACCTTCAGACCGCCGGGGGAGCTGACCAGAGATGACGTCGATAGGAAACTGAGGGAGGAGCTCGCCAGGCTGAGGTGCTTCTGCAAGCAATTGAGGAATAACCACGACAGGATTCTGTAGGTATAACACCTTCAGGTCATCCCATATCCCCTTTTTACGAAACGTTGTTTGAACCAAGACTAGATCAAACTCGGACTAAAGCTATGACCATCGCTTTTGAAACCGTATCATAAAAAGACATTGAAAACCAATTTTATCTTGGTTTATGCCACGTCCACATGGACACATCTTTACAAACCACCCGCATCGATTCAGCCGCTTAGAGAACCTCATCTTTTTTTGTACTCTGTTGATGAAAAAAAACCTTTTCCAGTTCTCTACAAAGCGACCTAACAAACTCTATAGCACGGCTGACCTGCTGCATGGAAGATATTACCAGAGTTATAAAGCTCGACGACCAGAGGATAAGGACACGCATGGGAGAGGAGGGGGAAACGGTGTCGTCAGAAGTGGATGCGGACACTGTAATAGCCACTACGATGCAAGAACACCCACAGAGAACAGAGGTATCTCTTACCTGCATCCTAGAGGAAGACGAGGATGACTACCCATTCGACAATTGATAGAAATTACTAGCGAGTTTTTTAAACAAAATGTGTAATTGGAATTACTTCCAATGGAATGGACAGTAGGTATATTTCTTGTAGGCATAGACAAAGTAACATTCTCCCGCGCTTACGCTAATAGAAGCGATACAAAATGTATGGAAATACATAAATCAGTGACGTGACATATGTCATTCCCATTTTTGTATTGCTTCTTAGCGCAAGCGCGAGGATAATGTTACTTTGTCTATAGGCCATTTCCTCTCGCTAGCACCCAGAACAATCTTTTATGAGACTAAATTGCGCGTACAGCTTCGCCTGGGTGTCAGTAAGATTTCATATACAATAATTTTTTAATATCTTGTATATATCAGCAGTTCAGGCTATGGGTTTTCTGTGTGAGTGAGTCAAGACTTTGATTATTATTATTATACCTCTTGTATTTATTATTCTATTATTCTTTTTTCTATGTTAGACAATTAAACGAATAAACTAAAGCCTCAAGAAATAAAAAATATCATTGTTTTTAGATAAATGTTTATTTTGGAAATGAAACTAAATAACTAACCATTATAATAACAATATCACAAGCAGCTGATACAACAATTGATCCAATTCTGAGATAACTATTAAAAATAATTTGTTAATATTTGAGATTCTGCAATTATTAGTTAGCATCACTAGGAAATAAAGTAATAATAGAAAGGGAGTGTGTTCATCAGAATTGGATTCCTCGACTATTAATGAATATTAAAATAAATAGTAACATTTTTACATACAGTTAAAGATACAATTACCTTTACAATAGTTTTAAATAAATATTTTTTTAATCACAAATCAATTATGATTTTTTTATGAGAAAACATTTATTTTGGATATTTATAGTTTGGATACACTTAAATTTGGATACACGTTAAACATTGTTTGATTAATTAATTTCATACTTTTCAAATTGATAGGTTCATTTGAATAATTATATAGGCAAATTTCCATTAACACATTCACTGCAGATATTTTGTTTCTTCATAAATTCTCTAACAGTTGGACGCACAGGTCCAAGCGTTAGCTGTGAATGCGTTAATAGGTTACCATTTTAACATTAGTACCTATTCAAATATTACATGTTAGTTTATATACAATTTAGGCCAATATGTGATACTATTTATTTTTAATCCATATTTAACAAGTTAAATTTTACCTATTACAATTCTATTGCAATTAATTATAACAAAAAGACAAGTAACACAAAAACTAAATATGACCAAGAAACAATTAGATCAAATTAACAACTTCAATAATTTACAACCATTAAATTATACAAGTTTTAAACATGGGGTTTGAAAAATGATTGTAGTGTTTGTGCAGAAATTAGATATGTACAAAAAATAATGGCAGCAATAAGCGCGGTTTGTTTGTGAACTTTGCTTAGGTCTGGCAAAACTTAACCGTAAGCCCGGTGGACGTACACCTATAAACTGAACTGATTTAGATGTGAAATGCTATTAACATGGTCTTCAATACTCTGGGCCGTGCAAGTTACGGGAGTGTGGCATTTATTGCAGTAGACATTTGTCTCATGTTCATTTGCTAAGAAGGCCACAAGAGACATTTCTTGGTTTTCAATCAAGTCTTCTATCTCCGTGAGCCACTCCATGTGCTGTTCATCATCGTCAATGTGTTCTAGAATGCTCTGGGGAGTATTCTCAATAAATGTGTCGCAGATCTTGCACCAGACTTCATCATCATTGTCTACATTGAATATCCCATTAAGAGGTTTTAATCTATCAGTTATCTTTGCTCTATGGTTAATCCCGTTGACGTGAGCCTCTATGCTCTGTAGTGAGCAGCTAATACTACTGCCGCAGACCTCACAGAAGACATCGTCGTTCTCAGAAGACAAGTATCCGTCAAGGGTAATGAACTCACCGTCGATCAGGTCGTCCATAGCCGCCATCCAGTTCGCGTGGTCTTCCGCATCGATGTGCTGCAATACTGACTCCTCTTCAGGTAAGTGTCTGTTGCAAGGTTTGCAGTATAAAACCTCGTTGTTGAAACTAATCCCATTCTCACCCATCAGCTCTATGTTGTCCTTGTGTTTCGTCCCGTTGGTGTGCTGCTCTATACATTTGTTCGCTTTCGGTATATACACTCCGCAAAACACGCAACGTACCCGTGTTTTAGAGTTTGCAACTATCCCGTACAGTAGCCCAGTTTTCATGGTATCGTCTGTTTTATAGATAAAGCAGGAACTAGTAGCGGACTATTGATCAAAATACTTGAAATTTCGCGAAAATTTCTGACGATTGGTTTGATTGATGGATTGACAATTTCTTTTGACAAGTGTTGTTTTGTTATTTTTATTTTTTACGAGCAAGCAATCGATGGTTTTTTTTTAACTACAACAACACTATCGCTGTGTTGCTATTTGATTAAGGTAGTTTTTTGTCTATGGTATGACCACAAACTTGTGATAATATTAATAGATAATAGAAAGTTAATATGATAACTTCGTACGGTCGCAACCTCGTCTGAAAGACTTGCCAAATAATTTTATCTAAAATGTAATATTCCTATAATTTTTATTATTCATACATAATTCATTAGGGTGCGTAAAATAAAGCGCTCTTTCTTTCTGCTGTATTGTTCAAAGTAATCAACGTTTAAAAAATGTTTCCACATCAATAGCAGTATCATTGTCCTATATACTTATTATGAAGGGGTGTTGGCAACACTTAAAAACTTTTCTTTTATTAGGGGAAAAACCATGTTCCGCTTTTCATTGAATGAAGTTCTGCTTCTGTCCGAAGCCATGCTATCTGTCAACAAGTGCATCTCATAGAAAACTATTGATGGTGCATCTTATCTTGCTAGAAGTTATAAATGATTCTAGGCATTTTGCTCACATGTTAGTGCCTACTCTATTATAAATGTTATAATATATAATATGTATCCTTCTTGAAGAACCATGACATAAGTAGGTAAGTACACTAAGTATAAGGTACTAGCTGTACCTACTGGGAATATTCTTTTCCCACATATTTTGGTTAAAGTAAAAGTAAAGTTCAAAGTCAAAGTCAAAGTCAAAAATATCTTTATTCGATTAGACTTTATACAAAGCACTTTCAAATCGTCAGAATGACACAATTTACAGGATTAAACATGCTACCGCCAGGTTCGGAAGGTTGCTTTTACTGAGAAGAAAAGTTAAAAGTCACATTTACTTGTATATAAGTATATATTTTGCTTTGTAATATTAATTTGCTAAGTTCATGTATAAGAATTATAAAATATTATGTGTATACATTACTTAAAAATAAAAACTTAATTAAGTATTGATGTTTCAGAAGACACAATGAATGAAGAAACAAAAAATACTAATATTATAAAGAAGAAAGATTTTTTTTTTTTTTGTTTGTTTGTTTGCATTGAATAGGCTCCAAAACTACTTGACTGATCTTGAAAATTCTTTCAGCAATGGTTAGCTACATCATCAGCGAGTAACATAGGCTATATTTAATCCTTGTATTCCCACGGGAACGGGAAATTGGCGGGTGTAACCGTGTGACGTCTGCTAGTAGTAAATAATCATTTTTTTAATTTTTTATATATTTTATCATAATACACAAACATCCACATTAACTTATTTATTATGCCGTTTGCCTTTGATATGCCTCTCCAGATTATCAACATTGCATCCAACTCCTGTACAACATTTGAGACATGAAGCCTTATCCTCCTTTGGATCTGTTAAATATTTATCAATTGTTATATTTTGCCTGTTAATCAACCGGAGTATTTTCCCCAGGCTCTTCTTATGACCAGGGTTACTATCTACATGTTCCAAGATAAGCTCCACATAGTTCTCAAAGTACACTTGACATATCTTACACCACAAGTGATCATCACTGCCTTCCACTGAAAATATACCATTTAAGGGCTGAACAACAATTGAGCGGGCTCGTCAAAATTAATAGCACAGTTACATATCAAACACTGCGCTGTCTCTGCATCAGTTTCCTGTGTCACAATTAGAGAACCATCATTTTCAATTTTTTCTTTAATAGCATTGATAAATTTTTTATGCAAGGAACTTTGAATGTGTTCCAATAAACTGTCCATATTTTGAATTTCATCTTTACACACATTGCAGTAGAGTCCAATTTGCTTAATTGTAATCCCATTTTGAATCATGAGCCTCTTAACAAAAAGACTTTTGTGGTGGCTTTCATTTATGTGGTCTTCAATTATTCTCATGTTATCTGGGATATGAAGATTGCATAGGATACAACTCGTCTTACCCTTTTCGTCTATTATGATATCTTCGTAATATGCCATTATTGATCAACTAGATAACCTGAACCTGCTACACAGTACAATTTTAAATAGGATGTTTTCTACAGTACTTCTTGCACACTCGACATCTGAAGTGAGTTTTTATAAAATTAATTCTCTATGGAAATTCCTGGCTTGTTGATGATAATATTATCACTGAAAGTTGAAAGTACCAACTGCTCGCTTAAACCTATGGCTTTTTTACGCTAACTTATTAAAATGACCATTCTTTGTTACTTCCTTCACAGGCAGATAAATAAAATAAATAATATTACTTTTCTTTTTACACAATAGATAGGCAGTAGGTAAAGAAGTAAAGTTAACTAACAAAACAAACAAACAAAATGTTTAATTTAAGGAAAACAAAAGAAATTAATTGCAAAATCTGATTAAATTTGCCAAAAGTTGTAAATAATGTCAAAATACACAGAAGAAAATACAAGCAGTCAGCTAGTAAGTTGAAGTTGGGTACTGACCTCAACTATACAAGGAAGTACTTCTATAGTACTGTCGAGGTAAGTCAAAAAACGTCAAAAAAAAAACAGCCAGACTTAAAGAAACGAAGCATTTTGTTTTGATTCTTTCGAATAAATAGAGGTGTTTTATTTACCATCACTAACAGTGTAAAGTTATAAATTTGCTGTGTGCTCAGTTCTGGGCATTTTCTTACATTACAGAAGACCTGTTCAACTTTGCTTTGCGCAGAAATATCCAGCTAATCATGTCGGCAGACTCTGATATTGAGCCAGATTTATTGGAAGATGTTGCCGAAGTTATGGACAGTCTCTCGGTAATTACAAATTGTTTTCATTGTCTTGGCTTTATACCCATTGCGACTGCCAACAAACCTTCGCTAAAGCTTTACCAGCCGAACCGGCAGGCGAATGTCACGTATAACGTTTGCCGAAAATGTTTGTAATTCCAGAATAACAACTTTTCACTAAATGCATGTGAAAGTATACACGCTACTGACTCAAAAAAACCAAGTTTTTAAATTTGTCTCTGTCTGTCTGTATGTTTGTCTGTCTGTCTATCTGTCTATCTGTTTGTTCCTGTTGTTAATATTGTAAAGAGGAAAGATTGATTGCATTGAATAGGCTCCGAAACTACTTGACTGATCTTGAAAATTCTTTCAGCAATGGATGGCTACATCATCAGCGAGTAACATAGGCTATATTTTATCCCCGTACTCCCAAGGGAACAGGAACTATGCGGGTAAAACCACATGATGTCTTCTATCTTTAATATTTCTTAATTGTTCTTTTACAGAGAGATCTCATCAAATTACATTCATTTAGGGATCTGTTCTTCGAGAATCATCCAATTGAAATGGCTACTGAGAAGAATAAGTTTGTTGAAGAACAGAAAAATGCCCTAGTCACAAAATTTGAATCAATCGATGGTATTATAATTAAATTATATTAATATTGTTATGAGGTATAGTTAATGAGGTTGGATGTCGGAGGTAATCTCCAGAACTCATTTAGAACTTACTTATGGTATATATACTACTGACTTTTACCCACAACTTTCTCTGCATTTTAAATAGCTTATGTCTGTCATCAGTGGAACTTATTTCTACCCCATACTAGCTGACCCGACAAACGTTGCCCTGTCTTAATTATAAGAATGCAGCACATATTCTGTCAATTCTATGTCAAACATCATAAGGTTACATCAAAAAGTTTTTATTATCCAAAGTGCTAAGGTTAGATTTAAGAAGAAAGAAAGAATTTAATATGGTGGTTAAGTATTCTTAAATTTTAAGATTTTCCACGCAATTATTTAGATTTTTTTTTCATAAGAACCATCTCCTGACAATAACGAACACAACAAAAAAAAAATATCGAAATTGGTCCAGTCGTTCACCCATGATGTCGTGACCAAGGGAAATGGGGATTCATTTTTAAATATATAGATTTTTGCAAAAAAAGGATGCAAGCATCAGATGAGACACTCATTAATAACATAAGTATATCTAAGTATGGTAGGTTGGCTATGTTTTATGAATTCCTAAGTTCCTCATTGTTCAAGTTGTGCTCCCAAGCTTTATGTAGGACACATCTATATTAAATAATAAGAGGATAGATTTGATTATTTGTTTGTATTGAATAGGCTCCAAAACTACTGGACGTGTGACATTTGCTAGTACATAATTTTTTTAAAAGACCTGGAAGCTTAAGAGTAACATTTTCTTGCGCTTGCATTAATAGAAAAGAAAAAGATAGACATCCATGATGTCTATCTTTTCACAAAAATCATATTTTTCTCTACAAATTAAACCTGATTCCTATGACATAACATAATTTTTTTTCTATTTCTAGTGGACACACAAATACCCTTTGCTCTCCGAGCCCAGTTCCTCTACATGAAAGGCCGGTGCTACAACATAAGTCCTACTTACGATGCACGGGCCACCCAGTGCCTTAGTAAAGCAGTCAAATTGAACCCACACTTAGTTGATGCATGGAATGAACTCGGTGAATGTTACTGGAAGAATATGAATGTAAAAGACGCAAAGGCTAGCTTTGAAGGGGCTTTGAAACATGTAAGTATTTCAATTTTGACTAGTTATTACAAGTGCTGTCATGAGTTATGAGGGTTGACCTTAAATTGGCAATAGTCACTTTATTAGTCTGTCTGTAATCTGTATGGTCGAGGCAAATAAAATATCCCCACAATTTTCGCCAAACGCTCGTACTTCATCATCAATCTACCTTAGACCACTGCTGGACATAGGCCTCCCCTAATGAGTGCCATAGCGCCCTGTCTTCAGCTTTCCGCATCCAGCATCTGCCTGCAGTCTTTCGCAGATCGTCATCCCACCTGGCCGGATTGAATTAATTCGTCCATCATCACGTCTCTTGAATTCCTTCACTGTATATCTCTGTTTTAAGAAAATTTTAATTGTACAAGCTTCTAGGATTTCTTACCTCATCCTCATCCCACTCGACCCAATTCTTTATTTCTGGTTTATTATCCCTTTATCTTGATAAATATTATCAGTATTCTGGTTTTAGATGTTTATTTCTCAAAAGAATACCATTAATTTGGCTGAGGAATACAATGTTCACTTACATATCGAGATATAAGGTGTTACAATTGTCGTAACGGCGTTATTGGAGGTAGCAAACGGTGTGAGAGGGTATTTACAGTCACAATATTTAGTTTTGGGCAGGTACTATTAAATTTAACAAGATCAAAAGTACAACCACAAGCCACAAAGTCAAACTACTTGATGGCAACTGATTGCAATACCTTCGACATTTTCCCCATTCGTCCAAAGAGTAGGATGTATAGCCCACTCATTTTCACAGGAAAGGAACTGCCTATCTCTCCGCTGCCTATCAATAATACTGAGACAGGAGAGTGGTTCTAAGAAACGTGGAGATGCCACTCCAGCGATACTGAAAAGTGTAGAACTAGCAAAGGAAGCAGTTGCACAGGATATTAAAGATGGAGTTTCGTGGACGGTGTTGGGAAATGCGTACCTTTGTCAGTTCTTCATGGTAGCTCAGGACCCTGCTACGTTGAAGCTGTGTATGAGTGCTTATAAGCAAGCGTGGCTGGACCCCATAGCAAGAGGACAGCCTGATTTGTATTATAATGAAGGAATTGTAAGTAATTTTTATTTATTTTATAGCTGTCATAGCAAAAGTATGCTTATTCAATATTGACAGAACATTTCGGGCCTAGTATTACATTATTAACAGAATCTACTAACCTTAGTGCGATTCAAACATAATAAATATGCTCATGCTATCCTAGAAGGATCCCTGAAGGGGTAGGTACCTCTAACTTGCAATGTTGCAATAACAACACCCACTTTTCATCGAAGATGATTAAGTGCCAACGTGACAGAGGGTGAGTCCATCGCCATCTCAGGCACTATACATGTCTTTGAAATACTCCTCAGACATATGAAGTATTTCTCACGATGGTTTTGGAAGGATTGTTTAGTACGGAAATGATAGGAGATAGACAGATTGCGTAGAGATTATTGTAAATTCTGGAATGTGAATTTTTTGCGAGACAAGAATTTCCCATTCGGTTTCTTTCAAATACCCATTCTATATTATCATGGAACATTTTTCACCAGGCGTTGAAATACGAAGAGTACTATTCCGAAGCGTTAGAGAAGTTCTCGTACGCTTGTCGGTTGGACCCTCCGTGGGAACCACCGCATAGTGAGCTGGCTCGACTGAAACAATACCTCGCTAGTACTGACGAATTAGTGCGCACTCGTGGAAAGATAAAGACTAAGAAACTTGCGCAGATGGTGCAGGTTCGTATATACATACATACATATGCTCACGACTGTATTCCCCGAAGGAGTAGGCAGAGTTGTTGTATTAACACCCACTTTTCACCGAAGATGATTAAGTGCTAACGTGAGTCCATCGCCGTCTCAGGCACTAAACATGTCTGAATCACTTCTCAGACATATGCAGGTTTTCTTTCGATGTTTTCCTTCACCGTAAAGCACGATACAGGGCCCCGCTGGGATTCGAACTTGCGCCGCTTGTGTAGCAGGCGATTGCTCAAACCCTAAGGAAACTTGCTCAAACGACTTTATCAATGCAATATAAAAAATATTAAGTATTGGTACACCAAATTGAATGCAAGTAGGTACCTCATCCAAAAATCTAATTTGATGTTAGGTATATTCACAAATATTTCTCACTAGCTGTGCCCCGCGGTTTCACCGGCGTAGATTTAGTTTCATCCTTATCGTCGCGGAACTCCAATATTTGTAATAAATAAAATTAGCCTAAGTTACTCTTTGAGACATCAGCTATTCGCCAGAGAAAGTCCCGTTAAAATAGGTCATGCCATTTCAGAGATTACCCGCACAATTAGACAGACAGACTGACAGAGAAAAAATTTAAAACTTGGTTTTTTAGTGTCTGTAGCGTGTGTACTTTCATATGCATTTAGTGAAAATCTGTAATTATGGAATTACAAACAGACACTTCAATTTTATTTATCTGTATAGATATAGGTATAGAAGATGTATACATATGCCATTTCCAGTCAATAGACAAGAAAATGTTGGGAGTATACGCCTCGGAGAATATGCATACGTTCGGTAACCGGCGTGACGTGTCCTTGGAGGTGACGAGGATCGACTGCCTCGCCGAGGGAGCTAATGAGGGGAAGCTACTCCTGGGCAGGGTTGTTGGATCTATACACAACGATAACGCTGTACCTTTGTGAGTATTTGAGTAGAATGATATTGTATAGCAACTTTGCGTTATTGCGGTCCCTAATTATACTCGATACTAGCTGTGCCCTGCGGTTTTACCCGCGAATAATTAATTGCATGGGTGGCCCGCAGAACCATAAAGTTTTTTTTTAATAATAGTTAAGCCAAAGTTACTCCTTGTAACATTAGATATCTGGCTGTGAAAGTCCCGATAAACTGTTATTTTGAAACTAGCTGTGCCCCGCGGTTTCACCCGCGTAGATTTAGTTTCATCCATATTGTCGCGGAACGCTAATGTTTAAAAAAAAAAGTAGCCTAAGTTACTCCTTGAAACATCAGCTACCTACCAGTGAAAGACCCGTTAAAATCGGTTCAGCCATTTCAGAGATTACCCGGAATAAACAGACAGAGAGACAGACAGAGAAAAATTTTTAAACTTGGTTTTTTGTCTCAGTAGCGTTTAGCTTCAGTAGTTTTATATATATAGATATACTTTTAAATGCATTTAGTGAAAAGCTGTAATTTTGGAATTACAAACAGACACTTCAATTTTATTTATCTGTATAGATTAAACAGACACTTCAATTTAATTTATCTGTACATGTAGTCTGTTACTCGCTAAAGATGTAGCTTTCTTACAGTGATAGAATAAAAAAAAATACTTGAAGAATTGGTGTAAGCGTACATTTTTCTCACAGAGCTGTGCTGCCACTGTACCTGCGTAAAATATTGAAATTAAAAAAAAACCCAATTATATTTTCGTCGTAATACTGACTTATTTTTTTTTTTTGGTAAATTGTAGTTGTTAGAGGTTACTTCAGGTTCGATGCTTATTGGATGATAATTAGTATATTATATGTATTCGTTTATTTTTGGTGAAAAATATATTATTATTATCGTAAATTCTCTAACTGTTGGACGCGCAGATGCATCGTTAGCAGTGAACGCGTTGAATTTGAATGATCTGTTGTCCGTGTGTCACACCGTGTCGTAATTGTATACAGTACGTTCGCGTTGGTGGACGAGAGCTTGCAGTGCGTGTGTGTGACGGTGTACAACTGGGCCGACGGCCGCGGCGCTATTATTGGGGATTGGGTCGCGGTTCCCGAACCACAGCTCAGGGGACATAGCCTCGACTCTAGCCTAGCTGTAAGTATCATACACTATCAGTTGCATGTGCCGACACGAGTTTTGAGCGCTAAACGAAGTGCAGCAGAATGTTTGAAAATGAAAAATGATTTATTTAGTTCAGGCCCTGGTAAGGCACTTATGAATGTCGAAGAATTTTAGCATCATTTTAGGGCTAATACGGGACCCTTTTACTAAGACTCCGCTGTCCGTCCGTCTGTCTGTCTGTTTGTGCGTCTGTCACCAGGTTGTATCTCATGAACCGTGATAGTTGACAGTTGAAATTTTCATAGATGATGTATTTCTGTGGCCGCTATGACAATAAGTACAAAAAAGGAGTAAAAAAAATATTTAAGGGGGCTGTCATAAAACGTGAGGAGCTCGTGGCACAGTTGCTATTGCGCATATCATTCGATCAGCTAAGTTAAGCTACCATACGCCTAGCCAGTAGTTGGATGGGTGACCGCCCGAGTTCCCTCCGTGCCTCGGAGAGCACGTTAAGCGGTCGGTCCCGGTTGCCAATTTAACATCTTTGGCAATCGTTACAGGTCAGTCAGAGGCCTAAAATTAATCTGACAACTGGTTTAACCCAGATCACAGATTTCCCTCCTAAAAGTGGTTGCGAAGGTCAGATGGCAGTCGCTTTGTATAAAAATCAGGTGATCAGCCACATCGGGTTGAATCAAGTGTCGACCCCAACAATGTATGGGATAAGGCCAGGGAGATGATGATGATGTCATAAAACGTGATTGATTTTACGCCACTTTTATAGTACAAACTCCCTCACTATTCGCTGCGCGTTCAATACTCGTGTAATTGTACAGTCTAAATTCCCAACCTACTGTTTAAGTTCTAAAACTAATTTTTCATGAGGTATTATGTTATGATTTTGCCCAAAAAAAAGTTGATAAAATTTTTGTTACTAATACTTATACATTACTAGGAGGAAAAATAATTTGGCATATACATTAAGTTTATAGAAAAGTTGATTGACGTCGCTTACAGTATAATTTGACTGATATCTTCTATAAGCAGACCTCACTCTGGTAATTTAACAGACAAGGGGCACTTTGTATATTTTTCTATCTTTGTAGTTATTGAAAAACCACCCTTAATTCCACAGAAATACGACTTCAAATCGATACGCGTGAACAACCCAATGCTGCTACTGATCAACGGCAAGCGTGTAGGACGCAACCAGATCGCTTCGACACGCGTCACCAGTACCTACGAGATACACTGACGTTTGTAGAATGTTTGTGAGTATGCGTTACACACTACCACAGTATACATATAAGTTTACTGCAAGCAGTATAGAAGCTCAAATTCAAATTAAAAAAAAGTAGGTACTTTCAATGTCAGAAATGTTTATACAGGATAATCAGGCCGGGTTTGGAAGGTTGCTTATACTGAGAAGAACCTGGAAAGCTATTTATTATAACTAAACTATTCTCTTCAAAAATATTTTACAATTTTAAATAATACAATATAAACCACAAATATATATAAGCCGATGAACACAGTTCGAAACTGCAAAACGGTAAATTTACATAATTTTGAGAGTAAATTAAGGAGTAAGTCTTAAAAACATCTCTCACGTTCAAATGGGGCATCCTCATTGCAAAAATAAAGCCTAGTTTTCATACTGCTTAGTGAGCTTGTATGTATACTGTGGTATTACCCACAATATAGGGAAATCTTCGTATGCGCAGACACAAACAACGATCGACGATAACATTCGAGGCGATACATTGGAAAATAAACCTTAACCCGTTATCACAAAACATGGTTTAAAATGTCCAGACTAAGTACGGATTAAAACTATGCCCATTCCTCTTGAAATCTGTATTACAAAAAGAGATGGAACTAGTGACCACGGATTATATTAGGTGAAGTTTTGTAATATGAAATTTTAATAATAATAATAATTGGTATGCAATTATTTTTTACACCACGAGCTTAAAAGTGACGGAAAACATCTTAAGGAAACTTGCACATGACTGAGAAGTAGATTTATTAATATCAGTATGTAAGGCAGTGTATATTGGACTCTATAGAGGAAGTAATAAGAGCGAATTGTATTTTTAAAAAGATGGTCTCACAAATTGTTTAAATAAAAGTATTATATTGTAATCATGATAGGATGTAAATTAATTTAATTATTTGTAGCTTTGTCTAATGAATTAATAACTATACCTTATAGCGTCTTTGACTGAGATTAGATTCCCCATATTGCTCTTGCGGTAGTAGCAGTAGCATGTATCTCATTATTCAGGTGAATGACTGTTTTGAGAAAATCTATACAGATAAATAAAATTGAAGTGTCTGTTTGTTATTCCAAAATAACAGCTTTTCACTAAATGTATATAAAAGTATATCTATATGTATAAAAGAAAGTCGTGTTAGTTACACTACTTATAACTCAAGAACGGCCGAACCGATTTGGCTGAAAATTGGTGGGTAGGTAGCTTAGAACCAGGAGAAGGATATAGGATACTTTATACCGTTCTCCTGAAACCTGAAATCATCATATAACACACTAAAGTCTGCGCGGGTGAAACCGCGGGGCACAAATAGTATTATTTAAAAAAAAAAATTTTTGAAAACATGAACAAGCCTGCGTAAGTCTGAGATGTCATTTAAATGTGTCTCTCCATGTGTTTTTTATATTTTGCGTAATTGTATAAGAACTAGAACTGGTAAAATCAGTCAAAGACCCTATAAGTCTTAAAAGCTTATTCTCATACAAAACAATAAAACATGCGTAAAAGCTAATACGGCTAACATTTCGGTGCTAAGACATAGCTATAGAATCGCCCATAAGTTTTTGTACGAAGCGATCTAAAAGATATTAATAAAACTCGACATATTGTATTATATACTGGTTTTATTTGAAAACTTAACTTTATCGGCATAGTCTTAGAACTGAGTTTTGGATACATCAGTGAAACTATTCGTTAGGAATCTAGACTAACTTAATTCTTGAGGTAATACAAAATTGATGTCTATTAAATAGCTTGTAAGGTTTAAATTTGTATGACATTTCACAGATTTTGCTTTGGAAATAATTTATAGAAGCAATGTTGCTAAACTTCTGTAAGATTTGTAGGTCTGGTCACCTACCAGAAGAGAAGTGTTATATCTAACCGTCAAATTCAAAATTATAAAATATTTGATATACATTTCAAATAGTTTAAATACATCTAGACCCCAAGTTAGTTGACATATTTCAACACTGTCGAATTTTGTTGCCTGTAAGTGTAAACACATACAATTTGTTAGAATTCGTACTAGATTCCGTACAGCTATATGACATATATGTTTAAAATCGAAATTCTTAAAAATGGTTAGTAAAAATACGACGCATAAGGTAGGATCACGGGTAGCTCAGTTGGAAGAGTAACTGCACGATTTGTATAGGTTCGTGGGTTCGAGTCCCGCCTCGTGTTCGTTTTCTTTACCATTTTTAAGAATTAAGTAAAGTTATATTTATACTGCGATAAACACCCTGTGTTTCTGACTGATTGTCTGAATCTGATCTCTTAATTTTGGTGCCTGACCTCGCTCAGCACAATGATTATATTTTTCTTAACATACATTTCTTAATTACATATTCTCTCACATTTGGCACACAGCTAAATTCGTCAACGTTGAAACATGTCAGTGTCGCACTGACATTTGACTCGTTTGACTTATTATAAGCGTATATAAGGGGTTGGGTTCGTAGGAGGGGCAGGGGTAGTCTATAGAGAAAAATACAGAGAGAGAGTTATGAGTGCTGACTTTGAATGCGCAGTAGTCATTTTATAAGTCTGCCTCTCTCAATGGTATAAAAAAGAAAAAAGAAATCTGTCTATGGTACGACGCGAATAAAATACATGCGCAGTCACCCCCAATTTTTTCTCTGAGCGCTTATAACTCGTGACGGCCTCTGTAATTATGCATTGACCTCCCAAAGCTTAAGGTCATTTTCGACAATTTCAGCAAACACATCTCCTTTAGATCTATCTCTAAATAAAGGCCTTAAGGTTTTGAGGTTCAGCCCTAATAGGGCACCGTTGTCTAACAAATCGTTGAGTTTGTATACTAATATAGGGTTGTAGTGTAATCGGAGTAGACTGGGCCGCGAGTATAAGTACTGGCTGTCTCGAAGGTTACGTTTGGCCCAAGTTTCAACGGTCTTGTTGCCGCTCGCTATCTGAAATTGAAAAAGGAATTGTTGTTTTTTTAAATGGGAATTTTGATACTAGTCTTTTGGGGATGTAAGTTTTTAATAAGGTGGTAAAATTAAATTGGTTAGTTGATAATGGCTTTCAAGATGGCCTTCTGATTTAATGCTATCATATTTTGGAAGAGAATAGTAAGCTTCCGATATAAATATAAGAAGTGCAGAAACATTAATTCGCTTTTTTTAAAAATTGATTAGTTTCGAGTTTATACTCTTGGATATACTGATACTATTTCTAATGTATACGTAATATTGTGGGGTGTCGATATTTATTGGCCACCTTACCCTGATCTCCCCAACTTGTTTGAGGAAGTATGAAGAGAAGTAGAATCGCAAGTTGTCTGGCGTTGTTTTCCGCGTGTTGCGAATTCTTATATACGATCTTAGCATGTTGTACCCTGTCCTTTTGTACTTGAATACCTGTTGGAAATAATGGTCTATAATAGCCTCTTGTTAGTAAATAATACATCGGGCAGTAATTTAGTACGATTGAAAGGAAATTAAAATGACACCTCCTGGTAAAAATGGTTATGGTAGCTATCGGACTCGTTCGACGAGAGGAGCTAATGGCACAGTTGCTATTGCGCATATCATTCGATCAGCGAAGTTAAGCAACCCTAGCCCTAGCCAGTAATTGGATTGGTGACCGCCCGAGTTCCCTCCGTGCCTCGAAGAGCACGTTAAGCCGTCGGTCCCTGTTGCCAATTTATCATCTTTGGCAATCGTTACAGGTCTGACGGAGGCCTCAAGTAGTCTGACAACTGGTTTAACCCAGATCACAGATTTTCCTCGTTAAAGGGGTTGCGAAGGTCAGATGGCAGTCGCTCCGTGTAAAAATCAGGTGATCAGCCACATCGGGTTGTATCAAGTGCCGACCCCAACATTGTATGGGATAAGGCCAGGGAGATGATGGTAGCTATCGGACTCGTGACGTCATTTTAGTTGGATATCGGCGTTAGGTGATACCAAAATGGTTGTTTGACAGATGATCGTTGTACATTTCACAAAATGATCATCACTCTTGAGTTACGGAATAGCTCCGCTGATCACTCAGGTTCATAGGCTGCAGTAGCCACTTACCATGAGAGGACTGGACAATTGTTCGCAACCGTTACACATGTTTTTTTTTTATATTAAAACTCACCTGATAAATAAAATTGCCAGTCACATACGAGTCGATATAATGCGTGCCGTAGCTCTTCATAAACCGTCTTACTTCACTAGTGTCGCTAACATTCAGGTCCTCGATAGCTCTAGTAACATAATCCTTCACGGCGACACCTTCCAGGTCATTTAACACGACAGTTTTGTTTTTCTTCGTCAACTTCACAAGGACATAACAGCAGTTATCAGGTCTCATGTCGTATTGGATTCCGAATGTGCGCATTATTTCGTCATTTATCCAATCGCCCATGAAGGCTTTCCATGGATTGTCTGCTCTGAAAACAATGATTATTTGATGTCTATTCTAACAGAGTGGTCTCCCGAGTAATAATTAAAAAACAATATGCTCCTAGAAGGGTCCCCGAAGGAGTAAGCAGCGGTGTTGTAACAGCATCACTCACATTTCACCGATTTGATTAAGTGCCAACGTGACAGAGGGTGAGTCCATCGCCGTCTCAAGCACTATACATACGTCTATGAATCACTTCTCAGACATATTATATGCAGGTTTAATGACGATCACTGTTCAAAAATACTCACCCCTCAATTCTGAAATTCTGGAAGTACGCGTTCAAAAGATCGTCGAAGGTTTCACAGAGCAACACATCCATATCAGTGATGCCTTCGCCATAGTGCAGCTGACTGGTGACGTTCACGAACACCCGTATGTTTTTCTCACTGAACGGGACTATGGATTCGCGGTCATCCTCGTAATCCGCTGACACCACTTGGGTTACTTGCGAGAGGTCGCCGTAGCTACAGGGATTAGGAAGTTATTGACTGTGTGAATTGTTTTTTTAACCTCTAAGGCAAATAAGCTAAGATCACGAATTAATATATTTTCAAATAAAAGAATGTCTCAAAAATTTGAGACGTCGTTTAATTTATTAAATTACTTGAGGCATTATAGTTTATAGAATTTCATTTGACAACAAAAAAAAGCATAGTCTTATGTTCAACATATCATCCAATCAGTATCGAACCATTATCTAACAATTACACTACACTTTACAACGAAAATAAATAAACAAATAGTCAGTCTATCTACGAAAAAAAATAAAAAGTTAAGTGATTATTATTTTACTTTTAATTTGATATGTAGGTACAATCAACCGATGATCTGTATCAATACATCATTTTTCAACAAGGTTTTGTCGATTAACAACTCTATGCAACTCGATGTCAGTGAGCGTCTAATATAACACGTGTAAATTGAATACCCGTATCAAAACCTAACTAATTACTAATACAATGTATTAAACGTTAGATTTATCCTCACACACAAAGCAAAACATTATCCCGCTAATGACCCCGCTGTTTATCGCAAAATTGTACATATTATGTACTAGCGAACGTCACGCGGTTACACCCTCGTATTTCCCGTTCCCGTGAGAGTACGGGGACAAAATATAGCCTATATTAATCAGTGATAATGTAGCATTCAAATGGTGAAAGAATTTTTAAAATCGGTTTAACACTTTTTGAGATAATTCGTTACATACTTACATACAGATCTTTCCTATTTATAATATGAAGTATAGATGAATGATAACTTACTTTGCGAACACATCTATCGCGTTCCCTATATTCAAACCGTAGCCCAAATCTCCATCCTCGGTGTTGCACAGATTAGAACATAATAGCACAGTGAAAAATAACAAAAACATTTTAAAACTTTTTACAACATTGTTTGTAAAGTACGCTGCATGGACGCGCCGCGTGGACTGAGATTTTTTAACATTTTGCTAATGTTAAGCGGCTGTGAACTTGACCTAACAGATTATTATGTAGGTATTTATCGTTGCTCCAATCTTATTCGGGTTTGTACGCTGTAGTGGCTGGAAATAGTATATATTGTTTGTTTGAATTTCATTATACAGATGAATTGTTACAGAGAAGAATAGAGACCTGTGATCGAGTGGGTTAAAATGTCGCCTGCTTTTGAAATCCAGCAAGTGGTACCAATAAGTTTTTTAAACTAAAGTGCAGTGATTTCTCACCACGGACTTTACGGTGAAGGAAAATATCGTGGGGAAACCTGCGTATGTCCGAGAAGTCATTCAAAAACATATGTATAGTGCCTGAGACGGCGATGGACTCACGTGGACACTTAATCATCATCACATCTTGGTTAAAAGTGGACATTGTTATTGCAACACTTTTACCTACCCCAGGGAAATACAGGCGTGAGCATATGTATGTAATTGTGTCAATTAGGTTCATATCGTTATGTTTGAAATAAATTTACTACTACTGACCTAAAACGTCCAATTAATACGAGTCACGTTTCATAAATGTGTCATAAGAGCTAAGATACGATTGATCTAATTTAAATTTAGTCAGAGAACAAAAATCAAGGTCTCTAAGAGCTGCCCATTGACAGCCACGTTCATAGATAACCTATGACTCTGTGTGTGAATATTATCTGTTCTAATATTGACTGAGACTGCTTAGTATTTGCTAATCATTCAACGAATTATTTCTCTGCAGCCCACGATTCCTTGCGGTGACGTAACTTATGTGCTTACGTCATCCCATAAGGGTCTCCGTAGGGGTAAGCAGAGGTCTTTTGACTGAAGATGTTTAAGTGCAAACGTGACAGATAGTGAGTCCATGGCCGTCCAGGCTTATACATACGTCTTTGAAGTAGTACTTAGTAAGTAGTAGGTTCAGACCGCGACGTCAGTGTTGACATGAGGAATATAAAAGAATTATCTCTATAAATAAGGTAGGTTTATCAATGTGTTATATTTTTTAAAGTATATGCAAGTATAGGTGCCGGCACGAGTTATGAGAGCTGAACTAGAATGCGCAGTAATCGTTATATGAGTCTGTCTCTGTACGACGTGACGCGGATCCAATACATGCGTAGTTGTATCCACTACTTTCGCAAAGCGCTCATAACACCTGACGGCACCTGTTGTATCTATACATCTATACAGATAAATAAAATTGAAGTGTCTGTTTGTAATTCCAAAATACCAGCTTTTCACTAAATGCATGTGAAAGTATACACGGTACTGACACTAAAAAACCAAGTTTTAAAATTTTTCTCTGTCTGTCTGTCTGTTCCGGGTAGTCTCTGAAAAGGCTGGACCGATTTTAACGGGACTTTCATTGGTAGGTAGCCAATATTACAAGGAGTAACTTAGGCTACTTTTATTTTATAAAGATATTCGAGTTCTGCGACAATAACAATGAAACCAAATCTACGCGGGTGAAACCGCAGGGCACAGCTAGTATTATATAAATTTAACGTCTATATGTCCCATGATATCCAGATTGATGTGGGTATTAAGTACGTAGTGGAACGCAAGATGGTGCCACTTGTAGTCACTATTAATCAAACATTAAAATTCGATATGTCTACGTAATATCCAGAGCAATATCATTAAGATAATGACTCATTGTTTTTTCCCACGAATATTAAAAGTTCAAATACACACATTAAGTAAATAAACCTAGTTTTATATCTTAAACTATTTTGAACCTTATATTAAAAAGGATAAGATATATCTTAATTGTTTGCTAAAAGTGACACGTAAGATCGATTGTGCTTGCAGAGGTCTTTGCACTTTTCCCAGGAATGAGGAAAATTGTATGGAAAGTTGAATGACACTGTATCATATTTATGAGATAAAATAACTTGGCTGATTCTACCGTCCTCAATTCACAAAGATAAGAATTTAGAGCTAAGACAGCCGACGTACGTAAGACTGCACGATTAAAATGCAACTGAAATACACTCTGCCTCGTATGCCTAGTGGTTGCAAACGCTAATGTGAAACACGAGGTCCTGGGTTCGATCTCCGGGTCGGGCAAAATGTTATTTGGTTTTCCAGTTTATCTGTAATTCCCCCGTTAGACTTATACACGTCATATATAACTGTCTCATAATAAGAGTTAAACTATCATGGCACTAAGAGGTCGAGCTAGGGCCCGTGGTCACTTAAACAATAATAATAAATAATAATGATCTACCGAATATCGGTTATGGCGGCTAATCACAACGGGGATTAGCCATGTGCGCAGGAGATATTATAGTGCACAAGTGTGTGCGCAAACACAGGTGCACCCTTTATTCCATCACTCTCATATAGTCCGATGGGACGGCAATCTGACACGACCGGAGAGAGATCAGGCATAGGACCAACTTAACGTGCTTTCCGAGGCACGGGGGTGTAAACACCGCCAGCTTCCAAACTCCGGGCATTTTATTGTGAATTTCTTGACAGAAAAACCCAATATTTATATTTAGGCTGACCCGGGAATCGAACCCGGGACCTCGTGATCGGCAAGCGAACCTACTAACAACTAGACCAACGAGGCACTTAAACAATATAGAATGTAAAAATAACACCATGCCCGTTTCAGTCATAAAATCAATTTTATTTCATTCTTGATACATTATTAACAAAATATTTACATCCTGCTTTCTTCATCATTATTTTACGATCAAGGGCTAATATCCAGGCTTATTTAATTAAACTAACTAATTTGAATTATATAAATCGGATTACAATAAAATTTGGGAGCATTATAAACAATTCTTCATTACATTTAAAAACTTTACTTGAAAAATTTAAGATTAAGAAAAATACGTTTCAAAGTTTTTTTTTTAGATTTTAATGTTCGATAGTTTTTTGTAATTTGTTGATATTAACATTGTTTACAAATCCTATTAGATTATTCAATACTTTGCTTTGTGTTGGCAAGTGACCAACCTTGTGTTTAGATGTTGAACCATTAAAAAAAAAAACGGTCAATGGGTCACAATTTAAATATAATTTTAACAAACAGTTTGGAAACTAGCAACAAATCTTTCCAAATTACACACACACAGACACGCGTAGTCAATAAGCGGAATAGATTCCTTTCTGTTTGTAAAGCTTTTATTTATACTGTGCATTGGTTTTTATCATACTATTAGGTCTGCATACTCACATTTAATAGTCACTAGCAAACAGGTGACATTCTTAATAAAATAAATAAATATTGCACTATTTTCTGTATCCGACAACATTACAAAAGTTGCAAGGTACTTACGCTAGATGGCTCTGACTATCACGGTTTAATTGAAACTAAAATTTTGAAAGAAATACAACTTTTAAAATTAAATTCAAAAT
Organism: Watsonalla cultraria; assembly: GCA_964035505.1. Taxonomy (NCBI): domain Eukaryota; kingdom Metazoa; phylum Arthropoda; class Insecta; order Lepidoptera; family Drepanidae; genus Watsonalla; species Watsonalla cultraria. Next base: position 3,055,096 of record OZ037732.1, on the reverse strand, counting down.
TGTTGATTGAACAATTTTATTGTTCCCTAAATAAGGCACTCTTTAATACGAAATTACAAAAATATCCATATATTTAAATGCTTTTGTAATAAGTAGATTTTTGCTGTCCCTGAATTCCGTTTGTTTGTTTTGTTCCGTCACGAATCATTTTGAGCTAATGTCTGGAAGTAAATTGTACTTAAAACTATCAACATAAGAGTTCATTTTGTATAAATAGTCAAATCGCATGGCATTTAATAAAACTAATAATAAAATCGCATTTATCAAAGTGATCAGGCCCAAAATACTTGCCAAAGTCTTCTCTAAAATAATATCTAACTATGCTTAGTTGACTAATATCCATTTGCTGTTATTCCTAGATATAAATGCAGAAGTACATTTGTCTGATAATTTGTTTGTTCATTGTCTAAATACTCAAAACGACTTGGACAATATGACATGCCTTGATTTTATTTTTCGCAAATTAATCACACTACCAGATTAGCTCATACCCGTCTTACAACTGTCAAACTCGGCTGTCATGTAGTGTTAATTGGTATTAAACAACTGACCTCCATACAAGTAGGAACGCTAGACTAGCTGTAGCCATCGCAGTAGGGAGACTATTTCATTTTCGCAAACGCTGACTGATAGTTTTGTATGAAATTGTCGGTCCAGCGCACTTTCTGGAGGTTGGTTGAAAGCTTTTTTCGTTTTTCGTTTGATTGGCGGGAAACAATCCGAGAAAGAAACGTCAAATCAAAGAGCGTAGTTTTTTTTCTAGTGTATTGAATTAGCGTCATCTTTAAGTGACGCATGTTGCATTGGATAATTACGCTGGTTTAGGTACATCCACTGGACGCTTGATGGCGCTGCAGCAAACTTTAAATAATACTAGCACTAAAATGTTGTGATGAAATTAATTACCTATAAGACTTTGCTTCACTTCGATGCATTCGAATTTTGAACAGTTTTTTGTTTTGTTTGACCTATTATTTAATAGATTTCTTAACAACCCTGTCACTTTCAAGCAAACAAAGTCGCGGGCACAGCTTTACCTTAATAATACAGTTTATTAAAAACTAAAATTAATTAACTACCATCACATATTACTTTCCCATAGTTTTAAATAATTGTCTATAACTTCTTCGAACCATTTTTTCTTTTTAGGATCTTTGAAGGCAGGCGCTAATGTCTTTAATTCTAATTGTAATAAGGCTTCATTTCCTAGTAAAGTATCTAGATTTCTAAGTAGCGTTGGTTCTCCGTGTAGTTTAAGGAGACTGGGGTATGAGAATATGTAGTAATGTACCCTGAGCCGCTTCATTGCCCAGTTTTCTACTGTTTTATTGCCACTTGCCACCTGAGAAAAAAGAAATATGTTAAAAAACGTACCTAATAATATGCTTTAGAATGTGAATGATGAAAATCAATGGAAAATGAATGAACGAATTAGTAAAATGAGATCGTGAATGAATGAAATAATATGATAGTCACAATGACATGGATTTTAATTTGTTTTTTTTTATTATTTAGTTGGTTTATCACTTACTTTATTCAATTTTAATTCGTTTTCCAACATAATAGAGTACATTTTGCTATTACCTTAATCTGGCCTATGTGTTTGGCGTGCCATGGAGAAAAGTAACCTTCCAACTCCTTGGCAGTAATGTCAGCTACGCCTTTACTTTTAAGTCTCTCTTTGATCATTGAGTATGCAGTTCTAGAGAACACAAATACCTGGAGTGAGAGCAGAGGCAAGGTTCACCATTTTGTTTCTTTTTTACATTTTGTATTTGGGCAAAATATCCGAGCGTGTACTAGAGTTTGACAGAGCGCGAAAGTTTAGACTGTCAAAAACTTCTTTTCAACATTTTGTTTACTTACATAGCATTTAATTGACGTGATTTTTCTCGGCGGTAATCCAATATTTTTGATTGAATTCTCTTATATTTTACATGGGAACTTTTACGCTCGATGACCGACTTTACGGAAAACCGAAGTCGCATAAATAGTCCACGAGATGGCGGTGTTCGGGCTCGAGTAAGTTTGGTACTCGATGATTTTATTTGTTGATGACAATAATAATATTATGTTTCTGGATATGGATGAATAATGTAAAATGCTTCAGAAATTATGCTTGGTAATAGTGATGTAAGAATGTTAAGAAAAGAAGTTTTTAATGACATGCATATGAATTAGCAATGATTTATGGTGATTCATACGCTAATTGGCCTGATTTCGTATATAATTTTGGTCTTAAATTACATTAAGACAGTGCCATTTGTATTAAATTTAAATCTTAATGGTTTTAATACTGGCACAAAATAATTATTTTCTTTCTTTTTTTCCCAAAATCAGACCAACGATACAAACAGTCCAAACCTTGATAGCGCCGACATGTTCGGCAATGAAGGGTGAAAAGAAATTGTTCATCTCAGAGGGGGGTATTTCGGACACACCTCGCGACTTCACTCGCTCTTTAATCCGCGAGTACACGTTACGGCTGAACACGAATACCTATAGATTAAAGCATAGTAGGTAATGTAAGACAATCGCCAAAAATCGTAATCCTGTTGTACATAATTAGCATATTTATACTGTATAGCACTGTAGGTACTCAAGGGAAATCTAAAGGTATTGCTTACATAGATATAGGTCCCGTCACGAGTAAAGAACACATACATTCTTTTTATTCTGTAATTTTATTACTTTGTATCTATCTGTGTATGGCGCCAGGTGAAGACGGACTCATAAAATGACCGAATGAAAAATATTGCGCGTTCTTAACTCGTGACGTTCCACTATCAAAAGTATTCGAATTCATACGAATCTGTAAGTATTTATGACCATCGACGAGCATAATGCTTACCTACACACGTGTATTCATAATTTTTTAATTCAAATTTATACTATGTGCACTAAGATAGATCTCACCTGATAAAGCGAATTCCCAGTGATATAGGACGCGATGTAGTGCGATCCGTATTTCCTTATAAAATCTGCGATGGACGCCGTGTCGCCGATGGGGGAGTCTTGTATGGCTTCAAAGACCACATCTTCCACTCCAATGTTGGTCGGTAAGTCGCTCAACTTGGCTGTTTCACGGAATCTGAAACAGATGGCGTTGATGTAGAATTTTTTAAGAACTGTATATAAATAATATAAGTTAGAAGAGTGATTAAATTTGTGTTTACTTCATTCCATATTGATTAATAACAATCTTAAGTGCTATTTTAAAATGATGTAAGACGGGTAGTAGCTGTGAGTGGTAGAGCACCTTTTTCTGTGTGTGTTTTTTGACGGAATGTTAAACTTCACACTGTGCTCACTAGATGGCGCTATCAAATTACTAGTACCGTGATTGCAAATCACTCGATTAATTTTTTAGGAGGATTTTAAGGACGCTGTAGTTTTGACAGGCTCGATTTAGGCAACGGAAATTCATCAAATAGATCAACCTTAAGAGTTACCTATATTTATTGAATAAGAACTAAATTATATGTACCAGGAGCAATACTTAAAACTAGGAGATGCAGAAAACTTGATCCAAATCGGGGATCGTGTCAAGAAGGCTGGCAGCATTGCTACGTTGAATAGCAATGTTTATTCTGAGCGAGAAAAGCCCCAGCCCGCTTGTCACGAGAGTCTTCTACCAGACGACGTGCAACCTCAATGAACAAACAGCCATAATAAGAGTAGTTACCTGGAGACGCGGACGAGCACGTAGCAGTGGTCCCCGTTGATGAATGAGGAGTTGATGCCCAGGTTGCGCGCCATTATGTCCGTGGGCCAGCCGGCTGTGAACGCTCGCCATGGACGCTCCAACCTGCAATTAACCATAGGTACTAAGCTCTATTATCCATAACATACTTAAGTGTAGTATTGTGAATGCATTTAGGTGAGATTTAAAAGTTTTCTTGTCGAATTATACTTACTGGCTGCTTATCCATACTTAACCATGACTGCTGCATAGTTGGGTAATACAGTAATTGCGAAAATGGCCCTGCTTTTAGACACTTAAGCGACATGAGCTGCTTTGTGACATTTAAAAAGAGAAGTTCCTACTACAATAGCAAGTTATCTCGGCCATTATTAGATGGGTGAAGTATGTAGGTAGGTACATGGAAAATCTTCAATACGTATTTATTCTTGCGATTATTTTCAATACTGAATGTTTCATAATTCCACTATTCGCTGAGATAGGTTGAAAGTACCGGACGTGTCAATTTATGTCACCTCGTAGTCCTTGTAGGGATGGCCAAATATAGCTGGAGAATAAACCCTCACCTCTCAAAAGTAAAATCCCTAAAGTAAGCCTGCAGTAGCTGCTTCAGGTTATCGCAGAATTCCATGTGGAAGTCTCCGTCGAACAGCGTTTTGGGTTGGCGCGGGCGCGGCGCCACCGCCAGCCGCTCCACGTCCCGGAACACGGAAACCGTGGGCTCTCGGAACACCCATCCTTCCGTGTCGTTGCGAGGCACCACACGCATGCATATGCTGAGGTAGCCATATCTGGAGGAGACAAACAAAAATCGTAAACGGTCCTATTCGTTCGGAAGCTACAATGCTTCTGTAGAACACAGAACAGGTAGGTACACACTTCAAATGACATTCTGGTACAAAATGCCTAGTACTTCTCCTTACTTATGACGGCGGCAGTGAAAAACTCGCACTAGGCTCACTGTATACGGATGGACCACGCGAGCCTATGGTAGAGTTGTGCTAAGAGAAGAGTGATAAGACGACTCGATGATTATCTATGATTAGGTTCACTTTCAAAAATGGCGGATCATACCTACATAGGCAACGATAAAATCCACGCATGTAACTGAAACGTGAAATCTCTATAGTTCGTTAGTTAGTGTACGCCGGACTGGCTGGATTCGTCAACAGGTATCTTAGAAAAAAAAAACTAGCAATCTCTAAATTCAAATCAACACGAATTGCATGGAATTGCCCATTGTACCTAGTGTAGTAGATGTCAGTCTGGTAATTTGACTGTGTTACCTCATGAAGATGTTGATAGCCTTCCCGACCCCGAGCTCCGAGTCGAGTGTGGTCGCGGCGCGGCACAGAGCTACCGCCAGCAGCAGCACTGTGTGCACCCTCACCATCACACCGACACTGTCCACCTGCACACACGTAACAACATTATTATAGCTATCTCATATGGCTCCTTATCCTCATCACAATGAACTATCGAACTGCACGCAACAAATACAACAATAACGCTATCAATACCTAAGTAAGTAGATAGATACTGCCGTCCGATTACTAAAAGACCGTTATGTGAAAGTAACGAATTTTCGGTGGGAGGACAAAACGTGGGAATTGATGTTTCTTGAAATTGTGTAAATGTACAGACTTCGTTGTTACACCAAATGATTTGGCTACATTAATACTATCTTGGCAAAGTGAAAATAAGTCGAATCCCTTAATTGCATAGAAATAATACTATATTTTGTGTTTTAGTGGCGTTTATCCTTAACAAAAAGAATCCCTGTACAATACTAAAAAACAGTTGCCTAAAGTGCAGCCGTTTTTAAGTGTTGCAATAATATGTAACTGTTATACTCTCTTTTTTCAGCGCATAGTTATATGCAAGTCCAATGCTGAATAACAGCTAGGTCACATAACTCCTTTCTAGCAATGTAAATGTATTAATAATCTATTACCATTACTTTTGAGAATCATGTTATTGGACTCTAACCGTTATATTAGTGTTTTAAGACAAATAGTACATAATTAATACGGTCCTTAAACACAGCAAAGAACGAACCAATTCTCAGTAACGCTCTTTATGAGTTGAGAACACGAAACTAAATCATAATCACAAACTGAAAATAAACGGTAAGCTCTAATTTTATAGCAATTTTAAGGAAGGCGGCATGATTAAATAAAATGCTCCTGATCATTTAATAAATGAATTTAATACTAAATTACGTAACGTCTTATCATTTTTTGTTAAATTTTATAAAATGAAATCGAAATTACCTCGATATTAACATAATCTATACATATAAAAATGAATCCCCATTGCCCTTGGTCACGGCATCACGCGTGAACAGCTGGACCGATTTCGATTCCGATGTTCGTTATTGTCAGGAGATGGTTCTTATGAATGAATAAATTAATAAAATTGCGCGGAAAATTAGAAAATTTAAGAATACTGATCTAATCTTAGCGCTTTGAACAGTATAAACTTTTTTAATGTAATCTTATGACGTTTGACATATAATTGACAGAATGCCTGCTGCAAATATCGTTAAAGAGGATGAAAAAAAAAGTAAATACCGTTTAAAACAGGTGCTTCGGTCGGAGTTATTTTATTGATAAACCCTTTCACCCGCGTAAATTTAGTTTCATACAAAGTTTCATCCCCTATTGTATCCCCTTGGGGGTAGAATTAATCAAAATCCTTTCTTAGCGGATGCCTACGACATAACTGTCCAGTGGTATGGGCTGTGCATTGATAGATCACTATGTCAGTCAGTCAGTCAGTCACCTTTGTGTTATATATATTTAGATACATGTAAGACAGGACACCGTCTGTCGCGTCGGCTAGTTCTTTTATAAAATAATCAACATGGCACGAAAAACAATGATATACAATCAAATAAAAATATCAAGACTTATGACATGACACAAAAAACAATCAAAAACATTTTTTAGTACATGTGGTAGACACAATTTAAATAAAGAGACCAATTTTAAATCAAAACTCACTAATAAAACCATTCTCATGATTGAGGAGGTGGACGAAAGCGCTTTGATTTATGGATGGACGCCGAGACATCAACTGATAATCGGACAGAGAGCGTTGGTCGGGAGTGCAGCCCTATGGCTCCAAGCCCAACAGCCATTTAAGACATGGAGTGCGCTGAAGGATGCGCTAATTGAGGAATTTCCCGAGTTTATAGACCCGAGAATTATACGAGGAATAATGAAGATGAAGAGTAAGCAGTCGGATGTAACCTGTTTGCAATACCTGTACGTTATGAAGGCGATAGGGAGACGGGGAGAAATGAAAGAGAATTATATCATAACTTATGTTATAAGACTAGTAAGACGATATTATGCGGTGCATCTACGTATGTTGAGCTAAAGGCGAGGTTCAATGTATGAAAAAATTAGAGGAAGGACGAGGATGGTCGAAGAACCAATGTGTAAGGAGAGCTATTTGGAGTATAATCAGTTTCAAAGTAAAGCAATGCAACAGTCAGCGGATTCCAAGAATGGATAAAAGTGACGAGACTGATAAGAAGGATGCAATGCTGACGTCAGAGGTGACAGCAGAGTTAGATTTCACAGTTGACATTACTACGAGCAAGTTCGACATCATGACAGACGTGGACGAGAGCAATCTTATGAGTGACATGATTACGGTGACTGATGGTTGCGATGGTAACAACATTAACATAAATGGCAAAGGTGACAATGTAAACAAACAGACGAAACCAATAAATATGATTACGTTGGAAGAAAAGATGGATAGCGGAATTATTGAAGCTGGGAACATGATGAAGAACAATGACGTTTACAATAATGTGTTGTGTAATGATGACAATAAGTTGTATTTGACTAACGAGGAAAACATAAGTCAGGAGTTTGTAATAGGAGTGCTGAAAGATGAGTGTGTTAAATTGAATGCAAGAAATGACGTAGTTTGTTCGGAGTAAGAAAGTTTGATGGGTAAAGTGAAGAAGAGAAAGGTGAATTTTAGAGTGAGTTATGATTTTAAGAAGAGAAAGAAGAATCATGTTGTTAATAGTTGTAAATACGGTGTACGTTTTAAAGTTGTTATTCTTTAAGTTGTGAATTGTTGGAATATCTGAGGACAGACATTATTTTCAGTGGGGCAGTGTGGAAAGAAGTTTTATATGAGAATGATAGGCAACGTGTGATCTGAAAAAATAAAAGAGGAAGAAGTAAGAAGTGACGGATGACAGAACGATGGTGGATGACGTGAAAGACGGACGACGAAAGACGTGAAGATTATTTTATTATGTTAAGATGTTTATTTAAGGTGTTATTCATTTGAAGACGAAGTAAAGAAGTCCAGTCAAACATTCGAGTTATATTTTATTTCATCACACAAAGGTACACCAAAGTTGTCGTCATCGTCATCCACCATCGTTCTGTCTTCTCTTCTATCTTCCTCTTTTATTCTTTCCGTTCACCGATCACACGTTGCCTATTATTCTCACCATAAAACCTCTTTCCACACTGCCCTACTGAAAATAATGTCTGTCCTCAGATATTCCACCAATCTTGTAAACAATTAAAAAAAGAAGTCCGCTGCGCTCTAGCGACGACTGCGTGAGCGCACAAAGCGAAGGACAGACACAGCACATAGACGTCTTTTAGTGTTGAAATGCCACTTTACCGTTTTCTTACGTTGTTTTCATTCACATTAACTTGTAAACTTACAACTCTAAACTACAGTCACCGTATTTAAGAGTTGTAAATGTTTCGTACATATGTTAGTTTACCAATAAGTTCGCGGCAATGTTAGCGTTGCGGTTTTATAGTTATGTACACTGACTATAGCTGTTTTTTAGACCTAGTACTTACTAAACAGGCCTTGATTCGACTAAACAACTAAAACACCTGTAAAATGCATTAACTGTTACTTAGTTTTGTTTGTTGACTTAACTGCTTTTAAAGCTTGCATAGATAAGTAAACATATTTATAAAATACACCGCATTTGGCGCTTTCCCGTGTTTTAGTATATTAAAATTGGTTAACCGTATTTATGAATTGGAAGGTCCCAAAAAATGTGTACATAGCCGTGGACATAGTTTCCAGATCTCGGAATTGATAAATAATAGAAAAATATGACCCAGATTGGCAGATAGAGAAAAAGCGGTATTTTTAGATGGTATCAAAAAACGAATTTCAGCAAAATGTTACTTAACGGCCTTTTAGTAATCGGACGGCAGGATACCAAATCACTCAAGATACATATTTCATAGACATGTTCACGCCTGTATTCCTGAAGTGATAAGTAGATAATTGGTGAATTTATATTACCTACCTACCTACACACTTTTGCTAGAATATATATTTGCCTATTTTAGGCAAATATCTCTTTTTTCCCATCTGCCCCTATCGAGCTTGTGGTGGCTAGTGGAACTATCCCGCCCACGTATAAACATACATTTTGAACCATTTGGCTTCGTGCTATTTCGAAACACATACTAATAGAAATTTACTAAAAAAATATCCTGTTTTGCGTGCAGAAATATAACTTACAAAGTAAATAACAATGAAAAATTTAATCTAACGTAATAAAAAAGCTAAAAAAAAGTTTTGTCAGAAGTGGGATTCGAACCCACGCCCTCAGAGAGGACCAGAACAACTCGGACCTGTTTCACAGGCAAGGTAACCTTGAGTCTGGCGCCTTAGACCGCTCGGCCATCCTGACACATACACTGAGTGGCGAAATACACGTACATTTTCTGCGGCAAATTAATTCTTAACAGTTACGATAGGTGGCGTTGTAATGCATTGGAGGTAAAATTTGAAATAGTCGTAAGATTAGTCGAAACGTTGTTTTATTTGTAATAACTACCTATTTATTTTAATATAAATACATATAAATGTAATCCATAAAATCCTATCTATCCACAGAAAAAATAATCCTATCAATGATAAAAACAATGGGAGGAAAATTTTTATTATACTTAAATCAGAAAACTATTCACGTAGTTTCTAAATTAAACAATAGATGGCGCAACAAGTCCTATTAAAAACTAGAACTGAAAGATAAGAATTCAACTTTAATATGTACTCATATTCTACGAGAAAAGACGAGAGGATACCTGGATTGATAAATTGTATGAACTAGATGATATTATGGCGAAACGTGAAGGTGCTAAATTGGGTTAGTAAGTGCAACTTTATTGTAAAAAACCAATCTATTGAAAAAGCGATTTCGTTATAAATTTCCAAATGAAACGGAATTGGTATTAAAAGAGTTATAAACGTTTTCTTGGTCAAGCGTGACTAGGGCTCAATGCGTAACCCAATTTAAAGAATTTGTCAGTAGCGGTAGGTATGTCTACCATACCATACTATAGAAATCTGTATAGTTAAGTAATGGAATTACAAACAGACATTACAATTTAATTTATCTGTATAGATCTACTATACAAATCTATACAGATAAATAAAATTGAAGTGTCTGTTTGTAATTCCAAAATAACAGCTTTTCACTAAATGCCTATGAAAATATACACGTCACTAACACTAAAAAACCAAGTTTTAAAATTTTTCTCTGTCTGTCTGTCGGTCTGTCTGTCTGTCTGTCTGTCTGTCTGTTTGTCTGTCTGTCTGTCTGTCTGTCTGTCTGTCTGTCTGTCTGTTTGTCCCGGGTAATCTCTGAAACGGCTGGACCGATTTTAACGGGACTTTCACTGTCAGGTGGCTGATGTTTCAAGGAGTAACTAAGGCTACTTTTATTTATTAAAAATATTAGGTTTCCTCGACAGTAAGGATGAAACTAAATCTACGCGGTTGACACCTCGGGGAACAGCTAGTTGTAATCTAAATTCAAAGTCTTGACTGACTTTTATGCAAGCCTCCGTCCACCGCGCCGGTCCTAGACGTGAAATCTGAAGGGTTCTGTATTTTGTCAAGTTTATCTCATTCGTATCCACTAAGATAGGGTTTCCAAATTTGCGCCCCTAGAAGCAGGAAGTATGTGGGCAGGGGGGTTGTGTGTCATAAGATGAGTTGGTATCTGTCTCTCTGTCTCGGACATTACCTACCTAAACACAGGTATGACATATTGTGTGGAACATAAGACAATGCTTATTTTTGTTGTAAAATGAAATTCTAATAAACTATAAGGTTTCAAATTTTAATAAAATAAATGATAGGAAAAAAAATGTTAAGGAAAATTTTATTTTATTTTTAAATTGATATCTAATACCAGCTCATGCTGAGGAGTTCGCACAGCGAAGTTAAGCAACCATACGCCTAGCCAGTAGTTGGATGGGTGACCGCCCGAGTTCCCTCCGTGCCTCGGAGAGCACGTTAAGCCGTCGGTCCCGGTTGACAATTTAACATCTTTGGCAATCGTTACAGGTCAGTCGGAGGCCTAAAAATAATCTGACAACTGGTTTAACCCAGATCACAGATTTTCCTCCTAAAATGGGGTTGCGAAGGTCCGATGGCAGTCGCTTCGTATAAAAATCAGGTGATCAGCCACATCGGGTTGAACCAAGTGCCGACCCCAACATTGTATGGGATAAGGCCAGGGAGATGATGACCAGCTCATGCTCTGCGCTAAGAATATGCGCTTAAAAATCTCGACTGTAAATATAAGAAAATTAGATTTAAATTCTATATACTCCAACAACTTAGACCTAACTAGATTAAAATGCTATCTTAAGACAAAATAATACTCAATTCACATCTTAAACAAACATCTAGAGAGAATCTTAAGCGTTCCTTGACCCACATACCCTGTAGAAACGGCTAAATTATACCAATTGCGTTCAAGAAATTGCATTTGCCTGCGAATGGTCAAAGGATGTCGTGATAATACTTAACATGAAACGCTTATTACGTGTTTAAATCTTCATTATAATCGAGATTAACACGAAAGCTATTAATCTAGAAAACGTTTAGATACAAGCAAATAAAATAACGTAGATACATTTTGGTTTCAAAGTTCCTTGATAAATAAAATGCCGATTACCTACCTAAGTATTTACAGTAGTAGGGCCTACTTATTTACGTCAGAGTTCTGCACTTGGTTTCATATCTAGTAGGTAAGCGTATTGAATGAGTATAGAATAATGTATAGGTATACCTACACTTAAATAACATACGTACTTACCTAAGTAACAGATAAATAAAATTTAAGTGTCTGTTTGTAAATCCAAAATAACAGCTTTTTACTAAATGCATATGGAAGTATACACGGTACTGATAATAAAAAACCGGATTTTTTTTTTTTTTTTTTTATAAATTATCTATTGTATATGTCTATATGTAGACTATAATAGGATAAAAAATATACTCGCAATAGGTAGTAATTAACAATGGGTAAAAAAATATTTAAGTCACGATTTTTGAAATAGTTCAAGTAGATATGAACCCTCTCTATGTATTCGAGATGTTGGTTATGAAAAGTTGTTATGATGTAACCTTTCCACACCTATTCATTCTATAATTAAGTAAAAATAATTCTTCAACTGCTTATTCTGTGATGTTTATAACAGACAGGACATATTATATTTATGCGCAGGACCCGCGTGCACGTAGCAATCACTTACATAATTCCGCTCTGTGATTCATGAGAGTTGAAGGTTAGGTTACTTATAAAGTGACTTATAACGTTATAGTAGTCTGATATTAAAAATTACATAGATACAGTGGTTTCCACATTGCATAGCTTATCAATAGTCGATTGCCTAAATCCAGAATTAATGATGATTTTAATGTTTTAGTGCCTTAAGCTACATAACATTAATTGACATTGATTGATCCTTCCCAAATTTATATTGAAAGCAATCCCTACTTAATATTATAAATGCGAAAGTAACTCTGTCTGTCTACGCTTTCCCGCTTAAACCTCTCAACCGATTTTGATAAAATTTGGCACAGACACTCCTTAGACCCTGAGAAAGGACATAGGCTACCTTCTATTAAAAATTTTAGGGTTCCGCGACAATAAGGATGAAACTAAATTTTCGCGGGTGAACCCGCGGGGCGCAGCTAGTTTTAATATAAATACAAATCAACCGGCGAAATAAGAACCTGTTCATGTTATGTTTCTTGTATTAGGTAATTCCTATAAATCAAATTAGGAAAGAGTAGGTAAGCAATTCAAAATAGCGACATACAGATGCAAAATCGACAATGAATAAAGAAGTATTAGAGATTTTTGTTATGACATTACAAGGAGAATTTGAAATTGAAATAACGCGAAGAACAGGGGCCTTACCATAAGCTCTTATTGCCATGATAGTTTCACTCATTTATGAGACAGATGTATGTGACGTGCATACATCTGTCACTGTCGCACAACTGAATTAACATTGCAATAGGAGCTCATGGTTGGGCCCCTGTACTAACTTAGAGAGTAATAGCAATATGATGATCCTTATCAGACAATTATGTTAGCTAATGAAGCACAATTAGATAATTACATAATAGCAACACTAAAACTGCAATGAAACTTTTAATACTGTTATTAACCTTAATAATTCTCAAGGACCTCTCGAACTACTCGAATCGCAGATTATGTTGCAATGTGAACATCAAACAATTCAGACATACATTACTGGGAGCACATTAAGATGATTGCAACTCCATTATTAATTAGTAGCCAGCGTTATTTATAATTATCCATAACTGTATGCTGCAAATAAGAATATTGCATATTATCCTCTCATCACAAAAATATACAATAGTGAAGCAATTTTTAAGAAGTTATTAGGTTCTTATATTCAGCTATTGTTATTTTTTCATTTAGGTTTAAATTTAAAACCGTCTTTGTTACCCTACGGGCCTAACGAAATTCCGTTGCGTCAAGTATTTGATTACTTTAAATTACTATATAATCATTCGTGTGATCTGTTAATAAAGAGATTTATTTATCATAAAGTTTACATATAACTTTCCATACCCTCTTACAATTTTTCACTAAAGATAAGCACATACACTATCGAAGGCCAGTTTCAAATCTCTTTAAGATAAATCAAACCGAAACATTAAATATAGATCATCATCCCTGTACAAAATGTGAACACATTTGCATTCTTGCGCCGGGTGGTGCAGTATTTATAGATACGACAACAAACGCCACTCGTGCGCAACGCATCTGTGTAGGGATAGCAAGTAACGGAACCATAAGGTAATATCTTATTTCAAAATTATCCATTCTTAGTTTTTTTCAATTTGCATTAATTAAAATATTCCCAATTTGTTAGCTGTTGTTTAACACTGTGTAGGTACTAGGTACTTCAAGACGGCTTTATAAAAACTATTATGGATAGTAAAATAGAACTAAAAAAATTTAGGATAAAATAACCGTCACGTCGTATAAGAAGGTTAAAGAAGCACTGGGCAGGAACAAAGTGGAGGGGTACATCATCAGCTGCACTGACAAGAGTGTAACTCTTATATGAAGCAAAAGTACACAAATTACTTGGACGGTGAATATAGTATAAAATATAACAATGAAATAGTGTAACATTCTCGGCTGTTGTTTTTGGAATTATTGAATCATCAAACAAAATAGCAGGTTCCTGTTTATATGTAACCTTGTCTGAATATTACTTACAAAAACTCTGACCTTGCTAAATATGTTTTATAACTTGACGTACTACTTACGTACGCAGACGTAACTTAAGTAATTTGATCATTCAAAAGATACGTCCACTATGTAACATCGACGTAATAATTGAAGAAGGAAAGGCATTTATTCAGAGATTTCGGACAAAGTTTTCTTTGTAATAGATAGCGATCTTTTGATGTAAGTATTCAAGCAAAAACAATAAACAAAGGGACTACAGATAAAAAATATCCTCTACATATATTATTTGGGTATTTGCTTGTATATATAATATAAAAACTTTCTATTTCTTTTTCATCGCGATACAGCCTACATCAACAGTATCACATAATTGAGATTTAGCATACATTCACACCTTCTATCCATCAAGTAATTTTCATTCAAACCAGTCAATCGCTAAAACACAAACATTCATTGATGAATTATCGTGGGTCTAATGTCCCAAACCATACGTTCTAACATCACTAAAGATTCGTTGTTTACCTACAAATGAATTAATAATATTAAATGATTGTTTTGGCGATGCTACATCAAGTTCACCTACCGGATTTGAGGTGTTGGCATTTGACTCGTAATTGGATTCAATGTAAACACTGCTATCTTCAAAGGTAATATAAATACCGCTTCTATGGCTGCCTATTAACAAAATGTTAGATTGTCGGTTGTGACATTTTGTGACACGCAATTTGCTAGGATATCCGCTTCTAACTATTGTCTTACTTCTTGGGGACCTTGTAGATTGTACTTGTCTATTTCCAAATTATCATGTGGACTACTTTCAATCAAAACAATTACACAAAGACTTCTGTACAATGAGATGGAATTTGTCTATAAAAAGTCCCAAGTCTTGATTAGACCAGCGTGATGCAGAAACACTGCAGTGATTTCCTATTAGGATCTTACACGTGGACTTTACAGTAGTTAGTCAATGTAAAGTTCTACATAGAAGGGGTTCCATGCAAATGGCTCACTCACTGCTTATCGTCAATAGCTAATTGAATAACACATTGAAATTACCGTTGCTAAGTTGTGGCTAATTGTAATTTTCATACACTTGGTTTCCATTTCCATTTCAATATCACTGTTAAAACACAAGTGTTTTTTCCAAAGGCACAAGTGTATAAGCTATTGAATTACGTGGATGATTTCATTATTTTATTATTAAAACCCTAGCTAGATAATTACAATGTCAATCACCTATTAGGTAGAAATACTGGTTATCTTACTCATAATCCTGTTCAACGACTTTATGGCTCTGATTCCTAGGAACTGATAATTAAAACGACACCTGTATTAGTCACTGAGATCGTTGTCTTGAATCTATTTGCGGTGAAACCTGCTTGATAAAGGGTCTTAGGTTTCTTTTTAAAGCAACGGTGCTCGCTTGATGACTCTTAGTACCAATGAGTGAAATCATTTTGACTTGTAGCATTGTTCTAGCAACCTATCCAATAATTATCATCTTTTCGTATTTTCCTGGACCTTATTGGGAGGCGTGAGTCTACAAACAGCAAACATACGAACAAATTTTCCCATCCGCAAAGATTCCCTGATTCACTTTAAGTCCCTGACAGAACACTGCTTCGTTGGTCTAATGGTCACAAGCGCTATTGCGGAGTACGAGGTCTTGGGTTCGATCCCCGGGTTGGGTAAAGTATGATTGGGGTTTTCCATCCGTAATTTCCAGTAACATCACGGAGTCTAGATTAGTGCCTGGTGAATGGCAATAGACTCGCTCCCTATTACATTGGTCTCAGATATAATTGACAAATTGTGGGTGTGCTATATAAGTACACTTTTGCCTACCCTTTCGGGGAATACGTATACATAATTATGTATGTATGTCTTTTACGGAAAGAGAATGGAACTTCCTGACATATCTCTTTCAATACATCCACATTCATCGTTAGCCGATCTATTCTTTTAACATATTCTATCTTACATGAGTTCATTAAAAAATCAGCTAACAATAAGAGCATTTTGCAATGATAACATGGATTTGCAACCATCGTGGAGAGGTAGACTGGCGCACAATTACATTCCACGTGTCGCTCTCACGCTACTGCACCAGTTATAAACACCATAACTGTATCGAATGCACGCTAATTGCTGCCGTATACGACACTGGAAGGAAATTATTCAACCGTATCTATTTCATCCTCGCTCATGCAATTTGATAAGGACACTAATGATCAATTTTAAGTGCCGTGGTGACCGAGTAGTCGCCTACAAGCAGATAAGATCAAATCTCACTGGTCTGTCCGGATCTGTTATCAAAGAGTTTTCAGTTTTTGGTAACTTTGCGGTGAAAGAGAACATCGTGAGATCGGCGAATATTTGAGAAGAAATTCAAAGACGTGTGTTTGAGTTGGCAAAGAATATCGTCAGGCACGTTGGCACCTAATTATCATCTTCGGTCAAAAGTGGGTGCTGTACCACATCTCGTTTTTTGGGACCCCTTTCTGCAAAGGCATGACAGGACGTTCTTTTTGAAAAAAATTACATTTTCTTCTAAATAGGTACATTTTAAAATTAGGATTTAATTGCGGTTTTAAGGGAAATCTCGTTTTGATCAAAATTATAAAACTTTCCGAATAGTTCAGTTTCGGAGATACCAAAATTTAAGTTACAAGATATTTCCGTTACTGACCAATCTGATCAAAATTCTACCCTCATAAGTTCTCTTCATAAAGATAGGCTGTGTATTTTATTGGGCTGTGTTGTGCCAATATTGGCCACCAAAAACGGCTTTGGTCAGCCGTTTTGGGCATGTGAAATTTCAGCACCGAGAGAAATCTTGCGCATACGGCTTACTTCATTATCCGGGACTTGACGTTTCGTTCGTAATTCATTGCTCCCTATTTGGGACAACTCAAAATGGCTCTATTGTGCGAATGTGCGTGGGATTTATATGAGCTTAATAATACATATACACAAGGAAGTTGGCTTAGAACCAACACTAGTTATAAAACGAACTATGAAGGTAGACTTTCATGGTTTTACAACCGTACAGCTTCTCTCCGTCTTTGGGTCAGAAATTAAGTTAAATGGAAAGTAGCGAAGAGGCAAAAATGCATGAACATGTTAGCACTCGCTTCATACAAAAAATTACTACTACACATTCAAGGCCAGCGCTCATAATTCCTGTCGGCATCTTTACATATGTATCATGTAATCTACCTATCTACTTATGATAAGAACGAAAGCCGTATATCTAACGTTTCAATGTAGGACAAATCCGGGTATTCGTGACAGGTGACAGCCCTACCCACATACAACACAAGCTAAATGAATATGGAAATAACAAGGCAATAGTATGTAAATAGATTATTAAACGCTCGAGGGACTTGGCGAAGCAAATATGAATATGACGCATCTGACTAAATAAGGAATATCAAGAAAAACATATTTCCAAGATATTGACCTACAGGTTCCTACCTACCTACTTTTCTACGCACAATACTAAAGATAAACCACGACATTTAACAACTGATTAATCTGAAATCATAGTAGGTAGGTACCCTTCTTTTTTATTACTTACATCAATCAATTTCAATAAAGTTATTTTCGACAATACCTATACTTTTAT
This sequence comes from Watsonalla cultraria, assembly GCA_964035505.1. Lineage (NCBI taxonomy): Eukaryota > Metazoa > Arthropoda > Insecta > Lepidoptera > Drepanidae > Watsonalla > Watsonalla cultraria. The sequence continues at coordinate 3,037,213 of OZ037732.1, read as the reverse complement.
AACGAGTTTTGCACCGGTATCTATACTCGCTATATGGTGCTAAACTTATCAAATATTTATGCTTCTGACTGTACCCATCCTTACAAAATACGGATTTTAAATCAAACGATTTGCCTCTGCTACTGTGCGCTTTCACATTGGACGATAATGGTAACGATACGATATCGTCCGACTAGTAGTTTGATACATTTACTACTGAACGCTTTCACTCTGTGTCGTTGTAGTCAAGTATCGGTCCAGGGGCCTTACCATGAGCTCTTATTGCCATGATAGTTTCACTCATTTATGAGACAGATGTATGTGACGTGTATACATCTGTCACAGTCGCACAACTGAATTAATATTGTAGTAAGAGCTCATGGTTGGGCCCCTGATATCGGCGGACGATATCGTGGCAGTGGGAAAGCGTTCATTGCATGATAGTTTCTGGTAAAAATTTGCGGCAATTAAGTGCAAGAGCTCAATAACAGAACAGGAAGTAATACGAAAGGATAATTCAAAGTCCCGGAGCATGCGGTGACTCACAACAGTTTCCTGCCTGCAGGTGTTTATATTGAATTTAATTATGTTAACGATACTGACGTCATAATGTTTGATAATCCATGCCATAGAAATCTTCACCCAAAACTACATTTGATTTCCAGCTCGGAAAAAAACTGAACAGATCTACAATAGTCAAACAAAATTGTTTAACTATTGTTAAATTCAAATTAATAAGAAAAACATAATTATTAGGTTTTAACATGACTTTACGTTGACGATATCGCCTGCGTTTTCTCATTTTGTATGGGAACATTAAAAAGCGCCCGAAGCGAGTGAAATAAGTTTTATGTCTCCATACAAGAAAAGCGCAAAACGTAAGCGACGACTTTCGATCGCGTCAAAACTTATACTTGGGAAACTGACAACGTTATTTGATGCACTGTCAGTTTTTATAGCTTAGAATTATGACCATTTGTATCCAAGCTATAAAACAAATGCATCCTACATTCTCAGTACTCAATACATTGTATGAGATTGCATGCAACAGACAGATATAAACACATACAGCTTGTATTCAGCATTAGCCAACGCGTGTGAAATTATCGGAGACTTCTGTTTCTCAGTGTGTTAGTGGGTACCCGTATTGTAATATTCATGGTGATTGTGAATCGATCGACTGGAAATCGATCGATGAATCCGCCGAACGAGATAACGACGAACATTAGGACAACCTTGTGTGCGATTAAATGTCAAATCTCTTGGTTAATAGGGCAAGATGTTTATGAATATATCAGCATTATTTTGGTTTTGCTTATGAATGTGGATGGGTAAAAGGGAGATCTAAGAAACGATGGATGGATTGTGTGAAAGATGATATGGATAGAAAGGGATTGAATACAGATATGACGGCTGAGAGTGGAATGGAAGAGAAGAACACATTGCGCCGACCTCAAATAACATGGGATAAGGGCAGGAGGATGAAGATGGGGATGATTTCATTGTGTAAGATAATATTGTATATTTGTACCCAATTTTAGCAATAATGACTAATGTTAAGTGCATAAAAACGTTTAAAACAATAACATCTCTTTAGAGGGCGGCAATGTAATATTTATAACTAACGGTTTTCAAATAAATAAGGATTCCTAAAGCACTTCCCACGGGAAAGGAAAATTAAAACCATTAGCAATTGTTTATAAAACAGATGACCTGAAGTTGGAAACTCCGTGCTAACGATAACAAACACTAACCTATATGCGCAGGCGCAACGTGACATCGTAAGCAATGACAATGTGACGCCTGTTTTTGCACACTATAATATATATAGCAGCAGTAATTAATCTATTCCTATTTTTTTTAGTGTTTGCTCCATTGAGGGCTGTCAATTGAAAATTTTCTCGTTTATTTACTGTCAAAATTATTTAAATAAAGTTTGAAATTTTGAAAAAGTCGGTAAAACACGTGAATGACGTATATGCGAACACGCGACCTTTGCACAGTACAAGCACTGACAAATCTAGCCTCATTTTTTTTAATAAGACCGTTTGCTCTAGTGAGGTTTGTGAATATTACACAGATTAAAAAATTTACTCTTGTATTTACTGTCAAAATTATGTAGATACATTTTGAAAAATGTCGGTGAAACACGTGAATGATATACACGATCGGCCGCGACGTGACACCTCTTACTGTCATTAGGACGATCTCTCTATATATATCCGCGTATTTTCTCGCATATGCGCGCGTCTGTGTGAGTGGGTCATTTCGAATGATTTGTTCCTAGATGCCTAACTGCTTGTAAAGCTTATATTTATACTGTGGTTTTAGTTTGTACTAGTTATTCATTGGGTTCTGAATAATCATAAATTGCTTAGGTATATTTTTGTTGGGATTATAAATTAAGATTTACCCCGATGAATACGAGTATAGGGTAGCTACCTTTACTTACAAATATCGTTAGAATAAAAAAGTTACAAATAAGGAGTAAAAATTATTCAAGAAGAAAATGCGAACAAAGAGTAACGAATACAAGAAGCAATTATGTTAATTTAAGATATAAGTTATAATTTCAATGTCAATTACTTACATAAGAACAGGTTTCTACGACATACTTACCCACTTTAATGTTTATAAATATGTAACAGACAGACAGACGGTCAGAGAGACAGTCAGAGCCACTATGCAGATCATGATATTAGTGTAGAGGTATTTATAATATAGTCTCAGTCTAAGGTCCTCGAAGGGGTATTCATAGATGTTACAACAACCACGAATTTGTCCTCAGTTTGCATATTATTATCCTATGCGCTATAAATAAGGCATACATTCATTTCTTTATTCACAAACTAGCTCTCACCGCGTAGTATTCATTTCATTGGAGGAACGCGAACGCTAATCTTTTTTTTAAATTAAAGTAGTATTCCTTGTAAAATTAACTTTCTGCCAGTGAAAGTCCTGCTAAAATCGGTCCAGCCGTTTCGGAGATTAGCCGAAACAGACGACAGAGAAAATTATTAAAAAGTGTTATTTTTGTTATCAATACCGAGTATACTTCCACATTCATTTAGTGAAAAGCTGTTATTTTGGAATTACAAACAGACACTTCAATTTTATTTATCTGTATAGATGCATAGATTGGTTTTTTCATGTTGGTACCGTATATACTTTCATATATACATTTTGTGAAAAGCTGTCAATTTGAAATTACAAACAGATACTTCAATTTTATTTATTCTGTATAGATTCAAATTTAATACACACCAACGAGTCGTATCAGTAATCGGCATTTTATATGCTCCTGCGCAGGATATCGGCTTCAAGCCATTGTTGAGGACATTAACCTTTACACTTGGCAACACTCAGGTATACATTCGCTTAGTGTGCGTTGAAATGGTCATCTCAAGCTACACAATTATACTTAGTTCCTAACTATAAGTTTAAATATTATTATTTTTTATTGACTTTTGTGCACTGGAAAGGTGATAAGGCACTAATGAACATCGAGAATTTACCACCGGTTAGGAAACTATCCTTCTGAGAAGAACCGGGAGGAAACTCAGCCAGGCATCATGTACATTTCATCGAAACAATATAAATCATATGAAATCATCATACAAAATCAAATTTGATAACATGTATAAATATTCATATATATATTTATATTGTATTACTCAGAATTGTAAAATTATTTTTTTATAAGAGTAATTACTGAGTTTCTTGTCAGGTTCTTCTCAGTAAAAGCAACCTTCCGAACCTGGCGGTAGCATGTATAATCCTGTGTAATCGTGTCGTTCTGACGATTTGAAAGTACTTTATTAAAAGTAACCAAATAAAGATAAAATATTTTTGAATTGAATTGTCATTCAATTTGAATAATGAACAGCCGCATTATTCTGTAAGGTTTTTCAACGTCGAACTAGACGTCGAGCGTCGGTTTCAATGCACGAAACTTCGGGGCACAGTTATTATTAAAATAAATTATAAGATTATCTACTTCACAGTTATTTTAATAGAACCTAACTTATATCATTATTGTGGAATAATCTGCAGATATTTTTTCGTTAACGTCACATTTCTTAATTTAAATCCGACATTTATATCTCGTTCAGCCACGTGAATGGGCGCTTTCACATTGGACGATAACGGTAACGACACGATATCGTCAGACTAGTAGTTTGATGCAATCACTACGCTTTCGCACTGTGTCGTTGTAGTCAAGTATCGGCGGACGATATCGTGGCAGTGGGAAAGCGCCCAATGTCTCGATCAATATCCAATATTTTTCGACCGATCGTTGCGCAAGCGCATCTTCCACGGGTGATTATGCAGTTCATCTGCATTGCAACGACAGGCCCGTAAATAATTGTAAGTAATGGACGACCATACACTTTACTGCGACATTTATTGATGGCGTAACCTTTGCCTTGGATCATAAATCTTTACCCCTTTTTACAAAACATCGCCAATTCATAAGACTAACTATATTAGGGCGATCATCGAAAATATCAAGGTCCGTGCGTGAGAATAGTTTAATTCTAAGCGTGTTCGAGAATAGCTTAATTCTAAGCGAAGCTCCAGGTGTAGGTTGACGCTTGCGGACTCTCCTTCCCAATGACCTCTTAAATAAATACAAGATAAGTTGCTGCATTTAGCAACATTTATCTTCATCTCAAATATAAGTGTCAATTGCTTTTCCTTAGTCTCGTCAAAACTCAAAACGGGTTTATCAAATTTCTTTTTATTTTTTATTGTCTCTAGTTGAGATGAAATGTTGCTAGTTTTGTATATAAATTATCACTTATTCGCGTAGGTCCGGTTCACTAGTATATTTAGCTTTTTAAATAATAGGAATGAAAATCTATATTTCTCTAAGAGTAAGTAACTTTTATAGGATATTAAAGTGTTTCGACCTAAGTAGTGACTTACTTATAGCTTATATACCTTTTGCACGTAGTCTTGTAGTAGCCTCTCGTGACAAGCGAGTTGGGACTTTTCTGACGGACTTTTTCGAGAGACACCGATTTGGGCCAAGTTTTCTATTTGTAAGTCAACGCGTCGACGTAAACGCAGATTTGTATGGGCTCATAATAGTGTCATCTCTAGGCCGACAGAGGCGCTGCTCCGATCCCATACAAATCTGTGTTAACTTTGACGCGGTGACTTGTGAATGTGGTGCAGCGAAAAACTCGCACTAGGCACTCAGATCATAGTTCCACTGTGTGACAGTGACAGACTTATACGCGTCATATACACTTGTCTCGTGACCGAAGGAAGTGTATAAAGAGATGCATGAATGTTGATGAAGCGAAAGAAGTATGTAAGGATCGTAGCATGTGGTGAACGGTGGTCTCTGCCTACTCCCATGGGGTACAGGCGTGAACATAAAAGTATGTTTGTAATTTATATTGCGAATTATAATGGCAATAAGAGGGGCACCCTGTTCTTTGTGTATATATATTTAAGTTCCTATTGACTTATATACTTATTAATATGTAATTAGGGCTTTCTCCAAACCTTCAAGTTACTGATCTAGTTACCAGCCTTTTAATCAGGTCAGTTTAGCATACAGTTCGCTTGATATGCGATACACATATACCTTGTGCACCGAGAAACCTTTGTGTATATATATTTAAGTACTTATTGACTTATATACTTATTAAAATGTAATTAGGACTTGAGGTAGGGCTTTCTCCAAACCTTCATGTTACTGATCTAGTTACCAGCCTTTTAATCAGGTCTGCGTATAGCGGTTTGTGGTGCATTGTGTGGTTAGTTTAGCATAAAGTTCGCTTGATATGCGATACACATATATCTTGTGCACCGAGAAACCTAGCAGCTTTGCTGTGGGGTCATTAGAAAATGTTGCTTTTGAACATTATCACAGATTAATATCGGATATATTTTATCCCCGTACTCCCACGGGAACGGGAACTACGCGGGTGAAACCGCGTGACGTTCACTAGTAATAATAAATAGCAAACGTTTTTTTTGTTTTTATGGATATGAAAAAAAATTCATTTAAATACATTTATGTAGGCGTAATATAAGTGTATTTAAATTATTTATTTTTTATATCCATAAAAACACGTATTAGACCTTAAAATGCCTTTAAATGTCAAAATACTCTAATTTCACATATCCGAAAAGATTGTGAAAGAAATTATAATATAATGCGCATTAATTTTGAAAAACATCGTTTTATCACAAAATATAAATATTAATTTCAATAAAACATATGTATAGTGATTGGATAGTTACGTTATAATAATACCATGTTTAAAATCAATGTCAAAGAAGTTTCGTAACGTGAACTTTTACGGTCAAAGTGGTGGTCAGGGTTACCACAACAAAATACATTTGGAATCTCTATAATTTCAAGGTTCTCCTATACATACAAATCTATACTGATAAATAAAATTGAAGTGTCTGTTTGTAATTTCAAATTAACAGTTTTAAATGCACATGAAATGATGTACGGTACTCATAGAAAAAAACATTGTTTTTCTCTGTCTGTGTGTCTGTCCGTCTATCTGGCTGTCTATCTGTTTGTTCCGGCTAATCTCCGTTACTCCGTTACGGCTAGACCGTTTTTAACGGGAGTTTTACTGGCAGATAGCGCTGAAGGAAAACGTCGTGAGAGAATCTGTTGAAGTTTGAATTTTTCGCAGATTCCCTCACGATGTTTTCCTTCGTTCGTTTGTGACATTAATTCACAAAAGTATTCAAGAACACTCATTGGAGCTGGTGCCTATCCCTTATGGAACCCTTTTGGGGAAGGAAGGCGGTGAGTATCAATTTCTTGGTACCTCATATTTATTAGGTATATATAATATATATGTATATATTGGAGAGGTAATAGGTACCTACATTTATATGTAGGTATAGAGAGGCAAACATTGTATTCAGATAATATTTATCTTGCTGTATCTCATTTTGAGTGAACTAATTTTTAGTTCGTATGAGATTTTTTTTAAATTTTACATTAATTACGACCCATGATAATCGATTTCGACTTGTATTACTTATTAGTTCGTTTCAAGATTCATGGTCAAGTATTCGTGTCAAGACTCGTTTATACTTAGGTAATTAATAATGTATTAACTTTTCTATTATATATTTATATTCATACTATTTAAACGTGCGAAAGGTCATATTTGGAAACTTCAAAAGAGGTGTAGGTACTCTCATAGTCAGTTGTTGAGGACAATTGGCGATTTTAATAAATTAACGGTAAAAAAACATTTTAAAATCAACATTTTGTGCTCTTCTCAGTAAGCGCTTTCTTTTAATACCGTGCAGTAAAAATAGCTAGTCCGCCATCTTGGATGTTCCGCCATATTGGAATTAGAATGACGTCGCACAGCTAAGCATGCAATGTCATCCGGAATAAGCGTGTATACATTTCAGTTCAATCGGTTAAATAAAGTTGGTTTCAATTTTAGTAGCGATATTCCACCCAGACAAAAGTACATACGTTGCAAGTTAAATAAAAGTTTGCAATAATAAAAAAATATCTATGGTGCAATCTAACTGACTTGTAGGTAAATAAGTTGTCTGATATGCTAAAACCACTTTGCTAAAATTGGAAATAAATATAGTAAATTATAAAATTATGACACGGACAAAGTCGCAGGTAAAAACTATTTTAAAGATATATATATTTTTTTTAATTCCCGATAAAGTTCCATTGCAAAATCAAGATCTTAGATAGTACAGTCATGTACAAAAATCTGTTACACATTAAATTTAGAATGCGAGATATTAATCTCAGTTACTGAAATATAGATCCGAACTAAATATCATCGCGAACAAAGATGACCTTTACCGGTCATGCGCACGATTGTACAAGCGTGCGCGTGCGCCTACAGAAACTGGTATCAACATAGTTAATTTGAGATCAGTAGGTTAATGTTATATCACTTGTGAATATATTATAGTTATTAGAATTACGCATGTGCTGTACTTAGTAAGTTGTTTGATTTTTGATTAGTTAGGTATTTTAATTAATTCTCTTGCAATGTTTTATGTAATACATAGGTGAAAGTGACAAATTCGTACACCGTCGTATTTAAATATTTTGTATGTTTATAGATAGATTAATTGTATTTTTTTTATTATCGCTGTATTTTACCATTTTGTGGTTCCTAAACAGTATCCCAAAATACAACATTATATTCTCTACTTTTTCCATTACCTATGCCTAATGAATTTTTGAGGATATTAGGTATTGATACGCTATAGTTAAATAGATAAGTATATGGCAAAAAAGTCTTATTTATCTTACGCAAGGGGCGTGCATTGGATTTTCAGAGAAGTAGGCATAAACAATAAGTAGATATGTAAGCAGGTTAAATACATACCTATGTGACGCGGCATATGTACGTACGTCTTGGTAAAGATACACATACGAACATAAACACACACACACACACACAGACGACATGAGTGTATTCAGTGATCACAAATTGTAACTTCTGCTTACCTGCTTATATGCAATGCACGCGACTGCTTACCGCTCGCTAGTTGAGCTTATAGAATAATAGAAAAAGTCTTCTGAGATTTCAGGTTATACGTACCAATTCGTTTGATTACGTAAAATAATTAAAATTTTTTAAAAAATCGGTTCAGTAGATCCAGAGATTATCCCCTACATTCTCACAAGCTCTCAAACTTTACCTTTAATTATGAGTCCATAAAGTGTTATATTTTCATCAACAATGTTTGGGTACTGTCTTTACCCGCATACAGTCAACTATGTATTGTGTACATGATATCTATTGTAGCAAGTTCCTTCCATTAGAGTGGTCATGACATTTGTATTATAATTATACCCAGTCACAACCTATTTCGCATACAATGTAAGCAAACCTGCCTTATGTATGGTTTTTGTGGAAAATTTATCAATTTTAATGTATGCGATTTTCCGGTATACAAATCACTTGATTACGTAGTGCAGTTGCAGATGGATACTACCTACATATGAATGTGTCTACCTAGGTTTATATATCTAGTTAGGCAGAATCAAAGATAAAGAATGTTATTTTTTTCCTTTATCTATGGACAGAATCATGTCGGTATGTCATAGTAGTTAGACTGTGGTAAGGCACTTATTAACGTCACAAATTTTCCACCGGTTCGGAAACTAGCCTTTTGTGAAGAACCGGGTGATGGTAGTAGGTAGTACTTAAGGATTTTTATCACAGAGGTTTTGCATAGATTTATTTCATTCATTTGCTCATCAACTTTTCAAAGCGATTGAACGTCGTCTGGTAGAAGCCTCTCGTGACAAGCGGGCTGGGGCTTTTCTCGCTCAGAGAATCAGCATTGCTATTCAACGTGGCAATGCTGCCAGCATTCTTGGCACGATCCCGAGAGACTCCGACTTGGGCTAAGTTTTCTACTTGTTAGTTTTAAGTACTGTTCCTTGTATTAAGTTTTTATTTATGCATATGGCTTACATTTTTATTATTATAACGATCAATACTGTTTTCAAATTACTTGAAAACAGACTTTAATTAACATTCAAATTTGTTTTTTATATTCTATTTTATGTGTTTGAACTTCGCAGTTCCTTGATAATTACATAAAATTAACAATAAAGTTGAAATATCAGAAAATCTATGCATAAACGAATAACACTTAGAATTTATTAGATGCGCTATCCTTGCACTTCTGAATAATATTGCATCTAATATTCATCTTTATTTCTAGTTATAACTCTTTGAAGTAAGGTTTTAAGATGTCTTAACGTTAACGATATCGTTTGTGTATTTGTACGTTAACGTAAAACTTCTTACAATTGCCGCTAGGGGCACTTTTAAATTTATAACCTGAAGTAGATATCCCATATTCGCTAGCCATTGCAATGCTTCATAAAATAATAAACGACTCTATATATACTTCTTGAAAATTACTTTTTAACCATCTTTAAAAAAGCCTTCTCCTTTTCTCAATTCAACCGTATACTTTTTTTAGTGACAGTCGGTTTAATTACTTACTTCAGATTATTTTTTCTGATATATTCAAAGTCTTGGTTTACTTTGCTGACAATTTAGCAGGGACGCGTGAACTGCCAAGCAGTATTACAAAACCTATCGTTAAGTTATACTGCACCTAAGGTATATTTGCATAAAACATTTTCAAATACTCAGTTGACTTCCTTTGTTGGTCTCGTGCAAATACTATCAATTCTCACCTTGGAACTAAACAAACAGACGTGTTAACAAATCGGTTTTTAATATAGGTATTTGAGTGCGTTGAAACTAAGACGGCCGATGTTAGTCGTCACGAATTAAGAAAACACTTTTTCAGAGTTCTTGAAGAGGTTGGTGTGTTGCCAACTACACGTTTCATGGGATAATAAATAAATTATCCTTATCTGGGGCCTTACCATGAGCTCTTATTGCCCTGATAGTTTCACTCATCATTATGAGACAGATGTATGTGACGTGCATACATCTGTCACTGTCGCACAACTGAATTAACATTGCAATAAGAGCTCATGGTTGGGCCCCGGAAGTCTTCCAGATTAAAAAAGTGTGGCATTCTAAAAATGTTATACTCATAAATATATATATGGAGTTGACATTGTCTATGTTAGACAAAAGTTCCGAAAAAATTAAAGAATATCAAAAAGAAAAAAAATAATATATATTTAGATATATTAAAATAATAAAAAATGTGATGCTTAAAATAAAGTAAATATAATTTTGTTCGGGGGAACGCTGCCAGTAACTTCGGAACTGTCTAAAGAGACTAATTTTAATTTTATATAATTTAAATTACTTATTTAAAGGTATATTCTATTTTGTTTTATTTTATTGTTTTGTATGTTCATTGAATAGTTTCTTAATTATTATTGTATTAGTCAAAATCGTGCAAAACAAAAAATATGACGTTATTTTTTGTGACCAGTCGTGATCGCTTGAAGTGGCATTGATCATAGTACGAACATAAGTAGTGTACGAGTAACTTTAATGAATTGTCGAGTGAAATAATTAATTGGCAATTAAATTTTAAATTAGCCTGCTGCATTAAGTATATATCCAGAAAAGAGCTACATACACAGACATATCCCACAACACTAGCTAACTGGACACAGGGGCGGATATGATATGTTGGCTGCCCTAGACCTACGAAAGATTGCCGTCGCCTTATGTGCTGTAAAGCATGTAAAATTAAATCAACTATAGAAATTAAATAAAAATGAAAAAAAAATCGCGATAGTCAGTAAATTATTTAATTATTTCAATCAGCTACTAAACATGACTAATTTTGACGCCCTAGGCCCGGGCCTACTCGGCCTTTAGGGAAATCCGCCCCTGACTGGACATGTCTGTCGAGGGAGCGTGGGCGGTGGAGCAGAGACCATAGTGTGGGACGCTCCGAAGCCAGAAGGACCGATGATCTGAAGAAGGTGGCAAGGTGGATACGAATAGTTATAACTGTAAGATGAGAGAGTCCTTTTTTACGTGAACAATTCTCTATAGATACACCAAGGGCCGCGGGGTCAGCGGAAGGGTTATGTCGGACTCGCACCGACTAAACTCCACGGTGTTCCTCCTAAGTGCCAAGTGTGAGTTTTCTAAAAATTGCCGTCACAAGTAATCGCGTCGACGTAAACGCAGATTTGTATGGGCCCACCATAGTGTCATATTTAGGCCGACAGAGGCACTGTTCCGATCCTATACAAATCTGCGTTTACGTCGACGCGGTGACTTGTGCACGTGTTATATCTTCACATGCTTCACAGTGACCCCCGGGAATGGGAGAGGCCTAATACCCAGCGGTGGACTCAAACTGGCTGATTATAAATATTAGACGAAGGTCACCTTTGTAATGTTACATTTGCTCGATTACGTACGAGGAAACATAATCTATGACTATAAAATAACATGTTGATATGTACTTAACGAGGTGTCAATTCAGTCATATATTGCAAACTACGTATGTACATTTATAGGTGTTTATGAACAAGTTTTATGAATATCTTAATTAATATTATAAAAGGAGCCGTGATGACCTTTGGGGTTGAGCAGTTGCCTGCTACGCAAGTCCAATAAGTTTATCTAAAATATTATGTGCAGTGATTTCACACCACGTGCTTTAAGTTGAATGAAAACATCGCGAAGAGACCTGCATATGTCTGAGAAATAATTGATAGACGTATGTATAGTGCTGACACGGCGATGAACTCACCATCTGCGACGTTGGCACTTATGTATTATATCATTGTTTTTTCCTTATTAAATAAGAATAGAAAAGATTTCTAATAGATAGCATAGAAATGAATTTTATAACTTTTTTTATAAGTATTTGTTTTACCTTTTGTTCTTATCAACAAAAGCAACCTTTCGAACCCGGTGGTAACATTTATAATCCTGTTTAATGCCATTTGTGTCCTTATGGCGATTTGAAAGAACTTTGTAAGAAGTCTAATCAAATAAAGATATTTTCAAAATATTTTTTTAACCAATAATTAAAAAAATATGTTGCTGGAAATATATTTGATTCAAAAACACAGAAGGAATGTATTCTTTATATTCTATCCCTTTGAGACACTTCCCCTTTGATTGCAATAAACAACTAGTTTGTGACATTATAAAAGTATTAGAGCAGTGTATTTATATAATGTAGCGGTTGTTGTAATAAACATTGTGGTGGCAATACCCTCGGTGCCAAAACATTGGGCAAGCAACGTGATAGTGAAAGGACGGCACGAAATCGAACCCATTGACTCGCGGTCCAATGCACTGTCGGCGGCGAATATCTGCCTGCTCAATATACTTTTTAGGCGCTAATTATATATCAATATCAGAAGAAAATAAGAAGTCACCTACAATTTTTTTTAAATCAATCGTGTATTTTTCAATTAAAATTTGAATGATTTTATTTTTAGAAAAAAAATTTTCAACAAAAATAAGCATTGTCTTATGTATCACTTATCACGCAGTAAGCATCGATCTTTTAGTTACCTCTAATAACTACACTGTATCAAAAAAATAAGACTAAGTATAACTATGAAATAATTTCAAATAGTTACGAGATTTTGGTAAATTTGCCAAAAATTTGCGCCTAAAATGTCTCTACTCATAAACCAAATTTAGTAAATAAAAAATTAGGAATTTTTGAAAATTTGTTTGAGGCTCTCAACCCACAAAAATAAAGGGAGAATTCGACTCATGAACTTCTTCATGACCCTACAGACACGAGGTGTGAGCGCTGACCTTGAATGCGCAGTAGTCATTTTTATGAGTCTGTCTCTATCTATCTGTATGACACGATGCGAATAAAATACAAAAAAAAAATTGTCTCTTCTTCGGAATCGGTACCCAACAAATATATATTTGGTACTGTTTCGCTAATTGGGTTAAAATATTTTAAGTAAATAAGGTCAGCAGAGTTCAGCAGTTATGTAAATATTTTTTGTAAGTACATTGTTAATATTTTTTCTTAATTGCTTTCGCTAATTCTTAGAAGTATACACATCATGATAAATAAATAATTTAATTCTGATTAATGTTTGGTAGAGTTTATTATGTATATATTTTTTTAATGAAATCATTTTGTATTTTCTTCGTTCAAACTTTGTTCTAACTTGTCTTTATTACAGCTTTACTCTTAGAAGTTGCAATACAAATGTGATAGCAGAATTGGGTCATAGTGTAGAAATAAATACAACTAGTTGTTCGAGCAAACCTCAATGTTTTGCAACTGTGAACTAGTCGTGGGTAAGCACACTAAGCACTCATTATTTCTAAACTTTAATTAAGATAAGTTTTAGCACTGTTTTCGGTATTTAAATTAAGTGATTCCTTACATCATCAGCCTATCTTAGTCCACTGCTGGACATAAGCCTCCCCTAATGAGTGCCATAGCGCCCTGTCTTCAGCTTGCCGCATCCAGCATCCGCCTGCAGTCTTTCGCAGATCGTCATCCCACCAGTTGCCTTACCATGAGCTCTTATTGCCATGATAGTTTCACTGATTTATGAGACAGATGTATATGACGTGTATACATCTGTCACTGTCGCACAGCTGAATTATCATTGTAATAAGAGCTCATGGCCGAGTCGCGGTCTCCACTCAAGTACTCGTTTACCCCAGCGGTTGATGGGGTCGGTACTTCGGAGCGGCTGATCACCTGATTCGTATACTTTATACAACGTGGCAATGCTGCCAGCCTTTTTGGCACGATCCCGTGAGACACCGATTTGGGCCAAGTTTTCTACTTGTAATCACTTTTAAATAATGCCCAACAAAAAAAGGAGGTACCTAGGTATTACTACAATGCTAGTTTTAAATTGTGTAGCTTCGTTTCAAGATTTCTTGTCATTATTATTTTTGTTCTTATTTACATTTAGCAAGTTGATGGAACGTTTGAACTCAATCGAATGAATTGTGCACTAGTGCATGTAATTTGTGCATATTACCTACTTGTATAGCAACAATCTTTATCTTCACGGATAAATAAAATTGAAGTGTCTGTTTGTAATTACAAACAGCTTTTCACTGAATGCATATGAAAGTATATTCGGTACTCACATAAAAAACAATGAAAGAAAACTGTGTCTGTCTGTTTGTTATGGGCTGGGTGGGTAGCTAATATTAAAGGTACTTTTTACATTAGCCTTAGTTAATATTAAGCTATTTTTAATTTTAAAAAACATAAGGGTTACGCGACACCCAGGAAATTTACTCTACGCGGGTGAAATCGCGGAGTCCAGCTGATATAGACTACTTTTATTTTTTACTAGCGGACGTCTCGCGGTATCACCTGCGTAGTTCCCGCTCCCGTGGGAGTACGGGGATAAAATATAGCCTATGTTACTCGCTGATAATTTTGCTATTTATTGCTGAAAGAATTTTTAAGATCGATCCAGTAGTTTCGGAGCCTATTCAATATAAACAAACAAACAAATATTTCCTCTTAATAATATGAATATAGAAGTATAGATAGATTTAGAGTTAAGTCTAAGCGGGTAAAACCGCGGGGTACAGCTAGTAAAAGATAAATTTGTTTGTTGAGGTTTGCAAGTTAAATCTAAGCAACAGGTAATCATGAGGTTGTATTGTGAAACTGATCGATACAGTAGCCAAGGTGAGCCGTCGAGGCAAGGTCGCGCCAAGTTTGCAAAACGTGCCCGAACTTATTTACTGTAATGTTTATTTATTGTGTCGCTCACGTACTATTTATAAATAAGATATAACCTTTTTTTATTATGGAAATTAAATATTTATTTAAGAAAAAAATCTAGCATTATAAAGTTACTTGCGGACGTCAAACGGTTTCACCCGCGTAGTTCCCGTTCCCGTGGGAGTACGGAGATAAAATATAGCCTATATTAATCAGTGTTAATGTAGCAATCAAATGGTGAAAGATTTTTTTAAATCGGTCTAGTACTTTTTCTTCTTTATAATATTAGTATAGACTATCTGTGCCCTTCGGTTTCACCCGCGTAGATTTAGTACATTTGTAATTAATAAAAGAAGCTTAAGTTACTCCTTGAAACGTCAGCTACCTGCCAGTGAAAGTCCCGTTATAATCTGGCCAGCCCTTTCGGAGATTACCCGGAACAAACAGACAGACAGACAGAGAAAAAATTTAAAACTTTGTTTTCCAGTGTCAGTAGCGTGTATACTTTCATATGAATTTAGTGAAAAGCTGTTATTTTGGAATTACAAGCAGACACTTCAATTTTATTTATCTGTATAGATAATGCAATAGAATTTTGCCTACGCAGGTGAAACCGTGGGCCACAGCTAAGGTAAAGTAATAAACGTGTGAAAGAAAGTAACATATATGATGAATAAGAGTAAATTAAGATGTTTCACTTTTATTTAATTAGGTAAAACGCATCATGAGAAACACTAAAATTCTCATAATTAAGATTTAGAACATTTTATAGAGACACCATGTAATTAAATTACGTTAATTCATGTGTGCGAAATTTGTGTTTCAAAACGTCTTAAAATTGTTAAAATTTAAGAAAACGTAAACTATGCAAGAGTTATCTTGAGACTGTAAATTCCCACAATACAAAAAATTGTAGCAGGAAAAAAATCGCGTTGATACATAAAGTGTGAGTGTAGCGCAGCGAGTTCTCGGACGAATCACTAATTTAGCTCGAATATCAATATAGCCTATGTTAATCAGCGATAATGTAGCATTCTATTATCTATATCTATATAGATAAATAAAGTTGAAGTGTCTGTCTGTAATTACAAATAACAGCTTTTCGTCAAATACAGAAGAAAGTATAATTGGTACTAACATAAAAAAAAAACTCCGTCTATCGATCTGTAATTGTTCATACTATAAAAATCATGAAAATACGAGCACATTAAGAACTTTTATGAATATATTTGTAATCTGGACACTTGAAAATGAAAAAAATGTGCGCTGATATCCAGGGCAACAAGAAACTTCTTTAAGAGTTGCAATTCTTCAAACCGACAACATTAATAAATCATTATTATTTATCATAATAATATTTGTATTGCGTCATGGTAAGCCAACAATTCGACACGGATTAATAGTTTGTGACGATTATTGTATTTAACCTTGGATTTACGAAGACGAAACTTATCGAGTTTTCCTCGTATTGACCTTATTGGTAATTCGCATCACGGGAAAAAAAAATAACTATTTTTATACCTACTTGATTATTTCACCATACATCAAAAGGAAAAATGAAGTCTTTGCAAGTTATCTTACTGAAAACCATAGGTCTCGTCACGTGCCTTTTACAGCTTTCAGATTTTTTGCTGTTAGATTTACAAAACGAATAAAATGATGTCACTTTACAAAGCACACTCTTTGTTTTGTGTCACTATCTATACAGATAGATTAAAATGCAAGGGTCTGTTTCTTATTCGATATTCACAGATTTTTCACCAAATTCAAATGAAATTATATTATGGACTTACAGTACCCATTTAAAATAACATTTTAATTTTTTTGTTCCGGATAATCTCAGAAACGGCTGGACCGATTTAATGGGGACTCATTGACTGATAGCTGAAGTAATATGTTAAAAATTAAACTATTTAAAAAAAAAATTCTTTCACGTAGATACGCGAAACCGCGGGGCACAGCTATATCTAGTAAAATCATCTGGCGGTGCTCTATAAAAATGTTATGCAACTTGAAGATTTTTGAACATACCTGCTTATTACGTTAATTTTTATCTTATCTCAATACGATCGTTAGCATGCTTTACTCGTGTAATACATACTGCGTTTATTTTATGGTCAAAAATGTAGATCCAGCTTAATGGGATTATTTACGTAAAGTACCAGACAGATCGGGGCAGTGATGATTGTATCGAGATGAACATATCTTTTATATATAAAAATAAATCCCCATTTCTCTTGATTACGGCATCACGCGTAAACGGCTCGATGGATTTTAACAGAACTTTCACTGGCAGATAACTGATATTTCAAGGAGTGTTTTAAGCAAATTTTATTTAAAAAAGAAAAAAGAAACTCTAGCGTTCACGACCACTGGACCAACAAGGCAGAATTGATTAACTCAAGAAACTACATATTTTATGTTATCACCACATTTCCGAGATTCATGACTATACAACATATTTGAATATTATTGTCGATCACGTTTGACATTTGATGCTAAACACGTTTTGATATAATTCAAATGATAGGTATTTATTACTATTATGTCAAGGCCGCAAATGCTATCTCGTGTTTTAAATATCAATTATAAAGTTAAGCTGCATTTTTGTAGGTATTTTTTTGTTTTATTAGTATTCTAAATATTTATAAAAAGTATTAGAGTTTCAGCCACGTTATTCACTAAGGTTTCTCAACGTCGCACTCGTCGTCGAGTGTCGGTTTTAAAGATACGAAATTGAACCTTATCCTCTTCGAATTATGTATCAATTTCCTATGACTGAAACCAACCCTCGTCGTCGAGTTCGATCCTATCTCTGAAGTAATAATATAATATTTGATGACCTTGGCATTGAGAAGACGAGGCTAATTTGATTTTCCTGTTCCTGAATCATTCAGGTCACGCTTTTGCAATTGTTTTTAAGGTTCAGCAGCAACTTAGCAAAAACGTACCTAACCATGATGTAGGTTTTTATGTTTGAACTAGCTTTGCTTAGCGATTTTACCCACGTAAACTTTATTTAATGAGTGGTCCACCCTAATGTATTTTTAGATAAAAATAGGTCCGCTGAACCCTAATGCATTTTTAGATAAAAATAGCCTGATTTACGCACATTAGCTTTAAACATAAGTTATAATCAGTCCAGCCGTTTCGTAGATTAGACGGAACCATCACACTGACAGATAGAGAAAAAAAATCAAAATCTTTTTTGTTTTTATTGCCATATGCATTTAATGAAGCATTCAATGGTAATTTATAATTACAAACAGACACTTCAATTTAACCGTATAGACGTTAACATTAATTATTTGATTAGTAACAAGGCTATCATTCAACTGTCTTAAAATATAGTTGGTTTTATTAAAATTCTGGGAAGCACCTCTGACACGAACTTAGCCGAAATCTGTCTGTGTATACACCATTTTTCTTCGAAAATAAATCTAAACAGTTATGTTTAGTATATAAATATTATAAAAAGTATGATTCGAGAGGGTTTTGATTCAAACAAATTGTCTTACATCATAGCTTAAAAAAACCGCAATTTAATCGCTCTTTCTGTATCACCAGTAAAAAATAATAATAATAAAAAAATGCTATAAAAAAAGTATAATTGAAGAGACTTTTGATTCAACCTAATTGTTGACTTTATGTTCGAATTGAAAAAAACACATTTAAATCACGCTTTCTCGTAAAGTCAGCAAATGTAAAAAATATATAATAAATTATTATTAAACAGTGCCCCGCGGTTTCACCCGCGTAGAGCTAATTTCTTAGGTGTCCCGCGGAACCTAATGTTTTTCTTAAATAAAAGTAGCCGAAGTTAGTCCTTGTAATATTAGCTACCTGTCAGTGAAAGTCCCGTTAAAATCGGTCCAGCCGTTTCGGAAATTGTCCGGAAGAAACGAAAAAGAAGAGTGCCTTGTGCGAGTTTTTTAAAATCACCGTCACAAGTCACCGCGTTGACGTTAACGCAGATTTGTATGGGATTTAAACAGCGCCATGTGTCTACCCACAGATGGCATTATTTTAATCCCATACAAAGTTGCGTTTTTTTTTTGAGGTAATGAAAAACTCACAATAAGCCCTCGGGATACGCCGTTCCAATTTAGACTTGCGAAAGTAAACTGCCATTAATTGTTCTCGTGCAGTCCACATGATGGTAAGCGGCTCCTGCAGCTTATGAACGTGACTAACACCCAGAGTGTGTGTAATTAGCACTATAGAACTATCTTACCCCCGCAGTTTCGCCCGCGTGCCAGTAAGATTTCACATAAACTTTCTAACCCATTCCTTTGGGATTACAGAAAGCCCTTTCTTTATAGACCTACACCTCACAAAGAACTCACTCTCTAAAATTCACGTCTCCTGGACCAGCGGTTTAGGCTGTGCATTGAAATAAGTCAGTCAGTCTGGACTTAAATTTATATGTATATAGGGATTCTTTTATTTTATTTTTATATTTATGTGTACCACCAGCCGATGATATATGACAAAAATGAGCGTCTTAAAGGTCTCTAATATAGAAGAAACTGGAATCGCTATGCCAACATTATAAGAGTATGGTAACCGCCTGTCATCCCGGGGATAACAAAAGCGTGACACTTCACATGTAACATGCAACTAATATTACAATAAACTTGACATAACAAGTGGAGCACGCGTCATACGTAATAGTTAAGATGGAACCATATTTAACATGCGCAAAATATCTAAACACGTCTGCATACATTTGAGTTTTAAATTCGATATTGTTTGGGTTTGAAACAAGCCTATTGCGAGTTTTACACTGCCGCCGTCACAAGTCATTGCGTTGACGTAAACGCGGATTTGTATAGGATCAGTATAGTGCCATCTATGGGCCGACAAATGGCGGTGTTTCGATTCCATACTAATCTGCGTTTTCGTCAACGCGGTGACTTAAGACGGCAATTTTAAGAAACTCGGCACTCAGGGAAAATAGTAAGAATAATTCGCATTTTATTTGCCGTAAACAAACAGACACTGATTCAATGACTAATGCGTATTTAAATGTCAGCGCTCATAATTCGTGACGGGACCTATAGAGTACTCATATTTTTTAAAAGTATTTTTTATACTTTTAAATAATAATTTTAAATAATTTATTTATAAATAAGTAATATATAATTTGTCAGTAGCAAAAGACGAGTATAAATCCATCTTCATGTAATAAAACAGATGTTTCAAGGACAGCGCCTTTCACTGACGGACTGATGGACAGACAGACAGAAGAAGCGAAATATATGGACAAGGTCGCAACAAGACAGGTGGATAGGATGATTGAAATGTGTGTATTGTAGGACAAATACATAGTTAGTGCTTAGTACTTAAATATTGTCTAGTAAGCCTCTCCTGACACTAGTTAGACTGTGGTAAGGCACTTATTAACGTCACAAATTTTCCACCGGCTCGGAAACTAGCCTTCTGTGAAGAACCGGGTGATGGTAGTAGGTAGTACTTAAGGATTTTTATCACAGAGGTTTTGCATAGATTTATTTCATTCATTTGCTCATCAACTTTTCATAGCGATTGAACGTCGTCTGGTAGGAGCCTCTCGTGACAAGCGGGCTGGGGCTTTTCTCGCTCAGAGAATCAGCATTGCTATTCAACGTGGCAATGCTGCCAGCCTTCTTGGCACGATCCCGAGAGACGCCAATTTGGGCCAAGTGTTCTACTTGTAATACATACATACGTTTTTGAATTACTTCTCAGACATATGCAGGTTTCCTCACGATGTTTTCCTTCACCGTAAAGCACGTGGTGTGAAATCACTGTACATAAGTTGTTAAAAAAACACATTGCTACTCCAATTCGAGCTTGAATCGCATGCGTAGCAGGCGACTGCTCAAACCACAGGGCTACCACGGCTTTTTCTTTATATAATACTCATATTAGATTTCATAACTAAATATGTCAGTGAATCTTTTTAACAAACAAATTATATTTAGACAGGATTACATAAGCTTGGCATTAACTGTGCCCATGTCGATTCAATCCACAGTATTCTTCACACAATCCTGTAAGGTAATAAGTTTTCTATTTAACATTCAGTGAGCATACAAGGCCCGTACTCATAATAGTGTTTTGTGATTACGAACACGACACACGTTTTTTAACCTCTTTTGTGATATAACTGTGCTAGGTAGTATCGAACACTTGTTTATAAGGTTTTATCTAACTTTAAACAGGCTGTAAGTATAGAAATAAAACCAGCCTACACAAAGTAACATTCTCTCGCGCTTGCGCTTACAGAAACGATAAAAAAATTATGGAAACGACATAAATCAGTCACGTGACATATATCATTCCGGTACATTTTGTATCGTTTCTAGTAGCGAAACGTGAGGATAATTTTACATTGTCTACATACCCTGTCATTCTATATCTGATTGCAGCCTGCCGCGTTATTCTGTAAGGTATTTGAGCGTCGAACTCGACGTCGACTGTCAGTTTCAATCATTGCAAATTGATACATAATAAATAGACGATAGAGTGCATTTTCGAATTTTTCGTAAACCTTACGGTTATGACCCTATGGACCCGTACCGTTATGGACCCCAAAATGGCATTATGTTACGGGCTCCGTAACAAATGCCCTCGCGGGTCGACTTGCAAATGACACGGACCTGAACTACTTATATCGAGATTTTAAGGTGGTAAAAAAACAGAAAAAATTTACCGCTTCCAGGTTTTATGTGGATGATTTTAGAAATAGGTGTCTTGGAAATGGATCACACAATATATCGAACTCTTGCTATCAGATCCGGTAGTGCTCTTGATGATATGATCATATTATCAAAGGTACTAAGTAGATCATTACCGCGTTCCGGTCTGAAGCTACCAGTGATTACTGACAATAAAACACTAAATTGCACAGCACAGGGACATTAATGCATCCAGGTATATTTTTAGAACGTATTAATCAGCTTATACTTTTGTAAAACCATAAGGATAAGGAAAATCCATCTTACATCATCTCCCTGGCCTTATCCCATACATTGTTGGGGTCGGCACTTGATTCAACCCGATCAGCTGATTTTTATACGAAGCGACTGCCATCTGACCTTCGCAGCCCCATTTAGGAGGAAAATCTGTGATCTGGGTTAAACCAGTTGTCAGATTAATTTTAGTCCTCCGACTGACCTGTAACGATTGCCAAAGATGTTAAATTGGCAACCGGGACCGACGTCTTAACGTGTTCTCTGAGGCACGGAGGGAACTCGGGCGGTCACCCATCCAACTACTGGCTAGGCGTATGGTTGCTTAACTTCGCTGATCGAATGATATGCGCAATAGCAACTGTGCCACGAGCTCCTCCATCCTCCATCCTCCAAAATCCATCTTACAATGATTACGAAATATAAAAAGGAAAAAATAAATGGGTAAGTCATAAAATTAAGCCCTATGTAGGTGGGAATGTGAATACGATTTTAGAGGAAAATATAATGTAGGTATTTACCATGTTGTTCCAACGATTAGCAAGGGTAATACGACGTCCATCCATGCAGAGCCGCCTGCAAGGGTAAGGTTACTTAGTGCCTGAGAGCACCAAAATCTCAGACACGCATAGCCACGCATCCCTCGGCACAGCAACTTTGGATTGGCGGAGAGGACAGGACATGGAACGTATGAGAGGAGTATAGAAAAGGATTGGGATTGGAAGGCATGCATGAATGTGGGTTTAGCGAAAGAAGTATGTAACGATCGTAGCATGTGGCGAATGGTGGTCTCTGCCTACCCCAATGGGATACAGGCGTGAGCATTTGTATATATATTTTTGGAAATTCACTATTGCAGAATATTCTAAATTCAAGTAATTGCAACGATACTTTCAACGAAATTCCGTTTAAAATATCAAACAATGAGAACGTTCACAAAAAATGTGCTACAAAAATGTTCTTTATTGACTCAGTGCTAATATTATAGTTACTAAATAAATTTAAATTTGATGAACCAATCAAATTTAGCGCGAAATCTGTCACAAGACAAATAACCTAGGACTAAGCAAATTGTTTGATTTAGAAATCAAGTGGTACAAAATAATTTGATGAAACCAATTTAATCAAATGCAGCTGTCTCAATACTGATTTACCAAGTTAATCCAAAACTAAACTACAAATTGGATCCATGCAAAGTCTGTCAAAATTAATTATCGATGTAGGCCACAGCTGATCACACCAACATTTTTGAATAACGATGAATATCAGCAATTTTATATTGGTTACACTAAAATAGTTGTCAAAGATTAGGTTAAGTCAAATCGGAACAAAACAGTAGCTATGACTGCTTGCTTGACGGCGAAATGCGTTGTAAATTAGACTATCGATTTTTAAATGTTCCTGGCAATGTATTTTTTATTATTAATTATATAATCTGGCTATGTTTAATGTAATAACTTTAGCTATAGCTTTAACCAAATAAGCATCGACGGTTAAAGCGTGACAATTTTCACTTGAGGCAAATATATTTTTCTCATCCAATCTTATAACAATTTGATAAACGTGGTTAAATTTTTAGAGTCCTTAAGTTCTTCGGGCACACAGCAAGACGCGATCCAGACAGTCTAGAAAGGCTGATGATCACGGGACGAGTCGAAGGCAAGAGGAGCAGGGGTCGTTCGCCAACACGATGGACGGATGCGACCCAGGCTGCAACGAGGACCACACTACAAGCTACCATCCAGATGGCGCAAAATAGAGAGGCATGGAAGGCTATGTTGGTGCAGACGTCGCGCCATGATCACGTCCTTAAGTCATGAGGTTACGACTTAAAAGAAGAAGGTTATATTTTAATGATGCAACCCAGCAATACAATACAGATATTTAAACTCGTTAATTCGTCCTTTTTTCCTTTATTTTAAGATTAATTATTTAATTTTTAAATATTTAAATTTGGCAAACACTAGCACACATTATCACAGTGAATCATGAATCACACAGAGAAGATAATTAACTGTGGTGAATCATATCCATAATGCAGTGGTTTAATGGATTTTTTACGATGTTTTTATATTACAGTTCATGTGGAAATAAAGCATTAGGTTAGGTTGAACTGTATAATAGGCAGTCGGAACCTATTGCTATATTTATTTTGCGAAAATATCTTAAAAATTGTGATTTATGTAGGAATATAATCGAGCGCAGGAGAACAGATTTTTAATTAAAAAAAATATATTACTTATATATATATATATGTAATTTTTGTTACTTATACACATTTCAAATTTAGTAATATAATTTTCATTTTATTTTAAAACATTCATGGAATATAAACTCAATTATATAAACAATGAACAGTGGCTTTACCATGAGCTCTTATTGCCATGATAGTTTCACTCATCTATGAGACAGATGTACGCGACGTGTATACATCTGTCACTGTCGTACAACTGAATTATCATTGCAATAAGAGCTCATGGTTGGGCCCCTGTACTTAAAAGTAATTACTAATAGAAAACTTGACCCAAATCGGTGTCATTCGGGATCGTGCCAAGAAGGCTGGCAGCATTGCCACGTTGAATAGCATTGCTGATTCTCTGAGCGAAAAGAAATATGATTGGATATTTAATGATTATTTTGAAAGAATTGCTGTTTTCTAATATGTAAAAATCATATAAATTAAAGAGAGCATCATTTTAATTCATCTCGAATCCTTCAGTACGTATGGCCTCATATATGTAGTTGCGTAATGTTAATTGTTCACGAGTACTTGTGTTTTTCTCGTTACGAATGAATAATGAGAACGTTTAGACGGACACGTGTTAAAGAGGTTATAATATGTATGCTTGAGCCTTTAGCATGGGCGCACACTGTGAGATTTATGTCGTGTATTTTGTCGTGCGGGGAGATAGTATTGGGAAATGATTACCTACATGTTTATATATTAATGCAAAATGCTCTCATTTTGGACTAAGTATATCGCTTAAAACTTTGAAAACAGCTGTTCATTTGAAATTTATTAACTTAATTTTTTTTTACCTCTATAGATGACTAGCCCCGCGGTTGCACCCGCGTAGATTTAGTTTCATCCTTATGGTCGCGGAAACCTAATATTTTTAATAAATAAAAGGTAGCCTATGTCCTTTCTCAGGGTCTAAAGATTGTCTGTGCCAAATTTCATCAAAATCGGTTGAGAGGTTTAAGCGGGAAAGCGTAACAGACAGACAGAGTTACTTTCGCATTTATAATATTAGTAGGGATTACTGAACCTACGCATTCATTCAACAAAACATGCCTTTACCTTAACGCAGTAGAAATCTTCTTTACAACACAAAAAAAGGAATTTTAAACATGGAAATAAAATTAGAATGCACAGTGGGTTATTCTCATGTCACGACTGAATGTACTCGGGACAGCGGTGGGTTGTTAAACGACTGATTAACCCCAAAACGTACGAACAAACTACTGGGAAGTGTCGAGTTTAACCGTTCCTCACGTCTTGACTGACACTAAACTTAAACTGTGATTAAAATACATTGTTTGTGCAATCGACCGATCCCGTTGATTGAAATAAACAGAAAGATTTGGACGCCAAAAATGTATCTAATCTTTTTTGCCATAATTACGTCATTACTTCCCTAAATTAACTAGATCCTTCATAACAATACAATCGAATGCTATACATATATATGCCTGTATTCCCCGAAGGGGTAGGCAGATGTAATAACAACACCCACTTTTTGCTGAAGATGAATAAGTGCCAACGTGATATGGTGAGTCACTGAATTACTTCTTACATGTTTTCCTTCACCGTAAAGCACATGGTGTCAAATTATTTGCACATAAGTTTTTAGAAAAGCACATTGGTACAGATGATTCGAACTTGCGTCGCTTTGCGTAGCAGGCGACTACTTAAACCCCACGGTTACCACGGCTCTTATGTTATAATAAATCAATATTTTGCTTTCAAAATCAACAGGCTAGATTCCTGGCTTTTGAATATTCCATTTTAAAATATTTTGAATTAGCGGACGTCACGCGGTTTCACCCGCGTAGTTCCCGTTTCTGTAGGAGTACGGGGATAAAATATAGCCTATGTGCACCGGAGATAGTGGAGCTTCCCAACAGTGAAAGAATTTTCAAGATCAGTGAAGTAGTTTTGGAGCCTATTCAATGCAAACAAACAAACAAAAAGCAATAAAATCTTTCCTCTTTACTAGTATATAGTATTAGTGTAGATTATGTTGTTTTTGCAAAATATCTAAAATTATAAGAAGCATTCATAAAATAGTATAACTGCGAAGCGAGTTATTGCAAGATCCAAGTGACCTTTCAAACTAGTTATTTAAGCTAAAATGCTCAAGGATACCTTGTGAATTCTATCTGACCTAACAAATATGAGCTTGGAGCGACGATTATCCATACATCTATATCTATACAGATAAATGAAATTGAAGTGTCTGTTTGTAATTCCAAATAAAAAGCTTTTCACTAAATACATATGAATGCAAGTTCGATACATAGATGATAGACCAATTAAAAAAAACTGTCTGTCTATCCGTCCGTCTGCCTGTCTGTCAGTTTGTTCCGGGCTATCTCCGGTACGGCTGGACCGATTATAAGTGACTTTCACTGCCAGGTAGCTGATGTTACAAGGAGTAAATAAGCATACTTTAATTTAAATTGGTGTTCCGCGTGTCACCCGTGAAACAAACTATACACGGGTAATATCGCGGGGCACAGCTAGTGGATAATAATTTGCATACTGTTTTAGATGTGTCAACTTCGATAAACTTCAGTGGAGCGGAATGAATAGAATATTTTACGACGTTACCCTCCCGTTTATATATACCACGAAACACAATACCTAAAGAAACGGATTGTGTTCTGTTATTTACGAGTATACCATTTCAATCTCACTCATATTGATGTATAAATGTTTGGATGTATGGATGTTTGACACTTTTTCATTACGCAATAATATAGCTTATAGGTGCACTAGAATAACACAGGCTTTAATTTATAAAGATACTAGCTGTGTAATTTCATGGGTGTCCTGCAGCCTTTATGTATTTTTTTAAATAAATTTTTAGCTCCTTGAAACATCAGCTATCAGCCAGTGAAAGTCACGTTAAAATCCACCCAGCCGTTTACGCGTGATGCCGTGATCAAGGGAGATGGGGATTCATTTTTATATATAAAAAAGATTGTGTGTATTTTACAAATATGTCAACTCCTGCGCAGACTAAGTCGCGGGCACTAGCTAATATTGTATATGATAATATTATTAATATACAATAAATACCCACATAGTAGCCATAGTGACAAAATTATTATGTGAAATGTAAGTCTATATTTTTTTATTAAGATGACTTATTTATTATAGATATTATAGATTATATTTATTTTCACAGCTCCAAGAAATGGCTGACTTGTATGACATATTAACCTGATATTTGTCATGACAGACAGACAGGCGAATCAATCCTGTAAGGGTGTTTTTCCCTTTTGATGTACGGAACCCTAAAAATTGATCATAAATCAAGAGTGATCACCGTCAGTGATTTTGTCACGTCACTCACGTCGAGTTGACCCGGCGCGATCTCTAAATTGATCCTTCCCGTCTGTCTGTCTGTGACCAATGGCTATTGGATGTTGATCTTTTAACCTACATTGGAAACTCGCCCACTATTCAACTTATCATGGAAGGATCACGTCACAAAAAAAAAATTGGTACCACGAAAAAGTCTCGCGTATTTCTATAACCTATGAGACTCAAATAAAGTGTTACCTATTTTATTGGTAAAAGAATTTTCAAAATCGGCTCAGTAGATCATCATCAAGTAAAATTGTTGGGACCCAATGTGGCTGATTATCCTTTGTAGCCCTTTTTACGAGAAAAATCGGTAATCTGGGTTAAACCAGTTGTCAGACTTACTTAGGTCTTCGACTGACCTGTAACTATTTCCAAAGATGTTAAATTGGCAACCGGGACCAACGGCTTTACGTGCTCTCCGAGGCACGGAGGGAGCTCGGGCGGTCCCCCGACTCATCCTATTGGCTTGGGTTAGTATTGCTTAACTTCGCTGATCGAATGATGTGCCACGAGCTCCTCTCCAGTAATTACCCCTACAACCTTACAAACTATCTCCTACGTATGTTGATTCCCCTACGTCACGATTGTATGATTCAAAACGTGTTAAAATCGTTGTTTACTTAAAATACGTGGTTCGATAGCATAAATAAGTTTATTAAACTTGAGAAGAAACTTAGATAACCCAATCATTTAGAGCTGTTGCAAGCGTATCTAAAATTTATTCATCGATAAAGTGTTTATTCGCACTCCTTCATTGCTTGTGACAATGAATGTTACCACATTGTTTCCGAAGCGAGCACAATGAGCGCTGGTCCTAATTCCATGGATAATTAATTTCTTAATTTCAACGAAGACTTTGTTAGTTTTGTGAAATGTATCACGATATGCCGTGACGCTCTGAGAAGGAACTTCGTGTTGGAGGTCACGACCTTCCTTCAATCGTGCTTAAAGAAAGATACATTGCAATCTATGCTATGTTTAATCATAGTGGCTAAACATAGATTAATCATTGGTTTAGTGGTCGCAAGACTGAGGAATACGAAGTCCTTCGTCCACCGGGTCGGGTAGTTTTTCCATCTGTAATTCTATTAACAGCTCGGAGTCAGGATTAGTGTCCGGTTAATGGCAATCTTATCTTCTTATCTTGTTTGTGGCATTATTGGGTCCGGTTGCCCGGAAGCACGTCGACCCTTGGGATCTTTTGTGCCGCCCTTGCCCTTATGCTCTACGTACCTGACTCCTAAAATTCTCCCTGAACAAGCCGGCAAATCTTGCCCATGGGGAAGAGCTTGTAGTCCTCTGGTTTCGGATACGCCGTACCCAGTAAGTCCATTCGCCATTTGGCCAGTGCGTCGCAATTGCATATTAGGTGACTCATGGTTTCGGCTTCTGATTGACAGTACCCACATACCACATCGTTAGATAAGTTCATCTTATGAAGATGTTCTTTTGTCCCTGTGAGTTACCTAAGCTGACATCTATTCAACTGTAATGGTTATAGGCTAGCACCCTTTTACTTTCATGGGACTAAACACTCCAGCTATATTCTATGGCAATCGAAATGACCCCCAAACGTATCCAAAATTCTAGTTCAATTTAGAGAAGGGTTGACCTCTTACCGATTACATGATAATACGATTGTTTATGGGGTCCATAGGTCAAACTACATAATGTAAGCCTTTTAATAATCAGGGGCCCAACCATGACCTCTTATTGTAATATTAATTCAGTTGTGCGACAGTGACAGATGTATGTACGTCACATACATCTGTCTCATAAATGAGTGAAACTATCATGGCAATAAGAGCTCGTGGTAAGGCCCCAGTCTTGTGATCATCAGAACGATATTCTGACGGTCTGTGAAAAAGTCTAATCTAAATTAAGTAAGATATTTTTAAATTTGACTTTGAATATATACTTCATTAATTAATAAGCTGAAATTGAGACACTAATTGGAAATTACATGGATATTTTTATAAGTAAAGTAAGCGCAATGAATGACTGTGTATCCGATTGGCTTCACGCTGATAACACCGGTCATGTTTACAAATAGATGAAATACGGTCACTAACACTACAATACAAATAACATGTTATTAAGAACTAGCTGTGCCCCGCGATTTCATATGCGGCTTTATTTCGCGATAACCCATTTTTTTTTGTTTTTTTTTTAAGTACTAAGGGTATTACTCTGATTAGCCGAAATAAACAGACGTACTGAGTTTTTTTCTTGTTTTTTTGATCTTTTTAACAAAATAACTTTTAGCAGGTAGTTAAAAAAAACCGTGGTAAGGATAACTATTTATCCCTTTGTGGTAAAAGCTAGCTGTAGGTATTTAATATACATACTACACACAGATACGCTAACCTCAGCTAACGATATGATCTGAATGTAATGCATACGCTCTGGACGTAGAAAGATCATTTAGAAATTAATTGCGGACGCGTGAAGATTTATGACATGATAAGTTGCAAATTAATTACTTAATTGGTTATGCTCTTCATTTGGTTGTCGAGATGGAGGAGAAATTAATACGTAGGCTGAAATATACACAAGTACCTAGTAGATATTTGTTTATCTATTGTGAAGATCTTAATGCTTAGAGCACGATAGAATAATGTAAGTACCTGTTTGATCTGTGACTAATGAATATAGGGTTTAAATATTCGTATAAAATGTATATTTTTGGTCGTTGATATTATTAGATTTTAAAGCATTTTATTTTTTAGAATTAATTTTACCAAAAATAAATTAGCATTGTCTTATGTTCCACTTACTATCCAGCCTCCGACAATACACTTTACCACGCAAAAAATCGTAAGAATAACGGCGAAAATAAAAGTTTGTGATTATTATTAATTTTTGTATTTGGTATTGACAAAAATATGCGCCTAAAAAGTTAAGGCCCGGTCTATTGGCTAGGTATATAGGGCTAGGTATATTGATTAGAAACTAGCGTATAATTCCTGCTAATTTAAAAAGAAATCGGCATTCGATCCTTACATATTTTTTTACCCACAATGTTTTGCGTACCCAAACCTTATGAAAAACCTTACGTAGATTTTTTTGTGTTGTTTTTACTTCTGTTTAAGTATGCGAGGTAAGTATCTACATGTGTGATTAAGTATTTTTATACGGGTTTTTTATATGACGTCCTTTGAACATGCCATAAATAAAAAAATCCACTTATACAAAAAAAGTTGCAAGGGGATTGAATTGGTCCAAGATGTCCTACTAGTTGACGTCATAGGTGATTTCACTAGCTGTGCCCCGCGGATTTACCCGCGTAGACATAATTTCATGCGTGGGATTATTTCGCAGCAGCCTATTTTTTTTACTTACACCTTGTGCCATCTGCAACAAAGAGGCAGAAACAAAGAGTTTTTTTTTCTTTAAACAACGAAAAACATTATTCATATACCGTATACACTTTCATATGCATTTAGTGAAAAACTGTTAATGAGAAATTCCAGACACTTAAATTTTAATGAATATGTATAGATATAGATTTAACTTATGTTATTTACCTATAAAGAAAAATCTTAAGTTACTTTTTGTGTAGCAATCGTAAAAGATCCGAAACCAGACAGATTGGATTGAATCTAGGCACGGTAATGGACGACCGATTTACTCAACTCTTGTACAAAATGGATAATAGAAAATGGAAGGTAAACTAGGTACCTTACTGAATTAGGTAAAACTTTGTAAGTTACCTTAAATATATAAATATACTAGCTGTGCCCCGCGGTTTCACCCACGTAGATTTAGTTTCATCCCTACTGTCGGGGAACCCTAATATTTTATTTTATAATAAATAAAAGTAGCCTAAGTTACTCCTTGAAACATCAGCTACCTGCCAGTGAAAGTCCCGTTAAAATCGATCCAGCCGTTTCAGAGATTACCCGGAACAAACAGACAGACAGACAGAGAAAAATTTTAAAACTTGGTTTTTCAGAGTCAGTAGCGTGTATACTTTCATATGCATTTAGTAAAAAGCTGTTATTTTGGAATTACAAACAGACACTTCAATTTTATTTATCCGTATAGATGTATAGATATGAACAAAGCTACATATACGATGGAAAAACATAATTATACGTAAGATACTAACAACTTTTTTTTCATACTAGGTATAAGGTATTATTTTAAGTTTTGAAAAAAAAAAATTATTTTAATAATATTCATCAATACAAGTTGGAAGTCAAATAAATACTGAAATAAACAAACTATTCAGTTTTATATATTAGTATAGATTTACGACGGATTTCTAAATATACACTAGACCTTTGGAACTAGGCATCAATTGAGGGAAATACGTGTCTTGACTTCGCTTGATGATAAATTCATTTAAAAAAAAGCAATTACTTAGTTAACAATAAGATGGGCTTTGACCGCAAGTCAAGGTTACAAAGAGGTAATTTCAAAACCCGACATCCAACGACAGTTTTGCAAGGATCTCGAGCCGCCTGCGCAAGGCCGCGCGGCAATGGATGAAGTCCGTGGCCCCGGTTGCGAAATTACATTTAATTTGATATTAATTACCATACGCAATAAAATGTCCGTATTAAACGGCTTTGTGAAGGAACGATTAGTTAGAAGACTCGAGATTTCGGAACAATTATAGCAATTAGACAGATTACTTACATAGCTCTTATTAATGTCTCTCGGTTTTGTTGTTGTTGGATTTAATCATCTTTGAGGGAGAAAATGGGACTTCGAGCGTGATCCCCAAGCCCTTTTGGAATTCATTATTATTTATAGCTAGCTGTGCCCTTTCATACTCCTTGTAACACAAACTATCTGACCGTGAAAGTCCCGTTAAAATCGTTCGTTTCGGAGATTACCCGGAACAAACAGACGGGATGTTTTGGATTTACAAACAGACACTTCAGTTTTATTTATCTGTATAGATATATAGATTATGCGTGTAGAGTAAACAAAAATTATAATTACAGATACGTTATACGCTAACTAAACGAACGAAACAATTTTCCGTACGCAGTTTGTCACTATTCAAATAAATATAAAGTACAAAAACATGAATATCACGACGAGTTCTAACAACTGTCACTAATTTAAGTACGATGAGTGACACATATCTTTTAAAAAACATCTAAGATCATTGGTTTACTATAAGTTTTAAAATTACACGTTATTTAGGTAGGATTCGTTCTCAAAATATTTCTTATTGTATTATCTCGTGGGCTTCTTATTTTAGCAACCCACTTTAGCGTACTGTTTAACACTTCTGGTGTTAAGTGTACCGTAATAATTTATTATGAAGTAACTATTACCTGAAAAGTTACCCAAACACTTTTGTTAAAGCGTTGGCGCAATAAAACAAGTCTAACTTACCTTATATTTATTTACTTATGTTCAGAATGCATGAAGACTTAAATAGTACTTACCTACTTTCTTAATTTGTTTTAAAGCTAAATTATGTAAACGTACTAGATATCAAATCAACCTATCTAATAAAAATGTTAATTTTTTTTAATTTTTTTTTAAAATTCTTAATTATATATACAAGGAACAGTACTTAAAACTAATTAAAGGTAGAAAACTTGTCCCAAGTCGGTGTCTCTCGGGATCGTGCCAAGAAGGCTGGCAGCATTGCCACGTTGAATAGCAATGCTGATTCTCTGGGCGAGAAAAGCCCCAGCTCTCTTGTCACGAGAGGCTTCTACCAGACGATGTGCAAGCTCTTTGAAAAGCTGATGAGTATCCGGACCCCAAGGCCCCAGAG
The DNA here is from genome assembly GCA_964035505.1 of Watsonalla cultraria. Lineage (NCBI taxonomy): Eukaryota > Metazoa > Arthropoda > Insecta > Lepidoptera > Drepanidae > Watsonalla > Watsonalla cultraria. The sequence goes on along the minus strand of OZ037732.1, from coordinate 3,003,798 downwards.
TTTCAACCGCAAACGCAGAAAATATGTATCCTTGACCAATGCAAGCATATTTCCGGCGCTTGAGGCACTCCTGCTGAGCAGCAGCAGCACCGGCCGCCACAGCAGTGCCGGGGAGATGGGACGGAGCCAACGTATCGACACACGTGGCATCCCACACCAGCGGCCGCCCCAATCTCCACGGCACCAGCGACATACCATCGGGTCTCCGGCCATCGCCGCGCGCCAAACCTACTGGTTCCAGTACAGCAGGCACCCCGGCGGTGACCAGAGCCCGTCGTATTAGGTCATTGATGGAAGAATGACGAGATCGCCGACCGGCGCTGCTGACGCATGACAGGCCATGGTGTCCGAAGATGTCTACACTATCACCACAGTGACACCGATGAGGGACAATACATTTTGCGCCTAAACGCAACCAAGCACACAATCTGAACGTTGTGTCATCCAGAAGCGTACCGATGTTATATATGTTAATTAAGTATATTTAAGTACTCGTATTTTTTTTAAGAAAATAAAAATGTATATACTTAATATGCAGTTTTTTGGTAGGTATTTTTATTTATATTTTTAAAGTTATAATAGAAGTGTGATAAATATATTTTTGAAATTTGTAAAATGTGGGTAGACAACTAGGCATTAGGCACAAAGGTTCTTACTTGGTTACTTATATTCGATAAAGTAATTTTTTTGTGAAAAATAGTCATCATAGCTGCGTGCACCTTACCTGTCGATAAATCCCATCAATTTTCAAAAGCTGTGTTTTCCTAACAGCTTGGAGAGCAGTGAAAACATCCTTTCATAGCTTCAACATTGATTATCAATCCAAAAACAATAGTTAAAACAATAATACCGCGAATCACACAAAAATCAACTTTACTCCAGTTTAATAACCGCGATATTGCTTAGTTTATGTCGAAGTAGTAGATCACTAAACAGATGGAACAGTTACAAATTGTCATTGAAACTTGAATGTTTTGCTCGTTTTAGTAAAACCGGGATCGTGGGATATTTTAAGACGGACCCGTCCCGCGCTCGGCGCAACCTCAACCCGACTGTGCTTACAAATTACAATATTACTTGTTGAATGTTAACTTGACTGACTGGTCGAACTTGGTCTCAAACTAGAAATAAACAATGGAAACTTTAATGAAAGCAACGACCACAGATGGCGCTTTTATTCATCAGAAATTCACGAGCAAAAATTAATCATATTACAGTCATAATCTTTAAATATTTGAATTTGTAGTAAAACTTAAAACTCTGCATTTTACTTTGCCGTGCTTGGTAAAAAATATATGTTATTTATTTGAAGCGCCATCTAGGGATCACTTTAGCATACAGCTTTGACATCTGTAAGTATTAGTGACATCTATCGGATTTTTGGAGAACTGATATGTTAGAATGTTTATCTAATGGTTTCACTTTTAACTGCTAGATGGCGGTAATTAAAATTAATTACACTGCCATCTCGTGTTTGGTAGCATAACTTGCAAATGTAACAGAAATGTTTAAGGAATTAGTTCAACTTTAAATACACAGATGGCATTATTGTAATTTTAAAATTACGTGTTCATATGCGTGTTGGTAAAATCGTTATTTTTATTACTTTACGGAACAACTAAATACATTTATCGAAATCAGCTCTATAACATAAAACTCCTTACAGTTTTCTCTGACTGGTTAATATACATGGAGCATGATATTAAAATTAAAAAAAATATTGAATTGCAATACCCCATTTAATCAACAAAACCAAATAAACTCATTAGTCCAAAAACAAGCCGTGTCGTTGAAGCAAATAACCTTATACTAAAATAGTTAATCTGAATAATCTAGTAGTTATTATTGCCTGCTCTCCCTTTAATGTTGACCGGAGTGCCGCTACCGGTCGCAGGGTTGCCACCTATAATTCTAAAGCCAGGCCCTTCATCCTCATCACTATCCCATCCAGCACTTTGGTCTTCTTCACTCGATATTCCTTGCGAATCTTGACCATTACCCCCAGGTCCCACAAAAGAGAACACTCTCTGTATAATGTTCCTTAGATTAGATAAACCAAGAAGGTCAGTTTCCGAGGCCTTATTGATTCCATTCGTATTTTGTTGCTTCCTTTTAAAAAATCTTCTTTTTGCAAGAACTTGTCTAGTGTAATTTTTATTCTTTGGATCTATATACCCTGGTATGATTCGTCTGCCGTTTGTTATAGTTTGGTCTGGTGGTCCATGATACGCTCCTGAGAAACTAGTGTGCTGGACAGTAGTGCCTTCTGAGGAACCCACTTGATGGACTGCAGAGGCACCTTGGGTGCTTACGTGATGAGCAGCTGAACCTGACGGGGCACTGTACTGAGAAGAATATGAATACTCCTGCGCAGAATCCGGTGGAAGCATTGCAATACCTAGCGGTATGATACCCAAAACTTTTGGTGGTTTTAACAATGATACCAATAGCGCTTCTAAATAAGGAGAATTTCTGGGTAAAATAAAATTATTTGTATTTTGCACGATGTTTTCATATTCCATCGAATTCCCGATCAGAATGGGCCGCAGTAATAAGTTGCTGGTATCAAACGCCACGCCGTTCACGTCAACCAACAACCCATTGGAGGACACGTAGATATTATTCTCCTGCAAGGTCCGCTCGATGAGAACTTTCAGCGTGACGACGTTGATTTGATTCGTCTGAATCGATGCCTGGATGTTGTGAAACCTTGCCATCTGCATCTGGAACCATTTGTCGAAAGTTTGGAAATCATTGACATGTCCGTGATAACTACCGTTGAGTTTGTACGCAGCCTTGACACCTTGCACTTGGCCTTGGCTCTGCGAATCACCTATTATATCGTTGCTTTCATAGCTCACATCGGGTTTCTCTATGATTTCTTCACTGACTGGAACATCGAAGATTTGGTTATCACTAGTCACTTCTGCAGAGTCTTCCATGGCGTCGTGATCGTTGGTTATAGGATGTGGTGCGTTCGATACATCTGGTCCATAAGATAAGTTCGGTACGTTTGGTACGTGTGGTGTATTTGGTGAGCTTGGTTCGTTCGGCGATTTTATCACGTCTAGTAAGTTCGATACGATTGGTAAATCTTGCGTAACATCTGTATTCAATAAATTGTACCCAAATTGTTGATTTGAACCGTTTGGCAACTCTGACACGTTTGGTAAATCTGGTAAGTTCTTTAAATTTTGCATGTTCGGTGAATCTGGTAGATTCGGGAAATTCGTTACATCTGTATGTAAGAAACTATATTCACTTTGTTGATTTAAACCGTTTGGCGAATTCAGCACGTTCGGGAAATTTGTGATATCTGTATTTAATAAATTATATCCTATTTGTTGATTTGAACCGGTTGGGCTCGCTGCATTTGTAACGTAACGTTTAACTACATTAGGGCTCTTGTAGAAGAGGTCCAGAATAGTCTCCATCGAGATGTGTTGTATGATATCACCAGAATCATAAGGTAAGTCTGGTATGCTCTGTTGTTTATCTGGATCTGGTGTGTATAGGGTAACCACTTGTGTGGTGGGGTTTCTGTAGATGAAGACGACAAGTCTCTCTGTACCCAGTCCGTGGTTGTCCACTAGTGGGGACACCGGAATCTTCCCGTTAGTCTTCGGGTAGCAGATGCAGTATTCATCGTTATTTCTTCTAGGATTGCTGACGGAGTGCCGACGGTGGTAGCTTGCTGCGTCACTACAATTACAATATAAACGTCAAATTCATCAGCCTTCTGCTCTTATCCCATTGTTTTTTGAGTCATCCAAAATGTTTTAATTACTTTTTCACTTCTCTCTATCATCCATCATTGTATTGAACCATGGTCTAGTCGTGTCAACTTTCACACAATCCATCCATGTTTCTTAGGTCTTGCTTTCCTCTTGTAATCATCCACATTCATTTAACAAAACGTCAACATTTCAAAACGCTTGTAATAGCTATTTGACATTGTTTAGACTTACCTTAAGTAAAGTGAAAGCAATATCGTAAATATGGTGCATAGAATCTGTAACAGTAAAAACATATAATATGATCCAGGAAAAATGTTAGATTCCTATGGGATAAACCAAACTTAAAAAAAGTTATTTTACTTGAGATGGCTCGATTTTGAAAAAATCTACTTATGTTTGGCTTATAAATGACATTCAATGAGTCCCTTATGTTGAATAAAATTATTTGTATTAATTCGAAAATACCGTAGGCGAAGCCACAGTCTAATCTAGTAATTCAATAAAGAAAATAGCTCGTCGGCTAGGTATCTAATTAAAAAGCAAGTAAATTTGATGTGTATTTAGTATTCAGCCTAAATGTATATACTAGTTTATCTGTGGCGCGATCTGAGATGGCGCGTAAATGTCTATGGTATGCAAATGTAATAGCATGATTGGAGGCAAGATTGAAAAAGCCAATCAACGTGAATTTCCTCCATATTATTATCAGACTTCAAAATTACTAAATACAAGTTCTAAATACTTACTTTCTGGAGATCCATAATGAACGTTATAAATCTATGTCATGTAGTGTTATACACAATACATATTTAGCACTAAAGTTAACAAACTACATTTAATGTCCATCGCGACTGACTTATATATTGCAAATTGTAAACAATTAGTGAAAAAATTGCGCTAATTACGGTTCTTTCGCAATTTACCGGGACCAATCCATTTGAGTGAACCAAAGTTGGATTTACCATAGTAGCCATAGGTGTTAATTATTGAACTAATTAAAAGATCTTACGTCTTACACCCAAGTGGAAATAAATATTGGAACTTTTTATAAGTAGTTTATTGTATACTATCCGATAGTGTATATTATATAAGGCTTCGACAGGATATAGGTCACATATAGGTCGCGGGATTTTGCAATCATTTCAATTGTCCTTATAAGAAGATTGATAGAAAAATCTAATCTATCTGCTAGATAAATAAATAAATATTAAGTTATAATTAATCAACCCCCACTTTTCACCTATCAACAAAGAATTGGAAACCTACGTTATTTATTACTTAATTAGATTTTCTAAAATTCTGTCATCTTCTTAAACAATTTATCATCTGGTACCCGTAGTTCAAGCTTAGTTTGGGACTAGATGGCTCAGTGTCCTGTGTGATAATGTCCAAACATTATGAAAACAATTTTTTGGCATAGTTTTCCCAGGCATATTAATACTCATTTGATTAAAAAAACCATACTAGTTTTTTATTAAAAATAATTTTGACTGATGTCAAATATCTATCAACTTGCATGAGCAAAGATACCAACTATTTGCAAACACTATAAAATAGATAAAAAACTAAAAAAAAATGCTTTCTCGTAATATCTTCAGTTTTGTAACACAATTAAATGTCGTTCAAAAGTTGTCGAGGAATCTGGAAATGAGGTTTTATACTGTTCCTGCTGGAACACCTGGTGCTGGTGGGTTCAAAACAAGCACTTCAATTTTATTTATCTGTATTGATGTATAGATTTCTGTTGAGTTATATCCTAACAAACAAGTCTTTTCTCTTTTTATATATTAATAAAAATGTTGGTTAATGCGTAATTTGTTTATATTACAAGGTGCGGGCAAAGGTGGAGGTGCGGGGGGCTCGGTGCGGTCTTCTGGAGGGGGGTTAGGCAAGTACGGCGCGGCGCAGGAAGAAGGGTACTTCTTCAACAAACAGCGGCAGCAGTTGGAGAAGCTCAAACAGAACCAGAAGAAAGAATCAGAACAGGAGATCAAGAATAAAGAAGAGAAGGGAGATAACTAGATAGCTTATTTAAAGAAATCTCAATTCTATTGGAGTCTCAAATAGTCTTAAAGCTATAACTAAGAACAGGGGCCGTCACAATTTTTAAGTGCTCAGTGAAAATATATAGCGGAGAACCGCGCATGTTTCCGTGCTCAAAAATTACTACTACTTTAGGCCAGCGCTCAAAAGTCGTGATTCATCACCACGTAATAGATTAAAGTTTGAAAAAGGTTTTTAAATAATGGTGATGAAAAATAAAAATAAAATTTTAAGTTTTTCAAATTTGGAAGTTTATTAGTGTTAATCAAGTTGGCCTCGTGGAAAAAATTATGTAACTGAATTGATGATTAAATATTATTGTACGGATTTGTGATTTTTTTTAATATCAAATGTGTTACAGTCCGATGTTAAACGTAGCCTGTGGACGCATGCACAAGGGGGCTAAAATTAATAGGTTTCAATCAAGTTTCTATCGGTTGCCATGACTGAAATGAATTCTCAATAAATATTTTCCCGTCATTCCTGTTCTCTGGAAACCGTCAGTCAAATATGATTTAATATTACGAGGATGATTATGCTATAATCTTAACAATACAATATTTTCTATGTAGTACCGATTAGCCACAGTTAAAAAAATCGGTAACATTAAAATAACAATAAACAATGAAAACTTTTTTCAAGATAAAGTTATTCTTTAAAAACAAATGTCAAGAATAAATGTCAAACCTGGATGCTGTCAAAGTCAACGTAAACAGAAATTATTCAGTGAAACTGTAGGAACACCAAAAAAGTAAATAAAATTATCTGAAATGATCTCTTTAAGTCCATCGACAGCATCGATCTAGTCACCAATGCTATATTTGTAACAGTCAACCAACATAATGGTAAGGTTCTTCACTCAACTGTGTCCAAGATTCGCTCTTAGAAAAGATGGTTCCTTCATGAGGCTTTGTCCTGCTTGCTTATCAACAGTTCAACGGAACCTTATTCCCTTCTTCGCACAAACAAGAGCTTTGTCAGAGAAGGGCCCGGAAAAGGGCTCGACACCAAATGCCAGGCTTTACACATCCAGAAACGTTGAAAGAAGAAGGATATTTTACAGAAAAAGCGAAGAGACAACTCGAAGCTTTGAAGAAAAACAAGGATAAAGAGAGTTTTGAGAAACTTGTAAAGAAACCATGATGGATTAAAAGTTCTATAAATAAACTACCGTTGATGATAATGATGTTATTATTTTATTTGAAATTTTTCTTAGTTTACTGTTAAAGTCCCATGTAATAGGGGACGAATCTATTGCCATTTACCCCGCACAATTTCAGACTCCTGCTTCTGGGAGATACAGGTCCCGTCACGAGTTACGAGCGCTGACCTTGAATACGCAATACTCTTTTATGAGTCTGTGTCTGTCTATATGTATGGCGGGCAATAAAAACATATTATGCAGTATCCCTACTATATTCGCTGCGCGGAGCAATAGCACCCGGGGACTCCATATTCCGCATTAGCACTGGCGATCACTTTACCAAACGAGGCAGCCGAAATTTAGATATGACTAGCTGTGCCCCGCGGTTTCACCCGCGTAGATTTAGTTTCATCCCTATTGTCGCGGAACCTTAATATTTTTGATAAATAAAAGTAGCCTAAGTTACTCCTTGAAACATCAGCTACCTACCAGCCGTTGCAGAGATTACCCGGAACAAACACACAGACAGACAGACAGAGAAATTTTTTTAATCTTGGTTTTTTAGCGTCAGTATAGTGTATACTTTCATATGCATTTAGTGAAAAGCTGTTCTTTTGGAATTACAAACAGACACTTCAATTTTATTTATCTGTATAGATAAGGGTACAATCTTTTGTGATTATAAAATATTACTAAATGCAAATTTAATATTTAGTGATTTTTTCACCTTAGATAAATACAAAAGAATCCAAGGAAAGGGAGGCTAGGTTACAAGTTTAGATAATTATCACAGATATCGTTACAACATTTTCTCTGTAATTCATCAATGTTGCCTCATTTTTGATTTGATTTTGACTCCGTTAACTCCTGTTAATCAGTGTCAAGCGAGCATAATTAATCTGCTGTTATTATTATAAACTGTGTGCCAAATTCCCGTCATATAATGTCAGAAACCAAAATGATTTTCAAAATTATTTCGTAACACCCCATGTTACCAACAGTTTGAAATACAACAGACCATACCCTTGGATATTCTTCTGAAATAGTTTGAGATGACTCTCTGCAAGGATTCTAGAAGAATTTTGAGCCCTGTACAACTAATAGCCTTATCAAAGCGAGGCCAAAGCAGAAGGGTTAGACGGTTTAAGCCTCCATGCCCTAGTCAGGACCAGGAGAAAAAGTTAGCTCCCGTGTCATTCAGTGATAACTTTAGAGACTTATGTTCACAAACTAGAAAGGCAGCTGACCAAAAAGCACAAAATAGTACCACTGCTCCCAAAGGTTCAGCTCAGAGAGAAAAGAAAATACCTCCGTTGGCTCTAGGTGGTCATTTAGGATTAGTTAGAGAGAATCAAATACCAATGGCTCCGAATATAGGTGGTTGGAGGTGCTATGCCAACACCACAAATAAAGGAGGGCCCGTGAAGGAGTCTGGAGGGAGGGTTGGTAAGCTGGATGCTGCTAATGAATCTGGATACTTCCACAAAATGAACAAATCACGATTGGAAAAGCTAAAAAAGATATTGGAACAGCAAGCAGCGCTAAAAAATGAGAGCGAACAAAAGGATAAATGATTGAAGTTATAAGCACGTTATTACCATTGAATTAGTTCGTGAATAGTTTACTGCGTATGAAATACCAAGATATGCAGTTAAAATGGAAATTAACTGTGATTTGAGTAGTAACTATTACTGGACGAAATAAAAGCTGAAGGCTGTTTTTGATCATTTGCTGTTTGTTTATCTTAAAGGGATCGACATCACAAGACAGTGGCTAGACATTGCTGAGTACTTTAACTGTTTTGGGTTATTTAGTTTACCTAGCACAAAAGATAACCTCTCAACTTTTTATCATTCAAATTATTCCTGGTGCTAAGTACGAGAAAAAAAATTCGACGTCATACCGTCCAAAAAATATAAGGTTCTGTCTAAATGGCTAATAAACTAATTTTGTCTCATGTCTGGTATTTTTTTTAAAAGTTTCTAACTTGTATAATGGAAGCGAGATTAAGGTGGTATCCTTGACAATTGTTTAAGTGGAGAGGAGGGTAAGACACGTGGGATTATCTCGAGTACAGGGCGCGCCCCGCTGCGCTCGTCAGGCTCCCGGCATCAACTGCTGCGCAGGCGCACCGGACCGACGGCAGAACAATCTGAAATGTTAAAATTTTGAATTATACTTTTCTGTAAATTGAAGGCGTTATGCAACGAATTTATAGATCGAACGTGAGAAAAAGTGTCGGTAGAAGACGTCCAACGAAGAACTACCATGTCCAGATTAATAATCAACTTTTTACGGATATTTTTCAGCAATCGTAGTTCATGTCACGGAAGTGTTTAAAATAAGAGATTAATGAATCATCATTAATGAATGATCATCGTTTGCCATGAGGGCACGCAGAGGGGTCTGTTTGTACCCCCATGGGATACTGAAGTAGTCTCTATTTGTGCTAAGTATATGAAGGTTCTAATGCCACGGTATCTAGTCTTAGTAAAACTAGGTAAGCAGTGACTGAATCCAATAATTTTTATTTTGCTTTGTACGCTCTAATATCCATGCGTATCGGTGTTCTACTCCTTTGTAATAAAAGTATAAATGATACATTTGTTTGCTGCCCTTACCTGACATGCGCAGTGACAGTCGTGAGGTCCCGGGTTCAGCTCCTGTCAAGAGTACACCAGTTCAATCTACTGAGGTATTCCAAGCAGGAGCCATTTTGAACGATAATATTATTATTTTAATTACAACTTCACATGAATTTACCTATCTGTCTGTCTGTTTTTAATTTAATACGAGATGCGTTTAATAATATATCTACTCCTATTCAGATAGGAACTATATTTAACGCATTCATTATCTTTTCCGCGGACTTATTCCGATGCGGCTGATTTTTACACAAAGCGACTGCCATCTGACCTCCGCGACCCCCATAACGAGGATAAACGTATAGCGATGTATACATATATTGTTGTCGATGTATAATTGTATTTATCTGTATAGATTTTTTATTACGTTAAGTACTTTCCTTTGATTGCATTTTACAAAATGTGATTACATTCTACTCGCTTTTGTCCGCTAAGTATTTTTTAATCTATCTCTATTTCAAATTTCATCAAAATCAGTGGCTTAACCATGACAAGGTACAGACCGACAGAGACACATTCGAATTTATTATATAAAGTTTAGGAGTATTGATTTCAGTGGACTTCTCAAACCACACGGCCTCGATTGATGTCGGTAAAAACCTGATATTCAAAACGTTAGCTGACTCTCGACGCTTGCGCATCAAACGCGCCGCACCTTTGAAGAACCGCTTTGTGCGCTACCGAATGGCTACACCAGGCATTCATTACCAGATTATCAATTGATAATTAAGCTCAACTTACAATGTTACTTTCTACTTGGATGTATGAAAGGAATTCCTTCATTTTTTCCTGTTTGTTTTTGCGCCCGGTTTTCGACATTTGCGTTTTAATATCCAATTGTACACGTATATGCGACTTGCATGATCAGTCTGTCTGTACGTTGCTGATGATGTACATTAGTCGATGATTCTGTTGAAAACATTAATAGTATCAAATTGTAAAATATGAAAGTGTCTCTCTGTCTGTCTGTTACCTTCTCACCGCCAAGCAGACAACCTACTCGTAATTGCCTGAAATTTGTAATTTGTTCTTCTTCGTAAATTCTCTAACAGTTGGACGCGCAGGAGCGTCGTTAGCAGTGAACGCGTTAAGGGAGTATTAACTCCAGCGACGTACAAAGGTTATATGAAAATCACTAAGAGCACGAAGTAAATAGATCTCTAAAGGGCTAGGCAGAGCTGTGCTCATATCACATCCACATTTCCAGTTTTTAAAGTCCCATGTAGAGGGTGAGCTTATTGCTATTAACCGGGCACTAATCCAGACTCCTGGAGCTCCATGAGCTCTTATTGCAATGTTAATTCAGTTGTGCGACAGTGGCAGATGTATGCACGTCACATACATTTGTCTCATAAATGAGTGAAACTATCATGGCAATAAGAGCTCATGGTAAGGCCCCTGGCCGCTACTGAGAACAAATGGAAAAACCCAAAGACACTATTTCCGACGCGGAGATCATATCCTCGTGTTCCGTTCCACCGCCAGAAATGTCTAGAATTAGATAAATAAGGCTTTAAAATTTTTGCGGTAATTGATATTGTCCATAATAACGTAGGATCATCTCTTACATTTGTTATTTGTATCAAACCTTTCGCTAGCTTTATATTCCCTTTGAAAATCAACTTGGGAGGCTTTGCGGCACTTTGTGGGATAATCCTTGTCTGCCAATGTATCAAGTCTTTGGGTGTTTGGTAGTGTATTGTGGGTGCAGAGATAGACATCGCTTTGTCGGCTCCACGCGGCTTTTTAACACGCGAAATGCCGAATTCCTATCGGCTTTGTTGCCGTACATTTTAAGTGAAAATGGTTTGCGATTTCGGTAAAGAATATATTGGATTCCTACTCTAAATTGTCTAATTGTTTTCAAATGTATTGATGTTATGGTTAAAGATTCAATATTACATGAAATTGAAAACAAACATATCTTATTCATGTATAATAATCCGAATATTTTTGTTGTTATGTATTTATTTATTTATATACCTATATAATTCTCAGTGTCAGATACTATAATCGGAAAGTAAAGTCGAATTAACACTTATGCGCAGTGATTTGACACCACGTGCTTTACGGTGATGGAAAACATCGCGAGAAAACCTGCATATGTCTGAGACGTAATTCAAAGACGAATGTTTAGTGCCTGGGACTGCTATAGGCTCACCTACTGTCACGTTGGCACTTAATCTTCGGTGAAAAGTGGTCTCTACCTACCCCTACGGGGAATACAGGCGTGAGCAAATGTATGTATGTTGTAAAAATTATTCTAATTTCTTCAAAACTACAATACAAGAATACTGAGTACTGCCTACAACTAATCTTAATGGCCGAACAACTTGGCTATAGTGGGCAAAAGTAACACAATGTGGCTATTAAAATACTTTGGATACTATTGTCATTGAAGTGTGTATAATCTGCACATCGAAGTGCATCGGACGCTACATGTGTATAAATCCCGAAATAACGCGCTTACTAAAGAACTCAAACACTTTCATGACAATGTTTTGGTGAGTTTCGATATCAAACGCACCAGTGGTCACTTTGAATTTGCTGCTAAGATGTTTTAGGGGTCCGTTTAGATTATTTCTAAAGATAAAATAACCCGTGGTACATCAGTTCCTGGGTTCCATCTCTGAGTCGAGGACAGTATTATTGGATTTTTCCATTTGTAATGTCCCAGTAGTATAGATTAGTCAGGTTAATGACAATATGACGACCCTATTACATTACGTGTAATATGTATAAATGCCCTAAATAACGTGCCTAAGATTAAGAATTATGTTCAACAGGATCCAAATATGATCAATAGTTCAATTACCTAGGTTAGTTGGTTTGTAGCTTGTGTTTGTAGTAGTGTATAGTAACCACTTATCGTCACCATACTCAAACTCAAAAATATCTTTATTCAATTGGATTTTTATTTATTTATTACATAATCACAGCTCTTGAATAAAACAATAGTTATTTGTTATACAAGAGTGCAAAGTTGCTTTTTAACCGCGTGTTCAATTTTGATGACCGAGCAAGCGAAGGATTCTAAAATTCCTGAGCGTTAGCGAGGGAATCAAAAGAGCACGAGGTGAAAAATCTTTGCACTCGAGTGCAACACGTAACTTTTCATTCCACCTCAGCGAGGAAATGACTAAATGCAAAAAAATACGTTTACAATCACAAGATAGGTACACTTTTATTTCAGTTTAGGTATTAATTACTACATTATGACAGGTAAGTATTACAGAATAATCTTTTATATTCACAAACTTAGTGCACACGATGTTCTAAATTCAATTTACTTTATCCTCTAGAGAATAAAAACGGCTTTTCCACTCAGATATTGAAGATTAAAAATACTCTTTCCGAGATGGTGGGATGAAAAATCTATTTTACATATAACTGTTACAGCCAACAAGGAATTTAACAAAGTACTTTTAAATCGTCAGAATGATATAATTTGACAGGATTAAATTTGCTACCGCCAAGTTTGGAAGGTTGCTTTCACTCAGAAGAACCTGGCAAGAAAATCTTTTTCAAGAGTACTTTTAAAAAAATATACCATTTAAAAAATACAAATTATAATAAATCACTTAAAATGAAAAATACAAAAGAAATGTGAGCCCATGGACACAGTTCCAATGCATAAATGTCGATAAAACTTAATATAAAGTAAAAGTCTAGTAGTTCTACTTATATCTAAATGAGTAGCTTCAGATGACCATGACTATGTAATTTACACCAAGATTCAACCAATTACGAGTTAGGATCCCTCGTCTATTTTCATATTCTGTCCGCCTCTGTCCAGGAACCGTCTAGACTGCCCATAAAACCTTGTAGGGAACCCTCCTTCAACTTTCAATCTCTCACTGTATCCATACTCCTATCTCACCCAAAACTACAGTATCTTATCCCCAAATCTTGGACCCTTAAGCGGCATAGCCTTAAGTTTAAACGCGATTGTTGCATGTAATGGATATGCAATAGAGCATAAATAGGTTTGGTGTTTGTTTGTACCGACACCTTAAGGACCATTGTCGGGTTGGCCAGCTGAATACAATGCTGACCACAGCTTAAAATACTCGTCGCTACTTCTGAAGTTTAAGTGTTCTTTATAAGTTGCGACCTGGGGGCCGACCACCATCGGCACAGCGTATTAAGAACTTCGCAGGCCTAGACAAAGTAACATTCTCTCGCGCTTGCGCTAATCTATACATCTATACATACAGATAAATAAAATTGTGTCTGATTGTAATTCCAAAATTACACGTTTTCACTAAATGCATATAAAAGTATACACGCTACTGAGACTAAAAAACCAAGTATTAAAAGTTTTCTCTGTCTGTCTGTCTATCTGTCTGTTTGATCCGGGTAATCTCTGAAACGGCTGGACGGATTTTAACGGGATTTTCACTGGTAGGTAGCTGATGTTTCAAGGAGTAACTAAGGCTACTTTTATTTATAAAAAATATTAGGGTTCCGCGACAATAAGGATGAAACTAAATCTACGCGGGTGAAACCGCGAGGCACAGCTAGTAGATAATAAAGAATTTATAGAAATTACATAAATCAGTCACGTGACATATGTCATTCCCGTACATCTTGTATCGCTTCTACCAGCGAAGCGTGAGGTTAACGTTACTTTGTCTACAGACCATTTGACATTTCATTTTTGTATCGTAAAATTAAACGTTAAAGCTAAGAAGTAAAACTCTCAATTTAGATTTTTTAAGATTTACAGAAAGTTAACTTTTCTCTACTATATTATACAGATAAACTTAACAGCTAACTTAACAGCTTTTCACTTAATGCGTATGAAATTATATCCTGCACGTACACAAGAATTTCGTTTTATAACTTTTTTTAGTCTGTCTGTACTTTTGCCTGTTCTAGTTACTATTTAGTAAAACATTTATTTGTTATTTTTAATAATGGCGACTTCGATTCATTTTATTTAAAGAATAAGTGAATACAAAGGTGGAAAACAAGCGAGTCCTTTGCAAGTCCGCCCGCCTGATGGTAAGCAGCTACCAGAAAAGCCACAAAATGAGGTCTAAAATCGAAGACGAAATACTATACTATATTTTTATTATTCTGCTTTTGATTTAGGACCCAATGTAGAATCGAATATTTAATTAAGATCTTTCCATTTTTCTAGCATCTGTAAAATCATATCCGAACAAAGCTATATATATTCGTATATATGAAGCATCTAATCCATTGCTTTTCACTCGCATGTAGGTATCTTGGAAGCTTCTATTTTTCGCTCCGTTGGTTCTTGACAAGCATTCTGACCAAGCCGCCATTTACAAACGATACACATAATAACACCTTATTCCAAACAAATAAGGTGCATATTCAGGTAGCTATTTACGAGATGAGTGAAGATGAACTGTAGGTCTAAAACGGCCACTTTGGGTGAATCATAATGTCATCCGAATATGATTCAGGAATGATTAATATTTCGCAATTCACCTGTTTGACACTTTCCTATGAAGATTCCTAAAATGGTCCACAAAATATGAATAGCTTTTGTGACAAATAGCAGAACCATAAAAAGTTACATAGGGACTAACAATTATTGTATTCATTCGTGAATCATTCATATGAATTGCACCTAAGTGTCAATTTTGTCATTTCGGTGATGAATCGTATTCGGCTCACGTCATGATTCTCCCAAACTGGCCTTTTTAGATCTACTGTTCATGATCACACCAAGGGTCAATGCGCTTAGTTAACTCGATAATTTTGATACTTGAGAATTCGCTACTGTTTGTAATAGCTACTTGAATTTTGATTCATGGTGCGGCTAATTTACCAATTCTATTATCTGTGTGATTGGTATTGTTTGTGAATGATTTATAGTGATAATGTCAAATGTTATTGACTTCCAGAGCTTACCCGGGAGTTTGGTTGTGAATTTATTTTCTTTGTTCATCTGTCAGTTATATTTCAGCTTGTAGCGGCGTCACGTGTTGATTACTTTTGGAAAGTTGGTAACTGTATTAACTATTTCACAAATGCCTGCACGAGTTATGAGCGCTGAGCAAAAATAGTAGTAAATATATACTTGCAAATATTTATATTTTGTTTTTTTTTATTAAATCCTCAGGACCATTTTCGAGGTTCAAAAGTATTCCGAGTACCTAGTGCGAGTTTTCTTAAAATCGCCGTCACAATTCATCGCGTCGACGTTAACGCAGATTTGTATGGGTTCACAATAGTGTCATCTTTAGGCCGACAGAGGCAATTTTCCGATCCTATATAAATCTGCGTTAACGTCGACGCGGTGACTTGTGACGGCGGCAGTGAAAAACTCGCACTAGGCCTCTGTTAACGGTGCGTTCATCGCTGTCTTGCCACTGTCCACGTCACGATATTTTACTTGAAGCTCGTATTTGTCTTCATTCAGTTTTTAGAGCATAGCGTAGAGTTAATTTCAGCGGTGTTTTTTAAATAAAATTAGCCAAATTCACTCCTGGAAAAATCAGCTATCTGCAGGCGAAAGTCCCGATAAAATCCATCCAGCCGTTCACGCGTGATGTCGTGACCAAGGGAAACAAGAATAGATTTTTATATATAAAGATTTCAAAAATTTGTTTTAGTTTCCATACTGCTTAACGTAAGCTTATATTTATACAGTTCCTAAGGCGACTGTAAACCACAATAATTGAATGTTACCGACTCAAATAAGGCTTCAATAACAATTTCCTCCGTACCAGTTCATCAAGGCGCTGACCCTCGAGTCGAGTTAATTACAGAGGTGTAATATACCGTTTACATCATCAATCATTCCACTCTGTACATCCTTACGAATAATATTAATGCTATAGGAGTTTGTTTGTCCTTTACTCTTGCAATGAGGTGATTTGTCGCACAGAGATGCAGGGCCTTGGAACAGGTGACTGTAATGTGTCCTTTTTATATATTACTAGCTGTGCCCCGCGGTTTCACCCGCGTAGATTATTATTGTCGCGGAATTCTTATATTTAAAATAAATAAAAGTAGCCTAAGTTACTCTATGAAACATCAGCTACCTGCAAGTGAAAGTCCCGTTTAAATCCGTCCAGCTCTTTCAGAGATTATCCGGAACAAACAGACAGACAGAGAAAAATTTTATAACTTGATTTTTTTGTGTCAGTAGCGTGTACTTTAATATGCATTTAGTGAAAAGCTGTTATTTTGGAATTACAAACAGACAATTCAATTTCATTTATCTGTATATATGTATAGATATATCGAATACCTATAATTTGACAGTTTGATAACAAGTGTACTAGCATACAAATGCTTACAAACACTACCAAATAAAGATATCTAGTAAGTAGTACCGTTAAATTGCCACCGTGTGCGCATACGTATATAAATCAAAGTGAATTGGAAACGAAGAGCGATTGGTTACGAGTGTAGAATTAATTAAATTACAATTTGACCTTTACCACCGAGCCGCGGGGGAGAGGATTGAGATGATTTTGTTAATTGCGTGTGGTCATACGCATCCATCTTCCAGGTAAACACCATCGAGTTCAATTTGGAATAGACATGCCTATGTGAAAAGTATTTGAGACTTTCATATACACGGTTATTGGTTATGTGACGGCTATCCCTTCGGGGTGTAAGGGAGGTAATTTGTTATCAATTCACCCCTTATAACCCACAGACAATGTGAACTATTTTAATGTTATTTGGCATTCATATTGACTAGCTGTGTCCGCGGTTTCACCCACGTAGACTTAATTTTGAGGGTGGTTATTTTTTTAATTTCTTAAAAACGCAAACGCGAATCCCTTTTTTATATGTAGCCTTAATTACTCTTTGAAACAAGGTATCGGCCGGTGAAAGTACCGCCAAAATCGGTTCAGCCGATTCAGATTTACAGGAACAAAAAGACAGACGGACAGAAAATTACGTATATTATTTTATATGCATTTAGTGGAAAGCTCTTATTATGATACAATTGTAATACATACCATATACCAAGACTTAAAGCGAACACAAGTGTTTAAAAACACAATTAATGTGTAGCAGTCGTCATATATGTAGTCCACTTTTCGAATCCAATTCTATACTATAAAACCACATCGGTAAGCCAATGTCTCTTCTAGTACTGTGAAGAATCTAATCGAGCTGTCAAACGGGAGGTGTCGATAGATTACTCAATCTGACAGCTGATGTATGGTCGAGCATTGACCCCTGCGCGGGCGCACTTACTCTTTTTTTTTAATAACACTTGTTTACCTACTTGTGCACCTTCCAGTAGTTTTCTAATTGCGAAATTGTTCACGCTTTTCATGCAACCGATGGGTATTTTGATAGTTAGAGGCAGTCTGGATTGATAAATCATTTATTAGTCAGATTACCTCGTTGTAAGAGTATGCCATGTTTGAACACTGCAACGCAAGCGACGCAAGTTTGATTGGGTCCCAGCGGCCTGTACCAATGAGTTTTCCTAAAAACTTTAGTGCAGTAATTTCACCCCACGTGCTTTTTTAAGGGATTTAGCTTCGTTAAGGGATTTATTTTTAAACTAGCTGTTCCCCGCGGTTTCACTCGCGTAGATTTTGTTTCATGCTTCATGTCGCGGAACCCTAATATTTTTAATAAATAAAAGTAGCCTAAGTTACTCCTTGAAATAAGCGCGACGATAAGGATAAACTAAATCTACGCGGGTGAAACCGCGGGGCACAGCTAGTTTATAAATAAAAGTAAGTAAGTAAGTAAGTTACTCTTTGAAACATCAGCTACCTGCCAGTGAAAGTCCCGCTGAAATCGGTCCATCGGCCGTTTTAGAAATTACCCGGAATAAACAAACAGACAGACAGATAATTTTTTTTGAACTTGGTTTTTGTTTGTCAGTAGCGTGTCCACTTGAATATTATGCATTTAGTGAAAAGCTTTTATTTTGGAACTACAAACAGACACTTCAATTTTATTTATCTGTATAGATTAATATGTAGCGACAACCAAAGCCATAAAGAAAGTCTACACTCTGTATATTATACACTAGCTGAGCCCCGCGGTTTCACCCGCGTATATTTAGTTTCATCCTTATTGTCGCGGAACCCTAATATTTTTGATAAATAAAAGTAGCCTAAGTTACTCCTTGAAACATCAGCTACCTACCAGTGAAAGGCCCGTTAAAATCCGTCCAGCCGTTTCAGAGATTACCCGGAACAAACAGACAGACAGACAGAGAATTTTTTTAAAACTTGGTTTTTAGTGTCAGTATCGTGTATACTTTCATATGCATTTAGTGAAAAGCTGTTATTTTGGAATTACAAACAGACACTTCAATTTTATTTATCTGTATAGATTGTAGAAATGAAATGGTCACACTAAAAAAAAAAGACAATTTAGGTTTGATGGTAAATTAAAAAAAAACCCGTAGTCTTCGTTAATTCTTACTTAAAATACATAGATAATACCCATAGAATTAAAACTCGGTGCGCCGGCGTAGCGGTTTTTTAATCTATGATTATTGTTTTGTCTTTTAAAACAAATAGCATTCACTTTTACATCACATTGTGAAGCTTTTTAAGTTTTTAAAGCAGTTAAGTCCTAAGTACTTTTGAAGTTTTTTAAATATATCTTAACTGTACAAGACATCCTTTTATTCAGTTAAGAAGTTTACTTCTAAATTAAAAACCAAAATTTCTATGAAATCGGCAAACAAGCGCTTCACAAATAAAACAAGTAGCTTATGAAACCCGAAAAAGGATTAATATAATAACATTTCATTGTTCAAACACCAAGTTGTATTGACTTAAAATTTGCACGAAAATCACCTTTATTTCAATACACATAAAGCTGAAAGAAAACTTGCTTTCCTGACTAGAAAAGGAAAGTTTTTGCAAAGTTAAAATTAACTTTTGCCCAATAAATTTGGACAAGGCAGTTAATATGGCGTGCTTTTAAAGCTACTGGGCGGTCTGATTGAAAAAAAGGTTCTTGAAACCGGACCTTACTTACTACCACAATAGTTTTACATGCGACTCTTCCCGCCTATTAGAGAAAGTAACCCTAAAAGTAATATGTTTAGTTGTGAAAAGCAGACAGACAGACAGAGACACTTTCAAATTCATACGCTGACACCTGTATTCCCCGAAGGGGTAGGTAGAATTGTACTCCCATATATCACCACTTGTGGTTAAGTCCTTGAAATAGGGGGCAAGCCTATTGCCATTAATTGGGCTCTAATTCAGTCTCCGGGTTACTACTGCTAAAAACCTATAACAGTTTTATATGTGTTTTACTTATAACTAGTTTGTGTAAGAGCCGTGGAGACTATGGGGTTTGAGCTACAACTTCTGATCCCAGCGAGGCCTATACCAATGAGTTATTCTAAAAACTAATGTGTAGTGATTTCTCACCAGAGAAAGAAGGGAAACTTCGTGAGTGATGTTATCACAACACCTTTGCCTACCCCGTCGAGGAATACAGGCATGAGCATATGCAACAAACTGTGTGTAATAATAAAATCAAAATTATCTTTACTATTAAACCCCTTTAAAAACCAAACGTTTTAAAAATGGGTCCCTGCAACCCTAATATGCAACTGATGGTCAGAAATAAGGCATTTCAGGTGTTCAACTGAAAATAGGACTTTTCAAAACTATTGGTTCAGTGTGTCAGTCACGATACTATTTGCTTATTATATAGGTTGAAAAACCAGGTAAATGCCATAGTTAGTCTGCATGGTTGCCGACGGTTGCCAGTCGGTTGGCCAAGTGGGTCGTTCGCTTCGGCGACACTGGCGCCGAACGCCGAGGTGACAACGTCTCTATTTGCCGCGGTTGTCAAACTTACAACTTCAAATAAGGACTATTTATTTAATACTAGCAGTAACTTTGACGTATACTTTACAACGATTCATGTCACGTTCCACGGTTACGGGATAAAAGGTATTCCTATGTCATAAAATGTCCTTATCCTGGTTAGCCACCTCCCAATAAATTTTCAGCCAAATTGGTTAGGCCATTCTTGAGTTATAAACAGGGTAACAAACTCCACTTTCTTTAATATACATAGATTTGTCTCATTAAATAATTATATAACACAAAGCCTTATTATGTTGCCTTTGTAAATTACATTTAGAATTAGTGTTATAGAGCCTACTTGCAAACTTCTTTCATGTATAGGTTCTTCAAAGTAAAAGCAACCTTCCGAACGAGGCAGTAGCACTCATAATTCTATATACCTAATCATGTCTTTCTGACAATTTGAAAGTACTTTGATAAAAGAGTAATGAAAAAAAAAATGATTTTTTGTCAAATTATCTGAAACGCAAAAGATTACAAACGTATGCCAGAACGGTTGTTAATCAAAAATTGAAATGAAAATGAAAATGATGTATTCAGTTTAGGCCCTGGTAAGGCACTTATGAATGTCGAGGAATTTACCACCGGTTCGGAAACTAGCCTTCTGAGAAGAACCGGCAAGAAACTCAGCTGGCATCATGTACATTTCATTACACAGTAAACAGTGATAATTACAATATAAATGAAAATGATCATTGATACATTATCACTGATTAATATAGGCTATATTTTAACTCCGTACTCCTACAGGAACGGGAAGTAGGCAGGTGAAACCGCGTGACGTCCACTAGTGACATATAATATGTCATATGACTCTCAAAGCGATGAAATAGCGGGCCGCAATTACGTGAAAAAAAACAACCTCCCAATCTTGTAACCTAATTTGAAAGCATTATGTGAAACCGATAACTTTTAAAAAGTGTGTTGAATAATTAAAAAATCAAACTGGATACAAATTCGGGTCGAGTGAATCGATTACGCGATAACGAATTTATTATTCGATTACAGAATCGCGTCGGTTCGACACCTCATCGAACGCGGTCGATCCATCATGTTGCGATGCATTTGAGGGTACTCAAACTTTTTGGTGTCCAAAATAGCCCTGGACAAACCGAACTTCATAAAGACGCGATGGAATTAAGAATAGTAAATATTTTATTCCAAATAATTCATATTTCCCTACTTTAGACATCAACGAACGCCATTTTGTAGATCTATTGTTTCGCGTTTACTTATTATAAACTAAACTAATATTGTGACGTAAACACAGTTGATAAAACTAAGAAACACTAAATGAGAACAATGAGAGGAGAGAGAGAAATGAGACATACCTAAAATTCATCGTTTGGTAAAGAAAGTTTATTATTATTTCTATTTATAAAGAGTTTTAAATTATAAAAAATTGTAGCGCTGGCGCCATCTATTGATTTATTTGTAAAACATGTAGAGGCAAACTTCACGCTTCATAGGCGTTCGTTTGTTTCGTTCTAGAAGGAAGGAGTCTAGTAAATTTTGGTGTCGTGCAATGAAAAGTTGTGTGAACTCTTTTAATTATTTTAGGGGTTCAACTACGAATCCCCAATACAAATAATATAAAATTCGTTTACCTACTAAAATATTTGTTAATATCGAGTACAGTACTCGAACATTTTATACACCATACATCATACATATTGACTGAATGCAGGTAGGGTGAGTGATCCACTAGTAAACCAGTCTACACTCCATCAGTAGGACAAAGTCTGAATATTCGAGGTAAATATTATATCACTTGCCTTACAAGTAGGATTAGATTTTCTGATTTTTTATTTACATGACTAAATGTTAGATAATAATTATTATAATACGTAAGAACAGTTTGAGAACCTCTGTGGTCGCGGGCGGTCGCGCGACACACTCGTCGCAGCTAATTATCGATACACGACGATTATTCCGAATAATTAGGCCTCACACACGCGCAACTCTACCCACGCACACAACTCTATGTAGCTCTTATATTTTTCAAAGCCCTTTTGTAAGACAAAGTCAAAAAATATTTTTGGTAATGCTGGTCGACTTTAGAGAGGCAGGTCGGGCTATTTGGGACTTTTACAGCAATAAAACTCCCCGGTGGCCATCCTCCGTGCTTAGGGGGGACTCCGGGTACTCTGATAGATCGCACCGGTGTCACACACTTGCACACTGCACACTGATATATCGCCTAGGGCAGCTGTATCGCCGCCCCTGGAGACCTCGCTGTGCAAGGCAGCACGAGCCACATCACGCTGCCACCTTCCCGGGCCCGCGGCTCGGTGGTCAAAGCTCCCACCCCGACCACCGCCAACAGGCCCTCCGGTCTCCTTTTAGGCAAATTTTTTGACTCTGGCTATTGGGTAGTGTCTATGCTATGAAGCCTTTTAAACAAAATAAGAAATACCGCTATCAGACATTTCAGAATACCAAACGTTAACTATAAGACTAAGATTTATAAGCTTACCAGCTCACAGAGAGCAGGAGACATGCGGCATTCACAAGCTGTAAAGAAATGACACACTCACAAAGACGCCACATAAAGAGTTTATAAATGACCCGGCGTAATGTCAGAAAGGGGTGTCACGTGGTCGACCAAGTATACGTCATTTACGTGTGTTACAGTTCTTCTAAACTTCAAAATCGACCAATCGACCTTACTTTGCCAGTAAATGGAGCGTGACAAATAATTTAACTGTTTGGCAGTCAAAAGTAAATGGTTACTTCAATTTGTACCATTTGAAGAAACGGTAAGGCCTAGTTTATGAATATGTTAACGGACATTTACTTAATTTTTTATTCACAATATAACATTTCATAAAAAACCAACAACGTTACAAGACAATTTTTGGCGTCTCATTTCTTATCGAAAAATCTTAACTTTTTGTCGTGGCATAAACCAATATGACATGAAACTTGTGAAACTACGCGCCTACCGAATTTAAACCTTAATCCGTCGTTATACAGCTTATAGAGGCTTTGTAGAGTGTTCAACGAATTATGGTCCAGTTGTCGTGATCGTCGGACACTTTGACAATTTTGTTCCGTAGAAAGTGTCAGCCGCATTTGAGGACCACCAGGCCACTCGCGCCAAAAAGATGGAAAAGATAAACCTAGTTTAAATTACAATTAGTGAGAAAATATTTGGAGCATTGGTGAAAAAAAGATGATGTTTGTATTGCATATTTCTGGGCCCATTTGGGCCCTTAGGTTTTGACAGCTGTCAAAGCTTGCAGAAGATTGATCTTAAAGTTAATTGATATGTTAAAATTACTTAAGTTAAATAAATTAATATTTTAAAAATGTTATTTCCCATTATGTTTACAAAATCTATAAAATTACAGGTATTATCTAACAAAAAAAAGCACAAAGCTTTTCAATACACGCTATCGAAACCGTCCGTCCGATAAATACCTAATATCTACAAATAACACCTACGTATTAAACCCGATCTAACAAAAAGCCAAAGCGATGCCGCCGCGGTAAAGAAACGTTTTAAAAAAAATAATCCGCCCCAAGTATCAAATAATAAACTTGGTAGCAAGTGAATTTCGGGGATCGGGTTGCGTTCATTCCTTCATCAGTAAAAAAGAACGCGCCTCTTTTTTTATTTTTAAATAAAGGTCTGTGTGTTCGAAATTCAAACATGACGGGTAACGTCAGCGGGCGCTTCGAAAGAGGTCGGACATGGTTTTACTTTCGCTCACAACGTTTTTTTTTCGTGAAATTCTTGAGCGATAAGCTGGTAAAATATAAAAGATATGACATCATGACAGGGAGTAACTTAAATCTGCAACCTACCAAATTAAATAATATAGTACCCATTGCTGTGTACTTTAGTAGTTTCGTAAATAATCCTGAGTAAATTCATAATATTTCTTTAAATTAGATAGTAGAATACAATAGCAATGAAAAGTGTAAGGGAAATGTATAGGCTTAACTTCACGTGACGTATTAAAACCAACTCGGATTAACAAAATCATAAAAATACTTCCACTTAATTATGCATTCATCGCGTCTGATGCACGGAATGAAACGAAATACCCCACAACAGGTTATCGAGATAACAGACGATTAAAAATTATATCCAATATTTTCAAGCGCACTTCATTCGATAAAGAACCTTTTTACATTGAATTTAATATTATATTAAGGAATCACTGGCCGTTAGATTGAGATGAAGATAAAGAAACAAAAATAAAACGCGGGCTGTTTGAATAAGGAACGTCACGTCAAGTGAAACGTCAAATTGTGACAGTTTCCGCGCGGGCGAGCGGCGGCGCGGCGCGAGCGTTGCTCCCGCCTTCTTGGAAGTAAGTATCATCCGTATTTTTGTTTTGAAATTAACCTTATGTTACAGTTAATTTACTTTAATTAAAAACAATTAAAACATTGTGGACTTTGTTTTATTGGTCGCAGTGCATTTTGACGGTTCAATGTAAAGTTATTTTGTACGAAATGCATTTCTACTACGATGGATTCTGCAATACCGTTCTTAATTATACGTTTAGAGATATATAGGTCATAAAAGGATTTCTGATCCTAATATCGGAGTTGCCCGGCGACTTACATAACATCGCTGCCAAATAATGCTACATCAGACTTTTTTTATTAATATTTAGAGAGATGAGCAATGTAGTTCTACTTCTGATCTTACTAATATCATAAACGTGAAAGTTTGTGAGTACGGATGTATGGATGTTTGTTGCTCTTTCACGCTAAAACAATTGAATGGATGTTAATGTAACTTTACAATAATATAGCTTATACACCAGAATAACAGACTATAATGTATACAGTTACGTATTGTCCAAAAAATAAAGAGAATTCAAAACCTGCGCAGACAGAGTAAATTAAGGCAACGAGTGATTGATACTCTTGGTAGTACAAGCATAGATAGACTACAGTAGCCGCTTACCATCAGGCCGACAGCACGATTGCTTGCTCCCTTTAAGATTAATCTATATGTACAGATATTTAAATTAACGGCTTTTTTACGTAACAAAGTATAAACCATATTTAAAAAAAAAAACTTGCTATTTTGTGTTTAATACCTCTGTCAGTCTGTCAGTTTGTCTGTTGGTTCCGACTAATATCGGAAATTATTGGACCTATTTTAGCGGGATTTTCACTGACAGATAGCTGATGTTATAAAAAGTAGCTTAGATATAGGGTTCTGCGACATAAAAACCACCAATTACCCAATTTAATCGACGCCGGTGAAACTGCGGGGCACAGTTAGGTATTAATAACATCCTAGAGTACCACGTTCGACCACCGTGGCTCCGCAAGCTACTAGGCTATGTGAATTCCGAAGCACACTGATCGGTTTCGATTATCAATCGACTATTCAAACGATTATTATCGATTACAATCGGTCGGATGCATAGACAAACAAGGCCATATGATCCCGTCATGCGTCATTGTGGCACCCAACATTGTACCCAACTGGCGGAAATGCCACGAATTATGTTATCAACAATCATTATGCACGCATCTTTGGAGAATTTGCTAGAAGTGTCGTGGGATCATAATAATAATAATATTTATTGGCTAAAAACATGGTATAATGAGGTATAACAGAACAAACATGTTTTGCTAACTTATATTATAGCATGCGAATGTCTGACTGGCGTCATCACATAAACTTCTGTATACTGTGTACATTTTTTTATACAAGAATTATACAATTTTGACTTAAACGTTTCTAGCTTAAGTTCCTAACTAGTTATATTGTTATTATCTATACAGATAAATAAAACTGAAGTGTCTGTTTGTAATTCCAAAATAACAGCTTTTCACTAAATGCATATGAAAGTATACACGCTACTGACACTGAAAAACCAAATTTAATTTTTTTCTCTGTCTGTCTGTCTGTCCGTCTGTCTGTCTGTCTGTCTGCCTGTCTGTCGGTTTGTTCCGGGTAATCTCTGAAACGGCTGAACCGATTTTAACGGGAATTTCACTGGCAGGTAGCTGATGTTTCAGGCTACTTT
This sequence comes from Watsonalla cultraria, assembly GCA_964035505.1. Taxonomy (NCBI): domain Eukaryota; kingdom Metazoa; phylum Arthropoda; class Insecta; order Lepidoptera; family Drepanidae; genus Watsonalla; species Watsonalla cultraria. The sequence goes on along the minus strand of OZ037732.1, from coordinate 2,977,419 downwards.
TATTTATTAAAAATATTAGGGCACCGCGACAATAAGGATGAAACTAAATCTATGCGGGTGAAACCGCAGGGCACAGCTAGTATCTTATAAATCTACTAGCTTCTATTCACAGGTACTGAACACACACGTGTCCAGTTGGGTAGCTCTAACTTAATATCACTTAGCCTAGGTTATATAAACTGAAATAAATATGCTCACGCCATTCCAGAAGTGTCCCCGAAGGTTTAAGCTGAGGTGTTGTAGCAACAACACCCACATTTCACAGAATATAAATATAGTACCAACGTGAGACTGAGTCGAGAGGAGGGCGAGTCCATCGCCGTGTCAGGCACTATTCATACGTCTTTGAATTACTTCTCAGACATATGCAGGCTTCCTCATGATGTTTTCGTTCACCGTAAAGCACATGGTGTGAAATCACTACACATAAGTTTTTAGACTCATTGGTACAGGCCCCGCTGGGATACGAACTTACGTCGCTTGCGTGGCCACCACGGCTTAGTGAAAATAAAATCACTTTTATGTCTTCACTGGACACAGTACCGATGCTCAGCCTCCACTAAGGATAAGCTAATGTACCTAATACTGTATCTATTTAAGACAAGGAAGCCGCGTTGTATCTCGGCTACCGTATTATAAATCAAATCTTACAATCGGATGCTTTGCTCGTTGTTAAGGCTCCCACACCCGCCTTCTGTTAGAATTGAAAATATGGAACTTTGTAAACATCTAAGTCTGGTGTAGTACGACTGAACCAACATGATCCTAGCAAATATTTTCATTTGATTCATTAATAAGCTAAACTGAAAAGCATTCATGATTTTATTTCTCTCTTTAAAAGTCCTCCTAGAAGCACAAGATCTGTATTTATTTATTTATTTATTTATTTTATTAACACCAACAAGATATACACTGCACTTATGATTATAAATCTTATACAATACGGTTTAGACAGAGTGAAATCTTAATTATAGGTGTTACACGCTAGCTTATATTAAGAAGTACGTCTAATTACAAAGTAAGTAAGTATAAATTACCTGAATTCTTATTGTGGTTTAATGAAAGAAATTAACATAGAAAGAAGAAAAAAAAATGTATTATCCCATACAAACTAAAAAAAATTACCTTGAATAGAACCAAATGGAAGAGTAAGTGTTTATTGACAAAAAACAAAAAAATTACTATTTTAGAGAGGACGGGACTATGGCATTCAATTTCTTTTTGAAGTTTATTAGACTATCAAAGAAGATATCAACTGGGGTTGTTTCACTAATTTGTTTAGATACAATTCTGTGCACAGCGTTGTAACCAATTACCAATCTGTTTATTGGCGAATAGCGTCCCTGCCTTGAACGTGATAGTTTATCCACAAAAGGTGTATAAGACGAAAATCTAGGCAGCTTAGAAGGAGCGCTAAAATTTATTTTAGAGAGTAAGTAAGGGGTGTCTAGGACGCCATTCACCAGCTTGTGAAGAAACGAATTATCTAGCGAGCGTCTTCGACATTCGAGTGATTTCAACTTAAAATGATCGAGTCTCACAGTGTAACTATGAGATTTCAATCCATTATTACATCCATATGATAAATGCCACATAAAACGTTTCTGCACTCTTTCAATTCTTTTTATATATATATCATAGTGTGGGTTCCATACTACGCTACAGTATTCTAGGGTACTGCGTACTAAAGCCGAGTAGATTGCAATTTTGGTGCAAGTACTTATACCTACATAATAATTATCTCATGCGTGGCAAGCACGTGTGAGTGATTTTATTTAACACAATTTAATAACAGAGCGACTATCATCCCTAATCGCTAGCGCTTACCATATTTCAGGATGTGTGCGCTTTTTTATAAAATGATTAAGATTAGTACCCGATTAAAAGATTCATAATATTATATTTTAATGTTGGACACTCCTTGTCTGTATAATATTTAAAAACGGCTGTAAAACCGTTACAAGTAAGTTAATTAATAATTATTTTGACAGTTCGTGCCAAAAACAAAAAAAGTTAAATTTTGTGATTACCTCTTTAAATTGGTATTTATTTAATAAAAACAAGAAACAGTAATTAAAACTAATTTTACAAGAAGATAACTTGACCCAAATCGGTGTATCTCGGGATTGATATTGTGTAATTTAACTTACTTATTTACTTATAATAAAGTAACCTACTTAAAGTATCAAAATATAAAATCCATATTTGTTCCAGAAGCCCAATGCGGCGATGCGTGCTAACCAAATTACGGCGGTTGGTGAAGTGAACTATGAAAATAGGATTTCTTCAAATCCACCCGCTTCCTACCTGCGGGATTATGAAGATTATCTAAAACTATATAATTACATGCAACATATGGCGTGTTGACTATATCTTGGAATATGTTAAAGCTTGCACGATAATAGATGACAAATCTATAGGCATATTTGACGATTTGTATAAGCGGGGCCTGTATCAATAAGTTTTTCTACTAAAACTATGTACCTACAGTCACACTGCGTGCTTTACGGTGATGGAACACATCGTGAGGAAACCGTTTGAGAAGTAATTCAAAGACGTATGTAAAGTGCTTGAGACAGCGATAGACTCACCATCTGGCATAAACATCTTCGGTGAAAAGTGGGTGTTGTTATTACAACGCCTCTGCCTATCCCATCGGGGAAAGCAGGCGTGAGCATATGTGATGTATATGTATACTGGGACTCAACCATGAGCTCTTATTGCAATGATAATTCAGTTGTGCGAAAGTGACAGATGTATACACGTCACATACATCTGTCTCATAAATGAGTGAAACTATCATGGCAATAAGAGCTCATGGTAAGGCCCCTGGTTGTGCCCTGCTAACGTTGTATTGCCAAATATTTTTTATGAAAAATAGTTGTTGGCTCATCTCAGACCTCAGACCTGCACTTAAAGATATGCACACAATATTTCAGATAAGTCGGTCTAGCCGTTTCGGAGTAGTATGCTAACAAACACCGCGACAATAAAATATTATATGTATATATAGATACGATACACATATCTACACACGTAAAGAGAAGACTTCTCAAAAACTCTCATGGTAAATGTAAACAGAAGGTAAACAGTAAATGTTTACAAACTAAGCAGACAATACAAAGGCGGGCGGCAGATTACCAAACACTTTTGTTGCGCAAACGCACCGCCTACAAGAACGCCGACAAAGCCTGCCGAAAGCACGATTTAATGCATCACATAATGCTTTGTTACTGATAGTTTGCGGCCGAGGAGGTTTTATAACTTACTAGCTTTTTATCGCGAATTCATCGTCACTTGAGTCTAAACAATCTATTTTCCGAATTTCAGCCACATCGGTTCAGCCGTGGAAAGAAGGCAGATAGATATAGACACGGTCGCAATATATAATATTAATGCAAATCTGGTATTTTTAAATTTGAAACAGACAATTTTGATTATATTTACAAGGAACAGTATTTAAAACTTATTACAAGTAGAAAACTTGACCAAAATCAGTGTCTCTCGGGATCGTGCCAAGAAGGCTGGCAGCATTGCCACGTTGAATAGCAATGCTGTTCTCTGAGCGAGAAAAGCTCCCGCGCGTATCACGAGAGGCTTCTACCAGACGACGTGCAAATAGTGTGATAGTTGTAGCTTAAAAATATTCCCGTAAATCATGGTTGTTATTTAATCCACATCTAAGTACATCAATACAATGCGAAAGATAGCAGTGATTTTTAAATAGAGACAAGAAATCAATTTCCTTCGAAAATGTTCATCCGATTTTAGCTAGAAAAGTTTTGAAAGCTGATGTCAAAATTCGCCAGTTTCTGAAGCGACATCTCGTGTGGGGTAGCGAAACGTTTTTCGCATGACATTTGACCCCAAGGGTTGCGATAACATAACTCCGTTGTGTATTCTAATTTATTGTTATGGAAAACTACAACAGATGTCGCTATGAGTCTGAAAAGATGAGAAAAGCGGGAATATATGTTTTTGTTTTCTGTTCTGAATGCGTCATTAAAAATATTGTAAAAAATAATTACTTTCAAATTTCAAAAAACTGTTGCACGGCTCCTTGCAAGCTATTTGAACATAATATAAATTACAAATTAATAAATCTAGCCTGCTACGCTTGCATTAAAAATAAAATGTTAATTATATGGAAGGATAAATTTGCTTTCCCATCATCCTTTCAATAAGTTTCTAACTGATACATAAGTCCTTTAGATACCTTAACCCGGTATATCCACTCAGGAACAAGGAAAAACTGCTATCATTAAACGTCAATTACAACAATGACGATACAAATAAAAATAAAACGATACACAACAATAAATAGAGGCGACCCCACGGCTTACCGCGGGGACGGACCCTTTTGTAAAAATAGTGCGGGGACACGCTCGCTTCGTCGCGCGCGATGTCGATAATACACACCCGAGCGAGCTAATGTGACTCTTGTAGATGAATACAAATATACCTTTCAATTATGCTTATATGAGAAAATATTTGTAAATAATTATACTGTACATAATTCCATATTCAATATATGAATTTGTTGGAAAATTTAAAAGTAACTAAATTAATTGCCTGGCAGCTTGTTATAACTATGTAGCAAGGTGCGGCCACGCTTTCGATTCGATTTCGTGAAAATCGTTTATGTTGGATGAAGTACACTTTCTATATATAAATATAAAATGGTTTTTCAAACACACTGGTATGACCATCAAGCTTGAAATGAAATATAATTAGCAAAAAAATAACTATGTTTTTAAATACGAGAATTTGAAGCAATTAACTTTACTCTCATAAATAACTGTGTCCATGGGCTTATAGTTGCTTGAACAATTTATTTTGTATTTTTAAAACTGTATAATATTCTTTAAAAGAGTAATTACTGAGTTTCTTGCCAGGTTCTTCTCAGTAAAATCAACCTTCCGAACCTGGCGGTAGCATGTATAATCCTGTGTAATTGTGTCATTCTGACGATTTGAAAGTACTTTGTATGAAGTCTAATCGAATAAAGATATATTTGATTTGATTTGATTTGAATAAGTACTGGACCTTGCAAACGCGTCACGTTATGCTTTCATACGTTTATTTCGCTTGCGCTATTTGTATTCGGTTTAAACATGACACATGACTATGTATTTAATATTCGTAACATTTACAATCTAATTTACTAGGTAATATAATGTCGACATGTCAACTGAGTCAACCAAAATACAATTCCGCAATAATTTATTGTCGTAAACTTTAAACTATTCTTTGAATATTTGTATGTGTGACTAGATTTTATCCGTGAAAATTTATGTCCAGTAATGAAAAGGTAGCCACAACTTATTTACCCATAAAATGTCGCCACAAGTCAGAAAGATTACAGAATAATCACGTAGGTATCCTAAAATCTCTGAATATTCGCCTTGTCTGACAACTGACAGGTCAGGACGACACATTTTTTCGGATGACTTAATTTCTAGGTTTCTTTCTCGGATGATAAAATTTCTAGGATCTTTCTTAGGCTTCTAGCTTCTTATCAAATATCAGTTCATAGTTTGAATCTTGAAATGTAGAGCAATAGGTAAATCACAATGCGGAATTCCTGATTCAAATATTTTCATACTGTCTTAGAAACTTCAACCTTACATTTAAATTTTAACCGATGCTAATATACTTGAGAACGGTATTTCGAAATGTATATCACATAAGGTTTACAATTCCTTGTGCTGGTTTAGTAAAGTATCGACAGTGTCCCCTCACTAAATACGCGGGGGTCGATCCTGATCCCCGATACAATTACACTCTGTGTGTAGACTCGTTACTGCACAATCTTCTCAACACTCCACAGCGGCCTCAACTCTTAAACACCCCAAAACAAACCCTAACACAATCAGTTAAAACACATTTCCCTCCAACAACGGCACCCCCAAACTTTCACCTCTTTCAATAGGAATTTAAACCTAAATACCTTGCGTAGGAAAGCTTTCACTTTTCAGGAATAATTTTGGCCGTTTGCACAAATAATTTTGGACCCAAATACTTGAGGGGTAGGAGTGAGTTTTGTTTGAGCGTTATGGAGTTTTTCCGAAGTCGGCAGGCTTAAAACTGTGGAAACCAATTCTCGGGGGGCTGGAGGCTTAAAGCTTGGAACAATGGGTAGAACAATTCGATACTTAGCCGATTATAAACGTACTCAGTAATGCTCTTAGCGAGGTGTGATTTTTGTCTTGTGCTCATAGATTTTGCTTAGGCTGGAGGGAGGGATATTTAGTAACAATCTCTTAACAAATAACTTTGTGACAGATTCAGTGTCACCGACAAATTCGTATCAGGTACAACTTCGTCTCTGATTTGAGTCCTATAGTAGGGTTGATGATATTTAAAAAGTAAACATTAAGATAGTTGGATCGACTTGGGTCGGATTATCCCGTAAGAACAAACGACTCATAAGAAATAGTAGACAGGTTACCTAAACTTTGCAAGCGTGTTAATGCTGCCAATTTCTAAACTATAGCTTCTGCCCGCTACTTCCTCCGCATGAAATAGTTACTTTGGGCTAACGTTAACTCGCGAGCCTACGGGCTATCAAACACTGGAATAAAGAAATCGGATTAGTATTTATTATTAGGATTCGTGGAATACCTATAAGAAAGATCTCCGTACTCTAACTCTAGTTTATAATAAATACTCGATGTATGCAACTATTAAAAATACTTCAGGTATACATTTGCGTAATTTCTTTGTGTCTTTTAATTTGGCAAGGACTAAACCAAACCTAGATTAATTGCTGCAGAAATCACAAAAACATTGATTGGATATCTTCGGAAGAACATTTGAATATCCTGAATCATCTTCCACATCGTTGTTACTTGACTTCCCCAGTGACAATGCGCTTGAGTTATCACTCAGTCAATAGATTAATTTAGAAACTAGCCAAACCTTTTCAATACGTAACTTAATGTTTAAGTGAAACTCCCTAAATATCAAATGTGATCCATGGGTAAACGCCGTGTAAGCCTAGTGCACACTCGAGCGATCCGTCACGAGCGAGCGCGCGCGCAGTGCACCAGTGCGTGTGATGACGTGTCGTGTGCACTCGCTCTTATGTGGACAATGATAGCCTGTCTTTTGCATACTACTTATCTCTATAGATAAATAAAAAAAAGGATTAAAAAAAATGAGTCTTAAATATCATGACATGTGGCAGCGTTTGAGTTGAATTCGATACACATTTACTTACTTGCATATCCCGGGTATAAATTGAATGATATATTAAGTGTATCGTGGCTATTAACAAAGTAATTGATGTCCACTTAAAAATAGTAGATCTAAGTCATCTGAAAATTAAACAAATAATTATTATCATTAATTTATTTAATTATATATGCTCACGCCTTCCCCGAAGGCAGACTAATGACTTATACAGTTTTTAATTTCCATCAAAAAGTACAAATGCCAACGTGACACATCTGTCACGTATTACGTCTTATGTATGGTAGAGACGTCTCTACCATACATAAGACTTTGAATGTCTCCTCAGGCGTAGGTATTCAGGTTTCTGCGCGATGTTTTCCTTCACCTAAACTTCGTAGTGTGAAATTACTGAACTTGTTTTGATTTGACTTGCGTCGCTTGCGAACTCACACTATTCAAACCAGCCCACTTTATCCGATAGCTTTAACAATAATACAATGCGTTGCTTGTGGAAGAGTGGATGAGGAATTCAAAGGTTGCTATATATAATCTAAGTTAAAGAAAAGGTGCCTGACATGACGTACAAGGAGGTCAAAGGGATAGCGAAAGAAATGGATTGAAGTGTATCAGATACGATGATGACAGATTACCTCTTAAATATTCGTTGTTTCGGGTGTTTAGTGGGCACTTAACAATTAGCTTCTGACTGTGGTCATCTACACTAAAATTATAAAGGGGAAAGATTTGATTGTTTTTTATTTGTTTGTTTGTTTGCATTGAATAGGCTCCAAAATTTCACCGATCTTGAAAATTCTTTAAGCAATGGATAGGTACGTCATCAGCGAGTAACATAAGCTATATTTTATTCCTGTACTCACACGGGAACGGAAACCACGCGTTGAGTGGTCAGTGCCTGGAAGTCCATTTTAAATAATAACGAACGTTTTTTTTTAATCAAGGTTGGTTTCCAAAATTATTCAGTCGCTTCGTATAAAAATCAGGTGATCAGCCACATCGGGTTGAATCAAGTGCCGACCCCAAAAATGTATGGGAAAAGGCCAGGGAAATGATGATGATGATGGTTGGTTTCCAAAATTACCTCCTACTTATAAAACATAGACACAATCTGAAGATATGTTATAAATAAAATATTCTTATAAATACAATTATTTTTTGCACATTAAAAAAACCTATGTTTACAGAGAAGCATTTTATTATATTTGTGTAGATATCATTTTTTACGTAAGTAGGTACTTCAGCTGATGTGCTTGATGCAAATTTTAGCTTAACATTTAGATTTATTGAAGTTATTTTAACTAAGTACCTAGCGTTGATAAAGTAAACATAAGTAGCTACTTACCTAAGTAAGTAAGTTAGTTAAAGTTTATTTAATTGTTTAATAAATATATTCACATAAATAATTAAAGAATAAAATATTATTTACACATTATATAGTTACACTAGCTGTGCCTTGCGGTTTCACCCGCGTAGATTTAGTTTTATTCCCGCGGAACCCTAAATGTATTATAAAATAAAAGTAAGCCTAAGTTACTCCTTGGAACATCAGCTACCTGCCAGTGAAAGTCCCGTTCAAATCGGTCCAGCCGTTTCAGAGATTACCCGGAACAAACAGACAGACAGACAGACAGACAGAGAAAAATTTTAAAACCTTGTTTTTTAGTGTCATTAGCGTGTATACTTTCATATGCATTTAGTGAAAAGCTGTAATTTTGAAGTTACAAACAGACACTTCAATTTTATTTATCTGTATAGATTTTAAAATGAAGGTTAAGTATTGAAAAAAACGTCATTAATTATTTATTACTGGCACTATATACTTAACTAGCTGTGCCCTGCGGTTTCACCCGCGTAGATTTAATTTGATTACCGCGGAACCCTAAATATTCTTTATAAATAAAAAGCCCATGGTACTCCCTGTAACATTAGCTATCTGCCAGTGAAAGTCCTGTTAAAATCGGTCTAGCCGTTTCAGAGCCGAATCTTTGGCAAATAACTCATTATTAGGTACCAATTCTTTACGTTTTTATACTCGTGATAATTTCTAAACGCAATGTCCGATTGGAATAAAACAAACAGTATTTTACTTCTACATGAATACCCTTGATAGCATAATGCTTGATTCGGATAAGAATTAATATTATGATACACATTTAACATAGTTTCTTTCTTCAGGCGATTAATTTTTTTTTTGAACATTAAAGCTGTTATTGTGACTAAACTATGAGAGTTAGATATACGCTCTCGCGGACTTTTTTGTAGATCTTAATAAGACCTACAAACCCGTAGTACATCATTTTGTTCTATTGTCAATAGTTTTGGCAGCGTACGCATAATTCGGTTTTCGATTTTACACCTTAGGTTACAAAATTGCAATTTACTTACGGACCCCTAATTTTTATGAGAATAAAATATAGCCTATAGCCGTCCTCGGTGAATGGACTATCCAACACTGAAAAAATTTTTGAAATCGGACCAGTAGTTCCTGAGATTAGAGCGTTCAAACAAACAAACAAACTCTGTAGCTTTATAATATTAGTGTAGATTAAAAAAAATATATCATTATGCGTTACAATTCCAAGTTAAAATTTTCGTTAGAACGCGTAGCGTCGGGAAAATGCCGTCGGGAGGTTGCCGTCGGAAGTCGATCGCGCTCTCCCCTCCACCAATAGCGGGTGAGTCCCGCCCCGCCTAGAGCGAGACGCCACTAAGCGGGAAACCTACGCGTGCGAGAGAGAAGCAAAACGTGCGTGTGTTTATACACGACCGGGGGATATGATGCATCGCATTATTCCTTGTTTGAGTATTGGTTACTCTTCGATTTATTTATACTTAAGTATATTTTATTTTTAATGGTATTATGGATTACCCTATGGAATAACTACATTAAATGTGGAATTATAAGTTTTCATTTCCCAGTTCATTTTCTCTTACTGTATTCTAATAAATAACAATACTTAGATATACTTCTTGGAAAATTGCTTTCCTTTGACATTCTTTCTTAAATCATTCAGTTTTGAATTACCGTTGCATTATTAAGTTACTGGGTTATATCCGCGACTTCGTCCACGTTAAATATATTTATAAACTTAATTAATAAAATAAAATTAAAATCTATGGTATTAATTAGCTTTAAACTTTAACACTCACACATAAATTAAAGTTTATGTATTATAGCTCTTACAGGTGTGAGTGTAGACGTAAAGGGGAGACCATAGACTCGAGATTTTGTATTTTGATTCAAAAATGGAACGTCTGGTTTTATTTCCGTCAATGTGCCTTGTCGGAAACTCGCTCAACTAAACTTTTTTATTCGATATTCAAAATATGACAAGGTAAAGTCGTACCTAGTTTATCTGTGGTTTTAATGGATAAGTTAGTTCAGTACTTTTTTTATTAGTATTAAAAAATAACTGGGTACGTTAATGGATGGAAGTATGATATCTATACTGAAACCCATTTATCTATACACAAACAGTGCAGATAAATAAAATTAGAGTTTCCATTTGTAATTCCGAATAACAGCTTTTCACTAAATGCATATAAAAGTATAATCAGTACTTAAATGAAAAAAATAAGATTTTTTTTTCTCTGTCTGTTGGTCTGTTTGTCTATCAGTCTGTCCGTCTGTCTGTCTGTTTGTTCCGCGTAATCTATGAAACGATTTTAACAGATAGTTCACGTTACGAGGAATACTTAACTTGGGCTAATTTTACTAAAAACATTAGGTTTCCGGCGAGCCGCCAGTATATAGTATAGTTCATAGTAGTAATACCGCGGGGCAGAGATAGTAAGTTTATTTATTGTTTTTTATTATATAATTATATGTTATGCTCTGTACCCCTATCACTTGTTCGCCACCGTTTTCCTAATACTACATCTACACTCGCTAGCGTCTCCACCAAATACTTGTATAAGAAATTCACCTCCAAGCGGTGGCGTGAAGAACTATAATCTTCTTTATATATAAAAACTAGCTGTGCCCTGCGGTTTCACCCGCGTAGATTAGTTTTTTATCTAAAAAATGAAAAAATAAATTTAGGGGTGGACTACCCCTAACATTTAGGGAGATGAAAAATTGATGTTGGCCGATTCTCATAGATACCGGATAAGCACAAAAAATTTCATCAAAATCGGTCAAGCCGTTTCGGAGGAGTATGGCAACGAAAACTGTGACACGAGAATTTTATATATTAGAAGATGAATCCCCAATTCCCTTGGTCACGCCATAACGCGTAAACGGCTCGATGGATTTTAACGGGACTTTCAATGGCTGATGTTTTAAGGAGTGGTTTTGGCTAATTTAATTTAAAAAAAACAGCATGAAACTAAATCTACGCCGCGGGACACAGCTAGTATGTCATAGAAATATTGTGCGAGACGCTAGCGTATGTAGACTAGGACAACGGTGGCAAACCCGTGATAGGGGTACAGTTACCTTATGTACGTACTAGACAAGACAATAATGTATATTCATAATAATCGAGATTATTATTCACCCTTATAATTATCACGATGTAACGCATTATAAATTCAGTTTCTTTATGCATTCATAGCAAAGGGTCCATAATATTAAGCCGTTCAAATATCATTGTTTTTGTCTCATAAACCGTGTAACAGGGTGCAATCAAATGTTAGTCTTATCACCCTCTGTTAAAGTTTAAAATGCGGCGCTTGACTTATTTGTTACTCTCACGGTTAAACTGATGAAACGATTTGTTGATAGAGGTTTGCTTAAATAGATTTTTTAAGACATAACTTGCATTCAAGAACTTAAGGAAGTCGTATTACATTATATACTAGCTGACCCGAAGAACTTCGTAGGCACCGCTTAACGGCTGATTCTTAAATTTTTTTTATTAAGAATTAAATTTACCGAACAATTTTTATAGCAACTATAGAAGGTATCCACTTTACCACAAGATTGAAATTTTCCAATTACTGCCTTCGTTGAAAAGTCAACTAAACCTATTTAACCTGAAAACCAAAAACTATTTTTTGCCCTACAGTTTTTTAGTTACATTTTGCAATCATCTTATACTATCATATCTAAATCTCCGTTCAATACATGAAGGGATACATTAGAAAACCGCACAAAAGCGGCGCGTACGCACCGATCGCGTCAAATTGGCTGCAACCCTGTGTAATCTGTAACCTATCGCTGAAAAGAATGCTCGTCCTTTTTTAATAGATTTTAAGGTGCAAGTATTAAGAATAAGCGGGTGATATTTAATCCCATATAGAAGCTATGAGACCGTAAGCGTTTTTAGAAGTAATATTGTATATAATTAACTTGCGCCCGTAGTTCGCCTTCGTGTAGATAAGCAGCTTACTATAAAAAACATATAAAAAATTTCAACCCCCATTAATCTTCGAGGGGGTTGGATTTTCGGAAAATCATTTACATGTAGATAATTATCCTTCACGAAAAATACGCCCTTCTTCTCTGCCGAGAGCACGAGTAATAAACAATTGATAAAACTGTCTCATAACGTTATTATAAGCTCTACAAATCATCATAAATCATCATCATCATCTCCCTGGCCTTATCCCATGTATTTGGGGTCGGCACTTGATTTAATCCGATGTAGCTGATCACCTGATTTTTATACGAAGCGACTGCCATCTGACCTTCGTTACCCATTTTTTGGACAACCTGGGTTAAGCCAGTTGTCAGACTTTCTTATGCCTCCGACTGACCTGTAACTCGGGTGGTCATCCAACTACTGGCTAGGGTTAAAGTTGATTTCGCTGATCGAATGATATGCGCAATAGCAACTGTGCCACGAGCTCTTCTACAAATCGTCAAAAAGTTAGCGTAAAACGCTATCGCTTCTCCCTTGGCGCTTAATCCACCGGCACGCACAAAGCATTCGTTAGCTAAGCTCGGGATGTTGTGAGCTGCTGATGCGTGACGTTGGTACAGCTGCCTCCACCGCAATATCGGAACACTATCAAGTGATATCATTTCATAAATATATACAATTGTTTAACAATAAATAAATTTAAGAATTTATGGAACCTAAAAACTTATGGCACGAGAGATGGCACTGGACAGAGACTAATGGAAAGAGTTGCATCGGTTACACCGACAAGAGTTATTACTCTTAAATTCATGATGATGAAAAACTTATGTGCAGTGATTTCACACCACGTAAAGGAACATAGTGCGAAAACCTGCTATTGTCTGAGAAGTTATTCAAAAACGTATTTATAGTGCCTGTGACGGCGATAGACTCACCCTCTGTTACGTTGGCACTTAATCATCTTCGGTGAAAAGTGGGTGTTATTACACCTATGCCTACCTCTTAGGGGAATACAGGCGTGAGCATATGTGTTACGCTAGAAAAAGACAGTGTATCAATGTACAAAAGTGTAATCAAGTAGTTTCATAGTCTCGTCATCTTGGAGGTTTATTATGTCTAGTCATTAAAATGTGCATGTATGGAAGTAACCGGCATGGTTCCAAAGTCGGTTAAAAATAAACAAAGCTCAATCCATTGTACAATAGGGTTTGTGCCCATGCGCAATGTTACAAAACGCTGCAAGAACAATCCCCTAACAAATGCGAAACTACAAAATAAGTCTATCGATGCGTAAATTAAGGATCAGACGCCATTCACCAGAGGTATAAGTGCAAATAAAAAAATCTTTAAGAAAATGCTTAGCCCGCGTATCTAGATGCCCCGCTGTGGTATTCCGCATTGTTCCAAGACAAACACTTTCCTTATAGCAGAAAAAAGCATTATTATTTTTTTAGTAAATCAACCGAGCTCCTTTGTAAAGATTTTTTATGGTTGAATTAATTTACTGAAATAAAGTTTTAGATTAAACCAAACAGAGTTGATTTCTCAAAAAGTGTAGCATACGCGCACGAAAACACGGCAGTGTCGCCTTTATTTGTGACGAGTCAATCAATAACAAGCCGAAATAACTAGCCGTAACGAAAAGCGTGTGATGGTATCGCGAAATTTGACAATAAGTATGAGCAGCCGTGAAATTAGACCGAGATAAATTAGGGCTAAGTCATTTTTGGCCTGAGCGGCGTGACGAGGCCGCGTGGCCGCCATTGTGCTCCCCGTGCGAAGCAGTTTTTGTTTATTTTAGGACTTGTTACATTTTGCGTGGCGGGTGTCGCGAGTTGTAAATTAATTGTGTATGACGGAACTTTACACGGTGCAATGTATTTGTATGGATTTAGTGATTTATTAAGATTGTGAACGCTTATTTATTTAGCGAATGTAGAGTTACTTAATATTAGGACCAAATTGCTTATGGGGAATTCTGGTGATTCTGTCATCTCAAATGCCTGAGAGAAGACGACGGATTCACCTTCTTGGACTGTATTATGTTACAGTGTGGGTAATATCAACCCTTTCAGGAGGATTTAAGGACTTTCAAGAAAGTTAGATGTATAAGCATCAATAATAGATTCACGCATCCACATTTCGTGAGTAATACTTATATTTGGAATGATAAACACTAGCGACAATTTACATCAATAAAGAATATGCATACACCGATGCTAAAAACCGTACATAGCCCAATAAAAAGATAGTATACCAGAATTCGCTCAACTACCCAAGACGTAAAACGTAGTACCTATATTCGTAATATTTTAGTACCCTTTTCTGCTTACTCCGCACAAGATTCACGTTACTAAAGTCGTGAGCATAAACACTAAGGGCTGGCAGTAAAATATTTTATCCCCGGTTTACGATCAGAACGACCCCATGAGAAATAGGAACTTCTTGAAGGTCATAAAATTATTGTAACATGTAAATTATGCGGTTCTGGAACTCAGAATATGAGAATTAATTTGGGTGGTTTCAGCCCTATTTTTAGGCACAATCATTGATTGACAGCTTGATAGACCCAATGGTCTCTAGCTTACGGTCGTAGGTTCCTTCCCTGTTTGAAGGTAGAATTTTTTGTCATTTATTCCTGTATTCACTAAAATAAATATTACTAATTAACATAGGTTAGAATGGGAAAGACCCGGTGTCTCTCGGGATCGTGCCAAGAAGGCTGGCAGCATTGCCAAATTGAATAGCAAATGCTGATTCTCTGAGCGAGAAACGCCTCAGTCCGGTGTCACTAGAGGCTTCTACCAGACGAGGTGCAAACTCTTAGAAAAGTTAATGTTACAGATTCGTGGAAAAATATATCATAATATCTACTACTGCCTACTTTTAAGACTTGCAAGTTGAATATAAGGTACATATTAGTGTTACTGAGTTTTTAAATTTGCAAACAAGTATCTAACTTCAGTTATAGTATTATTTTTATTACTTCCTACGGTTTTATAATCTTCTCAAGTATTTTAGAAATGTCTTCAGCGAAAGCACACTTCTAAGTAAAAACGGCGTAAATATTGTCAAGAAAATTTCCGAAATAAAAATTTGGTAATTTTAACATGGCTTAACTTAACCCAAGTTCAAGTTGTTTGAATATAAAAGTAGGTAAATCCAGCGTTTAGTCAGACCAGACCGCAGGAAATGTTATTCCCGGGATAAGTAACGTGACGAGTAAAATAAACACGAGAGATTCTTATTTAAATATACCTTGTTGGTTGAGGGAAAAATGAACCTAATGAAAAATCTTTTTGAAATTTTGCACTTAGTACTTAATTTATCCAAAGCCTTTATTAGTAGCTCCAGCTTTATTAAGAAAGCCTAAACTTGGAATTGTAAACGATTAATTATAGATACAATTCCCACTTAATTTCCGTCAACTATTTACAAAATTACCTACTTAACAAAAACTAATCTAGATATCCTAAACATCAGAAAATTGCCACAAACACTCACAAAACAAAAGGTCGTAACATCCTAACCCTAAACAGCATGATACAGCGAGCGAGGCCCGACTGCCGCACTGTGGGCGTAGGTCTGGTGTGAGCGTTGGGGGTGCCATAGGCCCCGCCTTGCTCACACGGCTCACTTGGAATCAGATGGCTCGGCCAGTCGCAAGCGAGCCGTGAAGCGGTGAACGGTTCGCGACGCTCAATACTTAGCATCGATTACGCTACACTGCCCCCCGTGCGTTAGAAACTTGACGAATTTAAGAATATCTCGATACGCACCGTTGCGTTTCGTACGTCGCGCCGGTTCGATTGTGGGTTCATTTACAGTGTTCAGTGTTGACTTTTGTGTTGTTTCAAATTGTGACTGCGAATTGTTTAGGTAGGTGGCATTTTGTTACTTCATGTAAGATACAAGTTGCAATTGTTAAGGATGCAAGGGTAACCCTAACTGGTATGAAATTAATTCTCCTAATTGTAAAAAAAATACAAAGTTACTTGGCGCGTCTGTCTGTTTGTTAGGATATTTTAAGCGGACTACTCAAGAGCTTTTGATGCCAATTTCATCATCAGTTCCAGGTTTAGGGAAAACGTAAAACTACTGAATGTAGAAAAAATACACAAAAATGTAATGGTCATCTGAAGCCAGTACTGCTGAGCTGATAGGCAATAAGTACATATAACACATTTTTACACAACACGGTAAAGATCTACAATTTATAGAAATAAAGGTAAAATAGGATAGTGTTGTTCGTGTAAATTTCATAAAAGTACACAATATAATAAAATTTCAATAGCTATATGTACAAGCAAGCAAGTTATTTCTTAAGTATTTTCAATACATAAGTACGTTTTTTTAGAGTTTCCCTTAACTTAAATTCTGAAAAAACTTTAATTTATATTAAAAACATGTTATTTAGCTATAAAAACACGATATTGTAAATGCCTACCATAAACACCATATATAACATGAAATATATAAATATAAAATTGTAAGACCAATTGCCAGCTCTGACAATTATTTTGACATTTCAAAAAATATTTTCTTATAAAAAAAAAAGAATACCTGTAAAGTAACCTTCTACTAACGACCTTATAGTTTTTTTAATGGCATACTAGTTATCTTAATTACTAGAAAAGAAATTAATATTTTTTGAAAACTTTATCACACAGATAGGAAAATATTAGGCAAGGTACAAAACTTCAGAAAAAAAAAATTCCATCATGTGACCACAATTTTTTTACATTTTAGTTTTTGAGTAAAATTCACTTTCGATATCATCGCACAAAAGCATCGTAGTGTCCCGAAACGTGATACTTTATTTGGTCGACCTTCCTTCAATTTAAAATCTTTTGTAACAGATAATTCGTAATAGTAAACATTTGGTTGCATTGTTCATTTTTTGTTCGGTAATTTGATAAGTTTTCCCTCGTTTAATTTGTTGGCTATCTTGATCGTACATTTATAAATACACTAGCTAAGTTAAGCTAGATCAGTCGTTTTACTTGCAAACGCAATCTTATTGAGTGTTAAAAAAATCAGTAGGGCCAAATTTTTATCTGAGAAAAATCTTAAAAATTACTTAAAAGAAAAATTGCCACAATATTTTAAATTCTTCAAAAAATTGGCTTTTTGTCAAAAATTACAAACCAACTAATTCATCGAATCCTTGTAGCGTTCGCAAGAAAAAACGGAAAAATAAGAAATAAAGGTAATAAATAATTATGTCACCATTTAATATAATGTATCGTAGAAGTACAAACAAGCTGTCAAATTCAAAATTCGAAAGGCCATTGAGGAAAAGAGCTTTGATCCTTGCCGAATGTCGGAGCACATTCAGCACAAATTCTTTTGTCAAAGTCGGGTGTATGTGATATAGAGTAATTTCGTTAAATGGAGATCTTGAGATGCATTGTCGATGGCAAATA
Source organism: Watsonalla cultraria (assembly GCA_964035505.1). Classification (NCBI taxonomy): domain Eukaryota; kingdom Metazoa; phylum Arthropoda; class Insecta; order Lepidoptera; family Drepanidae; genus Watsonalla; species Watsonalla cultraria. Next base: position 2,959,493 of record OZ037732.1, on the reverse strand, counting down.
ATTTTTGCGGTAACCGATACTTGAAGCACAATAGATGACAGTTCTGTTGACGTGGGATCGGCTAGTTTTATTTGAAGAAGCTACCTACACTGCTGTGTAAAATTGTAATACTTATTTTTGAACTATTCTGTATTTGCGTAAAAATAAATATTTTAGAAAATGCCCCATTTTTTTAACATTATTGGATGTGAATGTACTGTGCAAAAATGTTTTATACTTGATACTTTAGCTCATCAAAGGATTTTACGATCTACAAAACTTTTAAATGTAAATCAGTTGTGATAAGTGTGATAACACTGTATCCAAAAATATTTTAAGAAACGTATTTCAATCAAATATTTTTGTTTAGGAATCAAATAAACAGCAAAATAATTATTACGACAAACACGACACTATTGACTTGAAGGACAAATTAAAACATTTATTGCAAAAAAAACGTCACAAAATATAATGTTCAAAGTTGCCGACAAAGTATTGCAAATGTGCTACTATTCATGTCACAGTATTATTTATACTTGTAAAGCCATCGTTGAGTGTTGACATCCCCATTATGGGACTCCCAGGGGAGCCTGTAAGCACTGGCATTTTTTTTTACTTTTTTTCGATATTAATGACATATTTTTGACAATGAAATACATAACCATTGACATTTTGGTAGATTCTCATGCTGACGTTACATGGTTATAATGTGATTTCGTTACCTTGTGTGATATGTTAAGCCATTGTTTTTTCTTTCAAATGCTAAAATTGCGCGAAATTATAATGCTACATTTTAAGCAAATAACTTATTCTGTCATAATATAGCGTGTATAAAATATACTTATTGGTCCAATGGAATTGGTAATATTTATTTCACATAAAAGTCCTAAATTTTTCATATTTATTTTCTGTTTAAGTTTTCTTCTCATTTTACTATTTAATAAATTGAATATCAACTTATCGTACTTATAAATAAAGAAATAGTTATCAAAATAATTATTTCATCTCATTTTTAGTATCGAAAACGCTCCCTAAAAGCCTTATAATAAATTATAAACTAAACCTTTTAAAATCAATCTTCTTAAACCATCGACAACTCCCAGTGTTACGGATCGAAGAATAAAAAAATAATCTGTAATGGGCTCAAAATAACACCTCTTTGGTTTCTACACCACCCTTCCGGTTATGGACTTAATAAGGATTAAGATATTTTTCAAAAGTAAAGGGCTTTTCGTGTATCTTACTTAGTATCAAAGTTGTTTTATTTCAACGGCCACATTATGTCAAATTAAATTTTGATGGGGCTTATGAATCATATTATTATCATAAAAATCTTTAGAAGTATATCGTAATTGCTACTCTTACTGTTTTTATCTACACTAATTATAAAGAGGAAAACATTTTGTTTGTGCTCGGAATCTACTTGACCGATCTTGAAAATTCTTTCAGCAATGGATAGCTACATCATCAGCGAGTAACATAGGCTATATTTTTACCCCCGCACTCCCACGAGAACGGGAACTACGCGGGTGAACCGGGAGACGTCCGCTAGTTAAAATATAAAAATACTCACTTAATATTTACAAGTGAATTCAAAAAGTTTTCAAGACTGCGTGATCTGAAGTACTTGAAAGTTTACTCTATAGTAAAACTTCTTTACTTTTTTCTTACTATAATAATACAGAGTAAATATGAATGGTCAGTTAGTTTGCAAAACATACACAAAGATAACAACGACTCTTAAAAACATATTATTTTAATAAAATGAATAAGTTAATCTAAAATATATATTAGATTTTTGTCTGATGGATTTCCATCGGTATAATATGCTAGTACTTCAACATTTAAGGTAAAATATTATTTCATAAAAAAACATTAAACTTTTATTTCTATAAAAACAAAAAAAATAAAAAAAAATAAAAATTTTTTTGTTCCATCACTAAAAAACGATTATAAGTACTCTATAGAAGAATCCTTCATTACTTCACCAGTTTCTTCACCAGACTTATTGTAGGCTGTTCAAAGGAACAGTAGATGCAAGCGGGCTTTATATTACTCACAATGGTAGCAAATTGATTTATGGTGCCGACGTTACGTGCGTGCCATAACCTACTGTATGCGGTTGTCGAATTAACTGAATGTACAGACAGCAGACACACAAAACTAATATAGTTTTCCTACTCAAATTAACATGCTAAGGTTTCACAAATTAAGCTAAAAGGATAATACGGAAGCCGTGGTGGCCGTAGGGTTTGAGTAGTCGCCTTCTATGCAAGAAATGCAAGTTTGAATCCCAGTAGCCTGCACTAATGCAATGGCCTGCAAATTTTCACAGTGATTTCACACCACGTGCTTTACGGTAAAGGAAAACATCGTGAGGAAACCTACATATGTCTGAGAAGTAATTCAAAGACGTATGTATAGTGTCTAAGACGGCGATGGACTCACTCTCTGTCACTTAGGTACTTAACATATTCTTGAAATATGTGTGTGTTATTACCCCTTCGGGGACCCTTCTGAGATGGTAGGGGCGTTAATGTAGATTATAAAATTATTATAAAAATATGTATGTGAATAAACTATTCACAAAAGACAATTTTAAATCATTGTGCATATTTCGAATGCACACAGCAACACACAAATTACCACTGAAAGCCGATTTTAAACCAGAATATGGAGTTTATAGTTTGTACTGTTTTATTTCAACGCTATAATTTAAATACAACTTTAAATCGCTTGAACAAACAGTAGACAAACTATATTATTGAAAAATTTTAATTGTCACATAATTTTTATTCACTTGTTAAATGAAAATTTGACGGAACAATTTCTGCCATATCTTCGTTGCGCGTGCAAAAGTCGCTATGTGTATTTCGTGAACAATGTGTCAAAATTTCCAGTAATGTTTAATTTTGTCATTATTAAGTAATAATAATACCTCTCAAACATTCATCTATAAAAAAACTATGTAAATTTGTTATATGTATCAATAGTAAGAATTTTTTTTTAATACTCGGGCCATATTTCGAGAAAATCATTTTCTGCGTCTCCTAAAGTATGTAAAAACACATAGCTACTTTTGAACACGCAACGACGATATTCAAAAATTTTTCGGTAGGTATCGTATCGCCAAAAAAGTTATATTTATGTTTTTCTGTTGACAGTACATGTCAGTTTTAAATCAATGTTACAAATCGTCGGCAACGGCTTTGTGCTGACCGTACAAACAGGCATTGCACCGAGAGATTGTAATTTATTCCCATTCTGACATACTGTATAGACACTTGGCCGAGCCTCCAGGCTAGTTTCGGTAGCTATAAACAAACTATTAATGATGTGCCCATCTCCTCATCATTAAGTGGTAACTTCGAAAGCTTCTTAACATTACAATATCCACTGGTTAAAATAGAAATAGGTATTAATACGCTATGACATGTAGATGGAACGACAGAAAACAAAATCATAATTACAGTATAAATATAATCTTAATTAAATATATGATAGTTTATAATTTACTGACAAAGTAATGTAGATTTATCGTTTGAAGTTTTTATGTCGATAAAACACGTGAATGACGTAGATATACGCGTTCGCCGCGACGTGACCTCTTACTGTCACTACCTACGCCTATTCCACTAATTTTCCCATAGATAAGCGCGTCTGTGTGAGTGTGTCATTTCGAACGGTTTCTTTTTAGATTCCTAACTGCTTGTAAAGCTTTTTTTAACTGTGTCATAGTTCCTATTTAAAAAGACATCTCCATTCTCTGATGCATAATATCAGTAGGGATGTCTAGCACACGATTTTGTAAAAAAAAAACAAAACAGTTTTTAAAACATGATGACACTGCAAAATTCAAAAGCTACGTATTACATCCATTTACCAACTTCGAGGCACATCACTGTTAATTATAGCATACAACATTCTGAAAGCGCTTCGTCTCATTTTTTAAAACCTAGTGAAAAGGAAGAGGTTTTAGCTTTGACTTTACAAGTTATGTGAAGTACCCTTATGTCCTTAAATGTATGGTTTGTGCGTTATTTTTGTGATGCACACGCGTAGGGTTCTTTGATGCTTGGAATTTAACTTCAAAATGTGTAGATCTAGCGTTTTCGAGTGCAAAAACCAAACAACAAAATCACTTTGAAGGACGGATACTCCCTCCATGCTATATTACAAGAATTGTAGCTACTTTTTTTCTTTTTAATTGAATTCAATATCGACATTATTTCCATAATTAGTATATATGCATAAATATTTTCATCAATTTCATAGTTTATAAATACACTTAATATATAACACTTAAAATAAATATATGATCATTCCGAAGGGTAGACGTGTTGTAATAACAACAACCACTTTTTCACCAAAGAGGATTTAGTGCCCACGTGACAGATGTAGAGTTTATCGTCGTCTCAGGCACTATGCATGCGTCTTTGAATTACTTCTCAAACATATACACGTTTCCTCACGCTGTTTAACTTCATCATAAATCGTAAAGCACATAGTGTGAAATCACTGAACATAAGTTTTTATAAAAAACTTATTGGTACAGGCCTCGTTGGGATTCGAACTAGCGTCGATTGCGTAGCAGGCAACTGCTGAAACCCCAAGGCCACCACGGCTCGTATTGCTAATAACAAAATGATAAGTTACGCGGTTTTAAACCATCAATCATACGATGAAATATCACATTCCTTTTAAGCCATGCAAACAAAACGACATCTAAACCCGATAGCTATTAGGAAACGTATTCGTTTGAGTAAAGAGTAGCATTAACGACACCTATCTGAATCAAAGCGAGTCTAATGAAGTGTGGAGGAACACACCAGACATCCGATCCTTGCGAGATGGAGCGACGACTCGTTGCACTTAGAACGTTTTGATTACTTAACGAGTTGATTAGTGTCTTATTGTGGACTTTTTTATAATAAAACAGACGACATAGACTAAGATAGTCCTTGGTTTAAAAGTAAGTGTCTTTTTGTCATGTTGATTTAAAAAGGGATGGATATGGTTTTAATCTGAGTTTAGTCAAGTCGTTTTGTAATAAGGGGGTAAACGTTTCTGTTTCAATTAGGTGATTTTACTGTCACTTGTCACTTGTAAAACGTGTGTGTTTGTCACTTGTAAAATTGGAAGCCTCTGCGTAACCAGCATCAATAAATGTATTGCAAATATCATCCGTATTATCAAGAATTAGTTTCACGACACTCAAGTATATATAATATCGTTATAACTCGATAGACCATAAGACTTTAGTGAGCTTGAAAAATCTACCATTTCGCCGAAAAAAATCCAGCCAAATCGCCGAAAAACCAGCAGAAATCTAAGTCACTATAAACCGTTTTTATGTTCGACTTATAATTTTGTAATAATACAATACAAATCAAAAACTCGTAACTATCAAGGAACTCGGAAAGTAATTCATGCTATTTACTTTTTACAAGTATGTATTACGGAATAGAAAACAAATTTATCGACATACAAATTGCAGCATCTCCTTGTGGTAGATTTTAAAATCGTCGCCGTCGACTACATCCCCGTTTAAAGTACTTTGCATGCCTTTGACGCACTCAGACAGCCACTTACAACGAAAAACTGTTTTTTTAAAACGACTCAATGTTTTCAAACGTAATGCACTTTTTCTGAGAAATTTTCACTTAACTGGTGTTCAGTGAATTTTGAAATGGTTTTCAATTTGATTTCAGTACCGTAAGTATAGGTTTTGACATTTGCTACACGTGACATCGACATACGCGCACTTTGCGTACGTTTTGGTGAAGCTTGAAGTGTGTTGATACTTTTTCGGAGTTGGGTTGTGCCTGGTTCCAAATACGGCAGATCAACACCTTTCCGGCTACACCAATACGTAACGAAATTCAGCTTTGCGCCCACGGTACTTACATATATACATCAATTCTTTTATAAATTTTTGACTGTCTTTCTGCCCGTCTTCAGTCTGATACGGCTAATCTCTGAAATGGTTAGACAGATTTAAAAAGTCTTTCACTGGCAGATAGCTAACGTTATACGGAGTAACTTAGGCTTTGATTTACGAAAACAATTCTTTTACTACATTTTTTATCCTCAATCCTACGATGTTAAAACCGCAGTATAGTTACAGAGCTAGAGAATGATACATTTAAAGTTACCCTCAAAGTAACAGATGAGACGCTCGACCGTCTAATTATCCTAATGAGAAACAACTTTTTGTAATTACAGCTACATAAGGCTCGGTGTTGGTCGATAAAGGCACCGACTGGCCGGCGATCGCGCCGCCAGATAAACCCATCCGATTGGTTGTGATGTATTATATTTTGTTACTCAAATCTATACATACAATTCAAATTAAAGTGTCTGTTTGTAATTCCAAATTAACTACATTTCCCTAAATACATGTGAAATTTTAAAAGGTGTACGTACAATAACAGTGTGAACAAACCAGACTGATTATAAAGGGAATTTCACTGGCAGATAGGAGATTTTATAATAATGAGTAACATAGACTACTTTTATTTAAGAATTCTTTTCTGTCTACGACATCGTCTGCGTGGAATAGTTACATTGGGCTACCGCTAACTTTAACCAGCCATTGGTCTTAGCGTGATGATAGCCTATAGCCTTCCTCGATAAATGAGACACTGAAATATTTTTTCTAATCATCCCAATGCCTGAGATTAGTACCTTCAAGCAAACAATATCTTCAGCTAAAATAGGTAAAAAAATATCACTAAGTAACATAGTATCGTTAATCCTACGAGTAAAACTGCGAAGCACAGCTAGTGCATGAATATTATAAAAAGTGCATGAATAACGGTGAAAGTCGTATGCACACGTCTTAATGTAGTATATTTTGTACGTGATCGATCTGACTCACAACTTATCTGGATAATATGTCAAGTTGAATCATTGGCAATTATTAAGTAGGTATACAAAGGTGCTGTCAGGAGATTTGAGCGCTGTATGGCGTGAGTTCTTTACTCGAAACGAGTAGGCCTAGACAATGTAACATTCGGTTCGCGCTTGCGAATATAAGCGATACAAAATGTACACGACATATGTCACATGATGTGACGTATATGTCATTTCCATACATTTTGTATTAACTCAACCTCAAATGTATCTATTCGATTAGACTTCTAACAAAGTGTTCAAATCATCAGAATGACGTAATTATACATGCTACCGCTAGGTTCGGAAGGTGGCTTTTACTGAGAAGAACCTTTTATCGTTTCCATTAGCGCAAGCACGAGAGAATATTACTTTTCCTGTAGACAAAGTAACATTATCCTCTCGCTTCGCTAGTAGAAACGATACAAAATGTACGGGAATGACACATGTCACGTGATTCATGTCATTTCCATACATTTATATCGTTTCAATTAGCGCAAGCGCGAGAGAAACTTTGTCTAGGCCAACAGATCAGAACAAAAGCCAAGTCATCAAAGAAAATAAAGACCTAAAATAAACAAGCTAGGGTCCAAACTCCAGCTCCTCGTTAGGACATGACAAAGAATTCACCATTATCAACAGCTATCGGTGACTTTTTATTAGTGGGAGCACTTCAGCTCGCTTTGACTAGATTCAAAGTGAGTACAGGACCCCTCAACCTTCGCTCCATTGTACTGACTGGGGGAAAATATATCAAAGTGAACTCATTCGATCGGGACTTGAAAAGATCAAATGGGAACGTGTCCCAATATTTTGAGTACACCTCAACATTCAGCGATACACGCGCAAAACCTCTTGAGAATAATGTAATTTATGCGTAAAGGTAGTAGTACCTATGAAGGTAGTGCTTCAGTTTTTGTCACATCTGAAGGTGAAATTTATCAATATTATCTAGGCCTACAACACATTTGAATTTAGGCGAATTTATTTGCGTATCGCTAGAAATGCGTTCGTATAATATAATACAGTGATCTGCTATTTTTGGACGCTATTTACAGCCACGCTAATAGTAAAGAATAAATAATACTTACTACAACTAGTACGGAATCAAGGAACAAATAGTTCACAATGACCAACTCACGCAGACGCGCGTGTCTACGAGATTATAAGCGGCATCGGCGTAATGTCAAAAACGGGTGTCACGTGGCTGATAGCGTATACGTCATTTACCTATGGGTTTTATGACAGACATTTTTCTTAACATCGCCAAAAATGTGAAAACCTATACGTAAGGGCGTCGAAAGGATCACCAACCATAAAATTCTTCATGAGATCTGTACCCCAAGTTCAGAAATCAAATAGGTAAGATGATGGACAATTAAGGTTTGCGATACGATTTCTCTAAAACACTTTCAAAGTATTCTTTGTTTCAAATAAGGTTAATATGCAACAGAATAAATAATCACAAATCGCTACCAGTCCCAGCACAAAGAAACGAGTACACAAACAGAATACCGCTTTGAAGCAACACTATCCTTTTCAAACACATCCATCCATTAATGTGTAGTATTCATACACTCTGTGACCTAATCACCGCCGACAGCAAAAAAAGAAATCAAATGAACCGACAGCCCAAGATCCGACTACCGTTCGGTTGCCAACAAGATGGGTGGTACGCCATCCCAACTATCTAACATCTAACTTCATTACGATCGATCATTATCGCTCACGAATCGGACCAAACTATTTGTACTATGCAACAATAGATGGCGCTCTCCAACTGGTACAATTCAGCAGAATCATCTACCAATTAGCATTGTCTATCCCCTTCACTCTTACGTAAATGCGCCGTGCGAGAGGGAGAGGTAAAAATTTGAAAAGCGATTGATTGTAATTGATGATGCGATTGTCTCGCGGTCACGTGATTACTTGTGGATCTTTTTACTTGAAGGTATTATTGGAATCAGGTATTCTACTATTCGGTGAAACTTGTCTTTGGTATCCAGCCGTGTGGTGACTTCATATTGAGGTCATTTAGCGGAGTTAAAAGCTTTATTCCTACGCTAGATAACCAGATACTTAGTTCATGGATGGCCCGCGGAACCCTAGTGATTTTTTTAAATTAAAGTTACCTACGTTACTCCTTGTAACATTATCTATCTGCCAGTGAAAGTCCCGTTAAAATCAAGCCGTTTCGGAGAATAGCCGAAACAAAGAAACAGACAGATAGAGAAGAAAAATTAACTGGATTTTTTTCAATGTGAGTTACGACTATAATACGCATTTATTGAAGCTGATAATTTGAAATTACAATCAGACACTTCAATTGTAGATATTTATCTTTATGTAAAAAGTAACAAACTAGGCACATGCTATTCCATTCCAATAAAACCCATGTTTCACCGAATATGTTGAGTGCCAACGCTGTCTCCTGCACTATACTTCATTGAATTACTTCTAAGACATACGCAGGTTTCCTCCATGCTTTCCCTCACCGTCAAGCATGACCGCACTAAAATTTTATAGAAAATGTTTGTACGTATGTATATATGTATTGTATTAAAATAAGTTCCATTTATTGTTGTCAGGTGCGGATGTGTTGAAGTAAGCGTGTGTCGGTGATCGTGGCGTTGCACGGGGGCTGGGGGCGGGCGCCGGCGCCCGCGCACGCCGCCACCACGCTGGTGGGCGGGCTGGTCGCGCCGCCGCGGGAACCTACCACGGCGGCAGAAGCTTTCTGGAAGATGCCGCATAAAGGTATAGTACTTAAAGAGTTTCTTCAACTACCCATTTCACCCCCTTAGGCATGAAATTTAGATAATTTCTATGCCTTATGTTCCATGTGAAACCCGGCCAAGTGGGATACCCATACCGGTATTCAAATTTCATGTCACTACGACCAATAGCTTAGGTTGTGTGTTGCTATATAAGTCAGTCAGTCAGGACTTTTAATTTTACATGTATCTGACTGCCTCTTTGGTCTAATGATCGCAAGCGCCACTGCGGCAAATCAGGTTCAGCAACCCTTGGGCTCGATCACCGGGTTGGGCAAAGTGATATTGGGTTTTTCCATTGGTAATTTAATTTCCCACTAGCCGTCTGAAGTCTGGAGTAATGCCTGGTTACTGACGATATGCTCGCCCCCTTATACGAGACTTCAAACGAAACTGCCAAAATGTGAGTGAACCCCTTCGGGGAATACATGTGTGAGCACACGTATACGTGTGTAAATAAACAAATAATAATTTTCATTCTTTAGTAGTTCAGTACGTTATTAAAATTTCAAATTAAGAACAAATAAACTACCCTTTTGTCTAAAAATACAATTTTCATAACAAAATACCGACTAGCACAATACCCGACAAAACTTAAAGTTGTGTAAAGTTAATCTTAAGTTAAGGAATCGCTAATAAGAGCGTTAACAAGGTGGCAGAGTTTGTTTACAAGTTTACAACTATACAAATGTTACAACTATACAAGTTTACAACATAAGGCCCAAGTTGCCGGCTTCCCAACTAACAGCCTTTGGGATTTGGTTTTAGAACCATTACTAAGGTATTTCAACGATGGAGTGAGTTCGAGTCGAGTTCCATCCACAAGAATGCACTTTTAAATACATTGGTGACTAAAGCTAGAAATGACGAGGTTTTGTTTTCCTACTTTCTCTGATGTTAACCTCCCGTATTCTGAATAAGATATTAAATGTTTATAAGAAAGCTTTTAAGGTCTTGTATTCTTGAGATAGGAATGTTGGGTATGTGTTCGACAGCCTCCATGTGGCGTTTGCCTGCTCTATAATTAATATTGTTAATATTATGTTCTGCTTAAATTGTATCTTTTTCAGCAATTGAACACTCAGTGTACTGTGTTATTCATGTGTTCAACATCATATTAAAATTGCCCGCGAAAAATTAACTCGCAATTGCATCACATACCAGATTATAACTGTTTATGACAACTGGCTTAACTCAGATTACTGATTTTCTTCGTAAAAGGGATTGTGAAGGTCAGATGGCAGTCGCTTCGTATAAAAATCATGTGATCAGTTTGAATGCTGATCAGTGCCGACCCTAACAATATCTCATACATTAGCTAAGGCCAGAGAGATATTTTTTAAGAACTCTACAAAACTTAGCATAACCCAATGGATAGGAAGGAATACAAGGATGTTTCTGACGTAACTCATATTGTTGTTTAGATCTTCACTTTTTGGTTCGAGATTCGAGTGAGAACTAGCAGTAGGTGTCATTGGCCTTTCCTTCATGAAGCCAGTGTATAAAGTTGGAACATAACTACTCGTCTCTTAGCAACGCAACTTACCGGCTAACTTCGATCAGAGTTCTTAGAGTAGTGTCTTAGCGTTATTACAATGTAGTTTGTTTGGTATTTAATGTTCTTGTCGTACATTTTTGAGGTTCATAAGTACCTTATTAGGGCCTAAACTGAATAAATAACACCAGTGTTTTTGTTGCCCTATGAAAAATATTTTGGGTCTATTTATGCACGCAAATCGTAAAACTATCAGTGATTTTGTAAGATTCGCTCGGATTTTTTCATCACGACCGGAAAATTAAGTTTTATTTTTAATAAACCGATAATTGTTCAAAATATAAAATGTGCAAAAAAACAAAAATACGAGCACATTTTAAAGTAATCTGGGTACTTGAAAACGTAAAAATTTGCAATTATAAAAAAAAATTAAATAATGCAAGCAATTAAAAAAAAATGTTTTTAAGCCTGTGTGTTATCATTGTTCATTTACGTTACCAGTTTTACAAAATCTTTAGGAATTCATCACCTAGTACTATAATTACCATCTTTTGCCCGCGAATTTTTCCACGTTCTCTCAATACCAGTCCTAGGTCCCAAAGACGCTCGGACGCTAAGTTTTTAAGACTTTGTCGCCATGATCCAAGATGCTGACGTATTCGCAGATTGGCTGCCCTCGCTCATACAGAGTTTTAGAATCTATTTTTTTAATTGTCTCTATTATAATTTCTTTTAGTTTTATATATAAGCGCTTTGGCAATTGTTATAAGTTTGTATATTCAAATTATAAATAAATAAATAAATCCCTACTACTTAATATTATAAATGCGAAAGTAACTGTTTGTCTGTTACGCTTTCCCGCTTAAACCTCTCAACCGATTTTGATGAAATTTGGCACAGACAATCTTTAGACCCTGAGAAAGGACATAGGATACCTTTTATTAAAAATATTAGGGTTCCGCGATAATAAGGATGAAACTAAATCTACGCGGGTGAAACCGCTGGGCACAGCTAGTAAATAAATAAATAAATAAAGCTAATTCTAAGTATATAACATTTCAGCTAATTTGCCATTACTTTAATGTCCAGCTGGTTGTACCACTGGCTGAACTATTTCCCTATAGACAAACTGGTAACACGGTTAATTTGAAATTTGAAAACAGAAATTTCTGTCTCAAATTTTCCACCTTCAACGCGCTCTTATTTTCAAGCTCGACCAACCACGTTGGTTTCAATCATAGGAAATTGACACATAATACATATAGGATAAGGTTCCATTTCGTATCTTTAAAACCGACATTCGACGACGAGTGCGACGCTGAGAAACCTTAGTGAATAGCGCGGTAGCTCTCCAGGCTTCACAACATAATTAGCATTCAAACTAATCACAAAAATACATTTGCTTTGCAATTCAACTGCCAAAATGTGTGAAAAACCTCGACTCTACAAACAACATTACAAAAATATAATTACAATAATACAGACGCGTAGCGAAGCCAAGCAAACGGAGCATGCGACAAATTGTGTCACATTAACCGCTAGATAGAGACAAATAGACCGGAAAAACAGCTGTTGGAATGAGATAAACAGCATGCTCTTTGTTTCTACTGCGAAGGAATTTTAATGATTGAGTGCTCGCAACGATTCCTCTGCATACATTATTTTGGGTCGTCTTGGAAATTCTAAATTTGAATTTGATCTCGATTCGAATGTGAAATCTTCAATTTCTGGGCATTTTTTCACAATTTTTTTTTAAAGTCGATTATATGTAATTTAATAATAGCGTCGGTTATTAAACTAAATAAAAAAATGAGGTAGAATAAAAAAAGGTTGGTTTGTAAATTAATTAAAGACATGAGGTGGGCTTAAAAATATACTTATTAGTTCGTTGTTAGTTTTACGCGACGAACTGTTAAAGTTACTATTTTGAATGAAAATGAAAAAATTCATTAATTCATCAAAAATTCAGTAAGGCACTTATAAAAGTCGAGAATTTACCACCGGTTCGGAAACTAGCCTTCTGAGAAGAACCGGCAAGAAACTCAGCCAGGCATCATGTACATATCATCGAAACAATATAAATCATATGAAATCATCATACAAAATCAAATTCTATAATAGGTATAAATATTCACAGTAGTGACAAATTGTATTAGCATGCAAATCAGTATAAAATAAATCAAAGAGAATAAAGAAATAACAATACCAGATAGATTTACAAGTGTTTGCATACCATGTATTTGCCAGGAGCTACTTGTGCAGAATAGAAGTAAAAGAATGTTGAAAATACTTTGACAAAGGATGCAAAACTTTAAAAGGTTGAAGCTTTGGTAACTTCCCGTATATCTTAAGTCCTTACTTACTGCTAAAGTTAAAAACAATAACAGTAGTAGTTGGATTATCAATTCTTTATTTTTAAGCGATAAAATAATAATAATACATTTATTTGCAGTAAATATAAGTTTTAACAATAATCATCAGATATGATTTGGTTTGCTTAAGATCAAGAGCAAAAAATTGATTTCAAGCGCTACCTGATTGCTTAACACTCACGAAAATTAAAAAAATAACGTAGGTAAGTATAGAATAATAATGTATCATTGTATCAATCAATCAACCAGTCTTAGGACACTGACCTGCTCTAGCAAGATAGGTGTATTTTTTTAATGCATAGATTTTTAGTGCTTTTTTTTTGTTCCATTCAGCCTGTATATCAATGAATTTCCTCTGTTCAGCCATGAGGGGCGTGGTTGGTGATATTCGCAATAAATTATGTCACTTTGACGTAACAAACGGTTGGCGCGTTCAATGGTTGACATTTGTAAAATGTTTTTATACAAAAATAAAAAATCCGTTAAAGTTGTTTATTGTGCAGTTAAGTTTATTTGTATTCGCGGCGTTTTTGTACGTAATTATTTATGTTGGTGTAGGTACACATTTTATATTAGGGATTATATTTTAGGAAAGGAGAGATGTGACAAAAGGAAGCAAATATATCCCCCAATTTCCATCTACCCACCTCATGTGTGTAGGAATCGGTGTATAAAGTGGACTCACGCTTGACCGTGATGAACCGTGCCCGAGCCGAGCTTGAGCCGGGTCCGGGCCGAGTTTCGGCCATAGCTTAAGTCGTTGTAGTTGCTCTGCTATACTATCCGTGCCCCGCGATCTACCCGCGTAGACTTAATTTTATGACTGGCCCACGGAACCCTAATGTTTTTTTTAATGTTAATAAAAGTTGCCTAAGCTACTCCATGTAAAATTAGGTATCTGATCTGCCAGTGAAAGTCCCGTTAAAATCGGTCCAACCGTTTCGGAGATTAGCCGGAAGTCAGACAGACAGTTTTTTTAAATTGGTATTTTTGTACCTATGTGTATAATATACTTATATATAATAATATTGAAGTGTCTTTTTGTAATTTGGAATTACAAAAAGACACTTAAATTTTATTTATCTCTATAGATGTACGGTACTTGACGATCTAAAAGAATGTGTTATATCATCACTGTTTCCAAATTCGAAATTTAAACAATTTTAATATTCTCGTATAGTGTACTCTCCTCTTAATCCATCTATTGAATAACACAAGACGAACACATTCAAAACCAACCCTTGTACTTAGGAGTTTAAGCTTCATAATCCTACCGACATGCTCCGTACATAATAGGCTGATGTTCCAAAATCGAATTTTCAAAACGGGATTTGGCGCGTTCAAAATGGCGTTTACCGTACAATTAAATATCACCCCAAATAGATTGGGGTGATTCAAAAACAGATACAAAATAATAATAAGTTTTATAAGTGGGTGCCAGGTGCAGTGTCTCTTGCACCCTTATGTAGTGAAGTAAATAAGGATTGATCAATGCGATGGGACGGGCTGTTAGTTAATGCTGTGATCATAATGGCTGCCATAGAGTTGCCAATTAAAAAAAGTGATTTAATAAAGTGTATTATGATGAATAAGAGAGATGATGATGATGGTGATAATTTTGAATACCGCCCCACATAAAAATAGTCTTGTAAATTTTATTTCACCAAAATAAGTATTTTTGCCTATATCTGAACTTTTCGCAACGAATGTTTATTTTATTGGTCTAGCAAACTCGAAATGTCCCAACAACTGAAATAGTCACATAAATATAAAAATACACAACTAAAAAAATATCCACAACTATAAATGAAATTTATAGCGTGGCCTATAAAAACGGGGATTAAAAATAAATCGCTCGAATAAATTGCACCTCTGAAATTAAAACACCCCCGACACGAGTCGTACTTGCGCTTGGGGATGTAGGCGAGTCATAAGAGGTAGCGGGATTATCATAAGCGGACGCGGGCTGAATCTGAGATACTTCCTAGTGATTTCCCAAGATGATGAAACACGCAATCCGGTACCTAGTAGGATTTCAAACTATTCATACACATCAGATTAGAGTATGCTACCTACTCGTAATAGTATATGAAAGATGATCTTGTAACTAAAGGAGTATGATGGTCTACAGACCTCGATGTTTTTTTATGTTAAAAACATCGAGGCTAGAATGCTCGGGCTTGTTTACAGGGCCGAGCATTCTGGTAATTGAGTACTTTACGCTTTTTGTAAGGCAATGGCGAAATAATAAAAGATAAGAAAAGAGTTTCGAGACGGTAACTAGAGTGTCAATGTATGAATATTTCAGATAAAAGGTCATTGATACATTTATAAATAACATACAAACACCTTTATCTCTTGCAATGAATTTAAAATCGCATTGAATCTCATGTCTATAACTAAGCCACCAAATCTCCTCCTCTTCACATATTATCGCCCCCGCCTCCGCTTATGCCCTACACCAAACGCTCAGTACACGTGCGATTGTCCATTGTTCTTTTAACAGCCGCTTGTTAGCGAAGGTGTGATTAATAACGAGTCTGCAACTCACCTCGGCGACAACTCCAATTAATTGGTGCAAAAATGCCTACCACATCCACCGATACGAGCATACACCCTTTAATTCGACTTACATATTAATTGCCATGACTATACCACAGTTAAAATATAAACTTCAAATGCAGTTAGGAATGAAGGAACAAATCGTTCGAAATTACGCACTCACACAGACGTGCGCATCTGCGAAAATATAAGCGGAATTGGTAAAGTACAGTCGAGTCTAAAAGTACTTAGTTGCCACAGGGTAGTTTGAGAGAGTAAGTATGGGCATCTAGAGTATATCGTATTATTAGAATTAGATGTCAACATCAGGAATAATAAAAACCTGAGGTAACAAATATAAAACAAAAGAAAAAATTTAATACAGTCGATTTGAATACTTCCTCCTTTTTTGAAGTCGGTTATAACTAAGCAGTGTTCAAATGCGTTAAAAAGGTAAGCCTTCATGAAAGTGGAGGTTCCACTCAGAATCAGGAGATAGTTGTGTGTCCCATACCTTCGGGCTATTCGTCCAAAGATTTTTATTACCCACAAAATGGCGCCACACGTCATTTATATCGCACAATGAATGCGCCTTCCTATATCTGTAAATGCTCTGCTTATAAGGACACTTATGATATTCATATAGATTGATTTAAAATCAAAGGACCTAATGATCGCGGATCAGGGCCGCACTCCAAGAAATTATCAAGTAAAAAACATAAGAGCAGGTTTCCCCAATACCTATCCCCAAATCCAATCAGTTCATTTTAATCCAATTTCATCAGAGAAAAAAGGATATCGCGATTCTTATTCCTCGCACGCCTCAGCAAAATTATACGCGACCACAAAAAATGGTACAAAACAATGGTCCCCTTCGGGTCTTAATCAAGGGTTTGTCCCAAATTGCGTCCAATTGTTCACTTTTTACCGCGAGGCGTGTGCAGGGGCGGAGTGGGACGATGATCTAACGTCCCATTGTGGTGTATTGGCTTGTAAACATATCCCGGACTGAAATAATTGGTTGCACAACCCGTTTACAAGCCATCTGTGGTGAGATGATGCTTGCACTACTAACTAAATGGGGAGAACACCGCAAAGTCTCTGAAAGGATAGTTACGCCAACGTGAGAGAATCATGACGGAATCGTTCGAAATTAGAAGCTGTGTCCAAAAGATATAAATATGAAGATAAATCAAATCCTTCGCAGACGGAGTCGCGGCACCAGCAATTTATATATAAGGTAGGCAATGCTCTTGGTGTAGAATCGTACATTGGCAAAAAATAATCTCCAAAAAATGTGTATTTAAAAATCAGTGGTCCCAAAGTTATTTTTTTAAAAGAACAATAGCATTTGCTAATTGAAAAACCGCAGCGCGACCGAACGGTTTTTTGCAAACAATATAATAGCCAAAGTATCATCGTATCTTCAAAGATTAGATGAAAGTATGTGGTTTTCTGGCGTGCAAAGCGAAACCCTTTTTTATGGATACCTTTTTTCGCAAAGCGGATTATTTTTTTAAACGGGTTAAGTTTTTTAAAACATTCTTGCGGAAGGCTTCTATAGCAAGGAGATAATACTGGACAGATAACCATAAGCGTACAATAAAAAAAGTTTATTTAAACTTGGAACACTCCGATGCACTTGAGTTTAAATGTATGAAACAGAATAGAGCAGATGTTTGGATTGAAAAGCTATTTTATAAAATTCCACAAGAGTGGCATCGACTTTAAATACCAGCTTCCATATTTGTGTTTGAATATTTAATCTATCGTACTTTACCAGTTTTGACACAAATCGCGGTACGGCTCATTGCTTGCGGATTTTTCTCATTGGAAACATGGAATAAGTACTTACTTTACGAAAAAAGTTGCAAATATTCGATCATAATTTGGAAAAGAATTTTCGCAACATACTATACCAACCTATGCGAGTACTTTCACGAGCTACATGATATTTTCTGAGGTTCATTAGAGTGCCTCTAATTATGTTAGTCTCTATAAGTTGGCACTTAAAACCGAAGGCATATTTAAATGTTCACATACAGAGCATAACAGTAAATCTTGCGTTGTGACTCTGTTCTCTCTGCCTTCTCCAACGAAATCATAATGAGATAAGCCTTACTATATAATTATCCATTGTTTCAGATGAGCTTATGCACAGCGCGGCGATGGGTGGAGGAGGCTTGTTCGGCTGCTCATCAGCCGGACATAGCGGTATCAACCAGCTCGGCGGAGTATACGTCAATGGCCGACCGCTGCCGGACTCGACGCGGCAGAAGATAGTCGAGCTGGCGCACTCCGGCGCGCGCCCCTGCGACATCAGCCGCATCCTGCAGGTCTCCAACGGCTGCGTCTCCAAGATACTCGGCAGGTCAGTTGGTTGCATCATATGCTCTACAATACATTAATGCTGCCGGACTCGACGATAGTTGCAGAAGATAGTAGAGCTGGTTAATCACAATTCCATACCCTCTGCCAAAAAGGTACCTATGAAAATTATGTTGTATCAACAAAGTTAAGGTTTGAATTTGTTGGAGACATATCGAAATTTTATGAAAAACGCGAGCTCTAAAGGAAAATAATAATCCTAAAATGGGGCATTTCTTTCAATATAAATTTTGAATTGAAGAATTCTCAAATATCTCGAAACCCCAAATACGCGACCTTTCGTTTGAAACCTGTACCAAACTAAGGTAGTCAATACAAGTATTTGACACGACTTCCATTGCATCGAATAAACGAATTATTTAGTACAAAACCTATTGTGGCGTTAACAAAGGTGAATGAATTGATTATGTCTAACAAGACGGGGTCAAAATCTTGCGCCACGCGTTGCCAAATTGAAGGAATTCCCATAATACCGCCCAAGGAACCGCACAATGGCCGAACAATAGCACCACGGACAGAATTAACGAATATTTAGGAATATTTCAATGACTTAATCAATACAATAGCATTCTCATACATTGTTTTTGGTGAATAAACAGTTCTCTGCGGGTGAACTAGGTGGGAATCGACAGGGTGTGCATTGTAGGGGTGCTACCCAAAGCTATTTTATTGTTTTATTGCGATTTTATCACGATGAGGATTCCAGCCCTCCGTGAGCACTCAATGATATGCCAGAATGTGGGATTGTTTTAGTTAATCGAAATGGAATTGAGCTTTTCAATCTTGTTTTAGAAATAAACTCGCGGCACTTAATCATAATTCTTCGGTGAAATGTGGGTGTTGTTGTTATAATACCTCCGCTTACCCTTTCGGGGACTCTTTTGCGATGGCGTGAGCATATCGCTTATCTATACCGATGAATGAATTTGAAGTGTTTGTTTGTAGTTTCAAATGAACAGCTTTTCATATGCCTATGTAAGTAGGTATAATTGAATAATTTTACTTTTTTAATATTATTATATAATTTTACTTTATTACTTAACTTAGATTAATAAAATTAACATTTTATTTTATTTTTCTCTGTGTGTCTGTTTGTTGGCCGGACAGATTTTACCGAACGGGCAAAACCGCGGGTCACAGCTAGTTGGAAAAAAATGATGTCTATAAAGACTTGTAGTTGAATCGGAAAGTTTTCCACAGAAGGAAAGAAACAAAAGTAAGAAATATATTTAAACTAGCTGTGCCCCGCGGTTTCACCCGCGTAGATTTAGTTTTATCCTTATGGGCGCGGAAACCTAATATTTTTAATAAATAAAAGGTAACCTATGTCCTTTCTGAGGGTCTAAAGATTGTCTGTGCCAAATTTCATCAAAATCGGTTGAGAGGTTTACTTTCGCATTTATAATATTAAAGTAGGGATTGTTTTCATCTCATTAAGAATAATGTTTATTCACATTGTGTTATTTTAATCAAACAATCGTCATGAGAATAAAAAAGTCAAAAGTCAACAATAAAAACTACGAGACGTCAATCAAAGAAGTATACGTGTTTAATACAGGGTGTGCCTTTCAGGAGTGTCCCACGACCGCCCCTAAATAAAAATCGAATAATACACTATTTTCCAGTAATTGGCACCCCTACTGTGGCAGGCGGCTTGACGCCACTTGAGTAGATCTTGTAGGAAAGTAAATTTTGTGGGACAACCCTAGCTGCCCACTGTGTGGGGTGTTATTATTTTGCAATGTTTTGCTTGTTACCCAACAAGTTGTTTCGGTGCAATAATGCTTAAAAAAGGGGAAAATAGAGACGAAAGGGAAGGAAGTAGTTTTTATTTCTTGATTCAATAGAAGCTGTTTCCTTGCAGATTGACAATGACAACTTTAATTAGCAGTATTATAAAATATACTTATTTATTTAGTAGGTCCTCCTTCATAAGAAAGGAGGAAGACCTACCCCGGCCAAAGGTAGCTTAGGTAAAGGTTCTTGATAATATTATCAAAACCGGCTTAGCAGTATACTAGAGTCGAGACATTTAAGGCGTGATTTTTTGTCACAGAGCATCAGCTGGTGGTATATATCAATTTAAAATATAATATAAAATCCCCTAGCTTTTTAAAATGTTTTCGTTGTTTTATGTACTTTTATTGTAGTTAGAGGTTACTAAAGATCCGGTGCTTATTGGATAACATGTGCCAACATTCTTATGTTGCACATATTTCAATTTACAACAAAAATAAGCATCTGAAGTAAACTGAAATCCAAAAACAAAAACGCCTCTAAAATTAATAAATTTCAAGGCGAAAAAAATTTATAATTGTATTTTTTTAAGTCTAGACTCTGTAGGTATATACGTGAAAAGTCTTAGCTACTTAAGTAGAATGTAAACATACTAATATGTTAATCAAAACCTTTACAACTTCTCAACTCAGAAATCTAAATTCAAAGCGTCCACCAAAAACATGGGCATATTCTTAACAATCTATTCGATTAATCGCTCAACCGTAATCGTCGAATCGAGTTGTATTTCGAATTCGCATCGCCGTCGCGTGCAAATGCTCGGCGCCGTATTTTTCCCACACCCTGGATCTTATCGTGCCAATTACACGAGTAAGGGGTTATATTCCTTGAGGGACGCAAAGGGCAAGCGGCAGGACTCCTAATTACGACCGACTCCTGCTGTTTCGTGTTACTTCTTTCTGACTCTCTTTGCGTTTCCATTGTTTGCACTCTCAATACTCCAAGTTTGAACATTAGTTTATTTAAAAAAAAAAGATTTGATTATATTTATGTATTTGAAGGTAGGTTGAAGAATAAACATTTGTCGTGGTATGGACATGTTATGCGGAGGGATGAGGAAAATGTTGCCAAAAAAGTTTTGTTTATAAATGTGGATGGTTACAAAAGGAAAGGAAGACCTAAAAAACGATGGATGGATTGTGTGAAAGATGATATGACTAGAATGGGAGTGAATACAGATATGACGGCTGATAGAGATAAATGGAAGAGAAGAACACATTGCGCCGACCCCAAATAACATGGGATAAGGGCAGGGAGATGATGATGATGATGATATATTAAGGTATTTGCTTCTGTCTGCGACTTTGTCCGTGTGGAAACTTTATTTGGGTCATCGCTAACTTTAACCCGCGATTGGTCGGAAAGTTGAAAACTGATTTTATATTTTTATAAGTAAAAGGGTAAAGATCCAAAATCAAAATTAGAATGTTAATTTTGCATCCACGCAATATTTTCATTTCTCCTTAATAATGTTCGAGCAATCACTCAGTAGAGCGCAATGATTCGTTTATACAGAAATAACCACTTCAAAAACAATCTCAGATAAGTGCACATTGCATTATGCCCCCGCGTTTAGACCCCCTGCAGCGATAATTGTTACAGATGTACTCTTCATCGAACGATAACAAGTACGGATAAAAATCTTGACCCTGAAAACGAGTAATGAATGCAAAACAATTATTTAATGACGATTGCCTGTCGGCGCCGAGTCGAACGATTTCGATCAATTTATTGTTTGACAAAATAATTGCGCTGCTGGATAACAGTTTTGTTTGCGATTGTACTGCCTTTGCGGGAACGGAGTTTAGAGCATGTGAAAATATTATTGCTATAAAGATTACGTTACGTAGAAATAATGTACATTTCAGAACAAGAGCTGTTTATGTAAAAAAAATATTTTTTTATTTATCGAATTCTTTTTAAAAAAGATTAGAAAGTTTTAATTAGTTAATCTTCAAATAAAGTATACACTATTCAGGTTCATAATGAAATTTATGTAAAACTTACGTATTACAAATTACCTATAGATCCAACAAATCCTTGCAATCAAAACTGTCGAAATCCTAAAAATATTTTTTTAGTGCACTCTTTTAAACAAGGAATAAAAAAATACCAAACATCCATTAAAGTTCGTTAACCTACCCACAAACTGTCACTTAATTAAAACGTAGTCACGATCGAATCTCCCCTTAGATTCCTTGTTGAAAATCGGCCCGAAGCGAAAGCGATTACGTATCGCCTCAGGACCTTGTCGATAACCCTGTAAATGCTCCTTCACAATGGCTAAGTAAACACGTATTACCGACAGATGACAACGTTGATTTCGATTCGATAGTGTTTATTTGGGGGTTGACATTCTATTTGTTATTGCTCTGTAATGATTTGTAACGGTTCTCTGTGTAAATAGGATTTTGGTATGTTTGCCATTGTAAAAAAGTTGGATGGAAATTGTGAATTGAAATAAATAGAAAACTAAGTAAATCAGGCATTTAAGTTTTACAAGCCAACGTTAATCTTTACCTATTGTGCTAATGTTATTTTTAAACCGGTACATTGATATCTGCAATCATAGCCAAAATATTTTATTACTTATTTTATTTTATTACTGGTGTCGGCCATTTTATCAGGATTTGACTTATCTTTATATTTTTGACAATTCACACAATATATTTATAAACTAGCTGTGCCCCGCGGTTTCACCCGCGTAGATTTAGTTTCTTCCTCATTGTCGCGGAACCCTAATATTTTTAATAAATAAAAGTAGCCTAAGTTACTCCTTGAAACATCAGCTACCAGTGAAAGTCCCGTTAAAATCCGTCCAGCCGTTTCAGACAGAGAAAAAATTTAGTTTTGGTTGGTTAGTATTGGTTTTTTAGTGTCAGTATCGTGTATACTTTCATATGCATTTAGTTAAAAGCTGTTATTTTGGAATTTCAAACAGACACTTAAATTTTATTTATCTGTATAGATTATAGAGGTAAAACACAAGATATCTCTTCATTTAGAAGAGTGGTTAAAAGCGAATAAAACTCGAATACAATGAATAAAAAAGGAACCTTTGAAAATATCGTCAAAAAGATTCGATACAATCATATCTCCAATCGATTGTTGCGAGAAATATCATCACATGTCGATACTCGATATCACAATAGTCTGTCGAGTACATCCTGTATTGGACCAACTTATTTTTGCTATCACTTTAAGAAATTTAGGGTCTTCTCTCGAGGTGTTAAAGTTCAATTTTATTTGGAGCTATAAATTATCTTTATTCGTTTAATTTGGTATCTTTTTCAATTGGTACTTACTCCAAAAGGGATTAAGTAATATTTTGTAAGTAATTGTTGTCTAATACATTTACAATATTTTGCTAAGCTGTTCGAATCTCTAAGAATATTCTGTGATATTTTTTAAATAAGTCGACAAAATCTCTTTCGTATATCTTCGGTTAGGCAATGTTATTGGTTAGAACCCATGGTTAAGCAAAATATTTATTGGGTATTTTTAACACTCAAGACATTTAGTATGAGGAAACTGGTGAATCTGTGCTTAATTTTATGAAAAGTTTAATAAAAAAAATTTTTAACCAATTTTTTACAATTAACATCGTATAACAAATAGATGACTCCAATAAGTTCTAAATTTATAGAAGCTTTGTATATTTTTTTACTAAACATTATTAATGGAGAAAAAATATTTTTGATAAAACAATGACTTATGACACTTTAACCCCTGTGTACTACGCTCCTGCCATATTCCATAATCCAAACTAAGTTCAGCTTTGCACGCAGATATTACGAGACGGGGTCGATCAAGCCCAGGGCTATCGGTGGCTCCAAGCCCAGGGTTGCCACCACGCCTGTGGTTCAGAAGATAGCGGACTACAAGCGGGAGTGCCCTTCAATCTTTGCCTGGGAGATCCGGGATCGTCTACTCAGCGAGAATGTGTGCAATAATGACAACATACCTAGTGTAAGTACTGTTTTATTTAGTTATTAAGGGTAACAGTGAACATAGGTAACAGTGAGTTCGTTCATCTTTAACAGTGAGTGTGACATTTGTCGCTTTGCCGTTTTGGAGGTAGTTGGCACGTGTCACTGAACTGTACGAGCACGAGTATATTTTGGTGGTTAGCATGATAATTACACTAACTAGGTAACTCATATGTCGTGTCGGTTAGCTTTTAAGTTTCAGAGTAACCGCCATAATTGTCAGTGATAAATTATACTAAAATATTAAAATTAACACAACCATCAAATCACCTAAGAACCTATTGCTTTGAAGCCTTGATATTCTTTGTGAAATAGTAATTTTATATAAAGACAACTTTATAATAGCGTTGTGAAACGTTAGTATTATAGACCTAATTGAATTAAATCGTTCAATTTAATTCGTAGAATTTAAAGACCACCTTGTGTTGAGTCCTTGACTCGTTCAGAGTGCAAAAAGCAGTAACCGTCACAATATTTCCAAACACTCGTTGAATTTAATTAGAAATAACCAAACGCATGTCCCACCCATTGTGTGAGTATCAAAATAAGCTGGTCAAATTCCAGTGACAATCCGAAGCTACTAATCCAATTTTGCACATTTAAAATTTCACGTTCGGAGCATATGTCTCGCGCGGGCCTATTGTCCAAAAAGGTCCTTCAAAATGGACTATTGAGTCCATTCGGCCAACATAATTGATGATGGCTTATAAAATTTCAAGTCGGGATGTTCCATCATGCCGTTTTATTAGGTTTTTGTCGTCCTCTATACAAATTTTTCACCTATTATGTGAATATCTAGTTCATAAAATTTCATTGTGATGGTATTATGTTTAAGTGCTTATCATTTCTTGTGCAAATATTGAGCTAGGCTATGATTTTTTACCAAAATTATTATTGGTACACAGTCATGTCTGTCACTTGATATATAGCTCTGAACTGGGTTACGTCTATATGGGTCTACTCAAAAGTGTACACACATTTCAGGCGCTCCAATTCAAGGAGTTACAGTAAAGTGAAGTAGGTACCTATAATTGGAGTCAAACATTTGTAAAGCAAAAGTTACATTAGCTTCAAATCGAAGTTGTTTCCGTTACTAAGTGGTATCATTAGCATCCTGTAGACAGAGATGTAATATTAACATCAGTCTGTCCCTAACTTATTCGAAAAGCGAGATAATAATATTTTAAAACAATGTATATTAAAACAAACAATACAAAACCAAAACTATGATCAATTTGTATTACTCTGAACGTGAAAAAAGGACTAAGAGCAAAATGCAATTACTCCATCCATAGCCATGTAAGGCAGACCAGACATGCGGGATAGTGCGCATAATGAGTCGAGAAAAAAATACACCGCGATCCCTATGAAAAATATCACGAACAAGATATGAAATAAAGCCGTGCCCAACGTGTCACCATCGGTAATCGAACCAGACGTTCCAAGCGACATCTGCCTGCGCAGAGCAAAAAATACAATATTATTTTTTTCCATCCATTCACTGGGACAATTTTTCAGTTAATAATGTCACAACTCAAAAATCATGTTTTTGTGATTTGTGCCAACGTATGGCAGAATGTAAACACTTGGTGACACAATGAATGCCGCCGCGAGCAAAAAAGCTTTTGTGATCTCGAGTGTTGAAACTATTTGCTCTTGCGGATATGATATTGCGAGTTAGTTTCGGCGCATCATCGGTTGATATATTGTAGTGACTTGACATCATGATGGTCATGATAATTTGTGGTTATTTATGCACAGCAAATAAAATGACCTGTATTTATATTTGGTACCTACTTTCATTTACATCGATGTATGAAAAATAAAATAATTAAAAGTGCACTTAGGTGGCTAGCAGATGGAGGTACCACTTAACTTGATGCACTGTCAAATAAGCTAGTAAATCCAAAACCTCAAACGTAGGATACTTTCTAAACATACCTCTACCTACAACTAACCATGAAAATACCTACACTACACCCTTCGCGTAACAAGAGGACACAAAATCGAAGTACCCCTAGAAGATTCGGCGCCAAAGGGGCTATTTTTATGACTGTCGTACCTCCGCACGCAGCCCACTGGGCAAATAGGTGAGGGCGACAGCTGATATGATCACACACGCGTGAGAACGGGACGGGTGTATGATCGTGCGTTCCGTGGCGTACTCATAACGGTCGAATGGGCGTGATGTTTCTTACCGACTGGAAGCGGACAAAAATACGTGGAACAATCGATTTATGCTCCGGAGTAAAAAGGCGTAAGCGCCACGCCGAACGGAGCTAAACCGCGGTGTGTGGTGTTGAGTTATTTGCAGTTCAACATATATATATATATATATATATATAGTAGACTTGTTTTCATTTCGACGCTTGAATGAATACATATTCCTGTATGACTGGAATTTTAAAATGGATTGAAAATGCCATTCTGTGTTTGTATGGTCAGTCATGCTTTCCGATATTGAATGTTAGTGTACTTAGTGCAAATATGCGATTGATTTTATCAATGAATATGATGCAAGTTAAATAAGTTTCCTTCCAAAAAAAAACTCGCATTATCTCTTAAGTTCCACGTAATTATAATTATCATAGTATAGTATTCCCAAAGACAAAGAAAAATAACCAAACTTAGTCTAAAATTGAATAAAAATGTCAGTACCTTCAATAAGCACTGTCGAATGTCACTGAAAACCTTTGAACATACCGCCGAGAAATACTCAAAGAACTGTGGCGCTTACGTCTTTCTGTCACCGAAAACTTATACTATAATTCCGAGTTTACGCGTGAATGCACAAAATATTTGTTGTCCCACTCGCACCCACGGCAAGCCCTCAAAGATCTGCATCGTGTATTTCACCCCCGTCTGACGGATTAACGTCAACTGCTTATGATGGCATAGGAATTGACGGTTTAAAATCCATGAGTATTTTGTATGGAAATGTTGGGGCATTTTTAATATTTTATTTGCATACTCGTAGATAAAATAACGAAATAGAAACATGTTTTATGCAAAAGAGAAATTGCAAACGAAATCCATCTTAAGGTTAGCTAGGTTATATTTATGGTCACTTAGAATCACCACAGATACATTTAACTACGACAGATAAATCTATACATCTTTACAGATACAATTGAAGTGTCTGTTTGTAATTCCAAAATAACAGCTTTTCACTAAATGCATATGAAAATTAATACGTTACTGACTTAAAAAAAACAAATTATAAAAATAATGTTTCTAGGAGTAACATAGGCTTTTATTTAAAAAAACATGGGAATTAAATGAAATCTACGTGGGTGGAACCAGGTGGAGCCAGCAGGGCACGACTAGTTTTTACTTAATTTTTTTATAGTGTACTGTTTCAATAATTTCATAATTTTTCCTTTTAAACTATCAAACACTTCGAATATTGAACGTAAAACAATAGACTTTATCAAAAGTAGCCATCAACAGTTGCTCAAAGGCCGTTAAATACGATTTGGGAACAGCCAATTTAAATTTGGAAGTCGTTCCAATGGCTTGCAACACGATCCGCTGAGCTACCGGCACACAGTTCGGGGGCTTCGCTGCTTACAGCCTTATGTGGGTTTGGTATACACGTAAACTGTTGTAATTGGAGATACGTCACGGAACGTGGCGTGTTCTTATAAAAATTTTTTAACCGACTTCTAAAAATGAAGTTTCTCATTTCGACCGTATATTATTCTCTTTGTGGCAATGTTGGTGAATGTTGCTGAAAATAACAATCCATAAAGGGTTAATGTTAATACCAAAATCACCGTTATTATTATTTTAAAAAAACTTTTTTTGAAAAAAGCTAAGTACATAATATTATCGTGCCAAAATTGAGGCGTTAAAGTTTACGTTTAGTATTAAGCTACTTATTTGACAATTTCTATATTTATGGAACATTTTTTCGTTCGTTTTGTGAGCGCAAAACGTATTTCTACTTTTGATATCAATGTAGATGTAGCTTATATTTCACAGACAGTTTTACTGTTGATTTCCCTATAATATAAATTAAAAATAATAAATTATTTTATCCTAATGTAAAAAAAAACTAATCAGTGCAGTGGTTAGTATTCATATTAATATGAAAAGTATTCGAAAGTGTCACCGAGTGTTATTTAAACCAAACCTACCGCGGTAAAAGCGAACAACCCTACATTTGAACCTCGCGATGTCCCGGTCTCGGTGTGTTGCTCTCGCTTAACGCGCACTGTGTCACATTCGCCAGTAATTACACTGACATTTGAGGGCTTTTTGGTCTAACAACCATCTCTATCATTGATGAACATAGATTTACAAAATAAATAAAAATAGTTTATGGCAGATTTCTAGAATTGATTTAACTTCAACGGTTTCCGCCTTATTACAAAACTTGGACTCCATAGATCATTGGTTTAAAAGTAACAGTATCTCTTTCTGTGGTACGGATTTAAAAAGAGATGCATTTAGTTTTAGTGAATTTAGTCTAGCCTTCGTTTTAACCATGTTTTATAATATAAACATTTTATCAAAATAGACGATCTAGCTTTATGCTGGAAATGGCCTAAATCAATGTGAGTGTTATACAAAGATGAAGATGAAACATTTCCAAGGAAATGTAATTTTCTCGAAGGTCTTTCGCAAGGTATTCTCGCTTCAAAACGAGTTAGCTTCCATTAGCGTAGTGAAGGTACAGGACGCTCTGTAGGCCTAAGTGTTTTAAATTGTATTTCAGTTGTGCTAAGATTGAAAGAGACCTATCCAAAGATATGACTTCTGTACTACCTACATAGATAAATATTGGTCTAACTTTCCAAAGGTTGCACCTCGTCTGGTAGATGCCCCTCGTGTCAAGCGGGCTGAGGTTTTTCTCGCTCACAGAATCAGCATTGCTATTCAACGTGGCAATGCTGCCAGCCTTCTTGGCACAATATTGAAAGACACAGATTTGGGTAAAGATACCTACATGACGTAATTAGCTTTAAGTACTGATCTGTATAAAGACAAACCTCACCCATCTATAGCACGCAATTCCCTAATAATAAATAACCACTTGAGCCCAAATCACCAACAACGATTTAACAGTAATAATGAACTGAAAGGGAACTGTCCAATCTCGGCTAAGAGACTTGCAAAAAATCCCCTCAACCGCACCCCACCGGGGAATCGAACGGGTCTCCGCGGGTTAAGTTAAAATGTTTATAGATAATACCGATGTAGGTAATAGTAATTCTAACGGGGAAAGGCCCCTCATTGAAGGAATTTGTATTCACTGTAATGGCTTTTGTCCCATCTAGATCGGTTTGATGTTGAATGGAAACTGTAGGCTTAATAGTTGGGGGATCGCATCGGATTTCTTTGGATCGTCTTTTTCGCACAGACATTTTAAGATAATTAATTACTTGCCAAATGCCCTTGCTCATTGATTATGCTTCCCTATTACAAACTTACTCACTACTTATTACCCACGAGTTCATTGCATTTTTATAAGTACTATCTTTAGGAGCATATAGTTACAGCTTAGTCAGCGACTGAGCCGTGAAAAGGTAGCAGACAGACATACGAACAGAGTTATTTACAACTAACGGACGTCACGCGGTTTCACCAACGTAGTTCCCGTTCCCGTGGATAAATATAGCCTATGTTACTCGCTGATGATGTAGCTGAATTTTCAAGATCAGTCAAGTAGTTTCAGAGCCTATTCAATGCAAACAAACAAACAAAAAAATAATCAAATCTTTCCTCTTTATAATATTAGTGTAGATTAAGTTAGGACTGCATTCAAAGTCAAAGTCAAAAATATCTTTATTCGATTAGACTTTTTACAAAGTACTTTCAAATCGTCAGAACGACATGGATTATACATGCTACTGCCAGGTTCGGAAGGTTGCTTTTACTGAGAAGAACCTGGCAAGAAACTCATTCGTTTACTCATTTCGTGTCCTCACAAGTGAGTCGTCTTCATAGTTCGCCATAATTTTTCTCGCATCGTTAAACGCACCAACATCGATAACTAGCTGTCAGGTTAACTTAAAAGCTATGCACATGTGACATCATGCCAAATCTATGACGTCATCGGTTATCGATCGCTCGATTTGCTAAACGTCTACATTTCCCTCTTTACCACAAGACCACCAAGGGTGGATCTCCACTATCGTTGATGCGACATATCGCTGGATCGCATACCACGTGACACCTGTCAACTGTCAGTGTCAGTGTGACGTAAAGAACGCCCGCGCGCAATGATCTATGAGCTATCGAGCGCAGGGAAACTCGATACGAACGCGCTCGATTCTAATTAGTTGTTACAAATATGATAATATCGTGTTTATTATAATTAAGTTGACGGTAAAGTTTGTTGTGTGAATCGACGCCCACGCTTTGCACAATCTTATTATTTTCATGACCATATAACGAATTAAGGAATTCAGAAAAACTGATACTTGTACGAGTATCTCATTTAATATTGAATGCTAGGAACGTTTCTAGGTATCCTGTAAAAAATCAACAAATTGATATTCAGTTAAAAATAACGGTCAAAAAAAAATTTATATTTCCCCTTCACAACAACAAACTTCGTACAATATTGACTCGGACCTCTGCAAAAACTGTCACAAGTTCAAAAACATGAAAATTGACGTTCTTAAAAAAACAAAGAAAGTGTTTATAGGGTATTAATATATCGTTTTACCACGTCCCTGCTGGCTTGGTAATGAAACGGTGTCATAAGTGTCAAGTTACAACAAGTGCGGTAGTGTTCAGATTTTACTCGCTTCGCTTCGTGTGTTTATATCAAATTGTTGCCACCAATTTTATTGATTGATATACTTAGTTAATTAATTACTTATTCATTCGGTTATTATTTTACAACCGCAGAATTATTAGCTGTGTAATTTTTGATGTTCACAAAGATAAAAAAAGAAGAATAATCATATATAAAATACATTTACGAAAAACTGTTCGTGTCAAAATATATGCAAAAATGTATTTAATTATTGCGGAAGTCACGCGGTTTCACCCGCGTAGTTCCCGATCCCGTAGCAGTCGGGGATAAAATAATAGTAGCCTTTATTAATCAGTGATAATGTAGCATTCAAATGGATATAGAATTTTTAAAATCGGTCCCGTACTTTTTGAACCAATTCGTTACAAACATACTCTTACATACAAATCTTCCCTCTCTAATATATTAGTGTAGATGTATACGAAGACATAGATACACAATAATTGTACTGGTTTCACTTAAACGGAGTCAATACTTTTAAAATAATATCTTGAATTAAGTTAGGACCAGTGGCGTGCATTGCATATAAGCAGGTAAGCAAAAGTTACAAATTGTGATCACTGAATACACTCGTGTCGTGTGTGTGTGTGTTTATGATCGTATGTGTATCATTACCAAAACGCATGTAACTACGCCGCGACACATAGGTGTATGTGCTTAACCTGCCTACCTACTTACTTATTGTTTATGCCTACCCCTCTGAAAATCCAATGCACGCCCCTGGTTAGGACTGCATTCGTTTACTCATATCCTATCCTCAAATTCTACAAATCTTTCTAACTATCAACTTTATACACATTTAACAGAAGCGTATATGCATACATGGATTATTATACTCCTTTTAGCCTAAATGAATGCAAGCCTCTGTTCAAACATCAGAAATCCATTTTATTTTTAAAACTTCAATGTCCAGGTTTAAGCCTCGATTTAAAAAGCACTGCGTGCACACTGTGTGTATTTTTTTAAATCTCGTTAAAGCCCCCTGCACGGAACACACGCACACACAACTTGCTCCTAAAACTGTCGAAAGTTTTAGACCCTTTACACAGATCGTTGATCACTGATTCGACTAGCTCGGACGAAAAAGGTCGTAAAGTTATAAAATTTTATTGATCAAGTTTCATTTATATTTTACAGCGTTCACTAATGTATTTGTTTTGCAATTTACTGTAGATTATATAGACAAATTTTTTTTTTGTTTTTTTTTTTATTCGAAACTTGTTTTGTTATTTGCTGCCAGATACCTCTTGTAAGATACCCAGCGTTGTAAACTATTTATGTATTTTACTTACTATATCAAAAATTGTTTCATTATGAACAATGTATTTTTTACATATACAAAAAAATTGTTAAATTATTTTCTATCCAATTATTATTTCAGTTAATAAAGATAACAAGTTTAATTCCTCAAATAAACAAGCCTTAATCATTCATATTATTTAAATAAAAACAAAGCCCTCAAAGTTAACAAATTGTATCAGAAATGCATTTTATCAGTACAAAAAGCCAATTAGCAAACAAATTGTCGTATATAAACGCAGCAGCTGTGTGTATCGATGCGTAATAAATACGAAGCCGCATGCGATTGGCCGATCCTACAAAATACAGTTCGTATGAACAAACACGTTTCTGTAAAGTTAACCTTTCCAAAAGACGCGTGCTTATTTTTTATTGATCATGATCGGTTACTCATTAAAAAGCTTTTTTATCCGCTATGAAGACATTGGTAAAATTGCACCTTTCCATTGATGAAGAAACTATGTCGCTTAATTTATATCTATACAGATAAATAAAATTGAAGTGTCTGTTTGTTATTCCAAAACAACAGCTTTTCACTAAATGCATATGAAAGTATACAGGCTACTGACACAAAAAAAAACAAGTTTTAATTTTTTTCTCTGACTGTCTATGCGTCTGTCTCTCTGTTTGTTCCGGGTAATTTCTGAAACGGCTGGACCGATTTTAACGGGACTTTCACTGGCAGGTAGCTGGTGTTTCAAGGAGTACATGCATAGGCTACTTTTATTTATTAAAAATATTAGGGCTCCGCGACAATAAGGATGAAACTAAATCTACGCGGGTGAAACCGCGGGGCACAGCTAGTTATTTCATATTTTTGCATTTGATTGTAGACTTAACAAAATATCGTAAAAAAAAAAGCCGTGGTGGCCTTGGGGTATGAGTCGTGATATGCAAGCGACGCAAGTTCGAATCCCATCGGGTTTGTACCTAAGACTATTTCTAAAAACACGTGCTTTCAAGGAAAACATCGAAACCTGCATGTCTCAGAAGCAATTCTAAGACGCATGTATAGAGCCTGATACGGCGATGGACTCACCATATATCACGTTGGCACTTATCATTTTTGGCGCAAAGTAGACGATACCTCTGCCTACCACTTCGGGGAATACAGGCGTGAGCATATGTATGTATGTAATGTAGTAAATGTACAAATTTTTCCCTCTTTTGCCTACTTATCGGTATTACTTTTGATACGAAACAAATCACCTCTCATAGCCAAAAGAGTACCCAGTAAATAAATCCTTTAAAATTCTAATAGGAACGTGTACGCCGCTCTTTAATCTTTTCTGTTCATCTGATTGGTCGGGGCGCTGTCAGAAACAGAACACACGTTTTAAATGCATCTCTCTTATTGGTTGGCTCACGTTCGAAATTTAAAGTCTGTTCTTGTTAGAATAGAGACCGTTTTTTGTTATGCCTATCTGATTGAGAAAGGATTTGAATTCTATAATTGGTTTTTTAAATAGGACCCATAGTCTGCTTGCTATCCATTTGCTGAACGGTAAATGTGACCTTATCAAAATCTGTCTAACTATAATTAGACTGATTTATACTAACAGTAAATCGCCTGAACAGACTTTCCCACACATAAATTATCTTATCGATACATATAAAATTAAAGATAAAGAGATAATGTTATTTAATTAAAATCTAATCCAATCCAAGAAAAAAATATGCACACGATTAAATGTAGGTAAATATCGCCAAAATGAAAGCCTTAATAAAATAAAAGAACTTATTTCAAAATTTAAAAAAAAATCCAGATTATACAATCTCTCGTGGGTCGCGGTAAAGTACTGCCTTATAATCTTCCATTAGCGATACAGGGGCTTAAACAGAATGTTACGTAACGCAGTCTGCAAATTCCAGTTGGAATAACCTACCCTCTGCCTTATGAGTTAGGTTTCAAAATTAGTATCTAAAAAAATGAATTGGAATATTCTGCCGAAGCAAAATAAAACTACAATCAGCAGAGTAGGTACATAGGGATACATACAGAAAGTCCGCATTAGAGAAGAAAATATTGAAGGACTTGCTTAACAGGATAACTTTGATCTTGGAAGCCGATGTTGTTAAAAATCGCTTACCATCAAATATTTCTGAAGGTAATTATTAATACGAGCATTTTAAGCATTTTTGTACTTAAACATCCTAGCCAGCCAATAAAATTTTATTTTTAGTTATTATGTAAAAAATCTTTTCATTAAGTTATTTACATGAATAAATAATAAACATAGAATCCCTCTAAACGCCTACGTAAGAGTCAAAACGCCCATAACCATCGCAGCGAAAAGCTCTATTCAAATACCTAACATTCGCTACAGTTCTCCCCCACCCTCTGCAAGTCGGGAAACACATTTCCCCGTTGCCATAACAACGGGCAAGCTGATATAATATCTACGGCCCGAAAAATACAACCATCCCTACTACGTGTTAAAATAGGCATACGTACAATATTTCTATTTGTGTGAGTCAGGTTTTTACGCATGCGTGGTTTTCGGTGAAAGTAGATAGATATTGGGTTTTTAGGCCCCCGGGTGGGTGAGGGGCGGGGAGGCCCTAATCTGTGTCCCTTTGAGGTTGCGATTGGAATTTAGTAATCATATTAGATTTTAAATTACACGTGTTTCCAGTTAAAAGGGTGAGGCGCAATTTATTTTCTATTAGATAGTTGTTTGGGAGGGTTGCGGAAGCCATTTGTTGTAGCTTCAGGGTTAAATGGTGGTGGGGAAATGAGGCTTTATGTACAACTGAGATTGCGGCGATACGGTATTCTTCATTTAGGTAATTGAATGAATATCTTTTTCATAGAATTACGAGGATGCTTATAAAATAATATCCTTATTCTTATAAGATCTATCGCGTCCATTCGTGTTCTAATAGATTTCCGTCTTCCCAAAAGGCTATCTCACAAATAATATTGACGATAATAATAAATTATATAATTCCTTCAAAAACTCTCGAATAAACGTTTGTTTGAAATACTTTTTTTATTGATTTTTGCACATGTGACACTACCGTTGAAATCGTAAAATAGCAATATACAGTGTATTTTTTCCAAATAAATTCCGGGTTATCTTCTACTTCCAAACTTTCACAAACAATATATTCATAAAAACTGCAGGCACTCAACGTAATACTTACCTGTAAATAATTAGACCGTCAATTCTTTTATGACTCAGAAATAGCGTAGCAAAGTCCAGGCCGCTAAGTCACCGAAGCGTAATACTTTATTGGCGGGTGAAAAACGATCGCCTTCAGTCTTGTAAGTTTAATCTAGCCAATAGATTACGAACGGTATGTTCTTGTCGCCGCCAATTTACTGGCCACTACTTGCATCTGCGTGCACTTTTCTGGCTTAGTTAATGCATTGGACTTTAAAAATCATTCAGGATTTAAATAAGATGTAGATTAACCACTTAATAGATAAAGTTCCAAATCGATTAGTCTTGTTATTATGAACTGGTATTTTGAATGAAGTTGGGAATTGTATGTTAGTATACGCTATCCGTTTTTTACCAATCAAACATAAGTTTTTATGCCTAGCTCTTTCAACCAACCAACGGTAACCTGAGATTTTCAAAAAAAAAGTGCACCAAAAAAAAAAAAAAATTTATGACTTGTACAATTTTGCTCATCAGGTATCATCAATAAACCGCGTGCTTCGGAACTTAGCGTCGCAAAAGGAACAAGCAGCTTCAGCGCAGAATGACAGCGTGTATGAGAAGTTAAGAATGTTCAACGGTCAAGCGGCCACGGGGTGGTGGTACCCTGGGCTGCCTACCGCGCCGGCTGCGCCTGCGATCCCCGCGCCATTACCTCCGCAACTAAACCGAACTAGTGAAGAACATAAAAGGGGTGAGTTTTAAAACATTATGAAAATTAAAACGATTTATTCAGTTTAAGCCCTGGCACTCATGGACGTGAATGAATTACCGGTTCGGAAACTAGCATTCTGAGAAGAACCGGCAATGAACATAGCCAGGCATCATGTACATTTTATCAAATCAATAAATTGCAGGCATATTATGTGCATCAACCAAAAATTATTTGTATAGTTTATAGAAATTTACACCTTGGTTACATGTACCCCTGAATATTTGTATGAGAAATTGTACAGCGCCTCCTAGTGGTGACGTGAAGAACTAAAATATGTCATACACATATTTTCGTATACGCTAGCGAGTGTAGATTAGGAAAACGGTGGCAAACTCGTGGTAGGGGTACTTATAATTGCCAAACCCGCTATGAACGGGATTTCATAGTCGGGGATCGTTCCTATGTTGGGGCCGTACACGGAGACATTCTCAGCTTTGATATAATGACGAAGACCGCCACGGGCTCTTGAACTATAAATATCAGAATGAAGATAATTTGTAAACATACCACAATAATATATAATACGTTCTTAATAAATAGGGTACGCACGAGTACTGATAAAAAGTTCAAATAAATACGACCTTCAATCTTTTAATATCATTCTATTCGAGGTCTTTTATTTTTGATAGTAGTCGGATATTTTTGTATCGAATTGAAAAAAATAACAAAATATATTTTAAAAATATAACGCGTCTATCTGCCAGAACTTCTGAGAGCATTACTACTATACTGTAGACAATCCCTTTGTTGTACGAAAACGCGAGCATAAAATCTAGTATCAAAATATTTCCACATTCTCAGAATATACGCAAAGGAATGAATACATTTGTGACCTGTAAGCTAAAAGGTTGCATTGCGACTTTGAAGTAAGCACCGGATGTTCTTTGCCTATTTCTCTTTGACACCACACTGCCTTAGAATCGTGGGAACATGGAATAGGGCGAGTGTAAAATTATTGTTACCTACTTTTGTTATTTTTTGACCTCAATGTAGTTTACATTGAGGTCAAAGAAAGTCTTAGGAAATGTACATCTACACTGATATTATAAAAAGAAAAGATTTGATTGTTTGTTTGTTTGTTTGTTTGCATTGAATAGGCTCCGAAACTACTTGATCGCTCTTGAAAATTCTTTCAGCAATGGATAGCTACATCATCAGCGTGTAACATAGGCTATATTTTCTCCCCGTCTCCCACGGGAACGGGAATGAAACTGCGTGGCGTTCGCTAGTATTTGTTAAAGTTTGAGTTTCTTGCCAGTTCTTCTCAGAAGGCTAGTTTCCGAACCGGCAGTCAATACTTCGACGTTCATTACCAGAGTCTAAACTAAATAAGTCATTTTCAATGTAGTGATTTTATAAGTCTATCTCTGTCCATATGTACGGCGCGACGCGAATAAAATTCATGCGCATTTACTCTCTCTACTTTAATTGAGCGCTCATTACTCGTGACGGTACCTATAGTACTCTACATATACTTACACTAGTATGAGACACTAATCGTTGTATTCGACACGTGTATGATCACTACCAAAGAAAATTTTAAACAAGAAATATATTTTAAATTTTAACAGTGTCCATTCTCGGGTTACAATGACCCACCAAGGATTAACCCGTTGGTCGGGTGTGACTCCTGACTCCTCAGGATAAGTCCCTACTATAGGATAAGTCCCTACTTTCAACATGTCGCCTTGTTTAGCCACGGAGACGTGACCCGAATACAGTGGTGCAAAGACGGCAAGGCCTTTCAAAATGCCGACTTCTCTTTTGTTTTACGAGTATTTGACTACTGCTATGTAGGTAGGTGAAGCTTATACGGTGAAAGTCTTGGATTTAGATGGATAAATAAAGTAGCATCGAAAAGGTGTTAAGATTGACATGCTTTTAAAATAAATATGTCTGTTTCTTTAACAAATTTCCAAATGACACATTTTCGATGCAGATCAATCGTCTAATACGCAATTTAACTATATTGTTAAAGTTCCAAATTATGTTATACATAAGAAAGATAATTGCTTCTTATAGCATTTTTCAAATATATTCTTCGTGATTCGTGAAACTCGATTCCAATTCAGTCGGAATGTTATCGAAACCCACAGAAACGTCACAAATATTTGTAAGACATTACAGCTTATGTAACCTTTGGGGCTAAAATCCTTTCAGTATATACATATATACTGTAAAACTAGCTGTGCCCTGCGGTTTCACCCGCGTAGATTTAGTTTCATCCTTATTGTCGCGGAACCCTAATAAGTTTGATAAATAAAAGTAGCCTAAGCTACTCCTTGAAACACCAGCAACCTACCTGTGAAAGTCCCGTTAAAATCCGTTCAGCCATTTCAGAGATTACCCGGAACAAACAGACAGACAGACAGAGAAAAAATTTAAAATTGATTTTTAATGTCAGTAGCGTGTATACTTTCATATGCATTTAGTAAAAAGCTGTAATTTTTGAATTACAAACAGACACTTCAATTGTATTTATCTGTATGTATAGATATATATGGACTAGCTGACCAATAAACCCTCCACCATACCTACATAAAGAGAGTTTTATGTAAGAAGGTCCCTTTTATTGCTACCGCCCCGCTGGTTTTCATACGAATTACTATATTTTTTGCAAATATACTTTTACTAGCGAATGTTATTAAAAGTCCGAGCTGCCTTAGTGATTTAGGAATGTGTTTTAGTAATGTTGGAAATATCTCGATGATCCTTGACCAATGAAAAACAAGGGCTTATTAGTTTGTTGTAGTAGTAAGTTAGTATATGATAGGCTTCCTATTTAACCGACTTCAAAGAAGGTTATCAATTCGACTGTATGTTTTTATTAAGTCGAGTGCAGATGTGTCAGGGGGTTTTTGTGCTTTAGATTTTTTATTATTTTTGAGAAGCAAGAAAAAGGCTCTTCATAAATATTTTTAATGATACAAGAGTCGCGGTCACTCTTTCTAAAATAATTATTAAATTCGAGACCGCGGTCCCGATCCCAAAAGCCTCTCGACCCGAAGTTAATACTTAAGTATATGATAGTTTTACTTGTCTTTCAAAGCTACAACAGGAACTCAAAAAATTAACAAACGCACAAATTCCACAACGATTTACGAAGGTTCCCCCCGCTTTCTCATCCTGTCAGAACTGGATCAAATTGAAATGGGAATACATGGGAAACATCCGAATTCAAATTAAAAAAATATCCAAATCGGTTCAACATTAAACTCCACCATTTTTTGAAATCGATTAAAATCAC
Organism: Watsonalla cultraria; assembly: GCA_964035505.1. NCBI lineage: Eukaryota > Metazoa > Arthropoda > Insecta > Lepidoptera > Drepanidae > Watsonalla > Watsonalla cultraria. Next base: position 2,920,067 of record OZ037732.1, on the reverse strand, counting down.
AGCAGTAACAACTGATATATGCCGCATGATTAACGCCAATTACACAATGTCCCGATGTGGCCACATTTGTGTCCGGGACATAGCGATAGACCAATTACATATTTGTGTTCGTCCCACTGTACAAATATTGAGACATTTAGTTTGTCGACCTAACGTGAGTTTGATGTGATACACAATAAGCGGTTACGTTCTGTTCAAAAGGTTATACATCACTGGTATTTTTGTTGGATTTACTGAGTAAAGCGAATAGACAGATTTTTTTATTTATAATCCGAAGATAAATTTCATCACTAATCTATACAGATAAATAAAATCGAAGTGTCTGTTTGTAAATCCAAAATAACAGCTTTTCACTAAATACATATGAAAGTATACATGGTTCTGAAAAAGAAAAAACTATTTAAAAAATGTTCTATGTCTGTCCGTGTGTCTGTCTGTCTGTTTGTTCCGGCTAATCTCTGAAACGGCTGGACCGATTTAAGCAGGACTTTCACTGGCAGATTGCTAATTTTACAAGGAGTAACACAGGCTACGGCTAAGTATACTCTACGCGGGTGAAACCGCGGGGCATAGCTAGTAATTATATATTACACGTTCGGACGAAGTTATTGTGAAAGCATACAGACAGACTGGTATTCATCATTCATACATCAATCTAATAATTATGAAGAATATTTTATTTTAGTTTGTATCTGATTTGATGATATATTTCCGAAAAGGTATTAACGCAATTCTTATAAGTAGTCTTTTCGAAAATTACCGCTATTCAACCAACATATAAAAATTTAAAGTTATATGGGAATACTTAAGACGAAGGATTTAATTTATTTGTATTTTTTATCTACTTTTTCAACCGACCGTACCTATCCACATAAAGTATTACCATGTACCTTCCAAGCTTTATATGTGAAAACACCGGCCATTTTGTTTTCCCATTTGGGCAGGTACTCCCAACAAAACATGGGAACGTATTCGCATATAAAGCAAAAAAGCCAAAACAATACTTTAAAATAGGCCAGGATTTTATGGCATTCACGCATTTCATGTATTTTTTTATCTTTATGAGCTCTATGTCTCTCCTAATTTAGACATTTGGTTCAAGATTCCATCTCTTGGTCTTATCAAGGTTTTCAGAAGGGTCCCTGAAGGGGTAGGCGGTGTTTACAACACCCACTTTTCACCGTACTTATTCTCAACTCAACTCAACTCAAAAATATATTCGTATCGATTAGACTTTATACAAATTACTTTCAACTTAGAATGACAGAAATCTGTGTTGCTGAAGGCTTCTTCACAATGTTTCCCTTCACCGTAAAGCTTGTGGTATGAATTCACTGCACTTACGTTTTTAGAAAAACTCACTGGTACAAACCGCTGGATGTGAACTTGTGTCGTAGGCGTAGCAGGCGACTACTCAAATCATTCGTCCACCACGGCCCTTTATTATTAAACTAGCTGTGCCTCGCGGTTTCACCCGCGTAGATTTTAATTTCATGGTTGCCCGCGGTTCCCTGATGTTTTAAAAAAATATAAGTAGCCTAAGTTACACCTTGAAACATCAGCTACCTACCAGTGAAAGTCCCGTCAAAATCCGTCCAGCCGTTTCGGAGATTACCTGGAACAAACAGACAGACAAACAGAGAAAAAATTAAAAAAATGGTTTTTCTGTGTCAGTACCTTGTATACTTTCATATGCATTTAGTGAAAAGCTGTTATTTTGCAGTTACAAACAGACACTTCAATTGTATAGATACTGTATACACGTATTCATTTCAAAACCAAAGTTAATTTTAATTCCTAAACATTTCAAACTAAGAAGTTGTTGGATTCACACAGTTAATATATTTTCACTTTAAAACACAGGAATATTATTTCAATATCACTTTTTTACAAAACTGTTTAAATATATTACTTAGTCCTTTCCAAAGTAAAACACCCTTAAGTCACTTCAAATAAATAATACATCGTAAAAAACTAAACGATTCCAGGTGTCACCAATGCCCCAATTAAAATACGAGTATCGATTACAAATATCGCTCGCGGCGCGATTGTTGACTGAAACAATGCATTTTTTCCAAGTGGTTTCAATTGAATTGGCTGTAATCGAGTTGGGAAGTCGATTGTGTGATCGAGTCGGCACTCGATTGCTACTTGCCATTATAGGACACGCGTTAGTTCTTTAGCGTTAAATACTGGCAGCTTTATACTTTTAGAGTTTTTTCGAAGCATTTTTTTTTAAATGCTACTTATAGTTTGTGAGTTTGTGAGGTCATCGGGGTAATCTCGCGATCTACTAAACCGATTTTGAAAATTCTTATACCAATAGGAAGTCACATTATTCGTGAGTATCATAGGCTATCTGTTAACCTGAAAAATAAAAACGCATTTTCGTGGTAGTTAAATGATCGCGGCTGAAACCGCTGAGCTCAGCTTTTTAGAATAAAGGGAAAGTAATTTTATATTCATACTAGCTGTGCCCCGCGGTTTCACCCGCGTAGATTTAGTTCCATGCTGTTTTTATTAAATAAAATTAGTCAAAAACACTCCTTGAAACTTCAGCTATCTGCCAGTAAAAGTCCTAATAGAATCGGTCCAGCCGTTCACGCGTGATGCCGTGACCAAGGGAAATGGGGATTCATTTTTATATATAAAGATTATTGAGGCTAACTTATATTTAAGCATTACGTATTCTATAGCCCACATTTCGTATATATTAATCTTAAGGGTATTTGTCGATGATGTAACAAAATGAAGGAACATTATCTTAGTGGGCTATCACTCGTTCACCCAATCCCCAAGGACATTTAGGGTAACCAATTACTCCACATCAAGTGACAATAATAAAAACTACAGTTTATCTACCCCACTAATAAGAACCCTGTATTAAACGTACCGTTGACTAGAACGACCAATTTATTAGATCTCCCACCCTCCCAGGGCGCTCGTAAATGTATTGGATTAAACATACGATTATATTTGACACAGCTCTTGATTAGTTGGTGTTTTTTTCAGATTATTTTTAATAAAGTAATTTATTTTATTTTTGTATCTTAATTTAATTTATTAACAGTATTAATACATACATACATATAATCACGCTTGCTTCCACCTCTAGTACGAAAAACAAAAAAAAATGTTAATGTTTGATTTGAATCACTGCAAAGTTGCACGTAAGACAAATCAACTTATAAAATATGCATTTATTTTTTTGCTATCTCATTTGCATAAAGATAAAGCATTTACAAGGCTGTAATAGTTCAACAGACAAAATGCGTGCATTCGCGGAAGCGTGCCGAATTAGACGGCTCGCGCCTTGACCGGCCGCAAGGGGCTGTATGGCGGGCAGTGTGAGGGATAGGCGAATAGCGATTATATTACTTATCTTTACCATCTTAAGGAATACATTAGATTGACGGTTATCTTCTATTCAATACAGATAGTTCTCGATTGTTTTGATCACAATGAAGACAATTAAACTGAAAAATGTACATGACAGGGTAGGAAAATATCCGAGCAAAAATCAGTTGGTAAAATAGCAAAGTCAAAAATTTCTTACCATCAGATTCTGTTGTAGTTAGTGTGAGAAATATTTATCCCATCGACAAAGGGTACGCAATTTTAATATTCATACATTTTATGTATGGATTTTTATAGGGCCACAACAACACTGCTCTTAGGAATTGAAATTGAAACATTTTCTTATAATAATTTGTGAACATTGAATATTTTGAGCGTTTGAAAATGTCAAATTATTATTTTGTGAATATAATATTAAGTGTTATAAAATCTTTTCAAACATTTTCAAACAGCAGTGCTGTTGTGGCCCAAAGGGTTAAGTGTCAGTAGCCGCGTGTCCGCGGCCGGCCATGCGTTGCGCTGGCCGCGTTTGAGTGACAGTATCGATCTCACATAATCGCGCGCCGGCAATCGCCCCCACCTACGGCCGTCGTGTTCGCCCCGATAACTCCAATTCCGCTTTATCTCCCCGGTTCCCGACTTTCTTCGGTCCCCTTTGTGCTTATTTTCTCCAATTTTTTTCCACCGCCCCCACTGTTATTTCGTTCCTTTTCTTATTTTCTTACTACTATTATTTTCTCTTATGTATTTTTCGTGTTTCACCCCGCCCTCGGTAGCCTCTCGCCCCGTATCTGGGAAGTTTTTCTTCAATCATTTGTAGGTCGTTATTGGTTGAATTGTGGGTAAGTGCTCCCGACTACCGAATCGATTTTTTTAATGAATTCTTCCTTTATGTTCTCGAGGTTGAGACGGTACTAAATAATGAAAATGTTGATTGTTAGAAAAGAAAAACGAGCGAATAACGAATACTTTTAATGGAAGTGTTTTCAAACATTGAATGTTATCTGTGAAGCTCGTTACTTAAAGACACAATAAATATCTATATCTATATACAGATAAATAAAATTGAAGTGTGTTTGTAATTCCAAAATAACAGCTTTTCACTAAATGCATTTGAAAGTATACACCCTACTGACACTAAAAAACCAGGTCTTAAATTTTTTCTCTGTCTGTCTGTCTGTTTGTTCCGGGTAATCTCTGAAACGGCTGGACCGATTTAAACGGGACTTTCACTGGTAGGTAGCTGATGTTCCAAGGAGTAACTTAGGTTACTTTTATTTATCAAAAATATTAGGGTTCCGCAACAATAAGGATGAAACTAAATCTACGCGGGTGAAATCGCGGGGCACAGCTGGTATTACAATTTATAATATAAGCTTACGAGGCAGTATGCAAAAAAGAGCATATTTTGAAATAAGAAAGATTTTCCATCGCGTGTGAGGGTTGTCGCTATAAAAGTTTTTTTTTTAAATGTCGTGACGTATACGCGATCGGCCACGACGTGACACCTCTTACTGTCATTACGCATATTCCGACTATTTTCACGTAGATATGCGCGTCTGTGTGATTGTTTCATTTCGAACGATTTGTTTCCAAATTCCGTACTGCTTATAAATATGCTATAGATTTAAAGTGTTCCACATTCGAATTTCAAATCAACACTTTGTACTAACATGCCCTCATTAGAACACGTCACGACGTTAGGGCGTGCACATACAGAGCGATCAATCAAAATTGTCAACCGATCGGCCGTGTGTTTCATTGAGCGACTGTCGCGCATCAATCATGGGGAACGGAACTCGGTACGTGTAGACATGCCCTAGTATTCTTAAGATTGCGTTAAATCGTGGGTATGATTGATTTGAATTACGCGGTTCTGGGGTAAATGTAATTTTTTTATTTAAAAAGTTTCTTGCTGGTTCTTCCCAGAAGGCTAGTTTCCGAACCGGTGGTAAATTCTCGACTTTCATAAGTGCCTTACCAGGGCCTAAACTGAATAAATATTTTTCATTTTCATTTCACGACATGTCACGATATTTAAAAAAAAACATTTGCATTGACTTGAGAATTACTCCAGATTACCCCTAAGATTCACACCAGATCCTAACTATGAACGATTATAACCTATTTGTTTGTTTCAAAACTACAAGTAAATGAAGTCGCGAGTTAGACACAGTCTGAAATGAATATAACCGTTTAACTTCGCATATTGGCACGAGCCCACTACTAAACAACAGAAGATCAGTAAAATGTGACAGATTGCGTAACAGTCCGTCCATTGAACGGAGTCAGCAACCCGTGCACCCATTACTGACTCGGGAATCGAACCCCGACTCAAGTGGTCCAACCATAAAGCAAATTAATCAATTAGCCGGAGGCATGTCGACAACATTACGAGTAACTTTTAATTTTCGTATCACCCTTACTCTAAGGGTTGTAAACAACCAGCGTATTTTGAACCTTATGAGGGGTAAGTTTAGTTACAATACGGGGTCAGCTGAATTGGTTATTGTGTAATTTTTGGGGTAAGTTGAGCAATACTGCTGACGCATTTGCTTGATAGTTGTCGAGTGCTGAATGCTTTTGATAGTTGATGATGAAGAGGCAACCCTCGGTTTAAATGTTACATAATTGTCAACAATTCGGATCATTTCGCTGATTCATATCTGCCTCGAGTGGGGTCATTGAGAAAATGGGGAGATATCGTTGTTTAACAGTTGTTCAGGACAAGAAAATGACCGCAACGCATAGATCTTCCAAAACTGCTTAGAAAGTTCTGAAAGATACTCGCCTTTTCTATATGGAAAATTGTTCTATAATACACTGCTTGCCACGAAGTAGGCCGAATCTGTTTAGTCACTTACATACATATTGTGTACATGTAAATATATAAAATAAGTGTCTGTTTGTTATTCCATAAAAGTGACAGGATTTCACTAAATGCATATGAATGTACCCACGGAAATTCATAAAAAAAATATTTTTTTTCTCTTTCTGTCTGTTTGTTCCGATCGGATCGATTGTTACAGGACAACTGATGTTACGAGGCTGCTACTTAGGTTACTCTTATCATAAAATTAAGTCAACGCGGTTAAAACGAAAAAAAAACACTCTTTTCTATAGCAGTAAATAAATTCTCAAAACAACTGACTTTATATTTAAACAAATCTAATCGTACTTGCTCTCTCCAGCAGACGCCCTCCAGTCCGAAGCGGGATCAGACGGGAACAGCGAGCATGCTTCATCAGGTGATGAAGACTCCCAAATGAGGTTGCGACTGAAGAGGAAGCTGCAGAGGAACAGGACCTCCTTCACCAACGACCAGATAGATAGTCTTGAAAAAGGTAATAATATCATCTCCCTGGCCTTATTCCATACATTGGGCCGGATTGATTCAACCCTATGTGACTGATCACCTTCTTTGACGAAGCGACTGTCAACTGACCTTGACAACCTCTTTTAGGAGGAAAATCTGGGTAAAACGAGTTGACAGAAACACGGAGTCAAAGTCAAAGTCAAAGTCAAGTCAAAGTCATAAATATCTTTATTCGATTAGACTTTTTAAAAAGTACTTTCAAATCGTCAGAATGACATGGATTATACATGCTACTGCCAGGTTCGGAAGGTTGCTTTTACTGAGAAGAACCTGGCAAGAAACTCAGTAATTACTCTTTTAAAAGTATTATACAATTTTTAAAAACAAAGTAAATCACTGGAGAAATGTAAGCCCATGGACACAGTTCCAATGCACAAATGTCAATAAAAATTAACATAAAGAAAAGTCTAGTAGTTGTACTTATATCTAAATGCGTAGCTTGAGATGACCAGCCCCCACAAGCAGCACCTGTTCACAAGTATGACAAGAATGCCAGCCATCGCCCTCCTCAACCATTATAGTCAATCGGGCGGTCACCCATCGAACTGGCTTGGAGTTGCCAAACTATCTTCGCTGATTGTATATAGCTAGGGTTAGGATGTTTATCTTCACTGCTCGAATAATATGCGCAATAGCAACTATGCCAGGAGCCTCTCATTAAATGTTATTATGAAATATTCTGAACTAGAAATAGCCGCGACGATTTATTAATATTCAAAATCCCTAGACGTTTAGTGCTTATAATTAGATGAGGCAATTAATCATGTTTACCGATTAAGCTGTCCAAAACTACTAGCGATCATTTACACGAATAATAAACACATTGATGTAGACCTATTTAAGTTTAATAAACTTACTTGAATGAAATATTTTCGATGTCAATTTTTATTAGTTTTCGACATATTCTTGTGTTAATACATGGTTGATATTTCAGTCATCCGAAACTGATTCAAACCCTTCATGATTACCGCTTATAACCAGGCACTTCCAAGACTTTTTGCCTTCTTAGTGATGTATTTTTCCATCCATGGTTCTATCACGAGTTATAAGCGTTGTCCTTGAAAGCACAGTATTATTATGACACTATCGTCTGTATGGCGCTATGCGTAGTTACCGTCACTATTTTCACTGAGCGCTCATATCTCGTGCCGGCTGTAAGAAAATAAGACGATATTTCGGTGTCATTATTTGTATGGCGCCTTCATTGAAATTTAAGGGAGACGAGAGCTCCCGTTGGGTCCAACCACTCAAATCCCAATATTCCAAAAATCTGTCCGTACTCCAAACCTAAGAGGTCTCTAGGGACTTCATAAACCTATTTCCGAATGTCCCATGTATTTATTGTTTGCGAACCAACAAGGTTATTAGTAAATAAATAAATATTGTCCCCTAATATTTGCCGAGCTCTCGGCCGGTGACGGAGACCAATTATTGATGGCGATCGTGCTAATCTCAGTTTTTCTTGTTTGTTCACTAAGTATATATTGTTTTGTACGTTTAATAGTTTGTTATTCGAATTGTATGGATGTATAGGGTAATTGAGCTCTGTAAATTCATATTTCCGTCTAAATTACCTAATGTCTTCACCAAGACGTTGCCTCTATTCCTAACGATAAAAAAAAATCTGATTCTGGGGCCTAACCATGAGCTCTTATTTCAATGATATTGCAGGTGTGTGACAGGGACAAATGTATACACGTCAAATACATCTCTTAGTAAGAGTAAAACTATCATGCCAATAAGAGCTCATAGTAAGGCCCCAGAAAGTTTAAAAGCGTGGACATTGTTGTAGGTTACACCTAATTTTGATTGTTTCCATGGTAGTTCCATTAGTAACCATTTGTAACAAGCGACCCAGAGGTTTTCTCGCTCAGAGAATCAGCATTGCCGTCAGCCTTGTTAGCACAATCCCGAGGAACACTAATTTCCAGTAGTCTATTTATAATAGTCAAAGTCAAAAATATCTTTATTCGATTAAACTTTTTACAGAGTACTTTCAAATCGTCAGAATGACATAATTATGCAGGATTTTACATGCTACCGCCAGGTCGGAAGGTTGCTTTTACTGGAAAGAACCTGGCAAGAAACTCAGTAATTACTCTTTTCAAAAATAATATACAATTTTAGTTTTAAATGTTGCTTGTAGGTCAAAGATCAAATGCAAAGCGAAAGATATGTAAGGATCATAGCATGTGGCAAATGGTCTCTGCCTAACCCCATGTGATACAGGCGTGAGCATGTATGTTGCTTGTATAAGTTAATTAAGTGTGTGTTATTGTCCTTAGAATTCGAGCGGACTCACTACCCAGACGTGTTTGCGAGGGAGCGGCTAGCTGAAAAGATTGGATTGCCTGAGGCACGTATCCAGGTAAAAACTCCAGTTTACGCGGTGAGGTGACATGTCGCCCTGCTGTCAATGCGACTAACAACATATTAACACATTTTAATACTTCTCTTCGTAAACCTTAAAACGCTGCATATATGTATGTATGTAATCTGAATCTCGGAAACGGCTCCAATAAATTTCATGAAATGTTGCATGCAGGATTTGGAGGCGATAAATCGATTTAATTAGGTTTCATTAAAGAAAACAACGAGCTAAACTCGGTTATCTAGGTACTACTGAGTTTCTTGCCGGTTCTTCTCAGAAGGCTAGTTTCCAAACCGGTGGTAAATTCTCGACTTTCATAAGTGCCTTACCAGGGCCTAAACTGAATAAATATTTTTCATTTTCATTTTCACTAATTACGCTATTAACTTAACTGTTGCTGTTTCTGCGCGAGTCCGCGCGTGTCGATCGTCTTTTGAGCTCCAAGTGGGATATACAGTGCCCAATAGATATAGATTTTGACATATTCAAACGTCGTCGCTTGCCCTTACGTATTAGCAAATTAAGATAAATGCTAAATATGGCATATACAAATCTATACTTGAGGTTTTATCAGGTTTTTGGCCTCTCACCCCACTAGCAGTGTGAACAGTCCCAGAAGTTATACTTCAAATGAATTAGTCCTTGAATATAATTACTTGCTGGATTATCGTACAGGGACTTCGAATGCTGCTTTATACTTCTGCCTTCCAGTTCAAATATGAATATCTTTCAAATAAAAAAACTTGATAAACAATTTTTACGGGGTGAGTATGAAGGTTATTAAACTTGAGCTTGGAAAATGAAACCCAAAGGAATAAAAAAATACACTGATATTTTACATAAGGTACCCGATATTTAATTAAATATGGTAATGCCAACAAAAACACGGTCGTTAATAATACAATATTGCACGAGGCGTTTTTATTGAACGTTCATAAGGGCATGTTTACACTGGCTGTTTGCGTAGACCCGGCCGCATGTGGATGCGTCTTTAGTAAACAGACTAAAAAAACAAGGGTATAATATACCCTTACATTATTACATAATGCATACATAGTTCATGTAAATAAACCGGGGTATGTTAAACATTGTTTTTATTGTTCAATTCTTTCGGTAGCCATATTTGTTTGAAAAGTTTGTTTTGCATAAATTAAGTAATTAAAGTGGAGGGAACAAATGTATGCAATTTTGAACTTAATCGCTCTTGAAACTGGTACAGTCTACAATATATAATTTGGTTATAGTTTTTAAAAGTTCGTACCTTAGTAGGTGCCTTCATGAGTTAAGGCTCTCAGTGATAATAGTGGGGATAACTGCGAAAGTATTGGTTAAATAAAAGTAGCCTAAAGTTACTTCTTGTTATATTAGATATCTGCCAGTGAAAGTTCCAATAAAATTGATTCAGACGTTTCAGTCAGATATTAGCCGTAGCAAACACGGTACTTACTTACTTATACGTTAATAACAAAAAGAAATATGTAGAAGCAAGTATTGATCAAATTTCAATTTTATTTAACTGTATTAATATAGACACAAATGCAGATAGAGGTAACATAGATAGATTTTTTAAGGTTTTTAGTTATTTGATTTAATTTTTTAAGGTTTTTAGTTATAGTTAGTGGTTAGTTGTATATTGTGTTATACTTTATAAATAAAGTAAGTGGTTTTATATCACCCTAATGATAGATAGATATTATGTACATTTCAATATCCAGTATATTTTCTCTATTCACCCCAAAAAGCTTTTGTTGATACCCCATCAAGTTTGCAGTTTGTTTTACACTTGGTAGTGTTGCCAACAGTTTAAAAGGTCATTTATCACGAAAGAAAGTTGCCAAGTTTTATAATGGCGTAATGTGATTTTGAGAAAAACCTTTTAGCGTTCGCGTTGTTACTACAAATCGGATTAGTTTTGAGTGCATGCATTAAAAACTTTCAATACTTAATGATGCATTATGATATTAATAATACCAAAAACGGCGATAAGTGTTTTAAGCCCACGAGTACTGAATATATTTTTAATGGGTTCATTGTATAAAAATATGGGGTCAGTAGATAAATGGGCCTTGTAACTAAAGACTAGACCAAACTCGAACTTAAACTATGTCCTTCCTTTTTAAAAGCCTTATAACAAACAGCGGTGAAAGTATATTTGAACTAAGGATAATCTTAGGCCATATTTGTTATTACAAATATAATATAAATTCAAAAACGCGAAGTCCTTTAATTCAAAATATTTAATTTAATTAGATTTTTAACAAAGTACTTTCAAATCGTCAGCACGTCATGATATACAGGATTATACATGCTACCGCCAGGTTCGGAAGGTTGCTTTTACTGAGAAGAACCCGACAAGAAACACAGTATTTACTCTTTTCAAAATTTGAGTAACACAATATAATTCACAAAAAATATATAAATAAGCCCATGGGCACAGTTCATAATTTATAAAAAGTAACATATAGATAGTAGGTAACAAATTAACCTATCAAAATATAAGGTACACTTTCCCGTAACATAAGGCACTTACATACATACTGACATAAAACTTTTACCGTACAATTTCAAGCGAAACTCGAGTAAATTGCTTAAAAAGAGCTGCCAATGGGTGCTACCTCTACATGGAACGTGGCAGTTACGTAAAAGTGAAGCGTTGTTTCAGCACGAGCCCTTGGCTAGGTTACATTAGCTCGAATAGCTCGTTCAGTTAGCTGATAGACTTGATAAGGGGTGACAATAAAAGAATATTAATTTTGTTAAAAGAGTGCGAAAGTCTGTCTGTCTGTTACTCTTATATTATAATAATATGTATGTATAGGCTACGTACGTTGTTTAATATAATAACTACTGAACTTATTTTGTTAAATTGGTATTTATATAGTTTGAACTCTGAGGAAATATAGGCTACTTTGAACAACGAAACCGTAAAGTCGCAGACGAAACACGCGATGGAATTTGTAAGTATTAGTATGAATTTTAAACCGACTTCAAAAAGGAGGAGCTTCTCAATACGGCTGTACTTTTTTTTACATTTGTTACCCCACAATTTTAGTCTGAGTGATCCGACTTTGATGATTATTTTATTTTTGAAAGCTTAGAAGCTTCCTGAGTGTTCCCATTTCAATTTGATCCAGTTCTGACACTGGCATTCATGAGAAAACTATATTAGTTTTTAGATACATTTTACTTCACTTAATTTATATTCGTAGAAAATACGATTCCTGTCAAACAGGTTAAAACAGCGGGAAGTAGCAAGAAACTTGAAAAAAAAGTAAAAGTATTCCTAACTAAAACTAGAATGCAAGTAAAGAGAGAAAACAACAGTGAAAAGTCACCGAAACTCAATTAAAGCATGAAAAATGCATCAGTCGTCGCAGCCCTAAGCGGCGGGAACTCGGGGTCAATATGAATTACAAGGCACATTGGGTTTTAACAGCGGTGCTTAGAGTTCATTTTCATTTGCGTAAAATGGTGCAGGCTTCGTAGGAATTTGGTATTCTGTTAGACATTGCCACGTGTTGCGGGTCAAAGCGTTGAAAATGATGATGTTCATGGGTTTGGATGTCAAGAGGTCAATTTTAAGGTTATTTAGAGACCCGAATATGAAAATGAAAATGATTTATTCAGTTTAGGTCCTGGTAAGTCACTTATGAACGTCAAAGAACTTACCACCGGTTCGGAAACTGACCTTCTGAGAAGAAACTCATATCAATAAAAAATTTGTAAGGCGCTTATAGTCAAAGTCAAAGTCAAAAATATCTTTATTCGATTAGACTTTATACAAAGCACTTAACTCAAATCGTCAGAATGACACAATTTACAGGATTATACATGCTACCGCCAGGTTCGGAAGGTTGCTTTTACTGAGAAGAACCTGGCAAGAAACTCAGTAATTACTCTTTTCAAAAATATTATACAATTTAAAAAAAAACAAAATAAATAATTTGAGAAATGTAAGCCCATGGACACAGTTCCAATGTACAAATGTCGATAAAAATTAACATAAAGAAAAGTCTAGTAGTTCTATTTATATCTAAATGCGTAGCTTATAGCGATGCCGTCAGGAGACATGAGCGCTCAGCGCAAATAGTGCTGCGAACTAGACATGTATTTGATCCACGTCGCGCCATACAATAACAACGTGAGGAAACCTGCATATGTCTGAGAAGTAATTCAATTACGTATGTATAGTGCCTGAGACGGCGATGGACTCGCAATATGTCACGTTGGCACGTGGGTGTTGTTATTGCATACACCTCTGCCTACCCCTTCGGCGAATACAGGCGTGAGAGCATATGGATGTATGTTTGTAAGTAGCCTACGTGACTGTAGTCATAGGTGCTTTCCGAATAAATTGTAACAACGTATTACACCTACTCAGAATGTTAATACAGCCACCACAGATACTAAATATCTTTCATATTCATCTCACACGAATACCCCAAACATTTTCCACCCGGGTACATCGGTCGCGGCGACTATCGATCTCGAGCCTACAGGAAGTGGGGGTGAGTTTCCGGGAGGGGTGTTTTGAAAAATTGGCACCCCTGCCTTTTTACCCCCAAAATATGCTAAATTAAACCCTATTGCTATAATAACAAAGACCGCACATTTGGAACGCTGTTCAGTTATTTCGTGTTAAATCGTGAACAGATTTTGATTAATTTATTTTGTTTTCCTATGTTCTGTTTTAGAAAATGATAGCCTTAAGTTGTTTACAGTATTACTGCGAAGTTTTAACTTATTATGTACTAGCTTTGCCCCGCGGTTTCACCCGCGTAGATTTAGTTCCATCCTTATGGTCGCGGGAACCTAATATTTTTAATAAATAAAAGGTAGCCTATGTCCTTTCTCAGGGTCTAAAGATTGTCTGTGCCAAATTTCATCAAAACCGGTTGAGAGGTTTAAGCGGGAAAGCGTAACAGACAGACAGATTTACTTTCGCATTTATAATATTAGTAGGGACTAGTAGGGATATTGTGTGCTCAATAACTTTAATGAAAACCAGTTGTCAACTTATCACGACAATCTACGTAACTCATGTCAGAGTTATTTAAATATCTGTGTCTTTATTTGTATAATTTTCAAGTTGCATTTTATGCAGATTTAATTCTCATTTAGTTACGCGTTTGTAATGATTTCATTCCCATTTAGATACATGAAAAAATCAATTTCGAGTGATTAATATAGGCTATATTTTATCTCCGTACTCCCACGGGTACGCCAGTGAAACTACGGACGTCCGCTAGTAATACATAAGACATATCATTCATTACATTATGTATGTTTCCTTTGGATTACATCCATAATAAGTGATAAAAAACTTAATTAAAAAGCGTTATTACAACTTACTAATGAGCAAAGTTACCAACGAGCTGAAATACGCCCGTAACAGTTCAACAAATTAATATTGAAACAAGTCAAAATTTTGAGTTAAATTTAAAATTATCATTTCATTTAAGTATTAATAACATTGCAATTCGCCGACGAAAACAATTACCGCAACTCGGCGTGTAACGAAATTACCCGCTATCCCATTTAGTGAAGGTACCCGCCGGTAACTTTGTTTTGTGCCAACTATGAGGGTAGGCGCACAATTTGCGAGGCCACCGGATATAACGGGGAGGCGGGAAGGGCCTGTCATCGCTGTCACGGAAAAATATCTATGGACACAGCGGGAAAAATGGGAAACGTCACAATATTTTACCGTGACGTTAGGACAGGGACACATGTGCTGAATCCGGAATCCGTAAACCGGAATAAATAAAATACAAACTATTGCTGCGTTACACTGGTATTAACAAGTAGTATTTCTATGTACATATTTTTAAATGAATCTACTAATGGATTAAAGATCAGTAAGTTTATAATATTACGCAAATGTTTTTAAATAATATTACAATGAGATAATCACCAATAAATATACCTTTCAGAATAGACAGCAAAAAGTTATTAAATTTTAATTAATCAAGGTTTGTGAAAGTGTGAATATTTCGTTTCAACTTAATACGCGACCTAGCCATATTTATAAAATAAATTATTATTATGATCCATGCTTATTTAAAGTTACAAAATTATGATTGAATTATATATAAATTCCGGTAAAATTAATTGGGTAGGTGATCACAGTCCAAATGAAAATCCTTTCTATTCCATTTCAAATGGATCAAAAATAGGATATCGATCAATGCGACAAAAATACATGTACCTATATTCAGTTTAAGTTAATACAGTAACACAATATCAATCCAAAATGACATATTTGTTTGTCATTAAGCACTTAAGTAAGCCTATATTCGAATAAACACAGCCGGAAAAATACCAAAAGCGGCAACGAAATTTTTTCCGCAACTTCCACGATGTGTACCTTGCTTTAAGTAGGCCCTTCATACTTCGCGTTGGTTTTGCGAGGGTTCGAATAAAATATTGTCGGCAGCATTCCGGCGATTTTGTAGGAGGGCAGCAATAATATTATGACATATTACATTTTACGGCCTCCACGCCTCACTATATACGTTGTGAGAACTATTATGAGTTCCTCACTTCTGCCTTCCTACAGTATATAGGTACTTAAGTATCTAGCAAGTTTTTATGCGTGAGAATTTAGGCAATATTATTAAGTCGTTGTATAACTTGTAATATATGTATTGTTGTGGTTAATATTTTTATGCCTTCCTCACTTATCTGTAACACATAAATAAAATTGTTTGAAATAAAAAATTTACAGCTTTTCACTAAATGCATATCAAAAGTATAGGCAGGAACTTACCGACATAAAAAAATATTTATCTCTAGGTCTGTCTGTTCGTTTGTTCGTAGCCGGAACATTCTAATCTAGGCTTATTTTAAAAAAAATATATCCCTAAGTAACAAAGTTCTTATTATTGTTCCTACGCGGGTAAAACCGCGAAGCACAGGTAGTTACTAGATAAAAATCCGTACCTATATTATGTGCCCACGCACTTAAGTACTTTAGGGGTGTGTAGATATAGACACATAAATCATTTCTTAAGTAAACTAAATATATTTTTTAAGTATTATTTTCTTCCTGAACTGTATTTTTAATAACCAAAGTCAAGAGTAACTTATATAATCAAGACAACAGTTCCACAAAGCGCGGGGGGCAGCCATATTGCCGCCGCCATGTTGGCGGAAGGGACGCGCACGTGAGCGGTGCTTCCGGCGGTGCGTTCCGTTTCACGCAGTTCAATGTCACTGTAATTGTTTAGAACTTTGCGTTGTGCACAGATGGATGGAATGTCACTTTTGGGCAAATATCTGCGGACTTATTTGTTTGACTTTTAGTTTTACTGTATTTAAATACTAAATACAATTTTAAATAATGTGATTGACGATAAAATTATTGTCATATAAGTACTTCAGAGTGCCTAGTGCGAGTTTTACACTGCCGCCGTCACAAGTCACCGCGCCATAGTTAACGCAGATTTATATGGGATCGGAGCAGTGCCTCTGTCGGCCTAAAGATGACACTATTGTGAGTCCATACAAATCTGCGTTTAAGTCAACACGGTGATTTGTGACGGCGATTTTAAGAAAACTCGCACTAGGCACTCAGTATATTTCATAAATTTGAATTGTGGCAAATTTACACATACTTTTTTTGCGTTGAACTTTTAACAACCCGTCTAAATCTGTGACACCAAACAAGAAATATCCCAATAAAATATACTTCCTAGCTGCTTTCAGCCGTACGATTCCTGCGAAACTACTATCTATTACTAGAATTTGTCAAACAATTTCGGTTAATTAAATAATTAAAGTACCTTCAGGCTAAACTTTTAAGTAATTTAGGCGTATGTTGCGTGTTTCTGTTATCATGAGGCCTCTAATAATTACGTTAAGTAATTAGATATATTGCTAGGTGTGTCCTAATCAAAAATGTATTTAAATGAACGTACTTCGAAAACAACGTAACGTACAGCTATATGTAACGCGTTTAATATAGGAATTATTTATTCCAACTTCAAATCGAATGGGAATTTTATTAAATACGTCTTATAATGTGTCTATAGTGGGGCATCAACCAATCGGATTTCTAATGAGATGGGATGAGACACAGCTGATCTAATCAGTTCTTCTCAGAATGCTAATTTCCGCATAGCTGATAATTTCACATTGTCCATGAAGCACTTATGAACGTAAAAATAAAAAGCTCATGAGCCTGAATAATAATAAAAAAAAATTATGTGGAACCTCACCAAGATAAGAAGCAAGATACCATATTGCGTAAATAAGCATAATATGTATATACCGTAACGAGTTTTCAATAAAAAAAACTCGTACATTTATCTATGGAACTCCAATCTTTAATAAGTATGCAAATAATTTTTTTTTCGCTCACAGGTTTGGTTTTCGAACCGACGCGCGAAGTGGCGGCGCGAAGAGAAGTTACGCAGCCAGCGGCGAGACGCGCCGGCCGCGTCGCCCCCCGCCCCTCCCGCTCCCCGACTGCCCCTCAACGGGGGATTCAACTCCATGTACAGCCCCATACCGCAACCTATTGCTACCATGGGTGATACTTATAGGTGAGGTTTATATAAATAGTCTCAGAATTTCACAGAATCAAAAAACTTTGAACCAACTTTGGATACTTGGTGGTCGCATGATAATAGTTGTCAATGCTGTAACTTTATCTTCCAAGAGAAAAAATTTGCTGTCTGTGTTATTTTTTAAATGTGAAATGTAAATATTTAACTATAGTCAGCTATATCAGTTACAATTAATGACGTCACCTGACAATTTAAAAATGGTAATTTTTTTTTATAAGTACCTACTATATTAATTTGTTATATCTAAAGGGAATTAGTGCAACCATGTACTTTCCCTTACCTATAAATATAGATGACGGATAATGGAACATGGACAAAACGAATACCTCTCAAAGCATACAAAATAAATTAAGACGCGACACTACAAACTTTTAGTACCGAAGAAAAGAGTAAAATAAAGTATTTCATACAGCTAAAGTACGGTAACAGCTTTGCAATTGTGTGTGTGTGTAAATATATTATTTTGACAGCTACAGTTGCAACGTGACTTATACCTCAATGTCACTTCTTGCAATGTACCCAATTGCTACGAGCTACGTAATAGGACCACTACATGGTTGCGAGGCTATTTGCGTTGTCATACTATTTCATGTCAAATTACCAAAGTACTTAGTAAAAGTGTGCAAACTGCAGTTTTACGTTACTATAGTATACTTAAGTAGGTATTTTCCATGCAACAATAACATGAGATTTTTATGAATAGACCAAATGTTTTCACAAACGAAACTATAAATTTGTGATCTTGTACGCAAACGTGGTGCCATCTATCATCGAGCGGCGACACTAATTAAATTACGCGTGAAATCGAGCGGCAAAGGTCGCGCTTTCTTGCGTTTCCCGCCATTGCACCGAGACGTTCCGAAGTTCACAGCCGAAGGTCGGCCTTTCCACTTGAATTGATTTTTAATAGTGAACTACGGGTTTTCGCTTTTGAAGCCAAGCACGAGCAAATTAACTTAGTGGAATGAGAAGTTTCCCGTTAGTTTAATCTATTTTCAGTATACCTTTTGATTTTTCGTTTAGGAACTGGTTGATTGCTTTTACCTACAATGTGTTAAATATGTATAATATCGTGGTTTAAACACAATTTTTGTTTCTATTAATAGTCGATCGTCCGCCTACTGTAGTAGGGGCTCTGACCTGCTCTCATTAGAAATGCGATGGTTAGTTACTACTATTTTGATAATTACCAATTTTTTATCATTACCATAGACAAGAACTAGCAAACTTTTCTAAAAAAATTAAAATTCTTCAACAAAATCTTAAAAAAAATGAGTGTTCTATAAAATATTGTCTTTGTCTATGGTACGTTTTTTTTATTTTGGCTGTTTTACAATTGCTTTTTTTTTACAGTTCGATGTCTGGTGGGCTATCGTCATCGTGTCTGCAGCAAAGGGACAGCGGTTACCCATACATGTTCGGGGACGTGCTCGGAAGCGGAGGCTACTCCAGAGCACCAGCCGCGCACCAACAACACCCAGCGTATTCACAACCTCAAGGTCAAGCTAGTACAGGTGAATGGTTTCTCAAGTTTTTTTTTATAGTTTCCCAAATTGTGGTAGAGGTCTATGGGTAGCAGCGAATTATAACTGGCTAATTGACTGTCTGATAGAGAAGAATAATTAAGGAGTTCAGGTGTTATGTATTTTACCATTCTCGTTCCTAATAGGGAGATACCTAGACCAAAGGACAATATAATACCTATACTTCTATCAGCACAATATTTAAACAAATTGTCATATTCAATGAAATCAAGATGGCCGAAAAGGTTTTGGAAAATATTTATCAACTGTGTAATAAAAAGTGCAAAAAACGCCGAGTCAGATTCAAGGGGCGTCTGGCACAAGACCGCGACATGACGGGAGAAACAACAAGGAAAAAGGAGGCAAAATAGGAGTTCATGCCCCGATTGGATTTGTCGTTGTCTGTTCTATACAAATGGATTTTAAATTGATTTTGAATACTGTAATCTCTAAGAAATAAGCAAAAAATGTAATTGTTTTGCTATAGATTAATGTGATGCGAACCGCTAGTGTTTTCGTAAAGAAGCTAAAAAATTAAGTCGTTATAATTCACAAAAAGAAAATTTGGGGCGAGGCTCTAGCGCCATTGTTTTAAAATGCCGTAACTTTTCCATTTGATATTATATTATATATCATACGGCGGACATTTTTAGCCGTAGGTGGCGGAAAGCGGTATGAATTATTGTTGTTTGGGGCGTTTCGTGGCATTGTTCGACTGCCGAGTTTCCAGCACCAACCGCGAACAAAAGACTTTTTCACAATTCAAAATGCACGCTCTCGTTTCATCTACTCTTTTGCGCTCTTTCCACGGGTGCATTTCCAGCTTCGTGCGGTATTAAATAATGCGGATTTGTTCTACTTTTCGCTTTTTGGATCCTGTTCTTTTACGAATTCAACGGTTCGTGTCGGTTGTTTTTCAGTCAGGCTTTTAAGCCATTAGATTATCGGGATTATTTTAATACTGTCTGTCCCATACTTAGGTAAACGCCCCAGACCTGCCTACTGCTTTCCAAATTGGGACACATGTAGCGTAATTACATAGTTTCATAACACCAACATTGTATCCTAAGAAAACATTGTGGGTAGGCGATAATCATCCGCCGGGAACGTAGGGAATAAAAGCGACGATATAAAATGTCGACAGCGCTATAAACAAGCGACCGTACAGACCATTGAGTAAACGAGTCTCGCAGGAGCCGTGTTTAGAGCCGATAATAATGTGTAATGAATATAAACGGTACGTACTATGTACCCCTTCAGCGCTGGAACGGAAAGCTGTTATCGCGAGGACGCACGCGGTGGTTGGGGTGGGCTAAAAGCTAGACCAGACGGTCTACTTGGGTAGTTACTGACGCGTTTACCTCGCCTTTTCCTCGATTTAGCTATGCAAGGATTGATATCAGATATATTCGTGTGAAAGGAACTTATTTTTATTTTGTTTGATGACCAATTTAATGGAGATTATATAAGGAGTATAGGTACCTAATTAATGTAATATCAATTTAGATTTAGAATATTAGATTAGATTTTAAAACATTGATATTTCTAACATAACTAAAGACCTACCGGTCTTCAAGCAAAGTTCGAACAAAAAACAATTCTGACAGAAGTGTACACCGACATCAAAGCCGAACAACCTATTGTTTTCTATTTTGCTATTCCCTTCCTACGGAATAGGGGTGTAGTCTAACAACGGATGGCTTTATGATTTGCAGCCTAGTCCAGTGACGAGACTGGCATTATGCCTGGTGCGATGGAACGGTAAATGGAAGCGTCGCGTCAGTAGCACGGGGCTCAGATAACGCGATTGCGTGTAATAAACGGAATGCAATCGGAATCCTATTAGACATATGGCCGGCTGATACTGATACATGATGTTAATAGGTTTCACGTTAGATTGCGTTAACATGTGCTCGGCTTCGGTGGAATTTGATTGACTTACTCGCAGCCTATCGATAGGCTGCGTGTAGTAATGCAATTAGTTCTAATTCTATTGGATTGATTGGGTTCAATTGCAATTTAGACAAAATTGTATCTCCCACATATTGAGATACGTTGTATCTCAATATCGATCTTTTACATTATAGAATGTATTTTGTGTTCTTATAAGAATAGTAATATCTGTTCTTATATATACCAATACTAATATCAATGATAAATAAATGGTATAATGTATCTGTCTGTCTGTCCGTTACGTTTTCGTGGCAAAACAGCAACCGATTTACTCAGATATTTTTTTCACTTTATACAGCTTTGACTCCCACAACGGCAATTGGGTACCCAAAACCGCAGATGAATTAGTGGGTAAAACTCTTATCCACTATAATATTTCTGTCCTAGAAATAGGTGTATCTAATAAACGATCTTCAACGCCAGACTACCGTTTGATTTTAATTGACCGCTGGTTTCTTTGTTCCAGGTGTAATATCGGCGGGCGTGAGCGTGCCAGTGCAAATACCATCCCAAGGGCCGGACCTCGCGTCGAACTACTGGGGACGGCTTCAGTGATCGCAGCTATTCGGGTTCCCGCATCGACTGCTCTCGATGCCCGAGAACCCGAACAACATACCGGAGTCGCCATCTAGCGGCGAGATCGCGCACAACTACGCCGACTCCCATTTGTCTATGAGCGCTCTTAACATGACAGCCGGACATGACGCCGTATTGGCGGGCGACATACCTGAACAAAACAACTCAGTGTCGTAAGAGACTGAAACTAAAAACATTGTTAATAAGTATTATATTAATCAGTGGTGCGTTTATTTTTGTACAATATTATAGTTGTTCATTTATAAACCTGTAACAAGTTAAAAGCAACTGATGATGTTCAAACCTAGTGGTAAGTACAATGACCTTGCACAATAATTTATGCTACGATTTCCTGTTCTATTTTGTTTATAGTTTTATTTTCAATGTACCTAAGTACATTTATAATAAATTGTGGCATAAGTCACTGTGTACGGTGAATATTAGTAAGCTAGAACAATAGCACGAGATCTGTAAATATAGGTAAGCGCCATCTATTGTCGAGTAGAAGAAAACGTGCCGTTGGTGAGCGTTATTCGCTCCCGGCGGGAAATAAATGTAAATTGTTTGTGCCAACGTTTGTAATAATTGAGTGTTATGCGCCCTTTGCAAACACAACCCTTCCATTTCTTTGATGTATGCAGTAGGGGTGACAAATATTAATATAACAGAGAAAAACGAGGCACTAAGCTTCGTTACTGCTTTTCACACCCCTGTCATCGGTAACAAATTGTCAGAGCCGTGTTTGCACTCGTTACAACCATTGTATTATAATGTAAACCAATAAATGTTGCATTTGTCGACTCAACTTTTATTTAAAAACAAACGCTAATTTATTATTTATTTTTGTATTATTTATTGATAATTACGATCAATGTTGCTGTGATTAAAATGTAGATTTTAAATTTTATTTTACCGCGAATTGTAAACCTACCTACCACAGGACCTATGTATGTGTGAAACAAATTTTAAATATATATTTTTAATCTGTTGAGTATATACGTACGTCATTATTTTTTTTAATAAAATGGTGCTGTTAACCAGCACAAGATTAATTTTAATTAAACACTATGTACATTATTAAATAATAAACCTATATTTTTCATTAAAGTTAAATATAAAATGCAATATGGACGTGGTATAGGGATAAGGTGATGTTGTATGTAAATGTAATTTAGTTTGCAAATTTAAATGTAAAATAAAGTATTACTTGATATTAAGTGCATATAGATTGAGGAGATTACAGTGAAATTTATTAATAAATACTGCATTACCCATAAACTTTTTTTTCTTTCACCATTACTCCAACATTATAATAATTTTACCCCAGAAGAAAATCCTGTGACTAGTACAATCTACCCGCGAAAAAGTTAATAATAAATAAAATTGAAATTTTATATAACCAAAATTATGACATCGAATAACAATAATCATCTCGAGTGGGTACTTATATTTAAACTCATCATTTAGCAGTGTTATTAATAGCTACTCGCACACAGATGGCGCGGGTGCAGGCGAAATAGAACCCTATTTTCATCGCATTCTTATACTTATCAAGAGAGGAAATTATACCGTCAACTGTATTAGGGCGGTACATATTAATTTTGCGTGATAACTGTTTGGCCGGAACATTTTATATAGCAACCCCTGCTATCCTGTGAGGGGAATACAAAGGGATGGGATTAATGTGTAGTGTTGTACGCATTATTGTTGTCTAAGCTACGGCTTTTCTGCACCATAGACATTTTTTTTGTATTTTTTACAGGATTAAAAATGATTTTGTGAAGAAAAAATTTTGCGGGTAAAATTATATTGTATTCGAAATAAAATATCTAATCTATTTAAATCGTCAAGTTTTTTTAAAATATTAAATTATATTTTTTTAAAGTTGCTTCAATTTGATGACGCTTGGGTTGCGTTTCGTTACATGCGTCAAAGAACAAACCTATTCAAGCTGAAGTAATTAATACAGCAGAGCAGAGATGGCGCTGCTGGTATATTTTTTTATGGTTGCAGACATTTAAAACGGAAGAGAATCGAAAAATCTATTCTCTTTTATTTATTCTCTTCAGCCAATTCAGAAAAAGAGGGGGTTCTTAATTGGAATGTATTTTTTTTTGTTTGTTACTTCAGAATTTGCGACTGAGCAAACCGGAGGAATCTTTTTTATTTGGTCCAATATTATTTCCAATGGTATGCATGAAAAATCATATTTAAGTCTAAAATTTTCATTTAATCAAGTGTGTGGTGTTATTTTATTAAAATTTATGGTAGGTAAGTATGACAAGTTGACTACCTACTATTATAAACTTCACTATTTTATGAAATTTAGTAAGACAAAGAGAGTAAGTAGGAAAAGTATTTATTGGCACAAAAAACTTCATAGACAATATTATTTTACAAAATATTTGGTTTTTCTAAATCACGACACGATACAAAGTACAGGGCAAATTTTACAAAGTAACACTTATTCCTATATTTATAAGCATGGAAATAAGTACTTACTACACTAAAGCTAAATAAGTATTTTTTTCATAAAACCTCAGGGTTTTATGAAAAAATACACATAATATTTTATCATTATAAAATATTATGTGTATTTTTGTAATGAATTCAGTCTAGTAATTTAACGATATTTAAGTTCATATTTTTAACGAATTGTGCTTAGAGCCTTCTGTGCCTTCAGAGCAAAATGTAGGTAACACCAAAATTACAAAAACAAAAAGACAAAATGACACTTACCACGTGTTGATTTGTTAGACAATTTTGTATACCTTATATCATTATGGTAAACTAATTTAAAAAATATATTAAAACAATTTTTTTCTATATTTGAGCTAAAAACTTAATAATAATATTTGGTTTGTTTTCACACACAACCTAAAACAATTTAAAGAATATAAGCACATGATAAAACGTTTTGGGTACTTTTTACCCCACGTTTAAACTAAAAAGGTCTTTTTCGTTCCTATCTCTATCTATTTAAAATTAACTCAGTCTAGAATGATTGATATGTTAATTTTAATTCTTCGCCATACCTAGTCTATCCTCAATCTAAATTTTATTTATCACACAATTTGATGTACAAACTAAATTAATGTAAGGATGATTTTTTATACACTAACACTTTTTAAAAAAAAAAAAAATGAAAATTGTATAAAAAATTGTGCAAAATCTATGACATATTCTTCAAAAAATTATTCATACTTATCCAATATCATGATGTCACGAGTAAAGAACGCGCATATAAAAATAGTGAGGATACTGCGCATGTTTTTATTCGCCTCGCGCCATACATATACAGAGACAAACTCATAAAAAGACTAATTCAAGGCACTCGTGACGAGACCAGGTTAATGCAATGACAGTTCAGTAGACTAATTCTCGTTAAGAAAACCGTTACGATATCGTAGTTGTATTCCTATTGAAGCGCGATCGGAAAACACGTGATTACCAAGTCTCGATAGGGCTGCAATCGAACGAGGTTGGAACTTCAACGATATTTGAATTTTCACGAGAATTACCCCCCAGCTATGCGACAGTGACAGATGTATACACGTCATATACATCTGTCTCTTAATAAGAGTAAAACTATCATGGCAATAAGAGCTCGTGGTAAGGCCCCTGTGCCCCAAGTTATGTTTTGACACGTTGGAACGTCGTCGCTTGACCTTACATTTACGCTTTTTTTTAATGGAGACGTAAAACTTATACGCAGACGATATCGTCAGCGTATAAACATTTGGAAACCTACACTTGGGGCATTGTAACCGACTATAGGTTACTGGTTACGAATAAGTTATATTAGTTTGGGAGATCAATAATGGTGTTCTTTCAGTCGTCTGAGATGTGTTTGCTGATATACCCGTAGATCTGTAATAAATCACAATATATACATTGCTGATAATCAAATTGAATTGTCTGTTTGTAATTCCAAATTAAATATATTCGATAAAAACATATGAAAGTAAAAGTTTCCAAAAAATTATGTGTCTTTTTGTTTCGGCTAACTCTGAAACGATTGGACCGATTTTATTTCCACAGATGAAACCGGGGAACACAGCTAATATTATTATACGTATTGTATAACTAGCCAAGAAAACTGTCAATGTAACAACTGTTAACTTTCACGTTTATTTAACATACATACATACATATGCTCACGCCTGCATTCCCCGAAGGGGTAGGCAGAGGTGTTGTAATTTTCAACACCCACATTTCACCGAATATGATTAAGTGCTAACGTGACAGAGGGTGAGTCCATCGCCGTCTCAGGCACTATACATACATCCTTGAATTATTTCTCAGACATATGCAGGTTTCGTCACGATGTTTTCCTTCACCGTAAAGCACGTGGTGTGAAATCACTGTACATAAGTTAGTAGAAAAACTCATAGGTACAGGCCCCGCTGGGATTCGATGGGCGACTGCTCTAACCTCGAGGCCACCACGGCTTTTTTAAATCGTTTATTTAAATAGATGACGTGCAAGACGCAAAGTTAGATTTACACTTAAGCCGAGTTTAATTTTATGCTAGTGGCCCTTAATGCTACTCAAAGAACCAAGGTATTTTTCAAACAACCTTTAGATAGATGACTAAAATAGGTAGGTATATAGTTTCATAATACATACGGAGGTAGAGTGGTTTGTGAGTAAGTCGGCGGTTCAACCCTCGCTCTGATACCTCTCGGAGGGGGCGGGAACGGGGGTCGGTTCCTGTTACTGTAATATTGGTACATGAACCCGCTTATCGCTAGTGTCGCCCATAGCAATGTTACTGTGAAATCTGAAAATAAAACATAAATCAGAAAAACGTAAGTAAGGTCGAATTGAGTAATTTCCTCTTTTTTTTAAAGTCGGTTTAAAAGCCCCAAGTAGTTATAAAGTAGCTAGAAATGTGTTATTTATGTAAGTCTATGTATTAGATACTTGATAAACAAGATTTTGTTAGACGAATTAATAAGTGTGTTTGCTAAGAGTAGCATTTCACTAAATGCGTATGAGAGTAGGTACATAAGGTACTCCCGTCTTTATCTGTTTGTCTGTTTATTCGGGCACTGCCGCGTTATTCACTAAGGTTGCGCAGCGTCGCACTCGTCGTCGAGTGTCGGTTTTAAAGATATGAAATTGAACCTTATTGTATAACGCGGCAGATTGTAACGGGACTGTCTCTGATGATGTTATAAGGCTACTTAATATTATAAAATACTGAAAAGTAATTTATTGCTAGTCTTACATGGATGCAACCACAGGGCAAAGCTAGTTAATTAAATAAATAACTAAACCTTACCTTTCCATTGAAAAGGGGGCATGAGCACGGCGTGTTCAAAACCTGGCACCGTCGCTCTTCTTATAGTATTGATTAGGATAAATCTCAAATTGGACCCTAAGTAGTTGTCCACAGGGTACACAGTCATATACCCGCCGAGGACGGCACAACATAATATATTCGCATTGAATGTCATCCACATAAGAGTTAGGGATGTTAGCAACACTATCAGAATGAATATGGACCAGAAATTGAGATCAATATCGTCGAACATTGCTGAACCTGGAATGGAATTTTGTGATAATAATCCAAAGGTACATTGTTAGAGTCGGCACTTGATTCAACCCGATGTGGCTGATCATCAGATTTTTATACGAAGCGACTGCCACGATGATTACCAAAGATGCTAAATTGGCAAGCGGTACCAATAGGTTAACTTACTCTCCGAGGCATCCCTTCGTGCCGAGGGCGGTCACCCATCCAACTGGCTTAGGTAAGGGTTGCTTAACTTCGCTGATCGAGTGATATGCGCAATAGCAATTATGCCACGAGCTCCAACCCAGTATAAATTCAAAGTGGTACACTTTCGACTCATAAAACCCTTACCAGGGCCCAAACTGAATAAATATTTTTCATTTAATTTCTTTCAAAGTTGCACAAAAATTTATGATTTAGATTTCGAAAAAATAAATAAATTTGGAAATATACATTTGTGAAACTACATTTGCTATAATAAACTTAATTACGACTTTAACATTAATTAAAAAGTAGCAACATAATTATAGCTTACCTGGTAGTGTATAATAAGCAATAGAAGCTATCAAGAACCCGAGGTTCAAGGAGGCCAGTAAGACAGCGAACACTGGCAGACCGAACAGCCACCAGAATAATAGCCATATGGCGCCGAAACACAATCCTGACATTGCCGAAGCTAGCGCCAGAGCTAAAAACATTCAAGTTATCGACTTTTTAAGAACTTCAAATACAATATTTAGAACGTTTCAATGTTGGGGCCTTGCACTCAAAACTTACGTGAAAAGTGCGGGCAAAAGCTAGTACATAGTTAATAATCTGTACAGATAAATAAAATTGAAGTGTCTGTTTGTAATTCCAAAATAACAGCTTTTCACTAAATGCATATGAAAGTATACACGATAATGACACTAAAAAACCAAGTTTTAAAATTTTTCTCTGTCTGTCTGTTTGTTCCGGGTAATCTCTGAAACGGTTGGACGGATTTTAACGGGACTTTCACTGGTAGGTAGCAGATGTTTCAAGGAGTAACTTAGGCTACTTTTATTTATTAAAAATATTAGGGTTCCGCGACAATAAGGAAGAAACTAAATCTACGCGGGTGAAACCGCGGGGCACAGCTAGTAATATTATAAAGAGGAAAGGTTTGTATGTAAGTATGTTTGTAACGAATTGGCTCAAAAAGTACGGGACCGATTTAAAAAAAATCTTTCACCACTTGAATGCTACATTATCACTGATTAATATAGGCTATATTTTATCCCCGTAAGTTGTTCACGGGAACTACGCGGGTAAAACCACTTGACGTCTGCTAGAAGCATAATAAATCCTTAAAACATATAGTGAAATATATTATTATCATAGTGTAGAATTGGGCTAACTTGCCCAGTCTATAAACTTAACTGACATAGAAAATAACATTTCACCAAAGATTTTTAATTGCAAAAATGTGACAGAAGGTCGGTCATCTCACGACTATAGTATTTCCAATCCTTAGTATTATATTTTTCTAGGCAATTTAAAAGACAGTTTTTTTATCAAAATAGTTTAAGTATAAAAATATATTTTACTCACCCGAAGCAGACAGATGAGCAGAGTATAGTATAACAATGTTGCTGATAATGACTCCACTAAAGAACCCAACGAGGAACATTTCAGTCTGAAAGAATCTGTGACCGAAGTAACACACAAAGAGGCCGAGGAACAGTAGGGAAGCGCACAGGAATTGCAATAATGTATCATCTGTAAGAAACACATTCCAATAATAGCGTGAGTCAGGTTCGATCAGACGCTTCGAGCTCGAATACCAGCGGTCTTTACAATGTCTCATGCGCAATTATTTAAAACCCGGAGTTTTACGGTGACGGAAACGTGCATATGTCTGAGAAGAACTTTAAAGTATAGAGTGCCTAAGACGGCGACGGACTCACTATCTTTCATGTTGGCACTTAATCATCTTCGGTGAGAAGTGGGTGTTGTAACATCTCTGCCCCTTTGGTATATAAAAAAATCAGTTCAGGATAGCGTGAACATATTTTTTGATTTTATTGAAATAAAGGGTATTGTAGAAGAGCGACATCTACATAATCTTTCACATTTGACATGCTGAAGTACGTGAATAATATGGCACTGGATCCTATATTAGTCAAGGACCATCGCATATTAGGTCGGACTAGTTTTAGCAGCACTTGATACCTTGAACTGATACCCTCTTAAACTAAATAGGCGCAAATGTGTGTAAGGTAAGAGATGCCTCACCACTTTCCGCCTTTATATGTGAGCTGGCCTTTTGTATCAATTTATTTTGTACATTTTGTGCAGTAAGCCTATTCTATATGTCTAAAGTAATTTAATGATTTATTTCATTTTTACAGCTTCGTAATTCATATCATCAGTCCCCTCAGCTACCAGGATTATTATACAAACCCATTTAATTAATAAGTTTCTTACCGAAGAGTTCACAACTTTCCTCCTTCGGGGAGCATGCATATGTGTGTGTGGGCACATACACTGCATAGGGGATGTCACCATCTTCAGCAGGCTTTTGTGCCACTGCCACATATATTGACCCAATGCCCGGGTAAGCGCTTATCATACGCCGTACGGGCCATATAGTTTGTGCGACCTAAAATTACTCTGTATTATAAAAGTAACTAACTTCATTTTCGTGTTATTTTCCAATGTTAATAATAGTAAATTTTACATTTTCTAAAAATGTACTCTGGTCAGATACACAATTAAATATTTGCTAAAAATATTTTTAGGGTTCCAAACACTAAGGTAAATACGAGATATTTTTTTAAGTCTTTATAGAACATAGCACGGACCCCTCCGAGCGCGAGGCCGTCTCGCACTTAGCCGGTTTTATTTTAACACTTATTACAACATTTATTAAAAAAAATATATAAATTCATATTAGACCACAAAAGGAATCCATTACATGGCACCTTAGGTTACGCTCAAAGATTAAGTTGTAGTACTTACAACAGTCCCGTGACGCAGAATACCGTCTAGAGTAATCATTTGTTTGATTCCATGGAAATAGGTATCCGGGTCCACATCTTTCTCAGGCAGATACATTAAGTAAAATGTGACCTTTATAATGATTGTACTCAAACAGTTGACATCTAGTCGATCACCAGGTGTCGCTACGTCTACATTGATATAATCATCGTTGTAATCAGAAATTATGTACGGACATATAGGTACAGGTTGCTCCATGTTGCAACCTCCTGGTATAGGATCTGGAAGGAAGTATTCAGTTAGCTGCATCAAAACTCTTCTTTTCCTTGGATATTTTGTATAACTGTTTGATGTACTTATTTTGGATATGATATGATATTATCTTACATACATACATATGCTCACGCCTGTATTCCCCTAAGGGGTTGGGCAGAGGTGTTGTAATTTTCAACACCCACATTTCATCGTATATGATTAAGTGCCAACGTGACAGAGGGTGAGTACATCGCCGTCTCAGGCGTTATACATACGTCTTTGAATTATTTCTCAGACATATGCAGGTTTCCTCACAGAAAAGGAAAACATTTCCTTCACAGTAAAGCAGAAAGAAATTTTAGAAAATCTCATAGGTACAGGCCCCGTTGGGATTCGAACTTGCGTCGCTTGCGCAGCAGGCGACTGCTCTAACCCCGAGACCACCACGGCTCTTATCATTTGATATTATCATGATATAATCATTTCATAAACAACATTTTAAAAATTATCATTCTCTTAAGTTTGCCAAAATATGTTGCTTTTAAAATTAATATGACATTTCAAACTTATAAATATTTAAAAAGATAAAGATGAACACACATTAAGAAGTTGTAACACTGCTCTGAGAACTTCCATGGTTTTGTAGTAAAAGCCATTTCTTTGTACAAAACCGTGTAATGTACGAAGAGTAGTTCCTTCTTCATACATAACTGCCAATGGAACTAGTAATGTGAAAAGAACGAAAATTTCTTCCTACAATACCTGGTACGAAGGTTTTGTACGAAGATTATTTTTTCTTTAGGGAACAAGAAATTTGGTAAACACAAAATCAAGAAGGTAACCTTACACTGCATCGAGTCATAAGTAAAATAAATAACTTACCATTTTTCCAAAAGCCATTAATAGAAATATATGCTTCCACAGGGAAAACATTAAGGTTTTGAATACAGAATATGTCCGTCGTAATGTTATTACTGTATAGCCCTATATTGGTCCCCGATGTAGCTGTGCTGGGAGTAAACTTATTAATATATAGATTTACTTTTGCCAAATGTGTGTGAACTTGAAATATTATAAATGTTATATTCGGATCCACATTATTAAAGTTTACACAGAGCAGTGATGATTCATTCAAATTTAGAATATCACCATACAATTCTTTGTTTTCGTAGGTAATTTTTTTATTTAAGGGTATTGTTATATTATTGACATCTGAAACAAAGTTTTTTTTTTATAAAAAGTTTGTAGGTAGAAAAAATATTTTAAGTAATGTTTTGTAAGTGGGTCAAAATGTATGTAGGTATTCTTAATCTAATCTCTATATCAATTTTAGGTGACTTAAAGATAAAACATTTTTAGGACGGATCAAGGTGGCTAATATATTAAATTATTAAGCATATAAATAAAAAAAAAGTTACTTACGTTGGACCACGACCGCAGAAACAAAGTTCAGTAAAGAAAAAAGAACACATTGATAGATGTAAAACTTAGAGAGCATTTTGGTTGAATTTAATTAGAACTGTACATTATTATCAGTCCATTCAGAAACATTGGTAGAAGGTAAATGACATAATTCACTGCGTTGGACAAAAACAAACACTTAGAAGTCAAGTTTGATGAACTTTACTTTCGCATTGAAATGTAAATAAAAAAGAATTCTTATTTTTGTCCTCTGTGTACCCAACACATACACTCCACACGAAGAAATAAAGTTTTAGCCAAATCAAAAACTGCCTACAATGACATCAAAACATTGTATTGCGTGAACTTCGATTCGATTTCGAATTCCTTTCCTTTTCCTTCCTTCCCAAATAAATTCCCACTTATCTGTCAAAACTCTTCAATACGTCACATTATGACATGTTTATAGTTCAAGCAAAGGGACCGTAGCATATACAATCAAAACTTTAGAGCACTTTAATTTTTTTTTTAAACAACAAGTTTCTGGGTGACACAAAAACGATACCTTACCATATGAATTAACAGTTTACACCCAAAATATGATTATTGGCTGGACTGACATATAATAATTAACGCTGTTGATTTTAATAGCTACTAGCAAGCAATATAACTTCTAGGAAACTTACAGACCTTCAAGCTAGGCCCGGCGACATTAAATGGATTTGAACAATAAAATTTAAGTTTACATTCATCCTTTAATTATTGTTCTATGCGTACTGTTTGTTAGATAAGTAGGCATTCACACGTACGAGGCACGATCGCAGGCGCTGCCGGGGCAGCCCATGTGTTCGCTTGTTCGTTTGTTTCGTTCTCTTGTACGGTCGCTTATTCGGTTCGCTCTTCAGCTCAAACAAACGTCAAATTGAAACTTCTCAAACATGGCGTCGCGATCAATGAAATGTGTAGTGAGTGAAGTCTAGTGTAAAAATTGAAATGAGAGAACAAGGTGCTATCTTTGTGTGTGAAGTTTAAACATTGATGGGCCATGGGAAAAGGCCAGGAATTATTGGACGCCGCCCGCAATGGCGACAGGCGCACAGTTGAAAAAATTCTCGGACAACTTACTAAGAGGAGTGGTCCATTTACAACATTTAGGTGAGACTTTCATGTTTTATAGCTTAACTAGGTATTACATGTGTTATTTTAGTCTTACATTGACTATACACGATCTACAGCCCCGTGTTTATTGTTAGAACTCGTAAAATTGGCATGAAACTGTTATCTTTTATCAACAATGGTGAATTGTTATCTATAGGCGTGTAGTTTTTTGTAATGTTTACTTGCTTATCGATACTGTTTGACATGTGATGAATTTCTTTACACCTAAAAGTGGGTGGTTTTTGGGTTTACAAGTAACTTTTGTACGTTAAGCGTTAGTATGTCGTATAAATATTCCTTTCTAGGCTTATTGATTTGGGTGGGTAGGTATATACATACGAGTATAACATAGCTGTAGTTAACTTATATTGGTTGGTTTACAGCTTTGGGTTTTTATTGATTGATAATTACTTGTAAACAACTATGAATGTGTGAGTCACAGTATATTGAAGTCTTATTGTCTCACATAGAAATTACCATTTATCTGTTTTCTCAATATTTTCCTGTTTCCTTCTGTATTTTGTTTAAATATAACCCTTAAATGTTTGTGTTAGAGTGCATTTTTAAAGATATCATAAATCTTTTTTGCACTATTGTTTTGATTGAGGTCAAAAGCTGTGACACTCTTTGTAAATGCTTGTGGGCAGGGGCGTGCATTAGATTTTCAGAGGGGTAGGCAAAAACAGGTGAGTAGCAAGTAGGCAGGTAGGCAGTTTAAGTACATATCTATGTGTAGCGGCGTAGGTACATATTTTTTGGTAAAGATCACAAATTGTAACTTCTGTTTACCTGCTTATATACAATGCACGCCACTGTTTGTGGGTATTATGTCCAACTGTCAGAATATCCATCATCATCATCTTTCTGCCCACAGCCCATTATTGGTGGTTGGCAATGTGTTTGTCTCATCTTTTCCTCCTTTCAGCTGTGTTATCTCCAATTGTCAAAATATCCATGTAAATGTTACAGGTCTTATGTCCAACTGTCAAAATTTTCATATTACTAAATTTATTTGTTTTATTTATCAACACTTTATTGTACTTACACCATAGAAATAATTTAGTTACAAATAGATTCCATTACTTATATTATAGGTATAGGTGGTGTTATCGCACTAGGCAATATCTTACAGACAACCATGGGATGGATTTGCATGAAGAAATTAATTGGCAGCTGTGTGTACGGTGTATATACTTCATAATAAACTTACATAATTAGTTACATACATATTAATGTTAGTGGATGTTGACCAATTAACAAAATGTCCAAATATAAATGTGTCAACACCAAGACTATTAAGTAAGGACTTAATTACTTACTAGTGCTAATTAATAGCATACTTTGTTTTATTTGCAGAGTAAAATTATCACTTGATTGAAAAAGTCAATACACTAATATTATAAAAAGGATTGCTTTTTTGTTTGCATTGAATAGCATCCAAAACTACTTGACCAATCTTGAAAATTCTTTCTGCAATGGATACCTACATCATCATTCATCAGCGAATAACATAGGCTATATTTTAGTAATAACTCATAGACCTATATTAGTATTTAAGCTTCTAAGGATGTGGTTGAGATTTCTTAAAATTAAAGCAAGTCCCGTTATGTAATCTGTGACTTGACTATTTAACATTAACTCAGTTATTGAAAAAGGGACCTTACAATGTAGTGAATAGAGCTCATACTTCTGTTTACCTAACTAATGTTTCTACCTGAAATACCCGCTAAAGTTCAGTTATATTATCATACAACTTCATAGCAGTGAATTTTATTCATAATTATGTGCTTTGTGTATAAATAACATTGTTTCTGTGTACATTTCTGTGAGCTGTTAACATATTTACCATTAACAGTTAAAAGTAAGAACCATCGTGGTTTTATGAAGGTGTTGAATGCACAATGGACCGAGGTAGGACTTTGAACTTTCACATGCATTATAATAAAGTTTGTATTACAAAAGCATTGCACAGTGCAATTTTAATGCAAGCTGTGTTAGTTAGATAGTTCTATGGGCAGGATGTTGCATCAGTCACCCAGACTTTTTGGACAGTACTTATACCGCATACAAATTAGTTTTGATCATATGGATCTCATGTCACAAATTAACATTAAATAAAAGTAAGTAATATACCCAAAGTAAGTAAACTTTGGTTTTTAGGAACAATTTTTTTTGTGACTTGGTTAATTATTTAGGTCAGTTATGACGTATAAGGAGGCAAATGAGAAGGACACTGGACAGAGACAAACATAAAGAGTTACATTTATACACCCAAGAATAAGAGTTATTAATCTTAAGTAAATTCATGATTATGGTTTAATATTTATATTTTTCATATTTGATTTAGATTAACATGAACCAATTTCCCAATTTAATCCTTAAATATCTTTTAAAATTAAAAGTTCGTTTACGAGTTCTAATAATTAACGAAACATGTAATGGGATTTACATCATGAGAAGTAAAATCATTATCTATTTAAGGAAGTAGAGAAACCAAAGCACTAATGTGAAGTGGTTGGCCCCGAGCCAGACGCAATCGACGTCGAAGGCACGTAGGTACGTTGAACTTTTGTCTGTTTGACTATGCTAAACGCTTTATATTTGTATGCAACACTCCTGCCGATGGACACCTTGGAAATTTATTACGAGCCATTGAATGTGTCTTGATGAAATGCAATGCGAATTTTTTTGACTATCGAACAGAATCGATTCACGAGTCGAGAACGCTATCGCAAAATCGAACGTAGGACGGCTTTTCCTTATTTGAATTTCAAATAGATACCTTTTTTTTGAAAGTTTTAAATCCTTTACTTAAATAAGTCTACAGATGTCTACACCACGATTTTTGAGCGTTAATTTTCAATAATAGCTGTTTGATATTATAAGCTGTTGAAGGATTACAAAAGAATTGCAAATATACATTTTTTTTAACAACCATTCACACTTTATAGGATTCCGAATAAATAATATTTGAAATGAATGCTAAGGAAATCCAAAATAAAGCAACAATTAATCGTTAAATTTATGGGCCTAAATTCAATATTATAATATCATCATTCATATCAACAAAATACGTAAGCATTTTACAAATTGTCTGCAGTGAACATAAGCAAACATTTATATTCATGTACTTACCTGTTATCGAATATTAAGATCTCATTCATCTTTATTCATTGGACATCAAACAAAGCGACTGCTTGGTTCGCGTGCTCTAAGCAATTTATGCAACCATATCTAATTCTGGACACCTATGCCTGTTGGGCGCGTCAATAACGCTATACGAAGGTTGATTTAATAGGCTTTAGCAATCTGACCTAAATTCATTTTACGGTTTATTGTTATAAATCTAAAGCAATTGCCAAACTTATAGGATGTTCCAAAGGCCAGTATTAATTTCGGAGCTCAACTTTACGAATTGCAGCCAAATCAATAACCGTGTGTTTGTAAGTCAGTCTTTTCCAAAGTGAAATAACGCCCCTGAGTAGGCGCTGTTGTGATTTAAGGGGTTAATGGCTGATTTGTAACTTCAGCTACTTAATATTTAATAATTTGCAGAAAATTCAATTGTAATCATCCTACTTACTACGCAACATACTCAGTTCACTGATATTTATATCCAAATTTTTTATGCGTGCGTGGTAGAAAATAACAGATCTTCAATTGGGTGTTAGACGAAAATGCGCTTGAGAATCACGGTTGCACGTATTAGTTGTCTTGTGTTGCTGTGGTGAGTAAGGTCACCAGAGTTTCATGAAGAAGAACTGGGGGCCTCGATGATAGTAGGCCCCCTGATAGTAATAGTTGCTGGCAGACCTTGGTCTTAGACTATTAGACTACATAGGCTGCCGGTAGCCGCTTACCATTAAGCATGTCTTGGTCCTCATGACAGAAATATGTATACTTACCATGAATTCGGTTGTAAAATGTTAGTTTAGATGATTTCTACCTGGATATGCAAATACTATACCCTTGTTGGATTTGAATATCAAGTGACGCGTTGCATCCGTTCTTGTTCAAATTACCGGCTTTTACACTGCCCTAGAATTAGTTTGACGCATGCTTGACCTCGCCTTCTTGGTTGGGGAAGTCCTTGGAGTGGTTTTTTAATTGGATCCTCAATTTAAGAGTCGTAAGGCATGTTTTCCTACAACTTTTTTTGCGTGAGAATGCCCGCAATTTACCTACACCCTGTCAGAAAATGGTGTCCTGTCCTTATTTTTATCGATCGCTTAATAGTGATTATACTTACTTTACTTAAATTCCTTGTACGATTTTGGCTTTTAATACAATTAAGTAATTAGGCTAATTTTCGGTTGTCCCAATTAATATTGGCTTTTAGATTAATAGAAGCTTTTTTAATCCATTATTTACGGAACCTACTCATTCTTTAGTACCTTGCCCACTGTTGTTTTAGTCGCGGTCGCTCTGATTCACGCATGTTTGATTCCCTTTTTTTTTTTCTTGGGGAATCCATTTCGGATACGCACTCGCTGCAGGGGCAGCGAGCAGAATGGTTATGCCGGGCTCTCACCGGCTAAACCCCATGGTGTTTCTCTAGGATATGTAATTGCTAAAAGTTGCAAATATGTTCGTTTGAGTTTAATACTCATGGTTGAAATAAAGACCTACGGTGAAGGATATTCTAGCATTACGTATAATAGTGCTAGAATTTCCTCACTTGCTCTGAAATAAATCTGGATATAGAGAACGAGAATGTTGAGAATGTTCATTTTCTTCAGTGTTTTTCGCAAAGTGGGGGATGGACTAGAGAGGACTTCCAGGTGCCATCAATGTATGCTTATGATTATTTTGTTTACTTATCTAAATTACGTGAATGCATGGACGATGGCCCCTGATTTAGGTAAATTTGGTCTATCCTCTATTTTACGATTAAATCTACCATTTATATAAATTTGAGACTACGAAAGATAAAGAATTTACAATGCCAAAGAAATTCACTAAAACACTGATTGAAACAAACATCAAATGTGTTAAGGCATTAGCTTTTCTCTAAACTAATAACATCAACAAAGTTGAAAGACATGGATGAAAGATGGCAATTGTCAATCTTAAAGAACTGAATAATCATTTCAAAGCTGTTGTTTAAGAAATGGTTACACGGTTAGCGAAATTTGCGATCTAATTAGACCGTTGGCTCCGAACCCAGAAACAGTTAGAGCCGCAAAAAAAAATACCGCAATAAAAAAGTTGTAAGTAGCGACCTGCTCCTATGAATCATCCAAGAGTTTAGTTAGTCACTTACAACTGTAAGGCCGCGTGGTTCGCTTTCTTTAAAATATTTTTAAATCAATATTTGAGCAGAGAGCGAGTAACTGATAAATAACTGCTTCGACTAGTTCTCCTCGGACGTGAGATAAGCAGGCATTTAGTGATGTTTAATCTAGTGGAACAGTGGAAACATGAGATTCAGAATGCCATTCTTCGACCGTGACGGGAATATGTTTACGAAGATCAAAAGGAGGTTTAGGTTTGTGTTTATCTAATACTAAGTATGCTTCATGGTATACACCGTGTAGAATTAACAATATTGCCTTTGTTACTCAGTATCTTTCTTTCTTGACACTGAATGTAGCATATTAGTGAAATATACTTTAAATGGCTTCGTAAGTTTTGATTTTAATCAATCCAAAAATATCGAGTATTTATAATATCTAGCTAGACACCTTTAAAAACTTTTCCATTATTATACCCAGAGCCTTTTCTTGCATTCAGGTTACATTTCAGGCAAGTCCAAATATAACTGTAATACTTGACCTCAAATTCGGTCTATACTAATTGTTGAATGTTTAAACATAATGATTTGGAGTGAATCATTATATTCCTATTGTCCACAATGAACACGATACTGATGTAATCAGTGTTGACTTTGTATGTGTGCCCACGGGTTATGGGTTAACCGTTTACCGATTTTGGTTATTCGGATTCGTCGAATTATATTCCTTGTTACCGCCACACATAAATGTCTTAATGTATGGTGGGTATTATTTATTTAGTTAGAGGTAGTCGATTACATAGCAGGATAATCAGTAGTTGTGGATGTTTTGAGTGCTGAATTATGGGCAGATACAGATTACACACACACTCATCTACTTGAACTGGGATAAACCACACTATAGAACAATTTTACCATATTCATAGTTTTTATCTATACCTCATTCGGATGTTAACTGTTTGTATATCTTTATGTTCAGCGCTGAAGTGAATTTTGCTAATGCTCAAAATTGCTTGAATGTTCAGGATCACATGTCACTCCTTGTCTGAGACCAATGTCAAATCGCCACTTTCTAGTCTATTCAGCCAACAGGCACTAATTTTCAAATCATCATTCGTGTCAATGGGACAATGTTATACCCATTAAGGATGTAGGTGAGCTCTTATTATATTTGACGATGAAAAATTGCGGCAAGATTAAAACCTACGCGAGTCCAATCATAACGACTGTCAACCGTCTAACGTTATAGCCCATTGACCTGCCTTTGTGGTGGATAATAATAGGTGTTGATAAAACATCTAGCCTATTTCACAGAAGGTCTCTATTGTGTTCGACCGAAAAGGAAAGTGGTATTGACAGGTGTGAAGTATGAGTTGTCAGAAGTAATTGAATCACGGCCCTTGTTGGGTTCGTTATCAATTATTTGCTTTCAATTAAGTATAGTAAATAAGATTTTCGATTATTAACAGGTTACCATTACTAGCGTGCTGTCGTCTCTTTGGTAAATTTCTGGTGCGTCCAGTTGGATTTAATAGAAACTGAAGAAGCCTGTGATTGGACGGTAGAATTGAAATTTTATTTGGGTGTTTGATTGAGTCAAACATCTTTGATGATCAATGATGCAACGAACGTAATCGTTATTGGTTATGAAGTTGTGCTTCATTTTAATCAGATCTGATTCGAGAGCATTAATTAATTTACAATTTAACTGATTGTAAGAGGTTATTATAAAGATTTCTAATCATTATAATGATTCGCACCCCTTAATTTCCTTGTTCCATATTTTGTATCATATCTTGTTCACTATCTTATCTTATCTTCATGCGATTGTGTATTTCTAGCTCTCTACCCGCTTGCCTCATTTGCATTACATTTGTTTGGGCAGCGATGTTTTATTATTGTTTATCTTCAAACCTGTTGGTAGTCTTGACAAATGCCTGCTCTCACACATGAGTCATCACCTTAGTAACATTTGAACTTTCATTAGAGCCGGTGTCATATTTACATGTGAAAGGAACGTTATATTTTTGCTTCAAGAAAATGGATTCCCCGAATGATACAGTGAAATGTTGCGGCAGTGATTTCTCGTTCGACTTCAGTGATTTCAGATACAGCATTTACAGGCGTTGGATTAAAACTAAGAAATTGAAAGCTAAAGTGTTCGATCCTGACAGGTATGCTTGAATAATATGATGATGTTTAGAATATACGTACTTTATATATTTTATAAATCATAATTCGTAATGCTTATGACCTATTAAAAGCGAATCGTGAAGTTAAGAACTTTGTACACGAGTTTTTCATTTATGATACCGATGTACGCAATGATCAACCATAGCTGATTATTCTTTACGCTAAACTACCAATGAGTTGGTTTAAAATATACGTGGTTCATTTATAGGTCATCTCTGAACTAAAAATCTCAGTCCACTAAAATATGATACTCATCGTGTAGCTGGCTAGTAGCTGTTGACCTAATTATATTTATATTAGACTCGTGTCTATGAAAGATGACCCGAGCAACGTAGTTTGGGAAATGTTTGCCCATTAAATGTAGCAATCCTGATTCTGTAAAGTGGAATGTTACATAATTGATTGATGACAGTCCAGACCTTTGAAATGTTTTTTTTGCCAAATTTGTATCGAGGTCATTCGAGCCTAGAATATTTTTGTGCGGGGTTCTAGTTAGCATCAGACATTTAAAATTGTTCTACCTGCCGGTGTGATTAGCATTGTCAGGTAAGATTCCTA
Source organism: Watsonalla cultraria (assembly GCA_964035505.1). NCBI lineage: Eukaryota > Metazoa > Arthropoda > Insecta > Lepidoptera > Drepanidae > Watsonalla > Watsonalla cultraria. Next base: position 2,879,061 of record OZ037732.1, on the reverse strand, counting down.
TTTAGCTTTTCTCGTGAATTAATCTTCATAATCCAAATAGCTCTTCTGAAAAACCACAGAAAATATCTATTTTCCGTCAGAACTGGGCCAGTAGACAAAGTAACATTATCCTCACGCTTCGCTAGTAGATACGATACAAAATGTACGGGAAATACATGTCACGTGACTGATTTATGTCATTTCCATATATTTTTTATCGTTTCTATTAGCGCAAGCGGGAGGATAATGTTACTTTGTCTACAAGCCCAGTGGCCTTATCATGAGCTCTTGCGATTTTCCAACTGTATTATACCACGAGTAGCAAAATCATTGTAATAACAGCTTATGGAGCCTTAGGATGCCTTGAATCTTACTACACTGATTTGGAGGAAGCGTTTTCATCAATATTCATCTTTATTTTCGTTCCTTCCTTCGCATAAGTGTATTGACCTTTGCTTCAGCCCATCGTTAGACCATAGTGTACATGATATTGTAAACGTTTACGTAAAACACCTGATTGTATTCGGTTCTCTGACTCAATGGGTTTTACTTCTTAGAATAGAAGCCTCCGCGCCTCTATCCTTTAACGGCTCGGCACTTCCTGTTCTCGGAATGTTTTAGAACTGACCGTTGCAATAATTCTCTTTCGATTACATATTTTAATCTAAGCATTGATGACTCAAATTTGCTTAACATTATATGGGTTTCATCTCTACGTGGTTTTTCCTCTGGCCTTGACATTGTTATTATTTTTTGTCAGTGCCCGCATACGTGTCTTTATGCGGTACACAAATATCAACCTTGAAACTAGATGTAATAAAGATCCTTATTGTATATTTTGTAGTGCTACTCTTAGTTTTCTTAAACCTGTACATGGAACAACCGTTAGGCTCGGTCTTGGATCTGTTTATTTGGCTATTTCACAGATAATTTCTTCCAATTATATTTAATTAAGTACTATATTTTCGAAGTCGCTACAAATATTCTGAATACCTTGCACCACCATCATCCTTGCGCTTCATAAGGAAGTTGTGCTGGAAATTGGAACTGATAAGGACAATAGCCATAAAGCGTGAAGCGCTATTCCATTTTATGTTTGTTTAATTATATCTAATTAATTTACTTCCACATACTTTAAAACTTCCGTATCTTCTGCTAAGTATTCTTACCAAGGAACTAAACAATCTAACCCCTACTAATATTATAAATACGAAAGTAACTCTGTCTGTCTGTGACGCTTACCCGCTTAAACCTCTCAACCGATTTTGATGAAATTTGGCACAGACAATCTTTAGACCCTGAGAAAGGACATAGGCTACCTTTTATTTATAAAAAATATTAGGTTTTCGCGACTATAAGGATGAAACTAAATCTACGCGGGTGAAACCGCGGGGCACAGCTAGTTTAATATAAAATGTATTATTTACTTGTGGGATACATTGTTTTTATGCGATGGCCAAGTACATTACTAATTTAAAACGACGTATTAACCTAGGTCCCACTGCTATTGGGCCACAGTGGGACCACGGTTAATATTTTTTACCCGTGGAACCACTGTTCTAGTTTTAAAATATCTTTTTTGAAAACAATGATACACCTACCTTATGCAAGGGTATACCTTAATCACTCTTGAATGTTTAGCTAGAATTTTGGTCCGTGGGCTCACAGAAACTCACGTATTGAGAAGGATAAATTAAAAAAAAAACTAGAGCACCCACTAGGATCCACTGTGGGCCAATAGCAGTGGGACTACGGTTAATACGTCTTACATAGTTTTTAATACTGATATGGTCACTATCAGATGATATTATGGTAGCTAATTACGTAATAATTTAAGACATAAGGTCCCTTAAGCATGAACTGAATTAATTAATAAGTTCATTAATTAATCCCGGGAATTACATGCATCTCACTACTTTTTACGTTAGAAGAAGTGAGCTGCGAGACTTGGGCACAAATCACTCCTAAAAAGGCACCAACCACTCCTATCAGTAATTATTTATTTATTCATTAATTATTGAGCATTTTGTGACCAGTTCTATTATGTTACTGGTTTTGCTTAAGCTATAAAGGAAGGTAGGTACTTTTTGGCATTTCGATGAAGTATTTAATTTCATTCCAATTTTAAAACCTATAGAGTGTAGTAAGTAGTATTTAAATACATAAAATACACCCAAATACAATAATGGACCGAAAATATTACAAGGCTAATATTTTATTTTAAAAACATTAGGTTTCCGCGGGCCAACCATGAAATTTGGTCTACGTCGGTGAAACCGCGGGGCAAAGCTAGTTAGGATTTAAAATGGGAATAAAACTGTCGATGTAGGTAAATAAGTTACAATGTATATGTGAAGGTGTTGCAAGCGAATACCTATTTAATTAATTAATGATGATGTAACATTGTAAACAGCATGTGAATAATATAGGAAAGACTAGCTTTTACCCGAGGATTCGCTAGCATTGGATTTTTTGTTTATAAAAAAATCAGTTTTACTTCTAATACATCCAAGAATATGTGTATAAAATTTCGGCTAAGTTTTCGCGTTGCTATTTATAATATTTGTAAAATGTTGCAAGGCTAATAAAATAAACGCCTGCCATTGTCCTTATGTGTCAGCTTTGAAGTGTATTATTATTTTCTCTAATATACGGTGTCATCGGTAGTTTTCGCATTAGTTAGTACCAAAAATGTTTCAATTGAAGTGCTTTTATTTAGTGTGAGTGTGTGAAAATATTTTGTAATTAAAAAAATATGACTCTAAATACTTATAAAGCATACTAAGGAATTGATAACTTCCTTCTTTTGAAGTCGGTTTAATAGAGGCAGAGCGACGTTTAAGCCATCTTAAAGCTATGTTTTGTAAAAATGGGTTATGTGTTTAAGTGTATAACAAGTGTAAATTAGTAAAACAAGTGGCAGTAATTACATTTGTTTGATTAATTTACTCGATCAACTTGTTTAGTCTTACGTACGATACGAAGCATATTTTCGCCTCATCGCTCACAGCAGTCGTGGCCGAGCGGTTAAGGCGTCTGACTAGAAATCAGATTCCCTCTGGGAGCGTAGGTTCGAATCCTACCGACTGCGGATAATATACTTGTTTCTTTTTTTTAATTTTATATTTTTTTCTTGTTTGTTACAGTTTAAAACGAGGTGCCGGGGTCAATGTTCAGGGCGACAATGGCTATACAGCACTTCATCAAGCTTGCCTGAACGGACACAAGTGAGTGTTTTTTTAATTTCATTATTTTTATTTTATTTAATAGAGATTTCGTTATTTCAAATTATCTATAACATGCGGTTTTTCCCGTAAAATTTATTTAAAAACCAACATCCTATGACTTTTCTCATTACATGTGAGTAATTATTTTATAAAATTTTGGTCGCAATCTCCAAAAATTTCATTAAATTAAATTATTAATATTGTAATGGACCTTCACAAAAATACACTCGAATCCGAGAGTGTTATAAATTTTTATTGATTCGAAGAGGCATTAATAGTAATTAACAAAGTTTAACAATAGCTGTTATAGTACTTAAAAGGATTGGCTTATCTACATAAAAATAAAATTGATGTCTCTGTTTGTAATTCTAAATTAACAGCTTTACATTAAATGTATATGAAAGTACATCCGACACTTACATAAAAACACAAAAAAAATGTCTGTATGTCTGTTTGTTCCGGCTAATTTCTAAAAAGGCTGAAATAACTTAACATATTAATTATTTATTATAATTAAGATATATAATTCTAAATTATATCATAATTTCCCTGGCCTTTTCCCATACATTTTTGGGGTCGGCACTTGATTTAACCCGATGTGGCTGATCACCTGATTTTTATACGAAGCGACTGCCATCTGACCTTCGCAACCCCATTTAGGAGGAAAATCTGTGATCTGGGTTAAACCAGTTGTCAGATTATTTTTAGGCCTCCGACTGACCTGTAACGATTGCCAAAGATGTTAAATTGGCAACCGGGACCGACGGCTTAACGTGCTCTCCGAGGCACGGAGGGAACTCGGGCGGTCACCCATCCAACTACTGGCTAGGCGTATGGTTGCTTAACTTCGCTGATCGAATGATATGCGCAATAGCAACTGTGCCACGAGCTCCTCTAAATTATATATAGCGAAATAAAGCCTCCTGAAATTAAATCTACACTGTGGCACCGCGACACTAGCTGTAGTTTGATAATATTTATTGTATATTTTATTTTGTAGAGAGATAGCAAAACTCCTGCTGTCTGTGGGCGCGTCGCCGTGCATGGTGGAGAAGAATGGAGCCACGCCGCTCCATCTGGCGGCGTTCAAGGGCGACACAGAAATAGTCAAGCTACTCCTCGCACACAACAACCCTCCTGTCAATATCGATCAGCTGGTAAGTGATATTTTTAAACTATATTCTGCTCGCGACTTCATCCGGGTGGAATGTTTACTTTGGCTAACGCTATATCCCGCGATTATAAGTGTGATGATATGATATACTTTAAGTAAGAAAAGCCTTATATTTTATAACTAGTTGTGCCCCGCGGTTTTACCCGCGTAGTTACCGTTCCATTTGGAGTACAGAGATTATTAAGTAGTCAGTAATAATGTAGCATTCAAATGGTGAAAAAATTTGAAATCGGTTCAATACTTTTTGAGCCAATTTTGTTACAAACATACTTACAGACAAATCTTTCCTCTTTATAATATTAGTATAGATAAATGACTAAGTAATACATTTTATTTTATACTTTTTAGAACCCATTTACTCGGGGTTTTTTTTAATTTTTATTGATGACATTACGATTAAGTAAGCTGATGACGTCATGGTGTTATAGTAACTATTTGACATCAATTCAATAAAACATTGAATATTCTTAACATTAGTACTTAGCTATTTGTATAGGATCGGAACAGCGCCTCTGTCGGCCTAAACATGACACTATTGTGAGCCCATACAAATCTGCGTTTACGTCGACGCGATGACATGTTACGGCGATTTAAAAAAAACTGCACTAGGCACTCAGGTTTGCTATTGTGGAATTCATTTAAATTCATCCTGCCCAAGCATAGCATAGCCATGTCTCCAAAATGTTGTAGTAAATCACAGTTCCACAGTTTACAAAGCAGTGCTAAAATTCCAACACCCACATGCTCATGTAAGAATGCAACCTGTTTTCAAAGCAATGGAAATACCTTTCAAATTTCCACTACATACCTAAATTAGCAAGACTAATTTAACCCATTCGGTTAATAGCTAAGTACAATTATTAAGAATATGATTTTTTTTATTGAATTGATGTCAAATAGTTACTATGATACCATGACGTCAATACCATGTCGTAATGTTCAACAAGTTCAAATCCCAGCGGGGCCTGTAGCAACGAATTTTATAAAAACATATGTGCAGTGATTCCACACCACGTGCTTTACGGTGAAGGAAAACATCGTCAGGAAACTTGCATATATCCAAGAAGTAGTTCAAAGAAGTATGTATAGTGCCTTAGACTGCGAGACACTCACCATCCGTCACGTTACTTAATCATCTTGGGTGAAAAGTGGGTGTTGATATTACAACATCTCTGCCTACAATTTCGGGAGATACCTACAAGTATATATACCTACATGCATTTTATTTCTTTCTTCTTGCCACGATCTCTTCTCTAAAGAGGTTCCAAGTATTGTTTTTTTAATCCCACAGACGTCAGACCACGAGTCGGCAGTGCTGATAGCGGCCCAGTTTGGTTACGCGGACATAGTTGCCGCCCTCATAGAGCATGGAGCCGACGTCACCATCAGGAATATCAAGGACGAGAGCGCTTTGGACTTGGCTGCTCAGTACGGCAGGTTAGTGGAGTTCTTCATATCTACATGTACAGGTGCCGTCCGGAGTTATGAGCGCTCAGCGAATGTCGCTATTGGTCGCAGCGTGATATTGTAAATCCTGCCTTCCTTGATGAATGAACCACCAATTTTTTTTTCTATTCGAACCAGAGTACCTAGTGCGAGTTTTCTTAAATCCGCCGTCACAAGTCATCGCGATGAGGTAAACGCAGATTTGTATGAGATCAAAATAGTGCCCTCTACGGGCCGATGAATTACTTACATTAAGTTTTCAAATGGGAGTCCGACAAGAGTAGTTCGCGCGTAACTTTAGGATTAAGTTAAAACTTGACTCGTCAAGTTTTGCAACTTTTGAGTCCCGGTTGCGGTTATTTTACGTTACTTTGAGGGCATACGAGTGGTTTTACCATATTGAGACATACGTCACATACGTGGCAGTGGCTAGAACATTTCTTCCTTTAAAATAGTCATAGTAATGTTACTTGTAGTTTATTTTTGAATGATAATTCCAGAATGTCCAACTTATTGCTCAATAGGATGGTTTGAATGACATAATGAGATTTCCTGCTTAAGTCCAAAGTATTTGATCGTGTAAATAGACGATGGGTTCACGAGTTTAGCAAAAATTCGGAATCGTAAAAGCGGTGTCACGTTATTACTGCATGAACATTTCAAACTGGGTGACCAGATAAATGTAACAGGATAGAATCCTTGAAAGCAAATAAAACCATAAATAAAAAATATATTGTAATTATTGATTTACTGCCAAAGTTGCCCCAATTTCGTCACAAAGAACCGTCTTATCCATCGATCTCTTTATCGACCATTCCCAGATTGGTAGTACCCTCAAATCTCTTATCTAAGACTGCAAACTTTTCTCGCCAGGGTTGACACAGTGAAGTACCTGCTCAAAGTGAGACCCCAGCTGATCGATCAATACAAGCCACCGACATGCAAAGGTCGAATATTTGCCTCCACGCCTCTCCACAGAGCCAGCATGAATGGTCTTAGGTAAGTTCTCTTCTTTTACATACATAAGTATCACGATCACGCCTGTATCCAATGGGGTTAAGCAGAGACCATCATTTGCCGGAACCATAGCTACTGATGATATGATATTTTTTTATTTATTTAACACTTTTAGAAAAACCTTTTGCACAGGCGGACTATGGTCCGCTTGCATTATCAACCCTTGGTTGATGCAGAGATTATCATGGCAGGTATTAAAAGGACAAGAGACTGTATAAATATATATAAATGAATACTATATATAATATAATACATAAATAAAAACTATAATAATATTTATAATAGTATAATATAATGAAGTAATTATAATAATGCATAATTATTTATTTTAGTCACTTATGAATGCCGAAAATTACCACCAGTTCTGGAACTAGGCTTCTAAAGAACTCAAGCAAGCAATTAAATTTCATCAAACATGAAAATGTATAAAAATTCACAATAGTACAAAATTGTATGACTTAACTAGTAAAAAACATTGAAGAAAATAGCTAGGCCATTAGATTGGATGTTAATGAATCCAGATATAGTACTTAAATCTTTTTGAGTGCCATATAATAACAGTATTTAAGCACTGCTTACCTAATACCTATTTGCTATGACAACACAATTTTTGCCAAAATATATTATGATTTAATATTTATTTCATGAATGCATTTTGGACATTATTTCCTTTACGACGCATTGATAACCATAAATGTTAGTAAAATAATAATTTAGCTTCCTTTACATCGTATTTGGACACATTAATTTATGGTGATATAAAGGTGTGTGTACACGCGCGACAATTGCTTCATATTCATTCGTTCGTTATAACGCACCGATAGGTTTGTGTCTGCGAATTTGTGATACGCTGTGATTGGATGTATGAATATATGTTTTTGGATGAGGCATCAACCGTCAACATAGTAGTCAACAAATAATAGTTTTATTGAAATTAATAATTATTTATAATGAAATGTGCACGATGCCAGCTGGGTTACTGGCCGGTTTTTCTCAGAAGGCTAGTTTCTGAACCGGTGGTCAATTCTTCGACGATCACATGTTCACACTAAACGGAGCTTTGAAATGAATTAAAAAAATATTGTAGTTATTTCCGGGATACAATTGTTGATAATAATTATTTGAATAAAGAGATTTGCAATGGAACTGGCGTGACTAATATTTTGTTTTTAATATTAAAAAATATGTTGGTTGGTGAGTTGATAAAGGTGCAGTCATGAGATATGGGCGCTGAAATATAGCAAAATACATATTCAATATACAGGTTCCAAGAAATAGAGGATAAAATCACACAAATTTAAGCTGATTTGAACATAATCTGTGGTGAAATAGACCAGGAGCTTCGGAAATAACATCATCGATACATCTTGATACCACGTTTATTTTATTTGCCTTATCTAAAATCTATCGCAACTCCATGTAATTCAAGCGTCGATTTTCCGCGCCTATCGTCGAAGGGTTAAATTGGCAGCACGTGGCGTGTGGCGCTCGCCTTATGCCTGTTAACTTGTGTGGTGCAAACTAAAGAATATAGCGACTCAAATTGAATTATTGAGGGTAGAATTTTATTAAATGTTATGCTCTGTAATTCGCGAATAGAAACGGCTGACTCAGTTTGAATCGTCGACGTATGCAATCGAAAAATAATACACTCGGATCTGACAGCGTGTATTAAAAAATGGTGAAAGATCGGTTTACGATTTTCAGAGTCTAGGGTACCATGAGCTCTTATTGCCATGCTACTTTTACTCATATTATGAACAGATGTATATGACGTTATGCATCTGTCGCTGTCACACAACTGAACTGATGATGACTGAATGATTGTAATAATGTTTAGGTCCCAGTTTTCGAGTGTCAATCTAGCTAACAAAGCAATGTGGAATCTGCCATTTTATATTTAATTGCGTAGTTTGGACGAATGTGTACGTGGCTAGAGCTCCATTCGAAATAGCAATGGAATATATATTTTTGAATGTGTAGTTAATTTTGTTTCGAAGGATTATTTCCCACGTACAAACATACGAAATCCTATCTATAATATAAAAATGAACCGCTGAATGTGTTGCTAAGCGGAAATCTCGAGAGCAGCTGAACCGATTTTACTAATTATTTTTTTTAAATATTACTTGCAGTGCGAGGATGGTTCTAACGGATAGCAAAATTAAAAAATAACGTATTATAAAAGAAATAAGAATCGACTATTGGGCGGTACGAAGTACACACTTATTGCCATGATAGTTTCACTCATTTATGAGACAGATGTATGTGACGTGTATACATCTGTCACTGTCGCACAACTGAATTATCATTGCAATAAGAGCTCATGGTTGGGCCTCTGGTCAGCTAGTTTATAATATTAGTAGGTTTATAAAAACGCTTTAAACTCGTACATTGCGTCCGTATCCAGTCATCCGTCTTGTCACTGTTAATATTTAGCAAATTGAGACTTGTTAGAGCAACGGGCTTATGGCTGTTGTTATGGAAATTATCTGAAGGGTTTTCTGTTTACGTAACTTGAGCTTATTTGTAACGAAAATATTTATCACCTAATATATTTAGTATAACTCTATTTCTAACTAATTCTACTTTTACTTAATGTACCCAAATGAAAGCACCTACTTACCTACGTATACTTAACGGCATTTTTTTGTTTGTCTGTCCATCTGTTTATATGTTCCGGATAATCTTTGTAAACGAATTTTGAAAGGACATGCTTATTAAAATTAAACTTAGTGTAAGTGCTTCGCTCATAAGTAAACCTCTGGGGCTTTACCATAAGCTCTTATTGCCATCATGGTTCCACTGTGTGACAGTGATAGACTTATACACGTCATATACATCTGTCTCATAATGAGAGTAAAACTATCATGGCAATAAGAGGTCATGGTAAAGCCCCTGAACTACGCGGTACGGTCTACGCGTAAAACAGAAAATGCGGGCCAAGGGTAATAATGATTGTGGTGAAGCAGGGCATAACGGGATATCCTATGAATGTTACCTTTGAGTAGTGTTGTGTTCCGTGAGTGGAGTCGCTTTGCTAGCAATAGCTGTCATTATTTTGGCACAAGGTTTACATTCTTAAAATAGGCAATGCGCGAGTGACATTTGGTGTATCAAGCATTTATCGGCTGCAGTAACCGCTTACTATCAGGCGAAATGCATTTTTTTACCGCATTAGTTGTAATAAAATAAAAGTCTTTTTTTTCTCTTCTTAGCCGCGTAGTATCAGCACTGTTAGCGGCAGGAGTGGACCCCAACATCCGTACCCACACGGGTACGGCCCTGCACGAAGCAGCATGCTACGGCAAGCCGTCAGTAGTCCGAATACTGCTAGATAAGGGCGCCGACCTGAATGCCCTGGATCGAAGGGGGAATACCGTCCACGCACTACTTCGCGAATACACTGGCGAATGGTCGAAACTCGTCCGCGATGTTATTGAAGGTATGTCAAAGTCAAAGTCAAAAATATCTTTATTCGATTAGACTTTTTACAAAGTACTTTCAAATCGTCAGAACGACATGGATTATACATGCTACTGCCAGGTTCGGAAGGTTGCTTTTACTGAGTAGAACCTGGCAAGAAACTCAGTAATTACTCCTTTAAAAATATTATACAATTTTTAAAAACAAAGTAAATCACTTGAGAAATGTAAGCCCATGGACACAGTTCCAATGCACAAATGTCAATAAAAATTAACATAAAGAAAAGTCTAGTAGTTGTACTTATATCTAAATGCGTAGCTTGAGATGACCATGTTTCAATTTATACGTATGCAGGTGCCTGTTACAAAGAGTACATAAAACTAAACTAATAGTCGTGTTTATCTATGGATATTTCATTGATGTCAATTGATCGATATAGAATAGAAATGTAGAGTGTGTCTCTACATTTTAAGAAATATTGTCTACCTTTAGATATATAATCATTACGAGCGTTAAGACTGTGCGTGCAAGTACCTTTCTGCAACTCCAACTTACGTGTTCAAAGTGCAAATTTTAACGGAACTGGACCGATTTGAAAAAAATCTTTAAACTATGGTTGGCTACATTATCAGCGAGTAACATAGGCTATATTTTATTCCCATTATCCAACGGGAATGCGTGCTACGCGGGTGAAACCGTGTGATGTCCGCAAGTGTATGTTAAAGCACCATGTTTTTTGTTTATTGAACAGAATACGAAACTCGTATGCGGACTTACGACAGTGAAGATGATATTCGGTTCCATGGCTCAAGTCCCACCATCACGTAAGCTATACAAAAACCTGCACATTATATCGTAGACTCTATTGATTTATTGTTTTGCATACAGGGGTGCTACCATCAGCTCTTATTGCCATGATGTATTAATAAATAATATTCGGAGACTATCACTCACCTCCATCTAGTCCCCCTAGTTATATCTAATACTTATATACTTTTTTGTAAATATATACTTACAATACATACCAAGCACCCAGTATGATATTGTGTATAAGTTTGTCTCTGCAACAGCCAAACTATCATGGTAATAGCGAATGGTAAGACCTCTGTATGTTCGTGACTTAACGCGTTCATGCAGTTTTGCAACATTTGGGATTTTCGAACGGATTTTCCTGTTCTACATACAATAATTTGATAAAGGAATCAGGATCGAGCGTCGATCGCTGTAAAGGGTATCTAGTGATTTTAAGATTTCTTGAGTCTTACAGTGTGATACAGTAAAATTCACACAAAAATATAGGAATTCTCACACGCTTTCGCAAACTGCATGATCACGTTAAATTGGGCGATGGAGAATGAAATAATAACTAAAATAAGTTTATATTTAAGAACATCTGCAAATACTCCCTCAATTAATTCTAACATCAAATCGGAAGCGGGTCTTTTACTATTATTTATATTTTCCTTATTTTTATTTACACGCTTTTTAACACCAACACTGCAAAAGTGCAACCTTTTAACGCTCAGCACTTTACGAAATTATTCTAAAACGTTGGTAGACTTGCAAAGGTCGGTAAAAAGATTTGCTGTAAGCGTTCGACAAGTGGGAGTGGTAAAGGAATCCTCCGTAATTACGCGAAGATACCTTACAGAGCAGCCTCTAAACATTCACCCTTAATTGAAGTGCCACGTCTCAATTACGACACACGACCAGTTTCTTTGAACTCTGATTGCTATCTTGATGGCGTTTGTGTCTATGTATTATATTCTGAGCATGATTTTCAAAATACTCAATCATATACAGGTACAATTATGTATTCCAAAGAAAAATAACGTCACATAAACGTAATTACAAGGGCTGTATTAGACAGAGACTTCGAATGCGAGGTGTCTCATTAAAATCTTCCGTGTCTTTGATTTTGTCTGGAACGACCAGGTTTTCATAACATAGAGAAAAGATTTCCATCCTTTGACTGTTATCAAAAGATTCAAGCCAGAACGAGCATTTGCAGCACAATTTGTCATTTGAAAAAAACGTTTTACAACCATATTATGATATTTGAAATGCTTTCTTAACAGCCCGCAGAATAACAATGTTATAGACATGTATATCAATAATTTATAATTATAATATAAATTTCCTTCAAAGAATTACTATTTCAACTTGCAGGCCAGTAAACTCACACGAAAGCCTTCATAAAACGCCCAGCCCATATCGTTCTTATAGTCCTAAACCTCTCATCAAAAAGTACTCTAACGATAATGCTTCTATTAAAAGTGTAACTAATGCTAATTCTTGGGACAGGAAATTACCACCACCACCGATAGATACCGCAAACGAAAATACTATTAGTAACGTTGGCCGAACCGATAGTTTCTTAAATCGGATAAAAAAAGAAATTAGTCATTCGGTACTGGTTAATCAAATAGATGTAATATCCGAATTAAAGCGGACTCAAGGCAACAAAGGACAAAGTGCTGACAGTGAGCTCGCCAACTATTCGCCTGAAAATCTTAGAAAAAACACATTAGATAAGTTGACACAACAAGGTCTAACTAGACCACTAAATTCACCAAAAATCAAGCCAAAAGTTCTCCCCAAACCTAGTAAAAGTCATAGTCAAAGTAGCTTAGATAAGTTAAACGAAAGCGGGTCAAATGACACTTGGAAAGAAGTTGCCCGAAAAGATAGTTACGAGGAACCTGATGGACCAGTATATAACGAAGAAGCCGCTACAGAGCCTATTTATTCTAATTGGAAACACAACGACAATATCTATGATAATTTGCCAGATGATTTAAAAAGTATGAAGCCTAAAAATTATGAGGTTGAAAGCACTTACATGACAATGGATGCTAAGCAAAGTTTTGATGATAAATCGGATTACACTAATTTAATTTCGAGGAGTAGTGTTGGTAACTGTCTGGGCGAAGAAATTTGCTATCCCAATGACGATTACGTATCCATGAACAAGTGTCACGAACATAGACTATCGATTCCTGATTGTATTTCTTATGGTGTGAAAACTGACAGTCTGCACATAAGAGGCGATGAGAATTGTATTTATGGATCGTCCAGATACTCATACATATACGCTCTTAATACTACAGCTAACGCTTATCCGTTTGTCAAGCAAAAAGTGAAAGATGTGGCTAAGCCCTGTTTTTGTTCCAAAGGCGTACATAAAAAAGAACGTGAGGCAATTTTCAGAAATTTAATATCAAAAGGTATATCAGAAACTGAAAACTTTTATAGTTGTGAAGATATTTATGTGGACATTACGAAATCAGGGATCACGGACGATGATACTGATGTTGATCACAACGAAGTAACCAAATCACATTCCGCGGAAAATGTGGATGTAAGAAATTATAATTTTTTACCCCTTGAAAACACTGGGGAACCAAATATTAAGGGCAGTAATGGTGATCTGTTCAAAAAGAAACTCACTCATATAAAACAACTTCTCACTGATTGGCATTAGTTAGTCGAAAATGCAACTTTTACATACTCCAATATTTATGCTTCAAACTAAAATACTTTCCTTTTCCTAGTTTAGTTTAAATGGTGGTGGTTGGCTGGTATTTGGTTCTTCACTTTACTAATTCAATAATTTGAGTTTAAGTTAGTTTTTTGTTTATTTTTTTATTTATTTTTGTTGCTTTATGTGTTTTACAGGAAAGCACCCGAGACCCAGAAAAATACTAACAAAAATAACAGCTTCTTTTCCCCATCTTCATCGTCTTTAACTAAATTCAATCATCCTCAGAGTTTTGTCAAAAAGCTTGCTTCTAAATGCTTGGGCCTTAAAGCGAAATTTAATTCAGCTCCTAATATTCCGGACAGCACAAGGCTTGAATCGGACGTCGATGCCAAATCTAAAAATCCTGAAAACAAAAGTAACACCAATACACTTCACATAGGCAATAGCAAATTTTTCAAGATACTCTCTAAAAAAGACGAGTCTGGAGAAATAGTATGTAACGACGAATTTGATACGATATCTTTAGATAGATTGGGTACATTGAATAGAGATTCTGTGGTCAATAGAAGTAACAGAAGTTGTCCCGGATTTAAAACATCGTTGCCAAATATTTCTGAGAACAATGAATTGAGTGATTCTCAAGAATCTATAGCTGAATCTGTTGTTATTACTGAACTTGACTGTGATAAAAACAAAAGTAATGGTATTAATATAAATCAAGCAATTAATTTTAATGCTAGCTATAACATTTTTGAGCCAAGAGATGGTAAATCTATTGTTAACAACGTTCCTGAAGAAGCAACCATATTAGTGAACGAGTGTTATGAATCGTACGAATTTTCAAAATTACATTCCGAAAAAAATACTAACAGACAATATTACCCTAGACCACCGCCACGACCGACTTTGATGACGCATAGTGCAGATGATGCAGACAATATATACGCAAATGTAATCAAAGAAGTTAAAACTGCACCGAAACCCGCTGCACGGACTCATGTACCACCTAAAAAGCCGTCTGAACAAGAAATGGTTGGACAACAAATTTTATATGAAAATATACCTTTAAAACATGAACTAAAAGTACCAGAACCACCCAAGCGTATGATTCTGATACCACAAGCTAAACCTGAAAGCTTTGATGGATCTGAGTCTTCATCGTCTAGGTCTTCTACGTTATCATCTGATTCAATGATAGACGAATCTAATTTAGAAGACATCCTACTATCGGAAAAATCTAAGTCGTTTCGACACAGTAAAGTAACGACAGCATACACGAATACAAATAAATCAAATATTAGTAGAACTCGGTCCGATCTTTCTGATTCCTCAGATGTAACTGAAGCGAGTGCAATCGAGAACGTTGATTGTAGCGATGATGTTGACGAAAAAGCAATGGCAATGGCTACGACTGGCACGTTGCCAAATAAAAAAACGGTAAAATTCGAAAAGAAAAAGGTTCTCTTTCGACATAAAACATTCACAAATATTGAAGTAGACAGAAACTCTACGAAAGTCAAAGACCTTCCGCAGTGGAACAATCAGTTTCTCAAAGAAACTTTAGCTCATTATCATATAAGAGGAACTGGACATTGTATTTACAAGGGGCCTTCTATAAGAGAATTCCTTAATCTATTCAATAGAGATACGCTATCTAATGACCAGTTAACATCATTAGAATCTAGCAATAGAAATAGTTATTTTGAAACAGCAATTTGCTTTTGTCGGCCACGACCCCCAAAACATCATAATAGTGCCGAAGATTTATTGGAAATATCTCCTCAAGAACAAGACGTGTCTGTTTCTATAGATGCCGAACATTTGATGAATAGACGTGAGATTGTATCAACGACGTTCAGATGCTTCTGCGATTCAGGGACTTGCACCTATCACACGAAACATCGTGATTCAGCTATGGATTTCATCGTCAAGTTTTCGGCTATTAAAAAAAGTATTTCGACACCAGACATCACTTTAGAGACGTCTCCTACATCTACCGTACAAAAACCTAAGCTAGGTTTGCCTAAAAACAAATCTGTACCTAATAATCTAGAAGAGCCATATGCAATAGTTGACCTT
Source organism: Watsonalla cultraria (assembly GCA_964035505.1). Classification (NCBI taxonomy): domain Eukaryota; kingdom Metazoa; phylum Arthropoda; class Insecta; order Lepidoptera; family Drepanidae; genus Watsonalla; species Watsonalla cultraria. The sequence goes on along the minus strand of OZ037732.1, from coordinate 2,863,229 downwards.
AACGATATTTTGGAAAGAAAAGTAACCAACGAAAAAAATACCACAACTAATCCAGTTTTTACATCACAACCTTCTACTTTATCATCGACATCATCTGTTCATCCTTATTCTATTAAAGATATAGCAGAAGTATTGTCACTCAATCATTCAGCATCGACCACCGATAGTCTTAAGTCTGCTTCTTATTCTGTGCATTTACCGCTACGACAATCGAGTTCCTCGGAACACTCCGGTAACTGGTCTTTACAATCGTGCAATTCTAATGTAACCATAAAATCTGACGCGTCTTTTAAGACTTGTTTAGAAGAGTCATCATCAGATGAGGGATCCGATGGTACCTTGCACTCCGATGCGGAGTCGGAGGCAGATACGGTCAAATCAGACATCAGTACTGGTAAAAGACCATGGGTGCACAGTGACTCTTTCAGATTTGGAAATAATTCCAAGCCTGAAATAGACGTGATAGAGGAAGAGAGTGCGTTTGTGGACTCTAAATTGGAGTCGCTTTCCTCTAAATTTGAGAGTGGTTTGGGATCGGAGAGTACTTCGTCTGATGATAGTGGTGTTCCGAGGGTCGATGGGGATGTGTCGCTTGCTTCGCTTGAGCGTGGTTCGGGGTTTGGGGCTGGTGTTCGCAGCGGGTCGGGCCGCCGGCGGTGGGACGACGGAGCTAGTGAGGCCGATGCTCTAAGCGTCTCGAGCGCCGCCTCCAGTTGCGCGCCGCTACACTGGGCGCATCACCACGAGTATAGTAAAGTTTCGGTAAGTTACTTCCATTATTACTATAATGTCATTTTGGACCCGCATAACTTTTCTTTGTCAAAAAATCCTAATACTTATTGATTTCACAACCTGTGGTGTATTTATTATTATGTATATCACTGGCATCATATTTAATGGTTGTGACGTTTCACTCGTATCTACATCATCATCATTGATATCATTAATTTGTGTCGTAGGGCTAAACAACCTTGCTGGAACATTTAAGCGTTGTTGAGACCGATTCAACTTAAATGCTTGTGGGAAAAATACTTGCAATTAAACACAATTAGTTCATTGTACATTAACATTCTGGTGCAACATGTAATCAAGATGAAGTATTAAATGCAATATTAAAGCTATTATTCTTATTTGTGATGAATGCATTATTTTGCAACTACGAATTCTTAAATCACTTCTGATGTTATAGAAGCCTACATTATCCTGTTATTTGTAAAGTGAATCTTCTTTATGCTTACCTTGTAATCTGTCCGCGATAATTGACCTATATTTGACACGCGATGTTACAACACGCTACATCGTTTACTTCCATTGTTTTTGTCGCGATGTTTTTTTGTAACCATGGGTGTTTATGGCGAACATTTTGGTATTCTTACCAACACAATTTATTATCCAGAAGAACAGACTTAAATAAATAACAATTATTTGTAGGGTTGTAGAATCAAGACTATTATTTCTAGATTTGATTTAAGGATACTCAAAGCTTTCAGTGATTTTAAATGCTACTTTTGCGGCTTTAATATTTGAATCCTGCAATTTTAGGATTAAGTGCATACTTTTTTCCTTTGATGATCATCCTTAAATATAAAAGGGAAACTTCAACATGCTACCATTTCTAGCGTCCTTTATATCCGTCTGACTACATGTCACAATCGTCGTATTTTTAACAATGCACGGACAAAAAAGATGCATCCGTAAGAGTAGCTCGTGAGAAAGTTTACAAACGTCATATTAATTATCATCACATGCACATGGCCTCTGTGACAACTGTTTGTCCGCAGACCGTCATGCATGACGCATACAACGTCATTATTGTTAACTCTTCATTAACTAGTAATGCGGTTGAATTAGCATGGATATACACTAGAGATTTGTCGCGCGTTTACTTGTGGGATTGTCATGAGCGTAGGGTTTCGGTTCAAACGCGTCATGTATCCTGATTAACGTAAAATAAACAATCGAAATATTGTTGAACAATTCAAATGTTATACAAAGGTATTCAAGGGTTTCAAAATCATGATTCCATAAGACTTTAACTCAATAGGATCGAACGTCGAGAAACCATAGAGAGCGAACATTTCGATCTTTCTCGTTTCTTGATGACTTCATATTATTTCGTTTTTTCTACGATGGTATTGAATAAAACAGTGTCAAAGCCTAAGTCACTACGATATCTTTACGGTTCTTATTTCGTGAATTTGGTCTCTGCATTTCTCTCGTTTGGATTTTTTCACGATCCCAAGAAAAAAATAGTATGCCTTCTGTCTTATGCTGTAGCCATGCATTGGTTATATTTGCACCAATGTTGCTCATTGTGGCCAATACTCGAATGTATCGATCAGTCTCTGACACTATTTGTGATGCAGTAGTTTGAACCAATATTGGTCATTCCAAATTATAGCCAAGCTTGGATACAAACTTGAATCCAATGTGTGGTCGCGACATTACTTGGTGTAGCTGCGGTGCTGTTATGCGATTGGTTGGATTTCGCACGAAGCATAATAAGTATGGCCTACTGGATCAGAGCCAAACGTATTAGCAGGCTATATGCATCGCTGTAATCCATCACTGCATTAACATAATCTATTAACACATTGTCCCACATACATTGGTTATCGTTGAATGTCGCAGTTACCTGAAGTATTTCAGATATTCACTAAATCACTAAGTCTTGATGTGGTCTTCCTGAGCCACTTGCTGCATCATAAAGTAAGAATCAATACCTATTGATTTAGGTTCGAAGTTTCGAAACTGTTTTGGTCGAGACAAAAGCTGCCTCTTATTAATTGTTACACAAATAATTGTTATCTCACAATGACACGCGAAACCTTTTATTTTACGCGAATACATTCATAGTTGCTTTCAAAGTAAACCTTATGTCATAACATTATAAGCGAAATTAGGATGAAATTATTTGATTAAGGTTCAACAGACTGACAAATATCATAGACCAATTTTAACGAATCAACTAAAAGGCGCTACTAGAAAGTTCTGACACGTTCGAAAGTCGTCGCTTAACCTTGCGTTTTGAACTTTTTTTGTATGGAGACGTAAAACTTCCTACACTCGCCGCTTGGGGCACTTTTTAACGTGCCCATACAAAAAGAGGGTAATACGCAGGCGACATCGCCAACGTAAAAACATGTTAATACTTGGGGCACAGTTCGAAAACAGTACTAACGGAGAAATTCCGGATTACGTTACGTGACTGCGACTCACATGGCGTCTTACGATGCGCGGCCGCAAATTTAGGAGTTTAGTACACTCGTCGCGTATGCGATCGACGGTCGCGGTCGATATGAATGTGATTTGTTTGGGTGAAAATGTGTAGGTGATCTGTGAATTTGTGTGTGATTTTGTGCAGTGTGGTGAAGTGATAAATGCAGTTTATGTAAGTTTACAAATTTCAATGTATGTACTGTGGATGAGCAGTGGTTTTTGATTTCTATTTGATTACATTTCGTTGAACATGTTTTTTTATTGATACTTATTAACTTCTGAATGGGTATGAAAATGTACATTAGTAATAACTACTAAAATATAGTTAGCAAGTATTCTCGAATGATGCGAAAATTATACAGATGTTTAGACGGAGATCCAAAATCGTTGTTTATCCATTTTGTTTCGTGTTTCTAACATTGTTATTATTTATCATAGCAAAGAATTATAAACTGTATTGCCTCCGGCATTAGGAACATTATAAATTACCAATTATATTAGCTACTAGCTGTGCCTCGCGGTTTCACCCGCGTAGATTTATTTTCTTCCTTATTGTCGCGGAACCCTAATATTTTTAATAAATAAAAGTAGCCTAAGTTACTCCTTGAAACATTAGCTACCTAGCAGTGAAAGTCCCATTAAAATCCGTCCAGCCGTTTCAGAGATTACCCGGAACAAACAGACAGACAGACAGAGAAAAATTTTAAAACTTGGTTTGTAGTGTCAGTATCGTGTATACTTTCATATGCATTTAGTGAAAAGGTGTTATTTTGGAATTACAAACAGACACTTCAATTTTATTTATCTGTATAGATATGGTACCAATTGAACGTTAATCGTGATAATCTATATCTATCTATACTAATATTATAAAGAGGAAAGATTTGTATGTATGTTTGTAACGAATTAGCTCAAAAAGTACTTGACTGATTTTAAATTTTCTTCAACCATTTGAATGCTACATAATCACTGATTAATATAGCCTATATTTTATCACGGTACTCCCACGGGAACAGGAACTATGCGGGTGAAACCGCGTGACGTCGGCTAGTGTAAATATATAGGTACCAAAATGAAAAAACGTGGACGTCTCTATTCACACCTTATAAATTCGCTATGAATTAAAAGCTAATTTTATTGTAACATCAAAAACTCCATGTCAAGGGCCCCATAACCCAATTCCCGTTGTTTCGTCATTTCGCACGTGTGTACAAAAACGTATACGTCAAAGAATAATCCATAGAGAGTTAACATTCCTTTGACGTCACGAAGTAATTTTACCTACACCGTTCGATACTCGGGGCGGTTTGAAATGTGTGCTATAATTTATAACTAAAATACTCGGTTAGATACACGATTGTTTTGTCAATAACATACAAAGTTACATCACAATAATTTTTTTGGTAATTATGATAAAAATTATAAATGATAGCAGAATTGAAAACGAATCACGAGAATGATATTTCATAATACTTAGTAATAATGCTTTAAAATTATCAAGCAAATAGTAAACGCCATTTAAAAGGAATTTGAGTCAATCGATAAAGACATTTTGATAATCTACAATGTGCTTTTCAATATGTCGATTGCTTGCTTGCTTCTATATATTAAAGTATTTATTAAAAAATCAACCGCAAATAAAAATACTTCAAGATAACCATACGTATAACTCTTACAGCCAACAAGAGATTTAAGATATTTATAAATTCCATAGTTCATTTAGAGAAACAGAGGTAGTGTGAAAATCAACCTCTTAGAATGCCACCTTTTCTTGTTCTTCCCACTAACGATGAGTGGAAGTGTCGGTAGAGGGCGTCCAAAGAAGAACTACTATGACCAACTTAATAATATTTTTCACAACGGTCAAATCCGGAGCACTCGTAACTACAGGAAGTGTATGAAGAGATGCATGAATGTGGGTGAAGCGAAAGAAGTACGTAAGGATGCACATGCTACGGCATGTGGCGATCGGTGGTCTCTGCCTACCCCCATGGGATACAGGCATGAGCATATGTATGTATGTAATGATGAATAGGTGTTCTTATCAAAACTTCATATGCTTGTTCATTGACATTTCCAAACGCCCAGTCCTCGGAAATAGCAAACAGAGTTCCGTCTGGCGTTTCGCCAATACGACCGCTAAAAACTGTTAAACACGAAAATAATCATAGTTTACCTCTTCCATATTGTATTCTGGCAACAAACTCATTGGTAAAGGTTCTGACCATTATTTATTTGCTAAACGCACATCATGCTGCCAGTAACTAATGAAGAGTTATTTAGAATTTTCGTTAAATGTTTTTGCTATAAAATGTTAGGTCTATTACTTGAGTATTTTCTATGATTTCTATGATATGCTCGAGAAATTTAGTTTTATTGTTTGAGGCCCCAACGAGTTAATACTGATCTTGGCTTGTCTTTTTGTGAAATATTTTTAAATTAATTGAATAATAGTACCTGACCGTGCATTGTTCTCTTTTTTATGTCACAAAAAACGATATTTTATTGCCATAAAAGAACATGACGTATTCTCATATAAAACAACTTAAAAAAAAACCGATAAAATGTTTGAAAATTATTGAAAATATACTTGGGTGACTAGTCACATCGTACCTTTGGTCACACGAGTGTTAGGTCATTCATAAATATTTTGCTAGAATAATTTTGTTTTTAATTCAAAATAAGTCAATTTATACTTACACCATCTACCAGCCTGTATGTCTTTGACCCCATTCCCAAGTTTCAAAGCGATAATAAAATCCCTTCATCTTTAATGATAATGCCAACTCGTCTTCATTAACGCATCATTTGTATGAAATCTGGTGGAACTTGTCCGATTCATCAGATTGATGAATGATCTGCTTTACATACTGTATGGACGTTCATTATCGCACCATTTGCATCCGAGTTAATTAATATTTTTGGTCATCGAAGCATCGATTTCATTCGCAATATTGAAATCTTTACGACGTATTGAATTTTCAAGAATAACTTTCTAATTGGTATATCCATATCTTTATTTATATTATAAATGGAAGAGTGTCCGTCAATCTATCACCTTTTCCGGCTAAGCTATTCAAAAATCATTACGTGGACGAAATCGCGAGTATAAGCTACTGTAAATATAACAGGTTAGAACTTTTAAGAATGTATCCTTCGTAAAGGTATAGTAACGATCAACACGAGGCTTTTAAATTAAGTGAAAAGCTAGTCAAAATTGTATTGATCAGTTTCAAATATTAGATTTTTATGCATGACACATTTTAAAATAAATTGTTAAAATTATTAGGTAAAATACGGGGCCGGACTCGAACTCATGCTGTCTGCAAACCGTGCAGTTTCTCTGGTAACTGAGCTACTCGCGATCAATTTGAAATTGACGATAGAGTTTTCTGAATCCAGGACCCACTCATCACCTGAAATTCGCACCCTGTGTCACTTTGTCCCCTGATCTATCTAAAGTACTAAGGCGTCAGAAGTTTAGAGAGGTAGCTTCAATGTTTTTCGACTAATGTCAGTATTTTACTAAAGCGTTACTTTTATACCAGTAGACGAGTAGGTACCTTATATAAATGATTGTCTGTTCTCCTACCAGGGGACCAATGGACACCTATATAGGGGCCGAATCAACAACTTAGGGGACGATTAATAAGGACCCAGTGGGTCCTGACTCTATAAAAATACTTTAAGTTTTCGTCATTACAATTTTAATACGTACGACCTAGTAGCAGTATAGTATGTAGGTATAGGTGTTATCATATGTCGCAACGTTTGGACATGTGGCCCCACAGATGTGCAGGATTGTAAACTGTTCTAGAATAGATGATTACATATTTATTATGTGGGTTACTGGGTTCTACTGAATCTCGTCTATAACAACCATCGTCACATGTATTTTTAGAATATTGTAGCGTAGGTATATTTGTTTTCAATGGTGCGGTTGAAAGAAAACTGTTTAAACGGTTAAGTAATAGGTGTTAATTGATGGACACAGATTTTGTAATAATGGATTTTGGTGAAAAGTTTGTTGTATATTAGTAAAAAGAAAACGTTTGTGTTTCACATTCGAGTTGTTTGGATGTGGTCTCGCAATGAGATTCCGAGCGTATACCGTATATTCTTGAAATGGTCAGGAGAATAGGAATACGAGGCGGGACTCGAACCAAAAACCACTGCGAACCGTGCAAGGCCTGTAGACAAAGTAACATCAGCCTCCAGCTTCGCTATGTACGGGAATGACATAGGTATGCTACGTGACTGATTTATGTCATTCCCATACATTTTGTATTGTCGGTGCAAGCGCGTGAAGAATGTTACTTTGTCTAGTTCTACTTTTGCTCTGCCAACTGAGCTACTTTGGAAGAAGAGTTGGATTCTCCAGCCAACAGATGGCGCAAGGCGGCTCCTAAACCGAAAAGACATGGGAAAGCCAATTAAAATGTGAGATCAGGAGTAGCTCAGTTGGTAGTACAACGAATGTCATCGTCGATTCAAGTTCCACCTCGAGGTAGTATTTTTCCCAACCATTTTTAAGGATTATAAACACATGTGTCATGCATGAAATTATAATATTCCGTACATTACTTAGTAGCAGTTCTTGCCATGGAACTCTTGAGTCTCGCTAACCTTCATTTCGTCTGAATCGCCGTTGGAGCGTAAGTTAATATAACTTATGTACAAAAATATTTACAGTATTGCACCTAGCTACTAAAATGCCTTGCCTTTTGAACCACAACCAAATTGATGTCAGTAATGAACAAACAAGACAGTTTTTTTTTGTCTATGATGTACTGAAGTTGGCGCCAAATTAATACGCTGTCACATCATGACAGCTGCGCGGCCGTAACTAATACATACACATCCCTTTGATCTACTTTGTTCCGTTTGCTGTTGAACAAATTTCCACGGAAATATCGTCTTTGAAACTAGTTACCAACGTTTATGGGAAATTAAGTTTGCTTATAAATAACTAGCGGAAGTCACGCGGTTTCACCCACGAAGTTCCCGTTCACGTGGGAGTATGGGAATAAAACATAGCTTATATTAATCAGTGGTAAAGTAGCATTTAATGGTAAAAAAAAATTTAAAATCGGTCGAGTACTTTTTGGGCCAATTCGTTACCAACACACATACAAATCTTTCCTCTTTATAATATTAGTATAGACTAATTTGCTTCAGCCCGTGTGGAATAGTTACTTTCCTAACGCTTACTTTAAGCCGTGACTTCGTTAACGTAGCGTGAATTCGTTAATGTATGTCCAAGGATACAGGCGACTGGAACTACTAAGAACTAAAACCGCGGTCCCAGTCGCCCGAAAGCTTTCCTCGATAAATGGGCTATCTAACACTGAAAGAATCAGTAGTTCCTGAGATTAGCGCGTTCAAACAAACAAACTAACTCTTCAGCTTTATACATTAGTACAGATGATGGTCGTATGGTAGGTCACGAGTTTGCTTGTTATACAAAAACTAATAATGTTATGGCGCTAGAAGGCTCTGATAAATAATAACTATTAAAGTAAACGTTTTTAAGCAAACTTCTAAACGTTTCCTAGATTCGCGTAATAAATAAAGTCTAACAATTGCTCGTTTTAATCCGCGTATTAAATAGGCCTTACACGTAAATATACTTCATACAATCCTTTATACGTATACTTGAACAGCAGTTTTATTGTCTGCACGCTGTAAACTAGCAGGTCTGGTAAACACGAAAACCGGGTCGATATTTTAGTTCAGGAAGAAATTGTTCCAAATTACCTACTTGCCGAAATGATGTAGACACGTAATTGCTAAAGTTGTAAATAGTTTTTAGTTGCACGATATCTATAGGTTATACAACTATGGGAAATTCTTTCTTAGGAGTCTTAGGAAATTGCGAAATAACTGTTAAACCAGTATACGATTTCCATTGAAACTCTACTGTTGTAGGTAGTAGCATAGGTCTGGATGTAGATTTCGAAGGCTTTCAAGCAGAAAATTGTCCATGGAATGACCGGCTGCAGCCAATTTGGTCCTCATCCGCGGCTATATATCCAATTACTTAGACCACTTGGACCAAGAGAAGGTCCAAGTTAGAGAATAAAGCGATTGGATCCCTACGCCATCTTATAAGACCTTAAAATGGTAGGTAGGGTTTACAAAGTATTTACCGAAGGCAGTAGGGGAATATGGTGATTCGATCCGTCCTGCAATCATTTCTTTCAACTTAAACAAAGGTTCGAAATGTCGTTGAACGATTAAAGTCATTCGATCGAAATCACCAATGCGGTATTCACGTTTTCCGGAACCGTAGTTCGATCGAGGACTTCCATTCAATACTTACGGACGTGCATAGAGGTCGTGAAAATTCATCAAGCTTTAGAAGCTCTGTTCTATGGGTAAACTTTAAGTAAGCTATTTTCCCGTGACTTGGACCACATTTTAATGTTATCCTCATCGCCATTCAAATAGTCTATTACTCAATTGCGACCACTTATATCCTTCTGTGATGACGAGACTCGCTCGAAATAGCTGTTTATAAGATTATTGTATAAATGGCGGATTACTCGTGTTAGTAATCAGTGCCGATATCAATCACAATTGACGTGGCCTTCTGTACTGTAATCTATACTATCTATACATCTATACAGATAAATAAAATTGAAGTGTCTGTTTGTAAATCCAAAATAACAGGTTTTCACTAAATGCATCTGAAAGTATACACGCTACTGACACTAAAAAACCAAGTTATAAAAATTTTCTCCATCTGTCTGTCTGTCTGTTTGTTCCGGGTAATCTCCGAAACGGCTGGACCGATTTTAACGGGACTTTCACTGGCAGGTAGGTGATGTTTCAAGGAGTAACTTAGGCTACTGTTATTTCTTAAAAATATTAAGGTTCCGCGACAATAAGGATGAAAGTAAATCTACGCGGGTGAAACCGCAGGGCACAGCTAGTTACTAATAATATTATAAAGAGGAAACGTTTTATGTAAGTATGTTTGTAAAAAATTGGCTCAAAAAGTACTGGACCGATTTTTAAAATTCTTTCACCGTTTGAATGCTACATTATCACTGATTGATATAGGCTAGGTTTATCTTATCCCCGTACTCCCTCGCCAAGGGGAACTACGCGGGCGGAACCTCGTGACGTCTGCTAGTGATTGATAAAGTAGAGTACTGAAATGTTCCAAATGTAAATGGCTCGCCCCCTATTACATGGGGCGAAAACGTAACTGGTGAAGTGTGGATATCAGAACACCTCTGTCTGTAATTGATTTTACAAAATAAAACTATCGGGCGGAAGGGCGGTCTACTATGTACAATGCTCGGGACTATATATATAGCTGCGTGCTTATTGGAATCAGCACGTACCCAATAGGCTTTGACATGTTTCAACGTTGACATATTTAGATACGTATGTAATAATGTGGCTGGAACACTGTGGCTAACATTTTAAAACACATTAATTCTTCATAGCACCATGTTGTTATATTAACTATGAACCGTTCAATTGCAAGTATTATTGAGTTGGTCGTTTTTAAAAAGTATTTACTGTGGAATTGGTCCAATTATTCATCGATACCCAAAGATTGTTCCACATTCTACTTTGGTGTATCCAAAATACTTCCTCACATCTATAATAAGCGCATATTAATAAGCCTTTATCCGCGATCTACATCCAAAATTACCCTCTCCCTGCCGACGCGTAGAGTAAAATAGTATCCCTTATAATTCGACGGAGAGTTCAAAGAGCTATCCTTCCAGCCGACTCCTCCAAAGAAGCCCCCGCGAAGAAACCTGTCAGTGTCCCCCACGCATGCCAACTCCCCCTCCTCGGGGTACAGCTACGAGCTCAGGCCCCACGCCAGGAGTCAGGACGATCTGGATGACATACAGGTACTGACTTCCACCGGTGTACTTGACTCGTATACAACTTAAATTGTAGTTTAGATTTATGTTTATGATAAGAAAGTTTGTTGTTTTTTAAATCGCACATACATTGAGATGTATTTATATGTTGCGTAGTAAATATAATGGCATCTTCTTATTTGGGACCACCCTTTCGGTTTTTAATCATTTGTAGGTACTTAATAAAGCTTTATTTTATTATGTTCGTTTATAGTATACGTTTGATTGGTTGTTTCACGTCATCACGTCACATAATCAATCCTTCACACTCATAAATCACTTACGTTTTGCTCAATTGCTTTGCAACTTATTAAATATGCGCTAAACACTCATTGGTAACAGTGATTTCTGCCTGTATGTACATTTGCGTTTTCTAAATCACATAAATATAGCTTTCTTTGCCTCTTCTTGAGAAAAACCTATACTTAATGTAACTAGATATTTCGTTTAGTGAAAGTATAGAACCAGCAGTCGACTATTATGTTATTTAAATACTTATATCTATTCGCTCTACAGGATGTAATATGACGCACCCGAGTGCAAAAAAAACCAAAACACTTTTCTTCGTTTTCTTTATGATTTGAGCATTAGTTAAACTCCACGAACGAATTTAAATGTTCTTAAAGCTTCATATCACACCTTGTACAATACAAATTGTAACATCCCACGTTTGTTACAGGGTGCTAAACACTACCTCAAACACGGCCGTTCCGTGGACCAGTACGTGGACAGCAAACTATCCTTCTGCGAGTACGAGGAGAATCACAACCCTAGAGTCCCAGTACCCAACCCAAGACCCAGTCTCAAACAGCGCACACAGCCCGTCGCCATCACAGCTACATACGAGAACGTCGTCATAAAGGAACAAAATCCAAGACGTAAACTCAGAAGGAATCTAGCCCCCACAGATGAGACTGACAGAATGAGCGATCGACACAGAAAGTATTCAAACCAAGAACGGTCTTCGCTAGAAAGTCTGCTCGACGATTCCATTAACAGTCCGAGCGATGGTGAGCGTTATTCAGATGGGCATAGGGTTGGTGTTCCACTGTCACCGACGCACTATGAACAGCCGCCGACGCCTGATCATCCCCCGCCCTCGGCCCGACAAGCAGAGAACAGCATTCATGAGAGAATCAGGCCTTTGAGTCAGGTTAGTCCTAAGTGATGGATTTTTAACAGATTTTAGCGGTTTAAGCACTTATTGTTAAGATTTGGATTGTAGAAACGTATTTTTCGAGAGATCACTTTATTTAATTAAATTATTTTGAATCCTTTTCTAATTCCATATCACAGAATGGGATATAATTACTTACTCTAATACATGTAAAAGATATCTTCGGCATAAAATTCATGCAATTAAAATCCACGACTACTAATAACTTGTTATTTTTTGTATGTTGTAAATATAAAAATTCACATTTTCGGCTTAATGATCTTGTATGTAGGTATACTTAAGTCTTCTTAAATTGCCTCGTTGAATAGTATCGTTTCTACAATCTATAAAACACAATTATTATTTGTTTTATCACAGAACACCCTATAAAAGAAATTACTGTCTTGCATGAGCACGATTTTTTTTTGCAGATTTTTTTGTTTATGTAAATTTATGTATTTTTTTAAAACATTTCAGCTTATAATGGAGGTTGTTGAAGAGATAAGAATTAGAAAAAAGTCGCAGGGTGACAAACAAAGTTGATAAAAAATATAATATTAAAATAAGCTGTCGAGTAGCACCCTAGTCTTAATTTAACTCGAGGTGCTTCGTATTATGTTAAAAATATTATTATATCTACAGTGTTTATGTATATAGATTATAGTTTTATATTATTAAGGTGCTAATTCAGTAAATAAGGTGCTATACAAGTCGTTTTGTAAATTAATACATTCGTTTCCAAATCTTGAATTTTTGGTATTATCTTTTGTTAATAATCAATCAAGCATTTTTTTATTTAAACCGATGCATTTAAAGGTCACAAATTATGTTTTATTTGCATTTATTTTGTGTTATTTGCAAAACGATTTTTTCCAAGTGTCAAAAGGTACACTCGTATACTAATCTATTCTAAGGGTTTATTTACCGACATGACAGTATCATGATAAAATAAAATAAGAATTAATACTATTTGTCATATAAATGTATCTTTTTTACACATTATTACTTTGAAAATTGTCAATTTTGCCTAAAAGACATAAATTAGACTGATAATGTATAAAATGTCCCAAATTTTAGACCCAAAACCAGGGCGTATGTTACCTGTATGTTCATTATTATTTTAAGATTTTATTTGTGTATTATTTTCTTGATTTTTATTTGGTTATAATCGTAATAAAATACTTTGTCCATGATTATTTTCATTTTATTTTTGTTATTTTTTTTGTATTCGCAAAAAGTGAGTAATTTAGTGAATATCGTATTAATTGCGTTCTGCGTACTACATCAAGAGCATTTTGGGGGAATATCAAATGTCAGAAGAATGTTAGGATACCAGCAAAAAAATTTTTTTATTGAATCTGTTTAGGCACATTTGTCCGCTTCCCCTGTATTCGACAATGAATTCAGAGGAGTATGTCTCTCAACGTCGGGTCAAATAAAAATATAAGCTTTAGTAGCAGTTATGAATCCAGGCATATTTTTTTAAATACGAACGTATGCTCCATTGAGCGTCAAGGTTGTCAAAATACTGTTTAATTTTCTCTTAAAAGAATGTAAGTAGATGTCGTATTGATTTAAAAAAATATATCGGTAAGTAAATCACGTTAGTGACGTATATGCGATCGGACACGACGTGACACCCCTTATTGATGTTACAGCTATTCTGCTTATAATCTCGTAGATGTGTGCGTCTGTGTGAATGTGTCATTTTGTTCGATTTGTTCCTTCATTCGTAACTGCTCGTAAACCTTTATATTTTAACTGTGATTTCGACACTCAGTACTTTTATTACAAGTTAGACAACTTTATCATAATCTATCTATTCTGGAAGCGCACAATATTTATATGAATTGTACAGTATGCGCTGTACATTGTCTCGAATATCGAGTATGGATTACGAAAGCGATGCTAAACCAGTAATAGCTTGTACGACGCCTGTTTGAATGTATGTAGCAATGCACGCAAAGTTATAATTGAAACCACATTTAAAGGCACAACTGCTTATTTAGTTTCGTAGAAAATTTAATTAAATATTATTCTTACAATAATCACTTTTTCTTCGCTTCGCACTCGGTAATATAGATCACCTTTTTAATAAGGATCCGTCAAGAGATGTGCTTGTTTCTCTGTCTGGCACCATACAGACAAACAGAGACAGGCTTATAAAATGACCCAATGAAAAAACAACTCATGTCGTGACCTCATATAGGTATCTTATCGATAGAACTAAACAACGATCGCCTTGAGGGAGATAGAAGGTAAGAACGCCTAATACAATCTGTGAGCAAATACGCATGCCTTTTCTAGTAAATGCAATTCTTGCATTCATCTCATTCATTTCGCTCTGCGAACATATTGAGGAGAACTGCGCATGGGTCCACTCGCGCCCGCGTCAAGCAAAAAAAATACTAACGGGTTTATGGTTAAAGAGCTATTAAAGTTAGCTCTCAAAACACGTGACGCCAGGTATAGGCATGGGTCCCGTCACCCCACAAATTTTCGCTGCGCTGAACGCGCATTACTGATTTTTATTCGCCTCGTGCCATATATTTGGACGGGGACAGATTTATAAAATTAGGTATTAATTCAAAAGGCTTCTTTACTCGTGATAGGAGACCTGCTAGGGGCCATTTTTATCTACGACAAACGAGATTATTTACAACGTACCTAGTTAGGTATTTGTGATTTTATAGTGACGTCAATGCGCCTTCATAACATAATTATTTCGCAAATATTGTAGGTTGAAGACTTTAATACCAAGGAAAGTTATAAGTAAGTACCTACGAGCTTTGTCGATATTTCTAAATCGGCTCATGTCACAAAAATCATGATGATATCATGGTTATTATTCCATATGGTAGTTATTCCAGTATATATTCGGCCTTAGATGGGCCGTTTGAATCTCGACTGCCGCCTAGCTGATGGTAAGTGGTTAAGGAATACTAATATCTACCAGGCAGCAAAATCAACTTCTATGAAAAATTGATGGTATTTTTGCAATATCTAGGTTTCAAATGCAATACTATAAATAAAGGTAGGTAGTCAATTTCAACTTGGTTACCTGTACAGAGATTTTTGGTTGGCTTTTTGCGGAATGTTCAATCAAGATCAAACTCCTATAGATCAGGATCTAAGTACCTGTCAAAATCACCAGGGGCCTACCATCATCGGTTTAAGCAGACCTTATTGATCTTTTGAGCTTTGACGTTGCATGTTTGTACCGTAAAATCAAACGTCAAAGCTAAGAAGTTCTTAATACGCGTTGTTAAAACGTAGTTGGCTCCCTGTTCGTCGTGTCTTCCTTCACCAACCACACAACTACCTAAACAAGAATACTATAGGTTACTAGCTGACCTGGCGAACTTTGTACCGTCGTCAGCCTAACAGTCAATTCTTTAATTTTGTATAATTTTCGAACGACGATTGTATGGGAGTATAGAAAATTGTTGCTTTTAGAACTTTCTAGGCAATTATTTCAATATTTCTCCGTAAGAACCATCCTCGTACTTCAAGGAATATTCTAAACAAAGAATTAGCAAAATCGGTTTAGCTGCTCTTGAGATTGCGCTTAGCAACACATTTAGCGATTAATTTTTATATTATAGAAGATAAGGTATTACTTGTAAGAAGTGTGAATCGCCATAAAACGTTCGAAAAGACTTCAAAGAGATCATTAGCTACAAATTACCTACATTCCCTAATTGAATAACTTTTCCTTTAGGAGTACAAACGGCGGTCCATGCTCCGTGACAGTCAGACTGAAACTGAGGTTAGTTTGCTTCGCGCCACGTCAGCGGCGTCGGTCGCCAGCGGCGCGACGGACCGGAGTGGCAACACTGACAACTGCGTGGAGGAGTACGTGTGTGATGTACCTTTTGCCGGTAAGTTTAGTCTTTGAATCATACTTCTATCTCTTAAGGGCTGTGCCTAAAAATTACATCATCTTCTTGGCCTTATCCCATACAATGTTGGGGTCGGCACTTGATTCAATCCGATGTGGCTGATATGATTAACGTGCTTTCCGAGGCAAAGGCATTTGAATGTGAAATTTCTTGTCAGAAAGAACACAATATCTATTTTGACCTGACCCAGTAATCGAACCCGGGACCTCGGCAGGCAAACTTACTAACCGACTAGGCAATTAAGTAGGATAAACCTCAATGATAGCAATAGATCGGGCGAAAAATAGGACGAAATTTTCTGGTATTTTCATTCAGAGAATGTCGGGTGAGAATTGAATTTTCCCGATTTTTCTCTGTTTGCTCAGTAAACATGGCAACACGCGCCAGTGGTTGCCAGACTATAAACAAATAGCGCTCGCCCGCTGAAAATCCCGCAGCTGAATATTTTCACCAATATTTGACTAGTTTGACGTGAACTTTTATTTGTGACATTTTTCCGAACAAACTGGCTGTTAAAAAGCGAGTGATAAAAATGATCATTGGGACTTTATATTTTTCAAATCTAGCAACATTGAATGTGGGGTAACGAACTGCACTAACTGCAAATCATAAAGGAACTGAATATTTTTTTAATCAGGAATTTGCTTACAGAATAGGCTTCGATTGGAAAGTAAAGCATGTTTTATTAGTAACCGAGCAACATCAATTTATCAGGTTAGCTACAATAACTACTGGTAACCAGAGTCTAGCGTCTCAGGTACTATACATATGTAATTGAATTACTTCTCAGACTATGCAGGTTTCTTCACGATGTTTTCCTTTATTTATTTATTTATTTATTTTACTTTTTACGTTACACACATCATTGCGCTTTTCACATAGAATAACTCATTGGTTCAGGCCGCTGGGATTTCAACTTGCATCGCTTGCTTAGCAGGCGACTGCTCAAACCCCACAACTACCACAGCTTGTTCATCCTTTAGTGTTATAAGAAACCTTATCCCAAAAAGGATAATGTCTTTAACGCTAAGTATAGGTACTTTGGAAAATTATAGTAACACCTCGTCTACAAGATATAACAGCTCCAACCAGACAACACGTCTCCAATATACTTAAATAACTACGTGCAATTACGCAACCCTTATATTAAAGTGTGGAGTAATCATCCGCATCGCTTCATTACCATCGGCATCCGTTAATAATATCGGTATTTAGCTTCCAAACTAAGTACGGTAGGTAGACGCGAAGCAATTACTTTTTATGGATCAATCAATCTCTATCAAACATACCGCTGATGGCAATAAACTTGGGTAACTTTGTGTTTCGTAATAAGGCACTAGCTACTTCATAGCACGTTAGCTGTCGACCAGTAATGAGTATCGTGTACTTACAACATATTTTAGAGTCAGCATTGCACAATGGGATTACCTATTTGAAATCGGAGCGAAGATTAGCTCTTGGATAAATAATATTTAATTTAAATGTATAAATTTATTGGCTTTAGCTGCGAATGGTATATTTGTTTAAAGATATACATCTGAAAACTATCATAGGTAGTATAGGTAGATCTTAAGGTAGCATATAATTTAGTCACTATCAGAGTGCCTAGTGCGAGTTTTTCACTGCCGCCGTCACAAGTCACCGCGTCGACGTAAACGCAGATTTGTATAGGATCGGAACAGCGCTTCTGTCGGCCTAAACATGGCGCTATTGTGAGCCCATACAAATCTGCGTTTACGTCAACGCGACGACTTGTGGCGGCGATTTTAAGAAAACTCGCATTGGGCACCTCTGGTCGCAGATTTTTTACCATAAGTACATAAATGTATGTATAAAAACGCACAATATTAACAATCTCCATTTGGTGTGACGAACACCTATTAATAAGGTTTAGAAAGTTGGTGCTTATTATAGCCACTAGAAGCCTGCATCCAGTTTGCCGGGTTGCAAAGCATCTGAGAGTCTCAGGATAATTCGTGCGTATGCACAATACGGT
Organism: Watsonalla cultraria; assembly: GCA_964035505.1. Taxonomy (NCBI): domain Eukaryota; kingdom Metazoa; phylum Arthropoda; class Insecta; order Lepidoptera; family Drepanidae; genus Watsonalla; species Watsonalla cultraria. The sequence goes on along the minus strand of OZ037732.1, from coordinate 2,845,067 downwards.
GGTACCATATCGAATGAAGTTGAAGCATGTGAAGACATATCACGTGCACCCACTTAGCGACCAGGAGGAACACCGTGGAGTTTAGTCGGTGCAAGTCTGACATAATCCCTTCGCTGACCCCGCGGCCCTTGGTGTATCAATCAAACGGATTCTTCACGTAAAAAGGTTCCAAAATGTATCCAAAGTGCGACCGACCTTAGAAACACTCAGCTCATGATTTCCTGCTGTTTAATATCTTAACTACAGCCTAAGAACTTTGAACGGACGTCAGATAATAAGACCTCATAAACATAGTGTTAGAATCCGCCGGATAACTTAAACACAGTTTTCAGACCAAGTTACGACGTTTGCAACGAGGGGACAGGCTGTTATGGAATTAATAACTTATGAAATATATTAGAGCCACTTTACGTAGCTTTGTCAAAACGATAGATAATCATATACCTTACCTTACAGAACTTCCGTCAGTGGTAGGTATTCCCGGAACTATACGATTAGGTTTCGTGATATAAGCATATATCCAATCATTCAACCAACGCTCGACATCGAGTTCGACGGCGCGAAACCTTAGTGAATAACGCGGCTCCTGTGCATTGCAGATAATAATCTAAATATATATAACTCAAAGGTGACTGACTGACTGACATAGTGATCTATCAACGCACAGCCCAAACCACTGGACGGATCGGGCTGAAATTTGGCATGCAGGTAGATGTTATGATGTAGGCATCCGCTAAGAAAGGATTATGATTAATTCTACCCCCAAGGGGATAAAATAGGGGATGAAAGTTTGTATGAAACTAAATTTACGCGGGTGAAACCGCGGTCTGATTTAAATTTGTATCGAAAATGCTTCAGCTGTTTATTATTCAGAGATGTGCTTGTAAAAATCGTGACCGCGTTTCGACTGAAAATAATGAAATAGCTGTAAATGTAATTTCTAAAGAATGTTCTCGTATTCGGAGAAACGTGCTAAAATGACGCTTCATTACTCTTTTAAGCAGAAGTCTTAGTTAGTTTATTCATTGTTTTACAAAATCAGCTTAACATAACAATAAAATATTTACGACGGAAAAGATTTTTGCGGTGCTATGGCTATGGTGATATTTTATGGGAATCTATAGAAATAAATAAAATTGAAGTGTCTGTTTCACTAAATACATATGAATGTATACACGCTAATGACACAAAAAAAAACAAGTTTTAAAATTTTTCTCTGTCTGTCTGTCTGTCTGTTTGTTCCGGGTAATCTCTGAAACGGCTGGACCGATTTTAACGGGACTTTCACTGGCAGGTAGCTGATATATCAAGGAGTAACTTAGGCTACTTTTATTCAAAAATATTAGGGTTCCGCGACAATAAGGATGAAACTAATTCCACGCGGGTGAAACCCCGGGGCACAGCTAGTAATAAAATATAAGTATTTACTGGTTGGTCTAGTGATCTACAAACACATGCTCACGCCTGTTTTCCACGAAGAGGTAGGCAGAGGTGTTGTAATAACAACACCCACTTTTCATCGAAGATGATTAATTGCCAACGTGACAGAGGGTGAGTCTATCGCTGTCTCAGGCACTATACATACGTCTTTGAATTACTTCTCAGACATATGCAGGTTGTCTCACGATTTTTTCCTTCACCGTAAAGCACGTGGTGTGGAATCAATAGCATAATATGTAAGATTTTAAAGGTTTTCGAATTAACCAACAATTGGGCGGGATATTTCGTTCAATGGATACACTTAAAAATACGAGCGTCATTTTATCAACCAAATCAAAGTACACCCATTAATTTCCTCGCCTGTTTATTACCATATTCCGTGCTGAGCCCCATTAGATGCGGCTTTAGCTCTACAGGTGATTACATTCCGTGATCTTTATCGTAGAGTATAGTAATTCACTACAGTATTATACGAACCCAATTTATTATCTTCATTCCATTAGGTTGTATATACTACATATATACTAACTAGCTGTGCCCCGCGGTTTCACCCGCGTAGATTTAGTTTCGTCCTGATTGTCGCAGAACCCTAATATTTTTAATAAATAAAAGTAGCCTAAGTTACTCCTTGAAACATCAGCTACCTACCAGTGAAAGTCCCGTTGAAATCCGTTCAGCTGTTTCGGAGATTACCCGGAACAAACAGACAGACAGACAGACAGACAGACGGACAGACAGACAGACGGAGAAAAATTTTAAAACTTGGTTTTTCGGTGTCAGTAGCGTGTATACTTTCATATGCATTTAGTGAAAAGATGTTATTTTGGAGTTACAAACAGACACTTCAATTTTATTTATCTGTTTGTATAGATATATGAAGCTGAAGAGTTTGTTTGTTTGCTTGGACACGTTTTTATAAGCTATAGGTATATCATTACGCTAAGACCAATCACGGGTGAAATTTTGCGTTAGCCCAAAGTTACTATTCGACGCTGACGAAGTCGCGAGCAGGAGCTAGTTATTATAATAAAAATCGTGATTTGAAAGGTTTTTTTATACAAAAATGATGATAAAATTATAGTCATTCTGGCAGATTAAGTTGACCATTATAAATAAGTCGACAATTTTCGCAAGACTAATTTAGTTCTCGTGCCTTCAATTACTATAAATGCGTTTACAATTAACATAGACTGTCAAGTGCGAGAAATAAAAGAAATAGAGTGATAACACTAGAGAGATTTAAGCTTTCCGTCCACTAAAAATCCGTAATAGGAATTGATATCAGGTTTGGGTAATCTAGGTACATCTTCTATACAGATAAATAAAATTGAAGTGTCTGTTTGTAATTCTAAAATAACAGCTTTTCGCTAAATTCATATGAAAGTATACACGCTACTGACACAAAAAAACCAAGTTATACAATTTTTCTCGTTCTGTCTGTCTGTCTGTCTGTTTGTTCCGGGTAATCTCTGAAACGGCTGGACCGATTTAACGGGACTTTCACTGGCATCTAGCTGATGTTTCAAGGAGTAACTTAGGCTACTTTTATTTATTAAAAATATTAGGGTTCCGCGACAATAAGGATGAAACTAAATCTACGTGGGTGAAACCGCGGAGCACAGCTAGTAGAAATATAAAATCTATATTATCTGATACCTTTAAACGAATCTGAATCTCGGAATTTTGCTACGATTTTCATAAAATGTTGTATGCAAAGGGCGATAAATCGAGCTAGCTAGGTTTTTAATTTTTCGATATTAAGGTGTTGTGAGAGCCGAGTGGTTTGAATCGTCACCTGCTAGGTAAGTAAAGCATATTGCATTAATAAATCCATGAAGATACAGTCAATTAATAACTTATTTACCACCTACCAAAGACAACAACCAAAGTGGTTTGCAACAATGATATTTAAAAGAAGAAGGATTTCATTAGGTACCTTCAGAACGGGTTACTCAGTGATATCATATTTCCAATGTCGACCACATATTATAATCAGATACCGCAAATATCCTCGTAACTACACACATTGATATATCTATACTGAATAGTTTGTTTGTTTTGTTGAATGCAATCTCAGAAACTACTGGTTTGGAAGGAAAAAAAAAATATATTGAATAGTTCATTCATAAAGGAAGGATTTAAATTATCTACGACCTTAAGGAGCATCAATGGAAAATTTTATAAAAATGGGAAAAATATCTCTAATTTTATCGTGAAAACGTCGGTAAACCGCGAGGTACAGCTTTATATGTAAGTATGTTTGTAAGGAAATGGCTCAAAAAGTACTGGCAACATTTGAATGCTACATTATCACTGATTAATATAGGCTATATTTTATTGTTATTTATTTTTAAAAGCATACATGTACCATTACAGGATGTACCCATGCGGTAATGCTATGCTAATGGTAATATATATCCAAGTACTTACTTAATAATTCAATTAGAAAAACACAGAAACAATAAAAATTACAAACTATGAAATTGTAGATAAAGTCATTTCATTTCCCTGGCCTTTTCCCATATATTTTTGGGGTCGGCACTTGATTCAACCCGATGTGGCTGATCACCTGATATTTATACGAAGCGACTGCCATCTGACCTTCGCAACCCCATTTAGGAGGAAAATCTGTGATCTGGGTTAAACCAGTTGTCAGATTATTTTTAGGCCTCCGACTGACCTGTAACGATTGCCAAAGATGTTAAATTGGCAACCGGGACCGACGGCTTAACGTGCTCTCCGAGCCACGGAGGGAACTCGGGCGGTCAACTCAACTCAACTACTGGCTAGGCGTGTGGTTGCTTAACTTCGCTGATTGAATGATATGCGCAATAGCAACTGTGCCACGAGCTCCCGAGAAATTGTAGATAAAGTAAAGAAAGAAAATTAAGCATAGCTAACAATACTTCGTAGCAGTATAGTGAATTCATATAAATTATATAAAAAAATTGTCAATTCTGGAATGAAGCTCGTTTACAGTGTGTATGGCTCGGACGAGTGGTGTGTTGGTCAGGAGGTTAGTTTTATCCCTGTACACCCACGGGAACGGGAACTGCGCGGATGAAACCGCGTGGCATCCGATAGTTTGCTATAAACAGCGTTTGTGGAGTTACAGCAAAAACTTCTTGAGTAGTGGACAGCATTTTTTTACAGAAGGTACATACATTAAATTGTATGTGTTCTACATAGTAATTTAAGGTAATTGGATAAACGATGCTCTAAGTTTTTAAAGGTTAAATAATTATTATTTTAACTAGTTACTTTGGTCGGTAGTAATGGAGGTATTTTTTAGTGTATCGTTTTTTCAATAGCCTTGATAATTTTTCCATTTGGGTTTTTTAACATACCTTCGGATAACTCGATAAAAATGATTATGTAACAATATGATTAATGCTTTCAAATTATGTCCGTTCATCGGTCTCTTTTTTATATATACCACCTATGTGGTAAACCATCGGAACGTGCTGGCGGTAGAGTTTGAGCAGTCGCCTGCTACGCAAGCCACGCAAGTTCGAATCCCAGCGAGACCTGTACCAATGAGTTTTTCAAAAATCTTATGAACAATGTTCTCACACCACGTGCTTTACGGTGAAATAAAACATCGGGAGGAAACCTGCATATGTCTGAGAAGTTATTTAAAGACGTATGTATAGTGCCTGCGACGGCGATAGACTCACCATCTGCCACGTTGGTATTTAACCATCTTCGGTGAAAAGTGGCCTCAACACCCAAGCGGCGAGTCATCAAAACGCGACGAAGTTCGAACGTGTTAAAACATATACTAAGGGCACTGCCTACCCCTTTGGAATACAGGCAATGACATATTATGGATAATTTAAGGGTTCACCTATATTCATATTATAAAGAGGAAATATTTGTTTGTTTGTTTGTATTGAACAGACTCCGAAACTACTAGACCGATCTTGAAAATTCTTGCAGCAATGGATAGCTACATCATCAGAGAGTTACATAGGCTATTTTATCCACGTACTCCCACGGGAACGGGAACTACGCGGGTCAAGCCGCGTGATGTCCGTTAGTAATATAAGAGACAGACATGTTCCGTGTTGACGTTAGTAAGGTTAGTTGAGTTACTTTTTGAGCAATATACTTTCATATAAAGTGAACCAATAACAAAATGTCAAGTTTACTTCCAACCTCGTAACTCTCGATAAATAATTGACAGAATTTAAGCGATATCACGATAAAGTCTTATTGTTCTGGTTAATTTTAAGGTCGTTTCATATAACGCGATAAGTCTCTGTTTTTGTGTAAGTAAGTGATTTGTATTTATTTAGCCCGTGTATTATTAGTTTCGTGCTTTATTTTTCTAAGTAAGAATAGCGTTAATTACTCCTTGAAACATCAGCTATCTGCCAGTCGAAGTACCGTTGAAATAGGTCCTGCCGTTTCAGAGATTAGCCACAACGAATAAAGTGCCTATAAGTATATGGCAATCGCGCAAAAAGAATACTTTTTTTAAAATTTTTTTGTCCCTTTGTCTGTCTGTTTATTACTACGGCATTCTCACTGGCAGTTAGCAGATTTTACAAGGTTAGGAGTTAACTTAGGCTACATTTATTTAAAAAAACATTATTATAACGTGAAATAAAGCCACCCACAGCATTGACTACTTGGGCGAAACCACAGGGCAAAGCTATGTATTAAAATAAAAACAATCTATAGGTACTAATGTTATAAATCTGCAGAATTTGCTTGTCAGTTTGAACGCGCTAAAAAAATTGTCGGTCTGTCTGTCTGTTTGTCTGTCTGACTGTTTGTTCTGGGTAATCTCTAAAACCGCTGGACCGATAATAGCGGGACTTTCACTGGCAGATAGCTAATGTTACAAGGAGTAACACGGGCTTTTATTTAGGGTTCCGCGGGAATCTACGCGAGTGAAACCGCAGGGCACAGCTAGTTACATAATACGTAGCGTCGCTGCCTTGTATAAACCCGCCTCACGTCGTAATATAAAATGCTTTCTGTCATTCGTTACTTACGTCCTTACGCCCTTAATAAACACGCAATATCCAAGTCTCCAAGCGTCTGCGCAGTCATTTACGCCTTTTTATTTGTTTTCCCTTGCGTTTGTCTCACGCGAAACGTTTATATTCAAAACGATATATTGTTATGTGCGAAAGTACACTCCAACTTATTTTAATACTATCTGTGCCCTGCGGTTTCACCCGCGTAGAGTTGGATTGGATGGGTGTTCCACGGAAACCTTATGTTTTTATTTAAATAAAGGTAGCCTAAATTACTCCTTATAACATTAGCTACTTGCCAGTGAAAGTCCCGTTAAAATCAGTGCAGCCGTTTTAGAGATTACCCGGAACAAACAGACAGACAGACGGACAGACAGACAGAGAAATTTTTTAAAACTTGGTTTTTCGGTGTCAGTAGCATGTATACTTTCATATGCATTTAGTCAAAAGCTGTTATTTTGGAATTACAAACAGACACTTCAATTTTATTTATCTGTATAGATGTATAGATTTATGTTTTTTTTATTTTTAGTCTTTTTTATCTTTCACTTGTTAGTTAGTAAGTTGTCAAATAAATACAGTAATGTCAGCTGCTTTTTTCACTGCTCTCTCTATCTCTAAATTCTAATATTTATCGTTTACACCTCTCTATAAAAAGGGGCCCAACTACGAGCTCTTATTGCAATGATAATTCAGTTGTGCGACAGTGACAGATTTATACACGTCACATACATCTGTCTCATGAATGAGTGAAGCTATCATGGCAATAAGAGCTCATGGTAAGGCCCCTGCAATACCTAAATGCGGTTGCAATAACAACAACATTGTAACCGACCAAACATTATTATATTGCGATAGCTTCATTGCTAAAACCGACAATTTAAACTTGCAACCGCATTCAGACGAACAGGTCAAACCGCAGCATTTGGCTAGTACTGCAACGACCTGTAACCACATTATTTTACAAGCGATAAAATTAAATTTACTTCGTTTCGCCTTACCATCATAGTCTACAACGAAATTGGAATACAGACAGCGTAAAAAGCTGCTATCAATTATAAGCGACTAATAACTGGTATTAAAAAAATTTGAAACATGTATGTTTGTATTAAATTTCTATTGAAAAATGATTTATTCAGATTAGGTACTACGGTGTTATTCTGTAAAGCCGGTCACTAACGAATTCGTTAAGGTTTTATTTTACGTCTTAAGCACAGTGTTATTAGGCTATCTGTGGTTTGTTAACAACAATAGCTCACTAAAATGTAATCGCCTCACTACTGCCTGTTGTCTATGGGCACGCCCTCTCTTCACTTCTTGCCGCCATCTTGTCACACATTATATCTTATTTTATTTAAAACAAATATAAAATTAGTTTATTTATCTACAAACTGTGGTTCATTCAATTATATATCGCCCAGGCTGGAATATTTACGAGGAATTTTTATTTGGCATCAACGTTGTTTTTGATATCCTATAATCATATTGATAGGTACATCATCCCAATCAGAAATCACAAAGTACCTTACCTCTCAAGTGTCTTCGAGAAGAACCATTATAAGCTGAGCCTCCAAAGCCAAGCGTGGCAATGGCATTGAACAGTCTACTAAGATTGGTGAGTCTCTCCATAGACAGTTACGTTCGCATTGCAGACTATGTCACGGGCACAGCTAGTATAAAATAGAAAGGGCTTGGCCGTATTTTCGTAGGCACAAACGAAGGGTCGTGTGAAGTAATAGCAAGAATCAAATGGTAACGGAGAGTCGGTTTCCTAAATGAACCAAATAAATTTGTCGTACACCAAAAACCTCATATCAAGGCGGTCAGTTTAGGGTCGGCAATGCTCGCGTAATGTCCTTGGCATTGCGAGCGTCCAAAGGCTGCAGTAACCAGGTACCTGGTGGGCCGCAAAAGTGGGTAGAAAAGTCAACCTAATTCCGATAGTAGCTTGGGAAAAGGCTCTCTGTAATATGCGTCGATTGAGCCTTCTTTTGCAAATGTATCGTGGCTGCCCTTATGTGTGTATTTATTTCGTGATAATAGTTACATAGTAGAAATCAGTAGCTAAGTAACATGTCAACATTTAGTTGTATCATAAACAAGCAAACTCTAGGTTCTGCAAGAATCTCGAAAGAAATAGGAATGTGATGAGGTAATACAAAATATGCGTTGTAACTCTACTTGCCTACCCCTTCGGGGAGTCTAGGAAGACGTGAGCTCAGGCTATTATAGCTTAGGTTGTATATGAAAGTGTTTTAAGTAATCGTTTCAACAACAAAACCTTATTTAAGAGAGGTAGAGCATAGCGGGGTTTCCCGTTAGAAATTCGGAGATATCCGACTGGAAACTGTACCCTCCACCTTACAGAAGATCGCAGCCAAATAATGCTACTTTAGAGTATTGTGTTCCTGCGGTGAATAAGGTCGCTAGAGCTCCATAGAAGTGATTTGCTGTGCTAGCGTATAGTGCGACTATTTTATCTACACTAACATTATAAAGAGGAAAGATTAGATTTTTGTTTGTTTGCATTGAATAGGCTCCGAAAATACTTGACCAATCTTTCTTCTTCTTTCAGCAATGGATAGCTACATCATCAACGAGTAACATAGGCTATATTTTATCCCCGTACTCCCACAGGAACGGGAACTACGCGGGCGAAACCGCGTGACGTCCGCTAGTTTCGTTATATGTTGGTACAGCCCTTCCATTCTTTATAAGGTAGGCAATGCGTGACTGATACTCTGGTGTTGGTCATGTTCATAGACTGTAGGAATCGCTTACCATCAAGCAAACTGTACGCTTATTTGTCACCTTTGTTGTATAAAAAAACAATTAAAGACAATTATCGATGCGAGTGCCTATATATTCTTGTTAGATCTCATAGCATTTCACATTTTGAATGTACAGACAAATATAGACCGATTGAACTTTGACGTGCAAATGATATTCGAGTTTATATCTCCAACAACTTATTGACTAAATCAATATTATAATGACAATACAAAGAAAGTAGGCTAAGGTTTAGTACCGTGAGAATATCACAACAAAAACATTTCCAAATTGTGTCCAATAATGAACAGAACAGCTGCTTTATTCACTAAGGTTACTCAGCATCGCACTCGTCGTCGAGTGTCGGTTTTAAAGATACGAAATTGAACCTTATCTTCTATGTATTATGTATCAATTTCCTATGATTGAAACCAACGCTCGTCGTCGAGTTCGGCACTGATAAAACCTTAATAACGCGGCAGTTCAGAGGTTAATTCTGTAGAACCGGTTGTGGTCTAAAAAGGCCACTTTGGGAGAATCATAATGTGATCCGAATATGATTTATCATCGTAATAACAAAATGGTCACTTAGGTGCAATTCATATTATGATTCAGGAATGGTTACAATAATTGTAGATGATAGCCCTAACTTTTTATGATGCAATTTTCACAAAAGCCATTCATATTTTGTGGATAATTTTAGGAATCTTCATAGGAATGTGTCAAACAGGCGAAATATTAATCATTCGTGAATCATAATATGAATTGCAACTAAGTGACCATTTTGTCATTTCAATGATGAATCATATTCGGATCACATAATGATTCTCCCAAAGTGGCCTTTATAGACCTACTCTAAGATGCATGCGTGCGTTCGGGACGTGACAAGCAGTGTTATTAAGGCCCATCACTGGCACATAGTTGATGATAGTGTAATTTACTTTGAGTGGGGAATTAAAGTCTTCGCTACATTTTAAGATATTAACTTAACTTTTTCTTTTTTCACACCACATGCTTTACGGTGACGGAAAACATCGTGAGGAAGTCTGCATGTCTGAGAAGTAATTCTAAGACGTATGTATAGTGCCTGAAGCGGGGACAGACTAGCCATCTGCCACGTTGGCACTTTATCATTTTCGGTTAAAAGAGGGTGTTGTTAACATCTCTGGCTACCCCTTCGGGGAATACAGGCGTGAGCATATGTATGTATGTTTGTTTTCTTTTTTGTCACAAGATTTCTTTACTTTGCGCGAATTCACTTGTTTGAGACTACTGGTGGTATGGGTCCAGGACGGAGGGCCTAGTGCGAGTTTTTCACTGCCGCTGTCACATGTCACCGTGTCAACGTAAACGCAGATTTGTATGGGATCGAAACAGCGGCATCTGACGGCCCACGAATGGCACTATTGTAATCCCCTACGCGTTTACTATTTGCTTTTACGTCAACGCGATAACTTGTGACGGTGATTTTGAGAAAACTCGCACTAGGCCCTCTGAGGTAATTCTGCCTCTAAGAATTCAATTCAATCTCATTTTCAATGAATTTCAAAAATACTAATATCCTAACTGCTTATGCAGCCCTACCATTAGCTCTTATTGCCATGATAGAGTGACTCATATTATGAGACAGATGTATATGACGTGTATACATCTATCACTGTCACACAGCTACTATCACTGCAATAAGAGCTCATGGTCCAGGACATGACCTACCATTGGCGACGACGCCTGAGTGTCGCGACGGTGCGATTTCTGTCTTAAATAAACTTACAAATACAATTTTAAACCTTGTTATAAACACGATAAAGCTTAAACTCCACGGAACCCTCATGGAAATATGCACCTTAAAATACAATAATTAAGATCATTTGTGTAATCAGGACCTTCTTGGTTGTCAATGAAATTTCAACTTTATGGATATTAAATTAACAGTAGGTACTTAGTAGTTAAACTGCATGTGTCCTTTCAGTCGGCTTGCGACAGGATAATATAACCTTAGATTAAGAGGTTAATTTCTGGGTCAACATTTCCCTCTTATTTTAAAACAGGGTTTGAATCATGACTAGACCAAACGGGGACTAAAACAATGTCCATCACTTTTGAAATCCATATCACAGAAAAGATGAGAAAAAGATATATCTATGTATACAAATAAATAAAATAGAAGTTTCTGCTTGTAATTCCAAAATAACAGCTTTTCCCTTAATGTATATGAAAGTATATACATTATTAATATTAAAAAAACAATTTAAAAAAAATCTCTTTTAATTTTTTTTTAATTTAATTAGTTTTTAACGGGACTTTCATTTTCAGATACCTAACTTTACGAGGAGTAGGTATCTTGGGCATTTTACCTTAAAAAAATACGGTTCCGCGGGTCGCCTATGCAATTAACTCTACGCGGGTGAAATCGATGGGCACAGCATAGTTTGAACTAAGGTTGGAAACAAAAAGCTATAACAGTGTAAATTTTCTGGACCAGTTCCATCGTGAGTCATTATTGCAAGGAAATCTTCTAGAGGAGAGGAAGTAACCTACTTACTTATGGCTGGCGTCAGTCGCGGCGCCTGCGCCGACTCATGCAATGCACACTGCATTGTGTTATTTATAAATTAATTCGTCTTGTATTGATTCAGTTCTCATACATCAGACGCGAAGGTTACACTGGCGTCGTTCAGACGACGGGACATTTTGTTGGCAGTATTGGTCTTTAAGTTGTAATTCAATGAAGATTTTTTTGGTGTAGTTTATGTTATGCAACTACAATTTATTCTATAATAATCAGCAGAATTTAATTCAATTACTCTTTAATTAATTTATATTTATATTATAAAGTGGTAAGATTTGTATGTAAGTATGTTTGTAACGAATTGGTAGTTCAACTCAAAAAGTAGATGACTGATTTAAAAAAAAAACTTTCACCATTTCAATGCTACATTATCACTGATTAATATAGGCTATATTTTATCTCCGTACTCCCACGAATCCCACGAATTACGCGGGTAGTCTAGTAATCTATAATAGCTGAATTAAATTCTGCTATTTATTGCTGGTTTTCTAAAGGAATATGATATGCAACGGCCTCACTTCTATCGATAAAATGACCTACAAAACTGAAGTAGAGATCTACGGTAACATATATAAGTATCTGCTGTCTTCAATCCTCGTAGGGTTAGGCAGATTTTTACTTATAGTACACCCCATTTCGCCACTTATGTTTACTCCTATAAATGCTTACTAGAGTTAAATCAAATAGAAATAAGTAATGCTTAATAAGACTAATATAATATTTGGACTCTACTTCATATATTTTTTAGCTTGGAGGTACATTATCTTCAAATGTTTGTAATAATACCCACCGTGGGCTCGCCAAGCTGTTTTATTCCTTAACCAGCGGACGTCACGCGGTTTCACCCGCGTAGTTCCCGTTCCCGTGGGAGTAACGGGAAAAAATATAGCCTATATTACTCGCTGATGATGTAGCTATCCATTACTGAAAGAATTTTCATGATCGGTCAAGTTGTTTCGGAGCCTATTCAATGCAACCAAACAAACAAAAAACAATCAAATCTTTCCTCTTTATAATATTAGTATAGGTTGATGGGCATATTTTTATTATGAATTATTTCGAATGTGTGACAAATAGATTTTCCGCTAAAAAAAATTATTTGCACAATTTATTACATACACGGTTCAAATAGGGTATTTATTGTAATCTGTCTTATTGACATTACAGTTCATTCTCTTCGTTCTCATACATTCCAGTACAGTTTAAGTTAAAGTTCAATAAAAACATTGACCTAAAATTGCCGTCATTAATTACCGACATTTTGAAATTAAAAGGAGCAAATTCTTTATTGCGGAACGTTACAAACGTGGACTTAATAATCGATTAATTAATGTTGAAAGCAATTTGTTAATCGATCAATAAAATTATCGTTTACGTATCGGTAATGTCAAGGCAGGGTCGTCTTTGGAGTTGAGTGCGTTGACTCGGATTCCGTGTTATTGATTCATATCGATTCATGAATTTAGATCGACATATTAATTTATAGACGACACTCGATTCGTAATGAACTCTACTTGTGTGTAAAGTCATTCGAATATTATCGCACTTTGTTGGCAAACTACACTGTTTAAGGATTGAAGAAGGAAGGATTCGATAAAATACGTGTGATCAAAAACAACCTTCTATGGAATACTTCATATGAATGAATGTAAGTGTCTGTTTGTAATACCAATTAAATTTTTTTTCTCTAAAAGCATGTGATAGTACTTACTTAAATAAATAACTCTGTCTGTTTCTTATAGCTAATCTCTGAAACGTCTCTAGGCCTAGATAAAATAACATTCTCTCGCGCTAGTAGAAACGATAAAAAATATGGAAATGATATAAATCAGTCAGATGACATGTCATTCCCGTACATTTTGTATCGCTTCTACTAGCGAAGAGTGAGGATAATGTTACTTTGGCGATAGGCCCTGGACCGATTTAACAGGACTTTTAGTGGCTAACATAGCTGTTGTGATAAGGATTAACTAAGATTACTTATATTTTTGAAAACATGTCTGAGTAATCTCTAAGTAACAGAGTATTTATTTTTAACTAGCTGTGCCCTGCGGTCTCACCGGCGTAGATTTAGTTTCACCTTTATTACCGCGGAACCCTAATATTTTTAATAAATAAAGGTAGCCTAAGTTACTCCTTGGAACATCAGCTACCTGCCAGTGAAAGTCCCGTTAAAATCGATCCAGCCGTTTCAGAGATTACTCGGAACAAACAGACAGACAGAGAAAAATTTTAAAACTGCGTTAGTAGCGTGTATACTTTCATATGCATTTAGTGAAAAGCTGTTATTTTGGAATTACAAACAGACAATTCAATTTTATATATCTGTATAGATTCTACGTGGATAAAACCGCAAGGCACTGATAATAGAAATTAAGTAGCAAGTTAAAGAGTGAATATAAACAATAACATTGAAATGTACAGGCGGGTAGCTTAAGAATATTATAAAACTTATTGCGTATCAGGTTTCAAATACCTGTTCTAGTATCTATAATATAAAGATCAAAGTTATACCAAGAATGTTCAACCTGTTCGCCAAGATATTTTCGTATTTATGTAACTTTGTGTAAGATACTTAGCATATTAAAACGAATTTCAACATTTTGAGACTTCATTTGGAGGTCAGAGATTTGATTCATATCATGAACAGAATCATCTATTGCCTAATATAATGTCTTTATTTATCTGATATCATTATTGTTATTAAATAGCTCATATTATAATGTATCAGATACCCAACAAATAATCTAACTCATAATTCCATGCTTAATTTTTCGTTTCTAAGTAGACAAAGTAATACTTTCATCGCTATTATACGCTATAGAAGTCCTTACCTTTTTAGAACTTACCTGCCCTACGTATTTACTAAAAATACATTCAGTTTCATAGTGATTAAACATGGCGCTACCAGACCAACTTATGAACTACCTTTACCACGCTTCTGTTAAAGTAGCTAAAGACATTTTAAATCGGTCGAGTTATAACTGCGCCGGCGCATGGCTCGACCCGATGCCTCTTGTCAGTTGCTCTCGCGCATCGATCTTTGACGCTACGTGTTCTGTTTTCAAGCACATTTTTATTGATCGTTTTAAATAGATCCTTTTTGTGATTTTGTGAAGCCAGTTCTTGTACAGTGCATTCAATAATTCAGTGGAGTTTTTTCTGTGCTCGTCATTCGACTACTACTGGTTTGTGTTTATTTTGTTTATCCATGTTGCGTAAAATATGATTAGTTATATGATAGATAAGAGTGATCGTGGTTCGGGTAACTTTTATGGTAGCTCTATCCTTAATTTGATCGTATGAGTGTCAAAATTTGTCTGGTAATAGCATTATTTATATCAGTATAAACAAATTGGACTGGTTTTCGGTGCAATTATTCTAAAATTAACCTGAATTCCGGTGTTGCTAATCATATTAGGAGAATTTTTAGCGTGATTTGATTCACTAGAGGTGAATCAAGCTTTTCTAATGAGTTTGTCAATGGGAGCCAATTCGCGTTGGTATGTTGACTGTGTATATATTAATACTAACAATGGCAGCATTGTCAACAAACCTATCATAAGCATAATAAGAGACGTTGAACAAATTTAACAAATTTTGGGGTCCAAAGATAACATTATCTACTTTCCATTCACTCAAAAATCAACAGCTCTATACCAAAAGTATATTATTATTCTTATCTTAGCAGAAATAAGATACGGTAAACAAAATTTGGATCGAAATCTCTGATGGCTGTAAACACGTGGTATTTTGTTGACATTAGATTCGTTATACTATAAGATGTGTGACCATGAATAATAAACGTGCCCATTTAGATAGGACGTTAACTTAACACACGCATTCAAAAGATAAAAGATTGAATAAAACACCAATAAAGAGATATGAAACAGATCTACAGAAGAGACACGCAGAATATAAGATATAATGTACGTTCAAAAATTAACATTTTCGTAGAGCGATTGTGTACCTATGGGAAACATTTGTTAGTCCGATGAATCACGTTTGATTGTAGATGTCATTCCAGTAATTCAATGTTTTCTTTACAAACATAAGCCTCATCTGAATCGTGCAGTTCGTTGAGACATGGAATAAAAGCATACAGAAGGTCAGGCTCCTATACAATGTACGGGAAATAGGCAGAAAGGTCACACACATTAGAGAGGTAGGGCATAACGGAATCACTAGTTCGATTTTGGGAACTGCTCGACTTACCAAGGCTCGCCAAATAATGCTACTTATTGGTAGTGTTATTTACTCACCACCTAGGTAAGTAAGGTCACCAGTACCCCATAAAAGAGAGGAGTAGGATTGGAATTGCTGGGCTAGAAAGAGTTTTCATTATAATGGCATAGCTATATCATTAATTATTTAAAGTATGCAACGCGCGAGTGACACTTAATGCTACATTATCTAAGCTGCAGTAGAGCTAACGATTGGGTGAACTGAACGCAAATCTACGAGCGTCCTGTCTAAAGCTACTATTAGCACTAGAACTGCTCAGACTGAATACGACATCCTAGTACGTACGTTTGAGTGTAAGGCCAATGTAAGAAGCTGCCCTTTTGTTCATTTTATTCCTTTGTGGTCGAGAGGTCACGATCGCATTATAATATTCAAACAGACATTCAAATAACAGTCGTGATAACTTCTGTATTCCTCTCCATCATGTTATAATCTCGAGACTCTTTATTCTGTGACGTGGTGATTAATGGCTTCGAATTTATTTTATAAATTAAAAACTCTGCCTTAAGTTTGTTTTGTTTTTAATGTATTGTATCACAATTCGTTGGATCATCAATAAATTTAATGATAGCAGGCACGTGTATTGTCATTGACTTAAAGTCGTCGGACTAGAATTTTGTTTTCGAGTAGAATTATTATTTTTAGTAGTTTGGTGTTTATTCTATTCAGGGTTTTAAGTATTATGAATAGGTTTTTAATTTTGAATCGAGTGCCGACCCCAACAATGTATGGGATAAGGCCAGGGAGATGGGGGAATAGGTTTTTAATAAACTTTAATTTTTAAAGAGGCTTTACCATAAAAGACACTGACATGTTATATCAAGTTATTATTATACATATAAATAGTACTATAAAATGTTTTGTCGTGAGGGCACAGGCTTCACCTTTGCCTGTTAAAGTCGTGAACTTTCACTACAAGCATATTGTGCTTTATCAGAGAAGGGAAATATAATATCTACATAGTTACTTCTATACCTTTACGTTGCATACTATATACCAATGTTATTTTTGATTTATCTAGGTATTCAATATAACAATAATTTTGCTGTGTTTAAATCTCATGCGTTTCTAACTAGGCCTAGAAAAAGTATCATTCTCTCACGTAACATATGTCATTCCCATACATTTTGTGTCGTTTCTACTAACGAAGTGTGAGGATAATGTTACTTTGTATACAGGCCTAGATCTCTTATTAAAGCAAATGCTGTAGTATTTACATCCTCTTTATCTCAGACTGATTAATCATCACCGTGTTTATTAACCATATCACTTCATTAGACAAGGATGCTTTTACTTTCATCTGTCTTGTCAGTCCGATCTATACCATCTACAAGCTGATCAATGGCGTCGTTCACTGTGGTTTTTTCTTCAAATTAGTTTCCGGCACTCGAGTAGCTCCGGATGGTAGCGATTAATTTTGGAACGCTTCGGATGGCAAAAAATATTTGTTCCGTTGGCTTGTATGCGCAGGATTCTCTTGGGGTGGGGACAAATCCCACGAGTGTTTGCGGATGGAAGTCAAAGCTGTTCAAGTAAATACAAATTGTTCTGCTTGAATATTTACTTTACGTTAAATTTTAAACTAGCTTCCGAATCAAATCGAATCAGAATCCGCCGTTGCCCTTGGTAGCGTTAGTATCACCACTTGATATTCAATCAATGATTAAGGGCCGGTTTGAAATAAGTATGGGCCATGTACCGTCTTTTACTGCCGGATTTAAGTCTCGACATTATTAATACTTAGTGGAGCATTATCATAATAGCTGCAGTTATAACACTTCCTAATTCAAGTTTTATTACTGAGCATATCGAATCCACTGACACTAAAAATTCTAACGTTATTAACTGTAAATTAATTTTGACGCTAACAATCTTGTTTTTTACCTTTTGCTCCAACACCACTTAAATACCTATCAAATATAATCACTTTACTTATTGCTGATAATTACTTTTGACAATCAAGTTTTTAAAATTTAATCTTCGATAGTTACTTTCCAAACAAGTATGTTCTTGTTGATTACAAAGTCAGAAAGGATGGTTATTTGCAGTATT
The DNA here is from genome assembly GCA_964035505.1 of Watsonalla cultraria. NCBI lineage: Eukaryota > Metazoa > Arthropoda > Insecta > Lepidoptera > Drepanidae > Watsonalla > Watsonalla cultraria. Next base: position 2,827,004 of record OZ037732.1, on the reverse strand, counting down.
TTATTGATAACCTCAACCCAATATTGGGTCATTAAACCATTTGGTGAGAGGTGCATATTCCAGATGACACTGAGTGATCAGTATAATTTAATGCTTTAAGTTGGATTATAAGTGAAAGTAGAATAAGAAATTGATTGATAAAAGTTTAAAATGTTGAAAGGATTTGTGAAATATATTTTGGTCTTCATTGATGTTTTTAGCTGTTCAACAGAAGTGTATAACAGCTTATTTACTTTCAACAGTCGGTATGTTTTTTCCGATTAGGTTTTGTTTTAGTTTTATGAGCGAGTATTAATATTTAAGATTCCGGAAGACATCGGGAAAATCACAATATTTGAGCCAAATCCAAGGCACTTAAGCTTCAGGCCCTATTTGGAAGGCGTTAAGATATTTACTATAAATATACTCTCATTAAAGTAAGCAATTAATCACACGCAATTATAATTCCACTAAGCTGTTTTAATCACCCGCATTTAGTAGTAGAAACCTTACACCAATTACACTAGTAATAGTATTTCAGCTACCTTCTCGGTTTTCAATACTGTGTGTTCCGTTTCAATCATTGTTTCATTATTGTCTTCAGTGCCTGAAGTATAGATTATAACATGTATTAGCGTTAGCGATATCGCCAGCGGATTTTCTATAGGAACGCTTGAAAGCGGCGAATGTAAGAAGTTTTACGTCTCGATACAGATACGATACGATAAGAAAAGCGCAAAACGCAAGGTCAAGCGACGACGTTCGAACGTGTCAAATCCTACACTTGTTGCACAGAAGTTTGTCACTTGTTTTTGCCGTCTGCATTCCTTTCCTTCGTTCTTTAAACATCTACATCTTCGGTCTTCTTTTTCCCATGTCCATTCATAGTCATCTCTCGCTCTTTCACTCCACACTATAATCTTAACTCTTTTCTTGATAAAGAGATAAGGAGCCATGTGTGTTTCCCAACGTGACTACCACGTGTTGCACCATAGAACGTGCGGGCATGAAGCAACGTTATCGTAGTTTCACCGGCGCCTGCGCAGGTATCAGGATGCACGCTTCAATTGTGACGGACGTGGTTTATATTGTAATAGAGTGACGCAAATGAAAAGAAATTTGATACGCCATGAATCTGATTTTGAAATAATTAAAGCTGGTCATTGACCTGTAATGGGAACGATTTGGAGTCTACATTTTTTCTTAGATTTCGTAAATTATATTAAACTAGCGGACGTCACGCCGTTTCACCCGCATAGTTCCCGTTCCCGTGGGAGTACGGGGATATATTATAGTCTTTATTAATTAGTGATAATGTAGCATACAAATGGTAAAAGAATTTTTAAAATCGGTCCAGTACTTTATGAGCCAATTCGTTACAAACATACTTACATATAAATCTTTCCACTTTTTAATATTAAGTACCTATAGATGACTCTTGTTCAATTTGTATTCTCATCATCACTCAAATTTACTTCTTGTTTTATACGAATACTAGCTTGCTACTTCACTTGCGTGGCAGTAACATTTCACAAACAAATTTTTGAGCCTCTAAGGATTGGAATTTCGGAAAAAAATTTCGTAGTGCATTCCTAACAACTAAAAACACACCCTCTAAGGACTGGTGATCGAGGTTGTGCGTTGATACATAGTCAGGACATTGATTATTATTATTAATATATAATTTCATTTATTTTAAACAGATTTGCATAAATATTCACTGCATTTTTCCCATAAGGCCGTCAAAATCTTGGAAATCCAAATCACAGTTTACAACTCGCAGTCACAGTTCGTTGAATGTAACATCACACGATCGTCAGCAACGCTCCTCATTTCATTGTTATCGCTGATGATTCAACTGAAGTCCACATAACCAGTCTCTCTTGACCCACCCTGCTTTCCTCGTTGCATTAGAACCCAGGACTTTAAGGCAAAGCTGTATAAGACCCTGAGGTCTTTTCATTCTGGTGAACTTAGACCCAGTGATATCATCTATGCAGGTCGCGACCTTCGTTCTAATCCAGTGGAATTTTACGGTTTTATGTAGTGTATGAGATTCGATAGGGTTATTATTGTTGAGTGCCATTTGATGTTGGCCTTGATCTTGTATCAGTTAAACGAGTGTTGAACACGACAATTTGTTGTAGGTCATGTTAGTTTGAGGTTATTTCTGTTTTGTTTATATTTAGAACTTGTATTATATTATTGTTTTTGAGAGTACATTTATTCTAGAGTTACTATTCACTATTTCTAGTAACTACTTAGAATTCTACTATTATTTCTTTTTACCGTGATCTAACTCAATTCTGGTATTTGTTATATTTTGGTATCTTACCGTATTTTTTTGTAGTTTCATGTTTTGTGCAATTTTATTAAGTTATACCAGCTATGCCGCGGTTTCAGCCGCGCAGAATTATTTCACGGGTGACGCACAGAACTTTGTGTTTTTTTTTAAATCTAAGTAGCCTAAGTTACTCCTTGTATCAGATCAGCAGCTATCCGTCAGTCCCGTTAAAATCAGTCCAGCCAATTCGGAGATTATTATTTTTGACATTAATTGCATTTAAATGTATACGAAATGCATTTCGTTTGAACTGTTTTATCCAGTTAATAAACGTCATTAAACTTTTAGTTTGAGTCACTCCTCTCTCCTAGTTTACTCCATCCCACCATCCTTACTGTATCATCAACCACATCAATTTCAACCTTATCTTCAACACCTCTAAGTGTATTTTCATGTACACTTTTCTTTTTTCTATTATCATTGTTAATTTCAGCAATGTAATCCTCTTGACAATTGGTTGATTACAACAATTAATCGCAATTGAAGGGAATTTGTTGACTTCCTACTGCAGCTATATTTCAACATTTGTCACGGCTTTTAGTATTGTATAATCGTTTGTTTGTTGTGGGAACTTTTGTGATCTGAAGATTGGAAAGATCGGGGCTATGAGGAAGAAAATATAAAATAATATAAATAAAGAATTCTAGGGGCCAACTATGATCATTTAAGCTACGAGCATTAAGGACTTCTTAGGACGTTTCATTTTACGATACCAAAATTAAACGTCAAAGCGCAGGAGTTCTTAATACGTACTCCTTATACCGATGATGGTAAGCCCCCTGGGGCCCAACCATGAGCTCTTATTGCAATGTTAATTCAGTTGTGCGACAGTGACAGATGTATGCACGTCACATACATCTGTCTCATAAATGAGTGAAACTATCATGGCAATAAGAGCTCATGGTAAGGCCCCCGTTCCAATAACGTAAACACTTTTAGCGGTATCAAGCAAGGTCTGTTAATGGCCTTTTTGTCTTTTAAACGTTACACCTATCGACATATAAAAATTAAAGATTTTATACGAATTGATTGATTAGTATATTAATATTTGGGCATAGAGATGTGTACATATCCTTAGAAAGGTTTGTCCAAAATTCCACCCCTAAAGAGTGAAATTGGTTGAATTCTCCTTCAAACGTTTATTTTCTGGCTCAAACACCACGCAGGCAAAACTAGTATTTTACTGTATTTCTAGCTACGACTCTTATCTAAGAATGCGTTATAGTTAATTGGGGTACCACAATTAGCTTATTTCACTAAGAAAAATATTGCAAATGCAGCATTTTACCCACATTCCTATCGGATGCAAGTTAGTGGGTAAGCGTTTACTGTAACACTGACGTTAGCTGACCACGAAATGATCCCAACGGTGGCGTCGAGCGGCCGTGAGCCACATCTCATCAAAACATACCAGTCGTTAAATAAATCCATGCTCCCGAAATATGAATATGTTTATTTGATTGACCGTGAGTTTCCTATGATCATATTTACGAATAATATTTTTTAGCTGATGATCGATTTATCTATAGACAAATTTACTTTTATTTATTTAAATTCTTAGTTATCGTTTAGAATAAATAAAAAGCAAGCCCAATCTAGAGTTACCTATATATTGCGAAAAAATCTGTGATAGTTGTGTGACAGTTTTGATACTGCAAGTCTATTGTGGTTCATTTGGCACAAACGTTGATCGCAAACTAATCAGCTAGTTCTGAAGTGTACCAGTACATGGTTCCTGTGTGTTCGAAGAATCACACGTACAGACACCAACGTTGAATTATTAAAGGCGGAGGTAATTTGCATAAAACAGCAGGAAAAATTCGGCTGTCATTCTAAGAAATCAATTTCAAAACATTGTACAGTACATTAAGTTTTTACACATATACTGTTGGAAACTGTTTTGATTCTTATTTATGGTTTATATTGTGTTCGTTTCTTATTATTTTTTATAAAGTGAAATTGTCAAATAAATACGATATATGTCAGCTGCTTTTTTCCACTGCTCCTCATTTTAATTTGCTATCGTCTACATATACATTCTATTTTTCTTGAAGTACTTATATAGTGAAGGGGTTAGGTTTGTAAGTTTGTAAGTAGCAGGTAATTTACGGAACTATTCATCCGTTTTTAACGTTTACTTTAACTATTTTATCGTAAACAAAACGGTATTAATGATAAGAACATTTAAATATGATATGATTTTTGAGTATTTTTTATTGTTTATTTATTTAATTACAGTGAAAGGTTACATAGCAAACTGTCAAATGTGTCATAACCTAACGTTCCGTTTTACCGTACCAGTTATTTTGCGACTTATAGCGGTGTAGACCTAATCCTTCAAAATCCTATTGCGGCGTAGGACCATTATATAAGGTTGAAGCTAGATTGAGAAATCACAAAGCAAACTAATAATGACATTCGCAGAACAAAAACGAACTGCCAAGCATATTATTGTGATTCCTTGTTCCATTATTTTCAACGTGTGTGTGTCCTTTTTTCGCTGTAATTAGATCATCGTTTCAAACGACATATCATTCAGACATCATAGTGACAAAAACTATATTGAATATTCATTCAACAATTGATAACTTGATTTGTGTGGGTAGTAGGTGAGCGGATAACTCATTTATTTTAAATAGGTTAATAACCTTTATCTATATTATATTAAGTAGTTTGTTTGTCCAAATAAATAATCAACATAAACGGTGAATCAAAAGAAGTAGAAGCGTCTGTTTAAATACCTATTACTAAAGATAAAGTAATTCATTTAAATATTGAGAATGACAAAACAAATAACAATGAATCTAAAGATACTATTGAACTTAAAACAAAACACATTAACGAGTAGTTAATAGTAGCTTTAGCTGACGCTTGAAATGAAACAATAGAAAAAATCAGACGATAGTTAGCAAAATTATAAGTAAAGAGTAGTTCAACAATTGAGTATTATTACTGACAGCCAAAATTAAACCTTAAAAACTTATAATAAACAAAGCATATAGAAACAAAAGAAGTTGATGAAAAAACGCAATTGTTTCTGATACTACTGATAATAATGATGTATGAGGCTAATGATTCAAACAAAACCGTCAAAGAACTGACAAAGCACGTGCATAATAAGCACATTATAAATGTTAATATGATAGCTATAGCTAACAATACTATTGACGTCTATCGTACGTGTCTTCCAGACAAATTTGTACTTGGTAGAATTTATTGAGAATTACTATCTGTGGTATTTCTATTGTTCGAACTAGACGCAGCGTATGTAATGTTACCATAGTATTAGACAAAGGTTACATTCTCGACTTGGTTTATATTGAGGTCAAGGTAACTTAATGAATGAAGTACCAGTAAATGAGAATGATAAGGGGTAATTTAGTTGCAAGACCTTACATTTGGGGTAGGTAGAGAAGAAAGGCATAACAGGAGATGATTAACGATAGGTGTTTGAAAGCTACGAGACTGTAGCTAAACTTAACAGAATATCTTCGTCTTATAATACTATTCTAAAGTAGTTGTCTATGCAGTAAGTTCGCCAGTGCTCTATGGAAGGGCAGTACTAACAATGGTGGTCATGGTGATGACGTAGCTACCTATACGATTACTTATGAGGTAGGAAACGCACAAGAGATTCTTGATTGCAAACATCAGGCTGCAATAGATGCTTATCATCAAGAATGCACGCGATTAAGGCCTATCAAATAAACATTATAGTAAACTAGCTGTGCCCCCCGGATTCACCCGCGTAGACTTCGCGTAGAATTGTGTGTATTTGTCGAGTTCCACAAGATAAAGTTCCCCAACAATTTTCTGCCTAGTGTAACTAACCCGACTTTATTTTATATATATAAAGATAAGTAATCGATTATGTTCGAACTTAGGTCTAGTAATATGATATGCGTTGCAGTGGTGCAAATAGGCGGGGACATTCAGCCACCATCCAAACGTCAAATTAAATGATAGAGCAAGACACACAGCCACATACCTACTATATACCCAAATAAACGTGAGCTCTAAATACAAACCAGAATTGAAGATGCGAACAAGGGCATGTCGTGACAAGGAAACAGTTAGGGTCCAGCCTAATTAAAAGGATAACGGTCCGTGCTCTCTGCGCCTTTAAAAACCATATCTTTTATTTTATTGCAAACCGCTTTTGGAATAAAAAATTACCCGGACCTATAGTTGTTTTGTGCCTTCTTTGGGATTGGGGATTTGTTGAAACTTTCACTTGATTTTATGGTTCTGTACTTCAGTATTTCGTGTATTCTTACATTTGGGGATTATGGAGGGCTATTTACTAAAACTAAAAGTATTCTTTTGAAAGATAGCAGTAATTTTGGCGGCCATAAAAATCTTTACTACTGCAATAGAAGTCTTCAGGTCGGCGCCATCATTTTTAGGTGCTAAATGTTCTCCTTCAATTACCTTTTTGTTTTTTGAAATCTCGTCTTCAAGAAGGAATCTGACATATTCTTTATTTATCTCAATTCGACACTACTAAACGGCAAACGTAATTTATTCAGCTCCAATGATTTGAAATTCACATTGGATTGACATCAAGCTTTGTAACCATTTTACCATTCTATTCAAAATATGTTCATATTTCAATAGTTGAGTCAAATTACATTTATAAATGTCCGTAAAGAAAACAAGTCTTGTGGATGACACAGCAGGTAGCTTCCCTGGACCTCCGATAGCGTATCTATTTGTGATGACTGTAGTCTGTCATTCAAATAATGTGCTTTATTTTAAAGTATCAAAACCTGAATGATTTTTATGATTTTCTATACAAATTTATAAAACTGAAGAATTTGTTTGTTTTGTGTAAACGCGCTAATCTCATGAACTACTGTCGGCCTAGACAAAGTAACATTCTCTAGCGCTTGCACTAATAGAAACGATACGAAATGTATGGAAATGACATAATTCAATCACGTGACACACTTTGTCTACAGGCCCTGGTCCTGGTCCGATTCGAAAAAATATTTCAGTGTTCGATAGTGCTATCCCAGATGGGCTATCCCAGTTATCGAGAAAGGCTATATACAATATGATCGCGGTGAGACCAAAGTAACTATTATAATCGGACGAAGCGGGAAGAAGCTCTTTGTTCTGCTACAAATCCTGAATATTCTCAGCAAATACATTTAATATGTGAGTTAGACAGCAACAAATAAATCTCAGACAATGATATATCAAGGTATAAAAACACGATCACAAAAATATCTTACGATCGTATTAAATAGCTCCAACAGACCTTTTGTTCACACTGGTTTTTATAAAAACGGGCTCACGTGTCCCAGACACGGAATATCTTATGTTTTGTTTACACTGGGTCGGTGAAGTATGAACTTTTTTCAACTTTATTACGAGTTAGCAAACATCTGGAGTGTGTTTTCGAGGGAAACGTTATTTTTGACATTGATATTGAGAAAGACCTTGAAGGTTTGTATTTGGGGGTTTATCTCAAGGCAATATACTTTGTATAATGTAGCTTAATATATTACTCGATATGTAAAAGGGCCTTACCACCATATTCACACAACCGAACTTTCATGGCAAGGAGATCCTATGATTGATTCTTTGAACTTAGCACTTTCGCATTAAACTAGAACTCCCTTGTTACAAAATCAGTTTCAACTAAGCCTTAACCAAACTTGGACAAAGACTATGTCCATCCCTTTCAAAATCCGTATCACAAGATGGAACTACTTTTAAATCAAGGATAATCTTAGGTATTTTATTGTTATAAGGGGGATACGTTTACTTTACTAGATACTTGATAATCATTCATCAATAAAGAAGCTTTATAATGAAACATATAGTGTTGAAGAATGATTTAAAACTAAGGAGAGATTCAACGCGAAACTTACAGATTATAATTGTATCAAGAACAAAAATATAAATTATACCCATCCAAAATTTTACTTTAATCAAATTATTGTTTAAAAAGTAACAAAATTATGTATTGAGTTCACTATAAATCGGGATTTCATCATGCATGTTGTAAATATGACCTAATTTAGGGCCGAATGTGGCTTATAAAATAATACATGTAATCCACAGATTTCCTCTGCAGACCTCATTTCTACGGGAAGTCTTCTGTGATCCTAATACATTTAATTACCGGCCATTTCTCAACTGCTATCATCATCTACTGATTTACTTTTAAATTATGCCCCGTTTCAGCCTCTTCGTAATCCCATAAACCATAGGGGAATTGTTTATTTACCAATTTTAGAAACACGACCATCCGTGTTTGATCTTCTATCTGCTATCCTTTGTTTTGCATTAAGGGTCTTATGATGCTGGTTAAAGATGACAGTTACTGCAGTAGGATTTGGAAAACCAATTTGTCTGTCTGTCAACAGGATAAGGGATATAGTTCGCATCATGCGCCGGAGTTGCGTTTCGTCGGTTCTAAAATTGTACCTAATTATTGACGGGACGGAACTATTTCCAGACTGTAAAATATTTCAAATTCTCTTTTACTTACTGACATTATTTAAATGTTTATAATAGGCATAGAGGTCATGACATTTTATTGACATTCAATTTATCTTAAGTTAAAGGGTTTGAAGACGGTAAAAGATAGAAAACAGTTTCCCTATCACTAATAGGTATCAGTTGTAACCACAAAGCTATCTATAGACAGACCATACATCACAGTATCCAACACATTGGAATCCACTCCATTAAAACACCTACTCGAACCTGATTGCCTGCCAAGGATACATGCTAGATTGTTTAACAATAAATTTAATCAAAAACCAATTTAAGAGTTTCCTACCAATACAATGGAAGCCATTTTGAATTTTATAGTCCACCCAACAATTTATGGTTCGATAATGTGCGCCAGATGTTCGAAAAAAGAACTGTATTTTTTTAAATTGGTCTGCTGACAGATCCGACCTTGAACGTGACAAAACAGGATTCGAAATTTGGAGAGTTAATTTAATTTTAGAATGCCAGTTCCCGCGGCGCTTCACTAACGGCCGGTTTAAATTTAGAACATGTTCTATTCTCGACCAGTGAACTCCCGGCCGATGGCTTCTTATTGTTTTTGCCAGTAGTTAAGGGACTGTACTTACTAAAGTTTATCCAGAAATGGTCTAATGCAGTCGTAAAATATAATTTATTTGAAACTAATGGATGGATGAAAACGTTGAAGTGTTTATGGTTTGGGCAGAAGGTATTGCAGCTACTATAAATTATCTAATTAAATGAAAATTACTTCCGCATTATGACACGATATGATTATGAAAATTGCAATGGCGATAGTTGCATTTGACGTGACTTGAAATAGAACAATATTACTCCATGTATGAAACCCTTTTATGGAAGTGTTTTTGTTCCTCTTTACCTTATAGTGGCATGTTGCCCAAATGCTAATGTCCAAAGTGATTTAGATCGCAAGGGCTCTAGCATCGATTCTAAAAATTACCCGCTTGCGTATTGGCACTTCCGTTTGTTTGGCATTGGGAAAGTGACACATTAAACAATTTAAATTGTACCCGAGAAACATTAAGATATGGATAATTCACATTTATACAGCGAATACACAAATTTTAAATCTATCGTAATATATAAATCTGAAGAGTTTGTTTGAACGAGCTAATCTCAGGAACTACTGATCCGATTTGAAAAATGTTCAGTGTTAGATAGCCCATTTATCTAGGAAGGCTATATGTCATCACGCTAAGACTAATAGCCATCCATGAAGTTTAGTCTACGCGAGTGAAACCGCGGGGTGAAACCACAGCTAGGACGATAATATAACACAAAAAAAAGTTACCGTCTTATCCTTAGGTACATAAAATAAACAATTTTAAATGATGAACGCTCTTCGTTCTGTATTCAAAATGTGTATTAAAAAAACATCTGGATGTCTCTGGACAAACAAGGATGTGTTTATGTAAGAGATAGTGAAAATGAAAACAAAGTGATGGGATGTGGATCCCATTTTGGCACATTGTGATATTTGTGATAGAGACCACATGTCAGATATCAGATTTCTTTCAATACAATATTTATTTACGCTCTTCAATATCATTAATTAAATGGATTAGTTAACAAGAATTCTTTAATTGTATAATTTTTTTATATTATCCTTAAAATTACATTTTAAGACCTACTCGTAACACTAATTACTTACTTAGCTAGAAACTGATCAGTTTACTTATTAGTTGTAACTGGCAATCAATAAAAATGAACACGGTTTGCGAAGAAACTTTAAAAAAAAATACCTTTTTTTTTCCTAAGCATTTCTAAACCTATTTATAACATTTAGGTTACGTTATGATTTATTTGATTTTCATTCTTATTTTGTTTCTTTAAAGGTTGTCAATCGTTTGGGAGAGTCCGAGTGGATTTCAATAGGATATGTATATGGAAAAGTGTTTTTATTGTGTGAGCTAGTGTCTGCCTAGAAATTCCTGACCACTTGACACCAGGCAAATGGGTACGTGCTTTACTTACTTATATTGAAAGTAATTATGCACTTTAATGTATGAGACGAATATTTTTATTGTAATAAATATAGTAAATATAGGTATATATTTGAATACTGAACACAGATTTGGAAAGTAAATGTGAGTTCGGGAAACAAAAGGGAAATAACATAAGTCTAATCATTGATCCGCATCTCATCTTAATGCATAACAATATGTTAATTGAAAAAAAATAGGATATCTGGCCACTTACAATATTAAATTTAAAAAAACAATACAACGTGACATTGCTGTATTCCAATTTTTAAATTCGAATTTGCATCTATTTTTTTTTATTAAAAATCATTTTTATTCGAACTCTGAATTTTTAAATGCATTTTTTTGTATCCAGCCAGTATTAGTTTCATAATTTAAAATTAAGTATAAGCAATAATTTGCTACGATCCTTACCGTTCGCTTGTATATGATTTAACTTGTGGCAACAAAAGTGTTGGCAACGTCACTTTTTATATCCTCTTAAAAGGCGAAAACAAATTAAACGTGATTGTCAGAACGTGCGTAGCATCTTGTGGTTTTACTCTCTGCTTGTATTCCATAAACACTGAGTGTAAGTAATATTTATTTTCTTTATAAAGAAGCATTCATTATGGTAATTTTTAACAGTCTTGATTTTGATTGAAGGTAAATTATTGACCAAAAAAATCCTTTAGCAAACTCTACCCTTATTACGAGTTTTGCAACTTTAAACGTAATTTATACTCGCTAGCGTCAACGGCAAAATTTGTCCATACTAATTATAAAGAGGAAGGATTTGTATGCAAGTATGTTTGTAACGGATGGGCTCAACAAGTACTAGCCAGATTTAAAAAATTCTTTCACCATTTAAATGCTACATTATCACTAATTAATATAGGCTATATTTTATCCCCGTACTCCCACGGGAACGGGGACTACGCGGGTAAAACTGCGTGACGTCTACTAGTATTTTCTAGTTCGTTTTCAAATTTAAAAAAAAGAAGATTTCTGTTCACTACATTCATCTATATATATAAAAATGAATCCCCATTTCCCTTGGTTCCGACATCGCGGGTAAACGGCTGGACCGATTTCGATAATATTTTTTTTGTTGTGTTCGTTATTGTCAGGAGGTGGTTCTTATAAAAGAACATACTAAGAAATTTGCGTAGAAAATTAAAAAAATTAAGAAAACTTAACCACCATATGAAATATTATTTCTTTCTTCTTAAATCTAACCTTAGCGCTTTGGACAATAAAAACTTTTTGATGTAACCATATGATGTTTGACATATAATTGACAGAATACGTGCTGCATTCTCATAATTAAGACAGGGCAACGTCTGTCGGGTCAGCTAGTTGGCAATAAAAATAACCTTAACCACGTGATATATAAGGATACAGTCAATGAAATGTATGTCTTTACAAAATTTAAGTTCCATGCAAAATCAGGAGCAGTCTTTAAAAATTACTGTAAAAGCCATTTGTGTCAAGATACTCGTGTCCAAAGGTGTAAAATTGGGTATTGTCTGTGTCGCCAAAATTACATGACATCTTATTACGTATGCAGTAAAGTCGAAAATTGTCTGAAAATACTTTAATCCTGTTCCAAAAGTACCGTTTTTTGAAACTCTACTATATCATTCTAAACTTAAAGTTACTTTTTGTAAGAATTCGGAACAGCAGCCGATTTTCATTCCATTTTCATTTCAAAGCAAACGTGATCTTAATTTTATAGGCTCAAGGTTTATTTTGGGACAGCAATGTTTTGTATCTGTTATTGTGATCGGTCAGTTCGTGAGGTGCATAATTATTCCGGTATACTTAAGGGGAAGTTTTTATATGGCTTGAACAATGAATGAGATTGCAATCGAGAATGTTAAGTTCACTTTTATTTTTGTATGTAAGACATAGATTGTATACACTAATATTATAAGGATTTGATTGTTTTTTTGATTAAATAGGCTCTGAAACTACTTGACCTATTTTGAAAATTCTTTCAGCAATGGATAGCTACGTCATCAGCGAGTAACATAGGCTATATTTTATCCCCGTACTCCCACGGGAACGGGAACTACGCGGGTGAAACCGCGTGAAATCTATCCTCTGTATAATATTAGTATATGTAGATATAGATTACAAACAGACAATTCAATTTTATTAATGTTTATAGAGATATAGATTTGTCATTATTTACGTTTTTCCTTTCCACACCCACCAATTTCTATTCGTACCTGCATTGAAGCTTGCACATCATATCCGGTGCATCCGGGTGTATGCACACCGACCGGAAGATACGTCCGGACCTATTGTTTGTTAACCCCATTCACTATACCTATTGTAACTTTACAAGCCATTGATGACTGGCATTCACGTCATACTTGTGAACAGGTGCTGATTGTGGGGGCTGGTCATCTCGTCCCGTCATTTATAAACTAGCTATGTAGATATATAGGTTATATTTTTATTGACATTTAAGCATTGGAACTATGTCCACGGGCATAAAATTGTAAACATAATTTTTTGAGTAATTTAGGCAAGTAAGGTATGTAAGTAAGGTTCAGAAGGATACATAGTCCTGTATAATCATGTCATTCTGACGATTTTAAAGTACTTTGTTAAAAGTCTAATCAAATATGAACTCTTGTCCTTTTGTTCTTAGTTCTAAAAGTTACGATAAGTTAATTTAATAGATAGTAATATTTTTCCAGTCGATTCATAGCTACGATGTCTGGCCAAAAATAACAGTATGTTTATGCTTAATTATCTAACCAATTATCGACCTTAAAGCTCAGCTATAAAACCTTCAACTTTCACCGTTATAAAGGGCTTAATTCACGCATTGGTTGTAAAGCGGCGTGCTTGGAAAGCGTTTAGGTGCTCACGCGCTGAAGACGTAACAGCCCTGCAGCATAAAATCAACAGAAGACCAGTTTCAATAGATAAGTGAAAACCCATAGCATGCGCACATAAGGAAGCATAATAGCTATGTTGGGAGGCTTTTGGGACCAGAGCCGTGGTTCCAAACGCCATGCGCCATCTTGGATTTATTGACAATTTTTAAGAGGTATATCGAGACCGCGAGTGCGCATTGGGAAAATCTCACCAACGGATGAGTTTACCACTTTTTAAATACTTGTGGTATATTCTGGGTGAATTTTTGTGGGTGAGTAGTAGAGTATTGCTTCTGTAAGTACTCTGTCCGTCCTTGGCGTTAAAAGTATCTCTTTTGCAGTTTCTAGCCAAATTAGTCTTGCAGTTAGCCGTGAAAGTGTAACAGACGTGCATACAGACAGACACATTTGTATTTATAACGTTAGTACTTAAAGCTGATAAAGTTTTACGAGCCTGGTGTCTGGTGTCGGTGGGCTTTTCTTTGAAGATCTATGTCGAATTTCCCATTCAAAAATAATTATTAAATCCAAGATGGCGATGGGGACCGGGTCGCGCTCCCAAAAGCCCCTCGTCTCCTGACTTCAATTTTACTATTTGAATTAGCTAGACTAGATGCAAGTTTCTCATACATGCACATTGTTGCGACGATTATTATCAAATGTATGAAGCATACTCTCAGTTATATTTCTCTTTCGTGGCTGCAGTTAGCACCTCTGGATGTAGGTCGGCGATGTGACCACAAGGTTAGCGAGTGAAGCCAGCCATGGAAATTACTGTGATGTAATATTTCAAACAGGCAATACCAACTAAGTACTTACTCTAAGTACATTTTTAGGCTCATCATCATGCTCCTGCCCTTATCCCATGTTATTTGTGGTCACCGCAATGTGATTTTCTCTTCCATTTCTCTCTATCAGCCGTCATATCTAGTGACTAGATATGACGGCTAGAATCTAGTCACTCCCTTTCTAGCGATAATATATTTTTTTAACCCACACTAATATATATATATACATATGTAAACATATACGTTTGAGTCCCCAGAGTGTGACCCTGGTGACTGGAAAATGGATGAAAAACCCCAATAATACTTTGTCCGACCCGGGGACTGAACCCAGGACTCTTGTTCCGCAGGAGCACTTTCTAGACTATGGATGGTGCCTGAGACGATCGTGGACTTGCTAAGAGGCGGCTTATTAAGTAATCTAGGTACATCCACCTGGATCACTAATCAGATTAATTTTATGTTTAAATACATAAATATTGTAAGGATTTACGATCTGCAACTATCATGTCAAGGCAAAGTAATCTGTTTTCTAGGATATTAACTCCATCAAACATTAATATATGTCTGAAAATTAAAATTAAAACGAAAAATACTTCTTCAGTTTGGGCCCTGATAAGGCACCGGTTCGGAAACTATCCTTCTGAGAAGAAACGGCAAGAAACTCAGTCAGGCTCAAACAACTCGCTAATAAGTACTTCAGACAAATATTTGAAAGTAAAGGTGTTTGTTGGCAATAAAAACCCCGTCAAGCGTAAATAACATAACAGGTACTTAACTTCATAATAACTTGAGGTGACAAAAGGTTTTGCAAGCAACCTCAATTTTTTACAAGAGGCAGTGCATTTTTTGTGCATCTTTATTGTTATATTTTTACTATCTCTATGTTACGTTAAAGCTTTGACTATTTATCTATCTATACATATCCTTTAAATTATTTGTAAGAAGTACCGATCGACCGCTAAGCTTAGCAACTATGTCTTGAGTTATCTATACATCTATACAGATAAATAAAATTGAAGTGTCTGTTTGTAATTCCAAAATAACAGCTTTTCACTAAATGCATAGGAAAGTATACACGCTACGGACACTAAAAAACCAAGTTTTAAAATTTTTCTCTGTCTGTCTGTGTGTTTGTTCCGGGTAATCTCCGAAACGGCTGGACGGATTTTAACGGGACTTTCACTGGCAGGTAGTTGATGTTTCAAGGATACTTTTATTTATCAAAAATATTAGGGTTCCGCGACAATAAGGATGAAACTAAATCTACGCGGGTGAAACCGCGGGGCACAGCTAGTCTAAAATATGTGTGACGTATTTACGAAGCAAGAGAGTTTTCGGAACCAATGATAGAGAAACTAGAGCCGAAAAAAATCTAAATAAATGTCGTATTAAGTTCTGGACCCTCTCTTTTGAAACGCTTCTTGCGTTTCAAATCGACACAAAACGTATGAGTAATTTTGTATATCAAAGCAAGCCAGCGTATTTGCATAGCGACATTATGTCATTACAGCTATGATTGTCCATCTTTTTAGGGAGTTTAGCAGAATATACACACATACATAACCTCACATCTATTTCGAAGTGGTGGACAGAGGAGTACTTATAGTACACCATTATTTCGCCAGTAATATTTAAGTCTCATATAATAGGGGGCGAGCCTATTGCCATTAACCGGACACTAATCCACATGGAAAAACCCAATAATACTTTGTCCGATCCGTGGATCGAACCCAAGTCCTCGTGTTGAGTAGTAGCATGTACCAATGTAACCAATGAGGCAGCAGAAAAACTCTCTTTAAAACATAATACAATAATATTTATTATTCACCTGCGAGAAACTGAATCGCCAAAAATGTTCATGACTCGCGTCGCTTCTGATTGAAGCACTTCGTCACAGTAAGTGCTAGTTTTTCCCCATACGGCTAGCGCGATGAAATGTTGAGAAAATGACTCATAATCCCAGGAAATCACGTGCAACACCTACATATCTATATATGTGTGTGTGCAATCACTCCACGCTTCGTGCCTTGACCACAATATAAATATAACTTTACCATAAGCAGTATGAAATCTAGGAACAATTAGCTCGAAATGACACTCAAACCTGATGCCTGGCTGAGTTTCTTGCCGGTTCTTCTCAGAAGGCTAGTTACCGAACCCGTGGTAAATTCTCGACAATCATAAGTGTCTTACCAGGGCCTAAACTGAATAAATATTTTTCATTTTCATTTTCAAACAATCGTGCGAATTTACAAGAAAATAAGCGGAATGGACGTAATGACAGTATGAGATGACACATCGTGGCCGATCGTGTATATGTCATTTTCGTGTTTTGCCAACAAAAAAAAAACTATGCAATTAAATGGTCTACGTTCCTTACTGCTTAGTAAGCTTATATATATACTGTGCCTTGACGTCAGCGTTTCGTTTTTTAAACGTAATTAGAACAATCGTTTGTCATTTCGGAGTATTCATTATGTTCGTGTGACCTTGTGCTCATGTGTGTGTGCGCGCGTGCTGAGAAACGAACGAACAAACAAATATGATTGTTTTCTACACGTAAGTCGTGTCATAGTCTGTCATACTCGACAGGTTAGAACATTCTTGATTTGTATTTAAATTGCTGAGTGAATATTGTTCAGTGCACACATTTGCTCGTTACCTTACTGACAGTACCTATACTCATTTTGATTGTGAAGTGAGACGAGTTGTAGAATGATAATAATAGTATCTCTTTTGATTGTAAGCAATCTAGTACCTACCAGTTGGTGAATTAATATTTTCTATTAATGCAAAACTACGATCTACGTTGAATCTCCTATTTGAAAAAGTTAAGTTTCGAAGTCAAAAAATAATTCATTTTGTAAAAATTTAAATTTTCGAATAAAAAGACTACAATCCGGAAAGGATATCCTATTTATTTGTAAACGAAGTAGCAGACAAATGCTAGTTTATAAGTAGGCACGAGCGAAGCAGCCAGCAGTTAATGCAAGGTCAGCAGGTGGGGTCAGTGCAACGACTTCTCTGTATGTGTCCATAAGATAACACGATACGATACGATACATTATAGTATCGTGTTATGATAACATCATCTACCTCGTAGATGGCCAGCTGCACCACTTCGTAACGTATAAAAGTCACCATTTCCAAACAAACTTAAGTGTGTCTTTTTTAATATAGCTGTTTAAAGCTGAAAAAATATACATTATATTTATTGATAGTAGAGAAAAGTCAACATATTATAATAGTCTTAAAGAATCGTAACTTGAATGTAAGCGAGGCCGGGTCTCTAGACATTATAATAAAAACATACAAAGTCAAAAGGCAAACACTTGGTCATCTCAATAAAAAATTGCCCTGACAGGATCGAATCCGCAAAACCTGAGTTACAATAGGGCATATTAACCACTGGATTAACGGTGCCGTTACAGAGTTATTACGCGCATGAAATTCGAACGAGTTTAAAATGCATCAGAAATTAGTTTCTTTAAAATACTTCACTTTCCTTAACGATTCTCGAACCGCACCTTGTTATGGAAACAGTCTGCCTCCAGTCATCGAACTCGCTTTGTCCACCCTTTATGGCAACCATAACTTTTACCGCGACTCTTCTTATAAACAAACACTACTAACAACCATTTATAGCTATTGTTATTGAGCTACATTTAGAGTAGTTATTTGCTTTGAACTGAAATAAAACTGACTTTAACACGCACAAGGAATTGTCACTTAAATGTAGAGTTGTTTCCAAGTACTTCACGTTAAATCGGGTGCGATTAAAACATGTTTATCTCTGTACACTTCTTCTATACTAGATGGAAATTATAATTATACCTTATCCAGACTAGCCGGAATACAGAATAATGTAACAGACAGAGGAACAGACACGTACATCTACGAAATTATAAGCGACCCTGTCAATGTCAATATCAGTGTGTAATGAAAATGGAAATGATTTATTCAGTTTAAGCCCTGGTAAGGCACTTATGAATGTCGAGGAATTTACCACTGGTTCAGAATCTAGCCTTCTGAGAAGAACCGAATGCCTGATATTACACTGGCGTGGTGAATTGAGGGTTTTACCGACATTTTTCAAAACATTAAAATTACAAATCTGCATTACCTTAACAGCAAATTAAGAACCTTTAAAACATTAAAATTTGCTCCCTTCTTCTCTCACGCATGCAGTGGAGCAAACGGTCTCATTTCAAAAAACTAAGACGAGTTTTTATACAGCTTAGAAAAAAAAAACCTATTTAGCATAGTACCTGTACCGAAGAATCGCTAAACTCAAGTGGCAGGCGGGGCACGTCGCTCGTAGACCCGATAGCCGATAGCTAAAGGTCCTTGAGTGTTAGGCCCCTATCGAGGTGAACCGACGACCTGGTGAGGATCGCGGGAACCCGCTGGATGTGAGAGGCACAAGACCGGTTGACATGGAGATTGTTAGGGGAGGCCTATGCCCAGCAGTCTGTCGGCTGAAATGATGAGTACCTGTAGCACTACCAATTAACTCGCAATTCCACGACAAATAATTGCGGTTAGAATTTTGCTACTAACAAAATGCGTTAGTGTAATTCATCAGAGAAATGACTGGGTACACGTCATCACAAATTACTACAAATTTCGTCGCATAAATATTTCAAAACTGTCGATTCCATGAAACGTATGCGTACTTGTTGATCTGGGAATGCAGTGAATCACAATTTTGCTTGCATTTAGTGCACCATAGGATATCTTGTTCATTTATTTGAATGTGGAAGAGTCTATTATAATAACTTAATTCATCATAACTTCATTCATATAGTAACTTAAAACTACGAAACGGTAGAAGCCACCTGCCATTGATCTGTGGTCAAATATTAAAGAGACCTCAAGAACGCCAACCAGATCAGAAACCCAAGACAGACTGACTTGGTGCCGAAAAGTAATGAGACTCAACCTCAAATAACGGAAACAGCGATGGAAGAAGACATGGCTGGCCTAATTCGGACTAATACATTTTCCATCCCTTTTGAAATCCGTTTCTCAAAACGAGATAGAACTACTTTTAAACCAAGGATTTTAAGCGATGTTTTGTAAAAAGGGTGTATAGAATTAAAATCGTGACTTTAAGATTCTCAATAGACCACAAAACTATATAAGTCTGCTAGAGACAACTGGGTCTTCTCAGTTGAAGAGATGGTAGGAGATACAGAGGTATTAAGCAAGGACTGTGTTAACAGTTATCAACCAATCTATACATCTATTCAATATTCTATACAGATTGTCTGTTTGTAATTCCAAAATGACAGCTTTTCACTAAATGCATATGAAAGTATACACGCTACTGACATTGAAAACCCAAGTTTTAATTTTTTTCTCCGTCTGTCTGTCTGTCTGTCTGTGTGTTCCGGGTAATCTCAGAAACGGCTAGACCGATTTTAACGGGACTTTCGCTGGCAGGTACCTGATATTTCAAGGAGTAACTTAGGCTACCTGTATTCATTAAAAATATTAGGGTTCCACGACATGACGCATAAAACTAAATCTACGCGGGTGAAACCGCGGGGCACAGCTAGTATAACAATATAATCAAATCAGAATTATCTAACTATTTCATCAAATATAATCATTATCTAACTTCAAACCAAGAAGTAGATCCAATTATAACACAACACTTCGTTTCAAATGATAACACAACTTGTTTAATAACACTATAATTTTGCTGTTATCTTGTATTTATGCCTGTGAAGGTCGATTTACTATACTATAAAAAAATCGAGAACAGTTATCAAATAGCATTTATGAGTAATAGTGAGTCACATGGGGAATGAGTCAGTTTGTATGATCGGACGGGTGAATTGGGATTTGTTAGGAATGAGCATTAAAATTACGCCTACCCTCATTTGAAAGAAAAAGATACAAGATATCTAATTACATAGACCCTAGAAAAAGCAGTATGTTGAGGTTTCTAAAACAGTTGATTGAAAATAGTAGCATTCATTGTAATCTATACATATATACAAATGAATCCCAATTTCCCTAGAACACGGCATCACGCGTAAACGGCTAGTCCGCTTTTAACGTGATTTCTTGAACTTTCGCTTGCAGATAGCTGATGTTGCAAGGAGTGACATAAGCTAATTTTATGTAAATAAAACATGGGACACATGAAATTAACTATACGCGGGTGAAACCTTGAGCACAGCTAGTATATCTATAGATACAAAGGACTGATTGCCTTATTTACTGTAATTAGATTAGTTGACTGCGTAGTACTGGTAGCCAGTAGCCACCTATCATAGTTTCGTACGATAGGATATCTGCAATGCCCAGTAGCAATTATGTCATGACACAACATGCAGTAAAATTTTTAGGATAGGTATTTATGAATACTGCAGAAGGCGGAAAAGATTAGGAAGATAAAAGAAGGTATTATCTTGATGACATCATATCTGCATTAATGTTAGTGGTGAATGCAGTATGCAATGTCTTATCAACTAAAATATGAATGTCTTTACCAGTTGAGGAAAAATCTATACAAAACATAAATATACAATGTTTTGGAGATGACACAACATTTTACGAACAACTTGTTGACGCTCCTAACTTCGCATAAATCGTGCTCTTGTGATTCACAGAGAATGTGTCGATAGGAATCAAATGAAATTTGTAAGGTAATAGGGAAATTATTTGTTAATCTTCACGTTTGCCTGCAAACTTCGTAACACTTACAAAAATATATAAATAACACTATTTGAAAAAAAATATGTTTATAAGGACCGCAGTTCGAACCCTCATATTTTCTTATAGCTAGAATACAGTTTGTCCATAAATTACAAGAAACCATAGAATTGTAGCCACATCCAAAAATAAAACAAGGAGTAAACATGTGCAGACATTTTTTAACAGAAAAAAGTTTCTAACCACACAGGAACTATTGGGTTACATTTCAACTTGATAGGTTAATTTCAATTCTGCTTGTACTTTTTCAAAATCATCCGTATTGCTTTCAAAATAAGGGTTATATTTGCCAGAAATGTCTACACATGGATTGAATTTCATTTGGTACGCTAAAAAAATGTGACGTTTCGTCTTGAAATTTGACGGTATAAAATTACTTAAGGGACTATTCTTTTCTTTAAAAGACTATTTCTTCGTCATATTAAATGAGGCTTTGATGAACGTTATTAGAGCAGGTACTTAATTAGATAAGGCTCAAAGAGATACTAAATACGTTGAAGACATGAATGAGTAGCTCGAAGAGATTCATAAAAATGTAGATTATCTTATTAAAAATAAATTTAATGATGATTCAGTTTATAAAGCGTAACAATGGCCAGTAGATATGGACAATGCATTCCAAACCAATATATAAAAACTATAACAACTGATCATAATAACCAAAAGCACAGTATACATAATGAGCTTACTACAATCAGTAAGGAATCATTTACGAGATTATAAAAGGCGTGATGTTAGTAAGGAGTGTCACAGTGTAATTTTGGGTATTTTACAGATTTTTTTTCAAAACTACAAATCGACATTACTACGACAGTAAATTTAAGGAGTAAACTTTAAGAGTGACAATCCTCATGCACATCACAATGGAACAAATGTTTTTATTTCAAAAATTTGTTGCAGTGTTTGCAGTGTTCCGTACTGCATGTGAAGAATCGAATTTAACACCTGAACGGTGTGTTCAACACAGCTGATTAATAACTACTACTATCTCCATCGATATGTAAACAACCTGAACCCTGTTACACTACTTACTGGGTCGTTATAACGCTCAGAACCTGTATTTTATTTAGATTTCCCATAGTTACTACTTAGAGTTAAATTTATGGTACTTTAGGGCGATTTATTATTAAGAGTTTGGATGTTAGAGATGTTTTTGAATTTGACAGATTTCTTGATGAAAAAGAAAGAAGAGAAAGTAAATTTATTCTTCTTATAATTATATTGTGAGGTACTAAATAGGCGGTTAAGCTAATTACATTATGACGTCACAGACATACTTCAACTGTTGAGCATAGACACTGTTACTCTCTCTGTTGCTTATCTATACAGATAAATAAAATTGAAGTATCTGTTTGTAATTCGAAAAATACAGCTTTTCACTAAATGCATATGAAAGTATACACGCTACTTACACTAAAAAACCAAGTTTTAAAATTTTTTTCTGTCTGTCTGTCTGTTTGTTCCGGGTAATCTCTGAAACAGCTGGACGGATTTTAACGGGACTTTCACTGGTAGGTAGCTGATGTTTTAAGGAGTAACTTAGGCTACTTTTATTTATCAAAAATATTAGGGTTCCGCAACAATAAGGATGAAACTAAATCTACGCGGGTGAAACCGCGGGGCACAGCTAGTTAATTATATATCTGTGGGCATCACCCCAGTCAGTACCGCCACAAAGATAGAGACTGCAAACAATTTACGTAAGCTATGGCCATATACCACAGTTTTCCACAGACAATATAAAAATGCGGATAATCTGCAGCAGGAAAAGGATTGGAGACAATTTATTTGAAGCCCATAGCCTCTATAACAAGGAATTATTTCAAAGTCCGGATAAAAACAGTTGAGTCCATTGGTTCTAGTACGTGGATAAAGCGTTACAAAACTTACAATACCATCTTAAATAAATATACGTAGTTTATGGTTATATAGATTAGGTCTTTTTCCAGATTTTTATAACACTTACGAAACTCATAACGTTACTCAAAACCATGTCAGACTTATCGAAATGCAATCATCCGCAAAAAAGATATCGATTGATAATTCTGATACATCATAACATTTGCAGTAACGTCTAAAAATAGATAAGGTATTGCTTTAAATTCCAAGTATATCTGTGCCACATTACATTACAATATGGTATCTATACTGATGTGAAGTTATCATGTATGTTATTTCAAATTTGGCAAGATATTCAGTACTTATCCTTGAGAACTCCTAACTATTGTCCGTTACCTATTACGATTCAAGAGGCGTACAATTGTCTTCATGAATAAATTGATGCAGATTAATAAATTGGTCGGCGATAAGTGACGTCGTTGGTCTTATCAATACTGTTTCACTTGGAAGTGCCTTCCACAGTATTCCGGCGACCGGCTGATCGTTCGTCCGCGTTGCATCGTCTGCATTCATTCTGTCATCACTTATATTATCTCCTACTTCAATCTTACGTGTATCAACATCTTACGTGAACATCAACAGTGTTTTTTTATTCGCCATGTGATATTCGGGTTATGGTAATTCGTGTTTGATCAGTTCGTCAGTGAAATAATAGTTTCTTTAAATAAATGTGACTGGTGTAATGTATGAGATGACGGCAGTTGAGTCTTATGGAATATTTAATGATTTTAGCACTGATGGGAAATTGTAAGTAGCACTTGTATACATATTTACTTTGGTAAATCAATGTGGTACACGTACATACAGTATGTTTGTATAGTGAGTTCTCAGCGTAGGTATTCCTTATCAGTGTTTTCTTGATTTATAACATTTCTTTGTAAGTCATAATGTGCATCGAGTGATGTATTACAGCATCAATAAAGTGTTCAGCAATAAATTTAAGCGCTATCTATAAAATTTACATCAATAAATACACTAAACATCTCATTCCCTTGTCTTCCAAATCGTTTTCCGTTGAACAATTCAAAAGCCATAAAGTGAACACATGTCGGATCTTGTACAAACAAAGTTGGTTAATGTTTTACTTTACAAGGGTCTCCGTTGTTTGATATATCGTCAAGTTATGTTTCTTCAATATGTTTTTTTTGATCGCATCATTTACAACCTTTGAGGAAAGGTTGAGTTTATTTAAGGTTAAATACATCTAAGTTGAATAACACGATTACGATTGAAGATATTTTAAAATAAATAGTAGACGAATTAAACAAAGTAAAATAATCATCATCATCTCCCTGGCCTTATCCCATGTATTTGGGGTCGGCACTTGATTCAACCCGATGTGGCTGATCACCTCATTTTTATACGAAGCGACTGTCATCTGATCTTCGCAACCCCTTTTTCGAGGAAAATCAGCAAACTGGATTAAACCAGTCAAAGCAAACAAAGTAAAATAATATGACGAAGAGTATAACGTTATGTATCAGTGTCCCAAGTATATGACTTAGCATGTTTTTACGTTGACGATATCGCCGGGAATGTTTCAAAGACCCCCAAGCGGCGAATGTAAGAAGTTTTACGTCTCCATACAAGGAAGCGCAAAACGCAAGATCAAGCGACGACGTTCGAACATGTCAAAACATATATTTGAGACACTGAACAGAGATAGAGTGAAGTAGAGCATAAAGCAACCTTATGAAACCGTAGGATTATAACTATTCATCCCACTAAATTAGACGAAGAACTAGGTGATTACATCTTTGTTGGTCATTTTAGAAACCCCATATACAATCATTATTTTCTCAATATTGAGTGTGCCTTAAACATTACTATAAGTAATTCAAGGCAATCTTAATATATATAACTCAAAGGTGACTGACTGACTGACTGACATAGTGATTTATCAACGCACAGCCCAAACCACTGGACGGACCAGGCTGAAATTTGGCATGCAGGTAGATGTTATGACGTAGGCATCCGCTAAGAAAGGATTTTGATTAATTCTACCCCCAAGGGGATAAAATGGGGGATGAAAGTTTGTATAAAACTAAATTTACACGGGTCAAACCTCGGAGCACAGCTAGTTCATTCATAATCTTAGCCGTATCAATATCCTTTTGTGATCCATACACGTCTAAATTACATCCTACATTTAATTCATCAGTAGTAAGACCATTATCTCCATTCTTAACTAGACTTATCATAATTACATCTTGTAGGGTACAAGCATGGGACCACAATGGACTATTGTCCTATTGTTTACGGCTACTGTCTCCGAGACATCCTTAGCCTTATGTTACATGGGTTACGGAATTTGAAAGCAGCTTAGTTTTTTCTTTTTATTTTCTATTTTTTTAACACCATTGTTTTCTTATGGCATAGATATAATCCGAACTGGCACAAAATATAAAGGCAACATATTGCTCATGCCTGTATTCCCCGAAGGGGTAGGTAGAGGTGTTGTGATAACAACACTCACTTTTCGCCGAAGATGATCAGAGTGCCTAGTGCGAGTTTTTCACTGCCGCCGTCAGAAGTCACCGCGTCAAAGTTAACGCAGATTTATATGGGATCGAAACAGGGCCTCTGTCGGCCTAAAGATGACACTATTGTGAGCCCATACAAATCTGCGTTTACGTCAATGCGGTGACTTGTGACGGCGATTTTAAGAAAACTCGCACTAGGCACTTAGGTGCCAACTATCGCCGTCTCAGGCAGTATACATACGTCCTTGAATTCTCAGACACATGTAGGCTTCCTCACGACGTTTTCCTTCACCGTAAACTGTACTTAAGTTTTTAGAAAAATTCACTGGTACAGGCCCCGCTGGGATTTGAACTTGCGTCGCTTGATTAGTAGGCGACTGCTTAAACACTAAAGTCCCGCGGCTCTAAGGTAACACGTAAGCGGCTTTCAACAGTAATCGAGCATCGATGCGCACATGTATAACCGTGTATGATAATCTCGGATCGTGTCGGGTTAACTCCAGTAGTAACTTTAGGGCGAAAAACTTCTAATTATACGTCTCTGTATGCGTGCACCGGTGACTGTTAACGAATGGGAACCTTCCGTTAGTTTCTATTTTGAAACAGCTGCAAAATGGGTTTTATTGTAAAGCTAAATATTAAATAATGAGTAACATATTGTTTTACGATCGCACACACGGTGCCTTGTATAAATTGGCCTGAATTGTTTGGTATGCGCGGAAGCTTGTAAATTCAATGTCTGGAATATTTAACGTGGTACCTCGTATTGTTATTGCTGCGCGCGCGCAATTTGCTAAATATTCACAATTGTTCATTTATAATACACGGCGGTGATCTCAAGTCTTTGTTATTTACAAAATCTATCATGTTCATGTACAGTGATATCACACCACGTGCTTTACGGTGAAGGAAAACATCGTGAGGAAACCTGCATATGTTTGAGAAGTAATTCTAAGACGTATTTATAGTGCCTGAGACGGCGATGGACCCACCATGTGTCACGTTGGCACTTAATCTATGACTACAAAGAATGATAAATCGTTGCTTTTTAATTACTACTAGCTGTGCCCCGCGGTTTCACCCGCGTAGATTTAGTTTCATCCTTACTGTCGCGGACCCCTAATATTTTCAATAAATATAAGTAGCCTAAGTTACTCCTTGAAACATCAGCTACCTACCAGTGAAAGTCCCTTTAAAATCCGTCGAGCCGTTTCTGAGATTACCCGGAACAAATAGACAGACAGACAGACAGACAGAGAAAAATTTTAAAACTTGGTTTTTAGTGTCAGTAGCGTGTATACTTTCATATGCATTTGGTGAACAACTGTAATTTTGGAATTACAAACATACACTTCAATTTTATTTATCTGTATGTATATGTATAGATATAGATGTATAGATTACTGACTAACATTTAATTACCAAAGGAAGCATATACAAATATCCGTTTAAATCAATCTAAATTAACTGGTCGATAAAATAATTAATCTAGAAATGCTTTTAGGTAATGTAAACATAATCTAATAACCTCTACCCTCGATAAATTAAATTCTAGCCTAGATTGAGATGAAATCAATAGTGAACAAGCAATAGATAACAATGTATTTGATAGAGTTCTCAAATACGTTACACGAGTAGGTATCACTAGCCTTGTCATAGACAAAACCGGTCCTGATAAATGTATTGCCTAAAGCCTTGACACAGATCTAGTTACCGAATGTTTTCACTTTTCACGCTACGATTTCAGTTTTTATATCCTTGACATTGAGTACCTACTTCAGGATAATGGTAAAATAAAAATGAAACAAGATACTATTATTAATAATAATAAGATAGGACACGAAACGATGATTCTATTCCAACGTAATAGACGGTGTATCTGTCACTGTCTCTCAGACATGACCTTGAAAATCTATATATCTATACATCTTCTATACAGATAAATAAAATTGAAGTGTCTGTTTGTAATTCCAAAATTACAGCTTTTCACTAAATGAATATGAAAGTATACACGCTACTGACACCGAAAAACCAAGTTTCAAATGTTTTCTCTGTCGGTCTGTCAGTCTGTCTGTCTGTTTGTTCCGGGTAATCTCTGAAACGGCTGGATGGATTTTAACGGGACTTTCACTGGTAGATGTCTCAAGGAGTAACTTAGGCTACTTTTATTAATTAAAAATATTAGGGTTCCGCGACAATAAGGATGAAACAAAATCTACGCGGGTGAAACCGCGGGGCACAGCTAGTTGATTAATAAAATTTCCAAAATAAGGTTTCCGTTTACAAAATGCATATTATAGGTACTGTACTTACATAAGGAAACAATGGTTTACATTTTTCTCTTTGTCTGACTGCCTGTTTTTTCAGGCTAATCTTTGAAACGGCTAGACCGACGTTAACGTGACTCTTGC
Source organism: Watsonalla cultraria (assembly GCA_964035505.1). Classification (NCBI taxonomy): domain Eukaryota; kingdom Metazoa; phylum Arthropoda; class Insecta; order Lepidoptera; family Drepanidae; genus Watsonalla; species Watsonalla cultraria. The sequence continues at coordinate 2,799,009 of OZ037732.1, read as the reverse complement.
TGGCAGATAGCTGATGCTACAACAAGCAACTTATTTTTATTTGAAATAAAATAGGGTTTCCCGTTATAGATCCCCGCGGGTGAAATCGCGGGCACAGCTAGTTAGTTGAATATAGACCGATCTTTGGCCACTACCGATAACTACGTAACCACACAAATAGCACGACTATTCATCATTCATAATTATTATGAAATAATCATACAAATGATTATCATCGTTATGTGTGACGTAACAAATTAATATACTAGTGTGAGTATTCGCAATTCCTTAAATAGTATCTCAAATAAACATGTTGATATGAAGGTTATAATCGATTAACGACAATGCATTATGAATCTAAAATAGTTTGGGTTAAAGTTCAATTAGCGAAATTCAGATCATAGCGGCTGCTCGTCTCTTGAATAATTCTAATTTGGTAGCCAATGGGTTGTAGTTACACCACAAACTAACAGTGAAAGAAACATCGTGAGGAAACCTGTATTGATTGACAAACTCATATGTAAAGAAGCTTCGGTCACTATTTATATCATTGCCGTGAATAATGGGTATCGTACAGTTTCTGTCTACCTGTGACCTATTTTGGTAGATGATCTGTTACAAAAACCTTTATTCATTTATTATCAGTTACTTTAAGATAAGAGATTAAGGGAGAAGGGCAAAATGAAGTATTAAACTCAGGTTGATAAGCTTCACTTTCCTTTGTTCTCAGGCCTCTTCAAAGGCTCAACCACCACGCTAGACGGGATCGGTTTGCGGCCGATGCCAGCCGAACGGCCGAAGACGTTACGAAAGCTTAAATCAGTGTACGACGCCTCCCCGACAGAGCCACCAGTAATCGTGGCACCTAACTTGGGCAGCAATGGACAGGCGCTTGACAGGAGCGTCAATGGAGTCGACGACGAGGTGCGGAGACGCAGCAACACTACCAGCTCCACTCAGAGCGGGGACAAGTCGCTGTCGATACTCAGCCCTTTTGACGAGCAGGTAAGGTCTATTTTCTGTTGCACATTTTTAACTGCACTTACAACCAGTACTTCCTTGATTTTTCGATCAATAAGCTCAAGTAGCTAGCATATCTTCTTCGAGACACATTCGTATTGTATATCTGTTACTGCCTAGGTTGTTACACACACAACCTTCAAAACGACAAATCTACATTATTTTAACAGTATTTTTATTTTTATTTTAAGACTAGCTGTGCTCAGCGGTTTCACCCGCGTAGATTTAGCTTCATATTACAAACAGACAGATAGACGGACAGAGAAAAAATTTAAAACTTGGTTTTTTAGTGTCAGTAGCGTGTATACATACTTTTATATGCATTTGGTGAAAAGCTGTTATTTAGGAATTACAAACAGACACTTCAATTTTATTTATCTGTATGTATGTATAGATATAGATGTATAGATAGACAACCCTCGCGCTCAATGAAACAAAAGTTTTTATTTTAATAAATAGGCCTACTTTCTAATTGCTTGTGAAGCTTAGGTTTATACGGTCCAAAAAAGTAAAAAAAAAAAGTGAAAAATCCTTCCTACTTAGTGCATATATTCGTTGCATTATTTATCTTTACTTCATGTGATTAATTATAGTTATCAAAAGTACATACAAGCAGATTAGTAGTCTTTTATTATCAGTTAACAATTCAATATAATATTGAAAGGCAAACAAACTAAGTGCACACGCACGCATCCGTACAAAAATAAAACAACTCTACCTTCAAAGGCAGGAAGTGCGGAAATTATCTGTCGAATGTTCTGTGATGTCTCATCATGTCTCTTTCAAGAACAATGGCTCAAGGATTTAACAACACATGAATCATCAAAATTACTGCAATTTATCGATTAAAAGTACTGTGTACTGGATATTAGATTTTTATGCAGACACGTTTGCATTCTAAATTCTTTAGAATGGTTAGGATAAATACGAGTTCCTTCCGTGCCTCGGAGAGCACGTTAAGCCGTCGGTCCCGGTTGCCAATTTATCATCTTTGGCAATCGTTACAGGTCAGTCGGAGGCCTCAAATAGTCTGACAACTGGTTTAACCCAGATCACAGATTTTCCTCGTTAAAGGGGTTGCGAAGGTCAGATGGCAGTCGCTGCGTATAAAAATCAGGTGATCAGCCACATCGGGTTGAATCAAGTGCCGACCCGAACAATGTATGGGATAAGGCCAGGGAGATGATGATGATGGTTAGGAAAAATACGACCACGAGGCGGGACTCGAACCCTCAACCTCTGCGAACCGTGCAGTTTCTCTGCCAAATGATCGTGACTCGTGATCATAAAATGACTACTGCGCAGTCAAGGTCAACGAAAAGGTTTATTAAAAGTCCTGATTGACTTATATATCAACGCATAGCCTAAACCGCTGGTCCTAGACTCATGCAATATGAAGGGTGTATTTTCGGTGAGGTGTTAGATATCCACTCTGAAAGAGTTCACCAAAATGTTTCTACAATAGGGGGCTGAAATTTTGTATTAAATCAACTTAACTTTTATATGTATAGGAATAAGTTTTACTTGCCATTTTTTTAAGTACCCTATGCTCGCCTTTTCTGTTAATAACTTCCATTCCAAACTTGAGTCTAATCAGTTCTGCAGCTTAGCCGTGAGGTAACAGACGGACAGACATCTCCGACTCTTATCGACACCTTTATGATAGCGACTATCTGGTCCTGATAATAATTTTAATGAGACGTAGAGCAACAACTCATTTAAATTTCAAAGTATTGATAACGGCAGGTGTAGCATGGCCTTTAGTACTTACATGACGGAATTTAAATTGGAAATACCTGGCCTACATCTGCTTTCCTGTACGTACATTGATATACTTTTAGCAATGTTATCTTAAAGGGTCTAGACTTTTAGAAATACATTTTTGGCACAGATCTTAATATGGTTGTACATCTTATACTTTTTCGTTCGATGTTTATTGAACATAAGAAATTTTTTATTTTTGTTGTAAATTAAATTCTATAATGATTCAAATTGTATAACTACATATCTTTGTTTTAAAATAAAAAGATGCTCCTTATAACAGCTATCTGCTAGTGAAAAAATCGGTGCAACTGGTTAAGAGATTAGCCGGTATAAACCGAGATTCAAACAGAATTTTTCTTTATGTTCGTACTATGTATAATGCATTCAGTTGTTAATTTGGAATTACAAACAGACACTTAAGTTTATTTATCTGTACAGATAAGTGAATAAGTCCCTTATTACCAGTCTACGGCGAAGAGATAGGGAAACTAAAAATATTGACTGGTGGATTTAGGTTACTAGTTCCTAGAATTAGATTTTTTTGAGTACTCTATGTCCGTTATAGGGATTAAAATTATATCTACAACAAATTGTAACCAAATCGATACAGCGTCTATCTGTGAGAAGTTCTCAGACAGACACACTCTCCGATTAAATTAATTTGGATAAAGACATTTAAACGCCTGCTAAATAAAAGTTACAAAATTTATCACAAAGGACTATAATTAGAAAAAGAAAAAGTGGTCTAAGATGCGGGTAGAAGCCCGTATGATGACTCAGACATCTACAAATACTTATCTCGATAAACATGTCACGTGACATGCAGGTAGGCAGGTGGGGAGGCAGATGTTTTCTTAACGGCTGCAAGTGGATAATTTTAAGTGAGAATTTATACGGAATTTATGACATTTAAGCAATTACAAAAAATGCAAAAATAATATTAACGAAGAAGTACATTCCGCCGGTGGCTTCCAAGTATAAATCTATACAGACAAACAAAATTAAATGTTTATGAAAGTACATTAGGTAGGTACATACATAAGAAAAACTATTTTTAATATTTTTCTCTATATGTCTGTCTGCCTATCTGTGTGTTTCGGGTTATCTCTGAAACGGCTAAACCGATTTAAACGGGACTTTCACTGACAGGTAGCTGATGTTACAGGGAGTAACGTAGGCTACATTTTTGACACTATACAAACTTTCATCCCCTATTTTATCCTCTTGGGGGTAGAATTCATCAAAATCCTTTCTTAGCGGATGCCTACGTCATAACATCTACCTGCATGCCAAATTTCAGCCCGATCCGTCCAGTGGTTTGGGCTGTGCGTTGATAAATCACTATGTCAGTCAGTCACCTTTGAGTTATATAAGTATATTTAGATTCAACCATAATTCAACACCTATTTCTTTGTCAATAGGAAGAATGGGCGAAAATATCCGAGATAATGGCCTCATTCGGTAGCAAGTTGGTCCGAGAGTCAGTATTCGTATCGGAGTTGGAGCAGGAGTTTACCACTAGACTGGGTCTGAGTTGTTCTGAGTCTAGTCTCAGTGCTTCTGTGACGTCCAACCTGGGTCTATGGCTGGCTGGCTTAGGACTCCATGATTATGAAACCTTGTTCCTGGAAAGCGGTTATGATGATGTGGATTTTGTTGTAAGTATCTATGAGATAGTCAATGACTTTTTGTTTATAGCAATTTGGAATGTTTGCAAGATTGTTTATTGCCAGATGTTATAGAGCTCTGAAAAAAATGCTCACTCCGTGCCAGAGTAGTAAGCAGATAATTAAGTACCGTCTAGAAGTTCAGATAATGCATTCATCGCCGTCTCAGGAATTAGATTTTTTTCTCAGACAGATATGCTCACGATATTATTCTCCGCTGCAAGCTTGTGGTGTAAAACTACTGCTCTTAAATTTTTTAATAAGCGTATTAGTATAGGCGGGAGAGATTTGAACTCGCAACGTTTGTGTGGCAGGCGACTGACTCAAACCACGGCTTTTTCCACGGAATTTCGTACATGAACCCCCACTGAATTTCGTACGTGAATTGCAAACCCCTAAAATATTCTACAGTTCTGGCTGCCTCGCTATTATGTAGTTCTGGTAATAAAATAAACGAAGCAATTCCTTTACAGAATGGAATACTCGACGAGAACGACCTCCGCGAAATGGGCATAGAAGAGAACGATAGACACAAAATAATAGAATCAGCGAAACAATTACCTCTTAAAATAGCAGAAATAAGCAATAACCATAACAATAATACTATTAGTAAAAACCAAAACGAATCCGTGGAGCAATGGTTAAGGAATATACACTTAGAGCAATATAGTGATACGTTTAGGAAGCATTTGTATGTAGATATGGATAGAGTGAAGAGAATTTGGGAAGTGGAATTGACTGCGGTTCTGGAAATACAGAAGACAGGGCATCGGAAGAGGATCCTGGCTTCGGTTTCTGGTGAGCAGAACGGACCCGCTAATCATATGGAAGATATTAATGCCGATCTCAATACTTTGGTAAGTAATCTTTATCAGAACACACAATACATTCCATGCCATGGTTGTCTGGATGATATCGCCTAGTGCGATAAGGCCACCAATTGTCGTCTCTCACATCATGTTCTCTTTAATTCTCTGTATCTTAATGGTTAATATCAAATATTAAATTAATATGGTAAGCTAAGCTATTAGAAAATGATTTTATGCAAGTTAATATGAAGAAAAAGCTCACGCCTTTTCGATTTGTTGGACAACTGGTGAGCGAGGAACTCTTGAGCTTGCGTTGGTTGGCACTTTCCGATATTACCTATTTTTCTTGTCGTCAAATCGCTTGATGGTAAACATCTACTTAAGCCAAACATTGATTAACTTTTATATATAGAACACATTTTGTTTTTTTAGAATACATTTTTTGTTGTTTAGAAAACATTTTGCATACCTAACGTAATTAATTTACCGAAAAAACAGTTCTTAGACTAATACTAGAACTAAATATTTATATATAAAAATCAATCCCCATTTCCCTTGGTCACGGCATCACGCGTGAACGGCTAGATGGTATTAACGGGACTTTCACTGGCAGATAGCTGATATTTCAAGGAGAGTATTAGGATTTTATTTGAAAAAAACAGCATAAAACTAATACTACGCGGATGAAACACGGAATTCAGATTTAAAGTTCAGACATTAATATAATTCTTCATACGAAACCTGACAACCCTACATTTGTAGAGTTCAACACATTTATTGGAGACATTAAGCGGTTCAATCAGTTCAATCTAAAACTCTGAAGAGGATATCCTTTACAACTGCAGTGTTACAAATGATGATCGCATGGAGGGTGTTGCTTCCATACACTGCATTCACGAAGATAATATTGTTATGGACGTAATGCCTTCCACTTATAAAGTTTTGTTCCAAGATCAAAGGTGTAGAATCTATGTATATGAGGAGTATGTAATTGTAAGATTACCGATTATCAGTACAAGATTATAATGTTATGGGTTCTACTGAGTAATTACTGTTCAAGTGCTTCTACAATTTTGGTACTAATATTATAAATGCGAAAGCGTCTATATATATCTGTCTGTTACCTTTACAACGTATAAACCTATGAACCGACTTTGGGATAGAGATAGCTATGAAGCCATGTGTCATGTGTCAGAGTACCAATATCAGAATAATACGCGGACGAAATAAAATATTCAAATGGTAATAAAATTGCCTTTCATTCGTTTAAAAGTAATAATTAAAGAATGACTAAAGCTGTTAAAAAAAATAGAAAGCATGTCTTTGGAAATGTATAGCTTGATACACATTCTAGTGATAATGGTTAGGGAAAATATGAACACGAGGCGGGACTCGAACCCACCTTTTTTTTACGATATGGTCTCTCGCAGTTGTTAGGGGGGAGTTACCTCCAGTGCTTAACCGGACTAAAGAGCGAGACCCAAGGGCCTCCAGCCGAGCTTAAACTTTAAAACTAAGCAACACTCAGACCTCGGCTTAGGGCGTTGCTGGGGGATGAGCTAGGGAGCTGGGTCAGAGTTGTATTATTTAGGGACGTGTTTGTAATATTTAGGCTCGGCGCGCGCCGGCCCTAGCAGAGGACGGGGGGGACGATGACGTAGAGTTCGCGACGAGCCCCACCGGCGAGGACGGAACAATGATCGGTTGGGTGTGTGCTTTTGAGACATTGATTGCTGAAGCAATGTGATATCGTCGTCAGGGTCAAGGAGAACGTGCCTCGGACGGCGTCGGGATCGAACCCACGTCCTCTTCAAATCGTACAATGGCTCTGTCAACTGAACTACTCGTGATCACACCTCATGCGTTGATTTTTTCTGCCGTGTTATTATTATATCATACCTGGCAACTTTATTATGCAAATCCTCATGAAATATTCATATCCAACATAAAATGTATAATCAAATGTTATTTGACACCAGGTGCATCGTATTAAGTAACTTACGACCATATATTAATTTTAAAGAGGATGTCCTTTTGCCATAACGAGGGTTATAGTATCAATATACTGAGGCATTGCTTTTATTACACCGACGTAACTGTAGTCGCTGCATTTATTTTAGTTTAGTCGTCTCAACTAGCCTCGTTTGATGTTTTTGTTGCCATATTTGTGTTGTTTAATTTGCTGAGTAAATACATTTCTGTCAAAGGGTCCATATTATATACTAGCTGCGCCCCGCGGTTTTTGCCGCGTAGAGTTAATTTAATGGGTGACCAGAATGATTTTTTTAAATCAAAGTCCTTGTACCATTAGCTGTAACTTCGCCAGTTAAAGCCCCGTTAAAATCGGTCCAGCCGTTTTGAAGAATAGTCGGAACAGATAGACAGAGAAAAATTGTTTTCTTATGTGAGTCGGTCTATACTCCCATATGCATTGATGTGAAAAGCTGTCGGTATTTGGAATTGCAAACAACACTTTAATTTTATTTAGGTTTAAAAGATTATTATAGTTACATAAAAACAAATATTTCGTATTTACTGCACTGATTTCAACAATCCTCAAATATTCAAAATCCTCGAAATTTTTGTCCTCGCGGTTGGAACTTCGGGACTCGTACCTATACTTAGGTTTTACTGTTGACAAAAAAAATCTGTTGAAAGTAGCCCATCTATACAGATAAATAAAATTGAAGTGTCTGTTTGTAATTCCAAAATAACAGCTTTTCACTACATGCATATGAAAGTAGGTATACACGCTTCTGACACTGAAAACCCAAGTTTTAAAATTTTTCTCTGTCTGTCTGTCTGTTCGTCTGTCTGTCTGTCTGTCTGTTTGTTCCGGGTAATCTCTGAAACGGCTGGACCGATTTTAGCGGGACATTCACTGGCAGGTAGCTGATGTTTCAAGGAGTAACTTAGGCCAATTTTATTTATTAAAAATTTTAGGGTTCCGCGACATGAAGCATGAAACTAAATCTACGCGGGTGAAACCACAGGGCACAGCTAGTTTCTTAATATGAAAGCCAATAAGCCAAGGAATTATATATTAGCAAGCTTGCATTCATACCAACCCTATTGCTAGCCCTAAATATCACCTGTCAATCGTACTCACTTAAAACGTCATTTATTGCCACTTTATTGCACATTTACCGTCACCAGATAACACGGCACCTGTGGGGTGTTGCCAGGCTACACCCTAAACACGTGCGCGGCTGTAATTAAGAAGAAGATGAGCAATTTCGTCAGGATTAGCCATTTTAAACTCGTTACATAATTATTGGTGACGAGGTGGGCGATCTTGTTAAGTTTTAGGGGTAGCGTGAAATTTTGGGGTAGCTCATATATGTGGAGATTGTAGATATGCCCTTATGTGATTGGTTAAGTAATTTACGCAAAATGTAAAAATTTATAAAAAAAATAAAAACATATCTAGCGGACGTCACGCGGTTTCGCCCGCGTAGTTCCCGTTCCTGTGAGAGTACGGAGATAAAATATAACCTACATTAATCAGTCACGCAGCATTCAAATGGTGAAAGAATTTTTTAAATCGCAAAAATACTTTAATCTTTAAAATACTTTTAGAGCCAATTCAAACATACATACAAACCTTTCCTCTTTATAATATTGGTACAGATTTGTGTATACTAGCTGAGGCCGGAAAACGTTCCATTGGCATATTATTTTTTTTGGGTGGATCACCTTTTTTGACAAATAGATGTTGATCGATTCTCAGACCTACTCAATATGCACACGAAATTTAATACAAATCGGTTCACGGATCCAGCCTTTTCAGACGAGTTTGGTTACAAACATCGCGAATGTTATTAGATTTTATATTTTTGAAAAGAGTAATAGCATAGTGTCTTGTCGGGATCTTATCAGTAAAAGCAATCTTCCGAACCCGGCAGTATATTCATGTCATTCAGTACCCATTTAAACCCCCCCGGTGGCCATCCTCAGTGCTTAGCGGGGACTCCGGGTACTCTGATAGATCGCACCGGTTTCCCCCCACACTTTGCCGGGGCGCATCCCCGGGGCAGCTGTATCGCCGCCCCTGGAGACCTCGCTGTGGAAGGCAGCGTAACCTAACCTAGCCCATAGATAATGTGTAAAAATCTGATAATTGCTATGATTTTTCCGTATTTTCCATAAGTTGTAAATAACATGTGGCTTTCTATATCCTATACTCATAATGTCAATCTCATGTACAATCTGCGTGCCCACTATGAATGTGAATCCAGCGCATTTTTTTAATTTTACACGTCGTCAAACTCGTATAGGTAATTAGTGTTCAATTCGAGGTCTATTCATCGCGTTTCATTCATAGTGGAGAGAGGCACTAACCACAGCCCGTGGTTTTTGAAGCGAACACTGTAAATGGGCTCCAACTACGGGTATTTGTATACATTTTATGTGGTATGCCTACATTTATACATCCATGTCACAGTATGAATATATACAGGCTCTGGCGTAATGTCATTTACGTATTTGACAGTAATTTTTTCTAACTTCATATTAAGAAGTCGACATTACTTTGACATTAAATAAAACATGACATTTAAATAAGTAAAATTTAAAAACTTAAAGAATGACAACCGTCATTGTAATAATCGTTCTTATTTCAAAAATTTGATCTAGATTATATTCCGCTTGTAAGCTTATATTTATATTGTCTTCATTTTATAAATGGAAAATAGCCTCCTGCCAGTTGTCAGATGAGATAATTCAATTATTTAAGAAAACATTATCATTGTGCGATCTATATCACGTATGGCCCCTTATTGTGGGTAATAAGTTGTCTGTCTGTCTGCTACATTTTCTCTGATATTTTGATTTTTTGTTATTTTAGGCTTTATGTTTTCCGAATGTATTTTCACTTTTTATTTTTTATATGACAATCAAAAGTTTTCGTTTCTTGTCGAGTTGAGCATATTTTTTCCAAAACGCTCTTGATATAAAATATTGATGCTACTCAGACTAAAATTAATAGTTGATTGTTTCACAAACTCACAACAAAGTCACAAGAACACCTAATCTCACTCACCCTTCCCTTCGAAAACTAGTGGTAAGAGCAGCTAACCCACAGGACCGTACGATATCACCAGTCGCCATTCAAGTTCATTCCAATGGAACATTATTCTATTCACTAAAGCCTGAATACACCCCCTATTTTTTTATTAACATCAAAATGACACTCGTCAAATTATACGGTTGACACTGTCAATTATTTCCCCTTTTGTACCTTGCTTAGTGCGTTAATTAAAATTTTACGCTTTTCCGTTTTTATTCCGTGTTGCGTCATTACTTTTGTTTTCACCTCTGAAGTGTGAATTTGTGTAGTAGTGTCTTTTTCTGTTATGATTTCATTGCTAGCTTTTCTAGCACCCTTCCTGGTTTAATTGGGCTTTGTTTTGTTGTTTTATTCTCTCGAAACGACGGTGTTGTCTCATGTATAAGGATACGCCGTAAATTTGTTTTGAAAATGTTAAATAATTTTCTGGTGTATATTATTGTGGATTCAAAGTAGCCCTACTGCGAAATAGACGAAAACATAGTTAGTCTAAACGATTACTTTAAACGATATTTAAGCATAACGCTAAATTGATATATTGTGTTTTAGGTAGTCAGCGACTTAACGCATTTTAATTTAGTATCTAGATGTATCATTTAACACCCGCCGTGATACTGATCTGCATCAGCCGATAGTTGCCTGGTAGAGAATGCCTATGGCATTAAATCCGCCTATGCTTACTGTATTTCAAGAAGCATGAATAAAAAAAAAATAAGAAACTAATGAAAACGATAAAGCATAGCATAAACAAAGACATATTTTTCTAGAAAAACAACATACAGCAGCTAAAAGAAGAAATCAAAGAGAAACTACCACCTTCGGAGAACCTAAAGCCCGTACCTCCTCCAGTAGTTCCAACACTAATGCCTCCTGGCGGAGAAACGTTGAAGCGAAGTAAGAAGAACAGACCAGCTCCTCAACCTCCAAGGCCTTCAGATTTGGAAATCAGAGCACCGTCAGAACTATTGGTTGGAGTACCAGGGGCTTTGAAGACTCAGTGGAAGCACCAGCCGTTTGTACTGGTTACTGGTGCTGTCACTTATGTAGCTAATGTAAGTTTTTTTAACATTTTTTCGGTGTTCGAATATTGAATCCTCATCATCAGCTCGTATTACAATGATAATTTGGTTTTGTGACAAAGACAGACTTATAAACTTCATATACATCTGTCTCTTAATCATTGTCAATCTATCATGGCAATAACAAGCACGGGTATGAAAGTCAGTATCTAAACTAATCAAATTGCGTTACTACTCTCGTTAATACAGGTGTAGAAATGAAAACTAGATCAAACTCGGACTAAAAATATGTCATTTTTAAATACGTATCTCAAAGAGATGGAGTTATTTATTTCTATCTTAGTCTATGTTTGGTAATAAGGTAGAGGTTTATAGGAGAGATAAAACTGGTCTACTACTTACATTATATGCTATATAATGTTTTATTTCTAATCTAGTACCTGGGATCAACAGTAGTGAAAGAGCTCAAGGGAACGGAGTCCACAAAGAAGTCAATACAGAAGCTGAAGAAATCAACCAAAGAACCGAGGGATTCTCCCGATATTATACTTTCAATCAGCTACAGAGGAGTCAAATTCCTTAACACTATTACCAGGGTGAGTTGAAGATGATTCTAACTTGTTTAAGGGTAGCATCGACTATGTTCCTTTACTTACGGTTGAAAGGCAGTATTTTTCCAAAAATCTTGATAATTCTGGGGCTACTATTGAATTCTTACGTCATCATCATCTCCCTGGTCTTATCCCCTACAATGTTGGGGTCGGCACTTGATTCAACCCGATGTGGCTGATCACCTGATTTTTATACGGAGCGACTGCCATCTGAAAATCTGTGATCTGGGTTAAACCAGTTGTCAGACTATTTGAGGCCTCCGACTGACCTGTAACGATTGCCAAAGATGATAAATTGGCCTTATTAGGATATTAAATCAAATTTGGTCTTCATAATTTGTACGTAAAGTATTTAAATGTCAACCAACTTAAAATTTTGTGCCAACTTCTAACATGATCACGGTGCAAACTTGCCCGAAACTGTCCAAGTCTGAAAATCACTCAACCGCACAACGGCAAAACATCCCTTTTGCGGGACAAAGGAGCTACGTGATACAAAAAACTGACTTCGCTCTTTTGATTTTTAATTATGGATCATTCTTCACACTTGATCGGACCAGTGGCCAATCTTGCCTTGCCCTTTCTTCAGAAAAAGGATTGTTGTTTTTCGACCCTTTTAAACATTTTTTTGTTTTAGAAGAATTCACGGTCAGTTAAGTGGGATAATTAGTGTTTTTGGTTGTTATACCCCTGGGGGAATATTTTTTTGCGAATCGACTTGGCATATATTTAATACAAAGGGTTTATTATAATATGGAAGAATTGAGTTTCAAATATGATCTGGCCAATTTCTAGCATTTTGTAGAGAGCGTGTATGCGCCAGTTTTAGATGGCAATATTTGTAAGTATTTTAATCTGTAATGAGATTCTATCATTAAGGTTGAGGCTATAATGAGTCTTAAAGAAATATGCCTACTTAATCATAAATTTCTATCTTATCCCTAGGAGCTGGTTTGCGAACATGAAATCCGCAACATACACTGCGCCTGTCAAGATGCGGATGATCTCACACACTTCGCGTATATCACCAAAGACCACGCCACTAGGAGTCATTACTGTCATGTCTTCAGGGTTGCTACTATGGTAAGGTTACCATTGCATTCATTCCACTTCTCAGGAATCTGTATACTCTTTACGTAAGCTCACACCTAACCAGAAGTGGGGGATTCTTTTGGGAAGATGTAGACATAGGAATACCACTCTCTCATAGCATCGAAGGTTTGTTCCCAGCGTGACAGATGATGAGTTCTTGCCGTCTCAGGCACTGTGTCGCGTCTTTCAATTTCTTCTCGGACATATTATGCAGGTTAGCTCGAGATGTTTTACTTCACCGTAAAGCTTGTATTTTGACAAAACTCCGCGTAATTTTTAGAAAAGCTCATTGGTCTCATTGGAACTTGCGTCGCTAGTATTACGGTTATCTACTCCAACAACTCTGCTATTTAGCAAAGAACTGACGATATTTAAATGAATTGGGGTTATGGGAACGTCGATTTTTCCCAATATATTACTTCAACAATCCAAAACGTGAAGCTATCAATTACAAGATTTTTTTTAACTTAAATATTTTCGACTTTTCTACTGACTCAAAATTTAACCAAACTTTTTGTATTTCAGGACCAAGCGACCGAAGTTATTTTAACGTTAGGCGAGGCGTTTGAAGTGGCCTACCAAATGGCGTTACGCGAACAATCTAATAGGACACGAGTGACGCAGTCCTTGGCCAAGACACCAACACACGATCCCATGACAATAAGTAACAAGGAGAAACCAAATGTCAACCACGGACGATCGCATTCCATTACAGAGATTAAACTTAACGGACATCAATTGAAGATTGCACCCCTTCCAGCATCACTTTCTAACGAAGATTTCCAAGCCTGTACCAGAAATTCTGACGGATCTAGAAGCCCCAGAACACCCCTACTCAAAGCGCCGATAGCTTCGACAGAAGAATTGTGAAGGTAATTGTTAACTATAATTTTAAATATCGATTGTGAAACGAATAATGTAATCGAGACCTTAATTTTAGACGAGCATTTTGTGGGTTTCAATCGAGAATCAATGTTTGATTTAGGCCTAATTGTAAGGTCTTAAGGACGCATCGTCTTCCCAAATGAGGAACTTCCATGTAATTTCAATGTAATCTCTCGAATTTTAATGTTACGTTAAATAAGGTGGGGTGTTAAATTAATATTTAATTGACCAGCAGTGAAGTAACTGAGGCAAACTGGTCTTTATTAGCCTACATATAAGATATTTCGACGCTGCTTTTATGAACCGTAGCCTAATTTATATTACTGATGTATAATATTAGATATATACTATTGAATAGTACGATTCTAGGGGCTGTTATATTTATGGTAGTGTTTTAATAATTGTATATTATGTTTGTTTTATTAAGTACGCGCGAATTGTTGGCAGTTATAAATTAAAAATGGAGTGAATTGTTTTATTGAATGTAAGGCTTGTTTTCTAATATTTGGATGTCATTATGACAAAGGCCTAAAATTATAATCTCGATATTAAATATTATAGACGTAACATTCGGTGTCGTATTAAATGAATTTTGTAAATATATTAGCTATAAGTTATTGCATAGTTAATAGTTACGGTGGGTTGTTTGTAAACACATCTTATGACGAAATATTATTATTATGTACACACGAAATCGCCTATTATAATCTATAGTACACTGAACATATCAAAGCCAATGTTATTTACGTAATGTTTTTACACTAATTGGAATTTTTAACCCCAATATGGGATTGATTTCTAAAATCCGTTTTCTGGTTAGTGTGGATGATATTAAATTTGTATGTTTAAAATTGAGCTTCCCATGTTAATTTTGCATAGATAAATAATGTATTGAGTAAAATCATTGTCTATTATACAAGCATGTCAAAAACGACAAAAAAATTGTTTTGAAAATATGTTTTAATATCTTCATCAATTTATTGGAACTGATTGCTCAAACTAGCAATTCACACGTACGTACAATTATTTGGCTTATAGATATTCTGCATTTTTCTATACAGATAAATAAAATTGAAGTGTCTGTTTGTAATTCCAAAATAACAGCTTTTTACTAAATGCATATGAAAGTATACACGCTACTGACCTAAAAAACCAAGTTTTAATTTTTTCTCTGTCTGTCTGTCTGTCTGTTTGTTCCGGGTAATATCTGAAACGGCTGTACCAATATTAACGGGACTTTCACTGGCAGGTAGCTGATGTTTTAAGGAGTAACTTAGGCTACTTTTAGTTATCAAAAATATTAGGGTTCTGCGACAATAAGGATGAAACCAAATCTACGCGGGTGAAACCGCAGGGCACAGCTAGTTTTAAATATGTTTGGATTTGTACCATTCTACATTTTCAAATTTCAATTACTATATTTTGAGATTTCCTGTAATCCATGTGATATGATAAAGAAAAGTAAAAAAGTATTCAAATTATTTTTGTTTCTTTTATTTCTGACCTTATTTATTCAATTATTATAATATAATATTATATAATAATATGTCGTTTTATAAATGTTAATGTTTGAAAATGCTTATTAATGATTATACAGTTTATCTTAAGATAACTATTAGATATTATTATTCGTATAATAATATTATTATAATAAAATAATAATGTGCGTTTCAATATGGTAAAAATATATGAAAATTTGTGCCAAAATGCAATATTACAGGAAGACACGCGAATAACAAACCCCAATTATAATTAATTAAAATTTCGTAAAAAAATTTGCTCATAAACACCAATATTGAGTAAGTTTCCATAAATTAAAGTTAAAATTATTTAAAAAAAATTATTACTTTGGGTACCGTCCTTTTTTTATAAGCACAAATTTTTTTTTGAGTGGGTATTTTTTTTGTTAGTTTCCAGATTTAAGAAACTCATTTTATTTCTGTAGTATATTTTCCGTTTACAGAACTGACCACTTTACCATGTACCTATTAAATATATTATATAGTATATACTATATTATAGTTAAAGTAACAGTATGTATCATAATCAATGTAGTTTATTGAATATCAGTGGATGTATACCAAAGAAAATTATATTAAAAATAATAACTTTAATATAAGTAGTATAATAGTTTGGAATCAATACTATGTAAAACAATACACTATATACATATATCTACGCGATATGTAGGAGTATATAAGGATATTATGATTAATATATAAAAATATGTGTGTAATATTTTAAACACTGCCGCGCAAACAAAGAATTTTCATAAAATAGGGCTTAAACTTTTATAAATTTTATATTTGCTTTAATGTTTACAATTAATTATACAATTTTAATTTGAGACTATATTTATAGTTTATAGAATATATATTTTATCGTTTGAGCCATGCTTTATATTATATTTAAATATTCACAATAATATCATTGGAATATATCTATATTATAATTGATAACCACATCGCTCGTAGAACTGATAACCGATGGGGAAGAAAAGTTCTCGAGTGGCGACCACGGACCGGAAGACGCAGCGTAGGCAGGCCTCCCACTAGGTGGACCGACGACATCGTGAGAGTCGCGGGCAACCGATGGATGCTAATAGCGCATTGTCGTTCGGCGTGGCGGTCCAAGGGGGAGGCCTATGTTCAGCAGTGGACGTCTTCCGGCTGATGATGATGATAATTGATAACATCGGTTGTGTACCTTGTATTTATTTATGTAGATTAACCGAAAATTTATTGTAGTTGAGAGTTTCCGAATATTATTGTAAATACCTATATTATAACGATATATTATATTCAAATCCAATAAACTGTGACGTCATTAAATTGCTTGTCATTTATCATACTACTTAGTACCTAAAGCATGAAGCTTAGACCATACTCATAGCCCAGAAAGCGTCTTCGTATTATTTATATCATAAAAACAACGTAATAACTTGAAATTGAAGAAGTTGTTAAGTTTCGATTATATTTAGTGATGTCCTATCGAATTACGATTTCGGATGCGTTCCAAAATCGAAAAGCAAATTTAGTCCTATAGGACTTCGATCGTATGACTTCAATCGTACGACGATACTCGAGGAAAGCTATGAGGCTATATATTATCACGCTAAGATCAACCGCGGGCTCAAGTTAGCGTTAGCCCAGAGTAACAATTCCACGTGGACCAAGTCGCGGGCAGAAGCTAGTGAATCATAATATCAAACTTGTGGAAGGTTACACTTATATCTTGACCTCACTGAGCCTAGGTGCAGATTTCTTATTTTATAATATTAGTTATAATAGTAGGTAGCGGTATATACAACAACATTAGTTAAAGTTAAAACCGATTTTTTTAAATCCAAATATATATCAATTTTAAGTTCACACCTGCCAGTATCTATTCCATCTAACGCAAACCCAGTTTCCTAAAAATGTAATACGTTAACGTTAAGTATCAGTTACGGTACGGTCGTGGTTGCATCATGCAATTACCGGGTGATCACACGATCCAGTCCGCTTCATAGATGCAACTGATGGGAAATTTCCAGCTTCGACGAGCTCATTTAAGCGCGTGGACCGATTTTAAATTGTAAAGTATCGACTCACGTTCGAAAAATGTTCCTCATTTTAAAATGAGAAGAGTTTCGTGATTCATAATAGTCTCTTCTTCTGCTCTATTCGTTCTAAATTTGAAATGAGTTGATTAAAATCTCAAAAAGTATGATTCTATTACGTAATTAAGTATTACTTTTTCAAAAAAGAAACAATTACAAACTAAACTCAACTTCACCATACATTTGTAAGGTGGAGGAATTCAGAGACGTATTGGAGTGAAACACACTTGGTAGAGTTTCATCATGTCAGTAGTAAGTAGAACAAGCAGAGGAGATACAGGTTGGGCACAACGGGATAACTGCCCGACTGTTAACTTTATATTCACCTCACACAAGATCGTAACCAAATAACCTTTGGGTAGAGTTGTTCCTGCTTTTAGTAAGATCAGTGCTCCAAGAGTAGCAGTGTAGTCGCTGTGCTGGTGATAGCTGTCATTATATTGGTACAGGTATCTCATTCTTCTTAAAGACTAGCTGTGCCTCGCGGTTTTACCCGCGTAGTGATAATTTCACAGGAAATCCGCGGAAACCTAAAGTTTTTAACATAAAAGTAGCCTAAGTTACTCCTTGTAAAGTAAACTGTATGCGAGTGAAAGTCCCGCTAAAATCGGTCCAGCGGTTTCGGATTACCCGGAACAAACAGACAGACAGACATTTTTTTAACATAGTATTTTTCGTGTCATTACCGTATACACTTTCATATGCATTTAGTGAGAAGCATTTTGGAATTACAAACAGACAGTTCAATTTTATTTATGTATATAGATATAGATTTGGCTACACCGCTTTGCCTAACACATAAAGTAAGCAACGCGCAGACGGTGCATGGTGCTACAAGCATTTATTCAGGCTGCAGTAGGAGTGTCTATGTAAGTGACGTAAGCTGATGACAGCAGGGTCCCTGAAGGTGTAGGTGTAGTCTCAGATGTGCTACAACACATTTTAACCGAAGATAGTAAGGTGCCAACGTGACACATGGTGCCCATTGCTGTCTCAGGCACTAAACTTATATTTAAGCTAACTGAGATTACGTAAGCGATATTGTACTATCTGTATAAGGGTTTCAATGGTTAGTTCAGTCGATTGAACGTCGTTAAGAAAACCCGAGATCGATCGTTAAATTAAGCTAGCCCGGTACAGGACGTGATTGTGCTAATATACAGCCCATTAGCTTACTAAGTATCTTCAAGCTAAGGGCTGGTCACTTCACAAATACTTCTTGATAGCAAATACTGGCTGTAATCAATTTCTTTAAACAGTATAAATTGAAGTCTGCATTTCCATGCAAAATTATTTTGTACGTAATACATCGATCGCGTATACATCAATGATGTGTTTTACAGACGGTTTTCTAAACTACAAATCGCTTTAAAAGTGATGTAACAGTAAATTTGAAAAGCTTTAAGAGTGACAACCCGCACGCTCTATAAAACAAATATTCTTAAAATAATATGGTTATCTAAAATTGACAAAGTTTCATACAAACTTTCATCCCCTATTTTATCCCCTTGGGGGTAGAATTAATCAAAATCCTTTCTTAGTGGATGCCTAAGTCATAAAATCTACCTGCATGCCAAATTTCAGCCCGATCCGTTCAGTGGTTTGGGCTGTGCGTTGATAGATCACTATGTCAGTCAGTCAGTCACCTTCGAGTTATATTATTTATATAGATATAGATAGATACTGGTATTTTGTATGTCATCTATAGTTCTCCATGCAAACATCCCTAAACATCCCCTGAAGATACAAATCTCTATTTATTTTCAATGTAACGCTAGCTCGGACCATCCTTTACAACAAATCGACCGTGTTATCCGAGATTAATAAATGGTGCTTAAAATTTAACCTTTTTTCGGGCGAGCTAATGGTGCGATAATAATTAGCCGGTTTTTTTAACAAAACTGGGTGAATTTATTACAGGGTTTTGTTGCCAGCTTGCAAATGAGTTACTGCTTTGTGTTTGTGCTTTAAGGTTTTCTTAATTTGTTGTGCTTCTGCTAGGCAAAGATTATGAAGCAAACTTCTTAACCTACGGATCTAGAGGTTGTTCCAGATAAGGTATTGAGGTATATGTTATAACTTCTAATATATGTATGTTTGGTGTGTATGTTTGTAATTCCAAAATAACAGCTTTTCATTAAATGCATATGAAAGTATATACGGTACTGACATAACATGACATAACTATCTGTCTGCCCGTCTGTCCGTCTGTCCGTCTGTCTGTCTATCTATCTGTCCGTCTGTTCGTTCCGACTAATCTCCGAAACGGTTGGACTGATTTTAATAGAAAGTATTTGGGACACAGAAGTACTCGTATAAGTAATAAAATGTTAAAAACAATCAGCTTTAAAATATAGGTAGATATATTTCATTTATGAATCCAACCTTTATCATGAATCAAATCAAAAAAGGGTTATAATCCAACCGAGTGAGTAGGTATACCTATTTAATAAATACACATGTAAAATTAAGATTTGGAGGCAAAGAGCAGCGAGACGCCGCGACGGCGGGAATTAGCCACGCGCGCCTGCCTACTCTAATTAGCACGCAATTACCTGCCGGCTACAGGCTCCATGCGATTATTAAAAGGAGGGATTATTTTCTATACTAGATAATATTATAAAGAATAATACATACTTACCTCTTATTGAGAGCTTATTTATTATATTATACTAGCTGTGCCACGCGGTTTCATCCGCTTAGATTTAATTTCATGCTTCATGTCACGGAACCCTAATATTTTTAGTCAAAGTCAAAGTCAAATTCAAAAATATCTTTATTCAATTAGACTTTTACAAAGTACTTTCAAATCGTCAGAATTACATTAATTTACAGGATTATACATGCTACCGCCAGGTTAATAGTTAGGTTTAATAAATAAAAGTAGCCTAAGTTACTCCTTGGAACATCAGCTACTTGCCAGTGAAAGTCCCGTTAAAATCGGTCCAGCCGTTTCAGTGATTACCCGAAACAAACAGACAGACAGACCGACGGACAGACAGATTTTTTTTTTAAATTTGGTTTTTAATTGTGAGTAGCCTGTATACTTTCATATGCATTTAGTGAAAAGCTGATATTTTGGAATTACAAACAGACACTTCAATTTTATTTATCTGTATAGATGTCTTGAGAGCCGGTGGCCTTGGGGTTTGAGCAGTCGCCAGCGACCTGTACCAATGAGTTTATCTAAAAACTTATGTGCAGTGATTTCACACCACGTGCTTCTCGGTGAAGGAAAACATCGTGAGGAAACCTGCATATGTCTGAGAAGTAATTCAAAAGACGTATGTATAGTGCCTGGGAGGGCGATGGACTCACCTTCTGTCACGTTGGGACTTAATAGTCTTCGGTGATAAGTGGATGTTGTTATTACAACATCTCTGCCTACCCCTTCGGGGAATACAGGCGTGTATGTATGTATGTATAATTGGCTATTTTCAAAGTAAATCGGTAAAATCCAATCGGTAAGTACTAATGTCAAAACAGCTTAGAAACAATAATATAATAATTCTATCTCTTACACAAACCTAGTCCATGACAGAGATGCCATTCGTAACAGGAAAGTCCAATATAATGGGTACTTCTTATCTATAAATTCTGCTCATTTCAAGAAACATATTGATAGTATATTATTATGATTCAAGACTGGGGCAACTTTGTTATTGTTTAGATAAAATATATATATATCTCTTGTATTATATTATAATATAACTAAATGGATGAAAGATGCATTGGAGTCGAATTTGGTAGTGAAATAATAATTAGTAAAAAAATATATTTCAACACATCTAAATATATGTATAAGTCAAAGGTGACTGACATAGTGATCTATCAACGCACAGCCCAAACCACTGGACGGATCGGGCTGAAATTTGACATGCAGGTAGATGTTATGACGTAGGCATCCGCTAAGAAAGGATTTTGATTAATTACACCCCCAAGGGTATAAAATAGGGGAACCCTACTATTTTTAATAACTAAAAGTAGCCTAAGTTACTCCCAAACATCAGCTACCTGACAGTGAAAGTCCCGTTAAAATCTGTCCAGCCGTTTTAGAGATTATTCGGAACAAACAGACAAAGAACATTTTTAAAACTTGGTTTTTTAGTGTCAGATAAATAAAATTGAAGCGTCTGTTTGTATAAAATAACAGCTTTTCACTAAATGCATATGAAAATATACACGCTACTCTCATAGAAAACTCAATTTAAAAAAAAAATGTCTGTCTGTTTGTTCCGGCTATTCTCCGAAACGGCTGGACCGATTTTAACGGGACTTTCAGTGGAAGATAGCTTATATTAAAATGTTTTTTTTTCAATTTAAAATAATGTGCTCCGCGGGCCACCCATGAAATAAGTCTACGTGGGTGAAACCGCGGGGCACAGCTAGTACAACATAAAAAACTTTGTATTATAATAGCAGCTCTATACCACGTATTCTGAATAGTATATATAACTGCGCACAAGCAGGATAAAATTATCTTTTGCGGTCCGTCCTCTCGACACAGATTATTTATAAGTCTGACGTGTTTCAGATCTTAATTGTTATTGAGTGTAATATTAATTAATTATTAAACAGTGCTTGAATTAAATAAAAGGTGACGATTACTCAATATTTCGATTAATAATAAAATAATAATATATCTTTCGTCCATACTTCTCTGTATTCTTACATTCCAATATTCTATAACGACACTTCTTATTCTTTATTTTTTAATTATATTCAACAAATCAGCTAGTTATTATTTAAAATGATCACCAGTGTCATATACTTGTAAACTTAACGAAACTTATAACCCGAATAATTTTGTTTCAGCCACAATGACCCTTAAATTTCTACTTGTTTTGATTACTCAAGTGCTCATGTTAAAAGCTGAAAGCTGCGTAAATGTGATGATAAACGGACAATATTACGCTCGACATACGCTTATATCCAACCTTGATCGACCTTACTTCATGGAAGCAGATCTTAACAGCGACGACCTGTACTTCTGCTATGGATCTGATGATAACGGCCGAAGACCTGCGAGACTCAATATGGAAACCAAGGAGTTCTACGACATTCCAGGTATAAAACATGGCCGAACTGGGGCCCAGACTATCAATCAAGAAGGACGGGAGATATTTGTAGGGGGAGCGGGAGAAGATGGCATTTACAAGTACGACCCGAAAGCAAACGAAACCATATACATCGGATCAGCGAGGAATGTTTGGAAGCTGTCTTATAACGACGGTCTGTATTTCACCAACTACCCGGAGTATAAGCTGCACACGATGGACGCAGAAGGACGCGTCAGTGTGTTCGAAGACTTGAAGGACACTACCGTGGTAAGCTTCGTCATTGACGAGAACAACGTCATGTTTTACAACAATGGTACCGGACTATACATGCAAACAAAAGGCGCAAATGATGCAGTTCTATTGATGGAGACAGGTTCAATATTCACAGTTAGATCTTTGACATTCGATGGAAAGGGAGAATTGTACGCGTGTATGGAAGATGGGTTATACTTGGTGAAGAAACATAGCCGTCAACTGCGGAAATTGTTGCACACAGATTGTTTAGGTGTCACATTCGACAGGGCCGATAATATGGTTATTGCTGATTGGGACACTATCTATAGGTTAAAGCCAAGTGGATGCTCTGACGTCTGATATAACACATATTGATAATTTATTATATTGTTACGATTCTACACTAGGAGAACGTTGTTATGATTGAGATAAAATAAATGTGTATATGATATATATATATATAATATGTCCATAGTATTATAACATTATTTTCAATAACATGAGAATAACAAAATAATAAATTTTATTGCAATAATGTGTGGGGTGCTTTATAAGATATTTTCAAAATTACTACGTCTTACATCTGTCAATAAAGATCTGCCATTTTCGCACAGCTAAGCTATCATTTCAAGGATTGAAATTGGTCTAGTAGTTAGTAAGTCTGCCTACCGATCACGAGGTCTTGGGTCGGATCAAAAATAGATATTGGGTTTTTCTGTTAAGAAACTCAGAAGGCGGCGGTTCTTACATCCTCGTGCCTCAGAAAACACGTTAAACCGTTGGTCCTACGCCTGATTTCTCTCCGGTCGTGTCACATTGCTGTCCCATCGGACTATGAGAGTGAGGCAAGAAAGAGTGCACCTGTGTTTGCGCAGGCACTTGTGCACTATAATATCCCCTGCGCAGATGGCTAGTCCCCGTTGAGATTAGTCGCCGTAACCGAAATTCAGTAGGAGATCACTATAAAACTAAGGTAAAATATATGTTAATAGCGCCTGTAAAAAAAAGACAACGCGCCAATTAGAGCGTTTTAAGATAGAACTATTCCTTCTCGTACTTATCCTAAATTTCGTATTATCCGCGCGAACAGATTTAAACGTTACTATGACCGTGACACATGTAGTGTTACAATATCACTGTTGTCTTTATAAAATATCCAAAACTTATTTTTGTGCCGCCTGGGTTTAAAAAGTACAAAGTGTGAATTTATGTATGAATTAGCCTAAAAACACGTGTGAAATATCCACTTTTTGACAAAAACACAGTCACCCTACACCACAAACGTCACGCATTGAGGTTGGCATTACTGTAATTAAGTTTATTGCCAGCTCTTTGACTTTATATCTGGCAAATTGTATTACTTACTTGGTGTGCGACAAAATATATTATATTTTATATCATGACCCGTTTTATAAGATTATAACTAAAAGTAACATTTTACTCCAAATATTAAGGAGCACAAAAATTCTAATAATGTTCATATGCTCACGTCTCTAGTCCCCGAAGGGTTCGGCAGCGATGTATTTATAGTACTCGTACACACACATTCGCCAGTTGTGTTTATGTCCCATGTAATTAACTGGATTAGTGCAATCCTGACTCCGGGCTGATTCTAGAAAATTACCGATGGAAAAACCCAATACAACTGAGAATCTAAATTAACAACTTTATGCTTGCATATACACAATGAAAAAACTCGTGTATAGGGTTCTCAAAAAAAAATCTATTGTAAAAGAATATCTTCTCTCTCTTTACTCGGGCTAATCTCTGAAACTTTAAATTTGTATTGTTTATCTGTTTACTGTACATTGAAGCTAATTATAATAATATAATAATAATAATAAATAATTAGGTATGTGATTCCAGTTGACCGATTGAAAAACAAAATTGAAATGCTATCAGGCGACTGGGTTCCAGGTCTTAGTGGTCCCAGTCGCCTGTACCCTCTCCTACGCGGGTAAAACAGCGAGTTACAGCTATTAGCTACATAAACTGATATATTACATAGCAATAAGCTAACATCCTGATATCACCCAACCACATGTCTTCATATATACAGGGTTTATTTAAGAAAAAATGCTTTGTCCCGTTCACGCTGGCTGCGTCCCAATGCGCCTATTGTGGGATTAAATTATATTTCTGAGCGGGTAGCGACAGAGCCAACGAGGAAATTGTTTCATAACACCACCAAGCCTGGGGACTTGGGAAATAAAAATAATTAATACAGACATTCATTTTCTAAAATTGTTTAGTGGAGGAGAAGAAGCCGAGAAGTGAACCATAGTCTTATGCGAGAAACGCAAGGACATTAAATAAGAATTAGGAGAGAAATTATATTCTAAGGGGAAGACGTGTTAGTTTAATTACACCCACATTTCGTCAATTATATTTAAGTCACACGGACACTTATCTAGACTCTAGGCTGCTACTGCGAAATTACTGATGGAAAACCCAATAACTCTGCTCGACCTGGAGATCAGATCCAGGACATTGTATTCTGCAGTAGCTTTTTCGCGACCATTCTAAAAGCAGCAGACAGTTTAAAAGTAATTAATTAAGTTCACAATAAAATGGTTTGTAGTTTTCGTGGTCACCCAAGGTCTGTTTAAGAAGAAATGAGGTTCTGATTTCGTGTGGATGGATGATTTGATCGCAATTCCGTTCACGGGGATATGGCAGACATTTCCACATTTATACTATTATTCTTGTACCTTCCGCCGGTTATCTATAGATGGAGGTTTTAAGCTATATTTTGAAGGGAGTAGTTAATAGACAACTATATTATTATAGGTAAAGTGTCATCTTATAAAAACGTGGGATTTGAGCAGTTGCTGCTACACGCTAGCGACGCAAGTTCGAATCCCAGCGGCCTGCACCAATGAGTTTATCTAAAAACTTATGTGCAATGATTTCACACCACGTGCTTTACGGTGAAACAGCCTTTATATTCCGTTATTCTGATATAAACTGCTGATACAATTTTTATTATCTGTGAATATTTTTATGATATGATTATTTTTGGAAGCATCTTTGTTTACTATGTAATGAAATGTACGTATGATGCCAGCTAAGTTTCTTGCCGGTTCTTCTTAAAAGGCTAGTTTCCGAACTGGTGGTAAATTTTTCGATACTCATAAGTACCTTACCGCCCTGGCCTAAACTGAATAATTCATTTTCCTTTTCAAACTATATTTTTGTTAAGTTTCACGTTTATAGCATTAGTAGGACGGCATGTATCCAAAAGATATGTATACAATGCCCTTGGTATTCCATTACATGTGTGTATGTAACGTATATATACTGTATGTATACAAGAAGGCAGTAAATCAAATGGCAGTGCGGAGTTTCCTTCGCGGAAGTCGTCACGTTCGCGCGCTTGCCGCCCCGATGCTCGGCAGAGATTTGATTTCTAACTCATGTGTATAGAGATGATGATAAATTGTATTTGAAAAAAAAATATTTTAACACACATGTAATAGAATACCATAAGCATAGTATATATATATATATTTAGAGGAGCTCGTGGCACAGTTGCTATTGCGCATATCATTCGATCAGCGAAGTTAAGCAACCATACGCCTAGCCAGTAGTTGAATGGGTGCCGCCCGAGTTCCTCCGTGCCTCGGAGAGCACGTTAAGCCGTCGGTCCCGGTTGCCAATTTAACATCTTTGGCAATCGTTACAGGTCAGTCGGAGGCCTAAAAATATTCTGACAACTGGTTTAACCCAGATCACAGATTTTCCTCCAAGTGCCGACCCCAACAATGTATGGGATAAGGCCAGGGAGATGATGATATATCTTTTGGACACATGCCGTCCTACTAATACTATAAACGTGAATGTTTACTAAACTGCTACACAGATTAAATTAAACTTTACAATAATATATTTTGGGAATTTTCTAAAATACATACATACATGCTCACGCCTGTATTCCCCGAAGGGGTAGGCACAGGTGTTGTAATAACAACATCGACTATTCACCGAAGATGATGCCAACGTGTCAGATGGTGAGTCTATCGCCGTGTCAGGCACTATACATAATCTTTGAATTACTCCCCAGAGACACGCAGCTTTCCTTCACCAAAAAGCATGTGTTGTGAAATCCAAAGGTCCCAGAATAAAACAAAACTAAAATAAATTGTGTACTCTCGCAAAACTTAATTAAAATTGACATTTCCCCTTACTTAAAAAAATTAGCGCAATGCTACCTCTTTGTAAGAGATGACAAAGCGCCATCTTGTGGTGAAATTAAGAACAATCATCATCTCTATATAGATCCGCGTTAGTATTCCTCCCAGCCGCAAGGTATCAAGACTATCAAGTGCGTGGCAGGGATCAGCTGTTTAACGCCTTGCACTCCGCGGTCTCATATGCCAGTACTCGCTCCACTGACGCTACATTGACTTTAGAACCTATTGTTAGGTTAAGATCTAATTTCATATTGAATCGAAAAGGGATTACATCGCAAATTTCTGTTTATGATAAAGGATTATAACACTGTTTTAATCTAAGCTTTGCAAGCAGTTGCGAGTCTAACACTCAACAACAAATTTTCTTTCAAACGTTTGAAATGACACACTGATGCGCGCAATGACACACAAAATGACAGCAAGAAGTGTCACGTCGTGGTTTATCGCGCTTTACAGAATTTTTTCAAAACTATAAATCGAAAAATCTCCACAATTTTGTCAGTAAACAAAATATTTATTTCAAAATCTTTGAGAAAGACAACCCTCGCGTTTAATTAGGCAAACCATCTTATTTAAAAAAAAAGGTCCGGGCTCCTTACTGCAAGTAAGATTATATTTATACTGTGATTATAGTTCGTTATGTGTTAACAATTTTATTATGTATTCTCTTTCCTTATGTTATTTATTTTGCTCAAATCTTCATACCAAATTTCAGCAGAATTGGTTTAACAGTAACTTATTCACCTACAATATTAATTTGGTTAAAATTAAAAATCTTGACTGACTTACTTGTACGTACCCACGATGTCGCACAACCTAAACAGCCTAGAGAAATTAAATTCGGAAGGTGTTTTCTTAGTGAAGTGTATATATACACAATAATAGGGTTTTCTAAATTCCCCCTTCAATGGGGTGAAATGGGGGTTGAAATTTATCACGTGAAACCTTACTGCCAAGTAGGGAAACCTGCGAGCGGAACCTAATATTAAAATGGATAACATTAATATTTATCATCATCACCAGCCCCTTAAAACCTATTGTATTTCTTTACTTATAAATGAAATACCTACAAAACCCAGGATGCCAACCCTAACCCCAACTTCATTCCCCAATCCGTTGACGCGACCACCCAAACTTAACCTAATAATACGGCATTGTTAAGAAAATTCAATCCTTTAACAAATCTCATAATACGATCTACGTTCCGTGGACCGTGCCTCAGTCGCGAAGTCTGAGCGCTCGAGCGGATAATGTGGAATACGTAACTCGTAGCTCGTAGCTGCGTAGCGTTTCGTAGCGCCGTAGCGGCGTAGCTTCACTCCGAAGAATATATTTTAAAATTTTTACTTGATATTTTTAAGAATATATTTTTGAGGGTTTTAGTTACTAAACATGGTTTAAACCAAGACTAGACCAAACTATGACTATCCCTTTTGAAATCAGTATCACGTAAAGAGATGGAAATACTTTAAAATCAAGGAATATCTTAGGTATTGAAATAAGGGTGTAAGAGATTATTTTCCGAGATTTTCTTTAAACTAAAGAGTATATTAAGTTTTAACCTTAAATTAATGAAGGTACTATATTAACCATTCATTCTTATAAATGTATACAGATAAATAAAATTGAAGTGTCTGTTTGTAACTCCAAAATAACAGATTTTCACTAAATGTATACGAAATTATACAGGGTACTGGCACATAAAAACCAATTTTTTTTTCTCTGTCTGTCTATTTGTTCCCGGTAATCTCCGAAACGGCTGGACGGATTTTAACGGGACTTTCACTTACGGATAGCTAATGTTACAAGGAGTATCTTGGACTACGGATCCGCGGGCAACCATGAAATTAAAATCTACGCGGGAAAACCCGCGGGGCCACAGCTAGTAAACAATATAAGTACTTAAGTATATGTAGAAGCACAATACGTAACTCCACGCAACTTATAAACACTTTTGAAAACGACACAATTTTTTTCACTATTTTACCGCTTACGTAATTTTTAACCAACTTCAAAATAAAGAGGTTCTCAACTGCATTTATTTACACTCATAAAATTCCTTTAATTGTAAACCGAACCCACACCCACGTCCTTACCAACAACTGAACTACCATTGACAGATTATAATAAATGTTATTTCGTTAGGTATAGCGACTATAATCTATACATCTATACAGATAAATAAAATTGAAGTGTCTGTTTGTAATTTCAAAATTACGCGTTTTGTTATTACGGATTAAATAATCGTTGTTACGGAACTAACATGAAAAAACAAATTTTTTAAATTTTGCTCTGTCTGTTTGTTCCGGGTAATGTCCGAAACGGTTGGACCAAATCGGGATTTTCACTGGTAGGTAGCTGATGTTTCAAGGAGTAACTTAGGCTACTTTTATTTATTAAAAATATTAGGGTTCCGCGACAATAAGGATGAAACTAAATCTACGCGGGTGAAACCGCGGGGCACAGCTAGTTATTAATAGCGAAATATGCAAAGTGTGTTTTATTTCGTTAACTGGAAAACTTGGTACGACTCCTTCGGCGCGTAATTATACATTCAGATTGGTATTTTCATATTCTTAGGTTTGCGCTGAAATTTGATTTAATCGAATTTGTGTTTAGCATAAGAATAATATTATGAGGGACTTTAAAATTGTGTGTTTAAATTATACTTGTCTATCAATCCTACTAATATTAACGGGAAAGTTTGTAAGAATGTATGTATGTTTGTTGCTCTTTCACGCAAAAACTACTCAATGGATTTTGATTAAAATCTATACAGATAACTAAAATTGAAGTGTCTGTTTGTAATTCCAAAATAACAGCTTTTCACTAAATGCATATGAAAGTATACACGCTACTGACACTAAAAATCTAAGTTTTAATTTTTTCTCTGTCTGTCTGTCTGTCTGTTTGTTCCGGGTAATCTCTGAAACGGCTGGACCGATTACAACGGGACTTTCACTGGCAGGTAGCTGATGTTTCAAGAATTAACTTAAGCTACTCTTATTTATTAAAAAATATTAGGGTTCCGCGACAGTAAGGATGAAACTAAATCTACGTGGGTGAAACCGCGGGGCACAGCTAGTTATCAAATAATTTTAACAATGCGTCACACTACATAGGGAATATTATTTACGAATCATGCATCACAATACGTTTTGCATTTTATGATAATTTCTTATTAAAAATCAATCCCTATTTTTAATTGGCACACTCAATCACTCCCAGAGGCAACGCTTAAAGCCGCGTGAAGCCCTTGTTCATATCGATGGACATTCCATTTTTCTACGTCGATGTCTGTCCGTGATAGACGGTGATTAATATCTGTCTGTCTGTCGGTGGATTAAAAAAAACTTTGTGTTTCAGCGATGTCGCCGCGGACAGAAATGTGTAGAGAGGAGATGTATGTTTGAGCTATAAAAAAATTTTTCGCCGCTAATACACGCCTATTTGTGGCCTTTAATGCTTTAGTAAAAAAATTTTTTCCTCTTGAAAAAAATCGAGGTAGGATCACGAGAAGCTCAGTTGGAAGAGCAATTGCATGGATTACAGAGGTCGTGGGTTCCAGTCCCGCCTCGTGTTCGTATTTTTCATTACCATTTTAAAGAAATTTGAATCGGCACGCACTACCTAGCCTAGCTAAATCGATTTATCACGCACGAAACCCGCTGCATTCAAAATTTCATGAAAATCGTTGGAGCCGTTTCCAAGATCCAGAATACATGTATGTACCCAAGAATTGCTAGTTTAAAGGGATCCAGAATATTTTCATTGTAAGAAATCTCCACGGTGTCGTTGTTCCAGCGACATTTGATTTCAGTGACATCTGGCGGAAGTAATGGATTTTTTCAGTTAGCTGAAGGTGAAAATTTTATCTGTGACGATAAGTGACGACTGAAAAAACAGGTTTATTGGCATTCTTCACGCATTTTGTGTGAAAATATTTTCAGATAAATTTCAGTGGTTTTTAATTAAATTTCACGGAAATTAGGTACCTTAGTGAATAGAAACTTGAATTAAGGTCGAATATCATTTACACCTTATAGAAATAACGAGGTATATTTTCGTTCACACATTCATGTGAGAAATTATCGCTTTGGAGTTCATGAAGATTAAAGTGTTCTAAATGTTACTAGGTTAGAGTTATTGTGAAATCTGGAAGAGCATTTACACTTACCGATCTTAATTACGTGTCAAGAAAATATTAATTAGCATATATTAATCATGATAAATTAATTGCAGAAAACTGATACATCAAGTAAAATACCTACCAAAACATTTTATTTGACAGCTGAGTTTCTTGCCTATTCTCAGAAGGCTAGTTTTCGAATCGGTGGTAAATTCTTCGAGATTCATAAGTGCCTTACTAGGGCCTAAACTGAATAAATCATTTTCATGTGCATTAACTTCTTTGTTATTACTTAGCTAAGTAGCTAACCCCCTTATTACAAAGCACAGACTAAGATAGTCGATATATAATAAGATAGTCTTGGTTTAAAGTAGCTGCATCTCTTGTGATATGAATTTCGAAAGGAACGGACATAGCTTTAGTCCGAGGTTGGTCTAGTCTTCGCTTAAACCATGTTTTTTTTATTCGTCTTAGGGTTCAAACTTCAAGGTATTGCTATCTATTAAAGACCTTTAGAGTAACCCAATAAATATTATTAAGACTCCCTTCAAATGTGACTCGCCCTTGTTATAATTTAAAAAAAACTTAAATAAAATGATTGCAATGAATAATGAAGCCGGTAGTTTCCAAGTTTGAAAGCAGTACTTTTTTATTAGTCCACTTTATTTAAAAAAAACTACAATCCAAAGACAATGAAGGGGCCAGAGATAAAGTTGTGCAAGAGCCCCGTCTGGATGCTATATCGTTAGGTTGGTATACGAGTATCTACCCTGTTATGTGGCATTCCACTGCCAAGAGGCACTGGTTCGGGGTTTATTCTAAAAGTTAAGTTTGGTAATGGAATATTTTTACTTACGTGTCCGGCAAATTTTGTATTGCCATAATTTTAGGTGGAGTGGATCACCCTAATCCGACCACAAATGATTAATATTTCGCTATTCACCTATTTGACGCAGATTCCTAAAATGGTCCACAAAATATGAATAGCTTTTGTGACAAATAGCAGAATCACAAAAAGTTAGGATCCACAATTATTGTAATCATTAATCGTAATATGAATTGCACCTGAGTTACCATTTTGTCATTTCGATGATGAATCATATCCGGATCACATTATGATTCTCCCAAAGTGGCCCTTTTTGACCTACAGACTATTCATATTTTCAGAATAATTAAATTCGGAGCTCTCGTAACTGAAGTATGAAAGAATTAAAAGATATATTAATATGGACGAAGCGAAAGATTATGCAAGAATCGTAGCACATGGCAAACAGTAGCCTCTGCCTACCCCAATGGGATACAGGCGTGAACAATATAATCCACCCAAATATTAGAAGTCTTTAGTAGATTGAAAGTTATAGTTAAGCAAAAGCTAAGTTAAGAACATTTAAGAATAATATTGTGTATTTTCTACCATCATTGTATCATTAATGTTGCTTTGCCATATCACAGGGCGTGCTACTAAACATTGTCACTTAATTTACCTATATGATGAACATTTTAAATATAATACATGCATTAAAATATTGAATTGCTATACGTACGTAATCGATAAAAGTCGTCTCACAGCACAGCGATTGAAACCAGCGACATTTTTCGAAGGTTACCATAGTAGGGTCGTATCTTACAAGGGGTAAAGTTTCGCCCGCCTCGGGTCGGCATCCGTCGCCACTTCATAATGCGCCTAACTGCTTAAGTATTTGCAAACTGCTCTTTGATGACTTCTCGTGAGGTTGTAAAGAATATTCTAAGTAGGAGTGTGTAGTGGATCGAGGAATGAATTTATATGGAGGCAGAAGGAAATGAACAAAATAAGCTACAATATAATAGTATTTTTTTAATAGAAAAGTGTATTTTCTACTTTAGAAATTATCACATGAAAATCTACACCGTGTTTATCAAGGAGTGGGCAGACAGAATAAAAAAACCACTAAGTACCTACAAGGAGAAAATATCTTAATCATTCTCATGTATGTATTTTAAGAGAAATTTAATTTGCTTATTTGTCAGATATGAGGCTCAATCTAAATGGCATTGTCGTGTCTAGATTTAAAAATGTATATTATTTGGGTAAATTAACTATTCGTACAAACCTTGGAACACTTGCGGGTACAGAATGAAGTTCAGCGTACACGTATTGTCATGTTTAAACGTCGAAGAAATTCGTTGCGTGTTCATCATCATCTCCCTGGCCTTATCCCATACATTGTTGGGGTCGGCACTTGATTCAACCCGATGTGGCTGATCACCTGATTTTTATACGAAGCGACTGCCATCTGACTTTCGCAACCACATTTAGGAGGAAAATCTGTGATCTGGGTTAAACCAGTTGTCAGATTATTTTTAGGCCTCCGACTGACCTGTAACGATTGCCAAAGATGTTAAATTGGCAACCGAGGCCGACAGCTTAGCGTGCTCTCCGAGGCACGGAGGGAACTCGGGCGGTCACCCATCCAACTACTGGCTAGGCGTATGGTTGCTTAACTTCGCTTATCGAATGATATGCGCAATAGCAACTGTGCCACGAGCTCCTCCCGTTGCGTGTTATCGTGGCTAAAATGCTTTTGATCCGCCATCTTTAGAATTCAACCAACCTCGCCTACGAAAAAGTAGCAACACTACGAGCCACGCTAATAGGCAACGAATTTAATTAACGTTTAAATCAATCAACATATAAACCTATACTTGGGACTCAGAAACGATTTCAATAAAATCCAATTTAATATTCCGTACAAAAAGTGTACCAGCAATAAAAGTTTATGCGCAAATTGAGATAGGTTGGACGTATGTATGTACGCGTGGGCCAGTGGTAGGCTATTCATTTCGCAGAAGTCACGTTGGGTAATGTATATTCTAATATATTTGCTGGGAACGACTTTTCGTGACTACCGGCGCGTGCGGTCTGCGGCCGGTGCGGTAGGGTTGGGTGCATTTTCGATGATATTTCTAATATAAAATAAATTATAATATGCTTATGCCATCTTTGGTGTATTACAGCCAGTTTTCACCGAAGATCATTAAGTGCCAGCGAAACAGACCGTCAGTCACCGTTTCAAGAATTAGGTACATGCAGGATTTCTCACGATGTTTTCTTTCACCGTAAAGCTGGTGGTGTGATATCACTGCATAATTTTTTTTGGAACAACTCATTGGTACGGATCCTGTACCTAGCAGTGATATCATTCACAAATAATGTGTGATATTCTGAGTGTTTAAAAAATTATATTTATAAGAAATATTCACTCTGGAAGAATTAAAATTTCCGTCGGAACCAATATGGAGTTAAAATCTCAAGCTCATCCTGTACTGTCGATGGCGTTAAGACGTATCTACGTTTACTGATGCATTCAAATAATGTACGAGAATAAACATAATTTTATCGATATGATACAACTGGCCAAAGCACATCCCTAATTGATCCCGTATTTACTCTGCACCTCGCCAGTTCATCTTCATTTTTTATCTCTTTTAACGGAAAAGGGCAAAAAAACGGGAAACCGCTCTCGTAATGAGTGTAAAAAAACCGTGGGTTTGCTTTCGCTTCGTAATGCAACCTTTACATCCCCTTTTGCCCTAGAAACATTGATGGGGACTGCTCTTCGCTATTCATATTTTATAAGGAAAATTAGCATTGCTTGAATTACGAGTACGATTAGCATTGCTTGAATTACGAGTACGATTAGCATTGCTTGAATTACGAGTACGATTAGTGTGGATGTCATCGGATTCCTATTTAATTTCAATACAATGGAGTGTAACATTTATTATTCATAATTAACAAATAACAAAAAAATATAAATAGAGCAAATTACGAGAACGATGCGTTCAAACAGCCAAACTTAATTTGTATGGAAATTACGACTTCAATTTATAATATTCAAAGATAAAGATTTATGTTCAAAAATGTATACCAATTTATTAGGCGTGAAGCGATCTATAACATTAATTGAACAACACCTTATTTGTGCTTATAACAGTTCTAGAGATGTCAAAAAGGTACCTACCTAATCGGCAGATCCCATTATACGCTATACTCTTAAAATCTAATTAAATCAATCGAGCATGTTGTGTGAGAGACATTACTTCATACTTCACTTAATTCTTAGTAGCGCCATCTTTTGTTCGAAAAATAAAACAACAAAAGCGGAACCTAACTACATAACTTAACAATAATTGAATAGAATCCATGTACGTAACACAATATACCACCCCCTACAAATTGCGTTCACTTATTCGGCTCCACTCAAATTGGACAACAAGGAAAGGGCATTAGCTCGTCTGTCCTCAATTTCACGTGAATCTACCCTCAATGTTCTTAATTTGTCATACACGGGATACCTTGTAGGATATTAATACCTCACTAATTTATTTGTCAACCGCAAAATGTTCACGTATTGTGGACGAAATGGTAACATATACAAAGTCCTGTAAATCTCAATTCACGTAATGATGAGGGAATGTAAGTCCGAGAAGAAATTTAATGACGTTTGTAAAGTTTAAGTTAAGGTGGTGATGGACTCACCTGTCACAGTGGCACCTAATCTTTGAAGAAGGTGTGAAGGACAAACATAAACATTTATTTAAAAAAATATTCATATATTTAAATGCTCATGCCTGCATCCCATGCTACGATCCTTACGTACTTCTTTCGCTTCGTCCACATTCATGCAACTCTTCACACTTCCTTCGGTTAAGAGTGCTCCGAATGTGACCTTTCAGAAAGAGATTTAACATATCACATGAATCCAATATGAAAATAACAGCATAGTTCCCGGAACACACGTTGAAACAGTAATTCGAGAATTAATTAAACGAACTAACAGGGCGTTAAGATTTACGGTATACAGGCGCGCCTGTACGCGTGACGTCACTGGAACATATTAAATTATTTAGGGACACATTTGAAGCTGCTTTCGGGACGTCTTTCGAAAGGTATTTGATAATAATAAGAGGGTTAGGTTACCAGGACTTAAATAATTTGACAATCTATATAAAATCCAAAGTCCTGAATTACTGTCTGACTGATATTTTATTTCATTTAACACATATTATATACATACATATGCTCACGCCTGTATTCGCCGATGAACAACACCCTCTTTTCACTGAAGATGATCGAGTGCTAACGTGACAGATGGTGAGTCCATCGCTGTCTCAGGAACAATACATACATCTTTGAATTAATTTTCAGACATATGCAAGTGTCCTCACGATGTTTTCCTTCAAAGTAAAGCACGTGATGTGAAATTACTGCACATAAGGTTTTAGAAAACCTCATTGGTACAGGCCCCGCTAAAATTCTAACTTGCGTGGCTGGCGTAGCAGGTGTCGTCGTCAATGATAAAGTCTTTAAGTAGCTATTTTTATCACGATGTTTTTTTCACCGCACGAGATGTGAAATCACTGCACATAAGTTTTTAGAAAACCTCATCATAGCAGTCATCTACAATCATAGCATTCAAAATCTCACAGACCAAAATAAAATTGTTAAACAGAGAATCAATGTATCAATGGCTATCATTACCCTCTTCAAGTATTTATGTGAGTGCTCATAATAGTCCCCTAAACATGAACGGATATGCACTGTGAACACGCAACGTGCATTTGACGTGTGTTTGCGTGTGTGCTTGTATGTGACTTTCCGTGTCGGTAAATTACTGTAGAGACCGTTTTCAATTGTGCAATTTGAAGAAATCTACTTTAGTTGTGTTATACACGACGTTTAGTGAGTCACTCCAGCCTCCGGAAAGTTTAAATGACGGGTTTATCAGGTCTTAAGATTTATTTATTTACTAGCTGTTCCCCGCGGTTTCACCCGCGTTGGTTTCAGTTTCATGCTTCATTTCGCGGAACCCTAATATTTTTTATAAATAAAAGTAGCCTAAGTTACTCCTTGAAACATCAGTTACCTGCCAGTGAAAGTCCCGTTATAATCGGTCCAGCCGTTTCGGAGATTACCTGAAACAAACAGACAGACAGACGGACGGACAGACAGAGAAAAATTTTAAAAATAGTTTTTTTTGTGTCAGTTACGTATATATTTTCATATGCATTTAGTGAAAAGCTGTTATTTTGGAATTACAAACAGACACTTCAATTTTATTTATCTGTATAGATGTATAGATATAGATTGCGTTTATGTTAGCTACATACATATACAAAATAATCGTAATTATAATGATATCCTTAGCAATGTTAGAGCCCTGTTAGGGCACAGCGAGACACGAGAGGCATTACTAGGCTTACTAAATTATTATTGTAACTTAAATTTATTTCTAACTTCTATCTGTATCAATATATCTATCAATAGTTAATATTTACTCACTTCACATAACTTATTATACTTATACATTGTATATATCATCTCATATCATTTTATATATCATACCTCTGTATGTATATCTCTCATTATTATATCTGCCCCAATGTTATTCCCGAGATGATCGACACCTATATGTACCGAAGGTTAAGGAATAAAAATGACATGACCTTGA
This sequence comes from Watsonalla cultraria, assembly GCA_964035505.1. Lineage (NCBI taxonomy): Eukaryota > Metazoa > Arthropoda > Insecta > Lepidoptera > Drepanidae > Watsonalla > Watsonalla cultraria. Next base: position 2,761,384 of record OZ037732.1, on the reverse strand, counting down.
ACTTTCTAAAAATAAAGAAAAACATAAATGTTCAACTGATGCCTCTAAAATCCTATATATATATATTATAAAGAGGAAAGATTTGATTGTTTTTTTGTTTGTTTGTTTGCATTGAATAGGCACCGAAACTACTTGACCGATCTTGAATTTTTTTTCAGTAATGGATAGCTATATCATTAGCGAGTAACATAGGCTACATTATCCCCATACTCCCACGGAAACGGGAACTAAGCGGGTGAAACCGCGTGACGTCCGCTAGTAGTTTATAAATACATGAAAAAGAAAATATGTTCCACTCTATGTCCACTTCATAGCCCATCATTGACTGTTCATTACGACAGCATCAAGCTAATACCAACAAAAAACCCACAACCTCATCGTGTTTTCTAAACGTAGCCCCCGATCATTCTGTCCGTTCCAATCAATAGTCGATTAATCAGTCGCAATGCGTAGCGTCGCCCGCGCACTCGCGCGGAAAATCTTGCAAAAAATCGCACGCAGGCGCGGCTAGGGGTCTTACGCACTGGTGGACTAGCGATTTACACGGTTATAGGTGGCGTGGAGTAGTAAGCTTTGTACTTTACAATTTTATGGTTAGAAGAATAAAGGAATGGTGTCAAGATTCTAGGCAACTTTTCTTGCGAATGGATGAAGTCTATCGTACAAACGTTCTATCCTAACGTACCTGCTGTGCAGTAGAATGCTGCTTATAACCGATTTCAACCAAAGAGGCAGGAGACTCATTGGAAATAGATTGGAAACTTACTGTGTTCTTCATAATCTCCGCGATAAGTTCTAAAAAAAAAAAAAAAATTTTTTCAAACTCAAAAATATCCATGTTTGATAAGACTTTAACCAAGTACCTATTTTTTTAAGTTTGAAAATGACATGATAATACTGGATTATACATGTTACCGCCAGGTTCGGAAGGTTGATTTTACTGAGAAGAAGCTGGCAACTCATTACAATTTTATAAATACAAACGAAATTACATGAGAAATAAACTCTTGGGCACAGTTCCAATGCACAAATGTCGATTAATCAAAATAAAAGTCCAATAGTTCATGTGTCTATTGAAATGAGTATAGGTGCCATACCATACCATATATTATCTTATCTCAATAAGGGATTTTTTTTAATATTATTTTTCCGCTCTAAGGGAATCCATCTTTCTCATCTTCATGAGAATTTTTCTTAGCTATATTTTTAGTAATAGTATTACGAAGTTTTACCACCTTCTAAGCTTTTATTCAGTGCGTCTCCATTCATTCAGCAGACGTCGACAGGAGAAGGGTAGGCTGTGGCATGTCGATAACAGACCGTCATAAATCATTGGCTACCAAATGTCCCGTCGTTGGGTGCAGCCGACGATTTGCCTGCCCCGCCCGCGCCGGTCGGTGCGGACTCTGCCTTATTGATTGTTGTTAACACACGCTACTGTTGCTAATACTTGCTTATCATGTCCTACTACCTATCACTCTTGTACACTGCTATTGGATTGATGTGAGGTTACAAATGAACCGTATTACGTAGGTATATGTACGATACGAGGGAAAGAAACTTAATTATTTTTTTATAAAGACTAAGTCGTGGGCAAAAGCCAGTTATTTATTTTAAAATTATTTTAAATTGAAGATTTAAATTAAGACAAAAATTTAAATCAATGTTCAGAAATGAGTGGCGAGTAATATAGTTCTTTTTTGTATTTAAAGGCTTTGAAAGAGTTTTCATTACGGGTATTGTTTTATGTTATAAAAATAAAATGACAAGACGACGTATAGAGCTAAAACCCAATCCTATCAACCCTTTCGGTGACCCTTCTAGGAAAGTCTGAATAAAGTTATGATTATTTCAAACTTAAATATTCGAATAATATTAATTTATAGGGCAACCCTTAGAATACTCAATCTGACATATGTGTGACGTCAAATATCTAATGTCAGAGACCACAAACCGCCAATTTGCGACGGTTATATGATCAAAGATGGCGTTACAATTTCAACTGAACTTGCTAATATTTGCTGGAATCAGTGTCGTAGTAGAGACGGGGCTTGGTTACACCAAGGCGTTGCTTAGCCTTGGATAAAGGTTTGTTAAGATTTTTTTTTAATTAAAATAAAAGAAAAAGTACAAAATTACACTTAAAATAAACTTTTGCTTAATGAGAACATTTAGTCGCTAATGTACTGATCAATCAATATAAAAATCTGAAAATATATTTTAAGCACTAGCTTTCATAGTTTCCTAAAAAAATGTACTCTTTAGGAGCGGAATTCCTGAAAACCGTTTCATAGTGAAACTATACCACACCAAGAACACACCCTTCTAATGTCATGCCTCTAGAACCAGCCGCTTAGGTGCGTTGATTTATTTATATCAGTCACTTTGAATTTAATATGTATATAAAATATTAACGGTATCTATATGACATGTCGAAGAAAATGTATCAAACCAATTAGAACAGTGCTATTTAGATTACCTACACCATCCGCTATCTTTTTTATCACTCTGTTTAAATTAACCTTAGATTATATAATAATAATACTAGCCATTATTCAGATCACGTTAACCTATTAATAATATTGTGAAACAAGCATAAAACAAAGTCTAGTATACTGCTGTTTTTTTTTATTTATTTGTACCGTCTGTTTGCCAAACGGCAAAGGCAACCGTTTACGTTCTGATCTTTCTTGAGTCACCCTGTTACACGTCGTTCCTGCCAATTCTCTGATGTCTTAGACCTTAACCTTAGATTAAAGAATATTAATGATTTAAGTGTAACACCACTGTTTAACCCAGCCCTAACCTTATAAGATACACGGTGATACTTGGCTGTGGTGAAACTATGTTCGTTATTAATATTGACTTCACGTTTAATATCACATTCATACATTGAAAATGAAAAGGATTTATCCAGTTTAAGCCTTAATATAAGGAACTGGTAAATATCGCCAAATTACCATTACGTCATGATATTTGCAGTGTGTGTTCTTGGTAAGAAGTAGTTATACACTTTCTTCTCAGAAGGTTAGTTTCCGAACCGGTAGTAAATTCCTCGACATTCATAAGTGCCTTACTAGGGCCTAAACTGAATAAATCTTTTTTATTTACGAACTTAAGGAAGAGTTTTCCAAAATTTTAAGTAATTTTAAGGTGCTTAAATCGGTTATCAAAATATGTAGAATCTTACTTACACAGGCAAAGTGTGGGCCCAAGGTCTATAGTATATTATATTAAACTACTAGCTGTGCCCCGCGGTTTCACCCGCGTAGGTTTAGTTTCATCCTTATGGTCGCGGAAACCTAATATTTTTAATAAATAAAAAGTAGCCTTTGTCCTGTCTCAGGGTCTAAAGATTGTCTGTGGCAAATTTCATCAAAATCGGTTGAGAGATTTAAGCGGGAAAGCGTAACAGACAGACGGAGTTACTTTCGCATTTATAATATTAGTAGGGATGTACTCGTAAGCATTTACCTAAAAACTGTTGAAACTTTACCAAACGTGAAGTAATTAATAAGAGAATGAAAAAGTACACAAAAACTATTCCTAACCACAAAAAGTACAGAAAGTCAACATTTTTGCTAAAACAATGATAAAACGACGCACGTTTTGCAGCGCGGATATTTTAAAAATATTTCCACGTACGTATTAGAAAAACCTTTCAAATAAAAACCGGTTATAAAATTCGAGCCGGGTAACGCTAACCAGGGTAGCGTGAAAATCATGCCCGGATGGGGCCCGGGTGTAGATAGGTACGCATATAGGTAGGTTTAGGGAACGGAGAGTATTTTTAAAGGGGGACTCAATGGGGTAAATAATATTATGTAGTAATAACTATACAATATTTTTGACTAGAAGTGCGGCCAGATGTATCATATTATTTAAAAGAAAACGCTTGCATTTCTATACCTACTACTAATAAGCATTCATCCCACCCAGTGATAAGCGGTTACCATTTTAGTAGTAGCTACCTATGCCCCGTTGAACATTCTTGTCACTTTAATTAGATGTATTTCTAGCAAAAGTAAACTGTCTTCAAAAAGGGAATAAAATTATTTAAGCTACTTTTAAAGTAAGTGTTGTGGCGTGTTAAAATTTTTTGTTACCTAATGTTTTATTCTGCTTGCTTGCGTGCATATAACTTTAATTAACATTGCGATTGTGTCGCATGGATAGCTAGTTTATGAAATCATCAAGTATGAGATGGAAGTTACAGTGGACCTATTAAGTACAAATGATTCTGATAAAAGCATAATTTAGATATACAGGATTTCGTTTTTTCTTGCAAACAATTCTTAGCTGCTTTATAACTTAACCCCGAAGAACTACACAGTATAGAACCCTGAGCTAGAACAATTTACATATAAATCCAGTGTCTATTTTCTGTGGCTGTGTTAGTGACGTCTGCTCTGCTATCGACGTGCACGGAATACCGAATCACTGCTTATAACTATGTGCTAGGACATAGGAATTTATAGACATGGTGTATAAATATAGATAGATCTCGTGAGTAGACAGACCTTTTGTTTGAGTAATCCTAATTTTCATCCCACCATCTCAGAAAGAGTATTTTTAATCTTCAATATCTGAGTGAGAAAAGCCGTTTTTATTCTCTAGAGGATAAAGTAAATTGAATTTAGAACATCTTGTGCACTAAGTGTGTGAATAAAAAAAAACATTAAACCTATTTACTGCTACCTCTATGGTGCCGAATATATCATACAACTTTACTAAACTACCTAAACTGAAATAAAAGTGTACCTATCTTGTGATTGTAAACGTTTTTTTTTTGCATTTAGTCATTTCCTCGCTGAGGTGGAATGAAAAGTTACGTGTTGCACTCGAGTGCAAAGATTTTTCACCTCGTGCTCTTTTGATTCCCTCGCTAACGCTCAGGATTCTAATTTTGAATCCTTCGCTTGCTCGGTCATCAAAATTGAACACGCGGTTAAAAAGCAACTTTGCACTCTTGTATAACAAATAACTATTATCACTTGGTCATTGCAGTAATTTTAATAAATAACTACACCAAATAGTTATAAGAACAGGCTTAGGAAATTGTGATTTGAACTAACCTACCTTTTACTAAATTTACTTCTTTTTTAGATATTACATGCGGAAAACAAGTAAATACTTTTTCATCCCACCATCTCGGAAAGAGTATTTTTAATCTTCAATATCTGAGTGGAAAAGCCGTTTTTATTGTCTAGAGGATAAATTAAATTGAATTTAGAACATCGTGTGCACCAAGTTTGTGAATAAAAAAAAACATTAAACCTATTTACTGCTACCTCTATGGTACCGAATATATCATACAACTTTTTTTTAATTTGTTAAAAACTCAGACTCGGAACCTTCTTGGTGTTCTTTTTTCAATTTGCGTTGTACGCGGTTCTTTACGCGGCATATTTTCACGTCATTGTTAAACCTTATATTAAAAACAAGAAACTTGAAAACAAGTGAAAAAACTAAAATTAGTGATTCTAGCGACGAGGAAGATTGTTTGACGCCAACAGAATTGACAGAACATAACTGTTAATAATGCGCAAATGAGCTTTTTTTTTGCATTTAGTCATTTCCTCGCTGAGGTGGAATGAAAAGTTACGTGTTGCACTCGAGTGCAAATATTTTTCACCTCTTGCTCTTTTGATTCCCTCACTAACGCTCAGGATTCTAATTTTAGAATCCTTCGCTTGCTCGGTCATCAAAATTGAACACGCGGTTAAAAAGCAACTTTGCACTCTTGTATAACAAATAACTATTGTTAATTTTGTTATAGCAGTAGTGTTGTTATGTACTTAATTAATGTAAGTTATTCTGACTAAAAATAATTGTTTCTCGTTAATAAGTGCCTACTTATTTCGTAGTTGGTCCAGTGGGCGCTAGCACATCCACGGAACATGAAGACACAGTATAAATATAAGCTTATTGAGCAGTATGGCATCAAGACCAAATGTCAGTGTGAGTGTTTTTTCCTAGATTCCGAACTGCTTGTAGTAAGCTTATAAATTTATATAAGATTAGCTGTACCCCGCAGTTACACCCGCGTAAATTTAATTTCATATAAACTTTCATCCCCTATTTTATCCCCTTGGGGGTAATATTAGTCAAAATACATTCTTAGCGGATGCTTACGTCATAGCATCTACCTGCATGCCAAATTTCAGCCCGATCCGTCCAGTGGGCTGTGCGTTGATAGATCACTATGTCAGTCAGTCAGTCACCTTTAAATTATATATATTTAAAGATTTTAAGGCTTAAATTAGGTTATAAAATGAGATTCTTAGAATATGCCTCAATTTATAATAAATACGAAGAAAAATTAAAAAGAATGAATATTTAATTTTAGTTTTTTATAGATATATACCTACCACCATCAGCAGATGCCAGTGCAAAAAATGCCTATAAAGTGTACACTCTATATATCCATGTCTGTTCTACAATTGCTCAAGTCTACCAGCAATCCATTGACCGCGGGCATGTGTTCCGTGGTATTTCGTCCCGACGGGAGGACCAGGCATTGTATAGGCGTAGCGAACGTAGAGCCTACGCCGTCGCACCGTACTTGGTTATGGATGCTTTGAGTGGAGTAGATGGGAAGTCGACTGCAGTGGTTTTTACGGGAATTGGAACTGGATTTGTTGCGTACAAATTGTCTGTAAAAAAAGCTTTACCTTATCTATACATCTATACAGAGAAATTAAAGTGTTTGATTGTAATTAACAGCTTTTTACTAAATGCATATAAAAGTACTTACATAAAAAAACTAGGTTTTTTTTCGATTGCTGTCTGTGTTTCTGTCTGTCTTTCTGTTGTCGCCTTTAATCTCTGAAACGGCTGAACCGATTTTAACGGGATATTCACTGGCAAATAGCTGAAGCTACAAGTCAGTCAGTATGGTACAATACCCGTAAACAAGAAAAAAATACAACATTTGGTGAATTATGTCGGTTTTTTATTTTGTATTTTTTAATAGGTAAATAAATTATCAAGAAAAATTGAATAATCCTATACACCGTTATAATTGAACGTGTTAACAAACCTAACCCTACCTAAATGCAATCTCATCCAAAATGTATGAGCTACCTTAATTGGTCATTCTCTAGTTCAGTGCGAATTATACATTCGAGCCGGAAGCGGCCTACTGTGGCTTGATACAAAGCAAACATTAGCCCAGCCATGCATTATTGTCAAGCACTAAAACCTGTATCAGAACCAACATAAAACGAAAACCAACCTTATACCTTTGACATAGAGTTTAAATTTGATTGTAACGTTTTGCAAGTAAAGCGTAGAGTACACGAGCGAATTTCATACACGCAAGGTTTCGTACGCCCCGATGGTCAAGCGCGCCATTACAAAGATTGGGACATAGCCTTTATTAATAACGACGCGTTTCACGGACTTATGATCGCTGTGACGTCATTATGTTACGTGTAATGAGAGGTTAGGTTTGTTACGGTATCATGTATAATAATGATTCATTTGAAGAGTTTTAACTAGACTTAGAAGATTGATGATTCGCAACAAAAGGAGAGGAATACTTAAGTAACAAGGCCTGCAGACAAAGTAACATTATCCTCACGCTTCGCTAGTAGAAACTATACAAAATATATGGGAATGACATATTTCATTTCCATTTTATATCGTTTCTATTAGCGCAAGCGCTCAAGAATGTTACTTTGCCTAGGCCTACTGAGAGAACTAACAATAAGCGTAAGCTCACGCTTTCCTAGAGTCCCCGAAAGGGTATGCAGTGGTAACACCAACTTTTCACCGAAGATGATTCAATACTTACAGGCTAATGTGATAGTGTGACATGGTGAATCCAGGGCACTATGAATTGGCTTTCAAATTTTTTTAAATGTGTTTCGCTAGGGTAATACACATGTTAATATGTAGTACTTAAATTTATAGAGAAACTCATTCAGAAAATCCGAACTCCAAGCATTATGAGCAAAATAGCAAGATATTTTTTTTCAATTAAACTAACGTCATCGAACAGTCAATAAAAACACCAGTACATATCCCCCATCTAGCCCGAGTTAACTACCTGTTAGAGCAGGTACACACGCGGTCACCCAACCAAAGAATTTTCCACTTTACGCTCATTAGGCCTATGTGTACCCACCCTTTGTTGGACACTTTTTTCTCCTGTAATTCCTGTCAGTGTATACTAAGCTTTAGTGATATTTTTATAAAGTGCGGTTCTTTGATGTACCCGAGTATTAATTTAAAATTTATTAACAGTACTCTTTGTATTTCTTTATGCTAGAACTAGAAGTAAATACATATTTAAAATGATTTTTTCGCAAGTGAAAATGTTGTTTGATTTCTCTTCAATTGATTACAATCATTCAAAATCATGAACGTATTAAAAAAATTAATAGACTCACCATCTGTCGCGTTGGCACTTAATCATCTTCGGTAAAAAGTGGGTATTGTTATAACACCACTGCCTACCCCTTTGGGGAATACAGGCGTGAGCATATATTGTATGTATGTATGTTAAAATCCATCTCGAACAGTACAACTTGGAAAGAAATACAAAGTAAACAAAAGTATAAGAAATATTAAATTCCATTCAAAATATATGTCCTTTTTTAAATTAAAATACACCAAAACTATTGCACCGAAAACCAACCAATCAAGCTTATTACAAATACACAGTGAATCAAGAAACAGTATGCAAACACTAGAATATACCGTGTATCGACATCAACGTCAACGTGCATACATAAATCCAATCAGCGGGCCGAGGAGCGATGTTATGCCGTACGTGTTTGTATGTTGCTCGCATGTGCTGGATGCATTGATGCATTCTCCGCACTAAGGTTGGCACACGTTTAGAATACAATTTTTATGGTAGAACTAAAAAAATCTATGATATTCATTTAAGTTTTTTGCATCATCGTATTTGCATCAAATTCGGAAGTAATATCATCATCATCATCTCCCTGGCCTTATCCCATACATTGTTGGGGTCGGTACTTGATTCAAGCCGATGTGACTGATCACCTGATTTTAACACGAAGCGACTGCTATCTGACCTTCGCAACCCCATTTAGGAGGAAAATCTGTGATCTGGGTTGAACCAGTTGTCAGATTATATTTAGGCCTCCGACTGACCTGTAACGATTGCCCAAGATGAAATATAGGTAGGTTTAGGGAACGGAGAGTATTTTTAAAAGGGGACTCAATGGGGTAAATAATATTATGTAGTAATAACTATACAATATTTTTGACTAGAAGTGCGGCCAGATGTATCATATTATTTAAAAGAAAACGCTTGCATTTCTATACCTACTACTAATAAGCATTCATCCCACCCAGTGATAAGCGGTTACCATTTTAGTAGTAGCTACCTATGCCCCGTTGAACATTCTTGTCACTTTAATTAGATGTATTTCTAGCAAAAGTAAACTGTCTTCAAAAAGGGAATAAAATTATTTAAGCTACTTTTAAAGTAAGTGTTGTGGCGTGTTAAAATTTTTTGTTACCTAATGTTTTATTCTGCTTGCTTGCGTGCATATAACTTTAATTAACATTGCGATTGTGTCGCATGGATAGCTAGTTTATGAAATCATCAAGTATGAGATGGAAGTTACAGTGGACCTATTAAGTACAAATGATTCTGATAAAAGCATAATTTAGATATACAGGATTTCGTTTTTTCTTGCAAACAATTCTTAGCTGCTTTATAACTTAACCCCGAAGAACTACACAGTATAGAACCCTGAGCTAGAACAATTTACATATAAATCCAGTGTCTATTTTCTGTGGCTGTGTTAGTGACGTCTGCTCTGCTATCGACGTGCACGGAATACCGAATCACTGCTTATAACTATGTGCTAGGACATAGGAATTTATAGACATGGTGTATAAATATAGATAGATCTCGTGAGTAGACAGACCTTTTGTTTGAGTAATCCTAATTTTCATCCCACCATCTCAGAAAGAGTATTTTTAATCTTCAATATCTGAGTGAGAAAAGCCGTTTTTATTCTCTAGAGGATAAAGTAAATTGAATTTAGAACATCTTGTGCACTAAGTGTGTGAATTAAAAAAAACATTAAACCTATTTACTGCTACCTCTATGGTGCCGAATATATCATACAACTTTACTAAACTACCTAAACTGAAATAAAAGTGTACCTATCTTGTGATTGTAAACGTTTTTTTTTTGCATTTAGTCATTTCCTCGCTGAGGTGGAATGAAAAGTTACGTGTTGCACTCGAGTGCAAAGATTTTTCACCTCGTGCTCTTTTGATTCCCTCGCTAACGCTCAGGATTCTAATTTTGAATCCTTCGCTTGCTCGGTCATCAAAATTGAACACGCGGTTAAAAAGCAACTTTGCACTCTTGTATAACAAATAACTATTATCACTTGGTCATTGCAGTAATTTTAATAAATAACTACACCAAATAGTTATAAGAACAGGCTTAGGAAATTGTGATTTGAACTAACCTACCTTTTACTAAATTTACTTCTTTTTTAGATATTACATGCGGAAAACAAGTAAATACTTTTTCATCCCACCATCTCGGAAAGAGTATTTTTAATCTTCAATATCTGAGTGGAAAAGCCGTTTTTATTGTCTAGAGGATAAATTAAATTGAATTTAGAACATCGTGTGCACCAAGTTTGTGAATAAAAAAAAACATTAAACCTATTTACTGCTACCTCTATGGTACCGAATATATCATACAACTTTTTTTTAATTTGTTAAAAACTCAGACTCGGAACCTTCTTGGTGTTCTTTTTTCAATTTGCGTTGTACGCGGTTCTTTACGCGGCATATTTTCACGTCATTGTTAAACCTTATATTAAAAACAAGAAACTTGAAAACAAGTGAAAAAACTAAAATTAGTGATTCTAGCGACGAGGAAGATTGTTTGACGCCAACAGAATTGACAGAACATAACTGTTAATAATGCGCAAATGAGCTTTTTTTTTGCATTTAGTCATTTCCTCGCTGAGGTGGAATGAAAAGTTACGTGTTGCACTCGAGTGCAAATATTTTTCACCTCTTGCTCTTTTGATTCCCTCACTAACGCTCAGGATTCTAATTTTAGAATCCTTCGCTTGCTCGGTCATCAAAATTGAACACGCGGTTAAAAAGCAACTTTGCACTCTTGTATAACAAATAACTATTGTTAATTTTGTTATAGCAGTAGTGTTGTTATGTACTTAATTAATGTAAGTTATTCTGACTAAAAATAATTGTTTCTCGTTAATAAGTGCCTACTTATTTCGTAGTTGGTCCAGTGGTCGCTAGCACATCCACGGAACATGAAGACACAGTATAAATATAAGCTTATTGAGCAGTATGGCATCAAGACCAAATGTCAGTGTGAGTGTTTTTTCCTAGATTCCGAACTGCTTGTAGTAAGCTTATAAATTTATATAAGATTAGCTGTACCCCGCAGTTACACCCGCGTAAATTTAATTTCATATAAACTTTCATCCCCTATTTTATCCCCTTGGGGGTAATATTAGTCAAAATACATTCTTAGCGGATGCTTACGTCATAGCATCTACCTGCATGCCAAATTTCAGCCCGATCCGTCCAGTGGGCTGTGCGTTGATAGATCACTATGTCAGTCAGTCAGTCACCTTTAAATTATATATATTTAAAGATTTTAAGGCTTAAATTAGGTTATAAAATGAGATTCTTAGAATATGCCTCAATTTATAATAAATACGAAGAAAAATTAAAAAGAATGAATATTTAATTTTAGTTTTTTATAGATATATACCTACCACCATCAGCAGATGCCAGTGCAAAAAATGCCTATAAAGTGTACACTCTATATATCCATGTCTGTTCTACAATTGCTCAAGTCTACCAGCAATCCATTGACCGCGGGCATGTGTTCCGTGGTATTTCGTCCCGACGGGAGGACCAGGCATTGTATAGGCGTAGCGAACGTAGAGCCTACGCCGTCGCACCGTACTTGGTTATGGATGCTTTGAGTGGAGTAGATGGGAAGTCGACTGCAGTGGTTTTTACGGGAATTGGAACTGGATTTGTTGCGTACAAATTGTCTGTAAAAAAAGCTTTACCTTATCTATACATCTATACAGAGAAATTAAAGTGTTTGATTGTAATTAACAGCTTTTTACTAAATGCATATAAAAGTACTTACATAAAAAAACTAGGTTTTTTTTCGATTGCTGTCTGTGTTTCTGTCTGTCTTTCTGTTGTCGCCTTTAATCTCTGAAACGGCTGAACCGATTTTAACGGGATATTCACTGGCAAATAGCTGAAGCTACAAGTCAGTCAGTATGGTACAATACCCGTAAACAAGAAAAAAATACAACATTTGGTGAATTATGTCGGTTTTTTATTTTGTATTTTTTAATAGGTAAATAAATTATCAAGAAAAATTGAATAATCCTATACACCGTTATAATTGAACGTGTTAACAAACCTAACCCTACCTAAATGCAATCTCATCCAAAATGTATGAGCTACCTTAATTGGTCATTCTCTAGTTCAGTGCGAATTATACATTCGAGCCGGAAGCGGCCTACTGTGGCTTGATACAAAGCAAACATTAGCCCAGCCATGCATTATTGTCAAGCACTAAAACCTGTATCAGAACCAACATAAAACGAAAACCAACCTTATACCTTTGACATAGAGTTTAAATTTGATTGTAACGTTTTGCAAGTAAAGCGTAGAGTACACGAGCGAATTTCATACACGCAAGGTTTCGTACGCCCCGATGGTCAAGCGCGCCATTACAAAGATTGGGACATAGCCTTTATTAATAACGACGCGTTTCACGGACTTATGATCGCTGTGACGTCATTATGTTACGTGTAATGAGAGGTTAGGTTTGTTACGGTATCATGTATAATAATGATTCATTTGAAGAGTTTTAACTAGACTTAGAAGATTGATGATTCGCAACAAAAGGAGAGGAATACTTAAGTAACAAGGCCTGCAGACAAAGTAACATTATCCTCACGCTTCGCTAGTAGAAACTATACAAAATATATGGGAATGACATATTTCATTTCCATTTTATATCGTTTCTATTAGCGCAAGCGCTCAAGAATGTTACTTTGCCTAGGCCTACTGAGAGAACTAACAATAAGCGTAAGCTCACGCTTTCCTAGAGTCCCCGAAAGGGTATGCAGTGGTAACACCAACTTTTCACCGAAGATGATTCAATACTTACAGGCTAATGTGATAGTGTGACATGGTGAATCCAGGGCACTATGAATTGGCTTTCAAATTTTTTTAAATGTGTTTCGCTAGGGTAATACACATGTTAATATGTAGTACTTAAATTTATAGAGAAACTCATTCAGAAAATCCGAACTCCAAGCATTATGAGCAAAATAGCAAGATATTTTTTTTCAATTAAACTAACGTCATCGAACAGTCAATAAAAACACCAGTACATATCCCCCATCTAGCCCGAGTTAACTACCTGTTAGAGCAGGTACACACGCGGTCACCCAACCAAAGAATTTTCCACTTTACGCTCATTAGGCCTATGTGTACCCACCCTTTGTTGGACACTTTTTTCTCCTGTAATTCCTGTCAGTGTATACTAAGCTTTAGTGATATTTTTATAAAGTGCGGTTCTTTGATGTACCCGAGTATTAATTTAAAATTTATTAACAGTACTCTTTGTATTTCTTTATGCTAGAACTAGAAGTAAATACATATTTAAAATGATTTTTTCGCAAGTGAAAATGTTGTTTGATTTCTCTTCAATTGATTACAATCATTCAAAATCATGAACGTATTAAAAAAATTAATAGACTCACCATCTGTCGCGTTGGCACTTAATCATCTTCGGTAAAAAGTGGGTATTGTTATAACACCACTGCCTACCCCTTTGGGGAATACAGGCGTGAGCATATATTGTATGTATGTATGTTAAAATCCATCTCGAACAGTACAACTTGGAAAGAAATACAAAGTAAACAAAAGTATAAGAAATATTAAATTCCATTCAAAATATATGTCCTTTTTTAAATTAAAATACACCAAAACTATTGCACCGAAAACCAACCAATCAAGCTTATTACAAATACACAGTGAATCAAGAAACAGTATGCAAACACTAGAATATACCGTGTATCGACATCAACGTCAACGTGCATACATAAATCCAATCAGCGGGCCGAGGAGCGATGTTATGCCGTACGTGTTTGTATGTTGCTCGCATGTGCTGGATGCATTGATGCATTCTCCGCACTAAGGTTGGCACACGTTTAGAATACAATTTTTATGGTAGAACTAAAAAAATCTATGATATTCATTTAAGTTTTTTGCATCATCGTATTTGCATCAAATTCGGAAGTAATATCATCATCATCATCTCCCTGGCCTTATCCCATACATTGTTGGGGTCGGTACTTGATTCAAGCCGATGTGACTGATCACCTGATTTTAACACGAAGCGACTGCTATCTGACCTTCGCAACCCCATTTAGGAGGAAAATCTGTGATCTGGGTTGAACCAGTTGTCAGATTATATTTAGGCCTCCGACTGACCTGTAACGATTGCCCAAGATGAAATATTAAACTATTTACAACATTAACTTATAAGGTTATATTCCCGACTATATTCAAATGTTTAATGAGTTATCGCAATATTACATGATTTACGGCGTAAAAAACGGTATGAACAAACCTGCATACGCTCGAAAATAAATCACTTGACGTACTAACTTGTGTGACGTTATGACTCATCAAGGGTAATAGAATACTTAATTTTTGTTCAGTTTAAAGCGCGTGAGGCACTTCTGCCTAACCTTCGTCTTCAGAGACACATATATAATATATGTGAAGACATTCTATAGTAAAGAATGACATATTTTACATAGTAAGCATTACGTTACCTCACAAAACATTACTCTTATTTTTTATTTCTTTGATACTTACATTCAATATAATGTATTTGCATTGGGATAATAGTTTTACACATTGGCAACCCTATCGGAGTGCGAGGCAGGTACCGTAGCGAAGTCATTAGCGGTAATGGCTGATATACTCGCGCGCCGGCAGATTTGGTGCGTCTGTCCGTACGTACCTACTGTTTTATACATGTACTGTGACATTATGTTTCTATAGGCTGTTTTCCTACTACGATAATGCTGTAACTTAACAATTACTGAACCTAGTCTTCACGGGATGTAGGCAAACGAATACCATACCAGCTTAGACAGCTTCACCTGCATCGCAATAATATTTCACACTAGCTGTGCCCCGCGGTTTCACCAGCGTAGATTTAGTTTCATCCTTATTGTCGCGGAACTCTAATATTTTTGATAAATAATAGTAGCCTAAGTTACTCCTTGAAACATCAGCTACCTACCAGTGAAAGTCCCGTTAAATTCCGTCCAGCCGTTTCGGAGATTACCCGGAACAAAGAGCAGACAGAGAGACAGACAAAGAAAAATTTTAAAACGTGTCAGTAGCGTGTATACTTTCATATGCATTTAGTGAAAAGCTGTTATTTTGGAATTACAAACAGACACTTCAATTTTATTTATCTGTATGTATAGATGTATAGATATAAAATTTCAACCCCCATTTAACTCTCTTAGGGGTGGAATTAAGCAAAACTCTTTCTGTGTATTGTATATCTCTACCCTGTGCCTACACCTCATCAAGAACACAACCTCCAAATGTCATGTCTTTAGGAACAGCGGTTAAGGCTGCGCTTTGATGCTTATATAAGACAGTAAGCTACCAAGGCATACTGATATTTTGACGGATGGAAAAACCTATTACTTTACCAGCGTTTGCGAATAGGTCGTCGAGGTAGTACAGTAAAATTACACAGCAAAATCAACTACCGATGATAATGAGTTGACCTTTCAATCTCGTGTATTGTATTTGTGGCATTCGCGGGCTTTCATGCTAGTCGATTCGTATTTGTTACAACAATATGTTTGGTTTTGGTTTGATTACGCACAGTTCAACCACGAGCAACACTGAATAGTTGTTCATATTATTTTAAGTCCTTGGTCTTCAATCTGTATCGGAGGATCTCGTCACACAGTCGCTATTGCGCATATCATTCTTTCAGTACTTAAGAAACCCTAAGCCAGTTGTGGGATGGGTGACCGCCCGAGTGCCTCGGAGAGTTCGTTAAGCCGTCTTTCCCGGTTGGCAATTTAACATTATTGGAAATCGTTATAGGTCAGTCTAAGTCAAGCCTAAGAAAGTCTGACAACTGGTTTAACTTAGATTACTGATTTTCCTTATAAAAGGCGTTACGAATGTCGTATAAAAATGAGGTGATCAGCCACATCGGGTTAAATCAAGTGCCGACCCCAACAATGTATGGGATAAGGCCAGGGAGATGATGGTCTTCAAGAGCATTGATGATCACGGCGTTTCACATTGTTTATTGTGCTAGGTGTCGTGGTTGCTACTGCTAAAAACGAAGCCCTAGGGCCCTACCATGACCTCTTATTGCCATGATAGTTTAACTCTTATTATAAGACAAATGTATATGCCGTGTATAAGTCTGTCACTATCACACAATGTTACTAAGATGGCAATAATATCTTTTGGTTAGGCCCCTGGGTTAGGCAAAGTGTTATTGGGAATTGCCATCTGTAATTTCCCGGTAGTAGTCCAGATTCTAGATAAGTGCTTGGTCAACGGCTATAGGCTCACCCCTTATTACACAATAAATGAAGATATGGAAGAACTCATGCAAATATAGCGAAGTGTGTGATTAATTAGAAAACTAATTATACATTCTAGTAATTACGTATACGTAGTATATTGACAAGGGTGCAATATATATAGTATGTTATGCTCATATATTAGTTTGAAAAATATCTTTTATTTTTATATTAATAAATGGTTAAAATTTAACTGCAGTAACTAGGTAACGTAGGTAAGTTAATATTTAAAAGCCCTAAAATGGATGAAAATGTCATTCTTTTGACCTTAGAAGAACTATTTTACCATATTTCATGGGGATATATATTATTTATTTTTCTACATAGGACTTTACCATAATAACGATTACACACAGGACACAGCAGATACTTAGAAAACATAAATTAAGGAAACTGAAATACCTACCTAAGTAGCTAACTTATGTATTTCAGTTTCCTACACTTTGCAAGTCCGCCAAAAACTTAGTAGTTCGACCAAAACAATACAATTTAAGAGGGTTAAAATCTCCATACGGTTAGATCCCCTCGAGGGGAGACCGGGGCAAGTCGGGCCATAACCGTAATTCACTCGTGTCATAAAAACTGGAAACAATCCTGTTCCAAGTATTGTAATAAGATCCGCCGTGTGGCTTTCGCGTATAGGTATTTAGATTGCTGTTTTAGTTTAGTTACCTGTTTTTCTTTTGATTTAAGGTAAAGTACATTGTAATTAATATACATACATACATATGCTCATGTCTGTATCCCATAGGGGTTGTCAGAGACCACCGCTACGTGCTACGATCCTAGGATCGTATAGGTACTAGTACCTATATGAAAAATATTCAAGTAACAAGTTTAAAGGTAGTTTGCGTTGGTCTCAGATTTTTTATAGCATCTTATCATTAAAGCATTAAACGAAACATTAAAAACATCGAATAATAATAAATAAAATATAATTAATCAAGATTTTCTAATATTGTTTTTTTATAATATTGAAACGCCTTCGATTCAATAATATTAAAGTGAGGTTGTACGCTTCCGGTTATTAGTAAAACAATGCAATGAAAATACACTGCCTGTGTCATCACTATTATCCGAAATCTAGCACAAATGTTCTGAAATCTCAATATATTCTGTTACAATGAAATCTTTTATAAAAACATAAAAATTGGTACAACCTCTATAGTTTATAAGTTTTCACTTAATCCCCTCTCTCCCCCACGCAAATGCAAATCGCCTTTCCCGACCTCCCCTTTCACGATCGTTATGAAGAATGTAAGACGAATTCCACCATACTTGTAAAATTTATGCGCATTCGGTTTTGTGCAGGAGTTTCGTGAAGTGCCTCGTAGTTCTGGTAAAATATCACTTTCTTAGAATATTATGTGTATTATTAATATTATAACTATACATATATTATTTATGTATTACCGTGGGAGAACCGTGGCCGTGGGGTTTGAGCAAATTCGAATCCCAGTGGCTTATACCGATGAGTTTTTCTTAAAACTTAAGTGCAGTTACTTCACCCCACGTGCTTTGCAGTGAAGGAAAACACAGTGAGAATACCTGCTTATGTCTGAGAAATATTACAGTTCAAAGACGTATGTATAGTGCCTGACGGCGACTATGGTCAGGTTGGCACTTAATCATCTTCGGTGACACTACACCCCTGCTTACTCCTTGAGGAACCCTTCTGAGATGGCGTGGGCATGCACAAATAACTCATGTATAAAAGGCATTAACTCCTTCATCTTATACTTAAAGAAAAATCTATTGGAAGTTTTTAGCCGGGATATCAAAAGCGGGTCATTGGATCCCTAGGATCTATTGAAATGATTTTTAAAATTCTAAACTATTACCAATAGAATGCCACGTTATTTGTGTGTCATGAAAAATTAAAAGTCTTTTTGAGGTACTTAATTATACGAGGTTAAAACCTAACCCTAGTATAATATAATGCATATACGTAGGTAAAAGAAAATTACGACGACTACGATGCCTTGTTGTTATCTGCATATTTTCAGCTTTTTATGAAAACATTAAATCGTTCAATTTAAACGAGGGTGAAGACCTATCCGACATCTTATGCAGGTATAGGGTAGGCAAAGAAATTGGTACCTACTTATTATACGTAGGCACTACAGAAAGTAAAGTGCTTAAGCAAAATACCTTCCATAATTTTTTCATAAATCCTTCCCTATAACTTTCCATGCAAACATTTTCACAAATAGGATTCCAATACATACTTATTTCCATACAAAACTTATAACACATTATTCTTCATAACGACGGGAACTTTTCACATAACTCCACCGTTCCAACATCAATTTTATTTGTGATTCAACGTCGAATCGTAAATAACCTCTCATTTACATAAAATCACATTGTTCCTCCTATATACTTTAACATTGTCATCTTACATAATCTGCCAACTATCTTTAAGAAAATTCTCAGCCATCCCTCTCTAATACATATCACTGTTCTCTTCCAACGCACAGGGAAAGGCAGCGAAGCGCGCCAATAGGCGGAGCTTGAATTATGTCCAGCTTAACAAGACCTATGGAAATACGTGCAGTTTCCATTTGTTAGCAAGATTCTTGTGGGAATAGAATTGGGAGGGAGGTCAGGTTATGCCGGTAGGTCTATGTAACGCCTGGCTGCACATTGGCTGATTTAGACCACGCCTCTCTGGAAAATGCATTTCCAAGATTGCATACGACCTGGTATTCAGAACAAGAGTGGGCGATCATACGTTACTCCTGGAATTGTATGGCACGAACAACGGCTGTTTTTAGGCTAATGAAAGACTCTCTTAGAGATTTGAAAAACATACTATTCTAGCGATGTATTTTAAAAGGGTTTTATTATCCGCCGATACTTAGTATTTTTTACCCCAAATAACATGGGATAAGGGCAGGAAGATGATGATGATGACTTAGTATTTATTACGTTTATGAATAACGAATATTACAAGTGATATTAGAGAGGGATTACATGAATAATAACCTAACCCAGGTGATGTAGAGTTGTAGATATAAGCTTTACAAAGCAGTAAGGAATCTGGTCTATTTTTTGAAATACAAACATATGCTCCATTGAGCGTAAGGTTATTAATGTTAAAGATTATTAAATTTAAAATTTACTCTTTTATTTACTATCAAAATAATGTCGATATGGCGGTTTGAAGTTTTGAAAAATGACGGTAAAACACGTAACTGACGTATACGATCGGCCACGACGTGACACCTCTTACTGTTATTACGAGTATTCCGCTTATTTCCTCATAAATACGTGCGTCTGTGTCAAATGAAACGATTTGTCCTTATATTCCGAACTCCTTGTATATCCACACATAGTTTTTTTAGAAAAACATTAAGTTCCAATAAATCTCTGTCATTATAAATATACCCATACGTGTCCCGCGGTGTCGACCGCGTAGATTTAGTTTCAGCCTTATGATCGCGGAAACCTTATATTTTTAATAAATAAAAGGAAGCCTATGTCCTTTCTCAGGGTCTAAAGACTGTCTGTGCCAAATTTCATTAAAATCGGTTGAAAGGTTTAAGCGGGAAAGCGTAACAGACAGACAGACAAAGCTACTTTCGCATTTATAATATTAGTAGGGATTAATGAGAATTTTAACGTCACTTATTTCTAAATAGTCCATATGAATTAAACATGATTTTAAAAGACGCAGACGCAACATACCCCATTTTATTCGATCATTTATACGAACCAAATTATATCGAATGAACTTTATTATTTTATTATAACAATAACGTGGAATATAATTATTTGTACCACATCGGAGGGCTTACTGGCTCGGCTAACGAAGTGTGATAGCAAATCGCATCAGTGCATTGTTGTGTGCGACTGCACATCTGCCCAACGGCTTATGAGGTTAGCTATGGCCGGCTATGGGTAGAGGTGATGTGCATGTATCATTGGTACAATTATGTGCACAAGTTATACAATAATTTTGTATGGGAGAAAAAGCATGACAGTATTGCAGTAGAAAAGTTGTCGGGAAAAGTATACACTTTTTCAAATTTTTATGGCAATCATCAGACAAAGACTTTGCGATAAAACATATTATACTAATTATTGCAAGTATGGCAATGAGTTGTTCACTCTTCAATACAATTGTAAGTGACCCCATTTGTGAAAAAAACCTGTCATACTTATTTTTTTGTAGTCGGTTTTTAATTGAAAAAAAGATAACACGCATGTCGTCTACCGTAAATTATGGAATTCATCTCACATGTTTTTTTTGGGGGTCGGCACTTCATTCAACCCGATGTGGCTGATCACCTGATTTTTATACGAAGCGACTGCCATCTGACCTTCGTAACCCCTTTTTGAGGAAAATCGGCAATCTGGGTAAAACCAGTTGTCAGACTTTCTTAGGCCTCTGACTGACCTGTAAATTGCCAAAGATGTTAAATTGGTAAATTATGGAATTATGGAATTATGGCAGGAAAATGATCGTCATTAGCTTCTAACGTATACATGACTGACTGATTGACTATTTATACACTTTATAGATTTATAGAAGAACAAGGAAGAATCACGGCCTACTTTAAAAAAAATTAAACAATAAAATTATTTAATTATACAGGATTTTAAACTCAGCTGGTTTCGGAAGGTTGCTCTACAATATTAAAAAGTCTATAATTATTTCAGTCTGTACAGTAGGCCTTGACAAAGTAACATTTTCTTGCACTTAAACTTGAAACGATACAAAATGTATGGAAATTACATACCTATGTCATGTGTACGATTTGTGTGTGCACGCACATATTTTTGTCAACAAAGAATTGTAAATATTCACAACAGTTGAAAAATCCTGCAATAAGGGCACACGCACACAAAATCATTGTTAAACTGCACTTTATTGACAACTAGCTGTGCCCTGCGGTTTCACCGGCGTAAATTTAGTTTCATCCTTATCGTCGCGGAACCTTAATATTTTTATCAAATAAAAGTAGCCTAAGTTACTTCTTGAAACATCATTACCTGCCAGTGAAAGTCCCGTTAAAATCGTTCCAGCCATTTCAGAGATTACCCGGAACAAACAGACAGACAGAGAAAAAATTTTAAACTTGATTTTTTGTTTCTGTAGCGTGTATACCTTCTTATGCATGTAGTGAAAAGCTGTAATTTTGGAATAATAAATAGTCACTTCAATTTTATTTATCTGTATAGATATAGAAGATGTATAGATATTAATGCGTGTGTGCGGCTAGGCAAAACTTGGATAGGTTACAAAACAAAGATTAGCTAAAACTCTGCATTTGAATTTGATCAAAATCTTTATCTTATTTATTATTTCTAAGAACTATGAATCCTTGGTGTTCATCTGAAAGTGAACGTAAAATATCTTAAAGTCGTATTAAAAAGTGACAAAAGATCGGAATATCCCCTTCACGTAGCAATTCATTTGATAACCCCGTAATATTCCATCTTAATAACAATAGCGCTGTACAATAGTCGCCACCCGGCTTTGTCCGCTCCGTTGGGTTTCAATCCGCGTACCTACCACCACAAAATAAAAAGGGAACGAAAGGACAGCTTTCCATAAAGGTCATAAATAGTCGTACATACATATATGCGCTCATAAAGTTATTGGGTGCAGGTGGCAATT
Organism: Watsonalla cultraria; assembly: GCA_964035505.1. Taxonomy (NCBI): domain Eukaryota; kingdom Metazoa; phylum Arthropoda; class Insecta; order Lepidoptera; family Drepanidae; genus Watsonalla; species Watsonalla cultraria. The sequence goes on along the minus strand of OZ037732.1, from coordinate 2,739,088 downwards.
TTTCGGATATTCATATAATTTTCATAATTGGAAAGGTGATTCCAGTTGTACTTTAGACTGAGACGCTCGTTATGATGTGTCTATATGGGCAATTAGTCTATATAAGTCCAATAACACCCCAATCTATTGCCTGTCTTATTCACATACTGATATATGCGACCGTGTGTGTGATGTGGCCAGTCGCACACATACAATATTATTGTCAATATTCACGAATATTATTGTCATTATGCACTTTATTGACATTTGAGTGTGTGCGGCTAGCCTAACGCCAACGCATGCTCTTTACTGTGAATATAGAGGAGTTGGCCTTCCGTATGTATTTATTATGTGGTACCACAGCGGGAACCCACAATATTGTACAAAATGAAAGGATATCCCGGACATTTTTTCAGGGTAGCAGCGGGATTAGTTGGGACTTGGGTTGGAGTATTTGGTTTTGTAACTTCTCCGTTTTGGGTTGATCTCTACTGAATAAAGGGTCTTTGTAAGTTTTTATGTAGCAGGTAATATTTGTTACTAATTCCCTCTATAATGGTGGATAGTGACATTGCAAAGGAGAAGGATCAGTGGAGGTATGCATTCAAGATGTGGGGAGAGCGAGTGATCACGCTCATCACCAGCAAAGGGAAAATCTTCCAGGCGGGTGTCATGCTTGGGGAACCGCGGCTCCAACTGTTCTAGTTAGAATCTTGTATATATAGTACAATGCGCTTGAAAACTCATATGGCGCGATTTAGGTTCCCGTGTATTTGTACTCAAACTTCGCATTTGTTAGCGAGTAGCGCCATCTATGTAGCGAGTGGAGAAACGCTGATATACGCGATGTACTTGTGAACAGTAATTCAAAGAAATATGTATAGTTTATCAGACGACGGACTCACCATCATCATCTTCGGTGAAAAGTGGATGTTTTTATTACTACAACTCGGCTTACCCCTTCGGGGACGCTTCTGGGATAGCGTGAGAATATTATTCTTACTTCTGAACAGAGGGCCCATCTTTATCGATATAAGAAGTGCGTATTAACAACTCCTTAGCTTTGAAGTTTAATTTTACGGTACCGAAAGGAAACGTCAAAGCACAAAAGTTCATAATACGTTTCATCCTTATTGTCGTGGAACCCTAATATTTAAAAAAAATAAAAGTAGCATAAGTTACTCCTTGAAACATCAGCTACCAGTGAAAGTCCCGTTAAAATCCGTCTAGCCGTTTCAGAGATTACTCGGAACAAACAGATAGACAGACAGACAGACAGAGAAAAATTTTAAAACTTGGTGTTTAAGTGTCAGTAGCGTGTATACTTTCATATGCATTTAGTGAAAAGCTGTAATTTTGGAATTACAGACAGACACTTCAATTTTATTTATCTGTATAGATGTATAGATAGATAAGGACTGAATTTGGTCAACATTGAAGATTTTTTAATTTTTATTTTTCACACTCAGTAGGTATATTATTTATTCTATAGCAGGATAAAATATAAACTGCCTTTCCTAACAGCAGGCTAACGTCCGTAATCAATTTTACGAGTTGAAAAGGGGTCAATAATGATTCTAAAAATTTCATGCAAAAATCGTACTTTAAAACCAGCCACGTGCCCATTCGGAAGTGAACCCGCACTAGAAGGACGGGCGGACGTCGTACATTACACGCTAGTATCGCATTCACTGATCTATGGGGGATCGGGGGTTATTTGACATTTTAAAAGTATATTTTAAGGTATTTATTCATAGGCACAGCCGTATCCACTCTAATATCTCACAGGATTAGGTTAATATTAGAAGTAGGATAATCTCTATGGAATAAAAAAAACAATCAGACATTGAGGACGAATCTATGCTCACTTACATAAGTAAAAACCGATATCTTTGGTTCGAAAATTATGCTACGAACCTACTTATTTTTTTTATAATCCTACTACACCTTAGGATTAAGCATTCTATATTTTGTAGAAGTTTTTTTAAATCCATACAATCGTTTTTAAGTTTATTAATTATCTATACATTCTATATACAGTATACAGATAAATAAAATTGAGGTGTCTGTTTGTAATTCCAAAATAATAGCTTTTCACTAAATGCATATGAAAGTATACCCGCTACTGACACTGAAAAACCAAGTTTTAATTTTTTTCTCTGTCTGTCTGTCTGTTTGTTCCGGGTAATCTGTGAAACGGCTGGACCGATTTTAACGGGATTTTCACTGGCAGGTAGCTGATTTTACAAGGAGTAACTTAGGCTACTTTGATTTATAAAAAATATTAGGGCTCTGCGAAATAAAGCATGAAATTAATTCTACGCGGGTGAAACCGCGGGGCACAGCTAGTAAACAAATAAACTAAAATACAGGCAAATTATCTTTAAGTGAAAATTGATGCCATTATGCAACAAAGAGCCAAGCATATTCAAAAGAAATTCTAAATAATTTCCACCCACACATCTTCCACCCAAAACTTTGCATAAAATGTAAAGTCCATATAACCCCAAGTACAGTTCTGTTGAACCCTGCTCGGGGCACGTGTATTGTGATTCAAATCAGTCCCGACACTTTACTACGCGAATTTAAATAATAATCACCATGTACATGTTATTGTTGGGCGCATCCCGGATTTAACATTGTTCCAGTCGTGTTTGATTTTAGACTACATTATGTATCTTTTGTTTGTAAAAATACAAATTATTATTACCTATGCCTCAGTGGCGTGCATTGCATATAAGCAGGTAAGCCGAAGTTACAATTTGTGATCACTGAATACACTCGTGTCGTGTGTGTGTGTGTGTTTATGTTCGTATGTGTATCTTTACCAAGACGTACGTACCTATGCCGCGTCACATAGGTATTACTTAACCTGCCTACCTACCTACTTATTGTTTATGCCTACCCCTCTGAAAATCCAATGCACGCCCCTGCTATGTCTATTACCTACATAAGTACATACGGATTTTTCAAACAAAATAACTTTTCACTCATACCCCTACAATTTGTTTATCGTTCTCTTATTAAAAACTTAAAATAAATTGGTGGAACCGTTCTTAAATTTTGAACGAAGCAACAAATTTAGCGATTCATTTATAGATTAAAAAGAAGAAATGGTAAGTCGCCTGTCGTCGCCTGTACATACATCGTTGAATTTGATCCAAGACGTATTCTTTTACGATTTTTATTTCACATAAAAATTGTTGTATGTGTGCAAACATATACAAATATATTATGGCCAATGTGTAAATTATTTAGCTTTTAGGAAATTATGCACATTATATTGTGAACTAAAACCGTAAGCTTAATACAAGTAGGCAAGTACCTTATAAATTAGTTATTCTTAAAATATTCAAAGTTTATTAAAAACATTTCAAGCACTTTAAAACGCTATAAAATCCCTCGATTCAAATTCACCCCATGAATATGAGTATAATATCATTCAATTCATAATAACCATTTGTATCTTGATGACTGATATGACACTTTGAAGGCGTTGCGAATTATAATAGTATATTTCAACCAACGTAACATTATAATTTTCAAAAATACTATTAACTCTTAAATTGTTCGTCATAAGATTGTTTATTGAATAGCTATATTGTCAAGTAACGGTAAAATATATGTATGTATGAGTATGATATTTTATTGTGTTTTTAACACTTCACCCCCATGCAGTGTAGGGTTCTACTAAGGGTAGTTGGCACCCTACTGATTAGCGTTCTTAATCTATGGGGGAGTGCTGGACGGTGTTATTTAAAACAAAAAAAGTGGACAAGCAACATTTTTGGATTTTTTGCTAACAAACCAAAAAATATTCAAATCAATTAAATTAAACGAGATATTTCAAAAAAACATACCCAGTAATCTATATATATATAAAAGAAAGTCGTTAGTTAGTTACACTACTTATACGGCTGAAAATTGGTGGGGAGGTAGCTTAGAACCAGGAGAAGGACATATGATACTTTATAACGCTCTCTTGAAACCTGAAAAAAATCGTCATATAACACACTAAAGTCTGCGCGGGTGAAACCGCGGGGCACAACTAGTATTATAATATAAAATCAATGTTTATTGTAAAAATGACTTTAAATGGAGAGATTTGTCTTCCTTTACGGAACAACAAAGCAGAGTATCTTATATGTCTGTATATGTATATCTTATATCTCTATCTTTAAAATGATAAATACATTTATGTGCATTTATTACAAGTCACATTCAGGTCTAAAATCACATTTTATTTTTAAAGAAAACTTCACAATTTTGTAACCATTAAAAAAATCATATTCATTTTCATTTGCACAAACGTTTTTAAATCTTGGTTCACTATAGAATAACCCATCCAGTTATTCAATAATAGTTCGTATGTTTATTTAACGTCTTAAACTGTGTCGTAATGAACTGCCAGGGGTCTATAAGCTTATTTGTACTCATGTTCATCTTATTATAGTTGTGTCTGTCTGTTGCAGAGACTAGCATATACATGTTAACATGGCTAAACATTGTCAGAGTTTAAAATCCAGATAATTTAGCATTGTATTCATTTAATGATTTTGCTTTAGACATAGTATTATGGTGAGTAATTTTAGTTGAGGCCTTTACGGGGAGCTATGAGGCACAATATTCAATTTAAGAGCCTGTCTATGTCGGTCTGTATGGCGCGACGCAAATAAATTCCAGTTACTATATACGTGTGTGTCACACCGTATCACACAGGTATCATCTTCAGCCTACCAATTGTAAACCCTATCTGGGAAGTATGAATCTAAAGGCATTACAATAATTCCATAAATTCGATAGAGTGCTTTGAGCGCTGACATACCTTGGGTATTGTATGGAGTTATACCTACTATTTAGGAGGAACAGGAAAAAAACTTCATATGTCGAACGTATTTTTGAAGGCTTGAATATCAAAAATGGTAGATCATTTCGTGACACACGCTACGAAATTCGATGATGCTCAAACCTGTCAAAAAATATAGGTACTAGGGTGCAGACAAACTTGGGATATAATGTATAAACACCGCGACCCCATTATTCACCAACTAAGACGCTATTAACCGCAATATTTTCCAAATAACCGCTAAATTGCATTCGGATATATCCGCGACATTAGTTCCACCGGAAGTGGCGCGCGCGCCGGATGCCGGGGGCCATTCATTGCGTCGTGACGTCGTTTCCGGATCAATGGTATGCCTGCAGGAGGCCTTGGGTATATTTTATAGTAAGTATTATACATAAGGAAGTAATTTAGGAGGTCCATTAAATAAAAGAATGAAGTGGTTGCAATGTGGTTCGAGGGTCTCGTCAGTAAGATATAGGTGTCGTCACGAGCTATGAGCGCTGACCTGGAATGGGCAGTTGTATTTTTATGAGTCTGTCACTACTTTCGCCACACACCTACATTATCTTTTTTTTAACATATATAAATCTATTCATGTACTATCTGTGCCCCGCGGTTTCACTCGCGAAGATTGAAATTCCAGGAATTATTCTCTCGTAACCCTAATAAATTATATAAATATATATTTTTATAAATAAAAGTTGCCTTAGTTACTCCTTAAAACATCACCTGCTAGTGAAAGTCCCTTTGAAATCGGTCCAGCCGCTTCAGAGATTAGCAGGAACAAACAGACACACAGATAGACAGAAAGACAAAAAAAATGGTGTCTTAATGTCAGTACCGTGCATATGCATTGAGTGAAAAACTGTTTAGTAATTTTAGAATTACAAACAGACACTACAACTTTATTTATCTACTAGCTGTGCCCTGCGGTTTCACCCGCGCAGATGTAGTTTCATTGTCGTGGAACCCTAGGTTTTTTTAATAAGTTATAGTAGCCTAAGTTACTCCTTGAAACATCAGCTACCTGCCAGTGAAAGTCCCTTTAAAATCGGTCCAGCCATTTCAGAGATTACCCGGAACAAACCGACAGACAGACAGAGAAAAGTTTAAAAAAATTGGTTTTTCTATGTCTGAACCGTGTATACTTCCATATGCATTTAATGAAAAGCTGTAATTTTGGAATTACAAACAGACACTTCAATTTTATTTATCTGTATAGATGTATAGATATAGATAATTGAATCAGTAAAAAGTCGAAATATTAATTAATCGCTGTGGTAAATCGCTGTGTTCAGGGAGAAAAGGTATGAAGAAGTGTTAAATGTACCTACTATCGATTTAATCAATGGAAAGGTACCTACTTCTGACGTAAACAGTGGTATCTATATACTTAGTCGGTAACAACATTGTGGTGTTCATAACACACAATTTACGACTCCATTAAATATGACAATTCTCAATTCGAAATCCGACAACAAAGCGATCTCGTCTCTAATTCGTCACGGCTAAAGAAAATTCGATTCATAATTCGAATTGTAAAAACCGCTGATTCGTTACGCACCGATCGCGCTTACCCACAAACGGACAAGTGCAACAATGACGTCATTAACTACTTTTATCCTCGCGTCAAACTTAATATCAACACTTGTAATTATCCTTATGTCAATGGCTTAAGGTTTAGAATGGTGTGATAGTGATTGGGGATGGAATTCGCGTGGTGTATGAATTTAAAAATAATAATACGTCATCGGGCAATCCCTCTGTCTTTCTGATTCAGTGTAGCGTAATGTATGTAACGGTTGTATGTTGATTTTGATGGTTAGGTGGGTATGTTTTGGTACGTTTTCATTGTACCTAAATACACGACCATTGCCGTGTTTCCATTAACATTTTGTAGATGTTTGTATGATTTATGAATGAATAGCGCTGGTTTGTGAGAAAAGTATGAAATTATAGGTACCATTTTTTTAATTTAAATATTTATAGGTGCAGTAATTTTTCTGGTCTTGCTTATATGGCCCGAGCGCGAACAAATTCAAACGCAGTAAACCTATATACCTGAATATCAACCTAAATACTTAATAGTTGGTAACTTTATTCACCTTTATTTAGCTATAGGCATAACTGGTTTAGAGGCATAACGACTTTGGATAATATTTAAACCTGGATTTTTTTAAAATCTCATCCAAAACTAACAACGAAAACAGACAACAAAATCCAAATCGAATGGTGAAATTCGCGCGTGAATTTAAATCGCGGGGTGTTAGACTCCGTGATTTGTGGTTATTTATCGCGGTTGTTAAGTTTCCATTCTCGACGACCGCTCGTGCGTGACTCGCGACAATTGCGATTCGTATTCAGTTTTTAATTTCCAGAATACGGACGCTGCGGTTGTTGCAACTGACAATGGCGCGAATTATGCAGTCAACGATTTTGAATTTGACTTAGTGGAAGTAATGTGAAAATTTTGAAGCGTGTGTTTATGATTGGTGCTGATATTTCCAATGACGTATTTTGGTTTCCATTTACAACGATATATATGTAACGGGAATGTGTTCAAAGCTACGGTGTTACGCTAATGCCCACTCTAGGCCTTCCTCCATGATCATAAGTCCCATTGGAGAGTCTGATCTAGCCGACTGTTATTCTGCAATGGTTTGTTATGGTATTTTTTGTATAAATTCTAATGAAGAATTGTTTAGGACGTAAACAATTCTTCATATCCCTTCCATACAAATAATAAGAGTAGTCCATCGCCGAAATGTGTGTCAAAATACCTATGTGTCAAAATGACGTTTGCCGTCAACTAGTTAATATATAAATTACAATATCGATCCGAATAGAAAAAATAACTGGCGCCCAACGCGGGGCATTCATAAGTCGAAATATTTTTGATATAGTGCAAGACATTTGTGTTTTGCCTTGATTACCGCAGCCATTATTTGAGCCAGTAATTGAGAAATGACACAACGTTTTATCAACTATTTCTGAAAACAGAACTTAATACATGAAGTATGTAAGGATCGAAGCATGTTGCATACAGCGATCTCTGCCTATCCTATAGGATGCAGGCGTAAGCATGTATTTATGTTGAACTTAATATAAGTACTAAATCAGTTTCCCTTAAACAAATAAGTTTAATTTATCTCTCGACATCGCAAGTAAAATTGTAAATGCAATCACTTGATTTATATAAATATGGGCCAAGCTGTCAACGACAAACTCATCTAATTCCTCATTAATATACAATCCTTTTCCTCGAAAACTCGATTTTCTCAAAACGAATTATTAACGCAATCCGAGTTTGAAAATTTAAAGCGAATAATCGAATCAAGAACTCGTCGAGACAATCGGTTGGGATTTGGGCGCGAGGAGTTTTCACTTCGAGCCAAAAAACCCTTTTGTTCAAACAGGGTGCCACGGGCAAATGTCACAGAGTTGACATCCCCATTCCGAATTCAGTTGGTATTCACTTGATATAGCGACGAGAACGCACTGGGTTGGAAAAACGCCTCAAAACTCAAACTCAAATATTTGATTTGACTGTCATCGAAGTACCTACTTTCTAATCAAGAAACAATTTCAAGAAACCATATAAAATGTTTGGAAACGATATATGTCACGTGTCTAATTTGTGTCATTTTGTATCGCTTCTATTAGCACAAGCGCGAGACATGTTACTTTGTCTAGGCCTTCAGGATTATGCATGCTACCGCCGGGTTCGGAAGGTTGCTTTTACTAAGAAGAAACTCCGTACTTAATATTTTCAAAAATATTAAACCATTTTCATAAATCACACAATAAATATAAGCTCATAGACAGTCCACGTCCCTTCATACTAATAGGGTCGATCATACATGCAAAAGGTCAGTGTCTTCAAACTTCCATTACATGGACGTTATATTATGCAAGCTAGGGACAAACACGGGCCGCACACATAAACTTTACTTTCACTCATAAGCAAAAATTTACTTTCACTCATATACCCCGAAATAGGATGCAAAGCATGTGTTGATTGATTTATTGTTAAATCGATAATCAGCCAAATTGGGCAGCCTTAATTGATTATAATCGCGGCGTCATATTGTCTCAGTGCGTAGAATAAGATTTGCATAGCGCACCCCAAGTATCTGCCAGTGACTTTAAATCTAGTAAATTTACTAAATCTAGGCCCGAGCTGATTCTACCCTGCTCCTGGCGTAGTCCTTGTCAAAGACCAAATGCCGGCAGAGTTGCAAAAGTGTGCAAAATGTTACCTAATAATGCACCCACTTAAGAACCTAACTATATTAACACAATCACTTTAAATATGTAGTATACATTGAAATCGTCATTTATAAACGAAAATATTTTTCTGAACGCATCGTTCTTCTAAACTCGTTACGAACCTTTATACGGTTTTTATTAACATGTAGGGTAGTAGTGCATGCAGTAATAGTTTAAGTGGCTTCAAGTCGTATGTAAATAAATGATAAAAGAGAAAGTCAACGTTTGAAATAGTCTTGAAAATCATAACCCGAAGCGAAGACCGGCGAGTCGCTATTACTTACAGAAGATTTTAAAATACAGATTCTAAGTTATTTCTATAGTCATAGTTTTAAGCAAAGAAAAAAATATGTAAGTAATTTGATTCAAGAGACAACATTTGTAACATTCGTATCTTCATCAAGCTTTTCTTTGACAGTGTTCAGCAATTTTACCTGAATATTTGTTCTGTACGGGGTTGAGATAAATTGATTTACGATGCGATTTATTTGACGAGCTTTCGAGGAGACGAGGAAATACTAACGTTTGCTACTGATAGGGAGACTATTTATTTTGTGCACTGAAGATAGGAATGCTTCGATACAAACATACTATGCTACTTTTGTATTAATTAGTTATATGTCGTGGTTCACCCGTAGCTGATATTTATCCTAAACTAAATAAAACTATTTAATAAGTACTTTCGTATCTTTGTAGCAATTATAAAATCAACCCCTAATATAATCTTCAGAAAGGTCTAAACCTACCAGAATATGAATTGTTTTAACATAATTTGATAGCATTTTTGAGATATTTCTTCACTTCATTCACATGAATGTATTCATGAAGTAAAATTAACAAACTATTTGAAAGTAGCCCTAAAGTGAATACTGGATAGATAGAGACTTCCAAAGACTTGAATTATGATATTAAATTGTACAATGATGGAATTTATCACATCAATCAAGACATTGCAATTTGATCTCTACCATACCTTAATAAGAGTCAAAAGTTATTTGGACGCCCGTACACATTTTTAAAAGCAATTTGCATACGCGAAACTGGTATAATTATTTTTAAAGTACAAAGAAATTCGTCATGTACGGACCACGTATGAGCTCTTCAATTACGCTTTTTCTTTCCGCGTCGATGGAAAGGAGGCTGTTTTGTTTGTGAATTAATTTCGTACTCAGAACCTTTGTATTGCTGTATGTATCCCTACTAATATTATAAATGCGAAAGTAACTCTGTCTGTCTGTTACGCTTTCCCGCTTAAACCTCTCAACCGATTATGATGAAATTTGGCACAGACAATCTTTAGACCCTGAGAAACGACTACCTTTTATTTATTAAAAATATTAGGTTTCTGCGACAATAAGGATCAAATAAAGCTATGCGTGAGAAACCATGGGGCACAGCTAGTCTAATCATATTTATGTGGACTGACATTAAGAATAATTATATTTAATCAACAAAAAACTGGCCAAAGTAAAATTTCACTTTGCACAAAGTAGGTTACTAACATTAACGATGGAAAGCAAAATATATAGGCTTTTATATTGACACTCGTAGAGAAAACCTGTAAGGGTAGGTACTCGTACCCTTACAGATTTTGGATTTACTTTCTGCTGACCTAGAGTCAAAATTTGGCTACATACAATGGCTTATGGCAAATGTAAAGAGAAAATCTGAAAGCCGTAAATTATATACAAATATGTATTCCCCAAAGGGGTAGGCAGAGGTGTATATAGTACACATGCATTTCGGCAGTTATGTTCAAGTCTCATTTGGGGAGCCTATTGTGAGCCATTTACCGGGCACTTATTCAGACTCCCGGGCTGCTACTGGGAAATTACTCAATAAACTTTGCCCGACCCGGCTCCAACCCAGAATCTCGAGATCTACCGTAGCGTTTACTACCACCAGACCAACAAGACAGTCTCAGTAAATTCCTAGTCACTCAAAAGACAAAAAAAAATGGATACACAGGTCCCTAGTCTCGCATACCTAGAATGCTCAGTAGTCATTTTATGAGTCTGTCTCTGTCTATATGAATGACACGAATAAACACATGCACAGTATCCCCACACCGCTGCGTGCGTATAACTGGTGACGGGACCAGGGCCTATAGGCAAAGTAACATTATCCTCACGCTACGCTAGTAGAAACGGTACAAAATGTACGGGAATGACATATGTCACGTGACTGATTTATGGCATTTTCATAAATTTTTGATGTGATCCTATAAGGGTTCCTTGTTTAATGCTACGGAACTTTAAAAAGGAGGTATACAGCATTATTATTTACAGTTGTTGCGTCAAGTTAACTAGATGCGCCCTAAGGATAATCAAACGCACAAATGAGATCAAAATAAAAATCTAATTAGATGGGTTATTGCATAAGGGCGCCATTTGGTAGGGGACGCCTTAATTATAATCGTCTCAACTGCCCTTTGGCACGGCGATTGCTATGACGAATTAATTGGGTATATTGTAAGGTTGCCTATCAAAGTACTTTACTAGTTTGATTCGTTCAATAAAAACTACGCAACGACTCTGATTTGAAATACGCTTGGTTCATCTTGTTAACTGATAAAGCGACAATTGCCACAGGTGTCTATTTTCGTTTGAAGCCTTGGCCAATACTAATAAGAATGTATATTCTTTTGACTTTGTACTTAAGCTTCCAAGGTCATACATTCACAAGATGTCTTTCCAAAAATTAGCTGATTTTAATATATCACGGTATCAGCTAATATTTCAATTTATTTATTTATTTAAACCTTTTATTGTATAATATGATACAATATAGATTCACGTACAATTGGCGGTCTTTTGGCACATGGCGATCACTTCCAAACAACCTGGGATGGAATTATGGTATGTAACATGCGAGCATGAAGGTATATAATAAATATATAAATAAATAGTTTAAAAATTGTTTTTGTTTTTTGAAGGAGGAATTCTAAATGTCATTATGCAATAATTACTGGTGCCATTTTCAATCGTAATACGAATTCAATGAAAATATGGATACAACTAAATTAAATTGCTATAGAAAGTTTAAATGAAAATTAATTATGTTTTCAATTGAGACTCTTGCCAATAAAGCACTTATGATGTATGGAAGATAATTATTATTGGGACACTTAATTGAAAACACGCAGTGGAAGTTTTAATACCTAATTATTATGAAGAAGTATAGATAATACATGATTCCAATTCTCATGGATCTCTCATATAAAGGTCCTAATTCTCTTTTTTTCAATTGGAATTGTAAAGAGTCTATAACTAAGTAAATTAATAACTAAGTATTGTTCCGTAGATAATACCAAAACGGTCTAGTTATCTATTAAATCAATCTTTCATCAAAATACCTTCACAAATTTGCAATCAAAAGTATCAATACAAACATAGACCGATACTCCACGAATATATTGAAACAAAACTATCAATACTTCGGGTATTACGATGTAAAAACCAATTGTAAAGCCCGGGGCAGATAACTGCGGCATATATCACGCATGGGCAGAGAGGCAAATTGTTTGCTAACCTGATTACAACTACTAGTTCTGTGGTACCACATTGTCTTTGCCCGAACCCTGCCCCCACTGGGTGCACGAGGGTCTACAGTTGCTAGAAGCGACTGTGAAGAATCGAATAAGAAATAGAAAGAGTTGGCGATTATTTCTGTGCTTTTAGGAAATAATCTCAATAAATCCTCCATTCAAAGTAAACAGTGATACATCGTTTAAATGAAAAAAAACAAAGTCGAATTGATAACCTCCTCATTTTGAAGTCGGTTAAACACAGAGATCAAGTATGTCGTAAATATAGTAAAGTTTCAAACAGTGTGATAGTTTATAATAAATTATGTTCAGAAGTGACAATGAATGCTTCAATTAGAAATTAATGGGTAAATTATTAAAATGTTCGGTATCGCAATATCTCTTTACATAAATTATATGTATTAAGAAACTCAAAATTCATACCATCGAGGACAAATGGTGCTTATTACACATATAAATATTATATTGTTTGGATTTTAAACATTGTCTCAATCTAATCATTTCCAGTGTAACTAGGTCCACGCGCAGACCGCCCATGAATCCGGCAATTTCTATATAAATTCATTATATTTGAATGGAGCCGCGATGCGTTTTCGGTAACGTGATTAGCTGCGGTTGGGAATGACAGCTTGATAGCGTTTTTTATTATGCAATTTGAGCAGAGTAATTTACTTACAAAATGTTCTCGAATTAAACTTGTTTATTTTATAGACATGAATGATGAGTTGTTTCTATTAATCAATTTAAAAATAATCTAGTGTCAATATAGCCTTAAAAATTAAATTTCTGATGTAAGAACTGTCGTGTCAATTGCCGCAATAGCTGGGCCAGTAGACATAGTAACACGCTTCGCTTATAGAAGCGATACAAAATGTATGACAATGACATATGTCACGTGTCTGATTTATGTTTTGTATCGCTTCTATTAGCACAAGCGCGAGAGAATGCTACTTTGTGGCGTACTGGAGTGGAAAGCTAAGATATTTTGGATATTTCACTTCCAAAGAGATATTATTAAAATACTATAAAATTAAATGATTTTCCATGTGGGCGGCTGCAGGTAGCTAGGGTCATTTGTTCAACCAGTTGATAGCCATCAAAAAATGTATCTAAGTTTGATATGATTTAAGATGTTGGTAACTCCAACATTAAATGATTTGTATTTTCTGCTTTGGCAATAATTTGGTTGCTCTTGTACATCAAGCTAAGATTGATCGTTTATAATTGTGCTAACTCCTCAAATACAATTTAAGTTTTTATGCAAAAATACTCATTACATTACATACAAGAATATATTCTATACCAATATTATAGCTGACGAGTTTGTTTGGTTAATCTAAGAAACTTTGATAGGTAGTTTATTCATCAAGAAATTTGTCAGGGTTGATGACATCAATCATGTAGTAAAAATAGGAAAAATTATCACTCAGTGACATAATTTTTATTGTTAATCCTACGCGGGTAGAATCGTGTAGCACACAAGCAAGCTTTAACTAAAAATGTCACAGCTCATTAAGATAGAACTGCGACAAATCCGCTGCGATTGAGTCGTCAGTGCGATTGTGACCAATCGCGATAATCCGCGGCGTGTGCGGGCGCGTGGCGCGACACCCGCCCGCGTGCTCGCCGCCTTAGCCGCTCAATATGACATGCGCTTGTATTGTTATACCATTTTTATGCTATAATCGACTACTTTACACTTATCATATACAACAAATTATTATTAATATCATGATGAGTTCGTCACGAGAAACAGCAGAGATTGGAATCGAAATATTTATAAGCTACAATTTAATATCTAATACGTAACAATAATCTACTGTTACGACCATTATCTACGCTCATTTATGTATCTTGTTAGGAATACATTTATTTCTTGCTGTCTTTTAAATACCTGTCCAGTTACAAAAAACCTCTTTCGATTCATTTATATTTATTAAATACTAGATGTGCCGCGCGGTTTCCGCCGCGTAGTTATTTTCATGATGTCCCGCGGAACCTTTTTTAATAAAAGATAGTGTGTATTTGCATTCCAAAATTTTAGCTTTTCACTAAATGCATATGGAAGTATACACGGTTCAGACATAGAAAAGCCATTTTTTTTAAATTTTCTCTGTTTTATTTGTCTGTCTGTTTATTTAGGGTCATCACCGAAACGGCTGGACTGATCATAACGGGACGTTCACTGGCAGATAGCTAATGTGATAAGGAGTAAATTAGGATACATTTAAAAAAAAAAAACGGGTTCCGCGGTATACCCGTGAAAATAACTCTACGCGGATGAAACCGCGGGGCACAGCTAGTGGTAAATAAGGTCGTTATTGATCCATGGATGCCAGGACGAGTGGAAGCATTATGTGTTATAGCTATCTTACAAATCATTATTTTAAGTTAAGTTTAAAAAAGTCTTGATGCTGCCAGCGTTCATATATAACACTGCTTAGGTTATAACATGTTTTTGCAACGTTAAAAAGTGCCCCAAGCGGCGATGATAAGAAGTTTTTCGTCTCCATACGAAACACAAAATGCAGTAGCCTCATGTCATCACGAATAATTAACGTAAAGTAAAGCCAAATAGTCAAGAAAACACAATAAAATCAAATATTCCCCATAAAAAGTGAACAGTAAAAAACATAATAGTATAATTGTACAATGAAATATGATATCATACACGGGCACGCGACCCATAATAGTTTAATGTGTGTATTAACAATGGTATAAAAATGTGGGTGACATTGATATCGTCATCAAAATATGAATTGATATTTGTCGGGGCACACCCTTGATGGGGATTTGTACGACTCTGTTTGTTTTTGACAATTTAACTATTATTGATAGTTTGTTTTATCAAGGGACAAATGTAGTTATACCGACGTATGCAAGTACGAAAGCTTCTGCGTGGGATTTCGTTCGCGAGGAATAGTTACATGATATATAGATTTTTCAGACATTCCTCGATAAATAGGCTCACTGACACTAATTTAAAATAAGACCAGTAGTTCCTGATATTAGCGCATTCAAGCAAGCAAACAAACAAAATAAATTTGTATAAAAATGAAGAATTGAAGGCATAGATTTCTTGAAAATATTAGCTTCCCTCCGTCCCTTTCTACTTCCATGTCACAAAACGAGATAAAAACATTACTAAGAGAAGATCTTTATGAGAAGACGTGGCGTCTACCTCGTCTTAATTACTTTAAGATATACCTTGAAATTCAATTCAGAAAAAAAAACAATATATGGGACACATGGAATACTAATTGAACGTAATTTGTTTAGCTAACTAAGTTAGCTAAACAAATTACTTAATTTACAACAGTTTCTTTTAACCGTTAATTGATGATAATTGATCTTAAAGTATGCATATTACAAACATAGTCTAAGATAGTCCTTGGTTTAAAAGTGTAGCTCCATCGCTTTATGTGATACGGATTTGAAAAGGGATGAACATTGTTTTAGATATAGTCTTCGTTTAAACCATGTTTTGTCATAAGGGGGATATAGTCTCAATATATAAAACATCATAAACACAGCCCTAAGTCGATCCCACAGCGTCGCCCTTAACCCATTGTGGGCCAGTCGGCACCAGACGCCACTTCTAGGTTCGCACGCCGAAATATAAATTCGATAAAAAAGCCGCTCACACACGCGCCAAACCATTATTCGGTAACCGTCGGGGGCGGAATTACGAATAAAGAACAACCCTAAGCATATAGCATTCCAAATTCAAATCAACTGCTACAGATATAAATTTGAATTTCGGTCGAATGCGAACCGTTAAAACCGTTAGGAAAGTTGATTAACTATAATGGACTTTATTTGTTAAAAAATAAGGTTGTGAGTAGTGTGTGTAATTGTAAACGATAGTGGAAATAGGGTTGTCAAAAAGCTTCTCCATTTATTGGTGGGAACGGGCGCGTGTCAGATCTAACACTAGTTTTAATATTTTCGGTCACGCGCCTGACACGCGCTCTTCTTTGGTAAAAAACTGAACGAGAGTAATTCCCATTTTATTGTCACATTCTTCTCGTTAAATGTTATGGCGATTTTTTCTCCTTTGTAGGTTTTTTGCGGTTGTTACGTCGGTTGGTCCGTCATTAGTAAATTGGCTGAGCATCAATAGGAGAGAATGTGTTATTATTTAAAATGAAATGTGGGTAGTTGATGCGTGAGTTTCCATTTAGTAATTTAAAATGTCCAATCATGCGAGTAAATACTTCATTAGTCGTTTGAAACACAATAAACGAATCATTTTTGTTTCATCAGTTTTGCATTTGCTTACCTAAAGCTTTTATTCAGAGTTGGTTTCAATAATTTAATTGAAATATAATATTCGTCTAAAAAATTTAAATTTTAAATGTACACACACTACAGTTGTCATTTCAATAGGTTAACTAACTACCTTACACATTTATTGTATAATATATTGTTTTAATACTTTCACACACACATATTTTTTTAAATTAGTTAAAGACGTAGGTACCTATGGCTAGATAGTAGCCGTAAAGAAAATTTCTGAAAAAGAGTTCTTCAACAAAATATCTGACGTTATATATGGTTAAAAAACTGCGTTTATTCACAATATCCGAGGAATATCATTATCCGCAGTTCGGATAGGTCGCAGCAAGAAATAAACTTGATGTTCATTCAAAATGCAGTCACATTTAGCACTACTTACGCCATCTATCGTCGATTTTCTTTAACTCAAATTGTGCAAAACTCAAAAATTATAAATAATAAGTACCTAATTCTTGTTTAACGATTTATTTTGTCATTATTAACACGAAGAAACTTTGTCGTACGATGGGACTGCTTATGATACGAACTGCTTTTTGAATTATACATTCTGATTTGAGTATTTTATTAAAAGCTTTGGAAGCTGATCGGTATTTTTGGTTTGAACAATTATGTAGTTACCTATGTAATCATTACCGACTTACTGACACTATATTTATGTTCTAAACACATTTTTTAAATGTATTGATATTGATTGTTTCATATAAATCTAAAATATACGCATCTTTATTATGCACAAAACCTGAAAAGCACATACATGTACACCGTAGCAGTCAACTATTCATCTCATTTGACGACTACTGTCGCCATCTATCGTCACGACTCAAAGTAAACCTCGTCACATTCTGCAACCCTCGAGCTAAAGGGCCTATTTCCGTCCACGTGCCGATAACAATACGATACGAAGACGATATTGTGCCGATATAATAGCGACGTCATCGGTATGTCATAATGCCGGATTATTTACAGAGGGCAGGAAATTGGCCTTCTCGTAAATATACTTTTGTTGTGCAAATACCTAGTTAATAACTGCTACGATTTTTTACTTTTGACGCAATCAATTTAAAATTGTACCTAAAGATAGAAAACGTATTCACCCTACCTACGGCCACAGTATAATTATAAGCATTAGAAGCAGTAAGGAATGTAGGTCTGTTTAATTAATGAGAAGAGAGAACATAGGTAAGAATTTATGAAAAAATACTGATTATTAAATGTAATCTTTTATAATGAAGACTGAAGGTTTGAAGTTTGATAAATGTCGGTAAACGTGTACAACTATGCTGCGTATTATTTCGTAGATGTGCGCATGTGTGAGTGTTTAATTCAAACGTTTTCCTAGATTCGTTACTACTTGCAAAATGTATATTTATACTGTGCTATTGTTTGTATGCGGCCATCTCATGCGGCATGACAGCTTCTTTAAAAACATAATAGAAGGAAAAGTAGAAGGGAGGAGAGGAAGAGGAAGACCAAGATTAACATACATGGGACAAGTTAAAGAAAAGGTGTCTGTCATGTCGTATAAGGAGGTCAAAGAGATGGCACTGGACAGAGACAAGTGGAAAGAGTTGCATCGGTTACACCGACAAGAGTCTCATTACTCTTAAATTCATGATGATGATTGTTTGTATAAATAACGACAATTCTAAATTGTAATATAATTTAAAACGCAGATAATCATGCAAGTAAATGTATATTTCGATACACGTAATAAACACAAGTCATTTTCGCTTATAACTAAATCAATACCTTCATTACTTCGTCATGGAAAAAAGAAGAAGAAAAAAAATCACTCACTGCTTCAGTCTGAATCGGAAAGCGGAATATTTTCCTGAAAAAGAACACATAATATTAAATTTATGAAATACTAGCTATGCCCCGCAGTTTCACCCGCGTAGATGAAGTTTCATGCTTTATTTCACGGAACCCTAATATATTTTCTAAATAAAAGTAACCTAAGTTACTCCTTGAAACATCAGCTGTCTGACTGTGCAAGTCCCGTTAAAATCGGTAAAGCCATTTCAGAGAATACCCGGAACAAACAGACAGACAGACAGACAGATGGACAGACAGACAGAGAAAAATTTTAAAAACTGGTTTTTCTATGTCAGTACCGTGTATACTTTCTTATGCATTTAGTAAAATCTGTAATTTTGGAATTACAAACAGACACTTCAATTTTATTTATCTGTATAGATTGCAGATAAATTACTCTTTTATAGTAGGTAGGTAAGACAAGTACAAGATAAGAAAAAAATCTTTATACGTATTTAATCTTCTTATATATAAAAATTAATCCCCATTTCCCTTGGTCACAGCATCACGCGTAAACGGCTGGATGGATTTTAACGGGACTTTCACTGGCAGATAGCTGATGTTTCAACGAGTGTTTTAGGCAAAAAAAATTATTAAAAAAACAGCATTTAACTAAATTTACGCGGGTGAAACCGCGGGGCACAGCTAGTATGAATATAAATTTAAAATGTAACTTAAACGAGTTACTTACACAGACTTTCATGTGAATAAACATTATTTATATTTCTATTCTATCACATACTATAGTGAGTAAGATTTTCAGAAGGAATTATCAAACTCTTCTTTACTTCTTCAGTTACTCTGTTATCTCTACTATCATTAGGAATACTGAACATCTCTTATACTGCTGACATAATGCTACCCTTCATCACCAGTGAGGGTCACCCACGACCGCTCTTGGTGTTGGGCTGTGCTAGCGGCTTACCATCAGGCTGTACGTTTTTGAATAAGCACAAAACTTTTGGATCGAATGTCAGTGACTAAGATTTTCTTTAGGCATTGTGTACTCGTATTTAAGTAGCTTAGCTGAAGGTTACCATCATCAATTTAGGACGAGCGTATTAAGAACTTTTGATACCGAGTATTGGTACCCTAAAGCGTCAAAAAAGTTCCTAATACGCACAGCTTAGATTATCATAGTTACCCCTGGTCGCAATAAATAAAATGGGCAATCTTACCTCAAACTCTCCGATGAAAATATCGGAGTCATCTGACAGTGGCGGCTGGTCGATGTTATCTACAGCTGTTATTTGAGGACCTGGTGGTATAAACACATTTGTCAGCAACACTCATTTAATACTACTTGCAAATATGGTGGTTTAGAGAGCTTAACCCCACCATAATGTCGTACAGCCACGATAGATTGACTATCTATATCTATACTCTATACAGATAAAAAAAATTGAATTGTCTGTTTGTAATTCCAAAGTAACAGCTATTCACTAAATGCATAAATATACAAATGAAAGTATACACGCTATTGACACTAAAAAACAAAGTTTTAAAATTTTTCTCTGTCTGTCTGTCTGTTTGTTCCGGGTAATCTCTGAAACGGCTGAACCGATTTTAACGGGACTTTCACTGGTAGGTAGCTGATGTTTCAAGGAGTAACTTACTTTTATGTACTAAAAATATTAGGGTTCCACGACAATAAGGAAGAAACTAAATCTACGCGGGCGAAACCGCGTGCACAGCTAGTAGATTAATAAAATCGAAGTTTCTGAGTGTTATTCAAAATTAACAATTTTTGGATAGCAATAAAATGTATGTATGCTAAAGAAAAAAATATTTAAATAATTCCCCCGTCTTTCTGCTTGTCTGTTTCGGTTAATCTTTGTACCGGGCTGGACGGATTTTAAAATCCAACAACAATGCTTCTAGAAAGTGTAATGTCAAAGCTAACCGTTTAATAACAGACGGGTCGTATGATATGTTTCGAAAATAAATAGATTTGTCATTATCAAATGCGGGAGACAAATCTTGTATTTGGAGATTTGAGAGAAACAAAATTCAATGTAGGCCCTTCCCTAAATATGAAACTCTTTGACCACACTTACCAAGAGGTATACACTCCATGGGCTCAAACAGATCCATCGATATCAGGTCCAGAGGCGGCGAAGGAGGAGGTGGAGGCAGAGCACACGTGGAAGATATCCGAAGACCTGACAAAACAAAGGCTCCTAAAAGTTGCTCCATATATTTCTGTAATACGGATGTAAAAAGAGATGGATCCAATCAAAGTTTTGTCTGGACTTCGTTAGATCCATGTTTGGTAAAATGTAGATTTAGTTCAATCACCGACCGAAAAAGAGCTCTGTACATTTATTAATTATTGAGTTTACCACGCGCTATCTTCACCGCAAAATACTTGTCTGAGAAATTATACTGAGATTCTTAGCGGTTACCTAAAATATCTCATACAAATATTGTGCGGTGACGCTAGCGAGCATCGATGTGTACTTTCCTTTACTTACTGAATTGATACTATATATTTTTAAGAAATGTTATACCTGTCCTAAGAGCAGTGTCCTTAAATGCAGGCCTGGAGTCAAGACGTGGCGGAGCAGGGTTTTGGCGACTGCAGGGTTCCACGTTCACTTGGCCTACTGGCAGAAACAGGAATTTATGTTTATTTAACTATAAACAAGGATACTCCGATCACGCTGAACAACTAGCAGGCAATAGATTTTTACAGGATACCCTCATAGATCAGGTGATACTGAAGATATTTGCATAACATTGAAATATTGTGAGATGAAATTATTGACTATCATAAGCCATAGTTTTGTGACGGCTCAACTTACTTTATAGTGAACAAACAATATCATGACAATTCTAATAAAATTGGATAAACGAAACATGTAAAAGATCGAAAAAAATCGTCGCCGATTTATAGCGCTATGCTACCTTTACGAGATACTTCAATCATAAGAACAGGATCCCACCAAGCCAACGTAATAAATGTAGCAATTACAAATGCTTACCATCAGCAGACAAAGCAGTATGGTAAGCATGATGAGGCTCTTCCACAGCCAAGTGCAGTCTACCACCAGGTCGTATCCTCGGCACCACAGTCGCCACTACTGGCACCCTGATCTGAACTGCTCCATCTATATCTGGTCCAGCTGCTACGTCACCGTCCTTCAAAATTATTACTTGGTTAGTCATCACCATCCTGCTGCCCTTATCCCATGTCATTTGTGATCGGGCAGCCCTGAAATCTGTATTCACTCCCTTTCTAACCATATCTTCTTTGGGACCAACTTATAAGGCTGTTAGAATTCTCAGTAAAAAATATAAGACTATTAAGAATGATGCATCATTTAAGTATTTATAGAAATACCAGCCTTAAAGAAAAAACAAAGAATGACTACAAAAAAATTAAATGTGAACTTGTCGCTAACGCAACAACCAACAATCCTTTCATCGTTTCTTAGATCTTTCTCTCATCTTGTATGTATCAGCATTGTCTTCATCCATTCCCTTCACCTCAGATAGCTCTCATGTGACTCAGATAGCTCTCACGTTAAGAGAGACTAACACATTTACTTTATTAAGTATACAAATTCCATGAATAAGACTAAGTACCTGAAATAGTGGATCATCTTCTTTTTTGAGAACAATTTTGCCACCAACTCGTAAATCTTCCGCAGTAGCAGGAACTAGCATCTGGAAATTATGACCACAAATGACAGCAAACTCCAAATGCGGGTCTTTTCCGATAACTGAGAATTTCTAACAGCAAAATTTGCAATTACAGTGCTGTTCATTATCATCGAACTAAGAAATACCCCCAGGAAAAGGCTTTATTATAAGAAAATGCAATACAACGCTGAAGTAAACAGACATAAATCATATTCCCAAAGATATTGAGATTCACAAACCTGCTTCCCTCCAGGCAACTTGGTATCAACAACCTTCACCAACACAGGCGCACCATTATCAGGTTTCAACAATGCGAATGGCGTTTGTCTGGTCGCCAAAGCCACTCCCATATGGTAAGTTTTTATAGGATCCACAATGACTCCACTACTCATTGAACCCCATGGGTTGTCGCCGCTCCAAATGTCTATGGGCTCTGACAACGATTTGGTGAGATCCCATGACGTTGGTTTGTGCCAAGATTGGGATGAACCGTCCATTGAGACTGATGGTAGGCATGGTCCGACTGACGATGACACTTCACAGTCTGGTTGAGCTCTGTAATGAATATGCTTTCTTTTATATTGCAGAGCACGAATTTGTTGAACAAGGTGCTTTTAAGGCGTTACTGTATTGGACTAGCTTTTCAAATTGAAAATATGTATTAGATTAGTCTTAAAAATATATTTATTGAAAAAATTTACAGAATTACATGATGATAATAATTATATCGCCGGATTCGGAATTTTTTAAGGTTGCTCTTACCGACAAGAATTTTATAACCTGAGAATTCTTTTAAAGGAGTGTGTGTTTTGGTTAAATAATTCTTATGGTAAGTGTTAGTTCTTTACCTGTTAGTATCTGGTTGTGGTTCAGAAGCGGACCGTGTTACGCGTGGTGTATTTCTACTTCCAACTTCACAAGTGCTATTTTCATCAGGATGTGCCTGAAATGGTAATTTTAAATTTAATGTGCTAGTTAGAGTTAGTGTTTTATTGAGTTTATTTAATTATTATTTACCTTGTTCTTGTGACAGACGAGGTTGGACTGTTGGTTGAAGCCCTTCAGGCATATATTGCAACGGTAAGGACGTTCGTTGGTGTGCGTGAACAGGTGGTTGCGTAAATTTCCTACGAAAAAATTAGTTTTTTCATAACATACCAGAAAATTTTCATTTCCAGCATATTTGACCTCAATCAGACATTGAAAGTCCATAATGTCAGTTTTCTAAGGACAAATAAAAGAATTAAAAACCGCCTGAAAGCCCTCGTATGAATTTGGTTTTTGGTTACTTACTCCACAATACGAGTTTTGCGGTGAATACAAATATCTTGAGGCAATTCATAAAATAAATTAATTAGTCAGTTTAGGGCATCATTATTGTAAGAGCATTTTGACATCCATGAAGTAACATCATAATATTTTGATAATTTCATACATAAAATAGAGTGCATAGAGTATCTTCTGTACCTTTCTGATGGAATCCTTTAGGACAAATATGGCATTTGTAGGGCTTGTCATCGGAGTGAGTCTTACGATGCGAGATGAGTGTGGACACGCGGTTGAATGTCTTATTGCACACCTGTGATGGAAGAAATTTAATTAAGAGTCCTGAGGTTCAATAAATATCACTATTTGATAGCATATACAAGAACTAACGCACTTATTCAGAAAGAAATGCAGACTAACTGCCTTACATACCCCGAAAAATTTGTCAATTTAATATTGATCTAGGCAGATCTAACTGTAGATATTGCTAAATCACTGACCCGATTTAGCTAACATTTTAAACCAAGCTTGACCCAAATACCGGAATAATAAGTCGTGTGTACAAAACAGTGCATGTATTCACCCGCGTTTGCTCAAACCAACCCAGAATATATACCTACTGCGCATTCAAGGCGAGCGCCCAAACACTTATAACGCCGGGTACCAGGTATAAGTATACAAAGTCTTCAAGCAAAGTATACCTCACAGCCATAAGGCCTATCAGCAGAGTGTATAGCTCGATGCTGGCTGAGTGTGGACAGCTGTCTGAAGCTCTTGCCGCACGCGTCGCAGTGGAAGTTCCTCTCATCCGTGTGAGTGGGCAGGTGCCGCATCAGGGTGTATTGGTGCTGGAATTCTCGGCTACCTGACCGACAATATGTATTTGTACTAATATGGCAATAGAAACAAGTCTGACAATTCTCGAATCCGACACGTGTCGACTAAACCGTGTATTAGGCAACTTGGCATCTCGCAAAAGATATAAGCAGATTAGAATGTTTAGATGAAGATAATAATATGCGTTTGTAATTTTATGACAGTTTTTACTGAATGCATTTGAAAATATTAAAACTGTTTCTCTCTGTGTCTGGTTGTTTCTTCCGGCTAATCTCTAAGACCAATTTTAACGGAATTTCACTGACAGATAGCTGATGTTATAAGAAATTACTTACTTCAATTTTTTTACTTTTATTATAAAAAAAATAGGTTTAACCGAAATAAAGCCATCCGACAACAGTTATCTCGCGAAAAAGCGAAGAGCTGAATTTAATTATTTCAGTGGCTAGACTGTTTAAGAAACTAAGTGGTCCCCAGTCGCCTTGTATATTGAAGGTCTTTTAATGAATTGCACAAAATGAGCTGAGTTGCATGCATATTCTTCAAAGAATGCACATTTTTTATAAGGGTGAATATGTTATCGACTTTCATAAATATCTTATCAGGACCTGAACGGGGACCCTTGTGAGTAAACGAGAAAATAATAGAAACTTACAAATCCCACACTCCCAAAGCTTGACAGTGCGACCATGTCTCTTCACGTACTTGACGAAGTGGAATCTGGAGCGAGGATCAGCTTTGTCCACCTTACAGGTGCCTGGACCGCTCTTGGGTCGCTCGGGAGCTAAAGATATTGTAATGGATGGTTCAATATAGTTGTGGGTACAAGTGACGTCACGAGTTATGACCTTCAATGCGAAGTAGTAAAGAAATTTTATCTGTAAGACGCGACGCGAATAAAATACACACGCCGTTACCCCCATTATTTTCAATGAGCGCTCATAAATCGTGACGGCACCTGTAGTTATTTGCTGCAGAAAGTCTTTGGGGTCAGAAGGAAAGTGAGTCTTAGTTACTGGATTATAAAACATGTTGTACGTTCATTCAATGCTATCTCGGCGATTAATCTCATAATCTCAAAATTTGCAATAACTTGTTCGTGACATGACAAATTGAATCAGTTAGTAGATTTTTTTAATACTTTTTGGGAGTTCAATGCAGGTCGCGGGCAGGGCTGATAAAATAGTCACATGATCGCGATTACAAAATAATCTAAAATTACTGTATAACGACAATTCGCATGTAAATATTTCTTCGGTGATACTTGGATGTTCTCAAACCTCTGTCTCCTTGCACCTCCTTTAGGGAATATTTGCGAAAAGTATTATTCATATTTTTTAATAATTTACCGGGATTTCCAGTTGAAGTAGAAGATACGAGGTGATTCTCCGAATAAGGCTTTCTATTCAGACCCAACGCGCTCCTGTTGGTCGGTTGAAATACTGAGCTCGATGTGTCCGCTTCCTGCGGAATAAATGTGATATATTGTTGATAGCTATACGTTCTAATTTGTAATTATAGAAAATAGGCACTGTAGTACATAATTTATTTATTACCTACTAACTTAAGATTATGCAACACTTGCTATTCTTGCTAACCAAAAAAGTATATCGTATCGTACAGGTGCCGTTAGTTTTGAGCGTTCATTGAAAATACATACATATGCACACGCCTGTATCCCATGGGGGTAGGCAGAGACCACCATTTACCACATGCTACGATTCTTACATACTTCTTTCGCTTAGCACTATACGCTATGTGCTTATTACTTGCGCTCGCACAAAATACGCCCAAAAATACCATTTAACAATTCAAGGCCAGCGCGCACAATTTTTGTTTTACCTATTTAAAACATAAGAAGTGAATGGATTTTCATTTTATTGACCTACCATTGTATTCAAATTGTTTTTTTTCTGATAGTCATATTCGCAAAACATTCGCAGAAATTTTGCGAATGCGAATGCGAATACGAATATCCAAAAATATGCGAATATCCGCGAATGCGAATGCGAATATTCGGTACATCACTATCACCTACTCACTTAAGATTATGTAACACTTTGATAGTCTTGTAACGTAAATAAAATAACGTATCGTATTCTGACTGCAGTAAAACACAGCTAACTTGATAGTGGATACCAAACTACCCTCAAAATGAATGCGATATGAAATTAGCGTTCTGACAGTTAAAGCCACAACCAAATACACCTACCCACTGATTTTGTGATTTTTAATAAAAAAAAAAGTTTTTGTTGCCATCCCAAAAATAGTGCTTTCCTTACATTATTAGTGATGACCATAAAAAATGTCGGAAAATAAATCCTTTTTTGCAGATAAATGTTTTAAAACACATCTTGAAGAACCCTTTGCGATTACTCGGGGAAATCTTTTGACCTTTACACCTGACCACATTATTTCAAAGCGAAAATATCCTTAAATCTACTGCATAATACACATACCCCCAATTTATGAATTTTACTTTGTTTATGTGTCAAAAAAGGCATATTTGATTTCCCAAAACAAAGCACTACTCGCGTCTTTTAGCTTTGACCACAGAGTAGGCAAACCACATTCAAATCATGACACATTGCACAGACATTAAATTACCGACTGCAGCTGCGTTATTCTGTAAGGTTTCTCAGCGTCGCACTCGTCGTTGAGTGCTGGTTTTAAAGATACGAAATTGAACCTTATCTTCTATGGATTATGTATGAATTTGGAATGATTGAAACCGACACTGGACATTGAGTTCGACGCTAAGAAACCTTAGAGAATAACGCGGTAGAAATAAAATTTCTACGTTTTACAATACCTTCATATCACTTTTAAGTGCCGCATCCAGGTCTTTTCCGAAAGTAGTCTGGCCGGTGGTACCAAACCCTGGCTCGGAGACTAAGGCGGCAATGTTCCCATCCTCCTCGGTCCAGGCGAACCTCGCCTGCTGCGGCTCCAGACCCTCGGGGAAGAAACCATCCCGAAATAACGAACGGGGGACGTCCTGTTGCAAAATATAATTTGAAATGTATTCATAGTGAGAGTGCCTAGTACAAGTTTTCTTAAAATCGTCGCCACAAGTCATCGCGTCGACGTGAACGCAGATTTGTATGGGCTCACAATAATGTCATCTCTAGGCCGACAGAGGCGCTGTTCCGATCTTATATAAATCTGCGTTTACGTCGACGCGGTGACTTGTGAAGGCGGCAATAAAAAAATTGGCTAGGCCCTCTGATGTCGTCGCGCTATGAAGGATGACCTTGAATCCGCTGTACTTAATTACCTAGTCATTTTAAGAGTTTTTCTGTCTGTCTGTATGGTGCAAGGCGTATTACCTCTAGTATTTTCACTCAGCGCTCATAATTTGTGACGGAACGTGTAAACAGACACTTCAATTTTATTTATCTGTATGTATAGATTATAAAATAAAAAGATACACAGGTACACTTACGTCATTTCTACTTGAATTCGATAGCAATGAATCGTTGTTGAACCCCAAGTCTTTCTTGTCAAACTTGTCACTCAAACACACTTCGCGAATACTGTAAATACATACACTCTCAAACTGCGCGTGGAAACATAAGAATAAAACAAAATATCAAGCAAAAATATAAAATAAAATCAGCATGGCCGTGTCTTCACTTTTGTTTTTACACGAAAATAATCGAAGATCGCACCTTATTATTTCATCACCCGGCCTCATGAAACTGCTCTCAGGTATTTCTTTTATTTCCTCATCGGAGAACATCATTTATTTTTGCAATATTCAATTATTTTTAGACAAAACAACTCGCGACAGACGTCAAAATATTTTATTTTCACGGAGCATTCTCTTGTTAGTTATCGTTCCTATGACAATTCGTGTTCTAAATTTTGAATTTTATTTATTTTTAATTTTTAATTAAATTTAAGAACTTACGTCGCCAGTATGTTTGCGGTCTTTGACCTTTTTTGCTTTTTTTATAATCTACATAGTTGGTCATGACACACTGCGTCACAAATTAAATAATTTATTGGCAATAATTATGAACTTGTTTCAATAGGAATGCTTTGTTACTTATTTTCGTTTTTTACGTTTTTTTTGTAATATTTTCACAGTTTGATTATCTTCTCTTAATTTCTTAAAGAACAAAATGAAGTTACACTCTTGCAGACGTTTCCAAGTGATATTAGAAATCACAAGTAAAAACCATAAAATAAATAAACCATAAAGTTAAATGTCTATTACCTTATGGGGATGAGATAAGATATTCTAATATAACGTTTCTTTTCATCTTTAATTGGTTTGGATATTTTTAATCTATACGTAATACATAAAGCTGAAGTGTTTGTTTCATTGAACGCGCTAATGTCAGGAACTACTGGTCCACCATCGTCCCTTATCCCATGTTATTTGGCGCTATGTGTTCTTTAGGAACTACTGGTCCGATTTGAAATTATTTCAGTGTTAGATAGCACATTTATCGAGGAAGGTAGTTTTACAAACAAGAACAGCCCTAGGAGGACCTAAATAAAGTTATTACCAAAATTATTCTTGATGCAAAAATGTACATATAATAAATCCGCATACAAGAAAACCATTGGTGCTTATAAGGGATTAGGTAATGTATAAAAATGTTATTCAGTGGATATTCTGAAGGGTTTATTATGATGTCTGAGTGGTCTGCTCATTTCGCTGGAGTCCACTCGAATCGTTGAAGAACACTCCGGTTACTCAATGTTTCCGAAAGTAAATTTATCTTGCCTTTGGAAAATATAAAAGTATTCATTAATGCACATGCCTTGGCTGGAGAACTGGTAACTTTGTATGTAAAAAAAATTAATTCATTTCTTTTTTCGGGTTTTGAAGCAAGCGTGCAATACACCTATACCTTTTCTTTTCATTGGGTTTAACTTTCCTAACACCCAAATTATTGTTTTAAACATAGTGAAGTCTTGAAAATAATCCGATTTTTTATTCAATATTTGTTAGTTTGTAAAATTTTACTCTACTCACGTTATGGTGAAGGAAAACATCGCGAGGAAACCTGCATATGTCTGAGAAGCAGTTCAAAGACGTATGTATAGTGCCTGAGACGGTCATAGACTCATCTGTCACGTTGGCACTTAATCATCTTGTGTAAGAAGTGGGTGTTGTTATTACTACATCTCTGCCTACCCTTTCGGTGAATACAGACGTGAGTAAATTCAAATGCATGGAGGCAGCATACGTTACGTTGTTTTTAGATAGAAGTAAGATAATTTTTCCGTCATGCCTTTCCTTCACAAAACGAAGTGAAGCACATTCATAATAGTTCCCTGAACTTATAGCATCAAACTCAAACTCAAAAACATCATTTTTCGATTAAACTTTTTAACAGAGAATTTTTAAATCGTAATTATAACATAATTACTCGTATACAGGATTATACATGGCACCACCAGCTGTTGATTGGTACCTACTAAGTTGAAAATTCCCGTACGTCAAATAGCAAGGTACAAGACCCATTAATAGTACAGTCACTGGGATTAATTCCTGGCATGTCGTGAAGGATCTCTCGGAGTAGCAGGACGGAATGCCTTTGACTGTACACCATGTGATTCGATTGAAATATCTTCGCACATGTCAGTATGTCGTAATTAGATGAAATTCGATGGCTGGTAGAACGTAGATACCTATTAAGAGGGTATTAGACTATAAGTGCTACAGAAGATATATACTAGGTACTTACTTTATGCTGTTTTATTTTAGGTTAGAGTCTGTAGGTGCCGTCAAGAGCTGTGAGCGCTGACCTAGCAGTCGCAGTCGTTATGGTATGAGTCTGTCTTTGCGTATAATATGTACCTACTAGTAGTCGTATCCCCACTATTTTTCGCTGCGAGTTCTTTACTCGTGACGGGACTATTTAACGTTTAATTTAAAGATATTTATTTGAAAGCTTGATTTGAAAGTGGGTATTGAAGTATTTGGCTGAAAAACTACTACATTTTGTGATCTGGTAAATAAATAAATATTTTTCCGAATTATCAGTAAAAAGTAACACCATTTTTGTATGAAATATTTTTTATAGATAATATTGTCCTTTTTCATGGAGCATGGCGCCATCTACCGTGGAATAGGAAAAACGCAAAGGTTTTTCTAACTCTAACATGATAATAGCAAATTAAATGACTTATCGGGACTACTTTAAAAGTAATTATTTATGAGATTTTAATTACAAATTGCATATTTTCTATGCATACGTAGTGCAACTTGCTGTAATAAAAAAAAATATTAAACTAATATTTTTCCGATGTAACTGACATCTAGTGTCAGAAAGTGGAACAAATTAGAAAGCTGTTGCCATTTATTGCCCACAATGGAAATAGTTTATCTTAATGCCGATAGATGACGTAATCAGTCATGTTTATGCAGTGGCATCTATCGAATAATTTGTAAACTTTTTGGACAATACGTTTGGTGCCGTTTATGATTACAAAAAAATTCGTGCATATTCTTGTAGATGGCGCATTTAATATAATTTAAAACTAGCTGCTCCCTGCGGTTTTACCCGCGGAGAGTAAATTTCACGGGTGATCCGCGGAACTGTTTTTATTAAATAAAAGTTAAGCCAAAGTTACTCATTGTAACATTAGCTATCTGCTAGTGAAAATCCCGTTAAAATCGGTCCAGCCGTTTCGGAAATTAGCCGGAAGAAACAGACAGACAGACAGACCCACAGACAGAGAAAAATGCTCAAACTTGGTTTTTTAGCGTGTACAATTTCATATGCATTTAGAGAAAAGCTGCTATTTTGGAATTACAAACAGACACTTCAATTTATTTATCTGTATACATGTATAGATATAGATATGTATAGAACTTTAAATACCCATCTTCTGGTTAAACCTACTGCAAGAGTTACAACCTTTACATCCAAAAAATTACGCTAGCAACAACAACTTCAGTGCACTTTATTTGATACAACGCATTTATATTTGCACGTATTTGCAACTTATTGTGGTGCTATCACAAGACTGCCTCGTTATTTTGTGATAGTATACTTTAATAGGAATACGAATTTCTGGGTTCGATCCTCGGCTGAGCCAAAGAGATATTGGTTCATTGGGACTAAAACATAACTGGTAAAATGAGGGTGTACTAATTAATACACCACTGCCTACCCCTTCAGAGAACACAACCGTGAGCATAATAAAAAAAACTATTCTCGATTTCCCTTTGAAGAATGTTGGTAGAGTGAATCTGCATGATTTTATCAGTCTCGGGTACTACAGAGATGGTACATTGCACAGATATAATAATATATTCTAAACTGATATTACAAAGAGAACAGGTTTGTATGTATGTTTGTAACGAATTGGCTCAAAAAGTACTGGACCGATTTAAAAAATTCTTGCACCATTTGAATGATACATTATCACTGATTAATATAGGCTATATTTTATCTCCGTACTCCATCAGGAACGGGAACTACGCGGGTGAAACCGCGTGACGTCCGCTAGTAATCTATATCTGTGGTACATTGGGTATTTATCTGCGCAATGGCAGCACGTCGGGCTGAGTAAGATCGAGTGGCGTCGTGGTTTTAATCTAGTTGTAATATGCATGCACTCAGTTTTCTCTATGATTTAGATTCATAGCAGATATGATTAAAGTGTAATTTTGATTTTAATTATACTTACACACATTAAAAAAAATGGTAACTGAATTTAGACTAAATAAGTATGGAAACCTCAGCTTTAAGAGTACTAACCAGACCTCTTACTGTACCTCTATCACTAGTTTGCCACCGTATTCCTAATCTACACTCGCTAGCGTCTCCGACAATATTTGTATGACATATTTTAGTTCTTCACGTCACCGCTTGGAGGCGCTGTACAATTTCTCATACAATATTCGGCGGAGACGCTAGCGAGTGTAGGTTACGAAAATAGTTGCAAAGTCGTGACAGGGTCGGAAAACGCGTGATGTATTAAAAATATTATACAATTTTAAAAATCTATATCTATACAGATAAATAAAATTGGAGTGTCTGTTTGTAATTCCAAAATAACAGCTTTTCACTAAATGCATATGAAAGTATACACGCTACTGACACAAAAAAAAACAAGTTTTAAAAAAATCTTTGTCTGTCTGTCTGTTTGTTC
Source organism: Watsonalla cultraria (assembly GCA_964035505.1). Taxonomy (NCBI): domain Eukaryota; kingdom Metazoa; phylum Arthropoda; class Insecta; order Lepidoptera; family Drepanidae; genus Watsonalla; species Watsonalla cultraria. The sequence continues at coordinate 2,706,464 of OZ037732.1, read as the reverse complement.
CGGGTAATCTCTGAAACGGCTGGACCGATTTTAACGGGACTTTCACTGGTAGGTAGCTGGTGTTTAAAGGAGTAACTTAGGCTACTTTTATTTATCAAAAATATTAGGGTTCCGCGACAATAAGGATGAAACTAAATCTACGCTGGTGAAACCGTGGGGCACAGCTAGTACTATACTAAATAAATCACTTAAGCAATATTATAAGCCCATGCTACATAAGTTATACTCAAGCATAATCATTTGCAAGTATAATATTACGTTCGTATCGATCTAAATTCTCCAATAATAATATTATTCCCCTAAATATCCAATAAAGGTTCCTATGAGATAGATATTTCCCATAGTTCGCGAGAAGTCCCGTGAGGATCTAGCTGATTTGAACTTGATGACGTCACGGATCGATAATGCCTGTGATTGGTCGCACGTGACAGTCGGTTGCGTATTTACAAGTCGTGGCAAAAATATTGAAAACTTCACAGAATATTTTTTTTGAGTAATTTTTTTCAGCTGGCGTATCTTTTATCTCAGCTCTATAATATTATTAAAAAGGCTTTAATTAGGTGAAGAGATAGTTTCGAACGTAGCATATCTACTATATAGTATACTCTATGACGTCGTCACGATCAGCACCACTTAACGTTCTAATGTTTAAAAGATTAACATTTTCGATTAATCGTCGGAGGAATATTTATTAGGACATACTTACTTAGTTAATATTTTTTTGGCTTTCTTTGCTTGATAGATTGTATGACAGCAATGACAAAATAGATGTTATTTTAGTATTCAGCAACCAAAGAATTGCCGATTTGTTTGGTCATTTATAAAATCCGTCATATCTGCACAGTATTTTTTGTGTTGCAATATTTTTGCAAGCGAGTGCACAACGTTACAGTACGTGTCATGAGAAAGCGTCACACTCCATTATACGCGGCTGACAATAATTTTGTATCGCACACACCTCGCAATTTACTGAATTTGTCCCCACTTGTCATGCTGGAAGGTGTTATGTAACATTTCTTCTTCTTGTAGTGCCTCTCCAGCAATTGAAGGTTGGCTGTCAGTTCGGAAAACTTCTGTGTATCCTTCGCGAGGCGGAAGAGTGCAGCAGCACTGCTGATGCCAGTCCACTCGCGGATATTGCGCAGCCACGACTTCCTCCTCCGGCCTACCGGTCTCTTCTCATGTAACATTTATTAATTCATATAAAAATTAAAAGAGAAAAGTGTCCTGTCAGTAGACAGCCAAGGAGAGCTTTTACAGATGTAAGTAAGAATATCGCGATCACCTCTTCATGGCTTTTCAGTTCACGTGACATTGGCGGAATAGCTGTCAAGCTCGTCGCCACCATTAAAATAAGAAGAAGAAGACTCCACCGAAACTAATTAAGTGCCAACTTGAATAGATGGCGAGTAGCTACTTTATTCTAAGTGGGTATTATTTTGAAATGTAAGTGTAATTTTTTTTTTTCTAATCTCTAAAAGCTCTCCACGTATGACAACAGACGGGACACTTTTCCCACACATAAATAAAATTGAAGTGTCTGTTTGTAATTTCAAATTAACAGCATTTCACTAAATGTATATGAAAGTTATATAAAACCAATACGTAAACTCACATAAAAAAGTTTGTTCCGGCTAATCTCCGCTGGACTAATTTTAATGGAACTTTCACTGGTAGATAGTTGAAAATTAGGCTACTATAATAATAAAAAAATAGAATTCCACGAGTCAGCTCGCCGGTTGGTGCGCTTTTTAATGCTCCCATACAAAGTGAGGAAAATATGCTGACGTTATTATCAACGTCAAAAACATTAATTCAGTAATTTTTTCGTTCATTAAGTGAGCGCATGACGTATCTGTACTTGTAATATAATTCTATAAACATGGATTTATTTTTTCCTTGTTCGCATCTCGCATAAGCCCAACCACACATCAATCGGATCTAGTTACGAAAATGATTGTAATATTATTATCCCTGTCATTGCGCACCGATATTGTTCCCGTCTCCCTCACACAATACTTATGTCCCATACTCATTATTGAAATGGCGACAATCATGTTCTATGGAACGTGGACAATTCTGGCAAAATTGTCTTGAAATTGGCCTTCTAGAAACATGTGCCTTAAGTGATGAAGCAGTCATATGTTAAAAGGTCCTATGTGATTCATAACGGCATCTCTTGTTTGAAATTCGTAGCTGCTAGAACTCCAGCAGAACATCGCAGCCAAATTATGCTGTTGTGCTGTGTTCCTGTGGTGAGTAAGGTCGCCAAACTCCACGCGTAAAGGGGGAGGACTGAAGGTAATGAGCTAGCAGTAGTTCCATCTATACCCTATACAGATAAATAAAATTGAAGTGTCTGTTTGTAATTCCAAAATAGCAGCTTTCCACTAAATGCATATGATAGTATACACTCTACTGACACAGAAAATCCAAGTTTTAAAAAATTTCTCCGTCTGTCTGTCTGTTTGTTCCGGGTAATCTCTGAAACGGCTGGACCGATTTTAACGGGACTTTCACTGGCAGGTAGTTAATGTTTCCAGAAGTAACTTAGTCTACTTAAATTTTTTTTTAATATTAGGGATCCGCGACATGCAACATGAAACTAAATCAACGCGGGTGAAACCACAGGGCAGCATGTCTATACATAAAACTCCTCACTGACTATTATATCAACGCGAAGCCTGGACTGCCAGTCCAAGAAATCTGAAATTTGGAGGGTCTGTTCTTCGTGAGGCATAGATATGCCCTATGAAAGAGTTTTCTGAAATTCCAACCCTAAGGCGGTTAAATGTTTGTTAGTGAAATTTTAATGCCTCGCAGGCCTACCGGCGGAAGCTAGTTCGTTATAAAGAAGGCGAGATACCTTAAGTATTCCTTTTCGATCATAACTTGTTACTTGTCACAGCCCAAATAGGTACCTTTCTAACATATAGAGATATTGACGTACCCGAAACCTTTGTAAGTAATATTAATTTTTGTTTATTTTAAACAATATAACGATCTCTCAATTACATCTACCTCCCAGGGCACAAGTTATTAAACATTGCACTACACGCTCCCTCCACAGACAATTTGGTTGAACAAATTATAACCGTGGGGTCTAAGTGATGAGATATTAGCGAATGAGCGACTACTTGTACTATAGAAGAGTTTTGACAGATTGCATTTAAAACGCAATAGTAATAGCATGTAGCCGCTTGGTTTTTTTACGAATGACTAGTAACCGTGAAGAAATTCTTATATATCCGAGCACATTTTTACTCGAAAATAATTTACACATAGGCAAAATTAGGGGTTGATTTTTTAAATATTTTTTACATGCTACCAAGGTATATTAATAAGTCTACAATTTGTTTCTTTATATAGTTTTTGTAGATTATCCGAATCTATCGGATACTTTTTGAGATTATTTAAGAGACCAAGTATAAAACTGCTACCTTACATCTCTGAGAGTAAGACAACGAACAGCTTAAATATATCACTACGTTCATACCAAACCTGGTCAAAATACCTTGTGTTAGCATCAAGCAGATTTTGAATGCACTGAATCTCCTTGAGCCGTCATCGCCAGTTTATCAGCATGCGTCCAATCGTAATAGCCTCAGCGTCCGCTCCGCTCCCCGCTTCGCTCGTAGCTCAGACCACACGCTAGGACAGCCAGCGCAGCGGGGCGCGTATCTGACAGTAACAGGCATACTGTTAACCTTTGAATTGAGATGTGAACCGCGCTATAATAGCTACGAATATTAAACGTGCGCATGCGCATACTAATGCCAGGGAACTATGTTTAATGTGTAAGTTTTTAGACACGTCATAACAATGGGTGGTGTTTTAGAAAGAGTTTAAGCGCGTACAGTTCGTTAAGCTTAATATTGTTGACAAGGAACTCAGTGGGTTACAGGTATAATTGCGAGATGATTGATCAGACAGTTGTTTGCCCTTGTCTTCATATCATTTGATGAACAACGTATGGTATTCACAGCATTGACGTTCAGTTGTAGTATAGCTCCTCATTTTTAATGGGAACGTAAAGCTTCCTACCTTCGCCTCTTGGGGTGCTGTTACGTTTCCGTCCAAATGAGGAAAACACGTAACCGTTATCGCCCCCGAAGGTAGGTTTAGACATGGTTCTACGTTGACGACCATCGATGACTTCCTTATTGGTCGCAAGGTCGTGCTCCTGTGGAATACGAGTTCCTCGGTTCAATTTCCGACACGGTTTGATTTTTGGGTATTTTAATCTATAATTTCACAGTAGTACTCCAGGACGAGTCTGGATTAGTGCCCGGTTAATGACCATAGTCTCTCCCCCCCTTTAATGGAAATTAAAAATAACTGACGAAATGCAAGTGAATACAGTTATGAGCGTATAGTCGTAGCGTATAATGGAGAAGTTATAGTCAAAACGATTCTAAAGAAACGTCGAAATGACAAACATAAGAAAAAAGACGTGTACTTTTTGGTAACTAAAGTCAACATTTTACAGCCAACCTTGAAGAAATAAGAATCGTATTTAAACTATAAATATATATCAAATTCCTTTGACCAGAAATAACAAGTTTACACATAAACTCTCAAAATCGGTCAAAAGTAAGGCATTACGAATGGCTCCCAAAAACATTTCCTGCTCGAATCAAGTTCATTTCAGATCAACAATTAAGTACAAAAAGTATAACAATGAGAAACAGGTTATTCGTTAAGAGAAACAAGAAAAAGTTGATCTCAAAAGACTGACCCAAATAATTAGACCTGGTGGACCCATAAATCATCTTTGGTGAAATATTTATGGACGGACAATCGGGTGGTCAGAAACCTTGGCGTCCACTCTCAGTAAGCTACGCGATACTATTTCTATAGCGAAGCTTCTTAAGGGACTTAAATTGTCTTAAATAAGCTTAGGAATGTACACAATGAAATATGGGATTTTTAGCAATTAAAAACTTAAGTACTTACAATAACGTTCTTATGTTATGTTTAAAGTCCAATGTAATAGGGGGCGAGTCTATTAAGATTAGGTAACCGGACACTAATTTAGATTGCGGGCTGCTACTGGGTAATAATAAATGGAAAACCCAATGTCTTTGCCCTACCGTTCCCGAGAGTAGCCGGAACAAAAAGACAGACTGACTGGCGATAAATATAAAAAAATTGGCTGATAATTTGGAATTACATACAGGCATTTCAATTTTATTTTTCCGTATACATGTATATAGTATATTGTCTTTTATTATGAGTCAGATGTATATGACGTGCATAAGTATGTCACTGTCGCACAGTGGAACTATAATGGCAATAAGAGCTTATGATATACGCGGCCCTAGCGCTCAAAATTCGTGACTGCATATTTGCAGACTTATTAACTTAGATGTCTTGCTAGCTTTGTATTCTTCTTATCGTGTCGATGACAGACATTTTAAATTGTTGTAGTCCAAAAACTACAACATAATTATTGGTGGCAGCCATTAGATCTTCCCGCGTGCAGCTGGTGGGGCCCGAGCAGATCTAATGGTGGCAGCTTAGTATTAAAAGTATAGCAAAATATAGCTTTTCAGTGAAACACAAGGTTCTTGCCGGCAGGTGGTGTTAATTTAAAGGCTATAACTTGTAGGTACATTATAAATAATCACGTCATTCGTATGATACAGCCTTTACCGCTACATGTAAATATTGTATGTATCTGTATTGTAATAAATGTCGTTTATTTTAGATACTATTTTTGACAAAAAATTTTTCAATGTTAACATTTTTGTAATTAACTTAATTGGTTTGTCAAAAGTTAGCTCGTTTTAAAGGTCGCAAATTGGAATGCTTTTCGTATTTTTTTGTATGCGCTGCGATAATAATAGAGAAATCTACGTCGTTTAATTACTCCTTGCACAATGATATCTACATTAATATTACAAAGAGGAAAGACTTGATTGTTTTTTTTGTTTGTTTGCATTGAATAGGCTCCGAAACTACTTGACCGATCTTGAAAATTCTTTCAGCAGTGGATAGTTACATCATCAGCGAGTATAGGCTATATTTTATCCCCGTACGCCCACGGGAACGGGAACTACGCTAAGTAACGTCCGCTAGTCACTGAATATAATGTCAAGCAAACACCCAAAAGCCAGATGGCGAATGGCCTACTGGGTAAGGCATATCCGAAACCAGAGGACTACAAGTTCTTCCCCATGGGCAGGACCTGTCGGCTTGTTCAGGGAGTATTTGAGGAGTCAGGTACGTAGAGCATAAGGGCAAGGGCGGCACAAAAGATCCCAAGGGTCGCCGTGCTACCGGAGAATCAGACCCAATATTGCCACAATCAAGATAAGATAAGCAACTGTAGCAGCGTTTCTCCACTCGCTACATAGATGGCGCTACTCGCTAACAATTGCAAAGTTTGAGTACATATACACTAGAACCTAAATCGCGCAATAAGAGTTTTTGAGCGAATTGTAGTATATAAACAAGTTTCCAACTAGAACAGTTGGAGCCGCGTTTCCCCAGGCATGACACCCGCCTGGCTGGAAGGTCTTCCCTTTTCTGGGGATGAGCATGATCACTCGCTCTCCCCACACACCCAAAGGTAGCTGCGTTTTCTTATGAAATCTCGCTTATTCATTTTACACACACAGTCATATAGTCCGTTTCTCTTTTGTGTCTGAGTGCAATAAACACAAACCAACAGACATATCTCATTTTTAATATAAGTATGATTATTTTACACACGAGTGTGCTAACAAACCTTCAATAAGTAACAATACAGACAGACAGAAGGATTTGTGTGACTGTTCCTATGTCGTAAGTTTCTTTCATCGTTCTCAACAATTTGCATACAACGCCTTGTGTGTAGAGTTAAGAAGGGAAAGATTTGGAATGTATTATTTTAATCCTAAAATAGTTGAGAAAAGTGTTATTGGGTTTTTCATCCGTAATTGCCCAGTAGCAGTCCGGATTAGTAGCCGGTTAATGGCAATAGTCTCGCCACCTATTACATGGGACTTAAATATAAGAGGCGAATAGAGTGTACTAGTAATACTTCTGACTGTAACAAATCAACCCAAAAATTAGTTAGCTTAAAAAATGACGTTCAATGAGTGTTCCAAGACGTGGTCTTATTTTCAATATTTATTTTTATTTTTTCTACATCTTTGGGGAATACAGGCGTGAGCATAAGTAGCATATTTCGAATACCCCAAGTACAGGTTTTATTCACGTTTGCGTTTTGCGCTTTTGTTATATGGAGACGTAAAACTTCTTATACTCACCGCTTGGGGCGCTTTTTACCGTTCCCATATAAAATGAGGAAAATACGAAGGTGATATCAACGTACAGACATGCTAAAACTTGGGGCCCTATTCCATTTTTCTGTTAATACAGCTTGGAGTAAAGCTCTTCGCATAGCTCTATGTGTACGGTGTAAGGGTATATCGTCGTAATTGTGACTTGCAACCATTTGGTTTCAGTTGTTTATCGCTCCAAAACAAATATTCAGTGGAACAGCTCCCCGGATGACCAATCAAGCTCGCGCGAACACATTTTACTGCTAATGACGTAGTATAAATTGTTAAACACTTGTCGAATAAGTTTGTTTAAGAAGGCGTTAATGGTGTTGTGATTTTAAAAAAAGCTATCTATACAGATAAATAAAATTGAAAGGTCCGTTTGTAACTTCAAAATAAAAGCTTTGCACTAAATGCATAATATGAAAGTATATACAGTATTGAAATTAAAACAATTTAAAAAAATATATCTATCATATGTGTGTTCCGGCTAGTCTCGGAAACGGCCGGACCAATTTTAACGGGTTTCTCTATCAGATAGTATGTTACAAGGAGTAACTTAGGTTACTTTATTTGGTAAAGAGGGTTAGGGTTCATGACATTAACTTTACGCTGGTAAAACCCCTTTCGATTACTCTGCAGACTCCATCTTTGATTGTGACACAGTGACACACACACAGTGAAATTTAGCTACTATAATCCAATTACGAGCTGAAGCAAGGTGTTAATACAACTAGTGTCAATTCAAATAAAGCATGGACAGAATAAAGTCCAAGTGAGTTATACGACTCTATTGAATCAGATCGTGATTTTAGTGTCCCAACACTAAACTTTATCGATGTTGCAAGCATTTAAAGACAATCGAACACTTTGCAAATTATCTAAAGGATTGCTATTAATTAATAAGAAATAAATTAAAATAATTTTCGTAGTGACAGTGGTTTGTCAATGACGAATAGAAATAAATGATTTATTTATTATTCGAAAGAAAATAATCAGTGTTTTTAATATAGATTAAAATTATAGAGTTTATTGAAAATTTTCTTGTATCTATTTCAGTCTAATAAATCTTTTTTGTAATAGCTCATTGTACATTTTAGTGCTGAGCTATAATGCTAATAAATATTAAATTAAATAAATTATAATTTTAACACTTTGACTTTACACGTTAACATGCACTTAATAGTTTTCCGAACATTAAATCTTATTCGCGGCGACTTTTCGTGCACTAAAGTGTAGGGTAATTAGCTGTGTACCCATAAAATGTCTTGCACTATACATTGGCAATTTAAATTTATTAATCGGCGTTCAGCTGTCGTGATTCGTGCCAACTGTAAAGTCCCATGTTTATATAAATCCTTATTACCTAACTGTGTCACGCGGTACCTGCTTAGACTTCATTTTTAGCATGGCCCGCAAAACTGTAATGTTTTGTTAAGTTTTGTAAGCCTTAGTTACTCATTGTAATACCTATTAGTTATAGCGGACGTCACGTGGTTTCACCCGCGTAGTTCTCGTTTCCGTGGGATTACGGAGATAAAATATAGCCGTTATTAATCAGTGATAATGTAGCATTCAAATAATGAAAGAATTTTTAAAATCAGTCTAGTACTTTTTGAGCCAATTCGTTACAAACATACTTATATACAAATCTTTCCTCTTTATAACATTAGTTTAAGATATAGACTATAGCTGTACTGTACCCCGCAGTTAAACCCGCTTGTTTTTTAAATCAAAGATCTAAGTTACTCCTTGTCTCATCAAGTCAAGTCAAAAATATCCTTATTCGATAAGACTTTATACAAAGCACTTTCAAATCGTCAGAATGACACCATTACACAGGATTATACATGCTACCGACAGGTTCGGAAGGTCTTCAGCTATCTGCCAGTAAAAGTTCCGTTAGATTCGGTCCAGGCGTTTTGGAGATTAGCCGGAACAAACAGATATACAGACAGACGGAGAGACACAGAAAAAAAACGAATTATAAACAGACACTTCAATTTCATTTATCTGTAAGTATATTGATTTAACCTGCATAGTTATTATCATTTGGTATGTATGATTTAAATGGTTTATGCTTTAAGTAGTGATGTCAAACAGGCGTAAAGTTTCCTTCTATGGATAGGATGCTACGTGCCTATGCCACAGTTCAACAGTTGAACGGTAAATTAAGTTTAATTTGAAGTGTAAATCACTGCAGTTAGATATCGCGTGTCGATACTTACAAGTTTATCTGCAGGTCAACAATTACTATTTACATGAACAAATTGTAAATGTGTTGACTGTTTTATAGCACGTAGATAACGGTTGTAATTGATCGCTGAATATCTGTTTTATGGTACCTATTTAGAATATATAAAATTTAATGTCCTGACTGACTGACTTATATATTTACGCACTTATATAATTATATTTATAACTGAACTTAACCAAACACGTCACCACAAATTAACCCCGAACACCGCGATTGTAGGTGCGACGTCATAACCGGAGAATGCCAATCCCGACAATTTCCGCCACATTCCACAATCAAGTGTCTATCAGCGAATTTCCGCACAAGCATTGAGGCATTCGTGATTGACAAGAGCGATGTAAATTGACTTGTCATGTTATAGTGAATTGTGGTATTATAGATTACATTTTCAGAGTGGTTTTATTTACTTGGTCTGAGTTCTTTAATTTAGATCATTATAAAGAGTACATTGATAAATTCGCATAATAAATAAATAAATAAATAAGATACCAATACTACCTACTTCAAGCTTTGACAAAAAAATCTTTTCGTAAATATCCGAAATCTATGAAGACGGTAAAAACGCCCGTATTACCTTTGATGCTACATGAATTGAAACAGTATCAGATTGCCGTGGTGGCCGTGGGGTTTGCGCAGTCGCCTGCTACGAATCCCAGCTTGAGGAAACCTGCATATATCTGAGAAGAAATTCAAAGACGTATGTATAGTGCCTGAGACGGCGCTTAATCATCTTTGGTGAAAAGTGGGTTTTGATATTACAACACCTCTGCCTACCCTTTCGGGGAAAACAGGCGTGAGCATATGTATTATCAGATTGAAAATGAATGATTTCATATTCTGAGAATCCAATACGGTACCCCTAGTAACTAATATGATGAACAATAATACCAGCATAACATAAGCTTTAAGAGCAAGATCTAAAAAATATCCCTAAAACAAAAACGAAAACGCAATATGCAAATGGAGCATCAATATTTTGCAAAAAAAAACCATGTCCAAGTTGTCATAACTTAAGACGCTTAAGTTAATCGCAAGAAGCAACAAGTAAGCAGCTTTGCTTAGCCGAGTCAGGACGTGCGATCCAGTGCATTAGTTTAACAATAACTTAAGCCATCGGCTGGCTTACTTAACAACTTGTGCTTCGTTCACACTACGTAATATAACGTAGATTAAAATCATAAAAAACATAGACTAATTCTGTGGAATACATTCGTGAGCACGCCTGTATTCCCTGAAGGGGTAGGCAGAGATGCTGTAATAACAACACCCACTTTTCACCGAACATGATTAAGTGCCAACGTGACAGATGGTGAGTCTGTCACCGTCTCAGGCACTATACATACGTCTTTGAATTATTTCTCAGACATATGCAGGATTCCTCACAATAGTTTCCTACACCGTAAAGCAAGTAGTGTGAAATCACTGCACGTAAGTTTTTAGAAAAACTCATTGCTACAGGTTCCACTGCTCTTCCTGTAAAAGCGACGTTATTCTCTATGGTTTCTCACCGTCACACACGACGTCAAATGCCGTTTTCAAAGATATGAAATTGAACTTTATCTTTATGCATTATGTACCTATGACTGTAAATGACGCTCGACGTCGAGTTGAAGTTGAGAAACCTTTCAGAATAACGCGGCAGCATAACCCTTGCGCTACCTCTACGGCAGTTGGCGAATCCATGACGGATATCCCACGAAAAAAAAAGTGATCCCTGAGTACTGAGTGGTCAGAGTGCCAAGTGCGATTTTCTTAAAATCGCCGTCAATACTTACCACGTCGACGTAAACGCAGATTTGTATGGGCCCACAATAGCGTCATCTTTAGGCCGACAGAGGCGCTGTTCCGATCCTATACAAATCTACGTTTACGTGGACGCGGTGACTTGTGACGGCGGCAGTGAAAAACTCGCACTTGGCCCTCTGAAGCTAGTTTGTTTGTAGTATGCACTAAACGTAAGACACCAGTGTTTAGTCAAGTGCACTATCCCGTGTCAACACGCACAAGGAGCCCGGAGCCGTTATACAATCGGCAACCAGTCTTGCTTGATTTATCTGTCCCTCAGGCTAAAATACGTAAGGTCGCAAATTAAAAAGTATACAGAAGGTAAGCTTCAATTTATTGGCGGTTACGAGTACAAGCACATGTAGTGGCATACTTACCACCATCTTACTTTTCAGTAATCTATGCCAAAATATAAAAAAAAAAACATCTAATCTAGTAAAGGTTGTATAATAGGTACCTGACGACGAATAAATAATAATACTAATACATTACGCAATGGAAAACATAAAATACTGTTCATATAAAATTGCCCTGCCGTGGACAACGAAGTCAACGGTGCCACTATTAAAACAATACATACTGGAAGCCCATGGTCCATTGTTCAAAGATTATCGACAAATGCACGAAGCAGGCCTTCCATTACATTTCTATATTGCAGTAAGGTAAAACTAACCGTATGTTATGTACTTAAGCCTTTATTTTGAATTATTGTCCATCCCGTCATACGTGATGGAGTTAAAGATTGAAGATAATAACAGGTTCGTAATTATTAAGAATTATTATTTAAGGGTTGCCAATATAATTTAAGGCTTATGAGTTGCCATTGTTCAATGTAGTTTTATTTATGGCGCACATCTAAAAATAATGCATCGTGATTATTTAGGATACAGCGATAGAATGTTAAAGCAAGAACTTCTGAAAACACGACCATTCTATCAAATCACCTAAAGTTCCTCAGCCCTCCTATTCGCTCTCTTCGTTGTGCTCTGACCTGACGATCTAGATGGCGCTATTATCGCTGAGCGCTCACATCTCGTGACATGTTCTATTCAAAATTGTGTGGCACCGACTTCTATTTCCAAAACATCAAAAACTTATATAAATGTTTGTCGTTTGTATCGAACGGTTTGGGTGTTAACAAAACATTCTGAAAATATTACATACATACATATGCTCACGCCTGTATTCCCCAAAGGGGTAGGCAGAGGTGTTGTAATAACAACACACACTTTTCACCGAAGATGATTAAGTGCCAACGTGACAGATGGTGGTCTATCGCCGTCTCAGGCACTATACATACGTCTATTGAAATACTTCTCAGACATATGCAGGTTTCCTCACGATGTTTTCCTTGACCGTAAAGCACGTGGTGTGAAATCACTGTACATAAGTTTTTAGAATAACTCATTCTGAAAATATTATGTATTAAAATGTTTTTCGCGATTTTTAGTGACTTTTTGCAAAGTGCACCTACACCAGTCATAACCCATCTAGGTGTCAAGTTCTAGTCAATACGAATTAATCAAGCCCAAATACTAGGTACTTGCTGTAAATTGGTGAGGAGTTCCTTTGACTGTCTTTCAACTCCATCATCAGATCGACTCCATACCTTCATCAAAATGCAGTGCTGCAAATATTTAATGCAAATAATTAACAAACGCACTGGTCCCCAGTAAGATTTTCGAAAGTTCCCCTCGATTTCTCTAAGATTCCACCATCAGAACTGCACCAAATTAAAACGGGACAATTTCGGAAGCATCACCTTTCAAATGAAAATAGAATCATCGAAATCGGTTCTCCCAGTCAAATGTTCATAACATAAACAAACATAAGAAAAAAACATACAGTCGAATTGATAACCTCCTTTTTTTAAGTCGGTTAAAAATGCAGATATTTTGGTAGGTATACTTTGTCGTTCATGCACTATCATGATGATTTAACTATGATGGCAATATAGGCTTATGGTAAGGTCCCTGGGGCCCAACCATGAGCTCTTATTGCAATGTTAATTCAGTTGTGCTACAGTGACGACAGATGTATGCACGTCACATACATCTGACTCATAAATGAGTGAAACTATCATGGCAATAAGAGCTCATGGTAAGGCCCCAGGACACATGTAATGTCATCGAAAACAAATACATTTTGTTCAACAATCAATTTCCCCAACATCCGACAAGCAATTGCCCAAACAGGGTTGGCACACGGAAATTGACAATATTTTGTATTGAACACTCTTTGATTGATATTAAAATTGATTGACACGATTGTATTTGTTGCGTTTCACAACGGTATTTTGTAAGCATTTCCTTACATAAATATGTTCACTTTGATATATAAATAATATCTATTCTGACATAAAATTAAGATTTTTTGATTTCTGACAAATATTTGGTTTCACAATTCTCAAATTTGTAACAAAGATGGCGAACACCAAATAAATAACGTAAATCTATACAGATAAATAAAATTGAAGTGTCTGTTTGTAATTCCAAAATAACAGCTATCACTAAATGCATATGAAAGTATACACGCTACTGACACTAAATAACCAAGTTTTAGAATTTTTCTCTGTCTGTCTGTTTGTTCCGGGTAATCTCTGAAACGGCTGGACCGATTTTACGGGACTTTCACTGACAGATAGCTGATGATACAAGGAGTAAAATAGGCTACTTGGATTAAAAAAAAACATTAGGGTTCCGCGGGCCACCCATGAAATTAAGTCTACGCGGGTGAAACCGCGGGGCACAGCTAGTATTAAATATTTTTGCATGCCACATATATTCTAAATTCTTAAAAATGTTCCAAAAACCGCGAAAACAAGGGAAGGAAATTTTTTACACAATATGAGGTGTGATTACGAGTAGTTCAGTTGTCAGAGCAACTGCACGGTTTGCAGAGGTCGTGGGTTTAAATCTCGCCTCGTGCTTTTTTGCATTTTTAAGAAATCATCACATTTTTTTTAATTCGTTAAAAAATCAAGTTTACGAAGCAAAAGAAATATTACTATACATGCGATTAACCTCCCCGTGATATACTTGCTCTAATTATGTATCGATCGATGTGCTAAATGTACCTACCGCTTCTATACAAAGTATGCAAGAAGAAGAAGCAAAACAATATGACAGAGTATTAAAGACATCGCTTAAACCCAGGTGGCCCTGTAGCCACATATTTATCAGAAGACGTTATTGATGGCTGATGGGTGCACGCTAGCGCTCATATAAATATCACACGGAAAAAAACAATATGGCCGCGACAAGATGGCGGCTTATTAGGGTTGACACTAAGGTAATTAAATTAACTATTTTTGCTGTAATTATAGTATATTAGCTGTTGCCCACGGCTCCGTCTGCATAGTATCTGACTTATCTTTATAATTTGGACAATTCACATAATATCTTTATAATTTATAGGCTATGTGTTATTTTAATGTATAAGCGAAGGTTTATATATATCATCACGCTAAGACCAATCATGGGTTAAAGTTTGCAAGTCCAATTCCACGTGGACTAAGTGAGTGAATGAATTCAAACATGCCTTAATTATATTTACATTTGTTATTTGCTCTGAGAATTGTAGAAGGTAATCTTCTTTCATTAATGCCAGATGCCATTAAATTTTAAATACTACCACTAAGTAGCAACATGACTATAATAAAACATCATGATCTGCGACATGACAGCCCTAGGATAGTTATACAGCAATTAAAAAAAGGTTAAAATCTCGTTTTCACTGACAAATTGTAAGAAATGTGAATACTTAAATCTAGACTGCACTACGATTTAGTCCTGGCTCTCACAGTGTAATGCAGGACATACGTCACTAGTTTACGAGACCATTAAGCGTTTATCATCTCTATAAATAAGCGTACAGTTACCGATGCGCTTCTTAGTTGAAGTAACTTATTATTTTCTTATTAATTGAAACAGATAAATAAAATTCAAGTGTCTGTTTGTTATTCCAAATAAACAGACTTTCACTAAATTCATACGAATGTATATATTATACGTGCATTACGGTGAAGGAAAACATCGTGAGGTACCCTGCATATGTCTGAGAAGTAATTCAAAGACGTATGTATAGTGCCTGAGACGGCGATAGACTCACTATCTGTCACGTATTAATCATGTTCGGTGAAAAGTGGGTTTTATTACAACACCTCTGCCTTCCCTTCGGGGAATACAGGCGTGAGCACATGTATGTATGTAGAATTCCTATTCACACAACACAATCGTTATTTAATCAACCTGTTTTTAGTTCTTTAACTAGCTGTGCCCCACGGTTTCACCCGCGCAGATTTAGTTTCAACCTTATTGTCGCGGAACCCTAATATTTTTGATAAATAAAAGTAGCCTAAGTTACTCCTTGAAACATCAGCTACCTACCAGTGCAAGCCCCGTTAAAATCCGTCCAGCCGTTTCAGAGATTACCCGGAACAAACAGACAGACAGACAGAGAAAAATTTTAAAACTTTGTTTTTTAGTGTCAGTAGCGTGTATACTTTCAAATGCATTTAGTAAAAAGCTGTTATTTTGGAATTACAAACAGACACTTCAATTTTATTTATCTGTATAGATTACAGAAAACCAGTCCTTCGTCCGTTTGACGTTTAATCTGATAGTGATGCCATTTGAATAAAAATGATAAGGGTGTGTTTTAATTGTGTTTATTTAAGGAATTTATCTAAGTAAATGTAATTTACATTCGCAAGCACGCAATCGTTGAACCGAGGCCGGTTCAACGATTGCCGTCCGTAGGGGGTGGGGAGGGTAATTAATTTTTGACACCAGGGGCCTTACCATGAGCTCTTATTGCCATGATAGTTTCACTCATTTATGAGACAGATGTATGTGACGTGCATACATCTGTCACTGTCGCACAACTGAATTAACATTGCAATAAGAGCTCATGGTTGGGGCCCTGTTCTATTCTTGTCCGATTGGTGAGCTTTGACGTTTCATTTTGGTACCGTAAAATTAAATGTCAAAGCTGAGAAGTGTTTATGAAGAAATGTTTTCTGTCTTAATTTTTTTAAGATTTTTCAAGAATAAACCAAATAGGTACTTCCGTTTCACTTTCCGTAAGTGATATGGTAACATATATTTTTATTTATGAATAGCCGCGATTTCACCCGCGTGGGTGTCCCGCGTGACCCTTATGTTTTTTTGGTAAATAAAATTAGGTTAAGTCACACCCTGAAACATCAGCTATCGGCCAGAGATTAAAATTCATCCAGCCGTTTCCCCGTGATGCCGTGACCAAGGGAAATGGGGATTCATTTTTATACATAAGACTAGCTGTGCCCTAGATTTAGTTCCATGCTGTTTTTTTTTTAATTAGCCTTAAACACTCCTTGAGACATCAGCTATCTGCCAGTGAAAGTCCCGTTAAAATCTATCCAGCCGTTTAGGCGTGATGCCGTGACCAAAGGAAATGGGGATTCATTTTTATATATAAAGAAGATATAGATAAAGAGAGGCACAGTTGCTATTGCGCATATGATTCGATCAGCAATGTTAAGCAACCATACGCTTAGCCAGTAGTTGGATGGGTGACCGCCCGAGTTCCCTCCGTGCCTCGGAGAGCACGTTAAGCCGTCGGTCCCGGTTGCCAATTTAACATCTTTGGCAATCGTTACAGGTCAGTCAGAGGCCTAAGAAAGTCTGACAACTGATTTAACCCAGATTGCCGATTTTCCTCGAAAAAGGGGTTACGAAGGTCAGATGGCAGTCGCTTCGTATAAAAATCAGGTGACCAGCCACATCGGGTTGAATCAAGTGCTGACCCCAAATACATGGGATAAGGCAAGGGAGATGATGATGATAGATAAAGAGATACTAATGGAGATAAGTAAATGTTAGTAGTCGTTTTTGTTGTTACAATGACACCAATAAACATATACTTACATCATCAAGTCAAATGATTGTCCGAGAAACAAGCCTTACACACGGAACTGTATCAAACCGTAAATAAATCAAATTGACCCCGAAATTCGCTCGCTTTCGGCAAATTTCGCCCATTATCGGATCGGTGCGCGCAAAAGAACAATTTGGGGCACGATTTTCGAGTTTTTTAAGCAGAAAAGTCCCGTAAGAGCGCGGCCCGACCTGCAGCGTTATTCACTAAGGTTTCTCAACGTTGAACGCGACGACGAGCGTTGTTTTCGATCATAGGGAATTGACACATAATACATAGAGGATAAGGTTCAATTTCGCATCTTTAAAACCGACATTCGACGACGAGTGCGACGCTGGGAAACCTCAGTGAATAACACATCTGATTGTAATTGTTTTCATTGTTCTCTCGAAGATAAATGTCGGAACATGCTTTTGTGTTTAATTAAAATTTTGCGCTCGCCATGAGAATTTGGTTGAAACTTGGGCTAATGATATTTTAAACACAAAGCTGGTATTGCAGATCGTTTAAATTGTTCATTCGTGACGGGCAATGGTCGTGTTCACAGTCTTGGGAAAGGCTTTTATTATTTAACCTGTGAGTTGGTTGAGATTTTGCTTTAGTTTTTTCAATGAGTTTTCTTACAAAAGTAATCTTTACGATGTGGAAAATAAGGACGAGGAAACCGGTAATATGTCTGGGAAAAAAATTCAAAATACCTATATTAAGAGTACAGCCCCAGTCGGGCATTTCCGAATTGGGAACGAGAGATCGCGTTATGCCCTCGTCGTCATGAATTTAAGAGTAATGAGACTCTTGTTGGTGTAACCGATGCAACTCTGTCCAGTGCCATCTCCTTGACCTCCTTATGTATATATGTCATGACTGACACCTTTTCTTTAACTTGTTTCATGTATGTTAGCCTAGGTCTACCTCTTCCTCTCTTGCCTTCTACCTTTCCTTCTATTATGTTCCGTTGTAAAATTTAATTATAATTAAAAAAAATGCAATCTCAAATGAATTTAGAATGTAAGCCTTAAGAACCTTACAATATTCCCTTCACGTATCCATCAAGTAAACGCTACCAAAGACAATTTCTAAGGTAATTGCAAAACTGGTCTGCCGCAACAAGGAAGAACCGACATCCATGCAAGTTCATACATAATCCATACTAATATTATTTATGGTGGGGTCTCTGTCTATACCTATTATCTTTTCTGATGATGTGATGAAACTTTTTGAAAAGTAAAAGACACATAAATGAAATTTAAGTGTCTGTAATTGAAAATTAATAGCTTTTCACTTATTGCATGTGAAAGTAGATACCTATTGTACTAATATAAAAAAACTATTACAAAAAAAATACTATTTTCTGTTTCCGGCTAATCTCAGAAACGGCTGGACAGATATTAACGGGACTTTCACTGGCCGATAAGTGATGTTACAAGAAGTAACTAAGGCTACTTTTATTAAGAAAATAGGTCATGGTTGGGGTTCTGAAAAGCATGAAACTCGACTCCTAAACGGGGCGAAATGCGGGGTTGAATTTTTTGAGAAACTTTTTATTCTGTAGAGGAATTCGCAGGTGGAAGCTAGTAAGACATAAAGGTTCATTAAAATTCCCAACAAATTATTTATAAGCCGTGTTATGACGTAATAGAGGGTAGGACGATCGCCTGGAGCGACGCGACACTGGACATAGAAATTCTATGAATAAATTAGATACTGCCTATGTGAAAATTACATATCACGTGCATACATAGAGGTGTGGAGGCTGTGTGAAAGTCACTGGGTCTAGTCGTTCCCCGTTACAGTCTGGGAAACTCACAGTAATCCTGAGGGATAAAGAATATAATGCATTTAAGATTCATCTTTTTAAACGACTGTAAAATAAATATTATGATCTTGTATAGATGTAAAAAAGCCTTGACGTGGGCAGTGACCTGCTACGCAAGCGATGCAAGTTCGTATCCCAGCTGGGCTAGCACTAATGAGTTTTTCTAAAAACTTATGTACAGTGATTTCACACCACGTGCTTTAAGGTGAAGAAAAACATCGTGAGGAAACCTGCATATATCTGAGAAGTTCAAAGACGTATCAAACGTATGTATATAGCCTGAGACGGCGATACTCACCATCTGTCACGTTGGCACTTAATCATCTTCCGTGAAAAGTGGATGTTGTTATTACAACACCTCTGCTTACCCCTTCGGGGAATACAGGCGTGAGTATATGTATGTATGCAAGGACAACGCGTCCTGAGAAATATTCTTCTACATATATAATATTATGAGTTAATTATATTTCGATTCCTTCTATCGCCCTTAGTCGACTATTTTAGGTTTTCATACTATTGGTAGCATAACGCCTATTTTGTTATCCCTCCAAACACGTAATCTCACTTCTTTTATACCTACTTTTTATTTTTGTCGCATGTTATATCGTACCTCGCATTTTTTTATGATAAATCATTTGGGGATGAGCTTATGTCTGTAAGACCACCCAATGCCGAAAAACAATTAATATTCATTAAAATCCCAAGTAAAAGGTGCTTGTAACAGTCACTCTGCAGTCCTAATAGGATAATGAGGCAACATTACAAATCATTTTTCTATTTACAAATACAAATTGTTTCCACCGCGACAGTAGCACCGCAGTCGCTCACGGCTATAGCCCAAAATTTAAAGTTAGCAGAAGGTTTACCTCCTACATTGGCTGAAAATATAAAATGTACGTACACAAAAAGCACCCGTAGGTATTACTTACTGCGTAACAAGGTGGTCTACAATGTAAGCGATGAAGATCTACTAGTTTTTCAAAACATTAACATTGTGGTATTCACGATGAAGGACGATTACGGAAGGGAATTGCATTTATTTGGGAAGATATTCAAAGACGTATGTATAGTGCTAGAGATAAACTCACAATCTGTCATGATGGCACCTGTCACATCGGCACCTGAGTGCGAGTTTTCTTAAAATCGCACCGTCACAAGTCAGCGCGTTGACGTAAACGCAGATTTGTATGGGCTCACAATAGTGTCATGGTTAGGGCGACAGAGGCGCTGTTCCGATCCTATACAAATCTGCGTTTACGTCAACGCGGTGACTTGTGACGGTGGCAGTGAAAAACTCGCATTTAGCCCTCTGATCATCATCGGTGAAAATCGGTGTTGTTACACCGCCTTCAGAGACATTTCTAGGAAGACGTGACCTTACTTAACTTTAAAGCGAGAATTTGGAAGCATGAGTGTATTTTAATTTAAGGGAGGCGACCTTCTTTTAGTTTAGTTTGTGACCATACCCCGCAATTAGAGGCCGACTGGAGCCGAGCGCGCCCGAATTCGCCCGAGGCCTGACGTGATAGACGTTAATTGTTCAAGAAATGCTGCAATAACTTAAACTTGCTTTATAGCAGCTGGGGAATAAAACTAAGGGAAACAAATATAACAATTTTTTATAATTTTCGATATTAAATCCTAAAAAATAGTACATATTTATTTTACTACACAGTTCTTATAAGACCGACAAAGAAAACTTTAATATCGCGATTTAGGTTCGCATAATTACTATGGAATTTTATATACTATGTACCGCCAAGTGGATTTTTATCGCAATACTAGCTATGCCCCGCGGATTTACCCGCGTAGGCTTTGTTTCACGGATGGTTTTATTTCACAGAACTCTAAATTAAAAAAGTACCTAGCCTAATTTACTCCTTGTAACATCAGCTAAAGTCAGTAAAAGTCCCGTTAAAATCGGTCCAGTCCTTTCAGAGACTATCCGGCACACACAGATAGACAGACAGACGGATAGACTGACAGACACACAAATATTTTTTTTTAATTGTCTTTTTATTCTTTTTAAATATCATATGCATTTGATAAGTTACATATTAAGCCATATAGTAAGCCTGTAAAGATAGCTGTAAGTTTGATAAATATTTGTAATTACAAACAGACACTTCAATTTTATTTATCAGTATAGGTGGCCTACCTTTCTACATGTCTAGTAATCAATGCAACACAATGCTAGCAGGTATCGAAGTTCAATACTCGATGATAACCTGCAGGGGACCACGACATCTTATTGCCATGATAGTAACTCTTATTATGAGACAGATATATATGACGTGTATAAGTCTGTCACTGTCACACAGTGGAACTATGATGGCTATAAGAGCTCGTGGTAAGGCCCCAGATCTGACTACAAAACCATAAATGTGAAACCCATTAAAGTAGAATAGAACAGACAAGGTAAAATTACAATTGGAATAAAATTAAAATCGTTTGGTCGACTGTAAAAAACTCATTTTATTTGTTAACAGACAGTTATACCCTTTTCATAGAGGACGATTACGGGGAGATGCACTTTAACATACCGACATCAGAGCTATTTATAGTTTTATAGTAATGTTGTATGCTGGGAGCAGGGGCCCAACCATGAGCTTTTATTGCAATGTTAATTCAGTTGTGCGACGGTGACAGATGTATGCACGTCACATACATCTGTCTCATAAATGAGTGAAACTATCATGGCAATAAGAGCTCATGGTAAGGCCCCTGGAGCGAAAACAACTGACAAGTAACGTTGCGATTATATCGATACACTAGCGGATGTCACATGGTTTTACCCGCGTAGTTCTCGCTCCCGTTGGAGTACGTGGTATAGATGTATAAATAATCAGGCAGAATTCAAACTGTGAGAACATGCAACATAACTAAATTCTTCAAATACCCATCTCCTAGCCTATGTCCAATGCATTGTTAAAAGTAATAGTAGTTACTAATTATCGATAAAATAATCCTGTTCCACGCAGCCACGGTGACATGTCTTAGGTTTTATATCTGTAGATAAACACTCGCTTTACGACCTTCTATTTGTGGGGTTTTAATGATAACCGCGGCATGTTGCCATTATTTCTTCAAGATCACAAAGGTTACAATAACCGTCTATCATCAGAGTGTCTAGTGCGTGTTTTTCACTGCCGCCGTCACAAGTCACCGCGTCAAAGTTAACGCAGATTTGTATGAGATCGGAGCAGCGCCTCTGTCGGCCTAAAGATGACACTATTGTGAGCCCATACAAATCCGCGTTTACGTCGACGCGGTGACTTGTGACGGCGATTTTAAGAAATCTCGCACTAGGCCCTCAGAGTGCCTAGTGCGTGTTTCTCACTGCCGCCGTCACAAGTCATCGCTTTGACTGATCGAAACAGCGCCACCTGTCGGCTCACATATGGCACGGCACTATATTTATCCCAAATTACAAACCTGCGTTTACGTCAAAGCGATTACTTGTGACGGCGATTTTAAGAAAACTCGCACTAGGCACTCAGGCAAACCTGGTATTACCTGGTTTACTCTTAAAAACGTAAACAAAACATGGTTTGAAAAAAGACTAGACCAAACTCGGGCTAAAACTATGTTCAGCTCTTTTTAAATCCGTATCACAGGGAGAGTTGAAGAGTACACCTACATTTTACCAGTTATGTTTCCAAGCTAATAGGGGTGAGCTTATTTCCATTAACCACATGAAAAAACACTGAACTTAAGCTTAGAAATAGTCACATTCTCTCGCGCTTGCGCTAATAGAAAAGATACAAAATACATGGAAATGATATAAATCAGGCACGTGACTACTAGCGAAGCGTGAGGATAGTGTTACTTTGTCTACAGGACCAGGGGCCTTACCATGAGCTCTTCTGGACATGATAGTTTCACTCATTTATGAGACAGATGTATGTGCCGTGTATACATCTGTCACTTTCGCACAACTGAATTATCATTGCAATAAGAGCTCATGGTTGGGCCCCTGGATCCTGTGTTCCGCAGTAGTGTTTGCAATCACTAGACCAACGAGGCGTTACATAATCATTTTGCGATATAACTGATACTCAATCTTGGAGGTAAATAAGTCAGAATATTTTTCGTTGGATGCGGTTGACAATAAGACTGTTACAGATCCCGTAATGAGTAAAGAACGCGCAACGAAAAATTGCAGGGATACTGCGCATATTTGCTTTGCGGTAAAGGAAAACATCGTGAGGAAACCTGCATATGTCTGAGAAGTAATTCAAAGACGTATTAATAGTGCCTGAGACGGCGATAGACTCACCATCTGTCACGTTGGCACTTAATCATATTCCGTGAAAAGTGGGTGTTGTTAATACAACACCTCTGCCTACCCCTTTGCGCCATACATATAGACAGAGACACATAAAATGACTACTACGCATTTAAAGGCACTCGTTCTTAACTAATGACGGGACCTATAAAGAAACAAATTGCCATGAGAACATAAAACCAACAGTAATATAAATGGCGCGCGCACAAAAGACATTTAATTTATTCGACTGCACTCGGTAATTGCGGAAAGCATTCATTCTCATTGAAAGGCGCAAAATACTCGGATTGGTACAAGGATTCTACATTACAATGACTTGGAGAAAGATTTAAAAAACAGTGATATTTTTTTAAGACAGAAAGTCAACGGACTTTCCTGTGTAATCATTAAAAGGGTGTAAGACATGTTTTTGTTTGTATAATAAGAGTCAGAGAAGTAGAGAAAGACACAGGAAAAGTAGAAGGAAAGAGAGGAAGAGGAAGACCCAGGTTAACATACATGAGACAAGTTAAGGTAATAGTGTCTGCCATGACGTATAGGGAGGTCAAGGTGGCACTTGATAGAGACGAATGGAAGAAGTTGCATCAGTTACACCGACAAGAGTCACAACTCATTCATGATGAATAAAAGGGTGCTTGTTTGCTTGAACGCGCTTGTCTCAGGAACTACTGGTCAATTTAAAATATTCTCCAGCGTTAGATATCCATTTATAGAGGCAGGCTATAGGCTATGTATCATCACGCTAAGATCAATCGAGGGATCAGGGGGGGGTCATGGGGTCATGACCCCCCCTGAGCAGGTTCCAGGACTTAGGTGGACCACTTATTGAACATAATGATTTAATTTATATATTTTGTCACCATACAGATTTTATGTAACTACATGCCTTAAATATTTAAATAATTTAATATACTATAATAACTTTGTATGATGGCACACGTTTGGGAACGAACGACTATGAGACCCCCTCCTGGCGTCAAAGCTGGATCCGAACCTGGTTATCGTTAGCCCAAAGCAACCATTCCACGCGGAGGAAGCTAATTCCCCTTAACATTCCAAACGAACTATGGTGAACATTATTCTAATATAAACCATATAACTGCCTTAGTGTTTCGAACTAAAAATAACACGCCAAAAATGTATCCCTAACCCAAAACCGCAAACGCAAACCCGTAACCGCAAACACTTGAACATAGTTACTCGTACCAAGAACAGTTGAGTGTGCAGCCGAAGAAGGCGTTTTCAATAAGCTGGAGTGAATAGGCCCACAATAGATTACAATGGCCGATGGCGCAGTCGTCTTGTCTCCTTGATTTATGGTTCGTCAATCGGACAATAAATTGTGATTTTCGCATTTTCTCCTCGCGACACGCACACACATAGAACGTAACTTTATTAATGCGCGTCACGAGCTAAGAGAGCGTAAATCTTGAAGGCTCATAGCGGTGACGTGGAGAAATAAAATAGCTTATACAAATATTGTAGGTATACTTTCGGCACTTGGTTCAACCCGATGTGGCTGACCACCAGATTTTTATACAAAGCTACTGCCATCTGACCTTCCTACCCAAATTTTTGCAATATACAATTATTGTAAATGCGAAGAAGTGTTTTTCTATCGGTATGATATACCGTCAACATGAATACCATTTTCTGGATTTTTGATGGAAAAACAATAACTCAAGATTAGTACAGTAGTCTCGAGTTTTGAGTCTCTTATGTATATACAAGTCTCGTGTCAATGTTAGTCACCGTACTCCTACTAAACGTCTGGACTGATTTGTATGAAATTTTGTATGCAAATCGGGTACAGTTTTCACACCCCTAAAATTTAAGGGTCTTCCACCCCAAAAAAATCCAATACAACGTTTTCCGGGCACAGGTAGTCTATACTAATATTATAAAGAGGAAATATTTGTTTGTTTGTTTGCATTGAATAGGCTCCGATACTACTAAACCGCTCTTGAAAATACTTTCAGCAATGAATAGCTACATCATTAGCAAGTAACATAGGCTACATTTTATCCCCGTTCTCCCACGGG
Source organism: Watsonalla cultraria (assembly GCA_964035505.1). Classification (NCBI taxonomy): domain Eukaryota; kingdom Metazoa; phylum Arthropoda; class Insecta; order Lepidoptera; family Drepanidae; genus Watsonalla; species Watsonalla cultraria. Next base: position 2,681,086 of record OZ037732.1, on the reverse strand, counting down.
AACGGGAACTACGCTGGTGAAACTGCGTGACGTCCGCTAGTCGATACAGCTATATCTATACAGATAAATAAAATTGAAGTGTCTGTTTGTAATACCAAAATATAACAGCTTTTACCTAAATGCATATTAGAGTATACACGCTACTGACACTAAAAAACCAAGTTTTAAATTTTTTCTTTGTTTCTCTGTCTGTCTGTCTGTTTGTTCTGGGTAATCTCCGAAACGGGTGAACCGATTTTAACGGGAGTTTCACTGGCAGGTAGCTGATGTTTCAAGGAGTAACTTAGACTACTTTTATTTCTTAAAAATATTAGGATTTCGAGACAATAAGGTTGAAACTAAATCTACGCGAGTGAAACCGCAGGGCACAGCTGGTATTATATATTTGTCTAAGCGTAAAAGGTTCTCTGTATCGGTGGCGTCCCGCGAGCCACGTCCACCATTGTGCTACATATAAGGCCTCGGCGCGGCTCAATATTTTTATACCGGCTAGATTCCATTGTGGTACTTACAACAGGACTGGCTAACTGTTACTCCCAGGTTCCGTGTCAACTTGCTTTGACTTCGAGCTTGGCTCTATTCAATATAATGCTACTGTAATCTATATCTATACAGATAAACATTTGAAGTGTCTGTTTCACTTTTTACTAAATGCATATGAAAGTATTGTTACTTAGAAAGTATACTTTTAGCCAATACTTTTTAAGTAGCCCTAGATTCCTTACTGTTTGTAAAGCTAATACTTTTTTTTATTTAATCACTAGCTGTGCCCCGCGGTTTCACTCGCGTTGATGTAGTTTCATGCTTTATTTCACGGATCCCTAATATATTTTTCATCCCACCATCTCGGAAAGAGTATTTTTAATCTTCAGTGTAAATGATATATCTGAGTAGAAAAGCCGTTTTTATTCTCTAGAGGATAAAGTAAATTGAATTTAGAACATCGTGTGCACTAAGTTTGTGAATTAAAAAAAACATTAAACCTATTTACTGCTACCTCTATGGTGCCGAATATATCATACAACTTTTTTTTAATTTGTTAAAAACTCAGACTCGGAACCTTCTTGGTGTTCTTTTTTCAATTTGCTTTTTTTTGCATTTAGTCATTTCCTCGCTGAAGTGGAATGAAAAGTTACTAGAAATAATTCAATGACGTATGTATAGTGCCTGAGACGGCGATGAACTCACCCTCTGTCGCGTTGGCACTTAATCATATTCGGTGAAATGTGGGTGTTGAAAATTACAACACCTCTGCCTACCCCTTCGGGGAATACAGGCGTCAGCATATGTATGTAAGTTATATGTGCTCATACTGAACTATCAAGTATCTCGTGCTATAAATACATTAATATTTCGTGCTATACACTAGTATATTAATGTCTATTGTATACGTATGTACATGTGGATGCATACAAGACATTAACTAGTAGACACCTGACAAGAGCCACTAAGAGTGCGTTTACATGCATTATCCGCCTCGAAATATTCATTTTATTTTAACACGCAATGTAGGTAAAGCTGGGGCGTTACTAACAGCGATTTTATATATTTTTAAGATGGTTTGAACTATATTTTGTATTGTCAGTTCCATTCGCAAATAAATATATCTATTTTCTTTAATAGAAAACGATTATGTAACCGAATTTGCTTTCAATCTTAGATGGATGGATGGATAATTTTTATTTAAGTACTTTGGGCCTAAAACTGTAATCTCACATATATTTTGGTAAATAGATAAATATATAAATGATTCGATGCTACATGCTGTTATTCTCTTCTATCCGCGACTTCGTCCACGTGGAATAGTTACTTTGGGCTTATGCTACCTTTATCCCGATTTATTATAGCGTGATAATATATAGCCTATAGACTTCCTCGATACATGGGCTATCATACACTGAAATATTTTTTTCAATTCGAATCAGGGCTTGTATAGTAGTTCCTGAGATAAGCGCGTAGTATAGATTCTATCAACGCAAATCAATAATTGAACATGAAGAAATATTATAGCTGGCCAGCTTTCCGCTCAAAGCTGGGAAAGAGACCACACTCCATGTCAGTTTATAAGCGTTTACCTTTTAATTCAAATCCGATTGTTGTCTAATTTATGAGGCTCATTTGCGAGAAATACTCGAATAGGTAAAATAAGGAAGACAGTACGCCTTTAATTGACTAATTAATGAGCGGATTGAAGAATTGAAGCTGTCTCTAATGATTCCTTTTATTTTAATTGAAAGCCGGTGCTTTTGAATTAATAGAATGGACTGCTTTCCACTTTTGTTTTATCGACTTTGGTTAGCCCGAGAAATAGTATTTTATCGTGCCTTAAATATGTTTCTACGCTTTTATGACTTCTAATTATAATGAGTTTATACGTTTTATGATATTCAAACTTGATTCATCATTTTTACAAACATACTTACGCGAGTCTGTATTTCTCGAAGGGTTAGGCAGAGGTGTACTTATAGTAGGTACATCAACAATTCACCAGTTTATATCAACAAATAGGGTCCGAGCCTACTGTCACTAACCGGGCACTAATCTAGACTCTGAGCTGCTACTGGGATGTTACAGATTTAAACCCCCAATTACACTTTACCCGACCCGGAGTTCGAGTCCGTGTTCCACAGTAGCGTTTGCGACCACTAGACCAACGAGGCAGAGAATCGACCTAAATCGTGAGCGACTATTATAACCTATGAATGTGACCAGAGTGACATTCGCTCATTGCTTATGTTTTAATCAATTTAATCACTGTAGTAGAGTATTTACATAAACAAGAAAACGTAACAATAGCGCGATGTACTATACAAGTAGCGCCATCTAGTGCAGATACGTTGAATCCTTTTCAGTCAAAAAGCATGTTTTCCTTCACCGTAAAACATGGTGACAATAAAACATGCAACCCATTTACGGCCTTCAATTAAGATAACAAATATCAAAACTAGCGACTACGAGCAAAGTTGTTTGCGGCTTCGCAAAGCCCATGCCACAATACATATTATAATGCAACTTTACTTTGGTGTTAATTCGCTAAGGCCTGCACTATGACAGCTTGCTATGCGAAACTACACTACAATATTATATAGACAAATAGCACGTGAGGTTACTGTGGATGTGGTGACTACTAATATAAATTACCCTATTTAACCTCATAATATATGAAGAGAGGTAGCAGTAGGTATTTGTCTGGTGACACAACCTCACTGACACCACCATTTTGGTAATCTACACTCTTTTGCATCTGATCATGATCTTGTTACTTCTTCTTATCGTGTCGATGCTGGACATTGTAAGTTGTTGTGGCCCAGAACTTGGCTACTGTAACAGTCATTAGATGAGGAACTAATGGCTGTTACAGTAGCCAAGTTCTGGGTACCAGCTGCACGCAGCCTCTCGAGTGCAGCTGGTGGGGCACGCAGGGCACGATATGAGGTGGGCCATAGTTCGGGGCGCAGTGCACACACATCCTATGCTGGCTACTGTCACAGCATTATTGGTGGCAGCTATATTAGATCTTCCCACGTGCAGCTGGTGGGGCACGCAGGGCACGATATGAGGTGGGCCATACCTAGTTTGGGGCGCAGCGCACACACATCCTATGTTGGCTACTGTAACACCATTATTGGTGGCAGCCATTAGATCTTCCCGCGTGCAGCTGGTGGGGCACGCAGGGCACGATATAAGATGGGCCATAGTTTTGGGCGCAGCGCACGCACATCCTATGTTGGCTACTGTAACACCATTATCGGTGGCAGCCATTAGATCTTCCCGCGTGCAGCTGGTGGGGCACGATATGAGGTGGGCCATAGTTTGGGGCGCAGCGCACACACATCCTATGTTGGCTACTGTAACACAGAGCACGATTCAGTACTGAGACTGATACGAATTGTTACTTCCCCTTAAACTGAAAGTGTCAAACGGTTCGTAGAAAGCCGACGAAACATAGTATTAAGTCAATAATATATGACATGTCATCGTAATAATATAAGCTCATAAATTAGCAGTTTTAATATCTTGGAAATATAATAATATTGCAAAGTAGTGGACGTGTGTGTCCAAATTTTATGACACCGTTGATAAGCGTGATAATAAAATTTAATTGGTTTATTTTCTTTGCCTAGTGTCATCTTAAGACTGCAAATCGTAATGAAAGCGGTTTTATTTAAATTTATAAGTAGAACTAGCCGTGTATTTACGTAGACTTAACTTCATAGGAGGCTTTAGAGGTGCGGAGCCTACCTGTTTGACACACCGTCATACATCTATACAACTTGCAATTCAAAATTAACAGCTTTTCATAAATTTTAAAGTATATATAAAAACCGTGTATTTTGTCTGTCGGTCCTCTGTTTGTCCCGACTAATCTCTGAAACAAATTCACCCATAAAATTCCGTCTACGCGGGTGATACTGAGCACAGTAAATTTGTGTAAATAATCTAATATTTCAAAGTCCCTTGTCGCGGTGTTTGTTACCCAACTCCTCCAAACTGCTGGACCGATTAGTATTACATTTTGTATGCATATCGGCTAGGTTTGAGAATCGGCTGATGCCTCTGTAAAGAGGGCCGCGGGCTTCGGGACGGGAGTCTTGGCGCCGAAGCATGGCCCTCGCGGTTGATGGGCGCGTTTGTGTCCCGACGCGCCCTCCCATAGTGTAGAAGCTGGGTTCAGCCTGGTATCATAAGGAGGGGTCTAACAGGCCAGTCGCCGGGAGGGTCACGGCGAAGCATGTGAAAACATATCACGTACCCAGTTAGCGACCAGGAGGAATACCGTGGAGTTTAGTCAGTGCGAGTCCGAACATAACCCTTCCACTGCCCCCGCGGCGGTAGCTGTATCCATAACGGATACTCCAGGATAAAAAAAAAGTCTGAGAATCAGCCAACATCTTTTTCGTACTCCTAAATGATAAGGGTGATACACCAAAAAAAAAAATGGTAATACAACGTTTTCCGTCAGCTAGTATAAACTAAAAATTTATTTTTGATCAAAACTGATACTTCTCAACTTATAAGTCTTCACTTATAAGTTCCCCAGGCGTATCCATATTATTCTTACAAAAGAGAGATGCGCGTGCGACGGTAAGAAACCCTTTTGATATTTCCTTTATCAGCGTTCTTAGTGTTTGAGTCACAGTATAGCATTACTGCGGTATTACTTGTAGATAATCTGCAGGTATAACTGTGTACCTGTTCTGAGGTTTAGTTCTGACAGTGGGCCGGCTCGCATTGTCTACGCGGTTTTATTAAATGTACTTTGTATTGCGTCTTAGGGTGTTTACATACTGTAGGTTTATTTTTACTATGGGAAAGAATGTTGAGTCCGATCTTAATTTTTTTTCATGTTATGTAAAATAAACAAAAATTGTTTGCCTGTTTTTTTGAACCACTGGCCTATGTAAGTACACTACCTATAATATATATTTTTTTTTTATAAAGTTACACCTACTTTTTTGAATTTATTTGAAATGCGTCTAGCTAGAACAAGGAACATACTTTTTAAAAATGTTATTGCTTCTTTAGCGGCTTCTAGTATATATTGTGATTGTTTTCTTTTATTTTGGAGCCAGGACTATAAGCCTTCTGAGTAAATAAAATAAAGTATTTTTGACTAATTAACACCCATGTTCATTTAACATTACAAGTTATGTGATGTTTTTTTTAAACTCAAGATTATTAATATCCTGTAATAAACACATATTGTATCTGAAACATCCTAATCGTATTCTCAATACGATTAGGACGTCTCAATACGGTAGTAAATTAACCTAAGTTAGCGTAAGAGAAATGACGTTCAATAAGTGTTCCTAGTTCCCTTATCTATACATCTATACACTTAGGCTACTTAGATTTGTAAAGCGGGCAACCTTGAAATTAAAATCTACGCGGGTGAAACCGCAGGGCACAGCTAGTGTAGAATAAAACTTTTTGATTTGATTTGATTTGATTTGATTAAGAAGTTTTTTCGAACAATGACAATTAGGAGGTATTGGCACTTAGCCGTCGAAATGAATGAGATTATATACAATGCATGCTTATTAAAAGTTAAGGATTTTTTACTTTGCGTACATCTCGACTGCGGTAGTTAGGAGATATAGGCGATGTATACAATAGTTTTCTCATGACCAATAGGTATGTACTCCTCTTTAGAATTAAAAGCACTTTGTCTCGCCGCAAAGATATGTGAGCTTTAGGGTGAGGTTTCATAGCTTGACCTTTATTATCATATCAAATACGGTTTAAAATTACTATACATATTCTCCTTTGTCAGTAAAGATACTCCGACCTATTTTCAATTAAAGAATTTACATTTAAACACATCAATTTTATTTTTCTTTTGTGCACACGCCTTATCTCAATAGGGTTCATGGCGGGGTAAGCAGAGGTGTTGCAAAACAAAACTTTTCACCGAAGATGATGAAGTGCCAACGTGACAGAAGGCGAGTCTATCACTGTAGAATGTAGGCAGGTACATTAAGCGCATAACATTTTGTTATTTTTATTTTAATGCTCCCGCCATATCCCAGAAGGGTCCCCGAAGGAGTAAGCAGAGGTGTGAAGTATAAGCAGTAAAGTTAAAAGAACACTCACTTGTCACCAGAGGTGATTAAATGCCAACGTAACAGAGGGTACAAGGGGAGAGGAAGACCTAAGAAACGATGGATGGATTGTGTGAAACATGATATGGCTAGAATGGGAGTGAATACAGATATGACGGATGATAGAGATAAATGGAAGAGGATAACACATTGCGCCGACCACAAATAACATGGGATAAGGGCAGGAAGATGATGATGATGATGATGATGTCATAGAGGATGACTCCATAGCAGTCTTAAGCCCTATAAATTATGTCATTTTTAAATTTGAATTACTTCTCAGACATACGCAGGTTTCCTCACGATGTTTTCCTTCAAGATTTAAACAAAATTGGTGGCACAGACCCCAGCTATCTAGTATAGTTTCGATCCCTACTATCAATTTATTTGAATTCAACATTGCCATAAAAAATATTCTGTCCGTTTGAATGCGTTATTCTTCTTAGCTACGGTATGATACCAGTTGATAGCTACCAGTTGATAGCTAAAAATAGCCATATTATATTTGTAGACTAGCTGTGCCCCGCGGTTTCACCTGCGTAGATTTAGTTTCATGCTTCATGTCGCGGGACACTAATATTTTTAATAAATTAAAGTAGCCCAGTTACTCCTTGGAACATCAGCTACCTGCCAGTGAAAATCCCGTTCAAATCGGTCCAGCCGTTTTAGAGATTACCAGGAACAAACAGACAGACAGAGAAACATTTTTAAACTTCGTTTTTAAATTTCAGTAGCGTGTACACTTTCATATGCATTTAGTGAAAAGTTGATATTTAGGAATTACAAACAGACATTAGAGATATGTATATCTGTATGTATGTATAGATGTATAGATAGTGAAACAAGTCAACAATTTGTGGTGTTAAAAATCGTAATCCGAAGTAATAATTAAAATTAGGATCATAATTTATTACCAAATCTTATCTAAACCTATTGAGATTTCCATACATTATACAGAAAAGGATACAACTATATCTGTGTATAATAATAATGGAAGCGCAAGATAAGAATAAATAAAAATATTCTAATTTATTTTTTATCGCATACAAATCGGACATAATAGATAAGTAATATAATTTATGTTCAAATAATCGTATATCCAAGTATATTATTATTTTTTATATTATGGATATAACACAAGAAATAGCGAAACAACTATTTAAACTAATATAAATAAAATAAAGGAAAACGAAGATAGATAAGCCACACCATCAAGGTCTCCGAAGGTGGTGTTGTAATAACAACATCATCAACAACAACAATAATTTATGTTGTTTTTTTTGTTATTATTATTATTTTACTGTTTAATGAAAGACTAGGGTGTTTAACCAGTGTGTTTTGCCAGTGATGACATACGGAGCCGAGACGTGGTCTTTGACAGCTGGCCTTTCATTCAACGAGCAATGGAAAGAGCTATGCTCGGAGTTTCTCTGCGGGACAAAATCCGGAACAAGGATATTCGCCAGAGAACCAGAGTCACCGACATAGCTCTTAAGATTTGCAAGTTGAAGTGGCAATGGGCAGGCCACATCGCTCGTAGAACTGATAACCGATGGGGAAGAAAAGTTCTCGAGTGGCGACCACGGACCGGAAGACGCAGCGTAGGCAGGCCTCCCACTAGGTGGACCGACGACATCGTGAGAGTCGCGGGCAACCGATGGATGCTAATAGCGCATTGTCGTTCGGCGTGGCGGTCCAAGGGGGAGGCCTATGTTCAGCAGTGGACGTCTTCCGGCTGATGATGATGATGATGATGTTTAATGAAATGTACATGATGCCAGCCGAGTTTCTTGCCGGTTCTTCTCAGAAGGCTAGTTTCCGAACCGGTGGTAAATTCCTCGACATTCATAAGTGCCTTACCAGGACCTAAACTGAATAAATCATTTTCATTTTCAACACCCACTTTTCACAGAATATGATTAAGTGCCAACGTGACATTTGGTGAATCTAATGCCGTCTCAGGCACTATACATACGTCTTTGAATTACTTCACAGACATATGCAGGTTTCCCTTCTGAGGTTTTACGTGCACATAAGTTGTTAGAAAAACTCATTGGTACAGGCCTCGCTGGGATTCGAACTTCGCTTGCGTAGCAGGCGACTGCTCACAACCCGCGGTCACTATGGCTTCTTTTAATTTTATACTAGCGGACGTAACGCGGTTTCACCCGCGTAATTCGCGTTCCCAGGAGTATGGGAATAAAATGTAGCCTTATATTAATGTAGCATTCAAATAGTGAAAACATTTTTAATATTGGTCCAGTTCTTTTGGAGCCAATAAGTTACAAACATCTATATCTATACATCTATACATCTATACATACAGATAAATAAAATTAAAGTGTCTGTTTGTAATTCCAAAATAACAGCTTTTCACTAAATGCATATTATGAAAGTATACACGCTACTGACACTAAAAACCAAGTTTAAAAATTTTCTCTGTCTGTCTGTCTGTCTATCTGTCTGTTTGTTCCGGGTAATCTCCGAAACGGCTGGACTGATTTGAACGGGACTTTCACTGGCAGATAGCTAATGTTACAAGGAGTAACTTAGGCTAGACTTACTATTATTTAAAAAAAAACAGTAAGGTTCCGCGGGACACTCATGAAACTCACTCTACGCGGGTGAAACCGCAGGGCACAGCTAGTACTAACATACAAATCTTGCCCCTTTATAATTTAATTAAATTTAATTAGTATAGAAATATATTATACTAGCTGTGCCCCGCGGTTTCACCCGCGTAGATTTAGTTTCATCCTTATTGTCGCGGAACCCAAATATTTTTAATAAATAAATGTAGCCTAATTTACTCCTTGAAACATCAGCTACTTGCCGGTGAAAGTCCCGTTAAAATCGGTCCAGCCGTTTCAGAGATTATCCGGAACAAACAGACAGACAGACAGACAGACAGACAGAGAAAAAATTTCAAACTTGGTTTTTTAGTGTCAGTAGCGTGTATACTTTCATAACCATTTAGTGAAAATCTGTTATTTTGGAATTACAAACAGACACTTCAATTTTATTTATCTGTATAGATATAGATAGAAATTGATTTAAATTAATTGGCAATGTTACTAGATCATCATATTGAAAGTTCCAATTACTGCTTGAGTATAAAGTCGTGATATTTTTTCGCAACATACTGCATCGTGAGAAACAGCGCTCATTGTATGATTAATGAAGTTGTTGTAAGTTTGTCACGAACAAGATGAAACATCTTCTATACAGCTCCTGATATTGGTTTTTAATACTATATATCTATACGGATAAATTAAATTGAAGTGTCTGTTTGTAACGAAGCTTAATACTAAATGCATATGGCAGTATACAGGGTGACTTAGATGAAAAAGAAAACATGATAGCTAATGTTACAAGAAGTAACACAGACTGCATTTATGAAAAAAAGGAATCGCGGAATAAAACCACCCATGTTATGAAGTCTACGTTGGTAAACCGCGGGCACATCTATACATCTATATCTATACATCTATACATATTTATCTATACATCTATATCTATACATCTATACAGATAAATACAATTGAAGTGTCTGTTTGTAATTCCAAAATAACAGCTTTTCACTAAATGCATATGAAAGTATACACGCTACTGACACTATAAAACCAAGTTATAAAATGTTTCTCTGTCTGTCCGTCTGTCTGTCTATCAGTCTGTCTGTCTGTTTGTTCCGGGTAATCTCCGAAACGGCTGGACGGATTTTAACGGGACTTTCACTGACGGATAGCTAATGTTACAAGAAGTAACTTAGGCTACTTAAATTTATAAAAAAACAATAGGGATCCGCGGGCAACCATGAAATTAAAATCTACGCGGGTGAAACCGCGGGGCACAGCTAGTCTTAAATAAAATTGCAACATAAACCCCTTTTATTTTGAATTCGGTTCAAGCTCTCAGATCCGCCTGACCCTTCAAATTTTAAGGAACAGGTCAAAAATAATCTTTTTCTCTGCCTTCTATTACGCAGGTTGAACCCGCGACCTCTAGCTTGGCGGGGAGTAAATTCTTTTTCTACCAAAATTCTTCTGATAAATGTATAGTGCCGTCGGAATCAAAAGGGCATAACCTTAGTTTTTGCGATATTGGTCTCACATATTCGGAATCAGAAAAAACGCCTATCTACCGACTTTTTTATTAATCTTTAAATATATACAACTCAAAGGTTGACTGACTGTTGACTTCAACTGACTGACTGACATAGTGATCTATCAAAGCCCAAACCACTGGACGGATCGGGCTGAAATTTGGCATGCAGGTAGATGTTATGACGTAGGCATCCGCTAAGAAAGGATTTTGATTAATTCTATTTCCAAGGGGATAAAATAGGGAATGAAAGTTTGTATGAAACTAAATTTACGTGGGTGAAACCGCGGAGCACAGCTAGATTTTTTATAATATTACTGTAAGTTCAAAGGGTACAACTGAGCCGCATATATTTGTGCGTCAAAATAAGACATCCGAACCCCAAGTATAGGTTTTTATGTGTTTCAATGCTGTCAACATTTGATTACGTATTTGGTGACTCGAGATGTGTTGATCCCCCATCTTTGTTTAGACAGGCTTGAGTTGTCATGCACACTAAAATGCCTTAGCTTGAGGCGGAGTCCGCGTGTCCACTTCCCTCTATAACGTTTGAGGGGGTCAATGGTTGGCAGTCGCGTCATACTTGTGAATAGGTGCTGCTTGTGGGGGCTCGTCATCTCAAACTACACATTTAGATACATAAGTCGAACTATTAGAGTTTTACCAAGACTTGCTTTACTTAAAATATTTTGCGTACAAAAATTTGAGTTAGGTAAAAAAAAATTTTAACTGTGTTAAATATTCACTCCCTTATTACAAAATATAGGCCTATATAGTCCTTGGTTCAAAAGTAGCTCGATCTCGTTCTGTGATATAATTTTTTAAAGGGATAGACATAGTTTTAGGCTAAGTTTAGTCTTCGGTTAAATCATGTTTAGTAATAAGAGGATCATTGTTTATACCCAAATCTATTTCAACTCTATACCCAATTAGTTATGTAACACAACCCATTATTTCTAACCGTGAACATTCGTTTTCTTACTATTACAACATTTCAGATCATTATACTTTTAATTAGGATTCACGCTGGGTTGCTGATTGAAAAATCTCTCGTGTGTTGCTAGCATTAATATAATGTTTGGTTTGTTTATTAAAAAAGTATAATAACGTTTAGTTCCGGCGTATTTGTTATTGTCTTGTCTTGATATTTGGGTTATATTTATTTGTAAATGATTTGAATATTACACTAAACTTATTCGTAGCTCATGTTGCGTTAATGGAGCAATTTATTGACTTGTATGGTGTTTGGGGGATCAAAGTGGCCTTCCAAAGATTGCAGGAACTAAATTAAACTAGTATTCATATCCAAAGGTTCGTTATAATTTTTTTTTTAGGATATGGTCTCTCGGAGTTGGTAATAGACCATAGGGCGAGACCCAAGTCTGTCTGTGTGAGACTGGCACGTTGGTCTAATGATAGCAACTACTACTGCGGGACATGAGAACCTCCATTCAATCCCTGGGGTCGGGCAAAGTGTTCATGCATCTCCTGCGGTTACGAGTGCTCCGAATTTGACCTTTCTGATAAATACTATACTATCTTTATATTTTGGACACTAAACACAATATGTTTATGAATTATAGCCTATATTGTTCTGTTATGTTGTTGTGTTATGGTAGAGTTTCATCAAAATCAATTCAGTAGTTTTTGCGTGAAAGAGCTTCAAACATACATTCATACATACATTATTACAAACTCTCGCATATATAAAAATCCGCCATACGATTTCACATCACAATTAATTATACTTTTTAAAATTGATGCGCTCTCTGCAGCCTTTCATTATTGTGTCTCAATCTTTTTCACTTCACTAGTGTTCATCAAGTGATGTAAACTTAATTAACGACTTAGTACATTGTTCTGGGATGGAGGGCTGTTGTAAATAAGGCATTATCTGCAATAATAACTCGGCATTGAACTGAACAATACGCGGCGGACGTAGGCGGTGGATGCTATCGATGTTACGTATATAGAGATGATATTACCGCTATAAAAGTAGGGAGATAATCTAAATGTACTTATAGCTCAGACAAGTTAACTGTTCATTCCTGCTGCAGTAAGTACTGTAGCGAGCGACCCCGAGTGGGGTCACTGGCTCCCCGGGATCAATACTATTTATTATTAAATAAACCAATGGAATGTTTTTCACTTTTATTCTTTTACTTCTATCCTAGTTCTATCTAATTCTCTGAAAACCACTCGTTTTCTTTTTTCGAATCCTTTTTGGATATTTTCAAATATCTTTCATAAAGATTAAATCTTACAAGAAAAGGTTTTAATCAGCTTGTGAGGCTGAGGCCTTACAGTACCTATTTGCATTAAAAAAACAATTTAAGTAACACTTCATCGATAAATTGGCTATCAAACACTGAAAGAATTTTTCAAATTGTACCTGTCGCGTTATTATAAGATAAGCGTTGGTTTCAATCATAGGGAATTGATACATAACACATTGAGGATAAGGTTCAAATTCGTATCTTTAAAACCGACAAGTGACAAGTGCGACGTTGAGAAACCTTAGTGAATAACGGAGTAGTAGCTATTGAGATAAGCGCTTTCAAGTAAACACAGAAATACTCTTCAGCTTTATATATTAGTAATGGGTATAGATATATATAGAAAGTCGATAATTTATTTATTTATTTTACATAATCTAAAACCAATTACAAAAAAATGAAAAATACTGTCGAACCTCCCTTTTGGAGTCGATTAATAACTAAAAAAAAGACTACATAAATAAACCATGAAAGGAACGTATAAACAGCTCCATATAGATATTTTAAAGTAGTCTTTGTAATAGCAAGTCTGATTTAATTGAGTGTAGCGTTAATTGGGCATTGTCCAGTAATATTGGCGTGCCCTCTCTGGCCCGCAGTTAACTACAGCCTTTGTCCACCCATCCCTTTTGTCGTGGCAAATAACGCAATCCGCCGAGAATATTGACTCGTTCGCATTTATTTATTAACAAATTGTATATGCCTACAGTATAAATATAAACTTGGTATGCTTATATACTATGGCTACACGTTAAATATATATAAGGTTGTCTTTCTATTTCATAATAATGGACCGAGTGAAATTATATATTTATTAAAAAGCTTATAGCTGAAGTTCGCTATTCCAACAAAATCCTGCCTAAAGGCCAACATGTTGGTAATCCATCGTGATAAGGTTTTTTTGAAAAAGCATTCTTTCGTTGGTATATTTAAAATGATAGTTTCGGACATCGTCAAAATTAAGACACCCAAGAAGTCAAGAAATTGTGCCAACGCAAGCGAATTCACGGTACATTTAAGTCATATAATTAAATTAGTGTAGCTTGTTTATTTGTTTTTCCAACTACATATTTTCAGAATATTATAAGTGATATTTTTATATTAAACTAGCTGTGCTGTGCGTAAATTTAGTTTCATACAAACTTTCATCCCTTATTATATCCCCTTGGGGGTAGAATTAATCATAATCGTTTCTTAGCGGATGCCTACGTCATAACATCTACCTGCATGCCAAATTTCAGCCCGATCCGTCCAGTGTTTTGGGCTGTGCGTTGATAGATCACTATGTCAGACAGTCAGTCACCTGTGAGTTATATATATTTAGATTAAATCTGCTATGTAGTCATTACAAACTGACATCAAATTTAATTATTTGTATATAGATAGATCCCAAGCATACAAAGAATACTTCGTGAGTTGTATGATCCTTAAGACGCAAGTATTTAAAAAATAGATGTTATCAAAGATTGCGATGCAGAAAATATAGAACAGCTGTTCCAAACATCTCATCCCAGGGAAACTTATTTCCTCCGCGCTATCTTTACTGCGATCATTAAAACATTGTATTCGTATTCAAGTTATAACTCGGAGATAATTCCAGAAAGTGACCAACCGTAGATGTTCTTTGGAACATAATCATAATAATTAAATGTTGCAATAAGACAGAACGTTATCAGAGTTATGGGCAGAGCTACTGGACGGGGCACTACATAATTTCAAAACTTTTTTCATCGACTGTATTTACGCTAACACTTTACGCTATACATTGCATAGTATGTTACTGAAAATCGCCTTGAGAGATGTTCAATGCAGTCGATGTATGGTGAGTAAAGTGATATAGCGGTTCGTGTAAAAGGTTCTCAGTGGAGCTATGTGTCAGACTAAGAACCAGTTAGGCAAATTATCTGCGAGGAATCACTGGCTTCACCTGCCCCGTCTTCATTTATTCATGTTTGTGGGATGTCGTGTGACTGATTAGTCTATTTATTATTGTTTTTTTATACAAGACTTCCAACTTAAGATGCACTTTTGTTTGTGTGTTTAATTTTATGCTAGTGTGGTCTATACAACTATACAGATAAATAAAATTGAAGTGTCTGTTTGTAATTCCAAAATATTAAATAAAAGATTTTCACTAAATGCATATGAAAGTATGTACCTACGGTATTCTCAAAAAAAACTCTGTTTTTCTGTCTGTCTGTTTGTTCCGGTTAATATCCGCAAGGTTTGGACCGATTTTGACGGGACTTTTACTGGCAGATAGTTAATGTTACAAGGAGTAAGTCTAGCCACCCATAAAATTTACTCTACGTGGGTGAAACCGCGGGGCACAGCTAGTTATTTATATGGTTAGCAACAAGCGACTAGTGTCATTAAGTTAATAATTATAAAATTGTTTATTCGGTAACTTACGTGTGTACATTACACGGTTAGGATTAAGTGTCCGATACATCGTCATAGCTATTCTTGAATGCAACTTATTCTATGTAACCCTATACTTACAATCTCGGCGAGTAAGTTTAAGTAATGCAAGAACGGTGATAAGTATCTTAAGTAATATTTAGCCTACATTATGAGGGGGTAAGGTAAGGTGGTGTATTGACATTTACGGGTGGAATAAAAGTTAAATACATTGTTAATGTGTGAGATTTTTCGGATTTAGGAACACTTGTTACTTTAAACTACTTAAATAACCACTATGGGAGTTCCCATATATACTTACCAAGTTAAGTTTAACTTGGTAAGTATATATGGGAGTTCCCATATATACTTACCAAGTTAAGTTTAACTTGGTAAGTATATACCATATCAATTGACAGGAATTTAGAATATTTTCTGATTTATGCCGCATTTGATCCACATTTTGTTGTACATTCCAAAAACATCTCGTTTCGTTTCGGATATTATTATATCTATACATCTATACAGATAAATACAACTGAAGTGTCTGTTTGTAATGCCAAAATTACAGCTTTTCACTAAATACATATGAAAGTATACACGCTACTGACACTGAAAAACCAAGTATAAAAATTTTTTCTGTCTGTCTGTCTGTTTGTTCGGATTTTAACGGGACTTTCACTGGAAGGTAGCTGATGTTTCAAGGAGTAACCTAGGCTACTTTTATTTTTTTTAAATATTAGAGAACCGCGACAATAAGGATGAAACTAAATCTACGCGGGTGAAACCGCAGGGCACAGCTAGTCTTACATATAAAAATGAATCCCCATTTCCCTTGGTTACGGCATCACGCCTAACGGCTGGATGTATTTTAGCGGGACTTTCACTGGCAGATAGCTGATGTTTCAAGGAGTGTTTTAGGGTAATTTTATTTTAAAATAGCATAAAAATAAATCTACGCGGGTGAAACCACGGGGCACAGCTAATCATTATATAATATTCTAATGGGCATCTACTGCGTGATGCCAACCCTGCAAGAATCTTTTCACACTCTTTTTGAAAAACCTTTTTGAAAGCTGCATTTGGGAAAAAACACGTCGGGCTCACCATTCTATAGCATATCTATGACCAATCTTATATGTAAATGGTTGTTATTTTTAAAATTTATTCCACATACTCTTTACCAATATCGATAAAACATAATTAAATTAGCCTTATTCAAGAAGCGTCGTGTAGTACAACCATTAGAAGCATGGCCGTTTCTAGAAATGCATCGATTATATCGACACTAAGCGCGGCTTCCACCGGAAGTGAGATAATATTTAATTGGCGTGAAAACTCAATAATTGGAGATAAAAATCATCTGTGGAGCGGCACTAGAGGCAGAGCAAACCAATTACTGCGGCGGTGTGGCACTACGCATCCGAGCGCGGTCGCCACTCGCCGCCTCATAGTGATGGGAAACTAATATAAAGTTATCGATCAAATTCATTAAAGTCAAAGTCAAAAATATCTTTTTACAAAGCACTTTCAAATCGTCAGAATGACACAATTTACAGGATTATACGTGCTACCGCCAAATTCGGAAGGTTGCTTTTACTGAGAAGAACCTGGCAAGAAACTCAGTAATTACTCTTTTCAAAAATATTATAAAATTGAAAAAAACTAAATAAATCACTTATCATGTTACACAAGCTCATGGACACAGTTGCAATGCACAAATGTTGATAAAAATTTACATAAAGAAAAGTCTAGTAGTTCTACTCACTTATTAACTTTAGGTTTAGGAGATTTGTAATTTCTTTTTCACAAATCCTCTTTGATGGGATTTATTAATAGCGGATAGTAACACTATGTGTAAGTGACATGTCCTGAATCTCTTTTTATCAGGTGACCTTTGTTACCTCTCGTCCAAGAACAGTTAGATTTCTGAGATTTTACTCTCAAAGAGTACTAATCAATGGCTGTCTAATCTATAGTTATCGAAACCTGATGACTTTTTGCTCGTACCATTGTGATATCGTCAGCATATCACCATACTCCGACCACCAACGTTACAAGACGAGTATGACGAAGAAGAGGCGCTTACCTCAAATAACATGGGATAAGGAAAGATAATGAAGAGTGGTGATAATAGAAAACCATTTATACTTATAAAATTAAAAATCCTTCGAAACTTGACATTTGGAGGGTATGTTCTTTATGAGGTGTACACTAAAAACTCAGCTCTGGATTCAAGAATACCCTTTCTTAAATTCAGAGCTGAGTTTTATGTAAAAAAAATATTCTGTGTGTCGACGCGGGCGACGCCAACACCTACTTTACCTCGCGTGGTCGCTACGGTACTACAATATCGATATCGATAAACCGTCTCCCACTTCACTATAGGCTCACATGTGGTTTTTCAGCGGGCACGGCACGGCTCTAACAACTCATTAGTCGTTGTGCTATCATCAGCTTTTATTTGTGGCAATGTCCGAGGTTAATTGTTTTAATTTGACCTTTTAGGCTTTCCCGTTTCCGACCCAATATGTTAGCTGAGCTTATCAACAACATTTTGTCAGAATAAATGTGAGCTAACACTTTACTTTTAACATAAATAGAATGCGAACAATTTAGTGCAATTAATCAAAGATAAAACTGTCCGAGTAACGGTGAGGAATTTATGTGTAGATGACTGTAAGTAATAAAATCTAGGACATCCAATTATCATTTTATATTTATATTCGCATTTATTGCTATGCTTGAAATTTCAAAAATCTGCACCATGTAACTTTACAGTGAATTGGGCGTTTTCACATTGGACGATAACCGTAGCGACGCGATAACTGCACGATATCGTCGGACTGGTAGTTTGATACAGTCGCAACTAAATGCTTTCACGCTGTGTCGTTGTAGTTAATGATATCGTCGCCGACAGAGTGTCGTGACAATATCGGGTGACGACGAAAGTGAAGGGTGAAGCTTTGCGTAGTTTAGCACTAGGCAGCGGTGCCGTGGAGGGCGTCGATGGAAGATATCATCCGAATAGTCAGTTGTTAAGTGTTAGTGTCGTTTTTTAGTTTAAACACTCGTCAATGAAAACGGGTATTACTCTCAACTCACAATTCAGCATTAAAGGAATTTTGGAAAGTCCTTTATTAGTGTATACTAGCTGTGCCCTGCGGTTTCACTCGCGTAGAGTTAGTTTCATGAGTGTCCCGGGGAACCATAATGGTTTTTTTAAATATTAGTAGCCTATGTTACTTCTTGTAACATTAGCTATCTGCCAGTGAAAGTCCCGTTAAAATCGGTCCAGCCGTTTCGGAGATTACCCGGAACAAACAGACAGACAGACAGACAAAGAAAAATTTTAATTCTTGGTTTTTTAGTGTCAGTAGCGTGTATACTTTCATATGCATTTAGTGAAAAGCTGTTATTTTGGAATTACAAACAGACACTTCAATTTTATTTATCTGTATGTATAGATATAGTTTTTTATTTTATTACTTCACCTCGAACAGACTTTTCAAATTTCATGTCTCTTAGTCCAACGGTTTAGGCTAACGGTTGTATATAAATCAGTTAGTCAGTCAGTCATGAATATGCCTAAGACGGCGATGGATTCATCCGTTCATCCGTCACTTTGGCACTAAATCATTTTTGGTATGAAGTCGGTGTTTTGACACCCCTGTTTACCACTTTGAGGATGTTTCTGCTTGGTTCGTGAAACAAATAAAAACAGTTATAGAATTTTAGCTAAAGCAATATTTCAACAACAACATTCTACTACAAAACATTCAGAATCCTTTCCTCGATCATTTGAACCAGTCGGAATCTTCAAAGAAACTGATTCCTAAATCAATTAAATAAATATCGCAAAATGTCGCAGGTAAACAGTGTAATCGGTATTTTATCGACCGAGTTAGCAGGTGACGCGCTTCGTTCAAATAACAAAATATTCAATGTCGTGTAGCGATACAATCGCACAAATATTCCGAATATCGAGTTCGAATCTTTAAGTGTTACTAAGCGTTCTCGATTTAAAAAATATTGTTAAAATAAAATGTTGTACGTTTTTTTATTTGAATAAAAATAATGTAAGTATGTAATTAAGCAACGTAAGTAAGAATTGTTTATCAAGGTTTTCAATATAACATAGTCCAATCTGCAGTCCTCTGTCACTCAAGCATGACTTCATATAAATTCGTCTTTTCTTCACGATCTTTGCAATCAACACATTGTATGATCTCCAAACCGAATTTCGGTCACGGCGGAAAATCTCAAGGGGTGTTAGCTATCTACGCAGGAGATATTATGGTGCACAAGTGTATGCGCAAACACAGATGCACTCTTTATTGCCTCACTCTCATAGTCCGATGGGAGACAATTCGACACGACCGGGGAGAAATCAGGCGTAGGACCAACAGCCTAACGTGCTTTCCAAGGCACGGAATATAAGTGCTGTGAGTGCAGTTGCTTGCCAACAAAGTAAATTAACAATATTGAGTCGCAAACCACACAATTTGAGTTCTCATACTCGTAGTAGCGTTTTAAACGTCTGCAACATTCGAAGCTCGCGTGAACGATGCCATCGACTCGGTCCCGAATCGAATACATTATCTCGAGTTAAAGAATCCGCGGTCGCATAATTTGTACCAATATTCCTGGTGCGCTATCGAATGCGGTCAATTTGAAAATTGTCTTCTTCTGCATTTTCAAAAGACAGACAACAACAGATAAAAGGGTATTTTGTATTGTGGTATTCTGGGTATATAATTGTTTTAAAACACTATTTAATTTTACTGTGTATTCATTTCAAGATTATAAGTTGCTGTCCTAAGTCTGAAATAGTCTGAGCAGGTTAATTAATTTTTAGAAGCCTTAAAAATGTAATATACATAATAATTTACCCGCAACTGTGTTTGCTGCTATTTTGTTTTTTTGCATATCCAGAGAGAGTTTACTATATACTATAGGATATACAAAAATCTAAATAAAATTTATTTCGGTAATCTACATTATTGATGTTTAAAGCAGTGTGGTTAAAATTACTTTCTTTATACAATTTTTCTATATTAACACCTATTCATACATTATCAAGCAGATGGCAACATATCTCTTCGCATTTTACACAAAAAATTCATAGCAAAAAGCCAAAACAAAGCAAATGATCGCAGTAAAACTATCATAAACATCTGTAATGTAAAAGAGCAAACAAAATAGGACCACACGGGATCGAATAGATCGAAGGTAATCACAATAATAGCCGGAAGCACGTGATCTTTGTAATGGAACTATTGTCTTACACCTGCCCATGATTACACGCTACTACCACAGTATATATAAGCAGCAGTAAGGAATCTAGGTCTATTTCTATACAGATAAATAAAATTCAATCAAGTGTCTGTTTGTAACTGCAAAATAACAGCTTTTCACTAAATGCATAAGAAAGTATACACGCTACAGACACTAAAAAACCAAGTTTTAAAATTTTTCTCTGTCTGTCTGTCTGTTTGTTCCGGGTAATCTCTGAAACGCCTGGACCGATTTCAACGGGACTTTCACTGGCAGGTAGCTGATATATCAAGGAGTAACTTAGGCTACTTTTATTTATTAAAAATATTAGGGTTCCGCGACAATAAGGATGAAACTAAATCTACGCGGGTGAAACCGCAAGGCACAGCTAGTTTTTAAATAAGAAAGTTTTCTACATTGAGCGTGAGGGCTGTCAATGTTGATTTTGTCGTTTAGAAGTTTTGAAAAATGACGTTAAACACGTGAATGCCGTATATACGATCGGCAACGACATGACACTAAATGTCATTACGTCTATTTCACTTATTTTTGTTGATGCGTGCGTCTGAGTGTGTGTCATTTACACTCACAGGCGAATATAAGAAGCACCTTTGGCAGTGCTGTCATTAGGGTGTCGAGACCGATCCCGTATACATCATTTACTTACTGGTCTTATTGACATTATTCAAAACATTAATATTACAAATGTGCTTTTAGATGCTACTACTTAGAGAGTAAATTAAGTAGAAAATCTATACATCTATACAGATAAATAAAATTGAAGTGTCTGTTTGTAAATCTAAAATAACAGTTTTTCACTAAATGCATCTGAAAGTATACACGATACTGACACTAAAAATCCAAGTTATAAAAATTTTCTCTGTCTGTCTGTCTGTTTGTTCCGGGTAATCTCCGAAACGGCTGGACCGATTTTAACGGGACTTTCACTGGCAGGTAGCTGATGTTTCAAGGAGTAACTTCTTATGAGAAATAAATTCTTTAAACCTAACTTAGGCTATTTTTATTTCTTAAAATATTAGGGTTCCGCGACAATAAGGATGAAACTAAATCTACGCGGGTGAAACCGCAGGGCACAGCTAGTTATGAATAGATTGAGAGTGACGAACGTAGCAATTGAGTATAAGTTCTAATTTAAAAAAGAGCATATTTTCCATACTGTCTAGCAAGTTTATATATGTACTGTGGTACTACGACGCGACTGGATTACGCATAGAATTGACTTATGAACGTATGGCTAAGATATTGTTAAAAGGTATGTGAATTCGCCCAGTTCTGATACAAATAGTAAAAGCCTTAGAATCGTTTGATACCTACGTTTATTCTTCTGCTCGAGAAGGAATATGTACCATTAATTGAGTTATTCCTTTCTTATAGGTTCTTGACCGTTCTAAAGAACAGTCAAAATACGGATTAGTGTATTATTCTAACGAAAATTACGACTTAAGTTAAAAAGTAGCCTGTAGTTACTCTTTTTAACATCTGCCATTGAAAAATTCTGTTAAAATTGGTAAAGCCGTTTCCGAGACCAGCCGCCAATTAAAACACGCCAACATTTCCCACAAGGGATACCTTCATATGCATTTAGTGAAAATCTATTTATTTGGAACTACAAACAGACACTTTAATTTAGTTTATTTGTTTAGATATAGATAGTATAGATAGGCCATTCTAACAGGCTTATATTTGGAAACGGTAGTAAATTAACTTAAGTTAGCGTAAGAGAAATGACGTTCAATAAGTGTTCCAAGTGTCCCTTATCTATACATACAGATAGATAAAATTGAACTGTCTGTTTGTAATTCCAAAATAACAGTTTTTCAGTAAATGCATATGAAAGTATACACGCTACTGACACCAAAAATACAAGTTTTAATTTTTTTCTCTGTCTGTCTGTCTGTTTGTTCCGGGTAATCTCTGAAACGCCTGGACCGATTTTAACGGGACATTCATTGACAGGTAGCTGATGTTTCAAGGAGTAACTAAGGCTACTTTTATTTATTAAAAATATTAGGGTTCCGCGACAATAAGGATGAAACTAAATCTACGCGGGTGAAACCGCGGGGCACAGCTAGTTTTGAATAAAACTCTTTGATTTGATTTGAGATACAAACAACAGTTCAATTCAAAATACATCACTAGTAATATGACTACAAACTAACAGTTACATCCCCTGCAATCTGTCCGATCATACGCTATCAAAACCTATCGTTTGATCAACAAATTACGCTTTTGTGTACTATATTCCAAGCTGTTCTGAGCCATTTTATCTAGACCCGTGTTCAAAACTAGAAGTGACGCAAGTAGTATGGAGTTACATCTGACATCGCCTCTTAAAATGGGTCTTCTTACCTGGTGGCTATATAATTATAATATGGACTGTGTATAATTTGTATAACTTATATTTATCTACAGTAATAATGGCTGGAGTTGTCTTTGCAGCCATAGGAATTAATAATGACAGAATATTAACTTTTATAGTGGACTTGCTGTGACAATGTACGTAACGCAATTTCAGCAAGTAAAAAATATAGTATACCTGTCGTCATTTATTATATACTAGCTGTGCCCTGCGGTTTCACCCGCGTAGATTTAGTTTCATACTTATTTTTGCGGAACCCTATTTTTTTTTATAAATAAAAGTAGCCTATGTTACTCCTTGAATCATTAGCTACCTGCCAGTGAAAGACCCGTTAAAATAGGTCCAGCTGTTTCAGAGAATACCCGGAACAAACAGACAGACAGACAGACAGACGGACACACAGACAGACAGAGAAAAATTTTAAAACTTGTTTTTTTTGTGTCAGTTGCGTGTTTACTTTCATGTGCATTTAGTAAAAAGCTGGTATTATGGAATTACAAACAGACACTTCAATTTAATTTATCTGTATGTATAGATATAGATATATTTTTTTCCCTGGTGGTGATTAGGGGGTGTTTTAATACTTTTATCGGCAAAAGACGTGAATTGCCCTCCAATTAATCTAGGTTGAGACGACACAGATTCTAATTTGGGAGTTTGTTTCGCTGTTTCACCTCGTGACAAGCCTTAACTTGGATAATAGTAAATTTTAAGCCGTTTAAATGACGTACAACGAGTGTTGCAAGTGGCCATTATCTATACATCTATACAGATAAATAAAATTGAAGTGTCTGTTTGTTATTCCAAAATAACAGGTTTTCACTAAATGCATATGAAAGTATACACGATACTGACACTAAAAAACCAAGTTTTAAAATTTTTCTCTGTCTGTCCGTCTGTCTGTCTGTCTGTCTGTCTGTTTGTTCCGGGTAATCTCTGCAATGGCTGGACTGATTTTAACGGGACTTTCAGGTAGCTGATGTTTCAAGGAGTAACTTAGGCTACTTTTATTTATCAAAAATATTAGCGTTCCGCGACAATAAGGATGAAACTAAATCTACGCGGATGAAACCGCGGGGCACAGCTAGTGTAGAATATTCTTTTTAGGATTTCATGTGAATTATTTCTGGCTATTTCTTAAATCCTTTTTTTCCATTTTGAATTTTGTATTGAACCGATACAGAAATGTATCAATTTTATCAAAAACTCAATCTTTTAAAATACCGAGAATTCTACTAAAATTGCATAACGTATCACACTAAACTTTAAAGATAAAATATTCAAAGCCATCCTAAGAGGATCCTCGTTCAATCTTGTTCAGTGATTGATGACCGAAAGACCGAATGGATGACCGAATGAAATCGATTTAGTGAGCAATAGCCACCATTTGCATGTGTATGGTAAGCCAAATGGGCAATCTTTATACAGATAAGCGGTTTCATTCACTTTTGTCGGAAGTAAATTTACTTTTTTTATCGGTAATCGCTTTTGTGGAATACCTTAAAGGATGAATTAAGTTATTTTAAATATTTATTAATTAAATGTTATATTTGTGTACATGGGCTTACATTTCTCATGTGATTATTTTGTATTACTTTACTAAGCATAAGTTACGAATTTCGTTCATATTACTTTACTTTCATAACATTGTGTTTCTCCGAAGGTGGGCGTGGACAGACGCAACAGTTTTACTTCTGCGACTGTCACCGTTCCTCTGTATACTGTACTAAAAGTTATGCCAAATAAACTATATTATTATTATTATTATTTGTACTAGCTGTGCCAGCAGTTTCACCCGCGTAGATTTAGTTTCATGCTTCATGTCGCGGAACCCTATTATTTTTTGTAAATACAGACAAACAGACAGAGAAAAATGTTAAATCTTGGTTTTTCAGTGTCAGTAGCGTGTATACTTTCATATCCCTTTAGTGAAAAGCAATAATTTTGGAATTACAAACAGACACTTCAATTTTATTTATCTGTAAGTATAGATGTATAGATTTTTAAATTCGTAAAATACTTTTGAAAAGAGTATTCAGAAATCTTTGCCAGATTCTTCTCAGTAAAATTAACTTACCGTAATCATGTCATTCTGACGATTTGAAAGTACTTTGTTAAAAGTCTAATCAAATAATGATATTTTTGAGTTTGAGTTTATGTGTTACTGTGGTTTGGTTATGTGCTCTCATAACATTGAGTCTCGTATATCATCGTGTCTCTGTCTGTCCGACCGTCTGTCACCAGGCTGGGGGTCTACTCTCTTTCTCCGAAAACGAAACTTCGTGAAAGAACGAAAATTAAACGTAGTTTCATTATCGCTTTGTTTTTATCATACTCAAATTATTCTTCGTCTAATAATTTAATTAAAGTTGGTTTAGAAAATATAAACATCAAATAAATTTCTAGCGGACCACGTTCGGACGTAATTTTAGAACGAATAATAACCGTGGTAGGAACTTTGCGAACTTTCGGCCGAAGCTTCGTTTTTCGGAGAAAGCGAGTAGGCCCCCTGTATCTTATGAACCGTGATAGTTAGACAGTTGAAAATATCACATATTATGATGCATTTCTGTTGCTGATTTTATAAGAAATCATATAATTTTGCGCGAGGCCTACCTAGTCTTAGCCGGTGTTGTTTTTAAAACCGGCGCTTAGTATGAGACGTCATTGTACAACTACTAATAATATGTTAATGTGATGCATAACGGAGGCTCGGCTGTTCTCAGATTCTCACGCGTTTCCACTACCTAGTTTTATATAAGATAAAATTATTATATTATATCTACACATTATACTAATGGGCCGTAAGCAGGCATGCTGAACACAAATTTATTTATTAAATTAACAAACAGACAGACAGACAGACAGACAGAGAAAAATTTTAAAACTGGGTTTTTTTGTGTCAGTAGCGTGTATACTTTCATATACATTTCGTGAAAAGCTGTTATTTTGAAATTACAAACAGACACTCAAATTTTATTTATCTGTATAGATGTATAGATTAGGAAGTATAGATATGTTGGTACAGCGCTTCCATTCTTTATAAGGTAGGCAATGCGTGACTGATACTCTGGTGTTGGTCATGTTCATAGACTGTAGGAACCGCTTACCATCAAGCAAACTGTACGCTTATTTGTCACCTTTGTTGAATAAAAAAACAAATTTTTACGTGTTTCCTCAACTTTGAAATATTTTTTGATTTATTTAAACTTTATGCATAAAGTAAACAGGTGGACTTAATGTTAAAGCATTTTCTGCCAGTCAACCTAACAAGATAGGGCAAAACAGAATTAAATAAATTTAAAAATTACCTAATTAAATGTCAAAACTATACTTGGGGACTGGATCATCGTCGAGATATCCGTTAATTGTATCTAAATAACAGTAACTTAACTAACAAATAGTCTTTATTCCCCTAAGCTTCAGATAACTAAACACAGATTAACCACATCTTCTAAACTACTCAAAAAATTACGCCATTAAGGAGAAAATGTATAATAAAAAACACATTTCGTCGACACCGACATAGAGCAGAAGAGCTAACAGTACTACTACTTAGTTTTAATTCTTAATCCAAATTATTTACTGGTAGAAGAACAAACTTACTAAAATCACTATAAGTTTGGATTTCCGCGTAATTACGCCTATATCTCATAACAGTACAATTAATATCCAAAATTATCTATCTAAAGCTATACACATACCTAAATAAAATAAAAGTATATCCGATAGGTACTCTAATAAAAAAAAAACTTCTGTCTGTCAGTCTGTTCATTCGCTTGGCAAATCCTGAATTTATAGGGAATAACTTACTATATTTTAGAAAAAGATATATCACTAAGTATCTAAAATAAGTTTTATTGTTAATCCTACGCGGATAAAACCGCAAGGCACACCTAGTTCAATATAAATTACTTCCTAGAAACATTGTGCGTAGAAAGAATGAAAGGTGAACCTACGGCGCTTTAAAAAAAAAGCCTAATTTCTGGCAAATTCCTAACAATGTAACAAAATTCAGATAAATTATGTCATTAGAAAATTGTACTATTCTACCATTAAATTATCTGTTTAATTAGAATTATCGAAATATCGAGTGAGAATATGCAGTACTTATAGTACTGCATATTATGTACATGTATTGTGTACAATTAACTACGCATGAAATGTAATCTGTTGAGAAAGCCTTAAAATATCTCTCACACAATCTTACTTCAATCAGAGTGGAATTAAAACTGTTTGTTTAGTAAATTGACGATTTAACCGTATGTCAAGTCATCAGGTATTTTTATATTATGTACTTAGTTATATTACGTGGTTGTACCCGCGACTTTGACCGCGC
The DNA here is from genome assembly GCA_964035505.1 of Watsonalla cultraria. NCBI lineage: Eukaryota > Metazoa > Arthropoda > Insecta > Lepidoptera > Drepanidae > Watsonalla > Watsonalla cultraria. The sequence continues at coordinate 2,653,711 of OZ037732.1, read as the reverse complement.
TGTTGACTCAATGACTTTTTTTATCATAAACACCTTCAATAGAACTTTTTATAGAAGTCTATACAAAATTATTTGTCTATTTGAACGGTTTTTACAAACTTGTAGGAGTTGAAAAAAAACAAGAGAGTTTATGGCAAAAAAATCCATTTTACTTAAATATATACTTAGTAGGGATGTCACATCACAAGAATATTCCTCAACACAATACAAGTCTTAGAATAAGTTCCAAGATATTATGTATAGTGCTTGGAACGGCGTTTGCACCTAATTATCTTCGGGTGTTGGTACACCTCTTTTGGCAACGTTTTTAATGGATTTTTGGACCTATTACATTAATCTATGGTGTGTACGTGAAGTAAAACAAGAAGTTACGTCAAAATAGTTTGAAATTTGGCGTTGCCTGACTAGGGACTATACCTCCATTTTACCAAAGATCGCAGCCAAATAATGACACATTTGATTAGTGTTGTGTTCCTACGGTTAGGTCATCGGGGGGCCAACTATGATCGTTTAAGCAGCGCGTATTAATTACTTCTTAGCATTGACATTTAATTTTACAGTACCAAAATGAAACGTCAAAACTCAGAAGTTCATAATACGCTCTGCTTAAATCGATGATGGTTGGCCCCCATTCTCCCAATAGCAGGTGAAATAGCCAGGGTCTAAGAATTTGGCTATGGTATCCCCTAACTGTCGTAAGAGGCGACTAAAAGGGGGCCAGAGGGCCTGCTGGCGGTGGTCGAGGTGGGAGCCTTGACCACCGAGAGGGGAGGTGCCTTGCGTAGCGAGGTCTCCAGTTGCGGCGTTACCGCTGCCCCGGGGATGTGCCCCGGCAAAGTGTGGGGGGACATCGGTGCGAATGGCCACCGGGGGGTTCAATGCGGTAAATATCCCACATACCCCAACCTGCCTCTCCCAGAGCGGTCTGGGACCTTTTGTAGGTAATAAAAAAAATAGGGAGGGGTGGAAACGCTGTACTAGCTTTATGGCCCTTTCATCTCCATGTTGGCACAGTAATTCAATTATCTATAAGGTAGGCTATGCGGGAGTGACACCTCTGGTGTTGGTCACGTTCATAGGCTGCAGAAGCTTACCATCAAGCGGACGGGGGCCTTACCACGAGCTCTTATTGCCATGATAGTTTCACTCATTTATGAGACAGATGTATATAACGTGTATACATCTGTCACTGTCGCACAGCTGAATTATTATTGCAATAAGAGCTCATAGGTTGGGCCCCTAGTCGGTTGCTAACCACTTATAAATAAAATCTATAAGTTATCTAGAAAGAAATGCTCTGAATATTATTAATGTAAGTTGATATCGAGTCGACATTCCAAACCTGTGTTTTGCAGCTAAAATCACTTAAACTTATCTAAATATTTTTAGAGATCAACTATTTGTATAATATAACTTAATAACTTTGTCATTAAATTGTTGAAATGTAATTAATGAGTTCGTTATACGCAAACACGAATGTGTCACACGCGTACGATAAACTATGTTGATAGATTTTTATTGCTATTTTATTTATTTATAGACTACACGAATAATGCAAACAATCATTATTAATAACTTGCTTTTACCTGAGACTTCGTCTTAGTGATGTTACTATCTATACTCTATACAGATAAATAAAATTGTAGCGTCTGTTTATAATTCCAAAATAACAGCTTTCCACTAAATGCATATGAAAGTATACACGCTACTGACACTAAAAAACCAAGTTTTAATTTTTTTCTCTGTCTGTCTGTCTGTTTGTTCCGGGTAATCTGAAAACGGCTGGACCAATTTTAACGGGAGCTGATGTTTCAAGGAGTAACTTAGGCTACTTTCATTTATCAAAAATATTAAGGGTCCGCGACAATAAGGATGAAACTAAATCTGCGCGAGTGAAACCGCGGGGCACAGCTAGTATATAATAAGTGACTGTGTCCGTCCTTAGAATTGAAGGTACATACATTTTATGTAAACGTAAATATAGTATTGTGTAGGTATTTTTCTGAATTCTATACTTATAAATAAAATTTTAGTGTCTGCTTGCAATTACAAATTAAAAGCTTCTTACTAAATGCATATGAGTATATACGGTACCTAACTACATAAAAATATTTTTTCTGTCTTTTCGTTGCAGCTAATTTCTGAAACGGCTGGACCGATGTTAGCGTAAGATTTTACACATACATTTAGAACTTAGTCATTTACTAAATATAGTTTTATTGTTAAAATCCTCGGAATAAGGACGGATGTAGGTAGGTACATCAAAGACCACCACGCGGACGAAATTACAGGCAAATGCTAGTATCTTTACAAATACAGTGCATTGACTGACTTTCTATGACAGACACCTCATAGAAATATCGCTATAAAATATTACAAATTTACTTAATGCCGTCAAAAGAGAACTTCAAAACCATTTTAGACTTTATAATAAGAGCAATAAGTCTTGGTTTTTATTATTCTGTTATTGCATCTGACTCCAACTGCACGTAGTGATACGTCTAACAGTGCCACCCGTAGATACCCATTGTCCGATTCTTGATTGAATATCGAATGCATAATCGTAAACTCGATGCGATTCACGAATACGAAGAATCGATATTGAAATCGGCAAGCACTAAGGTTTGCGATGAATGAGAATTTATACTCGACAATTTTCCTACAAATAACGCATTGTAAATTCGACCTTAATAGCTTTTTGTTAGTGTTTAAAGTTAAAGTTTCGATGAATTTAATAATACATTAGAATTTATAACGATTATGAAACATTCATGTATGGCTTTTGAGAATCTTTCGCTTTGACGCCTGGTAGCTCTATGAATGGGGATAATTATATTTTATTAGTAGCTGTGCCCCGCGGTTTCACCCGCGTAGATTTAATTTCATCCTTAATGTGGCGGAACCCTAATATTTTTATAAAGTAGCCTAAGTTACTCCTTGATACATCAGCTACCTGCCAGTGAAAGTCTCGTTAAAATCGGTCCAGCGGTTTCTGAGATTACCCGGAACAAACAGACAGACAGAGAAAAATTTTAAAACTTGGTTTTTTTGTGTCAGTAGCGTGTATACTTTCATATGCATTTTGTGAAAAGCTGTTGTTTTGGAATTACAAACAGACACTTCAATTTTATTTATCTGTATAGATGTATAGATGTGGGTAGTTGTGAAAAGGGCAGGTCGATAGAATTAGCCGATATATTTTTTACTATATTTCCATGCAGCCTCTTATTTTTGTAGCAATGTAGTTGATACGTGGGGCACAAGAGCTAAGAAGCGCCGGGGAAAGCGATGAGCTCACCGATTATTTGGTGAATCTTTTGTGAAAAGTGGGTATTTTAACACCTCCGTCCTACACCTTCGAGGGAAATAAATACAATAGTTTAATTTTGTAACTGTGAACCATATTATCTAGGCACTGTGTAGGCGATTGAGGAGCTCGTGGCACAGTTGCTATTGCGATTGTTGCGATATCAATCAGCGAAGTTAAGCAACAATACGCCTAGCTAGGCGGATGGGTGACCGCCCGAGTTCCCTCCGCGCCTCGGAGAGAACCTTAAGCCGTCAGTCCCGGTTGCCAATTTAACATCTTTGGCAATCGTTACAAGTCAGTTAGAGGCCTAAGAAAATCTGACAATTGGTTTAACCCAGATTGCAGATTTTCCTCGAAAAAGGGGTTACGAAGGTCAGATGGCAGTCGCTTCGTATAAAAATCAGGTGATCAGCCACATCGGGTTGAATCAAGTTCCTACCCCAAAAAAAATACGTGGGAGAAGGCCAGGGTGATGATGATGATGTGTAGGAGGCGATTACACCAACCGCTCAACTACCGCGGCTTTTAAAATATATCTTTTGAAATAAAATCTACGTTCGAAAAACAAACGAAAGAAAAATATTTTCTCCAGAAACAAAAGCCATTAGAAACTAAATGCCTAACATAAAATTATTAAATAGTACAGTCGTAAAAGAAAGTGCATATAAGAAAACCCTCAGATAATTACCAGCCAACCACCGGTAGCCGTTTATTGCGGTAACTAGGGTTTCTTAACCACAACATCGGAATGAAACAGGTCGCAGACACTTGTCCATTGACAATCTAATTGCAATCGATTATATGTATAGAGTTGAAAATATCATGCTATGTAAAATAAATTCACATAAATTTGTATATGTAAAACTCAGAGACAAAATACCAATTGCATCTACTTAATTACACATAAATTATCATTTAATTCAAATAAAGGTCTTTGACGTCAGTAATACATTTTAAACATCTCTATCATAGACACCAATTTAGAAATAAAAATGTTAAGTTAATATTTTTGTATGTAAAAAACGAAAAAGTTAGCAAAAAAATTTGAATGTTTAACATGCGACATGTATTTGGATTCATAGCTGTGGTCCAGTGTCAATTTTAAACCACCTTATGCGTTCTACCTGACAGGCCTTTTTTTCTTTACTTTGGCACATGCATGTTCTTGAAAAACTGAGAATATTGAATAATGTGCCCATTTTTTTTCTATTTCATTCTAGATGGTGCTAACATCTCTATATAGATACAAAATTGCTCACAATGTACACGCAAGAGGCGATTATTGTAGGACCGGTACGTCAACTGACAAATAAACAGGATTCTGTTGTTACATCATTTACTATTCCCACAGACAGTCTCACGTTGCATGGACACATTTATTAGTCCCATAGGATTAATCCAGGTGCCTTTGAGTTTAGACCCACATCCTCAAGTTATTTGAGGATAAATCCACTATAACAGTCTTTTTAGATATATATGAACTGAATTGTTATACCCTCTATATGAATAATTTTACTTTAAGGTCTAGTAGTCGCAAGAGGTAACACGAGGTACCTACTGGGTTCGATACGCCTGTTGGTCAAAGTGTTATTGGGGTTTTCCACCTCAAATTTCCCAGAAGCCTGGAGTGTGAAAGCAGCTTAGAGTCTGGATCTGTGCTCTCTTTCTTTGTCATGGGATTAAAACGTATCTGACAAAGTGTACACCTCTGCCTAAATTGATTTTGGAATTAAATTATATAGTAAAGTAAAATGGACTACTAGCTTTACATAGATAATAGTCACCTATGCTTGAAATAAGCCAGCAAATTATTTTATTATTCTACCGATGTAAGGAATTAGCGATGTGATATTCTACATAATAAAAATAAGCTTTTGAAGTGATTATAATGAGTGAGTCTTAATCGAATATATTTTTTTACCAGTATTATATATGTATAAGAGTAAATAAAAAATGTGTTATGGTTCGGAAGACAGAGATTTTATTTTATTTTAAGTCTATGTAAATAAATATGATAAAACGATGAAATAGACCGCATAATTCGTACATTTTATTGCTTAGATTAAGATTTTATAGCTGTCAAACGCTTGAAACATGAAAATCACAAACATGTACCGTTTGTGATTTTTCGATTCCACAAATTTTAGTTCTGTCTCCATTAAATGGCGGAAAACAGTAAAATAACCCAGCCCAGTATTTTTTCATTGATATTTTGTGAACACTTAATTATTGTAATCTAGTGTTGTTATTGCAAAGCGATTACAATAGATAACATTGAATACAGTAAGTTTATCGTGTCAAATTATGGACACAAATTAAAATTTAGTAGTCATTAGCACAATCGTCATCCTACATCTAAAAATATTCATCAAATTATAAATAAATGAATAAATAATGCCGGGACATTATCACACAGCGCCATTTAGTCGCTTAATTGCACAGATGTTCTACTATGAGACAAAGGATGTAAATTATATTTTTTGAGATTGTTTTTCCCCAGTAGCCTGGAATAGAAACGGAATAAGCAATAGGTTTCGACTACAACATGGGAATATGGGTGTACTAAAAGTAAACTTCTGACTACTTATTTGGGGAACACATGCGTATATGTACTTGTTACTTATATTTCTCAAATATACATTTATAATTCAAACTAAATCAATTGAATCAAAAAAGAAACCCGGACAAGTAATAAACACACAATTTTCATTATTATAACATTGTCCTGATTCAGGATACGAACTTGCAATATCTAGCCTAGCAGTCAGGTATAGCTACCATTAGACTAACGGTATCATCAATTTAAGCAGTATTTAAAAAAGTCACACCTTTTCTTTACAAAAAAAAATGTATAGGCAATAAAAGAGTTAATATATATTATTTAATCAAGCATTAACATTTATAATTTTAGGAAACTAAAACGAATTAAATTAAATTGATTAACATATTAAGTAATTAAATTAAATGTATAAAATTATGGCCATTGAAGCTTAGCCAATATTTTCCCCTTTTGATAAATCATGAGAAATAAATCCAAAATAGTGGTAAAACAACTCTATAAACTTCCACGCGCGCTAGTCCTATTTCACAAAACAGCAGGAATCGCCGCCGCTACTGTTGTCATACGCCGTAATGCAATGTCGTGATTGTTTAAAACAATAACTCGTTAAGCGTTGTGTGGTTGACTGTACATTGATATGGGGTGTGGTTTTAAAGCGATTGTTGGCGATAAAACTGCTGTTTTCATATAATTACGATATGAGTACTCAGAGTTTTTAATATTAACTCCCTGTAGATGTTTTTATGGTGTGCGTTCTGTTATGTTAATAGATGGAAATCTGTGAAAAATGTGAAATAGTCTGGAAAAATATATTTAATTATATTAATAAATAATCAAAATTAGATGATGAGTAGGAATATATTTTATCAATAAATATAAATCACAAAATATGATATTAAAATTTTTCTATTTTGTAATCTATATTCTCTTCTTCTTATATATAAAAATGAATCCCCATTTCCCTTGGTCACGGCATCACGCCTAAACGGCTGGATGTTTAACGGGACTTTCACTGGCAGATAGCTGATGTTACAAGGAGTGTTTTAGGATAATTTTATTCAGGAATAAACGCGTGAAACTAAATCTACGCGGGTGAAACCGTGGGGCACAGCTAGTCTTCTTATATATAAAAATAGATCCCCATTTCCCTTGCTCACGGCATCACGCGTGAACGGCTGGACCGATTCTACCGGGACATTTACTGGCAGATAGCTGAAGTTTTAAGGAGTGTTTTAGGCTAATTTTATTTAGAAAACATTTTAGGATTCCACGCGAAATAAAGCATGAAACTAAATCTATGAAACCGCGGGGCACAGGTAGTTATGTATAGATAATGCTAATTCAATAATATGAATATATTTGACACAATGTGAGAGCATTTTGCTACAAGCAAACCTGTTCCGATAAGGTTAAAATAGGCACATTTTTTAATAAATAGAAAGGTATGATAACGTATAAATTAGTTTGTAGACGTCATTGAAGCGGTTTTCGCGAACGGTTGTACCATTAAATTATAATCAGAATTTCAACATCGTTCTATTTTAACATTAATACGTATTAATACATAATTTGTGCGTCACCTCAAACAGGAAATTTCAAGTCTAAGAATGTCTCTGAATTTGTGTAGGATTTTATTACTGATATCAAAATTATGATAAGAATAAAAAAAACTCTTTTCAAATTAATTATAAACTTTTTACCTATCAATTCAACTCTATATATAAAAATGAATCCCTATTACCCTTGGTCACGCCATCACGCGTGAATGGCTGAACCGATTTCACTGGCAGATAGCTGAAGCTTCAAGGAGTGACTTAGGCTAATTCTATTTAGAAAACATATTAGGGTTCCGAGAAATAAAGCATTAAACTAAATCCACGGGGCTGCGCGGGGCATCTAGTTTATAAAATATTATTTTTGGATACTCCTTAAAATATAATGCAATTAGCTTTTCACGCAGCCTTTAATTACAAAAAATCCACAAGCACCTAATTTTATTTTTAACACAAGCAGTTCAGTCATTCTTGTATGATTTCTTAACAAACAAACATACATATGCTCACGCCTGTATTCTCCAAAGGGGTAGAGAGAGGTCACTTTTCACCGAAGATGATTAAGTGCCAACGTGACAGATGGTGAGTCCATCGCCGTCTCAGGCACTATATATACGTCTTTGAATTACTTCTCAGACATAGGCAGGTTTTCTCAAGATGTTTTCGTGTACGTAGTGTGAAATCACTGCACATAAGTTTTGAGTGTTAGATTAGTCGAGGTTAGAGCAGTCGCCTGCTACGCAAGCGACGCAAGTTCGAATCCTAGCGAGGCCTGTACCTATGAGTTTTTCTAAAAACTTATGTACAGTGATTTCACACGACGTGCTTTACGGTGAAGGAAAACATCGTGAGGAAACCTGCATATGTCTGAGAAATAATTCAAAGACGTATGTATAGTGCCTGAGACGGCGATGGACTCACACTCTGTCACGTTGGCACTTAATCATATTCGGTGAAATGTGGGTGTTGTTACAACACCTCTACCTACCCTTCGGGGAATACAGGCGTGAGCATATGCATAAGTTTTGAGAAAAAATCATTGCGCCGCCCCGCTGGTATTCGAACTAGCGACGGCTCTTACTAATGTAAAGCTTATATTTACTGTGGTGTATATGATGAAATACTATTAGCACATACAGCGAAAACGACTTTCTATTTCTCATCCATTTATTACAATAGCCAGTGAAACTATCACCCTACGACCTTTTGATAGAGGCCAATATATTGCAACTAAGTAGCCGTGTTATATCCTGGGGCCTTACCATGAGCTCTTATTGCCATTATAGTTTCACTCATTTATGAGACAGATGTATGTGAAGTGTATAAATCTGTCACTGTCGCACAACTGAATTATTTTTCAAGTAACAAATTTAGATGAAATAAAATTTAATTGTCTGTATGTAATTTCAAATTAACAGCTTTTCATTACAAAAAAAAACAACGTTTTATCTCTGTTTGTCTGTCTATTTTTTCTGGCTAATGTTGGATCGGCTGGACTGATGTTAACGGGACTTGGCACTGGCAGGTAGCTAATGGTGCAAGGAGTCACTTTTGCTACTTTTATTAAAAAACATTGTCTACGTGGGTGAAACCGTGGGGCACAATAAATAATATAATATTCCACATTCAAATGTGTCGTCAACAAAGTATTATATCAACCTACTTAAGTGCTGTCAATATGCAAAATGTTGACAATTGCTGGCTCCGTTCAAATTGTAGTCATAATGTGGTATTATCAACTCTAAGCAGTTCTAGTAGTTGTCGCGAGCCGGTTGCCGGTTGCTCTACAGTAGCTGTTGTTATTATTACACGGTGCATACACGGGAGCGTTGACTCCTTTTAATAGTACTTACATTGCGTACTCACGGATTTTCTTGCCAGTTTACATGGCGTTCCTATTAAGTTTTGAAAAAGCCTTAAGGTACGTCATTTACCGCTACTTACAATATTATTTATAGGAAAACTGTTGCATAGCGACATGCGGGCTGGGGCTTTTCTGACTCAGAGAATCAGCATTGCTATTCAACGTGGCAATGCTGCCAGCCTTCTTGGCACGATCCTGGGAGACACCGATTTGGGCCAAGTTGTCTACTTGTAATTAAGTTTTAAGTACTGTGCCTTGTTGAAAAATGTTGTCGTTTTCTATTTGCGCTAAAGCTGATTAATAAGAGAGACATGATATTTGGAGGGTGTGTTTTATAAGAGAGTGTATTTTGAAATTGGTTGGATAGAATTTGGTGTGAAATTTTTTATTTTGGTTTCAATACTGTGCGTGGAGGTACGCAGGTGGAGGTTGGTATGAAATAATATTGGTCTCCTTCAGATTTGTGCTGTTCTTGTTAGGTGTTGGTTTATTCGGGATTTGCGTAGCTCTACATACATAATGCCAAGGAGGCAGCTACAGTGTGGCATATACTACGTTATATTAATTCATCTCTTCATACACTAGTCCCTTAGATCCCCACCTATTCTATTGTATTTCGAAGTGACACATTCAAGTGACATTTTAAGGGGAGATAATGTAACCAGCGTCATATAAACCACGCACAATAAGGAAAAGATTGGCACATCTTGCTTACCGGTGCTGCGGGCTCGAGTTAGCCAATCACACTTATAATGTATGTTACTTACAGCACACAACTACGTAACTATCCTCTTATGTGTTTACGTCTTTTTGTTTGATAAACCTTAAATGAAAACTAGCCGTGCCTCCGATTTCACCCACGTAAAGTTAATTTCACAGGTGTCTTGAATTCGCAGTAACTTTATTTTTAAAGTAGCCTGAATTTCTCCCTGTAACATCATCTATCTGCCAGTTAAAGTTTCAGAGATTAGCCGGAACAAATAAACAGTCAGACAGACAGACAATCTAAAACGCAAACTTGAATTTAATTATTATTCAAGGGGGATTCTTATTCAATTCAAGTAAGAGTTAAGGACCACGCTCCCAGTCCCAAAAGATATCTTTGATTTAGTTTCTTGATTGATTCAACTGGTATAACGTTTTTACTTTTTATCAAAAATCTAATTGAATCATTTTTTAAATCTGTCGAGGTATCTAGCTACCTCAGTATCTACCCACCTACCGTGTATGGGCACAAATTAAAGCAATCTGCTTCTAATATCGGCTAGTTGCACGTAATTCAGGTTTCCTTTAGATAATAACCGGTGGCTTCGCCGATAGAATACCATTATCTTATCGCACTGGGATGTATAATTATCTGGATGCGTCAGAGTTTCAAGTATAGGTTTGACAATTATTCAGCGTCGACAAATTTCGTTGATTAGCGTGTAAACTAATCGAATCAAAATAATAAAAAAATATATAATGCTCACGCCACCCTCGAAGGGTCCCCGAAGGGGTAAGCGGAAGTGCTGAAACAATAACATCCCCATTACCCCAAGTATGATTAAGTGCCAACGTGACAGAAGGTGAGTCCATGGCCGTCTCAGACAATACACATCATTGAATTACTTCTCAGACATATGCAGGTTTCCTCGCGATGTTTTCCTTCACCGTAAAGCACGTGGTGTGAAAACACTGATGATACGTTTTTAGAAAAACTCACTGGTACCTACAGGCGCCGCTGGGATTCAAACTTGCTAGTTGCTCAAACTCATAGGCCCTATTTTTCAACTTTTCGCATAAAAAACAATGTATGACAATCTTTTACGATATCACGTGACTCTTTTTTCGTAATTTTAACACCAATTTATTACAAGTTTAACAAAACGGCGCATTCACGCTTTTATTACTCCTAGTCACCTATCATACTCCTATATCAACTTTTATATACTTTTCTAAGCAATTTGCATACAAATGAATCTGTTGCGTGCAATCTAAGTTTAAGTACAGATTAATCACATTAATTGCCGCTTACCATTCAATTCGGAATTCTTTAATTTAATCGAGAAAGCAATCGATTGTGCGTATAATGTTCAACATGAGTTATCGATTATTGTTATCGGTGAAATCGATACATCGAATAATAGTTTAAATGACGTATAGAATAGTAGGCCTGTCCATTCGATAATTATAGTTGATGGTATCACCAAAACATTAATTTCCCTGTATGAAATTTGGAGCGAAAATTGGAGCTGATCGCTCCAAATTAATGTGGACTGTTTTTCTGCCATTTAGAAGATCTCAGCTAATGCTGTCTAAGACTTAATCCCCCTTACTATATAATATAGATACATATAGAACTGTATTTGTGACATGGATTTAAAAAGGGATGACATATATAATGCCCACGCCTGTAATTCCCGAAGCGATAGGCAGAGATGTTGTTTTCGCCGAAGATGATTAAGTGCTAACGTGACAGATGGTGAGTCTATCCGTCCGTCCCAGGTACTATACATACGTCTTTGAATGATTTCTCAGACAAATGCAGGTTTCCCCACGATATTTTCCTTCATCGTAAAGTACGTGGTGTGAAATGAAAGGGATACGAACTGCGTCGCTTGCGAAGCAGGCGATTAAAAATTTGCGATCAAAAATTCAATAATTTTAGTGTGAATGATCAAAAATCGGGTGACCAAGAACATAAAAACGTATTTAAATGTTACTATGACGTCAATACACTAGCTTTGAATACTTTAAAATGTAATAATGTTATGTTTAGGTATTTGCGAATGTTCTGACGCATAAAATTACGGTAAGTTACTACATGTTCTGTATTATTTTACTAAAGTAAATAACCCGTTATAACCCGTTTCACCCGCGTAGTTCCCGTTCCCGTGAGAGTACGGGGATAAAACATAGCCTATGATACTCGCTGATGATGTAGCTATTCATTGCAAAAAGAATTTTCAAGATCGGTCAAGGGACACTTTTTTCCTATTTATCATAGAGTAGCGGACGTCACGAGGTTTCACCCCAAAAATACATACATACATATGCTCACGCCTGTATTCCACGGTTGTAGGCAGAGACCACCGTTTAACATTACAAAATAGATAATCGTGCGGACAATATCGCAGACAGAAACTATAGTGTAAGCCGTCCATTTAAAACAAGACCTTTGCGCAATATAAATTTACACCCATAAGTGATAAGTTGATAACTAGAGGATCATAAATAAGGTAACAAATTATTATTTGAACCAGCCGGCAGCGTGCTCCCCACACTGGGCTAAGTACTTAATGACAGCTATGATTTACTGCTCTTAAGTGGAATATTCTGTACTTAGTATTAACCCGACTTCCGAATGTGATCGGATTATTAATTAAATTCGATATTGTTTTACTATGTATGTCGTCTGAATCTTTATCTATACATACATATATATATAGTTAGGTAAAGAAAATTCAAGTGTCTGTTTACAATTCCAAAATAACAGCTTTCCTTTAAATACATATCATGAAACTATATACGATACTGACATAAAAAAACAATTTTCTTAATTTTTCTCTGTCTGTCCGTCTGTCTGTTTGTTCCGAAATATCTCTGAAACGACTGGACCGTTTTTTTTTATTGACAAGGGGGAATCCTTCAAAAGGTCCCGGACCGATTTTAACGGGACTTTCACTGGAAGGTAGCTAATATTACAAGGAGTAACTTAGGCTACTTTGATTCTACATATTCCAAATACATTTTTTTTATAAAATGTTTCTTATATTTTTTATAAGAAAATTTTATTTTTATAAAAAAATCTCATATAACTTTTACTTTGCTTGATTACATACCGCCGGCTGAATAAGGTAATGTTTTACATGCTACGCAAGTCCCAGTGGTCTGTTATTCTACAAACTTAAGAGCATTGATTTCACACCACAAGCTTTCCGGTATAGAAATACACTGTGAGGAAACCATATGAAATTTTCTGAGATGGCGTGAATAAAAAAATATGTTATTTTATTTATGGCTGAAATAAAAATAAAAAGACGTTTCTAAAGTGCCTGAGACAGATAAACAGGGAGAAAGAAATATAGAGGAAAAATATATGTCTGTGAAGTAATTCAAAGGCGTATGTATGGTGCCTGAGACGGCGATAGACTCACCATCTGTCACGTTGTTATTTGGTACTCAATCATCTTTGGTGAAATATGGGTTATTACAACAGGTCTGCCTACCCCTTCGGGGAATATAGGCGTGCGCATTTGTATGCATGTAAAGTTAGTACGTAAAACTTACTCCAGACAAGCGATGCTGCGGTCGTAAGCCAGTTTTTCTAAATCCTAGAAGCTTACTTAAACTTAAACATATTTGACTAAGCTATTTAAATGGATATCAATTAAGAAATAGTGATAAGCAAACTATAAACTAAATAATATTCAATAAATAATCATCTTTATTGAACCCCAATTAAGGATATCTTAGTTAAAGCGATGATGATTATTATTTATTTACGCTGAGTGTCTGATAATAGACTTAATAAAAATATGAGACAATTTGTACGGTAATATAATGGATTGCAAAATAGCAAAATAAATAATTTAATAAAAACAATTTACTGATTATATGCAGAATTGCAAATTAATAGATAAATAACGTTTCACCTTATCAGTTTATCATGCTCTTAGTTAATCAAGCATCATTTCCAGTCGGATTTTATCTAAAGAACAATTATTGAGAACTATGGTTTGATAAAATATATCTTATTTAAATCAAAGATATAATTTGCAATTTAAATAAAACAAGACAACGCAAAAAATATCGCAGAACCGTGAGAAATATTTGTTTCTTAAAACAACGAAATTTGATAAAATGCTCACGCTTGTATTCCCCAAAGGGACAAGCAGAGGTGTTGTAATAACAACACCCACTTTTCACCCAATGTGTTTATGTGCCAACGTGACAGATGGTGAGTCTATCGCCGCCTTAGGCACTATACATACGTCCTTGAATTACTTCTCAGACATATGCAGGTTTCCTCACGATGTTTTAATTCACCGTAAAGCACGTGGTGTGAAATCACTGCACATAAGTTTTTAGAAAAGCTCTTTGGTACAGGCCGGCCGTACCCATCCAATAGTCAGGGTCTAAGAATTTGGCTATGGTATCTCCTGCCTGTCGTAAGAGGCGACTAAAAGGGGGCCGGAGGTCCTGCTGGCGGTGTTCGGGGTGGGAGCTTTGACCACCGAGCCGCGGGTCCGGGGAGGTGGCAGCGCGATGTGGCTCGCGCTGCTTTGCACAGCGAGGTCTCCAGGAGCGGCGATATAGCTGCCCCGGGGATGTGCCCCGGCAAAGTGTGGGGGGACACCGGTGCAATCTATCAGAGTACCCGGAGTCCCCCCTGAGCCCTGAGGATGGCCACGGGGGGGGTTTTAGTGCGGTAAAAATCCCACATACCCCGATCTGCCTCTCTCAGGGCGGTCGGGGACTTTTTGAAGGATTGACGCTCGTCAATAAAAAAAAGGCCAGCCGTACCTCGTTCAATCACTGATGATGAAACATTATGGAAATAAAAAGACCTACGTCTCTCTTTGTCATCTCGAGAAATTTATTCTAAGCGAACAAACAGCCTCGCTACAAATACTAATATAATGTAATACTTGATATCGAGATATCGATAGGGAATGTTGTAGAGAAATAACGCAATTTCCTTGTTGATAATTTAAAATCTAATAAGTACTCTGCTATGCTAATCAAATCGTTGGCCAACACAATAGAACGGTGACTGAAGGACAGCTTCATACAGCGACGCACACAGCCTGGTTTGATCGGATATCATAAGGGTGCCGTCAGGAGACATGAGCGCTGACCTGGAATGCACAGTTGCCATTGAGTCTGTATGTGCGCGACGCTTATAAAACCCATGCTCAGCTACACCCACTATGTTCACTCATACATTTATTAAATCTTTAACAACTAAAATGCCTTTGCTTGCGGCGGCGTCAGGATGACGGGTCGCTCACTTCCCTCTATAATAGTTGAGGAGGGCGATGACTGGCATTGTCGTCATACTTGTGAACAGGTGCTGCTTGTGGGGGCTGGTCATCTCAAGCTATGCATTTAGATATGAGTAGAACTACTAAATTTTTCTTTATGTTAATTTTTATCGACATTTGTGCATTGGAACTGTGTCCATGGGCTTACATTTCTCAAGTGATTTACTTTGTATTTTTAATATTGTATAATATTTTTGAAAAGAGTAATTACTGAGTTTCTTGCCAGGTTCTTCTCAGTAAAAGCAACCTTCCGAACCTGGCGGTAGCATGTATAATCCTGTAAATTAATGTAATTCTGACGATTTGAAAGTACTTTGTAAAAGTCTAATTGAATAAAGATATTTTTGACTTTGACTTTGACTAATATCTTTACTCTTAATGAACACATCACTTAGTGGTGACATCTCCCTCTCATCCAATATTATCAGAACGCAAATTTCCGAACCAATAGGAAATTTATTCGTCATTCAGAAATACCTGATCAGCGCCTAAACTGAATAAACCAGATTAATTTTCAATCCGTACCGTTCATTGTTTCACAAATTTATATCTATACATCTATACAGATAAATAAATTTGGAGTGTCTGTTTGTAATTCCAAAACAACAGCTTTTCACTAAATGCATATGAAATTATACACGCTACTGACACACTAAAAACCAAGTTTTAAAAATTTTCTCCGTCTGTCTGGCTGTCTGTTTGTTTCGGGTAATCTCCGAATCGGCAGTACGGATTTTAACGGGATTTTCACTGACGGATAGCTTATGGTACAAGGAGTAACTTAGGCTACTTAGATATTTTAACAACACTGGGTATATGCGGGCAACCATTAAATTAAAATCTACGCGGGTGTAACCGCGGGGCACAGCTAGTACTTAAATAAAACTTCTAAAGACATAAATTTGTCGTAACTAGAATGAATCGCTTCGCTCGTAAGTGTACATTTACCTGTTACTGACAAAATTAGTAAAAGCATCCTTCCGAACCCGGCGGTTGGATGTATAATCATCTATAATCATGTCGTCCTGAAGATTTGAAAGTACTTTGTTAATAAAAATATTCAAATAAAGATTTTTTGAATTTGAATTTGAACATACCTTACAAGGGCAAAAAGTATCTGGCCTTCTGTTTGCTTTTTATAAGTGACCAAACTAAGCTTTGTCAAGCACAATGCAGGATATTACAACAGAGTATACCAGAGTCACAATAAAATGAATGAAGGTTTTATACCTTATATAGGGAATTAAATTATTGTAAACTTGTTTCTAAATGAATGGCTTGGTATGAAGTTAACCTGATTTGCAAACTTTGAATCAAACCACTTAGCAACATTAACATAACAGTTTGACGAGTAAGGTGTCGGTGTGTTCCGTTCTTTGGCTTAAACAAAGTAACATTCTCTTGCGCTTACGCCAATAGAAACGATCTGAAATGTATGTGATTGACATTACCCAACGTGACATACTATGTATTAGGCTCTTGACACCGTTGCTATTGCGCATATCATTCGATCAGCAAAGCCTAAAGTTAGAAGTTGGGTGGGTGACCGCCCGAGTGCCTTCCGTTCCTCGGAGAGCACGTTAAGACGTCAGTCTCAGTGGTCACACAAAAATTTAATTTTGTAGTGTTAAGTATAAAAAACACAAATAAGTGTGGATTCGACCCGCCACATTGATTAGAAAACGAATTGTTAAAATTTTCAAGATGATTACTTCAATTTCAATTTTAAAAATATGATAATGGATTATTTAAGCTACAAACCCATCGCAATTCAACTTCTACGGTAAAAAAGCGTATCAAGATAAAATGAATCTCTAGCGACTTTTTCAAACAGACAAAATTATTTTGTATACAAATGGTGACTTTAATTTAAACAATTTAAAGATTTCTTGTTATAATGATAAATTAATACTAGGTAATATAAATTTCACTACTGAATTTGCAATTCATTTGATTGCAACACAAATCATCGATGTATTAAATACGCGCTTTATTCAAACGTGTAAGGCGTCGTAAATCAAACTTCATTAATATAAACATGAGAATGGGAATCCTGGCCGACGGATGGTGAGATAGTGAATGATTCCAAGCCAGTAACGCTATCCATAAACTAATAAAAAGGTTACATAAAGACAGCTTCATACAATAATAGAAAATGGTTGCACACGACTAAAAAAGTATATTTAAGTCGCAACGCTGTATTGAAGGCGCTACTCCGTAAATAGTGCAAGTTTGTGAACTAGGTGACAGCATATATCACGCTTTGCGAGTTTTTGGCGCTTTTGAGTAATAGACAAATTAAATGTCAACTAAAGAAGCCGTGGTGGAAAAGCGACGTAAGTTTGAATACCAGCGACCTGTACCAATAAGTTTTTAGTTCACGTGCTTTACGGTGAAGGCAAACATCGTGAGGAAACCTGCATATATGTGAGAAGTAATTCAAAAACATAATATGTCTAGTGCCTAAGACGGCGATGGACTCATCCTCTGTCACGATAGCACTTAATCGTCTTCGGTGAAATGTGGGTGTTGTTGTTATAATACCTCTGCTTACCCCTTCAGGGACACTTCTGTGATGGCTTGAGCATTTATATAATTTCAACTAAAATATTTGGAGCCACGGTTCTAAAAGCATAACACACACAAAGACACTGCGATTGTTCATTTTTTTTTCTGTTGTGTCTGTTGTGCCTGTCTCCGAAAGTGTATGGAAGCTGACTTTTTGTACACATTTATCTGTGTGCTAACTCAACCAGTATTTTACCTTCAGGCTAACAAACCATTTTGCGTCGAGTCTATTGTACATAAATAAGCTGTTACTGTGAATTTAAAACAAAACACATACACGTAAGTATTTTATTTACCTGATTCTTCATGACTTGATATATAGTATAGTAGCTAGTATAGTAATTTTATGACAGATGCGTGCTTTTTAATTTCCTCTGTCATGGTTATCCTAGTAATTTTTTTCTTTAGGCTTCTGTTCCCCTTTTTTTTAAACATAGTCTATACTTATAACACGCAAAGTCCTGTCTGACTGATACGACTAGCAGCTAACATCGCGCGGGTGTATTATTTATAAGGTGACCTAACATTCAAAAATTCATTGCCACGAAAATAGCGCGGGTGAAACGGATAGCGAAAAATTGATAAAACATAATTTGCCGATATCAATCTAGCAGAGTTAGTTGCGTTGTTTGCTATAAGCGTAGTATGAAAATTAAGAGGTTGGGCATATCGGTACCCCAATCAAGAGTTTGCTGCCGTTTTCCTAATCTAAACTCGCTAGCGTATCCGCCGAATACATGTATGAGACACGTGGAGGCTACCAACTCCTCTTACCAACTGCAAAAAACCATACAAAAAAAACTGACACTGACACTCTGTGCCTAGTGCGAGTTTTTCACTGCCTCCGTCACAAGTCACCGCGTCAAAGTTAACGCAGATTTGTATTTGATCGGAGCAGCGCCTCTGTCGGCCTAAAGATGACACTATTGTGAGCCCATACAAATCTGCGTTTACGTCGACGCGGTGACTTGTGACGGCGGCAGTGAAAAACTCGCACTAGGCTCTCTGGTGTTGGTCATGTCATAGGTTGCAGTGACCGCAAAGAAACAGCCTACTGTTATTTTGACTCTAAAGTTTTTGGCTATTTCAGAGCTAACTATAATATGTTGCTTTTGAAAAGAAGACTGCAGTAGCCGCTTTCAAACAGAAAATTTATCAATATCGATAAAGCCTTATTTCACACTAGCTGTGCCCTGCGGTTAGATTTAGTTTTATCCTTATTGTCGCGGAACCCTAATATTTTTAATAAATAAAAGCCTAAGTTACTCCTTGAACCATCAGCTACCTGCCAGTGAAAGTCCCGTTAAAATCCGTCCAGCCGTTTCAGAGATTACTCGAAACAAACAGACAGAGAAAAAAATTAAAATTGGTGTATTAATGTCTGTACCGTGTTATTTTGGAATTACAAACAGACATATCAATTTAATCTGTATAGATGTTGCTTTGAAATAGAAGGCTTCAGTAGCAGCTTACCACCAGAGAACTTATCAATATCGAAAAACCCTTATTTCACATATCGTGTTCAAAACACATTACATAAATCATTGTTACATAAAAGGTATGTAAATACATCAGCTTCGAATCACCAGGAAAAGTGGATATGTAAATAGTTTTATTGTCAATAGCAATTTATTGTAAGTTTATTAAAGGTATCGTCGATTTTATGGCTAATGTATTTAAGAAACGTTTACGTGAGAAAAAAAAATAAAAATACTCTTTTTGGAACAGCTGTACTTATAGTACACTCACATTTCGCCAGTTATGTTTAAGTCCCATGTAAGAGGACGCGAGCCTATCTCATCCCACTAACCAGACACTAATCCAGACTGGGCTGCTACTGGGAGATTACAGATGGAAAAACCCAATAACACATTACCCGACCCGGGGATCGAACCGGACGCAGAGGAATTGATGTTAATATTTCTTTTAATGTTATTTATATATATCTATATCTATCTATACATCTATACAGATAAATAAAATTGAAGTTTCTGTTTGTAATTCCAAAATAATAGCTTTTCACTAAATACTATAAAGTATATAAATGGTACTGATATGAAAAAATCAACTTTAAAAAATTTTCTCTGTCTGTCTGTCTGTCTGTTAGTTCCGACTAATCTCTGAAACGGCTGAACCGATTTTAACGGGACTTTTACTGGCAGATAGCTAATGTTACAAGGTGTAACCTTCTTTTATTTTTTATTTAAAAAAAGTTTTAAGTATTCCGCGTGTTACTCATGCAATTAATTCTACGCGGGTAAAATCACGGGGCGCAGCACACACATATAATATTAGAATATCATTTATATAGAATAGCAGTTAAGTAGATGTCACCCATCTGTATGGTAAATTCTCCGTCCTTTTCGTCAAGATCTTTATCAGTCGGCTGTCCAAACTGTCCATATTTAGAACGGCTGCCCATTAAAAACAAAACGAGGTCTTTGTAAACTTGATTTAAAAAAACGTTACACCGTGAAATTCTCGACAATAAGTTCGGAAGTTAATTGCATTTTTGTCGATCGGTCCTATAGTACGACAAAAAAAAAAATATATACAGAAAGCCATCTTCCATTATTAGAGGTACACGTAAGTAGTAAGTAAGAAGGTGCACGTAAACATACGATGAAATTATGGATGTTTTTAACGAATTGACTCAAAAAGTCCAGGATTAATTTTAAAAATTGTTTCAATATTTGAATGCTACATAATCACTGATTAATATAGGCTATATTTTATATCCGTAGTCCGTACTTTATGATAAGTCAAAATACACATCAAAAACCCAGTAAACAAAATTCATATAAGTACCTACATAGTCAAACGTGATCTGCGATTCCCATATACAGCGTGTGCAGCGATTTTCAAATAATGTTAGGAAGCCACCTTTCTGTCACTTCTTTACTCAGTGGTACGGCCGAGCGATAATTTCGGAGCAACCGCCTAAGGGGTTCAGAGCAAAATAACAATAATTTGGCAAATTTATTCAGATGATCGCTCTTTTGTTTCGAAGTAATGAGCGGGTACACCGACCGAATTTAAAATACCATTTACTTCATAATGTCCTCGGAGAAATTTAACGTCGTGTATTTATCGACCTGCTTTTTAAAATTATCGAGTAAGCTAACTCGATTGGTGATATTATTATTTCGGTTTACCCGATCGTTTGAATTACTGCAAATCTTCAGTTTCACATTTAGGGTTGTGGGGTCACTTCAAAAGGAAAATTGGGAAGTTTTCCGAAAAATACTTCTTTTTACTATATTGTAATGTACAAAATGTAGGTATTACCTATATTCATAATTTAAATATTAGATTGTTTTTGCATGACACACATGTTTACATTCAAAATTCTTAAAAATGGTCTAGCAAAATGGTTTGGCTAGCAGAGGTTGTGGGGTCGAGTCCCGCCTCGTGTTCGTATTTTCTTGCCAATTTTTAAGAATTCATAATATAAGTTTGAAATAGTATGAATACTTGAATTCAAGTCGAAAGACTGTAAAGTAAGCTCAATTAAACAAAAATAAAATTAGTCCACTTTTGGTCAAAGATATGCAAATTTATTTCGAAGCTTTTCTGCGAATAGATTATTGGCTGCAGATAAATTAACAATGTGTTACGATAAGAGCCTGTCACTCATCACGTCTAAGAGCTGTCCTATAGTGACAATTATTGCCACTCATTTATATACGTCACGTGGGAGATGTCATGTCACAGTAAAGTATAATAGTTGGTAATGTAGGTATTCAATATTCCAGCAATTTAAAAAAAAAAAATTATATAAGTTTATAAAAAAATCTAGCAGATGTCACGTGGTTTTCCCCGCGTTGTCCCCGTTTCCGTAGGAGCGTAAAATATAGCCTATGTTACTCGCTGATGATGTAACTATCTATTGCTGAAAGAATTTTCAAGATCGGTCAAGTAGTTTCGGAGCATATTCAATGCAAACAAAATAACAATCATATCTTTCCTTAAACTACAACAATATAAAACATATGCTGAATTTTTTCTGAATTACGAAGAATAGAGAAAATTACTCAAATGAGTTGTGCCGATTTTGATGAAAACGAACACTGCATCAAAGAATAGTCTGGAATTGATCCAGTTGATTAAATAAAACACTGTATCAGCACACCATTCGATAGTCTCTAATAATTATTGAATTCTGAAAAGTACATGCTGTCTGCATTGTTAGTCTAGTGGTCGCTTATGTGGCATACGAGGTCCAGTGCCCCGATTCACGTAAAACAAACAATCGAAATATCGTTAAAGTCATTCGATCAAATCCTTTCCCAATGTCGTGTTCACGTAATTCCAAATCGTAGTTTGGTTTTCAACTCAGTAGGACGTTTTCGCGATGACGATTGACCTATTCCATTATGTTCTTTAACTATAATCTACGACATCGTTACGGTTTTCATTACGTGAATTGGGCTACTGTGCCCTCGGTTCGGGAAAGTATTATTGCGGTAATTTCCTGTCCTATAAATCTATCATCATCGACCTATTTTAGTCCACTGCAGGACATAGACCTCCCCTAATGAGTGCCATAGCGCCCTGTCTTCAGCTTGCCGCATCCAGCATCTGGCTGCAGTCTTTCGCAGATCGTCATCCCACCTGGCCGGAGGGCGTCCACTACGTTTGCCGAGTCGCGGTCACCACTCACGAACTTGTTTACCTCAACGGTTGTCGGTTCTTCGCGAGATGGCCCACTGCCACTTCAGCTTGCTAATTCTTTGAACTATGTAGATTACTTTGGTCTCTGTCCTGAATCCTATCCTTCAAAAAAACTATAACTAGCATAATTTGTTTTACAATCTAGACATTTTACCAATTGCATGATAGTGATGTCACACTGAAGCATGTTATATTATATTTATAATGTAAATGTTTTTTTTATTCCAGTCATTGACTAGACTGACCCTCATTAATTATTTATCTTTATAATACATCTTAAACAACAATTCGTATTCGATACAGTTTTAAAACAATATTTTGACAAATATTTCGGAAAGACAAGGCTGATTTTGGTAAAAAAATACACATTAGTTTGTTATTTATTGATGCATTGGCGATCTGAGATAAGATAACAGGTGGTTACCGACACCAGATAGTTATGAATTTGAGATAAAAACCAGAGATAAATGTTGTTTTTTTTAATCTTTAATATTGTAAATATTTTAGGAAAATTGAGCAAATTTTTAGAAATAGTCTATATATTAATTTTAATTCGGTTTTTTTTATGAAGTTAAAATGATGAAATGACGGTTCTACAATTTTACGGCTGGCCTTCTAAAAAAAAGAAGATATATTTTAAATTTAGAACCATATAAAATTGTCAATTGTTTTCCCTCTGTTAAAATATGATTGCATTTGAAACCAGATATTCAATTTGTAAAATACGTATAATTATTATTTAGATTAATTAAGAATAAATTACTATTGTGAGTAAGCCATTTTCTTGGTTTTAATAATCATCTGGCTACACAACCAAGGCAGAGAAGAAGTATTAATACGAATAATCCTTGGGGTTTTCAGTGAAATTACCTATTTAAGAAAAAAAAAAAAAAAAATGGTTTTTTTTAAGTACTTTCGTATTTTATCCACGTATATTTACAATCTCCAAGAAGATACATGAATAAGCAGCCAAAAGTGTTACGATCATCCAAATTTCAACGACCAACTATGATCGTTTAAGTACGTATTACGAACTTCTTAGCTGCCGTTTAATATTATGGTACAAAAATGAAACATCAGAGCTAACTTCTGAGCTTTGACGTAATACGATCTGCTTAAACCGATGATGATAGGCTCCCTTGCCGGTTCTTCTCAGAAGGCTAGTTTCCGAACCGGTGGTAAATTCTCGACTTTCATAAGTGCCTTACCAGGGCCTAAACTGAATAAATAATTTTCATTTTCATTTTCATTTTCCCCAATAGACCGTTAGGAGCGCTTTTATGCTCTCATACAAAATGAAAAATAAGCAATCGATATCGACAACTTAAAACATATCATCATCAGTGCCTTACCAGGGCCTAAACTGAATAAACCATTTTCATTTTCATCAAAACCTTGAGGTACTGATAGCCTTAGGTGATGATAAAACTGGCACTTAACACTCAGGTGCGAATGACATAAAGCCTTTGTTGACATAAAAAAAATGTATGCGACATTTCTACGGTATAAAGAGATTTGCAAGCATCTTGAATAAATCAGGCTTTTACACGTGTCAGCCTACATTCCAACCTACTTGGGTTGTAAAAAACATTGTCTTTATTGCTTTCGGTAAAAAAATATGTTGATTTAACAATTGTGTGTCAAAGCAATTTCTCTAAAAATATGCTCGATTAATTTTTATAATAATTTTGTGTGAGGTATAACAATGGGAGTGATTGAATAATATTGTGGAAGTGAGGAGTGTATTACTATAATACAATTTTGATATTAAAATTGGAATGTAACTTTAAAAAAAAAAATTAAAAAAACCGTCAAGGAAAATGTTTTATATGATGAGCATTTGTATTTGCCTTGTGTGTGGTATCTAAATATATATAACTCAAAGGTGACTGACTGACTGACTGACATAGTGATCTATCAACGCACAGCCCAAACCACTGGACGGATCGGGCTGAAATTTGGCATGCAGGTAGATGTTGTGACGTAGGCATCCGCTAAGAATCAAGGGGATAAAATAGGGGATGAAAGTTTGTATGAAACTAAATTAACGCAGGTGAAACTATTTACAAAAAAGTACCCGTAGTACGCTATGCTTAGTTTGGCACTAGATGTCCGAACATTATTATTATTATAAAAAAGGCAAACCTTTAAAATTAGCATAATCTCTTTCCTAAAATAAATTAATAATTTATTCCACGAAGAGCTCGTGGCACAGTTGCTATTGCGCATATCATTCGATCAGCGAAGTTAAGCAATCATACGCCTAGCCAGTATTTGGATGGGTGACCGCCCGAGTTCCCTCCGTGCCTCGGAGAGCACGTTAAGCCGTCGGTCCCGGTTGCCAATTTAACATCTTTGGCAATCGTTACAGGTCAGTCGGAGGCCTAAAAATAATCTGACAACTAGTTTAACCCAGATCACAGATTTTCCTCCTAAAATGGGGTTGCGAAGGTCAGATGGCAGTCGCTTCGTATAAAAATCAGGTGATCAGCCACATCGGGTTGAATCAAGTGCCGACCCCAACAATGTATGGGATAAGGCCACGGAGATGATGATTCCACATATTAAACCTTAATAAATTAACATACTAAAATTTAATAAATTTGGATAAAGAATATTGTAAATTAGAAATGAATGTACATGTAGCAGCGTTTCTCCACTCGCTCATAGATGGCGCTACTCGCTAACAAATGCGAAGTTTAGATACAAATACACTAGAACCTAAATCGCGCCAGAAGAGTTTTCAAGCGCATTGCAGTATATATACAAGTTTCCAACTAGAACAGTTGGAGCCGCGGTTCCCCAGGCATGACACCCGCCTGGCTGGAAGATCTTCCCTTTGCTGGGGATGAGCATGATCACTCGCTCTCCCCACAGTGTGGTGACGTAGATCGAACGTGCCCAGTTGTGGAGAAGAATGGGTGGCGTGGTGGAAGAAATACACTTAGTTCGTATTTATCGTTGTACAAACAGTTTATTTACTCGTAATTTATACATTAAGAATAGTCAACACACACCACACAAGATAGCCACAAACACAAAGCGAAGGAGTACAGCGAAGAAGAGACAGAGTTATAAAATATCGACTAGATAACAGTATAGCGGAGCGATAGACAAGCGACACGGGCTTCGCGGGCTGAGTACGTAAGCCGACGCACCGCGCTACTGGTCCTGGCACTCATCTCTCCACCGACCCCGCACGTCCACCTCACGCAGCCCACGCCGGACGCCTGCTCATCGCTCCACGTGGCACGCCTGCGCTGAGTCTGCTGGACTCGGTCGGCATCTCCGCTCAGTCTCGACTCACCGCAGACTTCGAAGCACCCTGGCCCTTGCAAGCTATCTCAAGCACGCACTGCACGCACACAACGAAAAATGGATCGACCTTCGGTCTTGGAGGGGAGTGATGTAGCAGCGTTTCTCCACTCGCTCATAGATGGCGCTACTCGCTAACAAATGCGAAGTTTAGATACAAATACACTAGAACCTAAATCGCGCCAGAAGAGTTTTCAAGCGCATTGCAGTATATATACAAGTTTCCAACTAGAACAGTTGGAGCCGCGGTTCCCCAGGCATGACACCCGCCTGGCTGGAAGATCTTCCCTTTGCTGGGGATGAGCATGATCACTCGCTCTCCCCACATACATTTTTGTAAAAAAGCGTGGGGTGTATTCAATGCGCTTTTTAAGATATTATATTATCAAAGTGATGATTCTTCTACTCATTATCTGTCAATAAAATGTTTATAATTATTAACACTATGCACCCCACGCTTTTTTACAAAAATGTACATTCATTTCTAATTTACAATATTCTTTATCCAAATTTATTAAATTTTATTTTCTGATTTTTAGTTGGATTTTTTATGAAAGCGTGTTTTTTTAGTTTTTTTAAACTATTATTTTTATGTTATGTATCTAAAAAACTAAAGAAAATTTTAAAAATTAGCTTTTAATTAATGTTTTAAGATATTAAAAAATCCCTCTTTGTACATTGAGATAAATATCTCAAAAAAAAAATTATAGGAAAAATATGTGCATAAATAAAATATCCCTGTTAATTTTCTCAAATTCTTGTCATATTAACTTCATTATGGAACCAATGTGTATTTGAGCAAAGATGTCTATTAAGATAACGACTAGTTTTATCGAGGACACGTGACGAATGAGAGATGGAATTTGTCAAAAAAATAGTAGTAGCATTGACAAGGTACATTTCCATTGATTTACCGGGGATAAAAAAATATATCCCTAATTTTCGTAAAATTGAGCAGAGAGTCTAAAATTATTCGAAGCTAGCTGTGCCCCGCAGTTTCACTCACGTAGAGTAAATTTCATCGGTGTCCGGCGGAACCCTTTTTTTTTTTTTTTATAAAATTAGCCTAATCACTCCATGAAACATCAGATATCTGCAAGTGAAAGTCCCGTTAAAATCAGTCCTGCCGTTCACGCGTGATAGCGTGACCAAGGGAAATGGAGATTAATATTTATATTATTTGATATAATGTTCAAACTTTAGGTCTAACATTGTGTTATTTGCATTGACCATAATAAGATACAAAAAAATAAAAAACTTATATTATGTAATTTATTCATTGACATTTGAATATTTGCTATGTCCATTGGGTATATAATATTTTTCATTATTGTAACGATCAAAATGTATAACATATTTTTAGAAATGGTAAGATTTGCAGGAATTTATGGCATTAGTGAGTTAGTAACTATTTTGTAAATATTGTTGAAAAGGAAGGTATTTCTTTTGTCAAATAATTTAATATGTGACATAATGCCTTGCTAATACATTTTTGAATATAATACATTTTTGAATATTATCTAAAAATATAGAAAAAAAGATTATTTCTCAAAAATTTATATTATTCTATGCGGTACGATCTAAAATACATTTATCGAAAACTATCTAAAAAATATGGGACGATGTATATTTTTTTCGAAAAATGTATGTATTATTTAGTGCCATACGATAACTCTGTTCTGTGAGGTGAATACAAATGTTTATGGCAGAGGAAAGTAGCCGCCATTATAGCGCGCCCGAGGCGAGTCCACTGAAGAAGTCGACTACAAACGCCGTGGGACGTGGCAGGAGTCGCTGTTAGACCTTATTTTATCAATTTATAATAAAACAGTGAATTATAAAGATTTTTTTCATCGATCGTAATGATAAATAAAAACAAAGGTTTATTTAGAACCATAAGCTCTCCTTCTTCTGCATAGAAGCATTAATAAAATATAATAATGTCTGTTCTTAATGAAGAACACATCTTCTTCTTATAATTAATTAGTAGTATTAGCAGTGAATAGCTTTAAAAATTGATTTTAACCAAAAAAATTACAGATTTTTTCGTTTTGTAGTAAATAACTATAATTACATATTGTCATCCCAACGGACCCGTAGGATTTTTTTTTTTTTTTTTTTTTTTCTCTTTATTTGGGATAACAAACAATTGCATTGATAGTATAGTTATGATTACGATATTAGAACTAAAAGAAGTTACTTACAATGCAACCAGCTGCATTATCCACAACTGGGTTAGATGTGTGTAATAGTGCGTCATAATTCAACTAGTTAAACATTATTAAGCTTGATACAATTAGACAGAGAGATTATAAGAGTTACGGTAGTGAAAAACTTAAACAACTTAAACAAGTAAACCTTATTGTAGTGAAATAATGGTTGTATGAACGTGTTTTTTAAAAGATTTTATTATCTAATTCACATTTAATAGCGAGGATGTTTACCCCGACTGCCATTAGAAAAAATAATATAAAAAACAAACTTACATAAATATTTCGACTCCACACTTTCCCCTGTAGTCTTGTCTCGCGCGCTTTAGGCAGCATTGTCTGCGGTACAAATATGATCAAATTATAAAGAGTGGCGGGCGCCCGAGGCAGACTGAGGCGCGAATATGAGCCCCGTACATACACTATGATAACAATATTACTGTACGTTAGTATGTAAGTCCTTGTTCAGTTTTACGTCATTTAAACGCCTTGAGAGAAGTCCTCGAAAGGGTGTGATTTTTTCTTTTCCCCAAATGATGCCACTTTTACGGATAAGATCCATTGCCATAAGAACTAGTATGAACTTATTGCATGAGATATTAATGGGGATTTTATGTTTCTACTAATCCCTACTAATATTATAAATACGAAAGTAACTCTGTCTGTCTGTTACGCTTTCCCGCTTAAACCTCTCAACCGATTTTGATGAAATTTGGCACAGACAATCTTTAGACCCTAAGAAAGGACATAGGCTACCTTTTATTTATTAAAAATATTAGGTTTCCGCGACCATAAGGATGAAACTAAATCTACGCGGGTGAAACCGCAGGGCACATCTAGTGTTTCTATAAAAGCTATAAGATATTATAAATTTTGACAGTTTTGAGATAGGATTATGGTGTTAATTTTTTTCATAATTGGTTTAACGTTATGGTTTTTATTATTTTAAAATTAGCTTGCACCCAATACTTCTCCTCTGCTTTTTCTTTCTGTTTAAACTTTCAACCCTCTTAGGGGTGGGATTATTCTCAGTAAAAGCACTTTTCCGAACCCAGCAATAACATTTTATAATCCAATGCAATTGTTATTCTGACGATTTGAAAATAACACTTTGTCAAAGATTCACAAAAAAAGATATTTTAAATTTAAGTTCGAGCTAGGTCAGAATGTTCTGAATGAGTGTTTTAACTCGACATTCTATCCGATTCCGCAATTAATATTGCACTTATAAACCGCAAATAAATAACGTTCCTTTACAAAATGTTTAGCGCATCTTAATGAGTAAACGAGTTATGAGACAAGACAAATTTGTTGAAAAAAATATTTATGTACAAATAACTGTAGTTATCACATTCCTTTCTAATATTTCTAGTTAACAAATCAAATGGAAAAGAACAAGTTGCAAGTAACCTAATGGTGTTTAATAATAATATTTTACTGATTTGCATACTTGTAGCATAAAATCATTAGTATGTACGTACATAAGTCAAAAAAATCAGGTAAGTCCATTCCGTCCGAGACTGGATGACTCAAACTCGAAAATATCTTTATTAGAGAGCCGTATGGGAACTAGTTGTGCCCCGCGGTTTCACCCGCGTAGATTTTAATTTCATGGTTGCCCGCGAATCCATAATATTTAAAAAATCTAAGTGTACTAAGTTACTTCTTGTAACATTAGCTATCCGTCAGTCAAAGTACAATTAAAATCCGTCCAGCCGTTTCGGAGGTTACCCGACAGACAGACAGACAGACAGACAGACAGAGAAAAAAATAAAAAATTGGTTTCTTGGTACTTTCATATGCATTAAGTGAAAAACTGTTATTTTGGAGTTACAAACAGACACTTCAATTTTATTTATCTCTATAGATATAAGGGAGAAGACTGAATTTAGTAATAGGAAATGGACTCATCATACACTTATACAATTCAACATTTGTCATCAAAGCGGCTTAGTAAAAATTTTGAGGAATATTTTTTCTTTGGTTCGAAAAATCTATTGCCATAAAAATTTTTAAAATAGGAAAATTTTGCAGTTTTCCTATCATAATAAACAGATAGCTGACAAGTAATGATAATTACAAAAATATTAATTTATTTTTACTGAGCCTCCGATTTAATAAATTAGATTATTTTGATAATAAACACTTGTGCTTTTAAATAAAAAGTGAAAATAGTGTTACTAATCATTTTCATATTTCATTTTTGGAAAAAAAACTGGCGATTGTAAATTAATATTATATTGCTACTAAGTTTATTCATATTTCTTTAAAAATATTATATAAAAGAATGGATATGCTAATATTATGAAGTAGCAAAAATAATTTATAAACATTTAAAAAGGTGTGAAAACGATTACAATAATTTTTAATTTATTGCATCTGGTAATATGGGTATTTAGTGCATAATATTCTTGTTTGGTTATTTTTAAATTTATTATTCACTTAATCCATCTTACTTAAATTAATATTTATTCGTTGAAATGTAAATATAATAATATTTTATATTACGTTCACTGGGTTGAATTATATAATTACCATCAGCATTTTTTTAAAACCGGATTGGTAACATCATATTTTTAACTTAAGGATTATATTTTTACACTAGCTGTGCCCTGCGGCTTCACCCGCGTAGATTTAGTTTCATCCTTATTGTCGCGGAACCCTTATATTAAAAAAAAATAATAGTAGCCTAAGTTACTCCTTGAAACATCACCTACCTGCCAGTGAAAGTCCCGTTAAAATCGGTCCAGCCGTTTCGGAGATTACCCGGAACAAACAGACAGACAGACAGACAGACAGAGAAAATTTTTATAACTTGGTTTTTTAGTGTCAGTAGCGTGTATACTTTCAGATGCATTTAGTGAAAAACTGTTATTTTGGATTTACAAACAGACACTTCAATTTTATTTATCTGTATAGATAAAGATATTATTCTTTTTTTAATCCGAAAGAGTGCCAAGTATACACCGACCTTTATTCACTCAAAACCGGGTCCACAAGAAATCTGACAATGATGTATTGTGGCTGTGAGCCGAAGGTTCTATTCTATTAACATTCTATAATTTGTTAAGGAACTTAAAAAATCAAACAAAATCGTAGAATTTTTTTTTTATATTTGTCATTTACATGCTCACATCTGTATTCCTCGAATGGGTAGATACAGGTACTTATAATACACCCACATTTCATCAGTTATGTTTAAGTCCCATTTAATAGGGGGCGAGCCTATTGCCACCACCTAACCACCACCTAATCTAGACTCGGGGCTGCTACAGGGAACTTACAAATAGAAAGACCCAAAATCGGTCATTCTGCAGTAACGTTTGCGAAAACTTCTTTTTTTTTTTTTACGAGGCTTAAACCTTTTAAAGGTCCCCGACGGCCCTGGGAGAGGCAGATCGCGCTGCCACGTTCCCGGGCTCGCGGCTCGGTGGTCAAAGCTCCCACCCCGACCACCGCCAGCAGGCCCTCCGGCCCCCTTTTAGTCGCCTCTTACGATAGGCAGGAGATACCATAGCCAAATTCTTAGACCCTAGCTATTGGGTGAACGTTTGCGATAACTAGACCAACGAGGCAGTATAATTAAAACCAGTAGCTCTAAAGGTTCATAATACTATCACGATAATTGATCGATATGCAATAACGACTCTATCTAGTTCATACTTCACTATAAATCATTATTCATTCCCACTTTAACTCTGTTGCTAACATTTAAATCTGGTTAATAAAGACATCTCGGCGGCGAGTTGAAACGAATCGATTCGAACAAAAAATAATCGATACGTCGATATAAGAGCTTAATCGATTCAGTAAAACAATTTCATCGGAGACATGCGAGTTGCAGATGTAGAAGAGATTGTTATATTCGATTGCTATCTGGTGGACGCATTGTAATACAGGATGCTGGGCGGCGCTTTCATCTATTTATCTATTATGTACCTGCTATGATGTACCTGCCTCGTTGGTTTAGTGGTTAGCAGGTTCTGGCTTTGATTCCCGGGTCGGATCAAAAATAGGTTTTGGGTTTTTCTGTCAAGAAATTCACAATAAACTGCCCGGAGTTTAGAAGTTGGTGGTGTTTTTACCCCCATGCCTCGGAAAGCATGTTAAGACTAAGTCCTACGCCTGTTCTCTCTCCGGTCGTGTCGGATTGCCTCCCATCGGACTATGAGAGTGAGGGAATAATGAGTGCACCTGTGTTTGCGCACACACTTGTGCACTATACTTAAAACTCCTGCGCACATGGCTAATCACCGTTGAGATTAGCCGCCGTAACCGAAATTCGGTAGGAGATCATGATTATTATTATTATTATTTAGCTACTTGCACCCAGTTTGGTGTACCTATTTGTACTAATAAACTTAAATTCAACTTTCTATTGTACCAGAATTGTGGTTTAATAATAAGTTGATGAAATTCTTTAAGATACAGATAACATATAATGAATGAAAATATTGTAAAATACCCACAGACAGACAGACAGACAGACCGTCAGACGGATGGATTGACAAATGACAAATGAAAAAAAAAAGGTTTTTTATGTGGGTATCGTACATACTTTCATAATATGCATTTAGTAAAAGCTGTTGGTTGGAATTACAAACAGACACTTTAATTTAATTTATCTGTATATATATCTAATTCAAGTGATGCATTTTGATAAAAACAATCGTACACCAAAGTATAACTTTCATCACCAACGGGAGCAACTAATCCGAGCGCAGTGCGTTTAATTGGCGACCGAAATTTATTGTAAAGATGAACATATCACAACCTCACATAAGTCAGGGCTCCCGTGTGTCGTGATTCTCCATTTTGTATCAGCTTGTACGATAAGTGGAGCTGCGGATTGCAGAGAGTCGAAAAAAGTTATATAAGTATAAGTACAGGCTTACATTTGGAAACGGTGGTAAATTAACGTAAGTTAGCGTAAGAGAAATGACGTTCAATAAGTGTTCCAAGTGTCCCTTATGTTGAATAAAACTTTTTGATTTGATTTGATTTGATAAAAAATGATTAGTTCAATCTGATGAACTGAACTTCAAGGGCCCACGATGATGCTCTTATTGCCACGATAGTGTAACGCATATTATGAGACATATTTATATGACGTGTCACTGTCACACAGCTGAACTATCATTGCATTAAGGTGATCACTGAACTATATTATTAGACATACTAATATACTTTATTGTTGTTGTGTTCAGTGTACTGTTAAAAAACAGCAAAAAAAAGTTCTTCAAATATTTATTCAACGTCAATATTTCTGCAAACTGTAAGTATGTACCCACTGCAGGGGCCCAACCATGAGCTCTTATTGCAATGATAATTCAGTTGTGTGAAAGTGACAGATGTATACACGTTACATAGCTCATGGTAAGGCCCCAGTACATACATTGTTTTGTTTGCAGGAATTCAGAGCCTGCTTTTGATTCCTAGTTATCCAAGTAGGAATTATATACAAAGCCTAATGTTCAAATCATATTTTTTATGATTCTCTCATGGTCACAGTTCCATGTCTGCCTAATGAAAAAATGTGATGCAAAATCGACTCAACCCCACCCTAAGGCCAGGAGATAGCAATTTAACGAAGCCGCATCACAGGGATGTCTTCATTTATTCAATAACAAACAAACAAAAACAATGCTTCGGATTACAATATCAATTTAGGAAAGTGAACCGAATGATTTATTGTTAAGTGCGGAATAAATATTGGTTCATGTCTCACTGTAAGGGGTTCGTGTTCATTACTTCTGACTCCTGTGTAGTCATCCATAACTAATTTAAAACACAGAGACATGATCCCACATCTTGATTTTAATTCTTGGTTAGGACAAAGAGTATAAAGGGGTGAATGAAAACTGAAATTACGACACAATTTATTTTTGTGTTTTCCGTTATTACAATCTTTTATTGCAATCTATACAGATAAATAAAATTTAAGTGTCTGTTTGTAATTAAAAAATTAACAGCTCTTCGTAACTGTATAGCATGAAAATATATTCAGTAGCGGATTAAAAATACCAATATCTAACTCTATCTGTCTGTTTGTTCCGGGTAGTCTTCGAAACGGCTGCATCGATTTAATGGGACTTTCACTGTCAGATAGTTCTCTGTTATTACAAAGGCTAAGACTACTTGTTTAAAAAGGTTGTATAATCACGGGGCACAGCTAGCTTTGAATATATGGGAGTTATATATTTTTTGTCGAATTAAATTAAAATGACTTTTTTGTGTGACTCCTATTTATAAAGCTGTTTTTAATAATCTTTACATAATATTATCTAATATTTTATTTTATTCATGCACAATTTTCAAGAGTGACTCAAACCATTAAATATAATATTAAAAAATATATCAAACTGTCTAGACTTTATCTAGACTTTGATCTAATAGTTTACAAAAACACTATAATATATGGGTAATATTATCGGTTTCATTAATCTTCTTACATATAAAATTCCTGACTGACTGACTGACTTAAACATCATCGCACAACCTAAACCGCTGGTTCTAGAGACATGACATTTGGAGGGTATATTCTGTGTGAGGGCTACTAATGCACTGAGAAAGGGTTAGTCGAAATTTCACCCCTGGGGGTGAAATGGGAGTTGAATGTTTGTATGTGTCTTATTGCGGGCAAAACTGCGGGAGCAAGTTAGTGTTTTAAACTCCAGTGTTGTTCTTATACAATATACGTTTTCTGATTCGGATACCGTCCAAAATCTATACAGAAAAATTAAAATTAAGTGTCTGTTTGTAATTACAAATTAACAACTTTTCACTAAATGTTTATGAAAGTATATAACTACGGTACCAACTAATATAATTTTTATAAAAAAAATTATCACCACCTTTAAAACCACGGCACACAATTAGTGTCAAATAAACAGATGAGTATAGTATGGCTATGGACAGACACGCAGTTCCTGTCATGGTTGTGTACAAACATAATAATATTCGGTAACGTTGGCGAGTATGACTTTCGAACACTGAAAACTTATAATTTAGAAATACAGGGCCCGTAAGTAACTTTATCCTCACGCTTAGCCTATTGAAACGATACAAAATGCACGGGAATTACATATGTCACGTTTACGTCACTTCCATACATTTTGTATCGTTTTTATTAGCGCAAGCGCGAGAGAATGTTATTTTGTCTATACCTTCAAAAAAAACTCTATAAAATACCTTAATATTTATCGAGGTCACGCATCCAATAGCCGAGTTTTTAATTTTATTCACAGAAACGATAATATTAAGACGGTTATTATTATAATATTATGTACTAGCTGTGCTCTGCGGTTTCACCCACGTAGATTTAGTTTCATCCTTATTGTCGCGGAACCCTAATATTTTTAATAAATAAAAGAAGCCTAAGTTACTCCTTGGAACATCAGCTACCTGCCAGTGAAAGTCCCGTTAAAATCGGTCGAGCCGTTTCAGAGATTACCCGGAACAAACAGACAGACGGACAGACAGACAGTTAGAGAATTTTTTTATAAATTGGTTTTTAGTGTCAGTAGCGTGTATACTTTCAAATGCATTTAGTGAAAAGCTGTTATTTTGGATTTACAAACAGACACTTCAATTTTATTTATCTGTATGTATAGATGTAATATGAGAAAGAATAAAATATTCATATGACGTAGTAGAGTCCACTGCGATGCAATTTTAATGATAGCCGAAACTAAAATTGTTTTACCATAAAATAAAATATTATTTATTTGTTTTTATACTTTATAATATTGCGTTGAACTTTTCGCGATGACAATTTAAGATAACAGAATAGTGTCGATATATTATTTTTACTGAGACATTCATAACCAACTTGTTAATTAAAATTGAAGTGTCTGTTTGTAATTCCAAAATAACAGCATTTCACTATGCAATGCACAATGCATATGAAAGTATACACGCTACTGACACAAAAAAACCAAGTTTTAAATTTTTTCTCTGTCTGTCCGTTTGTCTGTCTGTCTGTCTGTCTGTCTGTTTGTTCCGGATAATCTCTGAAATGGCTGGACGGATTTTAACGGGACTTTCACTGGCAGGTAGCTGATGTTTCAAGGAGTAACTTAGGCTACTTTTATTTATTAAAAATATTAGGGTTCCGCAACAATAAGGATGAAACTAAATCTACGCGGGTGAAACCGCGAGGCACAGCTAGTCTAATATAAAATCAAAAATTCAAAATGTATTTTAAAAATTATCACGAATTTAATGTTATGACATTAAGCAAAAAATATAATATTGTATATTTCGCGATATTATTTTTATGCTAAACGGTATGCTCTTGTATTTTTATGTGGCCATAACTTTATAATATGAAAGGTATATTAAAACACGTGTTGAGAAGTATTCGGTGTCAAATGTCTGTAAGCAAATCAATTAATTTCGCATTCACGGCCTCCCAATGAAGTCAGGACATAAAATTTTTACGTAAAAATTATTTTTTTCGTCAGAGACGAAAATTTAATTTTTTTTCTCATAAATTTCGCTAAAAACATTAATTCGCTTCAATAAAATTATAGTATTAGGTAACCAATACGGCGAGTCCCTTACTACTCTATTCTTAGGGTTGCGTACCCAATCTGGATTCTATTACTAAGACTCCACTGTCTGTCTGTTTGTCTTATGAACATGATGTATTCCTGTAGCCAATATAGCAACGAATACTAATAAACAGAAAATAAACATTTAACGGGGTTCCTATACAACAAACGTGTAAAAATTACAATAACTTTGTTAATAACAACGGGTGAGGTCCTAGGTATAAGATCAATATGAAAGGGTTTTCCGAAAGTTTGTATATGAAAACTTATTATTATACTTCGAATTTAGTTAGAACTAGCTGTGCCCCGCAGTTTCACCCGCGTAGATTTTAATATTTTAATTTCATGGATGCCCGCGGATACCTAATGTTTTTAAAATCTAAGTAGCTTAAGTTACTCCTTGTAACATTAGCTGTCCGTCAGTGAAAGTCCCGTTAAAATCCGTCCAGCCGTTTCGGAGATTATCCGAAACAAACAGACAGACAGATAGACAGAGAAAAAATTTAAAAATTGGTTTTTCTGTGTCATTGCTGTGTATACTTTCATATGCATTCAGTGAAAAACTGTTATTTTGCAGTTATAAACAGACACTTAAATTTTATTTATCTGTATAGATAGATCACTGTGCCAAAATAGTGGACAGCGAAAAGATCCCACTATAGCTAGTGCCTCTACACTTTTGAATTTAAACATTAAAGCGTCCTCTTAAAGGCTGATTGGGAAATGTCCCTTCGTTAATACAACATTGTACTAACGGTCCATCACTAACTGAACAATATAAAGTGGGATTAAATCACAAAGTTGCGCGGTTTCAATAGCGTGTAATTTAAACTATTTTTGTACTGAGTGTGTAGTTTGCAGTGGCATGCGACAGTGGCTGGTGCGTGGTGCAAGGTGAAGGAGGTACGCAGAAACTGACGCTGAACAACTAGACTATTTTCGCGAACATTTTTTTTAACCATAAGTTGTTGGCGATACCTACATACAAATTAAAATAATATATTTTAGTTATTATATAATTTAAATTACTTATTAAAATTTAACACAGTCTAGACTCTTTTTTATATATAAAAATTAATGTTTGTCTGTTATAAAATCGCATTTGATCACTTCGACAAAGGGCACCTCTATCATTCCAATGAATTTCATATGTTGCCGTGACAGAACTCTACGCGGGTGAAATTGCGGGGCACAGTAGAACAAATAGTTCAAAATTACACACTCACACATAAAAGTTGCGCATAAAAGAGTTGATAGTCTGGCGTAATGTTTTATAGAAGTTTTTTTTCAATGCTCGATTGTTCGCAGCAAAAATATTTCAATAAAATTTTATTTTATACTAGCTATGTCCCTCGGTTTCACCTGGGTGGCCCGCGGAACCCCTATGTTTTTTTTAAATAAAATTTGCCTAAACCCTCCTTAAAATATCAGCTATCAGCCAGTGAAAGTCCCGTTAAAATCCATCCAGCCGTTTAGGCGTGATGCCGTGACCAAGGGAAATGGGGATTCATTTTATATTATAGAAGAGATAAAAAATATATAATAAAAAATTTAAAATTTAAATAATTTATTTTCACGTTGCGCCATACATAAAATGCCTACTGCGCATTCAAGGTCAGCAATTCATAGCTCGTGACGGAACCTGTATCGGTCGTGACGTCACATAACCGCTTACCGTGAATAAGACTACGGTTTTTTACTTTGTTGTACGTTTATTAAATAAAATATTGTGTCGCGATCCGCTCATACTTTGCACCACATTATTAGACCAGTAACAAGTACTCTGTCATCGCATAGATCAGGTTGTCGGTATGCGGGTCATTGCACTGTCGTTTGGCAATACGCACATTTTGCTAGAATTGTAACGAACCACTCAGACGAGAAGATTATTCTATAGATTTCCATCATTCATTATTGCGTGAATTGTCAGCACTGTTGGTTTAGTCGTTAGTGATTGAAAATTTTTTACCCGACTACTGGGTAGCAAAAAGGGTTATTTCGACCAGTTTGTTTGTATGTATCTTCCTTCAGAACTCTCAAATCTTGTCTATATACATAAGTTTATTAGAATAACAGATGTAATAGCAAAATAATGGTAATAAAAAAAGTAAGTTCAAAAATGAAACCTTAAAATATAATCTATACATACATACACATAAATAAAATTGAAGTGTCTGTTTGTAATTCCAAAATAAAAGTTTTTCACTAAATGCATATGAAAGTATACACGCTACTGACACTAATAAACCAAGTTTAAAAAAAAACTCTGTCTGTCTGTCTGTCTGTTTGTTCCGGGTAGTCTCTGAAACGGCTGTACGGATTTTAACGGGACTTTCACTGGTAGGTAGCTGATGTTTCAAGGAGTAACTTAGGCTACTTTTATTTATTAAAAATATTAGGATTCCGCGACAATAAGGATGAAACTAAATCTACGCGGGTGAAACCGCGGGGCACAGCTAGTACAAAAATAATAATGTTGAATAGTTTTAAGCAGAGAGTTTCCCTCATCAAAAATGTTGTGATGATCTTCTACATAATTTCGGTCAGGGCCTTAGATTAGCCATCTACGTAGGAGATATTATAGTGCACAAGTGTGTGCGCAAACACAGGTGCACTCTTTATTCCCTCACTCTCATAGTCCGATGGGAGGCAATCCGAAACGACCGGAGAGAGATCAGGCGTAGGACAGTGCAACATTTCAAATGAAGTACAAAGCCTATATACACGATACAAAATGTATGAGAATGACATAAAATTAATGTCTTTTCCATACATTTTGTATCGTTTCTATTAGCGCAAGCGTGACAGAATGTTACTTTGTCTAGGCCTACAGTCTGTAACGCGGCCGTCCGCGTTATTCACTAAGCGTCGCACTCGTCGTTGAGTGTCGTTTTTAAAGATACGAAATTGAACCTCATCCTCTATGTATTATGTATCAATTTCCTATGATTGAAACCAACGCTCGTCATCGATTTTGACGCTGAGAAACCTTAGTGAATAACTCGGCTTTAAGCGTCGACGGTGAGTTTGGTCACTGTTAAAAACTACTTAAACTTATTTATGGTTTTATTGTGATGTTTTCTTATTATATTTAAGAAGTAAAGTTGTCAATAAATACGTTGTATGTCAGCTGCTTTTTTTCACTGCTCTCTCATTTAATTTGCTATCGTCTACAGTCACTGTCACTGATACAGTGGGTGGGTACCTATATTTATTCTTTATCCCACTTAAAAGCAATTTGCCGGCTTCTTTCAAGAAATATCTGGACGACTCACGAAAGCAATCAGGACTACGACAAAAGGTATCTTTGAACATAAACAAAAAGTATATGAAGAATGAAGTGGTATTTAAAATAAGACTAATAAAGTAACGTAAGATCGCGTGTGCGGATTTGCATTTCGGCTACCGACACAAAGCGAGGGCAGGATAAGGAACTTTGTATTTATAACTAACTAGCTGTGCCCTGCGGTTTTACCCGCGTAGATTTAGTTTCATCTTTATTGAAAATGAAAATGAAAAATATTTATTCAGTTTAGGCCCTGGTAAGGCACTTATGAAAGTCGAGAATTTACCACCGGTTCGGAAACTAGCCTTCTGAGAATAACCGGCAAGAAACTCAGCCAGTCATCATGTACATATCATCGAAACAATATAAATCATATGAAATCATCATACAAAATCAAATTTGATAATAGGTATAAATTATTAAGGTTGATTGTATTAAGTATTTAGGTAATGTATTAAGGTTTATTATAGTAAGGTTTATTGTCGCGGAACCCTTATATTTTTAATAAATATAAGTAGCCTAAGTTACTCCTTGAAACATCAGCTACCAGTGAAAGTCCCGTTAAAATCCGTCCAGCCGTTTCAGAGATTACCCGGAACAGACAGACAGCCAGAGAAAAAAAAAAAAAAACTTGGTATTTTAGTGTCAGTAGCATATATACTTTCATATGCATTTAGTTAAAAGCTGTAATTTTGGTATTACAAACAAACACTTCAATTTTAATTATCTGTATTAACGTCTATACTAGCTGTGCCACGCAGATTCAATCGTGTCCTTTTAATTTCATGGCAGTTAGACATACACACAGAGATTAAAAATAGATATTTGATGTATGTACTTTCATATGCATTTAGTAAAAAGCTGTTTATTTGGAATTATAAACAGACACTTAAATTTTATTTATCTGTATTCATCACATGTTTCCCGTCACAACCACATATGACATATGCTTTTACGAAATTAACATACTATTAAACTATTTACATAATCAAATCAAAATATTTATCTTTCAAATGCTATAAAGATTCGCAAATTGGAAGTCGCCTATAATAAAATTTTATTGTTCTAGCCATAGATAATTTTGATTGAATACTTATATAAAGTCACTATACTCTAGAATCATGTTATTAATGTCTCAGGCTGTCAATTTGCATATGTATCAGAGTTTCTCTACTCGCTACATAGATGGCGCCAATCGCTAACAAATGCAAAGTTTGAGTACAAATACACGAGAACCTAAATCGCGCAACAACAGTTTTCAAGCGCATTAGAGTATATATACATGTTTCCAACTATAACAGTTGGAACTACTCAGATCCAGCTCCCTTGCTCATCCCCCAGCAACGCCCTAAGCCGAGGCCCGAGCCCCGCACCGGGGCGCCCTTAGCTATATTGCTTAGTATTTTAGTTTAAGCTCGGCTGGAGGCCCTTGGGTCTCACCCTTTAGTCCGGTTAAGCAGTGGAGGTAACTCCCCCTTACCAACTGCGAGAGACCATATCAAAAAAAAAAAAATTACAGTTGGAGCCGATGTTCCACAGGAATGACACCCGCCTGGCTAGAAAAACTGTAGCCTTACCATAAGCTCTTATTACCGTCATAGTTCCACTGTGTGACAGTGACAGACTTATACACGTCATATACATCTGTCTCATAGTAAGAGTTAAACTATCATGGCGATAAG
Organism: Watsonalla cultraria; assembly: GCA_964035505.1. Classification (NCBI taxonomy): domain Eukaryota; kingdom Metazoa; phylum Arthropoda; class Insecta; order Lepidoptera; family Drepanidae; genus Watsonalla; species Watsonalla cultraria. The sequence continues at coordinate 2,612,105 of OZ037732.1, read as the reverse complement.
AGGTCATGGTAGGGCCCCTGTCCTTTTCTAGGGAAGAGCATGATCACTCTCTTCTCACACATATATGGGAACTAGCTGTGCCCCGTGGTGGTTTTATTTCGCGGTACCCTACATTTTTTTTAATTATATAAAAGTAGCCCCAGTTACTCTTTGTAACATCAGCTGTTGGTCAGTGAAAGTCCTCTTAAAATCGGTGCAAGCGTTTCAGAGATTAGTAAAAACAAAAAGACGAACAGGTTTTGTTTAAGCATTCTTTCCATCGTGTATGTGAAAAGCTGTGAATTTGGAATTACAAGAGAGAAGTTAACAGACAAACAGTCTTAAAAAATTACTACTGCGCATTCAAAGTTAACGCTCATAGCTCGTGACGGCACCAGCGGCACCAGCTCTTATTGCCATGATAGTTTGACTTATATTATGCGACAGATATATATAACGTGTATACATCTGTCACTGTCGCATAGCTGAACAATCATTGCATATAGAGCTCATGGTTAGGCTATAATGCTTTTTTTTTTACCTGGAAAGCCGTTATGTATACACCAAGAGCCGCGGGGTCAGCGGAGGGGTTATGTCGGACTAGCACCGAATAAACTCCACGGTGTTCCTCCTGCTCGCTAAGTGAGGGGTGCACCTGAGGGCCTAGTGCGAGTTTTTCACTGCCGCCGTCACAAGTCACCGCGTCGACGTAAACGCAGATTTGTATGGGCTCACAATAGTGTCATCTTTAGGCCGACAGTCGCGCTGTTCCGATTCTATACAAATCTGCGTTTACGTCGACGCGGTGACTTGTGACCGCGATTTTAAGAAAACTCGCACTAGGCACTCTGTTATGTCTTCACATGCTTCATCGTGACCTCCCTAGCGATTGGCCTGTCAGGCCCCTCTTTACGATACCACGCGTGCCCCATGTCCCCACGCGTGACAATGACCTACCATAGGCTGACAAAAATAAAACAAAAAAAAAGAGATTGCTGTCTAATAAATTCAATACATTATTATGAAAAAATAGGTTTAATTTAATCGAAATGTATATTTAAGCAATTTATTCGACACTAATGAATATAGAATTAGGGTAATAATATACTTAACTAAGACACAAATACCTAATACTTGACAGTTAATTAAGTATTATAAGGAGTGAGAAATAAGAGCCGATCGTTACGCGCAAATTAAATAGAATTTACAACATTTTAATTAAGAAATAAATAAATTTATTGTGAATGTATCGAATGTCACGGATACCCATCCATATGAGAACATGCGTAAAATTAAGAAATAAATGTCTGTGTAATTACATGCAAAAGTGTTTGATAGCCACCCGGACTGACATTCACGTAATACTTGAGATCAGCCGCGTTATTTATATTTTTTCAGGTCCTAACGTGGCCTATGGTACATCAGTTCTCTCAGGCACTATACACCTTTGAATATTTCCTCAGACAAATGCAGTAAGGAATCTACGTCTATCTATACATCTATACAGATAAGTACAATTGAAGTGTCTGTTTGTAAATCCACAATAACAGCTTTTCACTAAATGCATATGAAAGTTTACACGCTACCGACACAAATAACCAAGTTTAAATTTTTTTCTCTGTCTGTCTGTTTGTTCCGGCTAATCTCCGAAACGGCTAGACCGATTTTAACGGGACTTCTTTAGCAGATAGCTGATGTTTCAACGAGTAACTTAGGCTTAGGCTAACTTTTATTTATTAAAACTATTAGGGTTCCGCGACAATAAGGATGAAACTAAATCTACGCTAGTGAAACCGCAGGACACAGCTAGTTTTTAAATAAGAACGTTCGATCTTAAAGATTTTTTCTTTTATTTACTCTCAATATATAGTAGGTTTCTCATTTTTCAGTTTTGGAAAATGTCGGTAAAACAAGTGAATAACGTACACATATATTTCACTCATTTTCACATAGATGCGTCTGTGTGAGTGTGTCATTTCGGACAATTTGTTCCAAGATCCCGAACTGCTTGTAAAGGTTATATTTAAACAGTGAGCTGGCGTTACCATTAGTCATTATTGCTATGATATTTTGACACTTGAGTATTATGAGACAGGTGTAGGACTTGTATAAATCTGTCACCTATGGACAACATTCTATAAACTAAACCTTGGGCCCAACCATGATCTCTTATTGCCATGATAGTTTAACTCTTATTATGAGACAGATGTATATGACGTGTATAAGTCTGTCACTGTCACACAGTGGAATTATGATGGCATTAAGAGCTTATGGTAAGTCCCCTTATTGCAGATTCACACACCCTAAACATGTCCATCTGTATTGTATATTTCCTACAGTTAAAATTGAGACCTAAACAGCCGTAGTAAGGAACACTTTGTACAATACCGTGTTGCTTTATTCCTGATAGAACTCTTTACTTTCATATTTAATTTGTCCCGAATAATAAAATATCTAATTTTGATGGAAACCTTGTCATCATTTGAACAATAAGAAGATGCATGCATTGGAACTGTGTCCATGGGCTTACATTTCTTATGTGATTTATTTTGTATTTTTAAAATAGTGTAATATTTTTGAAAAGAGTAATAACTGAGTTTCTTGCCAGGTTTCTGAGAAGAGAAAAAGCAACCTTCCAAACCTGGCGGTAGCATGTATAATCCTGTATATTCTGATTTATGTGATTCTGACGATTTGAAAGCATTTTGTAAAAAATCTAATCGAATAAATACATTTATGACTTTGATTTGGGGCAAATTTTGATTTTAGCGAAATCTTGTAAGTACGAAAATATACCTTAATTATCGACTTTTTTATATTTCAGAATCTTCCATTTACTTGTGCTATAAGCCATGCTTTTCACCAAAATTGACTATTGTAGGTCAACAAATTGCTAATTCAAATTCTCGTGGACGATTTTGCAGGCTCGTGTTATAACAAATTACTGACATAATTATCTAATTTGGTTCCATTTCGTTGTCAAAAATAGATGTGAGTGATAGTTATTTAGCTTTACATTTAAATTATCAAGAATCACACGCATCAATAGAGTCATGTACTTTAGTAAATTATTATTATGTCTCCTGTGATAACGGTTATAAAAATCTATTTTTTTTCCGTCTAAAACCCATTAAACTTCAATTAATGCAACATAATGGATTATTTATATATAATAATATATGTCACGATAAGATAAGTTGAAGTGGATCATGTTAACTAAATGGCGACAGGGATTCCGTAAGAGTCATAAATATTGGACGCTCGTTAATGTTCAAGAAACAGACATTAAGGCTTTTTTAATATACATATGATTTTTTGGCAGCAATCACATTTTCCCAGTCAATAAATTGAAATCACGAATAGTTTACATAAAATTTTTGTTATCTATTACCTCTGGTTATCTAGATCGTAAGTTTATGATAAATCTTTCAAGAAGAAAATTTGTCAATGGTAAGTGCCTTACCAGCGCCCAAACTGAATTAATCATTTTCATTTTCATGAGACCTGTAGGTCTAAAACGGCCACTTTGGGAGAATCATAATGTGATCCGAATATGATTCAGGAATAATTCATATTTCGCAATTCACCTGTTTGACACTTTCCTATGAAGATTCCCAAAATGGTCCACAAAATATGAATTGCTTTTGTGACAAATAGCAGAACCTTAAAAAGTTACATAGGGACTAACATCTACAATTATTGTAATCATTCGTGAATCATAAATATGAATTGCACTTATGTGACCATTTTGTCATGTCGGTGATGAATCATATTCGGATCACATTGTGATTCTCCCAAAGTGGCCTTTTTAGACCTACAGTGCATGAAGTATTTAAACATGATTTTACGTTGACGATATTGCTTGCGTATTTTTCTCACAAGTAGAGATAGTCTTATAGACCTGAGATCTACAAAAATCATGGATATTCCAACCCTAATATTAAGCCGTTGGTCGCAATAGCCAATTTTATAGTCTTTTTTAATCATTACATGGCATTCGGCGGCCTAAGAGAGTGACAACTGGTTTAACCCAGATCACCGATTCCCTCGTAAATGGGGCATCGGATTGAATCAAGTGCCGACCCGAACAATAAATGGGATAAGTCCAGGGAGATAATGATGTAAAATAACCTAGGTGCAAATACAAAGGTCTCAAGTGGAACAAAGCTGACAACTATCGCGTATCGTTCGGTAGAAAAGTGTTAAATCGCGGTGATTATTTTGATTACCTCCGGTGGCTGGCCGCTGAGGAATCCTGTGTAGTTTAATTGCTTAGATCCCTTGTGTGATCGCAGCTAGTCATTAGTTACTGACTTGTGAGGAGATGCAGCCTTTTGTCTTTATTAATGCTTTGTTTATTGCGTTTATGCTTAGCTGTTATTTCAAAATAAATCTAAACGGATAAATAAAATTTATAAAATTTACTTTCATAAAAAAAACATTATTTTTCTGTGTGACTGTCTGACTTACTAGTACGTTTGTTTCGACTATTCTCTGAAACGGCTGCACAGATTTTAATGGGATATTCACTGGCAGATAGCTGATGTTACAAGTAGTAACTTAGCGAATATTTCAAAAAATTATGTTGGGCCATCTATGAAATTAAGTCTACGAGGGTGAAACCACGGGGCACAGCTAGTATGGAAGTAAAAATATTTTTTCCTTAACATTAAAACTCAAGAGAGCGTAAGTCGAAACTCACAAAAGTGTCCCCCATTTCGCAATAAATTAAGTGACAATAATCGTCATTTTCCTTATGTTAATACAATGGCAGTAACGATGTCCCTAGATCGAAGGTCCCGTTGGACGGATAGGACCCCCGGATGGGAAGTAGGGGACACAGAGACAATGGGACGAAATTACAACCGGCCAATTGAGCCGCTTGTAAACCTGATCCCCCTATTGTTTCCGCACTTGATACACTACGCGGATCAAATAGTTTTGATACTTGATTAAAAAATATATTAAACCGCTTCACTTGAGCTGTCGACTGTCGATGTCTTTGATCTAACTAATATTTTTTAAATTTTTACGTAATAGTTTCAAAATTGTAATATATTTGCATACAATATTTTCTATGGACTATTTAAAAACACTTGCGGACGTCACGTGGTTCCGCGTAGTCCCCGTTCCCGTGGGAGTACGAGGATAAAATATAGTAAATGTCGTTGATGATGTAGCTATCTATTGCTGAAAGAATTTTCAAGATCGGTCAAGTAGTTTCGGAGCCTATTCAATGCAAACAAACAAAAACCAATCAAGTCTTTCCTCTTTATAAGTGTAAATAACTAGGCTTTTGTATATTGAGATGGGGAGACGGCGAGCAAGTCTTGTATGACATAAATACCTCCATACTTAGCAATATAATTTTCACTGCTATTCATTCACAGTTAATGTAAAATGTGTGTTTATTTATTTTAATTTAGCTACCCCTTCATTAAGCGATTATATAAATACTAGTTGTGCGGTTTTACCCGCGTAGATTTAGTTTCCTCCTTATTATCGCGGAACCTTAATATGTTTTATAAATAAAAGTAGCGTAAGTTACTCCTTGATATATCAGCTACCTGCCAGTGAAAGTCCCGTTAAAATCCGTCCAGCTGTTTCAGCGATTACCCGGAGCAAACAGACAGACAGACAGACAGAGAAAAATTTTAAAACTTGTTTTTTTAGTGTCAGTAGCGTGTATACTTTCGTATGCATTTAGTGAAAAGCTGTTCTTTTGGTATTACAACAGACACTTCAATTATATTTATCTGTATAGATGTATAGATGTATTAATACCCATTACTTAAAGCAGTAAAAATGTTGTAGAAATAGGTTTACTTGGATTTTTAATTGACATCTTAAGCTCAAAACGTTGCTGATGTGCCTTTCATTTGCAGAAGTAGCTAAAAATGTATATATTATATTATGTCAAGTATCAAAACCATCGGAGCGTGGTATTGTAGGTGCGATACAGTTCGTCAATTTGCTCGCGTTGACACCATTCTATTTAGCCGCTTGTTTGTTCCGTGTGACAGCTGATTACATTGCTCTTTTATACTGAACTGTAAATCGAGCAAACCAGCGGGGCTATTATGTATTGGTTTCAATCCAGTTTCAATCCAATGAAAGGCATGACGGAAAACAATGATTTTTACAGTTTTTTTATTCGTAACTTTTTAATTTCACTTTTTGGCATCGTTCCCACTGTGGAGGAAAATTGGGCGGTCACCCATTTAAATACTGGCTTGAGTTGGGGTTGCTTAACATCGCTGATCGATTGATATTTGCAATTATTTTTATTTAAATAACTAGCTGTGTCCCGCGGTTCACTCGCGTAGATTTAGTTTCATCCTTATTGTCACGGAGCCCTAATATTATTAATAAATAAAATTAGCCTAAGTGACTCCTTGAAACATCAGCTACCTGCCAGTGAAAGTCTCGTTAAAATCGGTCCAGTCGATTCAGAGATTACCCGGAACAAACAGACAGACACACAGTGAACAATTAAAACTTGGTTGTCTGAGTGGTTTCTTATAAGGTCGAGGTACAGTCAAAGTCAAAGTCAAAAATATCTTTATTCTATTAGACTTTTTACAAAGCACTTTCAAATCGTCATAATGATACATGGAAGGGCTTTGTAAAAAGTCCCCAGTCTGACTTCCTTATTTCGAGCTTATTACGCGCTCTCATTAACTGGTTTAATCCAGATTGCCGATATTCCTCGAAAAGGGGGTATCGAAAGTAAAATAGCAGTCATTTCGTATAAAAATCAGGTGATCAGCCACATCGGGCTGAATCAAGTGCCGACCCCAACAATGTATGGGATAAGGATATGCGCTCTCTTTAACACGACTTCAATACAAATCACAGTGAAACGCGTGTTAACTAGAAACCCGGTATATATCAAACGGAAACACGCCCAGACATTCAAGTTTTCAAATCGTATAACTTAACCAAGATTAGATAGTAATTAACCGATTTACATAGTAAATGTCTTGAGATATTCGCAATCTGGGAGCGATGAAAAAAAACAGATAATGTTCAGAGAATACATTATCATCAGCACAGATAATAAATATTAGCAGAGCGCCAATAGCAGGTTTAAAAAAAATGTAGTTTTCTGCGCACAGAATATGTGTTTATGTTCAGAAATCAAAACTTTACACATTTAATTTTTTTTTGACTGACAGACATAGTGATCTATCAAAGCACAGCCAAAACCACTGGACGGATTGGGCTGAAATTTGGAATGCAGGTAGACGAAGGCATCCACTAAGAAAGGATTTTGATTAATTCTACCTCCAAGGGGATAAAATAGGGGATGAAAGTTTGTATGAAACTAAATTTACGCGGGTGAAACCGCGGGGCACAAAAAAAATACTGTTATTTAGAATACTCTTCAGGGTTATAGGCTATTGTACCGCAAAGGAAAAAGTTAATTATTAAGATAGCATCTGTAACTGTTGAATTATATACACAAGTTGCAATGCTTCGTTTTTAACCAACTTCAAGAAAAAGAGGAGCTCCTCGATAACTCGAAATTTCGTTATCGTAAACAACAATATGAGTTTTAAATAATAAATAAGGCGATAAGCGGGTAATACTCGTATGAACAAAATTAACGTGCACTTGAAACACACTCGTTCACAAGTGCTTCTGTCTTGTAGCTTACTCTATAGCTTTATCCATCTAAGATAATAAGTGATTGTTAATTAGTGTCATTAACAGCACTTCACAAGCGTTAATTCCAATTAGACCACGATTCCCATATAAGGCAAAGACAAGAGACTTTACGAAATTTGATAAAAGCCGGCGATAACAACGTTTTTAAGATATAACTAGCTGTGCCCCGTGGTTTCACCAACGTAGATTTGGTTTCATCCTTATTGTCGCGGAACCCTTTAATAAATAAAAGTAGCCTAAGTTACTCCTTGAAACATCAGCTACCTGTTAGTGAAAGTCCCGTTAAAATCCGTCCAGCCGTTTCAGAGTTTACCCGAAACAAACAGGCAGACATACAGACAGATATAGAAAAAAAATTACACTTGGTTTTTTAGTATCGGTAGCGTGTATACTTTCATATGCATTTAGTGAAAAACTGTTATTTTGGAATTACAAACAGACACTTCAATTTTATTTATCTGTATGTATGTATGTATAATCTGTATAGATAGATTACTCTGACGCCTTTTTTTGATGCCATCCATCAAAATTATTTTAATCATTAAAAGTATTATATTACCTTTGATTTTATCAATCGGGGTTAGATAAGTGTTAATTATAATTTTTATAATGCAATTAATTATTGAATATTCCAATTTGCTGAGATAAAAAATTGTTAAGATTGGAGCGCTAATTTATTAAAAGCTATAGATATGCTTTAAAATAATGTATTAACATGTAGATAAATCAGCATGATTCAATGCGGTATTACGAAAAAAAAACAATATGGAAAACTTCAATTATACCGATTTCAGCTAGATGTGTTCACCCTAATGGGTAAACGTTATCTTTTCACCAAAGATTAAATGCTAACGTGACAGATGGTGAGACCATCGCCGTCTCAGGGACTATACTTTTTTTTTTATTCTCAGAAATTTACAGGTTTCCTCGCAACAATTTTCATCTTAAACTTCACAAAGCGTATTTTTCAGTCTGTCAGTCGGTCAGCTTGCTCTGGCAAATCGCTTAAACAGTTGTACAGTTCTAACGGGACGTTCATTGGCAGATAGCTGTTACGAAGCGTAAATTAAAAAAAATCTGTGAAATAAAATCACCAATAATATTAAGTCTTCGCAGGTGTGTAACTACAAGACGCAGTTACTAAAAATAAGGTTTTTCAACAGTCAAGTAGAAGGCGATAAAACTCAAAGAACTTAACCGCCTAGTATTACAGAAGTGACATCTCATTCACCTATCGGCGACAACACTAACGAACACTCATTAGCAACGTTAAGAGAACAAAAATGCGTACAAACACCTCATATATCCCAATCACGGACGTATCAATGCTAAAGGAAACAAATCTGTGACAACCCTGGCTCAAGTGGGGATATACGAGCTAAAAAGTTACGCAGGAAAATTTTTTTTTAGAAGTTTTCGGCGGCTTTGAATCGCAGTACAAAGATTTTATTTGTAATAGCTGTGACCCGCGGTAAACTTAATTTAGATCATGCGTGGTTAAAATTCGTACTTAGTTACTACATGAAAAAATCGGTCCAGCCGTTTTAGAGATTAACCGGAACAAACCGACAGACAGAGTTTTTTTTATATACCTAATTGATTTTTTGATGAAAGTATCGTCTTTACTTTCATATGCATTTAGTGAAAATTTGGAATTACAAATAGACACTTCAATTTTATTTGACTGGATAGATTATTAAAAAGAAAGTAAGAGCAACTGCACGGTTTGCAGAGGTACGTTCGCATGTCGTCTCGTGTTCTTATTTTTCCTAACCATTTTCAAGACTGTACATTTATAGAGTCAAGTATGTGATCAAACCAAAGTGATATTTTTCTAATAAATTAAACCAACCCCACAAAACTCCCCACTCGCCCCGCCGATGTGTACACGGCGTAAAACAACGCGACACCCAATTAAGGGTGGTTGAGGAGCAAATTTTTCACCGCACTGCCAGCCCTATTTGGTGCCCCGTTCGTCAAAGTGTGCGTACTTAGCCGCTTTCATACAAATGCCTATCACGCCGGGATTCTTAACACTACACTCACTTTATAAGGTACCGCCCGGCTAAATTAGTATCACCAATTGTCCTATAGTAGTGTGTTGGTTGTTCAACGATTGTCAATCGGATTTATCATGTTGTTAAGTGAATGTTTCTCGCGAATAGCGTGCGAAATGGCTGGCTGAGTCGGCGGTTGGTGGGTTAACGCACTTGTATTCGTGGGGCAATTAACAACATGATAAATCAATATTGGAATTATCTTAAGAAAGAAAGATAACATTTCTTTGCAAATACTTAATAAAGTACAAGAAATACAATAAATGGTAACTATTGAACTAAATACTAGCTGTGCCCCGCGGATTCAACCGTGTAGGCTGAGTTTCATGGGTGGCCCGCGAAACCCTATTATTATTATTTAATTATTTTTTATAAAAGTAGCCTAAGTTACTACTTGTTACTTACCGTACAAATTAGAAATTTAAAAATATGCTTATTTTTTATATGAGTACCGTAATATATATATTTATATTATGCATTTATTGAAATAATAATAATAATAATAAATCTTTATTTGACATAATATGGTGTTACATTATTTTAATGAATCCATTGATTCCCGAACTAGTATAAACTGTATTTCAGGAGTCAATGACTTCTCCAATCTGATTGAATACCAAGTATAATATGTCTTCACGATGTGATTTTTAGACAGTAGTTAGAAATGAATTATGAAATAGTTTAAACATGCAATAATGGTAACAACAGAAAAAATAAAAAATTAAATAAAAGGAATTATGAAAACAAAAAATAAATAAAAAGGTTCAACTAAAACTGTTTAACGTGTGTTTAAGTTTAAGAGTGAATGGTTTAGTATGTTTTTTGTGAATTTTATGTTAGGTGAGTGTTGTATGTGCGCATGTGTGGGTATCAGTGTGTTGTGTAGAGGTATGTATGTAGTGTATGGTATGTGTGTGGTGTATTATGATATGTGTGTGGTATATCAGTACTTATAATGGGATATAGCTTTTTCAACATCGTCGTAACTTAAATTTATAAGCCATGAGAATAGGGTTTCCTTAATTTTATTATTATTGTATTTTTTAATATCCTTTTGCTTATTTAATATATTATAAAGATGAGGCACCACAACATTGAACTGCCGCTGGGCAAATCGTGTCTTAACCCAGGGGACAGGACATCGATCGATTCTTTTGGATGTATCTGGTAGGTTAGGGACAGTGTGCTTATGATATCGCCGCAGACTTTCGTAAATGAATATTTTTCTAACGCTGAGAACGTTGCAGCTCTTGTATAGTTCACATGTTGGATATCTATACGGTACACGAAGAATGACTTTTAAAATGGCTCGCTGTGCTCGTACTGCTATAATAAGGTGTGATTTGGAAGCAGATCCCCACGCACAGATACAGTACCTTATGATGCATTCACAGAGTGCTTTATATGTTTGCATAAGTAATTTATGTTCACAAACTGTCCGAAGTGCTTTAAAAACATAAATAATTTTTCGTATTCTTGACGCCAACGAAACGATGTGTGTGGTCCAATTTAGCTTATCATCTATTTGGACGCCAAGATATTTTACAGAGGTTACGCGAGATAGTAATGGGCAGTCACATTGGTTGTGTCCACTATTGCGGTTACAAGGAAAAGTATGTATCTTTACTCCTACGTTCTGTCCAGCGCCTCCCGAGGCTGTCTTTGTAAAGCACATGTAATTTGTTTTGCGGGTGTTCAGAGAAAGGAGACTATCTTCCAACCACCGGGTTATTATTGATAGGGAGATCTCAGCCCGATCTGTAACTTTTTGCCAAGTTTTATCATGCACAAGAAGTACAGTGTCGTCCGCAAACATAAGTAGGTCTACTCCAGGTATGGTGAATTTACATAGCTCGTTTATGTAAACAAGGAATAATGTTGGTCCCAAAATACTTCCTTGTGGTACACCGTAAATGCATTTAGCATCTGCACTCAATTTGCCATCGATTCGTACTTGCTGTGATCGTCCTCTTAAATAGTCGGAGAACCATTCCAAGGCCAAGCCTCTTATTCCTGTGTTCTCGAGCCGGGTGAGAAGTATCGGTATTGAAACGGTATCGAATGCTTTCTGGAGATCCAAAAACACTCCTATGCATTTATCTCCACCATCTAAATATGTCGCAATTTGAGATGTCAGTTTCAAAACCGCCTCTTCGGTCGACTTTCCTGCTCTGAAACCGTATTGGTTTGGGCTCAGGATCCCATTATTCTCTAAATACCGCATAAGTCTTTTGTTGACTAATTTTTCTATAATTTTTGAAAGCGTAGAGAGAAGAGAAATGGGCCTATAATTAGACGGATTCTTTCGGTCGCCAGCCTTGTAAATAGGGCAGACAAGAGTTTTCTTAAAAATTTCTGGAAAAATGCCTGTTTCAAAGCTCAAATTACAAATATGTGCGATTGGTTCAGCTAGAAACGCAATAAACCTCTTGAGTACTATTACAGGAATTTTATCCCAGCCAGGCGCACTATGTGTTTTAAGACCCAACACTATGTTCCTTATTTCAACAGGATCTGTTGGCAGGAAAGCCATGGAATTTAGCGGTGGATTAGCGGTCCTCCAATTTGATGCAAGTTGTTCTTCCGTGGTGTTCATCATCTGTAGTGTTTTATGAGCAAGGCTTTGTCCAATAGATGTGAAGTACTTATTTACTTCGTTGAGTGAGTCTATCCCGTCTTTGTATATATGAAGCAATTCACTGCATGATTTGTTTGCTTGATTAATATTACATAATTCTTTCATTATCTTCCAAGTTTCTTTGATATTTCCTTTATTGTTGAGAAGTTTGTTTCTGTAGTAGTCCCTTTTTAGGTTCCTAATAATTTTGTTGCAAGTATTTCTATAGCTAATGTATTTTTGCTTTATGTAGTCATCATTCGGAGCTTTTTTAGTCTTTAAATGTAATCTGTCTCGTTTTCTAATTGATTTTATTATTCCTACAGTAATCCAAGGCTTTAAAGGTTGATTTCTTTTGGTAATTATTTTTACTTGTGTATTTTGTTCAAGAATACAAAGCATTTTTGTAGTGAATAATTCTGCAGCTGAGTTAACCTTTCTAGCACCAAGCACATCTTCCCAGGCTTCAAGCGTCAGGGCCATATTAATTCCCTCGTAGTCCACCCTTACTTTATTGTGTGCTACATTGTTTCTAGTGACATGTGCTTTGTTAATATAGAGAAGAATTGGAGAGTGATCAGTTAATTGTTGTTCAAATACTAGTGTTTTCCAGCTTGTATCACATTTAATCATAAAGTGATCAATGCATGTAAATATTCTTGTTGGAAGGTTTATAGCTTGTTTAAGGCCATGCGAAGCCATGATATTTAGATATTCTTGTGCATGTGTAGAAGGATTCAACGGTAAGGTATCTAAGTTAATATCACCTGTAAAAATTACATTCTTGGTGGATATACCAGATAGTACAGAGTCAATAGATTCTAGATACTTATTCGCATTTCGAAAACATGGTGGGCGGTAAGAGCATATCAAGGTAAAATCGGGTATGATGGAGATTACAAGACAATTTCCTTGTGTGACAGTTGGCTCATACACAGAAACGTTAATTTCATTTTTTACGTACACTACCACACCATCATTTTGGTTTAAACTAGTCTTCGTCCAGTACATATTGTAGTCAGTGAGACTAGGAGGGGGATTGTGACAGTTAGTCCAACATTCTGTTAACACAAGTACGTCAATTGATATGTTCAAATTCGAAATAAAGGACAAAAACAAATCAAAGTTGCGGTGAATACTCCGAATATTAATTGTAAGGACTTTTAGTGCTAGCTCACTAGCTGCCTCTGGGCTAAGGATATTAGTACATTCGTTGGAGTGAGCTATCGAATAGCATTCTAAAGTCTCCGATCTATCTACCTCGGTCATAAGAAATGAGCTATGATCCATTCTCAACGGAGAAAAGTAACCAGGTGCAGTATAATATGGTGTTTGGTAATTCTAACATAACTAGGAAGCTATTTGGTTTGTGTTCTAGTTCACATGCGCTAAACACAAACCAAGAAAGAATTATGTGCGATGTATGTGAATAAATAATGTAGTGTCGTAGTGTACAGTATTTAAAATATGTCTGTGTAAATAGTGGGTGGTGTGTAGTGTAATGTTTATGGTGGAGTTTTGTGGGATAGTAAGAGTTAAACAGTTTCAATACATACATAGTAGAATAATTCCTGTGCAAATAGTATAAGTAACAATCAGGGTAAGAAGCGCATGCAGGCAAATTGAAGTCCTTCAGTAGTCATTTGACTTTGATGCTTTCCAGGTCGTTTTCGTTATTTATTTTAACGAGTGGCGCTCCATCCTTATACCGTAGGTATATTCTTCCACGAGTTGTCCAACAGTATTTGAAGTTATTGCTTTTAGCGAATTGTCTGGCCAAGAAGAAGAGTTTCTTCGTTTGTATCGTCAAATTCTCTGATATAAATATCGGTTTTGGAGCACCTTGAATCTTCAAATTTGTTGTATTTAGTTTGCTGGCAGGGTATTTTTTGTTATGGGCCTTTACTGATCCCAGCAATTTATCCCTAAGACCGACGCGAGTGAATTCTGCAATGATAGGCTGGGTACCGTGGCTGTTTTCTTTATTTGTGTTAATACGGTAAACATCTCTGATCTCCCAAGGTTGAACTTGGAGGTTTAGCGCAGCACCAATTGACTTAATTATATTGTGTAGGTCGTCCTTCGTTTCATTATTAATTTTGGGAACGTTTCTTATTTCAATGCTAGAGCCACGCAGACTTCTTTCTAATAACTCCATTTTGGATTCTAAGGCACATATATATTTGCGATCAGAACATTTTTCTTGTTCAAGCAAACTGATCCTTGTTAACAACTCATCATATTTTTGGCCGAGGAAGTCGATTGAGCTAGCTATATCTTTATTTTGGGCAGTGTGAGTAATTATTCCTGCCTGAATCTTATTCATTAGGGCAGAAAATTTATCTTCCTGCTCCTTTTTGAGTTCAGAGAACATCTCGATTATTTCCGCTCTAGTAATATCGTCGTCCCGCTTGCGCTTACGCATTAAAATATTGGGATCACTCGTGGCATGATCGCGCGACGTCAAAGGCACGGCAATTGTATCGTCAATAGTCGCTTTACATATATCCGTAGTTGACTTACTATGAATCAGCGGCAGTGTAGCCGGTGAGGCAGGGGCAAGAGAGGAAGGTGGGGTGCGGCGTAGTGGCATTATTGAGACGCGGCGCGGTCAGTCGGGGAGTACCAGGCGAGCAGCAAACCAGTGGAGCGCACTGCATAGGCACACTTCGTATCGTACTCACACACGCACTCCTGTTACGCGTTGTTTGTGTAGGACAAACCGGTAATAAGAAGTACACTGGTTAATGCGATTCTTGAATCTTATATGCTCCTAGTACTGAAGACTGTTATTTCTTTGATTGAATTTTGCAATTCTTTATTTTAATTTAATATAGGGACTGCTAAAACACGACTGCACTGTACAGGGGTCCGGGGGAGAAGGAAAAGTCCAAGTGGGTCCGGGGGAAAAGCGGTTGATTTGGAATTACAAACAGACACTTCAATTTTATTTATCTGTATAGATAACTTTCACACATCGGCGTTAAAGGCTAAAATAAATCAACGCTACAATAAATTGGGAACGGCCCTCAAGCTTGACAAATAGCGGTTCGAAAGCTCCATTTAAATAGAAATCTAGATCATACATGTTACATGCAAGATAGTTAATAACTTGTAGAAATTACACCACGTATGAATGATGTATCCTTACATTTATGATCATATCTCGGGACTGACTAGAAGTGTAACGGAAGGACAGCTTCCTACATTGGTCGAGAATCGTCGCATACGCGAAGTCGTCGAAGCACCTACGTAAAAGGCTTGGTTGCACGATTATAGTTGTCAAAGCTAAAGCTAGGGGCATGTTTGACGGTGTACGTATCTCGTAGATGTGAGTATGTCATTTCAAGTTTTCCTAGTTCAAATAATGTATTTTAGAATTTTTTAAACTGAAAAATGAATCACAAAAAATATGTTTCAACAAATGAACAATAGAAGACTCGACTCGCCCGAGTGATGAACCAATCAAGAAATTATCCGACTGTTTCGATGATTTTGATACAAGCTTCGGATCGATTGTCGACCGTCGTGATGCATCGCGTCATGTTCAACTACGCTGTGGGGACTACACGCGAGTTGGACTCGCTATTGTAAAAATCGTAATGCATCGAGATGTTTCAACAATTGAAACAATTGCGATTAACCTCTCGCCATCGCGCACCGCTAATGGTGTAGACTGTGCGTTGATATAAAAGTCAGTAAGTACTTCCAATTTTATGTGTTTAGATTAAAAAATCGGAGCACTCGTAACCGAAGGAAGTGTATGAAGAGATGCAAGAATGTGGATGAAATATGTAAGGATCGTAGAATATGGCAAACGGTGGTCTCTGCCTACCCCCATGGGATACAGGCGTGAACATAATGATGTATGTTTAGATAGTCAAGTGTATGGGAGTTGGTCTTATGTTTATTTTTATTTCGCATCTCGGGTGTGGCTAGAGAAATCTTAGCCTTTGGACCAGGTGTAAAGACTTGTTACACTTTGATAAGCTAACTAAGAGGTAATCTACATGTTTGTTTATGTATGGAAAACTTGGAGCTCAAAGTATGAGTACTTTGGATTTTCAAATTTTCTTGTATTTGATAACGCTTCTGATTACTGAAATGTACTAATATCCAGACACATAATATTTGAGTGCACTGGAAACCATAACATGTTGAACATGAATGTCCGAAGGAAGTCGCGTCAGCCCACATGACCGATAGCGGCTGAGCAAACAGACTTCCTATGAGAAACACGAGTGCGTACGCGCACACATAATTGTTGTTTCCTGCCTTCATACTCACCGGTTAATATAAATACAGGTCCAACTATTTAATATTTATAAAGATGTTCTAATTTGTAAATGCGACAGCTTGTAAGTTTCACTTTGTCATTTCTTCTCGCTAACGGCGCCTACACATGGCCCTAATTTCAGAAGCAATATCGAGGAAGTGGAGACTAGATCACATTCTTAATCGTCATACGTGTGGTTATACGTCACGTTGAACAAATAATCGAAATATCGGCGTGTTTCACACTTACCTTTTTTACCAATAGGATCGTTCAAACTGTTTCTCGACGAAATCAAGACATGACGCTTTTTCTTTGATGCCAAGTTGATGCCAAATCATTTTGCAATCGCAAGTACCCTTGGCCCTGTTACATATTTTGCAATTACGATTGCGTTTATTTAGAAGTCAGATGATTCTAAAGTTTTAAGGAATTGGAGACCTTTGTATTTGATATTAAATTCAAGTTTATATCTCCAAGCGTTTATGATGAAAAATCTCCAATTCATATTAATTTATTCCAACAATATGTTAAGAAGGAAGGCATTTTTAAAATTACAAGAAACAATTTCTCTAAATTAAAAATCATTATATGATTTGATGTTTTTTTTAAACGTTTATTACTTATTATAAGCTGAGCACGATAATTGAGATATATTTATGATTTCTTACGGACCCCTAATTTTAATGATAATAAAATATAGCCTATAGCCTTCCTCGATAAATGGACTATCCAACACTGAAAGAAATTTTGAAATCCGACCCGTAGTTCCTGAGATTAGGACGTTCAAACAAACAAAATCTGCAGCTTTATAATATTAGTATAGATTGAAAGTGTCAATTTCCTTCCAATAGTTGCAGGAACTGAATAAAACCAAGGTTTACAACGAAAAGATTATTAAATTCCATCAAAAAAGGTGAAACATATTTATGCAACGCAATACACCTTTCAATAGCGCGACCTATTTCACCACTCATTACAACAATTCGCATACATTTACATTTGTTTTTGGAACTAAAACGATGATTAAAGCCACAGAAGTAAACTTGTATATCTCGATACTGGCATCTATAATCCTTTTAAGAATGCTATTCAGTCAAATAAAAAAAGTTTACCTTAATAAACAAGGATGGCATAAACAAATGACTCGCCGACGTGTTAATTAATAAAGCAATTAACTGGTCTCTTCGATTAAGTTCAGTCTTCACACAGCTTGCAAGAGATTCTAACTTTGAGATAAAGCAAATTATTATGTTGATAAACATGTGAACAGGTGAAACCTATTTTGGTTCTTATTTCTGTTTAATTAATAGCTTATCTTCATTATTTTGTAAAAAAAACAATATTTTATTGGTTATTAGTTGGATGGGTAAGCATATACATTTTTACACAGAAAATATCTTGGTGAAGATATCCAATAAGAGAGCTGGGGTTTGAGCAGTCGCCTGCTACGATAGCGACGCAAGTTCAAATCCCAGCCGCCTTTAACAATGAGTTTGTCTAAAAACTTAAGTAATTTGTGTGTTTACGGTGAAGGAAAAAACCTTCATCGTAAAACCATACTTTTGAGAAGCAATTAAAAGACATATATTCAAAGTGCGGCGATAGACTAACCTTCTGTCACATTGGTTCTAAATCATCTTCGGTGACAAGTGGGTGTCGTTGTTGCAACACCTTTGCTTATCCCTTTGGGGTGCCTTATGGTATGACGTGTGAATATTTATTTTTATTTTTCAAAGTTTTGTAATAAAAAACAGTATTATAATGCAAGTTACATAGAGCATACATGTCTCCCTCACCAGAGACAACCAGCCATGTCAGGTAAACAAAATGCATATATTACGGGCATCTGAGAGACATGCCATCACCGTTGCATAGTAAATTCACGAAATAATAGACGTGGCGTATGTAAATATACATTTCGATCTACATACATCGATCTCAGACGATGTCCGATATTGGAATAGGGGCACGACGGTGCGCTTTTCCATTGGTGCTATAAATCTGAATTTCAAATATCGAAGTATGTTTATTCTAGTCACATGTTTGATTAATATTTACGTGAAGTAGCGTTTTTGGGCCTTTATTGATGTTTATTATATGCTATTGTTAACTCGCTCCAAGAACTAGTTTTCTATTTAAACTAGGCTCAATTTAGGTATGGCACAGGGCCTGTACACAATGTAACATTATCCTCACGTAGATCACTTCTAGAATCATGTAGACGCAAGGTGTACAGGTTGACGTCACGAGTCATGAGTGAAGACCTTAAATGCGCAGTTGTCATTATTTATAAGTCTGTCTGTATCTGTCTGTATGTCGCGACGCGAATAAAATGCGTGCGCAGTTACCCCTATTATTTTCACACAGCGCTCGCCTAGATAAATTAACATTCTCTCGCGCTTGCGCTTATTGAAAAGTATGTCATACACTTAAATCAAAACTTACAATGTTAGCATCAAATCTACAATAGCCAATGGAGAAGAGCATCAAATTGTGCAAAATGTGGGAATGTCCCCGACGCGGTCTTCTCAACTTGCTCTGAATAAGGTCCGCCTGTTTTTGTGAAACTGCACTATTTCACTATAAACCTTTGTTAACCTTCGCTTCCTGGAGGCTTTTTAATTAATTGTATATTTTGTTTAACGTAGGACTCTTGTTGCTGTCACGACTTTTGAGCGCACCGTGAAACAGTGGGGACAACCTCAAAACTTTATCATTCGTTTTATAAGCTCACAGCTTTTAGAAATGTCTCTCAGGGTTGCTGTCGCTTGTTACGGCAGGCCGGGGGTACCATGGCCACACGCTTAGACCCTATCTATTGGGTAACATGACCATAGATGCCAGGAACACGGACCCTTCTTGAAAAACCACGTTAGGACGCTTAATCCACATCTTAGAATATCTTTAGCTAAAGAGCCGTGGTAGGCTTGGGGCTTGAGCAGTCGCCTGCTACGCAAGGGTGGCGAGTTTGAATCCCAGCGGGGCCTGTAACAATGAGCTTTCCTAAAAAACTTATGTGCAGTGATTTCACACCATGTGCTGAAGCAAAACATCGCGTGGAAACCTGCATGTCTGAGAAGTAATTCAAAAACGTATATATAGTGCCGGAGATGGCGATAGACTCACCGTCTGTCACGTTGGCATTTAATCGTTCGGTGAAAAGTGGGAGTTGTTATTACAACACCTCTGCCTACCCCTTCGGGGAATACAGGCATGAGCATTAATGCATATAATATACTAGCTGTGCCCCGCGGTTTCACCCGCGTAGATTTAGTTTCATCCTAATTGTCGCGGAATCCTAATAGTTTTAATTAATATAAGTAGCCTTAGTTACTCCTTGAAAAATCTGCTACCTACCAGTGAAAGTCCCGTTAAAATCCGTCCAGCCGTTTCAGAGATTATCCGGAACAAACAGACAGACAGGCAGACAGACAGACGGACAGACAGACAGACAGAGAAATTTTTTAAAACTTGGTTTTTTAGTGTCAGTAGCGTGTATACTTTCATATGCATTTAGTGAAAAGCTGTTATTTTGGAATTACAAACAGACACTTCAATGTTATTTATCTGTATAGATGTATAGATAATAGATATAGATATGTAGGGTTTCTTAACAAAACAACATCGGCATGCCTTTGATGCTGACGTGATACGGTTGAATAATCGGTTCATTAATAAATGGCTCCTTTAATAAAGGTACAGTAAAATGGAAATGTTTAATAAATAAACAGAGATCCGAGATGCGATCTGTTGAAAAACTGATCATTACAGACAAGGTGACTGGAGTGTTAACCCGAAAATGTTACGTACAGTGTTGTGTATGTACATAGAGATGATGTTACCGCTATATTGTAATGCCGGTAATGGAAATTAAGGAGAAAATTTGCTGAATTAACATAAATTTATTTTGCATCTATATATGATGTGTAGATAAAAATGCTTTGATAGCATATTTAATAGTTGTATATAATAATATAAGAATGTGTTTGTAAAATGTAAATAGTAGTCATACTTGGGTGTAAAATTATGATATAATTATTTGATAGGTTCCTATACCAAAAAAAGGTTTGTCTGTCTGATCTCTAGAATGTCTGGACCGATGGTCACGGAAACCTAATATTTTTAGTAAATAAAAGGTAGCCTATGTACTTTCTCAGGGTCTAAAGATGGTCTGTGCCAAATTTCATCAAAATCGGTTGAGAGGTTTAAGCGGGAAAGCGTGACAGACAGACAGACAGAGTTATTTTCGCATTTATAATATTAGTAGGGACTAGTAGGGATAACGAAGAGAACTTCCATGATGGCTAAAACCACACACAGCTAGTAATTAATATATAGTTTTACCTATACCAGGACAAATACAAAAAAGAGGCTATAATGGACTTACAAAGTTCTAAAGCAAATTTTATTTGTCGAGTGCTTAAATAAATTTCTAATCGACATTTTCTGATCGTGTATCATCAGCTCTATAAAGATATCCTTATCTGTTCATCCACCCAAACTCGCAAATGCCACAAATATTTTGGTTGAATTTATCATGAAATTAATTACAGCCTTCACTTACATAAGATTATTCAAAGATTTAAGAATTTAAATACGGGTGTCTCTAATGGTATCTGAGTCGACAAAAACACCATAGAAAACGGATATTTTTACTAATAACATAATTAAAATCTTTATCCATCCAAGTTCCCTAGTACACAATGGTAAACAGTACCTCAAGTTACAAAAGAAAGCTTTGATTATCACGTGCTATAAAATTTCACTTTTTATTATATTCTTTACAATAATATTTTGTTACTTATTGTAACCGGCGAACAGACAGACGCGACATAAAGTGGTCTGTAAAGTGATTATTTTTTTATTGTGTGTGGTAAAAACCTAATACTTAACGCAAATTGCGTATGCATTCTGCGTTAATCAACTATTTTATGCTCATAGAGTTATATTTGGTTACTGGTAGGATATGTATTATGACATTGCAGTAAGATCTCTGATTTAATGTGAATTATCTGATTACAGAGTCGTAGATGAAGTGGAGATGTACCGAGATTAGTTTAACTGGAAGTGTAAGCTAAAGATAGTGCAGCTATATTTCGTCTTGTATACGATAAAATTGCTTTGTTGGGATAAAGATTTTTATGGATATATGGGGCCTCCACCTGTTACTAAGTACTCATATCTATATCTATACAACAGATAAATTCTAAAATTGAAGTGTCCTTCTGTAATTCCAAAATGACACGCTACTGACACTAAATAACCGAGTTTTAATTTTTTTTTCTCTGTCTGTCTGTCTGTTTGTGCTGGACGGATTTTAACGGGACTTTCACTGGTTGGTAGCTGATGTTTCAAGGAGTAACTTAGGCTACTTTTATTTCATAAAAACATTAGGGTTTAGCGACATTAAGGATGAAAATAAATCTACGCGAGTGTAACCGCGGGGCACAGCTAGTCTAAACTAATATAATATGAAGCTGAAGAGTTTGTTTGTTTCCTTGAACGCTCTTATGTCAGGAACTGATGGTACGATTTGAAACAATTGTTTAATGTTATATAGCCTATATATTGAGTAAGGCTATTATCACGGTAATACCAATCACCGGCTAAAATAAGCGGTAGCCCAAAGTATTCCATAAAGTAGCGGGCAGAAGATTATTAATATACTAGGGAACGTCACGCGTTATCACCCGCGTAGTTCCCGTTCCTGTGGGAGTACGGGGATAAAATATAGTCTAATTTACGCGCTGATGATGTAGCTATCCATTGCTGAATTTCCAAGATCGGTCAAGTAGTTTCGGAGCCTATTCAATGCAAACAAACAAACAAATCTTTCCTCTTTATAATATTAGTTTAGATTTCTCATACAACCCTATCACACAGATAGCAAAGTCACACATACATAGACAATACTAATTATTAGCTAAGACAGAATCTACCCAGCTACTGCTTATTCCAGACCCGTTCATAGGACAAAATAATAAATAATACCAGTTACCTAACAGGTTTCATTAAGACGGCATTAAATCAGACTACCTGAGATGCGCCGGCGCAACACACCACTTCAGTATTATGATGTAACGTTGGCAAAATAAAATTAAAACCAAAACTATTTTTATCCAATATTTTTTTTTATTCATAACATACATGCTGAATTCAAATTTCTTAAAAATACGAACACGAGGCGGGACTCGATCTCACGACCTCAGCAAACCGTGCAGTTGCTCTTCCAACTATATTTTTCTTTAGCATTTAAAAAAAAAAAATTATACCTATTTGAATAAATTTTATTGCAACAAGGAAATTCGTTTTTTCTTTTAGTGCCAAATACTAAAAATTATAACTACTAAGTAGCCGCGGTGACGGTGGGGTTTGAGCAATCGTCTGCTATGCAAGTGATGTTAGTTTAAATCCCAGCAGTTTGCGCTAATGAGTTTAAAAAAAACTTAAATGCAGTCATTTCACGCTACGTGCTTTACGATGAAGGAAAACATCGTGAGGAAACCTGCATATGACTGAGAAGTAATTCAAAGACGTATGTATTGGGCCTGAGACGATGGACTTATCCTCTGTCACGTTGGCACGTAATCATATTCGGTGAAATATGAGTGTTGTTGTTACAACACCTCTGGGGCCCAACCAAGAGATCTTATTGCAATAATAATTCAGTTGTGCGACAGTGACAGATGTATACACGTCACATACATCTGTCTCATAAATGAGTGAAACTATCGTGGCAATAAGAGCTCATGGTAAGGCCCCTGCTTACACCTTCGTTCGGGGACCTTTCTGGGATGGCGTTAGCGTATTTATTTTTATTTTTTAACTAGCTGTGCCCTGCGGTTTCTCCCGCGTAGATTTAGTTTCATCCTTAGTTTCACGGAACCCTAATATTTTTAAGAGATTACCCGGAACAAACAGACAGACAGACAGAGAAAAATTTTAAAACTTGGTTTTTTAGTGTCAGTAGCACGTATACTTTCATATGCATTTAGTGAAAAGCTGTAATTTTGGAATTACAAACAGACACTTCAATTTTATTTATCTGTATAGATACAATTTAGTAAGGTAATATGAAACATACGTTTACATAAGTATTTTTATTGAATTAATAAATTATTTAGGAAGGGATTTAAACATGACTTTAATCCAAACTTCTTGAGAATACTTAAAATACTTTCCTAATTGTTCCCCTTTGCCCATTTTAACTTTAAACTTCCGTTAATACCACACTTAGTATAATATTAAATGTTAGAACGATACTTAGTGGGTAAAATATTCTCTGTGTCAAGAATTTAGAAGTTGTTGTTGAGAAGAAAATTACTTCAACCACTTTATTATAAAAACGTTTATATATCCTTCTGATATTATTAACTAGCTGTGCCCCGCGGTTTCACCCGCGTAGATTTAGTTTCAGCCTTATTGTCGCGGAACCCTAATATTTTTATAAATAAAAGTAGCCAAAGTTACTCCTTGAAACATCAGCTACCTGCCAGTGAAACTCCTGTTAAAATTCGTCAAGCCGTTTCAGACATTACCCGGAACAGACAGACGGAGAAAAATTTTAAAACTTGGTTTTCTGGTTTCAGTACCATGTATACATTCAAACAGACACTTCAATTTTATTTATCTGAATAGATGTATAGATTGTGCGGGGTAAGTCCTAAATATTCAATGAAGAGTTCCTAGAAATTTGAGCTTACTGACTTGTACTTGTTTAAAACCATCAAATAACTTTGATGCTAAAATATAGGCCTTGCGACCACAAAATCAACGAGACAATCTTCTTCTATTTTAGAAAATTATTTACGGTTATCCTACTAATATTATAAATTTGAATGTAAGTTGTTTGTTACGCTTTCACCGAAAACGCTTAACTTAAACAGAGGATACCTTATCTATATATATAGATAAATAAAATTTAAGTGTCTGTTTGCAATTCCAAAACAACAGCTTTTCACTAAATGCATATGGAAGTGTACACGCTACTGATAATAAAAAACTAATTTTAAAACTTTTTCTCTGTCTGTCTGTCTGTATGTTTGTTCCGGGTAATCTAAACCAATTTTAACGGCACTTTCACTGGCGCAACTTAAGAAGTAACTTAGGTATTTTTATTTTAAAAAAATATTAGCATTTCGCGGGGCGCCCAAGAAATTAACTCTACGCGGGTGAAACCGCAAGGCACAACTAGTATTTAAAAAAAAATCAATCCGAAGCCGCGGCTAAAAGCTCAATAAATTGAGTCTATTGAGTGTGAAATCGCGATGCACAGCTATTACATGGGTACATAATATCAGCAAAATATGTTGGCGTCTGCATTCATAATTTTTTTTGCAGTCTGTACGTAAAGTCTAATCTTTCTAGCTATTTGAGTAGCACGGTGAGTGGAAACGGTTATTAAAGAATACACCGCAGTTATTCCACGCAGTAAAGGGGTTATTTATTTAGTCTCAGTTTTCTATATTGCTTTTTTGACATATTAATTACAATTCTTTATACTTAATTGACTTAATGGTAAGTAAGTAACGTGGTATGATGTAATTTTACATGTTTTTAGAAATGGTAACTAAGACTATGGCTTTTCATTCTATGTGTCAAAATGAAATACTCTCATTATTTTGGGTATTTATTTATTTTTTAAGGCTACCATAATTTTTTTGGATTATTTTATTTTGTTAAATGTAACATGTGTAAGGGCCACTAAAATTTTATTTTATTATACGACAAGCAATACATTATCAAAGACAAAGTTTTTGTATAGAAGAGTAGGTTATATTTACATGTCACATAACAGAGGGCGACTCTATTGCCACTAACGGTCACATATCCTTACCATGAGCTCTTATTGCCATGATAGTTTCACTCATTTATGAGACAGATGTATGTGACGAGTATACATCTGTCACTGTCGCACAACTGAATTAATATTGCAATAAGAGCTCATGGTTGGACCACAGATTCCGAGCTGCTACCGCGAAATTGCAGATGTAATATCCCAATAACATAGAATAGGTAAATCATTAAATTATATTTTCGGTGCACAATTAAGTAGGTTTCAAATCATTTCTTCGAAAACTTTTTAGAAGACCCTAGATTTTCATATCGAAGGAAATAAACATTTTGCACATAAACCTGCCATAAGCTAAATATTTTTTTAATAATTTTATAGTTTTAGAGATACCATAGCGAAAAACAATAAATAACAAAATTACAAGTATAAGGGACCTTTGTAACCTCGCATGTCTCTGTCATCTGACCCCGGATAAAGGGTTAATCTTCTAAGGGTTGCCCTATAAATCATGTTACATTTCGTAGCGTCAGGGTTGGCTCTGACGTCTTTTTGTATTAATTTGTTAAACTTATATTTTACACTTCTCAAATTATGTCATTTTTAATTATTAACTAGCTGTGTCCCCCGGTTTCACTCGTGTAGAGTTAATTTCATGGGTGTTCCGAAGCACCTATGTTTTTAAAAAAAAAAAATTAGCCTAAAACACTTCTTGAAACATCAGCTATCTGCCAGTGAAAGTCCCATAAAATCCATTCAGCCGTTTATGCGTGATGCCGTGACCAAGGGAAATGATGATTAATTTTTGGATATAAGATAGAAGATATATTTGGTATTTGTTACTTTATTATATATGTATAATTTGTAAGACTATCACGCACGATAGCCTAGTTTGATGATCAAAGGCTCGATGAAATTTTTACCTGCAAATTGTAAGCTTGTAAGATAATGTGCTTATAAGATATTTTCATAATTACTTCTTTTATTAACATTCGTCAATTAAATATTTATAGCAAAATTTGTTTTCTTTATAAGCGTATATTTACTTACCAAAAATGCCACCATAATAGTAGAATTATTATTATATGCAGATTTTTGCTAGAGTCTTTTTACGTCAAAAAAGTTTAAAATTACACATAATAGGCAGCCCTAAGCGGCATAATAACTCATTGAGTTGACACAGATGGCGCTGTTGTACATCAAAATGGCCGCAGATTACTGTCCTACATGATTTATGGCCATCAACTATTTGTATGCAAATCTCCGGCTCCCTGTATTTCGTTTTCATTGATTTTTTATGAAAACTTAAGCATTTCTTGTTGTTTTAGTATAAGGTTTAGTTAGTCCTTAGAGTAATTATAGCAAGTATATTTAATATCATTATGAATATGATTTTGAGAAAAAATATGAAGAATTTTATGTTTTTTGAAAAATAGAATTTGTTCTGATTATGTTTTTGACCAACACTTAAAAATTGTGATTTGCATGTTGTTTCGGATCACGCATCATGAAATTCAATACTAAGTCTGAAAAGTAATTCAAAGACGTATGCATGTGCCTGAGCCGACGACAGACTCACCATCTATCACGTTGGCACTTCGTCATCTTCGGTGAAAAATGTGTGTTGTTATTACAACACCACTGCCTACCCCTTCGGGGAATAGCTAAAGGTGAGCATATGTATGCAAATCATATTTTTTGTCATTCCATCACCATCATCTTGCCGGAATTAAACCCGATACTTAATGTAGAAATTCAATCTCTTGGTCACAATTTGTATTTTTTATTTTTGAATTTAACCAATGAAAATGAAATTCAATGTTGCCAGTTTAAATACCGAAACAGGTTCAAAAATCACTACATACGCGCTCATTAAATATTCCGTGTATCATATCATAGCGAGGGCAATTCATAAATTGGGCCGATTAATTGATATCGTAACGAAGGGTTAAACCCTCTAATGCTGTCATGTTTGTTTTGACAAATACGCGACGACGTGTTCGGGAGGGTTAGGTTTGTGTTACGGTATTTCGGTAATATTTTTGTTTTTACATACATACATACATGCTCACGCCTGTATCCCATAGTTTTATTTAGAGACCACCGTTTGCCACATGCTATGATCCTTAGATACTTCTTTCGCTTCATCCACATTCATGCATCTCTTCATACACTTTTTTCGGTTACGAATGTTCTGAATTTGACATTTCTGAAAAATACTATTAATTTGGTCATAGTAGTTGTTCCTTGGACGACCTCTACCGACACTTCCGCTCTCATTCACTGTATTAATTTGTTTCGTTAATCGCCTTCACTCATCCTTTCGATATGTCCAAACCATCTTAACTTATTTCTTTCAATTCTAGTCACCACATCATTCTTCAACTTGCAACTGTCTTATCACACTATTCTTCACCCGATCTAGTATGGCGACCCGACACATTCGTAACGATCGCATTTTTACTGCATTCACATATTTTTGTATTCAGATGTTGATCTGGATTTCGCGGGAGCTTTTCTTCAACATTCGCATACATTTAATTTTCTACATTATTTTATAAAGTATTTTAAATTAGGTAAACCACACACACAAGTATGTACTTCATTTTATTAGTATATTGTTTCTTGGCTGACGTCGTGCGCCACTCAACTGGTCACAATGAAAATCAGCTCCGCTAGATTGAACTGGACCCCAGTTTGGTCTGCGGGTATAGTTAAGTTGTGGCCCTTTGATGACAATGTGTGGCAACACCCGTTGTACTGGTGCTAATCACTTTGCACCATAATGACACTAGTTTTTAACTTTAGTTTTTGTGTATTCTTTTTTGTATATTCTATTTTTTTTTGTCATTGTTATTTGAATTGTTGCCTTTTTTTTATCAATAAATTTTTTATTATTATTAACATTCAGTCGTGATCGATTGAGAAATGTTCTATTCAGAAGAATGCAGCAAATTATTCAACATTTCGAGTTCAACAAAACAGGATTTTTTTTATTATTCATTTCTTTTACCGTTACTTAAAAATACAACTTAGAAATCTAAAGAAAATAAATCGCTGCAATGCTGACATCAAGTTACCTGCAAATTATTAGATTCCCAGCGGAGCTTATACATCCAAAGCACAATTTAATTGGTACATCGTTACAAAGGCTAATAGCATCAGTCCCCCCAACGTTGCAGCGTTTCTATTGAATAATTAATCGCCACACTTTGTTATAATGAAAACTGAATTAAAACAAGCAAATTACATATAATGCCCTATCTAATGCGTTTCGAATGGGGTCATAGAATTGTTGCTTAATAATGCATAGCCACGGGAGGGTTACACCAAATTGGTGTGTTGGAATTTGTGCTTTATTTAGCGCTTGTTAAAAGTCATTTTAAATTAGAGTTGGGGTTTCAAATCCCATGATAGATGGCTTGCCTGTTGCCATGTGCTTCTTTGATTTACTGTCATTGTGACGTTCCAAATTTAAACTCGCATTGAGCTTGTTAATTTAACTGTCACATAGCTCTTAATGTGAGGGTATGTTGCGTTTTGCTCGTGGCCAGTTGTAATGCCGTCATGAGTTTTGAGCGCTCAGCCTACAATAACCAAAAAGAAACTGCACACTGAAAAAAAGTTGCTAGAATAATATTTTTTCTAAATAAAAGAAGTCGTACGTTAATCCTTATAACATAAGGTGTCTGAAAATGTAAGTCCCGTCAAAATCGTTCCAGCCATTTCAGAGATTGAACGGAACAAACAGACAGACATACAGAATAAAATATCTATCTATGTAAGTACCATTTAAACTTTAATATGCATTTAGTGAGAACCTGTTAACTTGGAATTAAAAATAGAATATTTATATACACAGTAAAGATAGATAAAGTATGTTACAGTAAACAAACTCCCAGTTAACTGTAGTAGATTCTAAACTTATATCGCAATTCCGCAGTGCACAACAAAGTTATCCATCACCCGCGAAGCCTATGAATTCTTGTGATTACTCTGGAACGTAAGATGCTATTATTCGCCTTAAATAGAAGCAGCTAGATGGCTTCGCAACAGAATATAACGATACTACCATTTTAGTATCGACCGCTGCCTTCTGTTGTGGATAGAATGGACAGATTTCTGATAAGCCCTTATGATGCAAGTATTTGGTATGATATAGCCAATGTTATTAAGTGCGATACGATCCATATTCATTCACCTTTCAGGCTTAAATATCGTTATACCGGGTAAAGTCGAACAGTATCGCAAGTTAGGGTTCAAACGTCGTTGTTTGACCTTGAGTTTTAGTGGCTTAAAATAATGATGCTTGTGGTTGAATGCCAAAGATGGCGGATCAATACATTTTAAGCCATTCTGAAACGCAAGGTCAATGACGTTTGAACATTTAAACGCAAGAATAAGTGTTCAATATATATATATTGTACATCTGTGGTTATTTAAGAATAAGTCACTAAAATGTCAACGCCTCACTACTGCCTGCTGTCTATGGGCACGCTCACTCTCTTCACTTCTTGCCGCCATTATCTCGACACACATTTTATTTTACATTATTTAAAACAAATATAAAACTAGATTATTTACTCATAAACGGTGCTTCATTTATTTATATATCGCCCAATAAGTGATGATTTTTCAAAGTTTACAAACCTATTTCGGGTACAGCTATTGAAATATATAATAGGACATAATGCTAGGAAGCAAACAAAAATAGAGTAAGCCTTATCTTCTTCAGCATTTGCACGAGTCTAACTACGTTCTTCTTTTGTTTTTTTTTTCTCCTATAAATCGAAAATATCCAATAAAACCATGGTTTGAAGTGAGTAGGTACCAATCCCCTTGACAATTGTGTTTTGTGTGTCCATAACGTGGGTATTATCAAAATCCTACAACTTCTAGAAGACAACTGTCTATAGTGGCAGTATCTTCGCCTGGCCGCCTTTTAAATGTTCATGTCTAAATAATTGCATCGATTTTGCTTGAAATAGGGTACTTTTTTGTTGCCAGATGTACAAGTGTAAATACAAAAGTTAAATATTATAAATACCAAAGAGAAGAAAAAACATTTTTAAGGCAACTCAAGACATTCAACATGACATCGGAATGTATAAAACATTCAACGGGTCCAAACTTTCGCTGTTATATTCTCAATTCTAACGTCACTAGAGCATGTAGCCAATCAGGAAACTCTCACATGTCAATCACCAATTACAGCGCACTTTGTCCGCTGGCAATTGGCGCTGACCAATCGCTGGGTTGAATTCAAATCATTCTTTGGAATTCGAATTATTTCAAGTACTGTTATGTGAACGGTTATCCTTAGTTCTATTTTCGAAATGTATTTTAATAACGAATATTATTAAACTACCTTTTTTCTTATTAAACATTTTTTTTTTATTATACAGAATTACATAAATACTGTTGTCTCCGAAGGGGTATGCAGAGTTGTAGGTACTATAGTGTACCCACATTTTGCCAGCTATGTTTGAGTCCCATGTAATAGGGGCCGAACCTATTGCCACTAATCCAGTCTTCGGGCTGCTACTGCGAAATAACAGATGAAAAAACTAACACTTTACCAAATCAAATCAAAAAGTTTTATTCAACATAAGGGACACTTGGAACACTTATTGAACGTCATTTCTCTTACGCTAACTTAGGTTAATTTACTACCGTTTCCAAAAGTAAGCCTGTCAGGAGAAGAAGACCCTACCCGACCGGGGATCGAACTCTAGACTTTGTTTTCCGCACTAGCTTTTGCGACCATTAGACCAACGAGGCAGTTTATTCAAGGCAATAAATAAGCAAACTCAATTATGTAACATATTAGCCTTGTTACACACAGATGACCAGTCTCCAGTGCATGTAAACTAGCCTTACGTAAGACTAGACTGTAACCGACTATGACTAATTAATTTCCTGTAGGTTTTTAAGAAAGTCAGTACCACGCCTGCATGTGTAACAGCCCTAATAGGTTCACTATTGCCAACCATGGATGCTAATAGTGTAGAACTGGGCTAAGCTTCCTTTCGCCTAGCTTTATATGATAAGACGGGTCTCTTAATATGTATAGGAACAATGCGTAATGATAGTGTTATGTAACTTGTTTACTTACGAAGGTACCAAGGTATAAAAATCAAAGAATCTTTCTAAGGGTGAAGGAAGGTGGCAAAATTCATTCGAGATACCCATCTAACAAATTATTACAATTGGCATTTAAAAAAAATGAGCTAATGCAATAACAATATTAATTTCTGTTACTTAATTGACTTGAAGTCTAATACTAAAAAAAATATATTATAGAATAAATTTTTATTTTTACTATTATTCATATCTTTATATCTATACATCTATACACATAAATAAAATTGAAATGTCTGTTTGTAATTCCAAAATAACAACTTTACAGTTAATGCATATGAAAGTATACACGCTGCAGACACAAAAAAAACAAGTTTTAAAATGTATCTCTGTCTGTCTGTCTGTCTATTTATTCCGGGTAATCTCAGAAACGGCTGGACCAATTTTAACGGGACTTTCACTGCCAGGTAGCTGATGTTTCAAGGAGTAACTTAGGCTACTTTTTTTTTATAATTAATAATAAAAGGGTTCCGCGACATGAAGCATGAAACTAAATCTACAATGGGCACAGCTATTATAAATAAATAAATTAATTGTAACGTCGTAAAAATCTAGATTACTATGAAAGGGAAGATAGACCCACTTAAATTATAATGAAACCCCCTTTTGAAAGACTAACAAGTCAAACGCCAAATAAAGCTAACTATGAAATTCTAAGCACATATCCAATAAGCAGGTTCCGTTTGTGAAAGATATACCTTATTTGCAGGGCTGCCAATAATTACCAACTGTTTCTGTACGTCGGCATAATTACCTATGCACCTTTATTTTGAACTTACAACCTTATACACAGCGCTTTAAGGTTGAATTCAATAGTAGTTAAGTGCCAGTGAAGTTGGCTGGTTCGTAATGAGAAGCGGTTAGTCTCATCCATCAGCGGAGGCCAATTACAAGCGATCACGCGTTAGTCCTCTGTGCCAGCCCTACCTATTTCACGTCAACTTTTTATAGCGTATGACTTATTATTTTAACTTTCATGTATTGTACCCCGCTGTACTAGCTGTGCCCCGCGGTTTCCCCCGTGTAGAGTTTATTTAATGGGTGGCCCGCGGACCCTTATGTTTATTTTTAAATTCAAAGTAGCCTAAATTACTCTTTATGACAGGTAACTGATGTTTCAGTTACCTGCCAGTGAAAGTCCCGTTAAAATCGGTCGAGCCGTTTCGGAGATTACCCGGAACAAACAGACAGTGTTTATCTGTACAAACAGACGGACAGACAGACAGACAGACAGAGAAAAAATTTAAAACTTGGTTTTTCAGTGTCAGTAGCGTGTATATTTTCATATGCATTCAGTGAAAAGCTGTAATTTTGGAATTACAAACAGACACTTCAATTTTATTTATCTGTATAGATTGTGAATCTACACTTTAGTTTTCAAAACTTAGGTGCAGTGATTTACACTTAGTAACTCGTGGCACAGTTGCTATTGCACATATCGTTTGATTAGCGAAATATAGCGACCCTAATCCAATCCAGTAGATGGATGGGTGACCGCCCGCGTTCCCTCCGTGCCACTGAGAGCACGATTAGCCGTCGGTCCCAGTTGTCAATTTAACATCTTTGGCAATAATTACAGGTCAGTCAGAGGCTTGAGATAATCTGAGAACTGGTTAAACCCAGTTAAAAAAATATTTTTTTAAATCGGTACAGAGCATTTTGAGCCAATTTGTTACAAACATACTTACATACAAATCTTTTCTGTTTATAATAGTAGCATAGATAAATTCACAAAGTGAGAATACCTATGTAAGTAATCGCTATAAGTATTTATTTACAACATTACTCTTACCAAATACGCATGATTACCCAACCAGTGCCGTAAATCACTAGACGCATTTAAATTTATACCAAAGGCGTATATCTTACAAGCAATAACGCAGCCATTTAACAAGATTACAATTGTGATAAAATTTTGAATGTAGACTCTACACCTGCTGATCTATGACCCTTAAGGGTGTTGGTGATAAGCGTAAGCGGCTATTGAGCCCTTAGACAAAGAAACATTATCCTCACGCATCGCTAGTAGAAACGATACAAAATGTACAGTCACGTGACTGATTTATGTCAATTCCATATTTTTTTATCGTTTCTATTAGCGTAACTGCGGGAGAATGTTACTTTGTCTAGGTACTATACAGATACTATACAGATAATACACAGTCTCTCGATACTATACAGATAATACACAGACGGAAACGGACTCATAAAATGACTACTGCTACCGCGTTCAAAGTACGCGCTCATAAGTCGTGACGACACTTGCACTTTTATTTACTTGGCCAAGTATTTGACACGTTGATTATATTTGCACCAATTTATTGCAGCCAATAATCAAATGAATTGACTTTGTCACAATTGTTGGTATTGTAGCCGGAGCCGTGATGGCCATGGGGTTTGAGCAGTGGCCTGCTACGCAAGCGATGCAAGTTCACCGAGCGAGCCTGTACCATTGAGGTTATCTAAAAACTTATGTGCAGTGATTTCACACTATGTGCTTTACGGTGAAGGAAAACATCTTGAACAAACCTGCATTTGCCTGAGAAGTAATTCGAAGACGGCGATTGACTCACCATCTGTCACGTTGGCACTTAATCATCTTCGGTGAAAAGTGGGTGTTGTTATTAAAAAACTTCTGCCTACTCCTTCGGGAGTAGAGAGATATGTATGTATGTAGTCAAAGTCAAAAATATCTTTATTCGATTAGACTTTTTACAAAGTACTTTCAAATCGTCAGAACGACATGGATTAAACATGCTACCGCCAGGTTCAGAAGGTTGCTTTTACTGAGAAGAACCTGGCAAGAAACTCAGTAATTACTCTTTTAAAAATATTATACAATTTTTAAAAACAAAGTAAATCCCTTGAGAAATGTAAGCCCATGGACACAGTTCCAATGCACAAATGTCAATAAAAATTAACATAAAGAAAAGTCTAGTAGTTGTACTTATATCTAAATGCGTAGCTTGAGATGACCAGCGCCCACAAGCAGCACCTCTTCACAAGTAGTAGTAGTAGTAGCCGTACAGACCAGATGTACCCTTAAGAGGCGCAGCTAAAAACATTGACCTCCATCCCACATTCATGTAGCTACGCTTTCTTTGATAAAAGATTCTCAATTTTTAAATTAATGATATTAAGATTTCATGTTAGATATCGATCAACTATTTTGCATAATTTATTTATAATATTTTAAATCACAGATTTTTATCAGATTGAGTTGTATAAGGTATTTTAAATTAAAACTATTTATAATAATACAATTCAGAATCTACGTCGTAACTTAGGCTGTAACACGGAACACTACTTAGAATGTCTTGTCAATAATTATAATGCATAATTTCTTTGAAGTGCTTCTTTTATTACGTAACATTATAAAAATAGAATAAAAATAAGGCGAGACTTCAAATCGTATATATAGTCGACAAAGACTTTTACGAGGATCCCTGGGAGTTTTTCTCAACCTTTTGTCCAACTTCAATAACTATACGACCCTCAAATTCCATATATATACTCAAGCCTGTATTCCCCGAAGGGGTAGGCAGATGTGTTGTAATAACAAGACCCACTTTCCACCGAAGATTTACCGATTAGTGACAACGTGACAGAAGGTGGGTCGATCGCCGTTACAGGCACTATACATACGTCTTTGAATTACTTCTCAGACATATGCAGTTTTACTCATGATGTTTTTCTTCACCGTAAAGATTACCGATTTGCCTCATAAAAGGGGTCACGAAGGTCAGATGGCAGTCGCTTCGTAAAAATCAAGTGATCAGCCACATCGGGTTGAATCAAGTGCCGACCCCAAATACATGGGTTAAGGTCGGGGAGACGGTAGTAGTGGCTTAAAATAAAAGTAAAATAATTACTTAGCTTTTTGAGAAGCCTTCTAAGTAGAACCGGGGATTATGTGAAGTGAAAATTACCTCCACGAAGTCGATCGCCCTAACATAAATTTCCGCCAACAATAGCGACACTAATCGCTCCATCCCCATTGTCACACAAACGATTCAGAAGCATTTCTCAGTGATCTGTCAACGGCTTAATGGCACCGAAACAATTTCTCAACAAAAAAAGAGGAAACACACGTCCCTATACGCCACTTCCGTTTCCTTGCGACAACAAAAAACCAACAAAACCTTGTAAGGAAAGAAAGTCCTGTGTCAACATTTGGTGAATTTACCCTACATTTCACAACGCAAGCTAATTTCAACCTTAACTTTTAGATTTGAAGGTTGGCTTTGTAATGTAGATTTTAAGGTGTTTAGGGTACCTACCCCTATAAAGGAAACCATTATTTCCGAGGGGTTATTCCGAAGGCATTTGTATTGGGAATTTGAAGAAGTTCGACAGTTTGTTTTCGAGTGCATTTCATCATTAATCATTGTTTTGTTCCCGTTTGCCGAGAGTTTTATATTTTGTGTTTTACCTGTTTACGTCGGAAACTTTCCTCCTCGACAGTTCTCTTTGTAATTGATTGTTTGCTTATTACTCTTGCTTTCACTTGTATTTTCGGAGAAATGATTTATTTATCTTTGTTACGATTTGACAAAGTAAGAGTGAAGCCGCGGGTACTATATAGTCATGGTTGTTTCTTCACTCTATATACAAACAATTCTATATCACATAGTGATTTGTGTCATCCCATTTTTAGGAGGCTAGTTTTCAACTGAGTTCTTACCCACGTCCCAGAGAACAAAAAGTTTCGCATTACCCCCTAAATCACCCCTTCTCACATTTCACCGTACTTAGTGGATATCTACAAGCCACAAACAACAAACCTTCTAGGTTCCATATCCATAGGGCAAGCTATGCAGATAAATAAAATATTAGTGTCTCTTTGTTATTCAAAATTGCTTTTCACTAAATGCATATGAGGGTATTTAGGTATATAAAAAAAATTAAACTTTTTTCTCTGTCTGTTTTCCAGGTAATCTCTAAAACAGCTGGACCGATTTAAACCGGACTATCACTGGCAGATAGCTGATGTTACAAGAAGAATGTGTATTTTTTTAAATATGTTCCGCGAAATAATTCCTAACATTAACACTACGCGGATGAAACCGCGGCAATGCTAGTTTATAATAATGTATATAGATCTTTCGTCCCAATGACGGAGTTTGAGAACTTTCGTAGCAGGCAACTAATACAACCACTCGGCCACTATGGGTCTATATCTCTATCAAAAGCCATAATTATCTAATATCATAGATAAAATTGTGTCCAAGTTTAAATTTCCTTTCCAATATCCCAAAGAACATAACTGACGCTATATTACATAAGTCTAGAAGCAGGGCTGGCGTAAACATTATCTATATAAAGGCTGGCTTTGAGCTGAACTGAGTATTGAGAGATTTTCTATATCCGCCAGCTTTCCTTTATACTACGTGCAATTTTATCCCTCACTGCCGTTATGAACTTGCTACGATAGCTTAACATGGATAAGGTCAACTCTTATCTAAACATGTGTCTGTTTGTAAATCCAAAATAACAGTTTTTCACTAAATGCATTTGACAGTAGGTATACACGCTACTGACACTAAAATACCAAGTTATAATTTTTTTCTCTGTATGTGTGTCTGTATGTCTGTCTGTTTGTTCCGGGTAATCTTCGAAACGGCTGGACCGATTTTAACGGGACTTTCACTGACAGGTAGCTGATGTTTCAAAGAGTAACTTAGGCTACTTTTATTTCTTAAAAATATTAGGGTTCCGCGATAATAAGGATGAAACTAAATCATTAATGTATAAAATACTTAGGTATATTATAAACGGGAAAGTTTGTTTTACAGTGATAGGTTAAGAATGTTCGCTACTCTTTCATACCAAAACTACTGAATGCATATTAATAAAACTCTATATGCAGTGGGCATTTCTACTGAATAGATCTGAATAGAATATATATTCCCCAAAGGGGTACCTATAGAACACCCACATTCGAAAGGTGTTTAAGCCTAATTAATAGGGGGTGAGTCTATTGCCATTAACCGGGCACTAATCCAGAGTCCGGGGTGTTACTGGGACATTAAATATACAAAAAGTTAATTACACTTTGGCCGACCCTGGGATGGAATCCAGGGGCCTAACCATGAGCTCTTATTTCAATGATATTGCAGGTGTGTGACAGGGAGAGATGTATACACGTCAAATACATCTGTCTCTTAGTAAGAGTAAAACTATCATGCCAATAAGAGCTCATAGTAAGGCCCCAGGACGTTCCACAGTAGCGTTTTGCAACCTCTAGGCCAAGAAAAATCGGTAAGGAAGTAACTAAAATAACATTTAAATTTCAAGGGGGCCGTGGTGGCCTTGGGGTTTGGGTAGCCTCTGTCACTTAATAATATTCGGTGTAATGTGGGTGTTGGTGTTCCAACACCTCTGTATACCCCTTCAGGGATCCTTCTGGGATGGCGTGAGCATTTCTATATTATTATTTAACTAGCTGTGCCCCGCGGTTTCACCCGCGTAGATTTAGTTTCATGCTTCATTTCGCGGAACCCTAATATTTTTTATAAATAAAAGTAGCCTAAGTTACTCCTTCCTTGGTTTTTTTGTGTCAGTATCGTATATATTTTCATATGCATTTAGTGAAAAGCTGTTATTTTGGAATTACAAACAGACACTTCAATTTTATGTATCTGTATAGATTTACAGTAGCAGATTTTTAATTTAAATAATTATTTTATTTCGGCAAATCCACATTATCCTATCGTATGATCGGATATCATTTTCCTGGCTCCTTTAAGAAAATGCAGCTGACTCGGAGCTCTAACTTCATCTATTAATATATACTCTTATTTTTATTAATATTGGACGTAAAGCCCATTTTGGCTCTTTGATAACATCCGCGCCTCTATCGGGCTCTGTCAGGTAATTACTTCGAGTCTTTAATGAAAATTGAACTCTAAGTAGTTTATTGATGCTGGCTTGAGGACTTGTAATTATTAATGAGCTAGTGGTTTTATAAAAACCGTTTTTATGGGATAGAGTCTTGCATTACTTTTCTGAAATGTGGTCTATCGTTATTGAGAATAAACTGTACAAAAAAAAGAAAAAGAAACCAAGGAGTTTTACTAAAAACTTATGTGCAATGTTGTCAAACACGTGTTTTACGGTGAAGAAAAACATGATCAGGAAACCTGCATATGTCTGAGAAGTAATTCAAAGACTTTTAGTTTTAGTTTAGTGCCTGAGACGGCGATAGGCTCACCATCTGTCACGTTGGCACTTAATCATCTTCAGTGAAAAGTGGGTGTTGTTATTACAACACCTCTGCTTACCCCTTCGGGGAATACAGGCGTGAGTGTAAGTATGTTGCAAAATAAATAATATATTTTTTCGTTAAACGTAAAAAAAAAAGAATTTTGTTCATAGAGTTTTATATCGCACAATGATATTTTCTTAAATATGCAAATTAAATACTCTCCATAGCTGACAACTGAATGGAAACTTTTCCTAGTTTTGAATATAAATATCGATTATGCAATAATTATATATTCATCATATTCTGCGCGGGACTAGAATTTGCGTTAGATATTTTACGTACATACATATGCTCACGCCTATTCCCTGAAGTATGTCCATGGGTAGGCAGAGGTATTTGTAGCACACTCACATTTAGCAGTCATGTTTTACTATTCCCAGAAGAGGTAGATAGTGTACTTGCAGTTCACCCACATTTCGTCAGTCATGTTAAAGTCCCATGCAATAGGGGGCGAGCTTGTTGCCACTAACCGCGCACTAATCCTGACTCCTGGCTGCTACTGGGGAACAACGGATGGTAAAACCCAATAACGTTTCGCCCGTCCCTGGGTTGAACCCTCGTGTTTCTTAATAGCGCTTGCAAACTCTAGACCAACGAGGCAGTTGTAGTCGAGGAGTATTATTACATACCAGGAAATATTTATGACTAGCTGTGCTCCGCGGTTTTACCCGCGTAAAGTTCTTTTCATGGGTAACCTGGGGAACCCTATTTTTTGTTTAATAAAAGGTAAAAAAAGGTAACTGACAGTGAAAGTCCTGTAGGTCTAAAACGGCCACTTTGGGAGAATCATAATGTGATCCGAATATGATTCATCTCCGAAATGACAAAATGGGTCACTTAAGTGCAATTTATATTTATGATTCACGAATGAATACAATAATTGTAGATGTTAGTCCCTACGTAACTTTTAATGGTTCTGTTATTTTTCACAAAAGCAATTCATATTTTGTGGACCATTTTAGGAATCTTCATAGGAAAGTGACAAACAGGTGAATTGCGAAATATGAATTATTCCTGAATCATATTCGGATCACATTATGATTCTCCCAAAGTGGCCGTTTTAGACCTACAGCTAATATCATTCCAATACTGTTACTGGAATAAAAAATCTATTCAATAATATTTCTATGTCTGTCTGTATGCCTTTTTGTTTCAGGTAATATCAGAAACAACCGGACCGATTTTATACTTTCATATTTAGTGAAAAGCTGTTATTTTGGAATTACAAACAGACAGTTCAATTTTATTATCATATCTTTGACTGGGCTTTGAGAGGAGCTCGTGGCATAGTTGCTATTACGCATATCATTCGATCAGCGAAGTTAAGCAACCATACGCCTAGCCAGTAGTTGGATGGGTGACCGCCCGAGTTCCCTCCGTGCCTCGGAGAGCACGTTAAGCCGTCGGTCCCGGTTGCCAATTTAACATCTTTGGCAATCGTTACAGGTCAGTCGGAGGCCTAAAAATAATCTGACAACTGGTTTAACCCAGATCACAGATTTTCCTCCTAAATGGGGTTGCGAAAGTCAGATGGCAGTCGCTTCGTATAAAAATCAAGTGATCAGCCACATCGGGTTGAATCAAGTGCCGACCCCAACAATGTATGGGATAAGGCCAGGGAGATGATGATCTTTGACTGGGCTTAAAACGAACATGATAAATTTAAAATACGATAAAGTTGAGTGGCGTGTTATAATACATTACGAGACTTTTCACATAAATTATGCGCATATGCGTACAAAATTATCTTAATTTTATGCTTCAGGGAGATAATTATGTCAAGATAGCCGACTTAAAAAAAATAGAAGTTTTTCTATTATTTCATATCATCTCCTTTAGCATAACTATATTACAATGTTATATTTGCATAAAGGGTGCCATAGTATGACTGGAGTATTCTGTGGGGACATAGGTTTTGACATTTATAAACGCTAACGAATATTGTTGCGTATTAGCACAGTATCGAGACTAGACCAATTATTAACCGACTTCAAAAAAAGGAGAAGGTTTCTCAATTCGATAGTATATATTTATTGAAATCTGAACGTCTGCTCCATCAAGCGTGAGGGTTGTCACTCTTAAAGTATTTGATTTTTATTTATTTATTTATTGTTATAGTGATGAGGATTTGTCGATTTGAAGTTTAGACGACGACGTAAAAGATGTATACGCAATCAGCCACGTAACGCCTCAACCTGACATTATATCGACGCCGCTTATACTCTCATAGATGCGCGAATAATTTTGAACGATTTGTCTGTATATTCCGTACTGCTAGTAAGCTTATACAAATTCTGTGGTATTATTGTGGTTGGGAAGAGGATACAGGCGACCGGGACCATTAAGAACTAGGACCGCGGTCCCAGTCGCCAGATAGCATTTGAATCGTTCCAACTTGAACCACATACCTAATCAGCTTCAATGTACAGTAAACAGAAAAATCTAGAAGTTATGCAACACAGGATTTCATTGTATGTAGTACTGTGTATAAGGAGTACAAAGAAGCAGCAAGAGAGTGAAGGGAGCTTCATCAGCTGCACCCACAAGAGTCTAACTCTTAAATGAAGAACTTCTTCTCCACCGTGTGTATAAGGAGGACAAAGAAGCAGCAAGAGAGTGGAGGGAGCTTCATCAGCTGCACCCACAAGAGTCTAACTCTTAAATGAAGAAGACTCTTGAATGTGTTGTAAGGACGACGAGAAGGATTGTGAGAAAAAATCAGTAGTCTTTGGAATTCAATCACAACATGCTAAAGTATAAACACTTTCAAATGCAATGACATTCTTCAAAATTGTAATATGTCAAAACCTATCTAGCAAAATTTTCACACTCAATTAGTTTAAGGTCACATTATTAAGTGTATCGGTAAATTTAAAAGACAAATTGTCCCCATAAATAATGATTGTAAATCTACGAATCTAACAACACGATAACAATCGAATTTAAAATATTAATTGTTCCTATCGTACAATCTACATAAGTTTATATCATGTTTTCAAATTAAAAAGCAGTAAAAGAGTTTGATCGTTATTTATGGTATCGAAATAGTGATGAAACTATTTAAAAAAAACTATTAAATAGACTGGAATGTCATAAAACACAAAAAAGCTATCTTAAAAGGATTTTGACAAATTGTTACACAGTTACTAGCTGTGCCCCGCGGTTTCACCCGCGTAGATTTAGTTCCATCCTTATTGGCGCGGAACCCTAATATTTTTAATAAATAAAAGTAGCCTAAGTTACTTGTAACATCAGCTACCTGCCAGTGAAAGTCCCGTTAAAATTTGTCCAGCCGTTTCGGAGATTACCCGGAACAAACAGACTGACGGACAGACAGACAGAGAATTATAAAACTTGGTTTTTCAGTGTCAGTAGCGTGTATACTTTCATATGCATTTAGTGAAAAGCTGTATTTTTTTAATTACAAACAAATATCTGTATGGAGTATAAATTTTATTTAACCACATCTCAACCTAATTTAGAATAGTTCTAAGGAAATGTTCAAATTCTAAGGGCATAAGCTGGGTACGATCAACCGGGTTTTTTACTAAGGTATCTCAGCGTCGAACGCGACGACGAGCGTTGATTTAAATCATAGAAAATTGATACATAATACGTGGAGGATAAGGTTCAATTTCGTATCTTTAAAACCGGTTTGTAAAAGTTCAAAAGTAGTGACTTGACCAGCGTGGTACTAATTATTGTGTTGATCCACCATCTTTGGCATAACCTGCTTCCGAAAAAATATCAACACATTTTGAGCCACGCTAAAACGCAAGGTCAGGAAATGTACAATGTACATGATATCAGATACAGACCAGATAATGCCTCGTTGGTCTTGTGGCCGCAACTGCTACTGCGAAACACGAGGTTCTCGGTTCAATCATCTGGGCCCCAACCATGAGCTCTTATTGCAATGACAATTCAGTTGTGCGACAGTGACAGATGTATGCACGTCACATACATCTGTCTCATAAATGAGTGAAACTTTCATGGCAATAAGAGCTCGTGGTAAGGCCCCTGGTCGGGCAACCCAAATAACATTTCTATTTGGGTTTTCCATCCGTAAATTCCCAGTAGCAGCCCGGAATTTTGATTAGTGCCCGGTATACAATAGGCTCGTCCTCTAAAGCATGAGACATATGACATTTAAAATTAACATAAAGTGTCGTAAAGAACAAAACACAAAAACTTACAAGACAATGTTTCAAAGACAATAAATTTAAATTTTGTTCGCAAAAAAATTGCATATAATTATCGTAAATTGTCTGAAAACTACACAAGTGTGTAATAAATGGATATATTTATGTGAGAACAAACGATAATAATATAGTATTTACAAAAATAAAATGTTAATTTTTACAGTTATTATATTATTTTCCTTCTTACGTATGTTGCTTATCTCAATATTGATTTTGTTACAATTCTTTATTATTAATGTTTTATCAAACACGTATTTAAATATCTTATCGTTCCTAATTTCTAAAACTTATCAAGCTCCGTCTGAAAATTAAACTGCATATTAAATGTATACTGATAAATAAAATTGAAATGTATGTTTGTAATTCTAATGCAATGCGTATGAAAGTATAAGTATACAGTAATCACATAAAAAAACAATTTAAAATAATATATCTGTCTCTCTGTCTGTCTGTTTGTTCCGGGTAATCTCTGTAACGGCTGAATCGATTTTAACGGGACTTTTACTGACAGATAGGTGATGTTACAAGGAGTAACTTTTGTTTTTAAAAAGGTTAGGGTTCTACGAAATAAAGCCAACGTGCGTGAAACTGCGGGGCACTGCTAGTTATAAAATAGAATACGAAAAGAGATTTTTATAAGGTTATGTATTAGAAAGAAGGAATAAACAATTTGTAAGATTCATAAGTTATTCAAAAATCTTTTGCTCATATAGGTACACATATATCTCTGTTATCAACTTTGAATGCTATTTATATATAAATTTCACACAATATGCATATTGTTTCTTAATAAAATGGCAAGTTCTGTCTTACATGACCAGATTAATAATATTTTTCAGAAAGATGCAGTTCGGAGCACTCGTAAGCAAAGGAAGTGTATCAAGAGATGCCTGCATGTGAATGAAGCGAAAGAAGTATGTAAGGATGCATGTGACGAATGGTGGTCTCTACCTAACCCCAGGGGATTCAGGCGTGAACATTTTTAGAAAAACTCATTGGTATAGGTCACTGGGATTTGACCTTGCAACTACTCGCTACCCACGGCCACTACGGCTCATTATGAAAAATATTGTACTCAAAACTCAGTTTCATAGGTCCAGTAACACCACACCCTTTAACTCAGCACGGACGATGTATAAATCGATGTTACTCCATATTAATTAGCTCGCGTGTTGCCTCGCGACCGAACACACTGTCCCGAATGATTTAATACGCTATACCGATGATATTTCTTTGTAGAATAAAGGAATTTATTTATCAACTGTTATCTCTATTTTTTGTGTTTGTATTATGATATTTTTTTAATCTATAGTTAGAATGAAATCTTGCAATAGACAGGTTTACGATTATACCAATTGATAATTTTAAATGTATAATTGTCTATGATTAGATTAGTATTTCTTTTAAATATATATAATTAGCTGTGCCCTGAGGTTTCACCCGCGCATAATTTCATGGGTGTCCTGCGGAACCCTGTTTTTTTTTTAAATAAAAGTAGTCTAAGTTACTCCTTGTTACATTAGCTATCTGCCAGTGAAAGTTCTGTTAAAATCGGTCCAGCCGTTTCGGAGATTACCCGGAACAAACAGACAGACAGATAGACAGAGAAAAAAATTAAAACTTGGTTTTTTAGTGTCAGTAGCGCGTATACTTTCATATGCATTTAGTGAAAAGCTGTTATTTTGGCATTACAAACAGACACTTCAATTTTATTTATCTGTATAGATATTCCCAGCAAAAGCTGTGATTTATTGATAATTTTTCATATTTTGCAATAGTACCTATAAGTAAAGTTTGTGAATTTGTGTGTAGGGGATT
The DNA here is from genome assembly GCA_964035505.1 of Watsonalla cultraria. Classification (NCBI taxonomy): domain Eukaryota; kingdom Metazoa; phylum Arthropoda; class Insecta; order Lepidoptera; family Drepanidae; genus Watsonalla; species Watsonalla cultraria. Next base: position 2,567,286 of record OZ037732.1, on the reverse strand, counting down.
ATCTTTGGACCTAGAGAACCAATTTTGAAAAAAATCGTCTAAAAATAGAAAACCACGTGTCATTGTATGCGTGTTTAAATTAATTGACTTTACGTTGTTATTAATTATTTGTAAAGTAGATGGTAGGTCACGTTCAAAGTCTACGTGATATAATATTATTCAGCGATTGTATGAAACAAATAAATGGATAGATGCTTACACTGCGGATACAATAAATTTGAAACGTTTGCATCACCATATTTAATTACGATTGCGTGATTTGAAACGGCTACTGGCGTCCGAGATACCTGTTTGTAATTGTTTAGTTTTGTTTGGAAGCACTTGTCTGAGTTGTGACTTCGCTACGGGTGCAAATTAAATACACACAGAAGGACAGCTAACACAATAGCAGGTTCACGCACGCAGAAGCATATATTTTTCTTCAATAAAGATAACAAACAAATATACAGTGTGTCTGATGGCCAGAGACGACTGCAACTTTCAACAACAAGCACCACTCGCGCATGCCTATCTTATAAAGTTCGGAAATACCATGTCATCTTCGTGGCTGAAGTACTGAATTTGCAAAAAAAAAACGAATAATACACATACTTAGGCGCACGCATCTCCCAGCTAATAAGCGACTCGACGTACTATCAGTAAGGGGTGTCACGGTGTATCCAATCGCATAGACGTATATTTACTCGTATTAAGTACCTATATTTTTCTTAGCAAATCGACATTACTTTGACAGGAAATAAAGTATAAAATTTTCAGAGTGACAATCTTCGCGCTCAATGGAGTACACGTTCTTATTCCAAACCCTTATATTTCTACTGTGGCTCTGGCGATTTCACAACGCTTAAGACGCATTATTTGGCAGAGAGCTTCTACTAGGTAGAATACGTCTCTTGAATACAAGCGTCTTTCCAGTCCCTACTGGAAGAAGCACTATCTGTGCGCGTTTTTTTTATGAGTGCGTGTAGCGATCCACTAGTTATTTATGAAGTCGGCCTTCTTCTACGTTTTTTTGTGTGCTGTGGTTTAGGAATGGCTTAGAACTTGAATTTAAACAGCAGTTATTAGTTGAAGATACAAAGGCTACCTGGCGATTATCTATCTTCTAAGACCTGTTCTTCAACGCCGATATCAATTCATTCAGTTATTTTAAGACTAGTTCTGTGCCTCAAGTATAGGTTCAAATGCTCAAACGTCGTCGCTTGACCTTGCGTTTTAGAGTGGCCCAACATGCTGTGATACTTTTTCGGAGGCGGGTTGTGGTTGAATGACAAACGTTGGCGGATCAATACAATTTGAGCCACGCTTTATACTTGGGAACCTTTAAAAACTAATTTTATTGCACGCACAAAAGAATTAGTTCATAACAGGTACTACTAATTGAAATAAATAAAAAAAATCTCTGTTTGATATATGTTTTTGCATATGAAAGTATACACGCTACTGACACTGAAAAACCAAGTTTTAAATTTTTTTCTCTGTCTGTCGGTCTGTCCGTCTGTCTGTCTGTCTGTCTGTATGTTTGTTGCGGCGATGATCGCAAACGGCTGGACTGATTTTAACAGGACTTTCACTGACAGCAGATAGCTAATGCTACAAGGGGTAACTTAGACTGCTTTTATTTAAAAAAAACATTAGCACAGGTAGCGGCACAGCTAGTCTATACATCTATACAGATAAATAAAATTAAAGTGTCTGTTTGTAATTCCAAAATAACAGCTTTTCACTAAATGCTTATGAAAGTGTACACGCTACTGACACTAAAAAACCAAGTTTTGAAATTTTTCTCTGCCTGTCTGTCTGTTTGTTCAGGGTAATCTCTGAAACGGCTGAACTGATTTTAACGGGACTTTCACTGGCAGGTAGCTGATGTTTCAATGAGTAACTTAGGCTACTTTTATTTATTAAAAATATTAAGGTTCCGCGACATGAAGCACGTAACTAAATCTACGCGGGTAAAACCGCGAGGCAATGCTAGTATAAATAAATAAAATTGACGTTATTATTTCATAAAGTTGCGAGAAGTGATCCGCCATTTATTAGAACAAATATCTTTATCTTCAAACGTAGCGTTAAAAGCACTTACATCGCACTGTCTCTCAATCCAAGATAAAATCTAGATCAATTTAACAATTTCCTAGCGTGAATAATTACTCCGCTTGTCCCTGTTGGATAAATAGTAAATACTATAGTTATAAATGGGCCGGTGTTTATGTTAATTAGGCTGGGATATGCCACTGTGGCTTAGAAAAGGATGGGTTCAACCGTATTCAGGTTAGCGATCTGTTAGTGAATCGCTCGAATACTATGCTAAATAATAAATGGATTAGTATCAAAAGAGTCGTGGTAGTCTTGTGGTCTGAACAGTCAATGCCTGAGGCGGTGACAGACTATCTGTCACGTTGGCACTTAATCAAATTCGGTGAAATGTGGGTGTTGTAGAGTATATTTTTTTTAATCAATACGTACATTTGTACAGATAAATAAAATTGAAGTGTGTGTAATTCCAAAATAACAGCTTTTCACTAAATGCATATGAAAGTATACACGCTACTGACACAAAAAACCAAGTTTTAAAATTATTCTCAGTCTGTCTGTCTGTTTGTTCCGGGTAATCTCTGAAACGGCTGGACCGATTTTAACGGAACTTTCACTGACATATAGCTGATGTTCCAAGGAGTAACTTAGGCTACTTTTATTGTTTAAAAGTATTTGGGTTGCGCGACAATAAGGATGAAACTAAATCTACGCGGGTGATTTATTTATCTGTATATCTGTATAGATGTAGATTCTGAGGCCACGGAACCTTCTTATATTTTTTACGAAAGTTAGGAATTTCTTAATTTGATTTAATTATTCAACTTTATTTGGTGTCTATTAAATGCGTATGTTCAATTTAAGTGTCGGGATATTTTATTGTTAACAATATTTTCTTATGTTAAGACTAATATGAATATTTAAATAATTCGTGTTAGCTTGGTGTTTCAATGTATTTTTAAATACTTAGGCTAAATACCTTATGACCAATAAAATGTTTGATGCTGAATTAAATCCGAATACTTAATAAAAAATCTTGTTTTTTAAGAACACAAAAAATTATTTTTATTTACTTTATTTATTGATTAGATACAGATAAATCCACCCATTTTACAGTAAACTCATACTTAATGACTATCGGTGATAAGGTTAAGTAGGAGTTTGCTGAATATTTTTATAATTGTGAGCGCCGTAGTCATTCAATGAGCCTGTCTCTGTATAATATATAAATACACATGCAGTTACAGGGGGGGTGTATTTTCACAGAATTCTCTATATTTATATCTATATTAAGTGCCAACGTGACAGATGGCGATAGGCTGACACACGTCTTTAAATTACTTCTCAGATATATGCAGGTATTCTCACAATGTTTTCCTTCACCGTAAAGCACGTGGTGTGAAATCACAATACATAGGTTTAGGGAAAAGCTCATTGGTACTGGAGCCTTACCATGAGCTCTTATTGCCATGATAGTTTCACTCATTTATGAGACAGATGTATGTGACGTGCATACATCTGTCACTGTCGCACAGCTGAAGTATCATTGCAATAAGAGCTCATGGTCTGGGCCCAGTCCCCGCTGGGATTTGAACTTGCGTCGGTTACGTAGCAGACGACTGTTCAAACCCCACAGTCTCCAAGGCTCTATGATTTTTATATTCTCACTAGCTGTGCCCTGCGGTTTCACCCGCGTAGATTTAGTTTCATCCTTATTGTCGCGGAACCCTAATATCTTTGATAAATAAAAGCACCTACCAGTGAAAGTCCCTTTAGAAAAAAAATTTAAAACTTGGTTTTTTGTGTCAGTATCGTGTATACTTTCATATGCATTTAGTGAAAAGCTGTTATTTTGGAATTACAAACAGACACTTCAATTTTATTTATCTGTATGTATAGATAGATATAGATGTATAGATATAGATAAGTTAGTTTCGCTACGTTGAGCGAGAAAAAATATTGTTACGTAAACTAAATAATCAACGGTTAAAATACACAGTGCGGTGTAACCGGGCGGCGACGGAAGGGTAAATCTTCGACCTCTCGCAAGACTAATGTTCGCGCCGGGCGCTGCTTGCTGCATTGTGCTTTATTTGTTTTCGCTAATGTTCTAACTCTAATTACACGCAAGCACTTCTTGGTACGTAGGGTTGGGATTCAAGTCAATAATAATATAATTTTATGCATTATTTAAATTATTGATTTCTTACCTACTTTGGGCTTATTTGGCGGGATCACTATTCCAGAAGAGTTCCCGAAGGGGTAAGCAGCGTAATAACAACACCTATTTTTCACGGAAGATTTAGTGCCAACGTCACAGATGGTGAGTCCATCGTTCTCAGGCACTTTATACATCTTTATTACTTCTCAGATCTATGCAGGTTTTCTCACTATGTTTTCCTTCATCGTAAAGCTGGTTGAAAAAATCATTGGTAAAGGCGATTGGGATATGAACATGCGTTGCTTGCGCAGCAGGCGACTGATGAAACCCCACGACCACTACGGCTCTTTACGCAGTATTTAATAACTTGTCCAAAAAATTACCTAAACAAGTACCTAGTTATCATCATCAGCCTATGTTAGTCCACTGCTGGACATAGACCTCCCCTAATGAGTGCCATAGCGCCCTGTCGTCAGCTTGCCGCATCCAGCATCTGCCTGCAGTCTTTTGCAGATCGCCATCCCACCTGGGGCCTTACCATGAGCTCTTATTGCCATGATAGTTTCACTCATTTATGAGACAGATGTATGTGACGTGCATACATCTGTCACTGTCGCACAACTGGATTAACATTGCAATAAGAGCTCATGGTTGGGCCCCTGGCCGGAGGGCGTCCTAAACCACGTTTGCCGAGTCGCGGTCTCCACTCAAGAACTCGTTTACCCCAGTTTACATGCGTACCTAGTAAATTTAATATTAAATTGCTTAAATTGACCAAGTTTGCGTTAGATGCTATACTTACTAACGCATGTAATATTAGGGTAATAAATCAGGACTTATAAAGGTCAGGTCAAAAGCCAATATTAAGTGTATTTGACATTAATGAACATCTTATCGAACTAAAGTCAATAATTATAAGGAAACTAGTCGCTTTAAGTAATTTTCCATGTAAACGTTGTTATCTTTGGCTTGTTAAATGCAATTTAACAGACGTTCTAGGATGTTGGGTGCGTATGCGCCAGAAAATGTTAAGACTTGTAGCTTACTTTCCATTAAACATAGTTAATCTTTATAAATATGTAAGGAGTATTTACTCCTTAATGTACGGCCAGAGGAAAACAGTTTTGAGGTTATGATAGATGTCATCAGAAAAATATTTTCACGAATCTATACAGATAAATGTCTAAAATCTAAGAATCTAAACAGTTTTTCACTCATTGCATATGAAAGTATAGGTACACGGTACTGACACAGAAAAACCAATTCATACATTTTTTCTCTGTCTGTCTGTCTGTCTGTTTGTTCCGGGTAATCTCTGAAACGCCTGGACCGATTTTAACGGGACTTTCACTGGCAGGTAGCTGATGTTTCAAGGAATAACTAAGGCTACTTTTAATTATTAAAAATATTAGGCTTCCGCGACATGAAGTATGAAACTAAATCTACGCGGGTGAAACCGCGGGGCACAGCTAGTAAAATAATAAAATGTATATTAGGTAATATAATTGCAACTGACAACCCTGCAAGTCTTAACGCGTCGACGCGGACGTTGCAAGTGGCGTCCCGTAGGTGTTGTTCCCATCCCTAATTAGGAGTGCTTAGGTGTTAGCATCCCTGTCTCCCGATTCTGGAACGTGTTGCTAAATACCTTTGTTCAATTAACTATCGCACGTTTTGTCTGTACTGTGATAATGTATGTAAATAGGCCTGATACTTTGCTCTTATTCTTTACTATTTGAACGCGACTTTATTCCCTTAGAATTCCATACAAATTGCTAGATTCTGGAGAGGTATTAAGGACATGTTCTGTTTAGAGGAAAATATTGAAATGCCCGAATGGGAATTGTATCTATCTTTACCTTTGCGGTTGAAACTCTTGGGCCTTGGGGTCCGTATGCTCATCAACCTTTCAAAGAGGTTGCAGGTCTGGTAGAAGCCTCTCGTGACAAGAGAGCTGGGGCTTTTCTCGCTTGGAGAATCAGCATTGCTGCCAGCCTTCTTGGCACGGTCCCGAGAGACAGCATAACTTATTAAAATAAAACTCATATAAATCATTCTCAATAGTGAAATCTGAATCAGAAGAAATTTCTGTAAATATTTAGTGAAAAATACACAGCCGAACTAAACTCATTAATAAACACACAATGAGTACATATCTGGATGTAAACAAACCAATGTAAAGTAACTATTAATATGCAACAATGAGTGTCATTGCCGGCCATTATTTTGCATTCATTCGGTTTCGACCAATCTGGTGACAGATCGCGCCGCCTTTAGATTTCTTATCCAATCAGAGGCCGTCATTTGAAAAACAATAGAACATAAAAACTCCGTCACGCACGTCAGCGCAAGAATCGTGACTAAATAGTTACACGCCACTATTGTTTTGAATAAACGATGACTAACCTAGAGTTCTGTAGTACATTTAAATTTCAACCTTATTCGCCTAAAATTGTATCCAAATATTATTTTTTTACCTTGACTATATATTTTGATGGAATTCAAAATATTTAGGGATCGGTTTAATCGCAAGGTTCAGTCAGTCATTATCATTTTTAGACTACTTCGTTGGTCTAGCGGTCGCAAACGCTTCTACGGTACACCATGTGCTGGGTTCGAACCCTGGTCGTAGATAATTTTGTAGATAATTTCCTATTAGTATAGCCCGGAGTCCAGGATTAGTGCCCGTTTAGTGGCAATGGACTCGTCTCCTATTACATGGGACGCAAACATACTGGCTGGAGGGTGTACTATAAATACATCTCTCCTTACGATTAAAAAATTATGATTGAAAATAAAAGTAGTACTCTGTACTTAGTCCTTGTTACATAAGCCACCTGCCAGTGAAAGTCCCGTTAAAATGTGTCCAGCCGTTACGGAAATTAGCCGAAACTAAGACTCAGACAGAGAAAAAAAAAATGTTTTTTTATGTGATTATACTGTAAATATAGCAAACAGACACATCAATTGTATTTATCTGTATATATGTATGTAGTATAGATTAATCTTTTAAGAACATCGACATATATGCTAGCTAGTAAGTACAACACATGTGTTATAAATTAAAGATGGCGAATATGCTAATGCCGTATGATATATTGACGCGTACGTGCGTCGGTCTGTGTATTTGTTATGTTGCGTTGGATTCATTATTAATTGTAGATCGTTCAAGTTTTGAATTGATTAGTGCTCCGCTTATAAGCTGATTTGTAGGGATAGATTTTAAGCGATATATCTTTTTAAATACTTGATAGATTCATTCAAAGTTATTGATCTATTACTTTGATGAATTGAAATTGTTTTTAGGGTTGTATCTATGAGATAAGTGAGTAAAAATTTATTCTAAATGTGTACTCTAATATGCTATCTCTAAGAACAAAAAAGTAATCCAAATAATCTATACCTACAGATAGATAAAATTAAAGTGTCTGTTTGTAATTCAATAATATCAGCTTTTCACTAAATGCATATGAAAGTATACACGCTACTGACACTGAAAAACCAAGATTTAAACTGTTTCTCTGTCTGTCTGTCTGTCTGTTTGTTCCGGGGAATCTCTGAAACGGGTAGACCGATTTTAACGGGACTTTCACTGGTAGGTAGCTGATGTTTCAAGGAGTAACTTAGGCTACTTTTATTTAAAAAAAACATAAGTGTTCCGCGGGACACCCATTAAATTAACTCTACGTGGGTGAAACCGCGGGGCACAACTAGTTATTAATAAAATACAAAAAAACATCTTCCGTTTTTGGGTAATTAACTTTCAAAGTGGTCCCAATTTACACCTTTGTTTTCTTTTTATTCAAATACCTCTCCCCGTAACAACGTGTTTCGTGTATAAGTAACGAAATATGGTCATGAGCACCATCCTCCTGCCTTATCCCATGTTATTTGGGCTCAGCGCAATGTGTTCTTCTAATCCATTACTCTATCAACCGTTATGACTGTATTCACTCCCATTCTAGCCATATCATCTTTCAGACAAACCTTCAATCGTTCTTTAGGTCTTCCTATCATCGTGGTGATTTATTCATTCAACTTCTAGAAGATAACTGGGGCCTGCCATCATTGGTTTAAGCAGAGCGTATTAAGATCTTCTGAGCATTGACGTTTTGCTAGCCCCCTGTTCCTTTTTTCATAGACAACCTGTATAGATAAGTACTTCAAATTTCATATTATGTTTCCCATAATGTCTTACAAGCTTGCAAAAACAAGTATATAATTAAAAGTATTGTTACTTTCCAAACATCACAGGGTCATAAGTCTCACACCTGACCGTATCTACATTACCTTCTGCAATTATTGACAATTCAATTTGCTAGTATTATCTGATCTTAGCCGTACGTGCTAGTCGGGGATTAATTTAACGCCATATTTCCAATTAAAGTACAGGACACACCATAGCGAACGCACTTCACTTGCTGTGTCGTTCAGGTGTGTTCAGAGTGCGAGTTTTTCACTGCCGCCGTCACAAGTCACCGCGTCAACGTTAACGCAGATTTGTATGGGATCGGAGCAGCGCCTCTGTCGGCCTAAAGATGACACTATTGTGAGCCCATACAAATCTGCGTTTACGTCGACGCGGTGAACTGTGACGACAATTTTAAGAAAACTCGCACTAGGCCCTCCGTCAGTCATTATTTTTTACAGGCTTTAAGAGAGGCGTAATAGCATCTACCGTTCACAATTTGGACTGCATCTCCTCCTTACAGAACATTGCAGCCGAATGCCACCTTTGAGTAGGATTGTGTTTCTGCGGTGATAGGATGGTCTTTTGGTTCTTACTATGTCGGCAATCCACGAGTGCCACTCTGCGCCCTGCGACTTTTGCACCGTTCGCGTAATCTATACTCGCTAGCGTTACCCACAATATATGTATAAGGTACATACATGCATAATACAGATACACTATTCACCGAAGATGATTAAGTGCCAACGTGACAGAAGGTGAGTCTATTGCTCTGTCAGGCACTATACTTACGTCTTCGAATTACTTCTCACATATATGCAGGGTTCTTTGCGATATTTTCCTTAACCGTAAAGCACATTTAATGGACACACCTTAATATTTGTCTTAATTCAAATAGCTCATTAATCTGAAACTAAGCTACATTGTTATAGCATTGTTGTGAAATTTAACAGTCACCTCATAATATCCGCCAATTTCAACCAAATACCCTTACTTTCTAAGTAATTATAAAATATTTAATAAGGTCGATAATCCGACAGCTTCCCACAATGTCACGGTGCTAAAGGAAACAATTTGTAATGTGAACAAACATGAGTACAGTCGGATGCAGCGAAGCGTCGGTCATCGCTCATACGGCCGCATCGATTAATGATCACTTCAGCCATTACTGCATCAAAACTGACACCGTGGACCTAGGATATATCGCTACGTCTGGGTACAATGTCTTAAAGGCCATTTTAGGCCAAAATTTCTTAATAATGCAGCTCTGTTCAGGTTTTTACGCTCTATCGATTTGTATATTTAAAAAATCCAATAAATTAGTTTTTTCTAATCAATTTCTAGTAAAGATGGGATATATATGCATGATTATTTTATCGGCTAGCTGTTTTCTACGTTTTTACCGGCGTAAGATGAACAATAAAAGCAGCCTTACATCATCTTATATCATCACATCAGCCAGTGACTCACGTTAAATCGGTCCAGTCGCGTCAGAGATTAGCCGCAACAAACACACAGATATTTTCAAAAAAAACTTGACTTCAGTTCGTAAAGTGCCTGAGACAGCGATGGACTCACCATCCTTCACGTTAGCATTTTTTTTATTATAAGGAGGTCCGTCCTGTTCGTGGGGTTAGAGCATGCAAGTGACGCAAGTTCGAAACCCAGGGGCCTGCACCAATGAGTTTTTCATAAAACTTGAGTGCAGTAATATCAGCTCACGTGCTTTACAGTGAAGGAAAACATCGTGAGAAATCCTGCATAACATGTCTGAGAAGTATGTAATTTAAAGACGTATGTAGGTATAGTGCCTGAGATGATGGACTCACCATCTGCCACGTATCAACTTAACCATATTGGGTGAATGGCGTGAGCGTATATTTTATTATTTACTAGCTGTGCCCCGCGGTTTCACCCGCGTAGATTCAGTTTCATCCTTATTTTCGCGGAACCCTAATAGTTTTAATAAATAAAAGTAGCCTAAGTTACTCCTTGAAACATCAGCTACCTACCAGTGAAAGTCCCGTTAAAATCTGTCCAGCCGTTTCGGAGATTACCCGGAACAAACAGACAGACAGAAAAAATTTTAAACTTGGTTTTTTAGTGTTAGTAGCGTGTATACTTTCATATGTATTTAGTGAAAAGCTGTAATTTTTGAATTACAAACAGACACTTCAATTTTATTTATCTGTATAGTTTATCTGTATAGATACTAAGATTTCAACTTTCATATTAGAATGCAACTTTTTTAGATATCAGAAGTTTTGATTATATGATAATGATTGATTACAGGACAGCTCTAACACTTAAGAGCGTATTGATATGTTACAATAATTGTTTATTATATTAATGACGGCGGTAGTCGTTCTGACGTTGGTTTATTTATTAATAAACTAACATCCCGCGTGATAAATAATGTGTAGAATGTTTTTGATAAGGTGTGGGAACGATGTGAATAAGAAAGTTAACGTGTAGTGATGATTGCATTTGCCTTTTTACAAAAGATAGCAAATAAACGTACGAGTAAGTAGCTGTCAAAACTACGTTCAAATATAGTTGATTAAATTCTCGTTTGTTAATAAACTGCTTCGGACCAATTTATATGATTTTTTGTGCCTTGAGGTTGGGTCTGAGAATCGACCGACATTTCAGAACTCAAAATTACGAGGGTAACGTTCCTTTATATTTTTTTTTTATTCATTGGGGTCCACCCCAATAATATAATTATGACTACATAACGTTTGTTTGCCTGGCACAGCTAGTTTAATGAAAAATTTACTTATTTCTACATCTAAATATATACAACTCAAAGGTGACTGACTGATTGACATAGTGATCTATCAACGCACAGCCCAAACCACTGGACGGATCGGGCTGAAATTTAGCATGCAGGTGATGTTATGACGTAGGCATCCGCTAAGAAAGGATTTTCATTAATTCTACCCCCAAGGGGATAAAATAGGGGATGAAAGTTTGTATGAAACTAAATTTACGCGGATAAAACCGCGGGGCACAGCTAGATATTATAAAGCAGTGAGTGTTGCTCACTGCAAAAGCTATATAATACTTAGTGTTTTAAGTAGATTAGTACTATAACAGTTATTAATAGGATTTTCATGTGACCGCTTCAAACCCTTAAAATAAATTAACATTACAACGAAACAAATAACTTCCAATCATGTAGCGATAATCTTTTGAATAAGTACCACAGACACAAAATTATACACATAAAATAATATTCTTGACTCAAAAAGACTTGTTACCAACACTGTAGTTACCAGACTGTAATTTAAAAAGGCCTATTCAAATGAAATATGTGCGTAGTTTCGCCTTGATGATCCAATATGGCGGCCGTAACAATGAATGAATCTTGCGCGGGCGTCGCTTACAGTGCGCGCGCACCTGTGGCGTTTTGCACGCGATATTAAGGTGAGAATACATCAAGTGGAATTTAGTTACAGAAATATTTTGCAATGCTACTGATATGCTTGTTAATCAACCCACGAAACTCTGTGATAATAATATCAGTTACATATATACATTTATATAGGTAAATAAAATGTATGTAGGTACGGTTACTGGTATAAAAAATTTTTTTTTGAAATTTTTCTCTCTCTGTCTGTCCGTCCGTCTGCCTGTCTATCTGTCTGTCTGTGTGTCCCGGCTAATCTCCGAAACGGCTGGGCTGATTTTAATGGGGCCTTCATTGGTAGATAGCTTTTTGGCAGATTGGCTAGTAGGTCACCCACGAAATTTGCTGTACGCGAGTGTAACAGCGAGGCACAGCTAGAATTAAAATATAAACCATAAAAGAGGTTTTATGATTGTATTAATTCCCAGTGAATCTTCTCATAAAGTGGTGATGCGAGTGACAATATAAAGGTTTTTTTTAAATGTATTTTTATGAGTGAGAACAACTTTGTCTGTTATAAAGACTGTCCCATAACGCCAATAATGACCAAGTCAAATAACCGTTGCAACAAAAATGCTTACAGTGCGAAAATTAATTGTATTCTTTTTTCTAATCTAATTTGAAACGTAAATGTAACCACATCTTTATGCACTGCGCACGTCGCTTGTGATTACTTACAAACGGCCCCCGTTTAAAAGAGATTCCTTTTTTAAAACTCGCCGTTCCTGTTCCAAGCCTGCGCCATTATTCCCGCGTCTTCCTCATTTTGAATTTGGAACGGACAATGCCAATGACTTTTCGCGGCACTTTTTTTTCTTTTTTCTTTTTTGAAAACCAAATTAGGGCAGGTAAGTCATGCAAGCGGTTTGTCACTTAAAGACCAGTAGTCGGTCAAAGCTCTTTTGTCCAACTCCTTGCGGTTACCAAATACGGGAGGCGAACAATTCGTTACTTAGCCTCAGATTCTTTTTGTTTATTTCTTCGTTGGCAAATTGCGAAAATTGTAGCCCTCAAACGGTTGCTAATTCCCGCGGCCACTTTGTTTCTTAAAGAGGTCTCTTTCAAAATGATAAGCACTTATCTCAGTTAGTCTGTCTGTACCGTAAGAGGCTGTAAATTAAATAGATTATACATTCGGCGTAAGAAGGGCCAGAACTGGTTTTTTATTGTGTCCCTGACAATTTCGATAAATTGTATTCTCTCTTGGCGCTCGTAAATTATGTTAAGTATTTGTTTGAAATAATATTTTAATCCGAAGCCTTCTTTGTATTTTGCTCTCAAAATACATACCTACTTACAGTTTTTTTTTAAATCCTATAATAAAAAAATTGTTACTTTAACAGAAGCAAAATTTAAAAGTTAAGAGCAAACAAAGACACTGATTGAAGTGCATCCACCCTCAGATAAGAATCTCCCGGCGATTTTTCATAAACAATAGCCATTTTAATATCGCAAAAAGTGCAAGACCATAGGCTATTGATAATACAAAAAAATGCAATAATAAATTACCAGGCGGTGGGTAATAAACCGCGATTTGCTCCAGGCGACTCGAAGAGCTACCAGTACCGTGATACAGGTAAAAAAGAAATAAAAAAGAGTAAAAATAATACGCTTAATATCAAAGAAGGTGTACTTCGTTAATGCATTCGCTGCCTTGAGGCTCGCGTCAGTTCGGACATTGTTTTCTGGAATGCGAGAACAAAAAAAGTTTGCGTTCTTTTTTCGAAATTCAAATTTTTAATTCGCCGAATTTGCCCGCGACGTGTTCGGGTGCATTCAGATGACATAATTAGAGCTGCATTTTTTTAAATATGAACGATATTTTTTGACTTATCGAATGTAAGTAATTTAATTTTGTTTGTTTATTGGTGGTCTCTTTAACGTATTAGCTGTGTTTTTATGGTGATTCAGATAACAACTGTGTTCAACCAATAATACTTAATTACAGTTTTCAATATCTAAACTCTGTTTACGTCACATATAACAAAAATACTCCTTTTATTAACTGGTAGGATTTTGGTAATTAACATTATATCAATTGACTGACGTAATACGTCGCATTATTTAACTCCAGTAAATAATGTTTAACGATCTAGATGACACCGTTGTTCTAGTGGTTAGTATAACTGACTGCTACATTAGATATTGCGGGTTCGATTCTCATGTTTTATGTCATGACCATTTGTCTATACTGTACTTCGTTTGATCATAATGTCCAAACCTCGTGTCCGAACTTTTCTTTATTCATTTGCGATATGCTTGAACGACAAAATGAACTCTAACCTATTTAGATATACGTATCATAATCCGAAGGGCGTAATCACACATTTTCCCAAGCAATTTGCAAGGAACAATTAAGGCACGCTCACACGAGCGACGAAGGTCGTGGCTGCGATTTGTCGCCAGTAACGAGCACAATGCTGCGTTTCGGTCGCGGGCCCCCTGCTGAACCGCATTTGTAAGCGCGCATGGCTAGGTTGGAGGCACACTGAGATAATAAAGGATTTGGTAGATATTTAAGAACTATGATTTAAATTATAATATGCTCAAGCCTGTATTCCCTGAAGGGGTACGCAGAGGTGTTAAAATAACAACACTCACTTTTCACCGAAGATGATTAAAGTGCGAACGTGACAGATGGTGAGTCTATCTCTCATTATCTGCTGTCTCAGGCACTATACCTAGATACATCTTTGAATTAATTCTAAGGCATATGCATGTTCCCTTACGATGTTTTCCTTCACCGTAAAGCACGTGATGTGAAAGCACTGCATATAAATTTTTAGAAAAACTCATTGGTGCAGGTTGCTGGGATTCAAACTTGTGTCGCTTGCGTATATACCCCAAATACCATGGGATAAGGGCTGGAGGATGATGATGATGAAAACTGTTCATATTGGTTCGAACTCCAATAGCACTGGTCTCTGTCAAAGGGATACAGGCGTGAGCATGTATGTACGCCATGGCAATTTTTTTAAACACGAGCAAACGGTAAGCTGTCAAGACAAGACGTGCTCTGCTAGCGTGTAATCACTGGGAGAAGAAGAATAAAAGCAAAAATCATACAAGCCCATTGTACCTCCACCCCAGCTCACGTAGAACATATCGTCGTTACACCTAACTAAGCAACAAACTATCGGTTATCCATAATAGTTATTGTGTATTCTTTTGACAAATGCGCGCGGGCAGCGCTCGTTAATACCGCGCCGTGGTACATGCCGATTATTTGTCTTTAATGTACTTATTGTTTGATTTGGCGTGCGTGTGCGGGGATTCTTAGTTTGTATTGTTTAGATGTTGTTTTGTAGTTGATTCATTGCTAAGGAGGCAATGGCGTTGCTTTTGGTAAAGGATTCTGAATAATTGATGAGATTGAATCTAATTTTCTTAATAAATATACTCATTGATTTATTTACCTTGTAGAACACTCAAACTTGTGATGGCAACTGTAATTTCAACACCCTATTTTCATCGAGTGTTAGAATATCTTCTTAGATCTGCACGACGTTCTTTTCTACCACATAGCGCGTGGTGCTACCACAGTAAGTAGTTAATTTTCCGAAAATAAATTGTCAAAAACTAAAAAAAACTCAAAAAAAGAACAGTCTAAATCAACAGAATTTAATCCATCATATAAGGTACTCCGTGAATGCACGTACACACGCGAGAGCATACCTATGTGTGTATTTCTCATACAAATTGAAACATGGAAAGAGAATAATAAACCGCTTATTTTCCAAGCCCCACACGACATCACTAGTTAGAAAGAACAGACAAAAACTACAAGCTTCATAACCATTTCATTTACATTGGCAGCATCCAGAATGGTTGCAAAATTCAAATACCGCGGGATAGACTGATCAGTCCCGGGATTACCATACGATTCCCATTGGGCTCACGTGCGTTCGTCAAGACGCTCCGATCCGATCGCATTGTGGCGCCAATGAATAGATCGACCACCTCTATTGTAAGTTAATGTCCTGAATCGAGTTAGAGAAAAGTGGCGGTTGGACAACAATTTTGTTGGAGAAAATAACGACTATATTTAGATTCGTTATAAGATAGAGGAAAGAAAGAAAGAAAATGTATCTGTCACACAAAAAAAACATCATCATCTCCCTGGTCATATCTCATACATTGTAGGGATCGGCACTTGATTCAATCCGATGTGGCTATCACCTAATTTGTATACGAAGCGACTGCCCCCAACCCCTTTTACGAGGAAAATCGGTTATCCGAATTTATTAATTTTGAAAGCGAGTTCAGAGGTTCTTAGCTATGGCAGCTCAATTTTATACATACATATGGTCACCTCTGTATCCCATGGGGGTAGGCAGAGACAACCGCTCGCCACAAGCTACGATCCCTAGACCCTAGACTCTTGCGCTTCATCCACAATCATGCATCTCCTCATACACTTCCTGCCGTTACGAGAATCTTTGCGTATTATTACTCGATTGAGTGCTTCCGTTACATGACAATTAATTGATAACGTCGACCTGATGCTGGAACAACCCGATTTTTTTTACTTTGCCAGGATTATTTAATTTATATTTTATTCCCACCCATTTTTAAGAATTTACTGGTTTTCTAATATGCATTTTTTTCTCGGAAATGTTGTCTATCCACAATGTCAGTGTGTTCGCCAAGTTGTCTCACAGGAATGGTGATTCCTTACCAACAGGAAGCCTGCCCTTTTGTTCTCGAGAGTCATGATAAAAACGTCAACCACCGCCGCGGGGCGAGCATTGTTTTGCAACCAGTTCTTCTGTTTTTGCCCAATCATATTCAGTTTTTTTCCAAACTATGAATTTTGCAGACTTTTTGTCAATTATATTCCATTGTTCTGGCGATTGTAAGTCAATGGGATCGTTCATTATTTTGCAAGTTCGTTAATTATTTATTGGGTGTTTCGTTTATGGGGTTTTTAATGGAACATGAACTTTATTTTACGTGCTTTTAAGGTTATAATTATGATGATGACGTGCTGAGGATAATTCAGTTTATATATTTAAATGGTGTTTAAAGTTTATGTCTATCATAAATAACTTAAATTTAAAGTGAACTATGTAAAGATATAACAGGATAATAAATTCTAATTGATTGAACTATTTAGAATATACATTTGATGCATGACTAATCTAGTAACCAAGTAATTGTAATAAGCTACTTATATATTAATTTACCTATACTGGTAACATTTTGGTGAACTTACAACTATGTAACATTGACACTTTAAGTCCCAAGATTTTGTCACGTTCGAACATCGTCGCTTGATCTTGCGTTAACGTTCCCATAAAAGTAAGGAAAAAACACGCAGCATGGTCACGCTATTCCAGAAGGGTCCCCGAAGGTGTTATAAACGAAACAACGCCCATTAACCATTTACCAACGTGGCAGATGGTGAGTCCATCGCCGTCGCAGACACTGTCCGTATCTTTGAAGTAAAAGGTATGACGATCAACGTATGTGGTAATGTTAATAAGTAAGGAGTCAGTCTGTGTATAAGTAAGGGGTAGAGAGCGTGGCATAGAGTGCACCTGTGAAGTGCCGCAGTGGCCGGCCGCTGATTGCCGCATTGTGCCGCTCACAATAACTCGATTAGAGGCGGGCCGTCGCCGGACATGCTACCGATGGCAAACTGTGGATGGATTTAGATAAAATAGAATTTATACGTACGCTTATATTCCCTGAAGTGGAAGGGCCTGTATTCCCCGAAGGGGTAGGCAGAGGTGTTCTAATAACAACACTCACTTTTCACCGAAGATGATTAAGTGCCAACGTGACAGATGGTGAGTCTATTGCCGTCTCACGCACTATACATACGTCTTTGAATTGCTTGTCAGAGATATGCAGATATATATTAAATCACTGCAGATAAGTTTATGGAAAAACTTATTGGTACAGGCTCCGCTGGGATTAAAACTTGCGCTTATGAAGCAGGCGACTGTTCAAACCCCACGGCCACCACGGCTCTTCGTAGAATTTACCAATACCGATGTTTTTAGTTTTGTGTTTTTCAGCATCTTCTCATCATCAGCGAAGTTAAGCCCTTAACCGAAACCCGTAGTTGGATGTGTGACCGCCCGAGTATCCTCCGTGCCTCGGGGTCAAGCCGTGGATCCCGGTTGCCTATTGAACATTTTTGGCAATCGTTACAGGTCAATCGGTAGCCTAAGAGAGTCTAACAACTGGTTCAATCCAGATTACCGATTTTTCCTCGTAACGGTTACGAAGGTCAGATGGCAATCGCTTCGTAAAAAAATCAGGTGAGCAGCCACATCGGATTGAATCAAGTGCCGACTGTAACAATGTATGGGATAAGGGCAGGGAGATGACAAAATACGGTCGTATCCATACTAGTCTGTCCTTACCCAACCCCCAATTAGGCGAGCACGGAGCAACCACGGCACAAAGGCAAAGATAATGGTCAGTTAACTTAGTTCGGAAGATAGTTCACTTAGAGCGAACTTAACTTTATCAAGTTGCAATTAAGTTCGCCTGCTTAATTGAATATTCTCACGGCCCATATCACAATTACGACCTCCTGAACTGGACGATATCGATCGCCACTTTCATTTAGTTAGCACGAGACTGTGCTTCGTACCTACCTACCTACTTGATACATGTTTATACTAAGAACATGTTATGATAAAGGTTAATAGCCCTTATTAATAATCGTAGATTTGGAGGGTATAAGACCGTCAAAGAGCTAGAGTACTTCCTTCTCTTTTTAAGATATGGGATAGAAATGAATAGATATAGTTCACTATTCTTTGTTTAAACATTTTATTTGTAAGATATAAGGCTAGCCGCACACACACAATATTAATATCAATTCGCACTTTATTGACATTTAGCTGTGCGCCGCGGTCTCACCCGCGTAAATTTATTTTCATACAAACTTTCATCCTATTTTATCTCGTGGGGGGTAAAATTAATCAAAATCCTTTCTTAGCGGATGCCTACGTCATAACATCTACCTGCATGCCAAATTTCAGCCCGATCCGTCCAGTGGTTTGGGCTGTGCGTTGATAGATCACTATGTCAGTCAGTCAGTCAGTCTGTCAGTCACCTTTGAATTATATTTAGATAAGACAGACAAAGGAATATTATTGCGTGTGTGCGGATAGCCTAACGTTGGATCTGGAAAAAATATTTTTATTAAATAAAGTGTATTGTTAGCTCATAATATTACGATCGGAAATGTCTATATTTTTTTTAATAATAGCAATTAAAGTCAATGGTTTATAAGAACCTTTTGATAGCTTTCAGATAAATGGAACAGTAATAATTAATTTACATGACACTGATGTAGTTCGATAACGTTATCAGATTGACTCAACATAAGTGTTTTGTACAATAAACAAGGCATTTTATTGTAATTGAGATATAAAAGTTGCCATTATACTTATATAATCCAGTGTAATAAAATAAAGTAGACAAACGAGAGCATATAGTTTTAAGAGGCTCATATTTTATATTATTTTTATAGGTCGAGTTTTTTGGCAAGAAATGAATTTTCGAGTATAATAAAGTAAAAAAAAATGGTTACAATCAAATTTATATGAAAATGACTTAGTCGGTTTACGCCCTGGCGCTTATGAACGTCATAAGCAAACTTATTTAAAAAAAAGTAAGTACCTGGGTAGACTTAAAATTCACACATAAATACAAATGCGACCAATCCGTCGATTAATCGTTTTCTATAAAAAGGCAGTCCTATATTTGTTACTCAAAATTAGAACGAATAGAATGCAGTTTTTTGAACGAAGTAAGATATTTTTTTTTAAACATGAGCTATGTTTTGCCCTTCGGCTCATTACTCAGCCCACACAAAGCTAAGTACTGCCAATCTGTCAAGTTATCTACCTTCAAGTAGTGGGTAATATTCTACAAATTGGCACTGTTGCCTCCTACACGCATTTAACTGAAAAGCCGACGAGATAAGAATTAGTTGCCAGTACAAGGGGTAAACTTCAAGAGGTATTAATAATGTAGCAATTATTTATAGTATTACACAGTTCTGCCCGCGACTACGTATTTATTTTTAACCGACTTCAAAAAAAGGAGGAGTTATCAATTCGACTGTATGTTTTTTTTTTTTTTTTTTTTAATTTGGTTATTGACTCGACTGTGAAAAAGCAATAGACAGCCAGTAATCTACTTTGTCTACAAGATGGCGCCACTCGTCTATAAATGCTCTCTTCATCTGACAACTGATATGAAAGTTCCTTTTTGAAAAATTCAAATAATATAACAGTATTTTTAACATACATTTGTACACAATATGCTAATTTCTATATCCAATGGGGGTAGGCAGACTCAAAAACATATGAAATTTGTGTGTTAAGATATTTTTAATACGTATTAGATGCAAGAACATTTGCGGTAAATATTGGTTAAGTGAAATTACACGTCAAAGTGAAGTTCTTAATATACTGCTTAGAACGATCATAGTTAGACCCTAGTCTGTCTGGTAAGGCGGTAAGCCCAGTGCCTTCACCCGCCACAAATGTCAATAAAAAAACAGATACGACATGATTAATACGGTACCACTGTCAATGTCAATCATGTATATACTCTATACAGATAAATAAAATTGAAGTGTCTGTTTGTAATTCCAAAATAACAGCTTTTCACTAAATGCACATGAAAGTATACACGCTATTGACACTAAAAAACCAATTTTTTTTATTTTTCCCTGTCTGTCTGTTAGTTCCGGGTAATCTCTGAAACGGCTAGACCGATTTTAACAGGACTTTCACTGGTAGATAGCTAATGTTACAAGGAATAACATGGACTACTTTTATTTATAAAGAAAATTTAGGGTTCCGCGGGAATCAAATTAAATCTATGCGGGTGAAACCGCAGGGCATAGCTAGTAACAAAATAAAATGACTACGTGGTTAGTTCATACAAATTGTAAGGCTTCAGTTGAGCTTCTACAAAACTTAGACCATACACAAGAGCATAATATGAACCCTCGTCTACCTTGGATGCAGCAAGAGCGGCGTAAGAAAGGGTTTCGCTGGGCGCGAGTACACCTGTTCGTCAGTCCTTTGCGCTTGCCGCGACGATTGTCAAACTCTGTCACACGACATAAACGCAGTGGAGTCGTGTGTGAGATACATTTACGTTTGAAGCTTGTTCGATCAATTGCTAGGTAGAAAGCAAAATAGCAAGGAAAGAACGTTAGTCATCAAGCTGCTACTTTATTAATATTTAGGTATTTTAAAGTACAGTGTTTAATTTAGAACTGGTAGTGAAATTAGCATAATAATTATGTCTCGTAAAAAGAACGCTATTTATTGAAAAAAAAAGTTACTTAAAATCATGAACTTATATATTTTTGCAACGCTTTTGTTGGTCATAGAGTACGTTGTTTTATTTTTATTAATATATATTTAAGAAAAAAATTTAAAGGCGATAGTAACCCCATGCTATTTCTTTTAATACCCAAATGATGCGCATTTTTTAATGTTGGTGATAGACAAATGAAATGTCAAACTGCGTTTAACTGAATCAGGGTTTAAGTTTATGCTACCTTGGGCCTTACCATGAGCTCTTATTGGCGTGATAGTTTTACTCTTACTAAGAGACAGATGTATTTGACGTGTATACATCTGTCTCTGTCACACACCTGCAATATCATTGAAATAAGAGCTGAATGATTCTATAAGATGGTTATTAAGACTTTGTTTATTTTTTTACTGGCTGTGCCCCGCGGTTTCACCCGCGTAGATTTAGTTTCACCCTTATTTTCGCGGAACCCTAATATTTTTAATGAATAAAAGTAGCCTATGTTGCTCCTTGAAACATCAGCTACCTGCCGGTGAAAGTCCCGTTAAAATCGGTCCAGCCGTTTCAGAGATTACCCGGAACAAACAGACAGAAGACAGACAGAGAAAAAAATTTAAACTTGGTTTTCAGTGTCAGTAGCGTGTACACTTTTATATGCATTTAGTGAAAAACTTATTTTGGAATTACAAACAGACACTTCAATTTTATTTATCTGTATAGGGTATAGATGTGAAAAGAGGTTGTATGTTGTTGAAGATTAAAACGTTATTTCTTGGAAACTAAACGTGTGCAAATCCTTAATCCGATATCAAATAAAAGTCACATGACATCTACAATTATCTTTCTATGAAACAAGATTTCACGCCTGTATTAACAAGAATATTGTGTTTCAAACGTTATTCATATTATGTTTTAATATCTTGTAATGCAACTTTCCAACTGTAATTAATTAATTAATTAATATGTAGTCTAATCCCGTCACTGAACTGCGATAACAGTTAGCAGATTTTGTTTATTAGACTCTGTCTAGACAGTCATTGGTAAGTTGTAATATTAATTTTATTATTTTGTGTAGTTATTTTAATATTTTTTGTCAAAGAGGCTCCCGTTTCATACCCTTAGGGTACGGATCTGTAAAAATTTAATAGCGATATCCGAACTAATCAAAGCATTTGCTCACCGCCATTCAAATATCACAGGTCTGTAATGAGAATTCAAACAATTCAAAGACTGATAGATAGTTTCTGAGCTGAGACGACGATGGAGCCACTATCTGTCTCATTGGCACAAAATCATCTTCGGTGAAAAGTAAGATCCATTTGCGGAATATTTACTAGTCGAAAAAGTTAGTATTCGAGTCCACAGTTTTCTCTGTGTCAGATAATCAATTAAAGCGTAGTCGTTGCCTCGTATAAACCAGTGACATCCATATCAGACCTTTGACTGATCATCGGTGGTCGTGGGACAAGGAGGCCTATACACATTCAACCCTTGGAGGGAAAGAGAGAAAACATTTAATATTATTAATTAGTACAGTGGCCGTTTGGATTGAGTAGTCGCTACTCAAGCGATGCAAGTTCAAATCCCAGCGGTTAGTTTTTTTTTTTTGAGTGCAGTGATTTCATAGTGGGTGCTATATTCTGTAAATATCTCTATAATTCTAGCAAGTTTGAATACTTATCCGATAAGTAAGGGGGGTTCCTATTTAAAAAACTAGGTATAGGTCCCGTTATTGCTCATACCTTGAATGCGGATTAATAGTTTTATGATTTTTAATCATTTTGTCAGTCTGTATGACGCGACGCGAATAGAATAAACTCGCAGTTAATTTCGCTATTTTTGGTGAGCGCACATAAATAATGACGCAAATGACATGTGTTTTAAGACGGAAAAAATTGCGCCCTGAATTATTTCCATATCTACCAACTAAATGAAATGTTATCGTTTGATAAAATTTAATGCATACTAATTGCCATAATTTTTACCTTCAATTCGAAGGGAATTAAAGGGACCGTGATATAAGCGGCAGAACAAAGAGAATCCAGAATAATAATATAACAGAGGTTCAAACTAATTTATACTTTATTGATAACTAGCTGTGCCCCGCACCCGCGTAGTGTTAATTTCTTATGTTTTTTTAAAAATTAAATTTGCCTAAAACACTCCTTGAAACATCAGCTATCTGCCAGTGTAAGTCCCGTTAAAATCCATCCAGCCGTTTACGCGTGATGTCGTGACCAAGGGAAATGGGGATTCATTTTTATATATAGGAAGATACTAACAGCGCGGCAGCGCCACGATTAAAACACATATTTTTCGATAGAGCCTTCAATCAAAACCTAATATAATAGTTTTCATGAAAGCGAGAGCGTACAGAAGTAACAAGCTAACACACAAATTTAGCATATATACTAGTCTATACGTGACTTCGTCCGTATTAAGTGTTTGTGGTAAGCACTTCTATTTAATTAAAATTGTCTTAAAAGAGTCTTATTAAATAGTATATAATGCATTTATATACTTCAGTAATCTATACATATGTAGTAGGCAGCTACTATTTACCACAAAATCATGTAGACACCTAACAAAAACATAATTATTTCCAACGTAAGCAATACCTACATTATCTATTATCTTAGAACCAACCCGTTAATTAAAAATCCACAGCAAAATGAACCTTATTAATGGGTACCAAAATAAAAAACCAACCGACATTACTTGTAACCCTATCTGTGATGACCGAAAGATTCGTTTTTCCAAAACGGCATCTAATCTGAGCTGTCATCGAAATGTAAGAATATGAAGGCAAAGGCTAATCAGACGGAGAGTTAATGAGAATAACAATGGACGGCCGTAAAGTATTGAATTTATTTACCTTGGACAGGTAGGACAATGATCTGATAACACGGGGACGGTTAAGGCGAAGATAGTTTCAAAATTAATCAAGTTATTTGAATTTGGAATACTTTTTTTTGTTTGGACTGCATTCCAATTATGACATTTTTCAATAAAAGTGTAGTTTTTAACCGACATCAGAAAAAAAGGAGGTTATCAATTCGAAAGTAAATTTTATTTTTTTGAAAAAGGGATTTGGCAGAATGTTGGCAGATTATCAGCATATAAACTCAAATTTTCCCATAAAAAATTGGAGTCTGGTGCATATAAAAAGATAAATAAATGTGAAAAACACTAGTGTGTTTTAGGATGTATTATGATGTAGCATTGTTTATCACAAATACACGAAAACATAAAACAAGACAATAGCGATATCCCAAACATTAATCCCACCGAACTCCCCCTTAACAGAATCCCATCGCTTCGTCCACAATGATCAAATTTCGTTTTTATTGTTAATCCAGTCTTTAAATGAGCAACCACATATTGAGGGCAGTAACCAAAGAACGGGTTAAAAAAGGACGAGTAATCCAGAATTCCTCTCTGGTTGCTATAAGCCTTATTAAAAAAATAAATTAATGTTTATTCTCTCGTCGTAAATGATATGTAGTGTTTTGATTTTGGAATGGGAGCACTTTTCGTGCTTTGGGCATTGTTCGTGCAAATTTGAGTCTTATGGTTGCAATATTAGAATTTTAGATATTTAAGTAATGATTTACGATGAATAAGTTTAAGATGTCATCAAATCATCATCTCCCTGACCTTACATTGTTGGGGTCGGCACTTGATTCAACCGAATCTGATCACCTGATTTTTATACGAAGCGACTGAAATCTGACCTTCGCAACCACTTTTACGAGGAAAATTGGTAATCTAGGTTAAACCAGCTGTCGGGTTCTCTAAAGCCTTCAACTGATCTGTAATGACTGTACCTACATAAGTATTATTTTAAAATGAAATCAGTAAAAAGACAAGAAAACTTTACATATAAGATAGTTATTCAAAGCTTAATGCCTGCATTTACCATGCATATGGCTTGTACATTTGTCATGCGCAAGCGCACCCATTACGTGCAATTACAACGTCAATCACTTATCAGTTAGTGAGCATGAGAGGCAGCCACAGACTAGAGACATGTGTTTGGGATGCTAATTTCATGACTGATCTTTATTCATCTGTGGATTTCAAGTGAAACATTTTTTTTCGTTTCTTCACGAGTGTATCTCAAGAGGTAGGGAGGTTACTCGTAAGTTGACTACCTCATGAGGAACTAGCTTCTGCTGGCGACTTGGGCGAACGAGTTTGGGCGAACGCTAACTTTAACCAGCGATTGGTCTTAGCGTGATGTGATAGCCTTCTTCGATAAATGGGCTATCTAACACTGAAATACATTTTAAATCGGACCAGTAATTTTTAAGAATAGTGCGTTCAAGCAAACAAACTCTTCAGCTTTATAAAGTTGTGGGATAGAAATGAAAATAATTATGAATGTTTAACAGATTTTTCTTTACTTCCTAAATTTCTCTAAAAACACATCTTAAAATAATAAAATAATCAATTCGTCTTCCGTCGTCCGTCTTTCACGCCGTCCATCATCGTTCTGTCATCCGTCACTTTTACTTCTTCCCCTTCTAATCTTTCCGATCACACGTTGTCTATAATTCTTATATACAACCTCTTTCCACATATTAGTATGTAATAGATGAAATCGCTTCGCCAACAAAACTACTTAAAGTATTTTCTAATACTCTGCTAGCAAAAGCAGAGTGGATTTGATAGGAGTATTTGGGTGCGATCTTCTGTAAAGGGTCCAGTCCTTAGACACCTTATTAAGATTCCCTTTTAAAAATGTCCCTATCAAGGTCTCGTGAAGTGGATAAGTGCAAGGACCTGTTGATCGCCGTTCGCAAATAGACAGTAATGGCGGTGTGACGGAACAATGCGATGTTGTATTTCACATTAACATTATGTTCACAAGGTGAACGTTGTCCGGTGTTGTCCACTTATGTTTCGACGGCCGGCAATGGGTTATATGGAGGTGGGAATCTGAGGAATAATTCCTAATTCAAAACATAAATTTTTTATTGAATACTTATACTTTTTTATTGAATGAACACTTTTTTACATGAGTTCTATGGAGGCGTAAGCATTAATCCAAATTCAAATACTAAAATTTATTTTTTATTTGATTTCACTTTTATCAAAGTACTTTCAAACCGAATAGAAAGGCTATCCGCACACAATAATATTGTTAATCATTATATATTATTTTATTCTACTGTACGTGTGTATGTCACTGAACTCCTAAACGGCTGAACTGATTTGAATTTTTTTTTTATATTTTCTCTGTCTGTCTGTTTGTTCCGGGTAATCTCTGAAACGGCTGGACGGATTTTTACGGAACTTTCACTGGCGGGTAGCTGATATTTCAAGGAGTAACTTAGGCTACTTTTGTTTATTGAAAATATTAGGGTTCCGCGACAATAAGGATGAAACTAAATCTACGCGGGTGAAACCGCAAGGCACAGCTAGTATAATATATATTGTAAAAAATCGTATCACGTGGCCTGTTTTGCCTAAATGTTCCATAATATTGTGAATATTGACATAACTGTATTGTCAATAATATTGTGTAAGTGCGGCTAGCCAAAGAACTACATACAATTCAGTAATTTTTTGCACGGGGATTAGGTTGGGAAAAGGCACTTTATCAACTAAAAAAGAATATGACACCTTGAGATGTTCTCAACGTGATAAAACTAAAGAGGTACAAGTAACATCCTAATTCATACTGCCTGCTTAGACAACAAGAAATTTCTTCACCAAATCGCTAAAGAAAAATAGCAAATCCGAAAATCGTCAAAGTATTTCGCCCCATGTAACCCGCGCTCACCAGATCTCATTGTGGCGGCATTATCCATTGAAAGGGCTACCTATTGTTGTTTCACTTTAATATAAAACAATACGCAAAGCTTTTCACATTGAGTGTACTCTTTTATTTGTCCATCCCTTTGTGCGAAGCCGCGGCGGCACGTTTTTATCTTAACTCCGTTCATTAATGCTGACATCTTTTTGTTCTGTCGATGCTCATTGAGATTTTATTGTGTGAATTAAGTTAGATAGAACTCATTTAGTATCAAAGCTTAAGGTAAGCTTCGGCCCGTGACTTCGTAGCCTTGAACGGGGAGGAAGAGATCTGATGTGATTCTATTTTCCCTTATTTTATGTCTTGAGGCACCGTCAGCGAATTAAATATTAGAAATTATATAGAATCAGACTATCTGTGGCCCGCGGTTCCAACTCTGAAACCGAAATTGAAGAAAAAAAAATTAAAGTAGCCCAAAATATACCTTGTATATTTTGACTTTTGACTTGTATATTTTACATCAGCTATGAAAGTCTCGTTAAAATCGGTCGTGTTTCAAAAAATAGCTGGAATAAAGAATACAGACCGACAGAGGACAGTTAATAAGATTGATTTTTAAACCAGAATTAAAGTAAAGAGATTAATAATTCATCAAGAAATGTGTGATACTTTTAAAAGTTGTTGATATTCCAATTGCAAGCTAAGTTACTTACTTGCTGTGTGCTATAAATTTGTCAAAAAGCTATATAATAATTGCGCAATAATTTGTCTGTATTTACTTATATTATAAAGGTGAAGAGTTTGTTCGTTTGTTTCGTTTAACACGCTAATGAGGAACTAAAGGTTTGAATTGACATTTTTTTTGTGTTTGTTCATTCTATGACATAACGCTGCGACTAATAGGAGCGAAGCATCAATGGAACATTTTATAAAACAGAAATTATAGAAAAAATATTTTCACTTAGTAACATCTCTTTAAAAACATATTAGAAGGAAGAGTAGAAGGAAAGAGAGGAAGAGGAAGACCCAGGTACATGAGACGAGTTAAGGAAAAGTGTCTGCCATGACGTATAGGGAGGTCAAGGATATGGCACTTGAAAGAGACGAACGGAAGAAATTGCATCGGTTACACCGACAAGAGTCATAACTCTGAAATGTATGACTCAACTAGTAATATAATCAGCTAGTAATATGCATAACCTTTTTACATTGCAACAAAACAATTAATGAGAAAACAATAATATAATAAAACTAGTTTCCCTACAGAACCCTTAAAACCTATTCCCAGCCAGTAACTTGATACTTTGGAAAAACGATCATAGTCAGAAGTCACGCAGAAAAAATAAAGCAGAGGGTCGGCTTCTTATAGAACGGTGGTTGCCAAGGAGTTAGAGCGTACGTCTCGGGTGTGCGCCGACTCTCGACTTATGTAGAAGGCTGACACACATATGCTCACGCCTGTATCCCCCGAAGGGGTAGGCCGAGGTATTGCAATAACAACACCCACTTTTCACCGCAGTTGATTAAGTGTCAACGTGACATATGATGACTCTATCACCGTCTCAAACACTATAGGTTCATACGTTTGAATGACTTCTCATACATATGCAGGTTTCCACACGATGTTTTCTTTCACCGTAAAGCATGTGATGTAAAAGCACTGAAGTTAAGTTTTTTTAGGAAACTCATTGGTCCCGCTGAGATTTGAACTTGCGTCGCTTGCGGAGCAGGCGACTGGTCAAACCCCAAGGCCAACACGGCAGAAAATTATTTGACGGTTACATATTCTAGGCCTACTTTAGTTAAATTATTGAATGAACGAAACTTGAGTTTGATAAAAACACAGCGATACTGAAACTACGTTTGATTTTCGTTCGTTTGCGAAATTTCTTCATAAAATAACTTCTGGGCATTCAAGGTCAGTGTGTACCGTTAATGCTTGGGAGCCGAGCTAATGTGTGAATTTTTATTTTGTGGTAATAACATCTTATCTTACTAGTCTATGAGACGATTTTATCTTCGACAAAAGAAGAAAATAACAGAATAAGTTGGTACGTTGCTTACTTAACTTGCAACTTAGATGAACGCTATTTATAATATCGCGTTGTGATATTGCAGTCTCCATGGCACAGTGGTTGGCGTGAGATTAAGTCTTGAGTTCGATTGAGTCTCGATAAACAATTCATACAAAACTGATCGTAACTTATTGTAAAAAATGTGTATGTATGTATGTGCATGAGTGTCTTGTAATTTTAAGTAAAAATGTGGGTGTTGTTGCACCTATTGAGTCTGCCTTCAATAACCGCTAAGCATATTAAATTATACGTATATGTAATTGTGCCCTGCAGTTTCACTCGAGTAAGCCTATTTGCATGGGTAGTTCTTTCTGAATAAAAAAAATCTAATATTTGCCAGAGCAAACAAACAGACATACTGTACGGTAAATACTTTCATATGCATGTACTGTAAAGCTATTAATTTGGGATTATAGACACTTAAATTTTATTTATCTGTATAGATATATTTGGATAGATTATGCTTATTCCATATCACTGTGAAATATATTCCAGTGAACTAAAAAATAACATAAAACGGTATTTATTAATTGGAGTAATAATTTGTAAATCACAGTTAAAACAATCACCATTTTCGAATGACATAGTATATCTACCAGGCAGTAGTAACAATCAAAAACACCGCCTCAATTCTGGATTATTACAAATTACAGGGTGCATTAGTAGCCGTATACATAATTTATATTTTAATCACAAACATTGTGGTGCGGCACAATATATAGTCTAAAGATAGGATTATAAAAGCTAATACGAAGTTTATCTGAGTAACAAACGTCATTCAATAAAAAGCACGATGAACTCTCACGGTAGTAACCTATATGAGAAATGTCCACCGGCTGCAGGGATTTATAAAGAGATGTTGATACCGCGGAAAAGAAAAATATGCATTTTTTTCTATGAAACTGTAAAACCTATTCTTTGTTACCTTTTGATGGTAATAATTTAACTTAATTTGCTAAAATTAGGAACACAGATACCTAAAGCCTTCATAACCAGGCTGGCCAAGTAAGATAAATGTAATTACAATAATATAAATAAGTGTGACCCGTAGTGATTTTTAATGGTAGTATTTAACAATTATTACAAATTAATTAAAGAAATTACTAACTACTATTAATACTGCCATTATAAAGTAAGCATTGTGAAATGTGTTTTTCTCATTAAGTGAATTATTGTTATTCTTTTGAGAAATAAATTATCTTAAACCCAAATTAGGTTGCACGTCGTCTGGCAGAAGCTTCTCGTGACAAAGTGCTGGGGCTTTTCTCGCTCAGAGAATCAGCATTGCTATTCATCGTGGCAATGCTGCCAGCCTTCTTGGCACGATCCCGAGAGACACCAACTTGGGCCAAGTTTTCTACCTTTAATTAGTGTAATTCAATAAATGTTCTATTTGAGAATCCGTCAGATGAATGCATTAGTCTTTTAAATTAAGATACAATATAATTTTCGGCAAAATTCCATGATTTTTTCAGTTTACGGTTATACTCATGATCATTAATTTAAGAGCTAGGCTCTTGTCGGTGAAGCAATCGCCAAGCCTCTCTATTGTCCGCTAACACTTTGACTTCCTTGTACGACATGACGCTGACTTGTTCCTTCAGCTGTTGTACATAACTAATCCTTGGTCTCCCTCTTCTTCCCTTTCCTTCTATCTTCCCTTCTACGATGTTTGTAATGAAAGCGTCATGTCGTAATAAGTGTCCAATCATCTTGCCCCTCCTGTTTTCTATTGTCCGGATATACTATAGCACCCTTATTATTTTAACGTAGTATGGAGTATATTGTAGGTGTATCAACTCTATATACATACAAAATGAGTCCTGTGAAGTGCGCCGCCCGTGTAGCCGATAATATGGGGACAAAAACAAATTGATAAACAAAAAAAAATGCATTACTTTACATATGCACACTACTTACATTGTAGTGTTGAAGCTTTGATACACTCGAGAAGTATTTTTTAACAAGTAAAGTTGATATTATTGTGGATTTGTTTCATAGTTTTTTTATCTTTAAGCTGTCTACTAGGTAATTTTAGAGCCAACGTGACAGATGGTGAGCGATCCGTTCCAGTCTTACACTATATCAGGGGCGTGCATTTGATTTTCAGAGGGGTAGGCATAAACAATAAGTAGGTAGGTAGGCCGGTTAAGTACATACCTATGTGACGCGGCGTAGGTACGTACGTCTTGGTAAAGATACACATACGAACATAAACAAACACACACACGACACAAGTGTATTCAGTGATCACAAATTGTAACTTCTGCTTACCTGCTTATATGCAGTGCACGCCACTGCACTATACATACGTCTTTAAATCCTCCTCACACACATGCAGGTTACTTGATGATGGTTTCCTTCAATGTAAAGCTCGTGGTGTGAAATATTTTTTATCTATAAAGAGGAAAAATTGGATTGTTTTTTGGTTTGTTTATTTGCATTGAATAGGCTTCGAAACTACTTAACCGATCTTAAAAATTCTTTCAGCAATGGGTAGCTACATCATCAGCGAGTAACATAGGCTATATTTTATCCCCGTACTCAAACGGGAACGGGAACTACGCGGGTGAAACCGCGTGATGTCTGTAGTATAATATATTACTTGTCATCATCTCCCTGGCCTTAATCCCATGTATTTGGGGTCAGCACTTGATTCAACCCGATGTGGCTGATCACCTGATTTTTATATGAAGCGACTGCCATCTGAACTTCGCGACCCCTTTTTCGAGGAAAATCGGCAATCTGGGTTAAACCAGTCGTCAGACTATCTTAGGCGTCTGACTGACCTGTAACGATTGCCAAAGATGTTAAATTGGCCACCGTGACCGACGGCTTAACGTGCTCTCCGAGGCACGGAGGGAACTCGGGCGGTCACCCATCCAACTACTGGCTAGGCGTATGGTTGCTTAACTTCGCTGATCGAATGATATGCGCACTAGCAACTGTGCCACGAGCTCCTCGATACTATATTTCTTGTAAATTATTGATTGTTTTTGACAACTTTTTTGTTATATGGCTGGGTTTTATGCAATCATATGTATGACCATAAATATTATCGTAACTGTAAACTGAATAAATAATAAATAACAGTTACCTAGTTAGTGATTAATAGATCGATGCGTAACTGATGAGTTACAGCCACCATTTCGCCCATAAGTACTTTTAGGTGCTTTATCAAATTTACATTTTACTTGCGGGTAATTTAAATTTTAATTAAAAATTGGAAGGTACATTACAGTTAGCTACCTAATTAATTTCACTTAAAAATATATTTAATCATTTTTTTTATCGATTCAAAACCCCATGGAACTGTTTTGACAGTGAAAAAGTATAAAAAATTACACCGATTTATTATTGGCTACCTTTTATTAAAGTATAAACCATTCCGTATATCACGAGGTAGGGCATAACGGGATCTGCCGCTCGAAATTCGGAGCTACCCGACTAGTAATGTTCCCGCTGTGAGTAAGGTAGTAAGGTAGTTCTCCATAGAAAGCATGAAGAATGTAAAAATATTTCTTAAGCTATCGTGATTGAATCTCATATTCAAAGTTACTTAGAACTTACAGGTTCAAGTTGTCGACTGCATGGAACCCTGTGCTAAAAAAGTAGAAACGTCGCAGTTTTTATAAGAAAGAAAACGCAGATTCTGTTAGGGTGTGTGGTGAACTTTACAGGCAAATACAACACCAAAAGAGGTTAGACGAATAATCTACCAAAGTTTCGGGGCACTAATTTTGAGGTTAGGATATTTGTGATCAAGAGAATTGTTCAAAATATAACAAGTATAAGTCAAATTCAGCGCAAACGTGGGTACCAGCTAGTTTTATACATAAAAATGAATCCCCATTTCCCTTGGTCACGGCATAACGCGTAAACGGCTGGACCGATTCTACCGGGACTTTTACTGACAGATAGCTGAAGTTTCAAGGAGTTACAGACAATTGTTACAGACAATAGATAAACTATAACAATTGCGGATAGTTTTACAACTGTGTTGCAGTCATTATGCCCACCAAATATAAACATTTTTAGGAATATTAAATACATAAGGTTCGAAACTTTAAACAATTTAAAAGGACATGGTTAGATTAGATTAGAATTGGGTTTTTTTTTTTTTTTTTTAGGCTAATTAAAATAAAACACCATTCCACCCGCGCGTAGATTTTAAATTCATGGTTACCCGCGGTTCCCTAATGCTTTTAAAAATCTAAGTAGCCCAAGTTACTCCTTGTAATATTAGCTATCCGTCAGTGAAAGGTCAAAATCCGTCCAACCGTTTCAGAGATTACCCGGAACAAACAGACAGACAGACAAAGAAAAATTTAAAAAATTGGTTTTTCAGTGTCAGTACCGTGTATACTTTCATATGCATTTAGTGAAAAACTGTTATTTTGAAGTTACAAACAGACACTTCAATTTTATTTATCTGTAAAGATGTATATATTAATCCCCATTTCCCTTGGTCACGGCATCACGCCTAAACAGCTGGATGGATTTAAACGGGACTTTCACTGGCAGATAGTTGATGTTTCAAGGAGTGTTTTAGGCTAATTTTATTTAAAAAAAAACAGCGTGAAACTAAATCTACGCGGATGAAACCGCGGGGCACAGCTAGTATTTTATAAATTTACAAGTTAGTAATACTTTTTAAGTACCATCCATTTATACGTTTCTGTGTGCATAACTAAATACCCAATTACTAGAGAAAATCATGTAAAGTCCTGTGAATAGGCGCCTGCGCAGCCATTGTAGATCCAACGGACGGACGGATCAATGGAAGCAAACTACTAACAGCTGTGAACTGGTACAAATGAGGGGAACAAATCTAAACTGACTACCCTACGTCTATAAATTGACTATAGTAAGTTGAAGAGATAACTGTGAAGCTGTTCGAATGGGGACTATGTAGGTGTCGTCACGAACTATGAGCGCTCAACGAAAATAGTGGAGGTTACTGAAAATACATACAGACAGAGACAGACTCATAAAGTGACGATTGCGCATTCAACTCTCAGCTGCAGTCTTACAATAAATGCATATTATGAATGTTTAAATGATACTGACATTAAAAAAACATTATTTTTTATGTTTTTCTCTCTGTATGTTAGTTTGGGCTCTCTTGGGATCTCTTGGGAATAGGATCTCTCAAACGCTGATTTTAACGGGACTTTCTCTGGCAGATGTGATGTTATTAGAAGTGATCTAGACTACTCATCTCCCTGGCCTTATCCCATACATTGTTGGGGTCGGCACTTGATTCAACCTGATGTGGCTGATCACCTGATTTTTATACGAAGCGACTGCCATCTGACCTTCGCAACCCCAGTTAGGAGGATAATCTGTGATCTGGGTTAAACCAGTTGTCAGATTATTCTTAGGTCTCCGACTGACCTATAACGATTGCCAAAGATGTTAAATTGGCAACCGGGACCGACGGCTTAACGTGCTCTCCGAGGCACGGAGGGAACTCGAGCGGTCACCCATCCAACTACTGGCTAGGCGTATGGTTGCTTAACTTCGCTGATCGAATGATATGCGCAATAGCAACTGTGCCACGAGCTCCTCCTAGACTACTAACTTAATTATAGTACTCAGCTATGAATCGTTTAATGAACCCTTATAAAAATAACAATTCCCCCCAGCCTATTGGAGGTCAATAAACCGCGAATACCAACACAAACCTAATAATTAGGTGCAAACTGTATAACGTTTTCACCCAATTATATCAACACCCTAATGCATTCCATTCCAAAATCGGCTTGACGCTTCGATGCACACATTCAAACACCCAACGAAATATTCATTGCGCCTTATTTCTAAAGCAGTAAAGGTGAAAATTGATTGTGTTTTATTCGTATGTGTGCAGTTTAGTTTGTCGCGGGATCGCACGTAGCGCACGCGCATGTTTTTTATAAAGCAATTGCAGGGTTAACAGGCCATGTAATAGTGTAGTGATTGGTTGAACAAAAAAATGGGTGTTTACACGATAAATTAACTTTATTTTCATTGTAATTACGCGGCATCATTCGACGCGGTTGTGCTTTTTGTACTGATTTCATTTTACACTGTAGATAAGTGTTTGTACTTAGACTGTAGCGTAATTATGTGAGAATATGATTTTGTTCGATTGATTAATTACCATTGACTGTTTTGTCTTTACCCGATTACGGTGAAGCAAAAAGGAGGGTTATGATATGACCACGACTATTGTCGGCTAACTCTTGTTTCCATCTTTTGTGTGATTTTTCAGTAATCGGGTTTTTGTTTAAGATTGTAGGCTTCTTACCATAAGCTCATATTGTCATAATATTATGTTAGTTCGGCTGTATGAGAGTGAAATTCTGACATCTATCTCATATTCATATGTCCTATTATGGCAATAATATGGTAGGGCCCTGGATCGAAGGATTATCTGTTTATCTTACTCATGCAAAATGGTCCACCATTTTTACAACCGTTTGCTAAAATTTGGGGTGATAAAGGAAAATTCTAAAATCAATAACGAATCCTAAAATTATTTATAACTAGCTGTGCCCCGCGGTTTTATCCGCGTAGATTTAGTTTCTTCCTTATGAAGAAACTAAATCTACGCGGAAACCTAATATGTTTATCAAAAAAAGGTAGCCTATGTCCTTTCTCAGGGTCTAAAGATTGTCTGTGCCAAATTGCATCAAAATCGGTTGAGAGGTTTAAGCGGGAAAGCGTAACAGACAGTCAGAGTTACTTTCGCATTTATAATATTAGTAGGGATATTCATGGTAAATTTATTAAGATAAGCGTCTAGACAATCGTTTGATAAAATTAGCCTTATACCATGCATTTGTAGACAGCGCAGTGCGTTTTTATTTCCATATTACATACATATAAAATCCCTGATTGATTGACTCACTGATATATCAACGCTAACAGTATTTAAATACACCCATTTACTATGTAGCAAGAGGAGCTCGTGGCACAGTTGCTATTGCGCATATCATTCGATCAGCAAAGTTAAGCAACCATACGCCTAGCCAGTAGTTGGATGGGTGACCGCCCGAGTTCCCTCCGTGCCTCGGAGAGCACGTTAAGCCGTCGGTCCCGGTTGCCAATTTAACATCTTTGGCAATCGTTACAGGTCAGTCGGAGGCCTAAAAATAATCTGACAACTGGTTTAACCCAGATCACAGATTTTCCTCTTAAATGGGGTTGCAAAGGTCAGATGGCAGTCGCTTCGTATAAAAATCAGGTGATCAGCCACATCGGGTTGAATCAAGTGCCGACCCCAACAATGTATGGGATAAGGCCAGGGAGATGATGATTTACTATGTAGCAACCCATGGTACCAACCATCTAATAAAATAAGTAAGTTCATATAAAACAAACGTATTGAATAAACTTGAGAATACTCATTGAATGGCCAATTAAATCGATATGACCACAGACACGACACGGGGACGTGTCGCCAACATATTGGACGCAGTCGTATTCAAAGAAAGGATGCGGGCTGTTTGAAGTACATATTCACTATCACATTTTTCCCATTGAAACAGCAGGCTACAGGTTTGTCAACAGTCTCAGCAAATAATATGTTGTAGTTTAGTGACCGCCTAGCTTTAGGGTTCGATCCCTGGACAAAGTGTTATGTCATGACGAAATGTGGGCGTCGAAACTACACCTATTGTATTCTTCTATTCTAATTTTGTGTAACTTTGAGATACTTTTTTATACCATTACTAGCTGTGCCCCACGGTTTCACCCGCGTAGATTTAGTTTCATCCTTATTGTCGCAGAACCCTAATATTTTTGATAAACTAAAGTAGCCTAAGTTACTCCTTGAAACATCAGCTACCTACCAGTGAAAGTCCCGCTAAAATCCGTCCAGCCGTTTCGGAGATTACCCGGAACAAACAGACAGACAGACAGACAGACAGGCGGACAGAGAGACAGATAATTTTTTTTAAAATTGGTTTTTCTATGTCAGTACCGTGTATACTTTAATATGCATTTAGTGAAAGGCTGTTATTTTGAAATTACAAACAGACACTTCAATTTTATTTATCTGTATAGATGTATAGATTTTTTATTCACCTCTCTTGATGGTGGTGACCGCAGTCTATGGCTGCTTGCAATACCGAGAGCAATAAGCGTTTCCAAAAATCAATCAACTGCAACGGACTTCTCAAAGTCATATCCACTTGAAACGTGATAGATAGATTTAATTTGGAAGATATTGCAGTAGTAGCGACATTCGTTGTACCCTCATAATCGTTGTACACCGCGAAGTCCGCACTATAGCGATCGTGTAACTCTTCAGCTCGCCCTACGGTGCGTTTCCGGCTTATACGTTATCTATCAAACCACTTCTTGGCGCACGGACTTCACGTTGCACAACGATTTTGAGTGTACAACGATGGTCAGTGTACAACGAAGATAGCGAATAAGGTATCACCATGAAGCTGAAAGGTCGGTAACGGAACTTTTAACACTAGTAGGTTAACCTACGAAGTTTAATTGGCCTTAAAAACTATTGTTGATAAGCGCCAAATTTCTTTTTTAAATTTTTTACATATTGTAAAATATTTTTATGAAACGTCCTGGGGCCTTACCATGACCTCTTATTGCCATAATAGTTTTACTATTATATGAGACAGATGTATATGACGTGCATACATCTGTCACTGTCACACAGCTGAACTATCATTGCAATAAGAGTCATGGTCAGGGGCGTGCATTGGATTTTCTGAGGGGTAGGCATAAACAATAAGTAGGTAGGTAGGCAGGTAAAGTACATACCTATGTGACACGGCGTAGGTACGTACGTCTTCGTAAAGATACACATACGAAAATAATCACACACACACGACACGAGTGTATTCAGTGATCATAAATTGTAACTTCTGCTTACCTGCTAAGGTATATGCAATGCACGCCACTACTCATGGTTAGGCCTCTGTTATAAGGTAGGTACTCACATAGGAAATCCACATAGAAGATTTAATTGTGCACGTGTACCTGCAACATAAGCCTTTGTTTAATAATGATAAAACGTATTACAAGTGGAAGTTAAAACAATCAATAATTTATGTTTCTAAACATACTTAAAAGTTAGATTAGTTATTGACAAACTTTTAAAGGTAAATTTCTTTTGCATAATTTTAAAATAGGCAGATGAAGTAACGACTAGCTATTAGCTTTATCGGCCCATGTTTACTGGTTAGTTAAAACTATTGGTTAGATTTATGCATAGAAATAAATATATTCACAGTAAAATTTGCCAATTAACAGTTTAACTTGGTAAAACAAATTTCACCGTCAAAGTCATGGCTATTTTCGTCGTAAAAATTCCCTTAAGCTAGCTAGCTTTAATTATTATGGTGCAACTTAACCATAGTTTTTATTTTTATATTTTATCATTGACGAAATATAAACAGGTAGTTTTTACCGTTGAGTTTAAATATATGTATGCAACAAAATTCCCATTTTTACGACATCTAACTCAAACACTGGCAACAATAAAAACAAATTGATTTCTAATTTCAAAATTGGAACTTAAAAGCTATTCGTTGTTCCGATTACAATTCAAATTTGGAAGTGAGGTGACGCTATAAAACCGTCGGGTTTTGACTTTCACCGTCAGTGCGAGCTCGTCTTCCCACGGTGGTAGTTGCTTAGTAGGTAACAATTAGACAATTGTCGGTCGTTTTAACGATCTACCATAAAAGCGAGTTTCAGCCTCTCATTAACCGCATTCTTGTGATACTTCCGCTTTAATAGTTTTACTAATCAACGCTTTGAGATTAATACAGTCCCGCACGTAATGTGTCGGCCTGTGTTCAGATTAATTTTATTGGCCCGGCCTTTGGACAATTGGTCGTATAGATAATTGAGTTTCGAATGGATCGGCGTTTTTAAACTCTATGTTTACTGTTAAGTTGGTCTCTTAACTTATCTCCAAGTTGCGGCCAACACTCCAAATGTCTAATTTATTTTGATAACACAAAATTAAATTTACGATCGCACGAAAACGTTATACGAGAACAATAAATGTTTAACGGATATAAAAGTAAAGCGTCATTTTGGCCGATTATAAAATGTATCAATAAAAATATCATAAAACCTTTATACTGTATTATTGAGATGTTTTCTTTTTAATCAACGTTCAGATCTATAAATATATTTTACTGGTTCCAGAAAGCCGATGACAAAGTTGTATGTTAATATTGGAACAATGAGCGTCACAACACAGTACACATACAAACAGTACCTACACCGTAATGAAGAGTACGTTACCCTAGCAAGAAATTGTCTCCTAGAGAGATGTGAGAGGTACCAATAATTAGTGCGTCATGTACTGTAAATTTGCGCCAAATATACAATTTGACCGTCTTGTAGTTTTGGAAAAAACTCGAAAAACTGATTTCTGCTAGGGTAACGTAAAGTGCAGTGGTGCTTGACTCAAGCGACACAATTTTCAATGTCACCAGGCTTTGGCAAAGAGTTTTTCTAGAACTTAAGTGCAGTGATGTCACACAATCAGCTTTACTTTGAAGAAATGCAAGTGATATTAACAGTATACATAGGTTATACGCTAAAAAAACAAACGATAATAATGTTTTGTACACTGTCACATATTTCAATGAAAATAGTTATTATTTATTTTTGAGAGGAGAGGAGCTCGTGGCTCAGTTGCTATTGCGCATATCATTCGATCAGCGAAGTTAAGCAACCATACGCCTAGCCAGTAGTTGGATGGGTGACCGCCCGAGTTCCCTCCGTGCCTCGGAGAGCACGTTAAGCCGTCGGTCCCGGTTGCCAATTTAACATCTTTGGCAATCGTTACAGGTCAGTCGGAGGCCTAAAAATAATCTGACAACTGGTTTAACCCAGATCACAGATTTTCCTCCTAAATGTGGTTGCGAAGGTCAGATGGCAGTCGCTTCGTATAAAAATCAGGTGATCAGCCACATCGGGTTGAATCAAGTGCCGACCGAAATTGTTGAATTATTGATGCACTAGCTGTGCCCCGCGGTTTCACCCGCGTAGATTTAGTTTCATCCGTATTGTCGCGGAACCCTAATATTTTTAATAAATAAAAGTAGCCTAAGTTACTCCTTGAAACATCAGCTACCTACCAGTGAAAGTCCCGTTAAAATCGGTCCAACCGTTTCAGAGATTACCCGGAACAAACAGACAGACAGACAGACAGAGAAAAAATTTAAAACTTGGTTTTTTAGTGTCAGTAGCGTGTATACTTTCATATGCATTTAGTGAAAAGCTGCTATTTTGGAATTACAAACAGACACTTCAATTTTATTTATCTGTATGTATGTATGTATGTGTGTATATGTATATAGATGTATAGATAAAGTTAATAAATACGTAACCTCACATATGTAAACTACATCATAAAAACGCAATGTAATTAATCGTTAAGCTGTGTGCGTGTTAAATCGTTTCTTGCAGATTAGGTACTGTTTGTTTACCTGTGTTGTGGAGAAGGGTTTTACCACTGGCCACTTAAATGGTACATTTTATTGTTGATCTTAATGGAAGCTTGCGAACGAAACAATAACCATATTACACGTAGAAGGATATTATGTTGAACAATATCTGATATTTTTGAGAGGATGAAGACTGCAACATGTCTAGTGGTTAGTTAAGGCAGTCGCAGGTTCGATCTCGCTTTAGTGCAAACATTTATTTTTATTAAATTTGTGATTTTTTATATTTTGTGCACATTCACGTCTGTATAATACAAATAACAACACCCACTTTTCCCCAAATTCACCGTTTCAGGCACTATTCGGTTTTATGTGGGTGTTCTTGTTCCAAAACCTCTGCTTACCCTTTTGGGGACCTTTTTTTAATTAACAATATTATTAGGACTTTTCAACATAAGTCTTAATCAACTAATAATTAAATGCATAGACCAAAAAGATCTCAGTTTGAGCTTTCCCATACAACGTGATCGTAGATTAACGATTTTGACTTATAAATTTGATAGCTGTAAAATTGTTTTCTGTTTGAATACGCTTCCGGGTTTTTTGTACTTATAAAATCATCAGCGCAATCATTTGTCTTGCTGCGATCATTATTTATCGATGACCCGAGTCGCTATTAATACAAAGTAGGTAATATTTTTTATTTAAATAATACACGGCGTGGTAAATCGTGGTGGAAATAATAATTGGATAG
The DNA here is from genome assembly GCA_964035505.1 of Watsonalla cultraria. Lineage (NCBI taxonomy): Eukaryota > Metazoa > Arthropoda > Insecta > Lepidoptera > Drepanidae > Watsonalla > Watsonalla cultraria. Next base: position 2,526,171 of record OZ037732.1, on the reverse strand, counting down.
TTTTTTCATTATTATTTCATGCTTTCCCTTAAAGCTCCCTTAAGGTGTTTTATCATCAATTTTCAACAACATACATACTCTCGTCATACTCACGCTTATATTCCCCGAAGGGGTAGGCAGAGGTGGTGTAATAACAACACCCACATTTCACCGAATATGATTAAGTGCCAACGTGACAGAGGGTTAGTCCATCGCCGTCTCAGGCACTATACATACGTCTTTGAATTACTTCTCAGACATATGCAGGTTTGTATGTAGTCTTTACAGTACCCTTTATATCACACTCGATGAAAATCAAAAGGTCTTATTCAACAACTAGCTGTGCCCCACGGTTTCACCCGCGTAGTTTTAGTTTCTTCCTTATTGTCGCGGAACCCTAATATTTTTTATAAATAAAAGTAGCCTAAGTTACTCCTTGAAACATCAGCTACCTACCAGTGAAAGTCCTGTTAAAATCCGTTCAGCCGTTTCAGAGATTATCCGGAACAAACAGACAGACAGACAGAGAAAAATTTTAAAACTTGATTTTTTTGTGTCAGTATCGTGTATACTTTCATATGCATTTAGTGAAAAGCTGTTATTTAAGAATTACACACAGACACTTAAATTTTATTTATCTTTATAGATGTACATAGATTTCTGATCATATCAATGATCATATTGCATGCACACACAGGAGCCCAACTATGATCGTATAAAGCAGAGCGTATTAAAAACTCCTTAGTTTTGACGTTTCATTTTAGTACCATCATAGATAAAGAAAAAATGTCGCTTAGTATCATGATATTAAACGATCATAGTTGGCCCCCATTCAGCGTCGGGAGAAAATGCAACCCATTTTGTGACTCATTGCCATTAAACGAAAGGTATAATTACAGTATTTTTATTAAACCGCCGGTAAAACGGTCTTTAAACTCTCGCTACCTCCTTCTAGAGTGACCACACCCTTTGACAACCGTTACTGAAATGAACAATAAAATTGCCCGGTCCACCCACTTGCACGAATAAATCAACACGACACAACGGAATTACACTCGCGAGCAATTAAAATATTAATGTGTTTTATTTACTTGTTGATTATTGATAAAGTGTTCTAATGGGACCACATGGGGTATTGCTTCGATTTGTTACGCTTCTATGACTTTTGGAAGTGTGGCTATTAATTCATTGTCACTATGCGTAAAGACCATTGATATTTTTGCCGGCATATGTATACCACCTGTTATCACATAACTAAGGAACAGATTAGTTACCATTAAGTAGGATATATTTGTGTATAATAAATTATTTTGTGTGTTAGAAGACATTGTTTTTCGCAAGTAATTGGTGACGCGGTGCCACTATATAAAATGTATCCGTCTGTAATTCCAAATTAACAGTTTTTCACAAAACTACACAATTTAAAGTATATATGGTACATACATACCGAGGTACAGAAAAAAAAACAAACTGAAATATCTTTCTGTCAGTTTGTTTGTACCTAATCCTTAAAACGATGACCGATGAAAAATGAAAATGAAAATGAAAAATATTTATTCAGTTTAGGCCCTGGTAAGGCACTTATGAAAGTCGAGAATTTACCACCGGTTCGGAAACTAGCCTTCTGAGAAGAACCGGCAAGAAACTCAGATTTTAACGAGAGTTTCACTGCTGATGTTACAAGAGGTAGCTTGAGTTACGTTTATTAAAAAAATACCCATGTAATTAAGTCAAGACTGAAACCCCGGAGCACAGCTAGCAGTGATATATAACGTAATTATTCAAGCACACGAGCATAGACATTCCAAGATAGCTTACTATCAAGCCGTATACTTGTTTGCCACCCTTGTTTCATAAAAAGTAGCAGTTCCGTATTGCCCTTACGGAACGATGTAAAAACCGACTTGGAACAAAACATCGCTGTGATATGGCGAGCACTGGACCGACAGGGCGGGTACAGTGCCACCACATATATTACTGATCCAAAATAAAAATACATCAATATACAGTCTTCTCAGTAAAAGCCACCGAACCATAAAATTTGTAAATTCTGTACAATCATGTCGTTGTGACGATTTGACAGTACAAAAATATTTATTCTGAATTTGAATTCTCTTGTTAAGCAAGGGAGAGATCAAGGAGCTACAAGGATCTGAAAGAGAAAATGAGTGTAGTGTTGTATCAGTAGTGTAAGGATTATGCCCAAATGCTCTCCAAATATAAGAGAGATAAGAGAAAGGTGAGCCATAGTTCTGAGATCTGGGTTTAATTTTTGCTATTGATGCCCGGAGCTTAGTGGAATTTAATTTATCTCGAGAGGCCCTAACCTAGTCCTAGGTTATGTCCTATCTTTGAATATCTACACATTAATACGTGCATACTTACATAATAAATATATATGCATATGGAATTAAGGCAAAGAAGCTATGGTGACATTATTACGCGAGAAAATCGCATCCAAATATCCATTCCTTTTTTCAAATTTCCGTAGGCTGCAGTCACCGCCAATGAGATTTGAGAGTATGTGTACCACCTTAGCAATATAAACACGTAAATGAATCAATTACATCGTGGTCGGACTGTACTTCAGGCGCGTATCATTTCGGTCACTTCCAGTTTTTATTTGCAGTAGCGTCGCATTGTATTACAAATTGTAATACCCTCCCTTTTAGAGAACGTTTGTTTAAAAGTAACATAATTAGGTATTTGTTGCCGTTATTCCGATCAGGCTTTGTGCTAACTTTACTGAGACATCGTCCGAGTCCAGAGGCTTTTGGTTCCGGAACCGCGGTCTAATGTGAATAATTTTACATGATTTTTTGTAATTATTATATTATGTTTACCACAAAAATGTACATGATGCCAGCTGAGTTTCTTGCCGGTTCTTCTCAGAAGGTAGCCGGTGGTATATTTCTTGATATTCATAAGTGCCTTACCAGGGCCTAAACTGAATAAATCATTTTCATTTTCATTATAATTATTTTTGAGGGGGTAAAAAAGGGACCGCGAGTGTGAGCCCCGAAAACTCCATGGAATTCACTATTATTTTTAATGGTACAATGTGACGCTCGTGGACCCTAGTTGGGGACACCAGTCTTGGTCCGAAAAACTTGCGACTCGGCTAACTCAAGGCAGTCCAGATGACACCTAAATTAAATTTCGGAGAAAAGTAACTGCCCTTACTAGCCTCTGTGTGTATCTTTGCAAAATCGAGTTATGTTGACTAAAACCTTAGATGGGTAAAACACAAGAGAATCTCCCGAACAACATTTGGAGCTGTGCAACTGAAGAATCTTACAGAAAATCACAAGCAAATGAACCTTACCTTGCCTTACCTTTACTACCTTAGAGAAATTCCGTGAGGTAAGTGGCTACTGATTAATTTAAACGTAAGCTTTTTTTTGGGGAATTATTCAAAAAGTACCCGACCTTTGGAGAGACAGGTCGGGGTATGTGGGATTGTTACCGCACTTAAACCCCCCCGGTGGCCGTCCTCAGTGCTCAGGGGGGACTCCGGGTACTGTGATAGATCGCACCGGTGTCCCCCCACACTTTGCTGGGGCACATCCCCGGGCAGTGTGATAATTTAGTTTCATACTTTATTTATTTTTTGTTGAAATAAGCTCTCAAACTGAAATAATGATAAGTGTACGACTTTATTTATGTTCATTAATAAAATAGTCATAAAAATACGTATGAACGCGTTGACATCAGATTCTATAAATAATTTCAATTCTATAAGACAAAAGAATATAATTGATCTCGCACTTATTGGAAGCCTTGGACCAATACACAACAAAACATTAAAGTATCCTTAAGAAATGTATGTCAAGTAAGTATATTTCCTTTCGTAATTGAAGTTTTTCTGCCTCACTCCTCTGTCATTAAGGAAAAAAAATCACATGTCTATTAAACTGATTAGATTCCTATTCGTTATTTATTGTCAAGTTCTATAAGCCAGTCGGAGAGCACAATGCCCGCTAGAGGGAGACGGAGACACGTCGAGAACGAGAGGGGAACAGTGGGCCTTGCAAGGTGATTTCAGTTGCGTGGACGCAAGCAGGTGGACACTCGCGTATCAACGCGCCCTTATCCGGACGCGTAATAATGATGCGCGTAACGTTTCTATATCGTTTCTACATCGATCACGTATGCGTATGCTGTGAAAACTAACATGTAGGTATGTGACTTTGTGTCGGTAAATAATGATATAGTGGACCCGGTATAAGGACTTATTAATCCCATGTTTGTGTAGTGCACATGTGTTTTGATACTATTCTGTGAAAGTTTCAATAACTACCGATATTATTGTGTAGTTTTTTGCACATTTGGACTAAAAGGTACGTCTATTTTTTGACATACAAACGCAAAGCTTTTTATTTGTATCCAAATGTTTTCAAAACAGTGTCTAATGAATATTTCGATCCGTTAAATAGCAAGCTTTTATTTAAATAATAAAATAATATAAACACTATAATGCGTTAAGAACGTGATTATTCAATAGTAAAATGTATACAAACTACAATTCTAACTCTTATAAAAACTGCACTTAAGCAAAAATATACATAAAATATATTAAAGATTCTGGTTCAATTATGTTGACCAGTTATGAAATTATCTAAAAAATATGCTATTCTTTTTGCATTAAGAATCAAAATAGGTCAGCAGAATATCAATTGTAGTTATTTTGGAAAATAGTGTCATCGCACTCTTTCCACTAATATAAAGAGGCACACCTCTTTAAATGATAACAAGTTAGTGCAAAGGTGCCAACGTGATGTCCGCATCTTATGCAATTCGACTATGATTCTTTGAAAGTACCTACACTAAGGTTTTATTTATTACTAGCTGTGCCCCGCGGTTTCACCCGCGTTGATTTTGATTCAGGCTTCGTGTCGCGGAACCCTAATATTTTCAATAAATAAAAGTAGCCTAAGTTACTCCGTGAAACATCAGCTACCTGCCAGTGAAAGTCCCGCTAAAATCGGTCCAGCCGTTTTAGAGATTACCCGGAACAAACAGACAGACTTGTGTTAAATTTTGAAAAATGTTAAAATTTGGTTTTTGTGTCTCAGTAGCGTGTATACTTTCATATGCATTGAGTGAAAAGCTGTTATTTTGGTATTACAAACAGACACTTCAATTTTATTTATCTGTATAGAAGAGAGGAAGTTATAAAATTGTTAATAAGTACATATAAACACGACAAATTACATTTTTATCAATATTTATAAGACTTCCTGGTTGAACATAGGCTTTATTATAATATACACCCATATATACCTACTAGCTGTGCCCCGCGGTTTCACCCGCGTAGATTTAGTTTCATCCTTATGGTCGAAACCTTATATTTTTAATAAATAAAAGGTAGCCTATGTCCTTTCTCAGGGACTAAAGATTGTCTGTGCCAAATTTTATCAAAATCGGTTGAGAGGTTTAAGCGGGAAAACGTAACAGAGTTACGTGCAGAGGGACAGACAGAGTTACTTTCGCATTTATAATATTAATAGGGATATATATGCTAAATCTATCTGCACTAATAATACTGTTTTAAGGAGGAAAGATTCGTTTGTTTGTAAAGCCTAAGCCCTCAAACTACTTGGTCGATTATAAAAAAAAACACTAATATAAAGCTACTTTATCGTTGAATAATATACGCTATAGGAGTAGTCTCCTACTATTAACGAAAATAAATCTAAGAATGCTTTCAACAATTAGGATAGGTTTATCATACATTTGTTTGTACATGCATAAGCTCACGCCTGTAATCCCCGAAGGGGTAGGCAGAGGCGTTGAATATAACACCCACTTTTCACAGAAGATGTTTATGTGCCAACATGACAGATGGTTAGTCTATCGCCGTCTCAGGTACTATACATACGTCTTTGAATTACTTCTCAAACATATGCAGGTTTCCTCACGATGTTTTCCTTCACCGTAAAGCACGTGGTGTGAAATCACTGTACAAAAGTTTTCAAACATTGATATTATTATATTTTACTTTCATTATTATTCTTGGAATAAGAATTCTGCTGTATTCTAAGTTACAGCTTAATAAACAAGCAATAACTATTTTCCAAAACCTACATGTATCGTTATCCAAATTTAAGAAAATAAATTAAATCCGCACTATAATAAAATAAAAATATAACTAAGATTTGATTTTTCATTAAATTAAATTCCACATTCGTAGTGCAATAACCTCAGAAACAAACAAAATATATTAGTTTCCGTTAATTTTAAGAAATAACGGTTGCATTTGCATTTTTTTAACTAAAATTCCAAACAGCTTTTTGTTTTTATAAAATAAATCTAACTTCTTTTAACAAAAAAACAATTTATAACAAAAAACAAATAACACTCTTAACCTTTGAATAAATAACTATATTAAAAATGTATTTAATCAATGGAATATTTTATTGAATAACAACCATTAAATTAAATAAAGCCGTTGTCTAAAAGTTATTTTATCTTAATGAAGAAGCTAACACAGGTGTAATTAAATAATACAATAACATGTTGACAACATTAATCAAGTTGTTAATTAGTATTGTACAAGTATTATAAGAATTAACTAAAATTTTTTTAATACGACGTATGGCAGAATTTATTTACTTACTTACTTTTAAGTCTGTATAATTTCCCAATGTTACTGTATTTTTATTAAGATTAAAAACTTCGTGGTCCCACCTCCATGCATAGATTATTTCATAAACATCTTGTTCCGTTTCACTTAATATGTCATTACAATATAAATACCTTAATCAATTTCCCAATCATTTATTTAAGAGCTAAGGTCTTGTCGGTGAAGCAATCGCCAACCCTCTTCTATTGTCCGCTAACACTGTGACTTCCTTGTACGACATGACGCTGACTTGTTCCTTCAGCTGTTGTACATAACTAATCCTTGGTCTCTCCCTCTTCTTCGCTTTCCTTCTATCTTACCTTCTATGATGTTAGATATACCTTTCTAATTTAATTTAGGTTATTTTTTTAATTCCATTCCTTAAGAGTGATAAAGTACACTAAAGTTTATATCACGACCCTCATTCCTGGGATAATATCACATTAAATATTTTTATTCAACAATTAGCTGTACCCCGCGGTTTTACCCGCGTAGAGTTAATTTCCTATGAAACCTATGTGCATAATTTTTAAAATTTAAATAAAATTAGCCTAAGTTACTCTTTGTAAAATGAACTACCTGCCAGTGAAAGTCCCGCTAAAATCGGTCCAGCCGTTTCAGAGATTATCCGGAACAACAGACAGAGAAGAATTTTAAAAATTGTTTTTTTCATATCGGTTTCATAAATATTTTCATATGCATTTAGTGAAAAGCTGTTATTTTGGAATTACAAACAGACACTTCAATTTTATTTATCTGTGTAGATAGATATAGATGTATAGATATACATAATTTTATTCAACAATATTAATAACTTTATACAAGACTAGCTGTGCCCCGCGATTTCACCCACGTAGATTTAGTTTCATCCTTATTGTCGCGGAACACTAATATTTTTGATAAATAAAAGTAGCCTAAGTTACTCCTTGAAACATCAGCTACCTACCAGTGAAAGTCTCGTCAAAATCGCTCAAGCCGTTTCAGAGATTATCCGGAACAAACAGACAGACAGAGAAAAATTTTGAAACTTGGTTTTTTAGTGTCAGTAGCGTGTATACTTTCATATGCATTTAGTAAAAAGCTGTAATTTTGGAATTACAAAGAGACACTTCAATTTGTTTGTATAGATGTATAGATTTACCTTTCCATATAGGAATAGGTGTCAGGTAGTTTAACCACAACTTTGTAATACAATGTTGTCGGTCCTTTGTCGTTCAATTTATCTGTAATTTAGTACAGCTTAGTTTAAATGAGACATAATATAGATATATCTTAAAAGCCGTCGTGACCGTTGTGTTTGAGCAGTCGCCTGCTACGCAATCGACGCAAGTGCGAATCCCAGCGGAGCCTGTACCAATGATTTTTCTAAAAATGTATGTGCAGTGATTTTATACCACGTGTTATAATACTAACTAGCTTCTGTCCTTGACTTCACTGACGTGGAATAGGTACTTTAGGCTAACGCCCACTTTAACCTGCGACTTCAGTACCGTAGCGTGTTGATATATAGCCTATAGCCATCCTCCATTAATGATCTATCTGACACTGTAATATTTTTTCAAATCAGACCAGTAGTTCCTGAGATTAAGGCTTTTAAGTAAACAAACAAAATTCTTCACCTTTATTTATATACTAGCTGTGCCCCGCGGTTTCATCCGCGTTAATTAAGTAAAATTTAAAACGTGGTTTTTCAGTGTCAGTAGCGTGTATACTCTCATATGCATTTAGTGAAAAGCTGTTATTTTGTTTATCTGTATAGATGTGTATAAAGATATGTATAGAGAGGTGCTCGTGGCACAGTTGCTATTGCGCATATCATTCGATCAGTGAAGTTAAGCAACCATACGCCTAGCCAGTAGTTGGATGGGTGGCCGCCCGAGTTCCCTCCGTGCCTCGGAGAGCACGTTGAGCCGTCGGTTGCCAATTTAACATCTTTGGCAATCGTTACAGGTCAGTCAGAGGCCTAAGAGAGTCTGACAACTGGTCTAACCCAAATTGCCAATTTTCCTCGTAAAAGGGATTGCGAAGGTCAGATGGCAGTCGCTTCGTATAAAAATCAGGTGATCAGCCACATCGGGTTGAATCAAATGCCGACCCCAAATACATAGGATTAAGGCCAGTGAGATGATGTATAGATAGATGATTGTAAAACCCTTTATACCTAGCGCAAGTGAAACGCAACAAACACACATGCACATTAAAATATAGATACAATGTCTTTTGTTACAACCTGTTGGTGTTCAGTGAAGCGTGGTCATTCCGTAACCATGGCAACTGATCCATAGATAGGTGTCGGATGAAAGCTATCCTCATGGATAACTTAATCTTACTTAATAACTTACTATAGATATAGACTGAGTTGATTATGTAGGTGGAGTTGGTTATGTATTGATTTTTTTAACATTAAGACAGATTGATGTACAGACAGACAAAATATGAAGATAACTATGCATTTGATTTTTATAATTATCTCTCACTAAAAGAAAAGGATGCAGAATTTGATACGTTCAATCAATTGTTTAATTATGTGGTTATTATTATTAAGTGATTAGTTTTTAATTAGTTAGTAGATTTTCAACAACAACAAAAAACGATTCCGAATTAGAATTTTTGAATAAATACTGTAATTTTATTATTAAAATCCTGAACATCTATATTCGGAGACTTTTAGACTTGGAAACACTAGACCGTTTTCATATCAGTACTATTAAAAGTCTCTCGCATGGAAAGAATAGACAAAAGGGAGTTCCAATGCTCTATTTTTACAGCTCTTTTGCACTTCATACACGTTAATTTTAAACCAATCTATCTATACATATATACAGATAAATAAAATTGAAGTGTCTGTTTGTAATTCCAAAATAACAGCTTTTCACTTAATGCATATGAAAGTAAACACGCTACTGACACTAAACACCAAAATTTAAAAATTTTCTCAGTCTGTCTGTCTGTTTGTTTGTTCCGGGTAATCTCTGCAACGGCTGGACGGATTTTAACGGGACTTTCACTGATAGGTAGCTGGTGTTTCAAGGAGTAACTTAGGCTACTTTTAATTATTAAAAATATTAGGGTTCTGCGACAATAAGGATGAAACTAAATCTATAGTTTACGCATATAGTCATAAAAGATCGTGAAAATTTTAAGGCACGCGTTGATGTCTTTTGCAAGTCATTGGGAAGTTTAATAAAGACAGTCGACCGTCGGCTAAGAAATATTAAAATTGATAACTTTACGTTGTACTTAAATATATTTTGGAATAGTTAGTGCCTTTATATATGTATGCTCTCCGACTAGGGTCTTAGAAGGGGTAAGCAGAGGTGCTACATAAATACTGATCGAAAATATTGTGCTGTAATTATGATAAAAATAACGTTTGACTGAAGCAATAACAGACTGTATAAATGTCACTTTCATTAAGCTGATAGCTGTCAAAAATAAGTCCAGCTGTTAGGGAGTTTAGTTCTGATAAGATTCATCCCTACTAATATTATAAATGCGAAAGTAACTCTGTCTGTCTGTTACGCTTACCCGCTTAAACTTCTCAACCGATTTTGATGAAATTTGGCACAGACAATCTTTAGACTGAGAAAGGACATAGGCTACCTTTTATTTATTAAAAATATTAGGCTCCGCGACCATAAGGATGAAACTAAATCTACGCGGGTGAAACCGCGGGGCACAGCTAGTATTATATAAAACTAGCGGACGTCACGCGGTTTCACCCGCGTAACTCCCGTTTCCGTAAGAGTGCGAGGAAGAAATACAGCCCATGTTACTCGCTGATGATGTAGCTATCCATTGCTGAAAGAATTTTCAAGATCGGACAAGTAGTTTCGGAGCCTATTCAATGCAAACAAACAAACAAAGTTTTAATCTATCCTCTTTATAATATTAGCGTAGAAAAATAACTAGTACTTTAATGAAACTGAATTGTATTGTTATAAAATCACAATTTATAGAAACTTAAATGAATTTTATTCATCATCATCATCACCCTGGCCTTATCCCATGTATTTGGGGTTAGCACTTGATTCAACCCGATGTGGCTGATCACCTGATTTTTATACGAAGCGACTGCCATCTGACCTTCCAAATCCCTTTTTCGAGGAAAATCGGAAATCTGGGTTAAACCAGTTGTCAGACTTTCTTAGGCCTCTGACTGACCATTAACGATTGCCAAAGATGTTAAATTGGCAACCGGGACCGACGGCTTAACGTGCTCTCCGAGGCACGGAGGGAACTCGGGCGGTCACCCATCCAACTACTGGCTAGGCGTATGGTTGCTGAACTTTGCTGATCGCATCATATGCGCAATAGCAACTGTGCCACGAGCCCCTAAATGTACTTAAATGAATTTTATTAAGTATAAGTATATATTAAATTTATCCACAAACCGGAACATTGACGGAAAACCGAAAGGTATTACGGCAAAACGTTGCGTGTAGAGTATTTTTGAAGCACTGCAATTTTTACTTGAACAATAATTTAAAAGTCAAAAGTGCAATTATTTTAAACAGACGCTACATTGTCTTAAAGCAATTATTCCATTTAAGGTGTTGTTATAACATCTCGTGGAATTGTTTCAATTTCTTGTACTTATTCAATACTAGCTGTGCCCCGCGGTTTCACCCGCAGATACAGTTGTATGCTTCATGACGCTGAACCTTAAAGTTTGTTATAAATAAAAGTAGCCTAAGTTACTCCTTGTAACATTAGCTATCCGTCAATGAAAGTCCTGTTAAAATCCGTCCATCCGTTTCGGAGATTACCCGGAAAAAACAGACAGATAGACAGATAGTCAGACAGACAGACAGATATTTTTTTTTAAATTAGTTTTTCTATTTCATTACCGTGTATACTTTCATATGCATTTCGTGAAAAACATGTTTTATTATATGTAATGTTTTATTCTACTAAAGTGGCAAATAGACGTATACAGGCAGCTTATAACCAACACCGACTCACTAACGTATTATCTATCTGATAAATACAAAATCAAAGTGCAACAAAGTATAATATGATAGGGTTCTACCTAGAATCCCAGCGGGGCCTGTACCAATGAGTTTTTCTAAAATCGTGGTTAAAACCTTCATATATCTGGGAAGTAATTCCAAGATGCCTGAGACCTGTCACGTTAGCACTTAATCATTTTCGGTGAAAAGTGGGTATTGTTTTTATAACACCTCTGCCTACCCCTTTGGAGAATACAGGCATAAGCATATGCATGTATGTATGTAGGATGAAAGGTCGGATATATTTTTTAAATAGGTATCAGATAATATTGACACGAGGCAAACTCTTAAATACGTAATTGAACTTTCGCGACAAGCAATATTTAGTTATTATCCATACTAATAAATAAAGCTGCAGAATTTGTATGTTTGAACGTGCTAATCTCAGTAACTGCTGGTCAGATTAGAAAAAGTATTTCGTACCAGGTAGTATCTATCTAGGACGGCTATATAATTAGGCTACATATCATCACTAAAAGATAAATCACAGGTTGAAGTTAGCGTAAGCTTATAGTAATCTTCTACTATTCCACGCGGACGATATCGCAAGCATAAGCTAGTATTCGTATAAATTTCCCAATATGCATATTTAAAAATACACTGTCACCTGTCAATCTGTCACTCTAAATCTTAATTATCTTCGGTGAAAAGAAGGTGTTGCAACACCTCCAGTCTTTCCAATTTTTTGTCACCTAACAAAATCGAAATGTTTTGTTCAATCAAAACTAAGACCGCCATGACAAATATATATAACGCCTGCGAATTAATACACGTCACATACAATTATTACACCTCAACGAAACCCAAAACCACTGTGTCATTGTGATTAACAAAACGAATTTGACAACTGTCTAATACTGTGTGTCGATCGAAATCATTATCTTTGACGACTTGTTGTTTTAAAACATAAATATTAAGGGCATATTTACATACATACATTATGAGCTTAGAACATAGATATCACGCCTGTGAACATGTAAACGATTTATTCAGTTTAGGTCCTGGTAAGGCACTTATGAACGTCAAAGGACTCACCGCTGGTTTGGAAACTAGCCTTCTGAGCTGAACCAGCACGAAACTAATTACATAAGTAGTAAATAATTATTAATTACAAGAAGACTCGTGTATTAGGTATACGTTAGGTATACGTTAGTATACCTAATAGCTGCACTATATAAATAATATGACTGCCTCGTTGGTCTAGTGGTTAGTAGGTTCACCTGCCGATCACGAGGTGCTGGGTTCGATTCGGGTTAAAATAGATATTGGGGTTTTCTGTCAAGAAATTCACAAGAAAATGCCCGGAGTTCGGAAGTTGGCGGTGTTTACACCCCCGTGCCTCGGAAAGCACGTTAAGCCGTAGGTCCTACGCCTGATCTCTCTCCGGTCGTGTCGGATTACCTCCCATCGGACTATGAGAGTAAGGGAATAAAGAGTGCACCTGTGTTTGCGCACACACTTGTGCACTATAATATCTCTCCTCGTTGAGATTAGCCGCCGTAACCGTAATTCGGTAGAAGATCATTACTAGCTGCACTATAACACCACTTAGGCAATTTCGAAATTTAAAAAAAATTACAATATGTTAACAAAAAAAGTCAAATCGATTATTTTTATACTCACAACACTTTAAATGTAATCAAAAGGTGATACGCCAAGCGAGCGTTAATCCGAATATTATCGAGTAGAGGTTTCAATTTACGTGTTCGATTATCGAATACAAAAAGTCGATTCCACGCCAACTGGAACGCGTACTCGGCACGCAATGTTCGCTTCTGTTTATTTTTAAAAAGGCATGCTTTGTAAATAACTGCTGTCACATTTTTTTTTATATTTAAACTAGCTGTACCTCGCGGTTTCACACGCGTAGATTTTGTTTCATCCTTATTGTCGCAGAACCCTAATATTTTTAATAAATAAAAGTACCCGAAGTTACTCCTTGAAACATCAGCTACCTACCAGTGATAAGTTGTCACCAGTTGTTACCAGTCCCGTTAAAATCCGTCCAGCCGTTTCAGAGATTACCCGGAACAAACAGACAGACAGACATACAGACAGAGAAAAAATTTAAAAATTGGTTTTTCTATGTCAGTACCGTGTATACAATTTTACAGCGCAGTTACAAACAGACACTTCAATTTTATTTAACTGTATAGAGTATAGATGTATAGATTTAGAATTGTTTAAGGGTGTTGTTATGAAGAGAGTTGACTAGAATGGACGAGTTAATATTAATTGATTGAGCTAGTAGGGTGTTCATAATTTTGCTTACAATTTTAAAAAGACTGGTACATTTTAATATTATTAGATTAGAGAGGAGCTTGTGGCACAGTTGCTATTGCGCATATGATTCGATCAGCGAAGTTAAGCAACCATTCGCCTAGTCAGTAGTTGGATGCGTGACCGCCCGAGTTCCCTCCGTGCCTCGGAGAGCACGTTAAGCCGTCGGTCTAGGTTGCCAATTTAACATCTTTGGCAATCGTTACAGGTTAGTCAGAGGCCTAAGAAAGTCTGGCAACTGGTTTAACCCAGATTGCCGATTTTCATCGAAAAAGGGGTTACGAAGGTCAGATGGCAGTCGCGTCGTATAAAAATCAGGTGATCAGGCACATCGGGTTGAATTAAGTCCTGACCCCAAATACATGGGATAAGGCCAGGGAGACGATGGTACATTTAATTGTATTAAGTAACGATTTTTTTTTCGCACCATATTTTTTTTTTATTTAATATACTATACATAACTAAATACAGATAATAAAATCAAATTAACAGCATCTCTCTAAATGCATATGAAAGTTTACACGGCACTCATATTACAATAAAAAAACTAATAATTATTGATTTCTCTAAATTATCTCTAAAACGGCTGGATCGATTTTAACGAGACTTTTTCTGGAAGATAGCTAGTGTCAGAGTAACTTAGGCAACGTTTATTTAAAAAAAAATGTGTTCCGCAGGTCACCCATGAAATGAACTAGGGTAAAACCACGGGGCACAGCTAGTGTACATATATATATGATACCCGCACAATATCTAAGGGAACGGGAGTGGCTGAAAATCAGCGCTAAACGTAATTAAATTGACGGGCAGCACAGGCTGAGCCATGTCCCCTTGCTTTTAAAAGGCCTTAAAAATTTTTTTTTTTGTTTTGTAATTTAATTATTTTGTTGTATTTTTTTTTTTTTTTTTTTTTTTTTTTTCATTTATTTTGGCACAAACAGTCAAAATTATACAGAGGTAATATTAAGGTATAGATAATACCTAGAACAGTTTTAAATGTAAAGCAGACAAGGAGTGCCCAATATTAAAGCAGACAAGGAGTGCCCAATATTAAAATTTTGTTTAAGTATTAAAAAGCAATAAAGATCATTTATTTATTTATTTATTTATTATATTATCGAGAAAGGTTTAATATTAATATGTCATCTATAATAAAGAGAAGCTAAGACGTGTCATGTGTAATGACCTCACAACTCATTAAAGTTTTTGTGCTAAACTGTTTCCTACATCAATGATAATAATGCACAATAATGATTTTCATTTCATTCAAGCCTTCATCATATGATGGCATCGTACTGTTATAATATACTTGCTTCATATACCTACTTATATATATATTATATATATCTACTAGCTGTGCCCCACGGTTTCACCCGCGTGTTTTTTTTATCCTTATTGTTGCGAAATCCTAATATTACTAAAAGTAGCCTAAGTTACTCCTTGAAACATCACCTACCTACCAGTGAAAGTCCCGTTAAAATCGGTCCAGCCATTTCAGAGATTGCCCGGAACAAACAGACAGACAGACAGGCAGACGGACAGACAGACAGAGAAAAAAATTAAAACTTGTATTTTTGTGTCAGTAGCATGTATACTTTCATATGCATTTAGTGAAAAGCTGTAATTTTGGAATTACAAACAGACACTTCAATTTTATTTATCTGTATATAGAGATATAGATTTATCTATATAAATACAATTGAAGTGCATGTTTGTAATTCCAAGTTTACAGCTTTTCACTAAATGCATATGATACAATTCTTAATTTTTTTTGACTGCCTGTCTGTTTTTTCCGGGTAATATTTAATACAGTTGAACCGATTTTAACTTGTAAATAGCTGACGTTACAATGAGTTACGTTGGAAACTTTAAAAATAAACAAAATTATTCTGTTTGTTTTTCTTCTTATGCTGTACTTAAGGTATATTTTGCTATGGTAATTACCGAGTATCTGGATCAAAATATTGGATTTGGGACAAAATTTTACCTAAAATGCTTTCACTATGAAACTTGTCGGCTTGTCTGATATTGCCTTTTCTTAACATGCCTACGAGAAACTCCCAGCCTTTCGGCAGTTTCAAGCTTACCAATCAAGTTATAAAAAATCCATTATCAACGCTATTGTAAAATTTTATGCCTAATTAGTACACATTCAGCCCGTTTTTTTATCAGGAAGTAAATATATGACTATTAGATTGGTATTCGACTACTTTATTCGTAACACGAATGAAAAGACCATTAATTTTAATAGGCCTCAGGAATTGATTTTTATTTGTGCTGTCAAACATAATGCTAACATGTGTTTTTGCTGTATAATTATCCTATTTGAATGCGAGAAAAACGGTCAAAAAAGCAATAGGCGTTGTGTATATATTTTTTTATTAATCGCACGTCGCGGGGAGTCGAGCTTAAACGTGATTTTTTTTAGGCTTACGGATGAATTTTGTTTATCCGCGAGTCAAGTTTTCAAGCAATTTTCAACTTTATCTTGTCTGTATTAGTGATATTTGGTTATGACAGGTTTGGGACATTATTATTGACTTACTGTATGTCTATAATAGACCAATATTATAAATAATATTCTTTCACTTCATTATACATACATATTTAATTCGCAGTTGAAATACGATACAGCCAGAGGGACCATTTAATAATATTGGTCCTAGTAATATTAATAAATTATTACCGATCTACTTAGGATTTTTTCAAAAACACTTAAAATTTAAATATTGATATGAAAGAAATCTGTAAGAGTATAACTTTTATCATTGATAGTCAAAGTCAAAGTCAAAGTCAAAAGTCAAAAATATCTTTATTCGATTAGACTTTATACAAAGCACTTTCAAATCGTCAGAATGACACAATTTACAGGATTATACATGCTACCGCCAGGTTCGGAAGGTTGCTTTTACTGAGAAGAACCTGGCAAGAACCTCAGTAATTACTCTTTTCAAAAATATTATACAATTTTTAAAAAAAACAAAATAAATCATTTGAGAAATGTAAGCCCATGGACACAGTTCCAATGTACAAATGTCGATAAAAATTAACATAAAGAAAAGTCTAGTAGTTCTATTTATATCTAAATGCGTAGCTTGAGATGACCAGCCCCCACAAGCAGCACCTGTTCACAAGTATGACGAGAATATTAAATATACCTTGAGGAGCGTATATGTTAATAACCCACGTATATTTTTGTGCGGTCCAGTCGAGTTCATCCCGTTTTTCTAAAAAAACTTAAGTGCAATAACACACCACGTGCTTTACGGTGAAGGAAACATCATGAAGAGACCTGCATATGTCTGAGAAGTAATTCAAAGATACGTGTAGCGTGCCTGAGACGGCGATAAGCTCACTGTCACGATGGCACTTAGTCATCTTCCGTGAAATGTGGGTGTTATTACAACACCTCTGCTTACCCCTTCGGGGACCAGTCCGGGATTGCGTGAGCATATTATTTTAAGGCTTTAAATTTTGGATATGTCTGAGAAGTAATTCAAAGACGTATGTATAGTCCCTGAGACGGCGGTGGACTCACCCTCTGTCACGTTGGCACTTAATCATATTCGGTGAAATGTGGGTGTTGAAAATTACAACACCTCTGCCTCTACAGGCGTGAGCATATGTATGTAAGTTTTGGATTTACGTGTATATTTTACAACAACAAACAACAATACACCTTGACTTCACTCATTCGTGATCATATTCGTTATGATGTAATTTCAGGTACTAAGTATTACTATTATTCTTCGCTTCGTTGATTTTACTTTGTCATAAGGTTGATTTTACCTTGTCCTCGTATCGTAACTGTTTATTATGTGCAGTAAGTGTCCTACACATCCATCTTTTGTAAAAGGAACTGTGTAGGTTTCCAGTTTTTAGATATCTTAACTGGTTCGCGTTAAGATGGATGGCTGAGGGACATTGACGTTTTGTTTTGTGATTTCTTTTTCTGAGATAGTTTATTGAATTGGATAATTCGTATTTATGTTTTCTACTAATGAATATTAAATAATTTTATTGAAAATGAATAATGAAAATGATTTATTCAGTTTAAGCCCTGGTAAGGCAGTCATGAACGTCGAGGAATTGACTACATTATAATTGTTATGAGATGCACTTAGATATACTTTTAGATTTTCGGAAATGCTACTTTAAATGTTAACACAATCATAGTATATTTTGTAATTCCAAAATTAAGAGCTTTTCACTATAGCGTAAGTTTACCATTAAGGTAGCCATTACGCACCATCATTAAAAAAAACATTTTATTAAAGAATTCTCGTGTCTGTCCGTTTGTTCTGGTTTATTTTTGGAACGGCTGTACCGATTTTATCGGGACTTTCACTGGCAGAATGCAGATATTACAAACCTACTACTAGACTACTTTAAATTTTTTTTTTTTAAGAGTACGAAATAAATCCACCTATGAAAATTAGAAAACACAGATGAAGCGCGCTAATATTATAAAGAGGAAATATTTGATTGTTTTTTGTTTGTTTGTTTGTATTGAATAGGCTCCGAAACTACTTAACCGATCATGAAAATTCTTTCACCATTGAAAAGCTACATCAACAGCGAGTAACATATGCTATATTTTATCTCCGTACTCCCAAGGAAACGGAAACTACGCGGGTGAAACCGCGCGACGTTCGCTAGTCTCTCATAAAATGTTACGACGCATGGAGTATTGCGTACTCGTATGCCTTACTACGTCGTAATCAATAAATCCTTAGCCTAAGATAAATAAGAAGTTGCGTAGATGCACGGTGGATAAGCATTGATAAACGTGGCATAGGTTTTCCTTATTGTAACCAACACAATGGCCCATTATAAACGATTACCGGTAACATTATATTCAATATAAACACACAATATGAATATTTAACATCGGTCACGAGTGCATTATGTTGTACTAACGTTTATTGTTTGTTGTGCGCTATTTTGTGCACTATTTACAATTAGAAGTAGATAGATACTTGCTTCTGCCAACGACTTGCCTTGCTTAATAAACAAGAGGAGCTCGTGGCACAGTTGCTATTGCGCATATCATTCGATCAGCGAAGTTAAGCAACCATACGCCTAGCCAGTAGTTGGATGGGTGACGGCCCGAGTTTCCTCCGTGCCTCGGAGGATTTAACATCTTTGGCAATCGTTACAGGTCAGTCGGAATCTAAAAATAATCTGACAACTGGTTTAACCTAGATCACAGATTTTCCTCCTTAAATAAAAATCAGGTGATCAGCCACATCGGGTTGAATCAAGTGCCCAACAATGTATGGGATAAGGCCAGGGAGATGATGATGATCTATACAGATAAATAACATTGCAGTGTCTGTTTGTGATTCGAAAATAGCTTTTCACTGAATGCAAATAAAAGTAGTATATACTTAGAAATATAATTTATATTTTTTTCTCTATCAGTCTGTGTGTTCGTGAATTTCATTGGTAGATATATAGATACAAAAAGTAACATCGGCTACATTTTCAAAGAGTTTCGCGAAATTAAGACTACGCGGGTGACACCACGGGACACAACTAGTAAGATGGAAGTGTAGCCGCTTAACATAAGGCCGACTGTACTGGACTAAAGGGCGAGACCCAAGGGCCTCCAGATAAAAAAAAATACAGATTTTACTATACTTTTTATATATTCTGTGCCCCAAGTATAGGTCTTGACCCGTTCGAATGTTATCGCTTTTTTATGGACACGTAAAAGTTCCTACACTCGCCGCTTGGGGCGCTTAACGTTCCCATACAAAATGGGTAGTTAAACCTTTTCGCCAGTTGTCATATTTGACCGAAGCTTCCTCCTGTAACGTTCAGTATCAATTCAAATACATATAAAAGCCCCAGTAATACATCAATTTCATCCACATTACATACATGCCGTGTCCATACATCGGGTCGTGGGAAACAATAGCTCAATCATGGTAATGCGTGCACCTGTCGACGGAGCTTGTCTGTCGTGATGGCTGCTCCTACCAATGGCTTAAGACATTAGCTATCGAGACTATAGTGAGAATCATTGTGAACTTGTAACCGATAAAATGTGACCAATGCAAAAAATACACTAATTGCAGAGTATGCATTTTTTTATTTATTCGTGAAACAAAATGTTTAGTTTTTGAGTATTTTTTCAACTCGTCCCACATTTTGGACGACTTGATGAAAGTCAATAATATAAATTATATTTTCACTGTGTAATTGGGCTGGTCACGTCTGTCGCATGTGGGATGAGCTATGGGCGACCATAACGAAACGGACCCCAAATGGCAGGAAACGACAACGCGACAGGCCTCGGAGGAGATGGTGGGATGAGCTTGATGCTTCAATAATTCAAGAGTAATTGGCAGCCGACTGCTGAGGATAGGAACGGTTGGAAAAGTGGAAGGGAGGCCTTTGCCCAGCAGTGGGACACGACAGGCACATAATACTGACTTTAAATAATGTATATATTCTATTTTATCAAGTCGTCCCATACGAGCCGTAGGCATGTAGGACGACTTGACAAAGTAGGTACTCTTATTCTTAAATTCTCAAAATGATTCGGAGAAATTACTACTCAAGTAGGTACTTAACTTAATTGAACCAATATAATTTTGCATAGTACATCATGTTATAATGTCGAAAATACGTTACGAATCTCATCTATCATGATTGATCAGATTGTAATTGAGTATCATTAAATATTTTATTCGCAATTACACACATACACGTAGGTATTACTATGGATTCTATATTCATTGCCTACGAAAAAATAAAAATAAATATGCTCATGTTATCTCAGAAGGGTTATCGAAGGGGTAAGCAGAGGTATTGTTGACATTGTCTTCAAATTAGTCAAATATTAATTATGTGGCTACAGGTGTAGTTCGGTTATGAGCGGTCAGCTAAAATAGTGGGGGTAGTTGCGCATGTTATTATTCGCGTCGCACCATGTAGACAGACAAAGACACATTCATAAAAATACTACTGCATTCAAGCACTCAACACTCATGGAACACGGCACGATGCAGCGCGTAGGCCGACTATCGGTTCCATTCGGCTAGATTCGGCACGACTCGGACCAATAGCCTGCATCTAAACAATTGAAAAAACTCTCGATTGTTTAATTGCCAGGGCGAGTCGATGATTGACTCGATGAAAAATGTTACCGAATACGATGGTTTCGATTGTTGAAGATGTGTGATGTAATCGAGTTACCACAGTACTACAGCCGCGTGTCATAATAGCCTTTACTGTCGGCATGTTCAAGTGTTCAACACTCACTATCTAACAATAAGTTAAAAACTTTGCCCATCGCATTAGCAGCCGTGATCTTTTATAAGTTGAGGGTCTCTTTTTTATCATGTAGATATTTCCACGAGTAGGAATATTCATTTTTAAATAGTAGCCCTGTAGACCTTCTAGGATGTACTGTACAGTGCGCCTATTGATTATTTGTGGGTTTCATGCGTTTTCAGTGTAAAATGTAAATCGAAAAATCATTTTTTCACTGGCAGTATTGTATACAAGGAGTACCTTATTTTCCAAAAAATCATCTACCTATGTAATTTTCTATATTTTCATTCATTTAAATACTTGAGAGATTTAAAAAAATTGGTAATTTTTTTAATTTAAAGTAGCTCCCCATGAAATGAAATCTACGCAAGTGAAACCTCGGGGCACAGCTAGTTTGAGATAAAGTCACGAGATTGGACTTAGATCTTGAGTTAAATAGATCCAAAGTACTCAATGAAATCTTGGATCTATAGAATATGAAGTGTCAAGAAAATTTCCAAATGGACGTAGGCTTTGACCCAGATCTCTCATTGTCGCGTCGTCGAATAATGTTAATCACTTTTTGTGCAAGTCAATAGACAGTAAGTACCTATGGGTGTGTCGCATAATGCTATTTTATCTCTTGGTAATTTAAAGTTGAAGAAAACATTGAAAAAAGTTTTTTGGAAAAAAGCCATTTATTTTTGGCTAAAAATCAATATTCCGAGATTTGTTATCTACGAAAAAAAGTATGCTAAGGTACTAATTCACCATTTTTTTTACAATTGAAAATAACTGTCACTTTTTAATGTCAAATATATCGCACACTGTAACGAGTACTTAATAAAAAATATATTTTTTTGAAAACGTAATTAAAAAATTTAATTTTTTTATTCCACCTCTTTATATATTCAATCAATCAAAAAAACTTTTCAAGCCACTTTTGAATTTTAGCGATACTAAATAGGAGCAATTTATTTTTATTCTAATGAGAAGATAAGCTAAATTAAAATCTCTAGGTCTATAATATGTTCAGGTTTTGAATTGTCATTAAGTAGTTAAGTAGTTTGCTTGTCTAACGTCCATGAAAGCCTATGTCTTAATCACTCAACTTCCGCCGTTTTTGATTTGAACTCAATACATTTCTAGTAACATCTACGCCTATGTATGCCACAAGCCTTAGAAATGTAACAATCTTAACCGTGTCTCTTAATTCATGTGAAATGATTGATGACTTGTACGTTGTTTTAATTGAATAATTAATTGGTTCTGACAAATGAGAGGTGCATGAATTTTGATTACTTATACAATTCATTTGGGAAGACCTACCATGAGATGTTTTTTTTATTGAAACCAAAATTTTTTTAACAAAAAAAAATTTTTTTTAAGTTCTTAATATTTGTATATGCTTGTCCCACTAGGAGGTAAAATTCCATGTTCAAAATAAAATAATTATGCAGATTATCATTTGACTGGCTGAACATTAAATCGTGATCAACTTTTAAAGTATCTAGAACAAGAGTTAATAAAATAATTATGCACAAATACCGAATATTATTACATGAAATGAAATACTTGCATAATTTAGCAAAATATTTGCATATCAAAACCGAGTTCATTCAACTTAACGCACCTTGCATCATTTAATTTATATTGGCGATAAATAAATAACAAAGTAAAACTTTACTTAGCATTTTTTTTTCCAGTAGCCACTCACTTGGAATTAATTAGGAATTATTCCAATTATAACAAAAACTGAGTACATCTTAATCTGACAAGTCGGGACAAAAGTGGCGACTTATAAGTAGTGTGGGTTGATTCTCGTGTTGGAACTGGTTATAACTATCTATTTGGAATAGATATAAGCCGGTTAGAAAAGCTTTACGTGAATTGTGCATGCAAGTAAGTTTGGCAGATTTTTGTTTAAACTTTTGCGTCCAACAGAAGGCATGGATGGTAGATTTTTTTTTACGTACGACTAACAAAAATATTACTAACTAGTGGTTTCACCTGCGTAGTTCCCGTTCCCGTGGGAGTACAGAGATATAATATCGCCTATAATATAGCCATGCTACTCACTGATAAGCCGCATTGCTGAAATAATTTTAAGATCGATCCAGTGGTTTCGAAGTCTATTCAATACAAACAAATAGACAACTCTTTCGCCAACGAAACTCGTGAATTTTCATTCATCATTATTCAAACATAAAAGAACACAAATTCCAAATTTGGAGTTGCTTGACTAGGGACTGTACTTACTGTACTCTTGCCGTGAGCAACGTCACCAATGCTCCATGCGACACCATTCCACTTTCAAAACAGTACTTTAATCAAATGCTTCTATTTTTACAAAAAAAAAGTTTTTAATGAAAATAAAAGCCAAAAAAAAAAAAATTCGCTAAATGGGCGATTTTGCAAGCAACTCCTGCCAACACCGCGTCTCATTTAAAAAAAAAATTGAATTCGATGAGGATGATTGATTAATCTAGATAATTAAATTAAACTAGGCTCTAGACTTTCTATGGAAGACAAATGTGTCCATCTTAGATACGTTATCAAACTCCAAATATGGACCTTCACACATTGTCTAAGAAAATGTCGATCAAACGCGTGGGCTTACTACATTGTGGCTTAGACTTTTATTAGTCGTAAAATGTCTCAAGTACTTATTTATACAAATATGTAACTATGCCTATAAGTATGTCAGTTTTCAACGGTACTGTGGTTTTCATTTATGACTGAATTTATACGTTTTGACCATTTTTGTCAACTTTTTTTTTGTTTTTTTATAATATAGATTTTTTTATTGAATTTTGAACTACATAATAAACCAATGACGGTCCAAAAAAATATAGTGTTGTTATTTATTTGATTTCTTATAAGATAAGATTCGTGTCCGCGACGTTGTCCTTTAGGTAAAAAATTATAAGAAAAAATATACAAATTTTTATATGAAATACTAGCTGTGCCCCGCGATTTCACCCGCGTACACATAATTTAATGGACCACGGGATACTTTATATCGCGGAACCTTTTTAATATTTCACAAAATAAAAGTAGTCAAATTACTGCTTACAGATTCAGCTATCTCCCAGTGAAAGTCCAGTAAAAATAGTTCTAGCCGTTTCAGAGATTAGTCGAAACAAACTGACACGCAGTTTTTTTTTATTTGCATTTACTGCTTTCATATGCATTGAGTGTAAAGCTGAATTACAAACAGACACTTCTAATTTATTTATCTGTATGGATATAGATGAAATCACTTGCATATCACAGACTATAATTATAACAAAGTAATTATTGTTCCAGTGCCTCGGAATTATAATTAAGTATTAAATAACTTATTAAACTTAACATGCAATTTTATTACTTTTTTACTTAGATAATAATACATAGCTTTATAGTAATTATGATTGATAAAAATGATTTTATAATACACTTTAAAGATTTTTAATTGAGTTCGTGAGTATTATACCCTTTTATTAATAAAGTGCATTATTATATTTGGCTCTTTTTGTTATATGGAATAGTATAAATAAAGGTGGATATGGTATTAATTAAACTGGGTAAATACTTCTGTAAATTTTTATTATGAGAGAGGTTAGAGTCTAACGACTTACACTCAAAATAGTAGTAATTGAATCAAAAAACCACTTATGAGATAGAAGCCAAGAAGAAAGTTTTTTTGGTTGGTATGCTTGAATATTTTTTTATTTTAACATCGAATTAGCCCGAAAAATATTAACAACGATGTAAATAAACTACAATTTATTCGTTCATTAACTTACTCAAAATTCTCCTTACATTTTTACGAAAAATAAAAAATAAAAAAAACAATTTAAAAAAAAAACGCCAATCTGAACCAACAGTTTCCAATCTTATTTTAATAATACCCATTCCCACATACACTGCGTAATCTGTCACCCACTTAACTTATCGAAACGTCACCAAACAGTAGACATTTTAATAACACGAAATGACGTCACTGTTATAACTCAATCGAACACAAAGCCCCGGTTCCAGGGCTAAGTGGTCGAAAAAAAAAACAAATCGAGAACCTCTTTAACAAACGACAACTGTCAAATGACATGCGTAGGAAGCAAAGGGACGCCGACTCGACTTTTGATTTCTTATTTGTCGTAGAGGTGTAATAAACCGGTCATTTGGACTACACTACACCACATACTCGACCGGTAAACTTATTACTAAGGCTCCACTATTAATAGATACGGTCAGGTTGGGAACATGTCTGATTAAATTTAAATTAGCTTGGGAGTCCTAAGAAATGTCTAAAAAATTTGCTCATCCCAGAATATTTTATCAACCTGTCAATGTAAACAAATATTATAAAGAGGAAAAATTTTTATGTAAGTATGTTTGTAACGAGTGTACTGGAACGAATTTGAAAATTCTTTCACCATTTGAATGCTGGATGGAGGATAGCCTCCATTAATCAGTGATGAACTAAACCGCGTGTCGTCCGCTAACTATACCTACTTATTATTTGCGAAAAAAAAAATATACACCAAATTCAAGTTTTATGGATATTCTTGTCTTTAATTCAAATTCAAATATATCTTTATTCGATTAGACTTTATACAAAGTACTTTCAAATCGTCAGAATGACACAATAACACAGGATTATACATGCTACCGCCAATCTAACATTTAAATAATAATATTTAAATGTTAGATTTTTATGTATGACACATGTTTTGTGTCAACATTTTTCAAATTGCGATCGAGAGGAGGTCGTGAGTCCCGTCTCATGTTAATATTTTTCCTAAGAATTTTAAGAATTTAGATCATATTTTTTGCGTTTATGTAGTTAAAACAGGCAGATAAACAGAACGTTTGCTCAGAATTAGTAGTGTGGCTCATCATTTTCGTGCTCTAAAACATGAAATATTATACAAGCATGGAATGTCTCGTAAGTGAAAATCTACGGTAAGGTACCTACAATGACAATTGAGACAATTAACGCTAACTTATCCAGTAGTAGTGGACAGCTAAGTATTAAGAGAGAAATAAGTTAACAGTCTCTATACTAATATGATAAAATTTAAGAGAATCTCAGGAACTACTGATATGAATGGAAAATTAAATTATGTCGTGTTGTTCATTTATTGACGACCTTATAACATCACGCT
Source organism: Watsonalla cultraria (assembly GCA_964035505.1). NCBI lineage: Eukaryota > Metazoa > Arthropoda > Insecta > Lepidoptera > Drepanidae > Watsonalla > Watsonalla cultraria. The sequence continues at coordinate 2,499,862 of OZ037732.1, read as the reverse complement.
GACTTAAATTATACCCGGGCGAAACCGCGGGGTACATCTAGTTTTTAGTATTATTATTCCCGCTATCGAACTGAACGCGGCGTAAACATAATTTGTCCATAACGATCACTAATAAATGGTTTATACCGATGGAGTATTAATCTCACACATTAGTATGGAAATCTGTATTCACGCTGTAAGCGTTTATCACTGTGGGAAACGAGGAAAAAAAAATATTTTATTCAATTTATTAACTTTGAATAGTTGGTTTAAGATAGTTTCTAATTTTTTTATAGAATTGGATTTTAAATTATCTTATATTAAGTATGATTGTGTTAAATAAATTAAAATTACAATATTTTGCCTATTTTTTTATTGTATTATATTTAGGCTTATAAAATTCAAGAAAGAATCATAGCTTATATAAGCTGTTTATAATCTAATCAAAGTTAGACTACGGTCGATTTAAATAATTTACCAAACATTTATAGCTTTAAAACTTAATTATAATAGAAATATTGCCCCAAATCGATCCCTCGGGACTGTCCCAAGAAGGCTGGCAAGATTCAGTACCAACTTCATTCCAGTATAAAATATCATAAAATGATTAAATCATAAATCATAGAATTAAAATAATTCGTGGTCCATTGCATTTTTACCGTTTCCAATTCCTTAAATAATTTCCCAGTCTATCTCAGATATCCTCAATAAAATCATGAGACAAAGCAAACACAGGATGCTAAGCAAATGAAAACAAGCTTACAGGAAGCGACTAATAGCTATATTGACCGTGACTGCAAAATTGCGGGTATAAAGAAAATTGCACGATGGATACTTTGTACATTAGTAGTATAACAGTAATGATTTTGGTTGTCTATACAAACATTATATGGAGAAAATATATTTTGTTTTTTTGTTTGTAATTAATTGACTCAAAAAATTCTATATCAATTTTTAAAATTATTTCATTAATTGTATTATAATGAAATTATATAAAAATATTTCATTAAGTTAATAAATCTCATCATCACCGAGAAACGTTTACCGTTTTTACCGTTTAAGTTGAATAAGTATAAGAACTTCTTAGCTGACGTTTTGTTTTGGTATCATGATCTCATTAAAATCTCAGCAGAACTTAGGTCAGGGATTTTATTCTTAGAAGCTTATTTGGTTCTACCTGTCACAATTTAGTTCCACAATCGCAAGAATTGTCAGCGATGAATCTTTTTCAGCCCACGAATATTTATCTATGACACACTAGATTCCAATTCATCAGTTATTAATTTAGTTTGTAACACGTGATATTTTTTTTTAGCATTAAAACACAAACATACACCTAACCTCTGTCTAGTGCATGTCTAATCTGGAAATCAGTTGCTCAAAAATGGTTTTCAATGTGGACTCAAATTAGCGCTAATACCCCTACTTAGTAAAACTAGAAGCTTCTGTGCCAGGTGTGAAGTTGATTAGAAAATCTACTTAACCGGACCGCAGAGAACCGAAAACCGTTCGCAAAATGAACCGTCAAATTGCAGAATGCAATTGGCATACCCGGGAAAATAAGCAAATGGCACGAAATAATGCGTGCTCTGATGAACTAGGAAGGAGATTATTCGCAAATTGCTGGCGTTTTAACGGACGGTAGCCAGCTGTACGAACAATTTTCCTCGGAAACAAACGTTACCTCAATTATCATTATAGTTTATGATGCTTACTTTCAAAGTTAGTCTGATTTAGTATCCCTAAAGTGGGCTCTAAAGGGGTAGGCAGAGGTGATATTAACGTATCTATATACAGATAAATAAAACTGTGTCTGTTTGTAATTTTAATCAAATTAACGGCTTTTCACTGCAAATAAGTACACGCGATACTTAAAAAAAAATCATATTTTTTTTTTCTCTATTCGTAGGTATTATTTTTCGGGCAGATAGCTAATATTACAAAGAGTAGCATAGATTAATTTTATTTAAGAAAATAATTATGGTTCTGCGAATTAAAGTCGCACATGGCATTACGTCTCAGCACTGCTAGCATGGTATAAAATACAAAGTTACAAATATATAAATCAATGCGCAGCCTAAAGTCTTATAACTTCTTGAGAACGAAAAGTCAAGCATTATTTAATATTCATGTTTTCAGACTATTCGAGTATAATTATTTCACATTTCCTCATTTCTGAACAAATCCACACTCATCTCATTAGTGTTAGACTTGTGAGAACAAAATGCCACCTCCATTTTCTCATACCTCCACTTTCTGTTGTAAACGAAGATTCAGTTATAAAGTAAGATTTAACGTTACCACATAACATTACTCCTTGCGGTACTATAACCAGCTGACTGCGACCTGCTCATACATTACTCTTTCGTTTACGTGAAGGTCAATTAATGCTGGTTGTCCAAGAATTAGTACTATACGTCAGTGACCTATGGTTCCTTTGCTCGTTGTTTATCTTAGAGCTCAAGTTACGCTGGCCTTTCATAATGACCCAAGAATCTAACTGTAAGAGCTTTAATGGCAATTTCTCTTGTTAGGATAATAATATTATGTATGATAATTAAGTATTTAAATAAAAGGTACCTGGATATATGTATGTGCAGGTAAATATCGCAAGGAAACCTGCATATTTGAGAAGAAATTTCTAAAATATAGTGCCTGAGTTGGTAATGGACCATTTGTCATATTGACAGTACTAAACACGAAATAAATGACAGTTTTTCAAAACTACTAAATCTAGTATCACAAATCACTAACCAACTTTCCGTGATTCAAACAAAGGTGACGTATATAAGGAGTTCTAACCGATTACTTAGAACTGTTAGTTCACCTTATGTTATAATATATTTGATAAAATAATCTCCGATGAACGTACCCGAACGTAGGACTATTAGTCTTACGATTGGGTACAAAAATGTGCTCATATTCAGATACTTTAAAAGACACAATTCAAACGAAATATAATCACATGCTACAAACACTTTATCATTATACTAGCTGTGCCCCGCGGTTTCACCCTCGTAGATTTAGTTTCATCCTGATTGTCGCGGAACCCTAATATTTTTTTTATAAATAAAAGTAGCCTAAGTTACTCCTTGAAACATCAGCTACTTGCCAGTGAAAGTCCTGTTAAAATCGGTTTCAGAGATTACCGGAACAAACAGAAAGACAGACAGACACACAGAGTTAAATTCTAAAACTTGGTTTTTCAGTGTCAGTAGCGCGTATACTTTCATATGCATTTAGTGAAAAGCTGTTATATTGAAATTACAAACAGACACTTCAACTTTATTTATCTGTATAGATGTATAGCTATAGATTACACTTACTTATCATTTGAGAATACATTTAGTATTTTGTAACTGATAACAGTCGCTTCACGATATTGTTTATCGTGAGAATTCAACCTTCGACCGTAAATACGAAAGACCGGTGCTTTTATACAAAACTATTATTCACCCAAATACGAGCTACGAGCTACGTGAGAACCGTATGGGACATATTAATTTATTCAAATTTGTAATCTGATCTGTAGGTCTAAAACGGCCACTTTGGGAGAATCATAATGTGATCCGAATATGATTGAGGAATGATTCATATTTCGCAATTCACCTGTTTGACACTTTCCTATGAAAATTACTAAAATTGTCCACAAAATATGAATTGCTTTTGTGACAAATAGCAGAACCATAAAAAGTTACATAGGGACTAACATCTACAATTATTGTAATCATTCGTGAATCATAAATATGAATTGCACTTAAGTGACCATTTTGTCATGTTGGTGATGAATCATATTCGGATCACATTATGATTCTCCCAAAGTGGCCTTTTTAGACCTACTGACTAGTGCCGCTGTATCAGAATATTCAACTATTGTTATTGACTATGCATTATGGATTTAAATGAAAATGAAAACGATATAAAAATTAATTCCTATTTACCTTTGGTCACATCATGCGTGAACGGCTGTATGGATTTTATCGGGACTTTCACTGGCAGATAGCTGATGTTTCAAGGAGTGACTTAGGCTAATTTCTTTTTTTTTTTAAACAATGGTTCTGCCGGTCATCCATGAAATTTATTCTACGCGGGTGAAGCCGCGGGGCACAGCGAGTGAAAAATATTAATTCAGTTCAGGCTCTGGAAAGGCACTTATGAATGTCGAGAATTTACCACCGATTCGGAAACTAGCCTTCTGAGAATGAGATTGTACTAGTTTGCGCCCACGGATGCTCGTGCATGGCAGTAACACGTTCCTTAAAACTTTCAACCCCTATTCAATCCCCTTAGGGGTGGATTTTCAAAACCCTTTCATAGTGGACACCTCAGAAAGAACGTACCCTCTAAATTCCTTGTTTCTGGGTCCAGCAGTTTAAGTCAGTCAGTCAGTCAGAACTTTGAATTATACAGAATTTTAAATATATGTACCAGCTACTGCCTTTTACCAAATATGTACGCTTAAAAATACCTGTATAAGATACGGATTCTGTCAAATCTTCACGACTTCTAAGGGTGCATGACTTTTTTTGCGTATGGCTCTTTATAATAGAACTAACGAGTAACCACCCACTCTCATTTCGCTTCGGGTTACGATTTTTAAACTAAAATAATTTTTTTTTCTTTAAATTTAATATGGATTTTTATAACTTTTGTGAGAAAATACCAAATCAAAATCCGTTACGTAACTTAGGAAAATTATGCATTCAATATAAAATATTTATTAATAGAAATGGCGACTTTAATTTAAAATATTTAATGATTAGTTATTATTTTAACATAATATTTCAAGACATTGAAAAAATATTTGATAATCACATAGCAACAGAGTTCTGCCGTTAATTGCCTTTTCTAGTAACAAAACCCGCTACCTTAATGAATGATTAAATCATTTTGTATTTTAAATTAACATAATATTTATAATAAACCATTAATTCATAATTTTATATAAATTATGCAGTTTAAATTAGAACTATTATAGTTATTAATAAAGTATTAATTTACAATATATGACACTTATTACAATTCAGAAGTGGAATCGATTATTTATTTTAATAAAAATAATATTCTCAATCGGAATGCAATAAATAATATTAAAATGATGGTATCATTTTTTAGGATGTTTGGCTACATTTTTTCTCTGCCTATTTAAAATAATGGCCGGCATTAATGATGTTTACTAGAGCGTTGATATTATGAATTATGTTAAATTTGTTTGTCATCAAACTTGCTTTATGCTTTTAACCGACATAAAAAAGGAGGAGGTTCTGTGTGTTTTTTTGATGAACCAAAAAGCTTCCAAATCCAAATCAAATTCAATCTTTAAATAAAGAATCACAGTCAAAGGTGCCCTTTATACTCGCAGTGACAGCACATAATATTATATCTTTAATTCTTTTTTTTAACGTTATATACAGTTTCTCTAGTGATTGTGTATATTTGATTAAGAGTAGCCTAAGTTACTCCTTGTTACATTAGCAATCTGCGATTGAAAGTTCCGTTAAAATCGGTCCAGCCGTTTCCGAGGTTAGCCGCAACAAACAGGATGTATTTGGTAAAAAACTGTTAATTTGGAATTACAAACAGACACTTCAATTTTATTTATTTGTAAAGATATAGTTTTTTTTAATGTTATTTGTGTAGTGATCGCTTAAATTTAGATTTTTAAATTTAGGTTTCGAACTCCATAAGACATAATAAGCTTACAAGAGGCAGCTATAGAGGCTATGGTATATACTATACCTTGATGTGGGAGACGACAACAATGAACCCGGCTTTAAATCACCTATCTATACATACATATACATACTACATACAGATAAATAAGTGTCTGTTTGTAATTCCAAAATAACAGCTTTTCACTAAATGCATATGAAAGTATACACGATACTGACATTAAAAAACCAAGTTTTAAAAAAAATCTCTGTCCGTTTGTTCCGGGTAATCTCTGAAACGGCTGGATCGATTTTAACGGGACTTTCACTGGCAGGTAGCTGATGTTTCAAGGAGTAATTTGGCTACATTTATTTATTAAAAATATTAGGGTTCCGCTACAATAAGGAAGAAACTAAATCTACGCGAGTGAAACCGCGGGGCACAGCTATCGTACATAAAACAAACTTATATCCCATAACAATAAGGTTGAATTCAAAAAATACTATTATCCGAATAAAAACAAATGCACATCGTTAATTATTTTGACGCACGCAGGTCAAAGTGCGTACTGTCAACGTGAAAATATAATATCATCAACATTATCTCAACGAGATAAATATCTAGTGACACTCAAGAAAGACAAATGACCCTTTATATTCGATACATCGATTCGACTTGTATCGATTTGAAGATCGATGTTTGTGGCTTTTAATTGACAAGCAAAACTTCGTATTGAGCTGTTTGTTAGCAGGAATACGATTTTTTTATTTTTTGATTTTAATTCGAATTAAGAACGAGTGGATTGAAATGTGGCCGTGGGGTTTGAGAAATCACCTGCTACGCTAGCGACGCAAGTTTGAATCCTAGCGGGTGCTTGACGTTAGAATTCTAAGACTATAGTACCTCATCATTTCCCTGGCCTTATCCCAAACATTGTTGGGGTCGGCACTTGATTCAATCCGATGTGGCTGATCACCTGATTTTTATACGGAGCGACTGCCATCTGACCTTCGCAACCCCTTTAACGAGGAAAATCAGTGATCTGGGTTAAACCAGTTGTCAGACTATTTGAGGCCTCCGACTGACCTGTAACGATTGCCAAAGATGATAAATTGGCAACCGGGACCGACGGCTTAACGTGCTCTCCGAGGCACGGAGGGAACACGGGCGGTCACCCATCCAATTACTGGCTAGGGCTAGGGTTGCTTAACTTCGCTGATCGAATGATATGCGCAATAGCAAGTGTGCCACGAGCTCCTCCTATAAGACTATAGTATCTGAGATGGCGATAGACTCACTGTCTGTCACGGTGTGACACCGTGTAATCGTCTTCGGTAATTACAACACCTCTGCTTACCACTTACACGGGGAATACAGGCGTAAGCCTATGTATGTAAGGATGAATAGATTGAAAAATGTGGTGCCTTTCACCGCTAATATAAACTTAGTTAAAAATATACATGTCTCTGTCTCTCTGTATGGCACTAGACAGAGACAACCTCATAAATTGATCGAATGATAAAACTATAACTCTTGATGTGACCTATAACAGTATATTTAAGGTGATGTATAATAATATCTCACATTCCAAAAGTTTCTATATAATAATATTTAACCTGTCAAACATGTATGTTTGTTAATATAAATATGTCATCTTATTTTATGACAGTGACGTCACACAAACTTATTTAATATGTTAATGAAAATATTCAAATCAACGGACAAACTTTTAAAAAATACAGCACTATATCATTCAACGCAATCTTTCTTAGTAGCGACTAGCCACAATAAAATCATCGGGCTATTGTCATTATCATTAATACATAATAAATAGTTAGTCATAAAATTATACCTAACAGGAAAATTGTTAGGTCACGAAGAAAGCTTTTCGTAATAGAGAATTATTTAAGCTAAACTCATCGCCGTCTCAGGCACTATACATACGTCTTTGAATTACTTCTCATATTTTTTATTATAAAATATAAAAAAATTTTTATTACATGTCCACACAATCCAATGGCACTTTACCTGAATCAGGAATTGAACCAAGGATCTCATGTTCCGCAGTAGCGCTACTAGACCAACGAGGCAATCACGATATTGTTAAATGTCTCCTTATTATTTTATAATATCAACTAGCTGTGCCCCGCGGTTTCACCCGCGTAGATTTAGTTTCATGCTTAATTTCGCGGCACCCTAATATTTTTTAAAAATAAATTGTGCATGCCGATCGGGCTGAGACTTTCTCAGCCCGATCGGTTTAAAATTGACAAAGTTTCATACAAACTTTCATCGCCTATTTTATCTCCTTGGGTACCCCCAAGGATTTTGATTAATTCTACCGAATTAATCAAAATCCTTTCTTAGCGGATGCCTACGTTATAACATCTACCTGCATGCCAAATTTCAGCCCGATCCGTTCAGTGGTTTGGGCTGTGCGTTGATAGATCACTATGTCAGTCAGTCAGTCATCTTTGAGCTATTTATATTTAGATGAGAAGCAATAATTAGGAAATGTTGATGATCTGTCGATTTTAGATCAAGATAAGGTGTCAAATTAACGTATAAATTTATTAGCAATATTTATTTATATTATGGACATAAATAGATTTTGCGCTCGGAAGTGAAACATAAAAAAAATATTCAAATTTTATTTATCATCCATCTAATTTTGTTAAGTTGCCATAATTTAGTTTAATAATATGATAATTATCTTATATGTCAATCTAAACTCGACAGGTTTCCAAATACAGAAAAAAATTCACGTTGACCTATGAAAAATAAAAAACGATATTTAACCAGTTCTCTTTCAAATGTATCGTAACAATACAATTAAATAAAATGTAACTCTCACTCTGCCCTTCGTAATTAATCGATTTGTGTGCAAACGAGTATTCATATTCGATTTACGAAACACTCGAATATCAAAGCAGTTTAGGTTTATAACTCGCGAGTTATAGTTATGTCAGCGCAGTTTTCTTTTTAATTTTAATATTAATAAAGGTGATCAGACACATCTGGACCCAGATAATGCGGGTTCTATATGTGCGTTATTATTATGTTTATTATGTGCATAATATTATTATATGTGACGTTATAATCGCTACGTCCACGGCGGGTTTCCGAATGAACGATGATCAATTTTCAGTCTGAGTAATATGCTGGTTTATAGAATACTAATATCCGAGATACTATTAAAAAAATATGCTCGCGTTATCCCAAAAGCATAGTATACATATAAGCTTTAAAAGCAGTTACGAATTTAGTAGCATATCGTTCGAAATGACACTCTTACATAGACGCGCGCAGGCTACGAGAAAATAATTAGAATATGCGTAATGACAGTAAAGAGGTGTCAGTCGTGGCCGATCGCGTATACACACGCTTACAAAAAATTATGTTATAAAAATATTTTTTTTTTAATTATAATAATACAAGGGTAAATTATAAAATCTTTAAGTCTGATAACCCCGTGAGGGCTGTCAATCTCAAATATTCTGTTTGCGTTCGTTTGCTCCATTGAGAAAATTAATCATCATCTTCCTGGCCTTAATCCCATGTATTTGGGGTCAGCACTTGATTCAACCCGATGTGGCTGATCACCTGATTTTTATACGAAGCGACTGCCATCTGACCTTCGCAACCCTTTTTCGAGGAAAATCGGCAATCTGGGTTAAACCAGTTGTCAGACGCTTAGGCCTCTGACTGACCTGTAACGATTGCCAAAGATGTTAAAAGCAAATTAATATAATATCATTATTTAAACAAATAGGCCCAGATTCCTTACTGCTTGTAGCAGTAAAGCTTATATTAGATTTTATTCATGACATATATTACATTCTAAGTAAGGTAAGGTTGAAACTAAGTAAGGCGGCCTCTAAATCGCAAAATAAGGGAAGGAAAAGTTCGACGCATGAGGATCACTAGTAGCTTAGTTGGAAGTGCAACTGCACGGTTTGCAGAGGTCGTGGGTTCAAGTCCCGCCTCGTGTTCGTATTTTTCTTTACCATTTCTAAGAATTTAGAAGTAAAAGATTCATACTGTGTCAGAATTTTATGGTTCCTTAAACCTGTAGTACGCGTACGGTACCCTAAAAAGGGAAGTAAGTACAGTTTTGTACGAAACACAAAAACGGTTCACAAAAACTTTCTTTGTGAGTCAAAAGCTTCAAGCAAAGTAGTTAAACTATTACCAATAAACCGGATAACAGTACAAACGACCAGCGGTACACCTGTCCGAGTCGTGTTAATCATATTCTGATAATTATGGCGATTGTGACCGACCGTGTGCTGGATGCGGCATTTCACTTCATTAGCGTGTGTTAATGTTAATTTTAAACGTTTTTGTGATGTTCATTGGTATTTAGAAAGATTCATCTCGACGACGATGTGCCAATATCTAAGTATCGCAGACAAGAATTTACACTAACTGAAAAATCTATGAAAACCATATGATTAAGATAAAAATTTCTCGAAAAATTTCATTTAGGAAAAAATGGTACTTTACCATCGATATTAGATCTTACCAACCGTACTAAGGTAATACGAGTAATTAATAAGTAATACATACTAAAAATATAAGGCTGAAGAGTTTATTCGCTTGGTTGAAATGCATTGATAAATATTTTTGTGTTGGATAGTGCATTTATCGAAGAAAACAATAAGAGCGAAGCATCAATTTAAAATGTTACAAAAACGGAAAAAAAATATCACTAAGTAACATAGTTTTAACACAGCTAGTAGCTATTATTATATAGAAATATAATTAAATTTAAAGGTCAGTGAACAATAATTATATGATGATAAATTATAAAAGCGTAACTAATTAATTTTATTTTTGTTGTTACAATAACATTAGCTACGTTTTTTAAGACTTACAAATAGCGCTTTATTTGCCAGTGAATTGCACTATGTTGGCAGATTTAAGAATACATTTTGAGGGTCAATAAGAGTTCATATTGTATACCTAACTTTCCGAATTATTTCGATATATCGTATCCAGACAAAACTAGCTCTTCAATCCATCTCGACAGAACAGTACGTTTTTCAAACTGACAGCACAGGATTAGACGGATTAGTATCAATCATAGTCACAAATTGGTTGGTACGTTAGCTACCGGATTAGTGCCATCGGCATATTAATTATCTAAATGAAATTTAAACTTTACGTGATTTGACGTATAGTACATTTTACTATAATGTTTCATACAATACATTCTTAGTCGTCAGCTGACGGGACCATTTTGTAATAATGTGTCTTAAAAGCTGTATTTTAGAGTTGTTATTTTAATGGTACAATGCTATCTAAATGTAGACAAAAATATGGTACATACATCACTTTTAAGAGCAGTGATAAATTGCAAATAAGAAGAAAAAATAAAGATGTGAAAAAAAACAATACAAAATCGCACAATTATTTCCTTAATTAGCCTTTAATGTGCAAATTAATTGTATTTACTTAAAGTATTTCAAGTAATTGTTCTGTTCCAGAATCAGCTATAAAGAAATAACCTAACCAAAATCACCGACAAAACTATTTAAAAACGCTCCTAAAAAAACAATTGAATAACAAAAAAATACTATTAAGACCACCAACACAGCCTTTTCTATTAAAACATTGGACGTTTTAAAATTTACGACATCGATACGTATTGTTTCAATTACATTCAGTATTTAATATATTATTGCGACGCCCCTAATTGCTGTATCGTGGCGTAATAATTCAAAATAACTTTCTATTGTATCACATTTATTATAAAATAATCAATAATCGGAATACACCCTAAAGGTAGGCCGTTGATACGCCCATCTTGTGTTACCGAGTCCATTATTTTAAGTTCTCGATTCGAAAATCGATGTTTAGCGAATCGATGCGAGAATCGATTTGAAGCTTCCACAATAGAACTTTCACTTATCTTTGGGTAAAACAGGATTGTGTGTTGGTCTGTGTATTGTTTGTTGTATTTGCGTGCTTATTAGCCGTTCGATTTTGTATTTTATTTGCTAGCAACATTTCGGAATTTAGGCCCGCTTATCTATACATCTATGCACATAAATAAAATTAAAGTGTCTGTTTGTAAATCCAAATAACAGCTTTTCACTAAATGCATATGAAAGTATACACGCTACTGACACTGAAAACCCAAGTTTTCTCTTTAAAAATTTTCTCCGTCTGTCTGTCTGTCTGTATGTTCCGGGTTATCTCTGAAACGGCTGGACCGATTTTAACAGGACTTACGGTGGCAGGTAGCTGATGTTTCAAGGCTACTTTTATGTATTAAAAGTGTTAGGGTTCCGCGACAATAAGGATGAAACGAAATCTACGCAGCTGAAACCGCGGGGCACAACTAGTAAATAATAAAATCATTAAAACTCAGCATAGAGTTAATAATCTCTATGCTGAGTTTAGCCCAACAGCTTGATGTGTTTGTAGTACCCATATATATTAGTCGCTAGAGGCTTTACAGTCGGACACTCATCACTCTAATTCCAAAAGATATAAACTAGTTTTTATCTTAAATTTAATCTAATTTTTATGCATAATATCAGGCAAGCACATAAAGTTTGCAATTGCCCGGGGCGAGAGAGAATCTATGTCAATTGTCGACACACCTGACGCACAATTTTAGAAATAATTTAATTTTAATATCGCATGATAGGTAACGTTACGTAAAATTGGCCGTAAGAAACTCAATATTTTGCCTCAACGATGAATTGGGTATTCCCGAAACGAAAATTATGAATGAGCCAATTATATATGTACTGATGGCACAAAAAACTAAATAAAAAATATGTTTTTTTAAAAGAATCTTAAGATATAGCAAAAAAAATTGTGAACATCCATAACATAGAAGTTAAATTACAAATGAACTTGAAAATCTTAACAAAGTTTATCTTTTATTTCAAAATATAACAGTGATGTTCACTTTGCGAAATGTACAACGATAAACTGTCAAACGAACTGGAATTCCCTAACGTCAGTGTCCAAAGTTCGATAACCATTTTTGATAGATTTTCACAAACTATCCAAATTTAATTTCCTTCGAAAAGTACTAAATTACTGCATCAATTGCGATGTTATTATTGGTCGCGTAGTATCGATAAGATGCTTTGTTAGACAACGTATCTAGCCGAGTTACAGAAAAAATGATAGGCACTGAAGGCGTTGACAAAGTAACATTCTCTAGCGCTTGTGCTAATAGAAAAGATAAAAAAAATATGGAAAATACATAAATCAGTCACGTGTAAAATGTAATTCCCGTACATTTGGTATCGTTTATACTAGTGAAGCGCGAGGATAATGTTACTTTGTCTACAACGATTATGAATATACAACGATTGCAAGTATACAACGAAGATAGTGAATAGGGGAGCCGTTGATTATAATTTGTTTTCCATACCTCACGTCTTTTTAGTATTATTAGTAGTATTCCTGCTATTAAAATGTTGTCTATCAACAATTTTACTAAGTTCGCATAGTTGTGTGTTATGATTGTGACCTAAGTAAAATTAGCATAACGGTCACTGACCTCACACATCAAAAGGCGTTTGTCACCTTCATCTATACATCTATACAGATAAATAAAATTGAAGTGTCTGTTTGTAATTCCAAAATAACAGCTTTTCAATAAATGCATATGAAAGTATACACTATATTGAAACAAAAAAACCAAATTTTAAAATTTTTCTCTGTCTGTCTGTCTGTCTGTTTGTTCCGGGTAATCTCTGAAACGGCTGGACCGATTTTAACGGGACTTTCACTGGTAGGTAGCTGATGTTTCAAGGAGTAACTTAGGCTACTTTAATTTATTAAAAATATTAGGGTTCCGCGACAATAAGGATGAAACTAAATCTACGCGGGTGAAACTGCAGGGCACAGCTAGTATTGAATAAAATAATTACAATCGTTTATAAATTTAACTTAATTTTATATTAGTACGTTGCTGCAAGTATATGTTTTGATCTTGCGTTTTGCCCTTTTTTGTATGGAGACGTAAAACTTCCTACACTCGCCGCTTGGGGCGCTTTTGAACGCTCCCATACAAAATGACAAAAATACGTTGGTGATATCATCAACGTAAAAACACGTCAAAACCTGTACTTGGGGCACAAAGGTAGTGCATAGCGGTACATAACCCATTCGTAAACAACATGATTGAACATTATCATTTTAACAAGCCTGTTTTCCCCGATCCACCCACATTTCTACAGATGATCATAGACAAGTCACATGTTATAGCCCAATAATATCTGCCAGAAACTCGTGTTACGCAAATGCACTAGCAATTACTGGCTTTACATCTTGGAGTAACATTATTTCGACATCATGAGTTGAAGTCTTATTGTATAACTATATTATTGAACTAGCTGTGCCCTGCGGTTTCCGGGTGGACTTAGCTCCATAGGTGACCCGTGGAACCCTAATATTTCGATTATTAGTAGCCTAACTTACTTCTTATAACATTTGCTATCTGTCTGTAAAGTTCCGTTGAAAAGCTGATAAATTTAGAATTACAAACAGACATTCAATTTTCATAGACTAGCTGTGCCCCGCGGTTTCACTCGCGTAGATTTAGTTTCATCCTTATTGTCGCGGAACCCTAATATTTTAAATAAATAAAAGAAGCCTAAGTTACTCCTTGAAACATCAGCTACCTACCAGTGAAAGTCCCGTTAAAATCGGTCTAGCCGTTTCAGAGATTACCCGGAACAAACAGACAGACAGACAGACAGACAGACGGATAGACAGACAGACAGAGAAAAATTTTAAAACTTGGTTTTTTAGTGTCAGTAGCGTGTATACTTTCACATGCATTTAGTGAAAAGCTGGTATTTTGGAATTACAAACAGACACTTCAATTTTATTTATCTGTATAGATGTATAGATGTATAGATATGTGAATACCATATTTACTTCTCAATGTTTCAACATCTCAGCTTGTTTAGAATCGGTCTAGCATTTGTTTTTACCCTTAGTAAACAAAATAGCTTGTGTTCAAAGTATTATAATGGTCTTTTTTAGGCATAAAAGTACCGTTTACATAAAAATAACTGCGGTACAATGCTTCCAACGGATTATTTTGATTAGAACTTTATACTGGAATGCGGCCTGTGCTAAAGATTAGATAGATACATTAGACAGGAACTTGTTTGGGTAATTATCAAGTCGACAAAAAATGCGATGTTTTTTTCTTAATATTAGCACGTGGATCTTTAACAACGGTAGTACCGCGCCTTATCGTCTCAAATATAAGGCGCTGTTATTTTTGAGAGGTTGTATACAGAATGCTCTAAATGCTAACACTTATACCAAAAATTACGTTTAGGCGATAATAAACTTATCTATATCTATACAGATAAATAAAATTGGAGTGTCTGTTTGTAATTCCAAAATAACAGCTTTTCACTAAATGCATATGAAGGTATACACGTTACCGACACTAAAATACCAAGTTTTAAAAAAATTCTCTGTCTGTCTGTCTGTCTGTCTGTTGCAGGTAGCTGATGTTTCAAGGAGAACCCTAATATTTTTAATAAATTTAAGTTATTAATTTAGTTAGTAAGTAAAATTTAAGAAGAACAAACAGACAGACAGACAGACAGACAGAGAAATTTTTTAAAACTTGGTTTTTTTGTGTCAGTATCGATACTTTCATATGAATTTAGTGAAAAGCTGTTATTTTGGAATTACAAACAGACACTTCAATTTTATTTATCTGTATAGATGTATAGATAATCCAAAAAGAAAATAGTAGTTGTCAGATGGAGAACTAGGATGGAAGTAAAATAATTAAAAATAAATAAAAGTGAAAAAAATTACATTGATTTATTTTATTAGTAAACTAGATGTGCCCCGCGGTTTCACCCGCGTAGATTTGAATTTCATTGTTACCCGCGGATCCCTAATGTTTTTAAAAAATCTAAGTATTCTAAGTTACTCCTTGTAAAATTAGCTATCCATCAGTGAAAGTCCCGTCAAAATCCGTCCGGCCGTTTCGGAGATTACCCGGAACAAACAGACAGACACACAGAGAAAAATTTTAAAAATTGGTTTTACTGTGTCAATACCGTGTATACTTTCATATGCATTGAGTGAAAAACTGTTATTTTGCAGTTACAAACATACACATCAATTTTATTTATATGTATAGATAGTATCGATCTCGAATAGCCAGGGACTCTAGTCGGGGGTCGCTCGTTACAGTACCCATGATTTGAATCATGCGTGTAACGAAATGCATTCATGTGTAACGTTTCGTTACTCAGTACCGAATACATTCGGTTCGCTACAGCTCTAGTTGGTATAAATAGTAGCAGGACAGCCTGTATAGATATATCACCCACGATATAAGGAATTCTAGTGATGATGAGAGTGTTAATCAAACATCAAAAAAACATTTGGACCACTTTATAAGCCCGATATTTCGTAACTGACACGTGATTGATAGGGGCATCAACATGGGACCGTAAAATTTAAAACATTTTATAGTGTTACCATTTACGACTACGGAACCTGTTGTTTTTAATGAAAGCAATTAAATTGATACCAGTTATTATTATTTTTATAATTTTTAGACCCACGTAAGAATCACAGTTTGTCAACATCTGTTTGAAAATTGTCTAATTATTCTGCGCTATAAAATAACAAAAATGATGCAGGTTCAAACAAGTTAATTAGTTACTCATTAGCAAATTTAAAGAGCAAGCAAAAAACATAGATCTTTTTCTCAACTTTATTGGCTGTCGACGTGATTATTGAGTTGCATAGAAGAGCCAAGCAATCAAATACTTAAGTAGGTAGATACAGTGTGCATAATTCACATTTTTATTTTTTTCCGCCGTTCTTTTACATCGTCTTCAGGAAAAAAATCTTGGTCTTGAGATTTGGTCTTACATTGAAAATAAAAATTATTAATTCAATTCGGTTCCTGGTAAAGTACTCGTGAATGTCAAAAATTTCTGGTTTTAGATGTTGTGGAGACAATTAATTTGGCTGAGAAATACAATTTCGCAGCTGTATCGCCGCCCCTGGAGACCTGTCTGTGCAAGGCACCTTCCCGGGCCCTCTGCTCGGTGGTCAAAGCTCCTACCCCGACCACCGCCAACTGGCCCTCCGGCCGCCTTTTAGTCGCCTCTTACGACAGGCAGGGGATACCATAGCCAAAATCTTAGTCTTATTGGGTAATTCACATGTACCAAAATCAATGCGCTTCTCTTCAATTACACAATCTATTTACAGTAACGTTGTAACAACCGATACAAATAAAACGGCTACTTGTAAACTAATACAGTTAAAATTATCTAGTTTAACGAACGAAGCGAAAAAAAACCATGCGTTCCAAAGACACTTGTCACTTACCAAGTTAATCTTACACTTGTTGTTTTTACTAATGGACTCTAGTCTAATCCGTGTAGGGTTCAGTTTTGTTTGATCGAGGTCTTAAGATATTGGTATCTCATTATTCGAGGCAACCAAACCGCGATGTGTTAGGCAATGTGACACCTCTAAATAAGTATAGAAAGTTAGGTGGAGACCACAATGAGATACCTATGCATACCACGGATTCAATTGATTCATTCTACCATTAACTACTCTATGTAGCGATAGCAGAACAAAGACAAAGAGTTTTAATTTCTTATTTTAATGAGTAACTTAAATTCATATTTTTTATTGATGTATTTTATTCATTGAAGGCTAGTTTCCGAATCAAAGGCGCGCGGTGCTATTAAATAAATAAATGTTCAAATATGAGGCGACTCAAATCGAATTGATTTTGTTTTATCTTTAAATTGATTTTGATATAAATGTCTACAAATGATTTGATTTAAGTAATTAAGCATTTAATATAAATAATTACATTTAAAATTAAAATAATTTAGCGTTAGACCCAAGGGCTTAAACATCGAATGCAAATTGCCAAATAGCATTATTTTTCATTTTAAAAGGAAGATATTGATTCAAAATTATTTTGCTCAATATGTTAATTTATATTTAATATGAGCTAAAATTACCAAAAACCAAATAAAAATCTTCACATACGCAAGAATAACTGAAATAAATTGAGTCACAACCTTTTTTCCTAACCCTCCAACGCCCAATGAGTGATTTTTAATTTAATTGTAATACCTGATTTTACCCAACCGACCGTGCGTCTAACCCGACTGACAGATGTCAATTTGAACCGCTAGTTTTTTTTGTGTGTACATTTTTTTACTCATGAATGGGCGGTTGGGCACTTTTTGTCTTTATTGTCAAATGTAATGAATTAACTATAGAAAGATATCGCTATGTGAAATCTTAAGGCAGTTTTTTAAA
Source organism: Watsonalla cultraria (assembly GCA_964035505.1). NCBI lineage: Eukaryota > Metazoa > Arthropoda > Insecta > Lepidoptera > Drepanidae > Watsonalla > Watsonalla cultraria. The sequence goes on along the minus strand of OZ037732.1, from coordinate 2,481,916 downwards.
AACAATTCTTCGCTTATCGGTCTAATGGCATATCTGATTATGTTCTATTCGATGTAATGTGCTTTTCGGAAGTGGGTTGATAAGATACTTCGGAAGACTTTTTGTTTTTTTTTTTAACTTTGCGTAGTTACCTTTTGATTGCTAATTTGACTTCACGTATTATTCACGTACATCATGAGGAAACCTGCATATGTCTGACAAGTAATTCAAATACATATGTATAGTGCCTGAGACGGCGATAGCCTCATCATCTGTCACGTTGGCACTTAATCGTCTTCGGTGAAAAGTGGGTGTTGTTATTACAACACTTCTGCCTACCCTTTCGGGGAATACAGGCGTGAGCATATGTATGTATTATTTTGTTTCTCAATCCTCTTATATATTTAGGATTTCTTACTGCATTAACAAAGTTTACCGATTTTCCTAGTAAAAGGGGTTGTGAAGATCAGTCAGTCGCTTCGTATAAAAATCAGGTGATCAGCAACATCTGGTTGAATCAAGTGCCGACCCCAACACTGTATGGGATAAGGCTAGGGAGATGATGGTCGTGGGTTCGAGTCCCGCCTCGTGTTCGTATTTTTGCCTGACCATTTTTAAGAGTTGGGTTTTAGTTTTGACAGGTACATGGAGAATGTAAGTCTTTTAAAAATCATATCCAATAATTTCATTGATCGTAGATCTCCGAGACCGATTTGCGATACCTTTTATGTGCTTTTTACACGTGTATCGAGCGATATAGATCTAGTTTGAATACAAATAGTGGGCCTACAACGGTAAACCTGCCGTCATAATTAGTTGACACAATATTCGGAACACAATTTTACAACTCTTGCGCAGCGGGGGAATTATAACTTTCATCCTTATAAAAAAAACTAACTACTGCCCGCGACTTGGTCTGTTTGGAATAATTACTTTGGGCTAACGCTAACTTCTATCTAACACTGAAATATTTTTTCAAATCGGATCAGTTGACCCTGATTAGTGAGTTCGAGCAAATAAACAAACAAACTCTTCAGCTTTATATATTAGTATAGATACACTTTTATAATAAGACTAACGTTTTAACTATGTATGTATATTCATCGATCTTTTTCTTATTTCAGGTATGCAGTAACCGTGACCACAATATCTCAGCAGTCAGTACATAAGCTAAGCAATAAAATTATATTGTGCAAAAAACTACAGGCTGTCTAGTTATCTGCACGTAGAAAAGTTTAAACTTTAATATTCATTTCGTGAATGCTATATACTGTTAACTATATTACTAGGTTATTTATTTGTTTTAGTTAATGTTGATCAACAGGAATGATCTATCAATTGTGTCCATACGTAAACGCATATTTTCATGGGATTCTCCACGCACCAAACACTTAGCAATGCCTCGTTCACAGCGTCCAATAAAACTTCAAACTTATTCGCATTTAATTTCGCAAATGCTATGAAAACGTATATACTGTTTACAATATTACTATGTTGTAGTTTAACTGCCTCGTTGGTTTAGTGGTTAGTAAGTTCACCTGCCGACCACGAGGTCCCAAGTGAGATTCCCGAGTCCGGTCAAAAATAGATATTGGGTTTTACTGTTTTGGGAATTTGGATATTGGTGGTGATTCCACCCCCGTGCCTCGGAAAGCACGTTGCACCGTTGGTCCTACGCCTGGGGCTCAACCATGAGCTCTTATTGCAATGATAATTCAGTTGTGCGACAGTGACAGATGTATGCACGTCACATACATCTGTCTCATAAATGAGTGAAACTATCATGGCAATAAGAGCTCATGGTAAGGCCCCTGATCTCTCTCCGGTCGTTTCGGATTGCCGTCCCATCGGACTATGAGAGTGAGGGAATAAAGAGTGCACACACTTGTGCACTATAATATCTCCTGCGCACATGGTTGATCTCCGTTGAGATTAGCCGCCGTAACCGAAATTCGGTAGGAGAGATCATTATTAATATAGTAGTTGATAGATCAACAGCAATGATCTATCAATTGTGCCTATGCGTAAGCGCATATTTTCATGGAATTCTCCACGCACCGACCACTTTCGCAACGCCTCGTTCACGGCGTCCAAGTTAACCGGACGACCAAACCCATATTAGAATGTGACGGATATATCGTGTGTAGTAATGTCATTTAGAATGCTAATTAGTGTTTTGTTTCCTTTTTTGGAGGTAGTTCTTTTCACTTTTAAGTAGAGTATATCTACTTGTCAAGCGTTAGATCACAGCCTTAGATCAAATGATTTGAATTAACATTTTTTTTTCCGACTTGTTTGTGACATTTTGGAATTAATATCATTATGATTGATAGTGGTGACATGCAAACATGTCTATTATAGTAACATGCTGTAAATATTTGGTAAGTAACATTTAAAAGTCTAGATTGAAGAATATAGTCACATTCATACGAAGGGGTAAGCAGAGCAGTGGCGTGCATTGCATATAAGCAGGTAATCAGAAGTTACAATTTGTGATCACTGAATACACTCGTGTCGTGTGTGTGTGTGTGTTTATGTTCGTATGTGTATCTTTACCAAAACGTACGTACCTACGCCGCGTCACATAGGTATGTACTTAAACTGCCTACCTACCTACTTATTGTTTATGCCTACCCCTCTGAAAATCCAATGCACGCCCCTGAAGCAGAGGTGTATATTTCGCCAGTTATGGTTGAGTCCCATGTGATAGGGGCGAGCCTATTGCCACTAACCGGGCACTAATCCAGACTCCAAGCTGCTATTGGGAAATCACAAATTTACTAACCAACTAATACTTCACACAGGGATCGAACTACTACGTGTTCAGTCTTATTTATTAGCGGACGACACGCGGTTTCACCCGCGTAGTTCGCGTTCCCGTGGGAGTACGGGGATAAAATATAGCCTATGTTACTCGCTGATGATGTAGCTATCCAAGATCGGTCAAGTAGTTTCGGAGGCTAATGCAAACAAACAAACAAACAATCCAATCTTTCCTCTTTATAGTATTACTTTAAATCTACAGTTAATTATTTTACCCACGCAGTTTCACCCGTGTTATTTATACATTTTTACCAAATTCAAGTTTGAAATCAAATCAAATCAAATCAAAAAGTTTTATTCAACATAAGGGCCACTTGGAACACTTATTGAACGTCATTTCTCTTACGCTAACTTAAGTTAATTTACTACCGTTTCCAAATGTAAGCCTGTCAGGAGAAGAAACGGCGAAACAAACTCCCCGGTTTTACGAAGCTTACGAAATGAAAACATACAGAAGGTCGGCTCCGATACTATAACACAGACGTATCAATAAGAACGTTTTGCTTCCTTCAGAAAATAGAGTCAAAATTTTGACCAAGAAAAACGCTCTTCGATTACCGTTTCGTTTGCACTTGAGTGTGGTCTAAATTAAATATTTCATACCTTTATACCGTTCGCAATTGAAAAGCGACTTTAAGGATCAAACTTCCTCGTATTGCAGCGTAATGCAAAACTAGCGACACAGAGTACTAAAACGATAAGTTCTTACTTATCTACTTTAAGGTAGGTAACTAGGGAATGAATTTAATAAGGTTCAAACAAAACTGCATGCGAAGTATTTTTTATTTCTTTAATCCATGTAACTCCTCGAATATTTGTAATCAATTGCAATAAAGAATGAATTTTGATTCGTCAATCAAACTATTTAATCGTTCTGCAAATGTACACTTATCTAGTTCCATCGATTGTGAAACATCCGTTCAATAATATTACTTACGCAAATATTACGTTGGCGATTGGCGACTATTAGATAAGCAATAAATATCAATTATTTGTATACTAAGTAACTATTGTAAGAATATGGCAAAATAATTCATTGATATTTTTCAGGTTATGACGAAAGAAACCTTCTCTGTTTATATGTGAAGGAAAAAGCATTAGGTAATTAATCTGCAGTGTAAGAATTTCAAGTTTTTACTATGGTGCTTGAGTAATTTTAACACGAACATCAGCTGTTCTTGTGTCATACATTGTCGGGGTCGCCATTTTGATACAAACATATGTCTGATCACCTGATTGTACATAAAACGACTGCTATTCGACATTTACGAGTAATATCGATTGGGTTAAACCAGTTGTAAGAGTTCGTTTAGGCTCCCGACTGACCTGTAAGTATTGCCAAAGATATTCAATTGGCAACCAAGACCAACGCTTAACTCTCCGAGGCGATCGAGGATAGAACTCGGGCGATCATCCATCCAACAACTTTCTTAACCACTGATTTTATGATCATACGTAATAGCTACTTTGCCACGAGCCCCTTATGTATTTCAATTTATACCCATAATTAACTAAGTATTTCATTTTGTGTAGTTCTATTAGCAAGTTTTGCTTACTTTAGCATTAGGTCAATACGTACAATTTGCGCAGAATTTCCTCCAGTTATAAATTACGATGATTATTATTATAACAAAATATAATGCACTTAGCTAAACAGCACTAAACACCAAGTAGCAATTCAAATTGACAAGTAAATCGGTTCGCGTGCTCCCTACGCATCTCGCGCGCTAATCGCCGACATCCGAGCTACGCGACCCATGCCACCAAATAAACACACACGTGAGGCCGGCTCCCTTCTTACGCACGTTAAAGAGAGGTAGAACATAACAGGAACATCCTTTCGAAAGAGAAAGACGCTTAAGAGAAATGAAGTTTCTAAAAAAGTGTTTCAAGTCAACTTATATAAAACTTTTTTATTTGATTTTAAATTCAGAGCTCGAAGCGGGTGAGAATATAATTTTAGGATAGAAGATTACTTCTTTGTGGAACTGTTTACTTATGTGTATTTGTGACTGTAACACCAGCTTAGGAAAGATCAAGAGAGTAGCTCAATCAGTCAGCCCAAAAGTGCTAGCTCGAGAGCGAGATAATCATACGTAAGTGTGTCTGTCTGTGCTTATTACAGCTTATGATATAAGACTTAAAAAATACAGTTGAATTCTCATTTTTTTAAAGTCGGTTAAAAAAGGTATTGAGGCGATAAAGTTGTCAGAACTTTAGCGTCTGTATTCTCTCTTTGCTCAAGTGTTTATACTACTTATTTGACAAGAGTTCGACATTACGTAGGTACGGAACATTTTTTTTCGTAATTCGGTTCGGTTACGACTTAAGGCTAAGTTTTGGAAGCTGTCCTTTCATATGTTTTTATTTTGCGCCCAGTACTATTTCCCTTGTTATTACGAAACAAGTACTAAACAGGACTTCGTACCTGCTGAACAGGATTTTTCTCCACTAAACTAGATTCTACTAGTCTTTTTCACTTTTCTACGAATGTGGTGTAATTTATGAATGACTCGGGTATTTACGTGACTCATAGTGCGTCGAACTCTGTGAAGGAAAATTGTTGGCTTGTTAGAATGGTATGGCCAGTGCGAAGGACAATACTCTGTGCTTGGCTAATAGTAGGTAAATAGAACTTAGATAATAATAGTTAGTTATTAAGCTACATACATACATACGTATGCTCACGCCTGTATTCCCCGAAGGGGTAGGCAAAAGTGTTGTAATTTTCAACACATTTCTACCTTTAATTAGTTTTAAGTACTGTTCCTTGTATATATAATTAAGTTTCACCGAATATGATTATGTGCCAACGTGACAGAGGGTGAGTCCATCGCCGTCTCAGGCAATATACATACGTCTTTGAATAATTTCTCAGATATATGCAGGTTTGCTCACGATGTTTTCCTTCACCGTAAAGCACGTGGTGTGAAATCACTGTACATAAGTATTTAGAAAAACTCATCGGTACAGGCCCCGCTGGGATTCGAACTTGCGTCTTGCTCTAACCCCGTGGCAACCACGGCTCTTATTAAGCTAATATTGTAATAATAAAATTCTGCCTCATTGGTTGACCGGTTGCAAATGCTACTGCGGTACAAGGTCTTGGGGTCGAACCGCGGGTTGAACAAAGTGTTTTTGGGTTTTTCCATCTGTAATTTCCCTGTAGCAGCCCTGAGTCAACTGGCAAAATGTGAGTGTGCTATACCTACACTTCTGCCTACCCTATCAGGAAACACAGGCGTATACCATAAAGAACCTGGTGTCTTTTTGACCCAAAAACAGCTAGACTAGATGAAAATATATCTTTAAAGTAGAAATATTAGATTTGATCTAATCAGTAAGTTTTTTGTCGGATTCGGTTTATATATTCACACTCAGTACGAGTATACAAGACAACGTAAATATAACACTCAGACCCACTATCACGCTTGATGGAACCCGCGACACCTAGTATAGCAGTCAGGTATATACACTACTAAGCTCACGGTGCCGTCAATTACATCTTGAATCAAATCACTCTTGATTTAAACCAGGCAAACATTTAATTCGTAAAGTACAATGACCGTATTCACTTTCCCTACCTATATGAAATCCCATCTCGCCTAGAGACTTTCTCGTAAACAATAGCTTATGGACCAATGATTCACGACACATTATCTTCAGCTTAATACCGAAGTCAATGAGTCAACCTATAATAAACACTATTTCACATAATTATAAGGTTGATTTAAACATATTGCATCATCCCATTAAAAAAGCGATTATAAATGCCGCAACAATACTCGTATGTTAGTCACAATTCTTAGTAACATTTAAAGGTTTTATCGTTTTCCTCCTAAACAAAGGTCACGCAATGAAATTTACACGCATTCTAACAAATATCAAGCGAAAAATAGCCGTGGTCGCTAAGTAAGAAACGCAGGTTCCAATCTCGGTTTAAGTTGAAATTTTCTGCAAACATAAGTACAGTAATATCACACCACTTTATTTTAATTTAATTTGTGGCTTGATTCGCGAACCCCTAATGTTTTTTGAAAATAAATGTAGCCTATGTAAATCTTTGTAACACCAGCTATCTGCCCGTGAAAGTCCTGTTAAAACGATCCAGCCGTTTCAGAGATTACCCGGAACAAACTGACACACTATACAGAAAAAATAATTAGCTTTTTTTATGTCAGTAATGTGTATGCTTTCTTATGCATTTCGTAAAAGGCTTCTAATTTAGGATTACAAACAGACACTTCAATATTATTTATCTGTATAGATTGATATAGGCAGAAAAGCCTTAAGCGTCGTATAGCAAAATATATATTTATAGTAAGAAAACAACAGTACGTCGGAGTTATTAGAGGCAGTGATGTATTCATATATTTATATGCTGCCTTTACACCGTAAGTATAGGCTGTAACAAATTCCAAATTAATGGCATTCCTCTAGGCGAGCTTCTTGTTATACAGGTTGCTCTTGTTTTGATATACAGTCATAAGGTTTATTTTTTTTCAGAATGAATCGCTTGAGAATGTTTTCACAAAAAAAAATGATATTGAAACGATATGTTTATTGAAGTTTAAGTTCAAGTTTTTAAGCTAGATTTGACTTAAAACATGTTGGTATTTTATTGTTGTTTTTTTAAAAGTACGGAAGTAACTTTTAATTTGACATTTCAAGAAAATAAAAATTGCAGCAAAATGTCTGAATGTGTTAGTCCTTTAAATCCGACTAAACTAAAAACTATCTCAAAATAGGCATGATGCAAGATATCAAGATGTGGCCTTCGTAGTCCCTTTTACGAGTAAAATCGGTAATCTGGGTTAAAAGAGTTGTCAGAATCGTCTCCGACTGACCTATTATCGCTTAAGATGTTAAATTGGCAACCGGGACCGAAGGCTTAATGTGTTCTCCGAGGCACAATGGCAACTCAGGCGGTCATCCATCCAACTATTGGCATAGGTTAGGGTTTGCTAATCGAATGATATGCGCATTAGCAAGTTCTATGACGCAAGATAGATGTCAAGAATTTGGTTGTTTGTTAAATATTTTTAAAATCACTCTCACGATATTAAACTACAAACTATAACACTCTGTATCAGTATCCCAAACACCTGTGCAACCGACCGACTGATATAAATATGAATAAACCAATCGAGGTGAAATTTCATTTTGTCCACTATGACTAGAAAGGCCCGTCCATTGTGATGAATCGATCGTTATATTTTGGTAGCTAAACCATTCAATTCGATACTACAATTCGATTTTTGATTCGATTCAGTAATCGATATGAACAGATGAATTAATTGAAAACAGAAGTCGCGTTTTAGTTTTAGAATCGTGGATAATTTTAATGTTATTTTTGACCTACATCGTAAAGCTAGTGTTGTTGTTCGATTGGGTTTTGTTTCAATATTATCGATTTGATCTGATTGCTATGATTCCTTTGTTGTATTTTTTGCCCCGCGGTTTCATCCGCGTAGATTTAGTTTCATCCTTATTGTCGCGGAACCCTAATATTTTAATGAATAAAAGTAGCCTAAGTTACTCCTTGAAACATCAGCTACCTACCAGTGAAAGTCCCGTTAAAATCCGTCCAGCCGTTTTAGAGATTACCCGGAACAAACAAACAGACAGAGAGACAGAGAAAAAATTTAAAACTTGGATTTTTTGTCCCAGTAGCGTGTATACTTTCATATGCATTTAGAAGAAAGCTGTTATTTTTTTCTTAAAAATATTAGGGTTCCGCGACAATAAGGATGAAACTAAATAAACCTACACGGGTGAAATCGCGGGGCACAGCTAGTTCCATATAAGACCAGTCGTTTAGGCTGCGCGTTGATAATTCAGTCGGTCAGTTTTTATATGACGTGTATACATGTGTCACTGCCACTAACTATAATGCAATAAGAGATGAGCTCATTTTGATGAGCTGATTAGGGCCCTGTTTATTATTATAATTAAGTTGTTCAACAAAGCTTAATATTCTAAAAACAAAGGAAAATTAGAAAGAAGTAAGTAGGTACGCAGATTAACTATAACCATTAGTAGTCATCTCACAGCATATGAACCTGTCTTTAAGATAAATCTCAGCGCACGGAGGTCGGAGACAGACACCTTGATCGGATCTCATCATCTCATCTGTGACAATGTAAAGCGACCAGAATTACTAGACCTATTAATCTACGTCTATTTTAGTATAACAACATAATTGAAATTCTACCTTATTACAAATCCGTCTAAGTCTATAATTGAATGATGAAAAAATAACGTCTCAAAGCATTTGTATAAGCGACGTTCTTATTTAAACACTCGATTTTCGACTCTGTTTGTAGTGTGTAAGGTTTAATATGGCTTAAAAAGTGAAGTCAATACAACGTTACTGCGCTTACGCATTAATTGATATGTGAAGTAAGATTTCCATTGTTCCTGGCGCCTGTCAATCTTGTTATTAATATAATGTATTCTTTAAATTGCCTTGGTTCTTGCAGATTGTTTTGAAAATAAGGTGCTATTACACCCATATCTAAATGCGCCGTCACGAGTGTTGAGCGCTGATCTTGAATGCGCAATAATCATTTTCAAGAGCCGTGGTGGCCTCGTGGTTTGAGCAGTCGCCTGCTACATAGCGACGCAAGATCGAATCCCAACAGGCCCTGCACAAATGAGTTTTTCTAAAAAAACTTATGTGCAGTGATTTCACACCACGTGCTTTACGGTGAAGGAAAACATCGTGATGAATGCGTATGTCCGAGAAGTAAATCAAAGACGTACTTATGAATAGTGCCTGAAACGGTGATGGACTTACCATCTGTCACGTTGACACTTATCATATTCGGTGAAATGTGGGTGTTGTTGTTACAAGACCTCTGCTTACCCCTTCGGGGACCCTTCTGGGATGGCGTGAGCATATTTTTTATGATATCATTTTTGGATTTTGTACGGAGCGTGAGCGCGAATAAACACATGTATACGCGGTACTAAGCAAATTAATTTAAGAAATCTCTGTCTGTCTGTTTGTTCCGGCTGAACTCTGATAACGATTTTAATCGGTTTTTCACTGGCAGATAATTTATGCTACAAGAAAGAACTAGTCATGAAATCCAGTCTACGCGTATGAAACCGCGGGGCAAAGATTCCTCGAAAGAGTCCTCACCATAATCGCTGAGCGCTCAAATCTTGTGACGAGACCTGTACTTACTACTTAGTAAGCATTTACCGTTTCCTATTACATACTAAGAGGGAAATGTCAGCTTGATAAATCTGCATAAAATAAATACTCAGCATTAATGGTAATGTATGGAAAACTATTTCCCTTAGAAATATCATACAATGGATGTGATTATGATGCATTTGCGTTTTATTATAATTACAAATTGTTTACTCTGTAGGCAGATTAACTATAATTTGTAAAACATGTATACATCTATACAGATAAATAAAATTGAAGTATCTGTTTGTAATTCCAAAATAACAGCTTTTCAGTAAATTCATATTAAAGTATAAAGTATACACGCTACTGACACTAAAAAACAAAGTTTTAAAAGTGTATTTCTCTGTCTATCTGTATGTCTGTCTGTCTGTTTGTTCCGGGCAATCTCTGAAACGGCTGGACGGATTTTAACGGGACTTTCACTGGCAGGTAGCTGATGTTTCAAGGAGTAACTTTTATTTATCAAAAATATTAGGGTTCCACGACAATAAGGATGAAACTAAATCTACGCGGGTGAAACCGCGAGGCACAGCTAGTTAATTATATACAGGGAAAACCGCTAGGAACAGCTAGTCCTAAATAAGTGTGACTATAAACAATAAATATATCTATTTCGTCAGGCCAGCGTGTCTCAATCTGTGCGCGACTTATCATAAATCTCAATCAGATAAACGACATTTAAGATTTTAATGGGCCTTTCGATTTATTAATGTCCCATTCAACCCACCGAGTCGCGTTGACATGTGTGTATGTTACAAATGTATGTACTTAGGTAAGTTAGGTATAGGTTTACTTAGAGCTGGGTCAATGTGGCTTATTTACAAAGATTGACATACATAAACTGAGACAGATTTCTCATGTGATTGATTTTGTATTTATAAAAAAAATATAATATTTTTGAAAATTAAAATTACTGAGCTTCTTGCAAGTTTCTTCTCAGTAAAAGCAACCTTCCGATCCTGGCGATAGCATGTAGCTATAATCCGAGTACCTTACACATAAGCCTGTCAAATGGGAGCCGTGGTGGTCGTGTGGTTTGAGCAGTCGCCTGCTACGCAACCGACGCAAGTTCCGAGTCCCAGCTGCTTGTATCAATGAGATTTTCAAAAAACTTAAGTGCAGTAATTTCACCCCACGTGCTTTACGGTGAATGAAATGCATGTCTGAAAATTCAAAGCGAAAGACTCATCCTCTGTCACGTTGGCAGGTAATCATCTTCGGTGAAATGTGGGTGTTGTTATTACAACACCTCTTCTTACCCTTTCGGAGAAGTCAAAGTCAGGACTTAATTTTATTATGTACCTATACTATAGATCATCAAACTATCTGATAGTTTTAGAAAACTTTACAGTTGACTTACGCCACATAAATAATACGATTAAAATACTCATAAATAAAACATTTTAATGAAAAAGACTTGCAAGTTTACGACGTGACTCACTTAAATAGTGAATGGAATATACCGTTAACATAACTCCGGGGCAACTTAAACTTGCCTGAACTCATGAATGAAGTGAAAAAATCCATAAAAATAAATCAACCCATAGTATTTTATTTCGCCATACTCTAACCAGTTTGAAACAAAAGATAATTGTTCACATTTTAAATCAAAAGTTGCATTATGTTTGTAAATTGACACAAAACTTTATTTAACCACTAGTGTACGCCACGCGCTGTCACCCGCGTAGTTCCCGTTTCCGTGGGAGTACGGGGATAAAATATGTATGATTTAATGACTGACTAGACCGACGGCGAGTGCGACCTTGAGAAACCTTACAGAGTGCGAGTTTTTCACTGCCGCTGTCACAAGTCACCGCGTCGACGTAAACGCAGATTTGTATAGGATCGTAACAGGGGCCCAACCATAAGCTCTTATTGCAATGATAGTTCAGCTGTGCGAAAGTGACAGATGTATGCACGTCATATACGTACATCTGTCTCATAAATGAGTGAAACTATCATGGTAAGGCCCCAGGGCCTCTGTCGGCCTAAAGATGACACTATTGTGAGCCCATACAAATCTGCGTTTACGTCGACGCGATGACTTGTGACGGCGATTTTAAGAAAACTCGCACTAGGCCCTCAGAATAGGTCTACAATAAAATTTAATAATAACGTCTCTAACTAAACGACTTGACACCTTGTTAAGACTAATCATATACGAGGTGTGATCTTTACTATGCAAATACTAGTTTGGACGTAATATTATTTTTGTGTCCAAATAAATATGAATGGACATGCATGGTTTTGACCTCCAATTGTCTTTCCACGAGACGAAAAAACATCTTTAGTTTTTGTTATAAATATACGAGTACATATGCTCACACCTGTATTCCCCGAAAGGGTAGGCAGAAGTGTTGTAATAACAACACCCACTTTTCACCGAAGATGATTAAGTGCCAACGTGACAGATGGCGAGTCTATCGCCATGTCAGGTATTATACACACGTCTTTGAATAACTTTTCAGACATATGCAGGTTTCTTCACGATATTTTCGACACTTTAAAGCATGTGGTGTGCAATCACTGCTCATAAGTTTTTAGAAAAACTCATTGGTACAAGTCCCGCTGGGATTCGAACTTGCGTCGCTTAGGTTATAAGTGACTGCTCTTCTATATTCTCAGGTCATCTGGTAATAATATATTTAAAGCCATCTTCGTAAACGCACGCAGAATGAATAGCTCCTATAATGTGACGCAACGGCTAGTTTTGTCAGTAAGCAAACAGCCGGCTCCGTAAACACACCTCTCCAACTGTTAGCTTCTATTGTATTTGTTGAGTTGAGGGAATGGCAAAGAATGATAATTTTTGGATGTGGCATATTTAATACTAGCTTGAGTCTGCGCACATTTAGTAGAACTAGATTAACTTTCCACGTTCTGAATTACAGATTCTGTTCATAAACAGACCTAACAGCCTGAGCATATTGCTCCGTATTACAAAACGTGCTTTAAACGATGACTAGACCAAACTCGGATTAAAACTATGCCCTCTTAAATCCGTATCACAGAAAGCGGTGATGCTACTTTTAAACCTAGGACTATCTTAGATTAGTAACAAGAAGTAACAAAAACATGACATGAATTTTACTGCACACACTAAATTAATGACAATAAAAGGTACTTACTTCGTAGTAAATTAAACCATGATGTTTTTTTTTATTTATTTGCAACCTAAATTTTATTTTATATATTCTAAAGGTTAATAAATAACCATCATTACAGATACTTAAACGAAATGCGACGGAATAAAAATGGTCATCAGTCATTACACTAAGTTAAACACCATATCCAAAACTGTTATCCGCGAGACAAGTCAAAACATTCTAGCACACACTCGTAAGCTTTTGTCTGCCCACTTGCCGGACAAAGTGTGATGTCATACAGAATACAAAGATAAAGTTATATCGCTAATACTAGATATGCTAAAAGGTTTTGCGCATATTCCAGCTCATAATTTTGTAAGTTAGTAGCACCTACGCTTGCGGCGAATTGTCGTTGAATGAGAGTCATCTGTGCCTGAGAATAGGTTTTGACACGTTCGAACGTCATCGCGTCCCTACGTTTTGCACTTTTTTTTGTATGGACACGTAAAACTTCCTTCACTCGCTTTTTAACGTTCCCTTACAAAATGATAAAAAATCATAGCTAATACCGAAGGCCGATTTACGTAACGATAAAGAAAGATATCCCTGTGCTAACATACTGACTATTGCTAGCACAGCGACTTCTACTCACTTCCATGGAGCACTGGTGACCTTACTCACTTCAAGAATATAATACTAGTTAGTATTGTTTGACTGCGATCTTCTGTAAGGTGGAGATACAGTCACCAGTCTTGCAGCTCCAAATATCGATCGGGAGATCCTGTTATGTAGTATCTCCCTAGGTATTTTTTTTGTCTGGTCTCTCGCAGTTGATAGGAAAACCTCCACTGCTTAACCGGTCAAAAGCAACACAACTAAGGCCGCCCCGGTGCGGGCCTCGGACATAGGCTTGGGGCGTTGCTGGGGGATGAGCTAGTGAGCTGGATCTGAGTGTTCTAGTTATAATCTCATCTAGCAACTACATATCCGTAATATCCATACAAAGTGCACGTGTTATAAAAGCAATATTTAGCACGACCTAAGATTTCACCTCATTGTATCCGCCTTACAATCGAATTCACACACACACATAATACAAATACAAAACTGTACAAATTTGAACATGAATTGTATATAGATAGGTCATAACGTTTCAAGATAATGCTAAGCATATATTTATATAAGGATTGTATTTAAAGCAAATTCATAACATACAGACACAAGTCACGAGTTATGAGCGCTGAACTTGAATGCCAAGTAGTTCATTTAGGAGTCTGTCTCTCTCTGTCTGTATGACGCGACGCGAATAAAACATATGGCCAGTAGGTACATACTTGAGTAGAATTTGGTTTCTGCGGTGAGTAAGATCGCCGTTACACCAAAGGAGAGGAGTGGAGGCGCTATGCTAGCTATAGTAAGACTCATTCGTCTCTTACTATGTTGGCACAGTAGTTCCAATCTTAACGATGACAAAATGTGAGGTGTTGGTCACATTAATAACAGGCTGCTGGGGGCCAACTAACTACTATCATTTTAACATTTATCTGCTTAATCCGATGATGGTAGGTCTACAGTAGCTGCTTACCAACAAGCAGACGGGCGCTTGTTTGCTACCTTTGTAGTACATACATATATATGTACGCTTACGCCTATATCTCATAGCGGTAGGCAGAGACCTCCGTTTGCCACATGCTACGAACCACATTTATGTGGAAAATAGTTAATATAAGATGGAATATAGTGCAGTGTTTCCTCACGTAATTTTATTGTTTGGAGAATGTCTTTAAACAGAAGTTAATAATTACAAATGGACGGTTATGTCGTAAAATAGGCATAAATTCCAAACCAACCATCCAACTCGGATAGTCTAGTTGTTAACCCACTCTTGGTTAATGACAGAGCAAAAGGAGATGGGATTGAACCGACGACCTTACAGTCATGTTTCAAAGTGGCTATAAATGCGAAATTAAATTTTAGAGAGTTTGAAAAGTTTTACTTACAATTAAATTGTGAAGCAAAAATATTTCAAATTGGAGATATTTTTATTGCCAGTAATTTGGGTTTCTGCAAAACATACTTGGCAAGTGCGAGTCGTACTCGCGCATCGACGGTTCCGCGCAAAATTTGCAATGAAAAAGCAAAAATTACTTATGGGCTTTCATTTTGTGTCGGATAATTTAATACTTGCAAGAGAATCACAATGACATTGCAAAGATAAAGAAATTAGACAATAACTCAAAGATCTCAAAAGAAAAAAAAAAACTCAAAACTGCAAAAATCTATATTTGACTTTGACTTTATGAAAGATGATTTAAGCGGCACCAGTGGTTAGTTGAGTTTTAGCGGCACTTCCGCCAGTAACTGATGAGGCCGATTCGGGATCGACAGACAGCCAGACAGATCGATTCCTTTTGAGTTACAGACCTCTATGAAACATCTTCATAAGATGAACCTATCTAATGATGTGGTATGTAGGTACTGTCAATCAGAAGCCAAAACCATGAGTCACCAGTTAATATGCAATTGCGATGCACTGGCCAAATGGCGAATGGACCTACTGGGTAAGGCGTATCCGAAACCAGAGGACTATAAGCTTTTCCCCATGGGCAAGATCTGCCGGCTTGTTCAGGGAGTATTTGAGGAGTCACGTGCGTAGAGCATAAGGGCAAGGGCGGCACAAAAGATCCCAAGGGTCGACGTGCTTCCGGGCAACCGGACCCAATAATGCCACAACAAGATAAGATACAGACCTCTAAAAATATGGACAAACAAAGCGAAATCTGTGTTTTGCTTTCAATTATAATTGAGCCAATCAACCTTGTAATTGAACAATCATCTCGTCCAGAAACAATAGATGACAATCAAGAACAATTTACATTGTTATCCAATCAAGTGAAGTTCAATATTTGATTGACTATGAAAAATTGCAAACTACATAAATAAAAGCGCTGGTTTCTTTACAATTTGTTGTTTTTATGCAATTAATTTGTTTATTTAAGAGCCGTGGCGTTTTAGACGTTTGCTACGCTAGCGACATTCATCTCTCTGGCCTTATCCCATGTATTTGGGGTCAGCACTTGATTCAACCCGATGTGGCTGATCACCTGATTTTTATACGAAGCGACTGCCATCTGACCTTCGTAACCCTTTTTTCGAGGAAAATCGGCAATCTGGGTTAAACCAATTGTCAGACTTTCTTAGGCCTCTGACTGACCTGTAACGATTGCCAAAGATGTTAAATTGGCAACCGGGACCGACGGCTTAACGTGCTCTCCGAGGCACGGAGGGAACTCGGGCCCATCCAACTACTGGCTAGGCGTATGGTTGCTTAACTTTGCTGATCGCATCATATGCGCAATAGCAACAGTGCCACGAGCCCCTCGTTTGCTACGCTAGCGACATAAGTTCAAATCCCAGTGGCCTGTACCAATGCTTTTCTAAAAAAAATTGTGCAATAATTTCACCCCCGGTGAAGGAAAACATCGTGAGGAAACCTGCATATGTCTGAGAAGTAATTCAAAGTCGTATGTATAGTGCCTGAGACGGCGATAGACTCACTCTCTGTCACGTTGGCACTTAATCATATTCGGTGAAAATGAGTGTTATTGTTAAGACACCTCGGCTTACCCCTTCGGGGACCCTTCTGGGATGCCATGGGCATATTTAAAAGTCACAGTCGGATCAGTTTCTCTAATAAATGTAAACAGGTGTTCGTGCCATGAGAAATTTAATTTGGAATTATAATTATTATGTAACATTAAGTTAATCTGAGATTCCACGTCTCTATGGATGTCACAGTCACCGCAATCAAGTGCCTCAAGCGCCGGATATAATGCTCACCCACTTCGGTCAAGGATTCATGAATTCTTGTATTTGCAATTCGGTGTGCAATTTTGACGACTTGATTAAAAGTTAAGTCTCGGGTTTCATTACCACACAAAATGAATGTGAGCTGGGGGCCTAGAATCATTGGTTTAAGCAGAGCGTATTAAGAACTTCTGAGTGTTTACGTTTCATTATGGGACGGTAAAATTAAACGATCATAATTAGCCCCCAGCAGTATTTTGGCGTGTTTGTGAAACTTGTTGTGTGTATTTCATTATTTATTGTTAACATTATCTATATATCTATACATCTATACAGATAAATAAAATTGAAGTGTCTGTTTGTAATTCCAAAATTACTGCTTTTCACTAAATGCATATGAAAGTATACACGCTACTGAGACTAAGAGTTTAAAATTTTTTCTCTGTCTGTGTGTCTGTCTGTTTGCTCCGGGTAATCTCTGAAACGGCTGGACGGATTTTAACGGGAGGAGTAACTTAGGCTACTTTTATTTATTAAAAATATTAGGGTTACGCGGCAATAAGGGTGAAACTAAATCTACGCGGTTGAAACCGCGGGGCACAGCTAGTTTTTCAATAAATGTAGCTTAAGTTACTTCTTGTAACATCAGATATATGCTAATGAAAGTTTTAAATCGATCCAATCGCTTCTGAGATAAGCAGGAAGAAACAAACAGACAAAAAGACAAACATTTTAAAGAAGGTTTCTGTTTAACGTGGTTTATAATATAGTAGTTAGCCATCTTTTCACAAGATGGCGCTGTATTGTTTTACATCTCGATGTAGAGATACTCTTTTATTGACGTATATATTTCAATGTGTGATTGTGGTAGTCAAATACCACTCAGATCCAGCTCCCTAGCTCATCCCCCAGCAACTCTCTAAGACGAGGTCCGAGCCCCGCACCGGGGCGCCCTTAGCCTGTGTTGCTTAGTTTTTAAGCTTAAGCTCGGCTGGAGGCCCTTGGTTCTCGCCCTATAGTCCGGTTAAGCAGTGGAGGTAACTCCCCCCTACCAACTGCAAGAGTCTATATCCAAAAAAAAAAAAAAAATTGTGGTATTCAAGTGCTCAAAACAATATCAGTGCGGTCGTCAAGTAAACAAACCAATATAGTCGTCGAACCAATAAACCAGGACTGCCCAAGTTTCATTCCAACCACCCAAGGTCTGCTCCGACTGATCCTGGCTCTCAGGACTAATTTGTGTTATACAGTTTCTTTTTATATAAATTCACTTTTATTTCATATGCATTTGGTGCAAAGTTAATGTTGAATTACAAACCAAGTAAGGTATAAAGCTAGCATTGTGACCCCTTATCAGCCTACTGGACAATGCCCACACATTATCGCTGTAATTGGTCAATTTCATGGGTAACAAATAATGACGCAGTGCAGTACTAATGATAGTTTGCGCTCGAGGGGCGGTGTAAAACGCTCGCATCCAACCACCAATTATAATCGGGGAGCATTCGACGGTAATTATTTTCATGTCCAATTTTAAGGGCTGGTTCCACTGATTAATTCGTTGCGTTATTCCCTTTTTTTGACATTTGATAATGTAGCATTCTATTGGTAAAAGGATTTTTAAAATCGGTTCAGTACTTTTTGAGCCAATTCGTTACAAACATACGTACAAATTACTCCTCTATAATAATATTTGGGACGGATCAAATTTGTTTAAGAATCTCAAAATACATCTCTTACATAATATACAGATAAATAAAATTGAAGTGTCTGTTTGTAATTCCAAAATTACAGCTTTTCACTAAATGCATATGAAAGTATACACGCTACTGACACAGAAAAACCATATTTTAATTTTTTTGTCTGTCTGTCTGTTTGTTCCGGGTGATCTCTGAAACGGCTAGACCGATTTTAACGGGATTTTCACTGGCAGGTAGCTGATGTTTCAAGGAGTAACTTAAGCTACTTTTATTTATTAAAAATGTTAAGGTACCGCGACATGAAGCATGAAACTAAATCTACGCGGGTGAAACCGCGAGGCACAGCTAGTTTAATATCGTCTATGGAAAAAAAACTAAAATATTATAGCACATCCCTACCGTACCGCATGTCCATGGAAACTTGAACAATAAGCTATGACCAATGTATTAACTGCGCGAGCGAGCGGTATTTTTCATTATACTTTACAAACCGGATCCGTTCACCATCCGACGCAGGAAAGCCTTTATCTAACCTGTCTGTTACTCCTTCACTATTTGAAACCTAATTCAATTGCTAGACAGAACCTAAGACATTATCAAATAAAGCAATTTGTTTGTCCTTTTGTCAATGAATAGAGTTAACTACAACTGACAGCATCCCCATTTTTCATTGAAGATAAGATTAAGTGACATACCAACAGAATGATAATTATACATAGATATTGATCTGTTAGCTGAGTTTCTTGCCGGTTCTTCTCAGAAGGCTAGTTTCCGAACCGGTGTTAAATAGTCGATGCTCATAAGTGCCTTGCCAGGGCATTGCAATGTTCTTAGTTTGTTTAATAAAAACATTGAGAATAATTATCAAGCATAATTTTTTTAAATGCGTAGTTACAATTTTATGTGCCTGCATATGGTCACGCCTGTAATCCCTGAAGAATACAGGCGTACTTGCAGGAATACAGGCAGAGGTTTACTTGTAGAAAATCCACATTTCATCAGCTGTGTATAAGACCCACGAAGGGGCGTTCCTAATGCCATTGCAAAGGAAAAAAAAAACAAAATTCTTATATTTCCAATAATTTAGGCATTCCATCATTGCACACATATACAGATTGACGGTAGCATATACATAATATTATGTTTGCCTCTCTCTCTGATAATAAAGTCATCGCTACAATGTGACATTTTTCCATTGTTTTAAGATAAAAACTTGATTGATTGAATTCGACTCAATGGTCAGATTAATTAGTGTACTTGTACGTAGCTGGCTGACGCCCACTCCACGTCTTTATCTAAAGAACAATGTATGAATTGCTTCGTTAACTGGATGTGACGGAACGGTCATTCGATAGGAATAATTTTGCATAGAATTGTGCTATTTAAGGTTTGGTTCCCATCGTGAATGTACGTTTCGAAGGCAGATTTTACTCAGCAGCAAATGTAAGTGTCTGTTTGTTGTTCCAAAGTAACAGCTTTTCAATAAATATGAAAGCATATAACCGCATTTACATAAGCTAGTATTATAATTTTGGTGAAACTGTCTCACAATACCGCTTCTACCTAGCCCTTTCTCGGAAATATTTGATTTTTTTTTTAATGAACATGACTTATTAACCTTAGGCCCTGTTAAGGCACTTATGAATGTTGAGGAATTTACCATCGGTTCAGAAACTAATCTTCTGAGAAGAACCGGCAAGAAACTCACACTAAAAATCATTCACATTCATAGAAATGATGGTAATCCTTATTCTTGCACAAGTCTCAACAGTAGCAGATTAAAAAAAATATTGAACTTAACTCCTTAACACTACAATGTATAATGTACGCAACGGTAAGTCTAAAGAAACTGTTGCGTTGAACCGACGTTCACGCACGTCCCGGTCAGTTGTTCGATTCGGATTAGCGAATGAGTTTACCGGCTATTAGTTAGTGATTTATGATGTGACTCGTGAAGCGAACGGGCTCCGATGCCGATGGACCGCGCTGCGTGAGACCTAAGGAAGGGAGCGGTGGGGTTCAATATCGATACTAAGTACGCTTTTCTATTTGAAAATAATTTCATATTACGATTTTTTTATGCTCGTTATAAATTTTAATTTTATTTCATAGTCGAGTCCACTTCTTTTTTTGCCATTGTGGTTGCCAATTTAACATCTTTGGCAATCGTTACAGGTCAGTCAGAGGCCAAAGAGAGTCTGACAACTGGTTTAACCCAAATTGCCGATTTTCCTCGAAAAAGGGGTTGCGAAGGTCAGATGGGCAGTCGCTTCGTATAAAAATCAGGTGATCAGCCACATCGGGTTGAATCAAGTGCCGACCCCAAATACATGGGATTAAGGCCAGGGAGATGTATGTAGTCGAGTCCACTACTCCGTCCGCGTGGTATATTTGTAACGCTAACTTTAAGTCGTGATTGGTTACAGCGTGATAATATAATATATAGCCTTCCTCGATAAATGGGCTATGTAACACTGAAATCTTTATTCAAATGAACAAGGAGTTCTGGAAATTAGCGCGTAAAAATTGTTTACACAACACATTTTTATCATTAACCTGTTTTATAGCATAATAATAATTTTACACCTATCAATCAAGTACAAGATTAGTGCTGCATTTTATAATTATTTCAAAACCTTAATTATGCTCAGAAGGTTTTATGCTGTGTTTATGATAAATAAAAAGATATGACGTAATTTCGGACTATTAACATAATAAGTAGGCCCTAATCAAATTACCAGCCTTTACTCATAAAAATATACCGTTAACTTTCACTTTATCGATTACCTATCGATAATGGTGGCTGCACTACCTAACAGGTTGACTGGTACAGGTGCGTCGGGTTCTCACCGCGCTTAGTGTGCGTGTGTGCGTAAGATACACACACAATTTATCTAAAGATATCTATCTGAAGATCTCTAGTTATCGTGTCGCTAAATTTGTAAATAAATATGGAAATCATGTCACCATATTTCAAATAACTATTTAATGTAAAAAAAACAGGCACTTAAGTGAATTCGTGTTAGGCTTTTAAGAAAAGCCGAGTAACTTGATACGGGCTATTAATTTGAGTATAGGCATAGAATTATATTATTATAAAATATGCAATACATTTGCAAAGGTCATGAACCAAATTTGATTAAAAGCTGTATTTTGCAACAAAAATTTAAATAAATAAAAAATGTTCGAACATTATCAGACAGCGCCATGTAGTCCCAAACTAAGCAAAGTTTGTACTATGAGTACAAGATAACAGATTTAATATGTATATGTTTTTTTTAAATGATCTGTGATATAACTATAATTTCAAAGTACATAAAAATATTTAAAACACATTTAAGTATTCCAATGTTAAGGAAATGAATAACAAAAGTCACTTTCTAAAAACCCATGATACTATTCCAACAACCATAAAACATTAATTTACGACTTCCCGGCTTTCCATTCAATATCATAAATAAAAAAACCTCCGTGGCGAGTACTTAAATCACTAAAACAAGCAAACCACTATTTTATCGATATTTTCAATCGTGTATCTCTATCAAATCACTAATGACTGAGCCGTCAAACGTCTGGGAAGCACTATTAGGCCGAATGATTCAATTAAAATGAGTTACTGACTACCGATATTTATCATTAGACTTGTTTTAAGTAGGTACCTCACTAGAGATTATCATTCGGACTCGTGTCTTTTATCATCATTATTATGACAAATATGCTCTAAGTAAGCTGCCACAAAGCAAAATAATAATAATAATGTACACAAAAACATATTATTATATTATAATATATAATACTAGCTGTGCCCCGCGGTTTCACCCGCGTAGATTTGGTTTCATCCTTATTGTCACGGAACCCTAATATTTTTAATAAATAAAAGTAGCCTAAGTTACTCCTTGAAACATCAGCTACCTACCAGTGAAAGTCCCGTTAAAATCCGTCCAGCCGTTTCAGAGATTACCCGGAACAAACAAACAGACAGACAGACAGACAAACGGACGGACAGAGAAAATTTTTAAAACTTGCTTTTTTAGTGTCAGTAGCGTGTATACTTTCATATGCATTTAGTGAAAAGCTGTAATTTTGGTATTACAAACATACGTGTCAATTTTATTTATCTGTATTTATATGTATAGATAATTTTATAATGTAAAATATAAAATAATATATCTTTTTATTACTATTATATATCTGATTGAATACGCCCTTTCCATACAAAATTATTTTGCCTGTTTTTACCAACATGTACGCGTTCAGCTCCGATAGATGCTTATAGCTGAATAAATCCATATTATATTTTTGGAAAATAGAGAAATGTCAGCGTATTGCAATAGTCAATAAAAATAAAGATGGCGGGTCGCTTGTATAAATATTAAATAATAATGATTATTATCAGAATCAACCTTTGCTTAAAATTACAAGAAAATAATATTCACATACCATAATTCGTTTTAAACGATAAATAAAACACTTTAAATAATAAAACCACAGAGATTATTGTCATAGACATAGATAACGCAATCAGACGATCGGGACAACCGTTTTAAAGAATATTATCATAATATCTTGCCAATACAATATCTTCGCATGTATCTAGCGATGGTATCTCGCGTGCTTCAGACAAAGCAAACATTTGACGTCCAGTTTGCGATTGTCATTTATCCATAGGGAAGACTTTGATTTAAGATAATTAAATTATTATTTTAATAAGTAAATAATTACATACCTGCATAAGGTCACATCTGTCTTACCCAAAGGAGCCGCATTTCTTCACTTAGGTCTAAGTCCGTTGTAATAGGGGGCTTAATTTCATGTGTGTCCCGCGGAATCCTAATGCTTTTTTTAAAATAAAAGTATCCTAAGTTACTCCTTGTTACATAAGCTATCTGCCAGAGAAAGTCCCGTTAAAATCCGTCCAGCCATTTCAGAGATTACCCCGAACAAACAGACAGACAGAGAAAAAATGTAAAACTTGGTTTTTTAGTGTTAGTAGCGTGTATACTTTCATATGCATTGAGTAAAAAGTTATTATTTTGGAATTACAAACAGACACTTCAATTTTATTTATCTGTATAGATTATATTAGGTAACTTCCAACTTCGCCTGTGCTATGGTGTGCATAGCACAGGGGTAAGTAACACATTGGGGTTGATTTTAAATTTGATAATATGAACTTTTTTATGTCATTGAATCACACGTATAAAAACTATCCAAAAAAAATTGTCTAAATATATATAACGCAAAGGTGACTGACTGACTGACATAGTGATCTATCAACGCACAGCCCAAACCACTGGACGGATCGGGCTGAAATTTGGCATGCAGGTAGATGTTGTGACGTAGGCATCCGCTAATAAAGGATTTTGATAAATTCTATCCCCAAGGGGATAAAAAAGGAGATGAAAGTTTGTATGAAACTAAATTTACGCAGGTGAAACCGCGGGGTACAGCTAGTACCTTATAAGTGTTGTATTTCAAAATATTGTTTTTAAATATAACCAATTACGAGTATTTTATTAGACCCCCAAATTTCAGATAAGCAGGCTATAACGATCTCTTATCATAGTTGATTGAAAATACGGTTTTTATTATATTTATATTCGACAAATAACTATCGATACATCTATACAGATAAATAAAATTGAAGTGTCTGTTTGTAATTCCAAAATTACAGCTTTTCACTAAATGCATATGAAAGTATACACGCTACTGACACTGAAAAACTAAGTTTTAAAATTTATCTGTCTGTCTGTCTGTTTGTTCCGGGTAATCTCTGAAATGGCTTCACCGATTTAAACGGGACTTTCACTGGCAGGTAGCTGATGTTTCAAGGAGTAACTTAGACTACTTTTATTTATTTATTTAATATTAGGGTTCCGCGAAAATAAGGATGAATCTAAATCTACGCGGGTGAAACCGCGGGGCACAGCAAGTTTTCTATAAATTTATTCAACCAATAAACAGCGTCCTATCTATTCTGATCTGTAAAATATAAGGCTATATAATCGTATTGGGTAACACAGTGAACATAATAATATTAGGATAAAAAAAAAACATTATTTTCTTAGGTGTAGTAACTTAATATTATGTTGCAAAGACTACTGTCAAGTCATAAATAAAAACCTATCCACAATTCCTTTGTATTAATTTTACTAATTTAAATAAAAGAAAAATTAAAAACGAAACACAATATTAATTTCAGAATTTTGCATGCAGACTTAATTATTAACTACTTGATGCTATCAACAATGTGAGTTGTTCAACTATATTATTTCATGTTCAATTTAAATAAAAACTAAATATTAATTAATCAGCTACCTACTTACATTTAAGAGGATCATATTCATTCATGTTTCGTATTAATTATTATTTTATTTACAAAAAAAATCTATGCAGGAGCATCGCAGAAAAATATCATCATAAATTTTTATTTCTTTGAGATTTTATCAACGGAATACATTTCTGCAACTGTAATAATATTATTAGATCGCACATTTTTTTATACTTGAATTTCAACCTTCTCTACTTTAGCAAAAAAACCGCGATGAATAAAAAAGCAATCTCAAAAATAAGTACCTGTAACGTAACTTATCATTAGGCAAAAATCAATTGTACTTTGCACTTTTTGCTTAGCACTTTATAAAGTAATTATGTTCGATTGAACACCATTTTCGCCGGTAGTAGGTTTTTTTTTATAACCACAGTCCCCAAACATTTTTACCATTGTACTCTTGCTTGAGTGCAATGGGTAAAAGTGAAATAATATACACAAATACATATGATAACGCCAGAGGCCCAACCATGAGCTCTATTGCAATGATAATTCAGTTGTGCGACAGTGACAGATGTATACACGTCACATACATCTGTCTCATAAATGAGTGAAACTAACATGGCAATAAGAGCTCATGGTAAGGCCCCTGTACTCCCGGGGGTTATGCGTGGTACAAGTGAGTGTTGTAATAACAACTACAAAAATGATTAAGTGCCAAAGTAAAAGATGATAAGGCTATCGCTATCTCAGACACTATACTTAAGTCTTGAATTACTTCTCAGACATGCAAGGTTCCTCACGATGTTTTCCTTTACCGTAAAGCACGTGGTGTGAAATCACTAAACTCAAACTCAAAAATATTTTTATTCGTTTAGACTTTATGCAAAGTACTTTCAAATCGTCAGAATGACACAATTACACAGGATTATACATGCTACACATAAGTTTTAAGAAAAACTCATTGGTACAGGCTCCGCTGGGATTTGAACTTGCGTCGCTTGCGTAGCAGGCTGCTCAAACCCCAAGGCCACCACGGCTCTTTAGAGACACGTTTAATTTAAAAATATGAATGAAAGAAAAAACATATAAAAGAAAAAAAAATATGTAAAAACAAACTACTACTTGGCAAAGTCTCGACTCAGTAGCTGGCATCTAAGGCATAAAACAACTTAAATAGCACTAAACTCACTAATCACACTATGATAGAATAAACCGTTAAAATGTTTATGATCAAAATCCGCTGCTAACTAACATTATCGCCACAGAGATGGTCTGCACTATGGCGTGGACTGTGTAAAAAATTATGTAGAAAGTAGTATGACAGCGGCACACATGACCGGCTCCGGCTGATTAGGTGGCTCTGTGAACTGCGCGAGAGTGTGCTACGAAGATCTACGCACCTAGATGGTGCATAGGTGCATTCAAATTTAAATGATTTTCTCTCAGATTGATTTATGTTATTTCTCAATGTTTTAGTTGCAGAATTGCTAATTCAAAAATGCTATTTCAAAAGTAATAAAAAGTATTTTTTATCGTTGATGAATTCGCAATACGCTAAAGATGTATTGCCATATTTTAAAAACACTAAAATTTGGTTAGAAATAAAAATAGGTGTTAACTTTCCGGACAAACTTTTTAAAGTTTTTTTTAGATTAAATTTTTGAACCAAAACCAAAGGATCCTAAATAACATGGGATAAGGGCAGTAAGGTGATGATAAAATCGAGTATTGGATGATGAATAAAATGTCAAAGCCCAATTATGGTTAAGTTTATTTAGATTTGATCTATAAGTCAAAATAAACTAGATACAAAGTTAAAATTGCCTCTCTAGTACAGTACAGCTCTTCAACTTCTATGTAACATCTATACTTAAAGATAGCTCCTTTTACTGTTACTTGTAAACAGATACAGCGGAGGATGGTCTAGCTAGACATTGTATATTGTATCATTATTTCTATATAGCTAGTGCCTAGTGGATCAATGGTTTTAAGATTCAATTTATAACAAGTATAAACCGCGCTTTCACCCACATGGGCTTAATTTCACGGGAGGAATTATTTTGCAGAAACCAATTTTTTTACCCAGTAACTAAGTTACTCTGCTACTAATACTTATAACATCAGCTATCAGCCAGATAAAGTCCCGTTAAACTCGGTCCAGCAATTCCAGAGAATAGCTGGAATAAACAGACAAGCGGTAAAAGATTTAAAAAAATGTTTTTATGTGAATATTGTACTTGTCAATAGATTTAGTGAAATACTGTTACTTTGGAATTACAAACAGACATTTCAATTAGATTTATTTATATAGATGTTAATGTGAAACTCGTATATCAGCTCTTAAGTAGATAATATCCATTTAAGAACGTTTTTGTGTATTGCGGAATAGAAAACGGTCAAAAAACGGTTAGTTTTTCTTTGTGGTATAAAAAATGAGCTAAATTATGAAGTGTTAAAGTGTGAGAAGTTTTTGAATAAAAATATTTTATGTTATTTATTTAAATTATAATAATTTCTATACAATAACTATATATTTTTAAGTCGTTTACATGATTCTCAAAACGTTTTGAATTTGTTTCTAAATAAAAAAAAACAAATTTATTGTTGCAGAATACAATTATTAAAATGTTTTTTTTTTTTTTCGGTGAATTAGTTTGAATAAAAACCACATTAATAAAATAATGACCATTGACGAAATAAACATAACCATTTACTTTTACGGTCGAAAATAGGAGCAAATAATTACCCATTTTTTAAATTCATAACTTTTAATGGTATTATAATTCTTGTTTACTAAAAAACTTGTATACTATCTGTTTATAAAATCTTTGTTACACGAGTAAATTTATTTTTTCGCCGAAATAATTTGTTCGCGCCACCTCAAAATATCAAACTATTATTTGCACAAATGCTATAGAAATAAAACGAAAAAGGTGTGCAAAGAAAAAATAACTCGCTTTTGCAAGTAAAAAATCCAATTAGTAAGACTTATTTAGTTCGAGATTTTTATCTTTAAATTCACAATGTGTACTTGTTACATCAATTTAAGTATGTAGGTAACAATAAAAAAGAAATGAAATTAAGTCACAATAAATTCTCGCCTTCTACAATAAAATAAAAAATGAAACTCCGACGACTTTGTTAAAATACCAGTATATGCTAAAAATACCACTTATTTTGTGAAATTGTAATAGTGTACTCAAAAATTAATGGTAAGTATAATAAAGTCAAAAAAATGCCAATATTTTTTTTACACATTTTGTGATATATATATCCCACACCACCAACCATTGCTCTGTGAACCTAAAAAGTCTAGACTCTATACAATCTACTTACAGCAACCGTTTACAATCAGACGGACTATTTTGCCACCTTTGCGCTATAAAAAAAACAATAAAAGTGTAATTTAACAGCGATGTAATCTTTCTAGACTGACCGTACAAAAAGTTGGTTGAGCATGACATGCAAAATTACCATCGCTACGTTAGTGGCGACTGACAATCTGTCATCGGTATAAAACAGCTGGTAGGGGTCAGCACGATTGTTTCAAATATATGATTGATGCTCAGATTCAGTGGGCACTTGTCAGTCAAATGTTTAAGTTTAAGTTATGGGCTTATTGATATTCAACACACATTAAGTAGATAATTGTAGGCGTAAAAGTACAAGTATTTTCATTTAACCTACTTATGTTTTTTTGGGCGTCCAAGGGCTTTCTTTTTGTGGTCAGTAATGATCTTTCGTTACCTGTGTTTTTTTCAACATTTATCTATAATAAAACATATATTACTAGACTTTAACGAGAGGTGAAATTCACACATTTAATTAAAAACAAACTGAATTATATTAGATATAAGGTATAAGAAACTGATATTAATTTATCAGATTTTTTTTATTTTCCATCCAATTAAATGTGGCTACCAGAATAAGGGGTTCTTACGTAAAAATATGAGATAATCACATTTGTATAGAATATCACATGTGTATGGCTATAATGTTGTAAACAAAAAAGTCTAAAAAAGCAAATAACATTGCTTATTTTTAACCAAAAAATTATTACTACCTGTAACGAATACAAACCGATACTTAATCCGTAAAATAAACATAAATCTTAAGTAAATAGTTCCATTAGATTGCTTTTATTACTTTAAAAGTAAAGTCTCTATCACGAGGTAGCGTTAATTGTATAATTGTGCGTTTAACAGTAATCTTTGACTTCCTTTCAAAAGCTAACGTAGAAAACTTGTTCATATCAAAACTTTTACTTGAAACAACTTTTACCTATCATTCTACATAAAAATATATTCACTCATAAAGATATGCTTGCACAAGACAAGATTCAAACGTTTTTTGTCCATATTTTTTTTATGATCTTAGTTTTTTATGAAGTTCTCGGGAAAATAACAATGTATCTTGACTTTGCAGAAGTCACGATATCTTAAAACATAAAAAAAATTGATACAGTTTTTTTTTGTCAGAGCAGATGCAACGTGATTCTAACTTGTACCACACTAATATGCAAGCTGTAAAATCTGACATCACTATGTTAATAAATTGAAAATATTTTTTCGGTTGTTCAATTCAAGCAAACTTAGAACACGGCATTCAGCTGGATTATACACGGTTCTCACGCTAATTATATCGCACTTCACCTATTAGATTATATTTTATTTATTTTAACGGACGTTGGAAGGAATTATAAAAAATTGAAATTATGATAAAAAAAATATAGAACAAGAAGCCAAGAACAACAATTGCCGTGAAGATTGTATTATTTTGGATGCGATCTCAACTAGGCATAATATCATAAGAACAAAGTTAGAATATTATATACCTTAGTACAGGTACAAAAGATAACAATGTCATGAGTTCAACGAACTTCACAAATCAAACATACATTAGCGATTTCAAAAAGTTCTAAAAAACTAGTTAAAAAAAAATCTGTGACTAAAAAAATATGATTTTACATCAACACTAATGACAATATTATTATAAGTTAGTCATGTTTATAAGCAAATAATACTTTACTATCGACAGTCAACTTTGACTTTGGTTGAGCATTTGCCGACATTGAGCTTTAGTCAATCATTACATTTGTACTGACTGCTTAAAAATGAGAACGATATATTTTTTGTACAAGATCTCAAAAAATTCAAAAAAAAGAGAATTTTTTTTTTGATTAAAAAAATTAAATATATGAATGCCAATAAAATTAAGTATTTTATTACAGCCACATGGGACATAAACGATTAAAAGAAACTAAGAGTAGAACTTTTAAATTAAGCAGTTCATTATAAAATACGAGCAGAATGCTTAAAAGGGATTTTTAATTTGTAATAAACTTATGATAAAACGTAGAATAATTAATATTTAATGAAAATCATTGATGTCACTAGATGTATTCAAGAATTAATCATCAATTTAATTACCATACGTCCTCGAGCTGCCTTCACTTTCCATTTTCCACAAAAGTTGTTTTCCCGTGGCTATAACTGGGTGTCAACTATGATCGTTGTGAGCGACGCGTATAAAGAACTTCTAAGCTTTGTCGTTTCATTTTGGTACTATATAACGGAAATTTAAAGCTAAGACGTACTTAATACGCACAGATTAAAACTATCATAGTTGCATCCCTTGTACAGCTACAAACTCAAATTTTCTGACAGCAGTAGAAAATATCAACGCAATCATATTTTAAATCTATTTAAGCCCCGCGGTTTACACCCGCGTATAAGTTCACTACCACGAAATTGTATGTCTTATATGTGTTATTCTAATGTATAAGCTATATTATACTATTGTAAAGTAATGCGTGTAAGAGTAACACACATACATCTATACATATTCTTACAAACTTTAAAGTTTTTAATATTAGTAGGATTGTAATCTGAAGATAAAATCAATGTTTTTATTGATGGTTAAAAAAGGTTTGAATTTTTGTGTTATTTTTATTCACTTGTTCGCCAATGTAGTAAAAAAATACCATTGCCTTACTATCACATAACTGTGCACACAACTGTATCTCATGTAGGTTAGCCGCTACCGTTTTTTCAAAATATAATTATGCAAAAAACGATTTTTTTGCTTACTCTACCGAAACTCACAATCTCCAAATCGGAACACTATCTGACTATTAGATTATCAGCTGAATATCGCCAAGTCATCATTTCCATTGTTGTCGGTACTATTCGGAAGCTCTTTTGTAGACCATACGCGGTAGGCACGCAAAAGTCATAGTCATCGTAATAAAACATTTAATCAATCCTTTCGGTTTGTATTTGATTTAATTGTATTGTGTTGCGTCCTTTGTTACGATACAGTAAAAAATGGTATTCCTCAGTAGTCAAAATGTTTGGGTTAACGATTTTAATTCTCAATTTAGCTGAATTGTAATACTACAATTATATTCCAGTTGAGTATACGTGTATTGATTTAATGTAAAAAAATACTGTACACTGTTGTAGCGAACATGATAGTTGTTTTATAATTCCAAATAAACAGCTTTTCACTAAATGCATACGAAAGCATATACGGTACTGACATAAAGAAATCGAATTAAAAAAGAAAATCACTTTGGCTGTCTGTCCGTCTATTTGTTCCATAATGCTAATCTCCGAAACAGCTGGACCGATTTCAACGGTACTGTCACGGGCAGATAGCTGATATTACAAAGACTTACTTAGGATACCTTTATTTAAAAGAAAACATTAGTTTTCAGCACAGCTAGAAAATAATATAACATTACAATAGAAAACATAATGACTGTCCACCGAATGATTCTGCATTCTAAAATATTGCATAACACTAATAGGTGTAAAAGCGCAAGCTCGGGAATCGAACCCGTGCTATGACCCGTACAGGTCACGCAATATAATTGATTTACACCGCGCTCTGAACATTAACATAAGATAATGCTTAACCTTTGACTTTAGTTTTAAAACACTGCCAATTTAAGTTGAGCCCTTTGCTTGCTCGGACCGCTATGGTTTAATTTATGAGTGTTGTCTGATAAAACTTTTTTATAATACCGTGTTATAAGTTTAAAAAAATTTTTTGGGAGAAGAACGAAGTTTTTTGCTGCAGAGATTTTTATAGCCGATTTTTTTTTATATTTCTGATTTTATTCAATATATTGGTTTGAAAAAAATCAATATGAATACGATAAAAACGTTTCATACTCAAGAGTCTTTTAAAATAAAAATAACAAAACTTTTGCTAGTTTTATTTGCTGGTTACGAGATGTATCAATTAGATTTTGCACGAATCAATATCTTTAACGGGGACATTCTGTCCGAGCTGATTGCGTCTTTGAGGAGTGTATTCAGAAAATATGGTTGAATTTAACTCGGATTAAAAAATAAAATGGATTTCACGACTGGAGGTTTAGAAAGTATTACGAATTTAGGGTTGTGCGTTGATACTGCTATGCAAGCCACAGATTTTTCTAAATAAACTCAAATACAGCTGATGATGTAGTTGCTGATGCTGATGAGTAGCTGATGATGTGATAGATGTCACACCACGAGTTTTACAGCAGAGGAAAACCTGCTCGTCTGAGAAGATATACAAAGACATGTAGTGCCTGAGGCAGAGAACGTAAAGCTTCACCGATAGATTCACCATCTATCATGTTAGCACATCAACACCTCTGTCTAGTGTCAATGCAGGGACACTTCAGCAAAGTAGTACATTATTATGTATAACTAGCAGTGCCCCGCAGTTTCACCCGCGTAGATTTTAATTTCAAGGTTGCCCGCGGATCAGTTAAGTTTTAAAAAATCTAAATAGCCTAAGTTACTCCTTGTAACAGACAGACAGACGGACAGACCGACAATAATTTTAAAAATTGGTTTTTCTATGTCGGAACCTTGTATACTTTCATATGCATTTAGTGAAAAACTGTTATTTTGGAGTTACAATTAGACACTTAAATTTTATTTATATGTAGGTATAGATGTATAGGTGTACATTTCAATACAGGCACTACCTCGTTGGTCTAGTGTTCACAAGCCCAAATATCCGTATTCGAGCACACGCAAAGTCCTGGGTCGGGCAAAGTGTTATTGGGTTTTCCATCTGTGATCTCTCAGTAGCAGCCCGGGTCTGGATTTATGCCTGGTTAGTGGCAATAGGCCCGCCTCTTATTACATGAGACTTAAACATATCTGGCAAATGTGGGTGTAGTACGAGTAGGTATCTACACCTCTGCCCTCCTTTTCAAGGAGTGCAGGCGTGTGCATTATCACACTTAACATATAAAGCTGAAGATTTTATTTGTCTGTTTGAACGCGCTAATCTCAGGAACTTGTATTGATGAAATTTACATGATACCTGCCTGAGTTTTTTTCCGGTTCTTCTCAGAAGCCTAATTTCCAAACCGGTGGTAAATTCTTACAGTGGTAGCCTATTTATCGAGGAAGGCGTAATCACGTTAAATCAATCGCAGGTTAGCATTAGCCCTAAGTATTCTACGCGGACGAAGTCGCGGGCAGAACCTTTATTCCTGTTTTCTGTACCATTATTGAAACTTAGCATTAACAAGACGAGATCTCAATTGATATTGGTCGAGTGTTCAACTTTTTTAGCCGCGGTCAGACAATGGAGTCTGACCTCCGCTTGAAATTGATGTCGAGTGCGCGTTGAGTAATTGTTGTTTATTTTTGTTAAGATGTTTTGTGCTATCTTAGATCTGTGTTTTTTTAAGTAACAGTGTAGTGTTAAGATCTTTGGAACTGTTGATTGGTGCAGGTGCTTTTTTAGTTATCTGATTCAAGTGCAGAATAGTACTTAGTCTAAGGCGTAGCGGTATTGCGCTGTTTAGTCCCTAGGTTGAGATTTTTTACGGTTTCGAAGTACAGTAATTTTTAAGTACACTTTTAAAAGTTAAATATTGTTTTTGTACTAGACAAATCAGTCTTATAACAAAACATAGACCTGTAATGGTCTACCACACGTTCCTATATACATATATATGTAACTATGTACATATATGTGTATTATGCTTGAGAGATGACAACTGACTTATGATACTTTATTTTTAACTAGCTGTGCCCCGCGGTTTCACCCGCGTAGATTTAGTTTCTTCCTTATTGTCGTGGAACCCTAATATTTTTAATAAATAAAAGTAGCCTAAATTACTCCTTGAAACATCAGCTACCTACCAGTGAAAGTCCCATTAAAATCCGTCCAGCCGTTTCAGAGATTACCCGGAACAAACAGACAGACAGACAGACAGACGGACAGACAGACAGACAGAGAAAAAATTTAAAACTTGGTTTTTTAGTGTCAGTTTCGTGTATACTTTCATATGCATTTTGTGAAAAGCTGTTATTTTGGAATTACAAACAGACATTTCAATTTTATTTATCTGTATAGATAGAGTTTTTTACATTTGAACCCTTTTTTTTTTTTTTTTTTTTTTCCGTGGGAAATCCGTCATGGATACACCAACCGCCGCGGGGGCAGCGGAAGGGTTATGCCGGACTCATACCGGCTAAAACCCACGGGTGTTCCTTCTCGTCGCTTTAACAGGGGGGGCGTGCGATCGCGTTTGCAAGCTTGCCTGGCCCCCCCTAACGATTGGCCGTTGGGCCTCTCTTTTGGCCCGGGCTGTACCCGGCTTACTCTCTGATAGGGCGCGTCGGAACACGAACGCGCCCTTCAACCGCGAGGGCCTTGCGTCGACGTCGAGATACATTTGAACCCTGCGACAAGGCGAAAAAATTTATTAAAAAAAAAGTTTTTAAATCTTTTACTTTTTTTGGTATATTTTTCAATAAATACGATGAAACTTCTAAAGAATTTAAGATCACTAAGATAGGTAGCGGAATGTACCGTCTATTGTCATAAAGGAAGTCGTTAACCAAAGCCCGGCTATTCTAGTACAAATTCCAGTTTAGCTCAAGTATTATTGCAAAATGTGCATTCTCGTATCGAAAGGAGCATTGTACATTTGAAGGAAGTATTAAAAATGTCGAACGAGTAACAGGTGTTGGACCTACGGATGTGCAAATCCACATCTTGAAGAATATATTGATCAAAACATTTTCTCACAAACTCTGTTTTTTATTGTAGCATCAACTCTTAGACAGAGAAAGTCCCGTCGGAGATCAACCGATACTAATCTACAGACAGTATTTTTTTGTAATTGCCATAAAGTATATTCATATACATAAAAGGTTATTTAGCATTAGAAACTGTATTAAGAAAATATCTATACAGTACTATACACTATACATAATTAAAATTGAAGTGTCTGTTTGTAAACAGCTTTACACTAAATACAAATGAAGGTATATACGGTACTCACATAAAAAAACCACAATTTTTTATTTTATCTCTGCCAGTCTGTTTGTTTGTCGGCTAATCTCCGAAACGGCTGGACCGATTTTAGCGGGACTTCACTGGCAGTTACCTAATGCTACAAGGAGTTGGGCTACTTTTGTTTTAAAAAATAAAGACTACGCGGGTGAAACCGCGGGGTACAGAAAGGTTATTTTAACAGAACAAAACTTAAAAATTATATTTACATAAATATAGATAGCGTCTAACCCAAGAGGATTAGGTGATAATAACGTGAAAAGTAATAAGAAGTATTTATCGCACAGATACCAAAGTCTAAACAGTCGAACATATTTCGCAGCAAGGAGTTAATTGTGAAAGTAGCTTAAACAAAAGCCATGACAAACCACAATACGTCGCGAAGGTGGTCTGACAATGGCGGACCACCATTACGATTGTCCGAACACACACCAAGTTTTCTTGTTTGATTAACGTTCACAGCGTTTTGTTTGCCACGAACAAGTAAAGTAGGTATTTCTATTCAAAGAACGCATGTGAAAATAGAAAAAGACGAAGCACTTTATGCAAATGTGAAACGGATGATTGTAAACATGGAGCTAAAATTTAACATGGAATTGTTATGTCAAACTGTTTTTGTGCGTATTATCGAGAATTGGTCCTGATCTTGAAGTAAATGAAAGACTTAGAGGTCAGTTATTCTTAAAGGCTGTACTTTAGGATACGTGTAATTTAGGACAAATTTCAAACGTACCAGTAGGCATAGACTAAGTAACATTATCCGGAGCTTGCGCTAATAGAAACGATACAAAATGTATGGAAATGACATAAATCAGGCACTTGACATCTGTCGTTGCCAAGCCTTCTGGTCGAAACAATCACACATTTCATTATAAAGGCGATAGTATTTGGACGAACAAAATTCAAATCCTAAAAGTAAGTAAACTATTTAGGAATGAATTAAAACGTACCAGTAGACCTAAGCAAAGTAATATTCTCTCGCGCTTGCACTAATAGATAGAAAATGTATGGAAATGACATAAATCAGTCACGTGACATATGTCATTCCCGTACATTTTGCATCGTTTCTACTAGCGAAGCGTGAGGATAATGTTACCTTATCTACCTGCCCTGTGCTTTCAATATGTCGAAGTCATAACCATGCACACAATATTACAGTGAGACGAACTGAGTGGGAGTCGCAAGCTAATGTTATAGGTAAAGTTCGTATTTGTCCGGTAAACACTTTACAATCGGTCTTGTTACCAAATGAGACTGACTAGTGAACGGGCAAACAATAGTCATGTGGATGTTAGGAGAGAAATTGGATGTGAAAACAAATGTTATGCAACCACACATTACGGAAGAAGAGAAGCTTAGACCACAATTGCTTTTAAAGAGGGTTTGAGTAGTCACCTACTACGCAAGCCGTGCAAGTTTGAATCCCAAGCTTTACGGTGAATGAAAACCTCCTGTTCAAATCAATAAATGTCCAGAAGTTAAGAAGGTTTCCACACAATTTTTTCTTCACCCTCGTTCGCTTATTGCACTTACGTTTTCAAAAAACTCTGTGGTCTCACCTTTGGCATTGAACTTGCGGCTCTAACCACTCGGCACCAAGGTTCGCCTCGTTTAAATAAGCATCTAAATATATATAAAATTCCTGTCCGAATAACTTATATATCAAGGTACAGCCTAAACAAGTAAAATTGTTTTCTGTAGGTATACGCTAAGACAGGGATTTCCGTAATTCCACCTTAGGGATTAATTGGGTTTGAAAGTTTGGAAATGCATTCTTACTGCCACGAAGGTAAAGGTGCTTGCGCAAGCTAGTGAAATATAATCGTGCATTTCAGTTAAATAGTGGGGGTAGTTTCCCACTGAATTTAGTCACGAATTTGGACAGTGTCATAAAATTCGACGTAAACGCTCATGGCAGAATCACCAGACTTATCCATACGGATGTAGACGAGCTAAAATACCCAGACTATGAGTACGTATAAACTTATGTTATTTTACCGCTTCAATTGCTTTTTCTTCACTATTTAACCGCATATCGTTATGTTGGTTAGGTCAAGCATGTTCTCAACTGCAAGTGCTTCGATGAGGCCTCTAGTTTCGTCTATTGTATGAATTCGTTACTTGTTAAGGTTAAGTGACTCTCGGGACGTGACCAAATCGAGTCATATTTGCTTTGGTATTCTGTCAGTTTCTTCATTGGGAACGACATTGTACTTTACTGTGATGCAAATATACGTTTTTAATTAAAGTTTTGTCTTAGAATATACATAATGCTTACGTCTGTATTCGCCAAAGTAGTGGGTAGAGGTGTACTTATAGATTAACCAGATTTGGCCAGTTATTTTTATATCCCATGTAATCGGGGGCAGCTTATTGCCATTAACCGGACACTAATCTAGACTCCGGGCCGCTACTGAGAAATTACGGATGGAAAACCTCAAAAACATCCAGGAATTGAAACCTCGTGACCTAGACAGTAAATTCTTTTGTTTCTCAGTAAAGTACAACTGTTATTTCCCAGTAATAGTCCGAAGTCTGGATTAGTGCCCGGTTAATGGCAATAGGCTCGCCTCTTTTACATGGGACTTAAATGTTGGCGAAATGTGGGTATACTATAAATACACATGATCATATTATGTACTAGCTGTGCCTCGTGGTTTCACTCGCGTAGTTTTAGTTTCATCCATTATTGTCACGGAACAAACAGACAGACAGACAGAGAAAAAAAATAAAACTTGGTTAATCAGTAGCGTGTATACTTTTATATGCATTTAGTGAAATGCTATTATTTTGGAATTACAAACAGACACTTAAATTTTATTTATCTGTATAGATATAGATGTAGAAATATAAGATCTGTCTAAGAACTTCATTTTATAGATTCGACTCTTAATAAAAGTGATTGGCAGTGTTAGATCCCATCAACAACAGAATGATGTTACGACTGGCTAGAGTGAAAGCTAATAGTATTTTGATGAATTGCACCTTGAACGGTTTTGGGTTAAGGTTTTGGTATGCAGAAAGATTTAAGATACATTCTGAGTCTGACTAAAATTGATCTAAGTGATGAACGAGTTGATCCTAAGCTTGAGATAATTTAAGAGGGGTAGACTATACTGGGATATCCCGTTTAAAATTAAAATATTCTAAATGGGGAATGTTCTTGCACCTTACAGCAGAAGCCAAAAGCATCTTAAAGTAGGTAGTTGTGGTAGCGCTGTACTAACGTTTTTTATTCAGC
This sequence comes from Watsonalla cultraria, assembly GCA_964035505.1. Classification (NCBI taxonomy): domain Eukaryota; kingdom Metazoa; phylum Arthropoda; class Insecta; order Lepidoptera; family Drepanidae; genus Watsonalla; species Watsonalla cultraria. The sequence continues at coordinate 2,443,482 of OZ037732.1, read as the reverse complement.
TGCTACAACGATTCTATTTTTCCGTAACGCTCGAATCAATTGGTGTTGTAGCAAACGTGCTGAGTCGTGAAGATCAGGGGCCTTACCATGAGCTCTTATTGCCATGATAGTTTCACTCATTTATGAGACAGATGTATGTGACGTGTATACATCTGTCATCTGTCGCACAACTGAATTAACATTGCAATAAGAGCTCATGGTTGGGCCCCAGTGATGATTGTCATCACTGTGACAGCCAGATTATGCTGAGTTGGATCTAATTCGTAACAACTATAATTAACTGTTACTACAAACCTTTTCGCTCCTATATGTATGTTGTAATGAATAAATTTATTTTACTTTCTTCTGTCTTTCTAACATTTTATAAGCTGCAGACGACAATAAGGTTCCATCAGACGAACGGTACTCTTGATTGTCGTGTGTCGTGTCGTAAGTACTACTTATCCTTTAACTTAATTTATCCAGGAAATATGATGCAAGTACATAAATGTATTTATAATCACAAATCATATTAGCATCATGAAAGTATGCCAAAGGAATTGAAACGCGCTACATTGAATATTGCTTCCCAAATTCACAACACATCTATACAGATAAATAAAATTGAAGTGTCTGTTTGTAACTGCAAAACAACAGTTTTTCACTAAATGCATATTAAAGTATACAAGGTAATGACGCAGTAAACCAATTTTTAAAAATTTTATCTTTCTGTCTGTCTGTCTGTTTGTTCCGGGTAATCTCTGAAACGGCTGGACGGATTTTAACGGGTAGGTAGCTGATGTTTCAAGGAGTAACTTAGGCTACTTTTATTTATTAAAAATATTAGGGATTCGCGACAATAAGGAAGAAACTAAATCTACGCGGGTGAAACCGCGGGGCACAGCTAGAAATTATATATAATTTAACCTTTTGTAGATACCAATAAAATTATTCCATTGTTGAATCACCCTATAATGAACACTATTAATAATGTCTGAACATACGCCGTTTCGACACATTATTGTTCAATTATAGATCATTAAAATGCTGCTGCAAGCGTTTATGCTTTGTGTAAATGTAGGTATTAAGTTACTTGTACTTACACCTACGGGTTGCGAAAAGTAATTATGTTTAGAAATTGTAACACCATAATGGGTTTTTTGTTTTTATTTCACATCAGTTTCCTTAGTGGTCAAGTCAAGAGTCTCATTTATTTATTAACTAGCTGTGCCCCGCGGTTTCACCCGCGTAGATTTAGTTTCATCCTTATTGTCGCGGAACCCAAGTTTTTTAAATAAATAAAAGTAGCCTAAGTTACTCCTTGAAACATCAGCTACTTGCCAGTGAAAGTCCCGTTAAAATCGGTTCAGCCGTTTCAGAGATTACCCGGAACAAACAGACAGACAGACAGACGAACAGACAGACAGACAGAGAAAAATTTAAAACTTGGTTTGTCAGTGTCAGTAGCGTGTTTACTTTCATATGCATTTAGTGAAAAGCTGTTATTTTGGAATTACAAATAGACACTTCAATTTTATTTATCTGTACAGATATAGATACATACGATACTCACATAAAAAAACAATTTGCATCCTAATAATGAAACCAAGGTTCGATCAAATCACGTGTTCACGCGTTTATTGATAAAATTCAATTCTATCAAAGCGTCATTTTAACGCCATACAATCTTAGGTCAATCAGTTTTTTACCGCGCAAGGTTTTGAAGGAAACCTTAAGATCCCGGATCACGAAGTACACCTATTGTTTATTTGACATTGACTGTCTGTCTCATCATGTTTTTAAACAAGCCACAATGAGCTAAGAGGTGTTATTTTAAAAGAAAAAATAACATTGTTCTTCGAACTTAAATTGAAAGATTTGCTTGATTCTAAGAAACATAAAAAATTGTATTTGCCGTATATTGAAATATTCTAGAGGTTTTGGTCTTCAATAATATGGTTGAGTGATGACCAAGATCATGGTGACGTCATACTACATTGAAAATATCTATACAGATAAATAAAATTGAAGTGTCTGTTTGTAATTCCAAAATAACAGCTTTTCACTAAATGCATATGAAAGTATAAACGCTACTGACACTAAGAAACCAAGTTTTAAATTTTTTCTCTGTCTGTCTGTCTGTTTGTTCCGGGTAATCTCTGAAACTGCTGGACGGATTTTAACGGGACTTTTATTAATTAGAACTATTAGGGTTCCGCGACAATAAGGATGAAACTAAATCTACGCGGGTGAAACCGCGGGGCACAGCTAGTGTTGACGATATTAAATGATTCCATTGTAGATTTTCCAGTAAAACTCCAACATTTGTTTACACTGTTTTTATTCACACCATTTCTCACGCCATCTTTTTCATAGACAAAAAAAACTAAACTATAACCATAAACATACTGCCACCCAAAGGGCGTTAGGCCTTTAAATTAAACTCAACAAACTTATTTTAACAATGTTACAGATTATAACCTCAATCCTCAAATACATATACAAGACAATAGGAACTTTAGAACTCTAATAATACTATAATAATACATAACTAAAAAACAATACTCTTGCATACACTTCAAGTGGTATATCTTTGGATATTTTAGTCTAGAAACAAACATAACATATTATTATTAACTCAAACATAGTATTAGATATGACTTGGATAGTTCATTCTTAAATTAACTTTAACTCTTAACAATTAAATTGTTAAATATCAATAGGCAATAAACAAAGTTTATGTACAGGTCTCTTAATTAAGTTTTGCTTGCACTTTATAGTGACCACTCTCACCAAGCTGTCACTACCAGGGTGAACTTCAACTATCCTTCCCATAAGCCATTTAGAAGGTGGCAATCTACCATCCTTAACTAGTACAATATTACCTATCTTAAAATTATCCTGAACACTAGTCCATTTATGACGCTTTTGTAATTCTATTAAATACTCATAACTCCACTTCTTCCAAAATGATTGCAACATTTGCTGAATATAGGTCCACCTCTGTAAGTATGGTATTTTAATATTCTCTAAATTTTGGTTAGGTACTACAATAGGTGGTTCACCTATTAAGAAATGCCCAGGAGTCAATGCATAGTCAGACTCATCTGAGATAGGGGTCAATGGACGAGAGTTCAGACAACTCTCTATTTGACATAAAAGAGTAGAGTACTCTTCATAAGTTAACTTAGATTCATTTAAAACTCTATTCAAATGGAACTTAACAGACTTAATATTAGCCTCCCACAATCCTCCCATATGAGGAGCACCAGCAGGATTGAACTGCCATTCAGTGCCGTCATTGGCTAACAGAGATGTAATCTCTAAAGGTAAGTTTTTATTAGCTTCACAAAATAATTCCTTAAGCTCTTTACTAGCCCCTATGAAATTAGTTCCACAGTCACTTAACAGTTTGTGACAGTGACCTCTACGGGCTGTGAACCGTCTGAATGCTGCTAAGAATGCATCACTGCTCAAACTAGTAACTAACTCTAAGTGAACAGCTTTTACAGCAGTACATATAAATAAAGCAATATAACCCTTTAGGGTTGTCTTTGAACCTCGGCCACTAAATACCTTGAGGGTGACAGGGCCTGCAAAATCAATACCACTGACACTGAAAGGTCTCTGTGGAGTGACTCTTTCCTTTGGTAAATTACCCATCATCTGTATACTTAACTTAGGTGAATGTCTACAACATGAAATACATCCATGAATAATCCCCTTTGTTAATGACTTTACCCCAATAATATGAAACTTGCTTTGAATATAATTTAACATTAACTGTATTCCTCCATGAAAAGTTCTATAATGAGCATCTTTAACAATTAAAAATGATAGCTTACTATGTTTACTCAGTATCATAGGGTGCTTATGGTCTTCACTCAAATTACTGTAATGAATTCTACCTCCTATTCTCAGTATTTGCTCATTGTCAATATATGGATCAAAACATGAAATTTTCTTACCATTATCAAGCCTTTTTAAATCTCTGTATTTACTCTTAGTGTTATCTCTTATTGTATTAATTTCTCTTATAAAATCTTTGTTTTGTGACATTTTAATCAAACATTTAAAAGAACTATGTAACTCTTGTGTAGTTAAATAACTAGTACACTCTAATCTTGCTCGGGTATTGATTTTATGCTGAAGGCATTTATAAAAGCGTAATATGTAAGCTACAATACGTACAAGTTTAGTCAACGTGGAGTATCTGTCCATAATACAATATTCAATACTCTGACCAGTATTTGCACTTATAGCACTGTTATGCACTGTAATGTTCGTTGAACTTTTCTTCTCTAGTTCTGTAGTGGAACACGCTTGCTCGAGCGGCAGCGCGTCTCGTTGGTGAAGCCAGTCAGGACCTCTCCACCACAGGTTGTGATGGGGAAGCTCTGCAGGTGAAATGCCACGTGATGCGACATCAGCAGGATTCTCCTGAGACATGACATGATGCCATCTCTCCTTGTCCAAAACATTGATTATCTCAGTCACTCTATTAGCAACAAATGTGGTCCAGTAACTTGGTGAGCGTTGCAGCCATGCTAGGACTATTGTAGCATCCGTCCATGCATAGATGTCTTGTGATGGAATACATAATGCAACTTGTACTCTTTGTACCAGCTTGACCAATAAAACTGCCCCGCACAACTCTAACCTTGGAAGAGATACCTGTTTGATAGGTGCCACACGTGTCTTTGCTTCGATAATTGTGACAGTGATGCCGTCTGGTGTAATGACTCTGCAGTAGACGACAGCTGAGTAGGCCTTAGTTGATGCATCTGAAAACCCGTGTAGCTCTACTCTTATCAGATCTTCAGTGAAACCAATCCAGCGCCTGAGTGTTATGGTAGGCATTTCTCTTAACTCAGTGCAATACTTTTGCCATTCTTGAAGTAAATGATCAGGTAAGGTGTCATCCCAATCTAACTTGTCAATCCACAACTTCTGTAACATTCCCTTCGCTACGACAACAATGGGAGCCAGCCATCCAGTTGGATCATAAGTGCTAGCAATCTCACAGAGCACTGTTCTCTTCGTACAGATGACATTGACTGTAGGCAGATCTAACTTCAATTCAAACTGGTCTGTTTGACCATTCCAAGAGATGCCAAGTATTTTGCGAGTGTCTTGTTCAGCACCTTCTATCTCTGTGCTATTAGAGGCCCATTTGTGCAGCTGGAAACCTCCCCTATCTAACATGTTGGTTAGATTTTGTTTTAATTCTTTCAGAGAAGCTAAAGAATGGTGTCCAGACAACCAATCATCGGTGTAAAAGTCTTTTAAAACTGTATCTGCTACCTCATCACCAAAATTGATTCTTTCATCCTCAGCGACTTGTCTAAGGGTCTTTATAGCTAAATATGGTGCACATGAAGTACCATATGTCACTGTTGCCAATCTAAAATGCCTTATTTCTTCCGAGTTGAATCTCCATATTATTCTCTGATAATCTCTATCTCTCTCATCCATACTTATCCGTCTAAACATCTGTCGTATATCACCAACTATTACAACTCTATGTCTTCTCCATCTTAAGGTGACATCTCTTATGTCATTCTGCAATGGGGGTCCAATCATTAGGTTGTTATTTAATGACTTGCCATTGCTAGTTTTTGCTGAGCTGTCAAACACAACACGCAGCTTTGTGGACAGATGTTGCTCATTTATGACCGCATGGTGCGGAAGATAACATACCTCTTTGGTGCCATCAGGAGGTGATACTTGCTCCATGTGACCTTGTTGCTCATAATCAAACATGAATTCATTGTATCTCTTGTATATGTCTGGTTGAGCTCTTAACCTTCGCTCTAATGATACAAGTCGTTTAGTAGCTTGTGTAAGTGATTCTCCAATCTCTGGTGGATGGGTGACAAAAGGCATTCTCACCTTGTAGCTTCCATCTTCCAATCTTTGATGAGTCACTTCATAGTGTTTTTCACATTTAACTTCTAAATTTGTCAAGGTTCTTTTGTTGTGTGTATTCTCTTCTATCTCCCAGAACTGTCTGAGGAGTGTATCTAGCTCAACCTTGACATGATGTATGTGAACTCTCAGTGTATTGCTACTCATGCTCATACTCTTACCAGATATTAGCCATCCCAGGGTAGTTTTCTGTGCTATCAATGTGTTGTTCTCATTTTTGAGTGTAATAATGCCCTCTTGCAGAATGTCAGCATACACATCTGCCCCCAAAATGAGATCAATCTTACCTGGTTTCAGGAAAGTGGGATCAGCTAACTCTAGTTCTCTTAATTGTGGCCAATGAATTGTGTGTTCTCTCTCTGGGACATATGATGTTAATGAGCGTAACACATATGCCGAAACTCTTGCTCTTGGTTTTGGGTTCTCATTTTTGTATAGTATCTCTAACTCTACTCTTGCTCTTGTAGTGGACTTGGATGAGCCAATTCCACTTACCTCTCCTTTAATAGGTGTGCGTTTTAATCCCAAAACTAGACAAGCTGCTTCTGTTATCAAGCAGGCTTGTGATCCTTGATCTATGAGTGCTCTAAGCGTGTGTATGGTGTTGTCTCTTTGGGACTGCACACTTACTAGTGCAGTCGCTAAAATAACTTGACTCTGAAATGTGGAACTTTCCTGTGTTGTATGAGTTAATGTTGTCATCGTCTGTGGTTCTTGAACTGTTGTCTGTATAGCATCATAAGGTACATAGCCATGCAATAAAGTGTGATGTTTCCGGCCACATTTTTGACAAGTAGTGGACTGTAAGCATGATGTAACTGAATGGCCTTTCCTCAAGCAGTTAAAACAAAGCATATTTTTCTGCACAAACTCCTTTCTAGGATATAACTCAAGCTTATGGAACTCCTTGCATTTAAATATAAGATGATCACCTTTACAATATGCACAGTTGGCAGGTGATGTAAGCTTGGCTGTATAACTCCTTGTTGGCGGCATGACCTTAGTATTTGGAGATTCTTTATGTTTCAAGGCTTCAAGGGTACGAAATCTAAACTCTAGAAATGTTGAGAGGTCCTTCCAAGTAGGTAATTGATCATTAGACTCTAATCGTTGCTCAAACATTCTATGGGACTCGGGGTCCAATTTCTGAATTAGTATGTATACAATTAAATCATCCCATGTATCAGTTGGTAGCTTCAGCCCTTTCAAGGTAGAAAGACATTCTCTAGTCACATCTAATAGTTCCCGAATAGCCTTAGCCGACTCCATTACAATGCGTTTTTGATTCAGAAATCTTGCCAGGTATGAATTAACTATGCTGCGTTTATTATTGTATCTCTGCGTCAGCATGTCCCATATAATCTCATAATTTGTGTCTGTTACCTGAATCTGTCGTACCAAACCTTCTGCCTCACCGCGTAGACTTGACTTCAAATATTGACATTTATTGACCTTGCTTATATTGTTATTGTCGTGAACTAATGATTTGTACAAATCATGAAATGAAAGCCAATCTCTATAGTCGCCTGAAAATGTCGGTAACTGAATTGCGGGAAGTTTTGCACAAGGCTGTTGTTCAGCATGATCCGATGTTTGTGCTGCACACATTTTCGGTGTTGTAATTTCGCTAAGTTTATCCTTCATCAATGTTTTTAATTCAAGATAAGCATCCAAGCATGTATCGTACACATCTTTAGTGAAATAGTCGTACCTCTCTGTTTGTTCCGATGTTGATACAATTATTATGTTTTTATGACCCTCTTCAAATGATTCCCAATAGGCTTCAAGTTTTTCGAGTCTGGTTTCTATGAATCCTTTTGTTAGTCTGTCTTTACCAGACTTGCGGTAATTTGATATTAGTTTCAGAATTTGCGAAAAACCATCCATTTGCCTTTTGTGTAAAGCCTCCATTTTGTTTGATTATGTTCACTTGTTTCAGTAAAATTTTATCAATTATTTTTTCTCCAAATAAAATCCTTTTCCTGCTATGAATTTATATGTTTAACCAAGAATCCGGCGAATTTAGGACCAAATGTTGACGATATTAAATGATTCCATTGTAGATTTTCCAGTAAAACTCCAACATTTGTTTACACTGTTTTTATTCACACCATTTCTCACGCCATCTTTTTCATAGACAAAAAAAACTAAACTATAACCATAAACAGCTAGTATACTAATATATAAAGTATAAGTGTTTGTTTGTTTGCTTAAACGCTAATCTCAGGAACTATTGTTCCGATTTGAATATTATTTCGGTTTTAGCTATCTAATAATATTAATCAAGGAAAGCTCTGTCATACTCCTTGGAGCGTGAGACCAAGTTTCCAACTAAAACAGTTGTGTTCTAGTTGAAAACTTGTATACATACTTCAATGCGCTCGAAAACTCTTATTGCGCGATTTAGATTCTCGCGTATTTGTACTCAATCTTTGCAATAGTTAGCGAGTAGCGCCATCTATGTAGCGAGTGGAGAAACGCTGCTACAAACCCTTCGCCTTTTTATTCATATGTACTTATCCTAATGGCCCAAATAAAGTCCAATTCTTATTTAAACGTGTCCCACTAACCATCATAATAATATGGAGAGATCTTAAAATCAATCGTTATGGGCACTTTGTTAACGCAGTTCTAAATTCCACACCTACGTATTAGACGCTTTGTAATAGAGCTTTGGCCATTGTTATGTTAACAACATGATGAAAATCGTCAAGACCACCATATGAGGGAATTTGTGGAAATTTTTAAGTTTTTTCGAGCGAATAGCTTAGAAATTCAGCGAGTACTCCAGACTTTGGGCTGCTACTGGGAAATCAAAATACACATAACTCAAAGGTGACTGACGGACTGACTTACATAGTGACTATCAACGCACAGCCCAAACCACTGGACGGATCGGGCTGAAATTTGGCATGCAGGTAGATGTTATGACGTAGGCATCCGCTAAGAAAGGATTTTGATTTATTCCCCAAGGGGATATAATAGGGCATGAAGGTTTGTATGAAACTAAATACACAGCTAGTTACATATGAACATCTAGTAAAACTTTGTTTATTTGCGTTTGCCGTGCCCAAGTGCCGTGGCGCATCATGGAAGCGTCCTACTTATATCTAACTAGCGGTGCCCCGCGGTTTCACCCGCGTAGATTTTAATTTCATGGTAGCCCGCGGATCCCTAATGTTTTAAAAAAATCTAAGTAGCCTAAGTTACTCCTTGTAACATTAGCTATCCGTCAGTGAAAGTCCCGTTAAAATCCGTCCAGACGTTTCGGAGATTACCCGGAACAAACAGACAGACAGACACATGGACAGACAGACAGAGAAAAAATTTAATAATTGTTTTTTCTATGTCAGTACCGCGTATACTGTCATGTGCATTTAGTGTAAAACTGTTATTTTGCAGTTACAAACAGACACTTCAATTTTATTTATCTGTATAGATATAGATGTGGACTCTGACTTTGCTCGTTATCTTATACGTTATAACCAATGCCTGTTTTGTTGCTATCAATCAAAACTAGCTCTTTAAACTAGATTCACGTCAACATTAATTCAATACGATATGTCACGCCATTACTAAATATCGCAGACGATCAGACGCCTAAGAAAAAATACTTTTTATATAAGTATTAATTTCTGTCATATTAATGTTATTCTTGTATATTTTTGACAGTGTTATACTTAATAGGCTACAGTTACGACTTGTTTTATAGTCGATAAACTATCGATAGTTTCTACTGCCAGTGGGTGGTCGATATCGATTCAATTCTATAACTCGATCGATTATAAACACTATTTGATATTGAACATCAGTTTTTGTGGTCAACAATCGGGAGTAAAGTTATACATTGAAGGTTTGGAAAATTCTTTTCTGTTTGAACGTATTGTTCTTCTAAACTACTTTTCGGATCTATAAACGGTTTTAATTAACGTAAATGCAATATTATTAGCTAGAATTGGTTTAAACAGCTTTTAAGGGAAGCATGCGCATGAGTCAAAGCTATGAAGTGACAAATATAAATACACTAGCTGTGCCCCGCGGTTTCACCCGCGTAGATTTTAATATTTTAATTTCATGGTTGCCCGCGGATCCCTAATGTTTTTAAAAAATCTAATTAGCCTAAGTTACTCCTTGTAACATTAGCTACCCGTCAGTGAAAGTCCCGTTAAAATCCGTGCAGCCGTTTTGGAGATTACCCGGAACAAACAGACAGACAGACAGACAGACAGAGAGAGAAAAATTATAAAAATTGGTTTTTCTGTGTCAGTACCGTGTATGCATATGCATATGCATTTAGTGAAAAACTGTTATTTTGCAGTTACAAACAGACACTTCAATTTTATTTATCTGTATAGATTCTCTTTCTGGTTGTAAAACCAGAAAGTCAAAACTAAATATGTTACAAATAATGCTCCACCATTGATTAATACAAGCGTTACCTGCTTATAAGGAAACTTGCAATTTTTTTTAAACATAAATGTTCACTTCATTGAATGTGAGCGTTGTCAATCTTAAAGATTTTAAAATTAATCTTTTATTGTTTGTCAAAATAATAATATACATTTGTCATTTAGAAGTTTTGAAAAAAGTTTGTAAAACACGTAAATAACGTATTCGCAATCAGTCACTACGTTATTGACTGGTATTCTGCTGATAATCTGGTAAATCGTACGTTTGCGTGATTGTGTATTTTAAGCGATTTGTTCACAGATTCCTTACTGCTTCTAAAGCGTATTTTAATATTGTATCTCCATCTTCCAATAATAAGGTCGAACAGAGTCCGCCGAACTTTTGCCAATTTGCAGACGTCTCTGCAATTTAGAGAGCATCGCTATTAAAAACTGGCTTGTCAGATACCTACGGAATGATTACGTACATAGTAATAAATATAACTAATCATAACAATCAATTAGGAAGATTGCAAGAGATTGCTTCAAACACTTTCCGTTTTGCCATAGAACTAGGAACGTTGCGTAAGCGATCATTTTATTGATCTATAATTCACTCGTGTTATTTTCGAATGTCTTATTTATAACATGTTCTAAAGTTATAAAATATTGGCATTTCATTTGTTGTTTGTTTAAGAAGTGGTAGCCGTGGGATTCGAGCAGTCGCCTGCTACGCAAGCAACGCAAGTTTGAATCCCAGCGGGGCCTGTACCAATTATTTTCTAAAAACTTATATGCAGTAATTTCACACTACGTTCTTTACGGAGAAGGAAAACATCGTGACGAAACTTGCATATATGTCTGAGAAGTAATTCAAAGACGTATATATAGTGCCTGAGACGGCGATGGACTCACAATCTGTCACGTTGGCACTTAATCATCTTCGGTGAAATGTGGGTGTTGTTATTACAACACATCTGCCTACCCTGTCGTGAGTATACGTATGTATGTATGTGAAATGTCGTAGAAGGATATTGAAGCCATACTTATCTACAAAACATAACTTACATTCAAAAACGACGAAAAAAAAAAACATTATAATAGTGTCTGCACTTGGTTTCACCCGCTTAGTTCCCGTTCCCGTGGGAGCACGATAAAGTATATTATATTAATTAGTGATAATGTAGCATTTAAATGGTGAAAGAATTTTTAAAATCGGTTCAGGGGCCCAACCATGAGCTCTTATTGCAATGATAATTCAGTTGTGCGAAAGTGACAGATGTATGCACGTCACATACATCTGTCTCATGGTCAGGTAAGGCCTCTGTACCTTTTGAGCCAATTCGTTACAAATATACATACAAATATTTCCTCTTTATAATATATTAGTATAGAAGTATAGATAGCACACGATTATGATAAATATTTTGGCTGCGACTATGATGGCAGTAAAATTTCTCATATAAACTTAAAAGTCCCATTTAAACTCCTTACCAAGGACACTTTCCCCAAATTTCATAACTCTAGGACCAGCGGTTTAGGCTGTGCGTTTATTAATGAGTCAGTCAGTCAGGATTTTTAATTTTATGTGTATACAAAACTAGGCTGATTTCAAAGAGAGTACTTTTTTGCTACTGGCAACAAACACACATTAGACTTTGAATTGATGTGAAGATAGATAGTCTCGTAATTAATGTATTCATTGATAATTTCATATAGCTTAATTACTTTTAGAGTGACTTAGATGGTCTAACTGTATAAAATCGGCACATTAGTACACCATCCATCATTTTATTCAAATAACACTTTAAGTAAAGCAGCAATCTAGATGTTTATCTAACACAAATAAATATTGATAAGATAGTCGATCAATTCGCTTCTATTCGTTCATAGCCCTGCGAATCGAATAAAAAACCAGTTATCGAATCGGTCCGCGACTCGATTGTTTTGCGTTTGCGCAACTAGAAGCGTCCACTCTAGAGATGTGGGCGATCTCACGGCTATACAGTGTGTTTATAGAGATGTATGTAATTGTAAACTTGCTTTAAAGCGAGAGTTAATTTAACGCATTTGATATATGTTGCAAATGTTACAACTAGCCTTTTAGCGAAATTAATAACATTGATCTGTTATGTGTGGTGTTTATCGTAGAGTTATTCCTTATATAAGTTTTCTGATAATTGCATTTATAACTAATTAATTTGCACACGCCATCCCAGTAGGGTTGCCCGAGGGGTAAGCAGAGGTGTTGTAACGTGTCAGAGAGAGAGTCCATCGCCATCTCAGGCACCTTAGGGGAATACAGGCGTGAACATATGTATGTATTATTTATATACCGAAATTTGAAATAAAGATACCTTGACCTCAAGAGTACGAAGGTTATTAAAAATAAGAATTACACTGGTGAAGTCGCAAATAAGAGCTAGTTTGTATTTGTAAGTAATAAAAAGAAGCATTTCCAAATCTTTTACAGCAGGTTAACGTATCAACATACACACGTCAAATTTCTAAATACATTTATAGCAGTAATAGCGACATAAAAAAACCTTTCACTTTCAAAATGCCCTGGTTATTTGCATAAAACAAATTTTGAGTAAAGTTTTATTGATCGAACCGACTCGGTTAATTAAATCTGCGAGATAATGTATTGTTTAGTGTTAAATACACATTAATTGAGTGGCGAACTTTACCATCAATCAGGCTAGAGTAGCAAGTGTATTTTATGCGTCACGGTGAAGCATGTGAAGACATATCACGTACACCCCCCCACTTAGCGACCAGGGGCCCAACCATGAGCTCTTATTTCAATGATAAATCAGTTGTGCGACAGTGACAGATGTATATAACGCACATACATCTGTCTCATAAATGAGTGAAACTATCATGGCAATAAGAGCTCATGGTAAGGCCCCAGGAGAAACACCGTAGAGTTTAGTCGGTGCGAGTCCGACATAACCCTTCCGCTGGCCCCGCGGCCCTTGGTGTATCCATAACGGATTCTCACAGAAATAAAAAATAAAAATGGGTGGCAGATTTTGAGGTGGCAAATTTGGGTGCAAATCTTGTTTTGTTGTTAGCGCTAATTAATTTTTCACAAATAATTCTTCTCGCAAAAAGTTCTACAAATTGTTCTCAAAGTTAAGCGTTATGCGAGCAAAGCATAAGTCCGGCTGTACGCTTCTTTACTCAACATACTCACGCTAACCCAGAAAGGGAGAGCTGTTTTACCAAAGATGATTAAGAAGATTGATTAATTTGCCTTTTAATTAAAGTAAAGCACGTGGGGTGAAATTACTGCACTTAAGTTTTAAGAAAAACTTATTGGTACCAGGGCGCTTGGATTCGAATATGAGTAGCTTGCGACGTAGGCAATTAAAAAAATACGCAAGTTCAGTATCCTCCTACTGATTTGTTAAACGAATAATGATATAACAGTTCACATCTATATTTTTATTTTATTAAACGAAAACCTTTTAATACAATACATCATAATATTAAAAGATAACTAACAAAGTTTTAATTTATTCGTGAGCATAAAACAATAATCGATCAATTCGGCGCCTCTACGATGATCGATTACTTGTCACCTCGCACTCGATTTGACGGGCATCGATATAATTAATCGAGTCCCAACCGAGCACAATCAACCTTTGTGTGATGTAATTGTTTTTTTTTTCGATTATGATATTCGATTTGAGAATCGAATGTAGTTATCGAGCTCAAACACTAAATTAATAACTCTTTGTTGGTATAAGACGTGTGTTTATTTATCATAGTGTGATCTTAGAAGCTAGATGTTTTAAGTAGAGGTTAAGATAGTTCAAGATTTTATTGTAAGTGAGTGCAGATATTTTTCCCAGACATATTAATCACCCTGTGTCTAAATATGCAATCAATTACATTTCATCGAGATCTTAGTTACTTTAGTGTAACTGTTTTAATATAATTGTATGTGTTACATTGTTACTCATAATAGGTGTATCCTTTAGAGCTAATATCTTTACGACTAGCTGTGCCCAGCTGTTTTACCCGCGTAAGATGAATAAAAGAGATTATTCCAAAATAAAGGTAGCCTCAGTTACACGTTAGAACATCCCGCTAAAATCGGTCTAGCCATTTCAGAGATCAGCCGAAACACAGACAGACAGGCAGACTTTTAATTTCTTAAGTACCGCTTATACTTTCATATGCATTTAGTGAAATGCTGTTCATTTGGAATTATAAAATTTCAATTTTATTTATCTGTATATAGCTGTGCCCCGCAGTTTCACCCGCGTAGATTTAGTTTCATCCTTATTGTCGCGGAACCCTAATATTTTTAATAAATTAAAGTAGCCTAAGTTACTCCTTGGAACATCAGCTACTTGCCAGTGAAAATCCCGTTAAAATCGGTCCAGCCGTTTCAGATATTACCCGGAACAAACAGACAGACAGATTTTTTTTAATATTAGTTTTTTAGTGTCAGTAGCGTGTATAATTTCATATGCATTTAGTGAAAAACTGTTACTTTGGAATTACAAACAGACACTTCAATTTTATTTATATGTATAGATTTCGCAATAGACAGGGAGTCCATCGTGCTTCACTATATACATATTTTTAAATCTGTATGTATTTATAGCGTTAAAATATGATTTCAATACATTTATTTCTCCACCATACTTCAATCCATGGCGTCATACAGCTACACCCATGTAAGGTATTAAATTGTATGGGATACAATATGTTGTACGTAAATCAATTTTTCGCAACAATCGCCAACCGAAACCAATCAAAACGCCGTAACTACTTCTTATAACATTCCGAATTTGTATTTAACTTCAGAGCCCTAAAGCTTACAATCCAATGTAGGAGTGGAGTCGGTTAGGACATAATGTATTGAATAACAAGTAACAATGTACACTTGTGTCCGGCTAAGCCTGAGTGCGCTTGCGCCAGATTTTGCTTGAAGTGGCGGAACAGAAACAAGATTTGATATTATTAATAATATTTATCTTTGTAAGGTATTGCACATGCGTGTTACTTTCACATATTAAATCGTACACATCGGTAGTACTTACTTTTCCGAGAAAAGTATGATAACTCACTAGAGATTATTGCATATCAATAAAAAGAGTCGTGGTGGCCGTAAGGTTTTTTTCTAACAACTGACGTGCAGTTATTTTTCACCACGTGCTTTATGGTGAAGGAAAACATTGTGAGGAAACATGCATATGACTGAGTAGTAATAAAAAGACGGGTGTATAGTGCCTGAAACAGTGATAGACTCACCACCTGTCACGTTGGCACTAAATTAAAATCGGTAAAAGTGGCTATTGTTATTACAACAACCTCTGCCTATCACCTAGGGGAATACTGGCGTGAGCATAATATGTATGATATTTTATTGAGATATTAATATTGGGTGGTTTTTTTTTTATCGTAGTACGAGATCCTTGTGACGACAGGGAAGCAACTCCTCAGCAGCGTCTGGAATTCTTAACACCCTTCTTGTCCATGCTATGTTCATGCTATGTCCACGTGACAGAGATATAATATCGTATGCCTGTGGAGAAGGCATCTCCATCCAAACATGATCAGAATCATCTTGAATTAAAATATGAGGACTTAAGGCGACTAACAATGATTACTAAATCCATTATCAAAAGCTTAAAGCCAAGTTGTGCCTACTTGAAATAACTACATTAATTATAGAGTGAACAAAGCTTGTAAAATACACTTCTATTGTGTCCCAACGCTAGCTCTCTAAATAAATGCATACAGATGGACAGCTCCCATACGTTGCTAGAAACAAGCGTACAAGGGTTTCGCTCTTATTGCTACTGGGACTAACCCAGTTTGATCAGAGACTTGGTAGTCGCGAATTTAGATCTTATTGAATGTATGGAAAAACCGAGTGATCGATTATGCTCTGAGCTACAAAAGGAAGATCTTTCCAACCAGATGAGTGACATGCTAGGGCCTGTAGACAAAGTAACATTATCCTCACACTACGCTTATAGAAACGATACAATATGTACGGGAATAAAATATGTCACGTGACTGATTTCTATTATTTCCATACCTTTTGTAGTGCAAGCGCGAGAAAATGTTACTTTGTGTAGGCCTTCTGGGGAGCCGCATCTCAAACTATTAACCTAGCTAGTCAAATGGTCTAGTTTGGTCTAGTTGTTCACAAGCTTTCGATTGTTATAGATATAAATAATAGGTATTTGTGCAACCTGCCCCAAAATGTCCCGTTCTGGTAGCCTTGACGGAAATAATGCCTTCTTAATTACATAGCAGTTTTAACAGTTTGACAACACCAACATTTTAAGCAAATATTTTCAGCAGCGAACACACCTACTGGCTTTTTTAAGGTGGAATAATTTTGGTGTAGTAAGAGAAATACTCCAGACAGCTGACCTCCCGTTGCCATTTTCTTTTGTATTCCGGTTAAGTTGCACAATCTTAGGATTTACATTCATTGCGGCCATACATGTCCATATCAAAACAATTAAATAGGGCTTATGCAAATCGGTCGGATTTTCTAGCGACCTGTCACTTATGGCTCACGCGCCCTTGGCACGGATCTATACTAAACAAGAACAGTTTTATTCAATGCTTTTTTTTTGATAATGTTAATAAAGATAAGAGGCGTGATTATTGATACATTATAAATTGCCTGTAGTTTGAGTAAGGGCAGACCCACTGGACCCCTAATATTCGTCCCTTAGAATAAAAGTTGTAGATTTGGCCACTATATAGGTGCCCAATGGTCCCCCAGTAGGAGAACAGTCAATTATTGAATAATTTTAAGGTACCCACTCGTCTCCTGGTATAAGTATTACGTTATGATACGGATATAAAGTCGAAAATCATTGAAGCTTCTTTAAACTTCTGACGCACTAGGTTAGATAGATCAGGGGACGAGTGGAAGCTTCATAAGTGTAAGGGATGAGTGGGCACAGGGTGCGAATTTCCCCACCCGACCCTTTGAACATAAGCAGGCTTAGACTTATAATATACTAGCTGTGCTCCGCGGTTTCACCCGCGTAAAAATAATTTCATGGGTGACCCACGGAACCCTATCTTTTTTAAAATAAAAGTAGCCCATCTGTCTATAATATAGTAGGTTATCTGTACAGTATTGATGTATGGATGTATAGATGAATACTGTTTAGATAATTTAATTTAAAAAAATATTAAAAAAAAGTAAGGGGTTGTAATGATGCTAGCATACATTCTCGCAAAAAAATCATCAGTTACAACTAAGTAGGTAAGTAATTCATGTGGGAGCCGTACGTACATCAATAAGACTTAGAAATACAAAAAAAAGGAAAGTTGAAAGTCGAATTCAATAAAAACATGAAGGTTTTAAAAATATGACCATAGATTGATGATGCTTGCTAATGAGATAACGCGAGTGAACATTAAAATGCAATAGTATTTTGATTCTATATTAATATTTTGAATGAGCCGTGGTGGCGTTAGGGTTTGAGCAGTCGTCTGCTACGCAAGGCACGCAAGCTCGAATCCCAGCGACTTGTACCAATGAGTTTTTCTAAAAACTTATGTGCAGTGATTTCACACCGCTTTACGAGGATGGTAGACATCGTGAGGAAACCTGGACATGTGTGAGTAGTATTTCAAAGACGTATCTATAGTGCCTGAGGCGGCGATAGACTCAACATCTGTCACGTTGGTACTTAATCATATTCGGTGAAAAGTTGGGTGTTGTTATTACAATACTTCTGCCTTCAAACTCAAACTCAAACTCAAAAATATCTTTATTCGATTAGACTTTATACAAAGTACTTTCAAATCGTCAGAAGGACACAATTACACAGGATTATACATGGCTACCGCCAGGTTCGGAAGGTTGCGTTTACTGAGAAGAACCTTCGGAGAATACAGGCATGAGCATATGTATGTATTTTGATTCCAAGAAAAAATAAGTCGACTCCATACATTTCGTTGTGAAGTCGGTCTGATAAAAAGGTTGACAAAGGATATTGTATGGAGAGAGGCTCTATTGTTTGTTTTTAGCGAACAACGCAATGCGGTGACAAGTTGTTGACTTGTTCAAGATGATGTGGGAATAGTGCTCTACTTGAATTTTATTTCCGAATGTTCAAATGTGATAATCATTATGAATCAGACAATTTATTCAGAATACCGTTTTTTATATAATTATTTCATCTATACCCGAATACGTTACTAAAATAAAAGAAACAATAAAAAAAATCCCTGTGTGTCTGCCCATCTATCGATCTGAAACGGTTAGACCGATTTTAACGAGTATTTATAGCTAGCACTAGCAGATAGCTAATGCTACAAGGGACACAGTACCGCAACAATCATCGGTCAA
Organism: Watsonalla cultraria; assembly: GCA_964035505.1. Classification (NCBI taxonomy): domain Eukaryota; kingdom Metazoa; phylum Arthropoda; class Insecta; order Lepidoptera; family Drepanidae; genus Watsonalla; species Watsonalla cultraria. The sequence goes on along the minus strand of OZ037732.1, from coordinate 2,424,837 downwards.
GATGAAGTGGCCTAAGATGGGAAAGTTAGTATTAATATAAATTCACCTCAATATACCAACAGAAACGCTAACTCATGGTTTCCATTCCGCCTTGAGTATTCAATTCATATTTTCCTGTTACAAGCCCTTCACTACTTATAATTACAAAACCTCTTTGAAAAGCTGCACTGGGTATTGTCGGTAAACAAAATGGCAGGTCGATCTGATTAGATACAGTCTGAGCTGAGATCGAACGATTCATGTTCAAATAAACCTAAGTCATGTACTGTCAGCTTTGTGACTATTACAAACGGGAACCAGTTCATAAACCATTTATATGACACTAGATATTGCACGGAGATCATTCAGAGACCAAAATGTCATAAATAACATTTTGTCATAGAATAACATGACATGCGTGAGATATTGACACATATTGAATTTAAAAATGTATTTATTAATATAAATGATTCTATTTCTTCCATAACGTTCTAATGGAGTTACATTTTTAAATGACTTAAAAAGGAACCTAATTTGACTGTATTTTTTTTTTACTTTAGATACAAATTGTAAAACCTATGTATTTTTAATTTATTATTTTAGAAACGGTTAGTAATTCGGTCAATTTACCACTTAATGTAATTTATTATGACATAATTCAATTAATAATTGAACATTATTGCATTATAATTTTATTCATTTGAATATTGGTACTTTGTGTTTTTAATGATATCAACTCATAATATATAATACTAGTTGTGCCCCGCGGTTTCACCCGCGTAGATTTAGTTTTATCCTTATTGTCGCGGAATCCTAATATTTTTTATAATTAAAGTAGACTAAGTTACTTACTCCTCGAAACATCAGCTTCCTGCGATTGAAAGTCCCGTTAAAATAGGTCCAGCCGTTTTAGAGATTACCCGGAACAAACAGACAGACAAACAGACGGACGGACAGACTGAGAAAACATTTAAAACTTGGTATTTTAGTGTCTGTAGAGTGTATACTTTCATATACATTTAATGAAAAGCTGTTTTGGAATTACAGACACTTTAATTTGATTTATCTGTATGTATATATATAGATATAGATAGATCACACGTCATAATATCACCTTAGTAAAAATATTTGCAAGTAGAGCTACATCCGTTGACAAAACGCGAGAACAATAGGGACTTCAAAGCGTCTCGAGATTGCATTTGAAATATTCACCAACTCATTCCGCGCCCGTACGTCTGTCCATAACAACATTATCGCAAACATCTGCACAACAATACTGTTAAAACCACCCTTATGCACCTCAACGTAAGGTTCATTATCAAAACCGTTAAAGCTTGTAATCTGACCCCGTATGTTTACTCACTTAGAATGTATTTATGCATAACCTTTCGATATGAAGTGACCCCGACCTTAGGGAAATTGATTTTCGACTCTCATATCTAAGTGTAAGTCACACATTATGATAAAAATGTGTGTATGGGCTAGTCATTAATTTTATTGGGCGTTACTTTTTAAATTGTGTTGGGAACGAAATACGATATCTGAGTTACTATAAACACCTTGAACTGTAAAATAATGCAACTATGGTTCAAAGATTAGAATTAGTTTTCAATAAAATATTTATTTATTTACTTTTATTGACATTACTAGCTGTGCCCCGCGGTTTCACCCGCGTAGATTTAGTCTCATCCTTATTGTCCCTGAACCCTAATATTTTTAATAAAGCGTATGTCCTTTCTCAGGGTCTAAGGATTATCTGTGCCATTTCGTCAAAATCGGTTGAGAGGTTTAAGCGGGAAAGCGTAACAGACAGACAGAGTTACTTTCGTATTTATAATATTAGTAGGGATTTCCATCGCGCGTTTACCAACTTTAGTGGGTCATCCGTAAGATTAGACAATGGGGAAGAATAAAGTGACAGATGGCAGTTTAAATATTATAAGCGGTTAGGAAACCTAGGAAAAATAGTTCAAAATGACACACACACAGACACAGATATTATAAGCAGAGTAGCTGTAGCGCCAACAAGGGGTATCACGTCGTGTCTGATCGCGAATACGTTATTTACGTGGTTTACTTTTATCAAAATCATGTAATTTATCTTTTTGAAGTTTAAAAAGATAGTGTTTATTAAAATGTTTAAGATTGACACCCCTTATGCTCAATGAAGCAAAAGTTCGTATATAGAAATTATGCCTAGTTTCATAACTGTTTGTAAAGCATAATTATACCTATTTAAAGTGTGCAGATCGTCTCCAACATCGAACCAAATGCTTATGGCAGAGGTATCCCACGTAATAAAAAGGGGGCGAGCCCATTACTTGTCAGTTGAAAACCTAGACTCCAGGCTCCTAGGAAAACACACTTTGATCGTGATTTGATTGACTCGAAGATCAACCCAGAATCGTTTTGCAGTAGGGCAGTTAGATAAACAATAAAAAATATTGCAAGAACTTTTCGCAAATATATACTTCTTGGAGAACACCCTTATTTTTTTATTTAACGAGTCGCTTAGCGTAATCTTTATTATAAATTTAACCTTATCAATAACCGATGGGCACTTGTATTAATTCCCCGTGTGTAGGCAGACCATAAAAGGCTGGCACGTTAATTTTATGGCTTGATAAAATGTAAAGTTCGTTTTTAATAGTTTTTACATGCTACCTTACGGTACCGATTCTGCCGAGAATTTTGTGATGACAAAATGGTACCTACTTCACGGATGAGTGTAAAATTATTGATAGCAAATTAGCAATTCAATTATTCAATTGGGTCCTTAGAGAGAAATGGAAGAGAAGAAGACATTGCTCCGACCAAAAAACCAAGTTTTAAAAATTTTCTCTGTCTGTTTGTCTGTCTGTCTGTTTGTTCCGGGTAATCTCTGAAACGGCTGGACGGATTTTAACGGGATTTTTGCCGTTAAAATCGGTCTAGCCGTTTCAGAGATTACTCTCAGGCAAATAACTCATTATTAGGTATCAATTCTTTGCGTTTTTATACTCGTGATAATTTCATGTCATTTCAATCGCAATGTCTATTGGAATAATACAAACAGTATTTTACTACTACATGAATACCCTTGATAGCATAATGCTTGATTCGGATAAGAATCAATATTATGATACACATTTAACGTAGTTTCTTTCTTCAGGTGATAATATTTTTTATGAACATAGAAGCGGTTATTGTGACTAAACTATTATAGTTAGATATATGCTCTCGCGGACTTTTTTGTAGATCTTAATAAGACCTACAATTCCGTAGTACATCATTTTGTTCTATTGTCAATAGTTTTTGCAGCGTACGCATAATTAGGTTTTCGATTTTACACCTTAGGTTACAAAATTGCAATTTACTTACGGACCCCTAATTTTTATGAAAATAAAAATAGCCTATAGCCTTCCTCGATAAATGGACTATCCAACACTGAAATAATTTTTGAAATCGGACCAGTAGTTCCTGAGATTAGAGCGTTCAAACAAACAAACTCTGCAGCTTTATAATATTAGTATAGATTTAATTTCAATACTTCTATGTATCTATACATCTATACAGATAAATAAAATTGAGGTGTCTGTTTGTAATTCCAAAATAACCGCTTTTCACTAAATGCATCTGAAAGTGTACACGTTACTGACACTAAAAAACAAGTTTTAAAATGTATCTCTGTCTGTCTGTCTGTCCGTCTGTTCCGGGTAATCTCTGAAACGGCTGGACTGACTCTGGCAGGTAGCTGATGTTTCAAGGAGTAACTTAGGCTACTTTTATTAATAAAATTATCAAGGTTCCGCGACATGAAGCATGAAACTAAATCTACGCGGGTGAAACCGCGGAGCACGTAACAAATAACAATCTTAAAGTAACTGAAGTGCCAATGACTATTTTGATACGCTATTAAATATATTTACGTTATTATAATATGCCTTAGGTCTATTATAATAAGAAATTTACTACCCAAGTATCTTCCAGACTCTTCTCGTATACGCTTAATCTATTCCACGATAATATTTCAAATTGTCAGTTTGACTTTTATGTTTTAGTTGTGTTGTTCCATGTGTCAAAACGGAATTGTCGTAACGTGTTTCTTTTTTCAAATACAATTTTGATCAATAAAATACGATACGTAATAAATTTTATTATTGACAATAGATTTTATAGGAAATTTACACTCAATTAAAATTTTATTGCGTAAGCGACTGTAGTCTCTATTTGGATGGAACAAAGGTTTGTTTTTCATTTTTTTTGGTTTTTGTTTTGATTTGGAACGTTTAATTGCACTTTAAAAGAGTTTTAAATGAACTAGAATATAAAACAACGTACCTACATAATTTTTCTATACAGATAAATACAATTGAAGTGTCTGTTTGTAATTTCAAATTAACAGGTTTTCGGTGAATGTATAATATGAAAGTATATACGATAGGTACATAATAAAAAACATTTTTAATTTTTCCTCAGTCTGTCTGTCTATTTCTTCCGACTTATTTCTGAAACAGCAATTGCTACAATTTTAACGGGACATAAACATTTTTTTTCAAAAAAATGTTTTTCCTCGTCAATTCTAGTAAAGTCACACATTAAGTCTACGCGGGTGAAACCGCAAGGCACAGCTAGTTTGAAATAACAAGTTCTCGATACAGGTTCGCGGTATCAAATATACTAAAAAGCTGATAGATGGATATTACTGAAAGCATTCTTTGTATTACTGATAAAGTTAATTAGGCATTAGTATTATAAATTACTTAAATGACACTTAAGCCAGGGATTCCACACTATTGAACTAATGACTTTGACATTGAGAGAGACTGAGATATTGACTACATGAGGACCTCGATTCAATCTCCAGGGCATGTAAACAAAGTAATACTCACGCTTCGCTAGTAGAAACGATACAAAATGTACGGGAATGACATGTCACGTGACTGATTTATCTCGCATTCATTCATCGAGAGAGTGTTACTTAGCCTTTTTTTTTATTGACGAGGGGGAAACCTTCAAAAGGTCCCCGACCGCCCTGGGAGAGGCAGATCGGGGTATGTGGGATTTTTACCGCACTAAAACCCCCCCGGTGGCCATCCTCAGTGCTCAGGGGGGACTCCGGGTACTTACTTTGCCTAGGCCTACAGTGCCTATCATCTTACGGTAACTGTCCGGCTAGAGACGTTGTCTATCAAATCATCTTCATGTAGGCCTTCAGATCCCCCGTAACATTCTGTCTTGTCTGTCTACAGGAACGAAACTGCGCTAACGAACGAAAATTAAATAGAGTTTCGGTTTCCCCTTGTTTATATCAAACTCATATGTTTGTTTGTTTAAAGTAGGTTAAATTATATTAAAATAGGGTTAAAATATATAAACGTCAAAGATTTTTTTAGCGGTTCAAGTTCGGACATAATCTATACAGATAAATTAAATTGAAGTGTCTTTTTGTAATTCCAAAATAACAGCTTTTCACTAAATGCATATGAAAGTATACACGATACTGACACTAAAAAACCAAGTTTCTCTGTCTGTCTGTCTGTCTGTTTGTTCCGGGTAATCTCTGAAACGGCTGGATGGATTTTAACGGGTACGCTTTCACTGGCAGGTAGCTGATGTTTCAAGGAGTAACTTAGGCTACTTTTATTAATCAAAAATATTAGGGTTCCGCGACAATAAGGATGAAACTAAATCTACGCGGCTGAAACCGCAGGGCACAGCTAGTAATAGAATAAGAAAAGTGGTAAGAACTTTGCGAACTTTCGGCCTAAGCTTCGTTTTTCACGGAAAGCGAGTAGACCCCTAGATTCAATCTCCAGGTCTAGGTGTAGTATAACTAGCTCTGCTTACCCTTTCGAGGTTGCATCATTTTAGCACAACAATTCCATGAAAATTAATATGAATAAATATTTATTCAGTTTAAGCCCTTGGTAACGCACTAACGAGTGTCGAAAATTTACCACCGGTTTGGAAACTAGCCTTCTGAGAAGATCCGGCAAGAAAATCAGCTGGCATCATGTACATTTCATCGAATCTATGCTTTATAAAAGCCTGTAGCCGTTTACCATCATAAAGACTCTAGGTTTGTTTGTTGTTTGAAAATGGTTTATTAAATGTGGGCCTTGGTAAAGTAATTAGTTACGAAAAATTACCACCGGTTCGGAAACTATCGTCATGAGAAGAACTGGGAAGAATCTTAGCCAGGCGTATTATGCATTTCAAGAATACAATAACAATATTTAGATACACCAAATTCGATTTGTTTTAGTAAGTATTAAAAAAAGAGTGAAAACTAATGTCCTCGTAACAAACATAATGAAAAATTCCATTATGGGATTTGAATAAAAAAAACACAAACGCATCTTTTAAAAAGTTGATAGGCCGTTAATTTTCATATCGAATTTCATACAGCGTCGACCACCATACAATAAACACACATTTGATGTTACTTCTAAACAATTTGTATGCTAAATAGGCTGCATACGCTAAAGAAATTATTTAATTAGAGACCCCCTATAGGTGCACTGTAGTTCATTTGTTTAAATACCTAAACAGACCAGCGTGACTTGACCAGACCAATCACAACATCACCAAGAGTATGAACCAAAACCGGAGATCAATTTATACTGTTCATGATTAAATGTAAAGCCCAGTAAAACTTGAGCCGTGAAACGTAAGTTGTGGAATAGATTCGACGGTTATATTATGATGGTTTTTTAAGCAGTTCGTCAGAAAAATATTAGATAATTTGTCACTATTGGAAACGTTGTCAACGGGTGGTGTTGTTTCGAGATGTTATGTTAACTTAACCAACTTGATATTACACTTAGTTTGTATGCATTCTGAATGTTTTAAAGATGATCATTAAGTAACGTAAGTCGGCAGGCCACCAGGAAATGTATGTACTTAGTTGTGAATGATGGATGAAGTTACGAAGAGATTTTAAATGTTCTAACGCTGAAATTAAGGTGAAAAAAATATAAAGTGCCTGAGACGGCGATAGCCTGAACCATCTTCAGTGAAAAGTGAGTATTGTTACTGCAACACCTATGCCTACTATTTTGGGGAATACAGGCATGGGCTTATGTATATTTTTCCATTCATCTGCAAAAATCAGGATGATTATCCAGAAAAGCGTTACCTATAGCTAAAGTTACGTCATGCACCCACAACAACGATAGTTATAGTTTGATATATTTTTGAATGAAAAGTGTGTATGATTGTACAGGTAAAACAATTACCGAACCCTTCGCCCAATAAAGGACGAATCGTACGAACACATCCGATCACTCGGACAGACGTCCAGACAGGAAATAGATTTTTGAATTGTGCGCACGGAAAAATCGAATCTACTGCCCATATTGATTGATGTTTTAGGGTGCAAAATCGAGTGATCATTATTTCTGAAGTCATAATTTCTGAAGTCATTGCTATTGCTAAATAATATAATTTAAAGTCGTGTGCTAAGATGGATAAGTTTTCTTTGAGGGACCATTGTGCTAATATGTAATTCTAAGTGCCTGCTAATAATACTATATCACTAAAACTCACACAAAATAAGTTAAAGGCATTCCACTTTATATACCACCCCCAATATATGTTAAAATACACCTTACAGTGCCAGATGTAGAATATAGATAGACTAGCTGTGCCCCGCGGTTTCACCCGCGTAAATTTTGTTTCATACAAACTTTCATCCCCTATTTTATCCCCGTGGGGGTAGAATTAATCAAAATCCTTTCTTAGCGGATGCCTACATCATAACATCTACCTGCATGCCAAATTTCAGCCCGATCCGTCCAGTGGTTTGGGCTGTGCATTGATAGATCACTATGTCAGTCAGTCAGTCAGTCAGTCACCTTTGAGTTATATATATTTAAGAAACATTTTTGGTGTTCTAAAATTGGTGCCAAAAGTGGAATTCCTCAACGCCCTTGTATGATCAGCTGTTGTGGAAAAAAAACTTGTATGTAATATTCGATCGAATGCACGATGGACAACAATGGTATAATTGGAACAATTAACTACCTTTTGGGAAGCTAAAATATAGCGTCATTGTTTCTTAAAAGGTCTGTTATTTTTATATAAGAAGCATCATTTTAAAAGTATTGTTCATTAATCACATAGTAGATGAAATGAAACAGTACTTCAAGCATGCAAAATGTATAAGAAGATATACATTCGAAATGTATTACCTTTATAATTGCACAGAAGCATTCAGGTTAACAGCATTCTCTTAAATTCTACTTTATCAAAAATAAATCGAAACAGTCGAATTGATCAACCTCGTCTTGTTTGTTTGCAATTCCCCTAATTTTCGATAGTTCAAGAGGAATTCATTTTAATAATTTCGTAATTAATATGACTTAGGTTTGGAGGATGACAGAAAGAAATATGGAGTACTGATATAGTTAATGTGTACTGTGGTCCACACTTTATTGCCGATGTATGGGCTAAACGATATTGTAAATATTTATCGCGAAGTGATAATATTTAATGGAGAAGCAACAGCAGGCGATAAAAATATTATACACTACCTATTTGAGATTTTACAAACCAAAAAAATTTTTCAGTATTTTGGAACTACATACACTAGAATTAAGACAATAGTTACTAGTAGCTGTGCCCCGCGGCTTCACCCGCGTAGCTTTAGTTTCATGCTTCATTGCGTGGATCCCTAATATTTTTAATAAAATAAGCAGCTACCTGCCAGTTAAAGTCCCACTAAAATCGCTCCAGCCATTTCAGAGATTACCCGGAACAAACAGGCAGACGGACAGACAGATAGACAGACAAAAATTTGAAAACTTGGTTTTTAGTGTCAGTAGCGTGTATACTTTTATATACATTTAGTGAAAAGCTGTAATTTAGGAATTACAAACAGACACTTCAATTTATTTATCTGTATGTATAGATTATATGATTCTACTTAGCAAGCATACTCCAAACTACGTGAATTTTACATATTAATTAATACGATATACGCTAAAAATATATTAGGTCTTTAATATTAGATTTTGTGCATGACACACATGTTCATTATCTATAATTTAAAAATGTTTACGAAAAATACGAGCACGAGGCGGGATTTGCCTTGTCTTGTCTATATATTTATTAATGCCATCATAGTTCCACTGTGTGACAGTGACAGACTTATACACGTCATATACATGTGTCTCGTAATAAGATGGATAGAACTATCATGGCAATAAGAGGCCATAGACATAGTATTTGAGAAATATTTGTAATAAAATTCAATTAAAGCTTATTATTTAGAAGCGACAAGATTATCAGACCCACTTAAAGGTTACAGAGTTACCACGGACCCCAAAATGGCCACAAATGAAGTATTTCTATCGTGTATTTAAAACAATACGAGAACGAAGCTATAATTGTAATGGTGCAGCCCAATTGTGGCTTAATGACCGGACCTATAAGCGTTAATCGTTGAAATGTCGATTGGTATAAAGCATAAGCATAAGCGGGAGCGATTTCATTTATTTGACATAGGAGAGGAACTGTGGTGGGTGAGTCAGTGATGTGGTCGCCTGCTACGCTAATGCGGCTAGCTCTCTACTGTGAGATTATCGTGCAGTGATTTTAAAACTACATATTTTTGAGATGAAATGCAATGAGTTCATACCTCACTGCCTGATACGGCAATATACACATAATCTGTCGTTGGCATTTAATAATTTTAAATGAAAAAAAAAAGAAATAAATAATACTTCTGTTCGTCCCTTCCGGAACCCTTCTGAGGGGGCGTAAACACGTATTTTAAATTTCATTTTTAAGATTTGGATGGGTTTTCTAAGCAAAATGCTGAACGATTACTCCTTCGTGTTTGCCATTTACAAATATTAAGTAAATGAACTGAGACCCCTTTATTCGTTACCCAGATATCATTGCAAGAACAAGTATTATAATTACGTATCACGGCAATTATTTTAATCTAAATAACCCCTTTTTACAATATTTTTTATCTTGTACGTTAAATTTAAGGTTGTATTAGCTTAGCCTTTCGCTTATAACTTGGACCATACAATTAATCGTTAAAATAAATCTTGGTACGATAATGCCAGGCTAACGAGTGACGATACAATGCCGCGACAATCGGCGGCGGCCCCTTTCATCTTGACACTTTGTCTTTTATAGTGACAGCCGCTTGAATTGGCGCGTGGGCTATTTTTATATAACCGCAAAAATAGTCCGACAAGATGAATTGGTTTTTTATTCAATGCACCACTTATTTTACAAGTACAAAGTGAATTCACACTGTGAAGCTGTTATGTCTGCATTTTATTTACATAAGCACTTAATATTCAGAGTAATTTTAGTGTTGTTCACTGTTTTATTGATAGCTTTGCAAATTAGCAAACATATATCATGATAAATATAAATTCTAACCTAAATTTAAAAACAGAGTAAATATGAAACTCGATTGTATTCAATCATTTTCTATATAATATTTTTTTGTGATTTCACGTCTATTTTTCAAAGACGATAGTATTATTTATGAAAAGTTGGGTAACCAACAAATGTAATATTTACTTATCCACATAACCTGAGGTTTCTGAAATGCTTAATCTGAAATGTACAAGACTTTCTTGCTTGTCTTTGGCTAGCTTCTGAACTGACACCACTTTTTGAACGTTCATAAATGCCTTCATCAGGGCCTGTGCAAAGTAAGTTTATCCTCACGCTTCGCTTATAGAAACGATACAAAATTTACGGGTATGACAGTATGTCACGTGACTGATTTATGTCATTTCTATAAATTTTGTATCGCTTCTATTAGCGCAAGTGCGAGAGAATGTTACTTTATCTGATTCGATCGTTTTCATTCTCACTGAATCTTATGACCTGGGGCCTTACCATGAGCTCTTATTGCCATGATAGTTTCACACATGGATATGGACACACGGATGTGTGTGCCGTGTATACATCTGTCACTGTCGCACAACTGAATTATCATTGCAATAGAAGCTCATGGTTGGGCCCCTGGATTATAACCAAGTACCTATCCAAAAAAAAAATGAGGTCTCCTAACCTCATGAATTATGTATTAAAGAAACAAAATTCACTGGCCAATGTGCGTTCACCCTTCTATACATCATTGGTTTATCGGATGCCTATGTAATCTGCGAATTTTGCCGAGTCGGCTCTTTTGTTCTGCATTTTTTAACTTAGTTTTAAAAATTATCATCGTTGGTAAATCGATTGTGGCAAACCGAGACTCGATCAGCATTCACACGGTAAATCTCAAAGGATAACTTCACTGAGTGATTGTGGATGTTTGGATGTTTAAGTGTACTTTTTGAGCAAGATCACTTAACATAGATAAGATGTAAGACGAGTTTTGCGGAGGAATGAGTTATTTATTTGATCTTGTTACGTAGTAACAGTTACTTTACTTCGTAATTAATTAATTATTATTCAATAAAACTTAATTATATATACAAGGAACAGTACTTAAAACTAATTAAAGGTAGAAAACTTGTCCCAAGTCGGTGTCTCTCGGGATCGTGCCAAGAAGGCTGGCAGCATTGCCACGTTGAATAGCAATGCTGATTCTCTGGGCGAGAAAAGCCCCAGCTCTCTTGTCACGAGAGGCTTCTACCAGACGACGTGCAAGCTCTTTGAAAAGCTGATGAGTATCCGGACCCCAAGGCCCTAGAGTTTCAACCACAAACGCAGAAAATATGTATCCTTGACCAATGCAAGCATTTTCGTAATTTAGTTTATACGTGTCCAAAATATAATAGTGTCAAGTCACGCGCTTCTTCTATATTTTGGTATTTTTTTAAACACTTGATAGTATATGAGGGTTATATTATAGTTAGTTTGTAAGTGTTAAAAAATTTGTGAATTGTATTAATAGACATTTTCTTTATTTGACAGATACAAAGACTTTATGAAGAGGAAATATTCAGAAAAATATCGGGATGAGTTAGAAAAAGGTAAGATTTAAGTATTTTTATACAAATAAGCAATATAAGTTTGTTAAATAAATTAAAGAGCTTCATAGTCCAATCGAAACAAGTAATTTCCTTAACGAATTTCATGAATATAATTAATAATCTTATGTATAAAAATGAATCCCCATTTCCCTTGGTCACGGCATCACACGTAAACGATTTTAACGGGACTTTCACTGGCAGGTAGCTGATGTTTCAAGGAGTAACTTAGGCTACTTTTATTTATTAAAAATATTAGGGTTCCGTGACGATAAGGATGAAACTAAATCTACGCGGGTGAAACCGCGAGGCACAGCTAGTTTTATTTTAAACAAAACATAAAATTAACTCTACGTGGGTGAAACCGCGGGGCACAGCTAGTTAATAATAAAACAATAAATTAACTAATAAAATGTATTACTTATAGAAACGTACGATTTACATTAATTTACGATAAGTCTCCATTTAATGAGTTAATCTCATACATAGTTGATATATCTAATTAACTTCTTACTTAAACAATTACTGCTAATGAACTATAAAAAATAAACGAATAAATTATAGTGAATAATAATATTATATGCATTGATTTGGGCGCATTAACGTTACCCCATACTGTTTAAAATATTAATGACCGGACACACCTGGAGGTTTGTGTCCATGCACAACGGGTCACGAAATGATGTCCTTTAAATCTTAGCCGTTTCTTGAGTGACTTGAAAATTAAGAAGTCTACCTAACCGTTTAGGTGTGGCTATAGCATTAAATGTAGTGTAAATTAATATTTTACTTTTGGAATAAAACCATTTATAATAGGACCTTCAGTTAAAATACCATGCACAGGGACTAAGGGTCACATTAAAATATCCAGTATAAAGTCAAAGTTTCTTTACATCGTAATAAGGAATTTACCAGTATATTCATTCTTAATTGTTTGTTAATTGCATTTTAAAATAGTCATAAAAAATCGGTACATAAAGAGACATTTGAATTAATAATTCATTCATCTATACAAATAAATAAAATTGAAGCGTCTTTTTGTATTTGCACAAGAACCATTTTGTGCGTGTCTGTGTGTTACGCCTGATCCTTGCAACGGCTGGACGAATTTTAACTGGCATAACTGACGTAAAAGGTGTAAGACTACATTTATTAAAAAAAACATGTGCTCTGCGTAATAAAGCCATCCATGAAATGGCGGGGCAAGGCTAGTTTCAATACTTGAGGTTTTCATTATCACATAGAGTTAGATAAAATATGACACACCGCAACTAACACGAGAAACTCAAATGAGCGTTTTTTTAACCCATTCACATCACCAACCATGACCTCTTACTTGTGACAGTGACAGATGTATACACGTCATACACATCAGTCTCATAATATGAGTCAAACTATCATGGCAATAAGTGCTCATGGTAAGGACCCCAAAACTATCCCAATCAGTGGGGATTTCAACTTTAATTAACGGCATATTGGGTGCATTTTCGAACTACAACCATTTTTTTCAATACATATACTTTTAGTACACCAAAGAACTCGCGTTGCCATAGGTATAGAAAATAAAAAAAAGTATAAAACAAACCAGTATCGGGGTTCGATCTTTGCCCATTTGCTAATTACTACACAGCTTTGTGGGTTCGATACCGTGCATACGAAAAAAGCGGCGATTTTTCGAACCGAGATAAGATTCATACAAACATACGTTTCCTCACTCCGAAGCTTCACGTGGTATCAAAGAGAAGCGAAATCTATACGGATAAATAAAATTGGAGTGTCTGTTTGTGATTCCAAATTATCTGAGTTTCATGCCGGTTCTTCTCAGAAGGCTAGTTTCCGAACCTGTGGTAAATTTTCGATATTCATAAGTGCCTTCCAGGTCCTAAAGTGAATAAATCTTTTTAATGTTCAACAGCTTTTTATTTAACGCATATTGTTATGATAGTAATGTACATACAAAATTAGAAATATACGCAGGCGATATCGTCAACGAAAATGCAAGTTAAAACCTTTACTTGGGGCACTGAACGTTCGAACCACCTTATGATATAGCCTAAACCTGTACATAAATTATTTATAAATTCAAATAAGCTCTAAATAAAAACTTAATTACAAGTCGCTATGCAGAACCGTTCAGATATTAGCTGACGTCATAATGTGACGTATTGTGACGTCAGGTCAATGACATTGCCCTGGCCGACCTCGTGGGAAAATCTGAAATATGCCGAGTGCTTACTTGTGTTTCATTAGCATAATCGTGTATCGTCCACATTAATTCACGCGTAGCTACCACTGCCATCAATTACTTGTTAACCAATCCGGTAATCGATATGCGTAAAGCACATTTAGAATTTTCTACGAAATTTGTTTTTAGGGTTCCGTATCCTAAGGGTAAAACGGGACCCTATTATATAATAATAATAATAAAAAAAACATTTATTGTTAACAAATAAACGGCAACAATTCAAATAACAATGAAAAAAAAATTGAATATACAAAAAAGAATACACAAAAACTAAATAGTTAAAAACTAGTGTCATTATGGTGCATAGTGGTTAGCACCAGTACATCGGGTGTTGCCGTACATTGTCATCAAAGGGCCACAACACAACTCAACTAAACCCGCAGACCAAACTGGGGTCCAGGAGCCCAACCAAGAGCTCTTATTGCAATGTTAATTCAGTTGTGTGACAGTGACAGATGTATGCACGTCACATACATCTGTCTCATAAATGAGTGAAACTATCATGGCAATAAGAGCTCATGGTAAGGCCCCTGTTCAATCTAGCGGAGGTGATTTTCAGTGTGACCAATTATAGTATTAGGTACTAAGACTCCATTGTCCGTCTGTCACCAGATTGTATCTTATGAACCGTGATAGTTAGACAGTTAATATTTTCACAAATGATGTTCGCGCTTGATCTTGGGCAAATTTAGATTTTACTTTTTAAGTAAATTTTAATTTTTGTTTTGAGCAGTCGCCTGCTAACAAGCGACACAAGTTCGAATCCCAGCGGGGCATGCACCAATGAGTTTTTCTAAAATAAAAAACTTATGTGCGATGATTTCACACCAGGTGCTTTCCGGTGAAGGAAAACATCGTGAGGAAAGCTGCAGTCTGAGAAGTAATTCAAAGACGTATGTATAGTGTCTGAGGCGGCGAGACTCACCATCGGTCACGCAGGTGAATGTTCGGTGAATAGTGGGTGTTGTTATTACAACATCTCTGCCTACTCCTTCGGGGAATACAGGCGTGAGCATATCTATACATCTGTACATACAGTTAAATAAAATTGAAGTGTCTGTTTGTAATCCCAAAATAACAGTTTTTCACTAAATACATATGGAAGTATACACACACGGTACTGATAATAAAACCAATTTTTTGTTACTCCTTGTAAAATAAGCTTACTGCCAGTAAAAGTCCCGTTAAAATCGGTCCAGCCGTTTCGAAGGTTAGCCGGAACAAACAGACAGACAGAAAATGAGAGAAAATTTAAAAAAAAAAATTTTCATGTCAATACCGTATATACTTTCATATGAATTTAGTGAAAAGCTGATATTTGGGATTTACAAACAGACACTTCAATTTTATTTAACTGTATAGATGTATAGATAATTATAGATATAGATGTGGGTACAGATAATGAGGAATACCTAATCAAAGTAAGAAGCCCGGAAGATACCGGTATCTGACCTGATTACGAAGAAGATCACTATGTTGAACAAATCCAGTTTGAATCATAAAATCCATATAAATCGTTATGTTAAATAACTATGTTTATGGTAATACATACTTTATTTTATATTATAAATATAACGGTTACAAGAATATTTCGGCAAATTCCATTGTATGTACCGTGGATTTCATCATCAAATTATTTCCGACGGTGATTTTTAGGCAAATAAAATATTTGTCACTTAAGTTATTTAGCACAAGTCGCTACAATGAATAATATAAAATTTATAATGAGGAAAGATTATTTTTTGTATTTTTGTTTGTAATTTATTCTTGCTTGGAAGTATTTGAAGTTGAATATTGTATAGAACTAGCTGTGCCCCGCGGTTTCACCGTTAAAAAAAAAAAAAAAAAAAAATATTGTTACATCATTTCAAAATTCGTCTAATGACTTTAAGTACCTATTAGCTTTAAAAACCCACGTTTTTCTGATTAAAACTATTACTACGCTGAATTAACAATTCATACTTACCTACTACATCTACATCTATACAGATAGATAAAATTGAGGTGTCTGTTTGTAATTAAAAAATAACAGCTTTTCAACTAAATGCATATGAAAGTATGCATGCTACTGACTGAAAAAACAAGTTTTAAATTTTTTCTCTGTCTGTCTGTTTGTTCCGGGTAATCTCCGAAACGGCTGGACGGATTTTAGCGGGACTTTCACCTGCAGGTAGCTGATGTTTCAATGAGTAACTTAGGATACTTTTATTTATTAAAAATATGAATCCCGCGACATGAAACTAAATCTTCGCGGGTGAAACCGCGGGGCACAGCTAGTAATAAATATAAGATATATTAACATAACGTACAACAAAGCCTTACATTTCATAGACAAGAGTTAGAATCGGTAGTCTAACAAAAACAAACCTAAATAAAATTTAACCTACGGTATTGGAAGGCTTTCTTTGTGAATTATTGCCATTCGAGTGGCGGTAGACTCCCTTACCAATACCCTAATGGCTCACCTGTGCTACCCTCAAAATAGAAGAAATACTCACGTGACGTCATCAATAGACGGATGGTCAATATGTTTGATGAAAATGTCTGTTTTTAGAACTGTGTTGTAAGTTTAGAATTGGATAAAGTTGTAATCTACACAAATATAATAAAGAGGAAAGATTTGATTGTTTTTTTGTTTGTTTGCATTGAATAGGCTCCGAAACTACTTGACCGATCTTGAAAATTCTTTCAGCAATGGATAGCTACATCATCAGCGAGTAAAATAGGTAAATAATTTTTTTATCCCCATACTCTCACGGGGACGTCCGCTAGTAAATTATACACACATGCGCTCACGTCAGTATTCCCCCTCGGGTGTATTTACACCCACATTTCGCCAGCTATGTTAAGTTACCATTAACCGGACGCTTATCCAGATTCCGGACTGCACTGGGAAATATATGGAACTACTGGGAACTATATATATACATATGGAAAACCCAATAATAATGTACCCGACCATTAGTAGTCTAGTGATCGCTAGTGTTATATCAAAAAATTCAAGGCGAAACAATAAAAAAATGCGATTTGGCTAGCTGTGCCCTGTGGCATCACCCTAAGATTTTTTTTTTTATATAAATGCCACGGAATGTCCCGTTTAAATCTATCCAGTCGTTTCAGAGATTAGAAGGTACAAAGAAGCAGTCAGACAGGCATTTTTATTGTTTTTTTGCTAATGAAGTTCCTTATAAACGGTCCTACGCATTTAGTGAAGCTATTAATATGAAATTACAAGCAGACACTTTTATTTACCTGGGGCCTTACCATGAGCTCTTATTGCCATATAGTTTCACTCATTTATGAGACAGATGTATGTGACGTGTATACATGTGTCACCGTCGCACAACTGAATTATCATTGCAATAAGAGCTCATGGTTGGGCCCCTGAATATATGCCATACGTAATCACATCCGAAAACGTTTGAATGCAACGATCACACAGATCATACATCAAGAAGACAATTAAAATTTCACATCCCCAAGACGAATGACAGCAAAAACCAATATCAATTTACAAATAGACTAGAAAGGGGTGAATCGGAACATATCTCAGAGCGCCTTGAAATTTTCATACGTATTTATGAATGAAGACCAGTGTTACTTGACCCCTTTTATGTGTATACTTACCCCACTTTTGTAAACGCGGGGTGAGAGTTGAAGATCTACTCCGAATGGTCGACAGTAGATCAGTACATTCGAGGGTAGCTGAATTTACAACCCGTTTGGTGCAGATTTATGTGGCGATCGTAGGGTTAACTTAACCCTCACGCAGAAAAGATCCCGTTTCTTTATTTTTATAAATGGACGCCGAAAATAAGTATACAGAGTGTTTTAAGGAGGGTATTTCTATTTTCAGTAGTGTTTGAGTCTTTATGAATTGAGTATACTAGTTTTTAGCCGCAACTTTGTTGGCTTAATTAATTTTTAAGGACACTACTCGTATGTCCGACCTTATGTTATTGAAAACGGCCGTATAGTTAATTATGAAAATTTTTTTGCAAAATTGGTATAAAAATTAATACATTTTTACAGAGATTAGCCGGAACAAATAGACAGACTTTACAGAAGATTTTTGTTTGATTATTTTTTTATTTAAGTATCTTTGAGTGAAAATTGCTTTATTAAACCACTTGACCGTTATTCGAAGCATAAACAATTGGAGATAGGCTGCATCTCGTTTCCTTTGCCCCTTTTTTCCTTAAGATTCTAGTGATATAGCTATCTCGCTCTCATGACGTCACCAGGTAGGGAGGGGAGCGCACTTGTGGGCTCGCACCTCCATCTTGTTCATTGGCGTTCTTTTCCTTGCCGGTGACGGTTGCTGCATAGCAGGTGAGTTAATTTGAAAATATATTTTTTCTTTCAACCGTCATAATTTTTTCCTTTGATAGAAAATTGACTAACAATTTTCGATTTCAGTTAGATAGATTCTACAAAAGTAATATTTAACGGTTTCCGTTCGAATTGTGGTTATTATTTCAAACAGTGCTTAAGGAACTAAATTGTTTTAGAATTATAATGGATAACGAAAATACGGAATTTTTGCAAGAGGAATCGGTTGCTGGCCCCTCCAATACGGCTAGTAAAAGTGGTCATAATACTAAACGAAAGCGATTACATTCCAGTAGTAGTGATAGTTCAAGTAGTAGCTCATCAGATAGTTCTTGTGAACCAAAGTCTAAAAAATCTAAGCATTCACGTCACCGCCGCCGTCACAAAAACAGGGGGGGCAAACACAAGCGCCGCCATTTGGAGCGTAAATTGCCACACAATAGTGATGTAATACAAAATCAGATTACAGAAAATGTGTCGGTAGCAGACGACGTCCTTTCTATTTTCGCTGAGGATAATTTTGAAAATGAGGGTAGTAATTTTTCAAATAATTTACATGTTGAAACCAAACTTAAGGAACCCGCAGTTCCAAAAACAGATGATCGGTATTTGCAAATACTTAAAGAAATTCAGTTTTTTAATCATTCTGATTGGAGTGAAGTACGTTACGCAGAAACACAAAAATGTTATAATCATAGTCCAGGCTTTGTCGAACTTGAGGCAAACGAGGAAATCAGACCCTATGACACCTTGAAACACTTATGTTACACAGAGAGGGCCTATGCTTCTTTAACCTATGGCATGCTTAAACAAAAAGAGGCGATAAAAAATGAACTCTGCGCATTCATGACATGGATTCGGGACCAGGAGGGCCTCACCCTCGAGGCTATAAACCAAAAGATTAATGACATTTTTACTTGCGGTGAATTCAGTAAAGTCTCGGCAGACTTATTACAAATGATTTGCGGTCACAGAGCAGAGACTATTCAGATGCGTAGAGACGGCATTACAAATGCAGTCCGCGATCCGTTAGTTAAAGCATCCTTGCGAAAGATACCTCCATCTGAGGTTAGTTTATTTAATTCTGATCAATTAGTTATTGCTTTAGAAAAGGCGGGCGGCATGAAAAAGGCTTTTTGGCCCGCTACTAGATTGTCTGTTACAAATCCTAAATCTTCTAATAGCAATACATCAAATTCGCATACTGGAAAATGGCTCATACGTCCCTCGCAGGGACAGTATTCAATTCCTCAAGTACCCTCGCAGGGTAGAAACTATAATGCATACATGCCTTCGCAAGGCTATGGTTGTCAGACCTGTAACGCCCCCTCACAGGGTGGCAACTTGCAACAAATTCAGTGTCCTCCGCAAGGACCAGCACACAGTCACTATCACTATCCTCAGCAGGGCAGTGGCACAGTAAACAGAGGTTCCTTTCGCCCTCGCGGGGCACGGCAACACCAGAGATATCAATCGCACAAACGCGGTGGTTATAACCGAAGGTCATCACCTTCAGGCTTCAATGCCAAGAGAAGTAAATATTGACATGAGAATATTTCAAGCCGGTCAGTTAACGAATTTTGTGGATCGTTGGAGAGAAATGCAAGCACCAGAATTCTTAATTCAAATAATTCTTGGGTACCGTATACCCTTTCAACAAAAACCTCCATTAATCATGCCCAGGCTAGACAACAAGGCATTTCATACTCCTGTGTCACCGGCAATGACAAACATTGTCAGAAAATTGTTAAACCAGGGCGTTCTAGAAGTTGCGAGTCTAACGCCAAGTTTCTTATCAACCCTTTTTCTAGTAACAAAAAGCGATGGATCGGCCCGACCGATTTTCAATTTAAAAGCTCTGAACGAATTCGTACTGACCACGCCTTTCAGTCTTATAAACGTATTCAGAGTTCCCGATTTTATACAGCCCCAAGATTGGCTGTGCAAGCTGGATATATCCCAGGCGTATTTTCATTTAAAAGTGGCCGAGTCTCACAGACGCTTTTTACGCCTCGTTTACAAGAACCAGCTTCTCCAAATGACGTGCCTACCTTTTGGCCTCAGCACAGCACCAAAAACTTTTGCCAGTTTGTCAAATTGGATTGCTCAAATAATGAGAAGCAAAGGTGTGAGAATTCTTGTGTTTCTCGACGATTTTCTTCTGGCTCACCAAGATCCAGAAGTTTTAACAGGTCATGTGAATCTCCTTGTAGATACGTTGCAATACCTAGGCTGGCAGATCAATTTCGAAAAGTCAATTTTAACGCCAAATCGATCTCTGGTGTTTCTAGGCATAATGTGGGATCCTTGGCTGAACCTCAAAAGTTTGCCAATGGAAAAAATACCCTCGTTAATATCAAAGATTCGCGGAATCATCGATTTCGGCAAGACAGACCTAAGAAAGTTGCAGAGCGTAATAGGCGCGCTGAACTTTGCGAGTTTCGTAGTCCAAAGAGGAAGATTGCATTATCGAGCTCTATTAAAATTCCTAAACTCGCTACACTTAGGCGACACTGCCACGATACATACTGTACCTGTAGACGCAATGCAGGACCTACAGTGGTGGACCCAGAATTTGCATCATCCATCAATTCTTCATCATCCTCCAGCGACTCACTTTATTACGACGGACGCCTCCGACCTAGGATGGGGTGCCCAGTTAGACAACCAATCTCTAGGAGGAACTTGGTCGCAAGACGAACAGAATTTTCACTGCAATGTGAAAGAAATGTTGGCAATATTGAAGGTCTTCCAAGACCATGCACTATACCTAAGTCAGTCCACAGTCACTATACAATGCGACAATCGCACAGTAGTAGCATATCTTCGTCAAGAAGGGGGAACCAAATCCCCTCGGTTAATGGACACAACCTACAAAATTCTTCACTTAATAGATCAGTACCATATACACATCAAAATATACTACATTCCGGGGCGGTACAACAACCACGCCGACCATTTATCCCGTTTTCGTCGGGTCCCCGAATGGCATCTACTGCCCGAGATCACCGAGATGATATTCCTGAAATGGGGAATTCCACAAGTGGACTTGTTTGCATCCAGCAATGCCCACGTAGTCCCTCGATACATAACAAAAGATCAGAACGACAAACAAGCTTTAGCCCACGACGCGTTCTCCATAGATTGGCATTTCCGTCTAGCATGGGTGTTTCCCCCCCCGTTTCTAATACCCAGAATGTTGAGTTACCTCAATCAGGCATCGGGAATATATTTAATAGTGGCACCACGATGGGAGAAAGTCTTCTGGCGAGCGGATCTCAAAGCCCGAGCCGTGGCACCACCATTCACAATACAGAACCTCTGCCAGGTACTAGTCGATGTGACAACGGGACTTCCACCCCCTCGTGTCCAGGATCTTGTGTTGGAAGTATGGAAGTGTGGGGGTGGACGCGGCAATTAGATAATTGGAACAATTCACAAATACAACTTTTAAAAGGCTCTTGGCGCGCTTCAACTCTTAAAACGTACAAACCTGCGTGGAACCGTTGGGTTTCATGGTGTAGAACTTGTGATGTTGACCCTGAAAATCCCTCAGGATCTGACCTTGCTCGCTTTCTAGCTGATTTACATTTAAAATTTAAATTATCGTATAATACAATAATGCTACATAAATCTGTAGTGTCTACTTTGTGCAATGTAGATAATTCAGGCGTTCTAAGTAATCATGCTTTGGTAAAACATGTTCTAAAATCGATTTCAATTTCGAAACCTATTGTTAGTAAGTTACCTGTGTGGAATATTGATGATTTGGTATCGTTCCTTAGCGAAAGGACTATAGATCATGATAATATATTTGAAGTATCGAGTCAAACAGCTGCCCTCTTGGTACTTTGCTCGGGCAGGCGCATTCATGATTTGACTCTCCTTAAGGCTGATAAAGACAACTATATTAAATCATTAGAACATAACTTTATAACTTTGTGGCCGTCCTTTGGTTCGAAGACTGATTCAATTGACCACAGGCAATCAGGTTGGAGATTATTTAAAAATAATGATAATAGGAATCTAGACCCTACGTATTGGGTTGAACATACTGTATCTTTACTTTCCAATAGACGACAGGAAGCTAATTGTCATAATTTATTTATCACGACACGAGGTACAGCTCGTGCGGCCTCCAGAACTGTTATTGCTGGCTGGATTAAGGCTTTGATGCGTCAGGCGGGTATAGTTGCTACTCCTGGAAGTGTCCGTTCTGCTGTTGCTTCCAAGAATTGGTTGGACAATTTCCCCATGGAAGATATAATGGCCCGGGGAAATTGGAGGTCTCCTAACACTTTCATTAGATTTTATAAGAGACAAGTTTTGGATACTTCTAGGAATAACAGCATAACTGCCTTATTTAATCCTGTCTCCTAGCATTATAACTGACTACCCAATCGTTGATCATTATATAAGTGCTTAGTCTACTTCAATTCCAGTTTCAAGTCATAATATTAGATCAGCTACTTATTATTATAATAGTATTTCATGTAACCTTTCAGTATATCATAGATGTTTTAAGTAAAATAATTGAATAAATGTTAAAATAAGCTACTTTTCTCCTCTCTTTTGTGTGAATCCCTATACACATTGGCGTTCATCATGAGCATCACCAGGCGATAACAGACATCTCTCAATTGTTTATGCTTCGAATAACGGTCAAGTGGTTTAATATCGGCGTTTTACCTGAAATAAAACGCTTATTAAACTACTTACCTTATTCGAAGCATAATAGTAATTTCTGCCTGGTGCCATAGTAAGAAAATCATCCAATGAACAAGATGGAGGTGCGAGCCCACAAGTGCGCTCCCCTCCCTACCTGGTGACGTCATGAGAGCGAGATAGCTATATCACTAGAATCTTAAGGAAAAAAGGGGCAAAGGAAACGAGATGCAGCCTATCTCCAATTGTTTATGCTTCGAATAAGGTAAGTAGTTTAATAAGCGTTTTATTTCAGGTAAAACGCCGATATTTTGGAATTACAAACAGACACTTTAATTTTATTTATCTTTGTAGGTATGCATAGAAATACTAACAGTATCATTAGAATTCTGTGTTTAGTTAATAAAAACACTTCACTATGCTAGAACTTCGTGGTAGAGCGTAGGGATTTTTTTTTTATCGCGATTGTTACCAAAATCAATCCCTTAGACCACATGGTCCAAGCGTAAGACGAAATGCTCCTAGCTCTAAAATTAATTTGAATTTGGAATTTGACATTACATTCTCAATTTAAACTCCGTGTGGCAAAGAAAAAAAGACGTTTCACTAACTACACTGGCGTGCACTAAAACACGGATATCTCGACTCATTACGTCTATACCGTGCATGGGTCGGCGCATGTACGCCGTATCGATGTCAGTTAATTTTCCACCAAGTGTAATTACCGTGTTTCGCTTTGTTTTTGCAACTAACTTTATTTGCATAGTGAAGTAAGCAGAGCGTTCCTTGGTTATCGGACAAGGTGTGACGTGGAGTCGAAAAGAGTTTTTTTTTTATTAATTAGTTTTAATTCGAAGTGTGTGATCTCCATTATTTGTAAGGTAAGCCAAACAAATAATAATCAAAATTTAAAATAGTTTCATCAATGATATTATAGTTTTTGAAGTAATGAAAATATTGTAATGCATTCCCTATTCCGGTCTTGAACAGTTCATATTTTTTTTACGTTGGAATAAGATATTCAATTGTAATAGGCTAGTATCGATGTATAAGACTTGTAATTTTAAGCTTACGAGCTTACAAGTTGAAAGTTGAAAGCTGTATCCTTGCCACTTTCGCACCACATAGAAAGTTACCTAACATCTATACTAATATACTAGCTGTGCCCCGCGGTTTCACCCGCGTAGATTTAGTTTCTTCCTTATTGTCGCGGAACCCTAATATTTTTAATAAATAAAAGTAGCCTAAGTTACTCCTTGAAACATCAGCTACCTACCAGTGAAAGTCCCGTTAAAATCCGTCCAGCCGTTTCAGAGATTACCCGGAACAAACAGACAGACAGACAGAGAAAAATTTTAAAACTTGGTTTTTTAGTGTCAGTAGCGTGTATACTTTCATATGCATTTAGTGGAAAGCTGTTATTTTGGAATTACAAACAGACACTTCAATTTTATTTATCTGTATAGATAAAGCTGAATAGTTTGTTTGCTTGAACACGCTAATCTCAAGAACTACTGGCCCAATTTGTAAAAATATTTCAGTGTTAGCCCATTTATCGAAGAAGGCATGTCATCACGCTAAGACGAATCGCGAGTTAACGTTAGCGTTAGCCCAAAGTAACTATTTTCCAAGTCGCGGACAGAAGGTAGGGCTACTAAAAAATCTTTCAGTTTTCGATAGCCTATTCATCTAGGAAGGCTTTAGGCTACGCATAGACCACCCATGAAATGTAGTCTACGCGGTTGAAACCGCACAGCAATAATTCCACATTTTTTAATATTACTTCATTCGACTCCACAAATTCCCCTGTCCCAATCTACCCCAGTGCAATGGGCTAATAGAGACATTGTTCGGGCGCTCGTTAGTCGGATCGCGATGCGCGCCGCGGGGGTCCTTCGCCACATCTTACCACTGCCATCTATCGCACGGTTACTTATACTATTTGTGTACCAAATTATACTATTTTACCCCTATATCTATACATCTATACAGATAAATAAAATGTAAGTGTCTGTTTATAATTCCAAAATAATAGATTTTCACTAAATGCATATGAAAGTATACACGCTACTGACACTAAAAAAAACAAGTTTAAAAATTGTATCTCCGTCAGTCTGTCTGTTTGTTCCGGGTAATCTCTGAAACGTTTGGATCGATTTTAATGGGACTTAATGGGGCAGGAGTAACTTAGACTACTTATATTTATTAAAAATATTAGGGATCCGCTACAATAAGGATGCAACTAAATCTACGCGGGTGAAAACGCGCACACCTAGTTTAATATATTATTTACCTTAAGTGGAGATAAATTATTATTTCCAAAGAGCATAGTAAAACTAGCTGTGCCCTGCAATATACCCGACGATTTATGAAAAACTTTTTTTTTTATTTTTATTTACTGCTGCTTGCGATGATGATTTAAGTCCAGTCGTTTCAGAGATAACGGAACAATAAGACAAAGAAAAAAAAAATGTTTTTTTTTTGTAGCTGCCGTATTTTGCTTTCATATTTATTATGCATTAAGTAATAAGCTGTTATTTTTGTATCATATTCAGATGCATAAATTGTATTTATTTGTAGAAACACAGACTTCCTTTATCATAGTTTGATTTAAAACAATATATAAATTAACTCTCGTAGCTATAAGCATTTGAACTTACCCCGTTCACCTATAACAATCTTTTTTAGCGTGAACTATACCCACTCTTCATAAACAACTCCGCTCTCATCAGCCGCCGTCACTCCTCAGAGTTATTCTTGGAACGTATTAAAAGCCCCACTCGCTGTCATTCAACATAATATGACAATAACCATATTTCGCCCTTTCAAACAACTGTTACAGCGACACCAACTTCCACAGGCCTGCGAGAGAGGGCGCTGGAGTCGGTCATCCTAACATTTATACTTACACCGTATTAATTCCATTTCACCCCGCGGCTCAAGTTATAACGGTCGTCGCACGGATGAATGACATGACTTATTTTATTGTGTCCACTATTTTTATACAGGTTATGTTGGCTTCTCATAATTGAGTTATGAACTATTAGACCCAAATATATTTTGGGATTAATTCGTTTGGAAATGTTAAATATTATGTGTTTTCATTTATTTATGCGAGTGTACCGGTTTTTATAGATCTGTCCTTGCTCTTAATAAAGTAAATAAATAAATATACAATGTTAGTATAATGTATGTCTACTATGGGTTATAGGTATATAGTTTAGTGTTTCCCGCGGTTTTACCTGCGTATTCTTAATTTCATGAGTGGCTTTATATCGCAGAACCCTAGGAGCGAATTAGGCTAATTTAAAAAAAAAAAGTAGCGTAACTTGCATCATCATCTATCTGCCAATGAAAGTCCCATTAAAATCGGTCCATGCGTTTTAGAAATTAGCCGCAATAATCGAATTTTAACCGGACTTTCACTGGCAGGTAGCTGATGTTCCAAGTAGTAACTTAGGCTACTTTTATTTATTAATAATATTAGGATGAAAATAAATCTACGCGGGTGAAACCACGGTGCACAGCTAGTATTATATATAACGCTTGTTATGCAAACGGAGGTCTCCGAATCCCGGGAGCTTAAGAGCTAAAAACTGGGTCACTTCGCTCATATTAAAGTGTAAGGAATAGTTGGAATCCTACAATATCTCCGGATTTACACTCAAATTCCTTGCGATTGAATGCTTACTTTGAAATTGGAAACGAAGAAGCCGTGGTAACCGAATGTCATAAGTTAACGCAAAATGTCGATATTATGCTGTTTTCACCACAGTCTGTATTCTGTTGACTTCTTGTGACATCAGCTATCTGCAGTCAAAGTCTTGCTGAAATCGGTCCAGTCTTTTTAAAGTTTACTCGGAACAAACAGACAGAGAAATCATTTAAAAATGTTTTTTTCTGATGTATCTACCGTATAATAATACTACTAATTAACCTAAGTTAGCGTAAGAGAAATGACGTTCAATAAGTATCACTTATGTTGAATAAAACTTTTTGATTTGATTATAAACTTGAAATCACAAACAGACACTTCAATTTTATATATCCGTAATTAGATTAATTTAAAATATTTTAATAACCCTATAACTAAATCAATAACTGCAAATAAAAGCATGCGGTCTAAATAACACGAACCGTAAACAGTAATAATGCTTGTTCCAACACTAATAAATTACTCAATTAACAAGAACTACAAGAAAAAACTGCATAAAATTCTACCTCACGATTGATATACAACCTTGGTCGTTAAAACCAAAAATGCGCTTTAATTGAGCCACAATGACATCGGAGGGTTAAAAAAACCAAACTCGGATATACCAAAATAGCAGCATAACAAACAGATGTGTGCTTGGAAAAAGTATCGTCTAACGGGTTAGTAAAGGTAGTTACAGATAGATTACGAAAAACGTCGCGGGTTATTTTGTAGAGATTTTAAAAGACGCATTGCCATTTAAAATGTTACCGCAATAAGTATTCCTATATCTCCCTTTTGTAGTGTGAAATTGTATTAATACTAAGAATAGTGGTTTATTAGATGAAGAAAACATTTTATTAATTACATATTTGTGTAATGTATTTATTTTATGTTTTGGTATTATCTATATAGATAAATAAAATTGAAGTGCCTGTTTGTAATTGCAAATAAACATCATTTCACTAAATGGCTATAAACGTACATACAGGGCCGACAAAAAAAAAAGATTTCTTAAAATTTTCTCTGGCTGCATCGATTTTAATGGGACTCTCTGACGCTAGGTAACTAGGAGTTATTTAGGCTACTGTTAGTTTTAAAAATCTCAGTTACTCAAAATACATCCATCCTTGAATTTAAGTCTACGCGGGAGAAACCGCGAGGCATAAGCACTATGAAATAATCAAAGTTAATTAAAAAACTGTCTAATTTATTGTCATACATATTCATGAATTTGTATGAAATTCTTCGCATATGTAATTTAGGATATCTAATTAAATTGTCATAAAGTTTTATTGCAAATGGTTTAACATCTCGCAAAAATGTTAATTTAATAACTTACAATCAAATAATATATACTTCTTTCTAATCGACATGTTAAATAAGTGCTGAATAATAAAATCTATAATATAAAAATGAATCGCTGAATGTGTTGCTAAGCGCAAATCTCGAGAGCAGCTGGACCGATTTTGCAAATTCTTATAGAACATTCTTTGAAGCACGAGGATGGTACTTACGGAGAGAAAAATTAAAAAATTACAATAGATTCGTAATAAAAAAAATTCAAGAATCAACTGTTGTGCGGTACGAAGTGATCAAATAAAAATGACGCGTTTCTACACTACCGTATGAAACAGCATTATTTGAACGCACCTTCATTTCCACTTTAATTGTCACTCTCTGTATTTATTGTTTTAAATAAAGGTTCAAATTACGTCACTAAATTTAAAAACAAAAAATCTTCAGTAGGAAATGGTTAAAATTAACCCGAAACTGCCACCGATTTGTTAATTGTTGGGGTGTTTTTGTAATGGTTTTCCCCATGGGGTTTATTTATGAATTCAAATGGCCTCTGAAGACTGAAGGGTTAATGCTAATTTGAATTTTATGAACTCTATTTTTACGTATTTTAAAAGGGTACTGTCCCTTGAGACTACACTTAAAAAGTATAAAGTATTTCTGGGTACTTGGGACTAATTTGAGTGTATCTGTTATGCTAATAAATTTTTCATCCCACCATCTCGGAAAGAGTATTTTTAATCTTCAATATCTGAGTGGAAAAGCCGTTTTTATTCTCTGGAGGATAA
This sequence comes from Watsonalla cultraria, assembly GCA_964035505.1. Lineage (NCBI taxonomy): Eukaryota > Metazoa > Arthropoda > Insecta > Lepidoptera > Drepanidae > Watsonalla > Watsonalla cultraria. The sequence continues at coordinate 2,395,899 of OZ037732.1, read as the reverse complement.
AGTAAATTGAATTTAGAACATCGTACGCACTAAGTTTGTGAATTAAAAAAAACATTAAACCTATTTACTGCTACCTCTATGGTGCCGAATATATCATACAACTTTTTTTTAATTTGTTAAAAACTCAGACTCGGAACCTTCTTGGTGTTCTTTTTTCAATTTGCTTTGTACGCGGTTCTTTACGCGGCATTTTTTCACGTCATTGTTAAACCTTATATTAAAAACAAGAAACTTGAAAACAAATGAGTGATTCTAGCGACGAGGAAGATTGTTTGACGCCAACAGAATTGACTGAAACTGTTAATAATGCGCAAATGAGCTTTTTTTTGCATTTAGTCATTTCCTCGCTGAGGTGGAATGAAAAGTTACGTGTTGCACTCGAGTGCAAAGATTTTTCACCTCGTGCTCTTTTGATTCCCTCGCTAACGCTCAGGATTCTAATTTTGGAATCCTTCGCTTGCTCGGTCATCAAAATTGAACACGCGGTTAAAAAGCAACTTTGCACTCTTGTATAACAAATAACTATTGTCAATGAAGTCCCTATTTTTGACATTTAAATGAAGAACAATTCTTTTTATTTTTCTTTCTGTTACTGAAAGAATATAAAGTGCTATATAAGTGATTCCAGTGAATCAAGCTTTCCTAAGTTTCAATGTAAATAAATATATTATGCTCACGCCATCCCCGAAGGGGTAAGCAGAGGTGCTGTCACAAACAACACCCACATTTCACCGAAGATGATTAAGTGCCAACGTGACAGAGGGTGAGTCTATCGCCGTCTCAGAAACTAAACATACTTTTCAGGCACATTATGCAGGTTTCAATAATACATTTATCAAGCGGCTGTATCATTGCACATCAATATTCAGTTTTTCTAGTCTACTCTCAAATCCTAACAATTTCCGTTGACACAATTTAAGTACAGAATATAATGGTGACAATCCAATCAGCAAGTTGAATAAAGTTAATCAGTTTTGTTTGCGTTTAATCTTCCGGTCATCCTTCCATTAAATAATACTTACAGAAGGTCAGTCCCCTAAAAAATACCCACCCACTCACCTACTAATGTGCAGTTCGTTCTAAAGTTACTACTATACCTTAGGTTCAGCGTCAATGGTCACGTAAAGAACAAAATGTTGGTACGTAAATGGCAAGAGGCTCGCCCCTATTCCATGGGACACTGGCGAAATGGAGAAACGTAAGTACTGTGATGTGATATGTGAATACCATATTGGATAGGACTTCAATAGTCCAAATATATTTTGTTAAATATATAGCGGTTCTACCGTAGACGACTTAGCGTGCCTTATAGCCTATTTCTTTCCTCGATAAATGAGCTATCTAACATCTTTCTTATCGGACCAGGGGCCTTACCATGAGCTCTTATTGCCATGATAGTTTCACTCATTTATGAGACAGATGTATGTGACGTGCATACATCTGTCACTGTCGCACAACTGAATTAACATTGCAATAAGAGCTCATGGTTGGGCCTCTGGGCCTGTAGACAAAGTAACATTACCATCACGCTTCGCTAGTAGAAACGATACAAAACGTATGCGAATGACATATGTCACGTGACTGATTTATGTCATTTCCATAGATTTTGTATCGTTTCTACTAGCGCACGCGCGAGATAACGTTTTGTCTAAGCCTACAGTAGTTCCTGAGATTATCGCAAGAAAACAAACAATCTCTTCAGCTTTATACATTGATAATGAAAATAAAAATGATTTTTCAGTTTAGGCACTTATGAATGTCGAGGAATTTACCACCATATATTATAGTATTTATTTATCATTTATTCAGTATATTATTACACAAGATGTAGAAGTCTTTCTGTGAACTTTCTTGTGCGCCAGCTGCGTCAGTCGGATTACTACAGCTATCCAATCAAAGTTAGACGTTCGCTCAACAGTTCACCGCCTTTGGATTAGATTACTTTGTTATCTAGTAGGATTATAGTTGCGGAACATACTTGGGAATTACTTTGTAGTTATATTATTCGTGGATTAGTTGAGCGCTTTAGTGAGGATAAGCTTGAAAAATATTACGGTGTCTGTTTGTAATTCCAAAATAATAGCTTTTGACTCAATGCATATGAACGTATATACGGTACTGACATAAAAACACAAATTTTCTCTGTCTGTCTGTCTGTAATACAAGAAGTAATTTAGGCTACTTTTATTGAAAAAAGACAAAAGCGTCCCCATGAAATTTATTTGATATCTGAAAAGGAGCGTAGAAGCCATTAAAAATATTTCTACATTCTAGAATCAATCGATGACATTAACTTATTTTTTTTTAAATAAGTGGGTCTATATCTGTCTAAATTCGCATAATTTTTATGCTCTGACGCAATATTATTATATTATTTCTATTAAAATAATGCGTCAAATATATCAATACAAAACAGCTGTTTCATATCCAATTTATAGTACATTTTAACACTGCTAATAACTGTATCCTGTAGCGTGATGTGCTTTTATTTTATTAGTTTTGATTGCATAATAAACATACATTATTACTACAATCAAGTTAGATCAAAAGAGATTCAGAAAAATCATAGCGAACAATAAAAAAATATTTTTATAATTTACTATCGAAGACAAAAAAATGTGAGGCATGCAATAAATTGTTATAGTTACCGCCTTTTCATGATAATACTTGACTACTCACCAATAAAATCATCACATTATGACACTGTATGGAATCGTAATAAACAAAGATTTTGTATGAAATTATGTTTTATTTTAAAACACAATAAAATCTTTGTCCGTTTGTCTGGATGGACTCGTTAAGATACTCAATTTTTTTTTTTCAAATCATTTCTGTTTTTAATCTATACATCTATACAGATAAATAAAATTAAAGTGTCTGTTTGTAATTCTAAAATTATAGCTTTTCACTAAACTACTGACAATAAAAAACCAAGTTTTAAAAAAATTTTCTGTCTGTCTGTCTGTTTGTTCCGGGTAATCTCTGAAACGGCTGGACGGATTTAAACGGGACTTTCACTGGTAGGTAGCTGATGTTTCTAGGAGTAACTTAGGTTACTTTTATTTATTAAAAATATTAGGATTCCGTGAAAATTAGGATGAAACTAAATCTACGCGGGTAAAACCGCGGGGCACAGCTAGTGTTGTATATGTGCTTTTATTTACATTAATTATTATTATACGGGAATAGAACCACAATCCCTTACCATGAGCTCTTAATATCATCATAGTTCCACTGTGTGACACTGACAGACTTATAAACATCAGATATATCTGTCACATTATTAGAATTAAACTATCATGGCAATAAGCGGTCATGGTAGGGCCCCTGAATATGATAGGCAAACGGCTTGAGGGTTTCACCTACTTCTTAATCAGACTAGAAGTCGTATTACCCTACACCGATGTAGCATTATGAGGGCGACACTGCTTGCTCATAAGTTAAGCCGCTTTCTAGAAATGATTACGTAGAAATACTTAAGTAGGTAGTGTCTACCACCTAGACAGATGAAATTAACCTATAGCTAGCTAGTTCCATCTAGCCCTCTTAGGGGTGGAATTTCAGAGAACCTACCCTTAAAATTTTATGGCTCCAAGTCCAGCGTCTTAGGTTTTGTCGGTTAGTTAGTAATTTAGGACTTTGAATTTTTTACTTCATTGATATGTACTTGATGCCTGGCTGAGTTTCTTGCCGGTTCTTCTCAGAAGGCTAGTTGCCGAACCGGTGATAAATTCTCGACTTTCATAAGTGTCTTACCAGGGCCTAAACTGAATAAATATTTTTCATTTTCATTTTCATACAATTTGACAAAATGATCAAGACACATGCATCGGACTAAGACAGAATTTTATTATGAATTACGATCGCAGTCGGGAACACACTATAAAATTATATCCAGACTAAACTATTTATAACACAATAATTTTCCGCTCCAATTATTACGTACGCGACACGTTTTATTGGTATATACGATTGTTTTTAACCCCGCGGCCGTAAATTACGTAAATAGTATCTTGTTATAAACAAAATTCTTTGCAATATGACGTGACGAGTCGTAAATAATATATTTTTGTCAGTCGCAAGAGATATAAGAAATGTTTACATAACATACGTGTCTTAGCTTTGTACGGTTATAATAAAAAAATTATACGTTTATTATATTTAACACAGTCATGACAAGGAAAGTCTAAATATGTAAGTATTCGGCTAAAATAATACTATTTAAAGATATGGCACAATAGAAAGAATTAATAACAAAAATTAAAAGTGTGGCAACGCCGTCGGATGAGTACTAGGCACTAGTAACATTAAGTCTGCTCTAACTGTGGTGAAAACACACTACCCCTACTTACGGTGGAGAGCTGGTAGAAGCTTCTCGTGACAAGCGGGCTGGGGTTACCTCGCTCAGAGAATCGGCATTGCTATTCAACCTGGCAATGCTGCCAGCCTTCTTGGCACGATTCCAAGACACCGATTAAGGGCGAGATTTCTACTTGTAAATGGTTTTAAGTACTCTTCCTTGTATATATGATATAGTACTTATGGAGAGCTGTGTGCGTACACAGCAAATGGCAATGAATTGTAGGTTTAATTTTCAAAAGTACGGTTTTACTTCGTCTAAGATTTAATGTACAAAAAAATACGGATTGCAGGGTAATAAAACTATGCTATCACTAACCTTTATCACTCCAACACTCGATCCCAGCTCAGCACGTCACAATGATGAGAAATTTTCCCGGCTTTGTTATCAGAGTTCGTTACTACACTGCACTATTACGAGTTCCTTTTAACACTGTTTTCAAACCCGATTTTAAGTATACACAAGTAAAGAGTGTACTCAACGTGTGCATTGAACCGCGTCTCGATGCAAACTGGTCTTAGTTAAGATGGCGGCTGGCGGTCGTGATATTTCTTAAAGAAATGAGGGTAGTCGTAAAAAAAAGTGAACAGTTAGCAGTAAAATGAAAGTTTTAATATATCTTTGACTAGATTACTTCCATGGATGATTAATAAAATTGAATAATGAATGAAAATATAAAATATTTTTTACGTAAAATAATGAAGATTAAACTGTGATTTAATATATAAATTAGTGAGTCAGTCAAGTCTTTGAAAGATATGCGTAGCGAGTTTTTACTTACAAAGGATGTTTTTAGTACCAAACTTATAACGTGTCCTTAATCCATCATCATCCACGCCTCAACAACGAAGCGAAATAGCCCTCTGTAATATCACGAGTGATGTAATCCGGAATTATTACTGCCACCCTCATATTGTGGTCGCTGGTTTAGTAATCGCCTGCTAAGTGTGGATAGTAGGGTTCAAATCTCGGCTTACACCAATAAGTTTTACCAAACATCAATATTTATTATGGTTTTCCTTACTATAATAGAACCTAGTAGTACCTAGATTTACGGAGCTAAAATCAAGATTTTTTTATGAACGGCAAATTTAAATTTTTCATTTGACTGGGGACTGTAGTTCTACCTTATACAACTATAGACTTGGTTTTGAGTGCTCAGTGAAAATACTGGGAAGAACTGCGCGTGTGTTTACAAGCGTTTGAGTTAGCATACATATGCTCACGCCTGTATTCCTCGAAGGGGTAGGCAGAGGTGTTGTAATAGCAACCACTTTTCACCAAAGATTGAGTGCCAACGTGACAGTAAATCCAACGCCGTCTCAGGCACTACACATACGTCTTTGAAATACTTCTCGACAAATGTAGGTTTCCTCACGATGTTTTCCTTCACCGTAAAGCACGTGGTGTGAAGTCACTGTACATAAATTTTTAGAAAAAGCCACTGGTACAGGCCCCGCTGGAATTCACACTTGCGTCGCTTGCGTAGCAGGCAACTGCTCAACGGCTCTTGGTAATCGGGTCAGCACTCAAAACTCGTGACGCCAGGTACCTATACATACATACATAATGAAGACGTAAAATAAACAGTTATTATAGGTCGATTATAATATGTTTAATGTGGAATGCCAAAGATATCAGTATAGCAACAAACCACATAAACTTATTTTATTTAATAATCAATCAAATTAATTTTACTTTTATTTTGGTAAAAATATGCAAGAATGTTGACTAGTTTACCGTAAATTAGGCCCGTTTCTTGATTAATAGTTTAAAATTACCATAACAGATCATAAGACATATGGTAATTAACCTATTAAAAAACCTATTCCATATTACCTACATAAATAAGTAAAGTAATCTTTAAAGATTATTGTGAGTTTATTTGAAGGGTGGTTGAATGATTTTGTAGATACCCAAGTATAAGTTTATTCATGTCTAAACGTTGTCGACATTTGATTGTGTATTTGGTGAAAATTGTGAGGCTCTTTAAGAGTTGATCCGCCATATTTGAAACTAGCTGTGGCACGCGGTTTCACCCGCGTAGAATTAATTTTATGGGTGGCCCACGGAACGATATATATATATTTTTAAATAGCCTAAGTTACTCTTTGTAAAATCAGCTATGTGCCAATGATAGTCTCATTAAAATCGGTTCTGCCGTTTCAGAGATTAGCGGAAGAAACAGACAGACAGAAAGAGAAAAAAAAAATTCATTCGCATTTAATGAAAAGCAGTTAATTTGGAATTAAAACCAGACACTTCAATTTTATTAAATTGGATTTATGTATATATATTATGTCGTTGGAAGATTCTTCTCGTGTCACCGATAAAATACAGTCATATCCAAATTGATATTTGCGTTTACTTCCCTAATCTAACTATTACATCTCTGCCTACCGATTGGGTGAAAATTATTCCCTGTTATATTTTTTTTCTTTTTCTAAAACCTACTCCACCTTTAACCCACAGAAAAGGGGAGAAACCCATAATCCCTAATAATAGACCTTCTCGATCATACGGGCACAAAGGTGACGTAATAACTGCTAATCCTCTATTGTAGCGCCATCTCGTGACAGATTGGCGCAAGCTTGAATGGAGATTACATGGCAGGAGCTCTTTGTCGGTGCGGTTATTATGGCGGCTATTGTATAGAGGAATTTGTCTAGGGGATAATTTGTTTTTCGGGCTTAAGCTTAGGAGGTTTGAAGTTTACAATGTATTACAAACTAGCTATGCCCCGTGGTTTCACCCACATTTTCATGGATTTTTTCAAAGTTAATAAAAGTACCCTTAGGTAAACTAACGTTCGGACTTTCCCGTTTGAAAGTTAGTTACAGTCCCGCTAAAATCGGTCCAGCCGTTTTGGAGATTATCCGGAACAAATAGAAAACCAGAGACATTTTTTTTAAATTGGTCTTTCTATGTCATTACCGTGTATACTTTCTTATGCATTTAGTGAAAAGCTGTAATTTTGGAATTACAAACAGACAATTCAAATTTATTTATCTGTATAGTTGTATAGATGTAACAATGCTGAGGAGTATTTGTTTTTTTAACGTGGGACATGATTTTGATGAAAATGAATATTATTTATACGGATTACACCCTGGTTAAGCGTTGAGCAAAATATCATTGGATTCAGTTGAGCCATCTGTAGGAAATTGACAAGAAAATATTTATATCGGTGCCTTTGCATATATTTAAATCACTTTGAAACCACTCATCCTTCTTTCTTACTCTTAAGTGAAAACAATAAAAGTAGGCTACGCAAATTCGTGAGCCCATCAATAATCACCCCCATTTCCGACAAATTACCAGGGTGCGTCAAAATGACGCAATTATTGGCGCGATCCATCATCAGACGTGACGCAATACACAACTAAATAATTTTAGGGTTAAAATACCTACTCTCGTATTTATACCATGGGGTATAAAACAACGTATTTAAGTGTTTGTTGATGCAGGATGATTTATGAAGGTTGATTGGTGTTTGTATAACATTGAAGGTATTTATTATGCTTTTAATTGTAACTAGCTGTGCCTCGCGATTTCACCCGCGTAGATTTCATTTCAGAGGTGGGATTATTGCGTTTTACTAAGTTACTCTTTACTAGAGAGCCGTGATGGCCTTGGGGTTAGAGCAGTCGCCTGCTACGCAAGCGATGTGAGTTCGAATCCCAGCGGGGCCTGTACCAATGAGTTTTTGTAAAAACTTATGTACAGTGATTTCACACCACGAGCTTTACGGTGAAGGAAAACATCGTGAGGAAACCTGCATAATATGTCTGAGAAGTAATTCAAAGGCGTATGTATAGTGCCTGAGACGGCGATAGACTCACCATCTGTCACGTTGGCACTTAATCATCTTCGGTGAAATGTGGGTGTTGTTGTTACAACACCTCTGCCTACCCCTTCGGGGAATATAGGCGTGAGCATAGGTATGTCTAAGTTACTCGTTGTAGCATAAGCTATCTGCCAGTGAAAATACCGAGAAAACCGATCAGTTAAACTGACAGACAGAGAAAAATGTATACTTTCATATGCATTTAGTGAAAAGCTGTTAATTTAGAATTACAAACAGACACTTAAATTTAATTAATCTGTATGTATAGATATAGATATTACTGCACTACCTCATTAAAGATTCCATTTTCGAGGTTTTTACAGAATCGTTCTGCAGATTTCCGCGAAATTATCTGCGTGGGATATGAAAATTACTACCAATAATTTATTACTTCGGGAATGTATTATCGCTATTTTCTGGAGAAATAAAATACAGCAGTTTGTCTACAAAATTCTTGAAGATGCAGAGCTCGCGAATTAAGAACTAATGAGTTTGGAAAACGGGAAGAGAGTTCGCCTCTAAGTGTGTTCTGTAATAGTTATTGCATCTATAGATATGTTCGGAGTGTGTCCGTAAGAGACGACATATTCAATATTTTAATGGTTTCCGTACGATATGGCCTGGTTTTTAGGCGTGCTTGGTACGCCAACCTCTGTTGTAGCTTGTAGGCTCTTCTGATTAATGTTTGGATTGTTTAATGATTGTTGAGTTGTGATGTGCGAGCTCAATGGAGCTGATATTGTCTATGTTAGAGAAAAATTCCGAATCAATTAAAGAATAAAAAAAATAGCTTTAGATATCGGCTGGGAGTTATCTTCCACGCGTTTGAACTAAAATGAAAACATACAAATAGCCTGCCTGTATTTCACGAAAAGGTAGGCAGAGATGCTCTTATAGTACACCTCTTTTTTCACTGAAGATGATTAAGTGAGAGAGGCACTATACATACGTCTTTGAATTCCTTCTCAGACATGCAGGTTTCCTCACGCTGTCTTCAGATTTGCGTACGCAAAGGATAAAAAAATCCTATTACTAAGAATCTGTTGTTCGTCTGTCAGTCGGTCTTTCACCGGGCTGTATCCCATGGGCGGTGATAGTTAGACAGTTGAATTTTTTACAGATGATCTATTCATGTTGCTGCTATAACTACAAATACTAAAATATAGCATTAAATTTACAAAAAATGTAAGTATCTCCCATACATTAAATGTGATTTTTATTGCTGGTTACTGCATTTAAGACTTCAGTACACTACGCTGGGATTTGAACTTGGCTTTATACTTTCTCTAATAATATACGTAAAAAATGGCCGTGCGTAAACAACAATATCTACATAAGAAAACTGTGGACTTTCAACCTTATAACAACACGTTATGAAAACCACATAATATTCCCACAATATACATTATCTCGCCACCACAGTTTAGAACTATTAAAAATAAATTTATTATAATAGTAAATGCGGGAATTATCTAAACAACTCGAGATTTACAGCCGCCCGCTAAGAATTCAACATTGTGTCATTTTTATAAGAAAAATATTATGTCGAGAAGAAAAATGTTACGAATGCAACTATTATTTGTTAAGGCGAAGATACATTCGCTATTGATTTAATGGAATAGATTACTATTGGCAATAATAAATAAAAATACATATTAGTACAGTTGCCGTCCAAGTATTTTATTGGATCTTAACCGTAAATCGTAGTTTTGTGTATTTTATCTATATTCATATTATAAAGAGGAAAAATGTGTTTGTTTAAATTTCTCCGACACTACGAGACCGATCTTGAAAATTCTTTCAGCAATGGATAGCTACATCATCAGCGAGTAATATAAGCTATATTTTATCCCCGTACTCCCACGGGAACGGGAACGACGCGGATAAAACCGCGTGACATCCGCAAATTTCTTATACATCTATACAGTCTATACAGATAAATAAAATTGAAGTGTCTGTTTGTAATTCCTAAATTACAGCTTTTCACTAAATGCTTATGAAAGTATACAAGCAACTGACACCGAAAAACCAAGTTTAAAAAAAAATCTCTGTCTGTCTGTTTGTTGAAATGTCTGAACGGATTTTAACGGGACTTTCACTGACGGATAGCAAATGTTACAAGGAGTAACATAGACTACTTTTATTTATTAAACATATTAGGGTTCCGCGACAATAAGGATGAAACTAAATCTACGCGGGTGAAACCGCGGGGCACAGCTAGTAGATATTGGGGTTACAACTTCACTAAATGCATAATGTGAAAGTATGTACGGTACTAACATTTAAAAAAAAACTATTTTTATAATCATTCACTTTTATAATGACTGGGTTCCTGTCTACTGTGTTATCATACCTACCTACGTTTACCTACGTACATAGAAAAAAAAAAATTTACGTTGATACTTTTCCATGATATGATAGTATTGCAGCCGCATAGAACCCGCTACATTCAAATAATCTTGTCAACCAAAAAAATTACAAAAATTGCCCCGCTGGGATTCGAACTAGCGACACTTGCCTAGCAGGCGACTGCGCAATAAAATGGAAATACCAGCCTTCGTTAAACTTTTCCGGGAAATTCCTTAGAGATTTATTATTTTCAACTTCAGGCCGAATCTATTTTCAATCGATTATATTCCTTAACACAAATCAGAATGTCACATTATAGAAGAGTTATATAGGATGGCGTTAGAAAAAAATTACTTGTGTTGGAGCTCTGACGTCAACAGCTGATAATATATTAGATTGTGCCCTTAATTAATAGCACGCTGAAAGTAATTAATTACGTGTTTATTGTGTTGTACTCGGCACTATCCGACGTCAGTAACAAACACCTTTATTTTTATTGGTCTGCTTCAATTTGCACTTCGTCGGTCAATTCTGTGTAGATATTTCTACATGCGACAAATTGTAAGCTGATGTACATAATAATCAGTATAATATATAGAGAAAATCCAACATAATAAGATATAATCATATATAGAAACCAAACTTATGATTAATTTTCGTCTTGGGTTTACTAATAAACTTAACTTTTCAATCAAAAACACCCAACCTCTCTTACAAAACCAATATGGATATACAAATTCTACTAATATTATTAATGGATATGTAATTTGTTTGTTACGCTTTCACGCGAAAACTACTTAACCTTTCGTCATGAAACTTTGTACACTTGTTCTTGGAGCTATTAGAAGTAACATAGGATATTTTCCTAAAAAAGAGATACTTTGAAACCGTGGATTTTCTACTTCATGCACAATTCGAAAACTTTGTGGGGAGAGCGAGTGATCATGCTCATCCCCAGCAAAGGGAAGATCTTCCAGCCAGGCGGGTGTCATGCCTGGGGAACCGCGGCCCCAACTGCGCGGATCTTCCCTTTGCTGGGGATGAGCATGATCACTCGCTCTCCCCACAACTTCAATTAAATGACAAAAAGTAACAACTCTCATGACAACAATCTGAATCAGCACTTAAAAACCCCCCTTATTACATCAGTAATACGGTATATTTTGTATTTGTGAGAAGTTGTCAGCTAGTGATGTGCTTGTATAAACATGCGCGTATTCGGAACGTGTCAAAGTGTTGTTTAGTCGACACACGCCGAGACAAGGTAATCTCTCAGATTAACGCCTTAAAACACTCGACATTTCTCAAAAGAGCCAAATAACTCATTGTCTAAGTAAGAAAAATATTTTGTGTTTCTTATTCTGATGATATTTTTCTCAGAATGAAGATGACAAAACGGCATTCTTTTTGTTTAATGATATATTTGAAACTAATGATACGCTAAATAAATCATAAAAAATATGCTCGTTTTTGGCTTAAATATACATTCATATTTTGATACGACAAGAAACGTCGCGAAAACAGAAACTTACAAAAGCAGTAAATAATAAAATTTTACAGTCACTTTATCTCACCCGACTTACAAATTACACAGTAGTAATTATTCCATATTTCACATCAAGTTTAAAATTGTAACATAAATAAAGAATAATGTGGATTTATGCTCTTAACGTCGCAACTAACAATGCGCCAAGAAAAATAATGAAGGAAAAATAAAACACGAGAGGTGCGTGAGATAATTTGTCACTCATTTGAGACAATTCTGAAAATTCCATTGTCTTCGTTAAGCTTGTCGCCGATAATCAGCTGTCACCACTCCCAGCTCTATTGTCGACACGACAACTATGTTTCAAATTCAAATATCGAACAGAACGTTCCACGGTACCAACTAACACTAAACCAAATCGAACTTTAAACGACCTCAACAGAGTCTAAAATAAAACAAAGCACTTTCGCGATTTATTCTTAAAAAACTCACACGCGACCATTAAAAAGTCGGTTGAAAATAGAGCAAGAATATATTTTTTTATTTAAAAAGTGAAGATTGTATTCTAGTTTTGAAACAATGGCACTGATATTTCTGGATGCGTTAACGCAAGTGACAGGTGCTGATTTGTTAGTGATTCCACGAATACCCGAATAGAGAGCTCGTCACAACATCGGGGTTAAATGGGGATCAGTTTTTCTAATATTATAATGTGTGTCGCAAATTTTCTTACAAATAGTTAAGTGTGTCTGTCTATCAATTTATGTGGTGATAATTTAGCGCTGTTTTCTTTGTGTGAACAAATTATTTAACATAATATACTAAGGCGATGGAACTAAGAAAGATATTCAGGTAAAATGTTTATTATAAACGCGAAATTTATTATAAAGGCTAACGCGATCTTTAGAAAAACTTACTAAAAATATAGTAACTATTTATTTTATCATGAGCCCACTATAATTAGACCGAAACAAATGTAGCAGTGAATATTTCACTTCACTAATATAATGTATGTAATGGACGGCTAAATATAATATTAACATAGAATTTCATTACATACGGTACATTTTACACTTGTTCTAAACAATCATTTAGCCAAACCTACAACTCTAAAATATTTAATTTACACCGACGCGTGGTCCCGTATGACTTGCTTTTAAAGCTATAAAAATATATCATGAGTATTATTTTTTTACAGAACGGATATATCGTACAGTCTCTATCGTATATAATCGTTAAAAATGTCGCCGCACTAAAAGTTATTGTTTGAATAAACAATGGGCGAGCGACAATAAAGAGAAGTGAAATAGCCCACAAAACTGACTGACGTGTGAAAATATAGATGATGTGAGCGTAGATGGGACACCATTTTAAATGAAAAATTGCAACATCGTTCTTCTGCGATTTCACTGTGGTAATTGTAGTCAGGGCGTGTTCTATTTTTCATCTATTGTGAAGTATTTTGTCTGTATTCACTCCTTTTATAACCATTTAATGTTATTTAGATCTTCCTCTTCCTTTGTAACCACTCGTATCTCTGAATAATATGTCCGTATCATACCATAAGGTATTTTTTTTCTGAATAATGTATTATTAATGTATGTATAATATATATATAATGTATAATAATGTATTATTCAGAAAAAACCTTATGGTATGATACGGACATATTATTCAGAGATACGAGTGGTTACAAATATTTTTTCCAAAATTATAATAATAGCAATACTATACCTGGCAAAAACCTGTGGAAAAAGAAAATAAATTGGTAATACTAACTACTTTTTAGAACAAAAATTATAATATCATTAGTAGCTAATAGTAACTTCAGAAATCTATACAGATAAATAAAATTGAAGTGTCTGTCCAAAATAACAGCTTTTCACTAAATGCATTTGAAAGTATACACGCTAATGACACTCAAAAAACCAAGATTTAAAAAAAAACTCTGTCTGTCTGTCTGTTTGTTCCGGATAATCTCTAAAACGGCTGGACCGATTTGACGGGACTTTCACTGGTAGGTAGCTGATGTTTCAAGGAGTAACTTAGGCTACTTTTATTTATTAAAAAAAATCGGGTTCCGCGACAATAAGGAAAAAAACTAAATATACGCGGGTGAAACAGCGGGGCACAGCTAGTAATAGGATAAAAATGTACATAAGAACGAGTAATCATACGCAATTATGATAATATTATAAAAAGAAATAAAGCAAAAACATTACTAGATAATGCGTAATTACGCTTATATCCTATTGCTAGTGAGCTTCGCAAGTTTTTTGAGAATATTGTATTAAATTTAATTGTACAATAAATTATATCTCTATCATTGTTGTTTTTTGACTTGGACATGACGTTGATTTAAAATTTAGAGTTATATTGGAATTAAATACTAGCGCAAAACTATTATTTTTACTATCACGTGAAGAATTATGGGTAGGTAGATGAAGAAAAAGTAACCATTTTATGTTATCTATTAAGGTATACGAAGATCTGTGAGTAATGTGTTAATGTCAACGTCAGAGAGCGCTGACAATATGTCCTAGGTAACGATGCATGTATGATTCGCATATATACTGTTACGTTGTTTCTGCCGCGTCTTGTGTACAATTATCTAATAAACTAAAGTTAAAGTGATCAGAACTGGCGTATTTATTCATGCCCTAACGGTATCTAACAAAAACTATATAAACTATACGAGTATAATTGTCAAAAAATAAAAATCCAGTTAAAACCGTTGCAGTAAAATTCAACCTTCTGTTTGTGAAACCAAATAATCTTTGAGCAAACTACGAGGCGGGCGTATCAAAAATAGCCGGACAAAAATATTGAAGCGCGTTGAAAAATATACATCAAACAAGTGAATAATAAGAGGTGTTGATCAACGGTTCATATTAAGGTCATACGATTCAAAGGCAATTCTATTTTATTATGTTACTAGCGGACGTCACGCGGTTTTACCCGCGTAGTTCCCGTTCCCGTGGGAGTACGGGGATAAAATATAGCCTATGTTACTCGCTGATGATGTAGCTATCCATTTCTGAAAGAATTTTCAAGATCGGTTAAGTGTTTTCGGAGCCTATTCAAACAAAAAAACATTCAAATCTTTCCTCTTTACAATATAATTAGTGTAGACTATCTCGCGAAGCCATCGCGTGGTGTTAAGTTTCACGTAAGTGCATTTATCGGCAACATATTGCTTCTTTTCAACTTAAATAAAATTAATTATATTTTTCCCAATGATAAGTAACCCTGATATTGTAATTTTTGACAACTTAAAGCACAAATATTTTATCTGAAAATCGTCAATCTGCATATTTGAATCGATATGGCATATCTACATAATTTTACGGTAAATAAAAAAGTAAATTATAAATCTTTAAGATTGACAACCCTCACGTTCAATGGAGCAAGCGTTCTTATTTCAAAAAATAGGCCTAGATTCCATACTGATTTTAAAACTTATATTTATACTGTATTATATTGTATATTAGATTCCAGTATCTATACATACATACATACAGATAAATAAAATTGAAGTGTCTGTTTGTAATTCTAAAATAACAGCTTTTCACTAAATGCACATGAAAGTATACACGCTACTGACACTAAAAAACCAAGTTTTAAATTTTTTCTCTGTCTGTCTGTCTGTCCGTCTGTCTGTCTGTTTGTTCCGGGTAATCTCTGAAACGGCTAGACCGATTTTAACGGGACTTTCACTGGCAGGTAGCTGATATATCAAGTAGTAACATAGGCTACTTTCATGTATTAAAAATATTAGGGTTCCGCGACAACAAGGATGATACTAAATCTACGCGGGTGAAACCGCGGGTTTTAGAGAAATTTAATATTTATTTCTAAAGCAGAAAGAATTTGTAAACAATAAATAAACAATGACTTATAAATAATGTTAAATGTTCCTTCAAAATGTTAGGAATTCGACACTTGGGATATTTGAAAAATTTTATTGCTCACATAATTCAGCGGCTGAAAACACAAATAGTACGGGCCACACGAATTTCAGTTGTATCTACAATATATTATAACTAAACGCTCTTATAGAGATATATCGCCTGCATATTAACACTGAATAATAATAAGGCTTATAATAGCTTTTAATAGCTCTGTAAAATTGTTTGTTTTCAATTCCACCTCATTTCTTGCGCATTCGCTTTTTAAATGATCCGTTAGTTTTTTTGTTTTTATGTCTGCGGGTATTTGTGTCTCGTTTTATTGTGTTTTAATACAAGGGCTTCAAAAAGAAAAGTGTTAAAGTTTGGTTTTTGCAAAAAGAGTTTTTAAGCTAGAATATTTTCATTAAAAAAATTGTATGGTCATGAATAGACTTACCTATTTATGTTTCCATCGCCCAAACTGTAATAAAGAATACATGAATCAGTTTAAGGAAATAAATCTATACAGATAAATAAAATTGAAGTGTCTGTTTGTAATTCCAAAATTACAGCTTTTCACTAAATGCATATAAAAGTATACACGCTACTGAAAAAATTTAAAACTTGTTTGTTTTAATTTTTTCTCTGTCTGTCTGTTTGTTCCGGGTAATCTCTGAAACGGCTGGACCGATTTTAACGGGACTTTCACTGGCAGGTAGCTGATGTTTCAAGGAGTAATTAGGCGCCATGAAGCATGAAACTAAAGCTACGCGGGTGATACCTCGGGGCACAGCTAGTGATTCATATTTTTTTATCAATACGTACATATTATAAATAAAATTATTATCTGTCTGTTATTCTAAATTAAAAGAATATTTGATGGGTAACAATGAAAATATATACTCATGTATAAACAGCGAATATATAGACATCGTTTTGTTTTTGTGTTTTAACCGTATAAACTTTCATTTGGATTTATTACATACTAGCTGTGCCCCGCGGTTTCACCCGCGTAGATTTAGTTTCTTCCTTATTGTCGCGGAGCCCTAATGTTTTTGATAAATAAAAGTAGCCTACGTTACTCCTTGAAACATCAGCTACCTACCAGTGAAAGTCCCGTTAAAATCCGTCAAGCCGTTTCAGAGATTACCCGGAACAAAGAGACAGACAGACAGACAGACGGACAGACAGACAGAGAAAAAATTTAAAACTTGGTTTTTTAGTGTCAGTAGCGTGTATACTTTCATATCCATTTAGTGAAAAACTGTTATTTTGGAATTACAAACAGACACTTCAATTTTATTTATCTGTATAGATTGTTAATTATTAATAATATAGATGTAAAAGTCATACTCGTTACAGACACAATTATCACCCGTATCTAATTAAAACCTGACTATTTTGGGAAGGTATAATTCGGTACAACAAAACAATAATGTGTTTTTTGTGAGTTTTTCCGTAAAGCGTCACTAATAGCCGCGCGCCGACATCAATCTCGCGCGACGCAACTATCTTGTTTATAGGGATGTTAACTGTAGCTATTTCTATTGCATTTCCATATATGGGATGAATTTAAGTATATCTATACATGTTCTATACATGCAGATAAATGAAATTAAAGTCTCTGTTTGTTATAACAGCTTTTCATTAAACACATATGAAAGTATTTACGATACCGACATGAAAAAAACAGTTTTTAATTTTTGTCTCTATTTGTCTGTCTGTTTGTACCGGCTAATCTCCGAAACGGATGGACCGATTTTAACAGGACTTTCACTGATTTTGGCTACTTTTATTTAAAAAAATATTATGTTCCGCGGGACTCAAATTAAATTAACTCTACGTGGATAAAACTCCGGGACACAGCTAATATTTTTAATAAAAAAGGATTAAATCAATGTACTTAGTAGCCGTAGCGGCCGTGGGCAGTCGTCTGCTACGCAAACAACGCAAATCCCAGAGGGCCTTTACCAATGAATTTTTCTTCAAACTTATGTGCAGTGATTTCACACCACTTGCTTTATGGTGAAGGAAAACATCGTGAGGAAACCTGCATATGTCTGAGAAGTAATTCAAGGAGGTATTCATAGTGCATGACGGCGATAGACTCACCTTCTGTTTCGGTGGCACTTAATTATCTTTGGTGAAATTGGTTGTTGTAATCTTTGCTTACCCCTTCGAAGAACCTTCTGGGAAGGAGATAGTTTTTGATAATGACAACTAGGATATTCAATTAAATGAAACAAGATGTCAAATGAGCGGGGGCCCAACTATGAGCTCTTATTGCAATGTTTATTCAGTTGTGCGACAGTGATAGATGTATGCACGTCACATACATCTGTCTCATAAATGAGTGAAACTATCATGGCAATAAGAGCTCATGGTTGGGCCCCAGTAATCGTCTTTTTTACAGTCACTTTAATATAGTAGCTTGATTAATCTATACAATTTATATCTCACTCGAAATTGAAATCCAAACCCAATTACCCCGAATATAGTATTTTTTTCACAAAAAATCTTAAACAAATGTGACGTCCAATTTCAATTTCACCAAAAAATCATTAATTGCGTGTAAATATTTCACCACACCCTGTATTAATAGACGCGGAACGGTATCTTGATAAATACTGGGAGAGCCGTGACAAATGGTAACAGAGTGTTTTTGTATATTTTTAGATACAACACTAGTGTGGCCCTTGCGCTACTAATTGGACTCACAATACGTCTTCGTCCGCACTTTTCTATGTGTTTTTGTTCTATTCTTTCGTTTTAACAATTCTTCTAATATAAACTCTATACTTTACGGTAATAATAATAATGATCTCCTACCAAATCTCAATCGCCGTCACAAGTCACCGCGTCGACGTAAACGCAGATTTGTATGGGCTCACAATAGTGTCATCTTAGGCCGACAGAGGCACTGTTCCGATCCTATACAAATCTGCGGTTACGTCGACGCGGTGACTTATGACGGCCGCAGGGAAAAACTTGCACTAGACCCTCTGCGCAGGAGATATTATAGTTCACAAGTATGTGCGCAAACACAGGTGCACTCTTTATTCCCTCACTGTCCGATGAGACGTCAATCTGAAACGACCGGAGATAGTTCCGGCGTAGGACCAAGAGGCACTGGAGTTTAAGCACCACAAACTTCGGGTTTGATTCCCGGGTTGGGTCATTAACAGATATTGGGGTTTTCTGTCAAGAAATTCACAATAAAATGCCCGGAGTTTGGAAGTTGCCGTTGGTCCTACGCCTGATCTCTCTCCGGTCGTGTCGGATTGCCTCCCATCGGACTATGAGAGTGAGGGAATAAAGAGTGCACCTGTGTTTGCGCACACACTTATGCACTATAATATCTCTCCTCGTTGAGATTAGCCGCCGTAACCGAAATTCGGGAGGAGATCATTATTATTATATTAAAGACAGTTACTTATCAGATAACTAATTTCGATGTTAAAAAGTTATTTCCTTCTCATACACCACGACTCAAATAAGCGCTTAGCAAGCGGAAACATATATTTTTATTATAATACAACTTATTCTTTGACGAGAAATAGGCAACGCGCCTCATTAGTCTTGCAATCAATAATAAACCTTATCCCCTTGAGATAGGACTTTCAAAGCATTCTTGATTGTAAATGGTCGTGACTGAATCAGTTTATAATAATTAATATAATGTCTCCTATTATTTACAATCGAATGTTTAATAATAAAATGAATTGACGTCATAGCGTGTGTTAATATGTCACGTTGCGTTCTTATTAAATGATACGACTGGTTTTATAAAAAGAGTAATTTTTTCATACCTTGTCAACATTTCACACGATTTGATAAATACTACGTCTAGTTATATACGAAATTAATGAAAGGATGAAAGGAAATATTTAACACGATAATCAAATTCATTATTTTGTCTTAGTCTAGATATTTAACGTGAAGTTAATTAATATACGTTTGTCGCTCTAGTTTTAGCCCGAGCTAAATATTTCTGAGACATGTTTCGTTTCAAGAAAAATAGGTAATAAGTATTTTTTTTTGTGAATTTCCAATACTTACAGATATCTTAGTCTTTACATCTATATTTATACAGATACATAAAAATTTTGTTTGTAATTCCAAAATAGAAAAACCATTTTTTTTCTCTGTCTGTCAGTCTGTTTGTTTGTTCTGGCTAATCTCCGAAACGGTTAGACCGATTTTAACGAGACTTTCTCTGGCGGATAGCTAATGTTACAAGGAGTATCAGAGGTTAATTAAAAAAAAAAGGGATCCGCGGTCCACCCATGAATATAACTCTACGCCTACTTTTACTTTTTTTAAATATTAGGGTTCCGCGACAATAAGGATGAAACTAAATCTACGCGGGTAAAACCGTGGAAGATACAGCTAGTTTAATAATAAAATAAGCTACATATCAAATCCGATATAAATATGTATTCCATTTGCAAGTGGGCTACGCACATAGTGATGTGTTCGCCGAAGGGGTTGACATGGGTGTACTTACAGTTCAACCACATTTACTAAGTTATGTTAAAGTCCCATGAAATAGGGGGCGAGCCTAATGCCACTAACCAGACACTAATCCAGACTGCGGGCTGCTACTGGGAATTTACAGATGGAAAAACCCAATAACACTTTACCCAACCCGGGGATCGAATCCAGGAGTTTGTTTGTTACCCTTCCAAGCCTTAATCAAGCGATAATTTAATTTTCTTTAACATTAAACATAGACTAAGATTGTCATTAGTCCTCTTTCTGTTATAATAATAATAATGATCTCCTACCGAATTTCGGTTACGGCGGCTTATCTCAACGAGGATCAGCCATCTGCGCAAACACAGGTGCACTCTTTATTCCCTCACTCTCATAGTCCGATGGGAGGCAATCCGACACGACCGCAGAGAGATCAGGCGTAGGACCAACGGCTTAACGTGCTTTCCGAGGCACGGGGGTGGAAACACCACCAACTTCCAAACTCCGGGCATTATCTTGTGAATTTCTTGACAGAAAAACCCAATATCTATTTTTGACCCGACCCGGGAATCGAGCCCGGGACCTCGTGGTCGGTAGACGAACCTACTAGCCACTACACCAACGAGGCAGTTTTTTTTTTTTTTTTTTTTTTTCTGTTATAGGGATTTAAAAATGAGTATAGTTTTATTATATAGTGTATTCTTCGTTTAAACCTTGATTTGAAGAGATGTCTTTTTCATGTATCATTTACTAACGTGCAGAGCCTTCGAAAGAAAACAGTATATACATACACACATATGCTCACGCCTGTATTCCCTAAAGGGATAGGCAGAGGTGTTGTAACAACCACTTTTCACCGATTAAGTGCCACCGGGACAGATGGTGAGCCTATCGCCGTCTCAAGCACTGTATACATGTATCCGTCGTTGTATTCTCAGACATATGCAGTTTCCTCACGATATTTTCCTTAACCATAAAGCACGTGGTGTGAAATCACTGCACATAAGTTTTTAGAAAAACTCATTGGTACAGGCCCTCGAACTTGCGTCGCTTGCGTAGCAGGCGAACGTGCCACTACGGTTCTCAAAGAAAACAGTATTATTTTAAAAATAACAATGAAATGAGAGTTATCGAGAGTAGCTTAGGTTATTAATTGTCCGAAAACTATTTATTTATGGTGTTGTTAGTTTTGTCTCCACGAGAATAGATTCAGCCCACCCATACAGATACTGACAGAATGTCTCGCGCTGTTAATTTAAATGGGTTTTTACGTATTTTTATGGTTTAAATGCTACTGTTATCTATAATTGTCTTCAGGGAATTCGTGATGATATACTCCAAGATTAATTAAAGTTTAAGTTATTTAATTATAAGAAGTTGATTTTTTATGACAAACATATTTATTACGAGCTGTGCCCTGCGGTTTCACCCGCGTAGTTTTAGTTTCATCCTTATTGTCGCGGAACCCTAATATTTTTTATAAATAAAAGTAGCCTAAGTTACTCCTTGAAACATCAGCTACCTGCCAGTGAGTTTCAGAGATTACCCGGAACAAACAGACAGACAGACAGACAGACAGACGGACAGACAGACAGAGAAAAAAATTAAAACTTGGTTTTTCGGTGTCAGTAGCGTGTATACTTTCATATGCATTTAGTGAAAAGCTGTTATTTATAAACTACAAATAGGCATTTCAATTTTATTTATCTGTATATGTATATATTTAGATTTAGTAAATCAAATGTTTTGTATAAATGTAGTAATATTTCTTAAGTGCCAAAAGGAATCTAATATCGAATGTAGCATCCGCTTTCCGCTGGGTGAACATAGGCCCCATGTTTAAGCAGAGTGCATTAAGAACTGAGATTTGACGTTTCATTTTTGTACTGTACAATTAAATGTCAAAGCTAAGAAGCTCTTAATATGTACTACTTATACGAGCATAATATGCAGTGGCGTGCATTGCATATAAGCAGGTAAGCAGCAGTTACAATTTGTGATCACTGAATACACTCGTGTCGTGTGTGTGTGTGTTTATGTTCGTATCTTTACCAAGACGTACGTACCTACGCCGCGTCACACAGGTATGTACTTAACCTGCCTACCTACCTACTTATTGTTTATGCCTACCCCTCTGAAAATCCAATGCACGCCCCTGATAATATGGTGATGATGATGGTCCGACCGATTTCGGCCATGGCGTGCTTCAACTCCGGTTAACTTTTCGGTAGTGCACTCGCATGTGGCTAATGTAGCCAATCTTCTTTTGGATGGTTCTCGCGCATTGCGTACATGTGAGCACACCGTTCTCAAAATACGAGCATATATATATACTGTGTATAAATTTCACCAAAAACATCTCTACCATAGATATAAAAATTCACTGGGCTCGGTTTTTTAATCTATGGTCTCTACATTGTTTACGAGCTCCATTGAAAACGCTGCTTAGTAAAAACGATAAAAAGAAGCAAGTGAGTATACCATTGCAGGTATAGTTAACATTTCTTACGTTAAAATAACTGCTTTTTTACTGCAATGAGCTGTTAAATTAGGCAGAATGATTTGCAAGAACCGACTAGTGTGTTGAGTGCCGTCTCTAAATAATATTGCTAATAGGTTAAGTTTGAAAGTTACCGAAATAATAGGAAAATATAATATAATATTCGCTTATTAAATGCTTCAATTATTATACAAACTAAGACTTATTATATGACTTCAAACTTGAAGACACTTTGAATAGAAATACTTATCAAATAGAATGGTTTTTATTAAACGATAAGTTAAAAATTAGAAGTTTTTATTACAGTATTTAATGTATTTTTATTGAGTAAATGAGACAGCAATGAATCCACAATCGGACACGCGGACACCTTAACCAAAATGTGGGTGTTATAACACCTATGGCTTCTTCTTTGAGGATATTTTTGGAAAGGATATGAATGAATATTTTAAAGTATAATAATATACATCTACAGTAGGTATTTCAAAAGATAGTTAAACCAGTCAGCAAACAAATAGGTACCTGCCATACCTCTCGAAACTTGAAAGCAATTGTAACGGAGCAATGATATTATATACAACTAAAGAGACATTAATATACACTATCGCATAAAGTGAAGACAAGAAAACGTCACAAATGGGACGTTTCCAAATGATATTATCGCTTTTACTTACGTGCTTATCCTATCTTTTGCACTGCAATCTCACGAAAAATTGTTTAACATCAATGTATATAGACTAATCTAGTTGTAAGCGACGCGAATATACGATGTATCTAAGTATATAAATACTTTTAGATAAATTTACTTTTACTGGTCTCTTTTATATATCTGGCAATGTCAGCCTTGCTCTCACTGTTAAATAACGTAAAAACACTCCAATAAACTGTCTAACTTTACTGGTGTTACTATATCATTGTAACGGTGGCATGAATTGCAAGAATTTGCTACACAATTTTAAAGTTAAGAGCACTTAACCCTTTAAAGAAAAACAGTAAGCAATTATTCATGTTTAAACAAAGCTTTACGCAAGTAAACTATTTTGAAGAATTCACTGATCGATTTCAGATTGTTTGTGTGTCTTGGCCTTTCTGAATTTTTTTTAGTAAAGTTTTCATACAATTACTGTGTCTACTTGTTTGTGCAAACATTGTTGAATGGAACAGATTTAAAAGAAATTTGATTCAAAAACGTTTTTTTTTGGATACCCAGATGTTTGGTAGATCCTTATCGGAATCAGAGTGGATATGATATAGCGTTCCACAAGTTAAAAAATAAAAACCATTATAAAATCATTGTTTTTATTCAAAAACCGTGTTCAGACAAATTAAATCGACGACAATTCGCACAATCTGCCAAAACTAATTAGCGTCAGTGATCACAAAACATAAGAGACAAAATAACCCTTAAATGCAACGAGTAACGAGGCGCCAAGTGCGTTTGCATCGAGTAAATCAGACCCCAAACAGGTGCCAAATAATTTCACCAAATTTTATTATAACAATAAAGAATCGCCCGGACGTTTATAAACCACAAATTTGTCCGCTCAAAACGAAATATCCACGTGCGATGTGAACTTTTGTGTTTGCATTTTTTGAATTTTTTTTCGTTTTTTGTGTCCTTTGTTTTTCATCATCATGTTTAAAACGATTTTTTTAAAAGATGCGGATGAATTGATGCCTTGTTTTTATTGTTTTAACGACTTTACTCTATATTAGAATAAATATTAAAAAAGTTATGCAAAAAAAAACATTTTTGTCTAAATAAGACAAAACATCGAATTAAAATTGAGTTACAAATCTAAATAACTCGTACGGTATACAATTCATTTTTGTGCTCAAAATATTTTTACTTAACCATTATTACGTAAGTGTGTCACAATATCGTTAGGGTAAATTATGCTCTAATAACAAACAATATGAGTTACAATTCAACAACATTCTCATTACAATGATGTTTTTATACAAACAAACGGGCATAAACCCGTCTTCAATTAAAAAAAACGACGCATTCTCGGTGAGCTCGGGTGATTTACGTCCTGCCTGGCCACGGTGAGCATTCAGGGTTAATTAGAGACATGCTTAGTACGGTGAAATTTATGCAGTACTCTCCACCACAATTGATTGCGTAGTTGAAATGGGACACGTACATTTTTATACGTGCGGAGTATTTTGATTTGGGAATTTTTTGATTTTGCTTATTTGTGGATTTTTTTGTCAAATTGAACCTGAACTGACATTGATTCTGATGGCATTTTTTATAGATTTTTTTTTACTTTTTTTGAGGGCTTTGTTTTTAGTAATATTGAAGATGTTACGCTAATGATTTAACTTTATCAAATGTGTGTATACACCTACGATTACGTCAGATTAAAATGACAGTCCTATTAAATGATAAAAAATATGTGTTTGAAAATCAATATTCTATATGATAAAATTATATTTCCCCGTTAATTAAAAATATAAACTGATTTAGTCAGTTTATATTTTTAACTATATGTTTTTTATTTATTTTATGTTTTGTATAACATTTAATATAGGTAGGTAACATAATATTTTTATAGTTAGTTAGTTTCACCAAATCTAAAGATAAACCTTCATAAAGAATGTTATATCCCCATTACGTATTCAAAATATTATAATTAATACAATACATGTGTCATAGCGTAATTTAAATATATTGAGGAGCGAATATTCAAGAAAAGTCACGCACAAAAACCGTATATCAAGTGGGAACGATTAGAACTGAATCTTAAATATGACATTTCTTATGACAAACTATCTGAGTGGTGTAATATTATTTTTGTACACTTGTTCCACAATTAGATATATATACATATAATATGTTTATGATTGAATGCTGCATTCAAAGACAAATACGTAGATAAAAGCTTTATTTCTTTTTTGAGTTTTTTTTGCTTTTGAACTTGGCTCAAAAAATTTCGTTAATGTTTTGATAAAAACAAATTTTAAAAGCGTATGCTTACTACATACTAACACATTTTTTTTAGAATTACAAGATAACTGATATTTCGTTTGAAGCAGCTAAGCCTCTTATTTTCAATACATGCAAATAAATATGAAAGTGAGAATGATGGTAATTAAAAAGCACTTTACGAATTTACTTTTTGGTCCATTACAAAAAAGTATTAAATAAATTCAATTTGATCCAATTTACATGATATACTTGTTTTATCTAATCTCTTTTCATGTTTACTTGTCATTAATTAAAACATCAACGTCGAATGGCTACTGGTATTTATATTATACATCTACAAATCGTTATAATTTGTATAACCAGAAACCTTATTATCTTAATTGACAAGGAACTTTCATCATTCTATGTAATTAGTAAAATTTTTTTCATTTTTGTCTTATCTTCATGACATATAAATTGTGGAGAGCTATTCAAAAGATATATGTAATTACATTACAATAATTTTAGTCTAATGTAGTCGCCAATTTATTGAACAACCTTGGCATTTTTGTAACAGCATTTTTTTCTTAGCACAAAAAGAAAAAATGAGAAAAAGAAAAATTGATTTGCAAAAAAGTGTTTAGAAAAAAGCATTTTGCAGTTAATAATTTGCAATCTTATATGAAATAAACATACAAAAAACACGAGAAAAATAAATTGGTTCAAAAATAAAAAACTTTTTGACCAAAAATATACTTATCTCTCGTGACACCCTCAAGATTCCAATGGAAGCTTGGCAGAATTTATTTCACCCTAAGGTCCTGATTACTTGCAGTATTAGGTATCTTTTAAATTGATTCCCGTCTTTGCAGTTCACGTTACGCCTTACGTTATTGGAGAGATGTAGGTCTAAAAAGGCCACTTTGGGAGAATCATAATGTGATCCGAATATGATTCATCACCGACATGACAAAATGGTCACTTATGTGCAATTCATATTTATGATTCACGAATGATTACAATAATTGTAGATGTTAGTCCCTATGTAGCTTTTTATGGTTCTGCTATTTGTCACAAAAGCAATTCATATTTTGTGGACAATTTTGGGATTTTCATAGGAAAGTGTCAAACAGGTGAATTGCGAAATATGAATCATTCCTGAATCATATTCGGATCACATTATGGTTCTCCCAAAGGGGCCGTTTTAGACGTAATGATCTGTTGAAGTAATGTAATTCATTTTAGTGAGTCCCGCGGTTTACGCATTAAGTTTAATTGAGAAAATATCGGTGCAATGATACACTCCCTCGCACTTTTTTTACCATACAATTTAAATACATTTTCGTTCAAAATAGTCTTGTCTGGATTGATGATCGAATCTTGTCCGTACGTGTGCACATACATCAATTTATTTATATTCATAATATGATTAGCCTGGATAAAAAAGAATATTTTTACTATAAAATGTGGTAGATTGGTAAAATTCTTTAATTTTTTTACTAAACTAAAAACCATAATTGATATTTTTTAACCGAACTTGCAACCGTGACAATTGTAGGTTCATCGCTTTATCACTACGTCTTAAAATAATAATAGTTAGGACTACGACATATAAAATAAACACAGTTGTACATCCCTAAATCGATTGACATATAAACTAAGTTGGGCCACAGAGATAGCGGACAAGTTTATAATAAAAAATATTAGCTGTATGTATACCAAGTAATAGCACCTAAGCATAATTTCAATCATGCTGATTAATAGCCACCTCTCAGCAGGAGTGCCTTGCATTGATCAAGGGTACATTTTTTCTGCGTTTGCGGTTGAAACTCTGGGGCCTTGGGGTCCGGATGCTCATCAACTTTTCAAAGAGCTTGCACGTCGTCTGGTGCCTCTCGTGACAAGCGGACTGGGGCTTTTCTCGCCCAGAGAATCAGCATTGCTATTCAACGTGGCAATGCTGCCAGCCTTCTTGGCACGATCTCGAGAGACACCGACTTGGGACAAGTTTTCTACCTTTAATTAGTTTTAAGTACTGGTCCTTGTATAAATACTTAAGTTTTTATTCAATAAATATTATAGCCGCCTTATAAAAGAATGTGTCTATTATAATATCAAATCTTTTGTAGCACTTATAAATGTACGAGTAAAAAATACACTCTATCTAATAAATTATATGCGACCTCATCATTAATCATATATGCGCTTAATTTGATGAGTATTATTACTATGCATAACATCCTTATTAGCAGGTATTTTTATTTATACGGCTATAAAATATATTTGATGAGACATAGATAATCTATCATCAATAAACATTGCTGATGAGTAAATTGACCTAATCCAGAATCGGAGATACCACTGCAATCAAGTGTTTCACACAGTTACAGAAAAATAACAATCGAAAGACCATTTGCAAGTTTTAATAACTAAACCACTAATCGGAACATTACATCTTTGCCCTCATTCTAAGATGAATTGAAATTAATCGCTGTTGTCTTCTCTCTTTCTTGTTTCTCTTAAAAAAAATTTCATTGTTCCTAACATAATTTAGTACTCCCTATCACTAGTTTGCCACCGTTTTCGTAACCTACACTCGCTAGCGTCTCCGCCGAATATTTGTATGAGAAATTCTCCTCCAAGCGGTGACGTGAAGAACTAAAATATGTCATACTAATATTGCCGGTGACGCTTTTTAGATTTTGCTGTCTTATCTTTATCAGCCTTTTCTAGCCACCAATCACTTTACCATCGTTACTTTCGTTTACATAAAAAAAACAGTTTTTTTACTTTTTAATTCATCCCGTTTATCGCTAGCTTCATGGCCCAACCATTCACCCGCACTCACACCCTCGCAGGGTGGAAACAGGACTAATGTGAGAAGACATTAATCATTCAGTTTTACACAGGTCTGACTTTGGTTTTGTTGGCAGATCTTACTGGGTCTGCTAAGGTCGGGGGATTAGAACGGATGTCTTTTGATTACACTACCTTATAATGGGATGTAGTGATGAATTTACTCGAAGCGAAATTCAGTTTTTTATACAAGGTAGCACATCTTCTTACTAGCTAGATTCACCACGTAGACTTAATTTTATGGGATTTAAGGGTAGCAGAAGTCTTTTATTTTTCAAATAGCCCAAGTTACATCTTGTGACATCAGCTATCTGTCAGTGAAAGTCGCGTTAGAATCGGTCCAGTCATTTCAGAGATAAGCCGGAACAAATATTTAGACAGAGATATATTTTTGTGACTTGTGCTTTCAAGGGGGAGGCCTATGTTCAGCAGTGGACGTCTTCCGGCTGATGATGATGATGATGATGACTTGTGCTTTCATTATGCATTTAGCGAAAATCGTTATTTTGGGATTACAAGCAGACAATTAAATTTTATTAATCTTGTAAATCACTTGTTGGTCTAGTGATCGAAAGCGCGACTGCGGAACACGAGGTTCGAACCCAGGGTCGGACAAAATGATATTGGATTTTCCATCCGTAATTTCCCAGCATTATGCCGAATGGGCTCCTGCCCCAATTGCACATATTTTCTGCAGTTATGTTTATTTTGGTTTATATTCAAAATATAACTGTGTCAATACTAATTATATCTTTGTTGCAAAAGAAGTAAAAAACCGTGTAGCCAACCCAGTATTTACGTAGCTACCTATTAATTATAATATTAAAACCGGGTAAAATACATGTCATAAAATAAGTAATGTATTATAGTATTGTTAATATCTACCGATTGTAAAGAATACCTCACTATACATTAAATACAATAAATAAAACATTTTAATTACATATCTGTACGTCTGTCATAATTCCAAGGCAAAACAAACTCCATACAATTCCTTTGAAAGAATACAACTGGCGTAACTGAATTCGACGCTCATTAATTTGTCGTATTCGAAGACACAATACGCACAGGGTCACAAAATAAAAAGGCAACAGATGGACAGCTGTTTTGATCGAGAATTGTCACACGCTCGCTAAGCGCCCATACGGAGGTCTTGGACTCTTCCATTCCAATGTTGAAGCAGTATACGTAGAGACGTTTCTTTGGAATTCCTTCCACCCTAGAGTACTGCTTACATTTATTTTCCTTGAAAATTATCCTTGGGGACCGGAAAATATTGTCGACATGGTTCGACAGCGATTTTGTTCTCGCAGTAATCATGCGAGTTGGCTTAATTATATATGGTAGTCAACGAGTTAGTGACACTCTTGGCGTTGCAGACATACAACAGGCTTCAATAGCAGCTCTTAATTAGGCACACTGTTTTGAGACGTTTTGTATTCTGTGCAAAAACTCTTTTTTTAGTACAAAATTTTAAAAAAACTTTGCATTCAGTCTATTTAAGAGAAGACGCTTGTATGTGCGTGGAGTTGTACCTTGTGTGTACATTTTATTTAGTAACAGGGTGTCCCATTGAGGCGCATCGTGTAATTACGACACGACAAAGTGTGGGTGACATCAACTCAAAAGTTTAAGAGACTGTAAAGTCTATACAACCTCTACAATACCTTTGAAGCGACTTTGTCTCACTTCGCAATTATGACACCCTTATATATCTCGACCAAGTTTGGTCTCCAGTTTTTAAAAGAGATTACGCCTCTATTCCCATAGAGATAAAGCTCATATTTTCGATTCCATTGTTAAAATGTCAAGTTGGAAAATGTAGTTATTAAGATTTTGGTAAATATGTATAATTATGGAGTAAAATGGTAAAAAATATAATGTGTATGTAGTTAGTAATTGTGTTTAATTGTGGGTCTTTTAGTACTGTTGTTCAATCATGAATTTAAAAAGATGTTTTGTTATGAAAAGTATGTGGGTAAATTGAATACACTTTTGTTGTTAAGTAAACGCAGTTATTAATTAAGTAATCGCCCGAATTATTTTCTTATCGCTCAACACAAAGCTATATTATATTTCTTAACTAACTGTGCCCCGCGGTTTCACCCGCGTACATTTAGTTTGTAATATTTTTTATAAATAAAAGTAGCCTAAGTTACTTCATGAATCATCCTATGAAAGTTAAAATCAGTCGGGCTGTTCCAGAAAATTCAGAGTCCTGACTGAATTTATCGAACAGCCTAATCTGCTGGTCCTCGCGACATTAAATTTGAAGAGTGTGTTTAGTTCTGATGAGGCTTTCCGGAATTCCACCCCAAAGGGGGTTAAGTGTACATATGAAATCTTTCAGTCACTCAGGCGAAGCTGATGCATACTAGTTGCCTGAAAATGAAAAAAAAAAAGAAAATGAAAAATATTTTAGGCCCTGGTAAGGCACTTATGAAAGTCGAGAATTTACCACCACTTATATCGACAAGGCACTACAAGGCACCTTCTTAACCATGTCGTCAAAATACAATTTGGCATATAAAACCGTGGAACGCTCAAATTTGAGATGCACTTTGAATTCACTCAATTATCAACTATGTGTTAGATCACATAAGATTAAATATTCAATGGTCAGTAACAATAAAACTTGTAAACAAACCTTTAATTAATCTAAAACAACTTCCCATAGAAAACAGAGTGGATTGTTCAATATCACATAACACGGGATAAAAGAGGGTATTCCTCTAAAAATTTCACATCGTAATGAGAGTGAGAGCACTACATTCATATTTAATTGACGCTGGCCCGACTAGTTTATGGCTCTCTATGGTCTGAGGGGCGATTTTTACTTTTTTTTTTTCAAATGCCCGATAGGCTGAAGTGGTATTGTGGAGAACTGGCGGGTTTGTGTTGGATTTACGGGGATGGGACTTTGTTTATAATTTGAAGTGTCTGTTTGTAATTTCAAATTAACAGCTTTTTAGTAAACGCATATGAAAGTACGAGTATATTACGGTACTGGCTGAAAATAGCTCGGTTTGTCCTTGTCTGTCTGTCTGTTTGATCCTAATCTCGGAACACCTGGACCGATTTTGACGGGACTTTCACTGACAGATAGCTACAGTTACGAGTAGTATCTTAGACTACTGTTATTTAATAAAAAAATGTTTTAAAATTATGTATTGTGAAATTAAGTACTTATGTATCGAGTGAAATCACGGGACACAGCTAGTTTCAAATAAGAACATATATACGATGTTGAGAGAAAATCGAGCGCCGTAAAACCTCTTCCTTTGACTTGACAGGTTCCATTATGACTTCATGTTCTTGAAGGTGTACCGACTATACTTTCCGTGCTAATTTCCAAATAAAAGCCTAGCCTAAGTTACTCCTTAAAACATCAGCTACCTGCCAGTGAAAGTCCCGTTAAAATCGGTCCAGCCGTTTCAGAGATTTCCCGGAACAAACAGACAGACCGACAGACAGAGAAAAATTTTGAAACTTGTTTTTTTTTGCGTCAGTAGCGTGTATACTTTCATAATTTCAAACAGACACTTTAATTTTATTTATCTGTATAGATGTATAGATATAGATAGGTGTAGATTCACACTATTCACAATCGTATCCACAGTAACCTCCCCCTCAAGGGAAGCGCGTCGCGTAAAAAAAGTACGCGAAATAATATCGATAAGCTATAAAGCGGAGTAGTACCGCTATAAAATACAGACAAATGCACCGAATAATCGAAGCAAGTGCTGTAACTTATTGTATCGACTTTATGTCCATCGTAATATTTTACTAGCTCCTTTGGTAAAAGCTTTCAGTATCATGCGTATCGTATGCTTTTTTCATATCGCTTTTTAATATCGATATCGGTTTTGTGGGTTATTGATGTTTGTTTATTGGTTGATGTAATTGTTTTATTACGTAATTGTTCGCAATTTCAATTTTAATATTCACCACATATTTTTTTTCTTTCTCCCATGTTTTATACTTATCTACATGCTAATAGAATTTGTCACTATAGTGAATATTTATACCTTGCATCAACACACCTTGATTTTTGTATACTGCACCTACTTGCATCCAATCCATCATTATGCATTCAATTCAAAATACTTAAAAAAAATATTATTGTATTGATGAAATGTACATGATGCCTGGCTGAGTTTCTTGCCGGTTCTTCTCAGAAGGCTAGTTTCCGAACCAGTGGTAAATTTTCGACATTCATATCAGGGCCTTACTAGGGCCCAAACTGAATATTTTTTTTCATTTTCACATTTTGATTTTCTTCCAATTAAATAGGATCAAACAATAATTTCATAATTATTGACCACCTATGTAGGTTATGTTTAAAATTACTTAAAAATTTCGACCTTAGATCATTGACCGAAGAAAGTAATATCAAATACATAAATTCAAAGCATTATTTAGAATTCAATTCATATTATTAATATGTTAGCAATACAGTAAAGCGTTACCTACCTACCGTTACTAATACCAAAATAAAACTTCAAAATCCCCATAAATAACCTATAATCCTAGAGCTATTCCAAATGAGCAATCGCTAGTGTAAAATACTGTTCCCGGTAATATAAAGCCTTAAATCAACGAATTAATTTCCAGAACACTATACATTGATTCATTTGTTAGTAACAATAACGCTATTCGTGATTTAAAATCAGCTGTAGATGTTGAACAATCCAATGATGCAACCGAACACAGCGTAGAAGATTTCACCGAGTACTCTCGCGGACAAAAGCACTAATCCTTGTATTGTTAACAGGAATCCAATTTAAAATTCCATAGAGAAGTCAGACAAAGCTTGATTGATTGTACCTTAAAATGTGTTTGAATGTTGCACGCGATGATACGTCCACATAATATAAATAACAACGTGAGTATTATTTTGGAATTCGTGTTGTTTGGATTTGTTTTGATGATAAACTGTGGATTTTTGTGGTTCATTCACTTTATTCGTCACTTCTTGAAGATGTAAAATTTTGTCCGGCTACAATGTCTAAAAGCCCGCACGTATTCGGGTCTGTTTTCCAATTAAGCCCGAAAGAGTTGTATACAATTTTGTTATAAATTTGGAATCATCCATCTGGGGCAGTACCTCCAATAGAAGATCATAGCCAAATGGCACGGATCATTTCATTCACTCATTTTGAAACGTTATCCTTACGCTTCGCTAGGAGAAACGATACAAAATGTATAGGAATTGCATATGTCACATGCCATCGCGTCAACGTAATGATTTGTATGGGCTCACAATAGTGTAATTTTTAGGCCGACAGAGGCGCTATTCCGATCCTATACCGCGTTTACGCCGACGCGGTGACTTGTGATGGCGGCAGTGAAAAACTCGCAGTAGGCTCTGCTTTATGTCATTTGCATTCATTTTGTATCGTTTCTATTAGCGGAAGCGCGAGAGAATGCTACTTTGTCTAGGCTACTTCGTAGGCTACAGTAATAGGGCTAAAACCAAGCGGTTTCTTGATGAAATGCCACTTTTGAAGAATAAAAACTAGACAAACCAGTTAGTCTAAGCAAGAGTGGTTGTCAGATTTTCTCAGGCTTCTGTAACGATTGCCAAAGACCCCGGTAATTAACTTGGAATCAACATTCGCTGATTATAATATTTCTTAAGTTCAACTACTGTTCGTCTTAATTCTAAAACGCTTTGTGCATCATTTTAGTCTTAATGACTCTACAAATATAATTTTGAATGCCTCATTACACAATGCAACTAATGTTACTTTCTCGTGACCTAACACATATTTACTAAAGATAGCTGTGCCCTGCGGTTTTACCCGTGGATTAACTCAATTTTCTAAAAATAAAAGTAACCTTAGTTAGTCCTTATAACATCAGTTAGATTACAGACGCCAGTGAAAGTTCCGTAAAAATTTGTGAAGCTGTTTCGAAGATCGAGACAGATTTTTCTTTAATGTCAATTGGATACATTCATACTTTCGTATTTAGTGAAACGCTGTTAATTTGGAATTACAAACAGACACTGTTTCATTCATCTGCATAGATATAGATAATTGATATAACCATTCCAATTGTAATAGAGCAATCAGTTCCACTGACCTTTGCGGCCAATTATCTAGTAAGCTCAACCTGAATGAAACAGCTTTGTATTTCAGTTTCGCTATCAATACTGTCTTTTTGCTGAAAGCTTTCCGGTGGACAATTGCCAAGAATCGAGTTAAGGACATCGCTTATCCCTTTCTGATCTTCAGATTATCCATAAGTCCATCTCGCTTTCACTGGCAGAATTCTCTGAATGAATGATCCTTGTGGTTGTTTTCTAATACTTCAAATCCGGAGCCAACTAGTGAGTGAATATAATTTCGTCAGACGGGTATGTGATAATGAGGAGTTCGCTTTATATCATCTGCTCTGCAGTTCATATTTTGTTCTGCGTTTATTTCTGGGTTATTTGAAACAATGTATCTACGGTCGTGTCCGCATACTTTGCTTTGGTCCTAGTTAACTCCTGGTAAATTTATGTGTGTGACCTAATCAGATCTGATTTAGGTGTTTTATGTATCTCAGCGATGATTCAGATGCCTTGACTTGTGAGTAATTTTCCAAAGTTTCATTATATCTGAATGAAGGATGCCCATGCGCACGAAATAAATAGTCTGATTATGATAGGATGATAAATAGTCTGAGTAGGATGATATATAAATGCTATTTGTGACACACACGACAGAACCTACACTACACTAAAAATATGATATTTAGTAAATCTAAAAATTATGCTATCCCTGAGGAAACAAAATATTTAGCTCGACCTGAGGAATCGAACCCATGACCTCCGTGAAGTGAGCCGCTAAGTCAATAACAAAATCCTCGATAATTTTCGCCCCTAAACAAAGCATTCAGTCCTGACTCATACACTACAAAGGAAACAACATACCGCATTTGATGTAGTTTTATTATAAGTAAAACAATATTGAATGTCGGTCTGTATTGTTGTTACAAGAATAATAAGGCGGTAGGAAATGCCTCCGGATAATCACAGCGCTTCATCTCCGCGGCCATAGACAACGGATAATATAGAGAGGATTTGTTAAGAAAACATTCAAGTCAAAAATATCTTTATTCGATTAGACTTTTTACAAAGTACTTTCAATATTATACATGCTATCGCCAGGTTCGGAATTTTTTTACTGAGAAGAACCTGGCAAGAAACTCGGTCAATATTAAAAATATTATAGAATTTAAAAAAAACACTTGGACACAGGGGCCCAACCATGAGCTCTTATTGCAAAGATAATTCAGTTGTGCGAAAGTGACAGATGTACACGTAACATACATCTGTCTCATAAATGAGTGAAATCATATCAGGCAATAAGAGCTCATGGTAGGGCCCCAGTTCCAATGCACAAATGCAATTCTTCTGCGATGACGTGAGCAAAAGAGAGAAGAAAGATTTCGGTCGGAATTTTATTCCATCATTATAATATGATTTTGTTGTATAGATTTATAGGTCTACAGCCAGTAGCCGGGATCTTGACTTGCGCCGAGTATTTCTGGAACACCGTCAATGAAAGTGCGATTCATTCAGATATTTCATGCGCTTAAGAACAATCATGACTTCCATAATATCTATATCAATACAGATAAATAAAATTGATGTGTCTGTTTGTAATTCCAAAGTAAATATAAAGTTCTTTACTTTAACTAAAACCATATTAGTATTAAATTGACATTATTTGAAGTCGGTTAGTTTTATGTACACTTTTCTAATAATACATTCCCGAAGACTTCAATCGTAGACACCAATTACGTATACAAATCCATACAGCAATATTCAAAGTAGCCCTTCGTATTAGTGGACACGTACATACATAAGTGACAAACAGAATATAATTATCACCAAGTTGATACTTCACCGCTCAATTAACAGCGAATCCAGCAAAAACGTCGAATACACTAACGGTATTTATTCACAACACTATCAACGTACATTATAATTTACACGTTTAATAATTAAGTTGTATTCACTAATCGTCACGAGTATCGATTGAATAAGATATTCAGATAAAGCTATCGAATAAATGTACAATTTGAACTCGAGTGAGAACAAGATACGCGTGATCGCACGACAACGTAAAGTCGATCGCAGCCAAGTTGACACGACAATTGCCGGGGAATATTAAATCACGACGGCCACCCTGTCTGCACTTGGTTATTTGCCTGAAATCTGTCAAACTAATCGGGTATATCCGGAAAAGTGATATTCCTATCAGTTTTTGATGATATGACAGCTAGAGTCGAAGATCAGACTCTGATATTGAGTATTCTGAGAGCTAGCTAGAGATGACTGTACCGTTCGAAATTTCGTTTTACATATTTCCCGACCCGGGGATCGAACCCAGGACATCGTGTTCTGCAGTAGCAGAGTTTTGTAAATCTAACTGAAGACTCTGTTACCCATATTCCCATATGTTACGCATTTTCAAACTAGTTATTTTCGTTAAACTACTCGTAATATCTTAAATTAATGGAAGGAAAAATTTTTTTTCTAGGTTTTTCAGAAGTGGTTTTTTCGTTCATTCGAGTATCCTTACAGTTTATCGATTCAAGTGAACGAGGTTTTCTACATTTCCAGTTTACAGTCATTATCAAAACGACTTATTACTAACACATACATTGTAATACAGAACGCTAAGGTAAATTCCCTTGGCATACTATTGGCAAGGTATTCCCATGTACCGTACAATACGTCCGTGGGTGTAACATCTCAATCCCTGTATCCCTGGTGCTCGTAAGTTAGGATGCTAGTGGTATAACCGCGATCCTCGCTGTATAACAGGGATGTACTGTGTACAGTCGTATATTAAGTGACAATACATGATCGTGTTTGCTGGGCAGAAATATGGTGAATTTAGAACGAGGTTTAGCTACGATTGCGTTAGGCTTTTATACACGGCCCCGTATTTACTCGATTATGGCGAAGCAAAAAGCAAAAAGAAGGGTTTATGTATTTTTATCTGTTCCCCCAGAACGCCATAACTAATAACATAATTTGAAAACTGAGGTCAAGTTAAATGTGTATTGATTGTTCGCTGTTTTTAGTCTATACAAGATAATAATAAACAATTGGATATGGCGCCCTCTATAGGAGAAAATGTGGAGAACAATGTTTTTTTCTATGACTGTGGTGTTTGGTTTCAAAAGGGGCTTAATAACACTGAAATTATTGTCCAAATCAGACCAGAGATAAGCGCGTTCAAGCAAACAAACAAACTCTTCAGATTTATTTATATTAGTAAATATGAATATTTGAAAGATACTTTGATGGGAATTAATGGTATTTCTTTTTTGTTCCAGGTAAGCGGGCAATCAATCAATAGTTGGGGAGCTATGCCACAACCGTCAGTTATATTCCACAAACAACCCGTTCTCAAATTGATATAAATTCATTGTTAGGGGAGCAACAAGTGAATTTATTTCATTCTACACACCGCTACTTGTTTGAATAGGGCTGCCACAGGGTTGTTTGAACTTACAATAGTTTAACAACACCCTGAGGGCCAACTATGATCGTTTAAGCAGCGCGCATTAAGAACTTCTTAGCTTTGACCTTTAATTTTAGGGAACAAAAATGAAACATGGCTCAAAACGCAATGATACTTTTTCGAAGGCTGGTTGTGGGTGAATGCCATAGATGGCGGATCAAGACATCTTGAGCCAACCTAAAACACAAGATCAATAGAGGATGTTTCAACATTACAAACCTATACGTTGGGTACAGGGGCCTTACAGATGTATGTAACGTGTATACATCTGTCACTGTCGCACAAATGAATTATCATTGCAATAAGAGCTCATGGTTGGGCCCCAGTCCGCAGTAAGTTTTATCAAAGATATCATAATAGAACATCGGAACTGTTTTGTAATACAAACACGTGTTTCAGTACGATATATATATATATATATATATATATATATATATATATATATATATATATATAATAAGAAGAGAAAGATTAAAATCCTACTGGTGAATAAGGCTTTTTTTCCCGTCAACCCATTCATTTACTAGTCATAGTGATCTATGTAGAAACCTGCTAAATATTGTATGTACGCATTTACTTAAAAATTTTTTTTATTGAAAATACAATTTTGAACTTGACAACCCTAACAACAATGTAACCCCAAATAATAGGGGTGATACGAGCAAACATTTATCATGTTACCAGAGGGTTGTGTCTGATAGCATTCAACAAGTCACACTCATAGTACCAGGTAGCTAATGATAAACGCTCACCAGAATCACACTGATGACAGCATGGTGGTGATTGCTTAATTAAAATGTTATTCATTGCCTTCATTTTAAATTAAAACTAGCTGTGCCCCGCGGTTTCACCCGCGTAGGTTTTAATCGGAACAAACAGACAGACAGACGGACAGACAGACAGATAAAAAAAAAAAAAAATAGCTTTTTCTATGTCATTAGCGTGTATACTTTCATATGCATTTACCTAGTGAAAAACTGTTATTTTGCAGTTACAAACAGACACTTAAATTTAATTTATCTGTATAGATAAGATAAAATAAAGAAGTATAGAAAATACATATTGCATACCAGAAGAGGTTAAGCAAAAGTTGTAATAACAATACCCACTTTTCACCAACGATGATTGCCAAAGTGACAGTGAGTTCATTGCTGTCTTAGGCACTATACATATGAATCACTTCTACAAGATTTCCTTCACTGTAAAGCAACCGGGGTGAAAAGATTCCAATTCAAATAAATGAATTTGAATTTGAGCCTTAGCTAGTCTAGATTTAAAGCATAGGCCTTGAGTTGATAGGTGTTCGCCGTTCGCTGCTTCATCCCCTAGGATAGTGCCCAATCAATTTCCTGATAGCTACGTTTGTTCTCTTCCGGGTATCATGGTTTTGAATTTAAGGCTGGGATTAGATTGCTTGGTTAGCTTGGAACCTGGGGGTCTACTCTCTTTCTCCCAAAACGAAACTTCGTGAACGAACGAAAATTAAACGTAGTTTCATTATCGCTTTGTTTTTATCATACTCAAATGTTTCTTCGTCTAATAATTTAATTAAAGTTGGTTTAGAAAATATAAACATCAAATAATTTTCTAGCGGACCATGTTCGGACGTAATTTTAGAACGAATAATAACCGTGATAGGAACTTTGCGAACTTTCGGCCGAAGCTTCGTTTTTCGGAGAAAGCGAGTAGGCCCCCTGTATCGTATTATCACTGTTTTTGTGGTTATCGTTCATTTATGTTGGGCAAATTGCAAATTTATTACTCGACTGTAACCTTGGTTTGAAGAGCAGTAGTGCTATTCACTAAAAAAACAGCCACGAGCTCAAAGTCAAAGTCAAAGTCAAAAATATCTTTATTCGATTAGACTTTATACAAAGCACTTTCAAATCGTCAGAATGACACAATTTACAGGATTATACATGCTACCGCCGCCATGCCATGCCGACGACGATCGCAGCTCGACGCTGCGATCGTCGTCGATTACATTTTTGTATGCACTAACTATGTCTACGCAACGCTAACGCTTTTATCTGAGTTTGATTCTCAGATAAAAGAAAGCATTTCAAGAAGAGGTTTTTGGAGGTTATTTTGGACTGATTCTTTTCTTCGTCCCTAACTCTGCTACAAACTGAAGAAAATTATATTCAACTAGCGGAGGTCACGCGGTTTCACCCGCGTAGTTCCCGTTCCCTACGGAGATAAAATATAGCTTATGTTACTCGCTGATGATGTAGCTATCCATTACTGAAAGAATTTTCAAGAGAGAAGTTTCGGAGCCCATTCAATGCCAACAAACCAAAAAAAAATACACTCCGATCTTTTATCTTTATAATATTTATAGATGCACCTTTATTGCATTTAATCTCAATACATTTATCGCTGAAAAGTAGGCGTAACACTTACAGCGGAGAAAATCTTGAAAAATTTCACGCGATTATTTACATGTCCACCCTTAAACTCAATCAAAGCTGCATTTTTA
The DNA here is from genome assembly GCA_964035505.1 of Watsonalla cultraria. Taxonomy (NCBI): domain Eukaryota; kingdom Metazoa; phylum Arthropoda; class Insecta; order Lepidoptera; family Drepanidae; genus Watsonalla; species Watsonalla cultraria. The sequence goes on along the minus strand of OZ037732.1, from coordinate 2,355,212 downwards.
AATCGCAAAATTGTATTAAAGTACAGTCGCCAACAAAAAACAATGCAAAATTAAGTGCTAAAAGATATGACAGATCCACTTTAATACTGCGCCGGACGCAGCGCAGGAAACGCGCCGTTCGCGACAACATCCGCCATTACTGCTGAAAAAATATTATTATTGCCCTGCCAAATTTGACGGTTATTTAAATTTGACAATTAATTTTCGATATGTGTGTCATTTGTTTTTGTAACACTGAGATCATTCTGATTCATAAATTTGGAAACCTTCAGAATCTGGTAGTTAACTTGTTCAAATAGATACCTACTAGCTCTCATTAATAGAAAACAACAATAAAAGTAGTTCATCTTTTTTACGAATTTTAAAATGGATCGACATAGTTTTAGACCGAGTTTAAAACCATACACATATTCTCCCTGTATCCCCTGTACTCCCCGTAGGGGAGGATACGGCAGAGGTGTTGTAATAACAACCACTTTTCACCTAAGATGATTAAGTACCAACGTGACAGATGGGGAGTCTATCACCGTCTCAGGCACTATAGATACGTCCGAGAATTACTTCTCAGACAGGTTTCGTTCACCGCAAAGCAAGTGGTGTGAAATCACTGCACATAAGTGTTTAGAAAAACTCGTTGGTACAGGCCCCGCTGGGATTCGAACTTGTGTTGAAAAGCCCAAGGCCATCAAGGCTATCTCTTCTTTCAATATCATTATCCGCAGCGAAATTTATTTCCATTCAGACATCCAGTCCCATACATTGTCAATACAGAAACGTCAGTAAGAGCATCGATGCGAAACAACAGCCGTCCTGTGTCCATTCTCATATGAGCTCGGAATAGACTACAATAATTCATAACGGTTATGCGCAAGTAGATAATACTATAATAGGATCGCCGTGGATTGGTCATCGCGATAACATTCTGAAGTAAAGTTTGACAGGCAATGACAGATATCATCTTTGACAAACTTACAAACTTTGCAAGAACCTTAAGGCAATTAACAATGCTATTTGAATTCTTGCAATTGCAGTCACCTCAATAATAATCTTTAGGTTTCAATGGGAAATGTGACAGACACCAGTTTAAAGAAATTGCCACCGGCTTCGAATGATTTCTGTACGAGTACTGAAGCATAGCGTTAATATCGCTACTGTTGACAAAGTGTTACTTGAAATTAGCCAAATTTCTCATTCGTAAGTAGGAATTAGAATTATTACAGCTGCCATCACAAGTTATGAGCGCTTAACGAAAACTGTGGGCGAGCAGCGCATGTATTTTATTCGTGTCACACCATACAAACATACCATAAAATGTGATGTGGAATCTATCAATTCATAAAACAGGTGAGGCTAAGTCGCCTAAAAAATCTTATACAGAAAACTCAAAACCTGAGAAAAGACATGCGATACGTTTATGTAGAAAGAAAATTTCGGTAAAATTTCAAAAATAAATTTGTATACTAAAAACAAATCAAGTGACCAATACACGCCGTGCAGACTGCAAACTGCACAAAACGTCGCGACAATAATAAGCGGAAACGAAGCGACTGCCGCAGGAGTGAAGCACCTAAATACAACGAGCTTGCATTGTTTTATTTGCATTGCCGCTGTGATTGGTTATGATAGATTGTTGACGGTTGACATGAGGCAATGGATGCTGCGCAGTTGTTTTATATTTTTTAAGCGTCATAATTGTCATATTTAACCATGCCATGTGTCTTAATGATAAAAATACCGTTTTGTGGATGTATGCTATATACTTTCAAAACTAACGTTATGAAAAGGTAAAGTTTGTATGTAGGCTTCAAACTACTCTTCTGAGTTCACAATTATTTTCATTACAATCAATAATATTTATTAAGACACGAAAACGCCCCAATTAGGACGAAATCTCTTTTAATCAAGTGCCTATCTATTCTACTGTTAAATTCCAGGAAATTATTTTAAACGGGGTTACTATGATCCTTACAGAATTATTCAGTGATCCACGCAGTGAATCAATGGTTATGATAGCACCTATTTTAGGAGGCACTCTGCTAAAACTCAAACTTTAAAATATCTTTGTTTCATTGAGACAAACTACTTTCAAATCGTCATAATTAAATAATTATATAGGATTATACATTCTACCGCTAGGTTAGGAAGGTTGCTTTTTCTGAGAAAAACATAATTATAATGACAGAAGAGTTGCATAAAATACAAGAAGGATGTTCAACATAGTTGCTTCATATCAAATCACTTAAACAAAGCGGAGAAAGCAGTGTAGAAACGACTTCCAATAAGACATAAAACGTGTCTGCGTGTCATCGTACAAGGACGCATTGTCTTCTTCTAGGAAGTCAAGTGGAAATTCGTAAAGACATGGAAGTGGGTAAGTTTATAGCTACAGCTGTGTCGCAATAAACTGAACTCCTTGTTGGGAACAAAAGCGAATTAGAATGAGCATCTACGTAAGAACTGTTTTCTAGAGGACTACCTGAACAACACCAATTTTTCAGAAGTTGTGTAGATGATATCGCGATGGTGAGTCCGTATGAGACATGCATCTATGATTCTCTCCGGATGAATATTTATTGTTGGTAGATTCACCTCGTATTGCATTCTCACTAGCTTTAAGTGTGTATTCACTATTAATAAGATCTTATCTTCAGATATAGTAAAGGCTGATCAACGTCCATTTACACCATTTTTCATAAGTCATTCGATATACAATCTATTTTTGCTGTTTCATTACTGACTACCGAGAAATAAAAATCGACGCTGTATCAATATAGTTTGATATTAAAAAGCTATAGAATGTTGAAAATACCTACCATATTTTGACATGTTATCAAAGCAAGAGCGTTTTATAAGACGTTGTAAAACGACAGTATGGTTCGCGTTCAATTAAAACGTATGCTGTCTTGAACAAAGCTTTTAGAGACTTGATTTTAAGCCTTGAGCACACTGCAGAAAGCGAAATGACAGTTGAGTCAATTAATATGTGAGTAAAAGGCTTAATGTTATTAAATCTTTCCCTCTCTCTCTCTCGAATGTATTTGCCAAATTTCATCTGTATGAAAGTTATATGACGCTTTCTTGAGAAATAAGTGCTAATTACAACTGTTAGCAACATAATACTTCTATTGTTATTTCAGCTTCTCTTCAGTCATCGTTATTTGATTCTCTTAATTCTCATTTCTTAGATCATAATCTACATCATGCTCTTCTCCCTTCGAATCATTCACATTCACTATTATTATTGTTTCTTGATTGATTGTATCATTTATATTTAAATGTGTTTCCACATCAATCTCATTTAAAACATCTTCGTTAATTTCGAGGTCAGGCTAATAATTGTTTATATTGTTATACGATTATTTATCAATGGCAACAAACTGCCTGTTATAACCTAATAAGCATTGATCATAAATAGATAGTATGTCAGAAAATATAGCTTCGCAAACTCAGTTCTCAACCAACCTTATTAATATTTGGTCTTATTTGACTTCAGATTTAGCTCAGACAATTGACTTTGTCTGCCATAAGTCAGACGCAAAACGGATGTCGGTGTCAAAACCAGATAATGATGTGAAGGATACTAATTGATTTAAGAGTGTTACTGTCCAGGGAATTGTGGGGCAGTTAAAATTATATGTATTCTAAATTCTTCCACTTGAGGGACTGGTCTGAACTCGTAATTCGAGGCTTAAATGACGCTAATGCCAGTTCTTAAGTTAAACAGATTTGGTATTTTATTTGGACCATGGCTTCCTGCTTCTAAAACACGCAGGTTTTTAGAATTATCATAAAAATAGGACCTTTATTTATCAACTTATGAAGCAGCAACTTATGACAACACCTGGTTTAACCGACTAGACCAAATGAAACTCGGACTAAAGCTATGTCCATCCTTTTCGAAATTCATATCATAATAAGAGATGATTCTTCTTCAAGTACTATCTTAGTCCATGCTTTGTAATAAGAAGGAATAAGTATAACAAAGAATTCAAGAAGGGTTAGATTTTGATTGAAAGCTTCTGGTATTGATAGTTCTACTGTAATTTACGAACTAAGATCGATTTGTCGAAAATACTGGATTTTTTGATTAAACTTATTGTTGCTTAGACGATGCTTAGGCTTGTGATCTGAAGGGTACGGACATATTTATTATGAGACAATAGAACTGAATTTGCAACTTTTACAAAAAATCTGTTCAATTTGGACTATAAATTGGAGTCCTTCGTATTTTTTCTGAATGGCAAAGCAATCTCAGTTACCAAGTCACTCATATTCAGCTCAAATTATCGCCGGGAACGTATTATCACTGTAATTCATCAAATACACGCCACCCATCCAATTACTGGCATTATGAAATTATCACACTAAATGTTACTACTGCTCTGAAGAAAAATAAATCATAGGGTACCTCTCTAGTTCCTTTTTTCGCTAACACGTCTAATAATTTTCACGAGGCACTAACCCAACCCAGCAGTAAAGCAAATTATAGTAATTTACGATCAATTAGCAAAGAGTTGAACCACTGAAACGACCAGCTTAGGTTTTAATGGCTTATATTTTAGCTACTGCATTATATTTATTGTGGTCAAGATTTATTTTCGTAAATTTTAATGGGTTTTTATTTATTTTTGGATCGTTTAATATTAATTTTCGAGCTGGTTTATGGGGAGGAAATAGTCGTAAATATGGCTAATTGTTTTAAGTTATTACTTCTTCACGCCTTTTAGAAAACCCGACAGTAGCAATGGTATTACACCATCCACTTATCGCTTACATGACAAATGGTGAGTTTGTCATCGTCTCTCAGGTACAATTTTTTCTTAGACCCAAGAAGCATTACGATTTCTTTTGCCTATGTGACAAATCACAATTGTAGAAAAAAAACAATACCTAGTTAAATTTGCTTAAACCCACACTTGACAGATGGCTACTAAATCACATCTATGTTACATATTCTCACCATTATTACCCCTGTTCTTATACCACGTCGTCACCATATTTCACTCGGGGACCTACCACAAACTTCTAAACTTTGACTTTTCATCCGTGGTACCGAAATTAAAGGCCAAATCTTAAGGGTTAAGACGATATTCTAATATTCTGGTCACCTGAAATTTGGTAACATTGGAAAATTTGCCAAAGTTGTTAGCGTTCCTGACAGGATTGACAACCGATGGCTTAACGGGCTCTCCAAGGCATACAAGAATTTGAGAAATCGATAATCCATCCAACTACTACTTGGTTTATCTGCACCAGCCTCTGGTGCACATATAGGTCTATGTAAAGTAAGTAAGTAGTATGTTTATCATTAGCGAAGATTCGCAACCGGACAGCTAGTTTTAAGAATCACAGAGAAATTTGGGGTTTCACCAATTCTACCTTTAGTCTGGCAAACAAATATTCGTAATAGCTATAGGCAACCTCTCAACTAAGTTATTCTAATAGATGTAGATGTAGATAACAGAGAGTTTCAGCCAAGAATAATCAGAGATGCATAACGCAATGGTACGTGTTGTGATATATCGCACCGGCCCAGATCTCGATTGTTACAGATTATAACAGGAACAGCTGCTTCTTATGTCGGTTTGTCTTCGGTACAATAGATAGTTATAATAATATTCATTTTATAATTGTGTGAGCCTATCTGTATATCTATACAGATAAATAAAATTTAAAGTTCTTGTCCGTAATTCCAAATGAACAGAATTTCACTAAGTGCAAATGAAATTATTTACGGTAAAAAATATTTTTATGTTTTTCTCTGCCTGTCTATCTGTATTTTCGGGTAATCTCTGAAGCCTAGACCGAGACTAGAGAGATTTGCAAGGGACTATCACTGCCAGATAGCTGATGAAACAAGGAGATCTGAGTAGCCTTGCATGTAATTCGAACAAGCAACGCAAGTTGAAATCGCAGCAATAGAGTTTTTCCATGAAACTCAAGATTAGTGTTGTCACATCACTTCTTAAGGTACGGTAGCCGCTTATCGCAATTTTTTCTCAAATGCATTGTTGGATCATGTACGGAAATGGCGACATCAATAATCACATAAAAATATCTCCTATTTTGTCAGTTCAACAACCTCACAGTTAATATAAGGAAAATCTTTAAGGAATTATTATGTTCTTAATATTACTTGTGTATCCAATAAACAAACAGGTAGGTAAGGTAATCAGAATCGTAATATACATGATACTTATATCCATTCCTTTATGAACGACACAAAGTGTCTCTTAATTTCGCTTCCCCCACACAGACGAGCTTTCAGAAGTTATATCTGCTAAGTACAGACAGCAAAGCAATCTTGTCAATATTTAAAACTAGCTGGTGCCCGCGACACCGTGTGCGCAGGACTTATCTTTATACGTATACGCCTGTATTCCCCGAAAGGGTAGGCAGACAACACCCATTGTTCACCGAATATGTTTAAGTGCCAACGTGACAGATGATGAGTCCATTCGCCGTCTCAGGCATTAAACACGTCATTGAATTACTTCTCGGACATGCAGGTTTCCTCACGATGTTTTCCTTCACCGTAAAGCAAGTGGGGAGCACTTAAATTTTGAGAAAAAACTCATTGGTGCAGGCCGCGTTTATAATATTAGTAGTTCAATTTTGGCTCTCAACAGTAAATTTCATACAAAAGCTATACTAGATATCATATTAAAATAAGGAGTTCCTTACGCTCCGCGGTAACACAACACTATTATTCAAAGTAACATTTGAATTTGGAACCGAATATTCCGTTATGTCCTTTTCTTGTGAGGTAACTTTTTCGAATTTTTTTGAATTTTTGCAGTATATTTCTGCTGTCCGTACATTAGGAGGGTGGCATACAAAGGCCCGACTGCTCTTTTCCACCATTCCTTCCACTTTTTTGGCTCTCCCTAGTACACTGTATCGTGTTGGAATTTGATCTTTTTGCTGACCGTGTTCACTGTTTTTGTTAATGTACAAAAGTAGTCAAGAATACTTAAGTTGTTTGATTACTATGTTTTATACATTATACTCGGAAAAAGAAGATTTTTAGTAAAGTGTTTATTTTTATTATTGTTTATCTATTTTTCATTATAATCTAGTCTTATATACTCGTAATTATACATTGTTGGGGTCGGCACTTGATTCAATCCGATGTGGTTAATATGTTCACTAAGAAAGCAGTTTTTGAAATTCCACCCCTAATGGGGTTAAATGGGGGTTGAAATTTAGTATGAGAAATCTTATTTCCACACAGGCAAAGTTGCAAACAGAATCCACAAAAAATATAAAGTGAAGTGATACGCTCTAAGTAAACATTATTAAGCGTACATAGACCAATCTTGAAAAGCAATCAATACATAAACGTAAGTATAAGTATCAAAGACTTAAATAGAACAACCTCACATAACGAAAATCATTTGCGAAATACATAAGTTAACGTGAATAAACCACTCGCCATTCAACCCTAACAAAACGGTGAATGCCAAGACATCGAGGACAAAGAGACCTATCTCTCCCACATAAAGCAACATAGAATAAAAGGGAACAAAACGTGTGAGAGGAGACTAAACATTTCCAAGACGTTGCTCTAGGGTGGGTGGGAGAACTCGCCCCCTGAACCCCTAGCATGGCTGAGTGGGATAAGAGATAGGTCTTTTGTAACGCGTTGTGATATAACTCTTGAATTTGCTTAAAGTAAGGCTGTTGGTTTGGGGTTTGATTTTTTAGGACTACGCTCAGCTAGGGAAATGTATGGTGTTTTTATAGGACATGACCAATATAAAAAAAAGATAATTATGCATGACACACATGTTTATGTTACACACTGAATTCTTAAAATTGTTTACGAAAATTACGAACCCACGACCTCTGCAAACCGTGCAGTTACTGTGACTACAGAGCGACTGATTACTGTGTTTGTTCGTAATTTTCCTAATCCTTTTAAGCATTCAAGACATAGGTACAAAGTTTCTGAAACTAATTTAACAGTTTTTGGTTTGGATTTGATCTGAATCACTTTGAATCTGATTTGGTTTTTGAGATTTGATCCTTCTACAGGTGCCGTCACGAGTACTGAGCGCTAGCCGTGCGTAATTGCGTAATTGTCTTTTGTTGAGGTTTTGACGCGAGCTCAAAACAAATGCTCAGTTATCTATACAGATAAATAAAAATTAAGTGTCTGTTTCTAAATGCAAATGAAACTGTACACGCTACTGACACTGAAAAACCAAGCTTTAAATTTTTTCTCTGTCTGTGTGCCTGTCTATCTGTCTGTTTGTTCTGGTTACTCTCTGAAACGTCTGGATCGATTTTAACGGGACTTTCACTGGGAGGTAGCCTGTTTCAAGTAGTAACTTAGGCTACTTTTATTTATTAAAAATGTAAGGGTTCCGCGACATGACGCATGAAGATGTACGGGGGTGAAACCGCGGGGCACAGCTAGTTCCTACTATTTTCGCAGAGCGCTTAAAGGTCTTACCCATTTTTTTACGAATATACCTATATTTTTTAAGTTCATTTCTAGATTTTCTAGATATTCTAATTAGTTAGTAAATATGCTAGGTTATACCTTATTCCAAATTCAAATCACTTAAGACTTGGAAAATGGAGAAAAGTCCCTCCACTCGCCCATGCTAGCAACGCTAACATGCAAAGTTAGCTTTCATACCATTCAATCAAATATCAACTTTATAACCCTAGCTTTAGAGTTTACCACGACCGCAAACTTCCGTATTCTGATGGAACAACTCATTGTCCATTTATGAAAGAGCCACGGCAATCCATTGCATTACCTCCATTACCTCCGAGTTTAGAAAGGAACGGAGGTCACGTTTGAATGGTTAATGTTTTAAAACGCGTGTGCTCGGAAAGCTAAAGCCGCTGTCTTATGTAAGATATTGGAAAAGTTTTAAGGGAATTAGATACTTATGTGTTGAGTAACAATTGTCAATTTGCTTTGAGATTGATTACGGTGTTACTGATTTGTTTTGCTTAGCAAGCTAATCGTTCAAATTAATGTTAGTTTAATTAATCTTTAAATAGGTAAGTGTTCGTTATTGCGGTAAAAAAGCTATGTGTAAAAACTTAGAATCTTTAGTAGGTAAGTAACTGTAGTTGAAAATTACTAATAATTATTAACTACTAGTATTTTCACAGAGAATCAAAACTATTTAAATGTGTGTATTGCCATTAATAAAATACCAATTTAAAATTACACACTATTTTTTTTTTTAATGTTCACGTGAAATCCCGGTACCAAGAAACTAAACGACACCAACATCGAACTGTCGTTAATTATTCGAGTTTCGTGGTAAAGGGTCGGTCAGTCAGCGACACCTGCTCCGCGCATCCGGTCTTCTATTGCACTTCTTAATGAACGTTCACTGAACGGGTTTAACCCTCACCGCTGCGTTAAAGTTCATTCTCTTAGGAAAATGATACGGCGATGTAACGCTAACGCGGATTCACGCGTTAAGTACTAGTTTAGAGTGCCTTTATTTATAGGGCGTTGGTGTTTTGTTTTGGTTCGAATGAGTTGTTCTATTTTTAATTAAGGAATATTTTATTCATTTACGTTTTGCGATAAGAGCTCTATATAGCTCGATAATAGGCGAGAATCCTTTACAAATACTTAAGTACCGATATTAAGCTGATATTGTAAAGAAGATTAACACGAACATAATATCTATTATTTCAATGAATTTTAACCCTTTAATTCTAGAACTTTCGTAATAAGAATTTCAGTGTATCCAAAGAAATCGTATCAAATGAATTCAGTATCAAACAAAGGATCTACCAATGTAAGTCTTAAAAACAGGCAATTAGATTATAAAATACCTCCTACTCACTAAAATGTAGGTAGATATCTAAAAATAGAGAACAACGCAACTGCCAAATGTACATCAAAATTTCAAACGGAGAACGTGACGTCAACCAACCGACAATAGAACGAGGCATTCCAATTCGGCGCGCTATTGTTGAATACTGCTCTCTGATTGGTCGAGAGACACAATGGGCCACGCCTACACAATGCCCTATTGTAGTGAACGGTAGACCGCCCAGAGATTGTGGTTTTTTATATGGCTTAGGCGGGGTTTAGATTAGATATAGAAACGTATATCTACTCGGTAAATGTAGGTAGACTGCCTGGTTGGTCAATCAAGCGTTATTACAAAACACGAGGTCCTGAGTTCGATCCCGGGTCAGTCAAATTTATTGCGTATCTCTATCTGTAATTTCCCAGTAGCAGCTCGTAGTCTGGAATAGTATCTACCTGATTAATGGCAAAAGGCTAATCTCCTATTACGAAATGAGTCTATTATAAGGACACCTATGCCTACCCTTTCGGGAATACAGACGTGAGTATAATTATGTAGGTATTTAAGTGTCTGTGATCTCAGAAAAAAAATGATACTATTGTGTTTGGTAAATTGGTACATGTCCCGTCACGAGCTAAGAGCGCGAACCTTAAATGGACAGCACTTAGTCATTTTATGAGTCTGTCTCTGTCTATATGTATAGTGCGAGGCGAATACAAAGATGCACATTAAAAAAATCTACACGCATCTGGGAAACAAGGCGTAATTCTCAAGCACTGATATCTCAAACTAATTGTAACTGTCAGTATAATTTTTCCTTATGGTACTCTCTTTCAGGATAATGACAGTAGCACTACAGATTATGTAGTTACAGTAAATAGTAATTACGTTGGTAATAACATATAAATCTACGCCGAAGCAAAATATTCAAAGCTAATAAGAAACGAGTGCCTAATAATTACACACTTAGGACCCTAAGAAGACGTAATTCACAGATACCTAGTTCTCTCATACAATTTACGGACTTACTTAGCTCCGTACGGACGAAAATCCAATAGGGATAGAACCAATATTTTTAAAAGCACCGAAAACACATTAGAACGAAAAGTAAACTGGCAATAAATTTCTTTTTTTTACAGGCAAGTAAAAAAATCGCTGCCACTTAAGCGGCCGAAATGGAATGGTTGCTTATTTTTTACAGTAAAAGCATCGTTTTAAAGAACTAAGTGATACGTGTATTTACAACTCGGACATAATATTGTGAGGGCACCACCGTCGCTACAAACACTCTAATGGCTCCATTTAGGGTTGTTAGTATCGTACTTTTACGATAAATATGCTTAAATACGTATTTAAGGGGAAAATGTCGATGTTTACACGACATTTCGTTTCGACTTTATGTGGGATTACGCTACTTGAAGCTTTGATTACGTTTGATATAGCTTTTATAGAAAGTACAGTCCTCTATCTAAGTACCTATACTCACAGTGTGATGTGACTGAACCCGTGTTTTTGGGTCATTGGCCTCTAATTATGTTGTTCCTTAATGCCTTTAGTAAAAGGCCTATCTGATAGTATTTTTTTTAAAGCTGTGTGTGTTGAAAGAGAGGTCATTATCATCCATAGCTAAGGGAAAATCCGGGTAACCGCCGATCCAACTGCTCTAATTAGAATCTCGCTTATTTAGTTCTCAGAGAAAACACTCAGAGCGCGATTTAGGTTCTCGTGTAGTTGTACTCAAACTTAAAATGGTTAGCTAGTACCGCCATCTATGAAGAAGTAGTCCTACAGTACCCAGTATCGATTACAAATGGAAGTGTTACGATCACGATTCATACCATAGAAGTCTTCAAGAAATTACTTTTGGAAAACTTGCGTAAGAGGTCGAATGGTTCGTGAGAAAACTTTACAATATCAAATTGATCTGGCCTAATGAATGGCCGATCGGTGTCGGGTCATAGGGTCTGTTATCTTCCGGAGATAAGATTACCAATGAAATACACACTAAGTTACCTAATTAACACTTAACTTTATGTAATTTGATAATCTTACTTAACGGGGGACTGACCATGAGATAGCACGCGAGCAAAGCCAATGGCAGATAGCACACAGGAGATCCTTCATTAAGCATTTTGATTCAAAATAAAATTATATTTAATTAGAACTTTGCTAATGGATATGATTTGAACAGTAATAATCTTAGTAAAAGCTAATAGCTAATAAGTGACAGTTTTATTTTACTTAGCTACTTTGAACGCTTTGCGAAACACCAAATATAATGCAGATGAAAATGAGAGCCGTGGTGGCCTCGGGATTAGAGCAGTCCCGTGCTACGCAAGCGACGCAAGTTCGAATCCCAGCGGGGCCTGTACCTATGAGTTTTTCTAAAAACTCATGTACAGTAATTTCACACCACGTGCTTTGCGGTGAAGGAAAACATCGCAAGGAAACCTGCATATGTATGAGAAATAATTCAAAGACATATGTATAGTGCCTGAGACGGCGATGGACTCACCCTATGTCACGTTGGCACTTAATCATATTCGGTGAAATGTGGGTGTTGTAAATTACAACACCTCTGCCTACCCCTTCGGGGAATACAGGCGTGAGCATATGTATGTATGTATGTTTGAAAATGTTCATAATTTTCAAATATTGCAAAATTGTAAATGCCTTCCTTATAAGGGAGTAACATTATAATAGTATATAATCCAATTAAGTAGTGAATGTATTCGATTCCCTTTTAGGCGTGTATGACATTTGATCACGTAAAGTACGGTACATACATCAACCAAATAAGGCTTTGATCTTTCAGTAGCGTCTTTATGATTAGACAGTTATTAAATTTTAGTGTCGCTTGAAAGGTTGGCTGTCTTTCAATTCATGAGACGATAATGTAAGGCTGTATTAGCACGAATACATCACTTATGTACATGTAACTATGTAGTATATAGTAAAGAATGGAAGTACCAAAATTGAGGGTAGGTTTATTTACTAAGCCTTATATTTAAGCAATATCTGGGGTCATGCCATGACCTCTTGCCGTTATAGATTGACAATAATTATGAGATAAATGTACGTATATGTTATATGAGGTGTATAAGTCTGTCAAGGCAATAGGAGCTTTTTGGAAAGTAAGTAACAATGCTTTTAGTACTTAGATATGCTGATAAGGAGTCAAATTGTTAAACGGACCCATTGAATTCGTATTTGTTGTATAAGCGAGAAACAGGAAAGAATCCTGTAATCCCGTTTTGGTGGACAACGAGAAAAAAGTTACACTGTCCCTCAGTGGTCATTGCTCCTCATTAAAAAAAAGAAAAACTACAAGCAAATCATTGCCATTGACAATCCATTGTATTTGAATAACATGAATCTGTAGAAACTTATATATTTAACCCTTCTAACTTACAAACCACTATGACAAACACCAAACATAAAGCATCCAAGTTACGAAACTTAGTTCATATACACCACGGAGGGTGAAAATGAACCGGTTATCAAAATGAAGGGTGAGTTATAAAGCCAAGGCACAGATAGGAAGTAAATTAGAAAACGGGGGTAGGGATGCTTAAAATGAAGATGGTATAGATATGTACACCCTTGTTAATGAGAGGGTGTTTACTGATGAAATGTTGAATGTGAATTTATTGAAATAGGAAAATATGATTTTAAGCTCAATATTAAATACAATGTCGTACAAGGAAGTCAAAGTGTTGGCGGACATTGGCGATTGCTTCACCGACAAGAGCCTAGCTCTTAAATAAATGATGATGATGATTGAATACAATTTGAATGAGCAGTGGTAAAAAACATGCGGTACTGATGGTAAGTGGCCTAAAAACAGCATAGAGTAGGATAGTAGAAGTTTCTTTAACAAGTGTTATATTTTCTTTAAATACTGCGTATAAACTTAAAATATTAAAGCTGTCATTGCAATAGTTTAAAATAGTTATAAGCCCCATACATTACTCTGCACCTTATTTTATTTTAAAAGAAAATATCTTCCTTCATTCAACATTGGCTTCATAAATCATTAACGGGAAATCTATCCTACAAAAGTCTAAAGTTCAACCAACATCCGAGTACAAGCAAGTGCTGAAGCTAATTAACAATCGAAAACCAGTGGCATTGAATGAAACAGAGGCGGAAACGGTACAATGAGGCGCGGACTTGCACGGATTAGATCCAAAGGCGATCTTTAAATAGATAGGCCGCGGACGCGCTAAGTGATGCCAATTAACCGCGCGCCCTTTGCTGACACCGGTTAAGGCAACTCGTTCCGTTCTGTTTTTAAATCCCATACTTCAAACTTGGTAGCTGAATTTTAAATTTAGAATCACGATCCTCTTAACATTTTCAGCCAGTGTTATGACATTAAACCGTTATTGAATCGATTGTTCTCGGTATCTTTTAATACTGTAAGCATTTTGTTATGTAAAGGCAACGTAAGGACGCAAATTTAAGCGATATACAAAGCCGTGCCAAATTTAGATAAACACAAGTAACTAACCAAACAATCACAGTCAAAGTTCCTGAACCGAAGAAAGTACCGAAATCTCTTAACAGATATCTTTGAAGGTTTGTAAAGGGTGAATACAAACAGACCCCAAGATGAGACGTTCAAACAAAACACCAGAAAGCAATCAAGTAATTGGCCCACCCCTGCTTCGGTTCTTTAGTCGATAATCTTCATTTGCCAAAGAGGTGGGAGGAATAAATTTCACGTCAACATATTATGTATACCTTTATTATATGTTATATGAGTGAACTTTTGGGACAGGTGCAGTGACTATCGTTAATGCAATTAGAATTTCATCAAAATGAATCCTCATCAACGAAACATAATAACTCAAACGTAATTAAAGCCGCTTCAATACGTTAAGGCACTTCACAAAATTCAAACCTACAGCCATTCTTTTCAGTACAACATTAACAAAACACCCCAATTCCAACAAAAACAAGGCTTCACGAGCTTGGGGGGTTCACCCATACCTCCCTGAGATAATACCCCTCGTACGGGGGGTGGGCGACCCCCCACACACATATTCTTCCACGCCTGCGCCCAGAAGTGGGTCATATTGTCCTTTACTTATAAAGGCTTGGAGGATTATCTTTGTGTACTTGCGGAACGAGTAATGTTGTGTAGGTGCTCAGGGCAAAGTTTGGAAAAATATATTTAGGTTTAACTTAATCTGCCGCTCAAATGTCTTCAAATATTTTTTTCTAATTGGCCCATTTTGAACTTCTATTACCTATTATACGTATCTATAAAGTCATGGAATGGTGTTTTATTCCAAATAAGAACAGACTCAAATGGATATTTACGACGTAACGAATAGTGTATAGCCAATTATATAACTAAAATCATGATAACGTTCAGATGATAGTATTATTAAAATGATTCCTCTTAAAGAAGTATCAACACACTTATTAGTTTTCTTACTTCCTTATCAATAAAACGACGAATTACGAGCCACCATATTCAAATCAGCTGATAACACAACTCAACAAGTTGGCCGTGAGATTTTTTTTGAGATGATGAACACTAAACTAAAATGTATAATCTTAAAAACTTTAATTTAAATAAAGTTATAATGTGCACACAGAAGTCAATCAAACGTTGAAACTGATAATAATGTCTAATAAAAGTTCTCAATCAAATGGTACACGTGTTTGTTTGAGAAGCCGAATATGAATATTCATAGAATCAGCTATTTTAATATTCGAATAATTTGTGGGAAAGAAGTAAAAGTGATGCTTAAATACGTTATAACTCAAGTCAGTCCTTAATTTTGACTCGAACCCATACAATTGTAGACTTTATCGTCGGCTATTATCAGATAGGTTTATGTTTGTAAAAAAAACTAGTTTTTCATCACCATAGGTTATTATGATGTTGGATAATGCATAGTTGCTTTGAAATCTAAAGCTGTCTAAGACTCATCCTTGAATGGAATATCTAACCGGTCTGGCAGGCTTTGTAATTAAGGCGTCCCGGTTTATGTGGATGACATAATGGAAGTCAGTGCCCTGGAATAAATTGCATGGAAAAATGTGATGCAATCTAAAATTGGCTTCTCATAGCTCTTGTATGACATTGAATAGTGTCTTGTTCGATAACGACACATTAATAATATCTTTACGATTTGTAACGTGTACAGAGATGGGTGTCTAAAAATATTTCGGCGTCATATTTCACGAGCGACGCGCGCTTGGTGGGAAAGTCTCTGTGCCGACAACAATAGAACTCGCCAATCGCACAATCGCTCCTCACACAATAGACCGTTACTCTTAGCCACGCCTCGCCACCACAATGGCACAACACGCCCAGTTAGATTCGACAACGGATTCTTGAAAATTTTCTTCACAAATACAAGAAACGAAGATTGTATTGACTTTTTAAACGCCCTCATAGATCGAGCGCACACCCACCTGAGCTACATTGTGGTGTGCGAAAATCATTTCACAATGCTCGGCTATTCACCGGTGTACGCACACTGTGCACCGGCGGCGCACTCAAAGACGTTCGCCTGGGCGGGGCCTAGAGCGAGACGGTGTCACGCTGGCATGACAGAGATGCACAGCGTACTCTCTGCCCGCTAGACAAGGATGCGCTCAACCGCTTTGTATAGATTCCGCGGGATGAAAGCTGTTATTCCGCATAGACAATTGATTGTAAATGAACTGCTTAATAGAAGTCTATCAGCTTTGAATGCAGTAGCGTAGCTTAGGACGTACAGTGTCACAATCCGGCGTTAGACCGATGTGTTCGATTCAGTTTGAGTCCAGTGGAGGCTTCGAAAGACGGCATTGTTTGCAGGGCAGTGACATTTGGTCGGTGCGTCCTTGTCGCACGTGCGGGGCGGGGGGCGGGGGGCGGTTATTGTAGCGCGCGCGTATTGTCGGCCCGCTTCGATCTGCCAGCATTGTGTATCGGCGCCGCGCGTTCGGAAGACGTGTACCGCGTTCCGATTCCGATATTCGAATTGTGTTCGATCGCGATACGTTATTGCGAACTGTTAGTTTTGCGCGGAACGATCGGTGGACTGTTTTAACTATTATATTTTGTGTTTTTGTTTGTGTGTTATTTTATTAAATTGTTACTTTGTGACTTTTTCTAACTGTTTAAGAACTAATGAAGATTGTGAGATATAATGCCAAAGAAAACGTGTGATTGGACAGTTTTAGTTTTTGATTTAAATAAGTTCATTTTTATCATTAAGTTATTTTAGTTTGTTTCCTGCTATTTCTAGTTGAATTTTCTGATGTCTCACAAAACGAGAGAAACAATGAAAACGCACTTGAAGGTAAGAATTTAATTTTTAAATAAAAGTTTATTTATTTAAATAATTCTTCAATTTCATAGCAAATTTAAAATAAAACCAAGACATAATAATAATTGTAGCGATCTTGAATAATTATCGAAGAAGACGCGAATTTAAAATGCCAGTAGCATTTGGATCTCGTCAGTGCTCCGGAATAATTATAACTTGGATCAAATTCGCTTTTACTTGTAAACCGGTATGTACCTGAATATTCAAAATGCTTTAAATAATTACGTGATTATTATTCAATATTTAACGTGAAGAAAATATCGGATCGCATGCTAATTTAGGACTCTTAGTTAAGTAGAATAAAGCGCTAAGTTGAATATTTTAGTCGTGTTTCGTATAAATCATGTCGTTTCGTATAAATAGGTAGATGGGTAAAATTATTAGACATGCATTATTTATAAAAGTAGTTTTTGTTTAGATCGAAAGAAAATTCAGGGTATTATCTTACCCATTCGAAGATTTTATATTTTTAGTTTACTCCAACTAGTTCCAAACATTTTACCAAATACATAATTATTATAAACTATTAACATAAATCTAAAACAATAGAACTAAAATAAATAAAAATATAAATAGAAAACAGAATTTAATTTTGTGTTTAGTTTTGTATTTTTTGTGACATTTAAAATTGGAATACATACCTACACTACCTAGAACATTATTCAAATGTGTTTATTGTTTTAAATTGGTTATCTATACGTATTTATTATCGTCATAGGATGTGAACCAGAATAATGGGTAGGTATAAAACTTATTTTTGTTTAGTTGTTTGTTTTCTTAAATAGTTCAACTGTTATTACATAATTATTTTATCCCGCTTACATGGTAGTTTTACTATTAATGCGATAATTGACTACACGAGTTTAATGATTTAATGATTGTGTATAATTAATTATTTAATGGTACATTTTCATACAGTAGCTATGAGTGTATAATTTATTCCGAAGATAATAATTTTTGTAGTTATATTTAGTAATTCGGTGTTAATTTATTGCAATAAATAATCCTTTAATATCGAAATTAAATTATTGAGTATTTGAATGTAGACTTGCGGAAGCTCAATTTGAAAATAATTTTAGAGTTTAATTATTTTCAAAAGCAGTATAGCAACACCTAACACAAATTCCCATTCAAACTAATTAGTTGTTCCATTCCTATGGTAAGTTAAGGTTACCAAATTTTAAGGAAACACAATTGTTGCCCGCACAATTTTTCTATTAAACACATAAGACCAGTAGCGCGTGTCTGACACCCCTGTGTGCTACAGGAGTCCATACGTTGCAGTACCCACTTATCAGTAAGCGGACAGTAGACTGGTAGGTGAATTTAAGTGTCAAAATCTAATTAGCGTCTTTTACAAAAGCCGACTGCAAACGGTAAATTGAAAACCAAACCATATTGTTGACTAGCTGTGCCCTGCGGTTTCACCCGCGTAGATTTGATTTCATCCTTATTGTCGCGAAACCCTAATATCTTTCATAACTAAAAGTAAGCTAAGTTACTCCTTGAAACATCAGCTACCTGCCAGTGAAATTCCCGTTAAAATCGGTCTAGCCGTTTCAGAGATTACCCGGAACAAACAGACAGACAGACAGACAGAGAATTTTTTGTAAAACTTGGTGTTTTAGTGTCAGTAGCGTCTATACTTTCGTATGCATTTAGTGAAAAGCTGTAATTTTGGAATTACAAACAGACACTTCAATTTTATTTATCTGTACCTATAGATCCAGAGGTGACACTGAAATTGGTCCAATTAAAATTTAAAAAAATTAAGTAGGCGGTAAATTGCCGTGAATTGATCCGTTGTCTTTGGTAATTGTCCCACTGGGCCCAGTTTATTCCATCTTTAAATTCTCATTTAACGACCCTTTTTATAGTTTAAAAAAAATGTGTCAATTTGTTTAAAGAAACACCGATGTCCCGAGCATTATTTTAAATTAGACGTGTTAATAAAAGCTCGGATTTCGGAGACAGTTTAATTGGTATCGTTATTCAATTTCGTTTTTAAATTGTTTATGGTTTAAGTCGGGTCGTATTGATGTAATGTTAAAGTCGGAAACCTGTTTCTGAGTTTGTTTTCGTCGTCGTCAAAGTGTTACCTCTATACATTCTACATTACTAGCGTACGTCGCGCGGTTTCACCCGCGTAGTTCCCGTTCCTGTGGAAGTATTGGGATAAAATATAACCAGTAATATATTACTCGCTGATAAAAAAAAATTGGTTTTTTTTATGTCAGTATCGTATATACTTTCATATGCAGTAACTGAAAATACTACACTAAAAAACCAAGTTTTAAATTTTTTCTCTGTCTGTCTATCTGTCTGTCTGTCTGTTTGTTTGTTCCGGGTAAATACTTATATAAAAGTAGCCTCAGGTACGTACTACTTGTATCGTCAGCTATATCTCACTGAAAGTCCTGTTAAAATCAGTGCAGCCTTTACAGAGATAAGACATAAGAGACAGACGGACAGAGAAAATTCTTAATAATTGTTTGTTTTATTCATGAGCATTTAGTGAAAATCTGTTAATTTGGAATTAAAAACTTCTGAAAAACCCTTTGACTTAATTAATCTGTGTAGACTAGCTTGCGTGCGCAGCTTCGCCTGCGTGGCAATAAGATATACCATAATATAAACTGCCAACCCCCCATTCACCCCCTTGAGTGTGCAATTTCGCAAAAAACCTTTCTTGATATATCAACCTACACCTAATCAAGAAATGCACTCCGATTTTTTTCGTCCCTAGGACCAACACGGCATAGATTAGCGTTGATATATAACAGTCATTCATATATCAGTCAGTCAGTCAGGAGATTGAATTTGAATGTGTAGTTAATATATATATAAATAGATAAAGGTTCACTGACACAAATTAAATCATTTGATTCGTGTTTGATATTTTAAAATGGTGTTCGATTTAAAATCATAAACAATACAGAATAATAATGACGCGAGTCGAATAAATTAAAATTGATCCTGTTATGGCGGTTGCTAACATTCTAATGGATTATTTGGTTTATTTTGACATTTATAAATATTAAACTTAAGAATATTCCATCGGTTCGCTAAGATTATAATAATTTAGGAATATATTATAGTGATGTAAAAGACTTTTGTCTTAAAGTATCATTAGGTAGTATAATCGGAGATAATGTTATTATAATACGTAGGGAAGTAATCTGGGGCCTTACCATGAGCTCTTATTGCTATGATAGTTTCACTCATTTATGAGACAGATGTATGTGACGTGCATACATCTGTCACTGTCGCACAACTGAATTAACATTGCAATAAGAGGTCATGGTTGGGCCCCTGGGCTAGATTATTATTACTTAGTACTTTATGATTGGAACAGAATATACGATACCATATTTAAATCCACAAAACCACGGCACCGTTGGCATTCTATATTTATAAGTATACCTGTATTTACGAAAATAACTTTATAATTAGTATAGTAGTGTATAGTGTAGAGAAGTACCTATTATAATATAATAAGTAGGTACCCATACTGTGTGATTATTTTTAAAGATTATTTATTCATTAATTATTATCTTCTGTGAATACTTTATTCCATGGTTGGCTTAATCCCGTTAAAACCAGCCGTTTTAGAGATTAGCCAGAACAAACAGACAAACATACTGACAGTCAGAGATTTTTTAAATTGCTGTTTATTTCTATATATGTACCCTACTATATATTTACGCTAGCTGTGCCCCGCGGTTTCACCCGCGTAAATTTACAAACTTTCATCCCCTATTATAAAATAGGGGATTTTGGTTAATTCTACCCCCAAGGGGATAACCCCTTGGGGGTAGAATTAATCAAAATCCTTTTTTAGCGGATGCCTACGTCATAACATCTACCTGCATACCAAATTTCTGCCCGATCCGTCCAGTGGTTTGGGCTGCGCGTTGTTAGATCACAATGTCAGTCAGTCAGTCACTGTTATGTCAGTCATAGTTATATATAATATTTAGATTCGTATGCATTTAGTGAAGAGCTGTTAATTTGGAATTACAAACAAACAATTCAATTTTATTTATCTGTAAGTAAATAGATGTATACTCTAAATACAGTCGTCTCTCCCGATTCAATGAAAATTCGATTCCACATTATGCAATCTAGTCGAATCTTTCTATTCATAGAAACTATGATACCTAACCCGACCAATTGTTTTCATTAAATATTATTTATTCCCGTTATTAACCAACAGGAAACATCATCCCGTATTTATATAAAACAGTGGCCGCAGTGAAAACAGTCGTAAATTCAATCGAATATAAACCCTACCACGCGCCGGATGCTATGAATATTAAAAAAAGACTAGTTAATGTAACTATTTAACCAAACATACTAAGAAGGTAACGTCAAAGTTCTTCGCCGTCGTAAAAGTACGAAGATGCGGTTGATTTTAATAACCGATTTATTAGTTTTATATAATGTATAGGATGTGGTCTTTGTGAAGTAGATACATTGCGGCACGGCACTTGACTGGAAACGAGTTTATGGGCTAAAAGAGTTCTTAGTTAAATAGGTCCTATATTCTTTCATGTTGATCTGTGTTCGTTTAAAGTGGTCTCAGAAATAAACGAGATTTGATCAATCGATTTGCACTAGCAATAATATATACACACATGCCTGTATTCCCTGAAGGGGTAGGCCAACGGCGGATCCTGGGGGGGGGTCATGGGGGTCATGACCCCCCTCCTGAGCTGGTCAAGACTTAGGTGGACCAGTAATTGAACATAATGATTTTATTTATATATTTTGTCACCATCAAGATTTTATGTAACTACATGCCTTCAATAGTTAAATAATTTAATATAATATAATAACTTTGTATGATGGCAAACGTTTGGGAACGAAATACTATGTGACCGCCTCCTGGCGCCAAAGCTGGATCCGCCCCTGGGGTAGGCAGAGGTATCAAAATCAAATTCAAAATATCTTTATTTAATCAGCCTTTTAACAAAGTACTTTCAAATCACTGATTATACATGCTACCGCTGTTTTTACTGAGAAGAACCTAGCAATAAACTCAGTAAATTAATCTTTTCAAAATAAATATTTTTACAAATTCGAGTAATACAACATGTCGAACCTACACCCATATTTCACCATTTATGTTAAAGTCCCATGTAATAGGGGCCGAGCCTATTGCCACTAACCGGGCACTAATCCAGACTGCGGGCTGCTACTCGGGAATAACAGATGGAAAACCTAATAACAGTTTTCCCAAACCGGGGATGGAATTCTCCTAGGTTCGATCCATTCCAAGTCATCCTTGTATTCCACCGGGTAACCAACCGTGGACCGATGAGGCAGTGTAAAATGCTGTATGCACTTAAGACGTATATGGATACAGGTGTTATCATGCTTTAGGGGAAAGATATACCTACTGTAATGTCTACAGCAGGCACCTAAATATCTGGCGTTTATAATAAGCCAATTCAAGACGGATAGACCAACAGAAAAATCATTAAAAATGAGTTTTTTTGTTTGGTAGGTGCAGTAGGTATACATTAATTATGTATTTATTGAAAATCTGTATGTTGGGAATTATAAACATATAGATATAGATGAATAGATTTATTCTTAAAAAAGATAACATTCCATTTTTAAAAGAAAGTAATCTTATTTTACAAGAATATCTTAAAAGAAACTACCCTCGCATTTTTCGACACACCCATTCGATTAAGAAGCCGCTGACTGCGCGACAAAATCGAGTAGGTCGATCACGTACCGCGTTACTATTGTGACGTCTAATTCATCTTACTTGGCAGCATTATACCCACCCCACATTTGGCGTCGATTTTTTTTATTAATTCTCAACACGTTGTAGCTTTGTTCGTCCCATTGTGAATACCATATGTAAAAGTAATGTATTCTTACTGAATGGGATTTCCTTATACTGTCTCAGATTTTGAGTTAAGCCCTCTGTGCAAAATGACGACGAGATTTTCTTAACTTGAAATTACTTTTTTATGTAATAAAGGAGCCGTGATGGCGACGCAAGTTCGAATCCCAGCGGGGCCTATACCAATGAGTTTTTCTAAAAACTTATGTGCAGTGATTCCATACCACGTGCTCTACGGTGAAGGAAAACAGCGTGAGGAAACCAGCATTTGTCTGAGAAGTAATTAAAAGACGTATGTATAGTGCCTGAGACGGCCATAGGCTCACCATCTGTCACGTTGACACATCATCTTCGGTGAAAACTGGGTGTTGTTATTATAGTATACTCCTTCGGGGAATGCAGGCGTGAGCATAATGTATGTAAAGTTAAAAAATATTATATTAATTTGTATTTTTAGTATTTACCTTTGAATTCAATAAAGTCGTAATATGGTCAAAATTATTTTGTAAAGCTATAAATTTTGACCTGATTCTCGTACATAATTCCTGAGTGAGTTTCTTGCTGGTTCTTCTCAGAAGACTAGTTTCCGAACCGGTAGTAAACAGGTTCCTTGATATCCCTTCACCTAAAAGCCCGTGTGACAATCGTATTCGCATCCCCTTTTTCACATCCGGAATATAAGTCACTGTACCATTGGGTCATTGTAAAAATTCACGCCCCTTAAAATAAATGTATAGTACTTGTATGGAATAAACTTCATTCGATTCTTAACAATTGTCTGCCCTTCGACAGAATATTAATAATAGCGCTGGCCTTAGGTTCAGCCCTTGATGTAATTTGTAGGCTCGGGTAGACAACGGTCTTCCGTTCCTTTCATCGGCTAGTCTTAGAAAAGGACAAAGAATTTTTGATGTTTGGTACAAGTTGAGAGATATTTTTTCGAGAACGAATGCCCAAATTTTGTAGATGTTCAAATGTCGTCGCTTAACCTTGCGTTTGTGTTGATACTTTCTCAGAGGCGGGTTATGGTTGAATACCAAAGATATTTTCAATATTTAAAATAAAATAAATATGATGACTGAAGAAACGTAAGAATACCTTTCTTAACTAGCTGTTCCCTGCAGTTTCACACGCGTAGATTTTATGTCGCGGATCCCGATTTTTTAGCCTAAGTTACTGCCTGTGATACCAGCTAAGTATCTGACAGTGTAAGTCCCATTAAAATTGGCCCAGCCGTTTCGCATATTACCCGGAACACACAAACGGACAGACAGGCTGAGATTTTTTTTATGTCTGTGCCATATTTTATTTCACTTAAATTTAGTGAAAAGCTTTGAAATAACAAACAGACACTTCAATTTTATTTATCTGTATGTATATGTACGTAAAAAATATTTTACGAAATCGCTTCAGCTTATGAAAGGCACTATCCCAAATGGAAATGAAATAAAGCCCTTGTAGGTGTACGCTTTAGGTCCATTGTTGGAAGGTGGAACCCTTCTGTTTGCTTAGCACGTGTTTTATTGTGCAATTATTGTACAATTATTGAAGGGTCCGGAGAATAGTGAGGAAGCCCTTTTGTTGGTTACGGATTTCTTAAGGATTTTCATTTACAAGTGACTGAACTTGTCGATAGATAGTACTCTAACGTTCTCGTTCTAGAGAAGTATACTTGGAATACTAAAGGTTAGCGCACACTTAACAGAATGCCTAGTGCGAGTTTTCTTAAAGTCGCCGTCACGTCATCGCGTAGACGTAAACGCAGATTTGTATACGGTCGAAACAGCGCTATCTGTCGGCCAAAAGTCAACGCAATGAATTGTGCGGAGGCAGTTCTTCTTCAGGTGCCTCTCCAATGACTGAAGATTGGCAACCAGCTCTGAATATTTTCTGCCATCCCTTGCGAAGTGGAACAACTCTGCAGCGCTCTTGATGCCGGTCCATTCGCAAATGTTCCTCAGCCAGGACTTCTTTCTGCGGCCAACTCCTCGTCTGCCAGCTATTTTTCCCATCATGATGAGAGCATCTCGTATCTCTCATGAAATGTGGCAGTAAAGATCTTTAAATAAGTCCTCATTGGCCCAAAAACGTCTTATTGAGTTAAGTCCTATCGAAATACGATTCCGTGTCGTATCATCGAATGATTTTCGTTTGACGATATATCAATTGTTTGTTTTACGTGAATCACTGTGTCAAACTATACAAAGTAAAAATCATAGACTTATTTGAACCTACTAATCGGTAGCTCAACTCTCCGTAGTGTGTCTGACTGCCTACGTGCTATCCCGTCTGGACCCCGGATCGGAAAATAAAGGGTTTCCTGTACGATTGTCTTGATGTGCGACGAATTTACAACCAACAATGACACACGTGCTCTAATTTCATTTTAAAAAAGAACGTATTGTATTGAATTCGTTGAATCTCAATGGTTTTGACAAGAAAAATAATAGAGTGCCTATTGTAGGTAAAAGTTTGGTGAAGTGCAAAATTGAACTCTATAGACGTGAGAATAAAGATGCTTGATAATATGTTATTGATACCAACGTAAAGGTAAATGCTAATGAGAAATTCAATACGAAAATACTTACGAATTGTTTTTGCAGTTTCAGTTCCTGGAATTAAAAATAAACCAATATTATTTTCGGTGTATGGAAATCATAGATCTACCTACAAAACAATAATAATAATAAATAATAATAAAAAATGTTTATTGGTTCACAAATTTTCAAATGGCATTGTACACAATATAATGGTAAAAAAGGAAAAAATAACAATGTTAACTAAAGAGCTGAATAAAAAAAAACACAGTGGATTAATTGTTTGTGAAACGGCTGTGTGGTGTGAGATAGTGAAGTTGTAGGGGAATAACAAGGTATTGCCAGGGGTTCTCAAACTAGGCAAGGCCTGTATCTTGAGAAACCAAGAAATTAATTATGAATGAGAAATCAAATGTGTTAGCTAGTGTGGTTTTGTGGGAGGGGTGATGATGTGTCAGTGAAATATATGAATGTGAGTTATATCTGATGAATTTTTTTTTTTTTTTTTTTTTTTTTTTTTAATACAATCATAGATGTATAATATGTGTGATGTAATAACGACACGTTGGTGCCTTCGGCAGATTCTTCTATTAAAAGTTCTAACAACGTTTCATCTAAAATCGATTCAATTGAAAATTTGTCCGTGGTGACCATGGGGTTTAAGCAGTCACCTGTTACGCAAGCGACGCAAGTTCGAAGTCCACGTGCTTTCTAGTCCAGGGAAAACATCGTGAAAAAACCTGCATATGTCTGAGAGTGAAAAGTAATTCAAAAACGTATGTAAAGTGACAGAGGGTGAGCGATGTCAGTCCATCTCTCTCACGTTGGCACATAATCATATTCGGTGAAATGTGAGTGTTGTTGTTACAACACCACTGCTTACCCCTTCGGGGACCCTTCTGAGATGCAAGCATATTGCTGAGAGTATGCGTAAGCATATTGTGTACTAGCTGCGCCCCGCAGTTTCACCCGCGTATATTCAGTTTCATCCTAATATTTTTGATAAATAAAAGTAGCCTAAGTTACTCCTTGAAACATCAGCTACCTACCAGTGAAAGTCCCGTTAAAATCCGTCCAGCCGTTCGGAGATTACCCGGAACAAACAGACAGACAGACAGAGAAAAAAATTAAAACTTGGTTTTTTTGTGTCAGTAGCGTGTATACTTTCATATGCATTTAGTGAAAAGCTGTTATTTTGAAATTACAAACAGACACTTCAGTTTTATTTATCTGTATGTATAGATGTATAGATAGTGATAGGTGATGTCAGCATATTTTTTTTAATCTAGGTATTTAATTACATACGTTTCTAAGCCATGATAACTAAGTGACCTTACCTTTATAACCTTTCAAACTTCATAAAGCTAACAGGAGCTTTCAAAACAAATAGTGTGTCTAAATGTGAAATACAACGGTCTCTGCGACTTGGTAGGGAAGCGTATAATTATGTCTGTCAGCGACGCAATAAAGCAGGCAGAGTCGGGTGACAAGCGAATTATGTTTAGGAAGTAATTTGTTTTGAGCGAATATACATTAGGGATATTTTATACAGGTAGTATATTTTTTATACGGCGGTTAATAATTCCTGATAATGTCTTTTCTTTATTCATGTATTAATAATTATTATTTCGGTAAATCGATTTATTTTTTATTTTTTGCAAATTTACGTTCTTTAGCCGAAGAACTGAATGAAAAGACGTATGCATAGTGCCTGAGACGTCGATAGACTCACCATCCACACTGGCACTTAATCATCGTTGGCGAAAAGTGGACGTTGTCATTACAACGCCTCTGCCTACCCCTTCAGGGAATACAGGTGCGAGCATAAGTATGTATGTAAGTATTATGAGATGACACGTCATAGACATATATAAATTAATAACTCTAGGAACAGATTCAGTAAAATCGTGTCGTTCCGACGATTTGCGAGTACTTTGTCTAATGTGTAATCAAATAAATAACATTCACATAAACAATCATACAAAAATTAATTATTTACATAAAGATGTCATCACTTAAAAATGTAATAATTAAAATATAAAGGATATAGGAATCCCTGTAGGCAAGGTTCCGAAGATACTGGCAGCATTCCCCCTTTGGATGGCTAGACTAATTCTTTGTCAGATTACAATCAATGCAAAAAAATTCTTTCAACCAATATCGCCTCGAAAAGCACGTTAAGCCGTTGGTCCTACGCCAGAGTGCCTAGTGCGAGTTTTTCTCAGCCGCCGTTACAAGTCACCGCGTCAAAGTTAACGCAGATTTGTATGGAATCGGAGCAGCGCCTCTGTCGGCCTAAACATGACACTATTGTGAGCCCTGTGACTTGTGACGGCGATTTTAAGAAAACTCGCACTAGGCCCTCTGATCTCTCTCTGGTCGTGTCGGATTGCCTCCCATCGGACTATGAGAGTGAGGGTAAAGAGTGCACCTGTGTTTGTGCACACACTTGTGCACTATAATATCTCCTGCGTACATTGCTAATCCCCGTTGAGATTAACCGCCATAACCGAAATTCGGTAGGAGATCATTATTATTATTTAAGAAAGAAGCGTCAGTAACTTCGGAGGAAAACCCTATTATAAACTTGAACATGACATTTTCTTAAAACATCACAGAATTTCATCTCCATATGTTCAGCGGATGTCGGAGCGGGCGCGTTTGATTATTGTTATAACTTTTCCATAAAATACACGATCGCCACTTTTATACACATAATAAAGAGTTTATGAGTTTACACATCGATGGTAAAATGCCCACAGGATGTCGGAATAGTCTACAATGTGTTTTTATACTCCTTTGTAATATAGTTTTAATCCATTCATTATTCTTCGTGTAACGGAATAGGTGTTTGAACTATTTAATCCTACCTTCTACTAATAAACGCGAAAGTTTGTATGTACGGATGTTTGTTGTTCTTTCACGTGAAAACTACTGAATGGATTTTGATGAAACTTTACAATAAATATAGGTTAAACATACCTGTTTTCAGCTGCACCGATTTTAACTGGACTTTCACTGGCAGATGCCTGATGATAAGAACGTACGTTAGAATACTTTTATTTCGAAAAAATTTTTTTTATTGAATTTTGTTATATTCTTTCAATCACTTTTGTACTGAAAAACCTGAATAGTTCCAAAGAGAGCATGGTCTTTTTTCATCAAAACTTGCAGATAAAGTTACGATAGTTCTAGTGTAGACAATCAAGATTGTCAGTGAATTAATGTGTGATGTAGATCAAAGAAATATCCAAGATGTTACCGTTTCTTGTTCAGAGTTGTAAACACAATTCTCTTCAAATACCAAACGAATACCAACTTTGAACACGACATCACTTCCCAGTGCAGTTGTCGTATATTTTATGCGATTTTAGTTTATTTAGTTATTTACCAAGTTTACAAATATACTATTACAAATATAGCTGATCCGGCGAACTTTGTGCTGCCCCAGAGCTAGAGAGATACTTTAATTTTTTTTAATCCGAGTCCATCGTATTTTTAAAATTTTTCGCCTTTTACGAACCACTTCGTACTTCAAGGAATATTATAAAAAAAGAATTAGCAAAATCGGTTCAGCTGCTCTCAAGATTTGCAGTTAGCAACACTTTCAGCGATTTAAAAATGAATTATTGATTTTAGTATCTGGAGGTCTACCATCATTGGTTTAAGCAGAGCGTATTAAGAACTTCTGAGCTTTGTCGTTTCGTTATTGTACCGTTAAATTAAAACTTAATACGCGCTGCTTAAACGATCAAACTTAGCCCACTGTTTGTCATGTCACAGTATAAAAAAACTGATTTAACTTAATTATAATAATTATATTATAATGAAAGTTTTTCTCAAAGCAATTCTAATCCAATTACGACTTTTAATAGAATTTTTAATGAGATTGATTTACTTAGAATTGCAAAAAGTTTAAAGTATTTTCTTTACATATATTTTATACTTAATCCAAATGTTAATGTAATACCTGAGAAACCGAGATTTTGAAAATAAAATCACTGTAATAGGACCCAAAATCATTCAATAAGAAGTCGGTACTATGAAAGGTCCTACTATCGGAAAAATCATTTTCCATGTCATGATTGATTGACCCATGATTTTCTACGCTAAGCGACTGCCATCTGATCTTCGCAGCTCTATCTACAAGAAAGTCTACCTATATCTGAAAGCATACAATTATTAAGGAAAAAATGTGTTTGTATATTTTTATCGGATCCAAAATGAAAACAGTCGCACAGAGGAAGACATAATTAGCCCAGTTTAAATCAATCGCATCACAATACGGGAGCTGTATGTCAATCGCGTGTAGTTCCGCCGCCATTTTCCACATTAACAAACAAACAGACGCGTAGATGTGTTTATTTTCAACTGTCAAATGGTTAATTTTATAAGATTAGATCAATTTCTTTCAGCCCTTGTAGCCTGGAGCCTGGACTAGTGCCCGGTTACTAGAAATAGGCTCATCTTCTTTGTGAAATGTGTGTACTATGCGTACACTTCTGCCTACCCCTTCGGGAAATACAAGCTTGAGCGTATTATGTGTGATTTACCAGGTTTTTAGGCGCTATTTTGTCTGCTTTATGATTATTTTGATAAAGAAACTTCAGAAATTACATACAAATTTCTACATGTTGATCTGGTTTCACAGTAATATCATCTCCGTGGCCTTATCCCATACATTGTTGGGGTCGGCACTTGATTTAACCCGATGTGGCTGATCACCTCATTTTTATACGAAGCGACTGCCATCTGACCTTCGCAACCCCGTTTAGGAGGAAAATCTGTGATTTGGGTTAAACCAGTTGTCAGATTATTTTTAGGCCTCCGACTGACCTGTAACGATTGCCAAAGATGTTAAATTGGCAACCGGGACCGACGGCTTAACGTGCTCTCCGAGGCACGGAGGGAACTCGGGCGGTCACCCATCCAACTACTGGCTAGGCGTATGGTTACTTAATTTCGCTGATCGAATGATATGCGCAATAGCAACTGTGCCACGAGCTCCTCTTTTTTTCACAATAATATGTATGTTCATAATAAGTCGTATTTATTAAATTATAATGGAAGATGTAGCCTAAATAAATTTGAAATTTTCTTTGACACAGAAAAATAATATTTTTCATATTGTATTGTGGATACCGCCAGTGTGACCGTACTGAGACGTCAAGACTTGGTCCGAGCGGAAGATCAGTGATGGTTGTCATCAACGTGGCAGCCAGATTATACTGAGTTGGGACCAATTCGTAACAACTATAAAACACTGTTACTATAATCCTTTTCGCTATTTTGTGTATGTTGTTACGAATAAATTTATTTTCTTTCTTTCTTTATTTCATATTTATTTTTAGTCTTGAAACAAAATCATTAGCAATCTCAATATTGTTTAAATTCAAGCCAGCTCTGGATAACAGATAAATAAAACTTCCCCTATCTTATATCAGTCACTGTTTATAATCTTTGAGAAAGTGTATGTTCAAACAAGAAAGAGAATCAGTAAAGTACCGACACACATCCCAAATAAATACTTAAACAACATCGGCACCTGAATGAAAACTACGAATCGATTGTGAATGAATATAAACCAGAACGTAATATGTAATTAAAAAGAACAGAAATCGAGTCTAAAAATACGATAGTCCAGACCGTTGCATTCGTCCGTATTGTAATGAAAGATAAACCTACACATGCAGTACATTAACACATCTGGCCAGTAGTCGGAGAAAAAATATATCGAATTTCATCATTCGGATCCGATCCACCTCTTAGTTATTCTGCGTCGGTATCGTTCTATCGATTCGATTTGCAATCGATACTTACGAATAGCTCGATAATATTTGCTCAAAAGCTTTTGTTGTGAATTTTAGTGGTTAAGGGTAATTGTTTTGTGAGGATACATCTGTCACGTTGTTAATTAAATGTCTTGTTGGAATACGACCACCCTCATGTCCAATATCATCGTTACATTACGCAACGTGCTACAATTGTTTGTAGTTTGGACTAAGTCGAAACAATATTGTAATTTTAATGTCATCATTGTTTTCTTTACAGGTAAATATCTTCATAATAAGCAGCCGAGTCCGTAAGTTTGAATTTCTTTAACAGATGCCCTAAATTGGTATCTGTTTCGCAATATGTTCACTTTAATGTTATTCAGACCTGAAGAGTTCCGATAAACAAATCCGTTGAATTAGAATACTGATATTGTATTACAGATGGCGCCTCCCAACATTACAAAGCCATTTTGTCTCTGATCAAGTGTTGCCAGACGTCTGGAGGCATAGACAATAATATCGTTGTGGCAACAAGTGGCCGCATAAAGAGCATTGTGGCCGAATCAATTAGTTCATAATGTGAGCATTGTGATGTGTGGGTAACATTGTCTTGATGTAACTCACTCGTGTATCGTAAAATAATTTTTATAGTTCTATTTATGGGTACAATATACCAGATCTCGGTAGCAAGGCTTCAAGTTTTTACTTTAACTTAACTAGTTACTACAATATATTACGGGTGTGAATTTATCGGTGATATAAAACTTAATGTAGTTTTAATGCAAGCAGATTGTGTTACTTAGTAAGTAGAAGTTGTGAACTAGGCAAATAATAAAGTTCTAGATGTAGATGCTAGCTTAGCATACGCGCATGTTTCCGAAGCTTTAGAAAAAAAATCTATGAATAATGTTGTCGTTATACCTGTCGCCTGACACACCTCACCTGCTGGCAAATTAACAACGATGCCGCAATATGATATTCCACTAAAAAGTCCAAACGAGAAAGATCAAAGCAAAAAGGTGCAATGACACCGAAAGAATTAGGATGAACCGTCCTAAAACACTAATGTAATGGACGTTCAGGATATGAGAAACTTTGAAGAGCAGTCATTATTGTGAAGTAACCCAAAACCGACACATGTGTCACATATCGTCCAGGATTGCGATGCCACATGTGAAATAAAAAAAGACAAAAATCTGTTGTCACTACTCCCTAAGGTACGAACAATGCTCTGCTCAAATCCTGTCCTGAACATAAAATTCATTTTGCACTCTAATCCAATGATGTAAAATTTAAATTCGATCACTCAAAGCAGGATCTACAGACGATTTCACTGGAACACAGCTTGTTTTGTGTCGGTTTTTTGTTCAACCTTCCGTAACCTTTAGCCTGTGACATGGATTGTAGATTAGGCATATTGTTGACCTTTTTTGCTTCCATTTTCGTTGCACGTGTAGTTTTGTTTTTTTATTCACCCCAGGACCCTTCTAAAGACCTTTTTGTTTTTGTCCGCGATTGTACAAGATTTGCATGTGTGCTAAATGGTTGTCGAATCTCAAACGCGACCATTTGCTCACTCGTTATTTCTTAATGAATTTCGAAACGCTTGGGAATAAAATTTATTGTTGGTTGTTTTTTGTTGCAATAAGAACGGAAGTTCTAATATTGTCGCGAAGCAGTGAGCCGTGGTCGTTGACAAAATTAATGTTTTATTATGAAACAATGAACAGAATGGTGTCTGATAAATAATGCTTCGTTCGCGGGATGAGAGATGAGCTATCTCGTAATGGCGACATCGGCCGATCGCTGAAATGTAAAGTCAAACAACTGTTGCTGCTAATGATAAATCTTAAATTGTCGTGCGAAGCGTATTTGTGGGTATGCAATTTTTTATACTGTATCAATCAATCTAGCAAAATCAAGTAAATTTTTTTCTTATTTAATGCAGAAGTCCGTCGTGAGATGAGAAGGCTACTGGGCTTAGTTACTATACTTTTTGAGTAAGCAACATAATAGCTCGTGTTTGTTTGCCTAATTAGTTTTTCAGTCAATAAGTCTCAACGAAAGTACTAGATCATAAAATATGACAGGTTTTGGTTCCGATTTGGAAGTCTTCAAAACGTCAGCTTACTCTTCGAAAAATAAAATTATTTTATGCCAATAACTTTGGATGCCTTAAATTTAGACTGGACGTTAATTCGTATTTAACCTAGTATCAAAATAGGTCCTATAATATTGATCAAAGATTCAAAGTGAAGCTATCATTGATGATTTCAATGAGGTGTTAAATAAAGCAATGTATTCTAGGAATCATATCCATACGGCCGGTGGAAACGTCTGCCATCATAGATTTATGGACAAATCTCCGAGATGTGTTACGAATAAAAATAATAGAATTGTCGTGTCTAATAATATAGCGGCCGTTTCCGCTCGTGTTTTAGGTTTATTTTGGTTTGTGGACGCGAATATTATATATAACGCTCATTCACACGCGTACCGAGGGATTTCGTGGTTTATTACTGGCTTATAACTATTAGATATTATTTGTGGGCAGGGGTCGTTTAATTAGTTTTCAGATTTCTACATACTTAGTAGTGTCATTGACGCTGCTATATCGATGGGAATGTGATTGTAAATTAACATCGTATGATTTATGAAGTTTAAGTTTAGTTAGTACTGAAATAGAATATATGGAATGGAATTAAACTCAGAACGCAGTAATACTCTTTACTGACTCGTTTTTGACACAACCAAACAATAAGTAATATAATTAACGCGTTGATTTTGTGATCCTTCAAATTGTCCGTTAAAGTCAATTGTGAGTTTAAAATTACATTTAGAACTTTTTTAAAAACGATAATTAGCTGCCAGTATATAAATAAAATCTCTTTAATCATGATAGATGTTGCTAGTGCCGAAAAAAGACATCAGATGTAGGAGATAATTCATAAAAACATAAAGGGTGATTCTGACTTGAATAACATTGTTCTCGTTGATTTATTTGGTAGCGGCTAACACGTGACGAATTTCGGCTTTGTTCTTAGACGATTTGGTATTTACTTGTCTTTGTTACTGGCGTCTCATACTGAATTATCGTCTAGATTTAAATTTAGCTGAGTACGATTGTTAGTATTCCGTACTGTAGTCGTTGCCTCGCTATAAAATATGTAGAAGTTGAAACGCCTCATTAAAAAAGGCTCCTTCCCCGACCTGGTTTTTTTCAGAATGAAAACTTCCTTATAGCTGGCAATACAGAGATTTTTAGTATTACTAAAGCGACAAACAACCGTACAGTCCGTTATGAATGCTTGTAACACCATGTGTCATATCAATCACGCAATGCGTACCTTAAGCCGTGGTGACCTCGGGGTTAGAGCAGTCGCCTGCTACGCAAGCGACTTAAGTTCGAATCCCCGCGGGGCCCGTACCTATGAGTTTTTCTAAAAAACTTATGTACAGTGATTTCACACCACGTGCTTTACGGTGAAGGAAAACATC
Organism: Watsonalla cultraria; assembly: GCA_964035505.1. Taxonomy (NCBI): domain Eukaryota; kingdom Metazoa; phylum Arthropoda; class Insecta; order Lepidoptera; family Drepanidae; genus Watsonalla; species Watsonalla cultraria. The sequence continues at coordinate 2,320,409 of OZ037732.1, read as the reverse complement.
GTGAGGAAACCTGCATATGTCTGAGAAATAATTCAAAGACGTATGTATAGTGCCTGAGACGGCGATGGACTCACCCTCTGTCACGTTGGCACTTAATCATATTCGGTGAAAAGTGGGTGTTGAAAATTACAACACCTCTGCCTAACCCTTCTTGCTGGCACAACGAACCCACTCCTACTACCCTCCATGTCACACTGACGACCTTACTTACCGCAGGAACACAACACTACTCAAAGGTAGCATTATTTGGTTGCGATCTTCTGTAAGGTGGAGTTTTCACTCCGGTAGCTCCAAATATCGAATGGGAGATCTCACTATGCTCTTCTTCTCTTGATTTTAAGATTCGTACAGTAAGATACTCATGGTGTTCCAAGTGTCTGTGGAGTATGGTAACCGCATACCACAAGGTGGACCTGTTGCCATCTTAGCGGTATAACAAAAAGGCAATGCTTTTAGGAATCTCCACGTAATATGGTAAATGCAGGTAAAATTGTATTATCAACGTTAACTTTACAGTTCTTTTTGTTCAAATTTGAGGATTTAGTTAAGCGCATTAACTTTTTACAGTATTAGTAAAATATAAGATGTCATCTAATCACTATAACTAAGTATACTTAATTTTTTTCACCAATTGCTACCCAAAATTTTCATTGCAAAGAGTGAATTGCAGAAATATCTGTAATATTATATTCAAACGATCACGTGGTACATCATCCATAGAGCATATAAGATAATCACAGAGTAATAAAAACATCAACCTTCTAAGAATATAGCTCTTTCGCCAGTGTCGAAGTAGAACGAACCACTTCTGTTTTATTGTTGGAGCCATATTTTATGACTGGATTGTGTACAGATTTAGAATATAATGGACATTTTCCATGTGTAAGGGTTAAATCGCCGCGTTACAATCGCTTTCAATAGCGTTTTACATGTTCACTGTACTTAAAAGAAGTAAAGAACAATAATTGAGAATGTCGAATGCTTGCTATCGTGTTTAAATCTGTCTTTATGTTTGCTTTCTCATATATGTATATGTATTTCGCCTGTAATCGTAAATTCTTTGAAAAGGTACATCTCAAATACTTTGTCATATCGATGCATTCGCTAAATAATTTATTGTTTTAAAAGTAAGCAAACCTGTAAAATTGGTCTTTGAAGAAATTCAAAGACCTATTTCTGAGACGAAAATGAAGTATGTCTGAGACGGCAATGGACTCACTATGTCACCTGTGGTAAAAAGTACCCCTTCTGGGATGGCGTGAGCAAATTTTCTTATCAGTTTAAAGAATAAAGACCGACAAAATGATCCGAATAATATAACCATGTGGAGCAGCGAGAAATTAATGTAAAACAAAATACGCGCTCTAGTTTCTGACGCAGCGATAATCGGACATCGTGTGTAATCCCCTTAACGTTCAGATGGCCATGCAGCACTCCTTGAGTAGTGTTCAATCATACGACTGTACTGCTATCTGTGAGATTATAATGAAACTTTTATGACTTCAATTTTGAACACAACTATACAAAGAACTCTTACAATATGTTCTTATTTACGTTTGATAGAATCTAGGAGCTAAATCCGAACGTTATCTAATAACAGTGGCATTTGATAAGATGCTTATTTAGTTATTACTGGCTGAGTCTCGCGGTTACTCCCGCTTATAATTTAACCACTAAATTGTCTTTTAATTTTCGGGCTGGTATATTATATTGTGTGACGCATCTCCTACCATATAGTTCTAAGTTAGTCCCGAGTCTATGAAACTTACGAATAACTTGCATTTCTAAAGGTTTTCAAAAGAGGTTCAGTAGATCCAGAGATTATCTCGTAAAACCTAACACACTCAAACTTTACTTCTTTATAAAAAAAAACTAAGATTATCTCAACCTTTATTGAAACTATGATAATTAGACATAACTCAAGTAAGCATGATACAATCAGGATAAATTTGTTTTTTTTTTAATATTTTTTAGGGTCGTATTTATCCTTACAGTTAATGGCATTATTATTCCTCAAGTACGCAAACATGTTAACAAGAAGCCCTTATCTCACGAAACATAACTGGTTCCTGTGGGATATTAAACAATGCTGAAGGCACGACTACATCTAAACATTACATATTTCTAATCATCGTCCCACTATAGATGCAAACAGTTTCGTGTTTATTGCCCATTAAAACCGCAAGCTACCGCAATTGGATTTGAGTCTTAACATCTTATTGTTATTAAACTATAATAAAATGCCGTACCAACTAAATGTAATGACGATGTATATTCCGAAGCAAAAAACCTTTACGAGGATATAAAAGCCGATACAACAATAACTATTGTGCTACCAGTTGCAATCATTAGTGCTGATGACGCAAACATAACAAATCACCAAACATGCGTTGAAAAAATATTGAGAGCCAATCAAGAGAGCACAGGAGCTCACAATGTGGTGTCTAATAAAGAATAAGATGTGTACAATGAAGTATTACGGCGTAATAAAGACGATGAGGGCAAACACAAAAGTGGTAAAGAACGTAATGATTTGGAAGAGAAGTGGGTTTGTGTATGCGTGTATGTGAGGAGCGAAGCATGTAAATTACAAGCGGATTTCAATCGCGGCCGCTCCTTTGTATTGCACAATGCGATCACAATGCCCGGTCAAGGGCTTGATGGAGGACAAAGGGTTGTACGGTCTGACAGGAATCCACTACCTTATTCTTTGAATCTTTAGTTGAAAGAAGTTTCTAATACTTCTCAAAAAATAACACGGTTTGTGATTCAAGGTCGTAATAAATTATTTCGTATTTTGAACTCCTGATGAACGTTATTAAGTTCGTAGTAAACTAGCAAGCTTTCGCCCTCTTTTCTCCCGCCTGGTATTAAATCCAAAGAATATATATTTTCGTCGAAATTCAACCCCCCATTTCATCCATTTAGGGGTGGAATTTCGGAAAACTGATACCTTACAAAAATATACCCTCCAAATTTCACGTTTCTAGGAACAGCGGTTGACACTGAGCGTTGATAATGTAAGTCAGTCAGTTAATCAGGACTTTGTTTTTTACATGGATAAATATATCTATTTTATTACTTACAACATGACAGGGTGTTGCGATATTCGTGCACCTATAAGAATCCTATAAGAATAAAATAGAGGTTCGGCAAGAAATTACTCACCAAATCAGTAAAAATAAAGATGCTATGGGTAATCCAAATGTATGAGAACTCCATAATTGTTACACGTTAGTCATACATACATACAGTTCATTGTACGATCAGAGGCATCAAAGTGAGATCAACCTGAATACAGGCATCTGAGCTGGACCGAGGGAAGGGGTAGTACACAATGTCGGCGAGGTCCAAACAAAAACTGACAACACAATACGGAGTGGCCCAACAACAGTGGCCGCTCATAAATCAACCTCTGACAAAAGTAACAATGGTATTGAGGGTACCTTATAAGAGATCTTAGTATTGTGTTTATTCTTTGATGTTCACTAATAAAACCTTTGATTAATATCGTATAGACGGAACCAGTTGGTATGCAAATAATGACGCTCAAAGCACGGATTCCTCGGTAGTAGGATCACACGTGCTGGGGTGTGAACAAAGAGGCTAATGCTACATCTTCCTGACAATGGTTTTGTTGGTCCGTATTCTGTAGAGGATGAGACTTGACCAATCAACTATTATGAAGCTATGAAGCTACCTTTGTATCCTTCCTCAGTGTCTGGTTTACAAATTGAATAACCTTGTGACCTTAAGTTGTTATCATATTATTCGCCTAATTTAAAATTTTATCGAAATGCTTTTGTGTTTTTTCCATTTCGACTTCGATTGTAATAAAGTTTATCTGTAATCAACAATCCTTGACTAATTCATGACCCGGCAACTAAAGTATTCCATATTATGTCTTCGATTTAACCAAAACTATTGGGTCAAGCGCTGCAGATTACTGACCTAAAGATAAGTTGAGTTTTTTTTATTAACTGGTTTATTGTTCCCAATTTAGCATAATTACCAATGTATGTACCTATCTGTTTAATTTGGGTCGTTGTTGATAACAATGCAATTGACTATCAAGACGCTAGTAAGTGAATGGTCCGATTGTAATACTTCTTGTGTAAGGAGTAGGGTTTAAACTTGTTTAACTGTAATTAACTTATTCTATATTTGGAAATATTGGGAAATGGGACTTTTATAAGCGTGACATCAGATGACAATTTTAATTGATTGAAAATTCAACGCCATAGACTAATTGCTAATCACGTCCCTAACAATCCACGAGGTTGTGGTTCTGCATGATAAGTTCTTTAAAATTAGATATTTAAGTACTTTACATAGACTTCATGGCTCTCTCCCGCTTTCTCATCTGCTTCGTTGGTCCAGTGGTCGCAATTGCTGCTTGGTAACACGACGTCCTGGGTTTGAGCTCTTGGTCGGAAACAGTGTCATTAGATTATTCCCATCAGCCAGGAGTCTGGATAAGGTACCAGACTCGCATCCTATTTCATGGGACTTATCATAGCTTATGAAATTTTCTTGTGCTTTAAATACACCTCTCGCCCGAAGGGGTAGGCCTTTCGGGCAATACAGGCGTGAGCATATATTTATAAAGCTTTCTGATAAGCCTTCACTGTTAAATAAGAGGTAAACCTTTTCATTTCTCCTCAGACATGTGTTGGTTTTCAGTGTGTGTCTAATAACTATTCATAATTCTCAATCTTTTATTAATATAACAAGATTTTATTGTTTTGGCACATACGCAACGAAATTTAGACACAGTAGCAAAGGCATTCCTTTCTAGGTTATCGAATGTAACATTTATTACTCCACTCACTGTGTCCATTGTGGGGTTATCAGAATTTTTGCTGCTATCAAATTTATTTTTGTTCATCATTGTTTGTTACCGTTAAATTTAGTGTAGTTGTTCAACGTTATCGTATTGTTGTTTTCGGTTTGAAATTAACTGAATCATGTCAAATTTGGGAAAAACATTGTCTATTTAGATGACTTTATATCTTATGGTAAAGAAACCAAAGGTAGAAACTATTATATATTTCTCTCTTGAACATCCAATTTGAGAAACGAAACTGATTAAGCGTTATGTCGTATGCTATCTTGCTTTGGGGCAAAGCTGCCGATATAGAAGCCATATTTATATTACAGAAAAGGGCTGTAAAATCAATCTATAACTTAGGATCTAGGGCATCTTTGAAGGAAAAATTTAAAGAACTAGGAATTTTAACAGTGGCTTCGCAGTATATTTTTGCAAACTTACTACTTGTACATAAAAATATAAATTCTTTTCAAAAGAAGCGTGATGTACATAATGTCAACACAAAACATAAAAATAAATTAGTACTTAGTACCTACACACCACTTACAGAATGTCCAGGGATCAGTTTTAGGGCAAAGTATAGGCTTTTATAATAAATTACCTACATGTATTGTAAATTAGCCCTTTGATAAATTTAAAGAGACTGTAAAATCTGTATTACTTAAAAAGGGTTATTATACAGTTAGTGATTATATGTGTGATAAGGAAACTTGGAATAATGTATTACCAGACAAATATTGTAAGTAGTCTCATGGACACTGTACTTATGCTACAATTCTTTTTAATATTACTTTTGATCTTTGTTTTGACTGGCTTGAGTTGTCATGCTCACTAAAATGCCTTTGCTTGCGGCGGCGTCAGGATGACGGGTCGCTCACTTCTCTCTATAATGGTTGAGGAGGGCGATGGCTGGCATTCTCGTCATACTACGGTTTGGGGTGGAGCAGCTAAGTCAATTATTCTGAGGTTGGAAAGAGCTCAAAGAACAATACTTAAAGTCCTTTCTTGCAAGCCTACAAGATTTTCGACAGAGGAATTGTTTAAGACATGTAATGTACTATCAGTTAGGAAACTATTCATTATCCATATAACTTTAAGGAAACACTCCAAGCTGTCATATGATCCCAGTTTGCTTAGAAATAAAAGAAGGTCTGACAAAATTTGTAAGATTATCCCGTGTAGGCTTCAACTCGCTAGGCGTCATTTTAATTCCTTGAGTTCCAGAATGTATAATAAGCTGAATAAAATTTTAAATATTTATCCCCTTTCCCTTCGGGAATGTAAGAGTAGGATTTTCAATTGGCTAATAGGCCTCAATTACGATGAAACAGAGTGCTTGATGCTTAACTGAATGACAAACGTATATACATACAGTACACATCCATATAAGTGTCCACTCGGTGACAGTCCCTAATATTAATTAATCAATACCCTGCTTTTTTAAGTAACCTGAGTTGACAAATATATATATATATATATATATATATATATATATATCTATACATACACTCTAGACACACGCGCGCACACACACACATACAAATTCACACACACACACACACACACACACACACACACACATACATACAAATTCACACATACACACACATATACACACACACACATATACACACACACACAGACACACACAAAATATATTATAATAATTGTAAATACCTACCTTATTCCTCTGGAGATGGGCGCAAGCAACTGCTTCACAGTTTTTTAACTATTGTAGTTGTTTACGATCTGTATTGTTATTAGACTCTTATGTTGTTATGGTATTAAATAAATTCTCTCTCTCTAAAATACTTGTGAAGAGGTGCTGCTTGACCAGCCCCCGGTCATCTCAAGCTACGCATTTAGATATAAATAGAACTACTAGACTTTTCTTTATGTTAATTTTTATCGACATTTGTACATTGGAACTGTACTTACATTTCTCAAATGTTTTTTTTTTTTTTTTTTAAATTGTATAATATTTTTGAAAAGAGTAATTACTGAGTTTCTTGCCAGGTTCTTCTCAGTAAAAGCAACCTTACGAACCTGGCGGTAGCATGTATAATTCTGTAAATTGTGTCATTCTGACGATTTGAAAGTGCTTTGTATAAAGTCTAATCGAATAAAGATATTTTTGACTTTGATGTAATTCAAAAATATGATACCAATTTTCAATTTATTCAGTCTCCAAAGAAACATAATCGAGTCGATAAAAATTGTATGCTGACGAATCCGTAATCAAAGCATATTAAAAGCTTTATCGATGGGATGATCTGATTCAAATATTTACTCTAACAGTAAGCTGTGTGTACTATTTTTAAGAATATGCAACTGAATAAAATCCTTGATCTAAAAATTTTACGATTTCAATTCAAAATATTATTTTTTCGAAATGTAATGTACGTCTGGCAAGTTTTATTGAAAATTAAACAGTTACAGACAGACAAAGTCTATGGGCAAAACATCCGCTTCCTATATAATAGAAGAGTTTTTGTTTTACACTATGAATAAGCTAGTTATTACTTACTAGTCAAGGTGCCATGGAAATATTTTATGATGATTTTGAGTGATGATTTTCTTCATTTCCATAGCATTATCAGTTAATCTTTCTAGTAATGTTTTACTAGCCTCCTTTGATAATATATAATTCACTTACGCAAGTCATGCAAGATTATCACGCAGCGAACTTTATAATGAAAACAATATCTGAGAAGTTATTCAAAGACGTATGCTCGAGACAACGATAGATTTCTCGTCTAATCATCGTCGGATAACGTGGGTGTTTTAACACCTCTGTCTACACCTTCGGGGACAAGAACTGTCACTAAAATGGTAGGCAGAGGAAGGCTTGGAAATAATAGAACATTACCCTACGACAATCTTCAGATGTTCAGACATTGTATGCTATTATATTAAGTAAATATGATTTAGCAAGGGTATTCAACTCATAATATTTTGTCGTATAAATAATAACTTTGATTGTAATCCACTGCAGTGCCCATAATATGACAATAAACTGCCAATACTTCGGGCCACGTGTTGCTCATCCCGCTACAATGTTTGGTCGAATGTCACGCGTTAGTGTTCGGGATAATTTTATTTGTCGCTCGCTTTGTTCTCTCTGAAGACAGTGCCAACATCCCGATCTATTTGTAAATGAATAATTTTACTGATATATGGGTTGGTGATATAAAAATTGTCTCCTGTTGGTCGGTAAATTTTTGTATTCGATGACGACCGTAATTTGATTTCTTGCAATTTTGAACGTATTTATTTTTAAAGACTTCTTGGAAGCTCCGATATGATTTTGAAGCAAAAGTTACGCTTTGATTGAAATACCTTATTTTTGTGACGTTATTCAGAAAAGTAATTTATATTGAAAGCTAATTGATGGAAATATATCTGTAATCTCATCGATAGCTCGCTTCTATAAAGTGTGGAGTGAAATGGCATATATTTTAATCTACCTATCAGATGAGGGGCTTGCGTGATGATACGACAACACCGTTGGTCCAGTGGTTAGTAAGTATACATGACTGCTAAACTAATCTAGGTGTCGGGGGTTTGATTCCCACTTCTCGCCAAATTTGCGCTGCGTGGACTCAATTAGTTTTTTTATTCCGCAATTGTTTCCGTAGAAACTCAAAAGCTTTTATCAAAAGTAAATTGATAAAGAATCGCAACAGAGTTCTCTTAATAGGAATGTCCCTAATAAATCTCTCGTTAATAAGGCATGATACAATGTTTTTTCAGGAGTCTACCAATTATTGCACTCAGTTGGAAGAGCTTTGATGTTCCAAACTTAAAATTTGTAAAAACATTACGATATAGTGCATTATTTACGTCGTCGATGACATTATGGGGCTGGGAAACAATGTCTTTTGGTGACAGAAATGCAATTGCAGTATAGCCGAATTTCTTTTTGTCTGTGGTATAAGTCTCATGTAAAAATCAAATATTTATTGCTAAGGTATATAAATTTACTGGCTTTAATACACGTCTTCGCATATATTAAGTTCCCTATTTTTTTAAATTTGTCATTGCTACCCTTATACCAAAGTTGATCAAAATCATTTCATTGGTTTGTCCGTAAAAAGGTCACAGACGGACAGACGAATATTTATAATATAGACATGTCTGAATGTGGAATAGCCGTGTAGGTTTTCAATTCAATCAATTCTAAACGTACAAAAGTCTTATAAAAATCTTAGTTAACTTTACCAGTTTAACAAAATTACAAGATGCGTATTGTGGAAATCACACAATTTACGGAATAATTTGTACGATTAGTTACTTTAGTCAACTTTGGTTACAAAAAAATATCTACGTATTAAGAAACAGTAATATCTATCAACAAAGAAGTTTACAACAAAAGCTGTGTCTTTGTTGTATATACCACTAAAATCATCAGTCATCACCAAATCACTGTCATTCAACAATCATCGCTCACATTAACGTGACTTTAATAACTTGAGTCATAATCAAGCACCTTTCAACGCCTATGACACAGTATAAATACAAGCTGCACACGCAGTAAGGAATATAGGCCTATTTTTTGAAATGGAAATGTTCGCTCCATTGAGCGTAAGGGTTGTCAATCTTGAAAATTTTAAAATATAATCAGTCAAAATAATGTAGATTTGGTCGTTTTGAAGTTTGAAAAAAGTCGGTTGGACACGTAAATGACGTATACGCGATCCGACACGTGACACTTTATTGATGCCACTGCTATTCTGAACGATTTGTCCCTAGATTCATATATACATATGCTCACGCCTGTATTCCCCGAAGGGGTAGGCAGAGCCACTTTTCATCGAAGATGATTAAGTGCCATTTTGACAGATGGTAGGTCCATAGCCATCTCAGGCACTAAACATATGTCTTTGAATACATGAGAGGTGTCTGGTTTTAGCTTTCTATGTACTATATATACATACGTCTTTGAATTACTTCTCAGAGTTATACAGGTTTCCTCGCGATGTTTTCCTTGACCGTAAAACACGTGGTGTGAAATCATTGCACATGACATTCTAGAAAAACTCACTTCCCTACTTTCCTTACTGCTTGTACAGCTAATATTTATACTATGTCTATGTTTTGGACATTTTCTATAACCATTTAGATGGGGAAGAGAAAAATTGGAATAAGGACGCACAATAGTGAATCTCTTTGATGTGACAAGAGAACTTAATCAATGGCTATCGATCTTTTGATGTTGGTAACGTCATAGCAAACATTATGATATCTAGATATTAGTTGGATTGAAGCCATTATTATAATGAGGACAATGCAGGAATGTATGGCGTAAGAAATGAGGAAAATTCTCTTTCATCACAAAGTGGCGTGCTAAGAATGGATACGACTGTTTATTGAAAAAAGATGGATAGGAAAACGGTATTATATATAACTCAATACATTAAAAAGTCAATATTGTTAGTTTTTTCATCATTCGTCGTGATTTTCTATAGACTTTAATGTAAAAGGCTATATGAAGGCTTATTATGACAACCCATGAGTTCAAAAAGGTCACAGCGACTTTGCAAGCAAGTTCAGAATCATCGTATTACTCGTATATTATTCGAAAATTGACAAATGGCGCGTGATTCACTAACGTTTCTCAGCGTCGCACTCGACGACGAGCGTTGGTTTCAATCATAGGAAATTGATACATTATATATAGAAGATAAGGTTCAATTTTATGTGGAAGTTGATGATAGAAGTAACAATGTGTTTACCTTGCGGAATGTGTTGCACCAAATTATGCTGTCAGCTGACATAATACTGCTGTCTACTACTGCGAAAAAGCTATGTAAATGTTAATCTATTGTTTAAACCAGCGAAGCATGGGCGGTTACAGCAAGCAGTTAGCTATGTAACATTTTTTTTGTCTAACCTGTGCCCTAAGTATGCTATAACACATTTTACCTTGACGATATAGCCTGCGTATTTTCATCATTTTGTATGAGAACGCTACAAAGCGCCTCAAGCGGCGAGTGTAGGAAGTATTACGTCTCTCTCTAAATTCGAACGTGTCAAAACCTATAGTTAGTGCACTTTACTCTAATGATATCGTACATTTAAATCTATTTATGTAAAAATGTACGACCGATTTTAGGGACTTTCATTTGCAGATAGCTGATGTTTCAAGGAGTTGCAAGGCAAATTTAATTTAAAAAAATCATTACGGTTCCTCGAGCTACCCATGAAATTAAATCTATGTGGGTAAAACCGTGGGACATTGCTAGTTATATATATATATATATATATATATATATAATTCAAATTAGGACCAACACAAAGAGACGTGTGAAGAACATTTATAGATGTAAAGTTTTTTCGTTGTTAACATAACGATACCACAAACAGCAGGCGCTCATCGGAAATCGATTATAATCCGAATGTCTCAATCGAATAGCGCACCGATGTATCGAGTCGTGCCGTGGAACCCTCTTGTTTGTCGAATCGATTATTCTGCTTCATCTCACACTTATTGGGTTCAAAGACGGTAGTGAGCATTAAGGCGATGCGCTCACGAGTTGGATTGTAATTATTATCTGCATATGTAAGTAATAAATACATTTTGATAATGATAGAATATTATTAAAAGCTTCTCAAAGTAATCACAATAGTCAATTAGTAAGGACTTGTAAACCAATTTGGAATAAGTAATAAATAGTTTAAGTGGGACTAAAATATAACTGATGAAATGTAGGTGTACGATTCATACATTATTGTGCTAAAATAATATTAGATTTAGTTATTTGGTATAATATAGGTAAGCTACTTGCCGGTGAAAATCCACATGAAATGTACATTTTAAAATATCTTGATCTAACCTAAGCCTGCTACAATAACCAGTTTCCGACATTTCAAACACACTTCAATGTAATTTATTTTAAAGGCAGGTGATTCATTGTCAATTTCATATTAGTAAAGTGCCAATTTAAATTCAATTATATAAAAGGAATTAGACAGGTCTAAATACTTAAAACGGAATAAAAAATCGAATAAGTACCAATACATAGAAGTAGCAGTTGCCTGCTGCGCAAGCGACGCAAGTTCGCATCCTAGCGGGGCCTGCACTAATGACTTTTTCTAAAAACTAATGTGCAGTGATTTAACACCACGTGCTTTACGGTGAAGGAAAACATCGTGAGGAAACCTGCATATTTCTGAGAAGTAATTCAAATACATATGTACAGTGCCTGAGGCGGCGATAGACTCACCATCTGTCACGTTGGTACATAATCATCTCCGGTAAAAGGTGGGTGTTGTTATTACAACACCTCAACCTACCCCTTCGAGGAATACAGGTGTGAGCACATGTATGTATGTATGTATGTATACATAGAAATCTAAAACCAGACCCCTCTCATGTATCAGAAATACCCTCTAGAATCACAAAGTTCTTGTATTCATGCAATACATATTAACATAGTTGTGTGGGTGCTATTCATTATTCTGTCTCTAAAGCTTAGTGAAAGCATATTGTTCAATGTTCAATACAATGTGTAAACTATTGTGCAGGTGACAGCTTGTTTGTTTTCAAACATCTATGTTGGGCTCGAAATTGAATTGTTTGGCTGCATTTAGTTAGATTAACTTATTACGCAGTAAGACAACAATAGAAAAATTTTTTTTACTAACCACCAAGGTTGCAAGGGTCAGATGACAGTCATTTTGTATAAAAATTTTATGTATAAAAGTGATCAAATTCCGACCCAAACAATATATGGGATACGGTCAGGGAGATGACTAAGGTAGTATACGGCCCACCTGTTGGTAAGTTACCGCAACTTAAAGACGCAATGGAGGGGCCTCGGATGTATGATGATGATGGTGGTGATGACGATGATATTGATAATGGTGATGATGATGTGTTCCTACATGAATCAGTTGAAGACGAAAACCTGTTAGATCCCACATATTTCGTAAATGCAAGCAAAGCTGGCAAAACTAAATTTGATATTAAATATTCGGTTACAAATGGCGAAATAAAGCTGGCTCATAAAGACATAAAAAATCCCGCTCTAGGGTTACTTATAAAATGATATACCTACTGTTTATAAAAGGTGATGATGATTTCAAATGATCCGAAGTAAATTTTAGCTCTAAGCTCAAAATAGGCAATCTTCTGAATTGCATTAGCTAATAAATTAAATCGATTGTAAAAATTACAATTTGCCAATAATCCGTGTCCAAGTTATGTTTCCTTAGAAGAACAGGAATGTTTATCGCCTTTACGCATTCATTGGAGGTTTGTCAAGAGCTTCCGGCCTTTCAACATACACATCTAGAGGATAACAGGTTTACTTAATGGCTGTTCGGTGTGGCGCTTAGATGTAAAATTGTCTTTCTACTTAGCTTTTATCAAATGATTTTTAATCGATGTTTTATAAGTGCGCCTATCTTTGATTGAGACTGGAAAGAACATGCCGATAAGTTATGTAAATGACATGTGGTAAACAAGTGTATAGCTGACTGATTAAACAAGAGATTAGATGCAAACCTCTCCTACAACAAGAAAAGAGGCACTGACTATCTTGAAATTAATAGACACAGTGTATAATCATCAGAGCTGAGTCTTCTTTCTCCTACCCTTTTTGGAGCATAAGTAGCTATCCTTACAGTAGTAACACTAATCTTAACAACATTGTCAACTGACTGTCACCTTCTTTATTGTGAGTTATGGTACCCAGTCATTCAGCTCCAATTGTTGAATTGGAGATCGTCTACTTACGCTCACGCCTTTGTTCTCCCGGAGGGTAGGCAGAGGTGTAACTATAGTATACCCCCATTTCGGTAGTTATGATTTTAAGTCCCATGTAATAGAGCGAACCTATTGCCAAAAACTTCTCTGCTACTTGAAATTACAAATGGAAAAACCCAATAACATTTTGCCCGATCCGAAAATCCAACCCAGGACCTCATATTACGCTTTGCGATTAAACCAAAAAGGCAGTATTTAGTCTCAAATCTTTGATAGTCACAAATCACTGTCGAATCCAAATGTTGGTCCAGCAAGAGTAAAGTAAACGCACATTAACATAACACTGCTTTACAAGTGTGTGAATAAACCTAAGCATCAGATCCCATCAAATCAAACAAGCTATTGTGTAAACCACAAACAAGTATTTTCATTACCATTAAATACCACAAAAACGCTTACCGAAAACTTGGAATGTTTAACTCATTAAGGATCTTCACTTGACAAATAACCGCAAATTGTGATTGTGTGCATTTTGAAAGGGTTAATAATGGTATAGATGTGGGATTCAGTTGAGTTGTGTAATTTGGTTAGAAAGCTTGGCTCCACCAGATTGGGGTATTGTGCTCGCGTGCGAGACAAGGCGCTTGGATTCGAGATTAATTTCACGTGATTTGTATCCCATAGTTGTCCAATGTATGCTGGGAGTTTCAAAATTGTATCCATTTATAATTTACCCCATTTTGTGTCGATTTGAAGGACCCTAGCGACCGGAATCACAACTAAATATGGAGTATCTCTTTATAATTGGTTCCAGCAACTCTTCTTGTGTGCTAACACCATCAAATAGGCACATGTCAACTGGCTATAGCCAGATTTTAGAGGTTACTTCCACCTTAGAGTAGTATTGTGTTTTTGCGGTGCGTAAGGTTACCAGTGCTCATAGAAGGGAGGAGTAGGAGAATAGAGACACTGTACTAGCAATAGCTGTAATTTTAGGCACAGGGATGTAATTCTTGGAAAAAATCGTTACCTACACGCGAGTAGCACTTGGTGTTACAAGCATTCATGGGCTGCTGTACTCGCTTACAATCAGGCGGATTGTAGGTTTGTTTGTCGCCTTATTATTAAGTACTCTGTTATCATTAAAATTATATATGAATTTTGTTATTCGATAATAATCTATAGAAATCACTTTAATAATCAACAATTCAAGATCAATCATTAACGCTTTAAGAATCACCAAAGAAGCTAAATCCATCAAAAACATTTGTCATGTTTTATACAGATTAACTCGAAGTCTACCCTTTTGCAGACAAACTGATATTTTATAGGACAACACGCAGACCCCTGCAAAAATAATATGTATCTGACATCTAAATTATTCACAAAGGTGTAGTGGCTTCGGCCCTTATGAATTATAAATAAATCATTCGATATTATTTGATGGTAGCTGGCGTTCTACTATGATAATTTTGTTTGAGTGCAGTCAAGACCAGGTAATATTTGAAATACTACACCCCCTTATTACAAAATATGGTTTAAGCGAAGACTACAACAAACTCGTTCTAAAACTATACCCATCTTGTATTAAACCGTATCACTGATAAAAATGCAGCTACTCTTAAGCCAAGGACTATCTTAGACTATATTGGCAATGCTTTACGCAGTACTTATCTATCTCTTTAATGCTTTGACTATTGCGTTGAATATCCATTAGAAGGGACATTTCTCTAACCAAGCAGTTTCGATGTTTGTGGGTAGACACCAGTGATGTAACAATAAGTGTCCGCCGACCCAAGGGGCCAGCGACGTCTTCGCCCCTTCGATCTTTGTCCGAGATGTCAGAAAATTGGATAAGCTAAAGAGCCTTCTGTAAGACTATTCACTTCGCTACTTGATCTTGTCGATAGAGCAGATCTTGTTGAGCAGCCGTCTGCTACGCAAGCGACGCAAGTTCGAATCCCAACGGGGCCTGTATCAAAGAGTTTTTCTAAAAACTTAATTGCAGTGATTTCACACCACGTGCTTTATGATGAAGGAAAAAATCGCGAGAAAACCTGGATATGTCTATAGTAAGAAATCATTCAAAGACGTATGTATTGTGTCTGAGACGCTAGTTTCAGTAAAGTGCAATTTATGGGGCGAGCCAATTGCCATTAACAGGGTACTAACTCAGAGTATGGACTGCTATTGGTAAATAATAACCAATAACCAACAAGACAGACTAGTTTTATTATACAAAATAAATATTGAAGTGTTTTGTTTCGTATGAAACATGCAAAAAAAGGAATTCAAAAGTAGCTCAATGCCAACTCTAATCTTCTCTAGTTCATGTCCCAAACTCGACTGCATTGCCCTAGAGATTTGACAATAATTCTCGATAGCTCCACCATTCTAACGCTCTCAATGAATACTGAATTGAGGCCCG
The DNA here is from genome assembly GCA_964035505.1 of Watsonalla cultraria. NCBI lineage: Eukaryota > Metazoa > Arthropoda > Insecta > Lepidoptera > Drepanidae > Watsonalla > Watsonalla cultraria. The sequence continues at coordinate 2,304,440 of OZ037732.1, read as the reverse complement.
TTCCCGACATCTCAGCTACAACCTACCTATTCCAATTTAGATATTGCTTTGTCGCCGTTTGAACTGCAACGTCTACTCAAGATAGTATATTCGAAACATACAAACAATATTTCACTAAAATAAAACCCATTTTGTTCATCAGTAAATGTAATCAACGTTCAAAGATGAATAATGAAATCGTACTGTGTATTTTATTCATTGACCTTCCCAAATTAGAAGAGATAACGCTTACAAAGGCCCGGATTGAAAGGTGCCCCCTTTGAAATGATTCGCCACTCTTTAATCTTCCATCGAAACAAAACTTGGGATCGTAACAGGATTGTCTGCCTGTTCATTTACTTAGCAAATTATTCTTTGTCGAACGGAAGAGAAGGCTTTGAATCCATTAATTCCCTGATGGGGTCACAAAGAGGTGGTACGAATTAAAATAATGTATTCTACAAGTTGAATAGGGATCCCTCCGTCCGGTATGGCTGTTATTACAAGAATAATGTATTTAAATCAGAGTCTGCTTTCAGATGAAGATGTCTCTTTGTGAGTCCACCGAATAAGTGATCACGTACGTCACCATTAGGATGTGTTTTATGTGCAAATTATAGGCTGGCATTTTTGAACGCGCTCGGATTTTAGCTCGGGCCGTTCCGTGAACAATCTCGTTCGTTAGAAAAGTTTTATAACAAGTATCACTGTGTGTGTTCATTTCTGCAACATCGCTGAGTTTTGAGGGATTATCGAATTCTGTATACATGCAGTTTAATTACAAATCTGTGCACAGACACAAACGCATGCACAAACACTAAATTAATCCTCACAGTCAAAAGGGTTTCGCAAACTACCCTCTGTTAACACATAATTTAGATGAATATGATCACCCCATCGGCGAATATTTAGGAACAAACATTTCGATGTATTTATTCTGGTGTTTATTTTGAAGCGTAATATGTCGTGTTCCACTTTGATGTCGTGAAATCGCTTCTGTTCTTTGTCAGCCGCCCAAGGATTTACATCTATCGCAATAGACATTTAATTCACTGTTTTACTGCTATCTATTTTGGATCTAGTATCCTTTGTAACACGATAGGGGTTATAGCGTTTCCGAATTAGGTGATCTCGTATAGAATTATTGCATATGGTTGGAGTTTGTTTGGCAGCATGAATGGTTCATTATACGTGGGGCTCAGACGGAACGCCAGATAATATTTGCGATGTATACCATTGTTTATGATTTGGACAATTGTTTGTGTACTGTCAAAGGATGCGCACTTGTTTACATTGTGTGACAGAGGGGAGCGAGGGGCCGATTGAGTAGGACAGTAACGTAAACAATGTCACATTTGTTTTGCGTAAAGTATCGTAAAGTTTAGAGAGGAATTATTTAATTCTGCTTTGAAGTTTCCGAACGAGTTACTGCTTACATTGCATATATTATATTATGTTGTAAATTAATTAAACTATACGTTTTTAATCGTTGACCCTCTTTGTATTTCATATTTGGAAGTAAAGTTACATTTTCAAAATGCTCAAATGTAAAGTAAAATACATCTTTCTGAACAAACGTGTAAAACTAATTCCATTAAAAAAATACCAATATTTAGAATGGCAACATAGGCTGTAATAATTTGAACATAGCAAACGCAAGCGAAGATATAGATAGAAGCAAGTTTATTGTGTACCTCTCATCTACACCGATAAATTTATTGAAGTGTCTCGTTTTGTATACAAATGAATTCACGACATCTAAAAATTCTATGGGCTGTGAATGTCTGAATAAGCCAATTTACGCGAGTGTAACCGCGGGGTACAGTTAGTTTTCTAATACAATGTAGTAACTGTTACCGCAGTTGAGTCAAGTGGGACTTGAATCCGAATTTCTCAATGCAAAGCGCCCCTTTGCACTAAACTGGCTGGAATTATAGTGCCTTCTTGACGCAAAGCGTGCTCATTTTCATGCTCAACTATTTTCCTACTTCGCTTATTCTGTAGCCAGGCTTTCGAGAGGTTCGTTCGACTCGAAGTTAGCTATTGAGTTCTGTTTCTGAAAATGTATCAAAATGTTTTCATTTAAAACAGTTTTGTTCGCACGCAGAGTCCTAACTAAGAATGGTACCTATATTAAATCCTTGAAATCTTACATTCGAAAGAATACTTAAGTACATTTGCCAATTTAACATCTTTGGCAATCGTTACAGGTAAGTCAGAGGCCTAAGAGAGTCTGACAACTGGTTTAACCTAGATTGCCGATTTTCCTCGAAAAAGGGGTTGCGAATGTCAGATGGCAGTCGCTTCGTATAAAAATCAGGTGAGCCACATCGGGTTGAATCAAGTGCCGACCCCAAATACATGGGATTAAGGTCAGGGAGATGATGACTTAAGTACATTTATCATTCCGTGAAAATGATTATAACAAACTGGCATATACTACTGAAGAAATTACCGTTCACATAAATACATATGCTCACGCCTGTATTCCCCGATGGGGTAGGCAGAAGTGTGATAACAACATCCACTTTTCACCGAAGATGATTAAGTGCAAATGTGACAGATAGTAGGTCTCAGGCACTATAAATACGTCTTGAAATTACTTCTCAGAGATATGCAGGTTTCCTCACGATGTTTACCTTCACCCTAAAGAACGTGGTGTGAAATCACTGCACATAAGATTTTAGGAAAAGTCATTTGTAAAGGCCCCGCTGGGATTCGAACTTACGTCGCTTGCGTAACCAGGCCACTGCTCAAACGCAAGCTCAAGCTCAAACCACGGCTCTTCGAAAATATTGTCTGTATTTTCTTTCTTACTTAATTACGGAATATTTACAGACGATCCTCTCCCGAAACAAGAGAGCCTGATGAGAGGGATTGTGCTCCTTAGGTCATTGCGAAACGAAACGCGAACGAAATGAAATGCACCAGACGCTGCTATTAAATATAATTAGGTTGAACTTTTTAATACCTATCTTAAATACAAACAATTTTTTTGCTCAACTTCTCAAACAAGCTGTGTTTGCAATAGCTACCTGGGTTATTTTTTTAAAGTCGTCACCAATTCATTTGACTGTTTTACCGGTAATTTCTGGAAAATTAGGACCCAATATGTTGAGAACTAGTGGCATTAACACTAGGATTTCCTCACGGAACATTTCTTTGGAAATCCTGTAATGAAAATCTTATCCGATTTATCATTACATACCTTCGCTTTAATCCCATTTATTGTTGGGCAGGCACCCGATAAAACAAATCAATGTGGCTTATCCCATGATAATTATTTTAAGCGACTGACCTTATACCATAAAAATCAGCACCCGATCTAGCAGCCATTACGTATTTTTTACACGAAGCCATGATATATTTATTATGTGCATTCAAAATATGTAATTGTCTATCTACAGTTGAAGCCATGCTAAGGCACTCACGATCGTCGAGAATTACTGCCGGTTCGGAAACTAACTAAATAGAAGAACTCGTGGTAGGTGTCTGTCCTTCGGAATCCTACAACAGAATAAAATAATATACGACTAACTTAATGCTGAGCTTCGTTGGTCTAGTGGTACGCAGACCACGAGGTCCAGTGTTCGATCCCTGGGTCAGGCAGTTTTATCCATTTGTTATTTCCCAGTAGCAGCCTGGAGTCTGGATAAGTTCCCGGTTAATGTCAAAAGGTTCGCTCTCAATTACATGGGACTTTAAACATAGTTGGCTAAATAGGGGTGTTCTATAAATACACCTCTTCCCACTCCTTCGGGGAATACTGGCGTGAGTATATCTATACATCTATATCTATACAGATAAATAAAATTGAAGTGTCTGTTTGTAATTCCAAAATAACAGCTTTTCACTAAATGCAATTTTCAATAATATGAAAGTGTACACGCTACAGACACCGCAAAACCAAGTTTTAAATTTTTTCTCTGTCTGTCTGTCTGTCTGTTTGTTCCGGGTAATTTCTGAAACGGCTAGACTGATTTTAATGGGACTTTCACTGTCAGGTAGCTGATGTTTCAAGGAGTAACTTAGTCTACTTATATTTATTAAAAATATTAGGGTTCAGCGACAATAAGGCCGAAACTAAATCTACGCGGGTGAAACCGCAGGGCACAGCTAGTCTATACTAATATTATAAAGAGGAAAGATTTGTATGTATGTTTGTAACGAATTGGCTCAAAAAGTACTGGACTGATTTCAAATAATCTTTCACCATTTGAATGCTATATTATCACTGATGAATACTGGCTACTTTTTATCCTCGTACTACCAAGGGAACGGGAACTACGCGGGTGAAACTGCGTGACGTCAGCTGGTGTATGTACATTATCTAAGTATTAAAGTGTCACATTTTTTGGCAACCCTGTCAAAGATATAATATTCGGCAAACCTAGGTATTGGGAAATCACCTTTCTGTAGAACACAATCAGGCTGTGCTTAAGATCAGACATGTTGAGTTCTTCAACAGTAGCCAAATCCCCGGTGATTGGAGCATTGTTCCTGGGTATTAACTGTATTGTTTGTGACGAATAATCATAATGGCGACATTACCCTCCGAGGGCTTTCTAGGGCGGGCGGTATGGAGGCAGATTTACTAACAAATTATATATTGCTTCGAAATCTTAAATATACAGATAAATAAAATTGAATTGTGTGTTTGTAATTTCTGTTAATTTGGAATTTCACTAAAATATAGGGTAATTACATAAAAAAAACAAATCTAAATTTTTTTCTCTCTCTGTCTGTCTGTCTGTTTGTTCCAACTAATCACTGAAATGTTTAGACGGATTTTACTGGTATACGTCTACTGATGTTATGAGGCTACATTGACAACTTCTAGAATGTATAATGGTATGTCTTACTATGTCTCAACACCCGGGTCGTAAATATGAAAAATCGTAATGTGAAAATAAAATATCTATCTGTTTTTACAATATATAGTTAATCTGTCTTTATTGTTAATCTGTGTGAATAAGCACGTCTTGTGACAAATATTTTATTTCCAGTTTTTTATTTTTTTTTATAACATCTAAAAAAATCTTACAAGCAAAAGTTTTTAAGAAAATAATGAATGAAAATCCATTTCCACACAATTGTATCCCTACGCCCACTTAGCTCTGTTGTCGCGCTCCCGATGGGTAATTTTCCCCATTGTCAGTCACAAGAAAATGTTCTACGTTGCCATACAGCTTACTGGAAACGCTATTATATATATATTATTATTACACCGAAAAAAATATAGAAATGATAACTATGCTCACGCTCTAGAAGGGTCCCCGATGGGGTAAGCAGAGGTGTTGTAACAACAACACCCACATTTCACCGAACATGATTAAGTACCAACGTGACAGATGGTGAGTCTATCGCCGTCTCAGGCACTATAAATACGTCTTTGAATTACTCCTCTGATATTTATGCATGCAGGTTTCCTCACGATGTTTTCCTTCACCGAAAAGCACGTGGTGTGAAATCACTGTACATAAGTTTTAGAAAAATTCATTGGTCAGGCCCCGCTGGGATTCGACTTGCGTCGCTTGCGTAGCAGGCGACTGGTCCAACCCCAAGGCCTCGGCTCTTTAAAAATAAATTATAATGTAAGTTGCGACAGTTTATGTGAATTAGATTAGAAAAAATAAGAAATTCAAAAATAATATAATATAATAACATAATTATTACAGAAGTTCAAAGAGTAAACGCGTGGTAGTGTTCAACAGCTCATTAATACATCACAAGTGACAAATTGTGTACAATTATAAAGAAAATGGAATGGATGTTTTGACTTCGAACCAATGTTTATAACAACTATCAACTTATAAATATATACTAATGCGTTTTTAATTATATATTTACGAGCACATTTTCAAACATTGTAAACTACGCTCGTGTCACTTCCAGAGTTTTTATTTCATTGAATTATTATATTTCGTGCTTGTATTTTTGTATGGGTGAGTTTTGTGTAATTTGCCGATAATTCTAGCTCCCTTCATTCTTTCAATGGAGGGCAATTGTGAAGGCGCAGATCTGTGACGTATTCTTTTCTGCCCTTTGAGGTTTTCCTAGGAAATGTTTTGTGTTTCCCTTTTGATGTTAATGTTTACTTATTTTTGTGGCTTAATATTTAATATATAGTAATTTACTATATTGTAATATATCAAAATACACCCATTTTTCAATATTATATACATTAGATATAAAAAAAAAATACCCAAGCATAATTTTTGCCTACGCTAATATTATAAAGAGAAACGATTTTATTGTTTGTTTGTTTGCATTGAATAGGCTCCGAAATTACTAAACCGATCTTGAAAATTCTTTCAAAAATGGATAGCTACTATGGATAGATAGATTGTTTGCATTGAATAGGCTCCGAAATTACTAAACCGATCTTGATAATTCTTTCAAAAATGGATAGCTACTATGGATAGATAGATTGTTTGCATTGAATAGGCTCCGAAATTACTAAACCGATCTTGAAAATTCTTTCAAAAATGGATAGCTACATCATCAGCGAGTAGCATAGGCTATATTTTATCCCCTTAGTGCCACGGGATAGGGAACTACTCGGGTTTTAAAAAAAAACATTAAATTTATTTTAAATATTGCCATTTGATAAATTTTTTTATTAGATGTGCCCGGCAAACCTTGACATCACTTATGGATATGAAAAATAGATACTTAATATGCACACAAATTTAAATTTTGGTCGTGTAGAGCATTTTACGTATTACATATTCTTTTTTTTAATAAATTACCTACTAAATTTACTTATTACTGAAATTTATTAAGATTTTCTCTACGCATTGTAAGAAGTGACAGTATTATTGAATATCTATAATTCAGTTACGTTAGCCAGGAGAAAATTTTCTCCCGTTGAAAGTGTTCAAGATTATTCAATTACCTGGGCTTCACAATATTTCTAATAAATCTTTATTTTTCTTTTCTTATTGTACTTGGAAACGGCGCCTTCGGAATTAGATTTAGTGCCGACTGTTTCCTTTGAAAGAATTCTTACTGCACACTTTTTAAATAAGCCATTTGCATTTTATAAGGGATGTTATTGAAAGGAAAAATATGTTAGCTATTTTTATTGTAATTTCATTGTTATTTAAGGTTATGAAAGATGATGTTTATATACATTTGCCCTCGCCTGTATTCCCATAAGGAATTGAGAGATGTACTTATAGTACTCCCATGTTTCGCAAGTTATATTTAAGGTAATCTTATAGGGGGTGATGTCATAGTTGCCACTGACCATGCACTAATCTTGATTAGTAATTAGCCCTTGATTTTCTCGACCCGGGGCTCGAACCCAGCACCTCAGCTTTAACCTTTGTCACACAGCCGAACTAGCATATCAAAGAACTACCACGAGATACTTGCATTTTAAAATGAGAAGAGTTTTCTATGAATATACCTAGGATAATACAGGTGCCGTCACGAGTTTTAAGCGCTGGACTTGAATACGAATAACATAAGCAGTAGTCATTTTCGACTTGGGGGCCAACTATGACGGTTTGTGCAGCACGTATTAAGAACTTCTTAGCTAACTAGTTCTTAATATGCTCTGCTTAAACTGGATGGTAGGCCCCCTATATTCTTTATAGACCTATCTTATCCGAAGACATGACAACTTCCACACTACCTACATGTGACTTTAATCCAATGATCGGAGGCGCACACTATATCTAAGACGGAGCGAGCAATTTCCTTCCAACTAATTGATAGGACTAAACCATCAGCTATTACTTACCGTGTGTCCGTCTGTGATTAATTTCTGGACGGATGCACATATTAATATCTCGTATAAATTAGAAGTCACGAACTGAGTGACTTCGATTGCATGAAGAGATGTAAAGGAATTACCATACTAGCGTTTTTATACGCCACTTCTTTCTATAAGATACTGCGAATATTTCTTCAGGTATTCTCATAATTTTTTTTATGCTTACGTCACAATTGATGTTATGTACTTAGTTATAGTTTTTTAAAGTGTAACGTAGTCTTGTTCGTTGAATATGTTTTGAAAATTGTAACTGAAATAAGTAAGCGTTAAGCTAGCGTACGCATGGTGGAATTCAGGGTCGGAAGTAGTCTGAGAATATGTTGCCATATTTAAAAATAGTGCCACTTTATTTATATTAAATAGTAACTATAGATAAATAAATAAAATTTATTTGTCTTTTGTTTGATTGTTGCGCTACTTGAATCACATTGAAATTTTTGGTTTTGAGTTACGTTTCAAACATGGACCAGCTCGGTTCTATGTGTATTTATTACAGGAAGACTAATAATTAATAATGCAACTTTTTGTATTTTAGTACTGTTATGTAGACCATTTTTGTATTTGCTAACTATTGGCATGAGTCAGACTGCATTAGGAAAAGACTACTCAATAAATAAAACAATTAACTCAAATCAAAACAAACTCGTAAGAACGCATTGAAACTCGAACATGTAGAATTATAAAACAAAAACTTATTTCTAAAAACTTTCTTAAGAGTAATCATCTCTACAAAGATCGTGAGAAAAGAAAAGGTGCAGTCATAAAAATAGCCGCGGCGACATTTCCCATCGGTGTGAAAGTGCCCTAACGCGACGTCTTCTAGAACCTGATTGGACATGGAACCTAGTAAGGTTTGAATCAATACACCTAGGAGTGATTTGCATTTAACCTTATTAGATCTTGGGAATCGATGTTAATACTTACTTACTTGAAGCTTATGATATTGTTATCTACGCTATAATATTATAAGGAGGAAAGATTTCTTTTTGTTTGCATTGAATAGGCTCCGAAACTACTTGACCGATTTTGAAAATAATTCGGCAATGGATAGCTACATCATCGGCGAGTAACAAAGGCTATATTTTATCCCCGTACTCCCACGGGAACGGGAACTACGCGGGTGAAAACGCGTGCTGTCCGCTAGTAATCTGTAGTGTTAAAAGTCTGTTTGTAATTTCAATGTTCAACATACATATGAATGTTTATAGGTACGGTAATGAAATAAAAGTAAAAGTAAACAATTTCTTAAAAATGCTTCGGAAAAATACGAACACGAGGCGGGACTCGAACCCACGACCTCTGCAAACCGTGCAGTTGCTCTTCCAACTAAGCTACACGTAATATACCCCATGCGATGAATTCTTTCGTTATTTTTGCGGTTTAGGGGCCGCCCCACCTCGTATTCGTATTTTTTTTACCATTTTTCAGAAATTATAATTTACATGCGCAGTGTGACTTTTTTCGCTGTGCACTCATAACTCGTGACGGCACCTTTATCTCACCGTAATGACGTTGGTAACAAACCCATTTATAAAAAAAGCAGATACCATAAGGATGCTTAGTGAAAGGATAACCCTATATTTGTATTCATAATTCGATAAATCGCGCTCGACTACAATACAAATCTAAAAACATTTTTCTCCATCAAGGGGAAGTGTGAGGGTAGTTAGCGAAAAATAATTTGCCGCCAATTTAGCACCGGCATTGTTGCCACCCTACAAAATGTAATTGAAATCAGCTGCGCCCTGTTGAACTTGTGTATTGTCTATGTTTATGAATAATTATTTTATTTTCATGTCGTTTTGTCGTATTCTTAAGTTAGTATCTATATATATATATATATATATACATATACATACATACAGAAAATTAAATTGAAGTGTCTGTTTGTAATTCGAAATAATAGCTGTTCACTAAATGCATAATATGGAATTATATACGGTAGGTAGACATAAATAAACCAATTTTTATCTGCGAAACGGCTGAACCGATTTTTACGGGACTTTCACTGACAGGTAGCTAATTTTACAAGGAATAACTTAGGGGCACAGCTAGTGTACCATAAAACTAATAGTACACCCACATCGCCAGTTATTTTTAAATCCCATGTGGTTATAGGTGGCGAGCCTATTGCCATTAACCGGGCACTAATCCAGACTTCGGACTGCTATTGAGACAATACAAATTGAAAAATCCATTTACACTCAAGTAGACAACTTTGAAATATTGCTTACAGTAATACCCACTATTTACGTTGAGTGCTCAACACTTTTGACGACACCTGTACCAGGCAGACTTTTTGTCATTAGACAGTTTAGTACCATGTACGTGCTCCCTAAGCAGGATCACCCATCAAGTTACAAGGAAAGTTGCTTAACTCCACTGCTCCGACTGTTATATCCCATGATTTGATCAATATTCGATAAATAAATAAATCCAATTTCAATAGTAATATTGACCTGTCAAATTTCCCGCCAATTCGCGACATTGTTAGCGCTGCGTGACGTCATTGTGTAGGTAATGAAAAGGAAATTAATAGTTACGATACAATCCACTCAGCCCCCATTCATGGTGCTAATGGCTTTGGGAATAAGGTTCAAAGTCCTATGTTAATTGTGGAAACTATTGAAAGACAACGTGAATGCCTTTGGAAAATCGATTGAAGGATTTGCTTGTTTGATATTGATTGTTACTTCCATTTGTGTTGTAATAGTATTAGGAACAATCTTACACGCTACAGCGAGATTTCACCAAACAACTTTCAACCCCAATTCAACCCTTTTAGGGGTGGAATTTCTGAAAACTCAAATTTAGTGGACACTTTTACTTCACAAAGAACACGCCCTCCAAATTGTATCTCTAGGACCAGCGGCTTACAGCCATTTCCTATCAATAATAACCTATCAAAGTTTACAGATGCATTGCAATCCCCGGTTATCTGTCAGATTTGATATATACCTTCAATTGCTTAATAATGATAGGTAACTAACTAAGTTATTGCAATGAATGTAAGGAGGAAATTATAGATTTATTTATCTTTAGTTACCTAAATCACAGATGGTTATAATATTGAAAACGTTAAGGCAGTGCGTTGATATAATACTAGCGTACGCGTAGGTCCCGGGATAAAATATAGGCTATATTAATCAGTGCTAATGTAGAATTCAAATGTTGAAAGAATTTTTAAAATCAGTCCAGTATTTTTTGAGCCAATTCTTCACAAGCATACATAATAATAAACCTTTTCTCTGTATAATATTAGTATAGAAACAACAATCAGGCAGGACATAAAATTATATAATATTTTAAGAAAACATCATTCGTCCTCCAATCATTTGTAGCTGAATGTTTCAGCCAGTCTTAAATGCCGTCTGGAGGGCTCTAATACAATTTGTTGTGTCACTGTGCCACTGTGTTTTTATCGAACCCACTATTTGATATATTGCATTTTTGAGATAGGAGAAAGTTTAATTCGTATTCTAAAGTTCGTTTAACATTTACTTAAGCAACTTCGCAGACTTTGTGTCAACAAATTTAATACGTAAACACTTTTCTGTAAACATAGTTATTAAGTTTAGAATTATTTTAATGACAGTTATAAGTTATGTTTTGACAGATATTACTAGCTACAGCGCTGTGTCAGGCACTATTTTTTCATAGCAATCCTTTACTTTGAATCTTGCTGTCAAGTCACTTTTATTGGTGAAATATAAACTTGTATCCACGATTCTAATCACTCAGCTACCATTACTCTTTTCTTTACACCAATTTGTACCTATACCTTCATAAAATGTACAAATAACTCGGCCAGAGTTTCTTGCCAGTCCTTCTCAGAATGCTAGACTCCGAATAGTTTATTATCGACGTTCACAGGCGCCTTATCAGATCCTGAACTGAATAAATGACTGATACTCGATTCACTTTCGGAGTCATATGAAGACAGTGCAACAGTAAACGTGTAAACGTAATTAGCTCATTCGCACGACGTATCCGAGGACAAATAAACTTCAAAGCGGAATAGCAGACTATCTGCAAAGGAAGTTGGTTTGTTAGCACTACGAATACACATCTCGCGTGTAATTGTACCATTCAAAACATGCAAAGATCTCCTTGTTTACACTAAGAAATTAACTAACCGATTTTAAGACAAAAAATATATATAAAAATACAGTGACCTCCAACAACATTTTCGAAAAAGTCAAATTCTATTTGAAATAATATTATAATACCGTTCGAAATACGGAGCTGCCTAACTGGGGACGGGGGGAAGATAGCAGAAAAATAATGCTACCTTCAAATATTGTATTGTGTTCATGTAGTGAGTAAGTTTGCCAGTGCCCCATAGTAGTGTAGGCACTGGTAGCTGTAGTTGGACTCTTTCATGGCTCACTTTGTTGGTACAGTGATATAATTCTTTATAAGGTGAAAGTAGGCACATTTTCTTACCACTTTGGTAGTATATTACAAAAACTTACTAAGTAATTTCATTATTATTATTTCAAAGTAAAATAAGCAAGACTACCTTAACAGTATGGTTACCTAAGCTACAGAAATTGAGAAAAATGAGTGTCCCCCGCGTGATTCTAAGCATATCTACCAAATCTTTTACAAAGTTCTCATTCATCTCATAGTATTTTAAATTGTAAATACACTCTGCCTTCTCGCAACTGCCTTCTCTGTACAAAATCGCAAGGAATTTAAACCCGTATAAGATCCCTTCGTCCGCCTAATTCCTTACCAAAACCACACCAGGCGGAAGTAGATCTTGCTTTAGCATAAGACACCTTACGTCCAAAGCAGGCAGTGCTGCAATTAGTTCAATTAGCAGATACCAATTAGGTGCTTTAACGAACCGAGTTTCGTAACTGGTTTGGAGACAAAATACAAATCAAATACGTTTGACGTCTGACCCGGGCTCGGATCGATAATTATACTGTTTATTTACATACGGTCTGTAACAAGATCGTCTTTGACTTGAAGTTAGCATTTAGATAGTAAAGTCTCTTAGTTTATGACGCAACGTGTACGGCTTCCCATGCAGAGAAGGGTTTTAAAAACCTTACAAACATCTTTAAGAGTCACTGCATTCTTTTCAGAATTCAAATTTTTTTATGATAAAAATCGCTTGCTTTGTCAAGGATACATATTTGCTGCGTTTGAGATTAAAACCCCTTAGGGTCCGGTCCCGATTATTAAGTTTTTGCAAAACAATGGTCTTAATTGAAACTTTTCTTTCCAGAAACATGTCATCTAAACGAAAGTCACCACCGTCAAAATTGCAAGAAGGAGCCCCAGACACTAAGCCGGAGCCCGGCCCAGCCACCGTGGAGTTTCCTGAACCCCAGGAGTCAGAGGACACAGAACACCACAATTTCTACAAATTCTCACCCAGCTCTTCAACACGAAGCTCCATAAGCGAAGAGGAATCCAACTACGAGGACGAAAGACCGTCAAAGAAACAACGATTCGACCAAACATTAGACATGACAAACAACCTTCTAGTCCCATCATCTTTCCTAAGTCTGCACCAAGTGAATGACCTGCAGGCCAGAAGACGCGGTTCCTCAGAATGCAGTAGCCCCGGCGCGGAGGCGAAAGTTCTAGGCCTATGCAATAATAACAATTCATTGCTGAATCACAATAGCGCGTTGTCATTGGCGCCGCCCCATAAACGTTCTATGGATGACGTCCTGAAAAGGTTAACGTCCAAAATGAACAATAGCACTATCAAGGAAGAGAAGAGGCCGACGCCCTCAACGACGCCAGTTAAGCAAAACAAGTAAGTGGATACTTTAATACTTCATAATAATCCAGTTTTAGCGGAAATTGAATGTTATAAAAACACAATAGAAAAACTGTATAGAGCTGATTTAGAATCAAGTTTAAAACCTGTTGGTATTGTAAAAAAAGAGATTTAACTAATTAATAATTTGATACCTGACCTCAAGCAGGTATAATAACGGATAGATGCTGCGAATGTATTCTGAACGTAACTAAATAAATAAGCAAATGTTAGAGAGATGGATATTGTCATTACTACAGTGAACCAAATTCATTTAAGTCGTTTGTGTGTTGCATGATTAAGCAACGAACACTCCTCTAAAAACTGACGCGTCTAGTATCCAATCACTAAAACACAGGAACCGAATAAATAATTTTTAAAAGTTTTCAATACTCACACACTAATAATAAGATAGTCCAAATCATTAGCAATGTTATCATTTTAATTAATCTCTGGCCACCTTCCTATTATGGACAGTTTCCGACGAGACATTTATCTAATGTTTTGTTCGTCTGTTTACAAACCGATACGGAAATCATTATTACTGTCAAGTTTATTATGTATGATGCTGATAACACCTAAATAGTAAGCGATTTAAAAATTCACTTGATTTTTTTCACTATATTCTTAATAATAAGAAAAATGTCCGGTCTAACGGTATAATTTAGAGCTAACCGACTAAATACTCTTCATCCACATTTGCCACCTATGTTATATAAAAAAAAACTACATAATATTTTTATTACATTTTATCAACCCATTCTGTGCTTGTGACACTAAACAGGTTAAATTCTTGAATTAATAAGCACGCATCCATCACAATCAGGCTTACTTTATTCAAAATTCGACGCTATGCGTAGACGTCAGTAATCATTTTACCGAATGCGATGTTAAAAATTGGCTACTTGACCACTGGGAATCCGTGGATTTTTATTTTTGAGGTCATTTTGATTCTACACAAGCTGATACTGACAGTATTAAACTTTATTACATCAAAGTCATTGTACATGCTAATCGTAATAATTCTTATTTTAAAGTAACCGTACAAGGCATTATGTGACATGAAGCAAATATGACTACCATTACAGCAGCGGTAGTCACTAAAAATAAAGCAAGCGGCGACAGTGAGCACCTATTCCCGTTTGCTCGTTCACCAGAATTTAATTGGCCATAATATAGCTCATTAAAAACAATGTTAAGAGGGGACCACCGCAAGTTCACTATAAAAGCGTTAAACACTGGTTTTAAGTAGGATTTTATAGATATTCAATTTTAAGCGCCGTTGTCCAGGGTTCCGTGACGGAAACCGTAAAGCATTTAAAATGTAACTGCGACTGCTTCAAGTAATAAATCTATTAAAGTCACGTTGTGTTTGCAATTGGTAATATATCATGGATTGATTGTCAGGGCCTGTCTCGTCTATGAGGATGTTATCCAACAGGATTGAGATGACATAAATTTGTATCCAATAAGCTATCTCATTCAGACAGATAATGAGAAATTGATGATTAACATAAAGCTTTTGTCGAATTTCATGCTAAACCTATTAGAGTTAGTTGGATATAAATATTAGTATTTAGTCGTAATAATGTAAACTACGTGAACGTATTAAATAGTAGCTAACCACCGCCATGCTCTAATGTTTACATGCACATTATGTTTTATGCAAATTTAAGTGCTCACTGAGTTATTTAGTGCCAATAAAATAAAAATATTCTTAACTAAAATTTGTACTTGGATGAAAATGTGTACGTTTAATTTTCATGCGTTGAACATTAGTCTCACGACAAATTCGTTTCATTGTTGCATTTAATCTAGACTTCCACGTAAGTATAGTGGTCGCAAACGCTACTACAGAACAAGAGGTCATGGGTTCCATTCCCTGACCGGGCAAAGTGTTTTTGGGGTTTTTCAATTTGAAACTTCCCTATAGCAGCCCAGAGTGTGGATTAGTGCCCGGCAACCGCCTCCTTTGACATAAAAGGCACGGGTACAACAAAACTAAAAGCGGGTAACAACAACATACAATTTAAAAGAGGAACACATCTAGAATTAATGTGAAATGACAGTAAACTTCTTCTTCAATTCTTCGAAGTAACAACAAGCAATAGTAAGTTTTCGCGAAAGTGGAAAAATGTATTGCTATCTCAAAAAGGGCATTGGATTTCCATTCTTGAACATTTACAATACTCGGACTATCTTGGAAAACACCGGTTAGTCGGGTACTAATCAATAGTGTGGAGACATTACTGTGTTCTGGTTTGAAGGGCTAGTACGAGAAGTAATTTTATACTCAAACGAATGTGGAAAACTTGCTGAATTTAAAATCCTGAGTCAGGTAGTTGTGAAACTATTCCAACAAGAGCACTGCAGAATAAGTTTGTGCTTGAAGAACTAAATTATATAGATGATCACGAAACATTATTCGGTTAAAGCATTAAAGTTAAATAATACCTACATTTGATCATATTAGTTGTTAGTATACCTGAATGCTCCGCTAGGCATGTCATTTTCGTTGATTCTATCGTTCTATCGTTGGTTGAATCGAGTATCCACAGTACAAGCTTTGCTTAGTTTAGGACTAGATAGCGCGGTGTGATTATATTTGAAAGAAAAGAAAATATGTAAAAATCGTGCCAGCAACATTTTCCCCTACATTCGGGCCACATCCACCGTAACACGCAATTCCAGATTACAATTTACCAAGAAATAGCGGCTCATTTGACTCATAATATACGTTAGTTAGCGACAATAGCTGGTTATTGTTAGCATAATGCTTCAGTAAAACAACGGTTAATATTCTGTAGCCGCGACACTAATGCTCCGTAATTTAGACGTAAAATGAATGGGTTACATTTACTTTGTTGAGTTTTTCTTCAACAAATTGCGGTCTAACAAGATCTTTATCTTGTTGTGTTGTGTTAACATTAAAATTTGAGTTGACGCAGTTTTTATCAAGTTTGATTGAAAATTGTTGCGAATAACTTGTTAATTACATAATCACCGCATGGGTATTTGAACATCGTCGTCCTCCTGCCCTTATTCCATGTTATTTTTGATCAGCGTAATTTGTTCTTCTCTTCCATTTCTCTCTATTAGCTCTTTTATCTGTATTTGAACATTATTACTTCAAAATGGAGGAGACCGATACACTTTTCAATTAATTCACGGCACTATTGGTCTAGTGTTTTGGTGTACGAGACTGCTATACTAGGTGTCGAGGGTTCGATTCCCGAGGGCAAACATTTTATGTGATGACCAACAAATTTGTTTGCTTGCTTGAACGCGCTAATATAGCAGAACTACTGATCCGATTTGAAAAATTCTGTCTTCATACTAGTTTGGCTTAGCTCTTGTTTTGAACTAAATTGTGCTGTGTGATAATATCCCAACATTATTTATTATTTAATTCCTAGCTTAGTTACATATCTACTTTTTTAATTTTTAACACACGTGTCTCAACGTCCCAATTAGAGATCTAGGCAGTGTGTTGACCTGAGTAGTCTGAAATATTTACTTTTAAATTATGACTTAATTATCTAAAATTACCGGATGATGATTGAGGTAACGATTGGTTTTAGAAGCAGAATCAAGTTTTTATTTGCCTTTCTATCTGTGTGTACTTAATTGTTGCCTAATAAATGGTCGTACTGATACTTTGGCTCAAAATTGTGTTCGTTAAATTTTATTAATGGTTTGATCATAGTTATAAAACGTCGATTAAGAATTATTGAGATAAAACTTATTTTAATAAATGGCGTGTGGGAACGTTAAGTGGCTGTGTGCATCATTTTAATTCAGATAAAATCTGTCTCGTAGCTACTTTTTTCGACCGAATTGAAGTCGAAAATTTTATGGAATTTCTCGAAAGTACAGTTACGAAATGTGTCGCTAATTAAGCGATGAAAAATGTCTGAGATACTAGTGGAATATTATCTTCTAAGTGCCGGTTAGACAAAGTCCATAGTTAACAACATGCTAATGATACGAATACCACTTTACCTTGGCCTTTAAATCTATAGGAAGTCTAACAAAAGCTAGGTCTTGGAAGCCTGGTCATTGTTACAATAAAATTAGATTTAGATAAGAGTTAATAATAGGAGATAATTGTACGGGTTAAGGAGGTGTCACGCGGGATGTATGTCAATATTTTGTATTTACATACCGTTTGTCTCTATCTCATTTATATCTAAATTTATAGCTTCGATAGCAATTGTTTTGCCTATATACGTGTTTACAGTTGCTATGGTTACATTGTCTGCTCTACTTTTCTTCCTACTTGGTGATCTTTGTATTGCGATTATTCTAAATATGACTTCATCTCAAATGATTATATAGATAAACTAGCTGTGCCCCGCGGTTTCACCCGCGTAGATTTAGTTTCACCCTTATTGTCGCGGAACCCTAATATTTTTAATAAATAAAAGTAGCCTACCAGGGAAAGTCCCGTTAAAATCCGTCCAGCAGTTTCAGAGATTACCCGGAACAAACAGACAGACAGACAGACGGACAGACGGACAGACAGTCAGAGTAAAATTTTAAAACTTGGTTTTTCAGTGTCAGTTGCGTGTACACTTTCATATGCATTTAGTAATAAGCTGTTATTTTGGAATTACAAACAGACACTTCAATTTTATTTATCTGTATGTATGTAGTATGTATAGATGGTCGTATTACAAACTCTATCTACATGATTCGACTTTAAATTTAAGAAATAGGTAACGGATAACAAACTGTAATTAATGAGCGTTCAA
Organism: Watsonalla cultraria; assembly: GCA_964035505.1. Taxonomy (NCBI): domain Eukaryota; kingdom Metazoa; phylum Arthropoda; class Insecta; order Lepidoptera; family Drepanidae; genus Watsonalla; species Watsonalla cultraria. The sequence continues at coordinate 2,286,142 of OZ037732.1, read as the reverse complement.
GAATTCAACTAAACACTGGCTGATAAGAAATCATACTACGATATTTGAATTCACATAAAAACACATTTCGATTTCTTTTGTTTTTACTTGTTCTAATTTTCTAATGACCTATGCACAGCTCCCTTCACGAGTTAAGTCAGTTCATGAGTCTATGTCTGTATGTACGCGAGGTGAATAAAAACATGCGCAGTATCCCCACTGTTTTTCGCAGCGCGTTCTTTACTTGTACCGATACCTACACTTATATTACAAGCCTCTATAGAGATAATTATTATGTATTAGTTCTGCGTAATTCGCTTCTATATTACTCTTCTTCCTAATGAAACGGCAAGTGCTACAGAGCCTCCTTTCTGTTATTAGATCCCTATGACCTTCTAAGCCTTAATAATGTTTTGGGAGAAGAACGACATGAAAATAGCATTGACTTAAAATATCAAACATTTTCGACAAACAATTCGTTCTATAATCTATTTCCAAGTGAGATGCACACTCGTTAAGTGTCGGCAATTCTTTCAACACATTACGCGTTAGACACAATACAAACCTACCCACATTTCGGTATGATATTAAGACAAATGTGAGCCATTGTCCCTCCGGCGTGCTTCTAATTAAACGCGAAGGTAATCGGCTGGTATTAAGTCGTGAACGCGTAATGTACTACAATCCATCTCCTTTATGACTGTTGTGAATCCGAGTTGTGTCGCGTGGTACAAGTTGAAAGCCGTAGAGGTGATGAGTCGGGGTCTTATGGGACCGGTACCACGGTCAAACTCAAATTCAAAATTATCGTTCTTAGATTTTTAACAAAAGTACTTTCAAATCGTCAGAACAACATTATTTTACAGCCGCGTTATTCATTGAGGTTTCTCAAAGTCGCACACGTCGTCGAGTGTCGGTTTTAAATATGAAATTAAACTTCTATGTATTATGTATCAATTTCCTATGATCGAATCCAACGCTTGTCGTCGAGTTCTACGCTGAGAAACAAGATTATAACCAACGTTGGCTCCATTTGAGCGTAAGGGCGGGAATCTTTAAAGTATATTAAATTTAGTTTTCAATTTACTGACAAAGTAATGTAGATTATATCTATATATAAAATTTTAAAGTTTTAAACGTACGTGACACCCCTTAATGACATCACTGCCAGAGGTACTAAGAATCTCGTAGATGCGCGCGTAAGTATAGCTTTCAAACGACTTGTTCCTAGTTTCCATACTGCTTATTATAAGCTTGTGTCGATGGTGCATTCGAATTGTCTCAATTAAGTGTACGTTCGTCTTCCATACATTTTGAATAGTTTTTAACGGCCCATTTGGAGCAGTATGTTGAGAAAACCCCACTAAATACGTAATCTCTTATCCCTTGAACCTCATCCCACAAACCCAACGATAACAATAGCCACAGAGTAATTTGTACTCTGATATATATATTTTGAAAGCACAATAAGTAAGTGTTCAAGATTATAAAAGAGTTAGCATTAGTTAATGTGAATATCTTATTTTATGATTGTTATGAGTGATGGCATACCGGCTCTCTCCGTCTTTTTGTTTCAAACAATCGCTTTGTTACTTTGTCTTGGATGTTTTGACGTATTTAACTCTTGTGGAATTTATATATTTTTGTTCTTTTAATTTTGAGTTTTGGTTAACTGATTGTTGAATTTAGAAAACTGAACCGAATGAAATTTATGAAGATATGCAAATGTTCACGAAGCGAATAATTATGTAAGGTGCATGTAAAAAGTGCCTTCCACCATGATGTGGACAGATATATTAGTTGCCTTAGTAAGACAATCTTTATATATAAAAATGAATCCCCATTTCCCTTGGTCACGGCATCACGCCTAAACGGCTGGATGGATTCTAACGGGACTTTCACTGGCAGATAGCTGATGTTTCAAGGAGTGTTTTAGGCTAATTTTATTTCAAAAAAACAGCTTGAAATTAACTCTACGCGGGTAAAACTGCGAGGCACGGCTAGTAAAATATATTATTATGTAGAATTGTCATGTGTCACTGATAGATGATAATTCTGCGTAATACAGGGTTTAGACTTATTAGACGAAAATATTCGGGTATACAGGGTATTTTCATCGTTATAGTTGCTATTTATTTTTGAGTACACTACGTAGTTATTAGAATTTCATAAAATATGTTAAAAGGTTTCTTTTGAATATTTTAAATTGATATGTTCCACCATCTGATGCTCAGAGCCAAAATGTTCGCTTCAAAAGTCTAGACCCCATATGTAAGAGTAAAGAGTAAGGTAAGAAATTTTGATATCTAAAAGAAAACTTATCTTATATAGATAGTCTAGATAGACTTACAGATATTATGGTCAATACACATTGAACAATTCTACATAAGTTTTTTTTTCTAAAACATTTATTGTATGCTGTGATAGCCTGTGGTGGTATGTAGCTAACTGCAGTATAAAAGTAGCTTAGGGTTGTCACGTTCCTTGACTAAATAATACAACTCAGATCCAGCTCCCTAGCTCATCCCCCAGCAACGCCCTAAGCCGAGGTCCGAGCCCCGCACCGGGGCGCCCTTAGCTGTGTTGCTTAGTATTTAAGTTTAAGCTCGGCTGGAGGCCCTTGGGTCTCGCCCTATAGTCCGGTTAAGCAGTGGAGGTAGCTCCCCCCTACCAACTGCGAGAGACCATATCCTAAAAAAAAAATCACGTTCCTTGATTGTTCGATCGATCTTTATTTCTACGTGACTTCAGTTGAGACCTTCAAAAACAATAACAATACTAAAAATCGTGTCTTAAAATGTCCAAGCACACAAATAGCCAAGGCTGTGCGCACACCTCACACAATGAGACATGTCAGTAGGTATGGACAATTGACAAGGCTTCTGAACAATGTATCTTTATGTTCAACAATAACTCTTTATGGCCGATGACAAAGTCGCATTCTGCAAAGATTTACATAGTGATGCGCGATTGTCGCGCGGTTTAATTGTCGATAGACGTGTTCGATTATCGATTCGTTAGCGCGAGTTTTCTTAAAATCGCGTAAATGCAGATTTGTATGGGATCAAAATAATGCCTTCACAGATGTCGCTGGATCGGACGGCAGTGAAAAACTCGCACTAGGCCCTCAAGAAAAATACAACCAGCAATAGGTACTTTTCATAGAATAAAAACTAATTCCTTAATTTATAGACATCATGAAGCCATATTAAGTTCAAGCAAGTTTTTTCGAGTTGCTTGCTAAGTCTTTTAAGTCTTAGTTTAAAACCAGAATGTATTAAAAAAACTTGTATTCGTATAAATCGAAGAATGTCGCCTACTTAGAATAAGCCTCTGTCGCACACAAAATATCAGTTTGACCATAAAAAATAACAATTATATAAAACTTACGTTTTAATATGACTCAGAATGTAGGGAAATTCCTTTTTGAAATTATTTTGAGCCCTGTTAAAACTGTTAGATTAGGAAAGGAAACGCAAATACAACTTTGAATACGACTGTATTTTATAGGTGACACGAGAAGAAGGAACACAAAAGAGTACAGTAAAAGATTAAAATATAAACCATAAATAATAAACTTTTATACAAAGTGTTGGGACCTCAGCATGAGTTCCAGTTATGGAGGTATCTCACTTATCCAGGTCCCACTTAACCAAGTTTCACTGTACATATATTTAAACTCTATGCTGGGTTTAGTCCAAAAAAAACGACGTTGTCAAGTGTTGACGTTACATTTACACCTTTACTTGGAGTAATGCAGTCAGTAACATTCGCGACAAGTAGACCAACGGTACAGTATAAATCACAATTCAACTATGCAATCGAGAAGGATGCTATCGACAATTGACATCACTAAAGTTACCCCACACGCGGCTAAACGCGACGTTGTATTAAAGCGAATTGTCTATTTAAATTATCGTTCGCTTATTGAATATGAAAACGTGAACTGTGTTAGGTTGAATTGTTTATCAACAATAGCTACCTTTTATGTAATGTACTGTTTGTATTTCTTGTAATCACTTCAGCGTTTGGGATGACATCATTGCTAAAGACAATTCGCGCGAAATTCTATTGTTTCGCTTTATTTTTACCGGGAAGATTGCCTCGTTGGTCTAGTGACTGCAAGTGCTACTGCGGAACACAGGGTCCTGGGTTCGATCCCCGAGTCGGTAAAGTTTTATTGGGGTTTTCCATCTATGATTTCACAGTAAAAGCATTGAGACTGGATCAGTGGCGGATTAATGGCAACAGACTTGCACCCTATTACACTGGAATCAAATATAACGTGTGGAACATGAGTGTTCTTTAAGTCTACATATCTATACATCTATACAGATAAATAAAATTGAAGTGTCTGTTTGTAATTCCAAAATTATAGCTTTTCACTAAATGCATATGAAAGTATACACGCTACTGACACTAAAAAACCAAGTTTTAAATTATTTATCTGTCTGTCTGTCTGTCTGTTTGCTCCGGTTAATCTCTGAAATGGCTGGACGGATTTTAACGGGACTTTCAATGGTAGGTAGCTGATGTTTCAAGGAGTAACTTAGACTACTTTTATTTATTAAAAATATTAGGGTTCCGCGACAATAAGGATGAAACCAAATATACGCGGGTGAAACCGCGGGGCACAGCTAGTCATAAATAAATATGCTCACGCCATCCCAGAAGGGTTTCAGAAGGGTCCCAGAAGGGGTAAGCAGAGGTGTTGTAAACAACAACATTCACATTTCCCGAATATGATTAAGTGCTATAAGTATTATTATTAATGCATACTATTTAACTGCAGTGATCGATATGCGCAGTAGAACTTCCCCAGTACTGATAAACTCTCTGAAAATGTCTAATATGTTTACTCTACACGTTCTAAGGTATACAAGAAATATTTCCACATCTATAATACCAAAGTGCATTACAAAAGGTCCTAACTCCGAGCAAGCGGATAATAGTGTTTATTATAGTATAAAAGGTAAATTCCTATACACTTGTATCATTAGTTAACGTCAAAGATTACAATGGGATATATCTTAATTAGCATTCGTGATAACCTCGGCGTCTAACTTGTCTGTAACCACAATAGACAAATTATAAGCAGTATTACAACTTGTGGGAACAAAATTGAACAAGGAAACTATTGCTTCACTGAATTGTAAGGTTAACTATGTACAAATATGTATATGCGAAGAATACTAGAGATTCTAAGTATGTCTTAGAAGAAATTGAGTGATATACGCTTGAGATACACATTGACATTGGTGAAAAGAATTCAGGTATTCTTCTGATTCTTGTAAGAAGTGAAAATACAATAGATACAAAATATAGATAAATTGTCTAAACTCGGACTAAAACTAGGTCCATCTCTTTTTAAATCCGTATCACAGAAAGAGATGAAACAACTTTCAAACGACGGACTATCTTAAGTGATGTTTTGTATTAAGGGGATAATGGTTTAAAATTATAAGGTGTATTTTGAGTCGTTCTAGTTTTGAGTTCCCCAACTCAACTTTTGGAGTATTTCGTCGCTGATAAAAATGTTATTGAATAAAAACTTAATTATTCAAGAAAGAGGCAGATACTTTCTTTAACGAATTACCAATAAAAATCTTAATACATATCGGAATATCTTGGGATGGGTGATACTCTGCAGCCTTCATTAACAGATAGACTATAAACAAAACACAAGTGTTCGCCGCGTTCCTCATAATTTAGCTTCAAGGTGGTGATAATAATTCGTCAAAAGATAATTTCGCAAAGTAAATACAATAGTATAGAGTCCGTCTCTAATTTACAACAATAACAAAGCTATTAAAATTATAACAAACAAAATGTAGGAACTATAATTCGTCTGTGCCAAAGGTTATCGAGAGCCGGAGCCGAGAATCGAATTATTCGGACCCAATTTAGTGCATGCACACTAAATTGGGGGATATTCTCATTACTATACATTATTTTTATTAATGTTAAAGTTAGTTCGTAAGACACCGCACTAATGCATCAAGTGTCGGAAGAACTACATCTCAGAAACCAAAAGAAATTGTCCTCTGTCTGCCTATTGCGAGTACTAAAACACTTTGGCCACATTGCAAGAAGGAAAGCAAATAATCTTGAGAGGAAGGTAACTGGAAGAACAGAGGGCAAACGATTAAGAGGTCGTAGTCCAAAAAGATGGTCAGACCAGGTGGCAGAACATTTGGCAATACCGGTGACCGTCGCATTCTACCATGTCGTAGATAGAGGGCGGTGGAGATATTCTATTGAGACAGTACTTCCTGTAACTGTAAGTACCCGTGACGTCCTCGTCAAGGGTTGACAGAGAAGTTTGTAAGAGGAGTTCATGGCACAGTTGCTATTACGCATATCATTCGACCAGCGAAGCTAGCAATCCTTACCCATGCTAGTAGTTGGATGGGTGTCCTCGGGGAGCACGTTAAGCTGGCGGTCCCGGTTGCCATTTTATTCTTTGGCAATCGTGAATGGGGTTGAACACATTTGGTCGAATCAAGTGCCTACCTGAACAATGTATGGGAGAATGGCAAGTAGAGCACATTAATTATCTCCCGTTCGATATTTGGAGCTGCCCGACTGGGAACTGCACCTCCACCTTCCAGAAGATCGCAGCGAATAATGCTATCTTTGAGGAGTGTTAAGTTTTGTTTGCTGCCTATATTCTGCCCTTTGAAATTGTAATACTTAAGTGTAGCGAAACCCAAAAATTTCAGCAATTGTCCATACAATATCGTATCAGTAAAATATACAGATCCACGATAATTTCTTATGTAATTAGTTCTTACAGTTTATCGGCAAATTACAAACAACATAATTCCAAGCACTCTGTGAATTCAATTCAACAGGTTTCCACCGGTCACCTTTCACGTCACTTATGTTTCCAACAGCATTTCCAGTGTTTCCCCTTGTCAGCCAGTTCCAATAATATCAGCGAAAACACTGTCGCATACCTCAATTATTGTGTAACACAAATTATGCCTATTGCCAACCACTACATTGCAAAGAGCCAACTTCGTGGCAGTTTCCCTCCTTCACAATTTGAAATTGGAATGCAACGTTAAGCGCAGCGCGGTGATTGGCTCATACAATATTCAGGACGGCCAATCGCAACGCGGCTGTGTCGCCAGTGCATCAAAAATTCCATCTGAATATACCGCCAGTGTGGCGAGCACTAAAAATGATAATGCCCTAACATGGACAGCTATACAATTTCAAATGAAGAATTCATGCACCCGTTCTCGTTTACATTTGGGATGTATTTTTATAGATCGCTCGAATCGAATAGTCGAGGCTATTTTATTTATTGAGGGCAATACCAATAGGTCGTTTATGTTGATAGAACCATTTTCATGTGTTCGTTCGATACAAAAAACTCAATTAAGCAGAAAACGCTTGTTAAAATGCATCGATGTGTAATTGAAAACAAACATTCAGAGAAAAATCTGTACGTGTGTGATTAGTCTATAAAATTGAACGGTGTCATCCGGTTCTATAAAGTTGTGATTAAATCTAATGGTCGATTGCTTGAGCAATTACCTTTACAATTCTGAGGTAACGGTTTAATACTTGTAGTTTCTCATTTCATATAAACTTTCGCCCGCGACTCTGTCCACTACTCACGCCTTAATTATATAAACCATACTAGCTGTGCCCCGCGGTTTCACCCACGTAGATTTAGTTTCATACTAAATTTCGCGGAACCCTAATATTTTTTTATAAATCAAAGTAGCCTAAGTTACTCCTTGAAACATCAGCTACCTGCCAGTGAAAGTCCCGTTAAAATCGGTCCAGCTGTTTCAGAGATTACCCGGAACAAACAGACAGACAGACAGACGGACAGACAGAGAGAGAAAAATTTTAAAATTTGGTTTTTTTGTGTCTATATTGTGTATACTTTCATATGCATTTAGTGAAAAGCTGTTATTTTAGAATTACAAACAGACACTTCAATTTTATTTATCTGTATAGATTTATCACTTTTTTCATTATTCATTCCTGTATTTCTATATATTTTGTATTAATATTCGATATCAACTCAACAGCCAATTTTTATATTCGGTACAAAAATTCCAATCCATCATGTTATACAATATCGGTTATGATCATCATCAATCGATCTTTCAGACGACTTGCAACTTTATTATAATGTACTTAAGAATTTAAATTGTTTTCGCTGTTCATACTGACCGTGATTAGTGAAACTTGACTCAAAGGATCATACTAGGATTAGCTGAATCCGAACTTGTGACCCTGACTATTGGAATAACCAGAAGCTTCTCAACTTGGCACTATTAAATGAAATGTCCAAGCTATATAATAATAATAATCTCCTATCGAATTTCGGTTACGGCGGCTAATCTCAATGAGGATTAGCCAATGCGCAGGAGATATTATAGTTCATACGTGTGTGCGCAAACACAGGTGTACTCTTTATTCCCTCACTCTCATAGTCCGATGGGAGGCAATCCGACACGACCGGAGAGAGATCAGGCGTAGGACCAACGGTTGAACGTGCTTTCCGAGGCACATGGGTGTAAACACCACCAATTTCCAAACTCCGGGCATTTATTTTGTTTTTTAAAAAAATAACCGAATGTCACGTTATACTGCTTAAAAACGCAGACGAATTCATGCTAGGAACTATCGAACGTCGTTTCAAATAACATCGTTGCAGGGGTTCCAAATTCAAAAAGTTAAAAAAAAGGTTTGTCCATTGGCAAAAGCCTCGTGTTGACCTTAACCTGATTTAAAATGCTATCAGCGGTCTGTGCTCCCCGCTCGCTAAGAACTGGCTGCATGACGGACGACCACGTGAAATAATAATGAGGGTATTGTTTGACGATGTAATAAAGTGGATGAGACATACTCAAACGCGAATAAATCACACAGATTTGCTCTTTCTAAATTATTAGCGTATTTTATGATACAATTATTTGGCATTAGGGGATATAGGTAAAGTCACTATCTAAGAACTGCTTTTTATGTCAATAGTTTTCCATTAAATTAATTAACGTAACCAAATAAAAAAAATTAAATTATGAATAAATTTCTTGACGGGAAAAAAATATTTAAATACATATTTAATTACTTTTAAAGATAAGGATTTCGTTGTCATAATGAATCAATAAAAGTACCTATAATTTTTTTCATTTGTATAGTATGGGCATATCCACAATAAACTAACCACACCACTTGTCACGAAGGGGCGAACAAGACGGATAACCCTACAACAGCCGATGTCTGCGCTAAGGGATTTTTTTATTGTTGCTCGCGAACTGCGTTAACCCTCCACTGCATAGTTCATGCGACTCAAATGATGCGCGGTGTTTACCTTTGTTTTATGTGTCTTGACAGTAGCGCGGACGAAACGACCACAGTTTTATTGTTAGTGCGGTTGAATAAAGAATGCCGCGTAGAAAATTCTACATTCAAACTTTATTCTTTTTTTAATAACATTTTGAGTTAAGGTATACATTGTGCTAACCTCTTCTAAAAGCATATAACTACACATTCCCTAATATTTACATTTCTCTAACTGTGATTAAAATAAAATGTATGATTGAAAAATAATCTTTGGAAATAAAATGGTGCCTGTCAATCACGCCTCACAAAAAACTCCCCAAACCGCATCTTCTCCCTAATACTAAGTCCACAAAAATACTCCCCACAGCCCATTGTATTTGATACATCAATAAGAATAATTTACAAAACGTCTTTCAGAAATTAATATCCCGATCTCAATAACTAATTAACTGACAATTAAAAGCATCTTATGAAAAATATAATGTCTACCGCGATCTCAAAGAAGACCTATCTGCAAATAATACCGAAGCAATTATTTTCTCATTTACTTCCTTCCTTACGGCCATCAAAGGAACGATAAGAATTTTGATCGAAATCGAAGCGGGGAGAAAAATCAAAGAAAAGTTTCAAATATAAAAGAATGAAGTTATAAAAAGATTATTTTTTTTACAATTATGACACTGGCAGGCGACGTCACCGTAATATAGAATCGATGTTTTTTGGCAAACGACTCATTTCAAAAGTTGAACGTAGAACACAGGTTGTTGTTTTGAATTTGGTGATTGGGAACTTGAAATTGGAATTTGGAATAGAACGTACAAGAAACGATTTTGTTTTTTTTTATTAAGTGACTAGCATACGAATCCTTTTGAAAAGGATGGCACTATTTTTCGACACTTTGTAAGTATGTTTTTTTCATAATAATTGATTTGCCTAAATGTAATAACGTAATCTCATGCAAAAGACAATTTTTTTTCTTAATAAAAACGTTTTTTTGTCCAGCGAAAAATTTGTTTCAAAGTCGAAACAAGCTGTATAATGTCAAAATCCATCGTGTTTCGCGTCATGCCCCGTGCGTGGCATCCATTTTAATGACGTCACTCCTGCTCCCGACATAACCCTTGAGAGATTGTTCCTGCCTACTTGTCACCCTTTGTTTTTGTTACCAAACAATACTTTTGTTCGTAAAAGCTATTACATTTTTTCTACAAGCGGTTGGCAATTGACTGCGTCCTCAATGATGGTGAAGATGGTAAGAGTTTAATAAGTTTTCATGTCACTTTGCAAAAAGCTTTTAGTAATATTCACCTCTCAGTTAGCATGACAGTGTTAAAGGACCTTTTTGGTAAATTTCTGCTTACAAATGAAGCACTTATAAAGGGATATTATGTGTAATTTTTGGGTATCGTCACTGAAACAGCCCCATTTTTTCATTCAGTATAAAAAATAACTGCAAATTTGCTAGTGATAATAATCTTCCTGATTTTAACTTACACTATTCCCAACTAGTCATATACATAGACACATCGCACAAATATGTAGTTATAGAGTTAGTTTTAACGTATACATACACACCCTCTATGTAACCGTTACACAGGTACAACTAACTGTGTATCTTGTATCTTGACAGACTGCTGGTCTGGGAAGATAAGGTATTATGAATGAAGTTCATCATACGTAGATTGTAGTAGGCAAGGAGAGTATAAGACATGACTGGTCACCTACTAAACTATCAGAGTCCGAGTTTCCCATTTTCCTAATCTATACTCGCTAGGGTCTCCGTCTAATATTTGTGCCAAGAAGTAATGAAACAATGAAAACGGTACTAAACTCGTTCAAAAAAGTTGCGTAACACTGCTGAAAGTCCCTAGGTTCTCAAAAAAAACACAAAAACAAATAATCACTAATAAAACTAAAAACAATACATTATCTTGTAAGTAGTTAACTACATTAGTGAGGGGATCGGAACTACGTTAGGGTGAACTAATAGACCAATCGTCTGCCACTCGATGCTTCGTTTCGACAGAATCGATTCGATTATTCCGATTCAGAGAGCACTGCGGCGCACTATTGTCAATACGCTTTTTGTAAACTATTTAGGGTTACGTGTTGATTCTGGTTTGTGTCGAAATTTTTCTTCGGGGTGCAGAACACTTGCGAACGTAATTTTAATGATGCAGCGTGCTTCTTTCCAACTCTCTTTCTTCACCTCCCGTTTAATGAATAAGCATTATATCAATGCCTAATCCTATAGGTGCTAGCACTACAAGAACAAATTCCCTTGGCCATCATAACTATAAAGCTAAAATACATTTCACAATCACTTCTTCGAAAATGAAACCGCTTGCCGTCAAAGGCTTGGGGCCCAACCACGAGCTCTAATTGCAATGGTAGTAATGACAATAAGAGCTTATGGGCACTTAAGGCACCTTGTTTGCCGACGATTCATAAAAAAAACTTAATTCGTAGGGTAAAAGAAAGCGTACGTAGAGTATAATATTGTAAAATATTATACTCTACGTACGCTTTCTTTTACCGTAAGGTAAAAGTAACAAAAGCAAATGATAAGTGGCATCACCAATGAACAGGAAAATAAAACATATTGGTTCGCGGTAATCGAGTCGATTGTGACATCGACACTTCAGAATCAAGACATTCTATCGATTTATTACTCGAGTTCGTCCAATTAATGAACAGTTAATCGCTTGTGATAGAATCTATATTATAAGCAATAATAAAATCAGCTCCATATATCTTCTTTTTAGATAAAATAATAAATTATAAGGTACTTACCTATATGACCGTTATTTTCAAAACAATACTTATACCACATATTTCACAATTAAGGTAATTTCGGCTTTTCGAAAACCATTCCACATTCGAATTTCGAGTGAAAATCGTTCCATATTTACCTCATTAACTGCCACTATTTTACCCCTCATTACCGTCCGTATTGTGCGCAGAGAGAACCAGAAATAATTAATTTGCTTTAATTTATTTTGTGCGGAACAGGTTGGTCGGAGCCCTTTCGCCGAGAAAGTAGATCGGGCCATTGTATCGGTAACAGACATTTGACATACTAAAATAATAAAAGTATTCGTTAAGGTTACCGTAACAATGAGGTTAAAAATATTAATACATTGAAGTCGGTGCAATGCAGAAATGAACCTGCTAAGGATTCAAACCTTTTTTTTATTAAAGTTTCATTTAAGTTAAAGTTTTAATGATTTACAACTTATACTTATTAAAATTAAAATAATCTCTAAGAATGTATTCCGTAATGCGATTGTGATAAGTTTTTTCTGCCCCCAGTGACAGACGAGGTGGCGTGCTTGACGCAGCAGCTTTGCAGGCCTTAGCGGGTGAAAGTGTACTAGAGAAGGAGAGACAGCTATCAGAAATGATTCTTCAACTGCAAATGGTTCGAGAACAGCTTTTAGCTCAACAAGAGCATGCTAAGGTAAGTGATTTCTTCCATGCGATTTTATTTAAGGGGCATTGTAATTATTTTATACCTATGTGAACTTATCGGAGATATGTGCGTTGTAATGATATCTACAGTAAATATCAAGGTAAAAAGGCGATGGAGATTAGTTTCAAACTCATTCTTCATTTTCTGTTGCAAGTTCAATATGTTCGTCTGAATATAAGTGTTACTATTTTTGAGAAATTCTTCCTCGAAGTTTTAAAAATCTTTAACAATATGTCAGGAGTCAAATCCGTCATATGCAGCATAGTTGTATGACAACTAATTTTCATATTTTCAACAAAAACTAATACAGATATGACCCCATTTGAGTAAGTGCCAACTAGTTGTTGAATGCTGGATTAGCATCGACCGTGATGAATGTATGTAGGATTATATCAGGCTTAAAAAATTTTGAGTGCCTACTGTATTTGATGGTGAAATTTTCAGTGTTAGGCAATTGCAGTCGATGTGAATATGATCATGATAGTTCAACTGATACTGATAATTCCTGAATGAAGTCCATGTGTCTAGTAAATTTAGTATTATTAAAATAGTCTAATAACGTAGGTAAAATTATTGTGATGAAGTATAATTGTGGTGTTAACCGTTCAACCAAATATATTTTTCCCTTCATAAATTTTTAGTACATTTTAAGCTATAATTAAAAAGACGTACTGTATTTACTTACCCCATTATGAGTCACAACAAAACCATCTAATTAGAATCGAGAGGTACTCTTCAGAGCCCTCTCCCAACCATGTCCACACGGCTCAAGGGGTGGGTAAGGGTCTCTATTCAATGTTTTGTTCTTAGATATGGATAACATTGAGATCATCAACAATTTGATGAATGGATAGTTCTTTTAATTACGAGGAATGTTACTATACAAATGTGATATAGGGTATAACTTGCATTGCCTTTTTACGTTTCATCATGCATTATTTTGTCTACATTAATATATTCAAATATCAAGGTAAAGCAACCACATTTTGGGCAGTTTAACAAAACTCCATCTTATGATACCAAATTATGTAAGTCACTGGTAATAGTTAGGGTACGACTTACAATGTCTCCAAAGTTTCAAAACTACCTTTATTCAAATACTAGCGGACGTCACGCGGTTTCATCCGCGTAGTTCTCGTTTCCGTGGAAATATATCTTATGTTAATCGCTGATGATGTAGCTATCCATTACTGAATGAATTTTCAAGATCGGTCAAGTAGTTTCGGAGCCTATTCAATGTAAACAAACAAACAAAAAAACAATAAAATCTTTCCTCTTTGTAATATTAGTGTAGATTTAAGTAAAACGACCAAATTCTAGACAAGCTTTAACAAAACTCCATTGTCGATGCAAGCTCAGCGTTCTTTCACATTGTAATTCGAGTCTGGGACAAATTTACCCTTTCACAAATTAGATTTGTTGCGCACTGAGTGTTTGCCCAGGACACTTTGTTCCTGGGAATTAACTCTACAAGGGGTTTTTTATCCACCCTGCCGTTTCAATTCAAATTTTGAAACAGCTTAAACACAATTTCGTCTATTTGGATGATGTTGTGATGTTTAGAATAAATACTACCGGTATACAATTTCTAATTAGCTTTTTACATTATAAAGGATATAATATACATACATAATTTCGTTATTGAAAGCCTATCAAAACTATATCACAGATTCAATTACATTGTTTAAATAAATAAAGGTATAGCTTTGTTATCTGCAACTTATTTCAAATTTCATAAATATATTTGACTTGCTCCATGTTTTAGCAACATCAAATAACATCGCACTTAATGCAGAAATCACTCAACTACATACATTTAGGTATTCAATTTGTAGTAGTCAGTCACTTAGGGCGCAAGTAGCGGTAACAACAAAGACACTCTCATACTAATGAATCAGCGATAAAAACTGGCACAGCACTCGATCACATGGCTTTACAATAGGGCTGTGCTTTGTACAATGTTCTGTACCTTTCGGATATATTTTTCACGATCTACATTTTTATTGTTACATTTAGAGTAAAATAGTCAATTGAATGATAGGTTTTATTGTAATACGTAAAAGTTTTTTAAGTTTGACCAAAAATAACTGTATAAAATAACAGTTATCCAAAAAGTCATATAATTTTTCAGCCAATAAAAACAGGGAATATGCTTATAAAGTCTTGATCAGTGTGAATGATTTCAAAACATTGATTGAAATAATGGTTGTTATATCATTCTGTAGGTAATTAGTAAGCTACAACCCTACAATAGACTATAGAATACAGATTGAAGAGGCGCCATAGATGCACTGCAAATGGGAGCGGCTAATGGCAGCCATGTTCGCATTCGCGCGTTTTTTCAAACAGTCTCTTTGTTGACTCCGGATGCGTTCCGAATAGGCGCGTTCGATATTCGTACGTTTGATTTTTTTACTGTGAAAGGATTGCGTTGTTTTGTGTCTTTTAGGCCAGATTGCTTTGTTTGATGTAAAATAATTTGTTTTTTATGTCCAATCTCACGCCCGTCCAGAAGTATTCGGAAAGTAAGTTCATACTGCTAACAAAAATAAATTAGTTTTTTGTAGGTGTGTTTTAATAATACTACACGAATGCATAGTACATATAAAATATGTCAAGTATGTATATAAAATTTATAATAAACGTTACCAAAACAAAATATGACATAAAATATATTTATATGCCAAAGCAATAAAGCAGGATAATGCGACGTTTTTAAGTAAAAGTAATAACGTTAAAACAACGTGACCTGTCTGCGAGCACTCGTTCAAATTAAATATCAGAGGAATAAATGGGAGTGCTGATAGCTACGCCCCCATTGTAACCCACCCAGACAGACAGACAAACGGAAATATGAAAATGAAACGGCGAAACGGAAAAACGCATCAAACATCGGTCCCCGTCGACAGCTGGACAAAAAATGAAACACAAACGAGCGCTTAATTCGCAAAAAGCTCGTTTGATGTCACTAATTGACAATCAACCGAGGGACGCGACTCATTGGTCCGCTTCCGCGTTCCGTTTTTAAAAATTAAAAACAAATACATTAACCGGGGTGGCCATCTTTGTGATTTGCGTAGGATCGTTTGAGATAATGATCTGCGTAATATATGGCTGTTTTATATGTCTCATCTGTGTAATAAATTAAAACATTGATAATATATTAGACTATAGTGTTTTGGTTTCTTCTTCTCCTTCTCATATCGACTTAAATTCCGCAAATCAAGCAAAAATATAAATACTTATTTTTGCTAGAAATACTGTTTTTTAACCATTATGTATTTTTTGATATTGATTTGTTTAGTGCCATGCTATGAGAATATAGGCATTTTATTGTTATACTTTCTCATTAGCCATTTGGCACTTGCAATAGAAAAAAAGCTTGCATATTTTTAATTAATGTCACAAGACTAGACAACGTTAATAGATATACTAAAACACCTCAAAGGCGAACCGCTGCATTAAAAATTAAAACTGTTAAAATCCCTTTAAACGTGTTAAAATCAAGAGTCAGCAAGTTCTTTTCAGGTTAAAAAATATTATGTTTAAGTAAAATTATTCCCGACGCACCAGGGGTTAGCGGATGTCAAACCAATTAGTGAACGTAACATGACGGACATACGATGACACGTCCTTTTATGTATTAAAAAATGTTCAAAATATAACATTAACGCAGTGCGATGTTTTACAAGTTAACCAACTGGATTAGTTTCTGCTGTAAGTGACTGCAGTTGGTTACATTTCAATATATTAAAAACTAAATAAAAACAATTTCTCACAGAATCATTATTGTATCAGATAAAAAATAAATTAATATTTTTAATTAGAAGGTAGTTCAAACCAAATATTTAGTAAGTAGCCTATGTATGTATAGTTGACAGAAAAAACCCTCTGTTCCTAACTGAGCATTCACACTAACTACAAATTATTTCTAAAGAGTATTCCAATTAAAAAATGTAGAAGAATTTTTTTAGTGGACGTCACGCTGTTTCACCCGCGCAGTTCCAGGTCCCGTGGAGCAAGGAGATAAAATATATCCTATATTAATCGGTGATAATGTAGCATTGAAATGGTGAAAGATTTTTTTAAATCTGTCTATTACTTTTTGAGCCAATGCGTTACAAACATACATACAAATCTTTCCTCTTTATAATGAAGATGTAATTCAGTGAGTGGATCGTGAAACATAAAAGACGCCTACGCGCCGCGACGCCAATCCACTTCCGGTAAAACCAACTCTATTTATACCTACCGTCTATTGTTTTCCCAATGATAACGGTCGAATCAAATTATTGGCTACATTTACATGCCACGAGACTTGCAACCTTAAAGCCTGCTGGTTCAAGTTGAGATTCGCCTGTGATCACTCATTGAGGTGGGGATAACAATTGTCTATTGTAACGCCTATCTCATTTGCGCATCGCTTTGGCGTCTTTGTTCGAACGAGACGGGGGTATATACCGGTCGCGCTCTGGCACAATGCTCGGTGGAAATGGGTACGCCTTTGTAGCGGAGATTTTCTTCCATTCGTTGTACGTAAGGTATCATTGCGCATGTCTGAGTCGTGTGATCGTAATCATAATAACGTAATTAGATTTATGATTGTGACACATCAATTTAGTTTACGGAGTGTTGGAGATTATGGCTTCCTACTTATGAATCCTGTTAGTTTCATACCAATGTTAACCTCTAATTAGCTACCTGGTCTATCTATATCGTTATAATTTAGGAAGTAATTCAAATAAAACAATTAAATGTACTCACTTATTATGCCTTTTTACTTAACAGAATCCAAGTACAAGAGAAAACACTTCGTACACCAAATTTCACAATCTTCACTTAGCAACGACACGATATGAATAATCCACGTTATTATTTTTTTAAACCTTTTATACTGACCGTCACATCTCAAAGAAAAACACATGTAACGCCATCTTGTATCGTTCATATCGAGTCGTCAATACACTTACTTATTAAGTAATTTATTAATAGTAAAAATATACACATTTATGAAATATATAGATATATATTCCCTAATAATTACCTAAATATTATTTATCGAAGATGACAGTCGGCCATCCATTTACATGCGTACGTCCTCGTATGCGTATTGGCCAGCCGAAGTCCTTTGGTGGGCACTTTACCCTATATAATTATTGTGAGGATATGATCTACCTTTAAAATAATAATAGGCATGCACGTAAATCAATGATTTTATACTATTTACTATTTAATTTATGTCCTGAATACCTGGCAACAGGACCCTTGCGTCCTGAATACCCGGCAACAGGCCCCATACAATTAATCGTCCTGAATACCTGGCAACAGGCCCCTTGCGTCCTGAATACCCGGCAACAGGCCCCATACAATTAATCGTCCTGAATACCTGGCAACAGGCCCCTTACGTCCTGAATACCTGGCAACAGGCCCCATACAATGATTCGTCCTGAATACCTGGCAACAGGCCCCTTGCGTCCTGAATACCCGGCAACAGGCCCCATACAATTAATCGTCCTGAATACCTGGCAACAGGCCCCTTACGTCCTGAATACCCGGCAACAGGCCCCATACAATTAAACGTCCTGAATACCTGGACTGCTTTGAATTTTAGGAGATCTTTGACAATTAGTTACATAAAGACAGTAAATAATTCTAGTATAAATATTCATTTCAATGAAACAATCATGTCTTTCTATCAAGATATAATTCAGCTATTTACAGTAATATCAGTGTGTATAATAATAATAATGTTTTAAATATACTTAATTAGAATAGCTTTGTTACAAAACTATGACTTATGTAATTAAATCGTAGGTCTTCCTTCGTAATCGTTAATCTAAATGATTATACATAGATTTACATCTTGAGAATACTTTCCGTATCGCATTTCAATCTCATTAAATTAGGATGTGATATAATTAATAGTAATAATAATTAAGTAATAGTAATCAATTAATAATTATGGCTCTACTTCGCTTGATTCTGATTCGCTAGAAGATACTATCTCATCCGCATGTGGCCTATTGAAATTAAGCCAGGGTCTAATTTTATCCACCGCTACGATCGTAGTAAACTGTCTACCCTTACGCGTTAAAGGAGTGTCTTCTACTTGGAAACGATCATGATCAAGTGACGCAGTGATCCTATAAGGACCCTGATATTTCGGTACAAGTTTTTTACTTTGACCAGTAGCTGGTACATGCCGTTCAACTCTAACTAGGTCCCCCACTTGATATTTCGGAGGTTCACAGCGTCGCTTATCAAAAACGTCTTTCTGTTTTTGCTGACATGTCTTAACATGAGCGTTAATTTCTCGCCTAATTTCAGATCTAGTCGTGTCTGTATGGGCTGAAGGTGTCAACGTTTCGTCACCTATATTGTCTATTATCTCGGATAGGATTCGACTTTCGCTAGGACCTACGAGTCTTACTCCAAATAGCGCCTCAGAAGGGGTCCGATTAATCCCCTTATTGAACGTGTTGTTTATGCCCCACTGGACGTCGGGTAGGTGATCGTCCCATCTGTTGTCAGATGTGCCAACGGATTTGGCGGTAAGAGCGTCAACCACAATCTTATTGTAACGCTCAACTTGCCCGTTGGCCCTAGGCGTAGCAACAGCATTCAAAACATGCTTAACACCCTTATCTTTCATAAAAGTCTTAAACGATATACTAGTAAATGAAGTTCCACGATCTGAAATTAGCCTACGTGGGACTCCAAATATACCAAAGTACTCTTTGAGTACTTTTATCGATGTATGGGATTTCGTATTCCTTACGGGTTTCAGATATATATAGCGGGTATATGCATCGATTATAACTAAAATATGCATGTTGCCCTTGCTGCTGCGCACAAAAGGTCCGACATGATCGATATGGATTGTATCGAAAGGGTTATCTACCTTTTCGATGGGATGTAAATAGCCTGGCTTTTTGCCTCCTGCCGACTTGGAATAAGAGCATTCCAGGCAAGAGGTAACGTACTTCTTAATGAATGATCGCATTTTTGGGAACCAATATGAGGCTTTTACCTTTTCTAGCGTCTTATCGGTGGAGAAATGACCTATATCGTCATGATTTTGTTTGACTACTTGCCATCGAACCCCTTTCGGTACAACCCACCTATCACCATCTGACGTTAAACGAAACAATTTGTCTCCCTTTATCCTATAGTTATTTTTAATATCTACAATATCAGTGAGATTAGGGTCTCTAAGGATACCAACTATCCTCTGGATTTCTGAATCGGCGCCTTGTACAGTTGCGAGCCAGTTTTCCTCCTCAACTAGTCTAACATTACACGATGCAGTTAGTGGTTCGGTAGGAACGGGGTTACGACTAAGCGCATCGACGTGGGCCATAGAAGTCCCCGCTCTATATTCTATATCGAACGAGAACTCTTGCATTTGCTCCCACCACCGAGCTACCCGCGGTATCATATCTTTCTTCTGGAACGTAGCACGTAACGAATTACAGTCTGTTAAAATTTTAAAATGGATACCAATTAGATACACTCTAAATTTACGAAGAGACAATACTACCGCGAGCGTCTCTAAGTCATACGAAGAGTAATTCTGCTCTTCCGGTGTGGTTTGTTTGCTAAAATATGCCACAGGCATTAACGCTCCACTGCTGTTACGTTGTAATAGAATTCCTGCTACACCTATTTTGCATGCGTCCGTATGAAGCTCAGTGTTGGCTTGAGGATCGTACAAAGCTAGAGTAGGTTTTTCCGTCAATTTATCTTGTATTAGTTTAAAAGCTGACTTTTGCTCTTCACCCCAATGCCATAAAGCATCCTTTTTTAAAAGATGTGTGAGAGGTTTTGCAATAATCGAGAAACCAGGGACAAAACGTCGGAAAAAACTAGCCAGCCCTAAAAATTGCCGAACGTTATGCTGGTTTTGGGGTGTAGGAAACTTTTTTACGGCCTCGATTTTACCAGACCCCGGTTGGATGCCATTTTTTGACACTTCAAACCCCAAATAGTCGACATTGTCCCCGAAAAATACACATTTCGATAGCTTTAGAGTCAACTGAGCACGAGAGAAAAGTTTCAAGATATTTTCCAACCGTATCAACCCTTCAGCAAACGTTTTGGCAGGGATAATTACGTCATCTAAGTACGCCAGCGCTTCTCTGTGACGTGCGGACCCTAGGACTTGGTTCATTATTCGCTGAAAAGTCGCTGGTGCATTTGCGAGACCGAAAGGCATCCGAGTAAATTCGAAATGCCCATCAGGTGTCACAAATGCAGTCTTGTACCTGTCACTATCACGGATAGGCACCTGATAATATCCTGACGCTAAGTCCAGAGTAGTGTAAAATTGGTGTCCTGCAAGTACGTCTAGCTGGTCGTCGATTAGTGGCATGGGATAGTTTTCTCTGATGGTCTTCTTATTAATTGCTCTATAATCGATACATAACCTATATTCTCCTGTCTTTTTACGAACAAGCACTATTGGGCTTGCGTAGGGTGAGGTTGACGGTTGAATTATCCCATTTTCCAATAAATCGGCGACCATGTCCCTAACTATCTCCTTTTCCTTAAAGGACAACCTATAGGGTCTATATACTACAGGCTGGTCATCATGTAAGGCAATAGACATTTCTCCTGCCGAGGTAGTTCCTAATTCGGAAAGATTTGACGCAAAACACTCTCTGTATCTGTTGAGTAATTGGAGTAAGCTTGCCTTTTCATTGGGAGTTATACTGCATCCTACCCTAACGTCCGCACTTTCTATTTGTGGATATTGCCTATCGTTAACGCTATTAATCCGCATTGTCTCTGATGGAGAAGTTACACTATCTTCTTGAGCTACAAATCCCCGTGCTACTAAATAGCCTTTCTTCAAAGTAATTGTTTGATGACCCGGAACACTTAGTGCCAATTTGCCTTCTCCTCTCTCATTTATTGAGAATATACCAGAGAGGACCGAAAAGTAAATGTCATGCAAAAGTCTTAAGCCCCCATCTATATAAACAGCGCCTGGTGAAGCAGGTTCACAGTACACATCAATAATAGTAACCCCAGAAATTATCGTGTCATTATTACAAAAAAGTTTCACCTTATGATTATAACACGAGTCGATAGTGTGTTGTAACATTTCGAGTTTGTCGCTTGTTTTGTGAACAATAATATGAGGTTGTTCTGTTAATGATTGCCCTATCATGACCGGCACCTGCATAGCCTCATCAGGAACTATAAATAAATCTACATCAGCTTCTACCCTATCTATTATAATATTGGCGCGTTGTCTACCTATTACTTTAACGACCGAGTTGCCGAACCCCCTTAGTGTGGGTAGTTCATTAGTGTCAAAGTGAGACCCAATTTTTTTGAACTCCGACGATTTTATCATACAACATTCGCTTCCGAAATCAACAAATGCTTCAAACGCGACGCCATTAATGTGTACCGCTTTAAAATATTTTTGACCCGGTTTACTCTCATTAGAAACCGACATTACATTCTTTTCATTGGGTACTTGTACTTTTGAATAGCATTGTTCAGAATCATGACCAAGCTTGTTACACTTGTTACACTTTTTTACAGGATATGGACACTGAGGTGCAACGTGTCCCTCTTGTTTACAATTAAAGCAACGGGCGATTCTCTGATTAAATCTAGATGGATTGTCATTAGTCTTGATAGGGGCCTGACCCCTAATAGGTCTACGCTCAGTCTGGATCCTACTATTCCTAGCATTTCTCAAATACGGAAGAAGTTTGTCAGGTTCATCGTACTGGACCGCTTCAGCACCGAGTCTAACAGACCGATCGTCAATTCCGTGCAAGATACATTCGACTGCCCGTCTACCAATAATTCCGCACCTATTCACTAACGCTATCTTATCATAATAGTACGTTTCCAGCGAATCACCGAAGCGAGCCCGTTTTGCTAACATATCACTGAGCATTTGACCATAGTTTTCAGCAGATGGAAATGCTGCCAGTAATTTAGATTGCCACTCATCCCAAGAGAAAAGGACAGACGATAGCCCCTCGTACCATCGTTGTGCTACACCGCGTAATTTTGGCAAAGAGAAGTGTATGATTTGTTTCTCTGACCACCCGTAAATGGATGAGCATTCGTTAACTTTGTGTAACCACATGGCCATAGTCTGTTCCTTTCTCGCTGGGTCAAACTCTGGTACTGTGTTATGTACATTGTCCAGTTTGTCTAAAGTACTACTACGACCAATCGTTTTAAGAGCATTAAGAAGCTCTGTTAAGCTATGTGGGTGTGACTCACCAGTGCTGCACTCACGACGTTCAGCTTGGCTGGCCACGCAGCCAGATGAAAGGCGGGTAGAGGGACTGCGCTGCCGTTGGCTCGTACCAGCGCGCGGAGGTTCATCGGCGTGCTGTTGTTGGCTCGTACTTCCTCGTGCGCGCCTGCGGTTCCGCTCGTTGTCGCTCTCCCGGCTGCAACTGCGTAGTCGCCTGCGGCTGCGCACCTTGTCGCCACTGTTCGCCTGGCTTCGGCTACGCGCCCGGCCGCGGCTGAGCTCCCGGCAGCGACTGCGCACCCGATCACGTCTGCGCCCCCGGTTGTGATAGCCAGTCCGGCTGCGGCTACGCCCCCGTTCACGGCTGCACATCCGACTGCGACTGCGTAGCTGGTTACGGCTGGTCCTGCGGTCGCGTCTGGATGCGTGTTCGCGGCTACGAGCGATGCGGTCACGCCGTTGTCGCCCACGGCTGCTCGATCGGCTGTAGTCGCATGCTCGCCGGCGGCTACCTGCTCTAACACGGCTGCGTTGTCGTTGACACGTGCCGTTGGATTGACTTCGCGATTGACTACTAGACCGTCGTTCCGTTTCAACCGGAGAGGACGGTGAATATGGTATGGTAGACTGCCGTTCCACTGTAATATCAGATATATAAATCGCACAGATAACTGTTCGTTTCTAATAGACATACCAATACAAGAAAAGGGGTGTAAGAATGCTTGGCAGCATGTTAGTTTTATAGTTAGAGGTCTACATTCTACACACATAGCTATGGATGTTAAGTAAAATTTTTCACAGAACATAGCCTCAAATTTGGCAGTTTGCTTTTGAATAGCTCATGCACAATTACACCCAGTAATATAAGTATATTGGTCTCGTAGCACCAGGGCTTACTGTTATTATAATTTAATTACTATATTATGTGTGTTTCATAAAGACAAAAGATCGAAGAAAGAGCAAAAGTGACAGAATAATTTATAAAATAAAGAAATAATGTGAAGGTACCTCTATCTTGCGGATGAAAACAAAGAAAAATTATATGTCAATTCAATTATTAATGATATCGTTGTACTTTGAACCATTTTAAAGTTTGGTTTGTGGGTAGGTAATAAGGTAATAAGAAAAGAGAAGAAAAGAAATGAATAAAAAAAAAATAAAAAAAATTACATAAAAGAAAAGAGAAAATATCTTCGCGTTTTATTCTACATACGAGTACAAAGATTACGAGTCTTTGTAGCATTTGATGGATTAGAAATCAAGGTAGGTTACATCCCACTTCTGAAATTGTTAGTTTCATACCAATGTTAACCTCTAATTAGCTACCTGGTCTATCTATATCGTTATAATTTAGGAAGTAATTCAAATAAAACAATTAAATGTACTCACTTATTATGCCTTTTTACTTAACAGAATCCAAGTACAAGAGAAAACACTTCGTACACCAAATTTCACAATCTTCACTTAGCAACGACACGATATGAATAATCCACGTTATTATTTTTTTAAACCTTTTATACTGACCGTCACATCTCAAAGAAAAACACATGTAACGCCATCTTGTATCGTTCATATCGAGTCGTCAATACACTTACTTATTAAGTAATTTATTAATAGTAAAAATATACACATTTATGAAATATATAGATATATATTCCCTAATAATTACCTAAATATTATTTATCGAAGATGACAATCCTTATGTACGAATTCACTGCTACGTATACCTTCTTTCCCACAATAGTTCCCGATGGTGTAGGAGAGGTATTATCACCCAGTTTTCACCGAAAATGGTTTAGTGGCAGATTGTGAGTCCATCGCTGTCAGGCACTTTGAACTTTCTCTCAGACATATTTCAAGTTCCAATAATATTAAATACTTCACTGTAAAGACCATTGTCACACCTCTGCCCTTAAGTTTTACATCAAATAAAATGTATTTATTAATGTGATGACGTATGGTCATTCATGACGATCTCAATCTGACGCGAATTATGACATAGGAAAATTAGGCAACTTAGTTAATAAACAATTAAAACATTATCATGTCGACATTGCAGTCAAAACGTAAATAAATAAATAAATGATCTTTATTGCTTTTTAGTACTTAAACAAAATATAATAAAATTACAACAAAATAATAAAATTACAAAACAAAAAAAAAAAATGTTTAAGGCCTTTTAAAAGCAAGGGGACATGGCTCAGCCTGTGCTGCCCGTAAATTTAATTACGTTTAGCGCTGATTTTCAGCCACTCCCGTTCCCTTAGATATTGTGCGGGAACATTGGGAAGAGGGCCATGAGGGGAGGTGTTGTGTACGTAATATAATACTCAGAGAACAGCAAAGACTGGTAAATTACTAGATACAGTACAGTTATCAGTAAAATCAAGTAAATTTAAGTCCAATTCGAACTTGCATTCGAATAAATTCACGACTGGAACATAAAGTGATGTGAATTATAAATATAGATTATCGATGGAAATTACGAAACTAGACTATATATATTTTTAAGTTCGGTCCAAAATGTTTACAATAAAACCTATGTTTGTTTACCTATAAAACGAACGATTTTCCTTAAGATAATGAACAATTTATTACACTAATTGTTATCAATAAACAGTTTTTATTATAATTTAAACGTTGATTTTAAAGCGATAAAAACGTCGTTATTTTATTTTATATCTATCAAATTGACCTCTTCGGTAGTCGACTAGTCTCGTGATTATTTTAATAAACACATGCGTTTAACAATTTCGCTATGCTATTAAAATTCTAGTTAACATTGCAAGAAGTCGTGCTTTTAATTTGCGCTTAACTTATAAGTTAGTTTTAGAAGTGACTTAGTGATGTATGAATACGGGTATTGGAACAAATCTCTGCAACGGCTTCCCGCCAATCATTCAGCCCTGTACGTTGACTAATAGTGCTGTCAGTAAACTAATCGATAATCGGTAAATCGATTACAGCGATGTACCGTACCGTGCACTGTTTCGAAATTTAAAACAATCTATTAAGATGAACTAATGTTCTTTGAATGTAACGTCTTCTGAATAGGTTCGTTCGTAGTTTCAATTGATTAGTAGTTATATTAACGTTTTAAATTACTGTGTTTGCTAATGGTTAGTACCAATCAAAACAATGTGCACTTAGTAGTTAATCGAATGTTTTTATTATTTAAATTGGAAAACATGCCCAGAAACTGTAAGTCAGTGTCTTTCAAAACACGGGAATGTTTTACTAAAATCATGTATCATTCTCATCTTTTGAGGGTAACTTTATGAAACTAGGAAGTGTATGTCTCATGTTCATAAGAATCTAATGCGGGATGACACCTTAAAGGTAGAACTCTTTGAAAATAAGGTTCAATATCGCAAAACTCATTTGACACGCAGCATCCTATACATAGAACAGTTAGTAACGGTCAGACTTGGTAATCTTCATCCATTTACAAGAGCACGATTTCACCTTTGTCGCTAGCTGTGGTAGCGACATTCCTTAATGGTTGCATTAATCTGCGACTTGCTATCAACCACATCGTTTATAATATGCACTTACAGTTTAATATCGTCTTAAATATACAAGTTTATTATTACAGTCTATTTTTATAGCGATTTCATCGATTCCGGTACGTTTACGAATGGTTTGATTATCGATATATTTTGTCGATCTTTTAAACATGTAGGCATCCTTATTATTTTTTATGTATTGTAAAATGGAATTTATTTGACCAAGAAAATAAATGGCTTATTTGAGTATGCACAAATTGTTATTGTACTCTTATCAAAAAATGGTCTGCGATATTTCGAATTCCAGCGCTTATGATATAACTCAGTATGGGGTCACTGAAACTAAAAAAAAAAAAATTGCCCCAAAAAACGGCATTCTATGAGAGAAATCTCCTATAGATTTAAATGGCAAAAACGAGCCTTACGGCCATTTAAACCCCCAAACAAAACAAGGCCTCACAACTCTTTCAAGGAAAAAGAAAAACATTCCTTTATAATCATTACTTCTTACAGCCCTATTCACGTCAAGAGGCAACAAAAACCATACTGAAAAGTAAATTAACGTTTCAGAAGAAGGAAACTCATTTACCGATACAAAACAAGACCAACCAATAGAGCTGCTCCAATCGGAAAATTCCGAATGAAAAGATGTCTGAAACCGGTACGGAATCAACGCGGTTCTTTGTGAGGGCGGCACACAAATGCTTTTCTTGGGCGGGCGGTTGTATGAAGGCTTTCACGGAGTTGTATGGAGGCAATAAAGGTTCCCACGGACACAATAGGCCTAAGGCGAATGAAAAGTTGGGAATGTGGGCCGCGGTCCCGAGGCGCTAGGGATGGGATGCTTGCTTGTCGATGCTTTGAGGCTTAAGCTTATTTTCTTTTTTATGTATCGAGATAAAATACGATAAAATGTTTTTATTGTATTTTAGGGTACATGTGTAATGGTATCTTTTAATGTAATATTTGAAATCCATATTATGATTTGAGTTATTTTTTAGTTTAAAGATGTATAAATCTACGGCAGGTAACTATTAGGCTTCTATTACATCACTTCTCGAGACTTATTCTCAACTACAATTATTATTGCGATCACTTTGCATTCATTACGGACAGAATGTAGCATTTTATGGGATCCACCTACCTGCTTTTTCTAATAATCGGTTTAGCTATTTTCATCGTCAATAGCTATACAGTAGAATGACAATGTCTTAGAAGCTTCAGGGGTCAATGTACGATTATTAATTACTAGATTTTTGTCGCGACTTCGTCCGATACTTAAAGTTTTTTTTCGTACAACGTGAAATGTATATAATGTTTTTAAGGAATGTTCTCAGGAACTACTGATCCGATTTGTAAAATTATTTCAGTTTTAGATAGCTCATTGATCGAGAAAGGCTATAGGCTGTATATCATCACGCTAAGACTATACAACATAGTCATTATGCAACGCGGACGAAGTCGCGGGCAGAAGTTAATTAGTACATAAAGCAAGGATACTAGATGAATGCTTTTGTTTTGTCAATTTGTATGGCGCCCTAGCTGGAGTCCTGGTAATTCTAGTTCCTTTTCTGCAAAGTTGCGGTTAATTTATTTAATAAGTTTCTGAATAGCACCGCAGCATTCCGGGACGAGGGATGAAACGCTCCTGTTCCTTATTCCCTTTTTCCTTACAAAAGTCTTCAGTATTTCATTATGAATAGAAACAGAAGATTATATTTTATTTTTTCCCTTTTGTGACAGCCCTATTGAAATTGTGGTAATGAATGTTTCATGAACATTTTTAATCTCGTGCTTTTTGCTATAATAAGAAATAATGTTGAGACTAAATGAAGTGTCTTTTTAATCCTGGTTTATTCTGCAAAATAAGAATTCTTTGTTGTAGATTTCCATATTAAATGAGCGAATTCCCACGGTTTAGATTATACTTATCGAAATGCTTATAATTTATAATCAATATACTGCTTAGATGGCTATCGGATTACCACATTAATAAAATATAAACGATACGAATATAAATAAATGTAATCAATGCAATCTCAAATTAATGTAAATCTCTTCACAATATGTCAACGACTTAAATTGTATCACATTTTCTATTCTGATGATAAAGTGTTACTTTAGTATCGGCAATAACTTTTATTAACATCACTACGTTACATTCTCGATAACCAATTCATAATCGTGTTATGTAAAGATGTGAATTCGAAATTCAAATAGGCAGTTGCCCCACATCGCAATAAAAAGTTTCGACATAGAATGAAAACTTTTTATAAAATCGAAAATAGAACGCATAAATCGCTATAAAATCGCATCTAAATAAAAATAAATCTGGTAATAACCGGTAGGAACTTAATCCTCGGTACACCGACCACCCAACAATGGCTGGTGATTAAGAAAAATGATGGTTTTTAAAAAAGGAACGAGAATCGAACGGTCTTGTGTCAGACTTCGGAACGCATTTCGGAATGAATGCTCATCCGCGGTGTTCCTGGCACATCACGTTCCACGCATTATTTTGACAAGTTTCAAACGCACATAGTCTAATGCGTTGCGTTTTTTTGATGTTTTCCGTTTTTTTAAACAAATATCAAATAAGCTAGTTCCTTGTTTAAAGGGCATGGTTGAATTTTTGATTCTTCACGTTACATTTTCTCTCATTTTCCATTTTAAGAATATGCCACAATGGTTTCAAAAATAATCAAAGTCTACTGAATTAATCAATTCAAAATCAGTGGTTCTTTGAATTCTACATTTCATCAATGTATTTTTATGCAGACCTATATTTTGCGATAGAAAAGAATAAAATATAATGTCGCCAAAATTCCAGGTGTTTGATTAAATTCTTGCCAGCCGTAATAAAATAATTCTTATAGGTGGTGAAATTATAATAAATCTCTTTTTATTACGCCGCTTTGGAGTTATGTGAATTTATCACCAGTTACTTAATCGTAAAGATAAAAGATCTTGGCGAAAGCAAAACATGCGTCATTACTTTGTTTTCCTTTATGTCGCGGTAGTTCGGAGTTGATGACTCGTAAAATGAAACAGGAATTTACAAAAAAATCACTTCAAAAAATATTAGAAAAAAAAAAAAATCTAAACGAAATAATTGAAAATACTATTAAAATCTTTGCTCAGTGCAATCACACTCCCAATGAAATCCCTAATTTACCGAATTTTAAAAATAGAACACATTTGAACATTTGTCATGTAGGTTCTTCAACTTCAGTAGGTATAGTGCCATCCCTACCTACCCCTTCGAGAACCTTTCTGTAGACGTGAGCTTATACGCAGAATACAATTAATTACACAAGCGTGCCACAAAGAGATCCTCAGTAGATATTAAAAGAAATATATTATAATTGTTTTATAAATATCGCGTCCCCTTGCGCAACAATAATACGTAATTCTGTCATCACACCGTTTATTGCACCCGAAACTGTGGAATAGGTTTAATATAGTCCCGGGACAGATTTACGGTCAGCCTTCTTCCATTGTGACCAATTTTATTATTATACCTACGATTTTAT
The DNA here is from genome assembly GCA_964035505.1 of Watsonalla cultraria. Classification (NCBI taxonomy): domain Eukaryota; kingdom Metazoa; phylum Arthropoda; class Insecta; order Lepidoptera; family Drepanidae; genus Watsonalla; species Watsonalla cultraria. Next base: position 2,256,109 of record OZ037732.1, on the reverse strand, counting down.
TTTCTTAAGAGCCGTAAAACATTTTTGTAAAAATTTTTTATATTTTTTTTGTTCAATGTTGTGAAGTTGGCTCGTACCATTTTTTTAAATTTCAGATTTATGTTATTTTTTATTTTTGATGCATTAATACAGACATACATGTTGTGTAAGTAAATATACTACTGTTACGGACAGGGAGACTAATTTAATAAATTAATCATTAGATAGCAGTTTTGGTTACCTTTTTAAGTTTAAAAGTAAAAACAAAAACCAACAACAAAATCATTGAGCATATTTTTTTTCCTTTTTTTGAAAATGGAACCAAGATCCAATTGGAATCAAACGTCTATCCAAGACTCTTTAAACAACAGAGAGATAAAAGAAGCTATTATGTTTCCAAACAGATTTTTTTGTAGTTTGTTTTTCACTGTTTTTGTGGTTAATGTGTTTGCTTTGACTGCAAAGGTGTATAATTGAAGTAACAAATTGATTTACCCTTTATTGAACAAAAAAGGAACCGATTTGACGTTCAGTAACATGATATGATTGTGAAAAACTAGTTTTACTAACTTGTAACTGAATTACTAATGTTACTAATACATAGTATCTTTACGCGCGCGTGAAATCGAATTGTTATATTATAGAAATAAGATTGCCTCAATACAAAACAAAGACTATGAAAATCATAAAAAAATGGTTTAAAAGTACATGTACCGCCACAAGTCGCTGACACTTGAAACATGATATTTGGACAATGTATTTTTTATATTAAAATTATTATTCATGACATAGGTACATGTTTAATTTTAATTTCTTAAATATGGTAAAGAACCATATCTAAGAAGAAGAATTATTTAAGAAGTACCGTAGGATGATCACGAGTAGCTCAGTTGGAAGAGCAACTGCACGCTTTGCAGAGGTTGTGGATTCTAGTCCCGCCAGTGTATTCTTGATGAGGTGTAGGTATGAAACTAAGAAAGTGTACTGCGAAATTCCACCCTAAAGGGGGTTGAATGGTGGTTGAAAGATGTAAAATCTTAATAAACGCAAGCTTAGGGTGCAAGCTGTTTACATAAACATATTTTGATCCATTGTACTTCATGTTGGCGCCGCCATAAATTTAAGCACGTCTCCTAGATGTGTAAATTATTGAGATCAACGCTCTTAAATTTCGACCTGTCTTATTATACGGTCAAATAAAAAAGCTGACTTTGAAATTTATTGTTTTGCGATACAATAAAATATTTTTGAGACATTTATTACTTATATGTAATATTTTATAGTAGGCATCTACTATTTGGCAGTTTAGAATTCATGTATTAAATTTTAAGACGATCAATTTAATATAGGTATGATGATTACTGTTGTTCAGATTTTTACTGTGTGCATGCACCCTCTATTAATGAACATTGTTGGAACAATTTTCATTAGTTCGTCGTGTTCACATGTAATAATTCTCACTGTTCAAAGAATAGATGAAATTTTTTTTATTAAAAAAGTAAACTGCCTTCAGAAACCGTAAAATAAAATAATATAAAATAAATTACCTTCTTACTTACCCAACTTCACAATACCGAATATAGGTGGTCAACTCAACTTCTTATTTATGGGGATGCCACAAAGAAATTAAATAGCAGACATTGAGCGATGGGTGAATGCGTCACCATGGTTCGGAGACAATTCAATTTCCGCTGTCGACTGGTCGATACGCGAAGAGGTCAGTAGACTAATGTCAGAGTAAACACACCGTGGCGCAGAGGTTACAATGTAAACGTGGTCTGCGAGGTGTTGCTTTGATCTCACCGGCCGAAGTAGGGCTGACACCAGAAAGTAGTTTTCGGAAATTCATAAACATATTTTTTTGTTAAAAAATCATCTTTTATAAATATGCACACGCCATACTAGTAGTGTCACCAAAGATTAAGTGCCAGCGTGACAGATGGTGAGTCTATCGCCGTCTCAGGCATACATACGTCTTTGAATTACTTCTCAGACATATGCAGGTATCCTCACGATGTTTTTCTTCACCGTAAAGGAAGTGGTTTGAAATCACTTCACTTAAGTTTTTACAAAAACTTATTGGTAGGTGCAGGACCCGCTCGGATTCAAACTTGCATCGCTTGTGTAGCAGGCGACTCAAACCCTACAGCCACCACGGCTCTTCTTTATATTCACGTCATAATTTCTTATTTAAATCATAATTTGAGACTATTTATCGAAAGCTGCAAATTGTTAAACTTTTTCCAATTACATACAAATAAAGAAATCATAGTCGTAAGACTCATGAATGTATTAGCAGTGTCAATAATAATCTCAAATAATTTTCTTTTAACACCCGCAAGGTCGATGGTAATTTTAATAAAATGGTTAAGACAAAAATGTTTTCTCTTTACAAAATCGTTAGTATTTTATGACGGCTGTGACATAAAAGTGGCCATTATTGATGTTGGTTATGACAATTTCTTTACATTATCGTTATATTTGTAGCACTCGTAATGTCCGCGCGAAGATACTTATGCCTTTCCTAAAGTTAAAATTGAGTAGTTATTTATGACTTATGACCCTCTTTCTACGACCTTCTTTAATAATTCTACATTCATATAATTTTATGTTGTGGACACAATTTTGAGAACACTCAATTCAATATTTAAAAAAAAAAAAAAATTTTAAACTTCTTGATAATATATAAACAATTTAATAACAACTAAATCAGTGCACTTGTTAAGGCGTTTATTTTTTAACATAAAAACAAAGATTATATTTTTTTATCAGCCCTATATTCAATAACTTTTGAAAGCAATATTACTTTTTTACTTTTTAAACCGTGTCCTTCAAGTATATATCCTTAATACAAGGTATCATACTACTGAAGGACATTAAGTAATCACAATGACAATTGAAATCCAGGTCCTAACGAAACTTCTAAAAAAAGGTTGAAACTGGCAGCCCTATCAAATACAGAGTAGTGCATAGTACAGAGTTTACATTGGCATCATTCAAATGTATGAAGTTGCTATTTACGTTTGACCAGAGCACTCATTACAGATTGTTATTGGAATAATAAAGAGAGGGATACAAGCATCCGTCTAGCTGTGAGATCGTAACATGTTTCCGAGTATTACATACATACTATCCATTGCGAAATGTGATCGCTTTATTCTCATACGTTTCCGCGAACTAGTGCTTCTGTTGTTGTTTACTAATCTGTGTTTGTCTGTTCCTCGTTTGAGATTTTTTCTTCTTTATTTATAATTAAAATAATTATTATTTTATTCTACCAAAGTTACGGTATTGGTACGCAGATACTTTGACAATAGTTAAATCATTTAAAGTTGTTTGTTTTTGACAAACCATAAATTATTAATTTGAGAAAAAAATTGAGATTGCAAAAACAAGTTGTAAAGAAAGTTACTGCATTCGGTGAATTACCACAAAATTAATTTAACTGTATAAAAATAATCAAACTTATTAGTCCAGTATAAAAATATTTTTTTTTTGTTAATTACAATTAAAATAATCGGTACCCTAATTACTTGGCATTAAAAATAAATCCAATTTAGTTATTTTATGGTACCATTAGCAAAATAACATGTTTAATTAACAGATATTTTTATGATCACTCATAAGCAGTGTGACTACCTACATAAAAATCCTTTAGAAAAATAAGCAATAAAATTTTATTGTTACTTTATTGTCAGAATCGCGATATCAGTTGTCCATGTCACTTAAATAGGTGCGGACACAAATCTATCTACAGGGTGTCTTATTATATCGTGACTGTCGCCGCCATTTTGTCTGTCAGCGGGAGGACAAGCGATAAAGTGTTGTAATGTAGAAGGATGCACATTTATGTGACTCGAAACGTGACTTATTGATTTTAATTCTGTATCGGAATAAGAAAAAATCAAATGCGGAGATTCTTACCTACCTTAAAATATTATTCCCGTTGTTAAATAATTCAATAACCAGTAAATTCGATCTAAAAAAAGCTATAAGAGTAAGTAGTCGCTTACGTAGCAGACGCCTACTACGCAAGCGACGCAAATTCAAATCCAAGGTTTATGTACAGTGATTTCACACCATGTCCTTTACGGTGAAGGAAAACATCGTGAAAAAACTGTTGCTGAGAAGTATTTCATAGACGTATGTCACGTCGGCACTTCGGTGTTGTTACAACACCTCTGCCTACCCCTTCGGGAATACCGGCATGAGCATAATGTATGTATATTGGTAACACAATTTTCCAAGATGCGAGATTAATTTAGATAATAAGGATATGAACGTTCAAAGAGACATACGCTCTTCAAAGTAAGAGCCATCATTAAAAAAACTATGATATGGTTTTGAAAAGTTGGAACATAATTACAAGAACGAGTCGTTAAGCGGCCAGGGTTTACTTACATTAGTAAAGAAACTTACCGCAAAGCTACGACAAAGTGGCTTAAATTTTTTAATTGCAGTCCGACTTATGATTATTATACGTCTTTGTGCATTCAGTGGGCAACATGTGAAGCTTTGCAGGGAAATGTGTGAATTTGTGGTCTAAGTTAGAAAAGCGGCGATTGAAAAGGCTAACCATGTAGGTGCTATGGTTCGTGTGACTGACATGTCGTGTGCTTGTTGGTTGCTTGATGCAAATCTGTACTGATTAATACAATTGTGGTGTCTGTTTGTAATTTCAAATTACCAGCTTTTAACTAAATGCATATTATAACATACTTAACTTACATAGAAAAAATAATTATTTATTATTTTCCTGTCTGTCGGTCAGTTAGCTCTCTTTCTGTACTTGCACTGGCAGTTAGCTGATATTGCTCTATCTGAAACATATTTTCAATTAGATTGAAAAAAAGTAATTTTAGATTCCTTCTGAAATAAAATTGAGAGATATTTACAAGCAATCATTAAGTGATTGAATTCGTGATGATTTTATATCCCTAGTTTGAATTTTCTCTAAGGATACAGTTATATTTGGCTCTCATTAATAAGTTACGTACTAATCAAATTATGCGGATAAGGTACCCTATATTTTTGGAGTTGAAAGCATCCAATCCCGTTTCTATCTATATAAAAAGGGTAATTTATTTCACAAAAAAAATATTTGAGCATTTCCGCTAGCTCCTGTCATTTGCGCCACAGGAATAGAATTTAATAGAGTTGCTCCTTAAGCAACACCCTGTACGTAGGTCTAACAAGACTCTTTTGAGTTTATACAATATTATGAATATTGTGCTCATTAGTGGGCGTGTGTTTAACTTGGTAGGATAATATGGCCGTTTTTATTACACGACTAAGGATTTCATAACATAATTTATGTAAGCTCTTAATGACAAAGCCTTTTTTAATTGTCAGCCTATTTTATTGTGGGTGTTGCCATTTAAAATATTCGCTACGATGTTTATGGTGGGATTGATGGAGTTGTTTTTATTATAGACTAGCTGTGCCCTGCGGTTTCACCCGCGTAGATTTAGTTTCATCCTTATTGTCGCGAAACCCTAATATTTTATAGAAATAAAAGTAGCCTATCTGCCAGTGAAAGTCTCGTTAAAATTGGTCCAACCGTTTCAGAGATTACCCGGAACAAACAAATAGACAGACAGAGAGACAGAGAAACATTTTAGAACTTGGTTTTTCAGTGTCAGTAGCGTGTATACTTTCATATGCATTTAGTGAAAAGCTGTTATTTTTGAATTACAAACAGACACCTCAATTTTATTTATAAGGGATAAAATATAGCCTATGTTACTCGCTGATGATGTAGCTATCCATTGCTGAGAGAATTTTAAGATCGGTCTAGTAGTGTCGGAGCCTATTCAATACAAACAAACAAATCTTTCCTCTCTATAATATTAGCGCAGATAGATTGTTCACACAAATTTACGAGTACAGTCAACTGAAAAATTGCTCGAAAAATTATTGTGAGTTTTTGATGCATTTTTGTTTTCACTATTGGTGTGATAAAAGTCCAAATAAAAAAAATTTAAAAAATCATGACCTATCCTTCCATTATATGTCCATTACAAATGAACTTTAAAGACTAACAAACAAGATTGCTTTTCCAACTTACGGTCATGCCAGAAGAAAGAATTACTTAATAACTTATGTTATCTTAACTATGGTAGTAAAATTGGTGACTCTTTCAGTCACATCAGATAATGTTTAAGTGCATCTAACTCGAGGTAATTATTTAAAAGTTCCCACGTGACCAGATATGTGACGTCACAGGACATTCGACGCTAATCTTTATCTTTAATTACTCTGTGCTTGAAAACACAGTAAAGCCATTCAATTGTGTAACCTTATTACGTAGTGTTAGGGTTAAATTTAAATTGTAGGCTAATCAAATGTCAAACATATAACTTATGGCTGTGTTCGAAAGTGTACATCTTTCAAATGCAGAATTTCATTTATATAATAACTAGCTGTGCCCCGCGGTTTCACCCGCGTGGATTTTAATTTCATGGTTGCTCGCGGATCCCTAATGTTTTAAAAAAATTAAGTAGAAAAAAACCTAAGTTACTCCTTGAAATATCAGCTACCTACCAGTGAAAGTCCCGTCAAAATCCGTCCAGCCGTTTCGGAGATTACCCGGAACAAACAGACAGACAGACAGATAATTTAATAAATTGGTTTTTCTGTGTCAGTACCTTGTATACTTTCATATGCATTTAGTGAAAAGCTGTTATTTTGCAGTTACAAACAGACACTTCAATTTTATTTATCTGTATAGATTTTATGCATTAAAATAAAAAAAGTGATTTTGAAAATAGAAACGGAAACAATAAGCGATTATCCAATAACATTCCGTTAAATACGTGTTAAATAAAATATAAAATTCAAATTTGGAATTTCAATTCAAAAAATATTGACCATATCACAGCGTAAATGGCGCCATGCGTACGGTATCGACTAAAAATTTTAATATTAATTTAAAAGTAACGATGTTTCAATTCACGGTTTATTTAACAAACAAATATTTCCATTTAAATGATACATACGTAACCAAATCGATCGTTCAAACATTTATCTTGCTATGAATGCAGACGCATGCATACTCGTAAAAAATCGATGCTTAATAAACTTGGTAAAGCAATTTAAACTCTATGCATTGTGAAAAGGGAACATTTTCAATTGCAGGTTTTGTGATCAAAAAAAAATTAGTAAGTCTCACGCTATTACAACTATGCGTCAAATTCAGCGCTAACGGGGCACTTCACTGTTGTTTGAGATATCAAATAAACAATTCATAAATTCTTAATTATTTTATTAGATTAGACTTCTTACAAAGTACTTTCAAATTCTCAGAAGGACGCAATTATTTTACCACCGGGTTTGAAAGGTTGCTTTTATTGAGAAGAACCCGAACTTTGAGTCGAAATTAAAAAACGTATTTATAGTGCCTAAAACAGCGATAGACTCACCATCTGTCACGTTGGTACTTAATCTTCGGTGAAAAGTGGGCGTTGTTATTACAATACCTCTGCCTACCCCTTCGGGGAATACAGGCGTGAGCGTATGTAGGAAAATAAGTTCACACAATAAATCAGAATACTTCACATAAACACGATTTCAAACAAAATATTGTAAGCGACAAAACACGGTATTAATATGATTTATACTCAATTCCCTTCAAATTAATGTTTTAACGTTGTAGTTTTACGCTCGCAGATGGTATCTCCTGAGATGTTGGGTTCTGTTAATGGCTTGGTTTTGTGTTACAATCGTTGTTATTCTAATTAATGTGATTAAACAAGGAGAGATACACTTGTTTTCATTAAAACACACGGGAATACTGAAGAAAAATGGTACGTTTTCGAGCTTAATAATATGTCTACAATGTCACTTTTGCTTAGAGCATAGAGTTTGCATTTGGATAATGGTTTATTAATTCTGCTTTATATTTACTTTCACTCTTTTGTTTCTCTTCTCGTTTCACTTATATAATACAGTCGTATCTGAATATTATATACTATTATTTTATGGAATGAAATCGTGTTAAATAGTTCATCACCGTGGAAGGCTTTACTGTAAAACATCACGTCTTTTGTAATTGTAAGTTTGATAATATAAGACTGAATACTTTTTTCATTTTCAGCTCAAGTGTTTTATATACAGACTAGCTGTGCCCCGCAGTTTCACCCGCGTAGAGTTTATTTCATGCGTGTCCCGCGGAACCATTGTTTTTTTTAAATAAAAGTAGCCTTAGTTATTCCTTGAAACATCAGCTACTTGCCAGTGAAAGTCCCGTTAAAATCGGTCCAGCCGTTTCAGAGATTACCCGGAACAAACAGACAGACAGACAGACCGACGGACACACAGACAGAGAAAAAATTTAAAACTTGGTTTTTTGTGTCTTTAGCGTGTATACTTTCATATGCGTTTAGTGAAAAGCTGTTATTTTGGAATTACAAACAGGCACTTCAATTTTATTCATCTGTATAGATGTATAGATATAGATATATGACAACTCTATGCTTGGCTTCCTAAATCCTTTATCAAAATAAAAATAAAATTTCCCATCTCTTAAAATAAATCATTGTCTATAGCACGGAAAACAATAAGCGCATGTAAACAAAATTACTTAAACAACTGCAGAGGAAACGCAAAACATTAAGTTAAAGAGTACTTTACATAATCTCATAACTTAGAATGTATTCAAGCCTTCCTGCTTACATTCAAGCCATGTCTTTTCAGTTGTCAGTCTGTCTGTCATGGACAATGGCGGTGACAAAACAAGGGATATTTTCCCATATAGGCTTACAATAACACTTTGTTCGCTGCGTACGCGCATAGCTTCTAAGAGAGCTTCGAAGATTGTTTTCCGCTTTCAGTGTTAAGATGGGATAGTTATTATAATGATTGCTTTGAAATTATCGATATATTTACAGTGTCTTTGGGTTAAGTTACGCAAAATAATGCTTAATCCCTAAATTTCACAACCCTTCAATCAATGAAGTATGCGTATTTTTACGAAAAAGTAGCACGAAAATATAAAAATATATTTTGTGTTTGCAAAATGGGAAATAAATATACACACTGTTTTCTAACGTAAGAATGTTGATATTAATGTTGCCTTATCATAATTTACTATGTAATGAAATGTACATGCTGCCAATCGAGTTCCTTGCCAGTTCTTCTCAGAAGGCTAGTTTCTGAATCGGTGGTAAATTTGTAGACATTCATAAGTTCCTTACATGGCCTTCTTATATGAAATGAATTGTTTAATTTATTCTCACAACCAAATTAGATTAATAAATTACTTTTTAACAATATATCCAAAAGAAAAAAAAAACCTTAATGTATCATCCGGCGAAACTTCTGCATTTCAACCCGTGAGAATTTTGCAAAATATTTGCAGTCTTTTGTTTTTGAAGCATTTAACGATTCCGCCAACGCAAGACGACAATACCCGGCGACGGTCGACAAAGGAGTGAACAGCGCGGGGCATAGACAACGAGCGAGTATTGTCTGCACCATAGACAAAAGGTCTTTCATTGACGGAACAATGACGAGACTCTACCTCATTTATCAAAGAGGCAGGTTACAATAATTACAATGTAGGATTCAGACTTTCAGACAGGTATTGTTAGTGGGCTTTGCGGGAATTAATTATTATACTACTTAGTATTACACGCCCTTTATATTTTGATGAGAATAATCTATAAAGTATTCCATTATTGTGAGGTTGGCCGTAAAAGTCGTCTTGACAGATGTCATAGGGCCCAGTTGTCACATTGAATATGCAAACGAAAATAGACCTTATTTCTGTTAACCAATCAGTGGATACGCGGCGTATAATCTTTATTTGAATGACCGCCTATGGCGAATTTTATGCTGCAAAGAACATTTACTAGGAGGCAAATTGGGTATTTTCAGAAATCGTCACAAGGCTTTTACTTAAATGACTAATATACTTTGTAAAAAATATGAGTATCTACTTACTACATAGGTATTACGAGTTAGCCATCAAATTCATAATCTAAATTCCACGCGTCACGACACTATTATTTATATGGCAAAATTTTGTTCTTTACATGATCGCTAGAAGGCGTGGTATAATTTATCGAACAAGTATTACAGAGCCGTGGTGGCCTCAGGGTTAGAGCAGTCGCCTGCTACGCAAGCGACGCAAGTTCAAGACGCAAAATCCCAGCGGGGCCTGTACCTATGAGTTTTTCTAAAAACTTATGTACAGTGATTTCACACCACATGCTTACGAGGAAACCTGCATATGTCTGAGAAATTATTCAAAGACGTATGTATAGTGCCTGAGACGGCGATGGACTCACCCTCTGTCACGTTGGCACTTAATCATGTTCGGTGAAATGTGGGTGTTGAAAATCACAACACTTCTGCCTACCCCTTCGGGGAATACAGGCGTGAGCATATGTATGTATTGTAAGTATTATACGGTGACATTAGTGTGTACAGATGACAAAACAGTACCCCTTTGACTAGTTCACCACCGTTTTCCTAATCTCTACTCGCGTCTCCGCCGAATATTTGTATGAGAAATTACTTTTGCAGCAGCTTTTCGAAGCAGTGACGTGAATAAGTATCTCATAGAAATATTGTCTGTGACGCTAGCGAGGCAAACACGTGATACGGGTACTGAATTTTGTTCCTGTTATGTATTTTGATGAACAGATTATAGGCGTATAGTAGTTTATGGGATGATCCCGTAGCTAAGATGATACTAATAAAGAAAGAAAAAACTCCACTTCATTTGTTATCTACAGAAACATTAATAGATTAAATTACTTACGAGTTAACAAAGTAAGAAATGGGGTAATTAGTTGGGCCCGATCTGTCTGCGATAACGTTTTTATTAATTCAAAATGTTAAGATAGTGCCAGTTTGGTCCAAAGATTCATTAAAAAGACCTATGTATGGAGGTTACCACGGAATGCATCGTCGTAACTAGGGATGCCATTCTGATTCAAAAATCATTTTAGTTTTGGAGCAGGAAAATCAATTATTAATTGAAGAATATGTATTTAAGTATTTAAATTATGTAAGTAAAGGTATAACTTTGCGCTACTCAACAAATATATCAAATTTAGAAGATGGTAAAGAAATGAGGTGAGCACACGAGTAGCTAGTTGACGGAGCAATTGCTCGGTTTGCAGTGGTCGTGGGTTCGTGTTTTCCTAACAATTTTAAGAATTAACAAAATTAAATCATATTTTTAATACTTTAGTTTTAGCAGTAGGTACAGATGGTTAGATATTATAGACTGAAATAGTACTAGGGGCCTACTCACTTTCTCCGAAAAACAAAGCTTCGGCTGAAAGTTCGCAAAAATCCTACCACTGTTCTTATTCGTTTTAAAATTACGTCCTATCCTGGTGTACTAAAAAAATCTTTGAAATTTATATATTGTAAGCCTACATTCATTAAATTAGCGATACTGAAACTACATTTGATTTTTGTTTGCGCTGTTTCGTTTGCGGACAAAGAGAGTAGACCGTCTATTTCTTAACTTAAAGACAGTTGATAGCCCTAGTTGTGATTTGAATATTTTTGACCGTTCCAAGTCGTGTAGTATGAAAACGCCTTCGTCTCGGGGTCTCTCTACATTGGTCGCGTGGTCATTACTTTCAAAAATTACGACCAAGTATTTAGTGGAGGCAACATTAGTGAGATAATAATTCTGGGAATCACGTTACACGTTGTTATAAGGTGAGAAATGAGGCAAAACACGAAATTGTTAATTAACCTCGCGAGCTTACGTCACACGACTGTTTGGAATAAAATACGTTTTGTTATTACACTTATCGTCCGAGGGTTTGGAATGTCGCATGTCGCTTACACGTTTTTTTAAATGTACTTGAATCAAGTTTGTTACTTAATAATGGGTACGGGTTACTTGATCTGGGGAGATTTCAGTGCCTGATGTAACCAAAGTTATAATACTCACGGTACAATAACAATTATTTATACTTGTTTTAATTAAGATCTGAGATACTGAAGTTTTACGGTTAGGTTAACTTTGTATTTTAACCAGATTTACTTAAGAAGTGGAAGAGGATGTTTTTTTAATTATTATCTGTGTGTTAGATAAACATATTTGTGTTTCACTAGCTATGCCCCGCGGTTTCACACGCGTAAACACAATTTCATGGGCTTTTTTTTCGATAAATGTATCCTAAGTTACTCCTTGTACCCGCTAGTATATAGCACAAAACAATCAGTAGTTCGTTTCCGAGTCCAAACAACAGACAAACATAAGCATAGATATACCAAGAAAAAAAATATTAATTTGTTTTTTTTTTCTATTTGAGTAGATAGCGTATGTACTTTCATATGGTGAAAAGTTGTTAATTTGGGATAACAAATGAACACTATTTGTATATATCTTCATATTATTATAAATAATTTACTAAACAAAGATTTGGTAGCAAACTACCCAAGAATAACTAAAAATTCACAATATTAAGTCATGTTTAAATCTGGAATAACTGAACGCAACCAACTTTTTCGAAATTAACATCTAACTATCTCGTAAATAAAAAAATGGAATGCGACGTTCCACAATTGAAAATTAAAAAACAAAACTGATTCTCGTTCACGCGTTGTTGAGCTGACGGGCGGCAACCGAGGAAAAGGCAAAGGCACGATGGTTTTCAGCCAGTTGGAAGCTTTCAGCGTTTGCTTTCAGCTCTGAACTCAGAGGGCTGCTATTGCCGTTGTTCGGAGAGCACTTGCACGCTAATTGTTTGCGGAAAGGGTTGTTTGAGTATTGTTTTGATGGTGGAGAAGGTCAGCAAATAAATTAGTGGTTTGGTAAAATTTTACAACTTAAGACTTTAATCGGTTGGAAAAATGATTTTTATTTGAAAAAATAGATTAATAATGATTTCGATTCTCTTTTTATATTATTACTAGCTTTTGCACATGCGTAGCTTATTTTTAAGCTTTATTCTGAATTTTGAAACAAATCGGTTCGGTGGATTAGCCGGGAATAAAAAAATAAAATGATAATAGATAGATGCACATTCTCATTTACAATATGAATTATGGATAATTAAATAGTAGGTACATTGTGAGAAAACCCACATTTTTGGAGAAAAAAATGCAGCCGAAATGATAACCCCCTCCTTTTATTGAAGTCGGTTAAAAATATGTAGACTACAGATTCGCAAAGAATTATCAAAACTAAATTACTAATGTTACAAACCAGTAAATATTTATGTATATACTTGATTGTTAGTGTAGTGTAACGTAAGATCCATTTTAAAATGATGATATTTTTTTCCCAGTCACTACGCACCGCGTGTGGTACCCAGCGGGGTTGGTACTTGTGCATTTTGCGGCGGTAATTTTTCTCTAATTAAAATTATGCCGATTGTCGTTTCAATCGCGGCCGCGTTCGTTTGTTGTGGTCCCCGACGCGTGCCATTTCGAGCGCTCTTGTGCTTTTCAGTGCCCGCGTTTACCCCTCGTACGTGTATCCGAACGAATTTGCTTACGCGAGAAAATAATGGGTTGAAAAACAAACATGACTTTTGTTTTTTGTTTGACGTTAGTTTGAAATGCTCTCGGAGATCACGTTAAACTGTCGGTCCCACGACTTTGGGAGTTACTGGTAGGCCTGGACAAAGTAACGTTCTCTCGCGTTTGCGATAATAGAAACGGTAGAAATACATATGCTCACATCTGTATTCCCCGAAGGGGTAGGCAGAGGTGTTGTTATTTTTAACACACACATTTCACCGAATATGTGCCAAAGTGACAGAGGGTGAGTCCATCGCCGTCTCAGGCACTATACAGACGTCTTTTGAATTATTTCTTAGACATATGCAGGTTTCCTCACGATGTTTTCCTTTACCGTAAAGCACGTGGTGTGAAATCACTGTACATAAGTTTTTAGAAAAACTCATAGGTACAGGCCCCGTTGGAATTTCGAACTTGCGTCGCTTGCGTAGCTCTAACCCCGAGGCCACCACGGCTCAAAGGACTGGTTTTACCCAGATCACCGTTTTGTGAGAAAATCTGGCGATCGTCGGATTGGTTTTATTCAAGTTCCGACGCCAACAGTGTATAGGAGAAGGCGAGGATAGGATAAAAACGGTGATAAGTGCAAAAAGGCTCAATTTTTTTCTGTCATCGGTGGCTATTTTAGCCGAACAGAAAATTACACCGCGTTTTATTTCAAGCATGTAATAGTCATGTACGAAAATGTTTTCTACAGAAAAAGTTATGAACAAAAAATTTTGTCAGCTAGCGTTCGCTTTCACGGCTTATCTCCTCCAAGTTTCTTCCAACACATTAGCTGGCTGGAAAAAAAATCGCATATTGTAACGTGCGATAGGACACGCGTCGAAAAAAAAAACCACGAGATAACCGCAGACGGATCGTGTCTGAGTGACGACGCATTTTCACTAATGACGCAAAAATCTCGGGACGGCGATGGCGAGGGGATAGAACGATTTTAAAAAATCCGTCGGAGTGTAAAGCGTCCTTTGTGGGCAACACAGTGATTGGCCGTTTTGTTTGGTTTTTCTCACGTGGGGTTGATTGCGATTTAATTGGGATTGATGGTCGCACTCGAGCTGCTTTCATAGGGCAACTATTTGTGGGCTTTTAATTGTACGGAATACTTTGTGGGTTCACATTCACAATGGGGGATGCTTCTTTGTGATTTTTGAGCTATTTGTTGTAACGTGATTCATATTCTGTAGATTTTAATTGTACGGTGAAGGAAAACATCGTAAAGAAACCTGCCTATGACATTAAGTCCGCCTATGCAAAAATGTATTGCAAGATAAATAAAATAAAATAAAAATATTTATGTCTCGGATGAAATTCCAAACACGTATGTATAATGCCTGAGGCGGCGATAGACTCACCACCTGTCACGTTGGCACTTAATCGCTTGCGCTAATAGAAGCGACAGTCACGTGACATATGTCATTATCCTACATTTTAATATCGTTTCTATAAGTGAAGCGAGAGGGTAATGTTAATGTAACATTCTACAGGCCTTGGCATTGCAAGCGACCGTAGGCTGCGGTAATCATTTACCATCAGGGGCCTTACCATGAGCTCTTATTGCCATGATAGTTTCACTCATTTATGAGAAAGATGTATGTGACGTGTATACATCTGTCACTGTCGCACAACTGAATTATCATTGTAATAAGAGCTCATGGTTGGGCCCCAGGTGGGCCGCTTGTTTGTCACTTGTTTTTTTTTATGAATCCACCCTCTCCCCCCATATAGTACTATCGTAAAATAGTACCCAAGATAAGTAGTATTGTAAAACACAATAAAACAAATCCATAATAACCTCACCGCGATATCATAAGCCGTTCATAATCGTTCATCTATCTCTTTCACACTACCACCGCCGTATTGAACCAGAAAGGGATAGAAGGGGGTTAAAATCATCAAGCGTATTAGCAGATCATTAAATAGGGACCTTAGGGGGCAACATAAGTCCTTGTTTAGCCAGATAAAATCTCTTTGACAATTTGTGCTTATTCAAATAGGCGTCCCCTGGCGCATAATGACTTAATATTGTCGCATCATACTGTTTTGTGACGTAATGTTATAAGATTTATGTCAGAGGACAGATTTTATCTCGAACTCCCTTTAAAAAAATTAAGTCGGTAACCTCTATGCAGCAAGTTGTCACTCTATGTGCTTTTAAATACAATTAAGTTATATTTTGTTGATTGACACTAAGCTTATTTGAAAGAAGGATCACTTATCGTATTGATAGAAATACTCTGATATATATTCTATACAGATAAATAAAATTTAAGTGTCGGTGATTTTAAATTAACAGCTTTTCACTAAATGCATATTATGAAAGCATATGGTATACGGTACCCACACAAAAAATATCTGTCTGTCTGTTTATTGTGGCTAATTTCCAAAAGCGATTTCAACGGGACTTTCACTGGCGGATAGCTAATGTTACAAGGAGTATCTTAGGCTCCTTTTATTAGAAAAAAACACCTTTAGCGTTCCACGAGCCATTATGAAATTAAGTCTACCATCGTGAAGCCGCGGGGCACAGCTAGTTTCTGTTTAAACTAAAATTTGTATTGTTTTTTAAACATATTTAAAAAAATATTATAAATTTTCGAACTTCCATAATTTTAAAGATCGAACATAAACGATTCGAACGTCAAAAAATGTAAAAACGAATTCATAAACACGAATAGAAACGAACAAACCATTTTAAACATGGAACACTAAAATAAATATTCAAATGAACGAGTCAACATTCGCAAATGGAACAAACTATAATCATTCGGTGGGTAAGTAAATAGTATAGAGTCATTCGGGGTTGAAAAACCGACAAGCGTCGTTCAAAATTAACAAAACAGATTACATTTGCGAGTCTCAAAGCGGGTTTGTTGTTTGTCAATTCTTTCCATCTGTGAGGGATCTGGAAAACTGTGCACCCTTTTACTTTGCTAGAAAGATCTTTTAATTTATTTTCATTACAATGACCGTTTTAATTTATATTTATTTATTCTTTGTTTTTCGCTACAATGTCGTCACGGCGAGTAATTCACGAAGTATGCAAACTTTTTGTTTTCGTTTTTAGTGAATGACTTACTTACCAATCAATTAATTATTACTTACTTATTAATTAACTAGCTGTACCCCGCGGTTTTACCCGCGTAGAGTAAATATCATTGGTAACCCGCGGAAAATGTGTATGTTTTAAAAATAAAAGTAGCCTAAGTTACTCCTTGTAAAATTATCTATCTGCCAGTGAAATCCCGTTAAAATCGGTCCAGCCATTTAGGAGATTAGCCGGAACAAACAAACAGACAGACAGAGAAGAAATTTAAAATTGGTTTTATCATGTCAGTACCGTATATTATACCGTATATTATGAAAGTATCATATGAATTTAGGGAAAAGTTATTATTTTGGAATTACAAACAGACACTTCAATTTTATTTATCTCTATAAATTATAGATGGATAAGTAGTTAGGCACCTACCATTATTATAATTACCAAAAATGTAATCGTTCAAAAATGTAACCACTCTAGCATCCATGCTTCTAATAAACATTGATCAATATTTGTCTCTACGCGATTAGCGTTCCAAAATTCAAACATGGAATTTGACTTAACATCAAAACCGTCTGAATTGGGCGTTTGTCAAATTACGTTCCCCTTAGCGCCTTGTTCGTTCCATCTGTGAAATCATAACTGATTGTCTGTTTACTCTGTCTGAATTTAAAGGCGCCTATTTAAGAAGTTACCAATCTGATTCATTCGGTCCCCCCTCATAAGGTCGGGGGGAAGATGAAAACAAAATTGCGACTTTATTAGCGCTCTGTACATAATCGTTCGAGTATCAAAGGAGTTCAAATTTAGAATGATTCAAATTTTGTTATTGATTGTACGAAGAAGCAAAATTATTGGTTGCCAGTGTTATTTGATTACGTTCAATGGTTATGTAATAGGTGCTGTCACGATTTATGAGCGCCCAGTGAAATTATTTGGGGTTATTGAGCATGTATTTTATTACCAAGGCGTCATACAGACAGACAGAGACAGACTCATAAAATAACTAGCACTGTCACCTTATATTCTGTAATTGCAAATATCTAAGTTGCCCTTTTTTATCTTTTTCTACAAATTTGTATAAAGAATAATGTTCTTTTAATATTGTGATATATAAATATTAAATAATTCTTGGAATTAATTATAGCAATACATTAATAAAGTAATGGACTCATCGGTTCTTGAAGGACTCATTCAAATGTTGTATGGGGTTTATGTAAGATTAAAAAGGGTCGCCATTCAACTGACCACTTGCATAAATTATTGTAAATAAACGAAAGTCTATCAAAGCGATAGGGATCTTTTGTGGAAGATACGGACCGGGGAAATTAATTTAGATTTTTACCGACGAGCCCATTATGAGGGCATTATTTATTAGGGATGTGGAATGATATATTTTTGCAGGCATTTGTGAAATTTGTTTAAGAATTTGATGTTTAAGAAACGCATATTTATCTTGCGTTATATCAAAGACCAATTAAGAGTGCTAGAAATGGTAAGGGACGATTTACTAGCTCACTTTTTCGCCAAAAAATTACAAAAAATCTTCAAACAAATGAATGAATGAATCGATTAAAATTTTCCTAAATTAATTAAAATAATGAACAAATATATTAAGCAAGTTACGAAACAGGTATTCCAAAAACAAATAAACATAAAAGTCAGAGAGCTATTATGAATAAACAATTTAGTATTTTTGAAAAATAAATTTATTATTCAATTTATCGTTCACTCATTCATTCATATCGATTTAACTTGAATGGAAAGTTCGTATTTTAAAACTAGCTGTGTCCTGCGGTTTCACCCGCGTAGATTTAGTTTCATCCTTATTGTCGCGGAACCCTAATATTTTTAATAAATAAAAGTAGCCTAAGTTACTCCTTGAAACATCAGCTACCTGTCAGTGAAAATCCCGCTAAAATCGGTCCAGCCGTTTCGGAGATTACCCAGAACAAACAGACAGACAGACACAGAAAATTTTTGGTTTTTAAGTGTCAGTAGCGTGTATACTTTCAGATGTATTTAGTGAAAAACTGTTATTTTGGATTTACAAACGGACACTTCAATTTTATTTATCTGTATAGATATAGATTACAAAATCCTGTTGTGAAAGTTACAACAGAAAGAATACAAAATATTATTTAACATCTTAAAAATAGCCGCACGTTATCAACATCCCTACTTTATAAAGATCGTCTGTATTGACATTTTCCTTTGAAGTCGCGGGCTTCAGATAATGACGTATTTGTCTTTTCAAATGTATTTTACGTAAAAGATTTTCGGTCTTTCTGTTGATATTTTAATTAGGTTTTTATTTTTTTTAAATTTTCTTTTGATATGCAGCTATTAAATAAACGGTTGTTTTATTCTTTATTAAAATAGAAATCTTCCTTGCTTGTAGGTAAAGTTGTACGAATACCCAATTGTCACCCATATTCATGTTACTATGTGACAGAAAGAAGAGCAGTGACGCAGATTCGAATCCCAGCGGGGCCTGTACCAATGAGTTTTTCAAAAAAATTATGTGCAGTGATTTCACACCACGTGCTTTACGGTGAAGGGAAACATCGTGGGGAAACTTGCATATGTCTGAGAAGTAATTCAAAGACGTATGTATAGTGTCTGAGACGGCGATAGACTCACCCATCTGTCACATTTGTGTTATTATTACCTTCGGTGAAAAGTGGGTGTTGTTATTGCAACACCTCTGCCTACCCCCTAGGGGAATACAGGCGTGAGCATATTGTACATATGACAGAAAACCTGTTCTTTTTTATGCATATTTTTGTTGCCCTTTGTTATAATCGTATCATCCCTAAAAATTTATTTTCCCCAATCAATACTCGGCGTTCGAATCAAAATGGCTGCAGAGCCAGTCGGATAACCAAACATAATGCTTGTTACATACAATACCACGAGTTACATACAATAGCCGTCTATTGAATACCCCTTTCATGTGAACGAGACTAAGCTGAAATGAAACTTTCATTCATTCATTTTAATGGATCAATTTGAACAACATTCTAGATACATTTTTGAATATAGAAACTAAATTTTAAAAAGCGTTGTGCATTTTTCAATCAAAAAAATTTCAAAAAGTCAGTGAATAATTCGAATAACAACATTAATTTTATTAATTTACTAGCTGTGCCCTGCGGTTTCACCCCCGTAGATTTTAATTACATGGCCGCCCGCGGATTCTTATTGTTTTAAAAAAATCTAAGTAGCCTTAGTTAGTCCTTGAAACATCAGCTACCTGCTATTGAAAGTCCCGTTAAAATCGGTCCAGCCGTTTCAGAAATAACCCGGAACAGACAGACAGACAGACAGACGGACAGACAGACAGACAGAGAAAAATTTTAAAACTTGGTTTTTCAGTGTCAGTAGCGTGTACACTTTCGTATGCATTTGGTGAAAAACGTTTATTTTGGAAAAACAAACAGACACTTCAATTTTATTTATCTGTATAGATATCAATAACTAGCCATTCCTGGCGGTGTAGGATTAACAACAGAAACTATGTAACAAAGTTTTTTTTTCTGTTTTTGTATAATTTTGCCATCGATACTTCGCTCTTATTAGTCGCAGCGTGATGTTATCAAGCTCAAAGAATACTCTATTAATGAACTATTACAAAAAAATAATATTTAAACCAGTAGTTCCCGAGATGGACGCGTTCAACAAAACAAACAAAAAACTCTTCTTTATAGTAACAGTAAAGCTTGTCGCTACTTCATTAATCGAATGAATGAACGAAATTCACTTAAAACACATTAGCTTTTTAAACATGACAGCCAATGGAATGCGAATTCCACTAGTCATTTGAATAAAAGTCGAATTTCAACTACATTCAAATATAGACTTTGTAATGAAGAACAGCAAGGAGGATAATTCCTTAACAGTGGTTACATCAAAGAATCCACTCAGGATGCAAGATGGAAATGCCTGATCCGACTACTAATAAACCTGCTACACTTTTAAAAGTGATATCAAAAGAACGAATAAAGAAAACTGAGATGTTGTTATTAAAATCCCTGTTGACGGAAGAAAGGGACTGATTTTTATGCGACACCCGCATTTGGATGCAATATTGTTTTTTTTTTAATATCGCCGACAAACCTGGAACTTTATTGGGTTTTAAATTTGGATTTGCGAGATTTGCAACGAATTATAATGATCCATTTTTTAACGAAAATTTGAGTCATTCTTAATTTGAAAATTACAGGGATCTTATATACATATTACGCTACGTCTGTATTCCCCGAGGGGTAGGCAGATGCAGTAATAACAACACCCACTTTACACTGAAGATGATTAAGTACCAACGTGACGGATGGTGAGTCTATCGCCGTCTCACGCACTATGCATACGTCTTTGAATTACTTCTCAGCCATATGCAGGTTTCCTCACGATGTTTTCCTTCACCGTAAAGCACGTGGTGTGAAATCACTGCACATAAGTTTTTTTACAAAAACTCATTGGTACAGGCTCCGCTGGGATTCGAACCATCAAGAAAATAAAAAAAATATCAAAGTTTACTAGATATTTTACGGAATTATACGATGTGTAAGTTTTGTACCTTTGATCTCTTGAGTTGGTACCGTCTAGCAGTTTTAGAGAAGTAGTGTTAGGGGGAAAAAAAAGGGATCTGATTGTCTGTTTTGCTGTCAGGTAAATTCAACAGATACTCTACATATGGTTGGTAGAGCAGCGCAAGACGCCTTTACATGCGATCACAGGGTGCAGGCGTTGTCAACTTAAAACACAATTTTTTCGAGTATTCTTCTGAAGAGCTTAATAAACTACTTAAACGCAATCCCTCTTCTTACAAAGCATGGTTTAAATGAAGTAATATCCGACTAAAACGATGTACATCCCTTTTTAAATCCGTATCCCAGAAAAAGATGGACTTTCCAACCAAGGACTACTTCCTTACTTATCATTTAGTTTTTTCAAGTAGCCAAGTTACTCCTTGTAACATTAGCTATCTGCCAGTGAAAGTCCCGTTAAAAACGGTCCAGGCGATTCGGAGATTAGCCGGAAAAAAACAGACAAAAAATTATTTTTCCGTGTCAGTACCGTGTATATTTATTCATTTAATTTCATTCAAAGCTGTAATTTTGGAATTACAAACAGACCGAATCGTATAGATGTATAGACTAGTCAGTCAATCACAGTAGCATTGTAATTGTATTCTTATAATATACATCATAAGATTCAAATTCAAAAGACTGACCGATTGCATACAAAACAACGAACATATTGAAAAATACTGAAGAATTTTATTTACGCTATGAAAAACGTGCAAAGGTAAGCGTTCTAAAATTATTTAAATACCTTCAAAATAACTAAACCGCGTCGAGATTATTTGAACATCGAACAAAGATTGATCAGTTACGTAGAGAATGCTATTTAAAATTTAAAAGTCCAGAATTTAGAATTCTAAAATTACCAGTTCTATAAATGAGACCTATATTTAGTCTGCCAACACCCACAATTCGCAAGCGTAGCACGGAAGTGTAAGGCAAGACATGTGTCGTCTAATTTGTCACTGAGTTACAAAACTGGCCGATAAAAGTGACGTGGCTTAAATCAGAAAGCATAATAATAATTTTGGTAGCCGCTTTATTGAGCGCATTGAGCGCTTGATATCAGGGAGACTTAAGATTAGGTTCAAATCCAAAATATTATAGCTGTGTCGCGCGGTTTCCCCTGCGTAGGATTCACATTAAGAACTATGTTTCTTAGTTATATTTATTCCTGTTTTTGTAGCATTTTCCGTTGATACTTCGCTCCTATTGGTCGCAATGTGATGCTATAAAACCTAAAAAAAATCTCGCAGATTTAACACAGGAATAATTTTGCTGAGATTAGCGCATACATCAAAAAAAACATGAACAAATTCAACAGCTCTCTCTTCCCAGTCTGTATGTATGTCTCGTGCCATACAAACAGATAGAGATAGACTAATCAAATTAAAAAAATAAGAACCGTTTGAAAAAAAACGAGGTAACAATATAACCTATAAAAAAATACGCGATTGTATACGCTATTTTTATTAAGATTAAGCATTGTAATACTTACTTACCTTTTTAACCATAAACATGGACTTATTCTATTAAATATGTTACCTATATAATAACGACAAAATCAACAAGACAAGTCCTAATAAAACTCCCGTGCTAGAGCTGCATCAGACCACAGACATTGTGTTTTCGCCTCTCGCACTGTTGAATAGACAAAAGGTATGTTTACATAGAAAAGAAGTATTTAGATCCGCCTTACGCTTTACACTGAACAGTGTTGGATGTTTGTTATTTTATTAAGTGCTTCAATCTCGGTACATTTATTGTTAATTCCGTCAGTACAAAGACCACTGTGTTTATTTAGAAGGCAAGTGGCGCGCGCATTTTGTATATGCTCAACTAGTTTTATTCGTGTACTATTCTTACAGTTTCCAAGTGTAAGGGTGTGGTTGAATTGGTGTACATTTATTGTGACAGCCCTAACGGACAATTATTTTGTAGCTATGAATTGAATACTTGCACATATAATAATAATAATTATTATACAGTCGCTTCGTATAAAAATCAGGTGATCAGCCACATCGGGTTGAATCAAGTGCCGACCCCAACAATGTATGCGATAAGGCCAGGGAGATGATGATGATTAGCCTGTAGTGTCCCACTGCTGGGCAAAGGCCTCCCTTCCACATTTCCAACTGTCTCTGTCCTCAGCAGTCCTCTCCCAATCGTTCCTGAAAGCATCAAGCTCATCCCGCCATCTCCTCGGAGGCCTGCCGCGTTGTCGTTTCCTGCCATTTGGGATCCATTTTGTAAAATTGAATTATCAACATAAAAACATGTTTAATCGACTACCTGGGGCCCAACCATGAGGTCTTATTGCAATGATAATTCAGTTGTGCGACAGTGACAGATGTATACACGTCACATACATCTGTCTTATAAATGAGTGAAACTATCATGGCAATAAGAGCTCATGGTAAGGCTCCTGATCACCGTGTCGAAAATAGTGTAATTGAGGTTTTGAATTTGAAATCCTCCATTAGCAGCTTGGAGACTGGGTTACTGACTAGTTAGTGGCAATCGGCTCGGCTTATTACATGGAACTCAAACATAACGGGCGAAATAGTTGGAAAACAGGCGAGAGCATACTTACGTATTTTTGATTTATTAACCGCTGATACTACCGATAACAATTTCATAGTATCACTTAACATAATAATGACCAATTGTTATATTGGTTTTGACATACCTGTGTTGGATAAAAAAAAAACAACTTTATATTTTTTTCAAAAGTACCCCTAAAAATTAATGTACAGCAGTGGAAGAAATCTATACAGATAAATAAAATTGAAGTGTCTGTTTGTAATTCCAAAATAACAGCTTTTCACTAAATGCATATGAAAGTATAGACTATACCGACACTAAAAAACCAAGTTTTAAAATTTTTCTCTGTCTGTCTGTTTGTTCCGGGTAATCTCTGAAACGGCTGGACGGATTTTAACGGGACTTTCACTGGTAGGTAGCTGATATTTCAAGGAGTAACTTAGGCTACTTTAATTTTTTTTAAATATTAGGTTTCCGCGACAATAAGGAAGAAACTAAATCTACGCGGGTGAAACCGCGGGGCACAGCTAGTTTATTAATAAAATCCTGATAAACTTGTTAGCCTTATGAAGTTTTATATAGTACTCAATATGAAGGCACCTTTATTTAACCCGCATCGGTGGGATTGAAGAAAAAATATTTACTTTTACCTCACATTGTTGAGAAGAGCTAATTTTAAGACACACGTGGCGATCACTCCGATTGATTTACCATTGATTACAATTGAAATGTGGTTTCTATACAACAGTCTACAACATTATTATCATGACGTATGAGGAAGGAAAAAGATGGACAGAGAAAGAGAATAGAAAATTAGATACAGCGACAAGAGAGTAACTGTAAATGTTTGATGACTTTTATATTTACACAAGCTGTGCCCCGCGGTTTCACCCGTATTGTCGCGGAACCCTAATATTTTTGATAAATAAAAGTAGCCTAAGTTACTCCTTGAAACATCAGCTATCTACCAGTGAAAGTCCCGTTAAAATCCGTCCAGCCTTTTCAGAGATTAACCGGAACAAACAGACAGACAGACAGACAGAGAAAAATTTTAAAACTTGGTTTTTTAGTGTCAGTAGCGTGTATACTTTCATATGCATTTAGTGAAAAGCTGTAATTTTGGGATTACAAACAGACACTTCAATTTTATTTATCTGTATAGATAGACTAGCTTCAGCCCGCGACTTCTTCCGCGTGTAATAGTTACTTTGGTCTAACTATAACCCGCGATTGGTCTTAGCATGATGATATATTATAGCCTATAGCATTCCTCGATAAATAGGATAACTAACACTGAAAATTTTTTTCAAATCGGACCAATAGTTCCTGAAATTTATTTTAGACAGAAAGAGAAAAAATGCAATTTTTTTTAATGCCATTATCGTATATCATATGTATTTCTGAGAAGCTGTTATTTTGGAATTACAAACAGATACTTCAATTTTCTGTGAAGATTTCATAATATGGGCTTTATTCTATAATATAGCTGTTTCTATTATAGAAATGAATCAAGAGCGTACATACTCACAAAGTCGACTAATACACGTGTTCATCCCTACTATATTTTTAATATTATAAATGCGAAAGTAACTCTGTCTGTCTGTAACGCTTTTCTGCTTAAACCTCTCAACCGATTTAGATGAAATTTGGCACAGACAATCTTTAGACCCTGAGAAAGGACATAGGCTACCTTTTATTTATTAAAAATATTAGGTTTCCGCGACCATAAGGATGAAACTAAATCTATGCGGTTGAAACCGCGGGGCACAGCTAGTAAGGAATAAGCGCTTACTAAATAAAAGTTCGACACATGATTACCACTTTTGTAGTCTAAAATATATGTGACACTGCAAACGATAAATAATTCCACCGGACGTGAAATTTCGTTGGAGATCAACGCGCACACCAAACCCAAACATAAGAAGTATCCACAAAGTGGAGTCAATAGGAAGCCGTCATCACCTCAATAAATGCCCGATGATAAACAATCAACATTAAGAAACTGAAAAAAATTTTTAAAGATGGCCAGCTCTCATACAATGACTGTGTCATTTGCAATTATTAACGCTAATTACTCGCTCTACAGCTACTTTGAAATGCTACAAATAAAAAAACTACAATGCTTTATTTCGCGTAAAGCTGCAGAGTTTGTTTGTTTGTTTGCTTGAACGCGCTATCTCGGGGACCACTGGTCAGATCTAAAAAAATCTTCAGTATTATAAGCAATCGCAGGATTAAGTTAGCGTTGGCTCAAATGAACTGTTCCACTCGGACTATGTCGCAGGCAGAAGCCAGTATACAGTAATATACGATTGGCGGAACTTAGGTGGCCCCTAAACCGCAAAACAAGGGAAGGAAAAAATTCGACGCATGTAGGATCACGAGTAGCTTAGTTGGAAGAGCAACTGCACGGTTTGAAGAGGTCGTGGGTTCGAGTCCCGGATCGTGTTCCTATTTTTATTGACCATTTTTAAGAACTTAGTATGTGTGATGATTCTACAACAAATTAAGGGGGTCGCCCTTCAGTTCTGTTATTTTGTGATAAAGCTCTGTGCACACCCGCACGACTGGCCGACGATTGACGCGCGTCGCTTTGACCGATCATTGTTTTAACTCCCCGTCATCGGTATGCGGAGAACGCATCCGATTTATCGAGTTCCATTAACAAACTTTTAAAATGTTATTCTCTTAATAAGTGGTTTGTTCTAATCGTGACCTGTGACGTCATTCGAATTTCAAATGCTAAAAAAGTCAGTCTCACTTTGCAGCCAGTGTCATATTTATAAGAAACGTCAAATATTACGTCACTCATGTTCAAATTTTGATTTTAATAACATTTTGGACTGTGATTATTTATAATAACATAAAATAAAATAAATAAATAATTCAGTCATGTTATCTTAAATAACATTTTGGAATATTTCTCCGAAATACGTCTGGCTTTGAGTTGTAATAAGTAGGTAGGTAAGCATTATTGTTTGTAATACTTTTACGTCATTGTGAAATGTTTATTAATTACGAAGATGAAAAGCTCTTTTCGAGAACTAGATACCTATTTGTTTGTGACCTATTTAGTTCTTCGTAGAATTAGAACTAGGTCTGTAAGTCTTATGATTAATTTGAAGTATAATTTACTTATAGATATTATAATTTGTCGGCGAGTTTTTTTTTATCCTTGCCACTAAGGTGGCACCTGATGGTACGTGGTTACCGCAGGTGATCATGAGGTGGTGATCGCTTGTCAGGGGCACCACTCGTTGCCAACCCTGTAAATATATCTTCACACCCTTCTAGAAGAACCCCATTCTATACTCGTTTTGAAAAACTTCGTTTCGAAGACTTGAAGAAGAAATTTGCACATTATCTTTTATAGATCAATATAATTTAAGTATTTGTTTGTAATTCCAAATTAACAGTTATTAATTAAGTGCATATGAAAGTATATTATAAAAATATCTATGTAAAATTTTTACAGTCTTTCCATAGGATCCAGACGACATTGACTGCCTTTAAAAGAAATAATAACAGGATCAACGTAAACAATATATGACCTTGATTTATAATACCTAAGGTAGACAATCGCCTAGACAACCTTAAGATATAAGATAAATTGCCTCAAACATTTTCATAATAAACAAAATAGCGTATTGAAGATCGAAGAGTAATAAGCATTTGAGGAAAACACGCCAATATTTGTGCAAACATTTGTAGGAAAAGCATTTATACATAGCACAAACATTGAGCCAACGTTGCCACAAAGACTTAGGTATAAAGGCAGAAACGCCTTGAAAACTTTCACCCGGGTGCATCCTCGTTACCAAACTCTTACCCGGCTCGTTACCCAGGATAGCCTCTTGGTAACCGCTTGTTACCATCCAGGCGGTTTGCTTAAGTCTCCAATTAAACCAAGGCAAACCAGTCAGGGGAATAGTAACTTTAAGATTTTTGTTCAGCTGTGTAACCAGCAAGCTTACGTCTTAGAGTTAAAGAGTTTTAAGGCTTGACTATACGAAAGGAAATTTAAGGGTAAATTTCACGTTGCGCAGTTGTTTTCCCTAATTCTTGTATAAAACATTATGTATTCATTGAGGCTGTTCTAAGACTGGAAAATGAATTATATTTTAATCCTAAATACAAATCAGTGTTGAATAAATGCTTAGGTGGCGCGTAAGAACGGCTCCACCTATTTGTAAAAAGAAACACCTCAAGAATTATTTTTTAATTCGAACGGAATTGTAAAAAAAAAGACGAAAAATATAAAAAAGTAAGTAAAACAGAAGACGTCTTTAAAATTAAGATATCTCGAGGCACAGCACACACCTAGTGAAATGTGACAATATTTCATTTCAATGCAAAATCTTTTTGAACAACATACAATAATAAAAATAATGTACCTAATACGACAATATAATATTATGACAGAATTATTAAAGAATCACTTCAATATTTTCCGACGGTACTATCCCCCTAGAGATTAGACCTCCATTAGCGACAAAGGACAGGTGTTGAGTGCGAGTGTGCGCTAAGCTTTATTAATCTTTTCTTCAGAACGCTAAGGTGTGGTTTCGCACTTTTGTGGAATCAAATCCATTGATGTGGACAAAGATTTATTTTGCGGGGTACTTATGATACATTTTGTTCTAAGTAACTATAGTGCTACTTAATATTTTATAATAGAGCCGTGGTGGCCTTCGAGTTAGAGCAGTCGCATGCCACACAAGCGACGCAAGTTCGAATCCCAGCGATGCCTGTACCAATGACATTTTCGAAAAACTTATATGCAGAGATTTCTCACCACGTGCTTTACGGAGAAGGAAAACATCGTGAAGAAAACTGCATATGTCTGAGAAGTAATTCAAAGACGTATGTATAGTGCCTCAGACGGCGATGGCCTCACCCTCTGTCACGGTGGCAATTAAGAAAATAAAAATAGTGATTACCTCGAAATAAAAAGAACAGTATACAATAGATATAATTTATACCTTTATCTATGGCCTAAAATTTTGTTCCCTGCCTTACCTAAAACACCTACCTTACTAGTCTTACTTCATATTATAAACGCGAAAGTATGTAAGTTTAGATGTATGGATGGACGTTTGTTACAAAAACTACTGAATGAATATTAATGAATCCTTACAATGATATAACTTATAAACCAGAATAACACATAGGCTATAATTTATAGAGGTATAACTATACAGATAAATAAAGTTGAAGTGTCTGTTTGTAATATCAAACTAACAGTTTTTCACTAAGTAAATACGATACTGACATGAAAAAACAATTTTTTCTCCGTCTGTCTGTCTGTTTTTTCCGGCTAATCTTCGAAACGGCTGAACTGATTTTAACAGGACTTTCACTGGCAGCTAAGTAATTCTACATTTATTTAACAAAATGATAGGATTCCACGGGTCATCCATAAAATTAGCTCTACGTGGGTAGAACCGCGAGGCACAGCTAGTATT
Organism: Watsonalla cultraria; assembly: GCA_964035505.1. Taxonomy (NCBI): domain Eukaryota; kingdom Metazoa; phylum Arthropoda; class Insecta; order Lepidoptera; family Drepanidae; genus Watsonalla; species Watsonalla cultraria. Next base: position 2,226,995 of record OZ037732.1, on the reverse strand, counting down.
ATAAAGATGCGAGTTCTCCAAAATGTAAGATAAGACAAATACATCCCAGACTATGTAGCAGAGAAAACAGTGCCGAATAAATGTTCAACTCACAGTAATTCAAATCAGTAGTTCCTTAAATATACAACAGTACATCCCCAACGTGAAATGTACAAACCACTTGGAAATAAAATGGACGAACCCACAACAACCCATCGACATTATTTCCACCGTCTAACAGAAAACAAAAATAAACATACCAAGAGTAGGTCGGGAATAAAAGAAATGTTGGAGTGGGAAGAGCAGCGATGCAAGACAGGGCTCAACCCAACCCCCGCGGTAGGGGTTGAGTTCACCTCCACTGGCTCGGGTGGGGGTAGAGCCGACCCCCGGGACTTGCTGGTCGGCTGAACGTCCCTTTATATTTGGGGTATCTTTTGTTTATCAAGTTTATGCTCATGCTGTCTTTACCTTCGAGAGGTTAATAAATAGGGTTGGTTATCGTTTACATATTTATTTTTACGCGAATGATTATGGTCGCTCGTTTACATATATTATGTTGTGATATCCCTACTAATATTATAAATGCGAAAGTAACTCTGTCTGTCTGTTACGCTTTCCCGCTTAAACCTCTCAACCAATTTTGGTGAAATTTGGCACTGACAATCTTTAGACCCTGAGAAAGGACATAAGCTACCTTTTATTTATAAAAAATTAGTATTCCGCGACCATAAGGATGAAACTAAATCTACGCGGGTGAAACCGTGGGGCACAGCTAGTTTTTTTATAAAATAACGGTAAAGAGCATCATTGAATGTATAGAATTATTTGATATACTATACAAGTATAAATAAATTCACTCGTCACTTGTCGCTTTTCACTTACCTACTCATAAGAGCGTTCTAATCTCAGGAACTATCAATCCGATTTGAAAAAATATTTCAGTGTTAGACAGCGCATTTATTGAGGAAGGCTATAGACTGAAGTTTGTATATTATAATGCATGAAAAATGCGATTTATTTATCCTTTTCACTGCCGAACCAAAAATCCTGTATGAGTCTTTAGAAAACTATGACGAGTCACATTGAAAAGTTGGTAAACAATAAAGTATGAATTACTTAAATAACTAACGTGTAACTATAGTAATAATAATGTTTATTATACAACATTATGAGAGGAGCTCGTGGCACAGTTGCCATTCCGCATATCATTCGATCAGCGAAGTTAAGCAACCATACGCCTAGCCAGTAGTTAGATGGGTGACCGCCCGAGTTTACTCCGTGCCTCGGAGAGCACGTTAAGCCGTCGGTCCCGGTTGCCAATTTAACATCGTTGGCAATCGTTACAGGTCAGTCAGAGGCCTAAGAGAGTCTGACAACTGGTTTAACCCAGATTGCCGATTTTCCTCGAAAAGGGGTTGCGAAGGTCAGATGGCAGTCGCTTCGTATAAAAATCAGGTGATCAGCCACATCGGGTTGAATCAAGTGCTGACCCCAAATACATGGGATAAGGCCAGGGAGATGATGATACAACATTATTGTTATTATTACGGTAAACAATAAAATATGAATTACTTAAATACCGAACGTGTTTCGTATTACCGTAACGGTGTTGTCAACGCCCGGAAGTCTAAAATTGTTTTGTTTTTCTTTATAAAGCAAGCTAAAAACGGTACGGCCCTTGTGATGTGGGAAGGTAGCTTAATTCCTTGATTTACATCGCTATTTCGTTTGATATGTCCCGTCGAAGGGAAGCTATAAAATTATGAGCTAAGGGACATAAAGTTAGGCTTAAAATGGACATTCTTTGATATGCAACTTAATAATAAATATAGTAAAATATTAAAATGTTTCTCATCACTAGCGTGGACGTGTCGATAGCGATGCTTTGTAAAAAGGAGTTTACTTTTAAGGACTACTTTTAAAAATATAACGGTAGCATGTATAAAACTGTATAGTCATGTCGCTTTGACAATTTGAGTTCTTTGCTAAAAGTCAAATCCCTACTAATATTATAAATGCGAAAGTAACTCTGTCTGTCTGTTACGCTTTCCCGCTTAAACCTCTCAACCGATTTTGATGAAATTTGGCACAGACAATCTTTAGACCCTGAGAAAGGACATAGGCTACCTTTTATTTATTGAAAATATTAGTTTAGTTTAATATAAAACATCTAAAAACTCGTGAGATACCTATTGAATTATGGGAAATTATTTATTTTCTTGTAATAACTGATAATGTATTATCAGAGTAAAAAAATAATTACATAGACACACCATTTGTATTTGTAAATATCTAACATTGTCATCATTGCCATCTTATTAAAAATCCTTTTATTTTTCACCTTTTACACGACATATTACATACATATGATCACGCCTGTATTCTACGGAGGGGTAGGCAGAGGTGTTCTAATTTTCAACACCCACATTTCACCGAATATGTTTAAGTGCCAACGTGAAATAGGTGAGTGCATCGCCGTCTCAGGCACGTCATATTATTTTACTTTTTTATGTTATACTGGCGGACGTCACGCGGTTTCACCCGCGTATTTCCCGTTCCCGTGGGAGTACGGGGATAAAATATAGCCTATGTTATTCGCTGATAATGAAACTATCCATTGCTGAAAAAAAAATTAAGATCGGTCTAGTAGTGTCGGAGCCTATTCAATACAAACAAACAAACAAATCTTTCCACTTTATAATATTAGTATAGATAATAGCTACTTTAGCAATTATATAAAGTCCGATCAGCCCCTAATTACGTCACTCAAGTTCACAACTCGACGGCGCCAACCCTAGATGTACAAATTAGCGTTACGATGTCCCCGACCGCTGTCCCGACACGTGGCGGGTACGCCAATTATTCATTACTTTTCTTTTGATTGGAAACACTCACTTAGATCTTGATGGTACAGTGAAGAATCATATTCTTACATCTATACAAATGGCATCAAGAGGTTTTGTATGTAGGTCTTTAGAAATTCTCATCCGATTTAAAAAAAAAAATCCATTAATGCAGAATTACAGTATGAAAATAGTTAATGTACAGATATGATAACAATTAATTATTGCCTTAATCTTCAAAACTTGAGCCGTGGTGGCTTTAGGGTTTGAGCAGTCGCCTGCCACGCAAGCGACGCAAGTTTGAATCCCAGCGGGGCCTGTACCAATGAGTTTTTCTCAAACACTTATGTGCAGCAATTTCACACCAAGTTCTTTACGGTGAGAAAACCTACATATGTCTGAGAAGTAATTCAAAGACGTATGTATAGTTCCTGAGACGGCGATAGGCTCACCATTTGTCACGTTGGCGCTTAATCATCTCCGTAGAAAAGTGGGTGTTATTACAACACCTCTGCCTACCCCTTCGGGGGATACAGGCGTGAGCATATATCTATGTATCTTTAAAACTTTGATGATAAAAAGACATAGCAAATACCAAAATATCGTATATAATATTATCGAATCATTACCATCCGCAATTCAATTAAAATTCTTAATAAAGCGCTAGTGGATAGCCCTCCGTCCTTTTTAAATTTGTTTTTACAAATCCGTTAGAACAAGTGTGAACACTTTGTTCTTCGGTGCAGTGCATGGTGGGTACTTATGAGAAGGGTACGTAGAGTGTGCTCGGTACAAGGGCAGGCTGCCGCAAAGCGATGACATATCAAAATGAATCGTTAATGTACTGTGGAGGGCACAGTGTGGCGTGGAGACGCATTTGCAATCTCCGTAGTCAGATATGGTTCCAATAAACGATCATGGAATTTTACCAGTAAGAAGATTAGTAGAATTATAAATACATTTTTCTTTGTACCTACTCCCGTTCTTCCTTATCTAAATTCTATATGTTTATTAAGAACTTATGATGAAAATGTGGTCTCTACCCATGAAATTTTGCCTATAAATTAATTATTATTAAGCTTGGATTGCAAATTCGATACATTCATCGCATTAAGAAATGATTCATGCACATGTTTGTTTAAATAAAATATGTTATGTTTAAAAGTAAAAACCATAAGCAGAATTTTATTTTAAAGCGTCTCCGCTACATCCCTGTTAAAGACTTTAAGCGCATTTTAATATCGGCACCAGTTCACACAATGGGTCTGTACGTCGTGAATTAATTATTACATGCGCTGAGTTGCAACAGGCTTTTATGACTAGTCTTCTGATTGATCCTGGGATAAGTCGGGTGATGAGTTGACTGCACTGTTAATATCGTCTCTAAAGCATCTTTTTGTTTCAGGAGATGCCAGTGATGTTTCAGTTTATTTATTATTAGCTTTAAATTCCGTTGTTATTTACAATAAAGTCGTCTATATAAACTGCTTATCAACACTTTTATTATGCATTGAATGACATTCAGGAAAGGCAGTGGTGTCACACTAATCCAGACTCTAGGCTGCTACTACGAAATCATAGTTGGAAAACCCAATACCACTTTAACCGACCCAGGGATTAAATTCAGGATTTCGTGTTCAGTAGTAGTAGCGATTACGACGGTTGATCTAAAGCAACGAGACAGTCTACTATAAATAAAGACGGATTAATTAATAAAAATGTATATATTGTCTTGTCATAGTAAACAGGTTTGAAATGTCAAAATATTCCCTAAAATAAACCTGACAAACAAATCGGGCAATGCGTCGCCCGCGCATCAGCCCCCCGGGGCGCGGCTTTGCAACAAATCGCAACTTATATCCACTTATCGCCGTCCGTATCCACTCATTGTGATGGACCGTGATTGGCGATTTTTAATGGCAATCCGAGATCGTATCGCGCTGTGGCGAATCCTTTGTCTGTGTAATGAGAATTTTTAATCATTTCGATGGTAATGAAACTTTTGGGGATGACAATCATGGTAATGACGATGTTGGTCTAGTTATAAAAAAATATCACCCTGTTGTTGTGTTAAAAATGTGGTATGTTTTTATTAGTTTTCTCTATCCTTTGCGAAGCCTTTGTTTATTTGCATATTGCCTTCATCATACACACGAGTCTCTCAATATTCTTAGATATAGTATCATAGCCTTAAATTCAATTCCAATATTCTCTACGTCGTTACTTTTGCATTGTGATCGTAAAGGGTTGAATTATCTATACACATAAAAAAGTCCTGACTGTCTCACTTACATATCAACGCCCAGTCTAAACTGCCTACCATAGAGAGTTTATTTTGATAATTTTCTGCGAGGTATCCACTTAACAAGGGTTTTCCAAAATTCCACTCCCTAAGGGGTTGGAAATGGGTATGAAAGATTGTATGTGAAAAAACATAATATATTTTCCATTGATAATGTTCTAAAACAACAGGCTCATTAAAAATCAAATAATAAATCAACAAGTCAAGATAATGCCAACGTTACTAAAAACCTAAATCCTAGAATAATCTATCCAGAAATGAGAGCACTCTAGAGTGACAGTAAATATTATGATTTCATCCAAGATCTTGCATCTCTGACGTCAATATGACGTCTGTTTCATTATACCGCTACATTTCCACCTCATCTTTTCTTTTAATGTTCGTTCTTATGTCGATGATGTAAGGGTCAAAGTCGTCTGTCGGTTCTTTATAATAAGTAGGATTACCACTATTTTGATATCGGCGCCGGGTTTATAAATTATTTCGAGGTATGTCCGGTTGGCTGTCATGGTATTATTTTACTATTTTGTTTTTCGATAATCTTAAATTACTCTTAAACATTTTGCTTTTTAACATCACTGACTGTAGCTTTGTTAAGATTCATCTTATTACTAAGCAGAGTAATAAATTTAATCATTATTTTTACTTTATTATCACGTTGTTTATTACGTTTATAGTTTGATGTTCCACTTTGAACTAGAGTTTTGTTCACAAGCGATTCAGAATCATTTGAATAAGATTATGCTTCATTGCTGCACAGATTAAACTTTAATAATTAAAATTTTCCTTGACGGCGTTTGCACAGCGGGAGGTGTTTTTCTTGTCTATAAATATCGTCCGCCATTATTGATCGGACATCGGCGCGAGCGCCAAATCACGCCCAGTTGATACCATTGGCATGGTTTCCATTGTCCAATTAATGAGATCCCTCCATCTAGTTCGTAATACCAACACTTACGATATTTATGATATCCGCGTATCACCTGCGGTTGGGCTACAATAAATTGTCAACTCGCAGCTGGTAGTTCCATCAAAAATCTCATTTTTACATCATCTTTAACATTAATAATGCTATCAAAACGTGGTCGAAATGCCAAAACGACGTTCGGCTGTAAAATATAAGCCAATTGCTAGGATATCTCCGCCGAGCTATTAAATAAAAGTCTTTTTACATTAGATAAATCGCGTACGTTATTTGGGGACATCTGTCCCTTGCCGGGTTCGCCCGTACATTATGCTCAGTTTGTTGTTTTTAATAAAAAGTTTAATCCGTTCGGTTATGACGGCAATTTGTCAGGCCGATGGAAAAACTTGGTCGATTACCGGTGGCGGTATACGTATCGGGCTTTGCCCTATCGCTCTCGTTCCGACATTTTTTATTCGCGTGATTATGTCACTTTTATTTATGCATTCGCTTTTGTCTTCCATTAGCGTTTCTCCTTTTTTATCATCGCCGGCAATGATTCACTTAAATATATTCCCTGTTTCGTTCCACAGGAGTTATAAGAATGGCAATGCGTTTTCATATTTTTGCAAAGGAAATGGGTATCTTTGTCTCAGCACCTAATAACATCTTGCTCTGTACGTCCATTAACGATCCAATTCGATCTTAATGAACACCCGATAAAATGTATATAGTGTTATCCGTCACGACACTCGTGCAATTAATTTGCGCACGTTTTTTTGGGGTTTGCTTTACGGCTGGTAAGATTTAGCGATGGTACTTCGAGCTGATTTGTGCACACATTTCTTTGTAAAGCTAAGTGTGCAATATATTGTGGGAAACAAATTTCGCGTCGAATGATACCTCGTTAAGGGTGGTCGTTAAAAGTGCCGTAATTTTAAAACATGCCATTATGTACTTTGCTTTATTACTAATTCTTGCTTCTGAAGTGTTGACGTACACAGTGGGGAGTTAATGGATTGACAACGGTGACATGCACAATATGAGAATGAGAACCGAAGTTCCTGACTTTGTTATTTCTTCCTTCGGTTAAGGAGTGGCTACTAGTTTTAAACCGCGACTATATCCGCGTAGTAAGTTTAAGTACCCCATGTCCTAGGAGTCAAAGCCAACTCTATTCCAAATTTTACCAAATCAGGCGGCTTAGTCGTGAAATTAACAGACAGGATACAGTATAGATATATAGGAAATAATAGTTTTATACACATCAAAAATATTATGAAAACAAAGCATTAAAGAAAACGTTCCAGAATCTTGCAGAAATTACTTAGGCCATACATTTAGATACTCATTACTATAGCCTATGTAATATAGCCTATGTTACTCGCTGATGATGCAGCTATCCATTGCTGAAAGAATTTTCAAGTCGGTGAAGTAGTTTCGGAGCCTATACAAACAAATCTTTACTCTTCATAATATTAGTGTAGAATAAAATTTTTACTAATTTTGTATAGAATTGTGATCTTTGGCCCAAAGGGAAAGTTCGCAGTTGAAAAGGCACTCAACATGTTAATAACCGTAGTATTATTTGGGTATGACGTTTCCAAAATGGATAATTTCCTATCAACAAAACTAAACCATCTTTACTTGTTTCAGAACATAGGCAACGTGCAAGCAGAGTTGGAGCTCCAGAGATTACAGCAAGAACAACTGCGTCGTCAGGAGTTAGTTCGACGCAGCCAGCATGGCATGTACCCTGGCCCGCCCTTGGGTCTCCTACCCCTTCTCGAACAGATGAGACCGCAACAGCCTTCAGGACAACCTAATGTAAGCCTTAATAATTAGTATCGTGGTATCCATTGACAATGGCAGCAATGCTTGATGAGCATTGAAATTGAAATTCAAAAAGACTCTTAACAAAGAACTTTCAAGACGTCAGAACGACATGATACCTGATGATACATGCTACCGGGTTACTAGAAATGACTACAAAAAAATCCAATTTTGATCAATATTAAATAAATCGAATTAGGCAAAATAGATTTGTTAGTCGGTGGATGAGTAGAATGGTGCACTGTAATATTTCTGCCTACCCTGTAGGCACTGGCATTGACGATAATCGATAGGTATATTTTAGGTACCTACATATTATTCTGCCGCCATGTGTTTTACACAAGGACAAAATTTAATAAAAAAAATTGGTTAAGTATACATATTTTCTGCGTTTGCGATTGAAACTCTGGGGCCTTGGGGTCCGGATACTCATCAGCTTTTCAAAGTGCTTGCACGTCGTCTGGTAGAAGCCTCTCGTGACAAAAGAGCTGGGTTTTTTCTCGCTCAGAGAATCAGCATTGCTATTCAACGTGGCAATGCTGCCAGCCTTCTTGGCACGATCCCGAGAGACACCGACTTGGGACAAGTTCTGTTCCTTGTATATATCAAAAAAAAAAATATTTACTTCGGGATGTTTGTTTAATTTTAAACACAAACTCATTAGAGATATTCCAATATCCAAGACCAAAGATCGGTTAGAATATTATTTAAATTTACCAAACTATTTGGAACCTTTTATGACACAATTAACGGCCAAATAGTGTTGTAAATGCGTCGTTTGAAGACAGTTATCGATTAATCGATTTGGCAAGCGATCGTAAATCGCTGGCACATCAAACGATATCAATTTAAACATTAGCTAATATCCTGTAATAAGCAATAATCTGTTGCTTACATTGTGTTTATATTTAACTGGCTGATAAACGCAATAGTACGTGTGTACGGTTAGAATCGAAAGTTGTTTCCTAATTACTCATCTGATTGGTGCTAGCAGACGTTATGTAAATTTATAATTACCAACACATTTGTTATATCCTTGCCTTGTTTTTAAAGTCTAACCTACATTTGAGATTACTGAAGATAATTTACGTAGTACATAAATATACGCAGTATGAAAACTGATTTATATTTATTCTGACTAAAGCTGCATGCGCTTATAGATTTAAATGCTTAAAAGATTTAAAAGATTTTTCACGCTATAAATATTTTGTTGTATATTATATTTTTTTATTAATGCATTTTAATATTATGTTTTTCATACTCAAAATAATTTGCTGTGTAATCATAATATATTTTTAAATTTATTAGTGTCCGTTGAAAATTAATCGATGCAATTTTCTTTGCTCAAACGAAACATGCTTCTTTATATGATAAATGTATCGACTAGTGATGGGTATAGTTTATCGATATTTAAAATACTTATTATTCGCAAATCTAGTCGTAAATATTTATAACCGTTCGGGGTTTTATTATTCAACAGATTTATGGTATGTAAATTCATATTTAAATTTACGAATTATGCTCGTACTATTGTCGTGTTGATTGGATATTTCTATCGAGACGTAAATTAAGAATCGATAGGTAATAATAATCGATATTTTATTGGGAGAAAGGAAACATTAATTGCCAATTGAGTTGTAGATACATGAACATTAACTAGCTGCGTTCCGAGTAGCGAGGAGCTCGTGGCACAGTTGATATTGCGCATATCATTCGATCAGCGAAGTTAAGCAACCATACGCCTAGCCAGTAGTTGGATGGGTGACCGCCCGAGTTCCCTCCGTGCATCGGAGAGCACGTTAAGCCGTCGGTGCCGGTTGCCAATTTAACATCTTTGGCAATCGTTACAGGTCAGTCGGAGGCCTAAAAATAATCTGACAACTGGTTTAACCCAGATCACAGATTTTCCTCCCAAATGGGGTTGCGAAGGTCAGATGGCAGTCGCTTCATATAAAAATCAGGTGATCAGCCACATCGGGTTGAATCAAGTGCCGACCCCAACAATATATGGGATAAGGCCAGGGAGATGATGATAACTAGCTGCATTCCACAGTTTCGCCCGTTTAGTATAAATTTCATTGCTTTTTTTGCCGCCTCATTGGTCTAATGGCCGCAATTGCTATTGTGGCCCTAGGTTCGATCCCCAGGGTTTTTACATCTGTAATATCCCAGTAGAAGCCCGGAGTCTGGATTAGTGTGCTGTAAATAGGCAAACAATAAAACAATAGGCTCGCCCCATAATACATGGGATTTAGACATATAATTGCTCGATGTCATGTACTCGTACCAAATTTTATAATACCACCTTTCTTTGTGCTATAATTTTCGATAAAAAAGTATTACGGTTGCCTAACGGATAGTTTTGTAGTCAAAAGATAAATCAGTTTTTGTTTATTTAAGCTATGACATGGAATAAAAAGCCTGTTGTATTTACAATATTATTGTTATATTACTCATATAAGTGAATGTGATTCTTAATTATACAGAACAATAAATTGAAGTGTCTGTTTTTAATTTCACAATAACAGCGTTTCACTTAAAGAATATGAAAGTTTTTTTTTTTTTTTCTTCTTTATATCTGTCTGTTTGTTCCGGCTAATCTCAGGAACGGCTGGATTCGGCAGATAGATCATATGATTAGGTGTAAGTTAGGCTTCTTAATTGTTTTAAAATATCGTACTTCGCGACATAAAAGTCAAGGCGGGTGAAACCAAATACAGACGTAACCATGTTTTATATATAAAGGCGTATAACGTCAGTATTTAAAATGTTCAATGTTCTTATATCGCCAGGTACAGTCATCACCATGGCCGGCGACAGCCCAGCTAGCCCAGCTGTCAGCCGCCCGCTCCCCGCCCCCCGACCCGGACGCGCCCCTCAACCTGAGCAAGCAGCGCTCCCCCTCCCCCGCCCAGCCCATGATGCTACCCCGCTTTGTGCCATACCCCCCGATGGACGAGTCTCAGTACATGCAGAAAGATGATGATTACAACGCCCCTTGTAACAGTAAGTTTGTTTTTTTATGTTCCACTCTACAGTACCCATACAACAGACATATGAGTTATGTGACCAGGGTCTGTAGCCAAAGTAACATTATCCTCACGCTTCGCTTAAAACGATACAAAATGTATGGGAATGCGTCACGTACCTGATTTATGTCATTTCCATACATTTCGTATCGTTTCTATTAACGCAAGCGTGAGAGAATTTTTCTTTGTCTAGGCCTACAGTATACCTTATCACGGGTTTGACACCGTTTTTTAATCTACACTCGCTAGCGTCTGCGTTGAATATTTGTATGAGACATTGTACAGCGCCTCCAAGCGGTGACGTGAAGAACTAAAATATGTCATACAAATATTGTCGGAGACGCTAGCGAGTGTAGATTAGGAAAACGGAGGCAAACTCGTAATAGCGGTACTGTTGAGTTGTTACAATATTATCTTGAAACAACTCAACGTATATCGACCTCTACCTAGCAGCGTTTCTCCGTTCGCTACATAGATGGCACTACTCGCTAACAATTCCAAAATTTGAGTACAAATACACGAGAATCTAAATCGCGCAACAAGAGCTTTCGAGCGCATTGCAGTATAAACAAGTTTCCAAGTTTTTCTTATGGATGTTGTGAATAAGTCCTACCATACACGTCCGTGCTAGATCATCGTTAAATTTTACATTCCAAACACTTGGGTGATCCAAAAAGAATCAAATTGCAATAAGTGTTTAAAACATTAGATGTATTAGCAACTCATTCATAAACCCACCTGACTCAATCCAACAATCAGAGCATCTTGTTAGTGTGACACACATTCTGAAAAGAACGGTCCGATGACGTGTGCTGACGTCATATGCTCTCGAGTGCCAAAAATATTAGCACAAAATAGAAAAAAATACAGAAGGTCAGCTCACACAGGCTTAAATTACAAGATACGATAAAAGTCTCCCTGATTGTAAGCGACATCTGCTGCCTTTGAAAGCACGTGATGCCACATTAGAGGCATAAAAAAATTGCTAAGGCAGTCACTTCTGCCGCAGCTTTAAAAAGTTCTTAGTAAACGCAACCTTCCGAACACGACGGTAGCATGTATAAAACTGTATAGTCATGTCGTTTTGACAATTTGAGTTCTTTGCTTAAAGTCAAATCCCTACTAATATTATAAATGCGAAAGTAACTCTGTCTGTCTGTCTTTCCCGCTTAAACCTCTCAACTGATTTTGATGAAATTTGGCACAGACAATCTTTAGACCCTGAGATAGGACATAGGCGATCCTTTTATTTATTAAAAATATTAGGTTTCAGCGACCATAAGGATGAAACTAAATCAACGCGGGTGAAACCGCGGGGCACAGCTAGTCAAAGTATTTTTGAATTTGAAAAATGGAACTGCTATCGTTAGAACAACGCCTCTACTGTTCACTATTCATTTAGGCAGCTCTGAAAGAGATCCTCGAATACGCGTGTGAATTGAAGAAGCCGCTCTTCTGCTAACTATCTAGTTCGTGATATTAGCGCGGCTGTCCGATCTGGTAATTTATGAACCTAGGGGTGAAGACATAAGATTGTCTCTGAACGACAAGGCCGATCGAACTGTTTGTTGTCTGCCTTAGATCGTGATAGATAATCTATTTATCGTGCTACACAAAGTACAGAAAAAATAAATCTTTAAGCTGAAGTTGTCTCTTCTGAGCCGTGGTGGCCCTGGGTTTGAGCAGTCGCCTGCTACCCGAACGGGGCCTGTACCAATGACTTTTTCTAAAAACTTATGTGCAGTGATTTCACACCACGTGCTTTACGGTGAAGGATAACAACGTGAGGAAACCTGCATATGTCTGAGAAATAATTCAAAGACGTATGTTGCCTGAGACGGCGATAAACCCATCTGTCACATTAGCACTTAATCATATTCGGTGAAATGTGGGTGTTGAAAATCACAACACCTCTGCGTACCCCGTCGGGGAATACAGGCGTGAGCATATGTATGTATGTCTCTGTAAAGTATCATCAGATTTCGTGCCACGTTAAAACATACCAAAATGTATACTCATGTCACAGTATCAACTCCAGATACCTACACTAAAACCAGCGTGTTACGAAACAGTACAGAAATAAACAAGGTATTATAGGATAAATACTAAATAGTTGTTCATGATGAAATGTTAAAATGTTGAAATGCTGCGTGTCGCCGGCGCATTTTGATGTAACATTTAATTGCTAAATATAATTAATATGTCTTGCAGCGTAAAATGTTCCTCTCCGGTAAATATCGACGGAGATGTAGGCCACTCAACATTAGATGCACCGCTCTACATCTATATCTAGGTATACATCTATACAGATAAATAAAATTGGAGTGTCTGTTTGTAATTCCAAAATAACAGCTTTTCACTAAATGCATATGAAAGTATACACGCTACAGAGGGCCTAGTACGAGTTTTCTTAAAATTGCCGTCACAAGTCACCGCGTCAAAGTTAACGCAGATTTATATGGGATCGGAGCAGCGCCTGTATCGGCCTAAAGTTGACACTATTGTGAGCCCATACAAATCTGCGTTTACGTCGACGCGGTGACTTGTGACGGCGATTTTAAGAAAAATCGCACTAGGAACTCTGACACTAAAAAACCAAGTTTTGAATTTTTTCTCCGTCTGTCTGTCTGTCTTTGTACCGGGTAATCTCTGAAACGGCTGGACCGATTTTAACGAGACTTCACTGGCATGTAGCTGATGTTTCAAGGAGTAACTTAGGCTACTCTTGTTTATTAAATATATAAGAATGAAACTAAATCTACGCGGGTAAAACCGCACGTCACAGCTAGTCTATACTAATAATATACAGAGGAATGATTTCAAATCGTCAGAACGACATGATTGTACGGGATTATAATTGTTTCCATCGAGTTCGGAAGGTTGCTTTAACTGAGATGAACCCGGCAAGTTACCCAGAAATTACTGTCGGTATTCACTCTCTTTTTAGCCATATCATCGTTCACACAATCCATCCATCGTTTCTTAGGTCTTCGTCTCCCCTTGTAACCATCCACATTCATAAACAAAACTTTTTATGCAATATAATCCCGAGAAAAAACCGAAAATGCCTATTAGTTGATACTTAATTAGGCTTAAGGTGTTCTTACAATATATATCTATATAGTTATAAATACAATTCAAGTGTCTGTTTGTGCTTCCAAATTAACAGCTATCCACTAAAGGCATTTGTTTAGTTTATACGGTACGAAAAAAAGAATACAAATAAAAAAAAAACTCTGTCTGTCTGTTCTGAATAATCTCTGAATCGGCTAGTCTGATTTAAACGGAACTTTCACTGGCAGATAGCTATTGATACAAGAAGTAACGTAGGCTACTTTTAACTAAAGAATTAGGATTCCGCGCAATATAGCAAGGTATAAAATGAAGTCTACGCGTGGAACTAAGCGGGTGGCACCGCGGGGCACAGCTAGTACTGAAATAATTCAAATAGGAATCAGTCTTCCTTTTTTCTACATTCTAGACCATAGCCAATTTGTTGTGTGTCAGAAAACACTACCACCTAATGTAATGCAGATAATTAGCAAGAAAAAAAAACTATTGCAAAAAGCGTATTACATAAAATGATTTATATTATACTCGTTTCTCAAAGATGTGCGAGCAGTTACGAAATTTGAAAGATAGGCTCTGTACACACTGGCTTATATTAATTACCGTTGATAATCATCGCTCGGTCGAAAATAAATCTTTAGCCGAGTTTTAATTCTTTACGGTGTGTCCGAAGATTTTGGCTTTTTATTGGATGGCATTCCACAAATTTTGGGTCCATTGTCGATTAAACTAAGGCATCCGCCGCGATATTCACTATGGTTTCTCAGCGACGCACTACTCGTCAAGTGTCGGTTTTAAAGATACGAAATTGAACCTTATCGTCTATGTATTATGTATCAATTTCCTATGATTGGAACCAACGCTCGTCGTCGAAGTCAACTCTGAGAAACCTTAGTGAATAAAGCGGCTGTTATCTCTCGAAATGGGAATCTTTTTAATTGCCCCAACTTTATGTTTAGTTAACTAAAAAGGTACAAATCAAAAATAAAACATTTATACGTTACATTTCATATTATTTAAAAACTAGCTTCTGCCTGCGACTTTGTCCGCGTGGAATAGGTGGTTTTGGCTAACGCTAACTCGAACCCGCGATTGGTTTTAGCTTGATGATATAAAGCCTTCTTCGATTAATGCGTTAACACTGAAATATTTTTTCTAGAAGTTCCTGAGATTAGCACGTTCAAACAAACAAACAACCTCTTCCGCTATATATATTACTATAGAGTTATATATTACGATTTACACGTACCTACAGTACGAATAAGTATATCAAGTTTGTGCTCAAAGTGGAACAAAAATTGGTAGTTAATATTATTGAACATTTTATTTAGTGAGTAAATTGTTAATTTTCTTGCCGGATTCGACCAAGTACCAAATTTTGCTTAAATATTCTAATAAATACAAATGATTACTTATTTATTAAGAGAATAATTTAAATGGTTTAATTCGTGTAACATACCCATTACAAGTCGGTATTTCCGTATTTTGTATACAAAAAGAGTAATGTGCGATAAGTATTTGGCTCGATACCAAACCGCAATGGTTACAAAATCGCAGTGTCGTATCGTTTCCTTTAAAACAAGAGGATTGCGTCAAATGTAAAATAGATGGCGCTTCGGACGCAAGCTTCCGCTCAACGCCTTTTACAAAGTACTATCGAGCGCAGAAGGTAATAGAAAAATTCCCGCTCTAATTCATAGAAATTATTTCTTCATGGTGGCCGTGGGGTTCGAGTATGCCTGCTACGCAAGCGACGCTGTACCAATGATTTTTTTGAAAACTAATGTGCGTGATTTCATATCACGTGCTTTACGGTGAAGGAAAACATCGTGAGGAAACCTGCATATGTCTGAGAAGTAGTTCAAAAACGTATAGTGAGACGGCGATAGAATCACCATCTTTCACGTTGGCACTTAATCATCTTCGGTGAAAATAAAAAAAATAATAACTTCTTTGGACTTCTTCTCACACACATGCAACTTCTTCACGATATTTTCCTTCATCGAAAATCTCGTTCACATAGGTACTGATTTCTGGGATTTTAATGGTTGCATTACTCATAAAATTCCATAAATAAAGCTATATTATAAAAATAATCACTTTAAGTTCTGTTAACACTAAGAACAGTTAGATAATTAACATGAGGCCGGTTTTCGACGGAAGTTGATTCCGTGTAATGACGACTTAATAAGAATCTAACCCACGGATTTAAGTTACATTACCAGTATAATCTGACCTCTACTAAAGGTGACAAACAATCGTACAATCCGCAAATATATACAGATTAAAAAAAAATTAAGTAAGTATCTGTTTGTAATTCCACTTTTTTTTACTCACCAATTAATTAAATTTCATCAAAAGCTATAGACGAATATGTTTTGACTTTACTTGTTCCCGTAAGATTGGGACATTATTCCTGCGATGAAAAGGTACTTGCCAAGCCAGTGTTACCGCCATACAAAGTACAAGTTATGTATTTTTTCATTCTATCATTTTATGAGTCTGTTCATGTCTGGGCCGTAAAATAGTACGCATAAATGGCTAAATGAGAAAAACCATTAACTCGTGATGGTCCTGGGGGCCTATCGTCATCGGTTTAAGCAGAGCGTATCAAAATACTCTGAGCTTTGATGTTTCATTTTGGTACCGTAAAATTAACCGAAAAAGCTATAATAACGATCGTAGTTGCCCCCCTGTATAACCAAAATGCAAAAAAAAGACAATATATTAAAAAAACACTGCAACTCCAAAAAATACTCTGAAGAAGCTTCACCCGCTAGCTTCCAAAAGCTGGGTAAAGTAACATGTTGGTAAGCGCCAGATTTCACAGACATAAAACTTGTGTAATGACATAGAGATGATAAAATTACTTTCGATTTCTCTATTTATTTATTGAACCTTTTACGATCGGATACTTGTAACATTGTAAATACTTAACCCAATTAGCTGTGTTTACTACAAGTTAAATTACTTGTCTTCTGTACTTGTCGTCTGGATATAACAGATGGCAACACTAGCCTTAACTTGTCAAAAGTTTACGTCTGTATTTAAATCTTAAAATTAAATTGATATATTGAATATTAGTGTGTAATTCATATAAAATACTGTAGTTTAATGTGTAAATAAACAACACAAATGTGGGTTTTGTGATAAACACTAGTGTAGCTGTGAAATATCAAGTTTCTCCACCGGCGAACTGTCAACGGAAGGAATTTTGAACTTCGTCATCAAAAGTGAAACCCGGGGAGTATTCTGAACTTTTATTATATTATTATAGTTTAGAAAACACTAGATAGGTTTATCACTAACACCTAAAAGTCTTTGCATTTTTTTTTCCTCATTGCACAAATGCACAAACATTGACACAATCTAACTACTTTAGTTAGACTTGATATATTGTGATTTATTCCTATAATTGTTTATTTAAGTCAATAATTGTATACTTAAGACTATTGACTACAATTTATAGGCATTATTACTAACTTATTTCAATTAGTTCTCTGTGTAACACATTTCAATTTATTCAAATCATTAGCTTACTCATCTACCTCCACAATAAAATAAAAATATTTTTAATTTCGAAACATTTACTTTATAGCTTAAATTATTAAAATATATTTGGGAAATAGTTAGAAGAGATCCCCGTTTAATATTATTGTTATTTTTCCATGATAAAAACACATTATTATCTGTGTAGTTACACTTCCTTGACGGACTGCTACTCACTTTAGTTGTTTTCTGCCTCAGAGACCTACACCACCAACATGTCAATGATGACCCGCAAGGCCACAACCAAGGACTTGGAGAGTAAGCTAAGAACAACACTTGCTGAACTCAAGACATGTAAAGACCTCTGCGCTAAGCTGCTCCAGGAGCGAGATGACAGCGAAGAGGAAGTGAAGAGTATTGTGGACCGCAACAGTCTATTGAAAAAGGAGCTGGCTTCACTCCACCAGAGCTATGTGGACATCCAGGACCAGCGGGATCACCTACAACACGTGGTGGACGGGTTCAGCGAGTGCAGTGACACACACGAGAGGGCCCTCTCCCGCATATCAGAACTGGAAGTTAGTCTGTGCGAGGCCCACCACCTTGTTAACCAGCTAGAGCAAGAGAAGCACTGCCAACAGGAAATTAGCGTACACAGCCTTTATGATGAACTGCTGGGAACTGATGCAGCACCGTCTCCAAAGTGCATGGACACCATAGATTTAACAAATGATAGTACTATGTGCTGTAGGAAGCCTGTTATAATGGGTAGTCATAATAAACTTAAGAAATATATTAAGATTAATAAAACAATAGCTAGAACTAGGAAATTAATTAAGTCACAGCACAAGAATATTAAATTGTATAAGAATAGAGTAGAGCGTGTCAAACTTATAGAATCATTATATTCATGTAAGAAGCAATTAAAAGATACCTTAATTTTGCACAACAGTGAAATGGAGCACCTGAACTTTGAATTACAACAGAAAGAACTATACATAAATAGTCTTATTGCCAAATATGATATGTCTCAAAAGACCATCAATGAACAGATTTTAGCAACCTCACACTTATTGGAGCTTAGTAAGTACAATGAGGATAGATTTGATTCGCTAGTTAATAAACATTCATGTCAGTGTGCTCAGTTATCACCGTGCTCCACCACATCACAGGTTAATAACAGTTTGTGTGAAGCGCTTCATAATAGTAGCAACGGCATGCCCCTACCTCAGCATAACACAACTACACAAACTGTTGTATTCTCAGACTGTATGGGGAAAAACATAGGTCAGTTATTGTACACCCATATAACAGGCGAAGTTATTAATTATTGTATGCCCGGGGCCACATACAACCAAATAGTTAGTAAAATTAAAAGCTTTTCACTTGGTGCCCATGTAAATATTGTAATATTAATAGGAAATGGTCTATGTATTAACAAAAGTGATCTATTAGGGAGCTTAGAGTTATTCTCCCAATTAAACTCTGGGAAAATTATGTTATGTGCATTCCCATATTCTCAATGTTACACAGATAGGCAGAACCAATATATAAGTAGGTTAAATAACCTACTGCACACGACGTCCCGTCATAGTGACGGTTTTATATTTTTTGACACTAATAAATTTATTAGTGGACTTAGGGTAACTAGGGATTCCTTTTATATCCCTAAACAATGTCTTAAACTGATTGCTACTTTGATAGCTTACAATATTAACGACGTTATAGCAAATATAACAAAACATAGGTTAAGGAATGAATCTGAGTATAACAGTACTAGTAACACTCCTATTGGTGTTTTAAACTAGTACCAGAGACAACAGCTGTGCCCAGTGTCTCTCAGCGTTGTCGCTTAAATGTTGTTCATCAGAACATACAGGGCTTAGCTGGCAAAGAATTAGAGATAGACTTGTTTTTAGAATATCACAATGTTCACATTTTATGCTTAACCGAACATTGGCTGAAGAACCATGAGCTATTGCTCACTAATACAAAATATAGACTTGCAAGTGCATTTGTCAGACGTTCAGCAATACATGGAGGCTCATTAATCATTGTTTCAAATGAAGTTAAATATAAGGAACGGAAAGACATAGTTAATATTTCCGTTGAGCGCACAGCTGAGTTATCGTGCATCGAACTTGATAAATTTGTTATTATTTGCGTGTACCGTCCCCCCTCAGGGAACTTTTGCTTATTTGAATCTCTGTTAGAAGATGCTATACAGCGAGTTTGTGTACTTAATAAAAGTTTAATAGTTTGTGGCGACTTTAACGTCAATTTGCTAGACAGTGGGCCATTAACGGTTAGGTTGGTTAGTCTTTTTAATTCTTTTAATTTAAAACATTTATTCTCTGAGCCTACCAGAATCACAGCAACTACAGCCACATGTTTAGATAATATATTTTGCGACTGCGAAGCCACAGATAGTGCTATTATTAGTGATCTCACATCTGACCACTGTGGTCAAAAGATGACTGTTTTGTATACAAGTAACTTAGATACACAAAAAGTAACATGTAGGCCTATCACAAAGAAACGGTTAAATTTGTTTAGATCTAACATAGAAAGTAAAATTCCATATTTGCAATGTTCACAAACTGATCCCGATAAACGTTTCAAAAGCCTATTTCACCTTATAAAAAATGAGTTTAACAGTACCTTTAAACTTAAACCAGTTCATAAAAACATTAAAGCAAAATTTAATGAATGGGCAACTCCAGGTATACGTGTTAGTAGAAATAGGTTGTATGAGCTATATGGGTTGAAACAATGTAATCATAACCCAGAATTTATAAATTATGTACGGACTTATTCAAAAACTTTCAAGAAAGCTTGTATAAAAGCTAAAGCTCTATACCTCTCGTCTAAAATAAAAAATGCTGATAACAAGATTAAGGCTACATGGAATATGATTAATGCGGAGACAGGGAAAATAAAAAGTCGCGATACTCGAATAGCCTTGAATATTAATAATAATTTAATCCGCGATAATATTCAAATTGCAGAAACGTTTAATAATTTTTTTATTAACATTCCGGTAGCTACAACTTGTTCTTTGCATTCTTCATCTTCAGACGCTGAATCTCTTCTTAAGTCAAGTGTGTCAGAATGCGACGCCGGCTTTTGTTTTTGTTCCGTTACCCCATTAGAAGTAATTAGGACATTTAAAAGTTTAAATTTAAAAAAAACGGGTGATTTGTGGGATATATCTCTAAAAGTATTACAAGATATAATAGATATAATAGCCCCAACCCTGGCTGAAATTTTTAACAATTGTATTAAATTAGGTAAATTTCCCGATTTGATGAAATATAGTAAAGTTATACCATTGTTTAAGGCTGGTGATATTAATGATCCCAATAACTACAGACCGATTTCAATTTTACCTGCTCTTAGTAAAATTTTTGAGAAAATCATATTAAATCAGCTAGTTATCCATTTCAACATAAATCATATTTTACACAATGAGCAGTATGGCTTCACCAAAGGTCGGTCAACTACTGATGCCGGTGTTGCACTTCTTCGACATGTATATAGGGCTTGGGAGAACTCACATGATATGATAGGTGTATTCTGTGACCTATCTAAAGCGTTTGATTGCGTCCATCATGAGACATTATTGCTCAAATTAAAACACTATGGAGTCAAAAGTACTGCACTCGATTTAATTGATTCATATTTAAGCCAGAGGGTACAGAAAGTAGAGGTAAATGGCGTTAAGTCTTCCGGGTCCCCGGTACTGATGGGCGTGCCGCAGGGATCAATCTTAGGGCCTTTTCTATTTCTGATATACATCAATGATTTACCGCATTTTGTTAAGAATATTTGTGATATTGTACTTTTCGCTGATGATACATCACTCTTGTTCGAAGTTAGCAGAGGTAAAACGGATTATGACGATGTAAACAGTGCCCTTGACAAAGTATTTAAATGGTTCACTGTGAATAACTTAGTTTTAAACGCGAAAAAAACAAAATGCTTAAAATTTACTTTACCTAACGTTAAACCTGTTCCGACCAAAATTATGATCAATGGTGAAAAACTGGATATTGTTGAGTCAGTAGTTTTTCTAGGTGTAACACTTGATAACAAACTTCAATGGGGCTCACATATATCTAGTCTATCGGGGAAACTCAGCTCGGCAGCATATGCCGTCAGGAAAGTAAAGCAGTTCACTGATGTAGACACGGCACGATTAGTTTATTTTAGTTACTTTCATAGTGTTATGTCGTATGCTATCTTGCTTTGGGGCAAAGCTGCCGATATAGAAGCCATATTTATATTACAGAAAAGGGCTGTAAAATCAATCTATAACTTAGGATCTAGGGCATCTTTGAAGGAAAAATTTTAAGAAATAGGAATTTTAACAGTGGCTTCGCAGTATATTTTTGCAAACTTACTACTTGTACATAAAAATATAAATTCTTTTCAAAAGAAGAGTGATGTACATAATGTCAACACAAGACATAAAAATAAATTAGTAGTACCTACACACCGCTTACAGAAAGTCCAGGGATCATTTTTAGGGCAAAGTATACGCTTTTATAATAAATTACCTACATGTATTGTAAATTTGCCCTTTGATAAATTTAAAGAAACTGTAAAATCTGTATTACTTAAAAAGGGTTATTATACAGTTAGTGATTATATGTGTGATAAGGAAACTTGGAATAATGTATTACCAGACAAATATTGTAAGTAGTCTCATGGACACTGTACTTATGCTACAATTCTTTTTAATATTTCTTTTGATCTTTGTTTTGACTGGCTTGAGTTGTCATGCTCACTAAAATGCCTTTGCTTGCGGCGGCGTCAGGGTGACGGGTCGCTCACTTCCCTCTATAATGGTTGAGGAGGGCGATGGCTGGCATTCTCGTCATACTTGTGAACAGGTGCTGCTTGTGGGGGCTGGTCATCTCAAGCTACGCATTTAGATATAAATAGAACTACTAGACTTTTCTTTATGTTAATTTTTATCGACATTTGTACATTGGAACTGTGTCCATGGGCTTACATTTCTCAAATGATTTATTTTGTTTAAATTGTATAATATTTTTGAAAAGAGTAATTACTGAGTTTCTTGCCAGGTTCTTCTCAGTAAAAGCAACCTTCCGAACCTGGCGGTAGCATGTATAATCCTGTAAATTGTGTCATTCTGACGATTTGAAAGTGCTTTGTATAAAGTCTAATCGAATAAAGATATTTTTGACTTTGACTTTGACTTTGACTCTGTAATAGTTGCTTGATTAATAAAAATACTCGTCTCCATAAAAGTTTAATTTTCTCAAATGAAGGTCAGTAGTTATAATTTCTTGATTACAATTAATTAAACACTCTCCAAGCATTTAAAATAAGCAGTCGATATAAATAATATACCTCGCGGTTTCACACGCGTAGATAAATTTTATGGATGGCTTTAAAAAAAACAGCAGCATAAATTACTCCTTGTAAAATTAGCTATCTGCAAGTAAAATTCCCGTTAAAATCGGTCCAGCCGTTTCGGTAATAAGCCGGAACAAACAGTCAGACAAACAGATATAAAGAGAAAACAATTGAAATGGATTTTTTATGCCAGGACTTATATATTTTATGCATTTAGTTAAAAGCTGTAAATTTTGAAATACAGAAGTTTTATTATTTGTATAGATGTATTCTGTATAAAGATTATATTATAGTAGCTGTGCCCCGCGGTTTTACCGGCGAAAAGTTTCCTGGATGATCCGCGGAACCCTATTGTCTTTTTACATAAAAGTAGCCCGAGCACAATTGTATTTTTTTGTGGATACCGTATATACTTTCATATGCATTTCGTGAATACCTGTTATTTTGGAATAACAAACAGGCACTTTAATTTATCTTTAAAGATATTTTGTAAATAGATCCACACTTAGGGATAGTTTAAAACACTTGCGCACGCGCTTGTACCCACCAATCACGCATGCGCAGAGACTGCATCGCGCGGATCGACGCGGGCGGATGTTATAAATTATCTGACCGCGTGTCAAATTAATACGAGGAATGCCAAATGTACTTGCTTCATGCTCCCTATTTATTAATTGTACGGTTATTTGGTTTATAACACTAATAACTAACTTTGTATTTTATGATCCTCTTGGAAAAATAAATAAATAAATATGTTCAAGCCATCTCAGAAGGGTCCCCGAAGAGGTAAGCAGCGGTGTTATAGCTAATAGTACTCCTGTTATTTTTTTGTATGTAAATAATATGAAATACCAATAATAGTATATACTTATTGAGGTGCTCGTGGCACAGTTGCTATTGGGCATATCATTCAATCAGCGCAGCTAAGCAATCCAAGCCAGTAGTTGGATGGGTGACCACCCGAGTTCCCTCCGTGCATCGGAGAGCACGTTAAGCCTTCGGTCCCCATTGCCAATTTATCAACACTGGCAATTATTACAGGTCAGTCAGAGGCCTAAAAGAGTCTGACAACTGGTTTAACCCAAATCGATTTTACCGATTTTCCTCATAAAAGGGGTTAGGGATTAATATTATAAAGAAGAAAGATTTGATTGTTTGGCTCTGAAACTATTGGACCAATCTTAAAAAATCTTTCAGCAATTGGATAGCTAAATTTTTAGCGATAAACATAGACTTTATTTCTTCCCCGTACTTCGTTGTGGAACTACGTGGGTGAAACCGCAATATGTCATACATACAAACTAACATAAATACAGTATTACATATGAAAAACATAATTGAGTGACCTACATGCAATTTGCCAGTCTTAGAATGCGATTGGTCACTTTAATGGCCAGCACTAAAGCTGTTTGATATTATGTATCTAATAATACTGTTTGTATAAACTCGTATTTCTATCATAAAATAGAGGTATTCATCGTCTTAACTACCTAATACTCGTAGTATTTAAACAAACTTACATATAAGTTCAAAATATCTTTATTTGATTACACTTTCAACAAAGTACTTTCAAATCGTCAGAACGACTAAAAACACAGGATTATACATGCTACCGCCAGGTTCGGAAGGTCGCTTTTACTAAGAATAACCCGGCAAGAAACTCAGTAATGACTATTTTCAAAATAAATATTTTACAATTTTCAGTTTAGGCCCTGGGGCCTAACCATGAGCTCTTATTGCAATGTTAATTCAGTTGTGCGACAGTGAAAGATGTATGCACGTCACATACATCTGTCTCATAAATGAGTGAAACTATCATGGCAATAAGAGCTCATGGTAAGGCCCCTAGTAAGGCACTTATGAATGTCGAGGAATTTACCACCAATATACCTGAATCACAAAAATATAATTATATACCAATGGACACAGTTGTAATGCACACAAGTCGTTTAAAATATAAAAACTAAAAGTAGGTACTTCGCATAATTGTGTACATTTATCTACATAATATATTTAAATTCCATGTAATAGTACGCCCTAATCCAGACTCAGGGTCCCTATTGAGAAATTACAGATGGAATCCGAATAACATTTTGCCCAACCTGAAGATCCAACTCTGGGGCCCAACCATGAGCTCTTATTGCAATGATAATTCAGTTGTGTGACAGTGACAGATGTATACACGTCGCGTACATCTGTATCATAAATGAGTGAAACTATCATGGCAATAAGGCCCCTGGACCTTGTATTCCGTAGCAGTGCTTGCAACAAAACGAGACAGTCGGGCAGTCAAATTGTTCCAATACAAATATATTCTTGATCTCCGTTTAACGATGGTTTTACGACCATCTGTCAGGAGTTAATTTACAGCCAAGCTTAGGGGCTTCCGATTGTATTATCTATCCGACAATAGGATACTCAAATTTTATGTCTTATTTACATTCTCGGTATTATACAGCCTATGATTATAATTTTGTAAATTATTCAGCTCCAATTTGTGTAATATTTGTGGCCTAAGCCCATCATATATTTACAATGATTATGAGATAGATTTTATATGACGTGTATATACGTCTGTCACTGTCAAACTATCATGGTAATACCAGGCTATGGTAAGGCCCCTGTCGTTCCTGTTTCAGCCTTTTTAGCTACTTATTTACTTAATAAATAAGTAGCTAAAAAGTTAAAATTTCGCAAACTATGCTGATGCTGTTTTACCATTATGTTATGTAATTTTAGAGACCAAATACTATGATTAATAAACGTTAGTTTAAGCTTCAATTTTATTATTAAGAAAAGCTAAGTATATTAGATACAAATGTCTCGATAATACCTACATGGTCTTCCGTAAAAATTATGACTCGAAATCCCAATAAAATTGGCATAGTCACCATTAAAGATAGGAAAAATTCTTCTTGTATTTCCTCATAAATAATCTAATCTTTATCTATTCCAGCATCATCATGGGGCCAGTCACCATCAGAGGACGCTGAGAAGGCCAAGTTGGTCCGCCAGCCGAAACGCGACGAAGCAGGCAAGCCTCACATCAAACGACCCATGAACGCTTTCATGGTGTGGGCTAAAGACGAACGCAGAAAGATCCTCAAAGCTTGCCCTGATATGCACAACTCTAATATATCAAAGATCCTCGGAGCAAGGTGGAAATCGATGTCGAATGCTGAAAAGCAGCCGTATTATGAAGAACAGTCGAGGCTCTCGAAGCAGCACATGGAGAAACATCCTGATTACAGGTACGTTTTAATATTCCATCGAAGTTTCTCAGAACAAGCAATATAACCCATCTGCCTAATGACCATGCAGAATGTAGGCGATATTATGATAGGGAATCGAAGAAACTACTCACGTTCAGGACCATATAAGACCATGAGACTGTTTTTTTCATATCGCCAGCAAGTTCAATGCGTAATTGATATATTTTTACGTCTCCATCATCATCATTATTCTGCCCTTATCACAAGTTATTTGGGCCCACCAGGTTCAGTATAAACTAGGGTAAAGACCCGTTAGGTGTACCTGCCTTATAAATGACCTTGATGACTCCAACCTTAACCCTAAATTTTATGATTTCAGGTACAGACCAAGACCGAAAAGAACGTGCATAGTCGACGGGAAGAAAATGCGGATATCCGAGTACAAGAACCTAATGCGCTCGCGCAGACAGGAGATGAGGCAGCTCTGGTGCCGGGATGGGGGCAGTGAACTGGGCTTTCTGCCTACCCTCTCCTCTCCGGGACCTTCGAACTCGTCTCCACCACCGAATGGGGGTAACTACATGAACACATCGTTCTCTCCTCCACTCTCTCCCCACGAGGAGGATTGAGGTACGGCGCGCGGCTGGCCGTACCCGCACGCCGCGCCCATGCCCCTCCCGCCGACTCATCACCCCTGGTAGTTCTAGAAGATTCTAGGAGACTCCAGAAGATTCTAGATGATTCTAGTAAGGTCGAATCTCTTTCTACAACTACGCGAATGAGCCATTTTCGACTTACACCTACCTGAATGAAGGTTGTTTTGCCAGTGTCTCAAATTGGATCTCTCGTTTACATACGTTTATTATTAATGAGATTATTCCATTAGTGAATTAAGAAACTGTGACACTAATACCCGTGTAATAAGGTCTAGTATTGAGAGTCTGTGTTTATTGTGAAAGCCATACGTAAGACGCGGGTGTCGACTTGTCATTGTATAAATTCTTGAAGACCTTAGGTTGATAATATTAATTCTATCGGTATTGTATAAAACCGTAGTTATGTGGCGCAAATAATAATCCCAGTTAAGATCAGACTTGTGTCAAATGCGTATTAAAAGTAGATAATTAGAACAAAATGTATATAGATATCGTATTTTCATTATTTAAATTAGATAAAGGTAGTTCGATTAAGTCGGTTGTAAACGGTTAAGTTGCAGATTTCAGTGTAAATAAGTACAATTACCTTCTTTGTAGATAGTTTATTTAAAGTTCATTTTTGTACGATTCATTTGGACGTAATTTATAGGTAGTAAGTTTCTGAGGATAGTAATATACCTAGTGTACTTTGGATCTTGCTATTGTGTGGCCATGTATAATAAATTATAATTATAATCACGTATTATCGTAGATGTTTTAGATATTTAAGCGATTTAAAAATAAAAATTTCAAGCCAAAAAACTGAAGCTGAATGCTTGAAAATTTGTGTTTTGAACACGTGGAGTTCTAATGTAGTCAAGTGAGATAAAGGCATAATAAAAAAATACTCATAGACTTAATAGGACTTATAGAACTGTTATAAATAGTGCGCAGATAATTATAAAGTTATGTATTGTATGTATGTAGGTGGTTTTGGATGGAAATTAAAATAGCAGGCACTAACTCACGTAACATACCTATGTATTAATGGAGGTGTGGAATTTATAAATGTAAAATGTCTTATTTAAATTTCATTGGCTTTAGATCAGGTACTGGTAGTATACTAATATATGTATGTAGTTTCAAAGTACCTTTATATTTTATACGGTACATAGTATTCTTATGTACTGTATTGTAAATTTTTCGAATGTTTTATGCACGAATCTAACTAGGTACATGTTCTAAATCTTATTTTAAATTGATTAAATTTGATAATCATTTTTGCCGTGGAACTTCCAATAAGACAACGTATCGCATAATTATACGATGCAGTTCAATTATGCGGTATAAGACTAGAATATGAATTATACCATGGGTATAATCATCAACTTTTTTCTTAAATTCTTTAATTTGGGTGTTAAACTGTCAAAAAATACGTAGTCAATTTGATAAGCTGTCAATTTATTGTAACGACATAAGAACACGGACACAGCAAGCCCACCTAATCATTGTGGGTTTAAACAATACTGAAAAATAAATTACGGATAAATAACATCAAAATCAGTACATGCTGTATGTTTTTGCCATAATAAAATATTATATTGCATAATATCACAGAATTATTTCAACATTAAGTGACTTAGGCCTTGAATAAAATAATCGTTTTATCAACTCGTGCAATTTAAATAAGTAGATAATAGAAAGTAGCAGACACGCATAATTATCTACAACTTATAATAAATATTAGACTTGTATATTATAATACATGTATAAAATATAAAAAAAACTTTGTTTCACTAAACGTTGGTTGCCATTTATAATTTCGTTATTTATTTTTCTAATTATAATTCTTTGTTTTGTTTTCTTTTTCCTTTCTTTTTAAGTAATCTTAATGCCAGTAATTACTCGAGGTTTATCTATAGATTAAGATGCGTAAAAATATTGTGTATGTGAAGTTTCAAGTTCATAGTTATCTTAGCGATTACTTAAAGTTATTATAAGGATTTAGATCAGTGACGTTAAATTATTTATTTTTATGTTGATTACATTGTACATATGCGAAAACTTATGTAAACCTAAGTATTTATGGTTTGTTTGTGTGGGACGGCGTCTTTACTTGGCATTGTAGTATTTAAATTCATCTTTAATTAATTATCAACATTATACATTCAAGGATTAGTGGAATAATTAAAAAAATTGTTTCCGCCGTCGCATGTAGCCAGATCTTTATATAAGGCTCGTATACACTGTGATGCGTCTGCAAAGTACTCAATTTGTATTTTTTCAATTTTTGCGTTAGCGTTTGACGCATGCTCAGTGTGTTCGAAACCTAATAATAATACTTTTAATTGTGTCATTTTTGGAGAAAGATCTCTGATTGAGTTTCTTCAGCTATTTATTGCGAATTATGATTTGCCGACTTAATTAAAATTACACACCAATGATAAATAAAAAATAGAATACTAGTGCAATTCTCGACCCTGTGTTATGGACTTAAGGTTCATTATTGAAACCCCAGTTTGAATGGTGTGTCGTTTTAATTTAGACGATATTACTGTAGTGCGTCTTGCCATAAAACTACACAATGTAGTACTAAATTTGTACTTAAAGTTGTTTTTTTAATACTTATTTTTTTGTTAATTACATGTTCCGTTACTTGTCATTCGAAAATGTTTCAAATGTGTAAGTAGGTAGAGTTTAGGTTTTAATACCTAGTATACATAAACCAGGACACATTATTTAAAATTGTGCCAAAACCCAAAACTATATTAAAAAATAAACATTTAAAAAAATATTTTATCGTTTCATTTTGGATTTTAGCGTCGGCCAGATTCCTGTACCACCTTAAGATATGAAGATAATAAGGTCTATTTTCGTTTGCAATTACTCGCTCTGATATCTGCCAAGAAGAGTCAAGCGTAAGTACTCGTACCTAAGTAAATCACAAAAAAGTTTATACACTTTAATTGAACGAAAAACATCCAAGTTATTAATATATGCCTTACCTTCATTAGAAGTAAACGTAATTCTTCTGCTACTGCGTTTTAATATTTGGCAACACAACACTAACATATACCATTATATATTAATAGACTTAACATCACAAAATATGTTCACTTATGCAAGAAAACACGAGATTAATCTTAATTTATAATATTGTAATATTTTGTTCTCGGTTCGGCCATGTTCACCTGACCGTGGTCACTTATAAACTGAAGAACTGGTATTGCGCTTGCAAAAAGTAATATGTCTACCCTCAATTTAGTAACATTTACATACTAGGGTACTCACACACCACACTCATTAGATTGAGAGCTTATTACAAACAGCACGGACGCTTAAAAAAATTGGTCGGATTCCATACTGCTTTAGAAAGCTGCTATGTATACTGTGTTCTTTACGTTTTGTTCGTGCCTAATGAATACTATAAAATTTAATTTTTCCCTTTGTTCACTAGGCTTCGTGATTTTAATACAATATGTGGTCCATTTGAAAAATTTGAAGTGTCAAGTGACGATTTTAACACTGTATTTTTAATTTCCCGAAAGCCCTGTGAGTTTTACGGTGGCAAAAATTATATGTCCAAAACTTGCTTTGGACTACCAAGTATCTCTTAAACGGCTTCTCTCTTCTTTGAAGTCATTTAAGAATAAATCTTAAACAGTAAATCTTAAGGTACTTTTTGTTCCTTGTACCTTGTACCTTGGGGTTTTCGTAAATAAAACAAAAGGGAAAATAATAAAACGATGTATCTAGCTATAAAATGTGTTATTGGATTTACAAAAATATTATACTATCGCATAATTACTTACGCTTAATTAGAACGTGTTAAGTACATATTTTTGGTAAACTCATAGATGCAAGCAATTCATATACGACGCAAACTTATAAACAAAAAACAGAAATAACAAACGTACGCGACAAGCGTACCACCTTTTTATGAAGTCGGTTAAAATAGTATTCTTAGGCTCATAAAGGTAGATTATACATATTGATTTTTTTAAAGACTATATATGTTGTCACTCACTTTAAAACGTGGGAACATATCCCGCTGTAAGCGGTTACTGTGATCTATAAACAATAATAATAATAATAAAACGTTTATTGATTTCAATAAGCAGCAACAAAACAAATAAAACTGATACAAAAAAAAATATACAAAAAAGAATACACAAAAGAAATAAGTAGTGTTATTATGGTGCAAAGTGGTTCGCACCAGTACATCGGGTGTTGCCGCACATTGTCATCAAAGGGCCACGACTCAACTATACCCGCAGACCTTACTGGGGTCCAGTTCAATCTAGCGGAGCTGATTTTCAGTGATTTTCAGATTTCAAACGCTTGCAACGTGAAGAAAGAGTTGCTACGCGAAGCCGTTCTTATACATACACTCATATTCCCCAAAGGGGTAGGCAGAGGTGTTGTAATAACAACACCTACATTTCACCAAAGATGATAAAGTGCTAACGTGAGATAGTGAGTCCATCGCCGTCTCTGCTACTATACATACGTCTTTGAATTACTTCTCAGACATCTGCTGGTTTCATCATGTTTTCCTTCACCGTAAAGCACGTGGTGTGAAATCACTGCACGTAAGTTTTTAGAAAAACTCATTGGTACAGGCCCCGCTGGGATTCGAACTCACGGCCACCATTATTATGCCATATGGAATCATATTGTAAATATTGTAAATCATATGTAATACCAACATATTGTAAATAGTCGATCAGCTACTAGCATACCCTCTACAGGTAAGTTTAAAACAAATTCATAGTTACATAATTTCTAAAAAAAATGAGATTATAAATACAATATCAAATGATTGATTATCGATAGCATAACATTTTATTTCCTCTAAAAAAACAGTGCGAGGTTATATGTTTATAAAAACTTATAAAATATTCGTGTGAAAATGAAAATGCTAACATAGGCCTGCACGGTAAGAAAATAAGTTGTACAGAGGGCCTAGTTCGAGTTTATCATTGCCGCCGTCACAAGTCACCGCGTCGACGTAAACGCAGATTTGTATAGGATCGGAACAGCGCCTCTGTCAGCTTAAACATGACACTATTGTGAGCACATACAAATCTGCGTTTACGTCGACGCGATGACTTATGACGGCGATTTTAAGAAAACTCGCACTAGACATCAGGTGACGTTACGAGTTAGTGCACGTGTATACAAGGTGTCGGAGAAAAAGGAACAGTTGTCTTCTAGAAGTTGTAGGGTTTTATGAACATATCATTATGTTGAAGTCGTAAAATATCTAGCTGAAACGATAACGTAGTTATAGGCTATGGTTGCTAAGGGCCGAAGAGCTCGCGGCCTTAAGCGATTGAATGAACGCGCGGCCGCGTTTACCTACATTACGTACGCGGTAATTAAAATTGTTAAATTAAGAAGAAGGTTAATGGTTTCAAAAATATTTTTATAGGATTATTTCAGGATCAATTAGTGGGAGAAAAAAAATAAAAACGTTGTTAGATTTCACGTGAATTACTCTACGCTACCGCCGATTTTTATGCGAAAATAAGGTCTTGATATGGTCAACTTTGAACGTCAATTACTCGAAAACGGAAGAAGATATTCTTGTCATAATCATTTTATTCGCTTCCTAAAACTATACCCTATCACATATTTTAACAGCTGTTCTATTTTCCCCGACACCCTGTTTAGTCCACGCTCGCTTCAAATAAGACCTAGTATTATCTCATTTATCAATAAATGAATTCTCTTCCTTTCTTTTCTTACTTATAACAAACTCATAATAAAGGTTCTCTTATAATGTGCCTCTTTTTCGCGCGTCACTTTTTCTGTAAGTGAAAAGAAGACAAAACATATGATGGTTTGTATAAGTACGCTATTAGTGAATAAAACATTTATAGTTATAGTTCTTACGGCAGTTAATTTAGTTATTTATAAATATGACTGAAATCATTGGCAAGAATACAAATAAGACTTAGAATATTACTCATAAGCTCATGACGTTAAGATCTAAATTACGATGGCAAATCTATACATACATTTGCCTATAATCCGGACCGGATTATAATGTAATAAATCGTTATATTATTATCGTTTATATTAGTATATATATATATGTGGCTACGTTATAAAGGAAATCTTTTTTCAAAATTTTTGTTCTTTATTGGCGCGGCCTATACAAAGCAAAATGCCTATAATAATATAATGTAACTTGATTATTCGAAAATATTTAAAGCTTTTATTAGCTTAATTATATCGCCATTTAAATTACATCCTAATTCACGGGAGATATTCCCATGGGATACGGGATTTTTGGGGGGTATCAATTACAAAACAAACTCAGATCCAGAAACTCTCTCTCTCATCTCAGATTAAGAAAACATTCCTTTGCAATTTTAACAAGCTTAAACGTATTTCGTTTTTGCACCCTTTTTTGAGAAAAAGTGAAGAGGCTGACAGTTAAATGTGAATTTAATCTTCAAACTGAATAAAGTAGATTTTTGCATACTACCAAAGATGAGATTTTTTTATAGATGTCTAACGTTTTAGTGATTTCATTATTTTCATTAATCATTTCACTCTTCTAAAAGTAATAAACAATTAGAAAAATCCATAATTAATCAAACAATTTCATCATCTCTAAATACAATATTCAATAAAAAATAGATATCCTACTTCATACCATAAAGATGTATAGTTTGTATGTGTGTATGGAGATAATAATCTTCGAATCTATTTATCCAATTTCAGAATAGCTATATTATAATATATGTACGTCTACCAAGCGGGCAAAGCCGCGAGCAGAAGCTATATAAAATAATAAATAAGTAATGCTAACTTGAGATATTTCCAATAACTAGACTATAAAACATTCACTCCAAAAATAGACCTTAAATATTGCGTTTTAAGAATCTATTTCACATAACACGACGGACACAGTCTGATTTTATTCAAATCTAAACACTCGCCGTGAAAAGTGTGACCACATTTAAAAACCCAAAGTCCGCCATCTTTTATTAACACTTGATTATTCAATGGCAGCCCACAAAGAAGGCAGTCTGTCACACCGTTTGTGATTAGCGGTAAATTATCGAGAATCTCGCTAAAACTAATGTCTTTTACATGGAATACTTCTAAATCATCTTCTGTTAACTTAACTTGTATGGGAGATAGTCCCCAATGTGTTGTCTTTGCTGCTATTGTGATGGGTAAAGCTGTGTTTTTGACTGAACCATTCGGTGTATTTCTTAGTAAGTTGCACATCTGAAAATTTAAAAAATAAAATATAATAACAAAAAAAAATCCATGCATATTTCTGAAAGCCACTAAGTTTCTTTGCTGGGTTCTTCTCAGTAAAAGCAAACTCAAACTCAAAAATATTTTTATACTAGTTGTGCCCCGCGGTTTCACCCAAGTAGATTAAGTTTCATGCTGTTTTTTTTTAAATAAAATTAGCCTAAAACACTCCTTAAAACTTCAGCTATCTGCCAGTAACAGTCCCGGTAGAATCGGTCCAGCCGTTCACGCGTGATGCCGTGACCAAGGGAAATGGGGATTCTTTTTTATATAGATAGATATTATAAATAGGAAAGATTTGATTGTTTTTTTGGTTGTTTGCATTAAATAGGCTCCGAAACTACGTATCCGATTTCGAAATTTTTTTAGCAATTGATAGCTTCATCATCAGCGAGTAACATAGGCTATATTTTATCCCCGTACTCCCACGGGAATGGGACCTACACGAGTGAAGCCGCGTGACGTACGTTAGTCAACAATAAAAAAAGCTTTGTCCAACATACCTCCACTTTACAATCTTCAAACCCGCTGCAACTATACAAAGTATCTGTCAGTTGGTTTGTAATTGTGACGTCAGAAGCCTCGTACATCGTCACTAGCAAACTGGTGTGATAAAACTTCATTGTCAACTCCCCTGTGGCAACCAAGCTCGCGTGTTTCTCTATTATCTTCATCGCATTCTTTCCACCGACAGACTTAATCATCAACGATCCCAAATCGTCCCAACTTAAGGTCTCCTTCACCGATATATGGTGGAATTTCTTGCCACAATTCAAGCACATGTTCGCGTGTAATGTTGCATAAAACTCCACAGTCCTCTCCCACGTGTCTAGTGTAAACTGTGGGAGGAATGAGTGGAGTAAATTCTCGTCCAACATTTGTAGTAGAAGCCTCAATATATTCAACAAATCTTCGTTCCGTCTCATGTACAAGATTTTCCTCCACAAATACGGCATTTTCTTACAGATATCATAGCATTGATCCTTCGTTTGAGCCCATTGTTTTTCAATAAAACTGTCTATCAATTCTGAAAACATTGTCGTTTCGTTCGATGTATAAGGCAGAGGATAGCCACATTCGCAGCCCAAATTCAGTACTTTTTGAGTCCTCATATTAACTGTTATACACGATTCTACAAAGTATTTGTATAACACTTCATTGTTTACGACAGAATCCAGTAAATCCTTTGTTATATTTAAATAGTTAAGAAATATATAGCTTGCAACATATGTCGCGTCATCCGCTGCTCCTATTGAAACACAGTATTGTTCTACTTTCGACATAAGACCACAGATCTCATTAATATCACAGCATTGCTTCTCAATTGTCGATAATAAATTCGCATCATCATTTTTACCGACTAAACTTAACCTATAATATTGGTACAATGATTTACATACATCGTCACCGCTATCTAAATTATTGTCTGTGATTATGGCTTTTTGACTAGATTCTTTGAAGATAATTTCCTCGTCCACTTTAGGAACGTCGTTAATGTATTCGTTACGATGTATCCTTCTAGGTATTTCAGGCACAATTTGTTTTTCATTGTTAAGATTCTTCATTTTCCCTTCGAAATCAACCCATTTTTCTTTCAACATATTTTTACTTGTAATTAATTTATCTGATACGGATAGGCTTATATCTTTTAAGGTCTGCATCGCCTCAGGTGGCAATGCACCAAATTTGTAATCCTCATTTCTTCTTTCCAAAGCTGTTTGATATTATGTACCTAATAATACTGTTTGTATGAACTCGTATTTCTATCATAAAATAGAGGTATTCATCGTCTTAACTACCTAATACTCGTAGTATTTAAACAAACTTACATATAAGTTCAAAATATCTTTATTTAATTACACTTTCAACAAAGTACTTTCAAATCGTCAGAACGACTAAAAACACAGGATTATACATGCTACCGCCAGGTTCGGAAGGTCGCTTTTACTAAGAATAACCCGGCAAGAAACTCAGTAATGACTATTTTCAAAATAAATATTTTACAATTTTCAGTTTAGGCCCTGGGGCCTAACCATGAGCTCTTATTGCAATGTTAATTCAGTTGTGCGACAGTGAAAGATGTATGCACGTCACATACATCTGTCTCATAAA
Source organism: Watsonalla cultraria (assembly GCA_964035505.1). Classification (NCBI taxonomy): domain Eukaryota; kingdom Metazoa; phylum Arthropoda; class Insecta; order Lepidoptera; family Drepanidae; genus Watsonalla; species Watsonalla cultraria. The sequence goes on along the minus strand of OZ037732.1, from coordinate 2,190,919 downwards.
TGAGTGAAACTATCATGGCAATAAGAGCTCATGGTAAGGCCCCTAGTAAGGCACTTATGAATGTCGAGGAATTTACCACCAATATACCTGAATCACAAAAATATAATTATATACCAATGGACACAGTTGTAATGCACACAAGTCGTTTAAAATATAAAAACTAAAAGTAGGTACTTCGCATAATTGTGTACATTTATCTACATAATATATTTAAATTCCATGTAATAGTACGCCCTAATCCAGACTCAGGGTCCCTATTGAGAAATTACAGATGGAATCCGAATAACATTTTGCCCAACCTGAAGATCCAACTCTGGGGCCCAACCATGAGCTCTTATTGCAATGATAATTCAGTTGTGTGACAGTGACAGATGTATACACGTCGCGTACATCTGTATCATAAATGAGTGAAACTATCATGGCAATAAGGCCCCTGGACCTTGTATTCCGTAGCAGTGCTTGCAACAAAACGAGACAGTCGGGCAGTCAAATTGTTCCAATACAAATATATTCTTGATCTCCGTTTAACGATGGTTTTACGACCATCTGTCAGGAGTTAATTTACAGCCAAGCTTAGGGGCTTCCGATTGTATTATCTATCCGACAATAGGATACTCAAATTTTATGTCTTATTTACATTCTCGGTATTATACAGCCTATGATTATAATTTTGTAAATTATTCAGCTCCAATTTGTGTAATATTTGTGGCCTAAGCCCATCATATATTTACAATGATTATGAGATAGATTTTATATGACGTGTATATACGTCTGTCACTGTCAAACTATCATGGTAATACCAGGCTATGGTAAGGCCCCTGTCGTTCCTGTTTCAGCCTTTTTAGCTACTTATTTACTTAATAAATAAGTAGCTAAAAAGTTAAAATTTCGCAAACTATGCTGATGCTGTTTTACCATTATGTTATGTAATTTTAGAGACCAAATACTATGATTAATAAACGTTAGTTTAAGCTTCAATTTTATTATTAAGAAAAGCTAAGTATATTAGATACAAATGTCTCGATAATACCTACATGGTCTTCCGTAAAAATTATGACTCGAAATCCCAATAAAATTGGCATAGTCACCATTAAAGATAGGAAAAATTCTTCTTGTATTTCCTCATAAATAATCTAATCTTTATCTATTCCAGCATCATCATGGGGCCAGTCACCATCAGAGGACGCTGAGAAGGCCAAGTTGGTCCGCCAGCCGAAACGCGACGAAGCAGGCAAGCCTCACATCAAACGACCCATGAACGCTTTCATGGTGTGGGCTAAAGACGAACGCAGAAAGATCCTCAAAGCTTGCCCTGATATGCACAACTCTAATATATCAAAGATCCTCGGAGCAAGGTGGAAATCGATGTCGAATGCTGAAAAGCAGCCGTATTATGAAGAACAGTCGAGGCTCTCGAAGCAGCACATGGAGAAACATCCTGATTACAGGTACGTTTTAATATTCCATCGAAGTTTTTCAGAACAAGCAATATAACCCATCTGCCTAATGACCATGCAGAATGTAGGCGATATTATGATAGGGAATCGAAGAAACTACTCACGTTCAGGACCATATAAGACCATGAGACTGTTTTTTTCATATCGCCAGCAAGTTCAATGCGTAATTGATATATTTTTACGTCTCCATCATCATCATTATTCTGCCCTTATCACAAGTTATTTGGGCCCACCAGGTTCAGTATAAACTAGGGTAAAGACCCGTTAGGTATACCTGCCTTATAAATGACCTTGATGACTCCAACCTTAACCTTAAATTTTATAATTTCAGGTACAGACCAAGACCGAAAAGAACGTGCATAGTCGACGGGAAGAAAATGCGGATATCCGAGTACAAGAACCTAATGCGCTCGCGCAGACAGGAGATGAGGCAGCTCTGGTGCCGGGATGGGGGCAGTGAACTGGGCTTTCTGCCTACCCTCTCCTCTCCGGGACCTTCGAATTCGTCCCCACCACCGAATGGGGGTAACTACATGAACACATCGTTCTCTCCTCCACTCTCTCCCCACGAGGAGGATTGAGGTACGGCGCGCGGCTGGCCGTACCCGCACGCCGCGCCCATGCCCCTCCCGCCGACTCATCACCCCTGGTAGTTCTAGAAGATTCTAGGAGACTCCAGAAGATTCTAGATGATTCTAGTAAGGTCGAATCTCTTTCTACAACTACGCGAATGAGCCATTTTCGACTTACACCTACCTGAATGAAGGTTGTTTTGCCAGTGTCTCAAATTGGATCTCTCGTTTACATACGTTTATTATTAATGAGATTATTCCATTAGTGAATTAAGAAACTGTGACACTAATACCCGTGTAATAAGGTCTAGTATTGAGAGTCTGTGTTTATTGTAAAAGCCATACGTAAGACGCGGGTGTCGACTTGTCATTGTATAAATTCTTGAAGACCTTAGGTTGATAATATTAATTCTATCGGTATTGTATAAAACCGTAGTTATGTGGCGCAAATAATAATCCCAGTTAAGATCAGACTTGTGTCAAATGCGTATTAAAAGTAGACAATTAGAACAAAATGTATATAGATATCGTATTTTCATTATTTAAATTAGATAAAGGTAGTTCGATTAAGTCGGTTGTAAACGGTTAAGTTGCAGATTTCAGTGTAAATAAGTACAATTACCTTCTTTGTAGATAGTTTATTTAAAGTTCATTTTTGTACGATTCATTTGGACGTAATTTATAGGTAGTAAGTTTCTGAGGATAGTAATATACCTAGTGTACTTTGGATCTTGCTATTGTGTGGCCATGTATAATAAATTATAATTATAATCACGTATTATCGTAGATGTTTTAGATATTTAAGCGATTTAAAAATAAAAATTTCAAGCCAAAAAACTGAAGCTGAATGCTTGAAAATTTGTGTTTTGAACACGTGGAGTTCTAATGTAGTCAAGTGAGATAAAGGCATAATAAAAAAATACTCATAGACTTAATAGGACTTATAGAACTGTTATAAATAGTGCGCAGATAATTATAAAGTTATGTATTGTATGTATGTAGGTGGTTTTGGATGGAAATTAAAATAGCAGGCACTAACTCACGTAACATACCTATGTATTAATGGAGGTGTGGAATTTATAAATGTAAAATGTCTTATTTAAATTTCATTGGCTTTAGATCAGGTACTGGTAGTATACTAATATATGTATGTAGTTTCAAAGTACCTTTATATTTTATACGGTACATAGTATTCTTATGTACTGTATTGTAAATTTTTCGAATGTTTTATGCACGAATCTAACTAGGTACATGTTCTAAATCTTATTTTAAATTGATTAAATTTTATAATCATTTTTGCCGTGGAACTTCTAATAAGACAACGTATCGCATAATTATACGATGCAGTTCAATTATGCGGTATAAGACTAGAATATGAATTATACCATGGGTATAATCATCAACTTTTTTCTTAAATTCTTTAATTTGGGTGTGAAACTGTCAAAAAATACGTAGTCAATTTGATAAGCTGTCAATTTATTGTAACGACATAAGAACACGGACACAGCAAGCCCACCTAATCATTGTGGGTTTAAACAATACTGAAAAATAAATTACGGATAAATAACATCAAAATCAGTACATGCTGTATGTTTTTGCCATAATAAAATATTATATTGCATAATATCACAGAATTATTTCAACATTAAGTGACTTAGGCCTTGAATAAAATAATCGTTTTATCAACTCGTGCAATTTAAATAAGTAGATAATAGAAAGTAGCAGACACGCATAATTATCTACAACTTATAATAAATATTAGACTTGTATATTATAATACATGTATAAAATATAAAAAAAACTTTGTTTCACTAAACGTTGGTTGCCATTTATAATTTCGTTATTTATTTTTCTAATTATAATTCTTTGTTTTGTTTTCTTTTTCCTTTCTTCTTAAGTAATCTTAATGCCAGTAATTACTCGAGGTTTATCTATAGATTAAGATGCGTAAAAATATTGTGTATGTGAAGTTTCAAGTTCATAGTTATCTTAGCGATTACTTAAAGTTATTATAAGGATTTAGATCAGTGACGTTAAATTATTTATTTTTATGTTGATTACATTGTACATATGCGAAAACTTATGTAAACCTAAGTATTTATGGTTTGTTTGTGTGGGACGGCGTCTTTACTTGGCATTGTAGTATTTAAATTCATCTTTAATTAATTATCAACATTATACATTCAAGGATTAGTGGAATAATTAAAAAAATTGTTTCCGCCGTCGCATGTAGCCAGATCTTTATATAAGGCTCGTATACACTGTGATGCGTCTGCAAAGTACTCAATTTGTATTTTTTCAATTTTTGCGTTAGCGTTTGACGCATGCTCAGTGTGTTCGAAACCTAATAATAATACTTTTAATTGTGTCATTTTTGGAGAAAGATCTCTGATTGAGTTTCTTCAGCTATTTATTGCGAATTATGATTTGCCGACTTAATTAAAATTACACACCAATGATAAATAAAAAATAGAATACTAGTGCAATTCTCGACCCTGTGTTATGGACTTAAGGTTCATTATTGAAACCCCAGTTTGAATGGTGTGTCGTTTTAATTTAGACGATATTATTGTAGTGCGTCTTGCCATAAAACTACACAATGTAGTACTAAATTTGTACTTAAAGTTGTTTTTTTAATACTTATTTTTTTGTTAATTACATGTTCCGTTACTTGTCATTCGAAAATGTTTCAAATGTGTAAGTAGGTAGAGTTTAGGTTTTAATACCTAGTATACATAAACCAGGACACATTATTTAAAATTGTGCCAAAACCCAAAACTATATTAAAAAATAAACATTTAAAAAAATATTTTATCGTTTCATTTTGGATTTTAGCGTCGGCCAGATTCCTGTACCACCTTAAGATATGAAGATAATAAGGTCTATTTTCGTTTGCAATTACTCGCTCTGATATCTGCCAAGAAGAGTCAAGCGTAAGTACTCGTACCTAAGTAAATCACAAAAAAGTTTATACACTTTAATTGAACGAAAAACATCCAAGTTATTAATATATGCCTTACCTTCATTAGAAGTAAACGTAATTCTTCTGCTACTGCGTTTTAATATTTGGCAACACAACACTAACATATACCATTATATATTAATAGACTTAACATCACAAAATATGTTCACTTATGCAAGAAAACACGAGATTAATCTTAATTTATAATATTGTAATATTTTGTTCTCGGTTCGGCCATGTTCACCTGACCGTGGTCACTTATAAACTGAAGAACTGGTATTGCGCTTGCAAAAAGTAATATGTCTACCCTCAATTTAGTAACATTTACATACTAGGGTACTCACACACCACACTCATTAGATTGAGAGCTTATTACAAACAGCACGGACGCTTAAAAAAATTGGTCGGATTCCATACTGCTTTAGAAAGCTGCTATGTATACTGTGTTCTTTACGTTTTGTTCGTGCCTAATGAATACTATAAAATTTAATTTTTCCCTTTGTTCACTAGGCTTCGTGATTTTAATACAATATGTGGTCCATTTGAAAAATTTGAAGTGTCAAGTGACGATTTTAACACTGTATTTTTAATTTCCCGAAAGCCCTGTGAGTTTTACGGTGGCAAAAATTATATGTCCAAAACTTGCTTTGGACTACCAAGTATCTCTTAAACGGCTTCTCTCTTCTTTGAAGTCATTTAAGAATAAATCTTAAACAGTAAATCTTAAGGTACTTTTTGTATTGACCTTGGGGTTTTCGTAAATAAAACAAAAGGGAAAATAATAAAACGATGTATCTAGCTATAAAATGTGTTATAGGATTTACAAAAATATTATACTATCGCATAATAACTTACGCTTAATTAGAACGTGTTAAGTACATATTTTTGGTAAACTCATAGATGCAAGCAATTCATATACGACGCAAACTTATAAACAAAAAACAGAAATAACAAACGTACGCGACAAGCGTACCACCTTTTTATGAAGTCGGTTAAAATAGTATTCTTAGGCTCATAAAGGTAGATTATACATATTGATTTTTTAAAGACTATATTTTTGTCTCACACTTTAAAACGTGGGAACATATCCCGCTGTAAGCGGTTACTGTGATCTATAAACGCTTGCAACGTGAAGAAAGAGTTGCTACGCGAAGCCGTTCTTATACATACACTCATATTCCCCAAAGGGGTAGGCAGAGGTGTTGTAATAACAACACCTACATTTCACCAAAGATGATAAAGTGCTAACGTGAGATAGTGAGTCCATCGCCGTCTCTGCTACTATACATACGTCTTTGAATTACTTCTCAGACATCTGCTGGTTTCCTCATGTTTTCCTTCACCGTAAAGCACGTGGTGTGAAATCACTGCACGTAAGTTTTTAGAAAAACTCATTGGTACAGGCCCCGCTGGGATTCGAACTCACGGCCACCATTATTATGCCATATGGAATCATATTGTAAATATTGTAAATCATATGTAATACCAACATATTGTAAAGAGTCGATCAGCTACTAGCATACCCTCTACAGGTAAGTTTAAAACAAATTCATAGTTACATAATTTCTAAAATAAATGAGATTATAAATACAATATCAAATGATTGATTATCGATAGCATAACATTTTATTTCCTCTAGAAAAACAGTGCGAGGTTATATGTTTATAAAAACTTATAAAATATTCGTGTGAAAATGAAAATGCTAACATAGGCCTGCATGGTAAGAAAATAAGTTATTTATGTACAGAGGGCTTAGTTCGAGTTTATCATTGCCGCCGTCACAAGTCACCGCGTCGACGTAAACGCAGATTTGTATAGGATCGGAACAGCGCCTCTGTCAGCTTAAACATGACACTATTGTGAGCACATACAAATCTGCGTTTACGTCGACGCGATGACTTATGACGGCGATTTTAAGAAAACTCGCACTAGGCATCAGGTGACGTTACGAGTTAGTGCACGTGTATACAAGGTGTCGGAGAAAAAGGAACAGTTGTCTTCTAGAAGTTGTAGGGTTTTATGAACATATCATTATGTTGAAGTCGTAAAATATCTAGCTGAAACGATAACGTAGTTATAGGCTATGGTTGCTAAGGGCCGATGAGCTCGCGGCCTTAAGCGATTGAATGAACGCGCGGCCGCATTTACCCACATTACGTACGCAGTAATTAAAATTGTTAAATTAAGAAGAAGGTTAATGGTTTCAAAAATATTTTTATAGGATTATTTCAGGAACAATTAGTGGGAGAAAAAAAATAAAAACGTTGTTAGATTTAACGTGAATAACTCTACGCTACCGCCGATTTTTATGGGAAAATAAGGTCTTGATATGGTCAACTTTGAACGTCGATTACTCGAAAACGGAAGAAGATATTTTTGTCATAATCATTTTATTTGCTTCCTAAAACTATACCCTATCACATATTTTAACAGCTGTTCTATTTTCACCGACACCCTGTTTAGTTGGCGCTCGCTTCAGATAAGACCTAGTATTATCTCATTTATCAATAAATGAATTTTCTTCCTTTCTTTTCTTACTTATAACAAACTCATAATAAAGATTATCTTATAATATGCCTCTTTCTCACGGGTCACTTTTCCTGTAAGAGAAAAGAAGACAAAACACTTATAGTTATAGTTCTTACGGCAGTTAATTTAGTTATCTATACATCTATGCAGATAAATAAAATTGAAGTGTCTGTTTGTAACTCCAAAATAACAGTTTTTCACTAAATGCATATGAAAGTGTACACGCTACTGACACCGAAAAACCAAGTTTTAAATTTTTTCTCTGTCTGTCTGTCTGTCTGTCTGTCTGTCTGTCTGTTTGATCCGGGTAATCTCTGAAACGGCTGGTCCGATTTTAACGGCACTGGCAGGTACCTGATGTTTCAAGGAGTTACTTAGGCTACTTTTACTTATAAAAAATATTAGGGTTCCGTGGCAATAAGGATGAAACTAAATCTACGCGGGTGAAACCGCGGGGCACAGCTAGTTTATAAATATGACTGAAATCATTGGCAAGAATACAAATAAGACTTAGAATATTACTCATAAGCTCATGACGTTAAGATTTAAATAAATTACGATGGCAAATGTATGCATCCGGATAATCCGGATGCATACATTTGCCTATAATCCGGACCGGATTATAATTTAATAAATTAAGGTAATATTGTACATATGTGGCTACGTTATAAAGGAAATCTTTTTTCAAAACAAAACAAAAAAAATAAAAATTCTATATATTTTTGTTCTTTATTGGCGCGGCCTATACAAAGCTAACTATAATAATGTAATGTAACTTGATTATTCGATAATATTTAAAGCTTTTATTAGCTTAATTATATCGCCATTTTAATTATATCCTAATTCACGGGAGATGTTCCCATGGGATACGGGATTTTTGGGGGTATCAATTACAAAACAAACTCAGATCCAGAAACTCTCTCTCTCATCTCAGATTAAGAAAACATTCCTTTGCAATTTTAACAAGCTTAAACGTATTTCGTTTTTGCACCCTTTTTTGAGAAAAAGTGAAGAGGCTGACAGTTAAATGTGAATTTAATCTTCAAACTGAATAAAGTAGATTTTTGCATACTACCAAAGATGAGATTTTTTTATAGATGTCTAACGTTTTAGTGATTTCATTATTTTCATTAATCATTTCACTCTTCTAAAAGTGATAAACAATTAGAAAAATCCATAATTAATCAAACAATTTCATCATCTCTAAATACAATATTCAATAAAAAATAGATATCCTACTTCATACCATAAAGATGTATAGTTTGTATGTGTGTATGGAGATAATAATCTTCGAATCTATTTATCCAATTTCAAAATAGGCTATATTATAATATATGTACGTCTACCAAGCGGGCAAAGCCGCGAGCAGAAGCTATATAAAATAATAAATAAGTTATGCTAACTTGAGATATTTCCAATAACTAGACTATAAAACATTCACTCCAAAAATAGACCTAAATTATTGCGCTTTAAGAATCTATTTCACATAACACGACGGACACAGTCTGATTTTATTCAAATCTAAACACTCGCCGTGAAAAGTGTGACCACATTTAAAAACCCAAAGTCCGCCATCTTTTATTAACACTTGATTATTCAATGGCAGCCCACAAAGAAGGCAGTCTGTCACACCGTTTGTGATTAGCGGTAAATTATCGAGAATCTCGCTAAAACTAATGTCTTTAACATGGAATACTTCTAAATCATCTTCTGTTAACTTAACTTGTATGGGAGATAGTCCCCAATGTGTTGTCTTTGCTGCTATTGTGATGGGTAAAGCTGTGTTTTTGACTGAACCATTCGGTGTATTTCTTAGTAAGTTGCACATCTGAAAATTTAAAAAATAACATATAATAACAAAAAACATTCCATGCATATTTCTGAAATCCACTAAGTTTCTTTGCTGGGTTCTTCTCAGTAAAAGCAAACTCAAACTCAAAAATATTTTTATACTAGTTGTGCCCCGCGGTTTCACCCGCGTAGATTTAGTTTCATGCTGTTTTTTTTAAATAAAATTAGCCTAAAACACTCCTTAAAACTTCAGCTATCTGCCAGTAAAAGTCCCGGTAGAATCGGTCCAGCCGTTCACGCGTGATGCCGTGACCAAGGGAAATGGGGATTCTTTTTTATATATATAGATATTATAAATAGGAAAGATTTGATTGTTTTTTTGGTTGTTTGCATTAAATAGGCTCCGAAACTACTTATCCGATTTCGAATTTTTTTTAGCAATTGATAGCTACATCATCAGCGAGTAACATAGGCTATATTTTATCCCCGTACTCCCACGGGAATGGGACCTACACGGGTGAAGCCGCGTGACGTCCGTTAGTCAACAATAAAAAAAGCTTTGTCCAACATACCTCAACTTTACAATCTTCAAACCCGCTGCAACTATACAAAGTATCTGTCAGTTGGTTTGTAATTGTGACGTCAGAAGCCTCGTACATCGTCACTAGCAAACTGGTGTGATAAAACTTCATTGTCAACTCCCCTGTGGCAACCAAGCTCGCGTGTTTCTCTATTATCTTCATCGCATTCTTTCCACCGACAGACTTAATCATCAACGATCCCAAATCGTCCCAACTTAAGGTCTCCTTCACCGATATATGGTGGAATTTCTTGCCACAATTCAAGCACATGTTCGCGTGTAATGTTGCATAAAACTCCACAGTCCTCTCCCACGTGTCTAGTGTAAACTGTGGGAGGAATGAGTGGAGTAAATTCTCGTCCAACATTTGTAGTAGAAGCCTCAATATATTCAACAAATCTTCGTTCCGTCTCATGTACAAGATTTTCCTCCACAAATACGGCATTTTCTTACAGATATCATAGCATTGATCCCTCGTTTGAGCCCATTGTTTTTCAATAAAACTGTCTATCAATTCTGAAAACATTGTCGTTTCGTTCGATATATAAGGCAGAGGATAGCCACATTCGCAGCCCAAATTCAATACTTTTTGAGTCCTCATATTAACTGTTATACACGATTCTACAAAGTATTTGTATAACACTTCATTGTTTACGACAGAATCCAGTAAATCCTTTGTTATATTTAAATAGTTAAGAAATATATAGCTTGCAACATATGTCGCGTCATCCGTTGCTCCTATTGAAACACAGTATTGTTCTACTTTCGACATAAGACCACAGATCTCATTAATATCACAGCATTGCTTCTCAATTGTCGATAATAAATTCGCATCATCATTTTTACCGACTAAACTTAACCTATAATATTGGTACAATGATTTACATACATCGTCACCGCTATCTAAATTATTGTCTGTGATTATGGCTTTTTGACTAGATTCTTTGAAGATAATTTCCTCGTCCACTTTAGGAACGTCGTTAATGTATTCGTTACGATGTATCCTTCTAGGTATTTCAGGCACAATTTGTTTTTCATTGTTAAGATTCTTCATTTTCCCTTCGAAATCAACCCATTTTTCTTTCAACATATTTTTACTTGTAATTAATTTATCTGATACGGATAGGCTTATATCTTTTAACGTCTGCATCGCCTCAGGTGGCAATGCACCAAATTTGTAATCCTCATTTCTAACACCATCATTCAGCAAACTCTGCGCATGATATGTGTTGTCAACGACAAAAATTCCTGACTTCAACTGGGTTGCATCATTTTTTAAGCTGTCAAATTTTTTCAGAACATTTTCAATGGTTTTCAATAGCTCTTCATTCTTCAACTTATCTCTCAGTCCAACTAGAATGTGTAAGTTAGGCGATACATCGCTCGATAGTAAGTAGTCACTGAACAAGGTACACATTTCACCGCACAACATATATTTATCATCCAAGTAACATTTTAGTAGAAACTTGTCAATGTTCATATATTTCAACGTAACTAGAGAGCTGTTAGACAACCAGACGTAAGCTGTGTCGTTGTGTACCTTACAATCAACTATATCCTTATACGCATCAAACCACAGAGTATTATCAACATCATCGACATTAAGAAAATATAATGCGTCTCGTTTAAATGAAAATATGGCACTATTCAACGAGTAAATTTTGGAAAAGATCACAGATTGACCGTCTTCACTGTTTATATTTTCAATGCAAACATTTTCATTAGCATAAGAGTCTAAAGTGACTATATTCATAGCTCGTTTTGCTAAAACTTGTTTGAATTGATGAGTTCGTCTAACGGTTCCATCAATGGAAGCTTCCCAAAGCCTGGACGATGGTCGAGCACAATATATCGTTGTGTTCTGGACTTCTTTGCTCACAGCAAAAGCCAATTCTTCATTGACAATATTATATTTCTTGGGTTCAGTGAAATTGTGGACAGTGTTGCAAGTTGGGGAGCAATCCATGTGAGTATCTTTGGTAACGAAGCAAGCCCCAAACTCCCCGTCCCTTAGTTTCTGTCCTATTTGTCTGTATTGTTCTTGTGATGTGTCGCAGATGTAACACCTCGTCAGGGTTGACACGAGGAGCATGTATGACTTCATGTCTAGTTGACATATCCGGGAATCTAAGTTCATTATTGTTTGAGATGTACTGTGGAACACTGTTTTCGCCTGTAATTGAAAAGAGAAACACATTATCGATAAGGATGAATAAAATTGAGGTGCTTGTAATTCCAAATTAACAGCTTTTCGTATATGAAAGTATTTACAAAAATAAAAATAAAAATTATCCATCTCTGTTCTGTTTAATCTCTGAAACGACTGAACCGATTTTAATGGGACATTCACTGGCGGATAGCTGAAGTTACACTGAGTAACTGCTGCTAATAGGCTATTACTAATATGAAAAAACAATCAATCGTAACAGTGCCAACTTCCAAACACTGGCTTTTTTGTGAATTTCTTAACGGTTAAGTGACCTATACATACTAGGTATGGTAAGTATGTAATCTAATACAGTTAATGATACTTACAATAAAACTGTGGAGTTGCAAAACACTGATCCTCCCCACATCGTCTCCAATAAACAGCATGTTACCGCTCCACGCCATTGCTGTGACCTCATTGCCGAGGTGTTCTTTGGATATGGCTCCTGAGTGACTACCCTGGGTCGACTGGTCACATTCCGTTACTGTAACCACTCCGCGGCCATTTGAGAAACCTATCCGCTTCTCGTCTGACGATATAGCCACCCTTGTTATTGCTCCATCCTGCAATGGAGTTTAAACTTTATAAGTAAGTTATAAGGACTCAATTGGAATGTGGTTTTAACCATCTTGACGGTTATAGCTATATTCCAACCATTACGAAATGGGGTCCATTGGCAGGGAACGACAATGCGACAAGAAACACGACACTTTCCCACTTAAGAATGACTCTTAATAATATTAATGTGAGGTCATATTGGCCACACTACATTTTCAATCTGTACAGATAAATAAAATTGAAGTGTCTGGTTGTAATTCCAAAATAACAGATTATTACTAAATGAATATGAAAGTATATACAATATTGACATAAAAACCAATTTAAATTTTTTTTTGTCTGTCTGTTTGTTCCGGCAATTCTCCGAAACGGGTGGACAAATTTTAGCGGGACTTTCACTGGCAGATAGCTATTGTTACAAGGAGTAGCTTAGGCTACTTTTAACTAAAAAAATCCATAAGGGTTAAACGGGACACTCATGAATCTAATTCGCGTGTATCGTCCGCTAGTATTAATATTATTAAAACGAGATATTGTATTTTAAACCATTTTACGGAAATTACAAGGCGTAGGGCATTATTTGTAGAAAACTAACAATCAATTGTTATCTTAACAGAAGCAGCAACTAACCTTATTAGGAATGAGTTGTATGAAGTCACATGGAATCCGATTGAACACGTATATACCTCCACTGGTCGCCCCGAATGCTATCAGCGACTTGGACACGTCGAAACAGGTGTACTGTAACATAACATAACAAGAGCAGTTTGAATATGGTTAGGAAAAATATGCATATGAGGCGGAACACGAACCCGCGACCTCTGCAAACCAGATTTCACATTAAGAAGGAAAGTAAGACTGGAAAGTCTGAAACAAGGATTTATAAGACAAAAATCTGTAGGTAATTTAATTTGTGTATTTATTTATTGTATTCATTTGAGTCTTGTACTACTCCTATTTTGGGAGGTTGACCAAAAGCCTTAAAAGGTATGACAGAATATGTGGCCAGATAAGTCCAGCTAAAGTCAGAAACTTTGGAAACTTTGGAACCTCCTTCTGACTGTACTCAACCACTATAATACAGAAATGTATCAAGTAATTAATATTAATATAATTATTATCATAAATTATCATCTCTTCAATAGTGTAAGTACTTTATATTGTTGACACATCATATCTGCAACATGTGGGCATCTGTTTCATATTATCATTATAATTTAATATATCATTATGTTATAATTATAATTTAAGTACAATAACTGCATCATTTAAAATGTATAAATTTAATTACATTTAAATCAAGGACACTAAACAAAGGAAATTTTGAATTGAACTATAAAATATTTTCTTGAAATTAATTCTACATATTACAGCTGAGTTTGGAAGATTGCTATTACTGAGAACCCAGCAGAAAACTCAGCAATTACTCTTTAGTCTTTACTACATAGTATGCTCATAGCTGTATCCCTCGAAAACAAGGCAGAGGTGTACTCAAACATCCACATTTCACCAGATATGGTTAAGTTTCATCTAATAGGGGGCAGGCTTATTATCTAATGCAGACTTTGGGCTACTACTGGGATATACATACATACATATGCTCATGCCTGTATTCTCTTTTCTTGCAGTAATATTTGCAACCACAACACAAACAATTTCGAGCTTGTGGCACAGTTTTTACTGTGCATACCATTCAATCCATGTGGTTAAGCAACCCAGTAGATGAATGGGTGTCTAACTGAGTATCCTCTGTACTTTGGAGTGCATTTTAAATTGTCTGTCATTTTAAGTTGTATCGCTTTGTATAAAATCAGGTGATCAGCCACATCGGGTTGAACTTGATTCAACCCGATGTGGCTGATCCCAATAATGTATGGGATAAGGCCAGGGAGATGACGATGATGATGATATGTCATGGACACATAACAATCATGGCAATAAGAGTTCAAGATTGTTCAAAATATTAATTCAAAGTACCAGTTGCTCTACAAGGTAGTACAGTGCAATATGTTCTATTGTTATTTAAATTTATTCCATGAGGTAGCCAAAGAATTGGTACTTAATATGATAATTTACATTTAATGATTCACCAATATAAATTGGTAGCATGATACAGTTTGACAAAGTGCATACACTAATCAATTTAATAAGCTAAGTACATGTGTATATCATTATCCAACTAAGTATGAAACATGCTAATATGTATATTAATTCTATGCAATATCTCCTTATTACATGTTATCGACTGGGCACTAAATATCGAAGTTTTAAAAGAATTTATTTAAGAAATTATTTCTTACATGGATTTTACCCTAAACTAAAGAAGTAATGGTAAAGATTAATACTTAATAGAAAGGTACTATCCATGCTTTTAACACTCGGCAATATTTATAAATAACAAAGATTTGAACATAAGCCAAAGAAAAATAGTGCATCTAACCTTTATCCTCTGAACACTTCTAAGTGGATATTTAATAGATTCCGTTATGTCTGGGAGCTCTTGTAATATATACGGTGATAATTTAGAGCTAGACATCTTTACAACACCATGTTTTAATTTAAGATTTTAATAAAGGACTGTTTTTGTCGTATTTTCACTTTTCATGCTCGAACGAAACTATGAACGACATGAATTTGGATTGGATTGATCTTAATTCTTAGCAGTTGATTGATAAGAACTGTCAGTGTCAAATGCAAAACTGTCAAACGCGTTGACTGATATTCTTTTATGGTGCTGCCATACATATTATTATTAAAATTAAAAATTAAATATTTTTATAATATAAACGATATAAACTAATAGTAAATAATTATACAATGTATTTCAATCGTTAATTTAATGTATACCCCCTATATGTGATTTTAGATTTGATTCAAAATTTTGGATCCATATGTCATCCGATAATTATTTAATTTCTTATACGCGTTTATCCACCCTGTCGGCTTAATCGTTATGGAAATTGGTAATGGAATGAAAATGAAAATGAAAATGATTTATTCAGTTTAGGCCCTGGCAAGGCACTTATGAATGTCGAGGAATTTACCACAGAATGACAGTGTACCTATAAAAATACCAGCTGCGGGCTAGTCGGGCCCTACATAAGTGTGGGCGGTTAATCATGACGTCATCCTAATTCTTAATAGACACATGAAACTTCTGTCTATTCTAAACAAATTGTTTCTGCTAACATTATATGATGCAACCCTGCATTATTCTGTCAATAAGAGCATTAATATTATGAGCTCATGGTTCCGCCACTAGTACTGTCACAGCCACTACTTTATACGGTTCCCTTAGTATTGGTATCTAACCATCCACCCAATAGCCAGGGTCTAAGAATTTGGCTATGGTACCCCCTGCCTGTCGTAAGAGGCGACTAAAAGGGGGCCGGAGGGCCTGCTGGCGGTGGTCGGGGTGTGAGCTTTGACCACCGAGCCGCGGGCCCGGGAAGGTGGCAGCGCAATGTGGCTCGCGCTGCCTTGCACAGAGAGGTCTCCACGGGCGGCGATACAGCTGCCCCGGGGATGTGCCCCGGCAAAGTATGGGGGGACACCGGTGCGATCTATCAGAGTACCCGGAGTCCCCCCTGAGCACTGAAGATGGCCACCGGGGGGGTTTTAGTGCGGTAAAAATCCCAAATACCTCGATCCGCCTCTCCCAGGGCGGTCGGGGACCTTTTGAAGGCTTCCCCCTCGTCGATAAAAGAAAAAAAAAATTGTATATAAGTCATATTTGGAATACTCCAAAACCTGCCTCCGAATAAGTATCAACACAATACCATATCAAATCCCTTATAAAGGGCTTAAGATTAGATTAGGGAAACAATAGAAAAATCGTTGGCAAACAACTCTAAATTTGAATCCCCCAGGAGTCCCCACTAATTGGCGGGCAGGAAAACTTGACTGATCTTTAAGCGACATTAAAATACAATAGAATTTACCTGTAGTCGACGTAGTAGGGTTGGATAAAACATTTATTGAATCGTCATAGTACGCTGTTGTAGCGGTACTATTAGCAGGAAATGCGATAGCTGTAACCAAGCAACAAATTCTTATACGTCACGTCATTAATCCTGAATGAAGCGGATAATAGGGACGTACTCATACTATGCAACAGTGTAAACGAATTATATATTGAAATTAATACTTTTTTAGGTACCTAGCCGTGGTGGGCGAGTGGTGTGTAATCAACATGAGACCTAGGAATTACTTACCTATAGTGCCTGGAACGCTGATGCGTGCCAGCGCAGTTTTTAGCCGGCTTTTCTCAGAGGGCTAGTTTCTCAACAGGTGGTCGGTTCATCGACATTCATTAGTGAATGTATATGACTTAAACAGAAAAAAACAATTGCGTTTCAGTACCGGATTAATCTAGTATTAGCAAAATTAGCATTGTAATCCTAATGCTAGGTAGCAGGTAACCCTAATGTACGGGAGATTAGTGATTACCTGCTTACTAGTGTATTAGTCATTTAGCCATGGGTAGACGTAGTCGCGGGATTGATCGCATACTCGAATCCCGCGAATCGATATCTCGATTCATAGCTCGCCCATGGCTCGAAAACCTCGTGGTATGAATCGACGAACGCTCAGTTACTATATCTACCAAATTCAGTTAGGTACTTAGATTCAGTTAGAAACCATAATTTTGTTCATTGTTTTTTTAAATTGCTAGGCCCCTAGCTTTTGCACTGGCTGCAGTAACTGTGAACAAGTCTTGTACCAATAATCCGACTGTATTTGAGTACATACTTGTTTGCCACCTATTTTTAATTAATATTTGGAACTTAGAAGCCTTTATGATGGTATGATAACCAGCTGGGATACACATCTCAGTTATTCTGGTTTTCCCAGTATTGTTTCAAAGGGAAAACAGATTGGGTTATTTCATAGAATGACGCTGAACGATAATAAAATTTTGAGTGATTGTGGTTGGTACTTCATCAAATTACGTACTTATATAATGCAGGTTTCCTCAATATTATTATGGATTAAGGAATTCGGCATTGTTTTTCCGATAGCGAATAAGTATATAAGATGAGGAATGTTAGTAAAAATTCATTATTAAGTTTGATTCTGTCGTACATACGTCGATATTTCTCCAAAATGAAGACTGCTTATAAGTTGTTGATGTTTATCGTGATTTACTTGAAATTATTAACAGTCAAAGCTGATGGTAGTCTAACGTTCCTGATAGACAACTCGGGTTCGATGCACGGAATCATAAATGAAGTGAAAAAAGGAACGGAAGGCTTAATGCATGCGGTTACTAATTCAAGTGCCACGAAGCAATTTATATTAATCTCCTATGATGGTAAGACTCACTATAATTCTAGAAATTCACAATAAATGCCCGGTGTTTGTAAGTTGGCAGTGTTAACACCCCCGTGCCTCGGAAAGCACGTTAAGCCGTTGATCCTACACCTGATCTCTCTCCGGTCGTGTCGGATTGCCGTCCCATAGGAATATGAGAGTGAGGAAATACCAAGAGTGCACCTGTGTTTGCGCTCACACTTGTGTTCTATAATATCTCCTGCGCAGATGGCTAAACCTCGTTGAGACTAGCTACCTTTATTATTATTATTAAATCCTAGTTTTCCTTCTTACTTATCAATAACACGAAAAAATATTTTTCACCTTTTCTATGTGTGATTTAGGGTTTTGTTGTCAAATCCTTATTCTGCTCTTAGTATATTTGAGAAGCTCGTGGCACAGTTTTTGTTGCGAATATTATTCGATCAGTGAAGTTAAACAACCCCAATCCAAGCCAGTGATTTGATGGGTTGCCGCCCGAGTTCCCTCCGGGCCTCGGAGGGCATGTCAAGCGGTCGGTCCCTGTTGCCAATTTAACGTCTTTAGCAATCGTTGCAGGTGAGTCTGAAGCCTAAGGAAGTAACATAACTGATTTAACCCAGATAGCCAATTTTTTTTAAAAGGAGTTACTAGGGTCAGATGGCAGTCCTTTTGTGTAAATATCTGGTGCTCAATCAAGTTGAATCAAATGCCAACCCCAATATTATTCTCTGGAAACATTTTAACCACATTGTATATCTTACGACTGCGCTGAACTTTTCTTCATGTGCTGTATAATAACTTCACCTTCCTATCTATTTAAAAGTCAAAGAGTCAGAATCAGAATCCGACTCTTTTAGGCCTCCAACTGACCTCTAACAATTACCAATTGGCAATCTGAGCCGACGGCTTTACGTGCTCTCCGAGGCACGGAGGGAACTCATCCAAGTGATGGCTTTGTTAGGGTTTGTTTGAACTTCTCTGATCGAATGACATAAGTACGAGTAATTAAATAGCAAAGGTGCCACGAGCTCCTCCTTCTCATATTGCAAAATATTTTTCAAACGTCTTATTATTTTTAAGGGTACCACAGTAGGAAGCTTTGGGTCAACAGTCGTGATCCAGGCATAGTGAAGACTGAACTGAATAAAATCGAGGATGAGTACGGGTCAACAGATGAACAACCACCTCTACTGTACGCAATTGATGAGAGTCCACCTTACTCTGATATCTACGTTTTTACTGACGAGAGCTGGAATTATCTTTCGACTTATTCAAAGCTAATCACTGATATGTGTCAAATGAAACATACTAAGGTATGCATCATTTATTTTTAATGCTCACGCCTTCCCAGAAAGAAAGAAGGTGTAACAGCACCCACCTTTTACCTAAGATGGTAGCGTTAAAACCCCAGCGGTCTGTACTGATGAGTTTTCCTAAAAATAAGGGCAATGAGTTGTCACACTGCTTACACTGATGTACATTACGGTGAAGGTACATTGTTAGGAAAACTTAGATCTGAAGAAGAAATTCAAAGATGTATAATATTATGCCTGAGACGGTGACGGACTTACCATCGGTCACAAAAGAAACGTCACGTTGGCATTATAATTATTTTCGGTAGAAAGTGTGTGTTCTAAGACCTGTGCCTATGCTTTTTGAGACCCGGGAAGGCGTGGTGTCTAAGCTACATTCCTTCCTATCAAACCAGAAATATATGAATTATTTCACATTTTAGGTGCATTTCGTGTTATCAAATCGCTGCTTCATGAATGATTATCAGGATTGTGGAGAGTACAAATATATAAAAGATGGCTGTAATGGTACAATCAAACAAATAAAAAGCTCCATGGAAATAACAGAGGTATGAAAATTCAGCAGGGCCTGCACCCCTATCACGTGTATGCAATCGTTTTCGTAATCTATACTCGCTAGCGTCTCCGCCGAATATTTGTATGAGAAATTGTACAGCGCCTCCAAGCGGTGACGTGAACAACTAAAATATGTCATACAAATATTGTCAGGGGTACTGAAGCCAGAGGCCCTACCATGAGCTCTTATTGCCATGATAGTTTGATTCATATGAGATAGATGTATATGACGTGTATACATCTGTCACTGTCACACAGTTGAACTATCATTGTAATAAGAGCTCATAGTTGGACCCCTGTTATTGCCATGGCAGATTTTCAATAACAGGGGATTGTAAGGAAGAATTTTGTCACTGTCACAAAGTCAAATCATGGCAAGATGATTTGAGGGATCGAGCGCTTTCCCACGGCCACGATATCGTCCGCCGATATTGGGCCGAAACCTTCACCCTGCACTGTGTAGTCGCCCGACATCGTTGACTACAACGACACAGTGTGAAATCGTTCAGTAGTAATTGTATCAAACTACTAGTCCGTCGATATCGTGTCGTTACCGTTATCGTCCAATGTGAAAGCACCCATCAAATATGTTGAGCATCAGGGCTATGGCAGCACAAATACCCCAAGAGTCGACGTGCTTTCTTTCTGTAGTTCTTATAGCCACATGACATAGGATGGCAATAAGGACTTGTTACGATATCTCACAGCTCCAATTTTTACAACACTTAGGACAAACAGACTTGGTTGTTTGTGAATTTTGTTCAGCTTGTGATTTGAAAGCTTTATTTCCAAATTCCAAATTTAGTCGGTAAAATATTAAGTGCACAAACACCCATGAGCTCCAGCCCAAGAAAAGGAAAATCAAAACTGTATGTGCAATATGAAATTGAGTTTAAAATTTCGATTTAATCTTACATATTGTGACAGGATTAATAATAACGTATTTTGTTCAGTAATACCAGACTTAATTACCAGAATTTAATTATGTTTAAAACCCGTTTAGTAATATATTATTATGTTTAGGTACTTCAAAACGTGAGCAAGAAAATAGAAGAGGAAACAGAAGGTGAACCTAATATTTATTCTTATTACCCCATTTTCAGGGTATAACGTTAGCTATCCGTATACATTTCATCCAAATCACTATGGGTTTGGATCGAATCCCAGTGACCGAAAGAATGAGTTTTTCTAAAAAACATAAGTGCAGTCCGTTCACCCCATGTGCTTTACGGTGAAGGGAAACATCGTGAGGAAATGTCTCAAAAGTAATTCAAAGACGTATGTATAGTGCCTGAGACGGCGATGGACCTACCTTCTGTTACATCATCGGTGAATAGTGGGTGTTGTTGCTACAACACCTTCGGGGTATTTGTTTTTATTTTACCAATGTTTATTTTTATAATATAGATGTGTGTGTGTATTAAAAAGATGATTAACAACACCCACATGCAGACGATGAAGTGCCAACGTGATATAAAATAGTCAGTCACTAGAGCTCAGGCACGGCATTATTTATTCTTGCATATGTAAGGAATTTCTAATGACTAAGATTCGCATTAGTTTATTATTCGTTCCAGCAAAAGCCCCAGTCACTAAGATAACTGAAGGTACACACGTGCAAGTCCCTTACAATGGGACACTCCATCTGACATGTATGGTCTCTGCGTATCCAGCTGCAGAAGTCACATGGAGTGATGCTCAAGGAAGTGTTTCATTCCAGTCAAACCAAATTAATAAGGTATGTTTAACATTCGAAACGAGTTATTTTTGTGTTACTGACCAGAGGGCCTACTCTCTTTCTACGAAAAACGAACCTACGGCCTAAAATTCGCAGAGGACCTACCACGGTTCTAAAATTACGTCCAAACGTGGTCTACGGTCGATGCTCGAGGTTGTGATATTTCCAAGTATGAAAGGTGCTTTCTTATTGGCGTCAATTACTTTACTTTCAGACTTGTGCCGCAGAGCCAAACTACCATTACACAAGTATGATATCAAAACGCGGTATCACTTCAGCGGGGGAGTATGTATGTGCGGCTAAAAATACCAAGGGCGTACACCAAAGTACAACCACATTCACAGTGCTTTCACCGTTCAATGTCTACATAACTCCTGAAGGTAATTATTTGAGTTATATTCTGATCAAATCCCTTACAAAAAGCCGTCGTATTTCGGTATGAATTTGAATTTGAATTTTGAAACACGTGTATACCACGTTTTGGAACTTCGATTGAACGAATTTAAATCTTACGACTTCAACAACGATATGAAAATTGTTTCTCTACATGAGTCAGGCTAATTTGACACACCCGATGGATTCCTTAACAAATCATAAACAATTACTGTTACAGAAACAACCAACACTTCTTACTCTAAAGAAGCGACTATTCAATGCAAAATAAATTCTTCCTCACTCATGCTCATTGAATGGTTCAGAAAGCTAAATAGCAGTATTGTTCAACTGAAGACTTCTGATGAATACACGATATCATCGGATGGAACGGAATTAAAAATTAAAACTGTGGCTTGGGACTCGGTCGGACAGTATACATGCAAAGCAGCTCTATTGTACGACCTGAGTCAACACATAGAGTTTTCAACAGATGTTATAATTACAAGTAAGTGATATGTTGTATGAAATAAAAAGTATATTGAGATGGCTTAAATTCTTGGCAAAGAAGGATGAGTGAAAGGCGCTTTTCGAATGTTATTCATAGAGCGATTGTGAGTGGAAGCATCGGTAAGGGGCGTCCAAACAAGAAGTATCATGACCAAACTAATAATCTTCTTCACATGAGGTTATGAGTGATGCATGAATGTCGTCATGACAAAGCGAAATCTATACTATATACAGATAAATAAAATTGAAGTGTCTGTTTGTAATTCTAAAATTACAGCTTTTCACTAAATGCACATGAAAGTATACACGCTACTGACACTAAAAAACCAAGTTTTAAAATTTATCTCTGTCTGTCTGTCTGTCTGTTTGTTCCGGGTAATCTCTGAAACGGTTGGACGGATTTTAACACGACTTTCGTAGGTAGGTAGCTGAAGTTTCAAGGATATCTATATCTACGCGGGGCACAGCTAGTAAGTATATAGGGATTGTAGCATGTGGTGGACAGTAGACTCAGCATACCCCCATGGGATTCTGCATAATATATGCAATTGTTTTCCTGTGGGCTTGAAGCACAAATTGACTGTTACATTTTACCTTTAACAGAGACACCTCCAGTGCTTGATAAGAACATTACACAAATGTACGTCACAAAAGGCACCAATACTACTTTGGACTGCAAGTAAGTAAGAACACTGGCTTTTATAGAATGTAACTTGTTAAATCTCAAGATCCGCATCTCAGTTGCAAGCAACTTTCAGGGGTCTTACCATGAGCTCTTATTGCCATGATAGTTTCACTCATTTATGAGACAGATGTATAAGACGTGCATACATCTGTCACTGTCTCGCACAGCTGAAGTATCATTGCAATAAGAGCTCATGGTTTGGGCCCTGGTATCCGTCACCTTTGTGGCCCAACATTCAGCAGCAGACCATCTATGGTCTTATATATTTGTCGCTTATTTTCATGTTCGCTTGGGGGTCGCATTTCTATTATTTTTTAATGTTAAGGATGGAAATGAAATCTAGTCCGTAAAGTTAAATAAAATAAATAATACTTCGTAATCAAATAATGCTATAAAATAACTTCTTTACGTCTTCCGTCGTTCATCGGTAATCGTCCACCATGTATTTTATTCTTCTTTCTTGTCTTCTGCTATTTTTATTTCTCCTCTCCCATTCCTTCTCTTCACATCTCACCAATTTCATTAACCAATTAATGTATAAATAACTTTTTTCAATAATGTTTCAAATATTTCAGAGTCATCGATGGCAAACCATATCCGAAAATTCAGTGGTTCTTTAAACAAATATCCGAAGATGCATTTGAAAAAATCGGTGAATCAAATAGCACGAGGGTTAACAACATACAACCTAATGCATCTGGTATATATAAGTGTGCGGCGACCAATGAAATTGGGACAGATGAGCATTTTGTCGATTTAGTTGTGGAATGTAAGTATTCAGACGAGACAATATAATAATAATAAACGTAGTTGTAGTTGTTGAGAAAGGACGAGGGTAGATTGATAATATTTTAAAACGGTTTTCAGACGCACCGGTGATTCAAAAGGATGATACAGAAATAAAAGCTGACATCGATGATTATATTACATTGACTTGCCACGTTGATGCCAATCCCTTGCCTAACGTCACGTGGTTCAAAGATGGAATAAATATCAGACCGTCCAAGAAACTTCGTTTCGACAAAGATCACAGCATACAGTAAGTACATTTTGGAATGAAAATTACAAACACATGTACACATGTGTTTAGTATAGTCTCTCATGTTTTAAGCAGCGCGTATTAAGAACTTCTTAGCTTAGGCGTTTAATATTGTACCAAAACGAACATGTCAACCTCCAGGTCATCTTAATCAGGAGATATTGTATATATATATTTTTTCTAGATTAAAAGTAAGGGCTCAAGATCGTGGTACTTATCAATGTAGAGCTGAAAATAAAATTGGTGTTGCTACGAAAAATGTGACCGTCGACGTTTATGGTGAGTACTTTTACTACAATTTAAATGGAGTTGGTTGGACCATCGGGACGGAGCACTCGCGTAGAGTGTGCGCGGGGCGTGGGAGCACGAACCAATTTTGCCACCTGTCAAAACTGAACGGCAGAATTTGTCTAAAGCAATTGCGTTCGCACACTGTTTACAAATGGAATTAATTTTTACACTATTGTATGATTTTAGTATTTAACATTTATTTAATCATTTTTACAGCACCACCCGTAATAGAACGTATTGTCGATAGCGCTGTTCTCCTGACTTTGGGTTCATCGATAAATATAAGTTGTAGGTAAGTTCATATATCGATAAAGACATCAGTACCTAAATAAATGATTTGCTAAATTTCTCATCATGGATATCTACAAAATCACACACACACACAAGGGTTCTATCTATCAAGAATTCCTGAAAGTATGATGCGCATCACTGACTTATCATCGAAGAATATAAGGATTATTACGTGTCAGATAGCTTACGTATGTTATTGACTCTCAGGTACTTCAAGATCTTTGAATTTTTTTAAGGTTGTTATATAAGGCTCACTATGTTTTCCTCTATCATACAGCTTGTGATAGCACATACTGGTATTATACCTCGCATCGCTTTATTAACTCGAAGAACTCCATAATATCTCAAACTTTAATTCCAGACTACTTGAAGGAAATCCACAACCGAGAAGGCAATGGTATTTCAAACAGGAAAATGAACACGAGTTTATAAGAATTGGTGTATCTTCAGAAACGCTAGAGATTAGAGATACCAACACCGATGTATCAGGCACTTACAGATGTACTGCAAACAACAGATTGGGCTTCGACCTGTATGATGTTGATATCAATGTTGGAGGTAAGTTTCTTTAATTATTTAGTAAGAAAGATGAGGCTTATACCATATTCATACTAGCTGTGCCCCGCGGTTTCACCCGCGTAGATTTAGTTTTATCCTTATGTAAAGGTAGTCTATGTCCTTTCTTAGGGTCTAAAGATTGTCTGTGCCAAATTTCATCAAAATCGGTTGAAAGGTTTAAGCGGGAAAGCGTAACAGACAGACAGACAGAGTTACTTTCGCATTTATATTATTAGTAGGGATTGCTTTTGTAACCCGATTTATTGAGCAACTGCTCAACCGATTTACATAGTTTCAGTTGTGATCTTTTTCGTATTTAGTGAGTCTATCGCACATTGGTCTTTAAACGACGAACGATGGTCTTTAAACGATGGCTGGCATTCTCGTCATACTTGTGAACAGGTGCTGCTTGTGGGGGCTGGTCATCTCAAGCTACGCATTTAGATATAAATAGAACTACTAGACTTTTCTTTATGTTAATTTTTATCGACATTTGTACATTGGAACTGTGTCCATGGGCTTACATTTCTCAAATGATTTATTTTGTGATTTTTTTTAATTGTATAATATTTTTGAAAAGAGTAATTACTGAGTTTCTTGCCAGGTTCTTCTCAGTAAAAGCAACCTTCCGAACCTGGCGGTAGCATGTATAATCCTGTAAATTGTGTCACTCTGACGATTTGAAAGTGCTTTGTATAAAGTCTAATCGAATAAAGATATTTTTGACTTTGACTTTGATTTTGAACACGAAAATTCATTTCTTCCAGATCCGCCACATTTTCTAAACAATGTAGACGTAAGTAAACAAAAGGTTGGTGATGAGCTTTTAATGAAATGCAACGCAACAGGCATTCCAGAGCCAACTGTGACGTGGTACAAAAACGGGGATGTTGTTTCTTGTAAAAGCAAGGCGGACTTAATAATCAGGTAAGGAAATATTCAAGATTACTACTTAGCATTCCGTATAAGCGGGCAGTGCTTACGATTTGTGATGACTGAATCGTGTCGTGTGTGTTTTTTTGTGGGTGGGAAATCCGTCATGGATCCGCGAACCACCGCGGGGGGAGCTGAAGGGTTATGCTGGACTCATACTTGCTAAAACCCACGGGTTTTCCTCCTCGTCGCTTTTACAGCTTTTTTGTAAGCTTGCTTTGCCCCCCCCTAACGAATGACCGTTGGGCCTCTCGTTGGGCTGAACCCGGCTTACTCTCTTACGTCACTACACTTACGTCAGCTTCGAGACCCCCGTCCCTCTTAAGAAGGCATCTGCCGCACCTCGGCACGCCTCCTGCGACCGGTCCTCTGGCGGCGGATTGGGTCCGCCAGGGAGACATTATCCCGGCCCCGCTCCGCTGCCTCTTTCTGCGACATGATGTCGTCACAGAAGGACACGGCCCGGGTGGCTCCGAATATCGAACGAGGGATCTCATTAGCCGTACTCATCATTACTCTTTCGAATTAGTTTCAGCCCTTAACTTTTCTACATGCAATTTTATATACTTGTGCAAATTTTACTGCCTCGCACGAATCATCGTCATTTTCCTCCCGCCTTCATCCCATGTTATTAAGTGGTAATGTGTTTTACTCATCCATTTCTCTCCTAAATAATTCCTGATGTTCCCAAGGAAGTACGTAATATACACGAACATGTACATGAACACGTATAATTTTATATTTCAGATCGCTGTCAGTAGAAGACGAAGGGAATTATACGTGTGTAGCTACTAACAGACATGGGTCTGCGAACAAAACTCTATCTCTTGTCGTCTATGGTGAGATTTTGTGTGTCATTTACCCCATACAATCTTCACTACAAATTTTATTTTTGGAACGAAGTTCCATATCGCGCGTTGTGAAAGGGGGCTAGACGGAAAAAATTCTTACGAAAAGTTGTAACGACACTTTCTGCTATAGTAAGCTATTGTAAGCTGTACGGCGTGCGCATGTTTCTCTGTCTGTCTCTCTGTATTTATATATATATAATATTAAATTTGACTGCCGAGTTTTTTGAAAATCTATGAATGTAGTTTTGTATATTTCATAAATTGATTGATTTTTATTTGATTAGACTTCTTACAAAATACTTTCAAATCGTCAGAGGGATACAAAAAATACATTATACATGATTATAAATGTTACCACCGGGCTCGGAAGGTTGCTTTTGTTGAGAAGAATCTACAGGCCCCTTTCCTCATGTGGATGTATACTAATTTAATATATTTTACAGACGCGGCACGTATCGTACGGCATCCAAGGCAAGTAGATGATTCGATGGGGATGACCAATCCTAATCTGACATATCTAACAGGTAAATTTCTTTTTAATTTCATGGTTGTCACTTTCAAATATAAATATAACATCAAATTCAATATTTTGGATGAATCTAAATGGCATTATTCGCAATCAGCCGTCATATCTGGAAAGGCTATATACCTATCTTATATGGCGCGCAGTTACCCTCACTATGTGCACAGTTACACTCGTGACGGCACCTAATACGCGTATTTTAAAATGTAGATGAGGTGACCTTGGAGGCTGTACTTGGCGATGCTGAGCTGACATTACCTTGCAAGGCAGAGGGAAAACCTAAACCCATCGTTACTTGGACTAAGGATGGAGTAAATATTACTTCAGGTAAGTCGGTGGCACAGTATTTGCTATTTGCAATTTGAACTTTGCTCTGACTGGCTTAAGTTGCCATGCTCACAAATTTTTGTAATATTCTAGTTATTGTTTTCAACAATTGAGCATTGGAACTGTGTTCTTGGGATTATGTTCATGAGATATATTGTAACCATTGTAAAGGGTAATTGTTGAGTTTCTTGCCGGGTTCTCTCAGTAAAAGCAACCTTCCGAACCCGGTGGTAACATTTATAATCCTGTATAATGTGTTTTTGTGTCCTTCTGACAATTTGAAAGAGCTTTGTAAGAAGTGTAATCAAATAAAGATATTCATAGTTTTGTTATTTTACTTGCTAAGCAAACTCGGAAAAGATCGTTCTCTCCGGTGTATAAAATATACCTTTTACCAGAAAATTTTAAACTATTTGCTACGAATGTGTCACAGTTAATTAATTCTCAGAGGATTGTGTATGTATGATTCATACTTTGGTAGATAAGAGAAGTCATGGGGTGGTGGTAAGTAGTCGTCGAAAGGCGTAAGAATATTTTGTATACGGAACATAAGCCGAAAAGATATGCCTGTTTAAGACCTACTTGCTAAAGTTGTTGTCAAACGTAGCATCAAACTCAGCAATGCATCGTGAATTTAATATGTATTTGTATTTCTTCAACAGGATCCAATTTGTACACTCCCGATGATGGTATATTAATTATAAAAAATATTGACGTACTATCGTCTGGGAAATACGTTTGTGCAGCCTTTAACGACGTCAGCCGAGATACTCAGAGCTATAAAGTACTCGTCAGAAGTAAGTATTATTCTTGACTTTTTACTGAAGTGTTACAACCGTTAGGACCTTTTCTTAGTCACTATGATAACCATTTACCATCAGGAAGATCATATGCTTGATCACAATCCGATATAAGCAACAAAGCATTTAAATTCGACACCCATTTGGCTTAAGACTTTTGAATAAATTTAAAGTGTTAAAGCGACGATAAATAACTTAAATATTACATCATATTTTACAGCCAAGCCCGAAGAAAATATGCCGATTTCAACAATACTGATCGAATTAGGAGAATCAGTTCCAGTTAAATGCGAAGTGCCACATGATGAATCCGACCAATTGCTGTGGTACAAGGTTTGTATACTCGTCTCATTGGCATAAAGATTTACAAATCAAATTTAAATTCAAAAATTCAAATAAAAAATAAATCTTCATAAGGGCCACGTGGAACACTTCATTTTGCTAACTTAGGTAAATTTACTACAGTTTCCAATAATGTAAGCCTATCAGGAGAAGAAACGGCGAAACAAACACCCCGGTTTTTTTAACGTTCATATTATCAATAATCAGCCCATTAGAGTCAACTACTGGAAATTGAAAGAAACAAGACATTCAACTCATTGTAAATACGAGTATAATATATATATATATATATGACGTATATATCTGTCGTTGTTACTCAGTGGAATAACCAGTAAAAGGTTGTTTGTATGACTCCTATACTATAGTACTTATAGTACTATAGTCTTATATCACAGTACCCTCTCAATAAAATTCAGTTGTAGTAACAAAATGTCCCAGAATTTTTTCTAATCTTTTACGCCATTACTTGCTTGAAGACATTTAACTTACCAATACATCTATGGAAAACAAGCACTCTTTCTAAAACTTTAAAGCGAGAGTTTCTCATATAAGTTCTGTTTTACAGGATGGAAGGTTTATTGAGTACGGTGAACTGACAATAAATAATACAAATTTAGGCGATACTGGAATGTACGTCTGTAGTGTTGGTAATGCAAGGAATGGATACACCGAAATTATAGTTGGTTACAAACCCAGATTTACTTCCGATGAAGAAGATAACTTCGATTTTCAAGCTGGGGATTTCGCTCAATTTAACTGTGAAGCTCACGGAATACCGACTCCGATGGTAAATACCTTTACTTAATATCTTTACATACGAAATTCAATGTCCTGACTGACTTACTTATATCAACGCATAGTATAAACCTGCATGACATGAAATTTAGATGGTGTGTTCTTTGTTTTGCAATATTCCACCTTTAAGGGCGATAAGAGGTATGAAAAAACTAGGTAATTGCCATGCAGGTAAAGCTGCAGGAAGCTTGCTATAAATATGGCCAATTTGTCTTCAGCTTCCTATTCAAAGCTTACCTTTTTTGCTTAATTTTAGTGAACAAATGTATTACCTCTTGACATTGAGACGATACTTTTTTTCATTTTACAGGTGAGATGGTGGCATAACGGAAAAATTCAACCAGAGGACAGCATGATCTACACATTTGAAACCAGAGACAATGATGAGGGAACATTCGAATGCGAAGTCTCCAACGAGTTTGGATATATCACCAGAGAATTCAAACTTCGCCGAAAAACCAAACCTGAAATGAAACAGACTGGTAGAAACTGCTTGCCTGGTAATAATGAAATCGTTGAAGTTGTCTACAAAGAGATGAACACTGAACACCAAGTGTATAAGGTTTGCTTGGACAAAGACAAGAACCTACCAATTTATGTGATGCATGATATGGATAGCCGGTTAGCTAATGTTGATATCAAAGTGCAGAACTGGACGAAAACTGATCTACTTCCTATTGATTTACAAACGATTTACGACTGTGAACAGCAAATGAAAACCATCTCTGCAAAGTTGAACCGTAAATTCTACAAAGATGATGACCGTTGCTTCGTTAAGAGACAGCTGATCAGTCCTCGTGATGTTCATCCTGGATTGGCACAACAGGCGACGTTCAATGATTTGGTAGTTGTGCCACAATGGAGTCTCTATAGCACTCAGGTAAAACGATGAAATTAACGATTTGTTACGTTAAATCTTCTCATTGAAGATAATAATTTAGGTGCCAATATACATTATACTCATCGCATATGATGTTAGCTCTCGGACGCTCTTCCAAAAGTTCATACACTAGCCTATCCCATACCATAAGATCACTTGACGTGGCTTGTCATTTGATTTTTAAACGAAGCATGACATTTGACCTAACTCCTTCTACAGGGAAATTCGGACCTTCAATCAGTTGTCTCGGTATAAGTGTTCCATAATTAAGTTTACTTGTTTTTGAATGATGTCTTAATTTGAATCTTATTGGTACAGGCGCCTACTTAAACCATACGGCTATTATAACACATTTCTTTGCCTATTATAAGAAATCAGGCATTACAGTATTATTGTGTCAATTCACCAGTACAGGGTCCACAAACTTAAGCTTAAGTTGTATTTTTATAAGGATTAGCAAAGCTTATAATATTAATTGTTTCTGATTTTTTCTCAGAATTGGGAGGAGCTAGAACGTCGAGTGAGGTGGCTTGCGAAGTCAGTACCACATAAGCTGCTGGTGTGGACAGGCACTGCGAAGCAACTGCGACTGCAAATGGACTTTGGAAATGGTGCTACTAGGAAAATATCCTTCGCAGACCAGTTTAATAATGAACAAGCCGTGCCACTTTATCTGTGGAAAGTAAGTATATCTATATTCTTAAAAATAATATAAAATTGAAGTCGCCATTTCCAAAATGTTCTGTGCTTGAACTGTTAGTTCTTTTGAAATACATGAGGATCTTGATACGGTTTTAACAGTTTCTCATCAATGCTCTTTTACCTTATATTATAGAGGTCGGCACTCGCTACTCGATATGACTGAACATCTATTTTTACGTAAACTACCAGCTGAGGGCCAACTATGATCGTGTATAAAGAACTTCTTAACAATTAATTTTAAGGTACCAAAATGAAACGTCAAAGATCAGAAGAACTTACGCTCTGCTTAAACCAATGATGTTACGCTCCCTGATCATCGCATACCATTTTACAAAAGAAGCCAGTCTTGTTACACT
This sequence comes from Watsonalla cultraria, assembly GCA_964035505.1. Taxonomy (NCBI): domain Eukaryota; kingdom Metazoa; phylum Arthropoda; class Insecta; order Lepidoptera; family Drepanidae; genus Watsonalla; species Watsonalla cultraria. The sequence goes on along the minus strand of OZ037732.1, from coordinate 2,159,105 downwards.
ACAGACTGACCTATATCGAATGCCAAAAATGTTCGCAATTTGACAACCAAGGTTCCAACCCGGGTTCGGGCAAAGTGCTATTAGGTTTTTTCAGCAGAAACTACGCGGGTGAAACTGCGTGACGACCGCTAGTTTGTAACAAATTGGATTAAGTTTACCTTTTTTTAATTTCAGGTAATACAAGACCCTGTTTCGGAGGCATCTTTAGCTATCATTCAGCTGAACCAACCAGACCTTTTAGCCGTTAATGTATCAGATAACTTACTTTGTCGAGATATTTGTCCAGAAACCCGATGGATGCATGGGCCTAACTGGCACGATATAGCTAAAGGATTCACTTACTGTTGTAATCTAGAAGATTTTGAAAGTGCCTTTGATTTCTCAGGACTCTTTAGAAATTATAAGAAAATTCTTGTTTGATTAAGCATGCGGTACCTAATAGTTCAGTGTTAGGACACTGTTAATAGGTTATAGTCAAAATCATTATTTATTGTTATTATTAAAATTCATATTCATATATCATGTAATGCATTACATGGTACAATATACATTTTATTATATATGTTACATATTTATGTATAGCTAACATAAACCCTGTTAGGGCGCAGCAATGTGAGAGGCACAACTTACTTAAGCCTATATTAAAATAGGTAATAATATAATTTATTTTCTTTAATATTTATTTTATATTAATATAACTTATAATCGCATTAAGAAAGGTTTGTATATATAATGTGTATACTTAATGATACTTCAACAATAAAACTGTGTTATATAATTAATGCATTGTTATTTTATTTACACGTCCCACAATAACCTCTACTGGTTTTTTAACAGTGACTTCACACTACGTGGTCTACGGTGAAGGAAAAAATTGTGGAAAAACCTGCATTTGTCTGAGAAGTAATTCAAAGACGTATGTATAGTGCCTGAGACAGACTTACCATCTGCAACTTTGGCACTTAATCATCTTCGGTGAAAAGTGGCTGTTATTATTAGATACACCGTACAACACCTCTGTCTACCCCTTCGGGGAATACAGACGTCAGCATAAAATGCTCACATACACACATACATAATAATAAGTAAGTATGTATGTATATCTTCCCATCTCCTGACTTGACGACCCCTACGTCTTTTGCTTGCCAGAGGGTGACTTGCTTGCTCCATTTGTTAATGGGATGGCGTAACATGTGTCCAGCCCATCTTCATTTATGTCTATGGGAAGATGACTTAAACGGCGGGACTACTCTGGATAAGAGTAGCAAGAGACAGGACCCATTGGAAGGATTTGGAGGAGGCCTATGCCAAAAGGCACACCGAACTTAGGGACCTCTTGTTACCCTATGTTTAGGATTAAAAGGCTATATTATTATTATTATTTAAATTTCTATCGCACCATGATCTCCCATTTTTGAGGGGTAAAATTTCTGGCACACGGGCCTGGGCCAAGTGTGACAGATTTTTATTATAATAATAATTATTATTATTATGTATGTATATATATAGGTATCTATGCACAACTTGAAGCGCAGAACCAAGACTTTTGGAGACAAAATTACTAATTAATTAAATAAGGGTTGAAAGTTTTTACGGGAAATCTAGTGACACAGGCGAATCTGCGGGCGCAAACTAGTCTTCCATGAAATCTTAAAATAAGTAAGTGAATAAGATAGTAACGTATTTTGATGCACACAATCTTTCGCGTGTACGTAAAGGAGAACGCCCTTGTCAGCTAATATTAAAGGGTTCAAATGTTATCGCAACAAGCAAGCTGCTACTTTATTGCATAGTTAAGGGCAGGGCATCTGATTGTGTCCGACTTCAAATAATGTGGATTTTTTTTTAAAAGTATAGGTTTTAACACGTTAAATAGTCGAAGTACGACCTTGAGTTTTGAAGTGGCTAAATATTGATACTTTTTCGGAGTCGGGTGGTGGTGTTGTTTGTTGCACTTTCAAGCAAAAACTACTGAATGGATTTTGGTGAAACTTGACAATAATATAGCTTACACATCAGAATAGCACACAGGCTTTAAATATAATTTATAAAGATATTGTGTGAATTGTGCAATAAAGATAAGTCAAATCCTGTGGATTTCTTCCCCAGACATGAGGAAGTTTTCTAACGATGTTTCTCTTCACCGCAATTTTGTAGTGTTCTATTCCAGCTAGTTTCAAATATAGTACTGCTATTTAGCATTGATGTCAAAGAAGGTATCCCTTTAACAATATGAGTCACCATTACGCTCTCGGAACAAAACGTGAACAAAACCATTCATTTCGTATTCAGAATCCGGGAAAGGACCTCTAAAATGTACAGATATTTATTCCTATTTTTGTGCGCCCAATTGGCTTTAGGAGATAGGAGTTTGACGATAGTCTTGGATACTACCGAATCCATGCAAGATGAGGTAGATATCCTTAAGGCTAATATAGGACCAGTGTTGAGCCACGTAGCTGAACAATCGGATATTTCTAACTACATCATGGTACTATTCAACGACCCTGGTAAGCTTTATTTTTGCTATTCTGTTAAGAAGTAAGATCCTTTTAAATCCTTGTGAATTACGAAAGCCGTGGTAGCCGTAGTGTGAGCAGTCGCCTACTACGCAAGCAAATGCGTAGGTATTGAATTGAATGCCAGCGGCTGGGGGCCTACCATCATCATTAAGCAAAGTGTATTAAAAACTTCTGAGCTTTGATGATTAATTTCGATACCGTACCATTACGACACAGCTAAGAAGTTTCTAATCCGCACTGCTTTAACTCAAACTCAAACTCAAGCTCAAAAGTATCTAAATTCGACTAAACTTTATACAAAGTACTTTCAAATCGTCAGAATGACACAATTACACAGGATTATACAAGCTACCGCCAGGTTCGGAAGGTTGATTTTACTAAGAAGAACCTGGCAAAAAACTTAGCGATATATAACGATCATAGTTGGCCTTCTGCACCAATGAGTTTTACTAAAAAGTGCAGTCATTTCACACCACGAGCTTTACGGTGAAGAAACCTGAGAAATATCCAGTCATCATATGTATAGTGAAGTTTTCGGTGAAAAGTGGGTGTTGTTATTACAACACCTCTGCTTACTGCTTCGAAGACACTTCTGGGATAGCGTGATCATATTTATTTTATTTATTCTTCCATGAACAAACTTTCATCGCTTAAAGATATTTTGATTGTTTTTTTAAGAAATTCTGCCTTCATTCGCTTTTTATTCACTAGGTATTTCATCTACAAACTCAAAAATATCTTTATATCATTAGACTGCTTACAAATTACTTTCAAATTTTGAGAAAGACACGAATAATTACACTGTACACGTTTAAAATGTTACCACCGGGTTTAGGAGGTTGCTTTTGCTGAGAAGAACCCGGCAAGAAACTCAGCAATCACTCTTTTCAAGAGCTCTCTTTCAGAACAGCAATTAATCTTCATAATGTATTACCTTGCACTACAGATGTAGGTCCACCATTGGTACAAACCTCACCCCAGGCTTTATCTGATGTTTTGAACCGGATCAAGGTTGGGGGTGGCCACGATTGCCCGGAGAACTCCTTGTCTGGTATCGAAAGAGCGCTCCAAGCGAGCTTGCCTGAGTCGTACATCTTTGTTTACACCGACGCCTATGCTAAGGATTATAGCAAGGTGGATTCTATTACACAGCTCTGTAAAAGTACACGGAGTCAGGTAGGGAATACAGCTCTTACTTCTGCTCTACCTAGCTGTTCAGTTTTACCACCGTAGACTTAAACTCATGGGTGTCTTTATTTCTCGGAGCCTAAATATTTTTAAATAAAATAAACTAGTCTATGCTACTCTTTGTAACACCACCTATCTGGTAGTGAAAGTCCCGTTAAAACAGTATAGCCGTTTCAGAGAATAGCCGTAGCAAAAAGACAGACACAGTTTTTTTTTTTTTCATTAGAGAATCGTATTTAAGTACTTTCATTTATACTTTATTAAAAAGCTGCTACTTTGGAATTGCAAAGGGACACTTCAATTGATGTAAATGAGTTTATATAGAATTACTCGTTGTAAAGGTAAAATAGGGTTTGTTTTAGAAATTGCCCGTCTGTCTCTTTAGAAGTTGTCTGGTTGGATCGATTTTGACATGACTTCCACGGGCAGGTATTGATGTAATGAGAATGAACTAGGTAACTTTTTTTCCTAATTAAGTTTTAAGGATCCGCACAAAAAAATAAAAACCGTTTTTAAAAAAATTTAGTTAATCGCTTATAAACCTGTTTTTGGAACTATTTTTCTAAACTTATCTTGTTACTTCTTAATACTATAATAATAAGGTTTACATTTGTTAGGTGAATATATTCCTGAGCGGGAATTGTTTACCATCAGGGAACTCAGAGAGTGTGAACATATACTATGACGTCACGAAGTCTTGCTCGGGATCCGTATTTCAATTCGATTTGGTGCATTTGCGACAAGTAAGTAAAGTCATTAATAGCCACAAATTAATATCAAAGCAGATCTTAACTAATATTATAATACTAATGCATACGACAGCGTGTCTATCTGTCTATTAACTTTTCACGGCTTAAGTCGCTTCGATTTAGCTGAAATTTGTAATTCTTAGAGATATTTTAAATCGCCAAACGGACTATTATACGAGTATAACACTTAGCACAAAAAGTACACCTATTTATATTTTACACAAAGAAACATAACATAATATTATATACATAAAACTAATCAACTAGATTTGTTTCAGGCTTTCAAGTACATAAAAGAATTGACAAAGGTGGACTGGACTGATATATCAACGTACAACGCCTTTGCTGACACTAAGCAAATTACCGTAAGTAATATAAGGATATACTTGTATCAGCGTTTCTCCACTCGCTACATAGATGTCGTTACTTGCTAACAAATGTGAAATTTGAGTACAAATAAACGAGAACCTAAATCTCGCAATAAGTGTTTTCAAATGCATAGCAGTATATTATATAAGTTTCCAACTAGCATTGTTGGAGCTGGTGTTCCCTAGACTTGACACCCGCCTGGCTGGAAGATCTTCCCTTTGCTTGGGATAAGCATAATCACTCGCTCTCCTACTAGTTATTTACTACTTGTTAGTTAATCTCATTATCTTCTCGTGTCACAGTGTTCATAAACAAACTGTAAACTATTTTTCATAAATAGTGATAAAGGTGGTCTAATAACGTAGGTATATGGCAAAACAATGTTCGACACAGCTTGTAAAATATCAAGATTTTTTTTTACTTAATATTGTCAGGAATCAAAGGTCCGATTTGAATTGTTTTATATTACATAGCCCGTTTCTCGACGAAGGCTATATATGTTATAATTTATATCATCACGCTAAGACCAATAGCCTCATGAAATTAGGTGTACGCGGATGAAACCAGGGGCCACAGTTAGTCTATACATACAGATTAATATAATTGAAGTGTCGGTTTGTAATTCCAAAATAACGGCTTTTCACTAAATACATATGAAAGTATACACGCTACTGACGATAAAAAACCAAGTTTTAAAAAAATTCTCTGTCTGTCCGTCTGTCTGTCTGTCTGTTTGTTCCGGGTAATCTCTGAAACGGCCGGACCGATTTTAACGGGACTTTCACTGGCAGGTAGCTGATGTTTCACTAACATAATGCTACATTATCACTGAGTGATTGACATTTTTAATCACTCTTAAACTCAGTAAGAGCAACCTTCCGAACCTGGCGGTAGCAGTATAAACCTGTATAATTTATGTCATTCTGACGGTTTGAAAGTTCTTTGTAAAAAGTTTGAGTTTGAATCGATTTAAACAAGGGTAAATAATAGCACACAGGCGAAAGTTAAGTGTAAATTATAATTATTTCAGTATACCCTGGACAGTTTCACAACAGATTTCGTAGTGGCGATATCAGGAGAGAATCCAAGCTTACAAATGGCTGATCCACGAGGCGAAACACCTATCCTTGAAAATATTCTGCACACTAGACATTCCCTGGTAAATATTAAACAAAATATCATAATACTATCTTCTTTGCCTGTCTATATTGTTAAAGCGACTTCTGCCATTAGTTTTTTAAAGGCTATCTATCAGCTCGACACTGGACCAGCATCGCTTTTATGAAGCCATCAGCTTTATCTTTATAAACTTCCAATTTTGAAGTACAATATTCAGCATATTCGCAGCAGAAAAAAATGGTAAAGAAAATACGAACACGAGGTCCGATGCGGACCCACGCCCTCTGCAAACTGCAGTTACTCTGCCAACTACGACCTACTCGTGATCACACCTCGTCGATTATATCCTGCCCTTGTGTTTTGCGGTTTCGGGTCATCTTAGAATATAAACATGTATGCATAAAAATCTAATATAATCTTCTTGTGTCTACAATTTCAGGTAGCCAGAGTTTTAAGCCCAGTAGCCGGTGAATATAGGATGTCAATCAGAAGTCAGAGTGTAACCACTTCTACCTTCTACAGAAGGAACAATTTACCATTCCAATTCGGATTTTGCCCAAGATATGGGAAGAGTTTAAGAGAAACTAGCAAGAGACCTATGCCAGGTAACTTTAGAATGTTCTCAATTATGCCTGAAAATGTGTTCAAGGTTTCATTATGAGCCTACGTGCACCCGCTGTTGTGTAGAAGCTCCTCATGTCTTACTTCATGTGGTGCTAGAGACGTGAAATGTTTGAAAAATTCTACTTTTTATTCTATTTATTCTCAGGGTCGAATATCACGCGGCCTAAGGCACTGGCGGATGCTCTTTAATGATATTGATATCGATTAGGAACCTCTATAATTTAATAAACTTATTTCAGGTAGAACAAATTACATTTTGATACAAGTGGATGTATCATACAGTGCTACATTCATATTGAAATCAGTGACGATAGAAATAGTTGATTTCGTTGGCAATGCGAACAGGACAACGCCGGTCTTACAACAAGTCAACAATAGGGGTCTGTACGCGGCTTCCGTTTTCATTGAGCCTGATAAACAATTTCGCATGACTGTGAGTAACCATGATACAGTAATAGTCGTTTATTGTTTTTATATCATTTAAAATAAACATTGTTTTCTAATTTGCCCTAATTTTAGGTTCTAGCACAGGATACAGTGAGTTATCAAGAAAGAATCGCATCGACTAAAATTTTCAGCCCGCAAATGCATGGTAAGCTTTTTAAGTTAATTTAACTCTTATTAATATCTGTCTCGTAACAAGTACTTTCAAATTGGCTTGTAAGATTACACACACAGCTGCAATAACGTTTACGTTCTTAGGCAAAAAAGGATATATTAAAGATTAATAAATATTGTACTAACACTAAAAACCATAAAATTTAAATATTTTATTATTAAAGGGAGTCCCTGTAGGCAAGGTTCCGAAGATACTGGCAGCATTCCCCCTTTGGATGGCTAAACTAATTCTTTGTCCGAGGTAGCTGCCAGCTCTTCGGTCTCCTGTGATGTCGACTAACCTTTTTGTGATTTCTTTAAAATTGTACCAATTGTAACATCATAAATATCTACAGTAACAAACGTGAATTGGTCAAGACCAACCCTTCAAATAATTGATCCTGAGTCAAACACATTTGATTTTGGCACAAATGTAACATTACCTTGTAAGGTGAATGGATACCCGACGCCTGGCATTTGGTGGGAGGACGAAAATGGAGCGACACTGCCGTCTGAAGTAAGTACTATGATTGAAACATAATACAGGCTATATTTTGTGATTTGAGTGGTCACCTTATAAGCAACCGATACAGGTTTAAATCCCAATTGTCGGTACCTAATAATCGTAAGTTAAATGATATCACATCATTAGCAAGGCAAGGCTAGTAGGTGTGATGTACTAGATGCGTTAGTGCCTGAGACGAACGATGGACCAAGTGTCACGCTGGCACTTAATAACCGGAGTAAACGGGTATATGTCGTCAACTCTAATAATTTTATTCTTAGCTGATCTTATATGTATCTTTGGATGTCTGGATCTAAATCTGTGTTATACTTCCAGACCGTTTTACTAGAGATACCATCAGTTTATATAAGCTACGTCACAGTTGTAAATATGACTTCCAATGCTACAGTACAATGCAAATGTAGAAATACAGTTGGGGAAGCATCACAAAGCACGGATTTGTTTGTTCAAAGACCCTACACATTTGAGGTGATTCAAAAACCTGAAGGTATGTTTTCGCAATTTCTTATTGTAATGAGCATCCAATATTACCTGTAAATTGTTTTACTAAGGCGAATCTTATTAATATCATAAATGAGCATTGTACCTACTATAATTATAAATAGATTTAATAATTCATTTCGCGGACGAAGTCACGGATAAAACTAATTTATTATTACCAGATAAAACCATTGAATATGGGTCTGAAGGTGAACTAGAGTGCGAAGTTGATGCATACCCTGAAGTAAAACTAACATGGTACCATAATGATACAAAAATCGAATCAGATAACACCAGATTTGTAGTTGAGGAACATACTTTGCTTATAAAAGCTATAAGCCTTGAAGATGCTGGCACGTACAAGTGTGAAGCAATTAACGCTGTGAAAAATGAAACATTTGCAGCTACAGTGGATATTACTGGCATTGGTAAGCCTAAATAGATCTACCATCATTCGTTAGTTGAAATATTTGGAGGTAGTGCCAACCTAAGCCTTCGGCTTCATACAACGTTACATGCAATGCTCTGAAATTCTATTGCAAATAGGTATGTAAGAACACTTATTCATCAAATTTAACTTGCAGATCCTCCACGTATTGATATGAACAATTCGGAGCTAAGCTTAAAACCTGGCGATTGGACTGAGATTGAATGCAGGTAAAGTTCTAATATCACTTTCAAGCTAGGCAAACAAACGTGCAGTCAACCCAATATAAGCGGTGACTAACAACAAGAGTGTGTAGCACTCGCCATTGCCTATATTGTAAGCTAGCGGATGCCACGCGTTTTCACCCATGTAGTTCCCGTCCCCGTGCGAGCATGGGGATAAAATGTAGCCTATATGAATCATTGATAATGTAGCATTTAAATGGTTAATGATTTTTAAAATCAGTCCAGTACTTTTTGAGCCAATTTGTTACAAACAAACTTACATACAAATATTTCCTCTTTATTATATTAGTATAGATAATGGAATCACTGTATCATGTTGAAAACGAAAGGGTTTCACTAGCACAAGGCATGTGAAGCTTTGGAGTGTGAACACAGAATAGTCTATGAAAACTTATTTTTCTGTGATCTTCTAAAAGGTATATATAGCTCCGAATTTTGAACGGGAGGTCTTGTTATGCTATTCCTCTCTTTGGTCTTCTGTTGACTTTGTTCTAATGATATAAAATATGTAATGATTTTTAGTTTATCAAAGGGAATGCCTCTACCAACGATAACTTGGTCTTATAAATCTCCGTACGATTCATATTTCTATAACATACCTGAAGGTGTTTATATTGACGGTGGCAAACTGAAGATACCAACTGTGAATATCAAACATAGTGGTGTGTACAAATGTGAAGCTGTCAATATATTGGGTGTGGATTCCGGAGAAGTTACTATTTCTATCAAATGTAAGTTTAGATTTATTTACCTACAAAAAAATATGACATTTATGGTTATAAGTGGCTTTTAGTGCTCAAAGTTATGAAGATGTCTAGATGAAGTGTTCTATTGATGATGATGATAAAACTAGTAAACACAAGGCCTGAAAATGAGTGATGCCTCATGACTACTATAGATATCTGAATCGTATCAAACGTATCAGATAAAACAGTAGATTAATTCCCTTCACTGAAATCTTATTTACCGCAGTAATAAACTACATCTGTACGGTGTGTTGACTGTTCTAATCTTAAATAGCAGGCTTATCATTTCCAAAATTGCAGATGCACCAATAATAAAGAACAGCGATCCAGAAACATTAACCGTGAATGAAGGCACGCCTGTAGCACTCCCGTGCCAGGTGGATGCATCACCCACAGCTGAAGTGAGATGGGAGATGTCTCAGGATGACGTCATCATTCCTTTAGATGGACGACATACTATAGATGATAAACATACGCTTCGGTGAGAAAATTATTTTTGAATTTTAGAAAAAAATTTAGAAATTCATGATGAATTCTCCAAATTTGTTACTTTGACTTTGGATGGCAGTACAGTTTTCAAATAGAATATTTCTCCATGTTTTCTTCACTTATAGTTTCGACGCCTTATGGAAAGATTCCGGCAATTACCATTGCTTTGCTGAAAACAATATTGGTAGAACTGAGAAAACCTTCGCCGTCAATGTGTTAGGTGAGTTGGTATTTTATCGTAGTGACGATCAAAATTTAAGCTCCAACCACCCCAATGACACAACACTAGTTTTACGGTAGATAAACACATCGTAAGGAAACCTGCATAAATCTGAGAAGAAATACAAGGACGCATTAGTGCCTGAAATGACGTGCCTTGAATTCACCATGCATTACATTGAAAACTTAATCATCTTCAGTGTAAAATGGGAAATACAAAATACAGTTTGGCATAAAACAATTGCGTTGCATCTTAGTTAGCTGTAAGATGATGTTAAGACGGACAATATTTTTACAGTTGGACCGTACATAAAACCTCTGGAATTCGAAACAATGACAGTAAATCGCGGTGAAAGCTTGGTCCTCGATTGCAACGTGCTATTTGGGAATCCTGTCCCTGCAACTAAATGGGAGTTTATGTCAAATAATTACAAAACTACTGTCTTGTCCAGGTAATGTAAAAGGCACTTTTTATGGTTTTTGTCCTTGCTGTCTAATAACAAATTTATATGAAATGTACTGAATTAAATCCTTTGTACCGTAACTAGTACGTAACCTTATACTACGTAGGCTTATATTATAATAAGGTACTTATATCATGACCCGAGAAGATTTTCAAGAATTCTGCCTGGAACATTAAAATCTAGCTAGTTTCGTAATTCAATATGATGTTATTAATCGTACTAGCTCACCTAGTCTATATTTTTTGTAAGCTTGTTCAATAATACTAATAATAGCACAGTTGATGTGCTATTATTAGTATTTTTCGATTGAGGTGTAATCAATCTTACTTTTCTTTTGAAGTTCATGAGATTGTCAACTCCTGGAACTGCTTTATTATCGAGCTCTAGGAGTTGAGTTCACAGTAGGAGGTTTTCTGGCATCAAGCGCAATGAGCAGTCCAAAGGAAGTGAGATAAACCTAGATGATTTCATTTTCAGAGGCAACTCAACGAACACCCTTCGTCTGTATAACATCGGCAAAGGACAAGAGGGTTCTTACATGTGTATTGCAGACAACAAAGTGGGCATCGATAGTATTAAAGTTAGCTTAAGAGTATTGTAGTAAATCTTCATGTCTTATAGGATAATGATACTATTCCGAGGTGGGAAAACAAAAACTGCGAGAAACACCACTAATTTCGATGAATATCTATGAAATTGATTCCATGCGTGGTAGCACTGTGGACTCCGGGCAGCTGCAGTGGCTGCAGGATCTTCTGCGGTTGCAGTCTGCTGCCCATCTCGGATTTGTACACAAGATACAAGTGAAAAACGGTTGATGTATTTAGTTTTATTTTATAATATCAGATCATAGTTTTATTAACAATAAAAAAATTTTTGTATATTACGAATATATTTACCAGAAAAAATCCTTTAAATATTATTCAAAAATAGTATCTAGTTGTATTCCAAATGCTAGAGTAAACTCTTCCATTTCGCAGCAGTATGTATAATCATCTGTGAACCCCGTCAAGCCTGGTAAATCATTGTTGGCACAGATGTTGTCGCACAGAACATCGCTGCTCTGCGGATGTTCATCATTGATGAACACCACAGCTAAGGGGTCGCCGGCTACCTGGAACACCTGTCAAACATATTGTTGGAGTTTTTTGTGAAATATATTTAGGTTTACTGATTATGAGAATATTATGGGTATATTTAATAGGAAGAACGATCATATCCCGTTTAAGAATAATTAGCAATTTTCTATTGTATTGAATAAAACTTAAGGATCAATATTAAATAGATTGCTAGTAGCACTCAAAATGGGATGCTTAAACTCACATTTATTATTATATAAAATAGCGGACGTTACGCGGTTTCATCCACGTATTTCCCGTACTTGTAGAAGTACGGGGATAAAATATAGCCTATATTAATTAGTGATAATGTAGAATTCAAATAGTGAAAGAATTTTTATAATCGGTCAAGTACTTTTTTAGTCAGTTACGAACAAACATACAAACCTTTCCTCTTTATAATATTAGTATAAATATTATGTCGTCTATGTACATACCTTCCACAAATATCTAGGAACATTTACTCCATCGCTGGTCATATTATAGCCACTTGCGCCCGACAATACGGTAAACTTTGCATCTTCTCCATATTTTGTTCTGACTAGGTTCTCTAAAAACAACCAGCTCGTCTGAAAACAAAATTTCGATAGACATATTAATCGCCAGATTTATTTACAGCTATTCTGACTGGATTCATACAACTTGTTTAAGTTATACTATATAGTAACGAAAAAAAAAGCACTTTAAAAAATAATTGGACTTACATTTTTACGGTCACACGGATGCCAAAGTTCAATAGAGTTCAAGTGTTCAATGAAGGTGCTCCTTTGTGATGGTCCGTAGCTGACGTCGCGTGCATTGATCAGCTGACTCTTGCCGTAACAGCACGAGGACTTCAATCCGCAGGAGTCCTTCAGCTCGGGGTTACCGTCACCCACGCCGGGGTACTTCATCCAATTTTGTGTAACGACACTGGATAGGCTGTTTGTACTGGACATTTCCACTTGAGCATACACAGGCACATTCTTTTCTTTATCGTAACATACCCTATATGCTTCCACAAAATGATCCAAGTTAAAGCCAATCTTTATTAGTTCACTATTTTCATGAGTACACACAGTACCAGTTTTAACAACATCAAATGAAACTTCTTCTTTACACGTGAAGTCTGAGAACTTGAAACTAGTACCGCCTACTAAGAAATTATCGTCGTGATCACAAACAGCTATTACGTCACTTTTACCAGGAAGTCTTTGGAAAACATTCGGCTTTGATCCTTCATTGTGACATGATAGTGTAAGCTTATATTTAGTTGGTACTGCAATGATTTTGTTTTTAATTGTTTCAAACTGTGACCAATCTGCGTTTTCTGACAATACCAACGGAATGTTATTTAATTCTTCTAATGATTCTGTATCGATCAAACACGCTGAAAAACAAGAAAATTGGTATCAGTTGTGTATTCGCTTAGGTTACGCTTGGAAGTTTAATTAACTACCCTTATTAAAAAACACGGTTTAAACTAAGACTAGACCAAACACGGACTAAAACTATGCCATCCGTTTTGAAAGTCGTAACACAAAGAGTGATGGAACTACTTTTTAAGCAAGGATTTTCTTAGGCAATGTATTGTAAAAGGGGGATAGGGTATGCGAATACTAATTCTACATAATATAAGTAGATACCTAATCAATTAGGTTTGTTTGAATGTTATCATATTCGTATAGTGGTTGGCTGCCAATGCTACCTGTTTAGTAACAGGTCTGTGGAAAGCCTAAGACAATTTGACAGTTGGTTTAACTCGTAAAGGGGATTACAAAAGTCAGATGATGGTCACTTTGTGATAAAATCCGTGCAATTCCCAACACTTTTAGGGATAGGTAGATGATAGTTTATCAATTTGATATACCTGAAGAAGACACTTCAAAGCTTCTTGTAATGGTTCCATGAGGGTTTGTCACTTCACATACATATTTACCCCATTTAGTTAAACTGAGCTGCATGCTTGCATCTGCATTCAAGATTTTCCCATTGTACAGCCATTTAATCTAAAATGAAACAAAATTAAGCCTTACGTATTAGGTCTTCGGACGAACTCAGAAAGTATACCTTATAAGGTTCTAATAATAACCAATAAAATTGTTATATCTTTGGCGTCTCAGTCACGGGACCGTTTTTCCAACTAAAGGATCTTATTTTCTAAAAGGGTCTATATCATTATACAAATAGCATTTCTGCCTATTTGCACATTCATTTAGCTATATAGCCTTCCCGCTTTGTCATTGACCTCGAATGAATACAACTGGACTTAGTCAGGTTTAACCTTAAATAGCTATATTATTACCGTCGCCTTTAAGTCAAGGTATCCAGAACTTTATCTTTAAATTTCATATCCATGGTCAAAAAGATGGCACTTTTCTCAAAGTTAATGTGCTATATTATCAGAACCTAAATCATATTCATTTCCATTGTCAAAATAACGCTCCCCTCTGCTTTCTGTATGACCTTCTACACAAGCAGTCTGTGGGAAAATTACAAATGAAAATCGTACAGAGCCCTCCGAGTCCAATATAATAACGCGTTTAGGAGACTGATGGGGCTTCCTTGGTGGTGCAGTGCATCAGGGAAGATCGCAGAGACACGAGTTGAATGTTCTCAATACCATAATGCGGAAGCGAGCAGCAACCCTAGTGGACCGTATCAGAGACAACCCCAACACAATTCTGAGCATGATTGTGGATAGAATGTCTATAATAAACTGTCCATATATGATGCACTGTTGTAGGTTGCATTGTATTACTAACACATAGATTAAGCTTACTTACAAACTATGCTTCAAATAAATGTCTTATTATTATTATTGTCTTTACAATCTTACCTCTGGATATGGTTTGGATTGGACGCTGCAGTCCAATATTTTTCCATCATCGCCTTTCCATTCAATGTTTGTTGGAGGGCTGAATTTAAAACTGGGAGGGTATCCGACATCAACCTCGTAATTGTCAGAGATGGAGCCAAGCTGAGTGTTGAGTCTGCACGTATAGTTTCCGTCGTTGCTTTGTTTGGCATTTATTATTGGATATAAAGTTCCTGTGACGTTCACTTCCACTCCATTCTTGAAAAAAAAAAAAAAATTGAGTAAACATTGGAAACTTATCGTGTGAATACTATTTTTTGTATATTTTTCATGATTCAACTTGTAATAGTGACACTTTATTAAGTTTTCTGCCTTAATGTAATAAGAAAATAGAAAATTACCCCGTCGCTTTTAAAATTTGCCAATATATTGCTTAGTTGGACTATGTTTTGGATTGTTTTATCTGACAATATCTAAACAGATTATTGCTTAAACAACACATTAGCGAAGTTATATTGCGCAATTATTTCTCTGTAAATTTAGTTTTTGTAAAAAGTGACTCTAAAAATATTTTACTGTAAAATCACTCACCAAATACCACCTTACATCATCGGTCGATGAATTTGCCAACAAACATTTTATATCCTTAGATTCTTTTTCAATTATGTAAATATTGTGTGAATTATCAAAATCATCTTCAATATCTATATAAGCTGCAAAAGAGAATTTTATAATTAAGTCAAGAATCTTATTGAAATGATGCAATTTCCCATCGTTAATACTTACGTGTAACAATAACCTCAAAAGGCTGGCTCACGTCACCAAAGTTGTTTTTGGCTGTACATTTATACTCTCCACTATCTTTTGAAATAGGATTTTTAATAACTAGAGTTCGATCATCCAGAGAAATTTTCTGATCTAAAAAAAATGTTTGAATTAAATCTTAATCAATTCTTAAAAATGGTCAAGAAAAAACGAACACGAGGAGGGACTCGAACCCACAACCTCTGCAAACCGTGCAGTTACTCTTCCAACTGAGCTACTCGTGATCCTACCTCATGCTTCGAGTTTTTCCTTCTCATGTTTCAGGTTTAGGTGCCGCCTTGAGAATTTAGAACGTAAATATGTGTGTAATGCAAAAACAATGTAATATCTCAATTAATGTTGGTAATTGGTTAAATTTGTTTATTTTGTACAGGCTTACCAGGTATAATTATTTTGTCCTTTTTATACCAAACTATCTCCGGTTTAGGATATCCCACTGCATTGCAAGGGATTCTTAATACTTTGTCACCTTCTAGGGCTGAATAAGCATTTTTGTCACCATGTTCCAATTCCACAGTGGGGGGTGCTGAAAAATAGCACTAGGCTTCATGAAACAGTTCAATTTAGTTTTATTCAAAATTAATTAATTTGATAAGACCTTAACAAGTCGTCAAATTACTTGATTGTATAGGACTATAAATGTTACTACGTTTGGAACGTTACTTTGCATGAGAACAACCCGACAAAAAATTCAGCAAATTCTTTTTACAAATTTTGTTTAACAATTAAAATAGTTATCACTTCTTGTCACAGTTCCCTCGTTCTTTATTGCTACCTCCTTTTATTTTAATTCAAGTTCTTGTTTCATTCTGTAATGTATACCTTCAACAATCAGCTCTATTTGGTGTTTATCTCCTCCAAGTTCATTTTTAGCGATGCATTGGTATATGCCTGAATCTTTTAATGTAAGATAGGATATTTTCATTTCTTCTCCTTTATTAGATAGCTCTACAAAGTTGCTTAAGCTTCTACCCTTGAATAGCCAAGTAAACACTGGTTTGGGATTACCGTCGTTTAGTCTGAAATAAAATATTTGATCAATATCATGTAACTTGCCAATTTTTTAGTAAGCAAATTATTCATCCAACTTACTTGCATCTTAAAACAGTTGGTGAACTAACTTTCTTTGTTAAAGTTGAAGTAGATTTTTCTATTACTGGAGAAGCTGAAATATAAATAACAAGTTGTCACAGTTCCTATTGCGTATATCATTTGATCAGTGAAGCTAAGAAACCATAACTGAAGCCGGAAGTTCGATGGGTGACCGCCGAGGTTCCCGGTTGCCAATTTAACATCTTTGGCATTCGTTACAGGTCAGTTAGAGGTCTAAAAGAGTCGGACAGCTGGTTTAACCCAGAGTGCCGACCGAAGTTTAGATGACAGTGGCTTCGTATAAAATCAGGTGATCAGTCACATCGGGTTGAATCAAGTCCCAATCCCACCAATGTATGGGATAAGGCCAGAGAGATGATGTTGATGATGCATTACTGTTTTTTTCAAGGTAGTTTATATTTATCAAAAGCATGTTAGTACCTAAATCTGTTATAACAACGTTTGTAGAAAACTGTAAATGTTGATTTTTGTCATCTAATAGCACTGCTTTGCATATGTACTGCCCGGCTGTATCCAAGGTGACTGGATCAATCTTAAGTTCACTTTGGTCTGGCGATATTGTGTATATATTATCTGACTTGTTAATTTGCAGCACATTCCTGTTCACCTTCTTGAACCATTTAATTTGAAGAGGTGAAGATGAAGTTATCTTACATTTGATAAAAGCCTCTCTACCGTAAAGGGCGGTGGTGTTATCTGAAAAGATTTGAATAATAAATGAATGTTCATAATTTAGTACCATCATTAGCAAAAATTTGAAGCTAAATATTTTCTATGCGAATTTGCTTGTGAGCATATTTTCAATTAACTTAATGCTACAGGTGTAATTTAAGATGACTTACCTGGAGGAGCTACCACATTAGTAAATGGAGATAAAACTTCTACATTAACAGCGCTCTCTGTAGTTGTTACTGTATTCGTAGCGCGACATACATAGCCAGTTCCATTAGTTACAACGTTGTGGAGTGTTAAATGACTTATGTAATTGTAAGGGAGTTCTAAGGGTAAAGTCTGTAAAATAACAAATGACACCCAATCAATCTTTAACATAAGTCAGTGACGTTATTCTAGAAATATTACATGATCTTCTTGCAGAGTATGAATTTGCAAATAAATAATAAGAGTCATCATCCAACCAAATTACATCGCCTGTATTCCCACAAGGGGGTGTTCCAAGGGACATAAGAATACCCACAATTTGAAAGTCCCATGAAATAGAGAGCGATCCTATTGCCATTAACCGGGCAATATTACTACCTCTTTAACGGCTGCTACTGAGATATTACAGATGGAAAATTCAATAACACTTTGTCCGACATGGGGATCAAACAAAGGACCTCTAGCCCCACAGCATACAGCGAAATTGGAATTCAAAACCATCCATGCTAAAATAATTATTTTAATCTTACCTTAGACGCCAAGATATTTTTGCCATCCGTCCAAATTATTTTAGGCGCTGGATACGCAGTGACAGCGCAAGTCAGCTGGAGTGTACCGTTGTAGGGAACTTGCACGTGTGAACCATCGGTGATGCTTGTGATTGGAGCTTTATCATCAACAGCAACATTAACATTAGTAGTGAACTCCATGTGTTGACTGGGGTCATCTATCAGCACTGCTTTACATGTATACTGTCCGGCTGACTCCAAGGCTACTGACTGCATCTTAAGTTCAGTTCCATCCGATGAGATTGTATATTTAGCTGATGTTTTTATTTGGACATTGCCGTTATTTACCTTTCGGATCCAATCAATGCGCATAGGAGACGATGACTTAATATCGCATTTTATGACAGACTCATGACCGTACCGGGCAGTACTACTAACTGAAAAACATTTATGATTGTTAAAGCTTACAGTATTTCTAGCGGTATAAATGTATTATTCAACAATGCAGCGGTTTTACCTGGAAGAGCCGATCCGACTGTGTACGGAGATTGCACTGTAACGTGGACTCTACTTTTATAAGTGGATACTTTATTACTCGCTTCACAATAATAGCTACTTGTAGATCTAAGGTTGTAAACTGTCAGATCGCTTTTGTGCTTATAAGGAAGTTCTACTTGAGAACTCTGAAAGAAAAAATATATTTTAAGAGCGCAAAGGTAGTAAATTGGAGAAGAAAAAGATTTGGAACTTAAAATAAAATTTGTTTATATTTTTAACCCTTCGTTAAAAGTCAACATTATGGATATAATAGATGAAATTTCGCCTCACCTTGGACGGTAAGACATTTCTATTCTCATCTCTCCATATTATTTTCGGTTCTGGGTACGCGGAGACCGAGCATGTGAGCTGGAGCGTACCATTGTAGGGAACCTCTGCGTCACCATTGATGATACTGACTGGGGCTTTGTCATCAACAGCAACATTAACATTAGTAGTGAACTCCATGTGTTGACTCGGGTCATCTATCAGCACTGCTTTACATGTATACTGTCCGGCTGATTCCAAGGCTACTGACTTAATCTTCAATTCAGTTCCATCCGAAGAGATTGTGTATTTAGCTGATGTTTTTATTTGGACATTGCCATTGTTTATCTTTCGGAACCAATCAATGCGCATAGGAGACGATGACTTAATATCGCATTTTATGACAGACTCATGACCGTACCGGGCAGTACTACTAACTGAAAAGAAAAAACATATGTTTGTTCGATCTTTCAGTATTTCTAGCGGTATAAATGTACCTATTACTCAACAATATAGCGGTTTTACCTGGAAGAGCCGATCCGACTGTGTACGGAGATTGCACTGTAACGTGGACTCGACTTTTATAAGTGGATACTTTATTACTCGCTTCACAATAATAGCTACTTGTAGATCTAAGGTTGTAAACTGTCAGATCGCTTTTGTACTTATATGGAAGTTTTAATTGAGAACTCTGAAAAAAAAAATATTTTAAGAGCGCAAAGGTAGTAAAATGTATAAGAAAAAGATTTGGAACTTAAAATAAAATTTGTTTATATTTTTAACCCTTCGTTAAAAGTCAACATTATGGATATAATAGATGAAATTTCGCCTCACCTTGGATGGTAAGACATTTCTATTCTCATCTCTCCATACGATTTTCGGTTCTGGGTACGCGGAGACCGAGCATGTGAGTTGGAGCGTACCATTGTAGGGAACCTCTGCGTCACCATTGATGATACTGACTGGGGCTTTGTCATCAACAGCAACATTAACATTAGTAGTGAACTCCATGTGTTGACTCGGGTCATCTATCAGCACTGCTTTACATGTATACTGTCCGGCTGATTCCAAGGCTACTGACTTAATCTTCAGTTCAGTTCCATCCGATGAGATTGTATATTTAGCTGATGTTTTTATTTGGACATTGTTATTGTTGATCTTTCGGAACCAATCAATGCGCATAGGAGACGATGACTTAATATCGCATTTTATGACAGACTCATGACCGTACCGGGCAGTACTATTAACTGAAAAGAAAAAACATATGTTTGTTCGATCTTTCAGTATTTCTAGCGGTATAAATGTACCTATTACTCAACAATATAGCGGTTTTACCTGGAAGAGCCGATCCGACTGTGTACGGAGATTGCACTGTAACGTGGACTCGACTTTTATAAGTGGATACTTTATTACTCGCTTCACAATAATAGCTACTTGTAGATCTAAGGTTGTAAACTGTCAGATCGCTTTTGTACTTATATGGAAGTTTTAATTGAGAACTCTGAAAAAAAAAATATTTTAAGAGCGCAAAGGTAGTAAAATGTATAAGAAAAAGATTTGGAACTTAAAATAAAATTTGTTTATATTTTTAACCCTTCGTTAAAAGTCAACATTATGGATATAATAGATGAAATTTCGCCTCACCTTGGATGGTAAGACATTTCTATTCTCATCTCTCCATACGATTTTCGGTTCTGGGTACGCGGAGACCGAGCATGTGAGTTGGAGCGTACCATTGTAGGGAACCTCTGCGTCACCATTGATGATACTGACTGGGGCTTTGTCATCAACAGCAACATTAACATTAGTAGTGAACTCCATGTGTTGACTCGGGTCATCTATCAGCACTGCTTTACATGTATACTGTCCGGCTGATTCCAAGGCTACTGACTTAATCTTCAGTTCAGTTCCATCCGATGAGATTGTATATTTAGCTGATGTTTTTATTTGGACATTGTTATTGTTGATCTTTCGGAACCAATCAATGCGCATAGGAGACGATGACTTAATATCGCATTTTATGACAGACTCATGACCGTACCGGGCAGTACTATTAACTGAAAAGGAAAAACATATTATGTTTGTTCGATCTTGCAGTATTTCTAGCTGTATAAATGTATTATACTACAATATAGTGGTTTTACCTGGAAGGGCCATTCCGTTTGAGTACGGAGATAGTACTGCGACGCGAACTCTACTTTTATAAGTGGACAGTTTATTGCTTGCTTCACAATAATAACTATTTGTAGATCTGACGTTGTAAACTGTCAGATCGCTTTTGTACGTATAAGGAAGTTCTACCTGAGAACTCTAAAAGAAAAAAAGACATTTTAAGAGCGTCAAAGATATTGTAGTAGCAGAAAGCACTTTGTAATTTGAAATTACAATTAAATGAAATCTGGTTTTAATTTATTAGGAACTTAAAATAAAATTTGTTTGTTCGCTCCTCCAATGTTCTGATATAATTCATTTTTAGTTGCACTTATAATATTTTACAGCAAAAACACAAAATAGTAAGAGTTTTGATTAAAATACACTGTAAATAAACATAATTATATTGCAAAACAGGATAATGTCTGAAAATAAGCCTATAAAATTGCAAATTATGCTATAGTTAATTTCTTATCAATTTATTTATTGATATGCATTGAGAAAAAAATAAATTTCGCCTCACCTTGGACAGTAAGACATTTCTATTCTCATCTCTCCATATGATTTTCGGTTCTGGGTACGCGGAGACCGAGCATGTGAGTTGGAGCGTACCATTATAGGGAACCTCTGCGTCACCATTGATGATACTGACTGGGGCTTTGTCATCAACAGCAACATTAACATTAGTAGTGAACTCCATGTGTTGACTCGGGTCATCTATCAGCACTGCTTTACATGTATACTGTCCGGCTGATTCCAAGGCTACAGACTTAATCTTCAGTTCAGTTCCATCCGATGAGATTGTATATTTAGCTGATGTTTTTATTTGGACATTATTATTGTTGATCTTTCGGAACCAATCAATGCGCATAGGAGACGATGACTTAATATCGCATTTTATGACAGACTCATGACCGTACCGGGCAGTACTACTAACTGAAAAGGAAAAACATATTATGTTTGTTCGATCTTGCAGTATTTCTAGCTGTATAAATGTATTATACTACAATATAGTGGTTTTACCTGGAAGGGCCATTCCGGTTGAGTACGGAGATAGTACTGCGACGCGAACTCTACTTTTATAAGTAGACAGTTTATTGCTTGCTTCACAATAATAATTATTTGTAGATCTGACGTTGTAAACTGTCAGATCGCTTTTGTACTTATATGGAAGTTCTACTTGAGAACGCTGAAAGAAAGAAAAATTTTTATGATCGCAAAGGTAGTACATTGTAGTAGAAAAAGATTTGGAAATTAAAATAAAATATGTTCATATTTTTAGTCCTTCGATAAAAGGCAACATTATGGATACAATAGATGAAATTTCGCCTCACCTTGGACGGCAAAACATTTCTATTCTCATCTCTCCAAATAATCTTCGGTTCTGGATACGCGGAGACCGAGCATGTGAGCTGGAGTGTACCATTGTATGCAACCTCTGTGCCACCATTGATGATACTGACTGGAGCTTTATCATCAACAGCAACATTAACATTAGTAGTGAACTTTATGTATTGACGCGGGTCATCTATCAGCACTGCTTTACATGTATACTGTCCGGCTGACTCCAAGGCTACTGACTTAATCGTCAGTTCAGTTCCATCGGATGATATTATGTATTTATTTGATGTGACAACTTGTTCAACTCCAATATTTCTCTTTCGGAACCAATCTATGCGCATTCGTGAAGATGACTTAATATCGCATCGTAAGGTAGTTTGGTGGCCGTATCGAGCAGGAGTAGTTGCTGAAAAAAGTTTTTATGGTCATACTGCTAGGAAATTAAAGGGAAAAAGAACGCAGCTGGAAATGTTAGCACTTGGCTACTGACTGAACAATTACGAGCGACTTTCTTACTGGGAAGGGATTTGTGTACATATGAAAACGTAACAATAGCGCGATGTAATATAAAAGTAGCGCCATCTAGTGCATATACGATTAAACACAAAGCTTATATACCTGGAGTTTCCACAGCGACAGTAAACGGAGATAGAAGTTTAACGTGAACAACTTCACTTTCCTGACTGGATAGTTTATTGCTAGCGATACAATAATAACCTGATCCAACTGATTTGACGTTGTTCAGAAGCAGAATACTTTTATACTTGTAAGGGGGTTCCGTTACAATAACCTGAAATGTTTTAAAAATGTTCATCTTCAGAAAAGAACACTGCATGGAATGATAATCCTAAGCCAGAATGAAAGGGATTCAGAGGACGATCACCGACTCGCTGACTAGGGGGCCTAGTGCGAGTTTTACACTGCCGTCGTCACAAGTCACTGCATCGACGTAAACGCAGATTTGTATAGGATCGGAACAGCGCCTCTGGCAGCCTAAAGATGACACAATTGTGAGCTCGTTAAGACTTACCACGACCAATCACGACCACTCTACCCTGAGTGAACGACTATGAAGCGCTATAAGACTATTTCCCGACTTCAGGATAGCCTAAGAAAATCGGAAGCAAGGCAAAAGTGATACCTTTTGGAAATGTTAAGGTCCAAAATTATTATTCTGCAGTATTTGCATGCCATCACGCGGAACATTATTTTTCAAAATGATTCTATAATGTTGGAACAAAAAATTACCTCAGACGGAAAGACTTTTCCATTAAAATTTTTCCAAATGACTTTAGGTGCTGGATACGCCGTGATCATGCACGTTAGCCGCAGTTTACCATCGTAGGGGACTTGCATGTCCGGACCTTCAGTAATACTCGTTGATGGGGCTTTTTCATCAATTGTAACTTTAACATCCGTGGTACGCTCCGTTTGTTGACTCGGGTCATCTATCAGCACTGCCTTGCATTTATACTGTCCTGCTGAGTCTAAAGCCACCGACTTTATCTTCAGTTCAGTTCCATCCGACGATATTATATATTTTTCAGAAGATATGAGTTGAACATCATTGTTGTTTACCTTCCGGAACCAACTAATGCGCATGCGTGAATTTGATGTTATTTTACATTGTATAACGGCCTCTTTGTTGTATCGGGTGTTACTCGTACCTGGATGGGATTGGATGAGGATTATAAGATCGCTTTTATTTCTATTTATTAATAAAGGATTAACTTTGAAAGATCGAAATTGAGGCTATCAAGAAGTCATGGTCACTGTGATGAAACTACATCTAAAACATTATTCGCGTTGTGGCATTCATGGAAATGCTCATGACACGGTGTGGCACAGATAGACCATAGTGTCGTTGCTGTCGTGATATAGGTCGTCACAGTTTTGGGGTTTTCAAGTGTTTGTGATATAACTACACTAACTACTGCTCAGCCGCATTCTGGATTTTCCTCATTGCCACAATGCGTTTTGTAAAACATGACACGATTTCACTGTGGTCTTTTCGTGATTGCCACAAATCATTTGTCCATTGTTTTTGGCTCAATGGTCGCATTCGTTCTCTAATGTTAACATAAAATTATGTTTTAATGTCATCATGTTTACCTGGAGGAGCTGCTTCAACTGAAAATGGAGATAGTACTACGACGTTGACTGTACTTTGATGACTAGATAGTTTATTGTTCGCAACACAAATATATCTGGCTCCGGAATTAATTACATTATTAATTGTGAGGTAGCTTATGTACTTGTAAGGAGGCTCGATTGCTGAACTCTGTAATATAGATATTAAAATTATTGCGATATTAAGGCTTTAAGGAACTTTCTCTCTCACAGCATATTTTAGTCACTCTTGGTATGTCATACATGGGCATATCACACAGCCCTTGAATACCCCTGATGAGGCAGAATACGTAAAATATCTTCCTCCAATATTAGTACTCCTCACCTTTGAAGTCAAAATCTTCCCGTTGCCATCCTTCCATACAATTTTGGGTTCTGGATACCCTGAGACTGCACAAGATAACTGTAATGTGCCTTTATACGTAACATTTGTATGGGAGCCTTCTGTTATGCGTGTCAGCGGAGCCATTTCTTTGATCGGAACTAAAGAAGAGAAAATACATACTAAAAAATTAGAACTGAGTCTCAAAAATTTAAAGGAGAGCTAAAGGATTCAGCATTTGACACCTTTTTGAGTATTTGAGTTGAATGAAATTAATTGCTTACTTATTTCGGGTTTCTGTGGTTGAATTAGTGTCTTGGCAAAGCGTTTGATATCCTTTCCGGTTTGACGTACTTTGCCTGTCACCTGTAGGAGAATACATGAATGATATGGGTACTTTTCAATATAAATTATCTATTTGAATAATTGTGAAGTAACTCACCGCGATTTGAAATAAATGATTAGGTGCAATAAATTGGTCGGTTGTATAAAAATCGCTTGATAATTTTCTTAGAGTCAGGTTATTGAGAAGTGCGCCGTTCGTGTCCATTATAAGAGCATTTTGTATTTCTACTTCATGATCCGGATCTGTCACATGTATTGCCAAGTAACTTTTGGAACCTGCAAAATTATTTTTATATTATTATTTATTTAGGTATAGTAAACATTAAAAAGATTATCCTTTTTAAAGGGACTACGTTCAGATAGCAATTGCTCTTTGTCAAAATCCAGTGATCAGGCGAATCGAGTTGAATCAAGTGCCAACCCCATGGGATGAGACGAGGATGATGGCTAGTGGTGTAATTATGAAGGTAATTTTTTAATAATATCACAAAAATTGCTTTTTTCCTATATTCCTGTGGAATTAATAAAAACACATGATCACATCCCATTATATTACTAAAAATAATATTTATTTAGCAGTTCAATGTGTTAAGATAATAACATTTTCGAATTATTAGGAATATTCAATTTACCTGCTATAGGCTGTTTTGACGTATCAGATACGGATTTGGGCATCAATTTAGAGAATCCATGTTCGAACACGAAGTCAGTGCGACTGAATACGTGCACTGTTACTTGACTGGTTCCGTGGACAGTGACCGAGTACGTCCCAGTGGCAGGATGGTCTAGCCTTAACGCCTTAAGAAATAAGAAATGGATATTATAAATGCCTCGTTGATCCAGTGGGAAAAGTGTTATTGAGTTATTCCATCTGTGATTTCCCAGTAATAGCCCGGAGTCGGGATTAGTGCCCGGTTAGTGGCAATAGGCTCGCCACTATTACATGGGATTTGAACATAGCTGGCAATATTTGGTGGATTAGTGAACCTCTGTCTGCCTTCGGGGAATTCAGGCGTGAGAATAATGTATTTATGTACCAATCTATACATCTATATCTATATCTATACACAGCCGTGGTGGCCTCGGGGTTAGAGCAGTCGCCTGCTACGCAAGCGACGCAAGTTCGAATCCCAGCGGGGCCGGAACCAATGACTTTTTCTAAAAAACTTATTTACAGTGATTTCACACCACGTGCTTCACGGTGAAGGAAAACATCGTGAGGAAACCTGCATATGTCTGAGAAATAATTCAAAGATGTATGTATAGTGCCTGAGACGGCGATGGATTCACCCTCTGTCACGTTGGCACTCAATCATATTCGGTGAAATGTGGGTGTTGAAAATTACAACACCTCTGCCTACCCCTTCGGGGAATACAGGCGTGAGCATTTGTATGTACGTATACAGATAAATAAAATTGAAGTGTCTGTTTGTGATTCCAAAATTACAGGTTTTCACTAAATGCATGAATGTATACACGCTACTGACACTAAAAAACCAAGTTTTAAATTTTTTCTCTGTCTGTTTGTTCCAGGTCACTGGTAGGTAGCTAATGTTTCTGACTATTATTTATTAAAAATATTAGGGTTCCGAGACATTAAGGATGAAACTAAATCTACGCGGGGAAAAGAGTTCTGTCAATTGTCAAATGAGGTCTTCCCTTGTATTTATTTTAACACTCTACCTAATAATAAGAAGTCACAAACCCCGAATTACAATCAATCGCATTAGTCTACACGAGGATCACCGTTGATTGATTTAACAAGAAGGTATTAATTTTTTCCTTGTAATTAATCGTAAATTTACGTAAACCGATATAAAATAATGATGCTTGTTAGTACCTACTAAACGCCTTAAAACTAATAGGATATTCATTTTCCTGATTCGTTTAGCAGCTATCAAGGAGTGATAAGAATGTATGCACATGTTGTGGTTTAGATGTGTAATCGTATATTATACTAGCTGTGCCGCGCGGTGTCACCCGCGTAGATTTAGTTTCATCCTTATTGTCGCGGAACCCTAATATTTTTAATAAATAAAAGTAGTCTAAGTTACTCCTTGAAACATTAGCCACCTGCCAGTGAAAGTCCTGTTAAAATCGGTCCAGCCGTTTCAGTGATTACCCGGAACAAACAGACAGACAGACAGACAGACAAACAGAGAAAAAATTTAAACTTGGTTTTCTAGTGTCAGTAGCGTGTATACTTTCATATGCATTTAGTGAAAAGCTGTTTTTTGGAATTACAAACAGACACTTCAATTTTATTTATCTGTATAGATGTATAGATTATATTTACCTGTGTGTTATCGGTCGATAAGACTGTTTTATAATTGCTGGATGGGCCTTTCTTGTTCGTTATTCTTACATTCTCCCCCGCAGCACTTATCAGGACGTATTCCGTTTTATCATCGATCTCGAACTAAAAAAAAACACATAACATTAAATTATTATTTCAATACCACAACGGTCTTATGGAATTTACATTTTCCAGATTTGTTTTTAGTACATGTGCCGTCACGAGTCACGCTTAGCGAAAATATTGGGGTGAATTGCACATAACCGATGGCAGATGGTTTCGAAGTTATATACTGGAGACCAAGGCAGGGTCGACAGAGCGTGGGACGACAGCCAGCGAGGTGGGTAGATGATATAGCTCAAGTGTTCGCAAAAACTGGACTCTGAAAACCCAAGACAGAAATCTGTGGCGTGCAAGAAAGCCTGCGTGCGTGACGAGAAAGCGTACACTCACCCGTGGGTGATTAGGATTGAAAAAGAAGTAGAAGAATTGCGCCTGTATTTGTTTGCGCTCGCGGCAAAAAAACTAATAATTACTACTCGTACGTACTAACGATCATAACTGGTGACGCCAGGTATAAGTTAAGACAAGAAATCTTATGCTTAAAATTCGAAGCTGCCTAAATGGATACTGTATATTCTGGGGGCCAACTATATTACCTTTGACGTTAAAAATGCACGGTAACGAAATGAAACGTCAGATCTAAGAAGTTCTTAATACGCGCTACTTAAACCGATGATGGTGGGCCCCCAGTTCACTTTCCAGAGCATACCATAACGTGGCCCTCATCGTCCTCCTTATCCCACGTCATTTGTGTTTTGTTCATTCATTTCTCTCTGTCAGCCGTCATATCTCTATTCATTCCGTTAATTGCATTATAGTATTAATACATAATTTTATAAAATATCTTTTAAATGTATGACTTACAGGAATGTTAGTCTCCTTGTTCGCTGGTACTTCTGATGTTTTGATTATGCTTTTGTCGCCTTTGACTGTTTCTTTTATATAATCAATGACCTGAAAAAGGTTAACATATTGTAATAGCTATCCCTATATAGATACTAAAAGTGGGTCGGTATCAAAACGACTGAATTTACGAAATGACCTGAGGGGCAATTACGAGCGTTTGAACAGTATTAATAGCTCTTTTCTTACCCCTGACGTTCTATTTTGTGATACTAAAATTAAGCGTCAAGGTTAAAAAGTAAGACGACACTGCTATAACAATAATAGTAGGCTCTCTGGGGGACTACCATCATAAGGGTCAGTCACTAATCTAAGAGGTTCTTAATACGCGCTGCTTAAACGATCATAGTCGGTCCCCTGGGCCTGTTGACAAAGTATCATTACCCTACGCTACGCTAGTTGAAACGATACAAAATGTACGGGAATAACATATGTCACTTGTCTGATTTAGGTCATTTCGATACATTTTTTATCGTTTGCGTCAGTGCAAGCGCGAGAGAATGTTACTTTGTCCAGGGGCCCTACCATGACCTCTTATTGCCATGATAGTTTAACTCTTATTATGAGACACATGTATATGACGTGTATAAGTCTGTCACTGTCACACAGTGGAACTATGATGGCAATAAGAGCTTATGGTTAGGCCCCAAGTCTATTGTTCTGCATAAGGACTAGATCG
The DNA here is from genome assembly GCA_964035505.1 of Watsonalla cultraria. NCBI lineage: Eukaryota > Metazoa > Arthropoda > Insecta > Lepidoptera > Drepanidae > Watsonalla > Watsonalla cultraria. Next base: position 2,130,066 of record OZ037732.1, on the reverse strand, counting down.
CAAAACGACCACATAGTCTTCATTCTCAAAATAACATTGTAGCTCGACCACTTAGCAGAAGGCTTTCATCTCAGAACGGCTTACTATCAAAATCCTGTATCGATTAAATTAATATCTGTTAATCTATGTTACCTTATAAATGTCATTCTTATCCACAATGAACACTTGTCCAGAACACGCTACTGCTATTTCATGGTACACTTTACACTTTATGTCATAGCTATCTCCGCAGTAATCCGTCAGGATGAACAGAATCTGCAAAATAATTATACAATTACTTCCATTAATACATTCGGAAATACAAAGCCGACAGCAAGAATCGTAACAAAGATATGATTTTCTTGTGAAGAAGAGCTATTCAAACCTATGAATGCAATTCGAACTAGGAACAGAAATAAACACGTGTATGCATTTTATTTGAAAAGCATCTCTTAATTAGTTACAACACAGAGATATGCAATCCAAAAATGTTCTAATGCATACTACCTACGTGAATGAAATCAAACTTATAATCAAGAATTAGAACCGTAATCAAAACGAAACCAAATGCATCATCAATTGGCCTAATTTAGAACTAAACTGATCTTGGTCGATCACATTCTATCCTCGTAAAATGGGTTCTGAAAGTCAGATGGCAGTCCCTTCGTATAAAAATCAGGGGATCAATCACACCGGGTTGAATCAAAGCCAGGGAGATGATAGTCTCCATCATAGTCCACTTCAGGGCTCGTAAATGTCTGATGAGTGCAAATGTCATCCAGTAAATGAGCTGCCGAGTTATTCTGTAAGGTTAGAATACTCATAGGAAACTGATATAAAATACAAAGATGATAAAGTTCAATTTCGTAACATTGAAACCGCCACTCGACGTGCGTCGCTGAGAAACCTTACACAATAACTAGGCTGAAGATTTTCCCTCTGCCAACCCTGGCCCTTATAAGGCTTGAATAGGATTGAGGATTGAAAAACACCCACCTGAGTCTGTGCCTTTTGGCACATGCCTTTGATCAACTCCACTTTATCGAAGTCCTTAGCTGAGGCGTCCGTGAACACAAACAGGTACGAATTGGGCTGACTGTGTTTCAGAGCAAGTTCGATGCCTGACAGTGAGTACTCTTCCCAGTCGCGGTTTCGGTAGTTGAATGCTTGTATAGAGTTTAATGACGCTTGCAGTTTCTCAGGGTCACTTGTTTTGATCTTCATTTCATTGAGATATACTGAAATATTATCATATAAGTCACATTATATATAATGTAGTTGAAAAAAGTGATTGCTGAGTGATCTTATCAATAAAAGCAACCTTCCCAATCCGGTGGCAGTTTTTTCCTTTGTCCTTCTGACGAATATAAACTATTTATAAAAAAGTCTAATTTAATAAACAAAATATGTATAGGATCAATACTTAAAATTTATTACAATTAGAAAACTTGGCCCAAATCGAGCTCTATTGAGATCGCATCAAGAAGGCTGGCAGCATTGCCACGTTGAATAGCAATGCTGATTCTCCAAGCGTGAAATGCCCCAGTCCGCTTGTTACGAGAGGCTTCTACCAGACGACGTGCAACCTCTTTGAAAAGTTGATGAGCATCTGGACCCCTAAATATAATAAGTTTTGAATTTTATTAGCGCAATAATCTCACCTGGGTCATTGAACGTGACCAGCACAATATCTTCAATCTGACTCGACTTGTAGTTCAGGATAATGTCCATGATGCTCCGTGCTCCTCGTCTCACTTGATCAATTTCTTCACCCATAGATCCTGAATTATCAATCACGAAAGAAAGACTTGATTTACCAGCCCTAGCTATTATTACATTCACAAATAATATTAGTAATATTCGTAACATTGTGATAGAACTGTGATGCAATCCCTGATCGTACATATTCACTGGGTTCTATATTCAATAGCATGCTCTTATAAAGTTCGCAGTAACCAATTAGGTATGTTATTCACTTATCATCTGTTATTTTAGAGCATGTTATCCTGGGTTTCTTTGTTCTGCGGAATATTGTGTAAAATAATATCGATTAATTTATTTATTTATTATTTCTCTTTTAATACTTCCTGCAATTTCAGGCGGACTTAATGCATTATGCATTCTCTACCAGTGAACGTTTTGTTGATGCAGTAATGGTCATGGCTGGTAGAATAGTGATATTTATCACGACGATCTCCTACCGAAATTCGGTCACGGTGGTTGATCTCAACGAGGATTAGCCATCTACGCAGGTGATATTATATGCTACACATGCGAAACAAATTCGAATCCCAGCGGGGTCTGTACCAATGAGCTTTTAAAAACTTATATATTTCATACCATTGTGAGTGATACAATAAGATTTATTGATTTCAAAGAGTATATAACTAGCCTTTGATTGATTTGGTTAGAACTTCCACACAAATATTATAAAGAGGGAAGATTTGTATGTATGTTTGTAACGAATTGGCTTAAAAATTTCTCGACCGATTTAAAAAAATCTTTCACCATTTGAATGCTACATTATCACTGATTAATATAGGCTTTATTTTATCTGCCTTCTCCCACGTGAACGGGAAATACGCGGGTGAAACGGCGTGACGTCCGCTAGTTAAAAATAAAATTTCCTGCGTGGCTTTGTTTCGGGAACCCTATGGTATAAAATTTTAGTCTAAGTTACTCTTTGTAGCATCAGTTATTTGCCAGTCAAAGTCCCGATAAAACCAGTCTAGGTGTTACTGAAATTAACAGACGACCAGAGTTTTTTTTTTTAAATGTAAGTACCATAGTTACTTTCATATGCATTTAATGTAAAGCTGTTAATTTGAAATTAAAAACAGACACTTTTATTTGTCTGTATATATTTTGAACTATGATAGGTAGGAATGACATGTATGCAACAGTCCAACATTTATATTATGAGATCAGTCAAAGTTATTAATAAATTAGTTTACCCTATGGCTTATTTGTAATTTGTTACTAGGTTTCCAAATACCATGCTTATAGTTTCCTTAATATTCATTGCTGTATAATCAAACAATACAATAAATCTATACATCGAAATAAAATTGAACATTTTGTTTGCAATTCCAAATTCCAAGAGTTTTTCACTAAATGCATGTAGGTACCTACCTACATACGAAATTATATACGGTATGGATAAAAAAGGAGCAATTTTTTAAATGTTTCCCCGTCTGTCTGTTTGTTCCGGGTAATCTTCGAAAACCTGTGTGAAGTTGGCAACTGAAGTGAAAAAAAAATTTTCGTCGTGTATCCGATTGTACCCGGTAAGTACCGGATTGTACCGTTTTTTAAATCGTTTGTACCCCTAGGGGGTAAAAGTTATAGGGGGGTAAAAATTTGGCTAAACTAAGTATAAAATATTGTAAGTTTATACATGCCATTCGATTGAACCCAGCATGTAGAGGATTGTACCGCTTTTTATTTCTTTTGTACCCTTAGGGGGCGAAAGTTATTGGGGGTTAAACATTTTGAAATCAGATTATGTAAAAGTGAATGTTTATGAATACCATTCGATTGTACCCAATACGTAGAGGATTGTACCGCTTTTAAAACCGTTAACATCTCCAGGGGCCCCAAGATATGGGCGTTGAAAGATTTGCAGTTTTTACCCTATATCTCAGGCTCCCATTGCGTATAAGCATTTTTTATGTGCAGAAAGGATGAAACAGAGCATGGAGAGGATTGTACCGCTTTCGAAATCGTTTGTACCTCAAGGGGCCCCGAGATACGGAGGTCGAAAGTTTAATACATATTATGATAAATAGGTTTAATATTATGGCTGTGCGTCGGCCACAGAGTGCGTTATACCTGGGGCCTTACCATTACCTCTTATCGCCATCATAGTTCCACTGTGTGACAGTGACAGACTTATACACGTCATATACATATGTCTCATACATAAGAGTTAAACTATCATGGCAATAAGAGGTCATAGCCCTGACGTCTGATTATTTGTCACGACCAAAAAGTATAATATAGCTACTAAACATAATTTATCCTGGTAGCATTATACACTGAATAATACAGTAATTATAATATGAACTAGCTGTGCCACGCGGTTTCCCTGGATGGAATTTCATGAGTGGCTTTATGACGTCACCATCATCCTGGCTTTATCCTATACATTGTTGGGGTCGGCACTTGATTTAACCCGATGCGGCTGATTACCTGGTTTTATAGGAAGCGACTGCCATCGAAGCGAACTTCGAAACCCTTTTTACTTATAACTGGTATACAGTTGTCAGATTATTTTAGGCCTCCAACTGACCTCTAACGATTGCCAAAGATGCTAAATTGGCAAGCGGGACCGACGGCTTAACGTGCTCTCCGACGCAAGGGAACTCGGGCGGTCATCCATTCATTTACTGGCAAAGGTTAGGGTTGCTTAACTTCGCTGATCAAATGATATTATGCGCAATAGCAACTGTGCCACGAGCTCTTCTGGCTCTATGACGTGGAATCGTAATAAAAAATAGCCTTAGTTATTAATTGTAATATTAGCTATCTGCCAGTTAAAGCCACCTTAAAATCAGTCCAACCGCTTTAGACAGACTGACAGATAAGCAGAGAAAATAAAATTGTTTTTTTTTTAAGGTTATTCTGTTTAGACTTTCATATGCATATAGTAAAAAGCTGTTAATTTAGAATTACACACAGACATTTCAATTTTATTTATCTGTATGTATGTATGTATAGACTATGATGACACCTACAGTAACATATATAAGGAAAGAACTCCCAATACATTCATTGACATTCGTTCTGAATCCTCGGATAATGGTGCTCGGAAAAATGATACCTGTAGTTGTGCTTTTATTTTATAACGTACTTCTGGCTAGCGCTAAAAACTCCAGTCTGACCTTCGTGATAGACGATTCGGGTTCTATGCAAGATGACATCGATCAAGTAAGACAAGGAGCTCGCGGCATCATGGACGTCGTCCTGAATTACAAGTCAAGTCAAATTAAGGACATCGTGTTAGTCACGTTCAATGATCCGGGTAAGTTTATCCAATGTTAACTTAGTATTAGTTAGTACAAACACTTATACCATGAGCTATACAATACACTAGACTATTGGAATCTTAAACAGCCTTGACAAAGTAACATTCTCTTGCGCTTGCGCTAATAGAAACGATACAAATATTATGGAAATGACATAAATCAGTCACGTCACAGAACTCACAGATGTCATTCCCATACATTTTATCTTTTCTACAAGCGGAGCGTGAGGATATTGTTACTTTGTCTACAGGCCCAGTAGGCCTAGACAAATAAAATTCTCTCGTGCTTGCGCTAACAGAGAAATTACATAAATCAGTCACGTGACAAATCAAATAAAATCAAAAAGTTTTATTCAACATAAGGGACACTTGGAACACTTATTGAACGTCATTTCTCTTACGCTAACTTAGGTTAATTTACTACCGTTTCCAAAAGTAAGCCTGTCAGGAGAAGAAACGGCGAAACAAACTCCGCGGTTTTTTTTTACATGTGTCCCTATCACTATTTTTCTTAAAACTATCTATATTCTTACTTACATATATCAAATTTTAAAATATGTATTGACATGCCACAGTCATTATCTCTATTTCTTTAAACTTCGACATATGTCATTCCCGTACATATTGTATAATTTCTACTAGCGAAGCGTGAGGATATTGTTTTGTCTTCAGGCCTAGATTTTGAAACCGCTCGGAAAAAGCCTCTATCCTTGTCGACCAATAGCTTTTTGGTGACAAATAGGCCAGGTTGAAATGGCATTATACATACATACATAATGCTCACGCCTGTATTTCCCGAAGGGGTAGGCAGAGGTGTTGTAGTAATTTTCAACACCCACATTTCACCGAATATGATTAAGTGCCAACGTGACAGAGGGTGAGTCCATCGCCGTCTTAGGGACTATACACACGTCTTTGAATTATTTCTCATACATATGCAGGTTTCCTCACGATGTTTTCCTTCACCGTAAAGCACGTGGTGTGAAATCACTGTACATAAGTTTTTAGAAAAACTCATAGGTACCTACTCCCCGCTGGGATTCGAACTTGCGTCGAAATGGCATTATTTATTATTAATATAAATTCTAAATCAAAAGCTACATTTAGCAGACCGCAATACAGGAAAATTAACATATAATACGTGTTATACTACTGTTATTTGTGGAACACTATGTTATTACTTTAATATAAAATATGACATTTATTATTTAAAGATTAGACGTTGAAACTCTTAGCGGGTTTAGTAAGAAACAATTTCACAAACATAGTTAACATTATAATATGCAAGAGGATGCCTGTATGTACGAGTATGAGTCCCAGATTTAACATTGGAGCTGAATGAGATGTTACTGCTGTTCGTTCAAATTCACACCACAAGATGGCGTTATGACATCTCTTACAAAAGGGTAGCATTGCGTTCATTTTGTTAAGACTAAAGTAAAGTGACATTTCAGTACAATTTAAAGAGCCTCTAAGCGCTTTTTCGAATCTACCGAAAAACAACCCAATCCACTGATGGCCGCCCGACAGACCCCATCTTAAATCTCCTCCCGACGCCGTCCGATGCACGTCCTTATTGACCCTGACGACGATATCACAATGCTTCAGCAAACAGTATCACAAAAGCACACACCAAACCGACCATTGTTCCGTCCTCGACAGCGAACTCTACGTCATCGTCCCCCTGTCCTTTGCTAGGGTCGGCGCGCGCCGAGCGTACTAGCCTTAAAGATGTCCCCAAATAAAAACACTCAGATCCAGCTCCCTAGCTCATCCCCCAGCAACGCCCTAAGCAGAAGTCGGAGCCCCGCACCGGGGCGCCCTTAGCTGTGTTGCTTAGTATTTACGTTTAATCTCGGCTGGAGGCCCTTGGGTCTCGCCCTATAGTCCGGTTAAGCAGTGGAGGTAACTCCCCCCTACCAACTGCGAGAGACCATATCCAAATAACAGTATAATTTAAGTTTTGCGAGAATACACAATTTCCTAAACGTTTCGTTTCATTTTGGGAGGACCTTCGGTAAAAACAACTGCAACCAACTTATTACGAACTTTAGTATGTTTGACTGCAATCTAAAGGGTTATTCCAATAATAGTGGAAAAAAAATCCAAAAATCGCTATCGAATTACGCTACTGCGATCGAAAGCAGCTTGGAATGGGGATTTTTGGATAAATTTTCCACAAATCCCCACTAACTTATATATAAAGCTCAAGATTTTGCTTCTTTGTTTACTTGAAAGCATTAATCTTAGGAAATACGGGTTCAATTTGAAATTTTTTTTCAGTGTTAGCCCATTTACCGAGGAAGGCTCATATCATTACGCTAAAACCAATCGCCGGTTAAAGATAGCGTTAGCCCAAATAACTATTCCACATGTACGATGTCACATGCAGAAGCTATTTTCTGATAAAAACAAGGTCTATTTTTAAAACTAAAAGATGTAGTACCTAAATTACATTTCTTACAGTGTATCTTAACAAAATGGTGAACAAAACTCGAGATCCGGATGAACTCCAATCGGCGTTAAACTCCATAGAAGCACATAACATCGACAACCATGACTGGCCAGAGTATGCACTGTCTGGCATCGAACTTGCTCTAGAGAACAGTCAGCCGAACTCTTACGTGTTTGTGTTCACGGACGCCTCGGCTAAGGACTACGAAAAACTAGAGTTGATTAAGAGCATGTGCCAAAAGGCTCAAACTCAGGTGGGTGTATTTGAACGGTATAACCTTGATAATAAATAAATAAACGCCAGAAGGGTCCCCGAGGGGGTATGCAGAGGTGTTGTAACAAAAAGATGTCGAAAACCAGGTATCATTGAGTTTTCTACGCGACTACCATTTGATCTTCGCAACTTTAGTTATATGGGTTAAACCAGTTGTCAGACTTTCTTAGGCCTCCGACTGACCTGTAACGATTGCCAAAGATGTTACATTGGCAACCGGGACCGACGGCTTAACGTGCTTTCCCAGGCACGGAGGGAACTCCGGCGTACACCCATCCAACTACTTGACTTGTGTTAGGGATGCTTAACTTCGCTGATCGAATTATATGCGCAATAGCAACTGTGGCATTAGTCCCTTATTGAATGGTATTGAATGTATTCAGCTATTATAATGCCTTGTTTGACTTGATGTTCCGATAAATTGTATTGAATTGCATTTCAGATCTACTTCATTCTTACGGACTACTGTCCTTCTGCTAGTGATCCTGCTTGTATCGTCTACCACGAGGTAGCCATGGCTTGCTCAGGACAAGTGTTCATTGTGGACAAAAATGAAATATGGAAGGTACGATATCTATACTAATACTAGCTGTGCCCTGCGGTTTCACCCGCGTAGATTAGAATTTTGTCTAAAAAATAAAGAATAATATTTAGGGGTGGAATGCCCCTAACATTTAGGGGGATGAAAAATAGATGTTGGCCGATTCTCATAGATACCGGATAAGCACAAAAAATTTCATCAAAATCGGTCAAGTCATTTCGGAGGAGTATGGCAACGAAAACTGTGACACGAGAATTTTATATATTAGATTAGATGATAAAGAGGAAAGATTTGTATGTAAGTATGTTTGTAACGAATTGGCTCAAAAAGTACTGAACTGATTTTAAAAATTCTTTCACCATTTGAATGCTATATTATCATTGATTAATATTTTATCCCCGTACTCCCACGGGAACGGGAACTACGCGGGTGATACCGCGTGACGACCGCTAGTCATATAATTTACTTCATTAACACATTCAAGTTCAAAATTTATCCAAACTACTTTTAAATCATCAGAATTATATGTACCTGTGATAGGGATCACAAGTTTGCTACCGTTTTCGTAATCTGTACTCGCTAGCGTCACCGTCCAATATGTGTATTAGGAATTGCACAGCGTCTCCTAGCGGTGACGTGAAGAGCTAAAATAGACGCTAGCGATATTACGAAAACGATGGCAAACTCGTGATAGGGGTAATTATTGGGTAATCTATACATCTATACAGATAAATAAAATTGAAGTGTCTGTTTGTAATTCCAAAATAACAGCTTTTCACTAATTGCATATGAAAGTATACAGTCTGTCTGTCTGTTTGTCTGTTTGTTCCGGGTAATCTCTGAAACGGCTGGACCGATTTTAACGGGACTTTCACTGGCAGGTAGCTAATGTTTCAAAGAGTAACTTAGGCTATCTTTATTTTTTTTAAGTATTAGGGTTCAGCAACAGTAAGGATGAAACTAAACCTACGCGGGTGAAACCACGGGGCATAGCTAATCATGAATATAACATGTCATGTTATATATATGCAAAAAGTAGTTTTAACTAAAAACAAAAATTTTATGACTCTTATTTAAGTTTTCTTTATGTCTCATAAATTTCAGGTAATAGATTTTGTGAAGGAAACCGTCAAAGGGGACAAGACCATAATCAAAACTGTTCGAGCCCCCAGAAATAAATTGACCAAAGTAGAAGTAAGTTTTATTTTTTAGTAAGGATACAGTATCACAACTATTCTATACTCATATATAAAGCTGAAGAATTTGATTGTTTGCTTGATAGCGCTAATCTCACGAACTACTGGTCCGATTTGAACAATTATTTTAGTGTTAGATAGTCCATTTATCTAAGAAGGCTACAGACTATGTATTACGCTACGTAAACCAAGTCGTATGATATAGTAAGCGTAAGACCAAAGAAACAAAATCCAGGCGAATGGGCTTTCCTACTGCCACGATATCGTCCGCCGATACTTGACTACAACGACACAGTGTGAAATCGTTCAGTAGTAATTGTATCAAACTCCTAGTCCGACGATATCGTGTCGTTATCGTCCAATGTGAAAGCGCGCAATGAAATCGCGGGCAGTGGCTAGTTGTATTATGATACTGTGGTACTTCAGCGCCGTAGTCTGGTACCCATAGTACAAGCTTAACTTAGTTTGGTAATTCCTAGATAGCGCTGTGAATGTAAGAACATTATTTGTTTACTCATCACCAGTGTCTATCAGTGAGTCCTGTCAAAATAATTATTCCTTTCGACTATTCCATATTATAATTATTATTAGCCTTTAGTGTCCCACTACTGGGCAAAGGTCTCCCTTCCATTTTTCCAACTTTCTCTGTCCTCAGCAGCCCTCTCCCAATCGCTCTTGAATTCCATAATCTGTTGTATATTTTGTATTTGTATATTTCAGTTTGTCATCGACGACAAGACGGAGTATGCTCTGATCAGCGCATCTGGAGAGAATGTTGTAATTACGAATATAAAAGGATTCTATAATTACAAAGTCATTTTATCTACCAAAAACACAAAGGTAACTACGTTTTATTTAAAAATTATACGCACATGGCTTCCCAAAAGAGTCCCCAAAGAGGTGAGCAGTGGTGTTGTAATAACCCACTTTTCACCGAAGTAGATAAAGTGCCAACGTGACAGATGGCAGGGTGGGTTCACCGCCGTCTCAGACACTATAGATACGTATTTGAATTGCTTCTCAGACATATGCAGGTTTCTTCACTATATTTTCCTTCATCGTAAAGCTCGTGGAGTGAAATCACTGAAAAAAGAAAAGTTTTCAGAAACACTCACCGGCACAGACCGGTAAGATTTGCAAACTGACATTTACAAACCACATCGGATTGCACCAAATGCCAACAATGCCAAAAGTGCCAGGCACCAAGGCACTATAGGTTCCTTATATATAACAGTCCACCTAAAATATCTTGTGTTATTAGGCTTACCGTCTTGACAACCCATCACCTGGAAAATACGGATTCTCTGTTCTGGGATCCAGCGACGTTTCTGTGATGATCTTCAGTCGAACTGATTTCTTGTTCGAGCATGGTTTCTCTGAAATGGTCCCTAAATCACTCACGGACACATCCAAACAACCAATTGCAGGTATGGGGTTAACCTTTTATGTAGTAGAAACTGGTATCGTCTCTATCATAACCACTTATCACAAGATTTACGGTTTATCACTAGCTTTACGATTAATCACTAGTTTACCCATTTATAACTAGTTTAATCATTTATCATGTCTATCTGAACTAACAATGTGTATCATTAGAATGCATGCAACATAAACGAACATTAACATTAACCTTGTAAATACCAGTATGACATTTACATATATGATAAATTTTGACAGCGAATATCGTGTCTAGATTTAAAAAAAAATACTCTCTAATCGTTGTTTAAACATAGTATAACATATAATATGGTTACACTCAATAATATAATTAAGTAGCACACCGCCTGTAAAACACGGTATTTTACTTACAAGGTGTATTTTACAGATGAAAAAAGCTACTTGTCAATATCCGTCACTGATCCCGAACATGAAGTACAAATAAATAGTGCGCAGATTCTGGATATGGATGAACGTGTTATTCACAACCTTACATTAACGAAAACAACCGGAGATTTTTATATAACGCAGCAATTTGTATCTCCCAAGCAATTATTCCAAGTTGCAGTAAGTATGAGAAGTTAATTCGAAGTGCCTTAAGTAGTTTTTGTAACCGTGCTTTCCAATGTCTGCTAAATCTCAAATGAAGCCTCGCTAAAGAGTTTTCTTTCTTTACATACATATATTTATACTACGATAATTCCAGAATGAGGTTGCGTGTAAATTTTCAGTATAATTGTTATTTCTTTTTTCCCTCTTTGAGCAAGCTACGTGTTAAGTCTCGCAGGAGTCGGTTGCTTGTGAATTTCAACTTTTGCTTGGTAAAGAGTGTAGACAGATTAGTTGCTTAATTTATGAGAAAAAAATTCCGCAGTGTTAAACAGTAATGTAATAATTGGATCGAGTATAATCTCTCTACTGTCGTTTAAGACTGACTAGGAGAGTAACGGAATAAAAAGTACACCTGTGTTTGTGCAGACATTTGTGCATTTTAGCCGCCGTGACTGAAACTCGGCTAAGAGGATTTATTTTATTTTGATACTATAGACGATTAATAAAATACATTTTTGTAAATTTTCTAGATCCTGGGCACAGTTAAAAGTACTGGTAAGCATATCAGAAGGCTCGCCAAAACACCTATAGAACCACAAAAACCTAAAATAAGTGAGTAAATTATCGTTGTTGCTCGCCCAAAAAATCTTATCTATTAATTGAATTTACAATGTTTACCGTTTTTCAAAAATCGCTCAGAGCCAATTGAAGAAAAAGCGCCGGTTGCCAGCATCTCGGAAGGTCCACTCGCTCAAGTTTCCTACAACGGTACACTCCAGCTGACATGTACGGTCTCTGCATATCCAGCGCCTATTATCATTTGGAAGGATGGTCACAAAAATACCTTGCCATCTAAGGTACCTACGACAAATTTTGTAATCTCGTATTTATGTATTTTGCTTCCTTTGTCTACCATCAATAGTTAAAACAAAAAAAAAATACGTTTACGCCCTCCCCGAATGGTAAGAAGAGGTGTAATAACAAGACCCACATTTCACCGAATATGATTAAGTGCCAAGGTGAGGCCATCGTCCTCTAAGGCACTATAGTCTTTGAATTAGGTACTTCTCAGACTTAAGCAGGTTTCCTCTCGAAATTTTCATCCAACGTATATGTGGAGTGAAATTACTGCACCTAAGTTTTTAGACAAAATCATTTGGGCACTTGCGTTACTTGCAGAGCAGGCGACTGCTCAAACCCCACGGTCACCAAAGCTCCATCAATAACGATGAAGTATATTTCTATGACCGAATGGTATTGCTTATAAATGTATATTTCAGAGTTCACCCGTGGAGCTCCCTTACAAGTACGTAAGTTATCTGACACTCAACAATGTCAGAGCGAATGGATCTAGTTACGTTTGCGTTGCAAGCAATAAACTATCGACACATGAAAGCACTGTCAAAGTTGAAGTACTATCTCCGTTCACTATCGGAGCCACTCCACCAGGTCAGTTTTGTAACATGTCTCAAATTTATTTTGTAGAACTCGGTAAACTCTTAATCTGCAGAATATTCTATCATTCGTGTTTAGATTACCACTTTTTCTGAAATGAGATATAAAAAGAACTATTTGCCAATAAAAAAAATAGCTCATTAACTTTTCAAAGAGGCTGCAAGTCGTCTAGTAGAAACCTCTCGTGACAAGCGGGCTGGGGCTTTGCTCGCTCAGAGAATCAGCATTGCTATTCAACGTGGCAATGCTGCTAGCCTTCTTGGCACGATCCCGACAGACACCGATTTGAGTCAAGTTTATATTTGTGATTAGCTTTTGTTCCTTGTATGTATATATAATTGAGTTTTTAACCAACAATAAACTATGATACTTACTAATTAAGAGTGAAAAAATAAATGTATGATATTTTAATCGTTCCTTTTCAGCCAACACTGACGCTCATTACGGCAAAGACACTGTAATTGAATGCAAAATCAGATCTTCTTCACGCATGCGCATAGAATGGTCTCGCAGCATAAACAATCACATTGTTCCCATTCAAAGAACTGATAAATTCACAATCTCGTCTGATGGAACTGAACTGAAGATTAAGTCAGTAGACTTGGACTCAGCCGGACAGTATACATGTAAAGCAGTGCTGATAGATGAACCGAGTCAACAAAAGCAGTTCACTACGAACGTTAAAATTAGTGATTTAGGTATGATCTATATACATCTATATCTATATCTATACAGATAAACAAAATTAAAGTGTCTGTTTGTAATTCCAAAATAACAGCTTTTCATTAAATGCATATGAAAGTATACACGCTACTGACACTAAAAATCCAAGTTTTAAAAATTGTATCTGTCTGTCTGTTTGTTCCGGGTAATCTCTGAAACGGCTGGACCGATTTTAACGGGACTTTCACTGGCAGGTAGCTGATGTTTTAAGGAGTTACTTAGGCTACTTATTAAAAATATTAGGGTTCCGCGACAATAAGGATGAAATTATCGCGGGGCCCAGCTAGCTTTTAATTTTTTTTCTTGTAGCAAAAGTATATTTTACGTCAAATATAACAAGATATTTTTATTATTTCAGCTGCCCCAGTTCTTCAAAAGACAAGTTCAAGTAAAACAGTCAAAATAAATACACCTGTGTCCGTAATGTGCAAGTAAGTATACTTCTTAATCAATAAAACATTTTTGTCTTTAGTAAACAGATTATGGGTGTTATTATCATTTATTATAATAATTTTAGGATCCTAAAGGGCAATCCGAAGCCAACTCTTAGCTGGCAGTTCAAGAGCAGGGGATCGGACAAGTTTGTGACTTTACCACATGCAGGAGAGGAACTTAAGATATCAAACGCTGCGCTTACCGATGCCGGTGTCTACCAGTGCATTGCTAAAAACATCAAATCTGAAGATAAACTGGAAACGGCACTGACTGTAGAAGGTAAAATTACAATCGAATGCATTTAATGACCAAAGAAGTATATGTTATTGTACGAATTAATTTTATTTTAGCACCACCGACTATAATACTAGAAAATGGTAAAACATTATACAAAGCTGTGGTAGGTGATAAAGTACTACGAGTCCCATGTAATGCCGTCGGATATCCCAGACCAGATGTTACGTGGACTAAAGATGGCAAACCAGTACAGTCAGGTATATAATCTGTTTATTAGTTTTATTTTTTATTTATGACATATTTAATTCTAATTTCTAAAAAATAGTATTGAAAAATACGAACACGATACGGGACTCGAAACCACGACTCTGCAAACTGTGATAATACCTCATGCGTCGATTTTTTTTCCCTTATTCCTGCGGTACAGGGGCCGCCTTGCGCCATCTGTTGGTCGGTATATTTAAACTCTCAAAATGTAACCTGTTGTTGAAGATGTGTAGCAAAATAATTAGAGCGGACAGATCGAGGTATTCTTCTTTAAATTTTGCAGGTGACAAGGTTTCGATAGAAGGAAACATTTTGGTGATTAAAAACCCAGTTGAAAAGGATTCAACAACGTATAAATGCAACGCTAAGAACAAATTTGGTACAGACGCAAAGGAGTTCCAGGTTGAAGTAACACGTAAGTATAATATTAAAAGTCCGGCGCATTCTCTCGGCATTCAACACTTTCCAGGCAAATCGTTCTGAGTGTGATTTGTTTGCGGATGAATGGAAAATATAGTATCTGTATGTTTACATTCTGAGAAGTTATTTATCAATTACAGCATATCTTAAAGACGATGAAGATTTTGGCAAAATTCATGTTATTAATATACTAAGAAAAGACACCAAAGGAATCAAATGTAACGTGACTCATACTGAAAAAGATACTATAAGATGGTTTAAAGTAAGTATCAACTTTAAACAAGATATGGTTACAAGCAGAGGCACAGTGAAGTAACTAAAAATGCCATTCCTAAGTGAAACCTTTTACTTACAAAACATAAACATATATTTTTCCAGGAAGGCTTACTGACCAATGTAACTGGTACGTTCTATCACATCAAAGACGCCACTGACTATGATGATGGGAATTACACATGCAGGGTGGATACCCAACTGGGTTCAGTCTCCGACTCTTATGAAGTAATAGTTGGCTATAAATTGTGGTTCAAATCCCCAGCCTCAGAAGACCCAATCCAGATAGACTGGAAAGGTAACGATGAAACTATTTTGGACTGCAGCGTGAATTCCAAGCCACAAGCAGACGTAAGTTTCAAAATAATATTAGTATTGTAATGAAACGACCTTAAAATTTTGTGTGTTGTAAAATTATTATTTGAAATACAGGTTAAATGGCTGTACAACGGTAAAGTTATCGATGATAGCAATGAGCAGATCAGTAATATTAAATGGGGAAACTATGAATGTGAGTTGAGTAACCCACATGGGAATATTAAGAAGAGATTTAGAGTGTTCTCTACAGGTAATGAATTACACTGACATTAAGGGATTTTCGTTTTGTCTATTTAACATATAATAAAAATTATAAATATTATTTTTTCAGGATGCTTAATCAACACTGATGCCGACGTCACAACTAACTTCCCCCTGATGGTGTCTGAAAAATCAACTTGGCCGGAATTAACTTCTGAAAAGAACACTTTGTTAGTAAATCATGGACAGAATCTAAAGATGTCTTGTCAAAATCAAAACGAGAAGCCAAATCACTTCCAAAATATTGCTAGTAAAAGCGAAATAGTAATGACGTGTGAAAATCAAGATAATTTCTTAGTAGACGGTAAAACGTATAAGCTCTCTGACTTGGGATGCAAAAAGGAGGTTCCCGCTGTTGTTGTTAAAACTGGCAATAAATGTTTGTTTGAGAACACCGAAACGATTAAAGTCGGATTCAATTTGGACCATTTCGTAGAAGCATACAAAGTGTGTTATGACAACGAGAAGAACGTGCCTTTGTACACTTATGGAATAATGTCCGCTACGAATGGCGTATCTAGTGCGGCTGCCCATACTTGGTTCAAGTACCCTGGCGTGGGTGACGGTAGCCCTGAGCTCAAAGACTCCTGCGGAAAGAAGTCTTCGTGCTGCTACGGCAAGAGTCAGCTGATCAATGCACGTGACGTCAGATACGGACCACCACAAAGAAGCACCTTCATTGAACATTTGAATTCTATTCTTCTGTGGCATCCTTGCGAACGTAATACCGTGAGTTAAGCTTGGCATTCTTCAAATTAGATAAATAGGATGGTCTGATCAAATTACGAGTATTTGATTGTTAATCCCAGCATAGCAATATGCGCACTCTCTTCTAACTGAGGATTGATAAGTTTGATGTCTCAATTCCTTCTAAATGTCAGTTAGATCTCCAAAAGTATAATTTCTTAGCTATAGGCGTGGAAATAATATCCATTCCTGCTTTTAACTTCATCTCTACCATTCATGTACACTCAAGGATTCCTAGCTAGTGGAAGCCTATTGACACAAAAAGGATTATCAAACATTTATCTTGCTTTCAGCCGACATGGCAAGCCTTGGAAGAAAGCGTTAGGCAAGAGTTTGATGAAGACTCACATTTGTCCGTTTGGTCTGGTGCAAGTAAATACGTCCACAAGGATGGAGCTACGGTGCCTCGGTATTTGTGGAAGGTAAATTGATTTATATACATTATATTATTTGGCGCGCCGCAATGGCCAGAGGCCAGCTGGTATTTCGCTGGTGCAATGGAGATTAGTGCGGCCGCTGGTGTGGGATGCCACGTGTGTCGATACGATGGCTCCGTTCCATCTTCCCGGCACTGCTGGTAGTCATTAAGAATGCCTCAAGCGCCGGACATATAAGCGCATTGGTCAAGGATACATATTTTCGGCGTTTGCGGTTGCAACTCATTGCGTTGGGGTCCGGATGCTAATCAAATTTTCGTCGTCTGGTAGTAGCATCTCGTGACACTTTTCTCGCTCAGAGAATCATCATTGCTGTTCATCGTGGTAACGCTGCCAGCCTTCTTGATGATTTGGACCACGTTTTGTACTTCTAATTAGTTTTAAGTAGTGTTCCTTGAATATATAATTAAGTTTTTAAATTAGTTATTTCATATAAATTATAAAATTCCAAGATAATTTTAAAGAAATAAAAAAATTAATAATTTTGTGGCGAAGGCCTATCTTTGCTATGTATGCTACATAACCTTGTAATGTAATTTTTTTTGTTAACCAGGTGATCAAATACACCAAAGAGGATCCGATAGCTGTGATTTACGTCAACGATCCATCACCAACAAGCAAAGACATACTCTGTGACAACCTGTGCGCTAAAAATTCTCCACCAGGCTTGAATATTAATGGTTTTCCATCCAATAATATGTATTGCTGTGAGCTCAGCAATTTTATGAATGCTTTCAAATTATCCGAAGATATCTTTAATTCTAACGTTTAGTAATAACTTTTTTTATAGGTGGTAGAAAAAAGTGGCTTTTTGTCAACTTGTTGTATAAAAGGTCTTGTGTACTTTGCTCTTGAATAAAATAATTTCCTTGTAATAGAAATAAAAAATATATTCAATGCTGCTTTATTGCCAGATGTTCTAGTTTCCACGATATTGTTTTTGAAAAATTCGTAACTATATGAATTTATTTCGCCTTTTCCATATATGCTATTATTTTGTCCAATTGTGTTTTATTCTACCATTAACATAACCTATAAATATTTGAAAAAAAAATCAGGCATTAAGCTAATCTCGGAAAAAAAGTGACAAATATAATCAGGTACAGCTGGCACGAGTTCTGAGCGCTGACCTTAAATGCAAAGTATTCATTTTAGGAGTATATATGTGTCTGACTAAATGGGCGCTTTCCCATTGCCACGATATCGTCCGCCGATACTTGACTACAAGGACACAGTGTGAAAGTTCAGTAGTAATTGTATCAAACTACTAGTCCGATGATATCGTGTCGTTACGGTTATCATATGAAATGCGTTATATATTATTTCATATGCAATGTGAAAGCGTCCAATAGCGAGACGGGAATAAAATATATGTGCAGACCCTACAATTTTCATATAGCAATCATAGCTAGTGACGACATCTATATAAAACTGATCCACCGGTGGATCAAATATGTATAACGGTATAACTCTGTATTTTTACTCAACCCGATCCTCGCTAAGCTAACCCATAGTATAGTGACCCAAGTTGGGATCGGGTGGTTACTTTACACACATACCTAAATAAACAGTACCTGAATGACCGAGCTTTGCTGGTTAATTTAGACATTTTCTCAAAATGAAACCAAGTTCGATCGATATATCGCTCCCGAAACCCCCTGTATCCTAAATTTCATGAAAATCGTTGGGTCGTTGCCGAGATTCAGATTATTTGTAATATATAAAATAGTTGCTCGTTTAAAGGTATAAGACAAGATAAGATGGCGGTTAGTTTTTACTGTACCTATATCCTAGTATTACGTGAAAATCTCGCAGGCAAATATGAATAAGAAAACCATTACATCACTTATCATTAGGTTATTATTAACTCCACACTCAAATAATAAAAGACGTGGCCTTGAAAAAATATATTTTTACTTAATTGGAACTAAAACCTACATAAATACCCGATAAAGGATAAAAATTTACCCACATTCGGTTATCTTAAATAAACTAGGTTTGAAAAACACATTAATTAATAGTTAAGGAAAGACCTCTAATACCGCATAATATTGTTACAGATCAGTTTTCTAAATTGCCATTTGAAATAATATCTAAAACGATACAAAAATCAAGTGCTATGGGGCTATGGGGTCGAATTTACGGTCAGTTGCATGTAGAACAAGGTTTGCACCTGGCTACCTTAACATCTCATGATTTGTGATTTTATTTATGATTGACTTCTTTTTTGCCATCAAATTAAATAATAAAGCCGTACTTAAATTTAGTAAAATAAAAGGATAAGAATATAATTAAAACACAGAATTTAATTTCTGTACCTGAGAGGTATAGAGTAGTAACTCCACTTTTTACGAAATATGTTTTTTTGCACCAAAAAAATTGTGAATACGAGTTCTACATACAGGTATAGAACATTAAATCCTACGAGCAGTAGGTAAGGAAATAAACAATTGTATATGACATGAAATCCGCAGATACTAACGTGGTATTGGATCTCAAAGGATCATAAGTTCATTTACTCCTAAACGCCGCTCGAACGTAATGTTCTTTAAAGGAGTTAATGTCATTTACCGCTAAGCGATAATTTTTTAGTGGGGGTAAACAGTAGTATCTCCGACTTTGCAATAGATCAATTCTCATCTTTATTTTCAGTGCGTTAAGGTTTTAAATACTTGGGAATACTACTGCTTGCCAAGTATTATCATACAAAAAAACAACTAAGTAGAGAACGTTCACGAGCATCCAGTGCCCAAAAAGACCCACGAATAACAGGCTGATCACCTCTTTACTGTCGAAAGTGACGGAGCGAGTGATCAAAACGCAGCTTCTAAGATACCTAGACGGTCTAAATTGATTGAACAACCTGACAATATGGCGTCCGCCAAAGTCGCTCAAAGTAACCGTCTAGTGTGTCTTAGGCAGCGTTGGTTGCTCGTCATCTAAAGTCAGGAAGAGGCGTTCAATCGGATCTGGCACCGCAGTCTTCTATCAATGCTTTCATCTTACGAGCTGCCTGAGGGATTGTGCAAGTGGTTGACCAGTTTCCAGCTGATGCACAAGAGCCGTCGTCGATGGTAGTAGTTACTCTGATAGCATAAACATTAATGCAGGCGTCCCGCAAGGCTATGTGCTGTCCCCAAATCTGTTTTACTGCATATCAATGATATACTTTCTATTGATGGCATTTATTGCAGATCTATTTATCTAGCTATCTCTATCTGATATCCCGCAACCCGCGAAGGAGGAAAGTCCCGAATGACTTCGTCGTAATCGAAAGTACGCTAACCAGTATATCCGATTGGGGTTGTCTGAACTTAGTCCGATTTGACCTCACTAAGATACGGCTTCGTTAATGGTTACAGCAAAACTGAACAGATACTGACCTCGTTTAAATTGATACGGTAGATCAGTTAGCATACTTCGAATTCAAGGTATGATAATACTTGCCCCCTTTCATGACACCTTTTCAAATAAGGGCACCGAAGTAGATGTTGGCCTAATTGTGTGGTCCATGTGATTCTATTCAAACACATGAGGTTTTATACCCCGGAATGTTATCTATAATCTGTATTTTATTCAGAGGTAATGTATAACATCATGATCCAGTAATGCTTTATTGATACCGTGTACTGCATTTGCTGCTGGAAGTAAACAACCTCAAGTCCACGAAATCATACATGCAATCATTTTTTTACAGTACTAAAATATGATTATATATCACCCATACATATAATTAATAACCCAGTTTAGTTCATAATTTTATCTCATACATGATCGACGTATCATCACATTTAATTTTTAAAATGCGCGCTTAGGAGCTCTTGTAAAATTTGTATTTTGGCACTTAATATTCTATACCTCTGAGGTACAGATTTGTGTCTACGTTACGTAGCTGGATCGGTAAACTGATCCTCTGACTGAGGTAAGAAACAGATCGACGGCACCCAGGTGTTATGAGAGCTCCTCAAAAAGGACTTTCGTAATCGGCCCCAAATTTTCAACCTCAGATAGCAGGAATATACAATCATTAGCGATATCTGCATATTTCCGCCACTGGACCAAATTTCCAGGAATTTAAAGAAAATACTGAATTATATATTTTCTGCTAACTTAATTGGTAGGTATTGGTTTTTGGCCAAGATGACTATAAAAGGCAAACAACACGAATATTTTTTATTGCGGCGGGAGAGACTTTATAATCGACTCCATTATGAAGTCGATCAAAATGTTGTTAATACTTTTATCACTAATTTTAAATGCTATAATAGTCAGTGCTGGTAATTCAAGTTTAGCTTTTGTGATCGACGATTCAGATTCAATGGGTGAAGAAATCGATCAAGTGAGACGAGGAGCACGGGGCATCATGGACGTTATCTTGAACTACAAGTCGAGTCAAGTTAAAGACATCGTGTTAGTCACGTTCAATGATCCAGGTAAATTGTTTATCGATGATTTTATCATAATTAGTCATAAACGAAAACGTCTGTATCCTGGGAACCTCCACCTTACAGATGATCACAGCTAAATAGATTCCACCTTTGATTAGTATTATGATCCTGCGGTGAGTAAGAGGAAGAATAGAAGTGAAATCGTCGATATGTTTGTACAGCGATTTAATTTATACCAATATGAAGAAGAAGCTGAAGAGTTTACTACTATTCCGATTTGAAATTTCTTTTCAGTGCTATATAAATCATTAAGATATCGAAGAAGACTATAAGATATATGTCATCATGCTAAGACCAGGTTAAAGTTAGCGTTAGACCAAAGTAACTATTCATTGCAGACAAAGTCGCAAAAGTAATTTTTAAGGTACCAGTAATAAACTTCTGTGTAAGCAGTCGCAACAGCTCGTGTGTGTCCTTTGTAGACTGTACAGGTGCCGTCACGAGTAATGAGCGCTGACCTTATGTAGTTATCATTTTATGAATCTGTCTGTGTCTGCCTATATAGAGCGACCGGAATAAAGTACATGCGTAGTACCCCCAATATTTTCTGTAGTCTGCTATGCAGTCGATCTTGAATTTGGTTTCTCTCACTTAAAACTAATTGTATAGCAACATTTTGCAGAGAATCTCAATAAACTGAGAATCACAACAAACGATCCTGAAAAGCTGCAGCAGCAATTAGACATAATACATCCTTATAATCAAAACAATTATGATTATGAGGAATATTCCTTGTCTGGGATAAAACTTGCTTTAGAACACAGTAAGCCCAACTCGTACATTTTTGTGTTCACCGACGCGTCAGCTAAGGATTTATACGAAGCCGCTGAAATAAAAACTATCTGCCAACGGACCCAGACTCAGGTAAATATAATACTTATATACCTTATACTTTGTTAAAAATTACAAATTATAACTATTTCCATTATATCAGAGGTGTGGTGGCCGTGGGCTTTAAAGAGTCGCCTGCTATGCAAGCGACGCAAGTTTGAATTCAAGTGGCCTGTACCAATAAGTTTTTCTAAAAATGTATGTGCCGTGCTTTCACACCACGTGCTTGAAATGAAGGAAAAAATTGTGAGGAATCCTGCATCTGAGAAGTTATTTAAATACGTATGGGCGGCGATGGACTCACTTATCATGTTGGCACTTAATCATCTTTGGTGAAAAGTTGGTGTTGATATTACAACACCTCTTAATCTTTGATATACTTATCAAATAATAAAAAACTACGTGACTGTTTTTAAAATTTTCAGCGAGTGTTAGTTCGAGAGATTTGTAATATCACGCAGAAAAAGCCGCGGGTAGAAGCTACTACATTAATATATGCTCACGCCTTCTCAGAAGGACAGATGATGAATTAATCAACACTCAGCCACTATACATACTTGTTTGAATTTCTTCTCTGACATATTCAGGTTCCTCACGATGTTTTCCTTCGCCGTATACGTAAATTCCATGTAATAGGCAGCGAGCCTATTACCATTCACCGGGCATTAACCCCAGACGGGCTGTTACTGGGGAAATATCAGATGGAAAAACTCTTACACTTTGACCGTTTCGTCACGCTGTTTAGTAATATAAGTGTTATTATTTTCAGATTAATTTCATCCTAACAGATTACTGTATAGAGAAAAAGGACAGGAAGTGTTTAATTTACCACGAAATAGCTTTGTCCTGTTCAGGACAAGTGTTCCGTGTGTATAAAGGTGAAATAGATAAGGTAAAGCAGTGTTTGTTTTGTTTGAGAAAGTGTTTTTAGGGTTCCGAACCCAAAGGGTATTATTATGTACCACCAGGCAATGCACCGTGACTGTGGGCCTAAAAATTCTAAGCTCTAGACCCTGTATGCCTTATCTAATATATAAAAATGAATCCCCATTTCCCTTGGTCACGGCATCACGCCTAAACGGCTGGATGGATTTTAACGGGACTTTCACTGGCAGATAGCTGATGTTTCAAGGAGTGTTTTATGCAAATTTTATAAAAAAAACAGAATGAAACTAAATCTACGCGGGTGAAACAGCGGGGCACAGCTAGTAGATAATAAATGTCCGTTACTGTTACATTATGGTGTTGATTTAGTTCTCCAATATGGTAAAGAAAGAAAGGCTTCAAATATCTTCCAATTATCTTATCTGTTTCAGGTCATTGAGTACATTAAGGAAACAATTCAAGGTGAAAAAAATATATTGGCAACAAGAACACTACCAGCATACGATAATACCGAGATTGAGGTACGATTAATGTCACTAAAGCCCTGAGGGCCTAGTGCGAATTTTCCATTACCGCCGTCACAAGTCACCGCGTCGACGTAAACGCAGATTTATATAGGATCGGAACAGCGCCTCTGTCGGCCTAGAGATGCCAATATTGTGAGCCCATACAAATCTGCTTTTACGTCGACGCTATGTCTAATATCGGCGATTTTAAGAAAACTCGCAGTAGGCACTCAGTAGCAGCGTTTATCCACTTGCTACATAGATGACGCTACTCGCTAACAAACGCGAAGTTTGAGTACAAAACACGAGAACTTAAATCGCGCAATAAGAGTTTTCAAGCTTCCAACTATAACAGTTAGAGCATCTAGCAGCTCCCCAGGCTAGAACCGTCTGGCTAGAAGATCATCCTTTTGATGGGGATGAGCAAGATCACTCGCTCCTCCCACATTCCCAATACTCCCAAATCCCGATTTTATGACCTGACCAAGCAGTATGGAAACTAAACCCAAATTTTGAATTAAGAACATTTGCGCCAATAAAGCGTGAAGGCCCTCGAAGTTTTTATATTTACTCCTTAATCTACTGTCAAAGAAAAATAGATTTATTGATGTTGATTGATGATATGATGACGAAAAATAACATCTCATGCTAGAAAACGTTTTTTCACAGTTTGAAGTTAATGATGACATTGAGTACGTTCTGATAAGTGGTGCTGGCAGAGGTATCTCAATAACTGCGAGTAAGGGGCCATCGAACGACTACACGTCTGTTCTATCCACCTATAATACAAAGGTAAATTATTAACTGCATATAAAAGCTTACATAGCGTTTTCAGCCGTATCATGTAAATATTTCACTGGAAACTCACAAGCTTTAAAATATTAGTAACGATTGTATGAACTTTAACCCGTCCTTATCTGGGTACGGCTATGTGAAACATAGCACTTTACGAAATACTAAACTAAAAGTGCAAAATGTTACTATATCGGAAAAATAGCTATTAACAGTGTAAGTAATTATGCGACGCATTTTGCTGTTAAAGCCAAAGTCACAATTGCTATCATCAAATTTGCCTTAAGCTTAAATAACTACTAGCGAACGTCACGAGGTTTCACACGCGTAGTTCCAGTTCCCGTGGGAGTATGGAAATAAAATATAGTCCATATTAATTAGTGATAATGTAGCATTCAAATTCTGAAAGAAATTTTTAAATCGGACCAGTACTTTGTGAGCTAATTCGTTACAAACCTCTTCTCTTTATAATATTGGTATAGATTATTGGGTAAAATAACATCTGCTATGTTTTTATTTATTTATTTGTTTGTTTTGTTTCAGGTTTTGAGGTTGAACAATCCTATACCTGGCACCTACGGAGTAGTAGTGTATGGCACTGATGTGGTCCAACTACAGATCTTTGGACGCACTGATTTCACGTTCGAGCATGGCTTCTCCAAACATGTACCCAAGACAATTTTGAATACGTCTAAGCAACCTGTAGCAGGTATTTGAATATATAATCTTACAGCCATGGCATACGCCTTTTTTTTATTGACGAGGGGGAAACCTATAAAAGTCGCCGACAGCCCTGGGAGAGGCAGGTTAGGGTATATGGGATTTTTACCGCATTAAACAGCTGTGTCGCCGCCCTTGTAGACCTCGCTGTGCAAGGCGGCGCGAGTCACATCGCGTTGCTACCTTCCCGGGCCCGCGGCTCGGTGGTCAAGGCTCCCACCCCGACGTTCGCCAGCAGGCCCCCTCACAGTCGCCTCTTACCACAGGCAGGGGATACCATAGCCAAATTCTTAGACCCTGACTATTGGGCGGAGCCACGGCCTACATCTAGGCTTATGTAGCCCATCCACGTTAGAATTGGTGACAGTCTGGAAAGTAATTCAAAGACGTATGTATAGTACTTGAGACGGTGATGGAAGCATCCTCTGACACGTTTCACCTAATCATACTCGGTGAAATGTAGGTGTTCTTGTTACAAAACCTCTGCTTACACCTTCTGGGATAGTGTGAAAATATATATTTAATTTTATTTATGTAATTGTTTCTGTCAATGTTATTCACAGGTAATAACTACTTGGCGATATCCATAACCAATGATCACAAAGTAGAAAATATTGAGAATGCAATGATCTGGGATATGGACGATACTAGTCTTTATATCCTGACTCTGAAGAAAGTTGGTGATTTGTATGTAACTGAACCTTTTGAGGCACCAGAAGAACAGTTCAAAATCTCGGTACGTTACCTCTTTATATGTGCTTATTTAAAAGAATTATTACCACAAGTGGAATATCTTGTGGTAATTATTCTTTTAAATCGGCACTATGACAATGTTTATTACAATAAAAAAAAAAAAGTTTTTTTTTCAAACAGTTTTTAAAAAAAAAGTTTTTTTACAGGTTACAGGCATCCTGAACGGGAAGAGGATCCATAGATTTGCCAAAACACCTATCGAACCACAAAGTATAGACTCATGTAAGACTTTAACACTCCTATTAGGCGCCTTCACGAGTTATGAGCGCTCAGCTAAAATACAGACTTATAAAATGACTTAATTGCTCATCCAATTGTTCCCGGTTCTTCTCAAAAGGGTAGTTTCCGAATCGATAGTAAATTCTTCGTAATTCATATGTGCCTTACCGGGGCCTAAACTGGATAAATTATTTTAATTTTCAAGGTCAACGCTTGTAACTCGTGACGGCAACTGGTAACTAACGAGAGAATAATCTTGGATGATCACAGTCGATGAAATTTATATAATACGTCTCGTTTTGTATAATGGAACCGTTACCATTAGTTAGCGCTCGCAGCTTAGCCTGCGGATCAGTAATCTATACAGATAAATAAAATTGAAGTGCCTGTAATCGAAGTGTTTGTAATTCCAAAATAACAGATTTTTTGTAAATTTAAATGAGTGTACTGACATAAAAAAAACAATTATTAAATTTTTTCTCTGTCTGTCTGTTTGTTCCGGGTAATCTCCGAAACGACTGGACCGACTTCCACTGGCAGATAGCTAAGGCTAAGGAGTAACTTAGGCTACTTTTATCCAAAAAAAGCATATGGGTTCCGCAGGATACCCATGAAATTAAATCTTCGGAATCTTTTCATCTCCCTGGTCTTATCCCTCACACTGCCATCTGACCTTCGCAACCAGTTGTCAGACTCTCTAGGCTTGGGTAAGGGTTGCTTAACTTTGTTGATCACACGATATGCTCAATAGCAACTGTGCCACGAGCTCCTCCAAGGAGCCAACATGCCAAGCAGGCTATAAGCTATAATAATATTTTAAAATCACCATATAGTAGACAATGCCGAAGACCACGCTCCAGTCACAAGCATCGTTGAAGGTTCACACCTGAATGTCCACTATAATGCTACTCTCCAGCTGACATGCATAGCCTTCGCATATCCAGAACCTATTATTACTTGGAGGGACCACAGGAAAATTTTACTAGAGTCTCAGGTACGTTATTGAATTGTCATATAAAAGGGATATGTACTTTCACCTCACCAATTTTGCCCCCTTTCTTTGAAGAGTACTACTACTAGTCAGAGGGCCTACCATCTTCGGTATAAGCAGAGCTTTTTAAGAACTTCTGAGCTTTGACATTTCATTTTGGTATCGAAAATTAAACGTCTATGCATAGAAGTTCTCAATTCGCGCTGCTTAAACGATTATAGTTGACCCTCTCTTCAAGTAAAGGAAACAATCTAGATTATGATGATTTTCAACAATTATTTTATCTACTGAACGAGCTTCTGCATAGAACTGGAATAGTTACTTTGATCTATCGCTTACTTACCCGCGATTGGTCTCAGTTTAATGACTATATACTATATCCTTCCTTGATAAATGGGCTATTTAGCACTGAAAGTATTAGTACTAGTTCTAAGCTAGATAGCCCTGTTCCTGAAATTAGCACGTTCAAGGAAACAATCAAACTCTTCAGCTTTATATATTAGTATGTATATAGATAATTTTTTTACGTGGCGCTCGAGCTTCAATGTTTACAAATCTCTATCACTCACTTCCCGAGGAAGCATTCATTTGTCGATTTCGTCACCTTATATATATACTGACGCATGCTCAAACCCCAAAACCTTAACGTGACATATTATATTATCCAACAGAGTTTTATTCTGGAACAACCATATAAATACATAAGTTATCTTCTGATCGACAACGTCAAGAATTCAACAGAATATACTTGTGATGCCAGTAATGACGTATCGAGGAACAGCAGTTTCGTTACGGTTAATGTAGATTCCCCATTCACTATCCCAATCAGTGCAGAAGGTAAGTGTGCATTTTTTTAAGATAGCTATCAAGTTACAGATTGCTTGATACAATTTAGTTCCAATTGGAATCATTAGAATAATAATTGATTTATTTGCTATGAAAATTATAATGAATCACATTTTTTCAGATTATATTAACTTTCCATTTGGCTTAATTAAGGCTGGAATAAAGTGCAATATAACATCGAAATATCGCATGCGCATCGACTGGTTCCGCAAGGTTAACGGCAGTAATATTCAGCTCCATACATCGGATCAATATACTATTTCTTTAAATGGATCTGAACTGAATTTTAAGACTATATCCTTGGCCTCAGCCGGAGTGTATACATGTAAAGCAGTGCTGATAGATGACCCGAGTCAATACAAAGAGTTCACTACTAATGTAACAGTTCACATTAGGGACGAAGTTCCAGTCACGAGCATCATTCAAGGATCAGAAGTGCATGTCCCCTACAACGGGACACTTAACCTGACTTGCGCGGTGTACGCGTATCCACCACCGAATATCACCTGGTTTAATGGCAATAAGATATTCATGGGACTTAATTACACGGTACGGTTTAGAGAATTTTATTCAAATTGCTATTGAAGTTTATTATGCGGTGCGTATTCCGTATTCTCGTATTCAGTAGTTGCTAATTCATGTACCAATCACTATTCTAATTAATGATATCCCTGTACCAACGAGATGAAGACAAGTCAATTTTTTAATTATGTGAAAAAAATGTTTATAGCTATCTTGACGATATTATAACATTGCTTAACCATTCTAAATAGGTATGCAAACTAACAAATTTACATGAATAAAATATGTAATAACAGTACACATTCAACAGAGGCTTCCAGTGGATCATCCTTACAACTCCACATCCTCTATTCTGATTGAGAATATCAAGAATGCTACCACATTCACCTGCGAGGCGTACAATAACGTTTCGAACAACAGAAGTACTATCACAATCAAAGTTGATTCCCCTTTCATTCCTTTAACATTTCCAGAAGGTAAATTTATTCACTACTACCACATTCACCTGCGAGGCGTACAATAACGTTTCGAACAACAGAAGTACTATCACAATCAAAGTTGATTCCCCTTTCATTCCTTTAACATTTCCAGAAGGTAAATTTATTCCATGACAACACATTTCTTTAGCCGCTTACTTTGAACGCAAATCCTTATCAAATAAATTCGATATTTGGATTTCCTGAACATTATCATCATCTCCCTGGAATTATGTCTTACATTGTTGGGGTCGGCACTTGATCCAACCCAATGTGGCTGATCACCTGATTTATTGCCACAGTGATTGCCATTTGACCTTAGTAACATCTATTACGAGGAAAATCGGTAGTCTGTGTTGAATCAGTTGTCAGACTTTCTTTAATCTACAGACTGACCAGTTCTATGCGCTGTAGAAACTGTGCCACGAGGCGGTCTTCCCTAAACTCGGTCAGACGGTACAGTCTGAAAACATCATTATTGCAGTCCATATTTTGTAGCATGGTGAGTGGTCATATTTTTTTACAAATTATTTATTTCTTTCAGAATATTCTACAATAACATACAACACAGAAGCTGCTATGGAATGCAATGTTAAATCAGCGTCTCGCATGCGCATCGATTGGTTCCGAAGGGTTGACGGCAGTAATATTCATCTCCAAACAACGGATAAGTATAAGATATCTTCGGATGGAACTGAGCTAAGGTTTACAAATGCGACTTTAGCCTCAGCCGGAGAGTACACTTGCAAAGCAGTGCTGGTAGATGACCTGAGTCAATACAAAGAGTTCACTACTAATGTAACAGTTCATATTAGGGACGAAGTTCCAGTCACGAGCATCATTCAAGGATCAGAAGTGCATGTCCCCTACAACGGGACACTTAACCTGACTTGCGCGGTGTACGCGTATCCACCACCGAATATCACCTGGTTTAATGACAATAAGATATTCATGGGACTTAATTACACGGTACGATATAGAGTTATTATTGCAATTTCTATTCATGATTTTTTATGCGATGCCAAACGTGCGTGCAGTTCGTCTGATAGTTAACGGCTTCTGGAGTAGATAATTAATAATAAATAATGTTCAGACACTACCACACACTGACATCTAGTCTAAATACATATACACTAAACGCCTAGAAGTCAGGTAAACACAAATATCCTCGTTACATAAAATTTTGCCTTGACGCGGGTCCGACACCTAGTATAGCAGTAAGGTATACTAACCACTGAACCAACGGTGTTGTCTTCTTTTGTATTCTTGTACTATAATTAGTGGTATCTATGTACCAACATAACGAAAACTATTGTGTGTGTGAATTAATTAAACTATATTTAAATTTTGACGATGTAAATAAAATCAACAGATTCATCAAGTGGATTATCCATACAACTCCACTTCCTCTATTTTGGTCAAGAATATCAAGAATGCTACCACATTCACTTGCGAGGCGTATAATAACGTTTCAAACGACAGAAGTACTATCACAATCAAAGTTGATTCCCCTTTCACTGCTTTAATACATCCAGCAGGTGAGTGTATACTTTTATACAAAGATTCTGTAGACGCTTAAGTTGAACTAAAATACTTATCAATTACAATTCCATATTTGAATTACCTGAACATCATCATCTCCCTGCCGCACTATTCTGTAAGATTTCTCAGCGCTGAAGATAACGTTGAGCGTCGGTTTCAATCATTGGAAATTGATACATAATACATAAAGGATAAAGTTCAATTTCGTATCTTTGAAACTGATACTCGACACGACGCTGAGAAACCTCACGGAATAACACGGCAGGCCATGTCCCATACATTGTTGGAGTCGACAATTGATTCAGCCCGATATGGCTGATCTACTGACGGTATCACGAAGCGACTGCCATATGACCGTTGTAACTTTTGTTACAAGAAAAATAAGTAATCTGAGTTGAATCAGTTGACAGACTTTCTTCAATCTTCCTCTTCTTTATCTTCCGACTGAAATGTAACGATTGCCAAAGATGTTAACATGGCAACTGGGAGCGACGGTTTGACGTACTCCCCGGGATATGGAAGGAGCTCGGGTGGTCACCCATCCAACTACTTATTGACTTGGGTAGTGGCTACGTGGTTGTTAAACAGTTTGAAAACAAAACATGCAGTCCTAATTTTGTAATAGTTCCGTCTACCCCATGACAAACCCTAGGAATGAGCATATTAGTTGTGTCAGATAATATTATGAACTTCTTGCAGAATATTCTACGGTAACGTACAACACAGAAACTGCCATAGAATGCAAGGTTAAAGCATCGTCTCGCATGCGCATCGATTGGTTCCGAAGGGTTGACGGCAGTAATATTCAGCTCCATGCTTCCGACAAGTATACGATATCTTCGGATGGGACTGAACTAAGGTTTACAAATGTGACCTTGGCCTCAGCCGGGGAGTACACTTGCAAAGCAGTTCTGATAGATGACCCGAGTCAATACAAAGAGTTCACTACTAATGTAACAGTTCACATTAGGGACGAAGTTCCAGTCACGAGCATCATTCAAGGATCAGAAGTGCATGTCCCCTACAACGGGACACTTAACCTGACTTGCGCGGTGTACGCGTATCCACCACCGAATATCACCTGGTTTAATGACAATAAGATATTCATGGGACTTAATTACACGGTACGGTTTAGAGTGATTATTGAAATTTGTATTGATGTTGTTTTATGCGACGCCAAAAGCGTACTAAAGGCGTGCGTATTATAACGTATGTCAATTCTCATTGTAAACGATCACCATGTTTTTATGGGAAATAATAAATTTTAAACTAATGATATACCAAAGAAATGTAAACCTTTGTATAACAATGTGATTAGAATTAACAGTTTTGCCATTTTGACGACATTAAAACGTAATCAACAGAGTCATCCAGTGGATCATCCATACAACTCAACTTCCTCGATTTCGATCGAGAATATCAAGAACGCTACCACATTCACCTGCGAGGCGTATAATAACGTTTCCAACAACAGAAGCACTATCACAATCAAAGTTGACTCCCCTTTCACTGCTTTAATATATCCAGCAGGTGAGTGACTCTATGACATAATTTTTTTTATACGTGGAAAAATATCCTTATCAATTACAAATCAATATATGGATTCCCCGAACAACCTCGACATCATCTCACTGGACTTATCCCATACATCGTTGGGGTTGGCACTTGAATCAACCAAATGTGGCTGATCACCTGGTTTTTGGACAAAGTGACTGCCATCTGACCTTCGCAACCTCTATTACGAGGAAAATCGGTAATCTGAGTTGAACCAGTTGTCAGACTTTCTTAATGTCCGACTGATCTCTAACAATTGTCAAAGAAGCAAAAATCGTAACCGGCTTAAAGTTTCTCTTAGGCACCTCTCCGACATATACATGTTTCCTCACAATGTTTTCTTTCACCGTAAAGCACGATGTGTGAAATCACTGTACATAAGTTTTTTCTATGAAAAACTTAGTTGCGTGGCAGGCGACTGCTTAAGCCCCTCGGCCGACACCTAACATTATGAATTTCTTGCAGAATATTCTACATTAACATATAACACAGAAGCTGCCATAGAATGCAATGTTAAATCATCGTCTCGCATGCGCATCGATTGGTTCCGAAGGGTTGACGGCAGTAATATTCAGCTCCATACTTCGGATAAGTATACTATATCATCGGATGGAACTGAACTAAGGTTTACAAATGCTACATTAGCCTCAGCCGGAGAGTACACTTGCAAAGCAGTTCTGATAGATGACCCGAGTCAATATGAAGAGTTTACCACGGATGTTGATATTGTTATTGAACACCAAGCCCCTATTACTAACATCCCCGAAGGTTCACACGTGCAAGTCCCCTACAACGGTACACTACAGCTGACATGCAATGCCTATGCGTTTCCTACACCTAACATTACTTGGAATGATGGCAAAAAAGAACTTTCGTCAAAGGTAAATCAAAATGACCTTATATCATCAGATACTGTGTCCTACTTTTTTGAAAAATTTCTATCACACACACATGTGACAAAAAAGAATAATGCTAAGTAAGAAAAATAAGTGCAGCCATTTTGGGAGCCTACTCTATTCAATGAAATACTTTCGGTCTAAAGTCCGCAAAGTTTCTGCCACGGTTATCGTTCCAAATTAGGTCGAATTCTTTGACGTGTGCTTTATAATATTCTACATTTACTATCATAAAATTCTTGACACTGAAACATCGTTGGCGAAGTTTAGTTGTCGGAGTAAGATAGTAAACCCCTAAACTTATGAAGTGATGCGCAAAATTCAGAAATAGCTTTTAATTTATTTGCCATATTAATTTGTGTTTCAGAAAATTCCCGGAGCCACCCCTTATGAATACATAAGCAATCTGACAATTAATCGTATAACTACTGGCGGAGTTTATGAATGTTCAGCGAAGAACAATATATCCGTTAGTAAGAGTCGGGTTAACGTAACAGTACTTTCCCCGCCCAGTGTTCAAGAAGGTCTATCAGGTATTTTTTTCATATTACAAAGATGGCAATTAAACGTACCGTCCACCTGATGGTAAGCAGCTATTACAGCTTATGAATGCTTTCAATACCAAGAGTCATTTGTTGTGTCAACATCATTATCTCATGTGGTTTTTGGTTGGAACAATTATAATTTAACTTCTTGTAATATGGTATCACGCCTAGATTCCATCTCTGATTTAAAATTTGAATTTCAATCTTCAAAACTTAATTTCTAGCTTCATTGACCTAAGTGGCCAATGATTTTTTATTTACTTTATGCACAAAGTACATAGGTGGACTTAATGATAAAGCATTTTGCCAGTCAACCTTACTATACAGGACAAAACAGAAGCGGGTGTGCTATACAATAAGAAAAAAAAATCAAAACTAATTACCTACTTATAAACTAAACTAGTCTAACAGACACATTTGACAGAGAATATGAATAAATATAATAATAAGCAGATACAAAGATACATATATAAACAGATTATACATACATGCAATAAATAAATATAAATATGAAACAATACAATATATAAGTATTATATAGATAAATACAATATAAATAAATATATAGCTAACAGTGACAAAAAATAAATATATAAATAAAGAGGAAAATTTAGTTGGTGATTCGTTGGTAGTGCTCTCTCACAAGGTTCTTAAAAATAGATTTTGATGGACTTTTCCCTATTTTTCTAAGTTTGAGGCCGATTGTAAGGCTGCGAGGCCTTAAAGTACCTCAAATTAAAATTGATAGGAGAAAAAAGAACAGTCTCAAAAGAGATTGAGAAGAGATTCAAAATTGTATGATA
This sequence comes from Watsonalla cultraria, assembly GCA_964035505.1. NCBI lineage: Eukaryota > Metazoa > Arthropoda > Insecta > Lepidoptera > Drepanidae > Watsonalla > Watsonalla cultraria. Next base: position 2,095,705 of record OZ037732.1, on the reverse strand, counting down.
AGTGGCCGAGTCTCATCATCTGTCACTTTGGTACTAAATCATCTTTGGTGAAATTTGGATGCTGTTAAAACACGTCTGATGAACCCTTTGGGTAATACAGCATTCTGTATTCCTCGATATAATATGTATGCTATTCTATTTAGCTCATGTGATGAATACCACTACAGGTCCAAGTAACTGCACCAAGAACAACAACCCAGTTCAAATCCCGACAGGCTTCTCCACATACCCAGGACCCTACATCGGTAGTAGCGTCAGCAATGGAATTATTATATATGGGGTTAGTGGCTATCATTTCATTTATTTGTCAGACATTAAAATTCCTTGTAAATATTTTGCAAAACATCAGTTAATTTTAAGTACTATTTCTTATTTAATATAAATTTCAATCCCAACGGTCTGCGCTAATGAGCTTTTCTAAAAATGTAAGTGCAATTATTTCAAACATTGTGAGGAAACGCGTATTATTTATATTATTCTCCTGATAGCATTTTGAATCGGTCTACTGGGACCATGCTTATCAAGGCGCATCCCTTACTGTCTTACTCGCGCTAAATCATCGTTGGAGAATTCTGAAAACCTTGCCTATTCACCGCATATCAAATGTTATGTATATGTGCCTAGTGCGAATTTTTCACTGCCGTCGTCACAAGTCACCCCGTCGCGTCAACGTTAACGCAGATTTGTATAGCATCGAAACAACGCCCACAGATGGCACTATTTTGATCCCATACAAATCTGCGTTTACGTCAACACGATGACTTGTGACGGTGATTTTAAGAAAACGCGCATTAGGCACTCTGGGGGCCAACTATGATCGTTTACGCAGCACGTAACGTCAAAGCTAAGAAGTTCTTAATATGCGCTGCTTAAACCAATGATGGCAGGACCCTGACTACAGATTTCCCAAGGTAACAAAAAAAAAAAAACGGCCGCCTGCCTATATATTGGTGTAATTTTTTCAGCTTCCTCTCATGGAGCAGCCTCAGGATCTCCAGAAGTATATGGTATACACTAACACTATTACTTCAGTGACAACGTATGTGTCGAACCAACAGATTGTTACAAGTGCCCAAGCAAATCCTGTGTCAGATGTCAAGGAAAATTACCCATCTGCTCATAGCACTCCTAATAACGTTCTTGTGGGTAAGTGAGGTCAAAATTCAAAGTTTATTTACAAAGTTTGTAAAGAATAATTATGGCCGTTTTTTATATAATGCATCAATGCAATCTATCTACCTGTAGAGGCCTGCAATATAATAATTTACAAAGATACCTTATCCCTATAAATATTTATTCTTAATGTTCCTTTTAATAGCCGTTTTCACATTAAAACGATAACGACATCGACACTCAACAACGATCGGTATTCAAATATAAAGAACATCTTTGGCAATCGTTACAGAGGGTCTACACGCTTTCTCCGAAAAACGAAGCTTCGGCCGAAAGTTCGCATAGTTCCTACCACGGTTATTATTCGTTCTAAAATTACGTCCGAACGTGGTCCACTACAAAATTATTTGATGTTTATATTTTCTAAGCCAACTTTAATTAAATTATTAGACGAAGAAAAATTTGAGTATGATAAAAAAAAAGCGATAATGAAACTACGTTTAATTTTCGTTCGTTCACGAAGTTTCGTTTTGGGAGAAAGAGAGTAGACCCCCTGGTCAGTCGGAGGCCTATGATAGTCTGACAACTGGTTTAACTTAGATTATTGATTGTCCTCATAAAGGTTACGAAGATCAGATGTCAGTCGCTTCGTATAAAAATCAGCCACATCAGGTTGAATCGTGAGACTCCAACAATGTTTCGGATAAGGCCCGGGAGATGATGATGATAAAATTTCAGAAAAATATTATTTATACAGTTCTTCTTCAGACGCCCTCTACTGAATAATATTCCATCTACGTTCACCCTTGTAAGAAGTTTTAGCAATCAAATAGATGTATTACATTAAGTACTATATTACTGCCTTCAATATTTTTCATATCGCTGTTTCCATGTACTTTAATAATTCTACCTTAAGTATATACTCTGTATTATGGTATGCAATAAAGAATATTATTATTTTTATTATTATATTACATATATACTCTATATATATATACAGATAAATAAAATTTAAGGGTCTGTTTGTAATTCCAAAATAACAGCTTTTCACTAAATGCATATGAAAGTATACACGCTACTGACACTATAAAATCAAGATTACTTTTTTTTTCTGTCTGTCTATCTGTCTGTTTGTTCCGGGTAATCTCCGAAACGGCTGGACCGATTGCAACGGGACTTTCACTGGCAGGTAGCTGATATTTCAAAGAGTAACCTAGGCTACTTTCATTTATTAAAAATATTAGGGTTCCGCGACAATAAGGATGAAACTAAATCTACGCGGGTGAAACCGGCACAGCTAATAAGGCAACCTTTGTAATTATTACGGTAATAAATACACTATTATTATTGTTTTAGAAACAGTTCCGGCAGCTCAATCAGCAGTGTGTGCAGAAGATGCAACCAAGAATGTTCAATACGACCCTTTAAACATACAGAAAAATCTAGCAATGATGATTAAAACCAATACAATTTTTAATATCCCAATTCCTCAAAGGGGTCCTTAACAACCTTTTTAATGTCATAATCATTGGATATTTTATAACATAAAATATAGCCTATAGCCTTCCTCGATAAATGGACTATCCAACACTGAAAGAATTTTTGAAATCGGACCAGTAGTTCCTGAGATTAGCGCGTTCAAACAAACAAACTCTGCAGCTTTATAATATTAGTACTTTTTATATAGATAAATCGTCACCATCAAAGATAAATAAATATATACTTTTCCAATAAAACATGTTTACCGCATTTTAAAGAATAATGTTTAGCGCTTTTAAACATTCCAAGCTTATAAAAATAAATATAAATAATTTGAATGAAACTTCATACAATATTTTCTGATAAAAATCTTTGTCTTCTTATTGCTTTCCAATTTTATTGTTGTTATGTATAAAATATTATGAAAGTTCCTTGATTTGTATTTTTGTATCATTATAATATACCAATTTTATCGAATAAAGTGTTATGGCTTTTTATTTTTTGTATTATATGGGTGTACACCTCCGTCTATCCCTCAAGAGAATACAGGTGTGAGCATAACTAGTATGTTTAACTCATGTAAGCTATAGGAAACCTTAGCAATTATTTTTGTATATTTGGTAAGTTATCCTTGTACCAATCCACGAATATCTCTCAATGCTGCGAAAATATATTTTTTATTTTATTTTATAATATTTTTTCCCTCTTCCGTTAATTTAAAATGATTATGTTATTCTTGTTGAATGAAAAAACAAACTTTAAACTATTTGAAGCGACACAAAATACGTTTTCTCAAACGTTAGCTACATCGATATATCGCCCCCGAAACCCCCTGCATACAAAATTTCATGAAAATCGTTGGGTCGTTCCCGAGATTCAGATTATATCATCTTGGGCATCTTGGCTATCATCTTGGGCAGTCAATCGATGTTAAAGAGATTGGACGTAACATCTTTGCCAGCCGTTACCTTTAACGGTTCAAAGGTCGATTGGTGTCCAGTCGTTAAAAATCTTGGCCTGCACATGGATTCTGCGCTGAAATGGCAAACGCAAGTGACTCAAGTGAGCCAGAAAGTAACCGGTACCCTACGTGCACTCTACCGACTTAAGAATTTTCTACCTCCCAAGACTAAAACAATGCTTGTGCAGACTTTAATTTTCCCCCTGATCGACTATGGTGATGTATGTTACTTTGACCTGAATGCAGAACATCTCAATAAACTTGATCGTCTTCTAAATAACTGCATTCGATTCATATTCAATCTTCGCAAGTATGATCATGTATCTACTTATCGTTCCCAATTGAAGTGGCTTCCTATTCGTCAGCGCCGTAGTTTGCGTGCTCTAACTACCCTCTATATGATCCTTACCTCTCCTAATTCTCCCAAGTATTTGACCTGCCTCTTCCAATACCTATGTTCTAATCACAATCTAAACCTACGCTCCTCCAATAATTGTCTTCTTACAGTTCCCTCTCATAGCTCTTCGTTTACTCACTCTTCGTTTACTGTCCAATCTATTCTTCTATGGAATGCCCTCCCTCCTGAGATCAGGATGTGCAAAACAAAATTTAAATTCAAGGCAAGGATTAAAGAGCGCTTGTTGGCTGAACCGACAATTTTATCATAACCATATTTTGATACATAAACATAGAACCTATATGTATTGGTATATATATATATATATATATATATATATATATATAGATATATGTTATTGATAAAATATAAATATAATATAATTTATATATATTTTATGTATAGTATGAGATTAATATAAAATATTTATGTATTGTTATATTATTTTGTTTTCATCTCTTGTTCCATTATACAATGCACCTACTTATTTTCTCTCTGCACCACTCTAAGGTAGACTGGGAGACAATGCCCATGGCATTAAGTCCGCCTATATACTTTGTGTATATGAAGTTTTAATAAATAAATATTTAAATTATAAATACGTTATATAATTGTATAAAAGCGTTATTTATGGTAATATGTAATACAGTCTGTATTACATTTTATTAGCAATACAAGATGGGATAAGCAAAACATAGATTTGAATTGAGCAACTCCTCCTTTTTTTAAGTCGGTTAAAAGAGGGTGTAACGCGCTTTAGTTCGGTATCCGAACTACAATTTTATTACTAGTTATTTCTATCTTAAAATAAATATATACATTCTCAGAAAATAACATACTATGAGTATTCGGGGAATCCCAATGAACTGAACGAATATCGCTGAACCCGCTTATCTGTAGGGGCAAGTGCTGACGTAGATCGTACTTACCATTCATTATTTCAACACTATTATTACCTCGCTAATTCCCTCATGTACTCTTGTATATTTTTTTGTGAAAATCTGCCGATATAAGTGGTATTTCGAAAATAAAATTGAGTTACCTCATAATAGTTTCCGCATTTTATTACATTTTTTGAAAAGGCACTTAGACTTACCAGGGCCTAACCTGAATAAACTATTTTATTTTTCTGTCAGGCATATTATAATATACAATTGTGGCCGTAGGGTTTGAGCAGCCTACCCCTTCGGAGAATACAGGCGTGAGCATATGTATGTACCTACGTACATAGCTTATTAATCTCGATAATAAAGTTTTTTTTTAATTCACACCAAAAAGTTACTATGGCGTATATACTTTCATATGCATTAAAATTAAAAGCTGTTATATTGTAATTACAGACAGACACTATAATTTTATCTTTATATCTATACAAACTTATCTAAGTACCGCACGGTAGCCAGGTTGTAACTTGTAAGTGATGTAAGTTCAGTGTGATTTTAGTTCTCGTGCTAGTATGTCGTGCTAAACCCGTCAACATGTATAGGGTTATACTGTGTGTTATTTGCTTATTAAGCCCTGTAATGAGTGAAGATTTAAAGAGTAGTCTTTCATTTGTTATTGATAATACGGGTTCAATGACACATGACATTGACGCGGTCATCAAGAGGTCTACATTTATTTTTGATACCATTAACGTATCGAACGAAACACATGTTCAAGGCTTTATGTTGGTTACCTTCAATGATCCAGGTAAGTTGAAGTTATACTATGAATAGAAAACAAAAACACTTTTTTGAATATTTTTTTCTACAAATTTTATAAAAAAATAATTGGTGATTTTTTCTTCATTTTCTGTTTTATGAACGTAATAATTTGCGTGCCGTGTCTTAATTACATGGGCATTTCGAAGAACCCTATTTTTTTAAATATTATTTTGGCAAATTTACTCCTTATATCATCAGCTATCTGCCACTGAAAGTTCCTTTATAGTTGGTCTTATCGTTTCAAAGTTTAACCGGCCATGGGGTTAAAGTAGTCGCCTGCTACGCAAATGATGCGAGCTCGAATCCCACTCAGCAGCCTGTACCAATGAGTTTTTCTTAAAATTTAAGTGCAGTAATTTCACCGCACTCTCTTTACGGTGAAGGAATACATCATGAGGAAACCTGCATATGTCTGAAAAGTAATTCAAAGACGTATGTATAGTGCCTGAGATGGTGTTGGACTTTTGCAACGTTAGCAACTTATAATATTTGGTGAAATGTGATGTTATTATAAAACCTCAGCCATTCTTCCTTCCCCCTTCTGATATGATGTGGGCATATTTTTATTTTATTTTATTACCTTAAAGATTAAAAGCATTAACTCGCGCTCAGCTGGGTTGGCTTAGAATTTAAACGGAATATTATGAATGTATGTAAACTATAAACCTCGTATACTTACGTACGTACTTTCAACCACAGATAATGGTATAACAATAGCTACTAAGTTTATTAATAGCGAGAATGATGCATTTGTAAGTTTGCATATCGTTAATAGTTTCATATGAAATTGTCCAGCAAGCAACATTAAAGATATCAATGAATTCAAACTAGGTACCTAATGTTTAAGCATACGGTACTGGGGCCTTAACATGAGCTCTTATTGCCATGATAGTTGCACTCATTTATGAGACAGATGTATGTGACGTGCATACATCTGTCACTGTCGCACAACTGAATTAACATTGCAATAAGAGCTCATGGTTGGGCCCCTGGAATTATGAAGTTATGTCTATTATTGAACCGCATGCGCTGGGCTCAGAGGCTTCGATTCTTATTGTAGGTAAATTGTGCGCGATTTTCAGTCTGATACGTCTGTGTATGTGATTGAAAATACCATAGATATAGAAAAAAAATCATTGGAAAGTACATCGCGAGAACTATTTTAAAAAACATAAGAATGTTTGTTCTATTAAGCGTGAGGGTTGTCAATGTTAAAATTTACTGTTACATTAGTGTCAAAATCCCTAAAATGTTTTATATCGTCACCGGAAAAGCAAAACTACTAAAGCGCCATTATGGCCAATATGAGTTATATATTATATCGTTGAACTGGATTTTTTTTCTGCGTCTTTTCAGAGCATAAGTACTAAAGCGACAGCTATCTCCTGAATTACAGGAAATATGCTGAAATCTTTATTTCAGCACATAGATAATAAATTCACGAGATTGGTTTTCCTTTACTATTTTTCAATTGGAATTATAGGAAAAGAGTTATGAATTTTTAGTTGAAAAAAAAACTTTAAATCACTCTACTGTAAAATGGCCATTTGGCGCTTTAGTATTAAAGCCTTTCTGGTGACGATATGAAACTGATCATAGTATCAGTAGTAGACGAAGATTTAAAATCTGCCTTCGCCCTTTTGAGTTTCCAAAAAGCAATTTTTCGTCCTTTTTGGTTTTTTTTGGGAATTGAGAGCGTTAAAGTGAAGTAAAACATCGTGAGGACACCTCAATTTCTGAGGAGAAATTCAATGATTAGATTTTTGTTTGCAATCGGCAATAGACTCAAAATCTTACGAGGATTACACGTTTCACTAGCCCTTTGGGGATCCAAAGCGGAATGTATAATATATATCTATCTATCTATCTAAAGATTAAAAAAAACAGCTTTTCACCAGTGGCTAGTATGCGATTAATATATGTATACATACACCTATGGCCGCCCATTGTACTATTTCTCTTTGGTTATTTATGTAGATAATTTATGTTTATCCTCATATAGAAAGGGCAGGATAAAATAAAATTATTATATTTATATAACCAGGTTACAACATTTCTATGGATATTAATAATATTTCTATCCATATATAATGTTAGCGAACAATATATATTCCAGCAGTAACATATTATTGTCCTGTTCGACAAGGCTTCGTAGGTACTTTATTAAAGACCAATATAATATTTAATTAATATTAAAGATCGTGAGTGTATTATTGAACTAGCTTTTGCCCACGACTTTGTCCGTTAGGTTACAGTAGCTCGCGACTTCGTTTACGTAGTATGGTGTTATATAACCAAAAGTCTTCTTCGATGAACGAAATATCCCACACAAAAATATTTTTTCATTCCAAACTAGTAGTTCCTGGGATAAGTGCGTTCAAACAAACAGCGTTCAGCTTAATGCTCTCGCAATCCAAGAAGGGTCCCCGAAGGGGTAAGCAGAGGTGTTGCAATAACAATACCCATATTTCAACGAATATGATTAAGTGTCAACGTGACAGAGTGTGAGTCCATCGCCGTCTCAGGCACTATACATACGTCTTTGATTTACTTCTCAGACATATGCAGGTTTCCTCACGATGTTTTCCTTCACCGTAAAGCACGAGGCGTGAAATTTCTGCACTTAAGTTTTTAGAAAAACTCATTGGTGCAAGCTGCTGGGATTCGAACTTGTGTCGCTTGCGTAGCAGGCGTGTGCTAAAACCTCATAACCACCACGGCTCTTATACTCTTCAGTTTTTTATATTCGTAGTAGTAGATAGATAATTTGATTGTAGAGGTCATCATAGTCTTAGTAGCTTGAATGATATTGACATTAACCTATTTCCGTGGGCTGATAAGTTATGTAATTTTTTTTTATATTCAGTCGGCTTTAAAGTATATTTTACTAACTTCTGCCCGCGACTTCATCAGTATGGAATATTTAGTTTGGGCTAACGCTAACACACAGCACATTCGGCGCAGCTGATTTACTATAAAACTAGCTGTGCCCTGCGGTTTCACCCGCGTAGATTTAGTTTCATCCATATTGTCGCGGAACCCCAATATTTTTGATAAATAAAAGTAGCCTAAGTTACTCCTTGAAACATCAGCTACCTGCCAGTGAAAGTCCCGTTAAAAGCGGTCTAGCCGTTTCAGAGATTACCGGGAACAAACAAAACAAAAGACAGACAGAGAAAAAAATTAAACTTGTATTTTTAGTGTCAGTAGCGTGTATACTTTCATATGCATTTAGTGAAAAGCTGTTATTTTGGAATTACAAACAGACATTTCAATTTTATTTATCTGTATAGATGTATAGATGGAATCCTTACCAGATATCTCTTAAACGAGAGATCTCGTTTTGTCAAACTCTCTTTATATAATGTTTCTATTCTTCCAGATGCTTCATTCAGAATTTACACCAAAAACCACCAGCTCTTTAAGAGTCATGTAACATCCATTGATATCCGTGGAGGCGATGACTGTCCTGAGTATTCTATGACTGGTATTGAGATGGCTCTCGAGCAAAGCCGGGTTGGATCATATGTTTACATATTCACTGACGCGACGGCCAAAGATCATCATTTGTTCGGGAGGGTGAAAACATTGGCACAGAAAAAACAGAGTCAGGTCAAAATCCTACTAATATTGTAAATGTGAATGTTAGCTTGTTTGTTGCGAGAAAACCACTTGATTGATCACCATGAAACTTTGACAAACGATACGTTGTAGTAAAAAAAAAGTCATTGCGATCAAAGCTGTATCTGTCCGTCCACCAGGCTGTATCTCATGAACCGAGACAGTTGAATTTTCACAAATGTTGCCGCAATAACAACATAATATCCAAAAAACCTGGACAAAATATTTAAGGGGCTCCCATACAACAAACGCGATTCTGAGTTGTTTTCTATTTCCAAATGAAATTTGAAAATTGCAGGAGAATGCTGAATATTTTGGTGTTTTGTCTTTTCCAGATTATGTTTGTGATGCTTGGAGCTTGTAACTTCGACAAAGATGCCCTGGTTCGAACGCCAGACTATCAGGTATACTACGATCTTACCTCAGCAACCCAAGGATTGGTGTTTCACGTAGCAAAACAGGATCTTGGCACGGTTAGTTTTTTCGTATATTTATTTATATTATTGTTGTAACGGAGTTGTTGAATCTCGTGACATAGTTGCTATTGCACATATCATTTGATTGGCGATGTTAAGCAACCCTTACTCAAACCAAGGGGCCTACCATCATAGGATTAAGCAGAGAGATTAAGAAGTTCTTAGCTTTGACATTTAATTTTACGGTACCATAATTTAATGTTAAAGCTCAGAGTGCCTAGTGCGAGTTTTCTTAAAATTGCCGTCACAAGTCACCGCGTCGACGTAAACGCAGATATGTATGGGCTCACAATAGTGTCATCTTTAGGTCGACAGAGGCGCTGCTTCGTTCCCATTCAAATCTGCGTTAATTTTGACGTGGTGACTTGTAACGGCGGCAGTGAAAAACTCGCACTAGGCACTCAGAAGTCATGAATACATTTTGCTGTTGGCTGATGATGATAATTTTAGTAGTTGAAAGTTCCCGCCTGAGTTCTCCCCGTGCCTCGGAGAGCTCGGTAAGCCCTCCGTCCCGGTTACCAACTTAGCATCTTTGGCAAACGATAGGTCAGTCGGAAGGCCTGACATAAGAAAGTCTGACATCTAGTTTAAACCAGACTTGGTACCGAATTTCCTCAAAATAGATGTTGAAGTCAGATGGCAAGCGTTTTGTGTAAAAATCTGGTGATCAGCCACATCGGGTTGAATCAAGTGCCGACAACAACAATAATAGGATAAGGAGCCAATGACACGTTTAGACTGTGCGTTGATGTATAGCCAGTCAGTTAGTCTATCAAGACTTTAAAATTTATAAATTTTTAACCATATTAATTAATAATTTACAGATACTGGATGGAGTAATGGAATTAATCGAAAAAGGAAAAACTGTTATCGCGTCGCCCAGTTTTCCGCCCAGTTACAACAATAACTTTTCCGTAAGCGGGTTATTCCTTATGCCTATTAAGCCTATCAATAATATATTATAAGCCTATCAATAGATATTTAAGTAAAATTTAATTCGAGTACTTATTCTGATATTTCTTATGAGACACAATCTCCCATCGTCGTCCCTGATAAATAGTCGAGGAATGTCACAAGTATAGCGCTTGCAGTGCCATTGGTTTTAACAAGTTTTTCCGTCAACGATATCGCCTGCATATTTTCCTCATTTTTATGGGAACGTTAAAAAGCGCCCCAAGCGACGAATGTAGGAAGCTTTACGTCTCCAAAACGCCGGGCGTTTGAAAGTGTCAAACATAATATACTTGTCCACTGTTTAGGTATTATCACTAACTTGACGGTGAATGCAGATTCAGCAATATTATGACGTAAAGGCCTACTACATAATATAAGGCCCATTAGACCACATATATGGACTACTAGGCCCCAGGTCGAATTTAAACTATGAAGAGAAATGTGTTTAACTTTTAGTTGTAATAAAAAAAGTTTACACACACATGCACAACTTTCTCTATCGCAATATATATATGAATAATTTAGTCGACTTTTGGGTGGTGGCAGAATATCACTGTTCAGCTCGTAAGAGAAAAGTCATACACTGAGCCATAGCCTATTTACCCCACTAAAACGCATGTCGTATTACTAGATCTAAGTTCAAACGTAATCGATTACTCACAATGTTGCTCACGCCTGGTTTCCCCGAAGGGGTAGGCAGAGGTGATGTAAATAAAACACCCACTTTTCACCGAAGATGATTAAGTGCCAACGTGTCTAGTCTATCGCCGTCTCAGGCACTATACATAAGTCTTTGAATTACTTCTCAGAACTATGCAGGTTTCCTTTCGATGTTTTCCTTCACCTTAAAGCACGTGGTGTGAAAACACAATAGATTACTTACTTTCATTTAATGTTTATTTTGTAAATCTTCATCATGTAATTTTGTGTAACTCGTTAGTATGTGGCAAATAACGTTATATATATCTATCTATCATATTTAATTTGCAGTTCGAGGTGGACAGTCATATCGAAGATGTAACTTTGACAGTAACAGGTAAAGAACCACAATTGGCCATCACAGGGCCTGATGGAAAGGTCCCTAATATAAAGCAACTGATGACTACTACGCATGTATCAGTAAGTATTAAACAGTCTTTGAAATTACTCCTCATGGTGACACTGGTCTAGTGACTAGTATCTGACTGCTACGCATTGTCACGGGATTTCATCTACACTAATAGGATAAAGAGGAAAGATTTGATTGTTTTTTTGTTTGTTTGCACTTAATAGGCTCCGAAACTTTGACCGATCTTGAAAATTCTTTCAGCAATGATTAGCTACATCATCATCGAGTTACTTAGGCTATATCTTATCCCCGTACTGCTACAGGAACAGGAACTATGCGAGTGGATCCGCGTGACGTCCACTAGCTGTTTTTAATCATGTTATTCTGACTGCCTATGTTATTATTGATTGAACACCTGCTTGGCAGTAAGATTACATTTTGTATACAAACTTACAAACATTTTCCCTTTTCACTCCTTTAATGATAGAATTTTGGAAAACCCTTACTTAGGGCATACCTGCACCTCACAAAAACACACCCTTGAAATGTGTGTCTTTAAAACCAGCAGTTTAAGCTTTGCGATGATATACTCGTATAAGTCAGTCAGGTCTTTGAATTTTCATCATCCTCCTTGTGAAAAGAAATGACTGGTGTCAACTTTTTGAACGTTTATTGTAGTACAGTATTATAGTATACAACTTATACAAGTACTTTGAACACGTAAGTTGGAGTTGCAGAAAAGTATTGCACGCACAGTCTTAACGGTCACGGTAATGATTCTATCTATATAAAGTAAACAATATTTCTTAAAATGAAGTGTTTTCACAGATACTACTGCTCTATATCGATTAATTGACATTTGACATTGACACACAGACTTCCAATGGCATATACACAGATAAACACAAACACTATTCATTTGGTTTTATACTCTATGTTACAATCCTACCCTTATCCCATGTTATTTGTGGTCGGCGCAATGCGTTCTTCTCTTCCGTTTCTCTCTGTCAGCCGTCATATCTGTATTCACTCCCATTCTAGCCATATCATCTTTCACATGTGCTTTCGCACAATCCATCCTTCGTTTGTTAGGGCTTCCTCTCCTCTTGTAAACACCCAGAGGCCCTATCATCATCGGTTTAAGCAGAGCGTATTAAGAACTGCTATAACAATGATAGTAGGTCTTAAAATTTTATACTTAAAAATATGTATGCATCTTGTTTCTAGATTGTGAAAATATTGGACCCAAAACCTGGTCTGTACACGGCTGTCATTGGCAGTAAGACCGAGACAAATGCCCTCGTTACAGCGGATACTGATATCACCTTCCGACACGGTTTTTCCGCATTTGAACCCTCATCCATTTTAGATACAGCGTCTGCACCTCGACCAGGTAATAATCTGCAAATTTTTTCTCATATAGACAAAAAAAAATAGCTCACACCATCCCAGATCTCTGCTTAACCCTTTGGGGAACCTCTCTGTCGAAGAAGGGTCCCCGAAAGGCTGAGCAGAGCTTTACACAAACACAATTTTTTCACCGAAGATGACGCCAACGTGACGGATGGCGAGTCCTTCGCTGTCACGGGCACTAAGAATTAATTCTCAGACTTATGCAGGTTACCTCACGATGTTTTCCTTCACCGTAAAGCATGTGGTGTGAAATCACTGCACGTAAGCTTTTTTTCTAAAACTTTGCACACATATTTTGGGAGGTATTAGAAGTAACATATTATGATACTATTTAAAAAAAAAATATATCAAATGCGAGCAAAGCCGCGGGATAAAGCTAGTACTATTATATTTTATTGTATTCTTAATAACTAATAGTAAGTAATACAATAAAATACAAACATAAATTCATTGTAACAAAGATAACGATAGTATCAAGAAATGAGAATAACGTTATTTTTATCAATAAGCGGTATATAACAATAGTTTATCAAACGTTTATCTCATTAATTAAACAGTAACAGAACTGTGGGTTTCTTAAATTATTAGTTAATTAGAAGTTATTTAAAACTAGCTGTGCCCCGCGGTTTCACTCGCGTAGATTTAATTTCTACCTTATTGTTCCGGAACCCTTATGTTTTTAATAAATAAAAGTAGCCTTAGTTACTCCTTGAAACATCAGCTACCCGTCAGTGAAAGTCCCGTTAAAATCGGTTCAGCCTTTTCAGAGATTACCCAGACAGACGGACAGACAGAGAAAAATTATAAAACTTGGTTTTTTAGTGTCAGTAGCGTGTATACTTTCATATACATTTAGTGAAAAGCTGTTATTTTGGAATTACAAACAGACACTTAAATTTTATGTATCTGTATAGATAATAATATATCTTGGGAATTAATAACACAAATAACGTCAGAAACAAAAAAAAACATATTTATAAGAATAAGGTGATAAAAAAATCATGTTCAACGCTCCCGTTCCTTGCTCCACATTTCTCGCAATGTCTTTCGCATTTTAATAAAAGGTCAAAAAACCATGACGCTTTAAAAAAAACTCCGATCAACGCGTGAAACAAACCATTTCTTCTTTTATTAAAATTAGGCCCACATACAGGATGTCGCGGAAAATAGGACAACTGTTAAAATATGTGATAGGGTATAATTTCAGGAAGCAAATAAAATGATTATGACAAAAATATCTTCTTCCGTTTTCGAGTAATTGACGTTCAAAGTTGACCATATTAAGACCTTATTTTCGCATAAAAATCAGCTGTAACGTAGAGCTATTCACGTGAAATCTAACTACGTTTTTATTCTTTTCCTCCCACTAATCATAATACGCTCAAACCGTGGCCACCACGGCTCTCTTCACTGGACTTAATAAGATTTTTTTACAGGTGAAAAATCATATTTGTCTATCAAGTTAAATGGCAAAGGCGTGAAACTTCATACAGTGAACTTTCTAGATATAAACGGGAATATATTACAGAATTACTCTTTAGCAATGGCTGATGCAAAAGAAAAATTGTATTTGTCCCTTGGACCTTTGGAGCCTCCGACAGGCATGTTCTATGTTGAGGTGAGATAAAATACTAGAAAGCATAGCTCCATCCCTTACCCACACTCATGAAAATACTTGGCAGAGTCTTGAAATCTGGTTTGACCCAGATTACCGATTTTCCTCGTAAAAGGGGTTACAAAGGTCAGATGACAGTCGCTTCGTATAACTGGTGATCAGCCTCATCCGGTTGAATCAAGTGCCGACCCAGACAATATATAGGTTAAGGCCAGATGATGATTAGATAGGGAAAAGTCGTGCCGTGAACTAAGCATATCAAATTCTAGAGTTTCAAGAACAAAAGTGAGTTCTATTGCAATGCGAAAGAGTTCTATAGGACCTGATACTTTTTAAAGATAGTTCTGGCTTGTAAACCTGGAAAAATATGTCATTATGCTCTGCTAACTTCCGAAGCAGATCATTGTGCATTACAACTCTTAAAAAAATTAACCCAAAGTAAAGCGCGTATTAAAAGATGATGAATGACTTCTGACACGTAATATTGTATTGCAGGTATTAGGTACCGACTCAGCAGGTAAACCAATACGCAGAATTAGTACTACGTCTGTCGAAGTGCAGAATGAAGCTGGTAAGATATTAATTACAGCTGATGATGGCAACATCATTTAATTTATAAGTTACAAGGTCTTGCCTCTTTAATCTAGCGAGTTTGGTATTTTTGTGATTTATTTAGCATTACTCGAAATTGGGAAATATTTTTTGAAAGGAGTAATTACTATGTTTCTTGCCGGGTTTTTTCTCAGTAAAAACAACCTTCTGAACCCGGCGGCAGCATGTATCATTCTGTATAATCATGTCGTTCTGACTATTTGAATGTACGTTTCATTTTGGTACCGTAAAATTAAACGTCAAAGCTAAGAAGTTCTTAATACGGACTACTTAAACAATCATAGCTGATCCCTTGTAGTACTTACTTATTTTCCTAATTACTTTTCAGTGGAGAAGCCTAAACAAACAGCACCGATTGTAACAATTGACGATGCACCCAAAGTTAAGTTAGATTATAACAAGCCCGCTCAGCTGAAATGTAGGGTAACCGCTTATCCTAAACCTATCATTGCATGGGAAGACGTTAGAAAAGGAGAAATGTTACTGCCGACCCAGGTAAAGATTTTCAACTTATTGTCAACCCTAAGGAGGGGTGGTGAGGCATCTGAAGACAAAGCACGACGCCCGCCCTGTAACTATGATTTTTTCCAAAAATGTATGTGCAATTATTTCACACCACGAGCTTTACAGTGAAGGAAAACATCGTGAGAAAACCTGTATAATGTCTGAGAAGTAATTCAAGGACGTATGTATAGTGGGGGACGGCGATGAACTCACCATCTGTCATGTTGGCACTAAATCATCTTCGGTAAAAAGTGAGTGTTGTTATTACAAGACCTCTGCTTGCCCCTTCTTTACGTGACGGCCTGAAAAGCGCTGGATATATTCTCATTAATGTAACAATGGAGGAGCTCGTTGCACGCCAATTTAACATCTTTAGCAATCATTACAGACCAGTCAAAGGCTTTAGAGAGTCCGACAACTGGTTTAACCCAGATTACCGATTATCGTGGAATGGTTACGAAGGTCAGATGGCAGTAGCTTCGAATAAAAATCAGGTGATCAATCACATCGGGTTAAATCAAGTGCCAAAACCAACAATGTATGGTATAAGGCCACGGAGATGATGACGTTTTTTTTAGTTCGAGGTAATGGATTTGGACGTGACCGAATACTTGAGTATCCTGAATATAGATGCAGTCAATAAGAGTAATACTTACAAATGTATAGCTGACAACAACAATGGCCAGGATGACAAACTTTTGACGGTGGAACCTAACTTATACTTCAATATTTTGGAGCGGCCGAAAGGTACCTATTACAGTGATCTATGCCGATATAATATATTTTTTAAGGAGTCGTGATGTCAGTGGGGCTCGGGGCGCCTGAAATCCAAGCCACGCAAGTTTCAATCCCAGCGGGGCCTGTAACAATGAGTTTTTTAATAAAATAAGGAGCTGTAGTGGCCGTGGGGTTTGAGGCGCCTGATATGCAAGCGATACAAGACCGAATCTCAGCGGGGTACAAATGAGTTTTTCTAAAAACTTATGTGCAGTGATTTTACAACACGTACTTTAAGGTGATGGAAAAAGTAATTCAAAGACGTATATATAGTGCCTGAGACGGTGATAGACTTACCATCTGTCACGTTGGTACTTAATCAGCTTCGGTGAAATGTGAGTGTTGTTATTACAAACACCTCTGCCTACATCTTGGGGAATACAGGCTTTTGCATATGTATGTAATGTTTGTATGAAATAGATTGAAGAGATTAATTCTGAATTTGAATATAAATTCAAAATTGATATTAAAATTTACCGTAACTTGTCCTCAGATACAACGATTGAATATACCAAAGAAGGAAAATTAACATGCCGAGTGAATGCGAGACCTCATCGTAAGATAGTATGGTACAGAAATGGTAGGCGTATATATTCAGATAAACGGTGGAGTATAAGCAACGATGGTTCTATACTCACTATTAAAAGCATGCATCCCAGTTTAGTTGGACAATACATCTGTTATGCGTGGAACAAATTCAACAGAAAAATTTTGAAATCTCAGGTCAAGATTTCTGGTGCAGGTAATTGTGAATGTTATTTTGTAGGTACACTTTCTTTTAATAAATAGTATATAGGGTAAGTTAGTAAGTTTTTAGGTAAATTTTTGTCATAAGGCATCGATTGGTGATACCTACATGTCAATTAAAAAATATAATACGATAAGTGCCGCAATATTTTATACTAGCTGTGCCCTGCGGTTTCACCCGCGTAGTTTTAATTTTATTACAGTGGAACCCTAAATTTTCCTTATAAATAAAAAACCCATGTTACTCCTTGTAACATTAGCTATCTGCCAGTGAAAGTCCCGTTAAAATCGGTCTAGCCGTTTCAGAGATTACTCTGTGGCAAATAACTCATTATTAGGTACCAATTCTTTGCGTTTTTATACTCGTGATAATTTCTCAACGCAATGTCCTATTGGAATAAAACAAACAGTATTTTACTTCTACATGAATACCCTTGATAGTATAATGCTTGATTTGGATAGGAATTAATATTATGATACACATTTAACGTAGTTTCTTTCTTCAGGCGATTAAATTTTTTTTATGAATATTAAAGCGGTTATTGTGACTAAACTATGAGAGTTAGATATATGCTCTTGCGGACTTTTTTGTAGATCTTAATAAGACCTAAAAACCCGTAGTACATCATTTTGTTCTATTGTCAATAGTTTTTGCAGCGTACGCATAAATAGGTTTTCGATTTTAAACCTTAGGTTACAAAATTGCAATTTACTTACGGACCCCTAATTTTTATGAGAATAAAATATAACCTATAGCCTTCCTCGATAAATGGACTATCCAACACTGAAAGAATTTTTGAAATCGGATCAGTAATTCCTGAGATTAGAGCGTTCAAACAAACAAACAAACAAACAAACTCTGCAGCTTTATAATATTATTAGTATAGATTTTGGTGTTTATTTTATCAAATTATTTGGCGGCAAAAATAATTTGTGAGTTGTTTTATGCTCCAAATATTATCTCATAAGCATCTAGCCTTTGGTAACTACTCTTTACCACAAAAATAAATAGTCTAACGACAAATAATTAAAAAAAGTTAAGAGTTTTTTTTATAAAGCCTCGATTCTGTATAGATTGTGCTGCCTGGTTGGTCTGGGCCATGGCGTCGAACCCGGGGTCGGGTAAAGTGTTATTGGGTTCTTCCATCTGTAATATCCCAGTAGCAGCCCAGAGTCTGGATTAGTGTCCGGTTAGTGGCAATATGTTCGCCCTCTATTACATGGGTCTTAAACATAACTGGCGGAATGCGAGGGCTCTATAATATACATATATGTATTACTAGGTGTTCGCCCTGCGGTTTCACCCGCGTAGATTTAGTTTCATCCTTATTGTCGCGATAACCTGATATTTTTAATAAATAAAAGTTGCCTAAGTTACTCCTTGAATCATCAGCTACTTGCCAGTGAAAATCCCGTTAAAAAAGGTCCAGCCGTTTCAGAGATTACCCGGAACAAACAGACAGACAGAGAAAAAATTTAAAACTTGGATTTTAGGGTCAGTACCGTGTATATGCTATGCATATATTAGTGAAAAGCTGTTATTATGGAATTATAAACAGACATTTCAATTTTATTTATCTGTATAGATTATTATTAAATATGACCGTTTATTATTATTATTTATTATTATTATGGTTTTTTACAGCACCGCCACAGATAGAAAAGCTGATGAATGACACACTTTTAATGCAGGGTTCGTCAAAAACTATTAGCTGCAAGTAAGTTAATATAGAAGTCCAATCCATACATACAAAAGTGCGGACTGCCACGTAGCTCTAGTGGTCTCAAGCGTCACTGTGGTACACGAGCCTGCGTTCGATTCCCGGGTTGTGCAAAGGGCTATTGAGTTTTTCCATTTATAAGTTCCAAGTAGCAACCAGGAGTCTGGACTAGCGCTCGGTTGAGGGTAATTGGCTCACCCTCTATCACATGGGACACTTATATCCATCCCTTCGGGGAATACGGGCGTGAGCAAATGTATGTATGTGTATGTAAAAGAGAAGTGTCCCATCAGCAGTCAAATGAGAAGGGCATTATACCGATTGGATAAACTCCTATTAACTAGCTTGTATTTGATAAATAATGTATTTGTTGTTCTTTATTGGTCTCATTAAATATTATACCAAGATCTCTTCTCATTCCAGAATTTTAGGAGGTATTCCAAAACCAACACTGGTATGGTACATGAAGCGTCCGGATGAACATAGATTCCGCAAATTACATGAATCTTCTGAATATCTAAATCTGTATAATGTGGGTTCAGCCGCCTCAGGGATCTACAGATGCAAGGCGACCAACGAATGGGGCGCAGACGCTCACAATATTGATGTTTTAGTTCAATGTAAGAAAGCATTTTTAAACAACACACAAGCGCCGTTTAAATAAAAGCTTTACAAACAGAATCTAGGAACAAATCGTTCAAAACTACACTCACACATACGCGCTGCAACGTCCCCGCGCGTACTCACACGCCATAGTTTGTACTCTGTCAAAGCGTGCGTGAACCCGTCGGTGAGAGCCAATGTGTTAGTGTAATGCAGTGAGCCAAAGCTATGGTGCTTGTTCTCTGCAGTCAAATTTACTCACGACTTACTGCATAATTTAAACACTGCGTCCAACGTATGCTTGATATTCGTAATGTATTATATCATTATGATAATAATTGATACAACATTTTATGACAACGTAATAGCAGCAATGTTTCGACTAAAGATTTGGCACAAATTTGTTGGCAGGCGCTTATTTAGATAGGTTACCTCCATTGCTTAACCGGACTATAGGGCGAGACCCAAGGGCTTCCAGCCGCGCTTAATCTTAAAAACTAAGCAACACAGTTAAGGGCTCCCCGGTGCGTGGCTCGGGCCCCGGCTTAGAGCATTGCTGGATGAGCTAGGGAGCTGGATCTGAGTGAATGTCACGTTAATTATGTATGAACAAAATGTGAATAACGCTACCCCTTTTTAAGAGATGGCATAACGCCAACTCGTGGCGTGAATTTGAATCAGGCAATTTTGTACAATTTTACAGATCCACCTGTTATCCTTAGAACTGAGGACCGGATTCTTGCAAAACTTGGAGAGACGGTAGCTCTTAGGTGTGATGCTTCAGGGGATCCGATCCCGACTATTACTTGGAAAAAAGACGGCAAAGCAATTACTGATAGTAGCTTACTTCATTTGCAAAGCGACAACAGTATTAGGTAAGTATTTTAAATAAACCATGTTCTATTTCTTGACGTTTTCCCATAAAAATGGCAAATGAATTCTCACGAAATATATAGTTCAGTCAGTATGAACAAGGATTTTATGATTGAGACTGTAAATAAAATGAAGTGTCTGTTTGTAATTCGAAAATTACAGCTTTTAACTAAATGCATATGAAAGTTTACACGCTACTGACACAGAAAAACCAAGTTTTAATTTTTTTCTTTCTGTCTGTCTGTTTGTTCCGGGTAATCTCTAAAACGGCTAGACGGATTTTAACGGGACTTTCACTGGTAGGTAGCTGATGTTCCAAGGAGTAGCTTAGGCTACTTTTATTTATAAAAATATTAGGGTTCCGCGACAATTAGGATGAAACTAAATCTACGCGGTTGAAACAGGGGGGGCACAGCTAGTTATTATAAATATAAAATTGTACTTTATGTTTAGTTTGCATGTTACACTGGACTCTGAGGGGACATACACTTGTGACGCGACCAACACCCTCAGTTCAGCAAGTAAAACGATTGTAGTCACTGGTTATGGTAAGTTATCTATTAACATCTCATCATCATCTCCCTTGCCTTATCCCATAAATTGTTGGGGTGGGCACTTGATTCAACCCGATGTGGCTGATCACCTGATTTTTATACGAAGCGACTGCCATCTGACCTTCGTAGCCCCTTTTTCGAGGAAAATTGGCAATCTGAGTTAAACCAGTTGTCAGATTTTCTCTTACTGACCTGTAACGATTGCCAAAGATGTTAAATTGGAAACCGGGACCGACGGCTTAACGTGCTCTCCGAGGCACGGAGGGAACTCGGGCGGTCACTCATCCAACTACTGCCTAGGCGTATGGTTGCTTAACTTCGCTGATCGAATCATACGCGCAATAGCAACTGTGCCCAGAGCTATCTATTAACATCTATCTACTTATAATAAAACAGTAGGTGTTAAATCTAAAAACGGGTAGATTTTGCTAAATTAACATTATTCGAAAATCTCAATGTTTAATCTATCGATGAATATATACCGAATAAAAAAGTTGTGGGGAACATGTATTTTTTCATTCTCGCATCATACAAGACCCTGAAAAAGGTTAGACCCCTAAAAATGCGAACACTTGTAAATCTATCTGGTATTGTTCTTTTTTTCTCTTTGATTTTGCATGCTAATACAATTTGTCACTATTGTGAATACCTGATCAAATGTGACCTATATTGTTTCGATGAAATGTACATGATGCCTGGCTGAGTTTCTTGCCGGTTCTTCTCAGAAGGCTAGTTTCCGAACCGGTCGTAAATTCTCGACGTTCGAAATACGAAATATTTTTCATTTTCATTTTCATTTTCAAAAGTTCAATTTCGTATCTTTGATTGATCGACGTCGAGTGCGACGAGAAACCTTACAGAATAACGCGGCTGGATAGGCAGCCTTAGTAAGCCGGTGTGTGACATCATAGGTTGTTTTTCAGAACCAGTAAGCATACCTCCACCTCAATCCATCTATTCATACATGGTTGGCAGTAGCGTGGTATTGCCGTGTGAAGCGGAAGGGTACCCTACGCCGAATGTGAAGTGGACATTCTTCAGCCCTGACCGTTCAGTTCTTCCGAGGACTATAACGTAAGTACCTAATCTACTTACAAATCTAAACGTCTTAAAGATCAGGTGATCAGCCTCAAGTTGAATCAAGACCCGACCCCAATAATGTATGGGAGAACGTCAGGGAGATGATGACATATCTAAACATCTTCCGTAAGGGTTCCTGAAGGTACGTATGGGATCTCCCAGCATTCACCGAATATTAGGTGACATTTACGAAACTTATAAGTACCATGTCTAAGTTTGGGTCTTACGTCTTTGAATTTTTTCTTACACGTATGCTGGTTTCCTTGATATGTTTTCTTTCACCGTAGAAGTTGTAAGATCGTGTTGGTTAGGAGGGCTACCAAAATTATAGACTTTGCAGTCCAAACCTATTATTATAGCATTAGTTTCATCTGGGAGCCAACCATCATCGGTTTAATCAAAACTTCTGAATAGTTTCATTTTTGAACCACAAAATTAAACGTCAAAGCTAAGAAGTTCTTAATACGCGCTGCTTAAACGATGATAGTTGGTCCCCTATTATCAATCTATTACCTAAATAGTAAATCGTGATTTATTATTTATTGTTGGTGGGAATGTTCTGTAATCATTGCAGTAAGAATGCATGGTAAGACTTTATATTCTTTAATTTCAGGCCTAGATTTGGGACGAGTATAATAATATCAAAGCTTCAGATTAGTGATCAAGGCTTTTATACCTGCGACGCGTCCAATTTGGCCAGTTCACTCAACATCACTTACAATCTCACAGTTAACGGTAAGTTCTAAAGAGATTTACTCTATCCGGCTGTATTGTGTCAAATGAAACCGCTGTACCAATAAATTCAAAATATGGGTTTGAGTTCGAATCCCAGCGAGGCTTCTACCAATGAGTTTTTCTAATAACTTCTGGTAGTCACTCTAGGGTCTAAAGCTACTCTAAATCTATTCACCTTAGTTTCCGAGCCGGTGGTAAATTCCTCGACATTCATAAGTGCCTTACCAGGGCCTAAACTTAATAAATCATTTTCATTTTCATTTTCACCCCTACCCCGTTGATATTTACAAGTGCTAGTGGATATTTACAATCGACGCCCCTTCGTCACTCCCCCAAGAAGCCGGCCAGTGCCCATCCCGTGAACTTGGATCATCGTCATCATCAGCCTATCTTGGTCCACTGACATAGGCCTCCCCTAATGAGTGCCATAGCGCCCTGTCTTCAGCTTGCCGCATCCAGCATCTGCTGCAGTCTTTCGCAGATCGTTATCCTACTTGGCCGGACTTGGATACCTAGTTGATATATGTGTAACTTTTAATATTCTCCACAGCGAAACCGATCATAGAAAAGCGTCCATCGGAAATATACAAAGCTGTTCAAGGGGATATAGCTCTAAGGATCCCGTGCAATGCATCTGGAAGCCCTAAACCAACAGTAAGTTGGAGTCTTGATGGAAATAATCTTGTTACAAGTAAGTGTGTCTATTCTATCTATACAGATAAATAAATTTGAAAAGTCTGTCTGTAACCTTAACTAATATTATAAAGAGGAAAGATTTGATTGTTTTTTTGTTTGCATTGAATAGGCTCCGAAACTACTTGACCGATCTTGAAAAGTCTTTCAGCAATGGATAGCTACATTATCAATAAGTAAAATAGACTATATTTTATCCCCGTACTTCCACGGTAACGGGAACGACGTGGGTGAAACCGCGTGATGTCCGCTTGTTCCAAATAAACAGCTTTATTCTAAATACATATAAAAATATTAGAGTGAGTACCTACATAAAAAAAAAATTCAAAGAAACTGTCTGTAAGTTCCGGCTAATCTCCAAAACGGCTGGACCGACTTTTAGGAGATTTTCCCTGGCCGATAGCTAATGCAAGGAGAAACTTGGGCTACTTTTATTTACGAAAAACATTAGGGTTCACAGGCCACTCATTAAATTAGCGGGGCACAGCAAAATATAAAATTTATGGGAATAACATAAATCACGTGCCTGTCAAAATGGTCAACTGTTCTTTTGTTCTCAGATTCGGAATGGTTTGATGTAGACAGTGATAACTCTCTGATAATTAAAAACGTTGGCAATGATTCAATTGGAGTATACACCTGCACAGCTACCAATGATTATGGAACTGATACTAACAACTACGAAGTTCTTGTAGAAAGTAAGTCATCATCTCCCTGGCCTTATCCCATGTATTTGGGGTCGGCACTTGATTCAACCCGATGTGACTGATCACCTGATTTTTATACGAAGCGATTGCCATCTGACATTCTTAACCCCCTTTTAGAGGAAAATCGGGAATCTGGGTTAAACCAGTTGTCAGACTTTTTAGGCCTCTGACTGAACTGTAACGATTGCCAAAGATGTTAAATTGGCAAAGTAAGAAATAAATTCTTGTAGAAAGTAAGTATAATCTATAAAGATATCATCATCTTCCTGGCCTTATCCCATACATTGTTGGGGTCTGAGGTTGGGGTTGGAGCCGTGGCGGCCTTCGAGTTTGAGCATTGCGTAGGATGCCTGCTACGCAAGCGACGCAAGTTAGAATCCCAGCAGGCCTGTACCAATGAGTTTTTCTAAAAACTTACAGTGATTTCACATCAGGTGGTGAAGCTTTACGGTGAAGGAAAATATCATGAGATGTGCACATGTCTGAGAAGCATTCAAAGACGTATGTATCGTGCCTGAGAGGGCGATTGGCTCACCATCTGTCACGTTAGCACTCAATCATCTTCGGTGAAAAGTGGGCGTTGTTATTACAACCTCAGCCTACCCCTTTGGGGACTACAAGTGTGAGCATATATATGTATGTTTCAGAATCCCCAGCAAGACAACTGCCAACGTCAACTATAACAATCCAAGAAGGCAAATCAGCTACTGTTAAATGTGAAGCACCTCACCAAATAACTGATGAAGTGCGGTGGTATAAGGTTAGTAACTATACGATTGACAGGCATATTAATATTTGTGACAAAATGATTAGTTGACTACGTGGGCGCTGTCATGAGTTTCGAGCGCTTGGTGAAAATATTGAGATTATATTTGTTCGCGTTCTCTACAAGACTTAAAGATAATCTATATACAGATAAATAAAATTGAAGTGTCTGTTTGTAATACCAAAATAACAGTTTTTCACTAAATGCATATGAAAGTATACACGGTACTGACATAGAAAAACCAAATTTTAAAAAATTTCTCTGTCTGTCTGTTTGTCTGTCTGTCTGTCTGTCTGTCTGTCTGTCTGTCTGTCTGTTTGTTCCGGGTAATCTCTGAAACGGCTAGACGGATTTTAACGGGACTTTCATTGGTAGGTAGCTGATGTTTCAAGGAGTAACTTAGGCTAATTTTACAAAAATATTAGGGTTCCGCGACAATAAGGATGAAACTAAATCTACGCGGGTGAAACCGCGGGGCACTGCTAGCAAAAAATATAATAATATTTTTTTCTTATTTACAGGATGGAATAGTGATCGCCTATTATACTAAATTATATTTGGATAATGTTACCAGAGATGACGCTGGTATTTATATTTGTAGAGTCGGCAGTGTTCTAGGTTCTCGTAATGGATACACTGAAGTTAAAATAGGATATCCCCCTGAGTTTACGTCCGATGAGAAAACAGATATTGATTTACAAGTTGGAAAATATCAGTATCTTCGCTGTGATGCCGTTAGCGAACCAGCTCCTACGGTTAGTAAAAAAAATTGTATTTTATTTCATTATAAAAAAATATATATTCATATTGTGTCTCGATTTTGCTATTATTTTTCCTCGCTTGTATTTATAATGCATTTATTTTTAGACTGTATTTAACGCACATGTCGTAATGTGGGGGAAAAACAGGATGAGGAAAATGTTAGGACGCAACAAGTTATTTTTTTTCGAATTTTGTTACGACTTGCTTACGTCACGACTTTTTGGTCTTCAAACTTAAACTGCAATATTTATTATTTATTATTTATTTATTTATTTAATATACATTTTGAACGGCCAGTAACCAATTACACAAAACGTAGCAATATTACACAATATATACAGTAAACAAGACATTGATTTATATAATATATATTTATTTTACTACACCATGGATTAGAAAAAGTACTTTCAAATCCTCATAATTATGAACTCATCATATAACATATTACTGAGAAGTATCTGGCAAGAAACTCAGTGATTACTCTTTTCAAATATTATACAAATTTAATGAAAAAAAATAAGTACATAGACACAGTTCATCATCTCCCTGGCCTTATCCCATGTATTTGGGGTCAGCACTTGATTCAACCCGATGTGGCTGATCACCTGATTTTTATACGAAGCGACTGCCATCTGACCTTCGTAACCCCTTTTTCGAGGAAAATCGGCAATCTGGGTTAAACTAGTTGTCAGACTTTCTTAGGCCTCTGACTGACCTGTAACGATTGCCAAAGATGTTAATTTGGCAACCAGGACCGTCGGCTTAACGTGCTCTCCGAGGCACGGAGGGAACTCGGGCGTTCACCCATCCAACTACTGGCTAGGCGTATGGTTGCTTAACTTTGCTGATCGCATCATATGCGCAATAGCAACTGTGCCACGAGCCCCTCAACATAGACACAGTTCCAATGCACAAATATCGATAAAAGGGAAAATAAAATAACGTTTAATAGTGTAGCTTGAGTTGACCAGCCCCCTTACATGCTTTACCATAAAGTTCATGATGAGAAAATATGGGATCTAGACTTTATAGACAAACAATTTTGGTAAAAAAGAAGCATTTGTACTGAATGTTTTCGCCCACTAAGTCTAAGCATAAATAAAGTTAACTGTCATAAAAGTCTGTCTGTTAAAAGTCAACTGCCTCGTTGGTCTAGTGGTTAGTAGGTTCGCCTGCCGATCACGAGGTCCCGGGTTCGATTACCGGGTCGGGTAATTAACAGATATTGGGATTTTCTGTCAAGAAATTCACAATAAAATGCCCGGAGTTTGGAAGTTGGCGGTGTTTACACCCCCGTGCCTCGGAAAGCACGTTAAGCCGTTGGTGCTACGCCTGATCTCTCTCCAGTCGTGTCGGATTGCCTCCCATCGGACTATGAGAGTGAGGGAATAAAGAGTGCACCTGTGTTTGCGCACACACTTGTGCACTATAATATCTCCTGCGTACATGGCTAATCCCCGTTGAGATTAACCGCCATAACCGAAATTCGGTAGGAGAGCATTATTATTATTATTATTAAATAAAGTTAATGTTATGATTGTTATAGGTGACGTGGTGGTACAATGGCAACAAAATGACTTCAACTACCGACATGACCTATTCATTTGAAATGCAATCGACGGATGCAGGCCAATACCTTTGCGAAGTATCAAATAAATTCGGGAAAATAGATAGAGTGTTTGAGATTACATCAGAAGGTAAGGATATATACGTTTATAAATATGCTCACACTATACCAGAATGATCTCCGAAGAGTTAAGCAGAAGTTACAACACTCATTTTTCCCCGAAGATGCTTAAATGCCAAAGTGACATAGGGTGAGTAAGCAGCTCTGGTGCAGCTGCTATTGCGCTTTTCGTTCTATCGAATAAATCTACGAATTACTTTTCAAACATAAGCAGGTTTCCTCGCGACGTTTTCCATCACAGCAGGCTTTCTCAACAGAGCAATATTTTAGAGAAAAATTTCAATACTATGCGATATTTCCTGAGGCGCTGCACACTACGTAACATATTCAAACATTCAAATAAATAATACAGTCTAAAAAGTTACAGCAAAATATTCTGTAAACAATTGAGTATCTCTAACAATTTCTATAATTCCAGGATGTTCGTTGAATATAACAGAAGTCACCGAAAATCAGCCATTGCTATTATCATTGGAACACGATACGAGAAATGGCATTCTCCATATTCCAAAGAACGAAAACATCACTCTAGCATGCCGTGGGAAGTTCGCTCACTTTGTTCGATCCAAAATCGTGGCTATATGCGAATCGGAAGACAAATTCAGAATAGGCAGAAGATCCTTCAAATATTCTGAACTGAAATGTGAACATGAAATTAAACCAGCCATTGAAAATGTCGGCACATGCAATGGTAATAATAAGAAGCTATCAGTTTCTTACGATTTGAGTGGTACTAAGCTTGACCTGTTCGATGTATGTATAGATGAACATCTGAAGACACCAATTTATGTGAAAAACAATATGTATCATACATTAGCTGGTGTTGAAACCACAAAAGGAAATTTGGTAGATACTGGTTCCTTTTATGATGGTGACCTTCAAATTGAGACCATGTCGTCAACGTTAGGGCGATGGTTCCACACAAATGATGAGTGTCATTTTGCGAAGCGACAGCTGATCGATTCTAGAGACGTGCCTCCAGGACTGCCTCAACAGGCTACGCTGAATAGCATCATATCTGTGCCACATTGGAGTTCCTGTAATACTAAGGTTAGTTTGATACCTCAGATTTTTTACGAGTTGTTGTGGGTTGTAGGAGGTGGCCTTTGCAAAAAGTCTCTCAATAGCTCAAAATCTCTGTTAATCACTCCTGTAGGTAAAGGATTGGGAAGTCGGGCAGCTTATAAAAATATTTAAAAAAGGCTCACACTTTCCCAGCAGGGTCCCCGAAGGGGTAAGCAGGTGTTGTAAAGACAACACCCACATTTCATCGAATATGATTAAGGTTCCAACGTGGCAGGGTATATCAATCGCCGTCTCAGGCACTATATATACGTCATTGAATAACTTCTCAGACGAATGCAGGTTTCCTCCGATGTTTTCCTTCACCGTAAAGCACGTGGGGTGAAATTCTTGCACGCCTAATTACGCCCAATTACACACGGCCACAACGGCTCTGGAGAATCTTCTTATTTTGAACAGGAGTTTCTGTTAAAGACTTTAGATTTTTTAATTAAATTATTTAGTCAATTCATTTTGATTACAATATGCCTTGTAACTGTAAGAATATTTACAATTTATCTCAGTATTTTTTAAATAGAATTAGAATCTCAAAATTTTGTTCAATTCCTTAGAATTGGGATGACCTGGAAAGTCGAGTGCGATCTTTGGTGAAGTCGGTGTCTCATAAGCTGATGGTGTGGACAGGCACTGCGCAGCAACTTCAGATGCGATCCCTCCGTGGAGACACTAGAGACATATATCTGAGAGATGATGACGGCAACCAACAAGCTGTGCCCCTCTATCTGTGGAAAGTAAGTCCCTTAAATATTCTCGTTATCTATAAATCTACACAGATAAACAAAATTGAAGTTTCTGTTTATAATTCCAAATTGGCTGCTTTTCACTAAATGCATAATATAGTAAAGTATATTACGATAGGTACACATACATTGAAAATTATAACACCTCTGCCTACCCCTTCGGGGAGTACAGCCGTGAGCTAATATGTATGTAATATTATAAAGACTCGTTATCTTTCTTTCTTTCTCGTTTCCTCAGCTTCTCACATTATTTATTTGTCAAGTGAAAATCTGCTCACAGAACATTCATTCATTCATACTCGTACCTACTTATAATACCACTAGCTGTGCCCCGCGGTTTCACCCGCGTAGATTTCGTTTCATGATCCATGTCGCTGAACCCTAATATTTTTAATAAATAAAAGCAGCCTAAGTTACTCCTTGAAACATCAGCTACCTACCAGTGAAAGTCCCGTTAAAATCCGTCCAGCCGTTTCAGAGATTACCCGGAACAAACAGACAGACAGACAGAGAAAGAAATTTAAACTTGGTTTTAGTGTCAGTAGCGTGTATACTTTCATATGCATTTAGTGAAAAGCTGTTATTTTGGAATCACAAACAGACACTTCAATTTTATTTATCTGTATAGATTGGTGTGCACAGGCACACATGATGTTCACTTAATTTTCTCTTCTTCAGGTGATTCAAGACCCAGCGTCTGCGTCATCCCTAGCCGTCATCCAATTGAACATACCAGATCTGACGTTACCGGTAGCTTACAAGCACTTACGTTGCAAAGACGTCTGCGACTCTGTGGAATGGATGGATGGCACGTTTTGGCGTGACCTGACTAACGGTTACACTTATTGCTGCGAGATAAAGGATTTCGAAGACGCTTTTGGATACAGGGGTGTTTTTAACAATTATCCAAATGTTCTTCGTAATATCACTAGCATATCGAAACACATATCATAACTACCTCGTTAGCTAAAAGTATTGTTTTATTAAGTTATTTTAAGGTTTTTTTATAAAAATCCAGTGCAAAAGACCACCATCGGTTTTAAAGATACGAAATTGAACCTTATTCTCTATGTATTTTGTATGATTGAAACCAACGCTTGTCGTCGGGTTCAAAGCTGAGAAACCGTAGTGAATTACGTGGCAGAGCGTATTAATTTTAAACTATGAATTTCTTATTGCGCGCTGCACGAACAATTATTGATGGCTCATGTAAAATATACTATTTCAATGTGTTTTTATACTTCTAAGCAATAAAATAATAAAATCTTTAAATATTTGTGTTTCAATATCTGTGACAAGTATATAATGTTCTATAAGTTTGTCCGAAACGATTGAACCGATTTTAACGTGACATTCACTGGATAGCTAATGTTACGAGGAGTAACTAAAGCTATTTTAAAAAACATCAGGGTTCCAACAATGCAATTATTATCTATGCAGGTGAAACCACGGGCAGTATTATATTTTTTAAAACCCTACAACTTCTAGAGGACCAATTGTTCTTCCATTGACACTGTATATGCATGCTCTAAATTCAACAATTTGGCCACTAAGTAAAACAATTATTAATAAATACAATAAATAAATACAAAAATGTTACAGCGCAGTCCAGTCCCAAACTAAGCAGAGCTTGTACAATGGATACCAGACTGCGGATGTTACAAATATAATGAATACCTTAAAATACTAACATATATATTATGATAATTTAACATTATTAAATTAAACATTATAAAATAAACTCATTAATTAATTCACACTCAATTTCGGCGACGTGTGACGCAGCTGTGCAGTATTTTGTAACCGACCTCTGAAACGGCGGTATACTACACCCTTCGGCCAAAAATCTTCCTTCAAGAAGGTCGACATATGTTCGGTTGGTACTCTGACCACGAAGGAATTAAAGTTTACCCCGTAGCGGGACTCTAACCGTTCGACCCACAGGTTGCAATTGGTCTTCACCCGTAGGTACTCTGCCACATGTTCAGGAGTAGTGTACTCGAGACACGTAGAGATTGAATGATTGTTATGGGACTCTTAACAAAATAACCAATCATAAATGTTTTGATTGTGAAGTCAATTCAAATTGGACTTAACCATGAACCTAGGAACCTTATGCATGAATACATTTACTCACAAAACATGTGTGTAACATGTGGTTATGATTGCAAACAACAAATATAATGATTGGATTTAACGGTTTATTGTTATAAAATTCACATTTGATTGACTATAACAATAAAAACAGTTTCCAGTTAGAATAAATATATTTATTGATTATTGCTTTTCGGTTTGTTGGTTAGGCGATTTTTTTATTGCGTTCAGATTCAGATGTTATTTTTACAGCACATTTTTTTTTGGATTGTGCAAATAGTTAAATGCTTTCCTGTTAGTTGAGTGTGTCAGATATGGGTCGGAGAGGCGGGCGTTGGCTGCAATTGAACATTAATACCCTTGATGTTGGAATGTTCCATACAATATTGTCGTCGTCTACAACTGAGGCAGCCAAGTTACTTTTTTCTTTGTTAATCAGGGTTTGACGAAAGACTAGAATTCAGTTGGTAGTACAAAGTAAGAGTCCGATGGGACTGATGTAATAATGTACAAAAGTCCCAAATACTAAATAAAAAAAAACTTAAATGCTTTCCTGTGTCTTAATGATCTGCAATAAAGATTGAATCATCACCTCCCTGACCTTATCCCATGTGTTTAGGGTCGGCACTTGATTTAACCCAATATGACTGATCACCAGATTTTTTTACGAAGCGACTACCATCTGACCTTCGTAGCCCCTTTTTCAAGGAAAATCGGCAATCAGGGTTAAACCAGTTGTTAGACTTTCTTAGGCCTCTGACTGACTTGT
Source organism: Watsonalla cultraria (assembly GCA_964035505.1). NCBI lineage: Eukaryota > Metazoa > Arthropoda > Insecta > Lepidoptera > Drepanidae > Watsonalla > Watsonalla cultraria. Next base: position 2,063,415 of record OZ037732.1, on the reverse strand, counting down.
AAGGATTGCCAAAGATGTTAAATTGGCACTGGGGACCGACGGCTTAACGTGCTCTCCGAGGCACGGAGGGAACTCGGGCGGTCACCCATTCAACTACTGGCTAGGCTTAGGATTGCTTTACTTCGCTGATCGAAGGATATGCGCAATAGCAACTGTGCCACGAGCTCCTCTCAATAAAGATTAAATATAAATAATTATTTCTGTGGCTGATTCCCAGACATGCACAGCCCATTGATTTCAAGAATAAAGTTTTATACATTAATTCCATGATAGTTAAAACTGGAATATAGAATTCTGAGGAATTACAAAAACTATGATAGATAACATAGCGGGACGCAACCAGTTATCTTATATATAAAAATGAATCCCCATTTCCCTTGGTCACGCGTAAACAGCTGGGTGGATTTTAACGGGACTTTCACTGGCAGATAGCTGATGTGTTTTAGGATAATTTTATTTAAAAAAAACAGCATGAAACTAAATCTACGCGGGTGAAACCGCGGGAGACAGCTAGTCCGTTATAATTATGATGTGTTTTGAAATGGGGTCAGTAATACTTGACATTACGATGTTCTGAAAGTGTTAAGTTACTTACAAATATTTCTTCGCACGTTTCGCTTATAAGGCACTCTACAGACTTGCTGGACGGACTGGACTGTTTCACCTCTCGTGTGAACTCACACAAACCCAGCGATGCGTTTATGCACACTCCGAGTACGAACTACGACACGCAGGGGACGTATCAGTGCATGTGTGTGTGCACTGCAGCGTCTCGCTTATTTGAAACGTGGTTTTTACTCATGTTTATTTACTGATTGTTACTGGCACCGTTGGTCTAGATCCATAGTGGTTATGGTACCAGTACCTCATAGTGGGTATCGCAGGTTTGATTCCCGTGTATGATGAGTATTTGTGTTTGCCTTGTGTCTGAGTGTTTCGTATGTACTCATAAGTATGTTATTACAAAAAAAGTATTATAATTATTATAAACCTTGTCTGGTACCCATAGATTTGCATAGTTTGAGGCTATGAGGTCTAGCCCTAGGTGATTATTTCGGAATATTATTGAAAGCGGACGTCACGCAGTTTTCCCTTGTAGTTACCGTTCCCGTGGGAGTACGGGGATAAAATATAGCCTATGTTACTCGCAGATGATGTAGCTATCCATTGCTGAAATATTTTCAAGATCGGTCAAGTAGTTTCGGGGCCTATTCAATGCAAACAAACAAAAAAGCAATCGAATCTTAGCTCCTTATAATATTAATGTATATTTAAGTGCCCTCCATGGTGGGTTCGCGGGTTATATTGCTTCGTGGTCAAAAAGACCGTTCCTTCTGCGAAGCGCCTAACGTGCAGTATGCAGTATTCATTTATATTCATATTATTATACTCATTTCTGTCTGGGACGTCGTCTGCGTGAGTATAGGTATATATTTTAAGTAGAATAGCTGTACCCCGCGGTTTCACCCGCGTTGATTTAGTTTCATCTTTATTGTCGCGGAACCCTAATATTTTTAATAAATAATAGTAGCCTAAATTACTCCTTGATACATCAGCTACCTGCCAGTGAAAGTCTCGTTAATATCGGTCCAGCCGTTTCAGAGATTACCCGGAACAAACAGACAGACAGACAGACAGGGAAAAAAATATAACTTTGTTATTTGGGTCAGTAGCGTGTATACTTTCATATGCATTTAATGAAAAGCTGTTATTTTGGAATTACAAACAGACACTTCAATTTTATTTATCTGTATAGTTGGTTTTTCACTGGTTGGTAGCTGATGTTTCAAGGAGTAACTTAGGCTACTTTTATTTATTAAAAAATATTAGCGATCCACTACAATAAGGATGAAACTAAATCTACGTGGGTGAAACCGCGGGGCACAGCTAGTCCTATTATAAAAATACAAATAAATGACTGCCCCAAGGTATCTCTCGTTTTATGTAAATTAAAGCGCCTATTTCCACATAAATCTGTCACTTGTGATGGCTTGACAAAGGAATCATCTAATTTTTATTGATCTTTATTTCAAAGCATATAAGGTATCTATTGCAAAAGGTTATTTCGTCAAAACAATGCGTGTGATAATGTCGAACGGGTCGAAGGTGATGGCTATTATATTAAAGTTCAAGTATATGTTTATTGCAGCCTAAAGGCGTCTAAAATATGGTTTATTTTCCATTAATTCCATCAATTAATACGTGATGAGACTCGTTAATATAAAGTACATTGACATTTATAGCCGTTGGGTAAGATCTATTATTGTAAAACACATCGTTTGATATCTTCATTTTAGATTTGCTCAAATATAGATGGCAGATAATCTATCTATATCTATACATATACAGATAAATAAAATTGAAGTGTCTGTTTGTAATTCCTAAATAACAGCTTTTCACTAAATGCATATGAAAGTATACACGCTACTGACACTAAAAAACCAAGTTTTAAAATTTTGTTCTGTCTGTCTGTTTGTTCCGGTTAATCTCTGAAACGGCTGGACCGATTTTAACGGGACTTTCACTGGCAGGTACATGATGTTTCAAGGAGTAACTAAGGCTACATTTATTTATTAAAAATATTAGGGTGCCGCGACACTAAGGATGAAACTAAATCTACGCGGGTGAAACCGCGGGGCACAGCTAGTATATCATAAAATCAAAATAACACATTATAAGAAATGCAATTTTGTGGTAATTAAATTATACGCGGGTGTAACCGCGGGGCTCAACTAGTAATATGAAAATGAAAATGATTTATTCAGTTTAGGCCCTGGAAAGGCACTTATGAATGTCTAGGAATTTACCACCGGTTCGGAAACTAGTCTTCTGAGAAAAACTGGCAAGAAACTTAGCTGGCATCATGTACATTTCATTACACAGTAAATAATAATAATTACAAAAAAAAAAACATCAAAAATAATTCACAATAGTGATAATATAATTAAATGAACCCTTATATGGGCATTTGTCATAAGGATAAAGTCACAATTTAATTTGAGTCAGTTCTGGTTATCACTATGGCGATTAATCAGTGCTGCGGTGAATGTAACAACCTAGACATTTGCTTTACTGTCTATCTGTCATTGAAGATCGCGAATATTTAACGAATTTGGATATGACTTTCACTAAACACAGATTTTTCAAGGATAGATTAGGTTTTGAATTCGGTTATCGTAACCGTATTCAAAACCTAATCCCTATACATTTATATATACACTAGCTGTGCCCCGCGGGTTTACTTAGCCTAAGTTACTCCTTGTAACCTTAGCTAACTGCCAGTGAAAGTCCTGTTCAAATCGGTCCAGTCGTTTCGGAGATTAGCCCGAACAAACAGACAGACAGACAGACAGACAGACAGACGGTCAGACAGGCGGAGAAATTAAAAAAAAATGGTTATTTAGTGTCAGTAGCGTGTACACTTTCATATGCATTTAGTGAAAAGCTGCTATTTCGGAATTACAAACAGACGCTTCAATTTTATTTATCTGTATAGATAGATGTATAGATTTATCTGTATAGATGTAAAATATATATGAAATGTTTCACCAATAAGTGAGTCAATCATCATTTTAGGTTTTTACGATACGATTATTCGAATTGTTTAAAATCGAATTCGAATCGTTAAATGATTATTCATAAATGCAAACTTAATATATTCAGAATTAATTAAGTACAAGCCATATATCATAAGCTTAATATGATTTGAATATGTCAATTCTATAATTGTTAAGGACAGACCGACGAACAGATTTAATATATTAAAATGTTTGGATAATTTGACTAATTCAAGGAGTGTTTAGCATTCATTAACCAATAACCCCATTGGTTAGTGGCTACTCTTTTAAAATTTAATTTAAAATGAATAAGTTCACGCTATCGCAGAAGAGTTCTCGTAGAAGTAAGAAGAGATGTTGTAATAAGAACACCCACGTATGACCGAATATGATTAAGTGCCAACGTGACAGAGGGTAAGCCCATCGCCGCCTAAGGCACTTATGTCTTTGAAATATGTATCCAGGTTTCCTCACGATGTTTTCCTTCACCAAAAAGCATGTGGGGTGAAGTAACAGCAATTCAGTTTTTTAGAACTAATTGGTACAGATTTGCGTCGTACGTAACAGAACCCCACGGCCATCAGAAGGCCTACCATCATCGTATTAAGCATAGCGTATTAAGAACTTCTGAGTTTTGACGTTTCATTTTGGTACCTTAAAATTAATAAGCGCACGCTGCTTATACGATCATAGTTGGCCCCTTGGGCACACTACTTGTTGTGTATGATAATTAAGAATATAACGTTACAAATGAAAATGAAAATGAAAAATATTTATTGAGTTTGGGCCCTGGTAAGACATTTATGAACGTCGGAAATTTACTACCGGTTCAGAAACTAGCATGCTGAGAAGAACCGGCAAGAAACTTAACAGTTACACTGGTTCCAGTTTGATATTCAGAGCTGAATATGTACCGTGCGTCTAACATCCAGAAGTTCAGAAGTTATGGTGTTGGACGACCGCAGAAGAGAAGATTCACCTCCCTATTTACAACGTATCCCGTTATATACATAACGGGAGTTAAGAGCGCTCAGAGAAAATAGTATTTTATTCATGTTGCACCATACAGACAGACAGGCAGACACATAAAGTGACGAACTCGTGACAGCACATGTAGCGCAAATATCTTTAAAGTAAATTGGTGTCTCAGAGACCTTTGTCCGAACGGGGAACATGTCAATGAAGAGGAATTCAATTCTCACGCTAATCAATAAATCATGAGATCGAACAAAAACAAACCATGTTTATATCAACATCATTAGTGATTGCAAACCTTGATGCGAGCTCTGATACTGATCTTAGGTTTTATATAATACTTGATTTATTTTGCACAATATTTATACTTTTTAATATCATGAGATTATTTTCTAATTACTAAAATATGTTCTCGGCTTTTCAGACACTTATCCCAACCTACCTACTTACTGCATATTAGCGGAAGTCACGCGGTTTCACCCGCGTAGTTCCCGTTCCCGTGAGAGTACAGGGATAAAATATAGCCTATGTTACTCGCTGATGATGTAGCTATCCATTGCTGAAAGAATTTTCAAGATCGATCAAGTAGTTTTGGAGCCTATTCAATACAACAACTGGGAAGCGGAAGGGTACTAAACTCCACGGTGTCCCTCCTGGTCGCTAAGTGGGAGAGTGCACGTGTTATGTCTTCACATGCTTCACCTTGACGCATGTCACGCGAGGCGACTGGCCTATCAGGCCCCTCTTTGCGATACCAGGCGTAACCCGGCTTTTAGACTATGGGATGGCGCATAGTATACGTACGCGCCCTTCAACCGCGAGGGCCTTGCGTCGGTGCCAAGACCCTCGTGGTCCTGTTTCCGGAGGTATCAGCCGCTTCTTGACCCGCCTCCGTCGGCCGGTCCTTGTGCCTGATGTTATCTAAAGGTTACCTATCAACCTATATTAATCCACTGCTGGACATTCATCTATAGTGCTTAATTAGATGTGCTAGCAGTGTACAGGAATTTCACAGTCTTCCACATTTAAAACATAGCAATTTTACTCCAACTGTGTTCTGTGCCACCTTTATAATATAAAAAAAAATTACGACCAACTAGATCGTAATAACGATAATAATCAAATTAATTAAACTTTTCATTAACTTCCACCCAATCCAATTGACCTCGACAATGCTAGTGATGTCGAAAATTGTTTGCCATGTCGAAAACTTTATAAAAGATATTTAACAAATAGCTCGGAATATTTGGGAAACTTGCCTCACAATGCATGGATTTAGCTAATGGCTTACATTACTTTATTGTGATGGACCAACACACTGCATTGTGTTATTGTGTGCGTTTAAGAAGTTTTGAACTTTAATGTCACAATAGTATGAGCCGGCGCGTTAATCAAACTAGCACGTTTTATTTTGGTCAGGCTAGGGATGGGTAAAAATACATTGATTATCGATAACATTAAATTGTAAATTTTATTATGATAAGTAACAAATTTTATGAATTATAAAATTAGTTAAATAAAGTTTAAGTATAAATACATTCCGGGAAATCAATACCATCTCTGAATTAGCGCATTTTTTTTATAAAGAAATGTTTTGTACGCGTTCGAAATCCGGCTGCAAAAACATAATAAACTTGTTCAATATTCGTATAAGTACATAATTAATCGCTGCAAATAGAATATGCATATTTTCACTATTGAATACTAAATATAAATATTATTTTGTGCCAATACTTTTTAGTTTTAGACATTTTGTTTAAGATGCAGATTTCATTCTCATGGCCATGTTTCCTGTCACTATAAATTAGCCTGCATACTATACCGTGGAACTATAACATATCGTAAATAATGCCATATATTATTATAATGTGGTATATTAATATCTAGAATTCAGTTTTACGGTTGAACTTGTGAACTTAGTAACTAAATAACTTTCGACGTTTATAGGTGCATTTTCAAGTCTAAGGAATATTTAACACATTATTCATTTTCTAACCAATTCCGATAGCAAAATTTAGAAGATGTTAACTAGCATACTATAGATAACAATGAAATAGCTCAGTTCAAATAAATATATATGTCTAGAAATTTGAAATATGGCGATGGGATGTACCTACACTTTTATTTTCAAGTTGCAGAAGAATGCAGCTACATATTTTTGCTTTCAAGTAGTGTTGTATTCCTCCAGTGAGTTAAATGTTAGGAGTTATACTCCATTGAGGAGTCGCTTTAATAAATCTTGAGTATTGCCTGCCTAATGAAGATTTAATAAACATGACACTTGGTGTTGCAGTCATTCACAGGCTTCAGTACGTATCTTTGTCACCTTTGTATGATAAACACAAAATGGTGGCTCAGTATTTTGATATAATATTATGTACTACTAGCAAACCATACTACTACATCCAAACAGATTGGATCATAATCCTCCTGCCCTTATCCCATGTTATTTGTGGTCGGCGCAATGTGTTCTTCTCTTCCATTTCTCTCTATCAGCCGTCATATCTGTATTCACTCGCATTCTAGCCATATAATCTTTCACACAAGCCATCCATCGTTCCTTAGGTCTTCCTCTCCCCTTGTAACTGTACACATTCATAAACAAACTTTTCTAGCAACATTACCCTCATGCCTCCTCATAACATGTCCATACCACGACAAATGACATGTCTAATTTAATATTCATTAAAAAACACAGATTTTTTTAATGAATAGTCGATAATTTGACATCGATACTTGCCCCGCACTATTTGTAAGCGGATGCGGTCAGATGGCCTTCACACGCATTGCCCTTTCAACTATAAGATGAGTGAGAAGCCTACACAAGTGACCTCTCAAGGCAGTCTGTTGCTAGTCTAATGACTTACGAATATTAGTGACTAAATACATGTTATAGATAATCACACCTACCCCTATCACGAGTTTGCCACCGCTAGCGTCCCTCGCAATATTTGTATGAGATATTTTAGTTATCACGTAACTGCTAGAAGTTTCTATACAATTTCTCATACGAATAATCGGCGGAGACGCTAGAGAATATATATTACGAAAACAGTGCAAAACTCGTGATAGGGGTACAGTAGGCCTAGACAAAGTATCATTCTCTGCGCTAATAGAAATGGAAAATGTTCGAAAATGTCACAAATCAGTCCCGTGACATGTATAATTCCCGTACTTTTTGTATCGTTTCTACTAGCGAAGCGTGAGGATAATGTTACTTTGTCTACAGGCCCTGTATTCCCCGAAGGGGTAGACAGGGGTATACTTATATTATACCCAATTTTGTCCAGTTTTATTTAAGTCCCATTTAGTATTGGACAGTATTGCCATTTGCCGTGTACTAATCATACGCGTAGTTATTTAAAAAAAAGTCCTCAATTCCTTACTGATTGTGAAGCTTTTATTTATACTGTGGTTATATCCAACTTCTTTATACAAACGTATTATATTTTAACTGTAATATGATGACTGGACGGTTGTGAGGCAGGATTCCTGTTTTACTTTGGTCCAAAGACCTTTACAGAGATTTGACCAGATCCACAAACGGTCAACCCGTACTCTCCAGGTGCAAGATTGTTCAGTCGGAAAACCTAATAATATAACACATGTTAGTGTCACCTCTATACAGATATATATATATACATACATACAGATAAATAATACCATAATAACAGCTTTTCACGAATTGCACGAAAGTATATACGGTACTCACATAAAAAATACAATTCGTATAGTTTATCTCTGTCTGTCTGTCCTGTACATTTTTCGCAAGTTATTTTATAGTCCTAAGTAATAGATAACCAGGCACTGATCCAGACTTCGAGCTACTGGGGAATTACAGATGGAAAGCCCTAATAACCTTTGGCCGACTCGGGGATCGAACCCAAGAACTCGATCGCAGTAGCTCTTGCGACCGACCACTAGACCAACAAGGCAAACCCGCAATACAGATTTATTAACCAGGCATTGATCCAGACCCCAGGACGCTATTGGGAAATGACAGATGGAAAATGACTCTTTGCACGATTCCAGGGATCTGGGACTAGACTTTTGTAATATTTTTTAGTTTTTATTTTTGACAAATGAGCATTGGAACTGTGTCCATGGACTTGTAGTTGCTTGAGTGATTTATTTTGTATTTTTGAAACTGTATAATATTCTTGAAATTAGTAATTACTGAGTTTCTTGCCAGGTTCTTCTCAGTAAAAGCAACCTTCCGAACCTGGCGGTAGCATGTATAATCCTGTGTAATTGTGTCATTCTGACGATTTGAAAGTAGTTTGTATAAAGTCTAGTCGAATAAAGATATTTTAGAGTTTGAGTTTGACCAACGAGGCTTGAAGCGATGTGGTGGCCGCGAACCTATGCGAGCTTCAAGCTGGCGATTGGCAACAAACTGCACAAGACTGGGACCAAAGGTGAGTTTGGGACCACTTCCGGTCGCTGAGCGAGCGGAGTAAGCAAGAGGCAGTCAAAAATAACAATACGAATTAGAAAATAGTTTAAATTCACCTTATTATTGTCGGTTGACAAAACGACTTTGTAATAACGGAAACCTTTTGTACGCCCAATCCTTACATGTCGTCCAGTTACACTTATTAATACATGATCTGTCTGTTTGTCGATCATAAACTGAAACATCACAATACTGAGTTAACGATGGGAATGAAAGATAAAAAGATCGATATTTAAATCAATTGGAATCGATGAATCGATTTACAAAAAAATTTGGTTCTCACAATTTATTTTTTAATTTTTACTTTTATGTATATAAATGTAGTTTATGGAAGATAAAAAAAGCACCATAATGAACGATTTTTTATAATTTAAGACAGGTTTTTTTAGTTAATTGATTTCAATTTTTTATAAATATACCATAGTATCAAGTTTAAAATCATACAGGTAGAAGACGTTCAGTATCATACCTCACGTCTGTATTCCCCGAAGGGGTAAGCAGAGGTGTTTTAATAACAATACCCACTTTTCACCGAAGATGATTAAGTGCTAACGTAACATATGGTGAGTCTATCCCATCTCAGACAATATACATACATCTTAGTATCAGTTCTCAGCCATATGTAGGTTTCCTCACGATGTTTTCCTTCATCGTTAAGCACGTGGTGTGAAATCACTGCACATATTATGTTTTATTTAGAAAAATTTATCGGTACAGGGCCCGCAGGGGTTCGAACTTGCTCAAACTCCATCGCCACCACGGCTCTTAACTGGCGCACGCAATAACGTCACCTATAGGTACTTACTTTTACTTTAGTCCAGGTATTTTCAGGAACTCTCACTGTCTTGATAACCGTATTCTTTTCTTCTTTAATAGTTTCCTTAATATATTCAAGCGTCTGTAAAGTTCAAAAATTAATTAGTCATTTTATTTGAACTTCTTTTTTCATTATTTTGATGTAGAATCATCATAATAAATAAAAGTTTATATCGTAATTGCAACAGGTATAGTTAAATCTATACAGATAAATAAAATTGAAGTGTCTGTTTGTAAATCCAAAATTACTGCTTTTCACTAAATGCTTATGAAAGTATACACGCTACTAACACAAAAAAACCAAGTTTTAAAATTTTTCTGTCTGTCTGTCTGTTTGTTCCGGATAATCTCCGAAACGGCTGGACCTATTTTAACGGGACTTTCACTGGCAGGTAGCTGATATATCAAGGAGTAACTTAGGCTACTTTTATTTGTTAAAAATATTAGGGTTCCGCGACAATAAGAATGAAACTAAATCTACGCGGGTGAAACCGCAGGGCACAGCTAGTAATTAATAAAATGAAAGGTACCTTCGTTATATCTTTCTTTTCCACCAAGAACACTTGTCCCGAACAAGCCGTGGCTATGTCATTATACGCGGTACACGCAACATCGGTAAGATTATTGCAGTAATCCGTAAGAACGAAGTAAATCTGTAATAAAAGCCACTTAAATTGATAGGTTCTTTGTCCACTCAGGTCCCCCAGCAACGCCGAGTTTCGAGCCCTGCACATTTAAGGTTAATTATAAGGTATCTAAGGTTCATTTAAACGGTACATATGTCTATCTAAATCCATCCCCGCAACCCTTGCATACGGCCTACGCTGAGAAAGTCAAACCCTCTCAGGTTTTAAATAATGAAAACAGAACAGCTGAGGTTCCTAACGCATAAGCCGAAGTCGGTATCCCAAAACTAGGCGCCTTTATACGTGTTGCATAAAAATATTAGCTGGTTTGAGGGTTTCCAATCTCGGCATCCATCGGTCGAACAGTAACAACGCCAAGAACTCAACCTGTGAAACACTTTGAAAATGAATAATAACACCCACCTGAGTTCGTGCCTTTTGGCACATGCTCTTGATCAACTCCGCTTTGCCATAGTCTTTAGCTGAGGAATCGGTGAACACAAATATGAACGAGTTTGGTTCACTGTGATTCAGAGCAAGTTCGATGCCAGACAGTGCATACTCTGGCCAGTCATGGTTGTCGATGTTATGTACTACTATGGAGTTTAACGCCGATTGGAGTTCATCAGGATCTCGAGTTTTGATCACCATTTTGTTGAGAGACACTGTTGGAAACATAATTATGAATTGAAATAAATTAATTAAGTCCACTTTTAAAATTAAGATTTTCTTAGCTATGACTTTTAATTTTACGGTACTAAAAGGCTCAGAAGTTCTTATTACGCCCTGCTTTAAGCATTGCTGGTGGGCCTCTTGTAGACATAATTCTGTCTTTTTCTGAAACGTAAGAGTTGCAAGAAGACGCGAACCAATTTGCTTCTAAAAATAAGAAGAAGTAATTTTAAATTTGAAATTGTTCCAATCGTCTTTTGTTTATCTTCTTATTATTATTGTTTAAATATAATTATGTTATTGCGCACATATTTTTACACAAACGGCTGCACTTGCTAATGAAATACCTATGGTACCTATTGAAGAAAGTTCATTGACATTCCATATTGCTTTAGTGACAATCTTTATTGCACTAACTGAATCGTATTCAATAGTTTTTGTAGACATTAAAAGTAGTGAATAAATTTAGGTATTTATTTAATTTGCTTTTAAACAATCTCCAAAACTCTTACCCGGATCATTGAACGTGACTAACACGATGTCCTTAATTTGACTTGAATCGTTATTCAGGACGACGTCCATGATGCCGCGAGCTCCTTGTCTTACTTGATCGATGTCATCTTGCATAGAACCGGAATCGTCTATCACGAAGGTCAGGCTTGAATTCCCAGCACTAGATATAAGTATGTTACTAAGTAATACAAATACTGCCAACTCTGTGACCTCCATTTTCGGTGGATCCAGATCGAATAATCGTGCATTGTCATATTACCTTATTTATATGAATAATCACGTGTTGTGGTACAGTTATTTTATCCTGTTACAGTAAGTACCTAGTCATTCATTTACTGGAAGCCTATCTATACTCAATATTATAAATCTTAAGAGCGTTAATTTCAGGAACTATGGATTTGAATTGAAAAAATATTATTGTGTTGGATAGTCTCATTTATCGAGGAAGGCTTTATTTAGACTTTAGGCTGCATAACTTCAGCTGCGAACAATAGAATAGACTTATCAATGGCAAATGTTTAATAACGGGAAAAATATCACAAGCAATATAATATTTTATCTATTGTCAATCCTGCGTGGGCAGAATTAGTTTCTGATAAAATAATTACCTACTCACTCTTTCTTCTGTCCATCGTTATGCAAAATGACGTAATTGACAAAATGACGTTTTTTCGCCACCATGAAAATGCTTTAGATAGGCTCGACTCACACACTCCACATTAAACAGAGGGTTACTTTTTTTCCTTTTGAGGTATATAACGGTAAAAAAGCATACGTAGTATGGTTTGTTAACAATAATTGGTACTATCTCTAAGGCTAGCCACATCCAATAATACTAAATAAGTGCATATTGTCAATTACATTGTGTGTGTGCGTGCGTTCTGTATTGCGTTATTATCTATATCTATACATATACATACATACAGGTAAATAAAATTGGAGTGTCTGTTTGTAATTCCAAAATAACAGCTTTTCACTAAATGTATATGAAAGTATACACGCTACTGACACTAAAAAACCAAGTTTAAAATTTTTCTCTGTCTGTCTGTCTGTTTGCGTTTGTTCCGCGTAATCTCCAAAACGGCTGGACCGGGTTTAACGGGTCTTTCACTGGCAAGTAGCTGATATATCAAGGAGTAACTTAGGCTACTTTAATTAATTAAAAATATAAAGGTTCTGCGACTGACAATTAAAATGTGAAATAGGTACATCATCATCATCATAGGACACTTCATCTTGTCAGATGATGGTTGCAATGCTGTGTTCTATGTCATGCATCTTCTCCTGTGACTTAGCTGTCGCATTTTGGCCATAACTGTAGGTAAGTAAATACCAATTCAATATTTATACCGTGGTATATTGTACCTACGTCATTGTAACATATTGTAACAAGGAATTTTATTACAATATTCAAATTTGAATATTGTTGAAATATAACTGCAGGAAGGATATTTTTGAATGAGAGACTAAAGGAAAATGACAATGATTTGTGACCCTTTACCTACTTTACATAATATTATAAAATTCGATGGCTGGCTGACTAATTTATGTATTACCGCACGGATAAGCCGTGCGAACAAACACATAAGCAATTACACCCACACTATTTTCACTTAACGCTCATATACGTGGTGGCACTTTGCGTCGGGGCATAAAAAAGAGCGATAGTCTACGGCTACGATCTTCGATGATTGTAATAAATTTACACGAAAAAGTATTAAAAACAATGAATATTTTTTTTATTTAACAATTAACGCGCTCATATACATCATTTACGACTAAATAAGAAAAATATATTAAAAAAATTAAAAACTTCTGATGACGAACAGAATTGAAATACTAAGTAGAAAATTATCTTCAGGTTATTCCTCGTCTGGTAGAAGCCTTTCGTCAAGCGGGCTCTTTCAGAAACTCAGCATTGCTATTCAACTTGGCAATGCTGCCAGTTTTCATGGCACAATCCCGAGAGACACCATTTGAGTCAAGTTTTCTACTTGTAATTAGTTTTAAGGACTTCCTTAGTTTTTTATAGTCTGTGGTAAACCAAAATCAAAATCAAAATCAAAAAGTTTTATTCAACATAAGGGACACTTGGAACACTTATTGAACGTCATTTTTCTTACGCTAACTTAAGTTAATTTACTACCGTTTCCAAAAGTAAGCCTGTCAGGAGAAGAAACGGCGAAACAAACTCCCCGGTTTTTTTTTTACATGTGTCCCTTCTATATACATAGGGTTGTTTAAGTACATTTCAATGGAAGAGTGAGCAACTCATTGCCATGTTTGGCTATCATCAATATACTCAGTTACACTATAATATGCTTTTTCACAAAGTTTCTGTTTGATGCTTGCCTTAAAACTTAAAAATGGTAGTTCACACATTTTTAATGGTAGTTTATTGAAAAGGCGTATACTTTGCCCCACAAAAGAGTTACTAGTTTTGTGCAGTCTAGTCACAGGGACACGGAGTTTATCCCTCTTGCGTGTATTTATATTGTGCATATCACAATTTTTCTTAAAACTATCTATATTCTTTCTTACATATATCAAATTTTCAAATATGTATTGACATGCCACAGTCATTATCCCTATTTCTTTAAACTTCTCTCTGAGAGAATCTCTAGATTTGAGTTTATAGATTGCACGAACAGCCCGTTTCTGCAGCACAAAGATAGAACTGATGTCAGTAGCATTTCCCCATAAAAGGATGCCATAAGACATAACACTATGGAAATAACTAAAATAGACCAACCGAGCTGTGTTTATATCAGTTAGGTGTCTAATTTTCCTTACTGCGAATGCTGCAGAACTGAGTCTTTTCGACAATCCAGCTATATGGGGCCCCCATTGCAATTTATGATCCAATGTAACTCCAAGGAAAACTGTTGTTTCAACAAGGTCCAACACTTCGTCGTTGATAAGTACATTGGTTTGCACTTGTTTCACATTTGGCATAGTGAACTTGACACATTTCGTTTTTTTACTATTGAGTACTAAGTTATTAGCGCTGAACCAATGTACTACGTCAGAGAGAGCATTATTCACATCGTCAAAGTTAGCTTTTTGCCGGTCTATCTTAAAAATCAGAGAAGTATCATCAGCAAATAATACAATATCGTGTTTATTGCTTACCATGTAAGGTAAATCATTAATATAAGTTAAAAAGAGAAACGGACCAAGAATTGAACCCTGTGGAACACCCATCTCTACTGGGCACCCCGGAGATGTTACGCCATGTATATCGACTTTTTGTATTCTATTACTTAGATATGAAGATATAAGTTTTATAGCCAGGTCTCTTACACCGTAGTGATCTAACTTCCTGATCAACGTTTCATGGTGCACACAATCAAAGGCTTTAGATAGATCACAGAATACACCTAGAGCATCCTGTGAAGCTTCCCAAGCTTCAAGAATTTTTCTAATGAGCTCGACACCTGCATCGGTAGTCGAGCGACCCTTTGTGAAACCGTATTGTTTAGTGTGCATCAAATTATGTTCATTAAAAAAGGCTAAAAGTTGATTAAGTATTAGTTTTTCAAAAATTTTACTGAAAATTGGCAGTATTGATATAGGTCTAAAGTTCGTAGGGTCGTTAATACTACCAGCTTTTAATAAAGGAATAATTTTACTGTACTTCATTTGATCAGGAAATTCACCACTTTCAATACAAACATTAAATAATAAAGCTAGATCAGTAGCAACAATATCAATAATACTATTGAGTACTTTAACAGAAAGTCCCCATAAATCAGCTGACTTCTTCATATCTAGCGTTTCAAAAGTTTTGACAATGTCTCTGGGGGTAACAGTTTTAAACTTAAATGCAACGTTACATTTATCCACATGCATTTTTAAAATGGCTTCTGCTGCTACAGGAGACGAATTTAAGACTTTGGTTAATGAAACTGGTATATCAGCAAAGAATGTCTCAAAAGTAGTTGCCACATCAATATCAGTCTTAATTATATGATCATTAATTTTTAGAGTTATTGAGTCATTCTTAAGAGAAGTTTTTCCAGTTTCAGAATTAATAATGTCCCAAGTTGTTTTAGTTACATTGGAGGACTTCAAAATTTTATTTCTCACAGCAATAGACTTGGCGTCTGAACAAACCTTTTTAAATAATTTTGAGTAATTTTTAACATAATTTGTAAATTCCAAATTAAAATTAATAGATTTTTCTTGATAAAGTTCATACAGCCTTCGTCTACTTATGTGAATGCCTGGGGTAGCCCACTCACTAAACGACAAACGTTTTCCCAATAGAACCGTCTTCGGGGTAAATATGCGCTTATGTTCTGCGTTTACAATTTGAAAAAAAGAATTGTACATTACATTACACGCAAGGTGGTTATTTATTAAAGGAAACTTACTTTGGACGTAAAATAAATTAGATGAACTAAAAAGGCATTTTAATCGATTGCTCATGGATAAATTTTCTAAAATATTGACATTAAAGTCTCCACATATGATTATATTTTTACCTGATTTACAAACTTTTACCAAAACTTCATCCATGATTTGTTCAAAATGCTCGAAAGCTCCACTAGGGGGTCGGTATACGCACACAACAATGTATTGCTCTAACTCTATACATGACAACTCAATAGTACTCTCCGCAGAAAGGTGCACAACATCCAGACGTTCTTTATATTTCATGCGTTTTTCTAAAATAATCATGGAGCCTCCTCGTATTGCAACCTTCCTGCTGAAGGCACTAGCAACCTGATGGTTACAGAAGTTGAACATGAACTGCTCGTCCCTAAGCCAATGTTCTGTTAAACATAATACATGAATATCATTACAGTCCATGAACAACTCCAAGTCTAATTCTTTATTTAACATTCCTTGGATGTTCTGATGAACAAGTTTAATAAAGGAAGTAGCATTATTATTCATAAAATCGCCAGAGATTGTCTCTGTTGTCTTATAACTTAATTTAAAGTATTTGGAACATATTCCAAAGAATCATTACATATAATGTCCTTGTTTGCCTGCTCAATAGAAGCAGTCTTGTTAGCCAATGATTTGGCTGTGTTCAAATTAAATACGTGTATACAATAATGTAGCATGCTTGCTACTTGTCGTTTATATCTAAAGGAAAGATAAAATCTTTCACTTGTCACATTAAAATATGAAATAATTGAATTGTTATTTATGTCAATAAATGTAAAAAAATTATTATAATTGGTTATTGTTTGCATGCAACAATTCAAATTATATCTAATATTATTTTCCCTCTGTGACAATCCTCTGCTGTAGGGAAATGCAAATAATAACCTTCTGTATTGTCTAGGGTCATCTGATAAATATGTAGCCTTGTTTCATGGTACCTAGAAAATAAATGAACGAATTATTTCACCCGCGACATTATTATATATACATACAGATAAATAAAATTGCCCTATTGCCTGTCTACCTTTCGGGAACCAGAGGAGTCACCATAATATTTATCTGAATGGGATATCTCGTTATGCCTTATCACATTAAAAATAATAATAAGGGTTACCTGCAATATGATAATCTGAAGTTCGTAAGAATGGGTTCGGGTTTATTGTTGATCAAAGACCTTTACTTCAGTAACATGACGAGATCCAAGAACAGAGAACCCGTACATCCCAGGTGCAGGATTGTCCAGTCGGTAGACCTTAATAGGATAACAATGTTACAAGAGGACACTTGGATTTAATGTTCATCTTAAAATTATATAAATTCACCTTATTATTGTCGGTAGAAGAAACTACTTTGTAATAATGGAATCCAATTGTTATCCCAATCCTTACATTTCGTCCAGTTACATTTATCAAAACGTGATCAGTCTTCAGGTCGGTCGCAAACTGAAATAGAACTGTGATTCAAAAAATATAATAACTTCACGCCATCCCGCATTTCACGAATATGATTAAGTGCCAACGTGGCAGAGGGCGTCTTTCGCCGTCTCAGACACTTGACGGCTTTGAATTACTGTTCAGACGTGTGCAGGTTTTCTCATATATTTTTCTTCACTAAACAAATCTAATTAATTAATTTTAATAAATCTTAATATAGTCTGCGCCCGAACCGAAGCAAAGCTTGCAAAAATAAATATGCTAGCCCAAAAGTATTTCCGAAAGGGTGAGCAGAAGTGTTATAGCACCCACCATTCACCAAAGATGATTAAATGCCCACGTGACAATGGCAAGTTCATCGCCGTATCAGGCATTTGTCTTAAATTATCTTCTCAGACATATTCAGGTAAAGGTCGTGGTTTGAAATCACTGCACTTAAGGTTTTAGAAAAAGTCATTGGTATAGATGGGATATGCACCTAAACCACACGACCTATACGACTACTCGTTGTAGAGAACTTCCTGAACGCAATGACCACAAATTACACTTACTTCCACTTTACTCCTGGCATTTTTCCCAACTTGGACACTCTTGGTGACAGTATTACCGCCATTAACAGTTTCATTAATATATTTAAGGATCTGGAAAAATCGAATACGTGTTCTTTGTTATTGTGGGAGGAGCTCGTGGCACAGTTGCTATACCTTAACCCAAGCCTGTAGTTGGAAGGGTGACAGTCCGAACTCCCTCAATAATTTGGAGATAAAGAGAAAATGAAAAACTTATTGTTACAGACCCCACTGGGATTCGAACTTGCATCGCTTGCGTAGCAGGCGACTGTTAAAGCCCCACTATCACCACGGTTATCAATGGACACATTCTTAGAAGAACCCAACAAACAGAACAATTTATATTAAAATTAATTTTTACTCTTAATTAGTCATGGTTAACTCTATGCAAAGATGTTGAGACATAAAAAGATAAATACGAGTAAGATACCTTTGGTATATCATTATTTCCCACGGCGAACACTTGTCCCGAGCAAGCGGTGGCTATGTCATGATACACGGTACACGCAATATCGCTAAAATTATTGCAGTAATCCATTAAAACGAAGGATATCTGAAATGAATAATTTAAAGAGTTGCGAATTAATATCGTGCTATGAGAGCGTAGCAAAGTCGCTAATGTAACATAACCTACGCTTATAATAAGCAGTGGAAAAGTGGTTAAATTTGGTATATTTAGTATTAGCCCGATGTGTCCCACTGCTGGGGAAAAGCCTCCCTTCCCTCTCTTTCGACCCAGGGCTTGCTCAGGCCAGTTTTTCAGGTAGATGTTGAGTTCCAGCCATCTTTTTCTAGGCCTTCCACGTCTTCGCGACGCATTCGGAGAGGTCCACAAACCCCCTTAATATAAAACATGGCCTAAAACAAAACTAGACTTACTTAAACTAAAACTTTGCCCATTCCTTTTGGAATCTGTATGACAAAAAGAGATGGAACTACTTTCAGACCAAGGATTATCTTAGGTTATGTTTGTAATAAGGGGTAAGACTTTGCATGATATCGACAAGATACTTATAAATTTTATCTTACCATCATTGGTTTAGCAACACGTATTGAGAACTTCAGAGTGCCTAGTGCAATTTTCCTTAAAATCACAGGATCGAAAAAGCAGCGTCATCTGTCGGCCCTTAGAGGACACTATTTTGATCCCATAGAAATCTGTATTTTCGTCAACGCGGTTACTTGTGACGGCGTCAGTGAACAACTCGCACTAAGCCCTCTGAGCTGTGAAGTTTCATTTTGGTACCATAATATTAAACGTCAAAGCTAAGAAGTTCTTCACGCACGCTGCTTAAACGATCAGTTGTCCCCCTGGTAGATTTAGCATAGGTGAAAATACACCCACCTTAGTTTGTGCCTTTTGGCACCTGGTTTTGATTAACTCTGCTTTGTCATAGTCCTTAGCCGAGGCGTCCGTGAACACAAACACGTAAGAGTTCGGCTGACTGTTATCTAGAGCAAGTTCGATGCCAGACAGTGCATACTCTGGCCAGTCATGGTTATCGATGTTATGTGCTTCTATGGAGTTTAACGCCGATTGGAGTTCATCCGTATCTCGAGTTTTGATCACCATTTTGCTAAGAGACACTGTTAATAATAATAGATTTAATGGTATATTATATATTAAGTAACAGATAAGTAAAGATTCTTTTAGAATACTGTTGTGTTACAATTAGCTCTTGTCTACCACCATCATCATTATCATCATCTAAGTAAAACTGTAGTGTCTGTTTGTAATTCATAATTAATAACTTTTCACTAAATGCGAATGAAAGTACGGTACTGACCTAAAAAAACAAATATTTTATCCGTCTGTCGGACTGGTTGTTTCGGCTAATCTCCGAAACAGCTGGATCGATTTTAACAGGACTTGCAGATAGATAATTCTACGGAGTAACAAAGGCTACTTTTTTTGAAGTAAGCAATTAACTCTACGGGAAAACCGCAGGGCACAGCTAGTCTATACATACATACAGATAAATAAAATTGAAGTGTATGTTTGTAATTCCAAAATAACAGCTTTTCACTAAATGCATATGAAAGTATATACGGTACTGGCACTAAAACCAAGTTTTAATTTTTTTCTCTGTCTGTCTGTCGGTCTGTCTGTTTGTTCCAGGTAATCTCTGAAACGGCTGGACGGATTTTAACGGGACTTTCACTGTCAGGTAACTAATGTTTCAAGGAGTAACTTAGGCTACTTTTATTTATTAAAAATATTAGGGTTCCGCGACAATAAGGAAGAAACTAAATCTACGCGGGTTAAACCGCGGGGCACAGCTAGTTTTAAATAAATTATGATGATAGGGTTCACTCCCTGTGTAGTCTATTTCGTTTTTAACTAAAGAAAATATCTTACCCGGATCACTGAAAGTCACTAAAATTATATCCTTAATTTGACTTGACTTGTATTTCAGTATCAAGTCCATAATACTGCGAACACCATATCTTACTTGATTGATATCATCTTGCATAGAACCTGAATCGTCTATCACAAAGGTTAGACTGGAATTCCCAGCACTAGCTAGAAGTATGTTACTAAGTATAACAATTACTGCAATCTCTTTTGTCAGCTCCATTTTCTGTGGATTCAGATCGAATACTCATGAATTCACCAATATTCCTTTATATACTCGTTTGTTGGTCGAATTTATCCTGGTATAATACTGTTACGACAATTTGTAAATGATTCACTCCCATGCACTTCTATTCTACACGTAACTAAGTTATTTCTTTGATAGAATCACTTTACATCTTTGTCTATATAAATATCGCTGCATAAAATATTCCGTAAGTTTATTTACGTTTCAATTGGACTTTAGGTACATGAATAAAGATTACTATTAAACTTATTGAAACAAAAGTTAATTATATGTACAAGGAACTATATTCAAAGCTAGTTACAAGTAAAAAACTTAGCCCAAATTGGTGTTTCTCGGCATTGTTCTAAGAAAGCTGGAAGCATTGCCACGCTGAATAATTATGCTGAATCTCTATACGGAGATAATGTAAATAATAACTACAATTGAATTCAAAGGGTTCACGAGCGATCAGGGATCTTGTATTTGTTTCGCACTTCAAAGGTATTGTAAGAGGAGAGACTAGAATATAAATTTTTCAAAGATTTATTCCAATGAAAAGTATTACAAGTATTAGTACAAGTGCATATAACATTATGTGTTGCAGACTGTACGCTTGTATGCCATAAACGCATGTACAAACGTTCTGTATTATTTGTCAAAAGTAATATTTGTATATTGTGGTTCATCGTACCTACGACTATTTGACTGATATCATGTTGTTTTAAATAATAGTATTATATTCGATTACTAATTCGAAATTCCCAATTCGAAATATTATAATCGCAGGAAATATATTTTTAAATAAGAGACCAAGGGGAAAATATTATAATGATTTGTGACACATATGTATATGCTTACATAACATGTACAATCCTGACTTCTGTGGGCCGACTATGATTTAAATTTTTTTACGATATGGTCTATCGCAGTTGGTAGGGGGGAGTTACCTCCACTGCTTAACCGGACTAAAGGGCGAGACAAAAGGGCCTCCAGCCGAGCTTATACTTAAAATCTAAGCAACACAGCTAAGGGCGCCCCGGTGCGGGGCTCGGACCTCGGCTTAGGGCGTTGCTGGGGGATGAGCTAGGGAGCTGGATCTAAGTGGTATTATTTAGGGACATGTTTAAGGCTAGTGGCTCGGCGCGCGCCGGCCCTAGCAGAGGACGGGGGGGACGATGACGTAGAGTTCGCGACGAGCCTCGCCGGCGAGGATGGAACAATGGTCGGTTGGGTGTGTGCTTTTGAGACATTGCTTGCTGAAGCAATGTGATATCGACGTCAGGGTCAAGGAGAACGTGCCTCGGACGGCATCGGGAGGAATGATTGTTTAAGCAGCGCATATTAAGGACTTCTTAGCTAGCATGACTACTAAAACCACTCAACTCAATCAATTAGCCACAAAAACGTAACATGCACGAATATGTCCAAAAAATCTATAGAACAAACACGGAAGTTCAGAGAGACATTTTGTTAAAAGATTTGAATTGATAGATGTTAAACGCATTCAGATTTTCGGCCATCATGTATCAGGTATCGACGCGAAGACAAGTGCTAATAAAAGTTAAATAGTGTGCTGGCTATAATCTCCAAATACAGATTCTAACAAAGCTTTGATAGATTTGAGAAAGCTCATGTTCTTCTCATACTCTTGTCTCTCTTCTTTCAAAGCGAAAATATGTGGGGAGAACTGTGCAAGTGTTTACATATGCTCGCGTCAATATAACCTAAAAAATGCGTTAAAATACTGCAAATTTAAGGCGAGCGCTCATAACTCATGATGGCATCTGTATCTAATCTATCTATCTGTATCTAATCTATCTCCTCCTGGGAACCAGGTTTTCCACTAAAGATGAAAGAGATAAATATATTGAGAAAAAACGCAGCGCCATTCAAAAACCAATCGCAACGTACATTTTTGAATGAAAAACTACTTAAAATACATACCTCTATCTGCACCGAAGCGGTACCCTTAAGTGGTACCCCAAATTGGTAGGTAAAGGTTGTAATAAGAACACCCTCTTTTCACCGAAGATGATTAATTTCCAACGTGACATATTGTGAATCTATAGGCGTATGTTAAGTTTAATATATATTATGAAGTACTCGTGTTATTTACATAACTGTACCAGGACTTAAGTTTATATAAATACAATATCCGTTATCTGCACGTTTTTGTCCCTGCTCCACGTTTATATCATTCGACAGTGATTAGTAAATGTTTTTTATTTACTCAGATTATTAAGGATAATCTTAAATATACATATATGTATTTAGTATAGATATACAGATAAATTTAATTGAAGTATCTGTTTTTAATTCCAAATAAACAGTTTTTCACTAAATGTATATGAAAGTGTATGCGGTACATAGATGAAAACTTTTTTATTTTTTTTTTCTTTCGGCTAATCTGGACAACGACTGGGCGGGACGGGACTTTCACTGGCAGATAGCTGAGGTTTCAAGGAGTAACCTAGGCTAACAAATTAAGGTTCCGTGAGTTCAAGCATATAACTATGTCTGCGCAGGTGAAACCGCGGGGCACAGCTACTTAACATGTTTTTTAGGAAACCTCAGAGTCTATTGTAAAAATATATTAATCCGGGTTATGAAAAGGTGTTGATTTGATAAATCGTGATTAATGCTTTACAAATGAGCTCATTTTAACATTTGTAAATCTAACTTCCTACCCAAAGATGTAGGTACATAGTGCAATAACTTATTCTGTAAGTTAAGAACCGTGGAGGACTTGGGGTTAGAGTAGTCTTTTTAGAACCCCCCCGGTGGCCATCCTCAGGGGGGACTCCGGGTACTCTGATAGATCGCACCGGTGTCCTCCCACACTTTGCCGGGGCACATCCCCGGGGAGCTGTATCGCCGCCCCAGAAGACCTCGCTGTGCAAGGCAGCGCGAGCCACATCACGCTGCCACCTTCCCGGGCCCACGGCTCGGTGGTCAAAGCTCCCACCTCGAGCACTGCCAGCAGGCCCTCCGGCCCCTTTTTAGTCGCCTCCTACAACAGGCAGGGGATACCATCGTCACGTCTGAGAAGTAATTCAAAGGCAACCTATGTATAGTGCCTGAGACAGCGATGAACTCACCAGCTGTCACGTTGGCACTTAATTATCTTCGGTGTAATGTGGGTGTTGGTATTAAAATACCTCTGCCGACCCCTTCGGGGAATATTGGCGTGAGTATGTTGGTTAAGTTAATTTTTCCCAAGTTGTTTGAATTCTGGTACTATTGTGTAAATGTGGCAGAAACTGTTTGCCTTACAATGAGTGAGTTAGGTTAATGAGCTACCGTACAATATCTACAACAACGCATGCATCATAACCAACAATACATACATGTATGGAACTCAATCGCGAAAAGTATGAACTTGACCACTATTTTTATTTTTCAATTAGCTATGCCCTGCGGTTTCACCCGCGAAGATTTAATTTGATTCCCGCGGAACCCTAAATGTTCCTTATAAATAAAAGTAGCCCAAGTTACTCCTTGTAACATTAGCTATCGGCCAGTGAAAGTCCCGTAAGATCGGTCCAACCGGTTTAGAGATTACCCGGAACAAACAGACAGACAGACAGACACAGTTATTTTTTAAAAATTTGGTTTTTCAGTATCTGTACCGTGTATACTTTCATATGCATTTAGTGAAAAGTTGTTATTTTAGAATTACAAACAGACACTTCAATTTTATTTATCTGTATAGAAGGTAGTATAGATTATAAGTGTGTAGCTTATTGCTAACGCTTATTATATTCAATATTTAGTCCTAATCAGAAGAATTACCGAACGGGTAAGCAAAGGTGTTACGTCACTAAGATTTCACCGCAGATGACGGGGTATCAACGTATTGAATATTGAGTCTAAGTGCAAAATGGCAAATCGGTGGTAACTTTTCGACGTTCATAAAAGTGCTTTACCAGGGCCCATGAAACGTAGCGTTCACGTTGTATAGGATCCCATGGGATTCCGCGTTCACGAGATTGACGGTTGCGTTTGGCGATTGTGAGAAAGCTCCCACTTGGCCCTTGAACTTGGTACCTACTCGATAGACATCGTTTTTCTTCTCACAAATTTCTTCTGAGTCATGTGAATACTATATCATCGCACTTTAGTTTAAAAGAAAACTAATTAGTTTTTGTTGCTAACCATCAGCTTTAATGCTTAAGTTTTGTAAAAATACAGTAAAAGTTCCCAAGTTCGCAATGTATGCAGTTTCTAGCAGAGCATTTAGTATCGGAATGCACCTTTGTTTTGTTCACAAAAGGACATTAGATTGATATCTAGGCAAATACCATTTTTCTAAAACCAGATGAAACGGGGCGTGAACGGTTTTTCTATCTGAACAACCTACTGCAGCGTATGATCGTGTGCAAAAATGTTTTGAAAATACTCTTAAAAAACAAATCTATGCATCTATACAGATAAATAAAAAATGAAGTGTCTGTCTTTAATTAAAAATGACAGCATTAAAAAGAATTTTTCTTCAAACCTTCTTCTTATTTAATTGTTATCAGATGTCACAGAAGCTACAGCCATAAAGTAGCACGGGGTATCGAGGGACTGCGTTAATCTATGGTCAAAGGTCACGAAAAAACAATTGACAGGCGTTCGGTTACAAAATTGGATATCGCAAGACTTATAAGTCATTTATCACAGATTTTATACAACAATAGCATCTATCGTGTGGTATACTTAATATATTAAAAAGCACGTCTATGCTTACATACACTTTATTCTAAACTAGCTGTGCCCTGCGGTTTCATCCGCGTACAGTTATTTTCATCCTTATTGTCGCGGAACCCTAATATTTTTAATAAATAAAAGTAGCCTAAGTTACTCCTTGAAACATCAGCTACCTACCAGTGAAAGTCCCTTTAAAATCCCTCCAGCCGTTTCAGAGATTACCCGGAACAAACAGACAGAGAAAAAAATTAAAACTTGGTTTTTCAATGTCAGTAGCGTGTATACTTTCATATGCATTTAATGAAAAGCTTTTATTTTGGAATTACAAACAGACACTCCAATTTTTGTTATCTGTATGTATTGATATGAGTTACATAAATTGGATAAGTCATTTTGAAATAACCTCTTAGATACTGAATCACAAAAGCTTAATTATACTAATTAATTTGTATGGTTAAGCTTAATTTTCATTAAGGATTCTTATGTTCTTCTCAGAAGGCTAGTTTTCAACCGGTGGTCAGTTCTTCGACGTTCACAAATGCCTTACCAGATCCTAAACAAAATAAATCATTTTAATTTTCAAGATAAATAAATACCGTAATTTTGCCATATTGAACGTAGCAACAAAATGACGTGATATGATGTTAATGAAATACGTATAAGGGCTGTATAGTGACATCATGCACCATGCGCTTGCGCAGTAAATCAACGTGCATTAAATATGAAAACCGTATCGAATTACGATATCGTTACGATTATCAATCTAGACGCGGGTTGTACACTCATTCTTTCCTATTATTCTTTTGTAATCTGTAAATAATAGAAACTGGGGCTCTACTCTCTTTCTCCGAAAACGAAACTTCGTGAACGAACGAAAATTAAACGTAGTTTCATTATCGCTTTGTTTTTATCATACTAAAATGTTTCTTCGTCTAATAATTTAATTAAAGTTGGTTTAGAAAATATAAACATCAAATAATTTTCTAGCTGACCACGTTCGGACGTAATTTTAAAACGAATAATAACCGTGGTAGGAACTTTGCAAACTTTCGGCCGAAGCTTCGTTTTTCGGAGAAAGCGAGTAGGCCCCCTGAACCATGAGCTCTTATTGCCACCATAGTATCTCTGTGTCAGCAATAGACTTAATATTAATAATAAGCATGACTTCAATCACAACAAAAACACAAATGAAGCATGAAAAAAAAGGATATAGAATATTAACAATCTTGTTACTGCTGCAAAGTGGTTAGCACCAGTACATTGGAAGTTGCCGCACATTGTCATCAAAGGGTCACAACTCAACTATACCCGTAGACCTAACTGGGATCCAGTTCAGTCCAGTGGAGTTGGTTTTCCATACACCATCATTATATCTCGCGAAGAACCGACAACCGCTGGGGTAAACGAGTTCTTGAGTGGAGACCGCGACTCGGAAAGCGTAGTGTAGGACGCCCTCCGGCCAGGTGGGATGACTATCTGCGAAAGACTGCAGGCAGATGCTGGATGCGGCAAGCTGAAGACAGGGCGCTATGGTGCTTATTAGGGGAGGCCTATGTCCAGCAGTGGACCAAGTTAGGCTGATGATAATGATGATCATTTTATCTGGTTGAACAAATCGTTCTTCTTACTGAACTTAGTACGTTACGGATTTTAATAACGATTTTTACTTACATGTAGGAGCTGAACTTCAATGGGTGTATAGTTAAAACAATCCTTATTATATTTTAGTATGGCTAGTAGAGAAAGGTCAACATTTTGTAATAGCCTTAAAAATGGTAACCCGAAATGAAGTGAGGGCGGGTCTCTAGCAAAAAATTATTAAGAAATGAACATTGTTTAAATAAGAGCTTTACAAGCAGTTAGGAATCTAAGAACAATTCGTTCGATATGACACACTCATACAGACGCAGCGAGAAAATAAGCGGAATTTGCGTAATGACTGTAAAAGGTAACACGTCATGGCCAATAGCGTATACGTCATTCACGCGTTTTACCGACATTTTTCCAAAACGACTAATCTTCATTATTTTGAAAGTAAACATTGTTAATTTATAATCTTATATAAGTGTCTAAGTTACTCCTTGTAACATTAGCTATCTGCCAGTGAAAGACCCGTTAAAATCGGTCCAGCCGTTTAGGAAATTTGCCGAAGACAAAAATGTAAAAAATTGATTAGTCTATGTCAGTACCGTGTATACTTTCATAGGCATTTAGTGAAAAGCTGTTCTTTTGGAGTTGCAAATAAGTATTTGTATATAAAATGTAGAAAATAGGTCTAAATTCCTTACTGCTTATGAACTTTATATTTATACTGTGACAGGGATCAGAGTTCATGGTCAGCTGCTTACCTAAAAATCACAAAACAGGCAGTCGATAATGGTTATTCGAATATATATTCGAATAATCAATATTCGAATGACTCCTACAACGGTACGCAAGAGACAGTGATGGTGGGCGTGGCTCTAGACCCCGTCTTATGTAACTTTACCGCAATATATTGTCATTCTTAACGTTTTTGTGAATTGCCTCATGCAACTGTAATTATTACTAAAGATTCCCTTTTAACTATGTGTAATAAACTTTAACAGAATGGACTTGCATTGGCAAGCCATTCACCAAGAAAGGTTATGGATTCGATTGATGCTAAGGGCCGATTTTTTGCGTGATGCACGTTACTTTGTTACCTTTAGCTTGTGATATTTATATCTTATTTATATATCATTTCCAACAAAAAAATGTCATTGTCCAACTGGGGACAAACAGAAGATCGCAGCCATGTGGCTGAGACGGTGATGGCCTCAACCTCTGTCACGATGATTTATCATTATCGATAAAAAGTCGGTGCTGTTGGTATAACATCCTTACTACCTACTTCCTTCTTAATACAGGCGTGAGTATATTTATATGTTCAGCGTAATTCAAATAACTAGTTTAATTCCAGCGACCTGTGAGTAAAACTCAATTTAAGATGC
Source organism: Watsonalla cultraria (assembly GCA_964035505.1). NCBI lineage: Eukaryota > Metazoa > Arthropoda > Insecta > Lepidoptera > Drepanidae > Watsonalla > Watsonalla cultraria. Next base: position 2,035,154 of record OZ037732.1, on the reverse strand, counting down.
CATTGATATCAAAGTAGGCATATTGGCGTAAACATTTCAAATTGCAAAACCGACTTGGCATTGTTATAAACCAAGCGAACAAGTTAGCGGCCAAGTGATAATTGAAAATGCATTGGCTCAGATTTTATCAAGTTACACAACTGTGGAATCATTTTGGGTGCTTACCTACAGTTTCATTGTTTTTGAAGAATTGGCCGGTGGTTAGATCGTTATCTCTATTGGTGTGAAGTGAGATATTATCTTTCCTACAAAGGTAGAACAAGCAGTTCGCCTGAGAGGAAGCGGCTACTGCCCAATGGCCTACCTAATCTATACATATTAAATTTAAAGACTTGACTGACTGACATTATATATCAATCGCCTTTTATTATTATTCGTATACCCAAAAGGTACCCAACGCCCTGGTAGAGACAGTCGAGTTATGTAGGATTTTTACTGCACTAAAATCTCTATGCATAGAGAGACTCCGGGTAACAATTTTATTCGTCTCTTACGACAGACAGAGGATACTATAGCCTAATTCTTGGACCCTGGCTTTGGGTGAATATACACCTACTAAGGTTTAAGCAGATCGTATTAAGAATTTCTGAGGTTTCATTTTAGTACCATAAAATCAAACCAAAAACCGTAGATCTAAATCCGTCCTGCTTAAACCATCGTAGTTGGCCCCCAGCACTGCACGGTAGCCAGGAGGACGTAGATTTCTGCCCCATCTTAAGAATTAAGAACCATGAAGGCTTACATCATTTGAGAATATTGAAATCTCGTACATACTGACTCCTGAGAAACTAATGTGCTGCAGGAAATCCTAATCGTGTGTGGAGTAAAAAATATGTATAAAGCTTTATTATCCATTCACTTAATGTTAACATTGTAAACAAAATGCCTCACGCATTGCGCGCACGCACTCACATACGATCATCTGTATCCGGATATGGTGAATCGATGAGCAATCAAAAGTCTAAGATAAACATTACTACCGTACTTACATTATAGAGTACACAACACACACTCTTAGATAAAAAAAAAAACAAAATCCGAAATATCTTCATTTGAGTAGACTTTTAACAAAGTACCTACTGTGAAATTGTCACAACGACATGATTATGTAGGATTATACATGCTACTGCCGGGTTCAGTAGGTTGCTTTTACTGAGAAGAACCCGGTAAAACACTCAGTAATTACTCTTTTCCAAAATATTTCTAATAGCGGACGTCACCCGGTTTCACCCGCGTAATTCCCAGTCCCGTAGGAGTACGGGGATAAAATATAGCCTATGTTACTTGCTGATGATGTAGTTATCCATTGCTGGTAGAATTTTGAAGATCGGTCAAATAGTTTCGGAGCCTATTCAATGCAAACAAACAAACAACAGTGTAGACAAAGTTGTAGGTCAGCCCATGGACACAGTTCCAATGCCCAAAAGTCAATAAAAAAGCTATAATAACTAATAGTAGCTAATGAATAAAAGGGAAAGGTATTAATACCAAATAAGATACCTAAGTAAGTGGCAAGTACAAAACAAATATCAGTTCTATTTACTAAGGCATAAGACCCAATTTAAATTAAATCAAATCAAATCAAATCAAATATATCTTTATTCGATTAGACTTCATACAAAGTACTTTCAAATCGTCAGAATGACACAATTACACAGGATTATACATGCTACCGCCAGGTTCGGAAGGTTGATTTTACTGAGAAGAACCTGGCAAGAAACTCAGTAATTACTCTTTTAAAGAATATTATACAGTTTTAAAAATACAAAATAAATTGTTCAAGCAACTATAAGCCCATGGACACAGTTCTAATGCTCAATTGTCAAAAATAAAAACTAAAAACTAAAAATATAGTACAAATATATGTGAGCATGGCAAATTCCAGCCAGTCAAAGCAAAATTAAGATTAATTAATTGTAGCAAAAGTACAGTGCCAATGGGATTATTTACAAACATTATCAGGTACATCCCAGGCTCCCTTATCACAAATATAATCACTTACAGTATAATATCCTTTTTCAAGCAAAACTGATTTAATTGTTTCTTTAAATTTGTTGAAGGGCAAGTTTACAATTTTTGTTGGTAATTTATTATAGAAGCGTGTGCTCTGTCCTAAAAATGAGCCATGCACTTTTTGTAGGCGATGCGCAGGCACTACAATTTTATGTTTGTGTCTTGTGTTTACGTTATGCACATCACATTTCCTTTGAAACGATCCAATGTTTTGATGCACAAATAATAAGTTAGCTAAAATATACTGTGAGGCCACTGTCAAAATTCCAATTGATTTAAATTTTTCCCTTAACGATTCTCGCGGTCCCAAATTATATATAGATCGTATAGCCCTTTTCTGTAGTGTAAATATAGAGTCTATATCAGCAGCTTTGCCCCAAATTAAAATAGCATAGGACATAACGCTATGAAAATAAGAAAAATATACAAGTCGAGCTGTTTCTATGTCGGTGAACTGTCTAATTTTTCTAATTGCATAAGCTGCGGAGCTGAGTTTTCCTGATAACTTGGATATATGTGGGCCCCACTGAAGTTTATTATCAAGGGTTACACCTAGAAATACTACAGAATCTACTATTTCCAAAGTTTCACCATTTACCATGACCTTTGTATCAACAGGTTTGACGTTTGGTAAAGTGAATTTAATACATTTAGTTTTTTTGGCATTTAAAACTAAGTTATTTACATTAAACCATTTCAATACCTGATCAAGTGCACTGTTTACATCTTCATAATTCGTTTTGGCTCTGTCGACTTCAAACAAAAGAGATGTGTCATCAGCGAACAGTACAATATCACACGTATTCTTTACTAAATTTGGTAAATCATTAATATATACTAAGAATAGAAATGGTCCTAGGATTGAACCCTGTGGGACGCCCATTAGTACTGGAGAATTGCTATCTATGATCCATTGATAGTACTACTTAATATCACGATATGCCATCTTGATGCAATACTGTGATGTGTACGTGTCATTACAACATGTCAATTAAAAGGATTTATTACTCATCAGTCGTTAGATATTCTAACCAAGAGCCTTAACACACGCTCTTATTGCCATCATAGTTCCACTGTGTGTTTAGTGTTTATATTCCTACAACTTGAGCCTTGGTAGCCCTGGGGTTTGAGCAGTCGCCTACCACGCAAGGGACGCAAGTTCGAATCCCAGCGGGCCTGTACCAATGAGGTTTTCAAAATACTTAAGTGCAGTAATTTCAGTCCACGTGCTTGACAGTGAAGGAAAACATCATGAGGAAACCTGCATATGTCTGAGAAGTAATTCCTACTACAGACGCACAGACATATAGAGTAACGATTGTATAATTGGTTTTTTTATGTGAGTATCGTATATACTTTCAAATAAATTTCGTGAAGCTGTTTATTTGAAATTACAAAGACACTTTTTTTCATCTGTATATGTACCTATAGGGCATGCACGTATGAACGAGTTCTACCTTACGAAGACGTATGGTTTATCTTCTCACAATGATATAAGAATCAAGTTGCAATTATTATAACGTATGTGCTGAAGAGTGCACAATAATAGAGGCAGCAACCATATATTATTAATCTAAAGTATGAAGTATATTTCGATAGATTGTGTGCATTTAATCTTCAAAATAAACCTTACCTTCCGGCTAATTATCAATAGTTTACACGAAGTGATTATATGGATGTACACGAAGTGACTGCATACGACCTCCGCCACCTGATCATTAGGAACCTTTACCAAAGCAAAGTCACGATATATGAAGGTGGCTGAAAGGGACACTTAAAGAACATTATTCTTGTTCACCTGCATATGTCTGAGCAGTCCTTCAAAGACATGGGGCAAGACCCACTCGTCCCCTGAAATTCGCACCCTGTGCCCAGGCATCCCGTTAAATTTTTGAGGTTTCCATTCGTCCCCTGATCTATCCAAAGTACTAGGTCATCAGAAGTTTATAGAGGTAGCTTCAATATTTTTCGCCTATATGTCCGCTTCACAACGTAACATTTATACCGGGAGACTAATGGGTACCTTAAAATATATAGATAATTGTCCGTCCTCCTCCCGGGGGACCAATGGGCTGAATCTAAAATTTCATTCTAGGGTACGAATATTGCGGGCCTAGTGGGTCCTGATCCCACTAGATCAACGAGGCATGGTTGTAATAATTATTATAAAAAAGCATTAGCCCCCAAGGTGACAGACGTGGTATCCATCGCCGTCATAAGCACAATACATACATCATCATCTCCCTGGCCTTAATCCCATGTATTTGGGGTCGGCACTTGGTTCAACCCGATGTGGCTGATCACCTGATTTTTATACGAAGCGACTGCCATCTGACCTTCGCAACCCCTTTTTCGAGGAAAATCGGCAATCTGGGTTAAACCAGTTGTCAGACTCTCTTAGGCCTCTGACTGACCTGTAACGATTGCCAAAGATGTTAAATTGGCAACCGGGACCGACAGCTTAACGTGCTCTCCGAGGCACGGAGGGAACTCGGGCGGTCACCCATCCAACTACTGGCTAGGCGTATGGTTGCTTAACTTCGCTGATCGAATGATATGCGCAATAGCAACTGTGCCACAATACATACATTAGTCTAATATGCAATTGCATTACTAGCAATCTTTTCCCTTTCACAGAAAAATATAGAGTGAGATTTGAACTACATAAACCACTCGGTGACCTGAGGGCCTAGTGCTAGTTTTCTTAAAATCGCCGTCACAAGTCACCGCGTCGACGAAAACGCAGATTTTTGTGGGCTCACAATAGTGTCATCTTTAGGCCGACAGAGGCGCTGTTTCGATGTCACACAAATCTGCGTTAACTTTGACGCGGTCACTTGTGACGGCGGCAGTGAAAAACTCGCACTAGACACTCAGTACCCCTATCACGAGTTTACCACCGATTTCCTAATCTATACTCGCTAGCGACAATATTTGTATGACATATTTTAGTTCTTCACGTCACCGCTTGGAGGCGCTGTACAATCTCTCATACCAATATTCGAAATAATAAACAAGACGCTAGCGAGTATAAATTCCGAAAACGGTGACAAACCTGTGATAGGGGTACAGGACTGCAAAATGAATAAATGATGACATTGTTTCCCATCCCAATCTGATCAAAACTTGTAATATGGTAGGGCCAAACAACGGAAATCATACTTATATACTTTTTTGTAAATACATACTTATAATTACACGCGGGAGTCGAACCCGCGACACCTAGAGTAGCAGTCAGTTAATACTAACACCTAAAAAATATTTATTTTACATTAATATAGTTATTTCAAAATGTATGTATTAACTAGCTGTGCCCCGCGGTTTCACACGCGTAAATTTTGTTTCTTAAAAACTTCCATCCCCTATTTTTTATCCCCTTGGGGGTAGATTAATCAAAATCCTTTCTTAGCGGATGCCTACGTCATAACATCTACCTGCATGCCAAATTTCAGCCCGATCCGTCCAGTGGTTTGGGTTGTGCATTGATAGGTCACAATGTCAGTCACCTTTGAGTTATATATATTTAGACTTGAAACAGAAAAACACATAAATCGCAGCAACAATGATATTATATAAAAATACACGATGTAATGTAACACAGACAAAATTAACATCCTTTTCAGAGGTACAACAATGTACATACTAAGTAAGTAATTTTATGTAAACATCTTTTACTTCCGTATTGTTTCGTAACATCTGCTTGAGCGTCCCACTCTTGAAAAAAGAAAGAATATTAGTATCCCTATAGTCTAAACATGCTAATAGCTAGCTATGCCGCGCGGTTTTACATGTGTACATCTATATCTCTAAGTAAAATTGAAGTGTCTGGGTGATTCAAAAATAACAGCTTTTCACTAAATTCGTATGAAAGTATAAACGGTACTGATATTGAAAAACCAATTTTTTTCTCTGTCTCTGTTTATTCGGGCTTATCTTAACAATGGACCGATTTTAACGAGACTTTCACTTGCAGATAGCTGTTACGAAGAGTAACTTAGGCTACTTTAATTTAAAAACCCCACGCAATGAACTCTGTTCGGGTAACACCGTGGAGCATAGCTAGTAATTTAATCTATACTTATATAATAAAGAGGAAAAATTTAATTGTTTGTTTGTTTGAGAGGCTCCGAAACTACTTGTCCGATCTAGAAAATTATTTCTGCAAGGATAGCTACATTATCAGAGAGTAACATAGGCTATATTTTATTTCCGTACTCCCACGGGAACGGGAACTATGCGGGTGAAACCGCGTGACGTGCGCTAGTCATATTATATATTTTTAATACTTATATTATGTGAAAAATAACTTTAATTGTAATTATTTTATCGCACACACAGATTCAACAAGGGGGGGGGGGGGTGGGGGGCTTAGAACCCGCGACCTCTTCGCAGTCACTGACCATAATGATCTTTAACTGTCAATGATCACAATACTATTGACTAATATATCGCTGTAATTTCTCCAACACTATTGACATATGACCCAGAGTGTTGCATGAAACAAAAATTATATTTCGTCATACCGTCTGCGTTACATTGTACTGTGAGTGGATGCCCGCCCGTATTGTGTTACTTAATTCTAGTTTGTTGTAAATACAAGAATTATTTGAATATAAAGACTATGGTAAAGCCTGCTTAGGTCAGTTGTAGTGAATACAGATAAATTCAATTTAAATGTATGTTTATAATCCCAAGTTTTCTACATTTCACTAAATTTAATTTAAGAGAGGCCTGTACCTAGGAGTATTAAACGGTCCTGTACACAGGACCGTTTAAGGATGCAATTTCATTGAAACTAGACCAGAATAAATTAAATATTACGGATTTTAAAGAATCATCGTGCTCCGCGGCTACGCCTGCGAAGATTAAACTATATGGATAGCTTTATATCGCAGCGTTTGTAACATCAGCTATCCCCATAAAATCGTTTCAGCCGTTTCAGAGATTAACTTGAACAAACAGACAGAGAGATACACCGACAGACGGAGAGAGAAAAATAATAATAAGCACTATATAAACTTTTATATTACAGATTACTTTCATAGTGAAAAGATGTTTTTTTTTTGGAAATTTGGAACTTTTTCTTATCTGCATAGATTATAGCTTGCGCAACAAGATTTCACTTACAGACTTTTCAGCCCCCATTTAAAATTTATAATTTTTAGAACTTCGGAAAACTCCCCCCTATTTCCTGTCTCTAAGTACAGCTTGCTACGTCCATTTGCAGCACTATAGCTGCTGTATATATTATATGTATTTACACCTGATCACATTGAAATCTGTTCATCAGCTTCCATGAAAAGGTAACAGACAGACAGGTATCTCGAAACATAAAATAGATAATCCCGTTATTTTGCGAATCTCTTGATTTTAGAAACAAAGTAATTTAAGGTGCCTCAAAAACTTCAAACTAAAAACTCATCACCTAATGCGAAAGGACAATCCATCATAATCAAAGGGCGCACAATGGCGTTACAAAACACTATCAGCGCCATCTCGTGTCGGCTGGATGCAACTCTGAAGGTGATTTATTAGATCTGATCAGTGGTCAACTCCACAGGGAGTCGCGCTACCGTGATCTAATACAATCGTGTCGAAACTTCGTCTATTGTACTATTGATGTAGCTTCAATTGAAGATCGTTATTGAAAAATGCTGGCCCGTTTGCTAATGCTACTAGGCATTCGCTAATCGGTACAGAGTTGGAGAAAAAGGAAAACGAAAAATATTTATTCAGTTTAGGCCGTGGTAAGGCACTTATGAAAGTCGAGAATTTACCACCGGTTCGGAAACTAGCCTTCTGAGAAGAACAGGAGAGACGTTGCAAAACCCATGGTGGCCGAGGTTTGAGCAGTCGCCTGTTTCGCAAGTGACGCAAATTCGAATCCCAACAGCATGCTTCAATGATTTTTTTCTAAAAAAAACCTTAAGTACAGTAATTTCACACCACGTGCTTTACGGTGAAGGAAAACATCGTGAGGACACCTGCATATGTCTGAGAAGTAATAGAATGACGAATGTATAGTGCCTTCGACGGCGATGGATTTGCCTTCTGTCACGTTGGCACTTAATCATATTCGGTGTAATGTGTGTGTTGTTCTTTTGCTTATACCTTCTGCCCCTTATGAGATGGCGTGAGCATATTTTACTTATGTATTTAGTGAAAAGCTACTTTGGAATTACAAACAGACAATTCAATTTACTTATCTGTAAAGATGTGAAGTTTTTAGAACTGCATACCACTACGTCACAATAAACAAGCAAAACATCCTAATGAAATTAAGATCAAATGCCATTTGATAAATATTAATCACTGCAATTTAATTATTTATTTTCGTAGGAAGCCAATATATTAGTTTCAATTGGTTTATTTAAATGTCAAATGTATTATTCAGTCTAACGTCTATATCTATACATACAGATAAATGAAATTGAAGTGTCTGTTTGTAATTCGAAAATAACAGCTTTTCACAAAATGCACCCCAATATTTTTAATTAATAAAAGTAGTACTAAGTTACCCCTTTGAAACATCAGCTACCTGCCAGTGAAAGTCCCGTTAAAATCGGTCCAGCCGTTTCAGAGATTACCCGGAACAAACAGACAAGACAGACAGACAGACAGACAGAGAAAAAATTTAAAACTTAGTTTTTAGTATCAGTAGCGTGTATAATTTCATACGCATTTAGTGAAAAGCTGTAATGTTGGAATTACAAACAGACACTCCAATTTTATTTATCTGTATAGATGTATAGATACAGTCTCATCGCTCTAGAAAGAAGAAATACCAATAGTCACGAATCCAAGTTAATTTTAAGATCGCATGCTTCAGACAGTTTAAAAGATAATAATATATATTATGCACAACAAAAATGATCCTTATATAATCATAATTAAGATGCATCCTACATTCAGGTGTTGCATTTTTCTACATTTTGGCCGACTGCGCAATGGGGGCAGAGTGAACACAATAAATAATGTTTATAGCCACTCCTACTGTATTCTAGTTGTATAATAATGTTTTACTCATGTTAATTCGTAACTAATTTTAACTATTGTACAATTCTTTTGTTGTTCATCATCATCTCCTTGGCCTTATCCCATACATTGTTGGGGTCCGCACTTGATTCAACTAGATGTGTCTCCATATTAGTCGCAATCAACCTATTAACTCCTTGTCCGTTATGTGCGCCTGGTACTTCGTGTACCATATCATCATCTCCCTGGCCTTTTCCCATACATTGTTGGGGTCCGCACTTGATTCCACCCTATGTGACTCCATGTTAGTCGCAATCAACTTATTAACTCCTTGTCTGTTATGTGCGCCTGGTACTTCGTGTACCATATCATCACCTCCCTGGCCTTATCCCATACATTGTTGGGGTCCGCACTTGATTCAACCCGATGTGACTCCATGTTAGTCGCAATCAACTTATTAACTCCTTGTCCGTTATGTGCGCCTGGTACTTCGTGTACCGTATCATCATCTCCCTGGCATTTTCCCAAACATTGTTGGGGTCGGCGCTTGTTTCAACCCGATGTGGCTGATCACCTGATTTTTATACGAAGTGACTGCCATCCGACCATCGTAACCTCTTTTAAGAGGCTCACTTGAGCGTTGGGAATTAGGATGTTATTCAGATATAAAAAGACAGAATGAAATTTTAACTTAAGAATATAAAATAATATACAGGTATAATATACCACGATATTTTATTTCATAAAAAAATTATGAAGTAGTTTTAGCACGAAGCACGCACCAGACAGAAAAACTCCAATAATATATCTCTGGGTTGTTCCAATAATCCCCATTGAAAATCCCCATCAATTTGGTGAAAACTTAGTATATTACACTTTTGCCTATCGCTTAGGTCTCTTCTGGGAAGACGTGACCATCTATTTTTGAATTAATTTCCTCAAACTAAGAGGCTAATAGGTTATCGCTACAGCCAACTTTTGGTAAAAAGGTCAAAGGTGAAAAGTCAAGTATTACGTGAAAAAACTTCATAGCGCAACCAGCTGCCGCGTAGGGTTACGCCGGAAGATGACCCCCGAACAATTGCTATGAAGCCAGGCTTTTGTTGAGATTTTCTTCAGCTGATAACTAAGACCCGCACGGATTTTCTTTATCAATACATCTTTATAGAGAAATACAATTGAAGCATAGGTTCGTAAATCCAAATTAAAAGTGAGTGTTGTTATTAAAACACCTCTGCCTACCCGTTAGGGGAATACAGAGCTTGAAATACCTGCGAGTGAAAGTTTCAGAGATTACCCGCAACAAACAGACAGACAGACAGAGATTTTTTTTTAAATTTGGTTACGTTACAAAATAAAATAATAATATATAATAATAATAATAAAAACATTTATTGATAACAAAAAAACGGCAACAATTCAAATAACAATGACAAAAAAATATAATATACAAAAAAGAATACACAAAAACTAAAGTTAAAAACTAGTGTCATTATGGTGCAAAGTGGTTTGCACCAGTACATCGGGTGTTGCCGCACATTGTCATCAAAGGGCCACAACTCAACTATACCCGCAGACCTAACTGGGGTCCAGTTCAATCCAGCGGAGCTGATTTTCAGTGTGACCAGTTGAGTGGCGCACGACATCAGCCAAGAAACAATATCCTAAAAATAAATGTATGGGAGTTACATAAATCAGGCACGTGACATGTGTCATTCTCATACATCTTATAATTTCTATTAATGCAAGCGCAAGAGAATGTTACTTCGTCTAGGCCTGCTCAAAACTCGGAGATCTTTTGTAATAGGGGAAAGAAGAGCTATGTCCGATATGTAAATGGAACCCACGACCTTTCTACGCCTGCATTACATACATTGCATTATCCCACTAGGCATTACGTACGGTTGCGAGACTGACCTTTACCCATTGTGGTAGCGTCTCCATTATTTTGATGTCATTAAATAATGGTCTAGACTTCTCGTTCAGATCCTAATGACACTCATTTAGACACACTTATGGCCTTAATAAATTGTCGTGTTATTTTTTTTTAATAGCTGTAACGCGCGGGTTCACCCGCGTAGACTTTTTTATAGGCCATATTTAAAAAAAAGTTGCCTTAGCTACTCCTTCTAATATCAGTTATCTACTAATGAAAGTCCTCTTTAAATAGACAGACAGAGAAAAAAAATTAAAATAATATTTTTTATGTTAGTAGCGTATATTTGACATGATCCCAGCTGTGTTTCTTGCCGGTTCTTCTCAGAAGGCTAGTTTCCGAACCGGTGGTAAATTCCTCGACATTCATAAGTGCCTTAACTGAATAAATCATTTTCATTTTGATTTCATATGCATTTATGAACAAAACTGTTAAATTGGAATTACACAAATTGACAGACACTTAAAATTTATTTCTCTGCATAGATTACAACTAGCTACGCGCCTGTGCTTCCCTTCGGGTCGGGCTACTAATTATTAAAACTAGCTTTCTATAAATATAATATAAATATTTTTTAATTATGAAGTCATCGAAGCAATTCATACACAAATTTTCAACCCCAGCTTAACCCTTTTAGGGGTAGAAAGAGAGAAAATTCAACTTTACATCCATTTCACTAAGAACCCGCTCCCCACAGTTCATGGCTCTATGACCAGGGGTTTACGCAGACGATGATATGTAAGACAGTCAGACATTCAGACAGGACTTTGGATTTTATACTAAAACTGATAGCTGAAGAGTTTGTTTGTTGCCTGGAACTACTGGATTAGGATTCAAAAAAAATATTTCTATTTTCGACACCTAGTACCTGGATGCCCGCGCTTTGCTTGGCAATAAATTAAATAATTATTAAATAAAGTGTGTCATACATATGCGTAATATTATAATATGTATTTAGACACAACTCTAGTCTAGGATTGCGTAAATGCAATTTTAATCGGTGCTGTCAAAGATAAATATAATTAAAATTACTCTTTTGACGTACTATCTCTTGACATCCTAACTAATGGTTTGTTGTAAAATTAATAAGGCTTTGTTTACTGAGTCAATTTTCGAAACGTGTCAAAGTGTGACAGATGTCAAATCGCGTAATGTCAAATTGCATTTCTGACAGTTGCAGACGAGCTGTCAAAAATGATGCGCTGCTAATAGCATATATGTCAGAGTCTAGCCTGCAGGATATAATAATTATTTTGTCTTTGTGTCGTAAAAAAGATAATTTATCTTCAGTCACAACCTAACGTTGTTATATAAATTATTATTGGTCTAAAACGAATGTTATTAGTTAGATAAACGATTAGGTTACTATAGTTGCCTGTAAAGAAACGATACGATTTATAATCTCACAATCGTCAATTAAGAAACTTAGATTATCAAAAACTAAATAAAATTCGGTCGAAGTCGCTTGCAGTAACTAGTCTTATATATAAAAATTAATCCCCATTTCCCTTGGTCACGGCATCACGCCTAAACGGCTGGATGGATTTTAACGGGAATTTCACTGGCAGATAACTGATGTTTCAAGGAGTGTTTAAGGCTAATTTTATATAAAAAAAAATATTAGGGACACCCACGAAATTAACGCTACGCGAGTGAAACCGTGGGGCACAGCTAGTATGTCATAAATCTATAATAATAAAGCTCAATGTCAATCAACACTATGTATCAAAAGTCAAGGCAAAAACGCATGTGACATAATTTACTTCTTAAAAAATAACTTGTTTTATTTTGTTTAAAAGGTGATGAGTCGCTATGCTTATTGATCACACTGATAACACACTTCATACGTCTTTAAACGTATACAATATTAAAGCTTTAAGATTTATTTGATACTAGCACGTCACGCGGTTTTACCTGCGTAGTTCCCGTTCCCGTGGTAGTACGGGGATAAAATATACCCTATATTAATCAGTGATAATGTGGTATTCAAATGATTAAAGAATTCTTAAAATCGGTCCAGTACTTTTTGAGGCAATTCGTTACAAACATACATAAAAATTTTCCTCTTTATAATATTAGTGTAGACTAGCTGTGCCCCGCGGTTTCACCAGCGTAGATTTAATTTCTTGGGTGTCCCGCGGAACCCTAATGTTGTAAATTTAGCTACCTGTCAGTGAAAGTCCCGTTAAAATCGGTCCAGCCGTTTCGGAGATTACCCGGAACAAACAGACAGACCAAGAAAAAGTTTTTAAATTGTTTTTTTATTATCAGTACCGTGTACTTCCATATACATTTAGTTTAAAACTGTTATTTTGGAATTACAAACAGACGCTTCTATTTTATTTATCTGTATAGATATAGCTAATATTGTGATATACTCGTATAGGCGTCTTACAAGACCTAAATCCACAAACACGTACAAAGCTCGCGGTCAATTAAAAACGATCGAAATGTCTGTCATCACTATAATTAACGCTCATTTAGCCAAGATCTATTATTGTTTAAGCGACCAATAAATCCGTTGCAGCGTGCTGTGATCTTACCATCTGCCGCACTATTCACTAAGGTTTCTCAGCGTCGAACTCAACCACGAGCGTTGGTTTTCGATCATAGTAAATTGATACATAATACATAGAGGATATGGTTCAATTTGGTATCTTTAAAGCTGACACTCGACGACGAGTGCGATGCAGAGAAACTTTAGTGAATAACGCATCTGCAGTCAAAGGCTATATAAGCACTTTCACTGTTCGTGCGCGTGAGTCGTGGGATGACACCGCGCGTATACGCACTCTGACCCCGGCAAGCGCGCGAAACGGACATTCTTTATACTTGATACGAACTTGCCAGTTTTTTTTTATTTTTAAAATTTTTGTGTGAGTGCCCAAGTGTCGTGTCTTTTTTTGTGCAAGGTGAGTTGGTTTTAGGTTTACATATGAGAATATTGAAAAAAAAAAATTTTTATATCTTAAGCGATTGTTTAACTTATGAATTATATTAAAAAAAATATTACGTGACCTAGAGGTCATTTCTGTATAAATAAAAAAAAATAAGTTACATAGTTTAAACTCAACCGATTTTCAAAACATTACATAAAACAAGAAATTCAAATTCAAATTCAAATAATGATATTCTACAATCAGTTACACTATTTATTTAACGTCATTTTTTTCGTTAACTTAGGACTATTTACTACGGAGTATTTTATATTTGAATTGAGACGTGAACGCAAATGAATTACCAATTCATAAAATGCAAAATTCAATGATTGTAAATCTACAATAGAAGAATAAACATTTTCAATTCAAAATGAATTTGCATCAAACAATGCGCATGCGCATGCATAGAAAAGACATCAACGTGCGCTCGACCTCGTAAAAATGGCTTTATCAACGAAATATTTTTTAATTATATTTTGTTTTCATATCCATTCATAATAATACTGTTAACTGACGTTCTTTGTATTCGCGGGTAAATTAATTTGATTTTGGATTTAGTTGATGATGGATAATAATGAATATAAAAATATTTTTTCGGAGCACTCGTAACCGCAGGAAGTGTATGAAGGGATGCATGAATGTGGATGAATTTTACCAAGATACGAAGATATATTTTTGTAAAAGCTAGTATTTCATTAAACCTCTGAACTAGTCTTAAATATAGGCTTTTATTATGTTAAAAAAGGCTTCTAAGACGCACTATCCGCACATTGCCTTCTTTAAACATACGTGTGACATAGTTGGACAAAGCTGGTTAGATAGAATTTGGCAAAATAATAGCTTACAGAAGGCGTGACACATTTTTTTATCATTGGTATCGAGTGAATTACTATTCCATATGATTAAAGTATAATGTTTATTTTCGATACAATGTTATTAACCAATCTCCCAGATTATACCATTATAATGTCAATTAATAAAAAAACCTCATCAATATCATTGTTTATTACGCAAATAAAGTGGCAATTAATTATCCTTACCTTTGAACTTTTGATGAATATCAAAACTTTATATAGCTCATAAATTGCGATTCTCAATTCGATTAAAATGTCAATAATCGAATCATCAAATTTAAATACATTGCCTACCGTAATATATGTGATTTACTGTAATTTTTGTAGTATTTAATCGATTGACAGTGAAGGAAAACATCGTGAGGAAACCTGCATATGTCTGAGAAGTAATTCAAAGACATGTGAATAGTGCCTGACACGGCAATGGACTCACTATCTATCACGTTGACACTTAATCATATTCGGTGAAATGTGGGTGTTTTTGTTACAACACCTCTGCTTACCGGGATTATTTACTTATACAATAATTATTATTATTACCCCTTAATATCCCTTCAGGGACCTTCCTGGGATAGCGTCAGCATAATATGTATTTATATAGATTTTATTGTGTATCGATTGAAAACAATTGGTGTGTCCTTATATAATGTTTAGTCAATATTATTTAAGTTAAGTATTGAACAAAATTGGGTATGTTTTGACAATGACCTCGATAATTCAAGAAAATAACTACTTATAAGTTATAAGATAATATTATACCACTCATAGGTATTAGGCATAATTATATATAGGTTATAGTTTACATGATTTACTCGTATACTTAAGAAATTCCTACAAAAAATGATTTATTTCTTTGCAAATATTATTGAAAGATAATTTATTTTAAAATGCAATTAAAAATGACGACTATTTATTATACATTGAAAATGTTAAGATATAACATTTAATTATCCAAAAGTGTCAGAAATCGTGAAAATAAAGTATAACTCGTTATTTTTTTTATCGTGCTAAATATTTATAGACTGGTTATGCTTTGTGGTGCCGCCACTAGGACCATAAAGATACGATTTTAGGCAAAAAAACTAAGTTGCTAACATGTTATTTTATACGAATTAAAATACTAGTTATTTAAGGAAAAATACCAGAAGTAGGTCGCAGAGAAGCATTTTTCCTTTCAACAAATAATTATATCTTTTTACGAAGTAGATTTTGGGTATTAATCTAATTTTATTACCCACTTAATGTTGACTCAATATTTTTTTAATATCTAGTTGTTTTGTGTCTTCATCATCATCATCATCTCCCTGGCTTTATTCAATATATTTGGGGTCGGCACTTCATTCAACCCGATGTGGCTGATCACCTGATTTTTATACGAAGCGACTGCCATCTGACCTTCGCAACCCCTTTTTCGAGGAAAATCGGCAATCTGGGTTAAACTAGTTATCAGACCTCTCTTAGGCCTCTGACTGACCTGTAACGATTGCCGTAATTATATAGATACATAGCTAAAATATTCTGTTCATGTTTACTGTACCGCAAGAATTGTTTTAAATCTTGTATGCTTTTGACGGGCTGTAGTGCTCTTCAAACTAACCTAGCCAGGGCATTTGGCTCTGGCATTTGGCAGTTTGTTTATATAATTCTAGTAATAGTACCTTTTGTAGATTGGTATATACACAAACTATAGCTATGCCTGAAGTTTCACAAAAGCCACGAAAGTAACTCTATCCCAGAAGGGTCCTACATTTTCTCCGTAGATAATGAAGTGCCAACATGACAGAGGGTGAGTCCATCGCCGTCTTAGATACAGTACATACGTCTTGGAATTACTTCTCAGACATATGCATGTTTTCTCACGATGTTTTCCTTCACCATAAAGCATTTGAGGTGGAATTACTGCCCGTAAGTAAGTAAGAAAAACTCATTGGTACAGGCCGCTAGGATTCGAACTTGCGTCGCTTGCGTTGCAAACGACTGCTTAAACCCCACGGCCACCACGGCTTCCTTGTGTAGCTATGTAAATGATATAATTAAAGCGGAAAAAGCAATTATTCTAGATCCATTCAATGGAGGCTACATTATTTGATGCGTAAACTTTATAAGGTCTCGTTCACATGATGGCATGTTCTTGGATAATTACAGCTTTGTCGAACTGTACGTAATAGAGTTTCAGCTTTATTATTAACTTGTAAATGTCAATGTAGACGTTCCATTGTTTAAATTTGGAATACAAATTTAAATGTAGCAGGGTAGTGACATCAGTTAATAACAACCTATACATCTATATAGATAAAAAAACCGAAGTGTCTGTTTGTAATTGCAAAATAACAGATTTTTACTAAATGCATATGTAAGTATATACGATATACTGATAAAAAAAAAACGATTTTGAATTTTTTTTCTCTGTCTTGTTTGTTCCGGGTAATCTCCGAAACAGCTGGACAGATTTTAACGGGATATCCACTGGCAGGTAGCTAATGTTACAAGGAGTAACTTAGGCTACTTTTAATTTAAAAAAAAAAAACAAAGATTCCGCGGGATACCCATGAATTAACTCTACTCGGGTGAAACCGCGTGGCATAGTTAGTAAATAAATATTAATCTTTATAAGCAGTAAGGATTATATGCATTTTTTTTTAATTTTTTTGCGTCATTGAGCGTGACAATTATAAATATTAAGGATTTTTAAATAAATTATTTTATTGTCAAAATAATGTAGATTTTTAGTTAGGAAAGTTTTGAAAAATGTCGATAAAACACGTAAATTACGTATACGCGATCCGCCACGACGTGACACCTCTTATGGTCATTACCTCTATTCCACAAATTTTCTCGTAGATGCGTTATTATTATTTTAGTTAAATGACGGGGCCTAGATATAACCTGACTTCATTCGTATTTTTCTCTAAATAAAGTTATATCATAGTTCAATGAGACTACTATTTATTTATACATAACTAAAAATTATGTGTCTTGATATCGAGTAAGGTCGATTATCATCGCATATTCAAATGGAATAATTATAATGTTAGGTACAATAATTTAAACAAACGTTCAAAACTACAGCATATAATATTAATAAATAAATAATTTGCTGGGTTCGATCCCCCAGTCGGGAAAAGTTTTATTTAGTTTTTCTACCCGTTTTCTGTCAAATTTCCTAGGAGTAACCGAAATCTGGATTACTGTCCGTTAGATGGCGATAGGCTCACCCTCTGTTACATGGGACTTCGATATAACTGGTGAAATGTTGGTGTACTATAAGAACACCTTTTCAGGGAATACAGACATGAGCATTATGTATGCAATTACTAAATATTCTATCATCTATACAGATAAATAAAATTGAAGTATATGTTTGTAATTCCAAAATAACAGCTTTTCACTAAATGCACATGAAAGTATACATGATACTGACACTAAAAAACCAAGTTTTAAAATGTTCCTCTGTCTGTCTGTCTGTCTGTTTGTTCCGGGTAATCTCTGCAACGGCTGGACGGATTTTAACGGGACTTTCACTGGTAGGTAGCTGATGTTTCAAGGAGTAACTTAGGGTACTTTTATTTATCAAAAATATTAGGGTTCCGCGACAATAAGGATGAAACTAAATCTACGCGGGTGAAACCGCGGGGCACAGCTAGTTACAAATACAACATTATAATAATCTACACTAATATTATGAAGAGGAAAGATTTGATCGTTTTATTTTGTTTGTTTCTTTTTTTTTTTTCTTTCAGCAATGGATACTTACATTATCAGCGAGTAACATAGGCTATATTTTATCCCCGTACTCAGCCAGTTTACTATAAGAACACCTTTTCGGGGAATACAGGCATGAGGATTATGTATGCCATGTCCGAATATTCCATCATTTTTTTTTTTTTTTTTTTTCCCTCATTAATACATATGAAATTTATTTAACGTCGTATCTTTAACTCTATGTTGGTAACCTAAAATATAATAACCTAATATAATAACCTAAAATATATTATTAAAAGGAGTCCCTGTAGGCAAGGTTCCGAAGATACTGGCAGCATTCCCCCTTTGAATAGCTAAACTAATTCTTTGTCCGAGGTAGCTGCCAGCTCTTCGGTCTCCGGTGATGTCGACTAATCTTTTCGTAAATTCATTCCATCATTACAAATACGACATTATAATAATGTCATATAAGATTGGTTTTAGATTGTATTACATAAACAGACTTTGAAGAGAAATGTATGTAATTAAACTTTGATGTATTAGTGTATAGATTCGTTAGTTAAGCTATGATTAATGAGCTTGGAATTTATCCATAACTAGCTTCACTGAGGCTTTGCATGCGCAGTATATAACATACATACATATGCTCACGCCTATATGCTCCCCGAAGGGGTAGGCAGAGGTGTTGTAATAACAACACCCACTTTTCACACAAGATGATTAAGTGCCAACGTTACAGATGGTGAGTCTATCGCCGTCTCAGGCTCTATACATACGAATTTGAATGCACGCCATTGACATATGCAGATTTCCTCACGATATTTTCCTTCACCGTAAACACGTGGTATAAAATCACAGCACATAAGTTTTTAGAAAACCTCATTGGTACAGGCCCCGCTGGGATTCGAACTTGCGTCGCTTGGTTACCAGGCGACTGCTCAAACCCCACAGCCACCATTGCTCTTGCTATATCAAACTAGCTGTGCCCCGCGGTTTCACCCACGTAGAGTTAATTTGCTGCTGTCTGCCAATGCTGTCTGCCAGTCAAAGTCCCGTTAAAATCCATCCAGCCGTTTAGGCGTGATGCCGTGACCAAGAGATATGGGGATTCATTTTTATATATAAGATAATAATATTTTGTTTATAGAGAAAAAAAAAATAATAATAATAATAATATTGGAGATACAGTTTTTATGATACCTTCTACATTCAAAATAACAAACTTTCACTCTTTCTAAGGATTTTTATTGAATTTAAAATTCTCGATAATTTACTATTTTACCGACGTGTAAAATATCTAAATGATTAGATCCTCGCTAAGATCAATTACATGAGTATCCATGAAATTTATAGTGGAATTAATTGTAGATTAATTGCTGTAATAATAACATACGTATCATAATCGAATCAAGGAATTACGATAATCGTTTATTCGAAACACTTGAATAAATGTCTTTAAGCTGCGACCTTTGCATCGACATGCCTATGACACAATACACAAATAAATAGGTACAGTAGCATAGTTTAGCCTCTAATAAAAGTGGGATTGATCACTGGTCTACAGGGGTTTTGTTGCTCTAAATATGAAAAGGATTTTGGGTTTATTTATGCACACAATTCATGATTTTGTAATATATACTATATTTTTCTATATCATGACTCGAAAATTATATTTTACTACCTGTGCCCCGCGGTTTCACCCGCGTAGAGCTAATTACAGTTTATGTTTTTTTAAATAAAATTAGCCTAAAACACTCCTTGAAACATCAGCTATCTGCAGTGAAAGTGCCTCTAAAATCCATCCAGCCGTTTAGGCGTGATGCCGTGACCAAGGGAAATGGGGATTCATTTTTATATATAAGAGATAATACTAGCTGTGCCCGCGGTTTCACCTGCGTAGATTTAGTTTCATGCTGTTTTTTTTTAAATAAAATTAGCCTAAAACACTCCTTGAAACATCAGCTATCTGCCAGTGAAAGTCTCGTTAAAATAAATCCAGCCGTTTACGCGTGATGCCGTGGCCAAGGGAAATGGCGATTTATTTTTATATATAAGATAGCACGTTAAGCCGTCGGTCCCGGTTGCCAATTTAACATCTTTGGCAATCGTTACAGGCCAGTCGGAGGCCTAAAAATAATCTGACAACTGGTTTAACCCAGATCACAGATTTTCCTCCTAAAATGGGGTTGCGAAGGTCAGATGGCAGTCGCTTCGTATAAAAATCATGTGATCAGCCACATCGGGCTGAATCAAGTGCCGACCCCAACAATGTATGGGACAAGGCCAGGGAGATGATGATGATATAAGATAATTCAAGCCATTCAATTGTTCAAAATATAAGATATGCAAAAATCATGAAATACGACCACATAACTTTCATGAATGTATTCGTAATTTGGACACTTGAAATCGTAAAAATATGCGTTGATAACAATTTTTTTTTTGTTGAAATGTGAATTAGTATTTTTTGCGACGAGCCTATTTAACTATTTATATTACCGTCAAAAGTTACAACTTTGTTCGTTGGACTCTTATACGTATAGTAGATGCACTGTATATATTTGTGTACTGTGGCAATAGGTCCCAAGCGCATAGAAGCTCCTAAAAGCATATTGCGGAATTATTTACTTAGATAGCAACACCATCAAAGTCACATTAGTATAATTTATTATTATAATTTGCACTCAAACCGACAATATATAAATATGATGCACAAATAACGCTGACCCAGTAACGCGGAAATTTTGTCCTTCTAAAGTTTAGATATTTGGTGTGAATAATTTGAGTACACATAGATTTGATTGAATATCTTTGGTAATATTTACTTAGACGCTTATAGAAGTCTTACTGGTTACCTAGGAATTTGCTTCCATTTGAATTACATACATATGCCTACGCCTGTATCCCATGGGGGTAGGCAGAGACCACCGTTTGCCACAAGCTACGATCCTTACATACTTCTTTCGCTTCATCCACATTCATGCATCTCCTCATCCATTAGAATGTAATGTCCTTACATTATATTATCTATACTCTATACAGATAAATAAAATTGAAGTGTTGTGTGGAATAACAAACAGACACTTCAATTTTATTTATCTGTATTGATGTTAGGGTTCCGCGACAATAAGGATGAAACTAAATCTACGCGGGTGAAACCGCAGGGCACAGCTAGTTATTAATAATCAGTCATTAATACTTCCTTAAATTTAACAAAAACGGGAAAACAATGTATACTCATGTTATTAAAATAATATTTTTGTGTTGGATAGTTCATTCATCCAGGAAGACTTAGGCTTTATAACATAACGCTGCGACCAGTAGGAGCGAAGCATCATTGTAAAATAGTACATAAACGGGAAAAAATATGACAAAGTAAGATAGTTTTAATAGTTAAACCTACGCAAGGCATAGCTAGTATTTGAATGGATTTTCAAGGCGGACATAGGCAACGTGATGAAGATTGTGTTTGCATAATGTCATGTATTATTCTTGATCAATTGGTAAATCTTAAAGACTTGAGATAAAAATAGTAGGTCATAGGTCATTTTACCAAAACCTTTTGAGAAGATGCGATGTCTTTTTAAAATAAATTAAAATAATATGAAGCAAGAATTACCTTAAACTACATTACTGCCTTAAAACTCAGTATCTTCCATTAGAATATTATGAAATTTAATTTAAATAACATAAACAGTGTGTGGGTGTAGAATGAATCAATCGACATTAAAGGTGTGTTATTTATACAAATTATGAAATCATATCTCCTTATAAGGTAAATGAATGAACCCGGTTGAAAAAAGGGTATGTCTGTGACTAAGGAAAATATCCTCATTCTTCTTCTTATTGAAGACTAGCTGTGCCCCGCGGTTTCACCCGCGTAGATTTAGTTTGTCGCGGAACCCTAATATTTTTGAAGAAAGAAAAGTAGCTTATGTTACTCCTTGAAACCTCACCTACCTGCCATTGAAAGTCCCGTTAAAATCCGTCTAGCCGTATCGGAGATTACCCGGAATAAACAGACAGACAGGCAGACATACAGACAGAGAAAAAATGTATAACTTGGTTTTTTAGTGTTAGTAGCGTGTATACAGTACAAACATACACTTCAATTTTATTTATCTGTTTAGATTACAAACAGACACTTCAATTTTATTTTTCTGTATGTATAGATTAACAACATTGATTTTGTAAATTATTCATTCTTTTTTCACGCGATTAATTGTAAACAAAAGTTTATTTTCCTCCTTTTTCCCTCCCTTCCCGACCTTTCCCCCTGTTGCAGTAAAATACAAGTACTTTTCATCTATTCACTTTATGTTAAAAAAATATTTATTCTCGCTCAGCTCAATCAGACATTGTAAAGTGTGTCAAATATTGAACTGACCGAAACAAATGAAATTAAATAAAAGCTTGTAAAATTCAAGATAGGTTTACATTTTCGTTGTTTGTTAGAGAGCTTTGGCATCAAAACGTGTTTACCTTTGGTACTTAGACGTGCAGGTTTCAACTATAACCTACATGTAGAGGGAAATAATACGCTTTCTCATCATTTATGATTCGTCATATACCTGATTGGAACAAACACAAAGAATTGATTAAAGCATGAATTGGATATAATTCTGATATTGACCTGGGGGACCATGAGCTGTTATTGCCATGATAGTTTGATTCATATTGTGAGACAGATGTATATGACGTGTATACATCTGTCACTGTCACACAACTGAACTAACATTGCAATAAAAGCTCATGGTTGTCTGGCTCACGTTTGAGAATAAAATATAGTTCTATTTGTTTGTAGATATAATTATTATATCAACGTTGTGTCCTTTTGTCCGTTTCAATTATTTATATTCATATACCACACAAAGTGAATGAAGAAAGTCTATCTTCTTTACCTACGTAACTAACGAACGAAAGCCAAATATCGTAATAATATAAACCAAACACCGTGTCAGTTCACAATTTAACAAGTAAACACAAGGTCCCGGGCTCGATCCTGGATCTGGCAAAATGTTATAAGATTTTTCAACTTTTTAGTAGCAGCCTGGAGTCAGGATTAGTGCCTGGTTAGTGGCAATTACATGAGACTTAAACATAACTGGGTAAATTTACTATAAGGACACCTCTGCGTTACTTAAATAAAGTCTAATAAAGTACTTACCGTTTTCACTGGAAAACAACTAGTGCGTGGAGTAACGATGATATTATAAAATATTCAACCCGTGTACTAAATGCAAAATAGCGCGCCAATTAATCATTTTAGGTAATTTGTAAGTGTAATAAGAGTATGGTAATTTTAATCCACAACCTCACTTTGATGTAATTGAGCTGTTTTAATCATTTTACTTTCGCCGGTTGTTTTAAGGCATTTAAATACCCCGTTAATCTAGTGGTTGGTATCAACAGTCATGTATGTTGTTTTATACAATACTAGCCGTGCTCCGCGGTTTCACCCGCGTAGATTTAGTTTCATGCTGTTTTTTTTTTAAATAAAATTACCCTAAAACACTCTTTGAAACTTCAGCTATACGTAGAACATAAGGGCAAGGGCGGCACAAAAGATCCCAAGGGTCGACGTGCTTCCGGGCAACCGGACCCAATAATGCCACAACTAAGATGAGATGTTTTTTTAATAGTTGTGATTAATAATAATAATTTTATATGAATTTAATTGTAATTAATTATTATATTTTGGGATTGTAGAGTCAATGTTATACTCTACTGTAATACTTAAAAAATTGTAAACCAAAATTAAGTTGACGAGTTAGTTGTTTCTTTGTTTGTTTGAACGCGCTAAACTCAGGAACTACTAGACCGATTCGAAAAATTATTTCAGTGGTAGATAACTCATTTATTGAGGAAGGCTATAGGCAATGTCATCACGCTAAGACCAATCGTGGGTTAAAGTTATCCTTAGCCCAAAGTAACTATTCCAAACGAAGTCGCAAACAGAAGCAAGTAATAGTATAAACACATATTTTTGCTCCAAAGTAATTTTATTAGTACCGGTTTTGTTGACACTTCTGTATGTCACGTGACCAGACTACATGTAGCGGTTGAGATGACCTCTAAACTTATTCTAAGAAGGTAGACAAAAATAAAAGTTTAAACAGGTACTTTGGAATGGTCATTCATAGCTTAAAACGGACAAGTAGGAATTTGTTATTATTTTGCACAGAAGGACCAACTTTTGTGTAGCTATGTTGAAAATGAAATCATATAAACAGTATGTAAGTTAAAACCTTTATGGTGAATAAAATCGGTAATTTTTTCTTCTAAATAATTCCGAATATCGTAGTTTGAATGTTTTTTATTCATATTTAAAAGATAGGTGGAAGGAGCCGATTTATTTTGGGACACTGTTTATTCTTGTATGAAATTAATGCAAAAAGCATAATACGGTCGAATTGAATAATCCTTTATTGAAGTCGGTTAAAAAAAAATTCTTTATACATCGAATGCCTTCCCGTTGAAGCTTGTAGTGCAAAATCATTGCACTTGAGTTTTACAAAAACTCCTTACAGAGGTGAGATAAGCTTGCCTCGCTTGCCGAGCTAATTAAAGCTATATGCAAATATACTTACAGTTTCTAATAGCTTGACTATTTATACGTATCTGATAATAGCGATACGGTATGTAAGGTTTACCTTAGAACTAGGATTACCTACACTTAACCTTGCCTTTCGAATCCAATCGCTTCTTCATGTGACATGCGAATTCCATTAGATTGTAAATATCAAATACCATTTTGTCATTCGAGTTTCTATATTAATTATAATTATATAAAAATATTTATCCAGTTTAGACCCTGGTAAAGCACTTATGAATGTCGAGAATTGGCCACCGGTTCGGAAACTAGCCTTTTGAGAAGAACCGGCAAGAAACTCAGCCAGGCATCATGTACATTTCATCGAAACAATATAAATCATATGAAATTATCATACATAAATCAATTTTAATCATAGATAGGTATAAATATTCACAATAGTGAGTGAATGAGTTAAACTATAAAGGCTGCAAATAAGCGGGCAGCGCGCCTGATGGTAAGCAGCTGCAGTAGCCATGCGTGATTGCAAGATGTTCCAAAAATCGAAACAATAGGATTTGGTCACCATTTTATCGTAATTTACCATTGAATCGATCTGGCGATAAAAAAATTCAGTAGGCCTACACAAAGTCACGTGACATATGTCATTCCCGTACATGTTGTATCGTTTCTACTAGCGATTCGTGAGGATAATGTTACTTTATTTACAGGCCCTGAGGTTCTTCGATTGTTTTCATGCAAGCAATTGATCCGAGTCCGAGAGAGTTAATTATTATAAATTAAGACATTAATAATATTCGGATATTATCACATAGAGTCATCTAGTCCCAAAATATGTTAAGCTTAAGCTTTGGGTACTAAACAGAAGATAATTATAATATATACCACTTTCGCAGTAAGCAAAATTCAAATTCAAACATTTACTTTAGCATCCAATAAAACCGTATAATTACAGTCTCGCGAGAAGCAATAAAATGATTATGATTATAAAGTTGATACCTACCTAATAATGCATAATCTAAATATGAAGGTTATGTAATCATGTAAGTTTGTTTATTTATATCTAAGACTATTTGTAATATTATAATATTGACTGCCTCTGCTTGTTTCTCTGAGGATCTGTGACCGGGTTGGGTAAAGTGTTATTGGGTTTGTCATCTTTAATGTCCTAGTAGAAGCACAGAGTTTGTGTCCTAGTAGTAGCACAAAGCCGAACCTGGCGGTAGCATGTATAATCCTGTAAATTGTGTCATTCTGACGATTTGAAAGTGCTTTGTATAAAGTCTAATCGAATAAAGATATTTTTGACTTTGACTTTGAAAGTCTGTGTCTTAATGGGTGGAATATAAGTTCATATCTGCCTTCCTCTTCAAGGAATACATTATTGCAGTACAAAACTAAACAGTTGTGAATTAAAATCAATCTCATAAGCTAAAACTTAATAAAATATTTATAGCTAGCAGACGTCACGTGGTTTCACTCACGTAGTTCCCGTTACCGTACGAGGATAATATATAGCCTTTACTAATCAATGATAACGTAGCATTCAAACGGTGAAAGATTTTTTTAAATCTGTCCAGGGGCCCAACAATGAGCTCTTATTGCAATGATAATTCAGTTGTGCGACAGTGACAGATATACACGTCGCGTACATCTGTCTCATAAATGATTGAAACTATCATGGCAATAAGAGCTCATGGTAAAGCCCCAGTACCCGTTCCCGTGAGAATACGGCGATAAAATATAGCCTTTATTAATCAATGATAATGTAGCATTCAAATGGTGATAAATCAGTCCAGTACTTTTTCAGCCAATTCGTTACAAAAATACTTACATACAAATCTTTGCTCTTTATAATAGTATAGATAGAATTAAAGTTTATGACTTTGTGAAGATGGGGGTATATCTGAATCTACCGAAACGATTTAGAACTTTATTTTACCAATAAAAAGCTATGCCATTTGTTTGTGTCATAAAGAGTAATTACTGAATTTCTTTGCCAGGTTCTTTTCAGTAAAAGCAACCTTCCGAACCTGGCGGTAGCATGTATAATCCTGTAAATTAATGTCATTCTGACGATTTGAAAGTACTTTGTATAAGTCTAATCGAATAAAGATATTTTTGACTTTGACTTTGACATATTAACTCGATAAATGTAACACTTTTTCGTGGTAGTAAAATTATACGCGAATGAAACCGTAGGATTCAGCAAGTAGATATAGATAGTCGCATTGTGCGTTACCTACAGTAATATATTATGTCTAAGTACGTCACTCAGTGATACCTATTTATTCTGTGCCGGTGACCCGGTGACGTGACGCAACCGACACGTAATCTTCACTTTCCCTCACCTCTGACATTACGATGAGTGACCGCTTAGATATAGATATAATATAATATACCATTACACGTGATCTATGATGTGCGCTGGATTTGATCTTATGGTTATTAATTTGCCTGCGGTTGCTTTTATTGTGAGATAATTAGCAGTTGCTATTGCGCATGTCATTCGATTAGCGATGTTAATTCAAATCAAAAAATATCGTTATTTGATAAGACTTTTGACAAAGTACTTTCAAGTCGTCAGAACGACCTGATTGTAAATGATAATTAAATCATGCTCCTAACATAATGCCGAGTTTCTTGCCGGTTCCTCTCTGAAGGCTAGTTTACAAACCGGTGGTAATTTTTTGAAGCCCAAACTGAATAAATAATTGTCAATGGAAATCACTAATACTAGACTATAAATTAGCACACTCTTCTGTATGGAGTACAGATGAGTATAAAACAATTTAAACCATAAAGTTAAATGAAATAAGTCGATTTTCTAACTAGCTGGCGTTAATATTACGTAGTTCTTAGTATTTCCTCAATAATACACATACTTTGACACTAAAACAATTCTTGCATGTTACCGCAAATAGCTCCCTATTAACCTATTTACCGTTCACACTTTTCTAACGAAAATTCTTTTGTAATTGTAAAGAAAATCATAGCCAAAACATCTTAGAGTATTATTGCTGCTGTAAGAATGTGCGTAGTGATTCTTGAAGAGAAAAATAATTAATTATAAAAAAACGCTTATAAATGTTGCAAAGAGATATCTATACAGATAAAAGATAAATAATATTGGAGTGTCTGTTTGTAATTCCAAAATAACAGATTTTCACTAAACACATATGAAAGTATACACGCTATTGACACTAAAAAACCAAGTTTTAATATTTTTCTCTGTATGTCTGTCTGTCCGTCTAACTGTCTGTCAGTCTGTTTGTTCCGTGTAATCTCTGAAACGGCTGAACCGATTTATCGGGACTTTCACTGGCAGGTAGCTAATAGTACAAGGAGTAACTTAGGTTAATTTTAATTTAAAAAAAACATAAGGTTCCTACGGGATACCCATTAACTCTACGCGGGTGAAACTGCGGGGCATAGCTAGTTCTTTATAATATGTGAGTTGCCACTTTTTGCAATTGAAGAGTTACCATCAAACGCCCACTTAATTATAGAATTTAGCCATTGCAAATCTTAAGTAAATCTGTAACAAAGTTTATTTGTAACAAAGTGTATTTGTAACGAATGCATTTGTATTTGAATGTTATTGAACACGTAACAATGTGGGTAAGTATGGCGTGCGCTTCTTCCGTGAGAATCTAACACAATACTTGTTAAACTTCGGGTTAAGCACGATCGGACGATAATGAGAGGGAAGTAGGCCTAGCGCTAATACCGTTGTAAATTGCCAAATTACATATTATTATTAAGCTCTTTGCTTTTTTAGGGTTGATGTAAGCCAAGTAGCGAGTTGCGGTGCAAATAGATCAACTAAGAATGTTGTAAAAGACGATGAGGATGATAAATGAGATGAGAACGGAGGCGAAGCTAATTTGAATGGCGATCTCTCATTCTAGAGATTGTAAATATACAGATAGATCAAATTGAACTGTATGTTTGTAATTCCCAAATTAACCTCTTTTCATTGCATAAATTTATGAATGTACTCAAAAAAACCTATTAAAAATTCCCTGTCTGTTTATTCCGGCATATCTCCGAAACCGCTGGACCCATTTTAACGGGACCCTCATTTTACTAGGAGTAACTTAGGCTTAGGAGTAACTTTTCTGCATTAGAACTTTGCCTGCGTGATTGATTAGTACTTGGTTAATAGAAATGATCCTATTAAATGGGATTTAAACATAACTGGCGAAATGTTTAGTATAAGTACACATCTGCCTACCCCTTCGGGGAATACAGACGTGGGTATGTAACCTTATCAAAGTCATCTATATATAGCGTGGGCAAGTGTATGTACCACCATATCAAGGTCACCAGTCAAATTTTAAGAAGAACGAAGTCTTGAACGCGTTAAGAAATTTTAAATAGCATTGTTGTTACATTGTATCAAACTGTTTCTACCCAATTACTCTAAACTCCCACGCATGCAAGATCATTTTAATGTTACTTGATACCTACATTGTACGTTTGACAATAACTATCAAAAAAGGGTAATTTGTCATATCTAGAGGGTAATATACGAGACAATTATTTCAGCCGTCGGTTTGAGTCGAAATATTTTAGTTAATGCAAATATTTTTTGTTTTTCCATTCGCTCGCGTTTATCTTATCTTGTTGTGGCATTATTGGGTACGGTTGCCCGGAAGCACGTCGACCCTTGGGATCTTTTGTGCCGCCCTTGCCCTTATGCTCTACGTACCTAACTCCTCAAATACTCCCTGAACAAGCCGGCAGATCTTGCCCATGGGGAAGAGCTTATAGTCCTCTGGTTTCGCTCGCGTTTTATTAGGTATCGCTTATTTAACTCAATCAACATTAAATACTTTATTAAGAATAAGTATTTGTAGTTTTGGAACCAATGCGAGCAAATAAACAAAAATATCCTCTTAATAATATGAGTATAGATAAGAGTGTAAGTCACAAATTGAGTTGATTTAAGTCAACAGGGTTTTGAATTGTATATATTTAGATGATGGAACCACTGTGCCTACATTAACGATACGATACGGTCCCACTATCAAGCAGAGTGCCTCCAGTCCTTGTAGAATCTGCGTGTCTCGAAACAATGGAATCACAGCGGTAACTGTAGCAAAATCATTATTTACTTATTCACATCACAATACATCATCGACTTTACAAACGTGCTTTGATTTTTATATATAGTTTACTGCATATAAATAAACTGGTTGAGAATTAACTTGATGTGAGAAGATCAGTGAATTAATAAATAAATTAAATTTTTATCGTAACCTTGACAACGCCTATGGATATAAATATTTATGGTATATACTTAATGATAAGTTGGTTTATGGTTTTAGAGGAACTATGATTACATGCATACATTATGATCACGCCTGTATTCCCCAAAAGAGTAGATGTACGTAGGTGTACTTACATTTTGCCAGTCATATTTTAATGTCATTATCTGAGTACTAATCCAGACTCCGGTCCGGAAAAAAAAATGTATATCTGATACGTCATAGCCCCGAACGTACACCTCTGCCTACCCTATCGGTGAATACAGGCGTGAGCAAATGTATTGTATGTATGTAATATCTATAATATGGTGATTCAAAGTCAGTTTCATCCTTGGTTAATACAAAACATAATGACAAAACCGATGAGCATGTCCAACCCCATAATTTACTAATAATCAAGTAATTCGATTACGAAATCGAATGATCGAATACGAGAAATAGAATCGTTAATCGTGGGAACGAGGCCTTGACTTTAGCACAACATTGTAATGTATGCGTAAACTATCTAAAATTTACTTAATTATCTCGTTGGAGATGGTTTTATGTTTTATGACCATACCTCTTGACCTTTCTTAGCGATATGCTCATAATACTAACGACGCCAATAAGTTTCTTTTATTTTTAAAATATTCAACGGTTTTTGCTATAATGCTTATAAATATTTATTAAGATGGAACAAACAGACAGACAGACAGTTGAAATGTTAATTTCTTTGTGTATAAATACCGTACATTTGAATTACCACTTTATGTGAAAAGCTGTTAATTTGAAATAACAAACAGACCCTCACCATCTCCCTGGCCTTATCCCAAACATTGTTTGGGGTCGGCACTTGATTCAACCTGATTTTTAGACGAAGCAACTGCCATCTGACCTTCGCAACCCCTTTAACGAGGAAAATCTGTGATCTGGGTTAAACAAGTTGTCAGATTATTTTAGACCTCCAACTGACCTGTAACGATTGCCAAAGATGATAAATTGGCAACCGGGACCAACGGGCTAACGTGCTCTCTGAGGCACGGAGGGGACTCGGGTCTCCCATCCAATTACTGGCTGGGGCTAGAGTTGCTTAACTTCGCTGATCGAATGATATGCGCAATAGCAACAGTGCCACGAGCTCTTGTGTGTGTATAAATGTGTGAATGTATGTGTATAAATCAGTTTTGATTGATTCTTTTTCTTTTCCTAATGACGTGCTTATCTACATTGGTTAATAACCCGATATTGTTATAACAATGTTTCAGACTAATAAGCAATTGGAATTAGACTTAACTGCTAAGAGGATAATTATCAAGATGTGATTGATTAATGCTTCGTGCGTTATTCATTTAGGGTAGAATAGTATCTGCAATAAATAATTAGACCAAAGGAAAGAATAAATATTTATTTATTGTTGTTTAAATACTAAACATTATACGCTTATTCATTTAACCCGTTACCTTTAATAATAAACCTTGTATGTTATTAAATCTGTACATACAGATAAATAAAATTAAAGTGTCTGTTTGTAACTGCAAAATAACAGTTTTTCACTAAATGCATATGAAAGTATACACGGTACTGATATAGAAAAAACTATTTTTAAAACATTTCTCTGTCTGTCTGTTTGTTCCTGGTAATCTCCGAAACGGCTGGACGGATTTTAACGGGACTTTCGCTATAGCTAATGTTACAAGGAGTAACTTAAGCTACTTAGATTTTTTTTTAAAGTTTAGGGATCCGCGGGCAACCACGAAAATAAAATCTACGCGGGTGAAACAGCGGGGCACAGCTAGTAAAATAATAATTCAATAATGATGACCTTTTTATTACATTGGAATATGTACTTAACATTCTGTAAGTAATAAAGTACATGTTGTTCATTGAAATTGCAAAATAACATTGTATATTATTATTTTATGGTGTATATAACATTGTATATTATTATTTTATGGTGTATATAACATTGTATATTATTATTTTATGGTGTATATAACAATGTATATTATTATTTTATGGTGTATCTAACAATGTTTATGAAAAGCTGGTTTGATCCCAACACTACTGCGAGCAGTTATTTACGTACAGGTAACGTCACGAGTAATGAGTGCTCAACGAAAATAGTGCGATAACTGCGCATTTATTTGATGACTAGCGGACGTCACCCGCGTAGTTCCCGTTCCCGTGAGAGTACGGGGATAAAATATAGGCTACATAAATCAGTGATAATGTATATATTTAAATAAAGATTTTTTTAATATAAATACTGCATATGACTACTGCGCATTTAAGATCAACGCTCAAAACTACTGACGGCACCTGTGATAAGCTTGCTAGTCTTTTTCACATTCCTGCGGATCTTAATTTGTGTATTTTTTAACCGACTCCAAAGAAAAGGAGGGGGTTTTCTATTTGTCTACATGTTTTTTTTTAATCATTCGTTTTTAAAGAGTTTAACATAAGAAATTTCAAATCACATTGCGTTAAAATATAGTCAAGTATATAAAACACATAGCCATATACGAAATCACGTTAAATTTGAAAACTGCTTCTACATTAGACCGTTTAAATGAAAGCTGCGACAATGTAACTTCGTAGCCAAGTAAATATTTGCGTTCGCGACGCGATTTGTTCCGCTTGCCTTGTGACGCATGCGCACGTAACTACAGAATTGACCGTTGCTTCATTTGTCCCTGTTAGACATGTTTACATTTCTTATGTGATTTATTTTGTATTTTTAAATCCCTATTTAATATTATAAATGCGAAAGTAACTCTGTCTGTCTGTTACGCTTTCCCGCTTAAACCTCTCAACCGATTTTGATGAAATTTGGCACAGACAATCTTTAGACCCTGAGAAAAGACATAGGCCTTTTATTAAAAATATTAGGGTTCCGCGACAATAAGGATGAAACTAAATCTACGCGGGTGAAACCGCGGGGCACAGCTAGTTGTATAATATTTTTGAAAAGTAATATTTAAAGTTACTCGGGACTTATCACGATAATATTTGGAAAATAACGTACCTCGACGTTTCGATTGGGTTGCGCTAATCGTGGTCGCGAGCACACTAGTCTGCTCAGAATATAATTATGAATATATGAATGCTTCAAAATATTATATTCTGAGCAGACATAGTTTATAATTTTTGTAAAAAGTTGACACATAACATTATTTAAAATTGTCGTTGTTTATGAAAATAAATAAAGGCATTATAGATTTAAAAATTTCGTTTTACAACACAATTAGAGCATTGTGTTAGTTCGACACATCATTGAATAAGTATTGGACCTTTAGGAAGCACTAACAAAAGGAAAAGCTACTACACTTTACCACAAACAATAGCTAGTTATTTCTTGGAATTTTTCACCCAAAATTGCCAACTCTGGCAGAAAATTTCATACCCTTCTTAACCTAATACAAAAAAACCTTAGTAAATATTATCATGTCCTAAAAAACACAAATACCGAATTTCTGAAGCTAATATATCAGTGAGTCCGTCAGGACTTTTTTATCCGTAAAGGTTAAGTCTCTAATAATAGGAAAATAGGACATTACGTTAGTTTGATTAGCCTGAATGATTGGACCGGGGATCACAAAATACAGTGTAATGTCAACGTGCACCGCGCCTGACATTTTGTGATCAATGATCCCTTCTAATTTAGAAACACCAGGTGAATAAGTAAATAATATAGAATCTAGTTACTCAACTATTTTAAAGACACCTATATCTTTGAATTTACTTTCAGACTTAATGTTTCTCAGCGTCGCACTAGACGTCGAGTGTCGGTTCCAAGGATACGAAATTGAATTTTGTAGTCTCTGTATTATGTATAAATTTTGGGGATGTTAATTATGAATCTCTTAGATTTATTATTTGAATATGAAACGCATGTACATTGAAATAATAAAAAAAAATTTTTTCTCAGAAATCGGTATTTTATATTTTATCGATTTATGCCCCTTTCACGACCATACACATTTTGAGTTTATGTTTACGTAGAATACTAAATCTTATTCAAAAATAAAAGGGAAAAGCCCGTTTTCCCATTGTTTGCTTTTCCAGATGAGAAACTCAAAAAAAATCAAAATTTCAGTTTTTATTTTTGAGCATGACAACTTATTTTTGTCTTATTTTTCGTTTTTTTCTTTCGTGAACTTAAAATATACTTGTAGCGGGGACAAGGCTAGTAAAAACAATATCTCTATGGTTGCAAGACCATGCGGTTAGCCGGCACATCTTACGCACAGTAATGTCATACAAACACGTAATATTGCGACATCGGTTAGTGTGCGTGGGTTTTCTTAGATTACTGATATTGTAATTAACTATGTATTCGGTTTTCCTTTTTAACTACTCAATGAGGTTTGACCTCTGACTTTTCTCTTAGCTAAATAATGTCAAGTTATGACACAATTTTTTAATTGACTGAAAAAAACATTTTAAGAGATTAGCGCGTTTAGGAAATAGACAAACAAACTCTTCAGCTTTATAAAATTACTAACTGTGCCCCGCGGTTTCACCCGCGTAGATTTAGTTTCATCCTTATTGTCGTGGAACCCTAATATATTGAATGAATAAAAGTAGCCTAAGTTACTCCTTGGAACATCAGCTACCTGCCAGTAAAAGTCCCGTTAAAACCGGTCCAGCCGTTTCAGAGATTACCCGGAACAAACAGACAGACAGACAGAGAAAAAATTTAAAACTTGGTTTTTTAGTGTCAGTAACGTGTATACTTTCATATGCATTTAGTGAAAAGCTGTTATTTTTGAATTACAAACAGACACTTCAATTTTATTTATCTGTATAGATGTATAGATTATACATAAACAATTACAATAATCAATCAAACAAGTAACCATGAAATCTAAACAGACTCATCAAACAAATGATCTAACAGAATATCACCAATTAGTTAGCAATGCGGGGTCAACGAAAGTAAAATTATCTAACCATAACCAACAACGATAGTGATGTAACGGTGTATTATGAACTATATCGATTGTGTCGATTCAATTTGTGATATTGACTTTATAAATTCAAGACCAAATTGCTTTACCGTATCGTAGTATTAAAAAGTTTATGTTATTTTTTACGCGAATTATATTTTTATATCATATTGTTTTTGTAGCCAGTACGATTTAAAAAGAATACTAAATTTATGGTATGTAATAGCTGTACCCCGCGGTTTCACCCGTGTAGATTTAGTTTCAGCCTTATGGTCGCGGAAACCTTATATTTTTAATAAATAAAAGGTAGCCTATGTCCTTTCTCAGGGTCTAAAGATTGTCTGTGCCAAATTTCATCAAAATCGGTTGAGAGCGGGAAAGCGTAACAGACAGACAGAGTTACTTTCGCATTTATAATATTAAAGAAGTAGGGATTTATTTTTTAACGTTATTTAATATGCAATTAACATTGTAAGGCTTCTGGATATAACTTACTAGCTTAGCCCGCGACTTCGTTCGTGTGGAATAGTTTTAAGCTAACGCTAACTTTAAGCGACTGGTGTAAGCGTGATACTATATAGCCCGTTTTTCATTTCACACTATTCTTTTCTAAGAGCGCGTTCAAGTAAACAAACAAACTTTTCAGCTTTCAAACTCAAACTGAAACTGAAAAATATATTTATTCGATTAGACTTTATACAAAGTACTTTCAAATCGTCAGAATGACACAATTACACAGGATTATACATGCTACCGCCAGGTTCGGAAGGTTGCTTTTATATATTAGTACCTATAGATTTTTGGTATGCTAATAAATTCATCTGCAGATTTAAATAAATATTTATTTATTTATACAATGCAATTACTTAGTACGCTATGAATGAGTCATTACTACAATAAATTTTACATCAACAAACAGAGAATGATTCTGCTAAAATGCCAAGCTTAAGTCAATCACTTGTTCATTAAAAACATAGGTGCTTACATATTTTTTAAACCTTATAATATAAGTGCAATCGAATTGACATCGACAATAAGCACGTTACATCACTACCATAGTTTAAATATAAGCTTTAAAAGCAGTTAGGAAACTAGGAACAAATCGTTCGGAATGACACAGTCACACAGATGCATGCATCTATGAGAAAGTAAGCGGTATAGGCATAATTTAAAGGTGTCACGTGACCGATCGCGTATACGTCATTGTTTTAACTGACATTTATCAAAATAACAAAGCGACAAATCTACGTTATTTTGACAGTAAATCTATACATCTATACAGATAAATAAAATTTAAGTGTCTGTTTGTAATTGCAAAATTACACCTTTTCACTAAGTGCATATGAAAGTATACACGGTACTGACATATTTTGTCTATGTGTGTCCGTCCGTCTGTCTGTTTGTTTCGGCTAATCTCTGAAACTGCTGGACCGATTTTAATGGGACTTTCACTGGCGTATAGATCCTTTTATTTGTGGTGAAACCGCGAGGCCCTGCTAGTGAAAGAGTAAATTTAAAAATGTTTAAGTTTGACAACCCTCACGCTTAATAGAGCAAGCGTTCTTACTTCTAAAAATAGGTCTAGATTCCTTACTGCTTATAAAGCTTATATTTATACTATGTAACGTCAAAACACAGAAACGACTACACTAGAAATGATTTGCCACACTCCGCTAAAGAAAGCGAAAGTGACCCACACTTATGGCTTTGACTCGCAAATTATTGTGTATATGTTTTGTTCTTTAAAGAGTACATGTGGTAATAAATCCGTTCAAAACGAACCTGAGTCGGATGCACTTTTCTAATACCGAGTGTGAAAATCGATTTTACAATGCATTTTGTTTAATATTGTTTTATTTATGAATGTTTTTTGTTACAGGTAAATATTCTGTACATCTCTATCTGCTGTGATTTCTTTTAAGATGGCAAGTTTTAAATAGTTAAGTAACGAACAAGCACATATACGTTAGCTTAAGATATGCCTATGAACGTAGGACGTCACCTGCACGCTGTCAAACAGGGGCCTTACCACGAGTTCATATTGCCATGATAGTTTCACTTATTTATGAGACAGATGTATGTGACGTGCATACATCTGTCACTGTCGCACAACTGAATTATCATTGCAATAAGAGCTCATGGTTGGGCCCCTGTTTGATGAATGGAATCACTTTACTAGGGGCCCAACTATGATCGCTTAAGGAGCTCGTATTGAGAACTTCTTATGTTTGACGTTACCAAAATGAATCGTCAAAGCTTATAAGTTCCTAATACGCGCTGCATAAACCGATAATGGTAAGCATGTACTTTACGCATAGGTGTTAATTGATCGTATTTTACTCATATTGTATGGGAACGTAAAGGCGCCCCTAGCGGCCAGTGAAACGTAATACTTCCTGTATTACGTTTCTATACAAAATTAGGAAAAACGCAATCGATATCGTCTACTTTAAAACACGTTAAAGCCTATAATTGGGGCATTGTTTGATGAATTAAATCCCTTCACCAGCAATCTAACTGTAGGTTTTAATTGCCTGCGAATTTTCGTCGTTTTGTTTTTAAAAGCGCTCCAAGTGTCGAGTGGAGGAAAATCTCTATATACGTATAAAAATGAATCCCCATTTCCCGTGGTCACGGCACCACGCGTAAAGGGCTGGGTTGATTTTAACGGGAATTTCACTGGCAGATAGCTGATGTTTCAAGGAGTGTTTAGGCTATTTTTATTTAAAAACAAGCATGAAACTAAATCTACGCGGGTGAAACCGCGGGGCACAGCTGGTAGCATAATAAACGTTTTACTATCAACTAAACTATGCCCTTGCCAAACGCACCATGTAAAATAGATGAGTACATTATACCAGATAACATTGATGAACTGTGTGAAACATTGGATGACCTTTGCATGGCCGTATTTCCCATACAAATGAACGGAAGATAAATATTAAAACTAATTTAATTGTAAGCCATAACTAATTCTGGCCCATCATCCATTAAAATATGCCGGAAAGGATAAATACAAATTGTTTTGTTCGTAAAACAATTTGTTACGATCTGTTAATGGTGCAAATAGTCTACTTAAATGTATGAAAATTTTATATGAAGATACCTTATAAGTAAGAAGATAGCTATTGCGCATATCATTCGATCAGCGAAGTTAAGCAACCATACGCCTAGCCAGTAGTTGGATGGGTGACCCCACGAGTCCCCTCCGTGCCTCGGAGAGCACGTTAAGCCGTCGGTCCCGGTTGCCAATTTAACATCTTTGGCAATCGTTACAGGTCAGTCAGAGGCCTAAGAGAGTCTGACAACTGGTATAACCCAGATTGCCGATTTTCCTCGCAAAAGGGGTTGCGAAGGTAAGGTGGCAGTCGCTTCGTATAAAAATTAGGTGATCAGCCACATCGGGTTGAATCAAGTGCCGACCCCAAATACATGGGATAAGGCCAGCGAGATGATGATGACCTACTTATAATAAATACCAAATACCCAGATTAATATATTTTTTTAATGAAGTCGGTCTAATGTTAGAAAATAGTACGAAAGTAAGCTTAACAAAACCATCGTGAAGAAACCTGTATATCTATGCATCTATACAGATAAATAATATTCAAGTGTGTGTTTGCAGGTCATTCAAATCAATATTTCTTACAAATGATACACGGTATTCATAAAAAAAAAAATTGTCCGGGCAATCTCTGAAACGGTGGCACAGATTATAACGAGACTATCACAGACAGATAGCTAATATCACAAGGAGTAACTTAGGCTTAAAAAAATACGGTTCTGCGAAATATATAATAGCTAATTTTTAGATTAATTTCTAAAGACGCCACCTAACCATCTTCATTAAGAAGTGAATACTGTACTTATGCCTACCTTCAGAGTGCCTAGTGCGAGTTTTTCACTGCCGCTGTCACAAGTCACCGCGTCAAAGTTAACGCAGATTTATATGGGATGGAAACAGCGCCTCTGTCGGCCTAAAGATGACACAATTGTGAGCCCATACAAATCTGCGTTTACGTCGACGCGGTGAGTTGTAATGGCGATTTTAAGAAAACTCGCACTAGGCACTCTGATACTTCTGAAAAAGCGTGAGCTTACACACATACATCTGCAAGGATTTAACATAACAATTACAGATTCAACACGAACGAAGAATAAAGCATAACCAATAATTTAGAAATCATTTAAAACCA
The DNA here is from genome assembly GCA_964035505.1 of Watsonalla cultraria. NCBI lineage: Eukaryota > Metazoa > Arthropoda > Insecta > Lepidoptera > Drepanidae > Watsonalla > Watsonalla cultraria. The sequence continues at coordinate 1,995,785 of OZ037732.1, read as the reverse complement.
ATAGTTACGCGGGACTATAAACTCTGCACAATACGTATTATTATACCAATTGACAAATGACAGGTAAGTGAAGTTACGACTAAAAACTGTTATTCCGTATGTTGCAAATTTCGTTGTCAAAGCCACAATGCTCATTGTTGCAAACAATAACTTCGGTTTTAAATTTTACACGCTACATTGATAGAACAAAAGATTCTTAATGCATGCATAGCCCTTGTTCGAACATTGTTGGGGTTTAAGATACGACTTTATACTCGAAGGGCCCGTATTATTTTTATACCTATACTGGTTGATGATACACACCCACACACATGAATAATTATTGTTTACAATGTAATTAAATGTACATGATGCCAGCTGAGTTTCTTGCCGGGTCTTCTCAGATGGTTAGTTTTCGAACCGGTGGTAAATATTCGACTATCATAAGTGCCTTACCTGGGCCTAAACTGAATAAATCACTTTTTCTTTTTCATTTTCACCCCACTTTTGAGATCAAAAGCCTATGTACCTTACTAACTAATATATCTTATAAATATGTTATATATCTGTAACATACTATATTATCGAATGCTCGTCTTTAGTCGTCCCATTCACGGAACTATAATTATCGTGTTAAATTAATTTTACGCTTTTGGAGCTTATTTAATCGATTCGCACGTGACATTTTGATTTTAATTTTGTAATTTGTAATCGATAATTATTTAATGCTATCAAAAATGAACAACAAAGCCCTATTTATAAATAAAATGGTTATATGAATTGCGAAATTCTTATTTATCTTTAAATAAATTGTGGTTTTTTAACTATACTTATATTATAATCAACACAATGTATGTCTTCACTAAACTTCTAATCATTCGTAAACTGGATTTTTTTATCATAATTTAGTTTTTAATTAAGAACTAAGTAGCTGTGCCCCGCGGTTTCACCCTTTTTAAATAAAATTAGCCTATAACACTCCTTGTAACATCAGCTACCAGTAAAAGTCCCGGTAGAATCGGTCCAGCCGTTCACGCGTGATGCCGTGACCAAGGGAAATGGGGATTCATTTTTACATATAAGATAAGATGTATATACATTTTTATCATCTACAATAATATTTTTATTTCAACAACATACTAACTTTACAGAAACTTTATTACTAAAAGAATTTGATTAATTATACCCCCAAGGGAATAAAATAGGGGATGAAAGTTTGTATGAAACTAAATTTACGCGGGTAATACCGCGGGACACAACTAGTTTTTATAAAAATTTAATGCGATCAGTATTCAGCAACATCGTAAATAAAAAATTCAAAACATCTTCCGTTTTAGGAAGTAAATATTAATCTTAGATGCTATAAAGGAGGTATCTAGTAACCTTTTTAAGAATCCACTTCCTGCATATCTTGACCCCAGATTTACATACTTAACGTATTTACAATGCAATACTAACAAACTGTTATTATAAATCTTGTTTATATACATTTAAGAGGTAGTCTTCGAAATTACACATTGGATTTCAAAATCTTTTTCATAAATATAGAAGGTGTGCCCCGCGGTTTTATTCTCGTAGGATTACAATAATAACTATGCTACGAATATTACTTTTATAAAAAAAAGTTGTCCATGTTACTCATTATAATATGAGCAATCTGCCAGTGTGGCGGTCCAGCCGTTTCAAAGATACGTATAGCAAACAGACAGACATACTCAGAACAATTAAAAAAAATATTTTTCTATGTTTTTATTTCCATATTTTTTGTATGTGTTGTTTTTGTTTTGTAAAAGTATGTTAATATTAACAGAATGATTAAGAGGAAAGATTTGATTGATCTTTTGTTTGTTTGTTTGCATTGAATATGAATAGGTTACGAAACTACTAAACCGATCTTAAGCTATGTTTTATTTCCGTATTCCTACGGGAACGGGAACTATGCGGGTGAAACCACGTGACGTCCGCTAGTTTATCTATATAGATGAGCATACAGGGACCTCAAAGGGTTAAACAAATGCTTGGTCACTTTTTCTGATACGGTTTTAAAAAGAGATAGACATATATTTAGTCCAGATTTTATCTAATCATGTTTTGTAACGAGGAGAAAGAATTTTGTAACTGCAACGCTAATAAAATTAAAATAAAGTTGAATATCAAATCTCCCGCGGCGAGACGAGTCACTCGGACACAATGCCAACGTTGCAAAAACAAAAACCGAGTCACATACTAATTTAATATGATTTCTAGCTTCTGTCATTTTGCACAATATTTACATAAATTAATTTGTTTAACGTATCGCAACTTATGCACCTAGACACTCTTACAAAACTCATCTGTACATCTCACAACGAGGTTAAGCAAACATTGTAGAGCAACGTACAACCACAGAGGACACACTGAGATTTCTAAGATATTTGAATCAGTTATTTGCTAATTATAAAATAAATATGAGAGCCGTGGTGGAAGCAAGTTCAAATCCCAGCGGGGCCTGTACCGATAAGTTTTTCTAAAAACTTATGTTGCTTTCACACCACGTGTTTTACATGTGTCTGAGAAGTAATTCAAAGACGTATGATAAACTCACTGTCACGTTGGCACTTAATCATCTTCGATGAAAAGTTGGTGTTGTTATTACAACCACCCCTGCCTACCCCGGGGATTACAGGCGTGAGCATATTTATGTGTGTACAGTAAATAAATAAGGTGACTTACTCGTTGTACTGATAGTTGCAAGCATTGTTTGATCGAGGTTTGATCGCTGGGTCAGGTAAAGTGTTATTGGATTATTCTATCTATAATTGTATATAAATAGCTGACTCGCCCCGTATTACATGGGACTTCAACATGCTTTGTGTTCCCAGAAAGAGTAGGCAACGATGGTGAGTTTATCACCATCTCCGCGGCTCTTTCGGGCAGAGACCACCAGTCCCACAAACGAAAAGGATAAGATATTTATATTCTAGTTGTTGAGAACACTTAATTTTTGATTTGTTTCTCGATTTTACACAGTTTAATTATCAAATAAAATTCAAATAATTAATTATGTTAAGACATGCATAATACCACCGGCACCCAATTAGAGAAAAAAAATCTTTACACTTTCATGCGCGCACCGGCCGAATTAGTACAATTACAACCGCATATTATGATAATCGATGGAAACCAACAATAAAAACAACTTTCCTATGAAGTACTACGTTGTATTATTTAAATTTCAATTACCATAACATTACGTCATATTTTTTCTTTCAAATAATGTTATTTTATTACCTAGGAGTAAAAACTTAATTAGGTTAATGTACAAGATATAGGGTCCCTACTATGAGCTCTTATAGCGATGATAATTTGACTCATATTATGAGACAGATGTATATGACGTCTATCTTAACTATCATTGCAAGTAGCCGTGCCCCGCGATTTAGTTTCATCCTTATTGTCCCGGAACCCTAATATTTTTAATAAATAAAAGTAGCCTAAGTTACTCCTTGAAACATCAGTTACCTGCCAGTGAAAGTCCCGTTAAAATCGGTCCAGCCGTTTCGGAGATTACCCGGAACAAACAGTCATACAGACAGACTGACAGACAGACCGACAGACAGACAGAGAAAAAAATTCATAATTGTTGTTTTAATAGACATTAATTAACATAAAGAAAATTCCAGTAGTTCTACTTATATCTTAATGCGTAGCTTGAGATGCCCAGCCCCCACAAGCAGCACCTGTTCACAAGTATGACGAGATTATCAGAGACCATAACATTCAAAGTTAAATTAAAAGGAAATCTATTTGGATTATAATATTCTTAATTCATGTACTTATTAGATGTCATTTTAATGCTAAAATGACGATGCGACTAAAAGTGACGTCGTCCATGACTTATTACTACACGCACTTGTCACTGACACTAATATGCTGCCGTGACAAATAGATTAACTATTCTAATATATATAACTACCTTATATATTTTTTGTCAATTATATTTCAACTAGCTGTGCCCTGCGGTTTCACCCGCGTAGATTTAGTTTCATCCTTATGGTTGCGGAAACCTAATATTTTTAATAAATAAAAGGTAGCCTATGTCCTTTCTCAGGGTCTAAAGATTGTCTGTGCCAAATTTCATCAAAGTCGGTTGAGAGGTTTAAGCGGAAAAGCGTAACAGACAGACAGAGTTACTTTCGCATTTATATATTAGTAGGGATTATTAAACTCTGAAGAGCTTATCACGTTTAGAGAAACAATCATCACTACAGCTTTATTTTCGAACTTAAAAATATCTTTATTTAGACTTCTAAGAAAGAACATTAAAAGCATCAGAACGACTGAATGTGGATGGTTACAAGGGGAGAGGAAGACCTAAGAAACGAATAGATTTTGTGAAAGATGATATGGCTAGAATGGGAGTGAATACAGATAGCTGATAGAGAGAAATGGAAGAGAAGAACACATTGCGCCGACCACAAATAACATGGGATAAGGGCAGGAGGATGATGGTGATTAGAATGATTACAAAGGATTATACATGCTACCGTCATGTTCAAAAAGTTGTTTTCACTGAAAAGAAAAAAAAAATATGTTATCAAAACTAGATCCTATTTTTTTAATAATTTAATTATATTTACCACTCGTGTCATTGAAAATTTGCTTCTAATTAAACAGACATAAGTCATAATTTTGTAAGTCCGTCATGGTCAAGTGTCAAACTGGTATAATCTACTCATAATGTCGCATCACTCGACCTTTTCACACATTAACACATTCACTGAATGCGTCTACATCCGTTTAACGTTAAAAACTACCTTGACAGAAACATAATTACTAGAGAAAAAGATCAGGGGCCCAACCATGAGCTCTTATTGCAGTGATAATTCAGTTGCGATAGCGACAGATGTATAAACGTCACATACATCTGTCTCATAAATGAGTGAAACTATCATGGCAATAAGAGCTCATGGTAAGGCCCCAGTAGTGAAATTTATCAATTTAGAATTTTTTATCAAGAATTCATAATTAAATTTTCAATATACCCATGTAAAAGATGCCGGAGGATATGAAGAAAAACGGCCAAGACCGAGTTTATAGTTTTTGACTGTCGACTGAACCGTGATCAACCGGACTTTTACTGGCAGATAGCTGATGTTAAATGAGTAACTTAGTAGTTAGAAATACAAAGCTACCAAACAAGAAGTAACAAGTCTTAGTAATCGGGTCCCGTTTTTACCCATTGGGTACGGAACCCTAAAAATCTATAAATACTTTTTTTTTTTCTCTTTTATCATACTTGCGTCCAAAAATAAATTCAAATACGTTAATTTAAAAATAATTCCTTTTATAAATAAAACAGTAATGTTCCACAAACAAAACTTTTAAAATGAGACTTAAATTTAAGTCGAGAATTAAACAGGCTCTGAAGATGCGTCTTAGTTTAAGATTTCCGCTATACAAGGCTACCTTTAAGATGCTAAAGAATTATTTTCAAAGTACTGGCACTGAGCCGTTCTGGTCCTGGGACTTGAATAGTCGCTTGTTTAGCAAGCAACGCAAGTTCGAATCCCAGCGGCCAAAGACAATGAGTTTTTCTAAAAAGTTGCAGTGATTTCACACCATCTGTCAGGTTCGCTCTTAATCATATTCGGTGAAAAGTGGGTGATGTTATTACAACACCTCTGCCTACCACTTCGGGGAACGGGCATAATGTATGTATCTATGGACACATATTAATGTACCTTAATTCAACACGAGCTTCTGGTTTCCTTTAGTAAAATTGCTATCATGAAATTTACAGTGTCAAAAGTCAGCCAAAAATCAACAAACTCAAAAATTATAACATTTTTTAATACGCTTTTTTTCATTCACTAGCTGTGCCCCGCGGCTTCACCCGCGTAGATTTAGTTCCATGTTATTTTTTTTTTTATTTAGTCTAAAACTCCTTGATACTTCAGCTACAGTAAAAGTCCCGGTAGAATTGGTCCAGCCATTCAGGCGTACTGCCGTGACCAAGGGAAATGGGGATTAATTTTTATATATAAGACTTTAAACTGAGTTGAGTATATATGGGTAAAACCATCACTAGTTTGTTCAATGATATCTTTTGAATAATAAAGTAAATCAGATATGCGGATATCAAAACCTGTTGGATGACTTTTGACCTGCAGAAAAAACACATTTTATTGGCTATATGCATTTAAATTACTTTCAAAGTCCGACCTTCAAATATATTCTGTTCGACTTTAAATTCATTATTTATTGTCTTTAATATAAATAAAATTTACATAAAAATACATTTACATTATTTAACAACGAATATTATAATGTAATATGTATGTATCTAGACTATACTTATCTTTATTTTTATATTTTTAACTGTATACAGAGTGTAGACTTTTTAAGCGAACATTGTGACAAATTATAATTTTTGGGCCCTATTAAGGTTCAATGTTTATTCAATTAAATCATCATATATCATCCATGATATGTTTAAAATAATATTATGCTTATTTTTTATGTAAAATGAGATTATAAAAACTAAACTACCCCAAAAATCAAAAAAAAATATACGATGAATATTTTTTTTTAAATTATATGTAGTTTTTAATACAGATAAACAACTAACTACTAACTCTAACAAAAAACCTTAAAAAAACCGATACCTAAAATATATTATTAAAAATTATAAATTGTTTTTAAATTTACTTATACGTACCTACGACTAACTGACACTCTGTGCCAAAATTGTTGACCTTCAAGTCCATACCCTGTTATAAAGTTATGATACATAGGAATTTTACACTGATCTTTTGAAATAGTTTTGTATCGCGACTGTTTATTATAATTATTTCTATCACAATAACTATGTCTTAAACTAATACCTCTAAAAAAGGTCCCAAAAGGTGCAGTCAGGCAGAAGTGTTACGACATCCACTATTCTCTGAATATGATCAAGTACCAACGTGACAGATGGTGAGTCTACCGTCGTCTCAGGCACAGTCAGACATATGCTGGTCTCTTTTTGAAGTTTTCTTTCACATTTACTCTGAAGTTATGTGAAATCAATACACATAAGTTTAAAGAAATCTCATTGGTACGAAACATTCAATACTATCAAGACCACGGGTCTATATTAAAACTCAGTATATTGATAACTCTATTGCAACCATAATAAGATCATTAAATACAATGAATGCAATACAAATGACTTAACAATACACTATTATTAGAACATAATATATGAGTATTACAGTAACGTTTTGTAATAATCTGATATTGTGCGAACATATAGTATTACCGAATTATTATTTATATCAGACCTTGACATGCGAAGATTTAAAGGTTACAAATAAAAATGTAGTGTTATTATTATTGTTTACGTCTTGGTTTTCATCATTTATATGAATACGGGCATTTTGTAATATATTCTTACCATTTTTGTTTTATTTATTAGACAGTAGTTAATTATTACAATATATTTGGGTTTGAATGTGTCGTCCATTGATGAAGGTTTCGGATCGAATATACAATCATATAAAAAAAAATAACAACTTTTTCGGTCTGTCTGTCTGTTTGCATACATACGTATGCTCACGCCTGTATTCCCCGACGGGCAGGCAGAAGTGTTGTAATAACAACACCCACTTTTCACCGAAGATGATTAAGTGCCAACCTGACAGATGGTGAGTCTATCGCCATCTCAGTATCATGTATAGTGCAAATACGTCTTTGAACTACTTCTCAGATATATGCAGGTTTGTTCACGATGTTTTCCTTCACCGTAAAGCACGTGGTGTGAAATCACTGTACATCTTATCTTATCTTATCTTGTTTGTGGCATTATTGGGTCCGGTTTCCCGGAAGCACGTCGACCCTTGGGATCTTTTGTGCCGCCCTTGCCCTTATGCTCTACGTACCTGACTCCTCAAATACTCACAGAAGCCGGCAGATCTTGCTCATGAGGAAGAGCTTGTAGTCCTCTGGTTTCGGATACGCCTTACCCAGTAGGTCCATTCGCCATTTGGCCAGTGCATCGCAATTGCATATTAGGTGACACTGTACATATTTTTTTAGAAACACCCATGGAAAGGGCTGAGGGCCTAGTGCGAGTTTTCTTAAAATCGCCGTCACAAGTCACCACGTCAACGTAAACGCAGATTTGTATGGGCTCACAATAGTGTCATCTTTAGGCCGACAGAGGCGCTGCTTCGATCCCATACAAATCTGCGTTAACTTTGACGCGGTTACTTGTGACGGCGGCAGTGAAAAACTCGCACTAGGCACTCTGGACAGATTATAACATTCACTGGCAGTTAGCTCATTTTACAAGGAGTCACTTGGGGTACTTGCCACCCATGTAATGACGACGAGGGTATGAAATACCATCCGCAACCTGCCCAATATACAAGTGAAATCATGCATCTGCAGTGCGATGGAGCGTTGGAGTCAAAACGGTCGATCACGACACGACATAGAAAGTACTTGTGGGAACTAATAATGCCGGCTCATTGTCTTCAAAACGTATTGTCTCTATTGTGAATACACCTTTATGTCATCTGCAATTAGAATGGCCTATTTGGCAGTGCTAGCTAGCCTTTACATAATCCTTAATTCGGTGTCTACGATTTCACCGATGATTGAAGGATTTTTTACGTAATATTTCTTATTTAGGTATAGCTTTATAAAGATCTCTTTGCTAATGCTATCTCTGTAATTAATTTCATCGGGATTGGAACAAACAGCGTAGCCATTTAAAGACAGAATTTCGAGTTCATATTAGTATGGATCGTCGGAAAATATTCTTTTAATAATTTCATTAATTAAGAAATTTTACTAACTCGACCTAAAAGTACGATATATATTTATGTCGATAATCTATACAGATAAATAAAATTGAAGTGTCTGTTTGTAAATCCAAAATAACAGTTTTTCACTAAATGCATCTGAAAGTATACACGTTACTGACACTAAAAAACCAAGTTTAAATTTTTTTCTCTGTCCGTCTGTCTGTCTGTCTGTCTGTCTGTCTGTCTGTCTGTCTGTCTGTTTGTTCCGGGTAATCTCTGAAACGGCTGGACGGATTTTAACGGGACTTTCACTGGTAGGTAGCTGATGTTTCAAAGAGTAACTGAGCTACTTTTATTTATTAAAAATATTAGGGTTCCGCGACAATAAGTAAGAAACTAAATCTACGCGGGTGAAACCGCGGGGCACAGCTAGTAATATATAAACCTATGGGTACAAAATATACATGCATAAATAAATCGGCTTAGCTCATATTTTGGCTTTCAGTCGTACTTATTAATAAATAGCTATGCCCCGCGGTTTCACCCTCGTAGATTTAGTTTTATCCTTACTGTCGCGGAACCCTAATATTTTTAATAAATAAGAGTAGGCTAAGTTACTCCTTGAAACATCAGCTACCCACCAGTGAAAGTCCCGTTAAATTCAATCCAGCCGTTTCAGAGATTACCCGGAACAAACAGACAGACAGACAGACAGAGAAAAAAATTTAAAACCTGGTTTTTTAGTGTCAGTAGCGTGTACACTTTCATATACATTTAGTCAAAAGCTGTTATTTTGTATATTTTATTAATAACAAGCAGACACTTCAATTTTATTTATCTGTATAGATGTATAGATGTATAGATAGATATAGATTTGTAATTAAAATATCGATGAAAATACACAAAAAAACAACGCGACCAACATGAAACATCCTTATTTTTTTAAGGCGGTTAAAGTAAAAATAAACGTTTCAAATAAAATTATACCTTAATAGACATTATAATACGTTTGCAGATAAATGATACGCAAATTACTTGCTATTATTATATCACCATTACAATACCATTGTATAACGATTTGATGAATGACTGCAATGACAGTATTGTATATTTTAAATTCAGAACAATATAATGCTTTCCATTTTGACATTTGAATTCGCGCCTCCGCAGATGATCCCACTGATATCTAGAGATGATCAAACACGTTCCTTTTTCGAATCACACGACATTATTGTCAAAGTGACATTTGGACAGTGACATTTGTGGCTGCTGTCAAAGCGATCTAAAAATCAGTTGGCATTCGGTCGTTTTTAGAAGAATCTGATAAAAAATAAGTTAGGAAACCGAGCATACTAGTATGTTTTTGATATTTGTATTTGTCATTTTTGATTGCAAACGTATGCAATAGTTTATCGGTTATAGCAAAATGATTTAAGTTTTACAAGCAGTTAGGAATCTGGACTTATTTTTTGAAATAAATACGTTTGCTACATTGAGCGTGAAGGCTGTCAATCTTTTAGGTTTTTAAATTTACTGTCATAATAATGTACTCTGAGTATGTAATCTGAGTGCCTAGTGCGAGTTTTTCACTGCCGCCGCCGCGCCGTCACAAGTCACCGCGTCGACGTAAACGCAGATTTGTATAGGATCGGAACAGCGCCTCTGTCGGCCTAAAGATGACACTACAACCTTGTTACGCTATTGATATGTTGCTTATCTCGTAGATGTGCGCGGCTGTGGGAGTGAGTCGTTTTGAACGATTTGTTCCTAGTTTCCTTACTACTTGTAATGCTTATAATTTATACTGTGATATAATTATGTCATAGAGTGTTATTGAGACTAATAATTTGACAATCAACTATTTAAGCAAAATCGCCTTTCTGTTATGTAATTACAGTCTTGTAATTCGGAGAAGATTAATGTTGAGTTTCGATGACATTTCATTTGTAAGATACACAATGGCTGAAAGGATCGCGTGACTGACTCCCACTGGTTTTATTTAATTGAGGTATCTTGCAACTGACTAATGACTGCCCGGCAGGTTCAAAGAGTTTTGACATAAGTTTGACATTACGGACCGTCAAATTACATAAAGGTTCATTTTTTTAACGTAATAACTAAATGTTCTAAGCTTTGGCAATGAGGCCATCGTCAAAGTAAATACTTTACTTACTAAAGGTATTGTTTTAAAAATAACATCAGAATAATTCGGTCTCCATGCAGTCAGAACCGCGGGCAACAGTTGTTATATTGATATCCATGCAATGTGATAGACAAATGTTGATTAAATGTATATTTTTTCAGAAAGTAAGTTATAAAGGAGTAAAATTATATAATAGTAACTGTATCATGCGGGTTCACCCGCGCAGACATAATTGCATGGGTGTAAGAAAGTCGTAGAATGAAATCATCTATACATCTATATCTATACAGATAAATAAAATTAAAGTGTCTGTTTGTAATTCCAAAATATACATTACAATAAATATATAGCATGTATACTTTCATATGCATTTAGTGAAAAAGCTGTTATTTTGGAACAGACACTTCAATTTTATTTATCTTTATGTATAGATTAAAAAAATAAACATATTTTTATTTAGTTAAGTTATTTATAAATTATATATAGTCAAGTGTTTTAAGTGGAATTTAAGTAATGAACACATCGTGACTATTACAGTGCATTGCACATTCTCGGCCGCATCCATGAGTCATTATGTTCCCGTGACCTTTGCTGGCATTTACACTTTTTATTGGCTTGCAGTGTAAATCACCGCGACTTAAGGCATTATTTCATTCAATGCGAATTCTTATATATCAATGATGTTATTAGCTTTTTAATTACTGTGGGAAATTGACAACGATGATTATGTATTATGATGAAATACTTTGGGGCTTTGGGGCTGAATTTTTATTTTGAGATTTTTGTTATTTTATTGCTTGGGATAACGTACTTTTTAATCATTTAATAATAATAAAACTTTCGACTTTATATTTTTATTTATAAAGCATTTATAATTCATTAAATAAAATAAATACGTTTTGTAAAGGAAAAGTATTTGTTTCAAATCTGACACTTTTTAACAAAAAATTTTAACATTCGTATTCACTTATTTCTTCCTAAATTCATAATGAGATATGTTTTGTTAAGGAAAATATTTTTGACAACTTCGTACACACTTATCTATACAGATAAATTAAATTGAAGTGTCTGTTTGTAATTCCAAAATAACAGCATTTCACTAAATGCATATAAAAGTATACACGCTACTGACACTAAAAAACCAAGTTTGAAATTTTTTCTCTGTCTGTCCGTCTGTCTGTCTGTCTGTCTGTCTGTTTGTTCCGGGTAATCTCTGAAACGGCTGGACGAATTTTAACGGGACTTTCACTGGTAGGTAGTTGATGTTTCAAGGAGTAACTTAGGCTACTTTTATTTATTTAAAATATTAGGGTTCCGTGACAATAAGGACGAAACTAAATCTACGCGGGTGAAACCGCGGGGCACAGCTAGTTTTCACATAAAAAACCTTATGTAAAAATATCTTTCGATAAAAAATCTGGTAATTTCTGTTTGCTCATTATATTTATTGTAGCTGGCTTACAGTATTGCAAGATGCACTACTGTACATTCTTTACTAAATATAAATATGTTAAGAAAAAAAAAAAAACGTAATTTCACATTAATTTTATTTATTTTTATTTTATTTTATTTTATTTCACATAATTCACAGCTCTTAATATTTAACATAAACATATATTATGGCGTGTATCTTCGAGCCAATGTCGGATTTACATTTTATGGAAATTATTTGCTTAAATTGAGATTGAAGTACAGAGTGAGTTCAGAACAGGATCGCTAGTAGTTACATATCTACAAAATTGCCATTATGTGTGTGATTGTATGAGTGTGTGAGTGTGTGTGTTTGCGTGTGTGTGCGTGTGTGAATGTGTAACTTGGAGTTAATACCAATACTTTCATAATGCATAAGAAAAATCAACTTAACTGCTACTATTTATAGCCATGATAGCATTGGTATTTATAATATAATATATTCACGAGAACTTTTGTAAAAAAAAGCATTTAAATAGTTCATAATAAAAATTAATTAGCATAAACTGGACACGTGTCATTAGAATAAGGATGTAAAACAAGAAATAGGCGACACGTGCGGTCGATGAAATTAATTAATAAACCACGACTCAATAGAATGTAACCTTGGGGTTTTCACTAAAAAGTTATATTATCACCTTAGCAACAACAAAAAACAAGTTTTAAGATAAAATAATGTTTTACATCTGAGAACAAGAAATTCTGGTCACCTGCAATTCGAAATGATATCATTAAAATACAAATTATTTCACCATCAATTTTTAAACCAGACTTCATCTGCGAGGACTTTTAATTGGAGTTAATGAAATATAATAGCTAATCATTATGACAATTTAATTGTACCTTACTTCCCTATACAGGATGGCCCATTCATAAACGGAAAATTTTGATTAATTGTCAACGATTGTTTACTCTAACTGTAAATTAGCCGTGAATGAGGTAGCTTCATTATAAAAAAAAAAAATTATATAATTTTTTTGTTTCGCGGTGTTTGTAGCCAAACTCCTCCGAAACAGCTGGACTTTGATTTGTAAGAAATGTTGTGTGCATATCGGATTAGTCTGAGAATCGGCCAACTTGTATTTTACATACCCCTAAATGATAAAGGTGATCCACCCCAAAAATATATATTATGACAATACTACGTTTGCCGGGCACAGCTAGCATTGTTATATAAACAAGATATTATAACCTAAAATACACTATTTATTATAATACATACTCATTTCTAACGATCACAATGTTTTGCTTATCAGGGGTCCTACCATGACCTCTTATTGCCATGATAGTTTAACTCTTATTATGACACAGATGTATGACGTGTATAAGTCTGTCACTGTCACACAGTGGAACTATGATAGCAATAAGAGCTTATGGTAAAATTAAGCAAATAAATCACGCTAAAATTTATAATATATTTTTTTCTAAACTAAAACAATTATTTTTGATTCAAAGATAATTATTTACATTGGTGACCCGGACTCACTGCTCCTAGGTGTATTAAAAAAGCTAACTAATGAGAATAAGTTGTAACAAATGTCAAGGTTGGAGGCTTTATAAATTAAACAATTTATTTCAATCAGTAAATCATGTTTATGACGGAAATAATGCGCAAGCGTTTGTGGTTTAATTAAACGTTTCTTCCATTCACTCCTACCAAAAATAATGTTAGTGCGATCTTACAGGGCCCAAACCATGAGCTCTTATTGCAATGATACTGCAGCTGTGCAAAAGTGACAGATGTGACTTAACATCACTATTTTTCTGGGATTCTCGTCATACTTGTGAACAGATGCTGCTTGTGGGAGCTGGTCATCTCAAGCTACGCTTTTAGATAAAAATAGAACTACTAGACTTTTCTTTATGTTATTTTTTATCGACATTTGTGCATTGGTACTGTGTCCATGGGCTTACATTTCTCAAGTGATTTACTTTATTTTTTTTTTATCTATATCTATACATCTATACAGATAAATAAAATTGAAGTGTCTGTTTGTAATTACAAAATAACAGCTTTTCACTAAATGCATATGAAAGTATACACGCTACTGACACTGAAAAACCAAGTTTTAAAATTTTTCTCTGTCTGTTCGTCTGTCTGTCTGTCTGTCTGTTTGTTCCGGGTAATCTCTGAAACGGCTGGACCGATTTAACGGGACTTTCACTGGCAGGTAGCTGATGTTTCAAGGAGTAACTTAGGCTACTTTTATTTATTAAAATATTAAGGTTCCGCGACATGAAGCATGAAACGAAATCTACGCGGGTGTAACCGCGGGGCACAGCTAGTTGTATAATATTTTTGAAAAGAGTAATTACTGAGTTTCTTGCCAGGTTCTTGTCAGTAAAAGCAACCTTCCGAACCTGGCGGTAGCATGTATAATCCTGTAATTTAATGTCATTCTGACGATTTGAAAGTACTTTGTAAAAGTCTAATCGAATAAAGATATTTTTGGCATATTCTGAATATAGGATGGAACATCAAAGAGTGTTGTAACACTGCCCTTTTAAATGGACCTGTCGATTGTCGATTATGTCAAGGTGGGCAATCGATTATAAGGAGACGACTCACTTGACAACACAATGGCTTGAATACCATTCAAAAAAAACTTTATTGGTTTTAAAATAACCCAAAATGGTACCGAGTAGTTAATAATTTGTTGTTGAGTCAATATATTTTTTAATGGTACTGTCAAAAGACACAATATTGCAAATTGTAAACGGTTTCATTTCTGCGAAAAAGAGTACATTATTTTTATAATTATCCTTGCTACGTGAAAATAAATATTTATTTGATCCTTTCGAACCAATAACCGTTATTTTATGATATACTTTATTTTTTAATCGTTTTTTATTTAACTTTAACAACGAATATAGTAGAGTACTTAGATCACTAACATACATTTTCGGGTTGTATCGACTCCTTATCTTATCTTATCTTGTTTGTGGCATTATTGAGTCCAGTTGCCTGACGACCCTTAAGATCTTTTGTGCCGCCCTTGCCCTTATGCTCTACGTACCTGACTCCTCAAATACTCCCTGAACAAGCCGGCAAATCTTGCCCATGGGGCATGTATCTACTCCTTGCTATGTGAGATTATTTTTCTTTTCTCCCTTATCTTTTTTACATTTCCAGCTTTTCGCCGTAACATCGTCCACTTAAAACCTAAGTTACTGACTTATATGATAACGACTTGTTCTATTCAAAATTTTAACAAAATCGGTCACTTGCATTTTGTTTCATTTTCATGAATGTAAATGATCTTTGGATCTGACAGGACACAACTCCAGGAAACAACAAAGATTAATAATAAAACCCACCTCGTCTCACTTAGGGGTGGAATTACGAAAGACCCTGCCCAAGACATGCTCACTATATATCATGTCTCTAGGACCAGCGGTTTAGGCTGTGCCTTGATATATAAGTCAGTCGGTCAAGACTGAATTGTATATGTTTAGAAGATAATATCTGCGTGAACCGAAATTTAATACTCAATATCCATCTCGCAAATGTTAAGATGAGTAAGATTATCCGCCGGTTCCCATAGCACGTTATTGCGTCATTTTCACATCAACATCTTGACGGTAATCCGTGAAATTATAATGAACTGTGGCCTTTTGGTCTCACTTAAACTGGCAAATTACCGGCCAAGAATCTAAAGCTTGGACCATTTAAAACTCATTATATAATTATATGTTTGACCACTGCGTTTTATTAGCGTATGTGGAGTCGTGACTGAGGGACAGACGTTGGTGTCTAAGATTATTATTGTTGCCAGGCGACACATCTATACAGATCTCTATACAGATAAATAAAATTGAAGTGTCTGTTTGTAATTCCAAAATTAAAGCTTTTCACTAAATACATATGAAAGTATATACTGACACTAAAAAACCAAGTTTTAAATTTTTTCTCAGTCTGTCTGTCAGTCTGTTTGTTCCGGATAATCTCTGAAAAAGCTGGACGAATTTTAACGGGACTTTCACTGGTAGGTAGCTGATGTTTCAAGAAGTAACTTAGTCTACTTTTATTTAACTAAATCTACGCGGGTGAAACCGCGGGGCACTGCTAGTATCACCCCTATCACGAGTTTGCCTCCGTTTTCCTAATCTACACTCGCTAGCGTCTCCGACAATATTTGTATGACATATTTTAGTTCTTCACGTCACCGCTTGGAGGCGCTGTACAGTATCTCATACAAATATTGGGCGGAGACGCTAGCGAGTGTAGGAACGAAAACGGTGGCAAATCGTGATAGGAGTACAGATTCAATTTAAGTGAGAATTAGAACAACAGGGGCCCAACCACGAGCTCTTATTGCAATGTTAATTCAGTTGTGCGACAGTGACAGATGTATACACGTCACATACATCTGTCTCATAAATGAGTGAAACTATCAGGGCAATAAGAGCTCATGGTAATGCCCCAGGTTTTGTAGACTAGGTAACATCACAGTTTAAATTTTAGGTTTTTGTTTTATACTATGGTAACATAATCACGCTTCTGCCAGTGATAGTCCCGTTTAAATCGGTCCAGCGGTTTCCGAGATTAGCCTTAACAAACAGACAGAGAAAAAAAATGGTGTTTTCATATATGTATTGTATATACTTTCATATTATGCATTTTTGGAAAAGCTGTTGCTTGGGTATTACGAACAGACACTTACATTTTATTTATCTGTATAGATACATATTGTGATAGAGGCCTTATAATGCCACCTAAGAATCATTTTGTGTGAAAAAAAAACCTGAGTATTACATTATGGAATACATATTAGAAACGTTTTAATTAACATATCCATTAAGATATCTTTCAAAATAATTACGGTTTTACAATCAAGTCCCAAATAAAAATTAATAGCTTTTCGATGCATCGATACTTACGTAAATGTTTTATGCTTTGATCATCGTTCAATTTTAATTCTAATTTTAATTAAGTTTTAATATTACACCATAGCGTTTTTACTTTGCAAAATGTTTCATTCAGTGTTATTTTTACGTTTCAAAAAAATACTTGCCGCAGATTGCGTTGATGCGAATTCTCGATTATAATATACTTATATATATATTTGTGACCAAAGGCGGTCTATGTTTTGTGAATAACTATATTATACGCAAAAAAACAGAAGCAAAAGGTAACCCTTATATTGGTTTTCTTAATTTCTTTAAATCATTCGAACGTATTTTCGATACTGTAAGTGCGATTCCTAGTTAAAAGTTTTGAATTATTCAAGAACTGCTTGTTTTTGAATCATTTAATGTGATTTTTATCCGATTTATCCAATTAATGAAGGTCTGAATATTTTCCGCCATCCTTTGCAAGGTGGAACAACTCCACAGCGCTTTTTCCGATATTACTATTAACGGTTTCACCCGCGTAGATTTTTATTTCATGGTTGCCCGCGGATCACTACTGTTTTTTTTAAATCTAAGTAGCCTAAGTTATTCCTTGCAACATTAGCTATCCGTCAATGAAAATCCCGTTAAAATCGGTCCAGCCGTTTCAGAGATTACCCGGAACAAACAGACATACAGACAGACAGAGAAAAATTTTAAAACTTGGTTTTTTAGTGTCAGTAGCGTGTATACTTTCATATGCATTGAGTGAAAATCTGTTATTTTGCAGTTACAAACAGACACTTCAATTTTATTTATCTGTATAGATTGAAAATTCCCAAAATTTCCCGTACGAACATTATAATCAGTAACATTGCTTTTTATATTGCCACGGAGAGCAATCTTACCGGCAACGACGCATCTCTAGTCGGACAGCCACGTTATTCACTAAGGTTTCTCAGCGTTGCACTCGTCGTCATATTTCGGTTTTAAAGATACGAAATTCAACCTAATCTTCTTTGTATTATGTATCAATTTCCTATGATCGAGCTCAACGCTGAGAAACCTTAGTAAAAAACATGGCAGCTCCGAATTTCTGGGCTGAATATACCCAGATCTTTGGGTACAAAAACTTCTTCCAAGGTTTGATAAAAAGATAAAATCTTATAGTACCTATGACATATTATAGCAATTTGTATCACTCAAATGTCAAATATTAACCAATCTTGAAGAAGCCTTTGGAACGATACAAGCTAATTAATAATCTGTTTTTCAAATCCGTTCCACACCTATTTTTAACTGGTTTATATTTTATTGTATACCAACAATATATTTAAATAAACCTTATGTAAATTTATAACGACTCATCATAAAATCTTCGCGCAGCTATAAAATGTGTCCTTCAAAGAGCAAACTATTTATAATATCTTCGTTAATCAGATTGAAACTAAGAAGCCCCTAAAAAATATTTGTCTGTATTTAACAGTTTCTTGATGATTTCAACCAATTTTTTTTGTTCTGAAGTTAAAACCTCCGACCCACGGAGAGACTCAGGCGGTCACTGCGGCGTTATTCTGTAAGGTTTGTCGTCGCACTCGACGTCGAGTGTCGGTTTCATAGATAAGAAATTGAACTTTATTATCTATGTATTATGTATCAATTTCTAAATCTACAAAATGAACTGTACCAATATCACGACTTTGCCACCGTTTTCGGAATCTATACTCGCTAGCGTCTCCGCCGAATATTTGTATGAGAAATTGTACAGCGCCTCCTAGCGGTGACGTGAAGGACTAAAATATGTCATACAAATCTTACCGGTGACGCTAGCGAGTATACTCGTAGCTTACGAAAACGGTGCGACACTCGTCATAAGGGTACAGGGGCCTTACCACGAGCTCTTATTGCCATGATAGTTTCACTCATTTATGAGACAGATGTATGTGACGTGCATACATCTGTCACTTTCGCACACCTGCAATATCATTGAAATAAGAGCTCATGGTTAGGCCCCTGTTTAGAGTGCCTAGTGCGAGTTTTCTTAAAATCGCCGCCACAAGGCGTCGCGTCGACGTAAACGCAGATTTGTATGGGCTCACAATAGTGTCATCTTTAGGCCGACAGAGGCGCTGTTCCGATCCTGTACAAATCTGCGGTAACTTGTGACGTGAAAAACTCGCACTAGGCACTCTGCATTAAAGACGAGATCGCAAAACAACCTCATAATTCTTATGCAGATATTCTTTATCTAGCAATATTTTTTTTCTTTTGTGTTTTGGCATAAGTCTCTGCTATAAAGTAAATGTAGATAAATGTTCTTATCTAAAATGATGAATCAATCAATACCTATTAATAGTTATTAAAAGTGTTTACCGGAATTGCGCTTCTGTCCTTGCATTTTCACAAATAACAAAGTTTATGACCAACATTAGCCTAGTTCGATTATTAAATATGAATCAGTGATGAGATCCGCCCGAAAACGTTTCGTAACCTTTTTAATTTTGCCTGTGAGAATCCGTCGGCGCAATTGTCCAAGGCAAGTTTATGAAATGACACCTTAAGTTGCCTAACTCTGCGGCCATTGTTCCCAGCTTTGTATCTACACGCCCTTGAATCTAAAAGATAATATAAAACACTTATAAGTAATATTTAATTAATCACCCAATCCTGTGAGTGGGTTAAAGTAGCCTGCTACGCTGACGCAAGTTCAAATCCAAGCAAGTGAAATTTAGGTGCAGTAATTTCACACCACGAGCTTTATGGTGAAGGAAAACATCATCTCCCTGGCCTTAATCCCATGTATTTGGGGTCGGCACTTGATTCAACCCGATGTGGCTGATCACCTGAGTTTTATACGAAGCGACTGCCATCTGACCTTCGCAACCCCTTTTTCGAGGAAATCGGCAATCTGGGTTAAACCAGTTGTCAGACTCTCTTAGGCCTCTGACTGACCTGTAACTATTGCCAAAGATGTTAAATTGGCAACCGGGACCGACAGCTTAACGTGCTCTCGGGCGGTCACCCATTCAACTACTGGCTAGGCGTATGGTTGCTTAATTTCGCTGATCGAATGATATGCGCAATAGCAACTGTGCCACGAGCTCCTCCTTTATGGTGAAGGAAAACATCGTGAGGAAACTTGCACATGTCTGAGAAGAAATTAAAAAACGAATATAATATGCCTAAGACAGCGATAGACGCGCTATCTGTCACGTTGGCACTTAATCATATTCGATGAGAAATGTGGGTGTTGTTTTTGCAACACCTTTGCCTAAGTCTTCGGGGAATACAGGCGTGAGCACATTTATATAGCTTAAACTTGCACTGATTACTAAGCAGTGCAAGTTCTTATCTACTATAGGTCTCGTTACTAGTTAAGAATGTCTGCCTTTGAATTAGCAGTAGTCATTTAATGAATCTGTCTCTGTTTATATAAACGGTGTAAGACGAATAAAATTCAAGAATTACTATTTTTCGCTTCGTATTCTTTACTTGACCAGAGTGCCTAGTGCGAGTTTTCTTAAAATCGCCGTCACAAGTCATCGCGTCGACGTAAACGCAGATTTGTATGGGCTCATAATAGTGTCATCTTTAGGCCGACAGAGGCGTTGTTCCGATCCTATACAAATTTGCGTTTACATCGACGCGGTGATTTGCGACGGCCGCAGTGGAAAACTCGCACTATTCCTTCAGTATATAAGCTTGTGCACGATTATTTTGCAAACGGGATTTCAGGATTATTCAAAGTCAGCTTGATAATTTTAACTGACTTACAACATAATAATAAGCCAACGCCTTATTCTGAGAATCATAAAGTTTCTAAAGTTTATTGCGACCTGTACGACCTCGGATCACTAACCAATATGAAGCGTAATGAATTAAACGCAGACATGCAGTCTAATAAGCATTCAAACATGCTTACTGAATTCCAGACCTTAACTTCTAGACAGTACGATCTTTATTTGCGTGTTCGATGAACCGCGTACTGATCCGTTGAGAAATAGTATTCGATTATATTCACATGCTTCGTGTAATGTTTGGATTTTAAACTACGATCACATTCGTTTTCAACATAAGCTATTTTTACCAAAAATAGCGATTCATAAGAGGATATTATATTTATTAAACTAGCTGTGCCCCGCAGTTTCACCCGCGTAGGTTTGGTTTCATCGGAGATTACCCGGATCAAACAGACAGACAGACAGACAGAGAAAAATTTTAAAACTTGGTTTTTTAGTGTCCGTAGCATAGTATAAAGCATTCATATACATTTAGTTAAAATCTGTTATTTTGGAGTTACAAACAGACACTTCAATTTTATTTATCTGTATAGATATAGATATTAACCATAACTGGGGGGTAACGAATTCTTGAGTGGAGACCGCGACTTGGCAAACGTAATGTAGGACGCCCTCCGGACAGGTGGGATGACGATCTGCAAAAGACTGCAGGCAGAAGCTGGATGCGGCAAGCCGAACACGGCGCTATGGCACTCATTAGGGGAGGCCTATGTCCAGCAGTGGACCAAGATAGGCTGATGATGATAATGATAGCAATAACTAGCAGAACCGACTGACGTTGCCCTGCATACCGATTGCAACGCTGAAGCCATCCCCGGGGCCACCCAATCGCATATCAAAAAATCATTAAAATCAGTCCAGCCGTTTAGGAGGAGTTCAGTAACATAAGCACGTACAGAAGAATTATATATACAAAGATATGCGAACACAAGGTCCTGGTTTCGATCATCTTTCATCGGTTATTTCCCAGTAGCAACCCGGAGTCTGGATCGGTGCCTGATAGTGGCAATAGGCTCGCCCTTTATAACATGGGACTTAAATATCACTGGTGAAATGTGAGTGTAGTAGAAGTACGCCTCTGCCTACACCTTCGGGGAATACACACAAATATATATGAAGTTGCGAGTAAAAGCTATGTCCAATAATAATAATGATCTCCTACCAAATTTCGGTTATGGCGGTTAATCTCAACGGGGGATTAGCCATGTACGCAGGAGATATTATAGTGCACAAGTGTGTGCGCAAACACAAGTGCACTCTTTATTCCCTCACTCTCATAGTCCGATGGGAGGCAATTCGACTGGAGACGACCGGAGAGAGATCACGCGTAGGGCCAACGGCTTAACGTGCTTTCCGAGGCACGGGGGTGTAAACACCGCCAACTTCCAAACTCCGGGCATTTTATTGTGAATTTCTTGACAGAAAAACCCAATATCTGTTAATGACCCGACCCGGGAATCGAACCCGGGACCTCGTGAACGGCAGGCGAACCTACTAACCACTAGACCAACGAGGCAGTTAAAAATAAGCTATGTCCAATAAACGCTTGATAACCCAAGGATGTTTCTAAGTGAGCGTGCATGAATTTATTGGATGATCTTCGCTTTAGTATCGTGTCGTGGCTGTTACGGCATTAAAGGTTATACGATATACACACCACACCTTAAGGATACGGTTAACGTGATCTAATCTCAAGTTTAAGTAAATTATCATACGCGTTCGAGAAATCATCTGAATGGAATTGCTGGGACAATCCACGAAAGTTCAAATATATCTTCACTTCAATAAAAAAAAATGTTTTGGTATCGAAAAACGTATAAAGTACTAGTTCCCCCCGGTTTCACGCGCGTATATTTAGTTTCATCCTTATTGTCGCGGAACTCTAATATTTTTAATAAATAAAAGTAGCCTAAGTAACTCCTTGAAACATCAGCTACCTGCCAGTGAAAGTCCCGTTAAGATCCGTCCGGCCGTTTCAGAGATTATCCGGAACAAACAGACAGACAGACAGAGAAAAAATTTAAAACTTGCTTTCTTTGTGTCAGTAGCCTGTATACTTTCATATGCATTTAGTGAAAAGCTGTTGTTTTGGACACTTCAGATTTTTTAAGTCTTATCAAATCAAATCAATCAATCAATTTATTAATAATATAAGTACATGACATGTCATATCGCCACCTAGTACCAAACTAAGCAAAGCTTGTACTATGGGTACCAGACAACGGTATAACAATAATACAATAAATACCTTAAAGACTAACATACATACAACATTTATAATACAATAATAACAATAATAATATATATAATTAGGGTTTGGCGATCCTGCGCGCATCCCTATAACGCCGGTACACTATTCCTGTCGGCCAGAAATCCGACTGGAAGAACATGTCACGATACGTTGCAGGCACCTTGAGGACGTAGGACTTGAAGTTTGTTTCCCTCGTCGACTCAAGTCTCTGCAAGTGCAACTGCATCGGTGGCGGGTCTTTATACCAAAACTTGGTTCTTTCTTTTACAAATCGCAGGATCTCCTCCCCTGTCGTCTTAGGATCCAACCTCGATATAATATAGATACTTAAATTTTATTTATCTGTATAGATATAGATATATAGAATATAGATGTGGGTGTAAAAGAAAGCCTTTCTTTTGCAGTCTTTAAACATTTTCAGATTGCCTTGTACGTTGCATAAATAAACTTTTAAAGAAAACTAGCCAGAGTATTTTTGAGCAAAGCAAATACAGTCAAGTTTAGCCGTATTAAGTTATAAGAAGATACGAAAGACTACATCCTACAATTAAAAATACATATAGTTAAGGTTATTGCATTTTCAATCACAGCAAATTGACTTCATTGCCGAGTAATTCGAGTTCGCGGCGTGACTGATACGTCCCTTTATAGCAAACAATCCACAACGAATTTCAATTAATTTCATATTCGGATGCAATATTTTATTATTTCCTTAACTAACGTTATTGCATTTTTTATTTATACATTTATACATCATTCATTATACAGAAAATAAAATTCAAGTGTCTGTTTGTTATTTCCAAATAGCAGCTTTTCACTAAATACATAAAGTATATACGATACAGAAATTAAAACACAATTTTATTAAAACATTTCTCTGTCTGTCTGTCGGTCTGTCTGTCTGTCGGTCTGTTTGTTCCGGCTAATCTCTGAAACGGCTGGACCGATTTTAACGGGGCTTTTTACATGTTAACATGTTTCAACGCGTAACTTTTTTTTAGAAAATATTGCAATATATGCAATTGCAATAATATGGGTTCCGTGAAATAAAGCAAGAAACTAAATCTACGCGGTTGAAACCTAAGCTATTTTTTTGTATAAGTAAAGCTTTTGCTAGCGACTTCGACCGCATAAGGGATCTCTGTTCCAAAAACAAATGTGTAGTAAGTTTTTAATTCCCATACAACATGAGGAAATACGCAATTTATGGGGCTGGAAGCTTTTTTGCCACTATATCATAAAAAAACAAATCTTAATATATATAACTCAAAGGTGACTGACTGAGTGACATAGTGATCTATCAATGCACAGCCCAAACCACTGGACGGATCGGGATGAAATTTGACATGCAGGTGGATGTTGTGACGTAGGCATCCGCTAAGAAAGGATTTTGACCAATTCTACCCCCAAGGGGATAAAATAGGGGAAAATTTTTATGAAACTTTTTCAATTTTAACCGATCGGGCTGAGACTTTGCACGCATAATCGATACATCTATACAGATAAATAAAATTGTAGTGTCTGTGTGTAACTGCAAAATAACAGTTTTTCACTGACTGTCTGTCTGTCTGTTTGTTCCGGGTAATCTCCGAAACGGCTGGACGGATTTTAACGGGACATTCATTGACAGATAGCTAATGTTACAAGGAGTAACTAAGGCTACTTAGATTTTTTTTTTATATTAGGGATCCGCGGGCAACCATGAAATTAAAATCTACGCGGGTGAAACCGCGGGTTTTGGTCGTAAATCTATTGGTTCAAATCATCACCACTATTTAGAGGGCTCTTGTAAGAGTATTATAATGAAATACAAGGATAAATTTCTGTGCTTTGTTCGTGGAATACCAGATTTGCAATGACCCGAACTGCTTGGGCGAAAGGTCTTAAATATTTTGAAGAGTAGCTTCGTGCGATATCTCTGAAGACAATCTCTGTAAAGATCAATACAGAAGTGGTGGAATTATTTCAGAAAGGGAACCTTATAGTTATTTTAATAGATTTCAAAATAACGCTTAATGTTTTTTAAGAATGAAATTATTTACAATGTATTATTTTTGTTTCAGGTAATTCTTCATTCTTATTTCACCATCTCTAAGACGGGTTTGTTATTATATTGTTTTTTTTATATTATTATTATTTATTATTATATCCCAGGAAATTTCTTTAAAATGTAATGTTGATTTAATTTATCGCTCTTTGCCTACGAATAAATGGGTTCCTGGGTGTAAAAAATATTTATTCTAGTAAAGCGTTTACAAACGTCACCCCAAACCATAAATAATATACCCAGTCCAGCCCAGCTACCCTAGCTCGCGATCCAGCAACGCCTTAAGCCGAGGTCCGAGCCCCACTATGGGGCGCCCTTAGCTGTGTTGCTTAAAGCTTTACGCCTGGCTGGAAGCTTTAATTAGTCTCGCCATTGTCCAGTTAAGCAGAAATGACTCCCGGAGTTCAATCCGCATGAAACACAAAAAAAAATTTACAAACGTCGAGAAAATTACGGTTCTGGAACTTTTCTCCTGAGTATGAATTATGACTTTTAGAGGGTGTGTTTTTGTAGCTGAAGGTTTCCACTTAGAAAAGGTTTTCCGGAAGATATATATTTATACTAGTGAACGTCACGTGGCTTCACCCGCGTAGATTTAGTTTTATGCTTCATGTCGCGGAAGCCTAATATTTTTAATAAATAAAAGTAGCCTAAGTTACACATCAGCTACCTGCCAGTGAAAGTCTCGGTAAAATCGGTCCAGCCGTTTCAGAGATTACTCGGAACAAACAGACAGACAGAATATTTTTGCTTAGCTGCTTGGATTTACAAACAGACACTTTAATTTAATTTATCTGTATGTATAGATATAGATAGATTACTGTAATTACATCACACCCTGTACTAGAACCGAACATGTAAGGGCTATGCGACATATGTGTGTGTGATGTCATAAAGTACCTTACACACGACCTGTATTTGTAAACGCAATGTAGGAAGCCAGTCGTAATTCTACAAAAGGTGCGATAAATCGTAGATACGAATAGTAAAAAGCCATAGTCAATTTACTGTGACGTAAGTGCGTGCCTTTTGGCATTACGTTTGTATGGTAGTAACTGTATTTGTGTTATAAAATGTTATACGTTATTACGTTGCGTACTCGTATGCCTTGAGCAAGATCTTAGGTCAGACTACTCAATATTATGATTGTGAATGCAAATGAACTTTGGTATAACTACTATGCACTTCTACTACGTATGTATATCCGTAGCAATCTTTACATATATTATAATGAGGAAGGATTTGTATTTATGTTTGTAACGAATTGGCTCAAAAAATACTGGACCGATTTTAAAAATTCTTTCAACATTTGAATGCTACATTATTATTGATTAATATAGGCTATATTTTATCCCCGTACTGCTACGGGAACGGGAACTACGTGGATGAAGCCGCGTGACGTCCGCTTGTGTGTTTATGTTAATCTTTCAGTCTCTAAAGGGGAAGGAATGAAAGCCTTACTTTTTATGGTCTAAGATTAAGACTACTGGCGTGATGTATTTTTATGACTATATTTGGTTCAATTCCGTAGGGAGTATTTGATTTCAGAGCTTGTGCTCTACTTACCCACATCAACTTTTCATGATTAAGTGACAGATAATGAGTCTATCGCCGTCTCAGACACTATAAATACGTCTTTGAATCACTTCTAAGACATATGCAGGTTTCCTCACGATATTTTACTTCACCGTTAAGCACATAGAAGAAATCAATGCACTTTAGTTTTTAGAAAAAATATAGGTTCAGGCCGCTGAGATTCGAACTGCTCGAATCTACGACCACGTCTCTGTTTGTTTACTTCTCCGAACCTATAAGCAACTTATCAATTATCTCACATTTCCATATCCTACACAGATTTTAAATACATTGTTTAAGAAAATGAAGACGGGTGCATAATAACTGTAAATCATAAAACCAATAAATATACACAATACCCGAAGAGTTCTTGCAAATTGAACCTTATGCAACACCAAATTACTGTCATAACGTCCAATATTCACGTGAGAATAATTAAGGGGTAGGCAGGCAGGTCAGTGGGTAGACACCGAGATACACGACTTGACCTGCATTGAGTAAGCTCGGGACAAAATGTAATTATTATGTTTCTGCAAAGGTCTTCGTTAATAACTACATAGTATTTCGTCTTCTGATAAACGGTTAATAATCGGTTTGTATTATTTGAATTGTTATGCCTTAAGAGACAATTCGTTTGTGAATTTCCAGTTGTTTATTACAGCGGACACACGGTGGGTCAATAGCAGTGGGACCACGGGTAATATCCCTGAAAATAGCGAGGAGAACTAGAAGGCCAACTATGATCGTTTAAACATTCCGTATTTAAGAACTTCTTCCTTTGACATTTATTTTTGCGGTCACAAAATGAAACGTTAAAGCTCAGAAGTTCTTAATACGCTCTGATTTAGCCGATGATGGTAGGCCCCCTATGCATATATATACAGATAACTACAATTGAAGTGTATGTTTGTAATTCCTCAGCTATTCACTAAATGCATATGAAAGTATATACGATATTGACATAAAAAAATAAAAAAAAATTTTTTCTCTATCTGTCTGTCTGTTTGTTCCGGGTAACCTCCGAAACGGGTGGACAGATTTTAACGAGACTTTCACTGGCAAATAAGTAATGTTACAAGGAGTAGCATAGGCTACTTTTAATTTAAAAAAATATTCACCGGTCACCCATGAAATTAACTATACGCGGATGACAGCTAGTTTCAGAATATGCAATAAGTGAAAAACTGTTAATTTGGAATTAAAAACAAACACTTCAATTTTAATCCATATAAAGTCTAATAAACACTGACGTCTGCTAATTGGCAACCTTTATACCACAAAAACCTAACACACGCCATTCATGTTTTAAAATACATTTCACAAAGAATCATTTGCATTGTACTATTCAGTAACTGTTTAATGGTTGTTACGTGAATATTTACATCGATAATAGGCGTATTTATACGGTTGTCAATCTGTCAATCACCGTCCAATTTGGAAAGTTTGGACGTAAATGACAGTAGGACCTGCGCTTTTCTTGTATCCATTGTTGCTGCCCATAGGTCAAGTAGGGGTTACATATACATAACATTATGTTACAATATAATCAATGCATTATGGCATGAATAATGACATTAGATTAGCGATTAAGCCTTTGAACGTTAGGAACATCCATTTATTACCTATTTGGGGATAGCGGGTGATCAAGCTCATCCCCAGCAAAGGGAAGATCTTCCAGCCAGGCGGGTGTCACGTCTGGGGAACACCGACTCCAACTGTTATAGTTGGGGACGTGTATAATATACTGGAATGCGCTCAAAAATTCTTATTGCGCGATTTAGGTTCTTGTGTGTTTGTACTAAAATTGTGCAAGTGCGAGTGGAGCAACGCTGCTACACCTACTTACTCAACTAAGAATGGACAATATATTTATATATTTAGAATATACATAGATACATACATATACTCACGCCTGTATTCCCCTAAAGGGTAGGCAGATGCGTTCTGATAGTACACCCATACTTCACCAGTTATGTTTTAGCCCCATGTAATAGAGGGCGAGTCTATTGCCATAAACCGGACACTAATCCAGATTCCTGGGAAATTACAGACGGAAAATTCTTATAACATTTTACCCGACACGGGGATCAAACCTAGGACCTGTGTCTGCGACCACTAGACCAAGAAGGCGGTCGAATATACACAAATATTTCTTAATTAATTATTTATTAATGAAATCATTATTTTTCAAATACTAATTTAAATTTTTGCAGATAGAAAGATTAGTGTCATGCCCATATAAGGTCAAAAAGTTTGGAAGTAAGATGACCATTATATCACTCTTACACAACACATTGCTACAACAGACCAACATGTAATTAATATACCTATTGCTTTACAACATTTTCGCAAGTGTGTGTAAACAACAAATCATTTTACAAATTGTAGTTCTAAACTTTGTTGCTTATATTTTGTAAAGATCTTAAGATTGTTTTTGGTTGTTTTTTATTAAACGTAATAATTTGGTATTGATATACGATTCGTCGAGGAGCTTGTAACACAGTCGCGATCAGCGATGTTAAGCAACCATTCGCCTAGTCAGTAGTTGGATGGTTAACCGCCCGAGTTCCCTCCGTGCCACGGAGAGCACGTTATGCCGTCGGTCCTGGTTGCCAATTTAACATCTTTGGCAATCGTTACAGGTCAGTCAGAGGCCTAAGAAAGTCTGACAACTGGTTTAACCCATATTGCCGATTTTCCTCGAAAAAGGGGTTGCGAAGGTCAGATGGCAGTCGCTTCGTATAAAAATCAGGTGATCAGCCACATCGGGTTGAATCAAGTGCCGACCCCAAATACATGGGATAAGGCCAGGGAGATGATGATATACGATTCATTACAATGCGTTTAAAGACAGAAAAAGCTCTAAATCTGACCAGTGAATAGGGTTGCCAAATATATATTGTTTTTGAATTTACTAAGCTTATTATTTTTAGACAAAATAAAAATAAAACACCTATTTTTATCCGTTCACATAATTTAAGTGACATCGAGACTGGATTTTCTTCACAGACGCTACGACGGGTTAAATTGGAAATTTAAATATATTTACATGAATGAAAATGAAAATGAAAAATGAAGTAGTAGGGAGCGAGCCTATTGCTATGAGCCGGGCATATTCTGGCCGATTCTTCTCAGAAGGCTAGTTTCCGAACCGGTGGTATATTCCTCGACATTCATAGAGCCTTCACCATGCCTAAACTGAATAAATTATTTTCATTTTCACAATCAGAGCTACTACTGGGAAATCACAGATGAAGAACCCCACATTACCCGACCCAGGACCGCAACCCACAAAATCGTTTACTATCACTAAACCAACGAGGCAGATGATATAATGAAACAAAATTAACGCTTTAATGCTAAACTGTCAGCAAGAAATCGCAATTTGCAACATTTTAAAAGCTTTTAATATTAAATGGTTAACAGATATTAGCAACCCTATATCATTTTTGGTGAGACAAGTAGCATCACTTACATAACATTGGGCGGACCTCGGGTAAGTGATGTGGAACGGGTTTAGCCAGTACTTTATACTTATGGCCGTGGCAACCCTGACACCGTTCTCGTATTCGATGACACTATCAAATTGGACATTAAAATCCAGTTTTATAGTTTAAATTTCTTAGTACTTTTAATGAACTTATGTATATTTTTCATTAAATAAAATTGCAAATGTCTCTTTGTTACATCTATATAAATATTGGTAGGTATTTATTGAATGAAAACTTAACTATATTGGGGGCCAACTATGATCGTTTAAGTAGAGAGTATTAAGAACTTCTTATGTTTGACGGTACTAAAATTAAACGAGCTCAGAAGTTCTTAATACGCTCCGCTTATACGATCATAGTTGGTACCCAATCTTTGAACTAACTACAAGTAGAAAACTTGGCCCAAATTGGTGTCTCTCGGGATCGTGCCAAGAATGCTGGCAGCATTGCCACATTGAATAGCATATACTGATTCTCTGAGTGACAAAAGCCCCAGCCCGCTTGTCTGAAGATTTTCTAGCTTCTTCTTCTAAAAATTTTATAATGAGAAAATAAACTCAGAATCTACAAGAATTTAAAAAATCATACTGATTTAAACCTTTCTCTAACATAATGCCACATTGTCTCTGAGTAAAAGTAGGCTTTAATGATCGAGTTAAATAAGGGAAACCGTATAAAAAGCGCAGGTAATGCCGCGGACGGGAGCTAGTACTCAATAAAAAAATTGTTATCTAGTTAATAAATACATGGAATAATCATGTTTAATTACAAACAACAAATTACTTTAATTTGTCATTAAAATAAACACAGAATCTAAGAATGAAGTAGTCGTAAACGTTAATGACTTATACATAATTAAATGCGTGTTTAGAAACATATTATGTATGTACTAGCTGTGCCCCGCGGTTTCACCCGCGTGGTTTTAGTTTCATCCTTATTGTCGCGGAACCCTACTATTTTTCATAAATAAAAGTAGCCTAAGTTACTCCTTGTAACATCAGCTACGTGCCAGCGAAAGTCCCGTCAAAATCGGTTCAGGCGTTTCAGAGATTACCCGGAACAAACACACAGACAGACAGACAGACAGACAGAAAAAAAAATTATAACTTGGTTTTTTAGTGTCAGGAGCGTGTATACTTTCATATGCATTTAGTGAAAAGCTGCAATTTTGGAATTACAAACAGACACTTCAATTTTATTTATCTGTATAGATGTATAGATTATGGCATAATGCTTGATGTAATTTTGATAGTTAACATAATATAGTTACATAGTTAAATGACTGCCGCTCCTCATCCTATATCTCATCTCTCCCTGGCCTTAACCCATTGTAGTAGGGGAGCCCAAGCGGGGATTTCGTGTTTTCCTAAAGCGCGGCAGATTAATATACAGGGGGATACCTTGTACCCGGTTAAGTACCTCCACCAAATATGAACCTCATAAGTAAGGCCGCGCGTCCAGGATAAGGGATATTTAAAAAAAAAATTTTTTTTTGTCAGATTAGGCGAGTCTTTCTAGATAATTGGGATCGGCGCTTGATACAACCCGGTGTAGCTGACCACTTGATTTTTATGCGAAGTGACCTTCGTAACTTCTATTACGAGGAAAATCGGTAAAAGGGGTTAAATCAGTTGTCAGACTCTCTAAGGCCTCCGACCAACCGGTTGCCAACGATGTTAAATTGGCAACCGAGAGCGACGGCTTAACGGGCTCTCCGCAATAAGTTTTCAGAAAATCTCATTGGTACAGGCCCTGCTTGAATTCGAACCCTGCGTCGCTTGCGTAGCAAGTGACTGCTCAAACCCCACGGCCATCATTATCTTTTGTTAAATGCCTGCCTTTAATCTATACAGATAAATAAAATTGAAGTGTCTGTTTGTAATTCCAAAATAACAGCTTTTCACTAAATGCATATAAAAGTATATACGCTACTGAAACTAAAAAACCAAGTTTTAATTTTTTTCTCTGTCTGTCTGTCCGTCTGTCTGTCTGTCTGTCTATCTGTTTGTTCCGGGTAATCTCTGAAAAAGATGGACGGATTTTAACGGGACTTTCTCTGGCAGATAGCTAATGTTTCATGGAGTAACTTAGGCTACTTTTATTTATCAAAAATATTACGGTTCCGCGACAATAAGGAGGAAACTAAATCTACGCGGGTGAAACCGCGGGGCACAGCTAGTTAAAACTAAATGCGAACGATTTAAAACTACAAATCAATATTTAAACAACAGTTATTAAGTACTTAAACATTACTCACAGACTTATAAAAGCCGTGAACGCCGACAAAGCAACAGCTAAGTGAACGCCTTGATAATTCATAATAATATCTTCGTTATGTGAACGACCTTCGCCGATTCAAATCTCCGGTAATTATGATTTAAAAGTATTTTTATTTTACTTACTTCCGAATTCCAAATGTTTTAAGAAAGGTTTAGTGTACTTAGAGTACAGTGAAGTTTTGTCACAACTTTTTAAGTTCAATCTTATATAAAGATTTTATGATGGTTTTGACATCTGTCAACAGTGACATCTTTGACAGGTGTAACGGTACTATTACAACGAAGATTGCGAGTTAACGTGAAAAGTGAATCTGTCGCCTCTCAATCCTTTTATTTATTTTGACCTAAATAGAAAGTGGTATAATTAATATAAATAACGGAAATTAGTTTAAGAGTGCTAAATTGTGAAGCACTCAATTTATTCCACACTAGCTGTGCCCCGCGGTTTCACTCGCGTAGATTTTTATTTCATGGTCGCCTGCGGATCCCTAATGTGATTTAAAAATCTAAGTAGCCTAAGTTACTCCTTGTAACATAAGCTATCCGTCAGTGAAAGTCCCGTCAAAATCTGTCCAGCCGTTTCGGAGATTACCCGGAATAAACAGACAGACAGACACATAGACAGACAGACGGACAGACAGGGAAAAGTTTTAAAAATTGGTTTTTCTATTTCGGTACCGTGTATACTTTCATATGCATTTAGTGAAAAGTTGTTATTTTGTAGTTACAAACAGACACTTCAATTTTATTTATCTGTATAGATTACGCACCTTGGTGTGCACAAACAGGGTGATGAACATGGAAAGCCGCAAAACCAGATGGATTTAAATTTACTTAAATTAATCGAACAACAGGATAGTCAGAAATGAGGCTTTTTAAGTAAGCTCAGCCTCGGTATTCTCTAGTTCTGTATCCCTAGCGTCGCACCGACGAGTCTCTGTTTCAATGATACGATATTAAACTTTATCGTCTATGTATTATGTATTAATTTCCTATGATTGAAACCGACGCTCGACGTCGAGTTCGACGCTGAGAAACCGAATAACACGGCAGATTGCAGATGAAAAAAATGAAAATATGAAAGCCTTATATGAGCAATATAAAAAAACCTGAATAAACAAACACCCAGACAGTTTAGCAATATGTCTATGTCATATTCAGATTGTGTTAATTGTTACCAGAGATTATACAATATTATTGTTATTGCATAAAACTAATAGTTCCATGTGGTCTCAACCGTAGTTTCTAAGCAAATTTCGTAACATTTTAATGTAAGCTTAATATTGAAGGGATAAAGTTTAAATTTCATTGTATTCACGTCATCGGAGTGGGTGATAAAATCCATGTCCATTCTCAGATTCGACACAATAGTGTCAAGTGTTCATTCAATAAAACCGTGTCGTAATGTGTGTAATATTTAATGCATATAATGTATTGACCTACACTGACACAGTATAAATGTAAGCTTTACAATCAGTAAGGAAATTAGGCCTATTTGTCAAATGTTTGCTCCATTGAGCGTGAGGGTTGTCAATCTTTAAGATTTTAAATTTTATCCTAATACTAGCTGTGCCTGCGGTTTCACCCGTGTAGATCTAGTATCATGCTGTTTATTTTAAATAGAATTATCCTTAAACACTCCTTGAAACATCAGCTATCTGCCAGTGAAAGTCCCGTTAAAATCCATCCAGCCGTTTAAGCGTGATGCCGTGACCAAGGGAAATGGGGATTCATTTTTATGTATAAAACTAGCTGTGCCCCGCGGTTTCACCCGCGTAGATTTAGTTTCATGCTGTTTTTTTTTAATAAAATTAGCCTAAAACACTCCTTAGAAATTCAGCTCATCATCTCCCTAGCCTTATCCCATACATTGTTGGGGTCGGCACTTGATTTAACCCGATGTGGCTGATCACCTGATTTTTATACGAAGCGACTGCCATCTGACCTTCGCAACCCCATTTAGGAGGAAAATCTGTGATCTGGGTTAAACCAGTTGTCAGATCATTTTTAGGCCTCCGACTGACCTGTAACGATTGCCAAAGATGTTAAATTGGCAACCGGGACCGACGGCTTAACGTGCTCTCCGAGGCACGGAGGGAACTCGGGCGGTCACCTATCCAACTACTGGCTAGGCGTACGGTTGCTTAACTTCGCTGATCGAATGATATGCGCAATAGCAACTGTGCCACGAGCTCCTCGGAAATTCAGCTATCTGCTTATAATTTAGAAAAACTGAGATGAAATCAACACTTTTATATATATTAGTATCATTGGAATTTGCATTCCATCATGACTATCGTAATCTTAATGTATCTTAAGCATCCATCGGTACATTTGCTGGGTAAATGCATCATTTCCCTGTCGTAACGTAATGTTGGTCAATCTTTGAAAGCTTCCATTTAGTTTCATCTTGTCTTCTTTATTTTTCTTTCGTCAGATTTGCCGCAACTACCCAGAGTACGATCACCATGACTGATTCACGTGTAGCTTTCAATTGTTTCATAGTTACTATAAACATTTGGGCAGGAGCCCAACCATAAGCTCTTATTGCAATGTTAATTCAGTGGTGCGACAGTGACAGATGTATGCATGTCACATACATCTGTCTCATAAATGAGTGAAACTATCATGGCAATAAGAGCTCATGGTACGGTCCCTGAGCGTCAGAATCAAAGCTTGTATAAGCTAGAACTCCAATTTTATGAGAGAACTAGCAGTGCCCCGCAGTTTCACCCGCGTAGATTTAGTTTCATGCTTCATGTCGCAGAATCCTAATATTTTTTATAAATAGAAGTAGCCTAAGTTGAAATCGGTCCAGCCGTTTCAGAGATTACCCGGAACAAACAGACAGACAGACAGACAGAGAAAAATTTAAAAAGTTTGTTTTTTAGTGTCAGTAGCGTGTATACTTTCATGTAGATTTAGTGAAAAGCTGTTATTTTGGAATTACAAACAGACACTTCAATTTTATTTATCTGTATAGATGTATAGACTAGAAAGAGCCGTGGTGGGGTTTGACCAGTCGCCTGCTACGCAAGCGGGACCTGTAGCAATGAGTTTTTCTAAAAACTTATCTGCAGTGATTTCACACCACGTGCTTTACCTGCATATGTCTGAGAAGTAATTCAAAGACGTATGTATAGTGCCTGAGACGGCGATAGGCTATCTATCATCACGCTAAGACCAATCGCGTTAGTTAAGTCAGCGTCAGCCCAAACTAAGTAGTAGTAAGCTAGTAATGAATAGCAAAAGGATTTCGAAGAATTTCAACCTCCTCTTTTATGAAGTCGGTTAAAAATCGCACATATTGATTTGCCCATCGAGATGAAAATTGCATTACACACGCGGCTTAACATATTATAATTTGAGACATCAATATTATGAAATTTAAGCGCAAGCGCAGGTGATTTGTAGTGACCTTTTGTCTGACACTTGCAATTCGTTTTTTAGTGTAACTCAGTAACATTATAATAATAGTTAAGGGCCCTTACGACACCATCGTACATAAAGATAAATAAACAAGCATGATACAATAAAAGTCTAATGATAGAGAGTGTTCATGGATAGGTACTTTGAGTTCTTTGAACTTTGAAGCAAGTTTGAATATATGTAGATACTAGCTGTGCCCCGCGCTTTCACCCGCGTGGATTTAGTTTCATCCTTATTGTCGCGGAACCCTAATATTTTTAGTAAATAAAAGTAGCCTAAGTTACTCCTTGAAACATCAGCTACCTACCAGAGAAAGTCCCGTTAAAAACCGTCCAGCCGTTTCGGAGATTACCCGGAACAAACAGACAGACAGAGAAAAAATTTAAAACTTAGTTTTTTAGTGTCAGTAGCGTGTATACTTTAACATGCATTTAGTGAAAAGCTGAAATTTTGGAATTACAAACAGACACTTCAATTTTATTTATCTGTATAGATAGATATAGATATTATGGTATTAAAATGAATGGTGAAACCTAAGAAGTGCCAAAAAGAGCGTGAAGCTTATTATACCTTAAACAACCATAGTATCTCAGCCTGATACCAATAATTCCAGTTCTATACATATAAAACCCGAGTGTTACTGTTAATAGTTTAAATGGCAGATCACGAAGTCATTTAGTTGCTTCGTTTCGTGAGGTCAGTCCTGTGAACTCCGGCGTTTCCGTGTCGTTTCATCATAGGGTACCCCTAATTAGCTTAGCTGTTATGTTTCATCACGCTCTGTACTTCTCTAAACGATTTTTATTTCACGTTTTTACGTTATTAATATTATTATTACTCGAGAGCTGTGGTGGCCCTGGGGTTTGGGCAGTCGCCTACCACGCAAGCGACGCACATTCGAATCCCAGCGGGGCCTGTACCAATGAGATTTTCTAAAAACTTATATGCGGTGATTTCGCGAAGGAATACATCGTGAAGGAACCTGTGTCTGAAAAGTAATTCAAATACTATGTATAGTGCCTGAGACGGCAATAGACTCACCATCTGTCACGTCAGCACTTAATCATATTCGGTGAATAGTGGGTGTTATTATTACAACACCTCTGCTTACCTCTTCGGGGAATACAGGCGAGATTTATGTTTGTAATATTATTACTTCGGTTGGAACATATTCCCTTTGGGAAGATGCCCTTTGATGACAGAATGTTACATTGAAACTATTCCTTAATTGAATAAATAGTTCAGGGATAAAAGATATTTCAATTTAAAGTAGATCTAAGACGTTATGTTTATGATAATAATGTTTATAATATTCAGAGGAGCTCGTGGCACAGTTGCTATTGCGCATATCATTCGATCAGCGAAGTTAGGCACCATACGCCTAGCCAGTAGTTGGATGGGTGACCGCCCGAGTTCCCTCCGTGCCTCGGAGAGCACGTTAAGCCGTCGGTCACGGTTGCCAATTTAACATCTTTGGCAATCGTTACAGGTCAGTCAGAGGCATAAGAGAGTCTGACAACTGGTTTAACCCACACAGATTTTCCTCGAAAAAGGGGTTGCGAAGGTCAGATGGCAGTCGTTTCTTATAAAAATCAGGTGATCAGCCACATCGGGTTGAATCAAGTCCCGACCCCAAATACATGGGATTAAGGCCAGAGAGATGATTATTAAAATATTCATAAAATACGTTTCTTGATAGAAAGTTGACAAAAACATTTAAGAACCAGCACCCAAATACAGCAACAATATAACCAAATTCCAAGTAATATTACAATGTGTAATTTATAAGCACTTCACTTCACCAATTAATTCCCTTCTGAGAGACAATGGAAATTGGTCGGTTTCCCAAGTTCTTGTCGACGTGGGCTTGTGTTGAACAAAACATACTAATTTGTATTGTTGCCGGTTATACGAGTAAAAATATCAGTATTGTTCTGTCGTTCAATGTTTAGTGATAGACAGACGTCGTAAGATGCAATTGAGGAGGCTAATCGAACTCGGAGTTGATCAGCAACAAACAGACAAAGAAAAAAATATGTTTTTTTTGTCAGTGTCGTATATACTTTTATATGCATTTAGTTAAAAACTGTTAATTTGAAATTCCAAAGAGACACTTAAATTTTATTTTTCTGTATATATGTTTAGACAAGATAAAAATGTTTATTTGTTCATAGAATTATATAAAGTATTCAAAATAACGGTAAAATTAGGACAAAATTGCAATCTCGTGGGCTTAATAATAGTTCAAAAAGCAGTTTACGTTTTTTTATTTCTAACGTTTACAACTTCAGTTGTAGGGTAAAAACAAGTATTGCAAGGTATTGCCAGGAGATTCCAAATGAGGCGAGCTCATCTTGAAGAACCAAGAAATTATTTTAAAATATTAACCTGTGTTTTTGTATTGTTTCAGGGCCCCATGAAGAGGCCGTCATGCGCATAGCGGCACTGATTGCACTTGTGCAGGTAAAACAATAAAATAAATTAATAATACATACTTTATATTCACACCTAATATACCCCGAAGGAGTAGGCTCTTCACATACTTCTTTGAATTTCTTCTCAGACATGCAAGTTTTTTCACAATATTTGCCTTCATCGTAAAGCTTCTTCTTCTTAGTCGTTCGCTCTTGGCAGAGCGGTCGTGGTCATGGATGCACTGGTACAAGCTTTATTAGCGATGCTCCTCCATTTGTCTCTATTATGTGCGTTTCTGGAGCACTCCGTTATGGAACTGTTCGTAGAAGATTTCATAAGATCAATCCATCTAGTTGGAGATCGACCTCGAGACCGTTTACCCTCTATTCGTCCTTGGATCACTAGACGTTCCATCGCATCATCGTAAAGCACGTGAGGTGAAATCTTTGCACATTCGTTTAAAAAAAGAATTGGTACAGGACCCGCTGGGATTTGATATTTGCCTGACCCGGAAATCAAATCCAGGACCTCGTGGGCTGCAGTTGTGCTTGAGATCAACGGGGACGGGCCAGTCGGTTTTTTGTGATATCTATTGATAAGGTTTAAATTCACTGAGACACTCTGCAACTAATTGTAAATACATTATTATCAATGTTCACAAACTTAAAAATAATTAGTGTTGCAACAATTTGGAACCACAACAATATATTTCCATATTGCGTTGTTTAACGCAACCCCGTGGGACAGAGTTCATTGTGTGAACCAAATGTTACCGATTTAAAGATAAATACTTACCAACATGCATACATCATAATTAACACGGTATTTTGATGGTATTTCGTGTTAATTATTCCAGTATTTCCTTTATAAATAGCGTGGAAATTCTGCACCACACAAATATATAAATGTGCTCACGATTGCATTTCCTCAAAAGCTTCAATTTAGTGGTCTGGAATTAGGGAAGTAACTATAAATATACAAACATTCACATGTTCTGTATTCCCTCAATGAGTAGGTTGGTGTCCTCACGGGAGCGATAATAGGGGGCGAGCCTTTTGCCACTAACCAGAGACTAATTCAGACTCCGGGCTGCTACTGGGAAATTACAGATGGGTAAAAATCCAATATCACTGCCCGAACCGGTGATCAAACCCAGGACCTCGTATTCCGCATTGGCGTTTGCAACCTCTTTTATTTGTTTTTTTTTTATTGACGAGGGGGAAACCTTCAAAAGGTCCCCGACCGCCCTGGGAGAGGCAGATCGGGGTATGTGGGATTTTTACCTCACTAAAACCCCCCCGGTGGCCATCCTCAGTGCTCAGGGGGGACTCCGGGTACTCTGATAGATCGCACCAGTGTCCCCCCACACTTTGCCGGGGCACATCCCCGGGGCAGCAGTCGCCGCCCCTGGAGACCTCGCTGTGCAAGGCAGCGCGAGCCACATCGCGCTGCCACCTTCCCGGGCCCGCGGCTCGGTGGTCAAAGCTCCCACCCCGACCACTGCCAGCAGGCCCTCCGGCCCCCTTTTAGTCGCCTCTTACGACAGGCAGGGGATACCATAGCCAAATTCTTAGACCCTGGCTATTTGGTGGGGCGTTTGCAACCTCTAGACCAACGAGGCAGTCAGTAATGATTACCTACTGCTGAGCTGAGCTCCACGTAGATTTAATTTCATGGGTGGCTTTATTTCGCGAAACCCTTTTTTTTTCGAAATCGAGTAATGTAAGTTACTCCTTGCAAAATCACCTACATGACAGTAAAAATCCCGTAAAATGGGCAATCCGTTTGGCCGATTAGCCGGAACAAACAGACAGGCAGACAGACAGATAAATTTAAAAATTTTATTTTTCAAAATTACCGTAAAGGCACACTTTCTTTCATATGCATATAGTTAAAAGCTATTGATTTGAACAAACAGACTCTTTATTTTATTTGTCTGTATATATGTATGTATAGATGTAAAAATAACAGTTATACTAATCCAAACTGTACGCTGTAGCTGTCGCTCGCTACAGCTGTTCCAGATGACGCTAACACGCTCACGGCGTTCGAGCTGAACCGCGAGCTCTCCGGAGACAACTCACTCTCACCCTTCTACTCCGTTGAGAACAGCGTAGAAGATGCTGGGGTCAACTTCGTCAGGGGGTCAAGAGCAGCAGACTCTCCCCTGTCTCCTGACATAGACGTCCAATGTTCTGCTGACTACATTGACGTCAGCATTGAATTTGCTGACGTTTATGACGGTATTATCTACAGTAAGGGATACCTTAACGACCCTAAGTGCAAGTAAGTTGATATGTTAATATTTTTACGTTCAGTAACTCTATAAGATAGAGAATTAAGAAGTCGTGGATATGACCCCCGCAATATTAATCGCTTATTATAATTTGAAATAACTTATTTCCACCTGAGCTGCTGATGCTATTTTTATTTCCA
Organism: Watsonalla cultraria; assembly: GCA_964035505.1. Classification (NCBI taxonomy): domain Eukaryota; kingdom Metazoa; phylum Arthropoda; class Insecta; order Lepidoptera; family Drepanidae; genus Watsonalla; species Watsonalla cultraria. The sequence continues at coordinate 1,954,866 of OZ037732.1, read as the reverse complement.
AAATATATCAAATGTCATGTCAGAATATCTCATACAGTACTACACCATCTATGTAGGCTGTAAATAGAGTAATAGGATTGACATCTCACATACAGGACTGCCGGTCATTTTGCACTACTTACTTCTACGTACTTATACGTCTGTATCCAAAGGGCAGAGGCAGTGACCACTCTTTTCCACATGCTACGATCCTCACATACTTCTTTAGCTTCGTCCACATTCGCGGTGGCGAAGAAAGTCCAAACATTTTTGCGGTCAAGCCGTTAACCACCAAAAATACTTTTATCAGAGCCTGTCTTCGAGGCCTTTAGAGTGTACCTAAAGCTTTGGGCGATAGAATAACATTTTCGTATCTTAGATTTGTCATAACAAATGTCTCTCTCCAGATATGTGTCACTGGGTGGCAGCCAATCCCGCTACTCATTCCGAGTACCGCTGAATGGTTGTGGGTCCCGTCCTCTCTGCAACGCCTGTGGAACCGTCGACAATGTGCTCATCTTCCAAGCTGATGACTTTGTGCAAGGACCCTTGGACTTTGCCAGAAAAGTATGTCGGATTTCTTCTTTTGTTTTTTTTTATACCACTAAGGTGGCAAGCAAGTCTGCCTACCAATGGTAAGTAGGTAATTACCGCAGTTTATAGTCGTTTGCAATACTAGGGGGAGTTGCTGACGCTGTTAGTTTAGCATTTCATTATTACATAGCTTTACCTAACAGTTGATCCACCAATCTAGTGCTAGTTTATAAATAATTAAGTATTACGGTGTAGTTAAACATCGTAAAGGAACCTGCATAATATCTGAGATTAAATTCTAGGCGTTGGAAATCGAACCTATGACACTATGACCAGACCGGTATTTGACTAGTCATAAGATGTTATTTTATTTTCTTGCATGATTCACGAACGGACAATGGGGCCCATGGGGAATAAAAAAAATATCTTTTTGTCTGCGAAGACGAAAGTTTACGGTTACCTATCTGCTTACTATTTTTTAATTACCCAGATATCATGCGCCCGCACATCGTACGAGCTAACAGCTGGTGGTCAAGTGACCACGAGCGAGCAGCACACACTGAAGCTGAAGCCCTTCATGGTAGACATGTTGGACGTGGTCGCTGTCCAAGGACCGGCTGGCGGCGTCGAATGCTGGATGGATATACAGAAGGGAGAATTCCCCAACGTAAGTTGAAGTAAATTTCTTTAGACTCACGAGAACAGTACAAAAAGTTGTTCACATTTCTCTGTATCGCAAATTCAATCAAACGTATAAAAATTAAAAAAAACACGATTGATTATGATCGATATTCTTCGACAGCCTAAGATGAGATATAGAGCATTACTATTTAAGACCTTGGTTTTAACAAAGGTTCGATCATGTATTTACGGGCCTAACAAAGCCTGTTTAACTTCTTTAATAGTAATATTGGATGGACTCAAATATTCTTCAAAGATATCAGATTAAGCTTACACATATTTATTTCCCTAATTTCAGACCACTCCATTGAAGGATTCGATAAAAATAGGAGAGTACCTGACCATACTGGTGTACCTGAAGGACGTCCGAAACCAATTCAACCTGAAGATCCACGACTGCTGGGCTTACGACACTGATAGTTACGACAATCCGAAGACCAACAAGATACAACTTACTGATAAGGAAGGCTGCCCTAAGTAAGTTGTAGATCTTTTTGCATCTTTCGTATCGGTACAGGTGCACGAGAAATGAGCGCTCTAATAGCTGAATAGCTGCGCATGTATTTGTTAGCGGTCAAGCCTAACGAACCTAAAATACTACTTCAAGAATTTAAGGCTTACGCTCAAAACTCGTGGTGTTAGGTATAACAAATTATGAAGATATTTAAATAATGATGTAAATACGAGTAGTATCTGAAATGGCACCCAAAACTAATTCCATCTCTTTGAGCGTCCCTTTACTTCGAATGCGATTTTTTTGTTTGACGAAAGAAGACTTAAATATGAAGTTAGCTTCCCAGAATTCGAACCTTAATCGAGTTATGTAATAAATACAATTTTTTGAAAATCATTGCTGATTTTTCAAAAATCTGTGATACGATTTTATTGTTCTCCGAAATCGAATCCATGAATTTTGATGGAGACTTGTTTCAATTCATTCTGACATCTTTCAATAACATTATAATTAAAGATTTATTATGACAAACAGATTATGACGAACTCCAATATTTGCATGTATGTGATTTTAAGGTCACAAAGAATTAGACCAGTTTATAATAGTGACGTAATTGTATTCCAGAAAGAGGAAACTGATAGACTTGTGGCAGAAGACTACCAATACCGGTCGCAGTGGAGCCACCTTGATTGCGTACAGCAAAGTCAGCGCGTTCCGATTCCCTGAGACGGATCAAGTTTATCTCACGTGCAATGTCGAGGTATGTACTATGTCTCTACAAGTTATTAGGTACCGATGCGCGACGGCGAGAGATTAATCGCAATTGATTCGATTATTTAAATCCTAAGTGTCACTCGTTATTAAATCCCCGTGCTAATGTAAAGACAACTATTGATAGAACAGCCGCTCGGCAAAGTGTTTGTTTTAATTATTTTTAAAACGTATGTTGTGTTCAACTAAATAAAAAAATATCTTTTTTTCAGCTATGCACAAGTAGCTGTGACGCTAACTGTGAAGGAATTACCCAAGAAATTTCGACAACAATCAGACCTCAACTGCAATGTTATCCCGGATCTGCTGACCCTCGGTGCCCACAAGTGACTGCTCCTCCTCAGATCAAGTGCTATCCAGGGTCCTCGGATCCCAGGTGTCCTCAACCTTCAACGCCTGCTCCACCCGACTGCTACCCTGGTAGTACTGACCCAAGATGCCCAAGGCCATTGTGCTATCCAGGCTCAAGGGACCCAAGCTGCCCACAGCCCCCCCGACCAACGACGTTGAACCCACCTACATATTTACCACCTTCGACACCCGAAGCGCCAAGGTGCTTCCCAGGAAGTACAGACCCGCGATGCCCCCAACCGACCACGCCTGGACCTCCGAGGTGTTATCCGGGCTCTACTGACCCACGATGCCCTAGGCCTACTACTCCCGAAGCACCGAGATGTTTCCCGGGCAGCACTGATCCTAGATGCCCACAACCAACTACTCCGGCCCCACCTAGGTGTTTCCCAGGCAGCACAGACCCTCGTTGCCCAAGACCGACTACCCCTGAAGCACCCAGATGCTACCCAGGAAGCACAGACCCTCGTTGCCCAAAACCAACTACTCCTGCCCCGACCACACCTGAGGCACCACGATGCTTCCCAGGTTCAACAGATCCGCGATGCCCACAACCAACCACTCCTGAAGCACCGAGATGTTTCCCGGGCAGCACTGATCCTAGATGCCCACAACCAACTACACCGGCTCCACCTAGGTGTTTCCCAGGCAGCACAGATCCTCGCTGTCCAAGACCCACTACTTCAGCCCCAACCACACCTGAGGCACCAAGATGTTTCCCAGGCAGTACTGATCCTAGATGCCCGCAGCCAACAACACCGGCCCCACCTAGTTGTTTCCCGGGCAGCACAGATCCTCGTTGCCCAAGGCCGACTTCTCCTGAAGCACCTAGATGTTACCCTGGCAGCACCGATCCTCGTTGCCCGAGACCCACAACGCCTGCACCAACAACACCTGCACCTCCAAGGTGCTATCCAGGCAGCACTGACCCACGTTGTCCCAAGCCAACTACACCAGCCCCACCCAACTGTTATCCAGGAAGTACAGACCCTAGATGTCCGCGACCAACTAGTCCTAAACCTGTATGCTACCCAGGCTCACCTGATCCAAACTGCCCACAGCCACCACGTCCGACGACGATAAACCCACCTACATATTTACCGCCTTCAACACCTGAACTCCGATGCTATCCGGGCTCTACAGACCCCCGATGCCCGCAGCCTACTACTCCAGCTCCAACTACACCGGCCCCACCTAGGTGTTTCCCAGGCAGTACAGATCCGCGCTGTCCACGACCAACTACTCCTGAAGCGCCCAGATGCTACCCTGGTAGCACCGACCCTCGCTGCCCACAACCTACCACACCTGCTCCACCTAGGTGTTTCCCTGGCAGCACAGACCCTCGTTGCCCAAAACCAACTACACCTGAGGCACCAAGATGTTTCCCTGGCAGTACAGATCCTCGTTGCCCTCAGCCAACAACACCGGCTCCACCTAGATGCTATCCAGGTTCCACTGACCCACGTTGCCCAAAGCCAACAACACCTGAAGCACCAAGATGTTACCCTGGCAGCACCGATCCTCGATGCCCTCCACCGACCACACCCGCGCCTCCTAGGTGCTTCCCAGGCAGTACAGATCCACGTTGCCCTCAACCAACTACCCCTGAGGCACCAAAATGTTTCCCTGGAAGTACCGACCCTCGTTGCCCAAGACCAACCACACCAGCTCCTCCTAACTGCTACCCAGGAAACACAGACTCTCGTTGTCCGAGACCTACTACCCCTACACCTACATCACCAGCTCCTTTGAGATGTTACCCAGGAAGCACCGATCTAAGGTGTCCAAGGCCAACAAGTCCAAAGCCTGTGTGCTATCCAGGATCACCTGATCTTAACTGCCCACAGCCTCCACGACCCACGACTTTGAACCCACCAACATATTTACCTCCATCGACACCTGAGCCTAGATGTTACCCAGGCTCAACTGACCCACGTTGTCCCCAACCAACATCGCCATCACCTACGACTCCAGCTCCAACAACACCAGCTCCTCCAAGATGCTACCCAGGTAGCACGGATCCACGATGCCCGAGGCCTACTACGCCTGAACCACCAAGATGTTTCCCTGGCAGCAGTGATCCTCGTTGCCCTAAGCCTACTACGCCAGCACCTCCAAATTGCTACCCAGGAAATACTGACTCTCGTTGCCCTCGACCTACCACTCCAGTTCCTACAACTCAAGCTGCTCCAAACTGCTATCCGGGAAATACAGACCCGCGTTGCCCAAAACCAACGACTCCAGCGCCACCTAGATGCTACCCTGGCAGCACTGACTTAAGATGTCCAAGGCCTACAACACCTAAGCCAGTATGCTACCCAGGCTCTCCTGATCCAAGCTGCCCACAACCACCTCGTCCAACGACTTTGAATCCGCCTACGTATTTACCTCCTTCGTCGACACCTGCTCCGCCTAATTGCTTCCCAGGGTCTACTGATCAACGTTGTCCACGACCAACCACACCTGCACGTCCTAGGTGCTATCCTGGTTCCATTGACCCACGCTGTCCAAAACCTACTACTCCCGAAGCGCCAAGGTGCTTCCCGGGCAGTACCGACCCACGATGCCCTACACCTGCGCCTCCAAACTGTTACCCTGGGAATACCGACGCACGCTGTCCAAGACCCACTTCTCCAGCCCCTACAACTCCTTCACCACCAAACTGTTACCCTGGGTCAACAGACCCGCGTTGTCCAAGGCCAACAACCCCTGCGCCACCTCGATGCTTCCCGGGGTCCACAGATACTCGCTGTCCTCAACCTACCACCCCTGCTCCTCCAAACTGCTACCCAGGGTCAACTGATCCAAGATGTCCTAGACCTACCACGCCAGCACCTCCTAGATGCTTCCCAGGAAGCACTGATCCACGCTGTCCGAGACCAACGACACCAGCTCCGACGTCACCTGCCCCAACTACACCTGAACCACTCAGGTGCTACCCAGGCAGTACTGACTTGAGGTGCCCTAGGCCTACCTCTCCTAAACCTGCCTGTTATCCAGGCTCCCCTGATCCTAACTGCCCTCAACCACCAAGACCAACCACTTTAAATCCCCCAACATACTTGCCACCCTCCACGCAGCGACCAAACTGTTATCCAGGCTCCACTGACCCGCGATGCCCAAGGCCAACAACACCTGCTCCTCTTAGGTGCTATCCAGGTTCAACTGACCTGCGTTGTCCAAGACCAACGACGCCTGAAGCCCCAAGATGCTTCCCAGGTAGCACCGACTCACGTTGCCCACAACCAACTACTCCCGCACCACCAAGGTGTTTCCCGGGCAGTACGGATCCACGTTGCCCACAACAAACTACTCCCGCACCACCAAGGTGTTTCCCGGGCAGTACGGATCCACGTTGTCCTAAGCCTACGACACCTGCTCCACCTCGATGCTACCCTGGCTCCACAGACCCTCGCTGTCCACAACCAACCACTCCTGCTGCTCCAAACTGCTTCCCAGGTTCTACCGATCCTAGATGTCCAAAGCCCACCACACCAGCACCACCCAGCTGTTACCCAGGTAGCACAGATTCTCGTTGTCCTAGACCAACTGCACCTGCCCCAACTACTCCTGAACCACTCAGATGCTACCCAGGCAGTACTGATTTGAGGTGCCCTAAGCCAACCACTCCTAAACCTGCCTGTTATCCAGGCTCCCCTGATCCTAACTGCCCTCAACCACCAAGACCAACCACGTTAAATCCCCCAACATACTTGCCACCCTCCACTCAGCGACCAAACTGTTATCCAGGCTCCACTGACCCGCGATGCCCAAGGCCTACAACACCTGCTCCTCCTAAGTGCTATCCAGGATCCACTGACGCGCGTTGCCCAAAGCCAACTACTCCTGAAGCGCCAAGGTGCTTCCCGGGCAGTACTGACCCGCGTTGCCCTCAACCAACAACTCCAGCCCCTCCAAGGTGTTATCCAGGTTCCACTGACCAACGATGCCCGAGGCCTACAACACCTGAAGCACCAAGGTGCTTCCCAGGTAGCACTGACCCACGTTGTCCGAAACCTACCACGCCTTCGCCAACCACACCTGTTCCAACAACTGTTGCGCCCCCTAGATGTTATCCGGGTAGTACCGACCCACGTTGTCCAAAACCCACAACACCTGAATCACCAAGGTGCTTCCCAGGATCATCTGACCCACGTTGCCCGCAACCAACAACACCCGCTCCTGCGAATTGCTTCCCAGGAAACAATGATCCCCGGTGTCCTAGACCTACAACACCAGCACCTCCCAGATGCTACCCAGGTAGCACTGATCCACGTTGTCCAAGACCAACAACACCCGCTCCGACTTCGCCTGCTCCAACTACGCCTGAACCACTCAGGTGCTACCCAGGAAGTACGGACCTCAGATGCCCGAGACCGACGACTTCTAAACCAGTCTGTTATCCAGGCTCACCTGATCCAAGCTGTCCCCAACCCCCACGACCCACAACATTAAATCCTCCTACATATTTGCCACCCTCCACGCAACGACCAAACTGCTTCCCGGGCTCTACTGACCCACGTTGCCCACGTCCAACCACACCTGCTCCACCCAGGTGTTATCCAGGTTCCACTGACGCGCGTTGCCCTAAGCCAACTACTCCTGAAGCGCCAAGGTGCTTCCCAGGCAGTACTGACCCGCGTTGCCCTCAACCGACAACTCCAGCCCCTCCGAGATGTTATCCAGGTTCCACTGACCCACGTTGTCCAAGGCCAACAACTCCTGAAGCGCCAAGGTGCTTCCCAGGCAGTACTGACCCGCGTTGCCCTCAACCGACAACTCCAGCCCCTCCGAGGTGTTATCCAGGTTCCACTGATCCACGTTGCCCAAGGCCAACTACTCCTGAAGCGCCTAGGTGCTTCCCAGGCAGTACTGACCCGCGTTGCCCTCAACCGACAACTCCAGCCCCTCCGAGGTGTTATCCAGGTTCCACTGACCCACGTTGCCCAAGGCCAACTACTCCTGACGCGCCGAGGTGCTTCCCAGGCAGTACTGACCCGCGTTGCCCTCAACCGACAACTCCAGCCCCTCCGAGGTGTTATCCAGGTTCCACTGATCCACGTTGCCCAAGGCCTACAACGCCTGAAGCACCGCGATGCTTCCCAGGCAGTACTGACCCGCGTTGCCCGAAACCAACCACACCAGCGCCTCCTAGGTGCTATCCTGGTTCCACTGACCCACGTTGCCCAAGGCCGACTACACCGGCCCCGACTACGCCTGCTCCAACTACGCCTGAACCGCTCAGGTGCTACCCAGGCAGTACAGATTTAAGATGTCCTAGGCCTACGACTCCTAAACCCGTTTGTTATCCAGGTTCGCCTGATCCGAACTGCCCTCAGCCTCCACGACCTACCACATTAAATCCGCCTACATACTTGCCACCCTCTACTCAACGACCAAATTGTTTCCCTGGGTCTACTGACTCACGATGCCCACGACCAACCACACCTGCACCACCAAGATGCTATCCTGGTTCTGCTGACCCACGTTGTCCAAAGCCTACTACAACTGAAGGACCAAGGTGCTTCCCAGGTAGTACTGATCCGCGTTGCCCGCAACCATCCACACCTGCACCACCAAGGTGCTATCCAGGTTCGACTGACCCACGTTGCCCAAGGCCAACTACTCCTGAAGCGCCAAGGTGCTTCCCAGGTTCCACTGACTCACGTTGCCCGCAACCAACCACACCTGCACCTCCTAACTGCTTCCCTGGATCAACAGACCCTCGTTGTCCCAGGCCCACTACACCTGCTCCACCCCGATGCTTCCCTGGCTCCACAGACCCTCGCTGCCCACAACCAACCACTCCTGCTGCTCCTAACTGTTTCCCAGGTTCAACCGATCCTAGATGTCCAAGGCCTACAACACCAGCACCCCCCAGATGCTACCCGGGCAGCACTGATCCTCGCTGTCCCAGACCAACTACACCGGCCCCAACTACGCCTGCCCCAACAAGTCCTGAACCACTCAGGTGCTATCCAGGAAGTACGGATCTGAGATGCCCGAGACCTACGACTCCTAAACCAGTCTGTTATCCAGGCTCACCTGATCCAAGCTGTCCCCAACCTCCACGACCAACTACATTAAATCCTCCTACATATTTGCCACCCTCAACGCAACGACCAAACTGTTTCCCAGGCTCCACTGACCCACGTTGTCCACGTCCAACCACACCTACTCCTCCTCGATGTTATCCGGGTTCGACTGACGCGCGTTGCCCAAGGCCAACTACACCTGAAGCGCCAAGGTGCTTCCCAGGCAGTACAGACCCGCGTTGCCCTCAACCGACAACTCCAGCTCCTCCTCGATGTTATCCAGGTTCCACTGACGCGCGTTGCCCAAGGCCAACTACACCTGAAGCGCCAAGGTGCTACCCAGGCAGTACAGACCCGCGTTGCCCTCAACCGACAACTCCAGCCCCTCCAAGATGTTATCCAGGTTCCTCTGACCCACGATGCCCAAGGCCTACAACACCTGAAGCACCAAGGTGCTTCCCAGGTAGCACTGACCCACGTTGTCCAAAACCTACCACGCCTTCGCCAACCACACCTGTTCCAACAACTGTTGCGCCACCAAGATGTTATCCGGGTAGTTCCGACCCACGTTGTCCAAAGCCCACAACACCTGAACCGCCAAGGTGCTTCCCAGGATCATTTGACCCACGTTGCCCGCAACCAACAACACCCGCTCCTCCGAATTGCTTCCCAGGAAACAATGATCCCCGGTGTCCTAGACCTACAACACCAGCACCTCCCAAATGCTACCCAGGTAGCACTGATCCACGTTGTCCAAGACCAACAACACCCGCTCCGACTTCACCTGCTCCAACTACGCCTGAACCGCTCAGGTGCTACCCAGGAAGTACGGACCTAAGATGCCCGAGACCGACGACTTCTAAACCAGTCTGTTATCCAGGCTCACCTGATCCAAGCTGTCCCCAACCTCCACGACCCACTACATTAAATCCTCCTACATATTTGCCACCCTCCACCCAACGACCAAACTGCTTCCCGGGCTCTACTGACCCACGTTGCCCACGTCCAACCACACCTGCTCCACCTAGGTGTTATCCAGGTTCCACTGACGCGCGTTGCCCCAAGCCAACTACTCCTGAAGCGCCAAGGTGCTTCCCAGGCAGTACTGACCCGCGTTGCCCTCAACCGACAACTCCAGCCCCTCCTAGATGCTTCCCAGGCTCAACTGATCCTCGTTGCCCAAGACCGACTACTCCTGAAGCACCTAGATGTTACCCAGGCAGCACTGACCCTAGATGTCCCCAACCTACTACACCTGAACCGCCTCGATGCTTCCCAGGCTCAACTGATCCTCGTTGCCCAAGACCCACTACACCTGAAGCACCTAGATGTTACCCAGGCAGCACTGACCCTAGATGTCCCCAACCTACTACACCTGAACCGCCTCGATGCTTCCCAGGCTCAACTGATCCTCGTTGCCCAAGACCAACTACTCCTGAAGCTCCGAGATGTTTCCCAGGTAGCACAGACCCTAGATGTCCCCAACCTACTACACCTGAACCACCTCGATGCTTCCCAGGCTCAACTGATCCTCGTTGCCCAAGACCCACGACACCTGAAGCACCTAGATGTTACCCAGGCAGCACTGACCCTAGATGTCCCCAACCTACTACACCTGAACCGCCTCGATGCTTCCCAGGCTCAACTGATCCTCGTTGCCCAAGACCCACGACACCTGAAGCACCTAGATGTTACCCAGGCAGCACTGACCCTAGATGTCCCCAACCTACTACACCTGAACCGCCTCGATGCTTCCCAGGCTCAACTGATCCTCGTTGCCCAAGACCGACTACACCTGCAGCACCTCGATGCTTCCCAGGCTCAACTGATCCTCGTTGCCCAAGACCAACTACTCCTGAAGCACCTCGATGCTTCCCAGGCTCAACTGATCCTCGTTGCCCAAGACCGACTACACCTGAAGCACCGAGATGTTACCCAGGCAGCACTGACCCCAGATGTCCCCAACCGACAACTACTCCTAGTTCTTGCTACCCTGGCTCCAGGGACCCTAAGTGTCCTCAGCCATTCGCCCCAAGTAGCACAAACCCGCCTTCCACCTACTTGCCGCCGTTCCCAGAGGAGAATGAAATCAAGTCACGAGTGAGCAGATTGGCGGAGGACGAGGATATAGAGGATTCCGAATCAAACATAGGTAAGCATCTATCAGTAAAGTTAGTTTGGTTGCCTTCCCCTTATTACAAAACTAAGAAAGTCCTTGGTTTTAGTAGTTGCTCTGTCTCTTTTTGTGATAGGAATTTAACTAGTGATGGACAATCTTTTACTACTAATTAGATCTAGTCTTTAGCGTTTGGCTACAAAGTGAGGTAAATACGCAAGCGATACCGCCAGGATCAAGCAAAGCGTAATGGAGTCTCGTTAGTGCCCAGGGGCCTTACCATGAGCTCTTATTGCCATGATAGTTACACTCATTTATGAGACAGATGTATGTGCCGTGCATACATCTGTCACTTTCGCACAACTGAATTATTATTGCAATAAGAACTCGTGGTATGAGCGACGGCAGCGAATGAGCTTATATTAGTATTATAAACTTTCTTACATACATATGTTGACGCCTGCATTGCCCGAAGGGTTAGGTAGAGAAGTTGTGACGGATGGTGAGTCTATCGCCATCTCAGGCATTATACATACGTCTTTGAATTACTTTTCAGATATATGCAGGTTCTGTCACGATGTTGTCCTTCACCATATTAACTTCTCAGAATTTTATCACACTGATTTTCTTTTCAGACGACTTCGACTTCTCGAGGACAAAGCCTTTGTCCAGGAAAGTGAGGGATGTTAGCGAAGTGAGTGAAACCATCGCCAGTTTGGCTAATGGCTCAACCATCATCTACGTCAGCGTTGGCTCAATAGCCATCATGCTTCTTTCCGTCACACTTGCCACATATTTGTATAAATACAAAAACGCTCAAAACAAACCTACCAGCCTTTGTTAATTTGTATATTATTATAAAGTAAAATGATAATCGAATATTGTGATATTAAACAGTTTGTATAATATTTTGATTAACATTTTTAAATGTTTTTATACAATGGCAACGTTTAAGGATCGACATATTTTTAATGTAACTCTTCACTGCCTTTCTCTTTAGCTTAATATTTTAACAGGCGCTTGTTAGCATGCCTATTTTATTTATATATAAAATAGTGCCATAACAGTATATTTCTGTCATAAATTCAATACATTCCTCAGTAATTTGGAACAATTGTATAATAATACTTTTATATATTTTTTTATTATTATAATAACTAGTCAATGTATGTATTTGTATACAGGAAAATTATTGTTTTTATTACAAATAATATGTATAAAATGAATATAATTGATTGTAATATACTCATTTGTGATATTTTTTGTTTTTTGTAAATATAATTTTGCCAGTGCGTTTTGTGGCCATTCATATGTAGAGTATGTTAACATATACGTCAATTCAATGATAAGGTGTATTCTGTACGTAATGATAATGACATTATATTTTATAGTGCAAACGAATTTTATACTCAACTCGTTCTACAGAATGTACCTTCATTTATCGAATTTGATTTTCAATGTGTATTTGTTTAAGATTGATTTTCAAAACAATCTAAGTAAAACATTCTATGAATGTCAAACAAATAGTTTTATTTTAAACCCTATTCTGTCTAAGGCATTGACTTTTTATTCTGCTCCTCTGGTCTAGCGCAAACGCTACTGCGACACGAGGTCCAGGGGCCTCACCATGAGCTCTTATTGCCATGATTTCACTCATTTATGAGACAGATGTATGTGACATGTATACATCTGTCACTGTCGCACAACTGAACTATCATTGCAATACGAGCTCATGGTTGAGCCCCTGGGTTCATTCGGGCAAAGTGCTATGGGTATTAACTGAAATTTCCCAGTAGCAGGCCGGAGTCTGGATTACTGACCGGTTAGTGGCAAGAGGCTCGCCCCCTAATGGGCCTTAAACATAACAGGCCAAAGGTGGGTGCGGTAGAAATACATCTCTGCCTACCACCTCCTGCGGGAATACAGGCGTGAACATGATTATCTATGTCATCATCTCCCTGGCCTTATCCCATACATTGTTGGGGTCGGCACTTGATTCAACCCGATGTGACTGACACCTGACTTTTATACGAAGCGACTGCCATCTGACCTTCGCAACCCCATTTAGGAGGAAAATCTGAGATCTGTAACGCTTGCCAAAGATGTTAAATTGGCAACCGGGACCAACGGCTTAACGTGCTCTCCGAGGCACGGAGGGGACTCGGGCGGTCCCCCATCCTACTACTGGTTAGGCGTATGGTTGCTGAACTTCGCTGATCGAATGATATGCGCAATAGCAACTCTGCCACGAGCTCCTCATCAACATGATTATCTATGTATGATTTTTTAAATAAAAATCTATCGCACCAAATAAATCAACTGCCGAAAATCTGTTCGTGCATCACACAATAAATTTACAGTCAAGAAGGGTATTGAATAATTAGATATCAAGTGAATACGTGAGACAAAAGACACTCATTAAATCAATTAATTTAATCAAATAAATCATCAGTTTAAATTAATATTTATTTCACAATATACAAAATATTTACATTAGTCTGTCCAATAATGTCTTAAATAAAATATATATTACAAAGGTACAAACATATCAGCTTGTCACAATACTTCTAGTAAGATAAGTACTAATATTTAAATTTCGTACAATGAGAATTGCTAGCGATGTTTAAAATCTAACACAAAATTATCAATACATATAAAATTCAAAGTCTTGGGGCCTAACCATGAGCTCTTATTGCAATGATAATTCAGCTGTGTGACGGTGACAGATCACGTCACATACATCTGTCTCATGAATGAGTGAAACTATCATGGCAATAAGAGCTCATGGTAACGCTAAATCGCTGGTCCTAAAGACAAGAAATTTGGCGGATGTGTTCATTGTGCGGTATGTGTATCGCTGAGAAAGAGTATTTCGAAATTCCATCCCTGTGGTGGTAAATGGGGTATAAAAGTTTGTGTGTGAAATCTTAAGGCCACGTAGGCGAAGTAGCAGGTGCAAGCTAGTTGTTACTTAAAGATAATAATTATTTAAATAATATTTTTGCTATATTGTTAGAGCTTTTTATCGGTCCATCAATTTCAGCCTGATCGGTCCATTCGGAGTGTACATTGGATGAACGTGGTAATCCAACGGTTCGTGGTGATATTCCATCCTGAAGGCTTGGATCATCTGGAACGTAAAAATAAAAAATATCTATTTCTCCCCACTAGTTATGTCAGCAGTTAAGGTTTTACTCATAGAAGACACAATGTTTGGTTGGATTCGTAACTTGGTACCGAATCCAATCGTGAAGGTAAGCAACGTGCAACGTCCGTCGTGGCTAGGATTTGACATAATTTCAGACGTATGTATGTTTGTCTATACTGTAAGTAACGAAGAGCAATAGCAAAAATATTTTTTTCATTAAATATGGTACATCAAAAATGTTTTCTTCTCATAGTGTTCTTTCCCTCCTACACCTAGGTTCAGATATTACATTTAGGTCACAAGGATTACATATTACATCCAATTTTAAGCCATGTAAATATTTACTTGGAGGGTTACGTAAAGCGCAATCGCAGGCAAGGCATGGCTACAAATTGCAAAAGACAGACAGTTATGGCAGTCTTTGGAGGAGGCTTTTACCCGAGAGTGGTCCATACAGCACTAGAACTGTACTTTCCCTAATTATAAAGCATTTCAATTAGTTTTTAGTAATTATGAATTATATACTCCAATCAAATTTAACAAGGAAAATGAAATGCAATACAAATTCTATATGTTAATATTAATCGTTTTATAAATTATCGTTTAAGTTCATTATTATTGTAATTATTTATGTGCTTGTTCTTGTAATGAATGATCTTCTGCATGTATGGAATGAATGAGGCTCTATTATTATTATTATTAAATATTTACTTAGTAACAAAATGATTTTCTATACACAAGAGGTGTGACGTCGTAGCCGATCGCGTACACGTCACTAGCGGACGTCACGCGGTTTCACCCGCGTAGTTCCCGTTCCCGTTGGAGTATGGAGATATAATATAGCCTTTATTAATCAGTGATAATGTAGCATTCAATTGGTGAAAGAATTTTAAAATCGGTTCAGTACTTTTGGAGCCAATTCGTTACAAACATACATACAAACATTTCCTCTTTATAATATTTACGTGTTGCACAGAGACGTATTGGTACACTTACCTTACAAATAACAGTATGTATTTCCAATTCGGCGAATCGTCTTCCAAGACACATACGTTTGCCGTAGCCGAAAGGCAGGGAAGCGAACGGGTGATGCCGCAGTACTGAGGACCTGTTCATCCACCGCTCCGGTCGGAACTCCGAGGCGTCCGTGAAATATTCATCGTCATTGCCCATCACATAATGCTGGAATATTACTTGAGTCTGGAAATAATAAACAGTCATATTGAAACCATACATTTATATACCATATACATCAGAATAACACATAGATTATCTATACATACAGATAAATAAAATTGAAGTTCCGACGTCTGAAATGTACAGTTATTTTTAATGAAACAGGTTTATGAATAAATAAAAAATTAACCTAAGGACGGGCTAAATATGTCTCATAGGAAGAAGGCTAATCTATACAGATAAATAAAATTGGAGTGTCTGTTTGTAATTCCAAAATTACAACTTTTCACTAAATGCATAATATGAATGATACACGCTATTGAGACTAAAAAACCAAGTATTAAAATTATTCTCTCTGTCTGTTTGTTCCGGGTAATCTCTGAAACGGCTGGACGGATTTTAACGGGACTTTCACTGGCAGATAGCAAATGTTACAAGGAGTAACTTAAGATACTTTTATTTTTTAAAAATATTAGGGTTCGCGACAATAATGTTGAAACTAAATCTACGCGGTTGAAACCGCGGGGCACAGCTAGTAATTTATAAGGATATCGACTGAGTTGTATAAAATATAAAAATGATTCAAATCTTGCCTAACGGAGTCGCACGTATCAGTTAATATAAGTACATTATATAAGAAAGCAGCGATATTTTTACATAAAATTTGGTCTATACTTGGCTATAGCATAATAACTACAGTGCTGACTTACCCCTTTAGGAATGTTGTAGCCACAAATGACTGTATCTCTGGTTAGTTGCCTACCATTGCCGATCACAACAGGATACATCCTATAAAAGAACATTTAGGTACATTAATGAAGAGCCGTGTGGAATCATATTTTTTGGCAGCAGGGTGTACTTGCACCCATCTATTGGGAAAGTACGCACGTAAAAAATACTATCCCCGTTATTACAAAACATGGCATTAATTAAGAATAGACCAAACTCAAAAAAAATAACCATCACTTTTGAAACCCATATCAGAAAAAGAGATGAAATTACTCGTGAACCAAGGATTATCTTAGGTGGTGCTTTTTAATAATAGAGTAAGAATATATCTTAACTAGCTGTGTAGGACTTTCACTGGCAAATAGCTGATGTTTCAAGGAGTAACATAGGCTAATTTGGGTTGTTCCAATAATCCCCATTGAAAATCCCCATCAATGGGGAATAGTGGAAAATTTTTGGTGGGGATTTTCAATGGGGATTATTAGAACAACCCGCCAATTTTATTTAGGAAAAATAGAAGGGGCCATCTAGTACTTTACATAACAAAATATTTATCGAAAATTATTCGGTAGAAACATTTTAGAAAAACTCTCATGATTTACCTCAACACCTCCTTGACACATGCTTTTAAATAAGGCATCTGGTTGACATCACCAGGTTTCATAGGTCTTCCCTGCAACACCTTGCTGGACTCCTCATACAATCTCTCCTGAACTTCAGGCCTCGAAGCTAGCTGGTACAGGGTCGACGCTACTGCGTTTGACGTCTGAAAGGTACAGTTATATTTGATGAAAAAAGGTTATAAGAATAAATAAAAAAATAAGGACGGGCTAAATATGTCTCATAGGAAGAAGGCTAATCTATACATATAAATAAAATTGAAGTGTCTGTTTGTAATTCCTAAATAACAGCTTTTCACTAAATGCATATGAAAGTATGCATACGACGCTACTGACACTGAAAAACTAAGTTTTAAAATGTTTCTCTGTCTGTCTGTCTGTCTGTTAGTTCCGGGTTATCTCTGAAACGGTTGGACCGATTTCAACAGGACTTTCACTGGCAGGTAGCTGATGTTTCAAGAAGGCTTGCTTTTATTTATTGAAAATATTAGGGTTCCGCGACAATAAGCATGAAGCTAAATATACGCGGGTCAGTTGAAAGGAATGTGAATATAAGACAAATGTTTATATTGCATCTATTTGTATGTACTTAGTCGGATTACGCCTGTCATTAAGCGTAGAGCAACTACTTTTCTTAATACTAAAAGCCTACTATTGTATATATAGCAATAACGCGAGATAAGTAATTGCATATCAAATAGCTAAGTTCACTAACTTAGGCGTGTTTGTTGCGCCGAAAAGCTGTTATTTTGGAATTACAAACAGACACTTCAATTTTATTTATCTGTATATTATCTAATTCGATTTTTGTCTTTAGAAGAATGCTCGTAAATAATTTTACATTAGCAAGAAATAAAGAATATTAGCCTCTATTTCAAGGTTATTACCGTATCAATTCCAACAAGGAACAGGTCCAAGGCAGTCACGGCCGCTACCCTCGGTCCTGCCGCCGTCACTAGGTCTTGAAGCAGAGACTTGGTTCCACCATCCCTCTCGGTTGCCTTTAGAGCTTTTTCCACGTGGGTTAACGTTACACTGAAATTGTTTGTAAACCTTAATTCCTGGATATATATCTATAGATTACATTAGCTGTGCCCCAGCTCGTGGCACAGTTGCTATTGCGCATATGATTCGATCAGCGAAGTTAAGCAACCATACGCCTAGCCAGTAGTTGGATGAGTGACCGCCCGTGTTCCCTCCGTGCCTCGGAGAGCACGTTAAGGCGTCGGTCCCGGTTGCCAATTTATCATCTTTGGCAATCGTTACAGGTCAGTCAGAGGCCTAAGAATGTCTGACAACTGGTTTAACCCAGATTGCCGATTTTCCTCGAAGAAGGGGTTACGAAGGTCAGATGGCAGTCGCTTCGTATAAAAATCAGGTGATCAGCCACATCGAGTTGAATCAAGTGCCGACCCCAAATACATGGGATAAGGCTAGGGACTGTTTTTTTTATATGCATTAGTAAAAATATGTTAAATTAATAACTAATAAATACATACTTAAGTATAGTGTCAAGTGCAGCGACATATCTCTTGAACATGGCAGTGGGGTAGACTCTCCACCACGGAGTGCGGAGCTCCAGCTCTCCCACTGACAGGAAGAACGTGTTCACGGCGTCTATCAACTGCTGACTCTCAGACCCTTCGTGAGCCTCGAAACAGCCCAGTCTCGTGTCCAACGCTATTAGACTTAAAGCTGAAATAAGTATTCATGCTGCTTAGAAAAAACAAAAGGCGAACGAGAAAATTTTAAATTGAACTGCCTGCCTTACCACAGTTTAAGTATAAGCTATACAAACAGTTACCTACTTCATTGATCGCGAAGGCTGTCAGTCTTAAAGATTTACTATTTAATACTAGCTGACCCGACAGTCGTTGCCCTGTCTTAATTATGAGTATGCAGTCAAACGTCATAAGGTTACATCAAAAAGTTTTTATTGTCCAAAGCGCTAAGGTTAGATTTAAGAAGAAAGAAAGAATTTTATGGTGGATAAGTATTGTTAAATTTTCAAATTTTCCATGCAATTTTCTTAGTTTTTTGTTTCATAAAAACCATCTCCTGACAATAACGAACACAACAAAAAAATACTATCGAAATCGGTCCAGCCGTTCACCCGTGATGTGACCAAGGTAAATGGGGATTCATTTTTATATATATAGATTTGATTTAGTGACGCAAGTTCTAATCCCAGCGGGGCCCGTACCAACGAGTTTTTTTTTTAAACTTAAGTGCAGTGATTTAGAACACGTATGTAATGTGCCTGATCCGGCGATAGACTCACAAATCTTCGGTGGAAAGTGAGTGTTCTTATTACAACCTTTGCCTATCGCTTCTAATAAATTATGTAACGTGGTAAACAGTAACGAGTATTTATAAGTACTTACATTCTAAAGACCATTTGTGAATTTCGTTTAAAAAGTCTTGAGGAGTTTCAGAATTCTCGTCTCTCACTTGTCTTATCCTGGAATAGACAAAGTTTATTCAGACACATTACTCTGTATGCATAAATCTATAGCATCTATATAATTAACTTCCCTTTTAAATATTCTTAATAAATTACGGAAAGTCGCCTTAGTTAAACCATTATAATAAGAATAGAATAAATATTCACAGCAAAAATTTAGAAAACTCGCGAAAAAATATTTATAACAAAAGATTTGCATCTTTGCCATATTCCGCAATTATTGTCCTCTCTCTAGGCGGACTCCTGTACCTTATGTTTAGAATTCGCAAAAAGTTTCGCGGGTTCGCAGGATCAAGGTTATACATAATATCGTCACCGGAAAAGCAAAACTACTAAAGCGCCATTTTGGCCAATATGAGTTATATATATCGTTGAATTGGATTTTTTTTTCTGCGTCGATTGGTGTAGGTTTCATAAAGATCGGAGCCAATTTTTGGCGCTTTAGCACCTGAAAAATATGACAATATCGTCACCGGAAAAGCAAAACTACTAAAGCGCCATTTTGGCCAATATGAGTTATATATATCGTTGAATTGGATTTTTTTTTCTGCGTCGATTGGTGTAGGTTTCATAAAGATTGGAGCCAATTTTTGGCGCTTTAGCACCTGAAAAATATGACAATATGATAAATATAAGCACCTATTTATAAAAGCCTCAGCCACATCAGCTACGGGCTCGGTGTACTGCGCAGCCGCGCCAGCGCTGAGCGCCACTCGAGACACTTTCGTCCTAAACGCCGACCACGAGTCACCGTGCCTGAATATTGAAGGAACCTTAGTTAAATAGGGATAAAATAATCAATTTACAATTGGCTTTCCATCATGAGGACTGAATGTTATCTGTGTTGTAGAAAAACAAATAAGAAATCTCGGCAATATTTAATTATTCCTAAATAAAAACAAATTTCTGCCACTTCTTCATGTTATAGGATTAATTTCAGTCACATGTGTATCAATGATATTTATACAATTACTAGCGGACGTCACGCGGTTTCACCCGCGTAGTTTCCGTTCCCATGGCGGTACAGAGATAAACTATAGCCTTTAAAATATAGCGTAACTTACACAGCTATGACGCCAGCGCAGTTATCTTCAGCACCGAAGAAGTCTTTCCTCAACTTGTGTTTGTAGTAGTTTAAAGATGGCATTGAGGGTCTGAAATTATATCGAATTCGTAATTACTTTTAACGTTTAGAGTACCAAAAGTATGACGTAATAAAGTATGAGCCGTGGTGGCCTCGGGGTAAGAGCAGTCGCCTGCTACGCAAGCGACGCAAGTCGAATCCCAGTGGGGCCTGTACCTATGAGTTTTTCTAAAAACTTATGTACAGTGATTTCACACCACGTGCTTTACGGTGAAGGAAATCATCGTGAGGAAACCTGCATATGTCTGAGAAATAATTCAAAGACGTATGTATAGTGCCTGAGACGGCGATGGACTCACCCTCTGTCACGTTGGCACTTAATCATATTCGGTAAAATGTGGGTGTTGAAAATTACAACACCTCTGTCTACCCCTTCGGGGAATACAGGCGTGAGCATATGTATGTATGTATGTAAGTATGACTCGGTAGGAATCCTCCTACGCTTGGCGTTCATCAATAAGAGAGTGAAACGTTCCGAGATTTGACAAAGCGGGTATTTGGAGTCTTCATAACCTCGCATAGATCGCATGCTTATTCACCCAACCCTGAATTATACAAGAGTAATTGAAAACTTATTGCTAGTAAACCTATTGCAGTTGAAGAGACGCCAAACGATTACGAATTAACCTTGGAATAAGTACTTTACGTTTGATACATTCAAAATTTTGTGTCTGACTTTTGCACAATTACAATCAGGATCAAAATAACATGTTAATACTGCACTTGAATTATATTGCACGCTGTCTTGAGAAATCGAAAGTGATCGTCAGAGTCCTTTAAAAGTAATCAAGGTTTTAAGACTTAATCCTGTTTCTGCTCACAGAACTTCAAAAAATAATATGTTTTAAAATACGTAAGGAATCTCGGAGCACATCCACATCGTTTAAAATGTCTCAGTTCTAATCCCAGCGGGGGCTATACCAATGTGTTTGTCCAAAATCTTATGTGCAGCGATGTCACACGTATGACTGCATGTGTCTGTGAAGTCATTGAAAGACGTATGTATAATGTCTGTGACGGTGATAGACTCACCATCTATCAAGTTGGCACTTAATAATCTTCATCAGGTATTGTTATTACAACACCTGTGCCTACTCCTTCGGGGAATACAGGCGTGAACATCGCTTTATGTATGTATGTATAAAGGAGTAAATTTCAAAAGAAATCCTTCAAGATCCAAAACGCTTATGCTCAATGGAGCAAATATTCTAGTTTCAAAAATTCTGCTTGAAAAGCTTATAAATGCCCACATATACGATATTACTAGCGGACGTCACGTTGTTTCACCCGCGTAGTTCCCGTTGCCATGATAATACGGAGATAAAATAGCCTATATTAATCAGTGATAATGTAGCATTCAAATGGTGAAGGAATTTTTAAAATCGGTCCAATTCTTTTTGAGCCAATTCGTTACAAACATACTTACATACAAATCTTTCCTCTCTATAGTATTAGTATAGATGCCATACCTATGTGGCGCTGCGTCTTCGCCTCTGAAGACCCGTTCCACTTCACTAGCGTCAAAGACGAACAGCATATCTGGTCTTCCGAGTAGACCAGCCATCTTGACGCATTTCCCGTACTGAGCACGGAGAGACACGCATATCTTGTCTATGTGCTCTACTGAATAGCCACCTGGAAAATGCATACATAATATATAATATACATTAAATATGCCACGAGCCTAACCAGATTTTCAAGAAAATAAAAATCAACCAAGTGCAAGTGAAGGTTCTGTACCATTATCCAAAATAATCCCTACGACAACTGATAGAGATATATGCAAATTTAGATTTTTGCGAAAACTTGTATGTACTAAAATTTGGCAATTTTTTATTTTTTGCATGTTTCCTTAAATTGGCCAATGGTACTACTACCGCGCGCCTGTTCTTATTTTAATTCCATAAATGTTAATATCTGAACATTTCTAGGGAAGTTTGAACCCCCAAAATCCCCCCGACTACACCCGTGTGCTCAACCCTGTTAACAGAGGTGCGCATATAATACATCACGAAAGTTATGTTAACGACCCATGTTTCGTCATCAATATCACCTTCCCCCTTTTGCACACACTTAATCATACTCGGTGAAAAGCTTACCCCTACGAGAACCCTTCTAGGATAGCGTGAACATATTTATTTTAATTCTAAAGACAGCTCACACAGTATCGTATGTAGCGTAACACAATCCCGCTAAAGTGAGAGTCGTATACGGTTTTATTTTACAAGGCTGTCTGTAGGTAATAGTTGTTCCGGTATTATCAACTTAAAGTTAATTGCGTTTTACGAGTTGAGGTTACAAGCCATCTTCCTCGCCAAAAACATTTTGTAATAATGTTTGAAGCAATGATTGATACATCAATATGAAATTCAAATGTGAAAGAATTTTGTGAGGTGGTTCTCCTCAACAATACTGCTGTGGTATAGTTTAAGGTTAGCCCTCAGAGTTTCAACCGAGTGTCCATTATCTTAAATATAAAAATGAATCCCCATTTCCCTTGGTCACGGCAACACGCATGAACGGCTGGACCGATTCTACCGGGACTTTTACTGGCAAATAGCTGAAGTGTCAAGGAGTGTTTTAGACTAATTTTATTAAAAAAAAAACAACATGAAACTAAATCCGCGTGAAACCGCGGGGCACAGCTAGAGTTGAATAAAAAAAATATTTTGAATATAGCAACATTAGTTGTCAAGCCACTTTTTTTAACTTTATCCGCATTATTCCTCACAGCAAGTTACGAAGCAGTCATTATGGAAGTTGACGGTTTTCTCATTTCCCATCCCAAGTGATATCGGATGGAAAGTTGTACAGAATATTATGGTTGTGGCAACCTGTTCACACACGAACCAGACTGTTTGTCAACACGACTTGTAACTAGCTTGTTAGCTTGTTACTCCATAAGCGTCGGCAAAGGTAAACGCTTATGGACGTATTCTGGCATGATGTCTGACTTTTCTTGTTTTTGTGATGTATGTTGAACATTTAATACAAGTAATGCTTCTTTGGACGATCCAAAGGGATATTTTACACTTTCTATAAAAAGCTTCCCTTTTATTAAATTCCTTAGTAAAATCGACATGTACTATAACTAAACAAATTAGTTTTTTACAAAGAAATATTTATATTTAATTCACAACTTAAAATCTATACATCTATATCTATGCAGATAAATAAAATTTAAGTGTCTGTGTGTAATTCAAAAGTAACAGCTTTTCATTTAATACATATGAAAGAGTACACGCTACTGACACCGAAAATCCAAGTTTTAAATTTTTTCTCTGTCCGTCTGTTTGTCCGTCTGTCTGTCTGTCTGTTTGTTCCGGGTAATCTCTGAAACGGCTGGATGGATTTTAACGGGACTCACTGGTAGGTAGCTGATGTTTCAAGGAGTAACTTAGGCTACTTTTATTTATCAAAAATATTAGGGTTCCGCGACAATAAGGATGAAACTAAATCTACGCGGGTGAAACCGCAGGGCTAGTATAAAATATAATACAAACAGAAACGGCTGAATGAACATAGTCAATGATGACGATAGTGGTAGCTGAAAAAAAATTTACTCTCTATTTGTTCACACGCCTCGCTTATTGAAGACATTCAAAATCAGAAAAGACATAATTTGTCACGTGCCTGAATTACGCAATTTCCATACATTTTGTATGATTCGGGCCTGTGGGAGCGAATGTTACTTGGGCTATGACTGACTACAGGTACAGGACTTAGGAGAAGCCCTTGTAGGTAACGTGATAATAAGGTGATGATGGTCCGACCGATTTTGGCCATGGCGACCGCTTCAACTCCGGTTAACTTATCGGTAGTGCGCTCGCCTGTGGCTTATGTATCCAATCCTCTTATGGAAGGTTCTCGCGCATTGCGTACATGTGAGCACACCGTTCTCAAAATTATAGTTTATAGCCGCAGGTGGTCAGGCTTTCAATTCAACAGCTTCTCTGGTATAAAGACGTGCTAAAGCGGCACCTGAAGAAGTGTTGCATAGAGCCAACTCGTTGGGAGCACCTCGCAGCAAAGAGACCAGAGTGGACTTTCTTTAACAAGAAAAACACGAAATTTGAAGTCAACCGGCGCTCTGAGCTTGATAATAAGGTAAGATATTGAGGAAGACTATTTATTTGCTTCGCTGCATGCATTGCGTGCGGTTGCATAAGGAAAGAAACGCATCGCGTGGTACGTTCGCCTGACTAGTAACAAACTTTACACACGTTGTAACGTAATTAGGTACGATATGAATTCATTTCAAACGTATCGCTTTTACTAAATGGCAAGTAACTATCGGTAGAATACTGTAAGTAATTGATACACATTGTTTACAGATTCAAAAAAGAAATTGATTTGTTTAAATCAGACCCAGCGCCCCTATTCACTAGAATCATTGTACATTCAAAATCGTTGTACACTTAAGAGATGCTTTGATTTGATGAATACAGTCTCATATTGCCGGAAAGGCACCGTAAGTTGATATTACTATGTAACATCTTATTTACTACTTACTTACTATGAACGACTTATTTACTATGTAATTAAATGTGAATGATTCCAGCTGAGTTACTTGCCGGCTCTTCACAGAAGGCTAGTTTCCGAATCGGTGGTCAATTCTTCGACGTTCATAAGTGCCTTAACTGAATAAATCATTTTCATTATCATGTGCGCTGAAAAGATACGCGATCGTTGTTGTGCGGGCTTCGCGGTGTACAACGATTGTAAGTTTACAACGAAGATAGCTGAATGGGGGTCTGGTGAGGCTTACTTCATTTCACAAGGTGTCCCGGATGAAAAAGTTAGTCTGATACACATAAGAAAATCAAACACGCGAACTCAAATTTTTTTAGACCAACCACTAGTCATCCACAATGCCCCATTTATTCTACATTTCAGTAAAACTGAACAACCAAGGTTATGAAAAATGATTTAAGAAGAATCCAAATGCGTTGCAACCTTGGACACCTCGTCAGTTTTCGTAACGATGTGCTGATATAAAAATTTGTATGCAACTAATGCGTGGAGGTGGCCAGTTTCAAAACGCAACGGTGAACATTATGCCTTATTACAAAGTAATTAGGTGCGATTACCATTTGTCGTGATGTTGCAACTGAAGAAGTCAGTTACCTTGGGTACATCCTAAAATGTTCGTAAAGTAATATGTACCCATGACAAGTACTTAAGCTCACGCTTTCCCAGAAGAGTCCCCGGAGGAAAAGAGGTGTTAAAGCGACCCACTTTTTTTTTCATAGAAAGTGTCAATTGTTTAAATAAAATCTCTGTCTGTTTGTTCCACTTATCTCTGAAACGGCTGGACCGATTTTATTCGAACTTTCACTGGCAAATAGCTTATTAGACAGCTATAAAGAGTAAATAAATTTAGAATGTTTATTTTTCGAAAAAAACATTATACTTTCTGCATTTGCATACTTTTTATTGTTAATTCTAAAGAGTTAAACTGCGGAGCACAGCTAGTTTGTAAGAAGTATTGTGAAATCTGTGATTATAAGTATGATAATGAATGCCAAAAATATTATAGGCATAACGCATGATTCTTTCTTAATTCTCAATTACATTCACCAGTATTATACTCAAGTTTACACTGACCTATAATTTCACGAAAATACCATACAATATGAGGTCAGCTTATAATGGAAATGTATTGATTAATGTTAGCCGCACTTGACTATTCAGAAACCGCCAACATATTAAAATTCTCACATGTCTTCACAAAAGCCAAGATTAATCAGATAATTAAAATTCAAAAAGATTTCGACTTTTTAAGTATTCCTAAATCAGTTGATTTCAATTTCCGATGGTAGGTCACAGACTATTTATAATCCACACCTTCACAGTTATTTGAATATTGGAGAGAGTGATTCGGTCAGTATATAGAATAAATGAACGATGAATGGTACACAAGCCAGATTTTTTAAGAGAGGCAGAGCAAAATTGAGCTGAGAAAAATAGTTGAGCTATACATAGTAATCGAGTGATACAAACTATGTCTAGACTGCTCAACTAGTCGAGTAATTTAGTTGAGCAGTGGGACTGAAGCGTGCCATATCACGTTGGATATTTGTACCTGTAGATCGTAGTCAAATAAAGCTACCTTTGAGTAGCGTTGTGTTCATGCAGTCGCACTAAGGTCGCCAGTGCTCCAGGCCATCCTTAGATGGAGTGGTAGGAGTATTATATTGACACAGGGTTTCAGTCTTTGTAAGGTAAGTGACTCGTGAGTGATACTTGGTGTTGCAAATAATCATAGGCCGCACTAGCCGCTTAGTGTATACAGGTTTCCTCGCGATGTTTTCCCTCATCTTAAAGCACGTGGTGTGAAATCACTGCACATAAGTTTTTTAGAAAAACTCATTGGTACAGGCCCCGCTGGGAATCGAACTTCGTCGCTTGC
Organism: Watsonalla cultraria; assembly: GCA_964035505.1. Lineage (NCBI taxonomy): Eukaryota > Metazoa > Arthropoda > Insecta > Lepidoptera > Drepanidae > Watsonalla > Watsonalla cultraria. The sequence goes on along the minus strand of OZ037732.1, from coordinate 1,928,252 downwards.
GTAACAAGCGACTGCTCAAAGCCCACGGCCACCACGGCTCTATGCATGAGGAATAACAATGCTTATTGGGAACAAACTTATGCTAGATAACATGGTTTTTAAATATGAGTCACCCAAAGTGTATAAAAAATATCTATAATGACGTGCTGTCAACTCTTCCTGGTCAAATAAAAATGCCATTTATATGCCAAGGGCTTTCGCAGTAATTGCGAGAACCTGACGTCTGGTTCTTGATAACCTTGCAGGTATATGGGTCTTCGGAATGTTTGTTCTATCTTATTTTAAACCATATTTATATGCCTTCAGTGTATTTTTGCACTGAATCACCCGCTGAATATAATATATCAATATTTCTTATAGGATTCCTTGTTTTTGTGAATCACATAATATATATATATATATATATATATATATATATATATCTTTATATATTTCCTTAATCTGTTGTCTGTTACAGTTTCAATAACATTTTACAAGCGAAAGTACAGGGGCCTTACCATGAGCTCTTATTGCCATGATAGTTTCACTCATTTATGAGACAGATGTATGTGACGTGTATACATCTGTCACTTTCGCACAACTGAATTATCATTGCAATAAGAGCTCATGGTTGGGCCCCAGGTATACAGGGGGTCTACTCTCTTTCTTCGAAAAGCTTCGTTTAGCGAAGAAAACGAGTAGGCTCCCAGATCTGTTAATCATTGAACAACTGAACAGTCGAATCGATTTAACTCAAATTTGGTATACTGGTGGACTTATTTACTAGTTTGCAATCTAAACATTAAAAAAACATACATTCGAATTGATAACCTCCTTCTTCTTTGTAGTCGGTTATAACAGAGTGGTAATACGTTCTACTGTTAGGCTTTAATTTAGAAACGGTGGTAATAATCTTGTCTTAAAAAACTTCACTGAGTCCCTATTTTTGTTAAAAAAAATATTTATCTATGATTTTGATGAAAACTCACCAACGTAAGGTATGAATCTCCAAGTGTTCCCCAGCAGTGGAATAGGCCTGGGACCTGGAACTTCCTCCCAGGGCTTAATCGGGGAGACAGTCTCGAAGACCGACGTGTCGACTGCTGCATGAGTAGACCTCGCGCGGTGGCCGTGGATTGGACATCGAGAGAGCGTTGTTCCTGGGAACAATGAGTTTTTAATTTTCTAAAAGGCTGTAAAAAATTACTTTGGGATTAATGGAGATCTTACATGTGACTTTCAAAAGTAAGATATCTGCTATATGCCCGGAATAAATATTTTAAACTGGATTTTAATTCAGCATTTACTTTTAGGTTTCCGTATCCAAAGGGCAAAACGTGACTACATTATATCCGTCTGTATGTCACTAGACTGTATGTCATCAACTGTGATAAACAGTCGAAATTTTCACAGATGATGTGTATTTCTGTTACCGCTATAACAACACATACTAAATCAGAATAAAAAATATTTGAGTGGGCTCCCATATAACAAACGTGAATTCTTTGGATTTCTTATAGATAACTAGCTGTGCCTCGCGGTTTCCCCCGCGTAGATTTAGTTTCATGCTGTTTTTTTTAAATAAAATAGCCTAAAACACTCCTTGAAACATCAGCTATCTGCCAGTGAAAGTCCCGTTAAAATCCATCCAGCCGTTTAGGCGTGATGCCGTGACCAAGGGAAATGTGGATTAATGTTTATATATAAGAAGATGTTACGGAACTCCTTGTGCAGGAAGTCGACTTGAAAATGGCTGGTTTTTTTACTGACTTCATTTGATTAGTCGCTAAACTAAATTGTTTAAAATATTGTAACTTAAAAGTCATCAAACAGAGACAGTTTAATTAAATTATTTCTGTTATAAGTTGAAAGTACTTTGTATAAAGTCTAATCGAATAAAGATATATTTGATTTGATATAACACCCGCAGAATTCCCAATATTTTTTTATTCAATAAAAACTCAATTATATACAAGGAACAGTACTTAAAACTAATTAAAGGTAGAAAACTTGTCCCAAGTCGGTGTCTCTCGGGATCGTGCCAAGAAGGCTGGCAGGATTGCCACGTTGAATAGTAATGCTGATTCTCTGAGCGAGAAAAGCCCCAGATCTCTTGTCACGAGAGGCTTCTACCAGACGACGTGCAAGCTCTTTGAAAAGCTGATGAATTGATTCAACATGTTATCGCTATTAATAATGGAAACTTGTATGACCAAAATATTAGTCACCATAGTGACACTACGGAATATTGAATTAGCACTTATAAGTCGCACGTGTTTCATCTGCTACACATGTTTTGTTTGTTATACATATATACATACATACATATGCTCACGCCTGTATTCCCCGAAGTAGGCAAAGGTGTTGTAATAACAACACTTTTCAACGAAGATTATTAAGTGACAGATGGTGATTCTCAGGCATTATACATAGTCTGCATCATCTACATACATACACATCAGCTACCTGTCAGTGAAAGACCCATTAAAATCGGTCCAGCCGTTTCAGAGATTACCCAGAACAAACAGACAGACAGACAGAGAAAAACTTTAAAACTTGGTTTTTTAGTGTCAGTAGCGTGTATACTTTCATATATGCATTTAGTAAAAAGCTGTTATTTTGGAATTACAAATAGACACTTAAATTTTATTTATCTGTATAGAATAGATACATAGATGTACAGAAGATTAATTGTAGTACTTTCTTAACACTCGTTGAGGAAATAAATACTTTAGTGCCATTTATTTCGCCTTGGGTTTTATTCTACAATTAAATGATTTCTCTTCACATGTATCCAGTTGTACACCTAAACGTGTTCCTAAGCACGTTTTATCTTGAATTATCTTCACAAGAGTATCTACAATTTAAAAACCAACCTCATTTGCAAATTATAAAACTGCGAAGCCTGTTTGTGGAGATCTTGTTTTTTATTATTAATCTACATTGTGACCTCGTGCGACGAAAATTAGATTCAAAATCGCTTGTAGACAAATTCACTTAATAGACAGGTGTGGGTATTCATCACCACACCTTGTGAGTTCAGAATGAAACCTAAAACTCAAATTATAGCATTTTTCTTTTATTCTTTCTTTCTAAACCTTGAAGTTTAACGATTCCCAAGAATGTCTGGCAAATGGTTTAACCCCAGATCACCGATTTTCCCCATAAAAGGGGCTACGAAGGTCAGGTGGCAGTCGCTTCGTATAAAAATTAAGTGATCAGCCACATCGGGATGAATCAAGTGCCGACCCCAACAGTGTATGGTATAAGGCCAGGGAGATGATGATTTGGTACACGAAGTACCAGACGCACATAACGGACCAGGAGTTAATAAGTTGATTGTGACTAACATGGAGCCACAACGGGTTGAATCAAGTGCCGACCCCAACAATGTATGGTATAAGGTCAGGGAGATGATGATATGGTACACGAAGTACCAGGCGCACATAACGGACAAGGAGTTAATAGGTTGATTGTGACTAACATGGAGCCACATCGGGTTGAATCATGTGCCGACCCCAACAATGTATGGGATAAGGCCAGGGTGATGATATTTGTAATAGTGAACCTGTAACCTACCTTTCTCCAAGCTGGCATCAGATGAAGCCTGGTGACACTTGGGTGTGGATGACAATTGTCGGATTGATTTGAAAGGCCATTTCACTACTGAGATGCGTGTCCTCATTGTCCTTGCTCTTCCTGGTGACAATGAAAATGAAATTGAAAATGATTTACACAGTTTAGGCCATGGTAAGGTACGACATGAACTTAAAAAATCAATATTCGATTTTTATGCATGGTAGATTTTCATATTCTAAATTCCTAAAACTTGTTAGGAAAAATATGAACACGAGGCCAGATTTGAACCCACGAAGAAACAATGGAAGAAAAATTCTGAGTGTGATCACGAGTAGGTCAGTCGGAAGAGCATCTGCAGTCTTGAAAGATATTTTTTTACGCCTTTTTTGCATTTACTTTAATTAAATACTAACAAGATAGTAAATTTAATTACTATTATACTTTCATTCCACTGTAATAAGAAACAACGAATTCTCTTAAAAAGTCTCATTAAAGTGTACATGCTCTAAGGCTTCAAATAATTATGCCCGAATTTATGCATATATCCGAATTTAAATGTTACACACTCTAGCCAAAGATATTTTCATGAGATACATTTTAATATACATTTAAAATATCAGCTACCACATAGAATTAAATCAATGATCGCATTGAAATAAAAAATGAATTTTCATACTACAAGGTCAACATATTTTTTCTACATTTGCTATTAATTAAAACCAAAAAGGAAATATTAAAAAAAATTACCTGCCCCTTTTCAGTAAATCACAAAATCCGTCACGTTTCAGTCAATCGCACTGTCACTGTCACTAGTCCACTATTCCCACGCGTGGGGTTCACGGTTCAATTAGTGTACCTTAACAGCGAGCCGCGTACACACTGAGCAGCTTCCTAAACTCGAGTGCGGGCTTTCTGAGAGCGCGTGTTCATTGTCACACGACATTCATAATGTCGATTGTGAAAAGTTACTATCATGATAAAGTATATAAGTATTGGGACACATCGGGCTCATAACAAATTATAATAATAACGCACAATATACATTATATTATACATACACAGATAAATACAATTGAAATGACTGTTTGTAATTCCAAAATAACAGCTTTTCAGAAAATGCACATGAAGAAGTATATACGGTACTGACAAAAAAAATACAATTTGGAAATAAAATCTCTGTCTGTCTGTCTGTTTGTTCCGGGTAATCTCTGAAATGGCCGAACTGACGGGACTTTCACCTTTCACTGACATATAGCTGATGATACAAGGAGTAACTTAGGCTTGTTTGATTTAAAAAAAAACATTAGGGTTCCGCGGGTCTCCCATGAAATTAAATCTCCGCGAGGGAAACCGCAAGGCACAGCTAGTAAGTAATAAACCTTACTGTAACTAGCAATTCTAAATTATACAACATTGACTTTATACAAGACTTTCTCTTTAGATATATCTTAGAAGACCATAAATGTGTATACAAACATAATAAATGAATCGATTGAAGTTTCAAATCGAATTACAATTTCAAATTTGTCATTATACGTTTCTCTGTTGAATAAAATCAAAACCTATATAAAAAACAAATAAAAAGCGTTTTTTCGAAATGTAATTCGTATCATGACGATTATTTTTTATTATACATATATCAAAACCAAAGTTACATAACGTCGTTGCGCGTTCAAAAGTAGCTATGTGTTTTTACACACTTTAGGAGACGCAGATAATGATTTTCTCAAAATATGGCCCGAGTATTCAAAAAAAATATTCTTTCTATTGAGACATATAACAAATATACAGAGTTTTTTAGATTAATGTTGGATAGGTATTATTAATAATGACAAAATTAAACATTACTGGAAATTTTGACACAAGAGTTCACGAAATACACATAGCGACTTGCACGCGAAACGACGATAAGTGACATATCGCATATTTTGGAGAAATGAGAAATAAAATGATGTGAAAGTCAGCCTAGTACAATTTAAAGAATTAATGTAAACCAAGTTATGTGATTTATGTGATTTGTGTGTATAATTCGATTGTTAAATAGAAATTGAATACTTAAACATTTATGGAGATGCAAAAACCAAGATGTTTTAAGTCATATTTGTTTTAGAATATTGAATGTTCTTAATACATAAAGCCTTACCATGAGCTCTTATTGCGATGATAGTTTCACTCATTTATAAGACAGATGTACGCGATGTGTATACACCTGTCACTGTCGCACAACTGAATTATCATTGCAATAAGAGCTCATGGTTGGGCCCCCGTTCCTGTTCCCACGGAAGTGCGGAGATAAATACAGCTAAAATTAAAAAATATTTTGATTTGATTAAACTTATAAACAAATACTTTGTAATCGTCAAAATGACATTACATTTCAGAATAATAAATGTTATTCAGAGTTCATAAGGTTGCTTTTGCTGAAGAGAATCGTGGTGCAATGGACACGCTCACATACGCACAAGTTAAATGGACGAGAACGAAAGTGCCCGAATCTAATGATTAATGGCACGAGTGAAACTAAAAAAACCATTGTTATATCATTAACTGCTTTCTATCAAATTTGGAGTAACATGTAGGCTTCTGTAAGCTGTCTTTTTGTATTGTTAAGAAAGTTATTACAAACATGTACTACTTTATGCGTACGTTGTAATTTGGAAACGTTGTAAATTAACAAACAGACTCTTTTATTAATCTGTATATTTATACAGTTAAATAAAATTGAAGTGTCTGTTTGTAATTCCAAAATAACAGCTTTTCACTCAATGCATATGAAAGTATACACGGTACTGACACAGAAAATACAATTTTTTTATTTTTTCTCTGTCTGTCTGTCTGTTTGTTCCGGGTAATCTCCGAAACGGCTGGACGGATTTTGACGGGACTTTCACTGACGGATAGCTTATGTTAGATTTTTAAAAAACATTAGGGATCCGCGGGCAATCATGAAATTTTAATCTACGCGGGTGAAACCGCAGGGCACAGCTAGTAAGAATATATGAATGTGTTTTATCAACAAATATGTGCTCAGTACTGCTTCGTTAACTTAAGTAAAGTGAACATTCCTTTACAAATACAAGGAACTTGCGTAAGTAATAAATAGTCGTGTACAAATATGTGTTACTTGGCGTGGTGTGTATGTACTTACGTAGAATAATTAACATCGCAATTGCAAGTTGGATATTTTGATTATACGCTAGTATTAAGGCTTTCGTACCCAAAGGGTAATACGAGACCTTATTAGTAAGACTGCGCTGTCCGTCCATCTTTCTATCCGTCGATCTTTCTGTCCGTCTGTCACGCTGTATCTCACCATGATAGACAGTTGAAGTGTTCGCAGATGATGTTTCTGTTGCTATGTAGGCAAGCGCATATAATATACATGATTCTTATGGCATTTTTATAGACAGATAGATAGTGTCCGCAACTCCGTCTGCGTAGGAATTGACTTTGCTTTATATTTTGGACAATGCACACAATATCGTTATAAATAATTATGTACAAGCTGTCCCCCGCGGTTTCACCCGCGTAGAGTTAATTTCATGCGTGTTTTTTTTTAATTAGCCTAGAGCACTCCTTGAAACATAAGCTATCTGCTATAGAAAGTCCCGTTAAAATCCATCCAGCCGTTTAGGCGTGATGCCGTGACCAAGGGAAATGGGGATTCTTTTTTATATATAAAGATTACACATAGCTACTCTATATATCTCACGTGTAAGCTATATTATTGTAAAGTTTCATCAAAATCCATTCAGTAGTTGTTGCGTGTAAGAACAAACATACAGCTATACACAGACTCTTACAAACTTTTATAATATTAGTAAGAGTAGGAGGATATTATTTAAGGAATTATTTATTTCTGAATTCAAAGGTTATGTAATAGTGCCTGAGACGGCGATAGGCTCACCATCCACACCATCATAATCAACTTAAAAAGTCTGTAAAAAGTTGATGTTGCTTCAAAAATCTTCCATATCTACCTACTTATAAACTAGCTGTGCCCCGCAGTTTCACCCACGTAGATTTTAATTTCATGGTTGCCTAATGTTTTAAAAAAATGTAAGTAGCCTAAGTTACTATTAAATAATCGTAATAAGATAAAATCGGTCCAGCCGTTTCGGAGATTTCCAGACAGACAGACAGAGAAAAAAAAATGGTTTTTCTATGTCAGTACCGTGTATACTTTCATATGTATTTAGTGAAAAAGTGTTATTTTGGAATTAAAAATAGACACTTCAATTTTATTTATCTGTATAGATGTATAGATATACCATCCTAAATGAGTCTATATCTAATCAAAGGCATACATCTTAAATCTTGGGTGAGTGTAGAGCACTTTCACTATGAAAGTGACCAGCCATCTGTACCTGTATGTATATATATGTAACGATGATATAAATAATTGTTTATTGTTTTATTTTTTTTGAATAATTTATAGTTTTTTTTAATGACAGCTGGCTTTAAATAAATAGCTTTAGTAGTCAGTGACAAAATAACGTGGTCCCGAAATAAAATAATAATTCGAATTTCAAATACTTATCTCGGACTACTAACGATTTGAAAGAACTTTGTTAAAATTGTAATCAAATAAAGATATTTTGTATTGAAAAAAAAACTAGTTGTATTCACCTATTATGCATGTCTAAACATTGCTCAGAAGGATTTTTATGGCTAGTATATAAAGACATACTTTATTTTTAATCTTTTAAACTATAGACAGACACGTGTGAAGACAATTATAAACAATAAAATATTCATACCGATGACATTGTATTTATCTAAATTAATGTCGTAAAATCCATGGTCTGCGCACTGTCGACCTTTTGTTTCATATGTCAAGGTTTATTATGTATTAAATATTGTAAGATAATTGTTTATTTTTAAATAACTTTAAAGATTAGTTAAAAATTTCAAACGGTTGTTTTCGTCACACAGAGACCAACTTGCCATTAGTATATGCTTTGAGCGCTGACATTGAATGTGCAAAATAAGTAGGTAGTAATTTTCTGGGTTAGTTGCGTAGTGACGATGTGATGTCGTCCAAAGAAACGGCGAAGAGGGTCCGAGAAGCAGATCCTCTGTCTGACCCAATCCGCCGTAGAAGGACCGGCCGACGGAGGAGGGTCGAGGAGCGGCTGATGCCTCCGTAGAGAGGGACGCGGGTGCCGGTCATCTCAAGCTACGCATTTAGATATAAGTACAACTACTAGACTTTTCTTTATGTTAATTTTTATCGACATTTGTGCGTTGGAACTGTGTCCATGGGCTTACATTTCTCAAGAGAATTACTTTGTTTTTTAAAATTGTTTAATATTTTTGAAAAAAGTAATTACGGAGTATCTTGCCAGGTTCTTCTCAGTAAAAGCAACCTTCCAAACCTAGCGGTAGCATGTATAATCCTGTAAATAAATTAATGTCATTCTGACGATTTGAAAGTACTTTGTAAAAAGTCTAATCGAATAAAGATATTTTTGACTTTGACTTTGACGCAAGGCCCTCGCGGTTGAAGGGCGCGTTCGTGTTCCGGCGCGCCATAGTGTAAAAGCCAAGTTCAGTCTGGTATCGTAAGGAGTGGCCTGACAGGCCAATCGCTACGAGGGTCACGGTGAAGCATGTTAAGACATATCACGTACACCCCCTTACTTAGCGACCAGGAGGAACACCGTGGAGTTTAGTTCCAACTTCAGACCAAAACACACTCTATATAAATTACGTGCTCATACAGACCAAGAAAAAAGAGAGGACTAGAATACCTTCGAATCATGACCAGCGTGCAACTCTAAGTAAAAAAATGCCAAGTCGTTCAAACAACTTGTTTTAGATAGTGACAAATGTCAATAATGCAATACGTAACGTGCAGTGAGCTACGACGTTCATGACATTGTCACTAACAAGTTCATTCACACTTTCATTCAATAACACATTTCACATAATACTACCATGGACTGAATGCATCACAGAAGGTCAACTTCCTACATTAGTCATCATCTCCCTGGCCTTATCCCATACATTGTTGGGGTCGGCACTTGATTCAACCCGATGTGGCTGATCGCCTGATTTTTATACGAAGCGACTGCCATCTGACCTTCGCAACCCCATTTAGGAGGAAAATATGTGATCTGGGTTAAACCAGTTGTGAGACTCTCTTAGGCCTCTGACTGACCTGTGAAGATTGCCAAAGATGTTAAATTGGCAACCGGGACCGACAGCTTAACGTGCTCTCCGAGGCACGGAGGGAACTCGGGCGGTCACCCATTCGGGCGGTCACCCATCTAACTACTGGCTAGGCGTATGGTTGCTTAACTTCGCTGATCGAATGATATGCGCAATAGCAACTGTGCCACGAGCTCCTCTTAGAACTTCCTACATTGGTCAACGTCATAAATAAATTTCACGGGTGGCTTGCAGGAAACGGGTTATTCCAATAATCCCCATTGAAAACCCCATTTTTTTTAAATAAAAGTAGTCTAAGTTACTCCTTGCTTCTACTAATGATATAGCTAATGATTCATTAGCTATATCAATCTCAAAATCGGTGCAGCCGTTTCGGAGATTAGTCGGAACTCGGAACAAGCAGACAGAGCGACAGAGAAAAAAAAATTAAATGTTGGTTTTTTAGTGTCAGTACTGTGTATACTTTCGTATGCATTTAATGAAAACCTGTTATTTTGGAGTTACAAACAGACACAAAATTGTTTTTATTTTTTAAATTCATTGATCTGCCTTCGGTGAAATGTGGGTGTTATTATTACAATACCTCTGCCTACCCCTAAAGGGAATACAGGTGTGAGCATATGTATTTACGATGACTAATGAGGGAAGCTGTCCTTCTGCTACTATTATATTCTATGATACTACGATCGGCACTTGACCGCTAAACGAAATAGAAAGTAGCGGAAAGGACCATTAGTATTGGTAATTGTGGTTGGTGTTAATACTTACGTATTTATTACTACAAAGCATAAAGGTAGCTTTATTTCTTGTATATTATTCAGTACTAGCTTTGCCCCGCGATTTCACACGCGTAGTCTTAATTTCATTGGAGACCAGCGGAAATCTAAGGTTTTTTTTTAAAATAAATGTATTCTAGGTCTAAGTTCACCCGCGTACATTTAATTTCATTCGTGGCTCGCGGAAATCGAATGTTTCTTTTATTTATTAAAAATATTAGGATGCCGCGACAATAAGGATGAAACTAAATCTACGCGGGTGAAACCACAGGGCACAGCTAGTTCTAAAATAATAATCATTACCACATTACCATAACCATCTCCACGGATGCACAGATCATTACCGTCTTCAAACGACCGGTAATTCGTGTGAAAACGTACGAGTAATTGGCATGTGTTTGTCAAATTGCATCACGACTATTAAGACATAAAGTGATGTTTCTAAATTGTATATGTGAACGCCTCAAGCTTATCTGTCTGTGTATCATGAAATTTTCACACGTATTAAGTTTACAAGTCCATGCAATACGGTGACGGTGAATACCCTCCGAATAACGACATCCAGCGGCCTTACCATGAGCTCTTATTTCCATGATAGTTTTACTCATTTATGAGACTGATCCGGTCCGGCTAAAATCGGTCCAGCCATTTCAGAGATTACCCGGCACAAACAGACAGACAGACAGAAAGACAAAAAAAAATTGTCAGTATCATAAATACTTTCATATACATTTAGTAAAAAGCTGTGATTTTGGAATTACAAACAGACACTTCAATTTTATTTATCTGTATAGGTAGATTATATGTCTTTTTCGATCGAGACGATTTCATTAATCTTAGCTATAATGGTAAGGCTCGTTGGCATAAAATATATGTCATAACTGTAAATACCTAAATAATATATTATCTGTAAAATATGCGTGACATACATACCTACCTTACGTTTTCTAACCCGGTTTCCACGCTTCCATTGTGTGACTAAAGACATCCTCATTTTAAAAAGATATAATTAAAACATATTTGAAACACAACATACGCTGTCAAAACAATGTCATCTATACAGATAAATAAAATTGAAGTGTCTGTTTGTAATTCCAAAATAACAGCTTTTCACTAAATGCATATGAAAGTATATAGGTACGATACTGACTTAAAAACGACAATTTTTAAAGGTTTTCTCTGTCTGTCCGTCTGTCTGTCTTTCTGTTTGTTCCGGGTAAACTCCGAATCGGCTGGACCGATTTTAACGGGACTATCAATGGCAGATAGCTAATGTTACAAAGGCTAGTTAGATTTAAAAAAAAACATTATGGTTCCGCGGGCCACCCATGAAAAAGTCTACGCGGGTGAAACCGCGGGGCAAAGCTAGTACCAAATAACAATATACTTTGTTGTACTTAAGAGAGAGTATTTCAAAGAACATTTTGTTATTCATGAGACTAACATATTGTTTTGACAATACTATATGCAAGTTTCTTTTAAATGCAAATTAAACGGTTTTAATTATTTTCTACATGCTCACGCCTGTATTCCCTGACGGGGTATACATAGGTGTACTTATAAAACATCTTCATTACGCCAGTTATATTTGTAATAGGGAGCGAGCCTATTGCCTTTAAACATGCGCTAATAATCTCAATTCAATTCAATTTATTGCTCAAAAATAATTTTAATTCTTTCTTCAAAAAAATGTTAATTGTATATCATTTGATATATGCAATTGCGATGCACTGGCCAAATGGCGAATGGACCTACTGGGTAAGGCGTATCCGAAACCAGAGGACTATAAGCTCTTCCTCATGGGCAAGATCTGCCGGCTTGTTCAGGGAGTATTTGAGGAGTCAGGTACGTAGAGCATAAGGGCAAGGGCGGCACAAAAGATCCCAAGGGTCGACGTGCTTCCGGGCAACCGGACCCAATAATGCCACAACAAGATAAGATAAGATATCATTTGATTAAACTTCGTATACATTACATTTAAATTGTCAGAAGGACACAAATAATATATTATACAGGATTATAAATGTGACCACCGGGTTCAGAAGGTTGCTTTTGCTGAGAAGAACCCGGCAATAAACTCAACAATTACTCTTTCCAGTACAGAAGACAATAAGACATACACTAGTACGTATATATAACACAAGCAGACACAGCTACTTAATGTCAGCTACTGGGAAATTACAATTCTTGCCAGGTTCTTCTCAGTAAAATCAACCTTCCGAACCTGGCGGTAGCATGTATAATCCTGTGTTATTGTGTCACTCTGACGATTTGAAAGTACTTTGTATAAAGTCTAATCTAATAAAGATATATTTGAATTTGAATACATATATAAAAACCCAATAATCCCATACAAATATTTTGTTTGCTGACTTAGCTCTCTAGCTTTACTATATTTAATAAAATGTTTATAAATATTAATTAAACGGCCTCTTAGTACCTAATGAGCTCTTGACTAAAAAATGTCGCTGAGCGCTCATAACTCGCGACAGCATGTACCTTGTAGAGCCATATTTGCAATGTCCTATATAAATGAAATCACGTAACAAAACCAAATATTATCAACGGACACGTAATATTTACACGAAAAGTTAAAACAATGAAATTCCATTTGGAACAAAGCAAATACACTTTTCGGCTAAAATCAAATAAAACGTAAACTAATACCTATGGATGTGCGAGATAGTAAACTTGTTTGGCGATATGCTGTCGGACGGGTCTATTACCATTTTAGGGTTTGGTGATATATCCGGCGGAATATTTGTCATTTTTGTTCACGACGTGACATGGACATGTGAAGAGCCGTTGTGGTCGAATGGTTTAAATAGTCACCTACCACGTAAGATGCAAGTTAATCCTACCGTTCTGAAATTGATGGGGTGACGCATTCTTCTTCTTATCGTGTCGTTGACAGACTAGCCCTAAACGTGCTGTGACGTCACGCCTTGGTCCTAGTGGAAGATCAGTGATGGTTGTCATCAACGTGACAGACCGATTATGCTGAGCTGAATTATTTTAGGGTACTTGCAGACTGACACTTTTTTCTAATCCCTTTGCCATGAAATAAGCAAGTAAATTCCAAACAATTTTCGAAAATATCATCATCATCTCCCTGGACTTATCCCATGTATTTTGGGTCGGCACTTGATTCAACCCGATGTGGCTGATCACCTGATTTTTATACGAAGCGACTGCCATCTGACCTTCGCAACCCCTTTTTCGAGGAAAATCGGCAATCTGGGTAAAACCAGTTGTGAGACTCTCTTAGGCCTCTGACTGACCTGTAACGATTGCCAAAGATGTTAAATTGGCAACCGGGACCGACAGCTCGTGCTCTCCGAGGCACGGAGGGGACTCGGGCGGTCACCCATCCTACTACTGGCTAGGCGTATGGTGGCTGAACTTCGCTGATCGAATGATATGCGCAATAGCAACTGTGCCACGAGCTCCTCCCAATTATCGACAACAGTAAGCATTTAACAGTAAGCATTTAACATTCACACATATTTACATCACAGAAAGTTCTTAACCTTTTTCGGAATTTCTCCATTCAAAAGTCAACCGTGGACAATTATGACAAGATTTCCTTTACCACAAAACCCCAAGTAGATAATCAAGTACTTTAGTAGAAGTATCATTATGCATCATAAAGCTTTCACGTTTAGGTACCGCGTCTAATCATAACCGCACGCAATGAAAGCATTATACAACTGTCTCTTACTTTCCTTGAAGAAAATGTAGAGACAGCATTAAGATTTCTTTAGAACTTAAGCACAAAGGGAAAAGCTATGTTTTTCTGCTGCTATCACACAACTCCATGTAGATAAGAGCCGTGGCCGTGGTGTTTGAGCAGTCCCCTTCTACGCAAGCGACGCAAGTTCCAATCCAAGCGGCCTGTACCAATGAGTTTTACTAAAAACTTAAGTGCAGTGATTTCACACCACGTGCTCTACGGTGATGGAAAACATTGTGAGGAAACCTGCATATGTCTACGAAGCAATTCAAAGACGTTTGTATAGTGGCTCAGACGACGATAGATCGCCATCTATCACGTTGGCATTTAGATAATCTTCAGTGAAAAGTGGGGGTGTTGTACAACACCCCCTGCTTACCCCTTTGGGGAGCCTTCAGGGATGGCGTGAGCATTTATATTTTATTCCATGCTGTCCCAAATGAATCAAACCTTGTACGATAGGTACCAGAAAACAGGTATTTTTTTATTAAAAATCTTTAAATAGATTGTCTGATTCAACCTGAGATTGTGAGTATTAGGCTTTATTATAAGTAGTTAGTAGTAGAATAAAGAAACTGATGATTTTTCAACATTTATTAAAATTTCCTTATGATAACAAAACAATAAAGAAGTCAAATAATTACATTGTCATGTTTTCTATAAAGCCGAATGATTATTTTCTTAGATACAACAAAATACCATTTGTTTTTAAATCCTATCATTACCATTACTCTCAGTATATAATTATCCACGTGTTTTTGCTGAACAAAATTGTTTAAAATAAAATAAAATGTATTTTTTTTAACTCCATCTGTCGTGTTCTCCTCAGCAAGTTCTTACAATTTTATTGATAGCCATACTGTTTGAAGAATAACTAGTACAGAAAAAAAATAACGCGTCGGCCATCTTGGATGATCCGCCATATTGGAATTAGAATGACGTTACATAGCTTAGCATACATTGTCATTCAAAATAAGCGCGTATACTAAAATTTCAGCTCAATCAATATAAAGATAAATGATTTGTAATTCAGTTGTAATATTCCATCTAGACATACATACATTCTTTGTAAGTTAAATAAAAGCTATTCAGAATGAAGCATTTTTAAATGCCTTGATCTCTGTGATAGAATTATTCATATTAAACCCAAATATACTATCCGTAACATTCGGTATATACCATCTGTACTTGAATAGAAGCTGTCACAAGAATCTATAATTTTAATGTTTGGATAAGTACAATACAAAGTGACACTAAATAATTGCAAGAATAGCTGAATGATAAAGTTATCGCTCGACCATGCGCAGGCGCAGCGGTCCGTCCGGTGCGTACATGAACGTCACAGCGTAGTCCAGGGGCTCGTGGTGGTATTCCAACCGATACCGACGAAGCAACTGTAATATTATATCATGCTATTAGTATTGAACTAGCTAAGCTAGCTAGCTAGCCTTACCTCTTATTGCCATGATGGTCTGGCACTTATATATATATGAGATAAATGTACATGACGAGTATAAGTCTGTCACTGTCACACAGTGGAACAGGTGGAACTATGATAGCTATAAGAGCTTATGGTAAGACACCAGTATTAAAACATTAAAGAAAAAGACAGTTTATATCATATTTCTATTATTCTTAATTTTCGTTTATTCTTAATTTAATTTGCGCATAAAAATAAAAATTATAAGTAAAAAACAGAATTAAAATTAGTGTCTGCGGGAATGGTGCCCAGTAAGCTGGCTGCGTTACCTCGCTGGATCGCTAAACTGATCCTCTGACCGAGGTAGGAACCAGCTCGGCGGTCACCGGAGACGTCAACCAGAAGTTTTGCAAGATCCTTAAAAAGGATTTTCGCATTTGGACCCCATGGTCCCAAAGTCTCAACCCCAAACGGCAGAAATAATTAAGTTTTTATTCAATAATATTAGTTTCCTCTGATCAAATAAGCAAATAAACTATATAATAGATATTTGCGCATAATTGCAATAAAATTTTGATGATCTGTCGAATATCTGTCAATAGTGTCTGTAAAGTACTGTTGCTCATTTCTTGCTGGTTTCTTTAAAATGTTTGCCTATGGTCTAGGCAAACATTGTGAAATGGCTGACTCAAACTCACATATTTAAGCATAACAGGCAACTACTTAAGCCTCACAACCACCACGGCTTCAACGTCTCCGAAGAAGAAGGCAAGCTGTTGCTATTCTAAAGACTTCCATTTTGCATCCTAACTAATTATGCCAAAGAATTATGATATCCTGGTATTGCAAGCTTCGATGAACTGCTGTAGCCACTTATCATTAAGTGGGTCATATGCTCATATTAAAGATCATATGATATTGTTTCGATGATATGTACATGATGCCTGGCTGAGTTTCTTGCCGGTCTTCTCAGAAGGCTAGTTTCCGAACCAGTGGTAAATTCTCGACTTTCATAAGTGCCTTACCAGGGCCTAAACTGAATAAATATTTTACGTATTCATTTTCATTTTCAAAAGGTGTGGTATTAAAGGTGAGGACGTTTACAAAATGACAAATTGACTATTAACTAAAGTCATAAGTACCAACAAAAAATATACAGAACATAGCTTTTAACCCCATAGGAATAAAGTTCAACTTACCTTAGCCAACAGCACTTGTATTTCCAGGTCAGCGAATCTCCTGCCCAAACATATCCGGGCTCCAAACCCATAGGGCAAGGAAGCGAAAGGGTGGAGACGACCGTCACTCTCTAGCCACCGTTCAGGCCTGAACTCCTGGGGGTTGGAGACAAACTGGTCCATGTTGCCGGTCACTATCGTGGGGAACACTACTTGAACCTGAAATTTTAACAGTACATATAACTTTACTTAGTGCTTACATCGAATTCCATGTCGACTTACGAACAAACGAAAGTTAACTTTATCGTGCATTACTTATGTATAAATTTCCAATCACTCCGAATCGTATCAACATCACGGTTTATACCTCTGTTGGATTCGGCACACAAAGCCATTGCTATCTGTACTTAGGTCGCAAAGTTTTCGTGGAATAGACACAATAAGTTAAACCTGTTGTCACACTTTCTTGGGCTTCTGACTGCCCTGTAACGACTTCTAGAGATATTTGTCAGCTAGACCGGATGCCTTAACGTGCTCTTCGAGGCAGGGCACGCGGTCAATCACCAACTACTTTAATAAGGCTATGAATTAGAGCAAACTATCAGTTATAAGACTTACGCCTTTAGGGATGTGATAACCGCAAATGACGTCATCTTCTTGTAGAGTTCGGCCGTTCCCAATCACGGTCGAATACATCCTGAAAATATTTTCGATATCACTTATAACGAACTCCAAGAATATATTTAGTATAATAATATCTAGATAGAATAGGCAAAAAAATTTTATGTAATCAGTAATAATCAGTTTTACTAACAGCGGGCCCACTATGACTGTTGTAGCTGCGGGTATTTCGAACCTTTTAGCTTTGACGTTCAGTTTTACGGTACAAAAATTAAACGTCGAACATCAGAAGTTTTTAAAACGTTCTGCTAAACCGATGATCGTACGCCCCCTGTAAGTTCCTATACGAGTACTTGGACCTTTACGGAATGTCTACACGCTGACCTAAAGACTTCCCTAACAAAAGCTTTGGTGTAGTGCAACTTGTCCAAATCAGTATAAGTGATAGGTTTGCTCGGATCGGGCAGGACCCGTCGGATTTCTTCAGCCATCTTCTCCTGCTGTTTCCCTCTAGTCGCCGCCTGGTACAGTATTGAGCATACTGCCATTGAAATCTGGAAGACAAATCATTTGAAATTAAGAATTATGGAATAATTACTGATGATGCCTTGGCCGATTTCGGAAAACATTGCTTTACGCCCCGCGCCGAGCCGCGACATTAGCACAAGAAATAGACATTTTATTTTTAACTAGCTGTGCCCCGCGGTTTCACCCGCGTAGAGTTAGTTTCATGGGTGTCCCGCGGCAACCTTATGTTTTTTTTAAATAAAGGTAGCCTAAGTTACTCCTTGTAACATTAGCCACCTCCCAGTGAAAGTCCCGTTAAAATCGGTCCAGCCGTTTCGGAGATTACCCGGAACAAACAGACAGACACACAGAGATAAATTTTAAAACTTGCGTTTTTTATGTCGGTAGCGTGTATACTTTCATATACATTTAGTGAAAAGCTGTTATTTTGGAATTACAAACAGACACTTCAATTTTATTTATCTGTATCACTTTATCATACACCAAGCTACAATCCTATTCCAATGGAAAGGTATGATAAAATAATGTTTTTAAATTTTAGTTATTCCTTCGTATTCCACTTGTAGACTCGTTGACAATTCAGTGAAAATATTTGCCGTAGAGATGAATACAGGATCCTAAAAGATACAAAAACAAGTACGTACCGTATCAATTCCGACCAGAATAAGATCCAGCGCCATGATGGTAGCAATTTTCGGATCACCTTCGCTCTTCAGCACTCTCTCCAGCAAAGACAGATCGTCTTCTGATGTCACCTTCTTCGTCTTCAGCCTTTCTAAAGCCTCGTTGATGTATTTGCTGCATAGCCTGAATCAATTTAAAAGAACATTAAAAGGGTTGCTGCTGTTTTTTCTAGGGTCCAAGATCAATGACTTAATAAGTAATTTTCAGGTCTAAAAATCTATATTATATAAAAATGTATTGTTATAAAACCAAGTTTTAAAAATTTTCTCTGTCTGTCTGTCTGTCTGTTTGTTCCGGGTAATCTCTGAAACGGCTGAACCGATTTTAACGGGACTTTCACTGGCAGGTAGCTGATTTTCAAGGTGTAACTCAGGCTACTTTTATTTATAAAAAATATTAGGGTTCCGCGACAATAAGGATGAAACTAAATCTACGCGGGTGAAACCGCGGGGCACAGCTAGTATATAATAATCTTCATCAAAAACTTACTCCACGAAGAAGTTCATGTTGTTCACGTATTTAGTCCACAGCGGTGTAGGGAAGTACCTCCAGTACGGTGCCTTGAGCTCGAGAACAGCTACGTTACGAAGGGCATACTTAGCAGCGTCTATGATCCTTTGCGGCTCCGAATTACTTGTCAATTGCTTTGATAGACAACCCAATCGCACATCGAGGGCTACGCGGCCGATACCTGAAATTGACGAGAGATGGCGTTAGGATATTGTTCTGAAAAGTGCCGGGAGATGGCGCTAGTTGCTTTGACAAAAATTACTTTGAAATAAAACTGTAGTTAAAATTAACGCACTTACAACAAACGGCCAGTGCCTCTTTCAAATCGAGAAAGCATTTGTTCTTTAATCACAATTTTTATGATTTGGATAACCGTATTAAATCCAAGTAACAAATGTACACTAATATTTTAAGAGGAAAGATTTCATTGTTTTTTGTTTGTTTGTTTGCATTGAATAGGCGCCGAAATTACTTGAGCGATCTTGAAAATTCTTTCAGCAATGGATAGCTACATCATCAACGAGTAACATAGGCTATATATTATCCCCGTACTCCCTCGGGAACGGGAACTACGCGGGTGAAACTGCTTGACATCCTCTAGTAGTTTATAAGTTGAATAGCAAGATTAGGCATGTCTTAATTAATGTGTGTTCACAGCACAAAATACACATATACATATATTAATTGCAGTACTCTGTTATCTGTGTCAAGAACCCGCTTACAGTCACAAGTTTAGTTAGAACCATCAGACTAGAACAGACTTTATATCTTTATTACCCCCGCGAGGACTTACTTTCATCCTTATTGTCGCGGAACCCTAATATTTTTAATAAATAAAAGAAGCCTAAGTTACCTCTCGAAACATCAGCTACCTGTCAGTGAAAGTCCCGTTAAAATCGGTCCAACTATTTCAGAGATTACCCGGAACAAACAGACAGACAGAAAAAAAGTTTAAAACTTGGTATTTTAGCGTCAGTACCGTGTATTCCATATGCATTGAGCTGTTATTTTGGAATTACAAACAGACACTTCAATTTTATTTATCTGTATAGATGTATAGATGATTCCCATGCATTTTGCATCTAAGCGTGAGGATAATGTTACTTTGTTAACAGCCCCAGTAGTTTTCGAATGTAAATATTAATTACAAACAAAAATAAATATTTTCTGTTTATAATACACTTAGTTAAACCGTAAAATAATCAGAAGATACTTACATTCCAGAGACCACTTATGAATGTCATTGTCGAAGTCTTTCGGCATATCGCCGTGCTCGTCTCTCGCATCTTCCATGTACTTGATAAAGTCCTCTGTCACCAGCTCTATAGGCCTCACGTACTTCTTCACGGTCTGCGGCTGGAGAATAGGCCTCTGGACTTTTGAACGGAATCTGCGCCATTGATCACCGTGACTGTGAAGGAATAATTTTACAAATTACATAACTACTCACAATGATATCTCATTCATAATTAATTTCTTGGTTTCTCAAGATACAGGCCTCGCCTAGTTTGAGAACCCCTGGCAATACCTTGTTAATCCCCTACAACTTCACTATCTCACACCACACACACCCGTTTACAAACAATTAAACCACTGTGTTATTTTTATAATATTATATACCAGCAAGTGCGTAACCATAACTTTCACGAGAACGCATACTCCATGACTACAATGTTGATGCAATTGATATGCAGAGAGTCACAACTGTGAAAGATCTTGGAGTGACCCTTACTGAAGACCTGGTCTTTCGTGAACATATCACAAAAATTTGTAAAAAGTCGTATAAGAATCTAGGGTTCATACTACGTAGGGTGTACGGTTTTTCAGATATGAAAGCAATAATTGCCTTGTACAATGCTCTGGTGAGAAGTCATCTCGAATGTAACTCGGCAATCTGGGCTCCACATCAAAGCAAATATAGTTTGATGCTGGAACGAATCCAGAATAAGTTCATTAGGTACCTATATTACAGGCAATATGGAGTATACCCCTACTATCCTTTGAAATATCCCACTCTTTTCGTCCTAGGAATGGTGGGATACAATGAGCTGCGGGTGCGAAGAGATTTATCACTAGCATTGTATATTTTTAAATTGATGCGCGGAAAACTTTTCAATGCGGGATTGTTAGGGCTGGTGGGGCTCTGTGTACCTGATGGGTATGTGCGGCGTCGTCGTCGTCCGCCTCTGTTGGTGGTACCCCGCGGGCACACCAACCTACTCAACGAAGCGCCGCTCACACGCACACTGCGCACCATTAACCAAATGGCCGACATTACAGACTTGTTTGTCTGTTCTCTGAGTGAATTTACAAAGATTGCGTTATATGTTACCAGTAGACAATTATTATTAGCTACCCTATCGCATTGGGTTAAGCCTGTAATGGTAGGGGTAAGTTTAGTATGTGTAAATTAATAAAAGTTTAAATATAAGCTTTACAAACAGTTAGGAAACTAGGAACATATCGTTTGAAATGACACACTCACACAGACGCGCACATTTACGAGATAATAAGCGGAATAGCCGTAATGACAGTAAGAGTGTTTTGTCATAATTTTTTCAAAATTTCAAAAAGATAAATTTACATTATTTTGACAGTACACAGAAGATTAAATAAAAAAAATATATGATATTTCCCTCACGCTTAATAGAGCAATTTTCTTAATTTAAAAAAATAGGCTATATTCCTCAGGTACTGCTTGTACTTAAAGCTTATTTTTATTATACCCTTCTAGAACCGTTGACTAGTTCAGAAAGTAGCCCGACCTTCGAACGGGCTTTGATCTCAAACGTGCACTGAATGCGTTTATTTGCATTTGTATTGCAGTTTATTTGCATACAATTTAAGAATCACTACCACGCTTTTAGATCTTGAAGAAAGATATTCTACTATAAGTATAATTCCTTTTCCTTGACAGGTTACCTCAAAGCGTTTTTTTTGGTTAGGCTGCATCCTAGCATGACTCTATTGATCATCAGTGAATCAGAGGCCACTGCTGTGTAGAGTATAGGCCTCTCGCGTAAACTCTCGTCTCGTCTATTTATTGAGAAAAACAGCCGGAGGGCCGTGTCTGATTCGACGCAAGTTCAAATTCCAGCGGCCTGCACTAAAGAGTTTTTCTAAAAACTTAAGTGCAGTAATTTTACCCTACGTGCGGTACGTACATGTACGGATAAGGAAAACATCTTGAGAAAACCTGTATATGAAATAATTCAAAGATGTTTGGTGCCTGAGACGGCGATGGTCTCTCCCTCTGTCACGATGTTGTTGATTCAACACTCCTACTAACCCCTTCGGGAACCCTTCTGGGATGGCGTTAGCATATAATATATTATACAATCTTACATACAACTAGCTGTGCCCCGCGGTTTCACCCGCGTAGATTTAATTTCATCTTTATTGTAACGGAACCCTAATATTTTTAATAAATAAAAGTAGCCTAAGTTACTCCTTGAAACATCAGCTACCTACCAGTGAAAGTCCCGTCAAAATCGGCCCAGCCGGTTCGAAGATTACCCGGAACAAACAGACAGACAGACAGACAGACGGACAGACAGACAGAGAAAAAATTTAAAACTTGTTTTTTTTGTGTCAGTAGCGTGTATACTTTCATATGCATTTAATAAAAAGCTGTTATTTTGGTATTACAAACAGACACTTCAATTTTATTTATCTGTATAGATGTATAGATGTATATAAACATACAGTGTTCAAGAATTGCAAGTGCCCATAACCCAAGTAGTTAACTCACTGGCACTTAGCACAAGCAAGTGCTTATGTGAGGAACAATACCGGGTACTACATAAATGCAAATATTATCCGAGTTGTTTCACTGCGCGTACGCATAAAGATGATTACTCAGTTTTAATGTGATCGTTAAACATGACATAAAATAACACTTAGACTGACTGACATAGTGATCTATCAACGCACAGCCCAAACCACTGGACGGATCGGGCTGAAATTTGGCATGCAGGTAGATGTTATGACGTAGGCACCCGCTAAGATTTTGGTTAATTCTACCCCCAAGGGGATAAAATAGGGGATGAAAATTTGTATGAAACTTTGTCAATTTTAAACCGATCTGGCTGAAACTTTGCAGGCATATTTTTTTTATAAAAAATATTAGGGTGCGGTGAAATTAAGCATGAAACTAAATCTACGCAGGTGAAACCGCGGGCACAGCTAGTATTTCATAAAGATACAATACATTATATCTCTTGCTTATAAGCCCATCTTATCCCAATTTCATTGTTAGGCATTTTTCTTATAGATTATCAAAAATAGGCACGTGAAGACTAAATGCAATAATTAAGAAGTTAAGACTTACCGTTATTTTAAAAATTTTTCGTTATTTCGTTGGCGTCATATAGTTTATAGGTTCTTGTTTGAAGTTGACGCAATTGGGATAAGATGGACGAGCAAGATATATAATGTCTTGTATTTCTGAAATACTAGCTGTGCCCCGCGGCGCCTTCGTCATAACATCTTAACATCTACATGCCAAATTTCAGCCCGATCCGTCCAGAGGTTTGGGCTGTGCGTTGATAGATCACTATGTCAGTCAGTCAGTCACCTTTGAGTTATATATATTTAGATATTCCATTAGCAGTGTGCTTATATTCAAGGGACTTAGCAATTTAATAATAATAATATAATCTTAAATTAATTATAATGGTCAAAAACAAATATAATATAATTATATAAGCGGCAAGAGCATCGCTGTAGACAGAACAGCTATTTAGTTAATATTTTGTATATATAAGAAATATATATATTTAAATTTATAGCATTGGTCATTTATTCCTCCCACTTTCAACTACGCTACCTAAATACGCTTCAATGCAAATTAATTCCCATACAAAATACAAACGATATATTTATCTCACAGGATTTACCGATGACAAGTTCGGTATGACAACATAGCTTTGAAGAAATCGCTGTAGGAATATATATCGTAGTTGGAGTTATCTGATTGGCTGAACGATGCCGTGAGAGTATGCGAGGCATACACATGTTCTAATATCGGTCACGGAATTACTATTCGATCTGTTTAGTGCGTGTTAATGGGTCTGTTTGTCGTGTTTAGATTTTTATGCATGACATACATTTTTAGATTCCAAATTCTTAAAAATGACCTTTGCAAACCGAGAAGGGGCCCAACCGTGAGTTCTTATTACAATTATAGTTCAGCTGTGTGACAGTGACAGATGTATACACGTCATATACATCTGTCTCATAATATGAGTCTAGCTATCATGGCAATAAGAGCTCATGGTAAGGCCCCTGTTGCTCTGCCAACTATACCCCTCACAAGTTTGCTACCGATTTCGTAATCTCGCGTCACCGTCGAATATTTATATGAGATAGATATAAGAGATTCCTAGCGGAAGATCAGTGATGGTTGTCATCAACGTGACAGCCAGATTATGCTGAGTTGGGACCAATTCGTGACAACTATAAAACACTGTTACTATAATCCTTTTCGCTATTTTGTGTATGTTGTTACGAATAAATTTATTTTCTTTCTTTCTTTCTTTCAGATACTAGCTGTGCCCTGCGGTTTCACCCGCGTAGAGTTAGTTTCATGACTGTCCCGCGGAACACTAATGATTTTTTTTAATAATAGTAGCCTAAGTTACTCTTTGTAACATTCGCTAACTGCCAGTGAAAGTCCCGTTAAAATCGGTCCAGCCGTTTCGGAGATTACCCGGAACAAACAGACAGACAGACAGAGAAAAATTTTAAACTTGGTTTTTTAGTGTCAGTAGCGTGTATACTTTCATATGCATTTAGTGAAAAGCTGTTATTTTGGAATTACAAACAGACACTTCAATTTTATTTATCTGTATAGATTGTACAGCGCCTCAAAGCGGAGTGACGTGAAGAACTAAAATATGTCATACAAATATTGACGGAGACGCTAGCGAGTGGAGATTAGGAAATCGATGGGACACTCGTGATAGGGGTATAGTTGGCAAAGCAACTGCACGGTTTGTAGAGATTGTGGGTACGAGTCCCGCCACGTGTTCGTATTGTCCGAAGCATTTTTATGAATTTAGAATTTAAACATGTATGTACATAAAGCTTTTTGTATGGAGCGAGCTTGAACACACAGAAGCGCATTAATCGCACTATTTTCGCATAGCGCTCATAACTCGTGACGGCTCCTATACCTGCCCAACGCTACTTAGAGTCACACGTCACATATTGACTCGAGTACGTTTTCCGCTGTCACCATCAAATCAAATCAAATCAAATCAAATCAAATCAAATCAAATCAAATGAAAAAGTTTTATTCAACATAAGGGACACTTGGAACACTTATTGAACGTCATTTCTCTTACGCTAACTTAAGTTAATTTACTACCGTTTCCAAAAGTAAGCCTGTCAGGAGAAGAAACGGCGAAACAAACATCAAAGAAGATACAATATTTAATTTGCAATGATCTAACCGGATCTATTGGGAATTTTAAAAGTTAAACACGTTTTCACTCAAGTTCAAGGAAATTCTAACACTTATGTGGTTTACAATAAAACACACAATTGTGTGCGCTAATACACGTTTTACGCTAATGTATATTCAACGAATTAGGTGCTTAGACCTTCGAGCATGAGCTCTTATTGAGATGAATATTCAAATGAACGAAACGAATGTGATATAATTTGAAGAGTGTAAATTGAAGTCGCCATTTCTATATACTTAACTATTTTGTATTTTTTTATTTAAACAAGTTTTCTAATGGTCTTTAAATAAATTACTGGTTAGTAGTCTATCTATACATCTAATGTCTGTTTGTAATTCGAAATTTACAGCTTTTAACTAAATACAATATTAAAGTATTATACTTTGCCGTATTTATTTAGCCCTCTGTGTGTCTGTTCTTTCCGCCTAATCTTTGAAACAGCTGGAACATTTTTTTTTTATTTACTAGGGGGAAACCTTCAAAAGGTCCCCGATTGACCTGGGAGAGGCAGATCGGGGTGTGTGGGATTTTTACCACACTAAAACCCCCCCGGTTGCCATCCTCAGTGCTCAGGGGGGACTCCGAGTACTCTGATAGATCGCACCAGTGTCCCCCCACACTTTGCGGAGCACATCCCCGGGACAACTGTATCGCCGCTGCTGCGCGAGCCACATCGCGCTGCCACCTTCCCGGGACGGCGGCTCGGTGGTCAAAGCTCCTCTTACGACAGGCAGGGGATGCCATAGCCAAATTCTTAGACCCTGGCTATTGGGTGGTGAAACGGCTGAACCAATTTCAACGCGACATCTTTGTTTCATTGTAATGTTATAAGGAATAACATAGGATTCTTTTCTTTTAGAAAATTATCACTATCACCATAGATTTTATTGTTAATCCTACTCGGATAAATCGCGAGGCATAGCTAGTTAATAAATGCTTAAACAAGTGTCTGCCTTCAAACAAGATGAAGACCTTACTATCTGCTCATCTGCACGACCGGAAAGTTTCGCAACTCTACAGTAACATTTGTTGCAACAACTCTTGAATTTTGATAGAATTCTAAAATAACAACCTCGGAATCTGTGTATGTTAGAAGATTTGAGCTTTTTGTGATACGAGATTTTAATGCCTAAAATATAAGTACGACACAATATAATAAAACAATTATTTTTGTGCCTGCCTGTTTGTTTGTTTTGGAAAATCTCGGATGAATATATTTTGACAGAACTCGTTCACTAGAGCCAGTTCAATAGAACCATCATTTTTTTTTCACGTTTAAGCAGAGTTTTGAGTTCTTCATACGCGTGGTTTAAACGATCATAGTTGGCCCCCTGATCGCTGTTATACGGAGTAATGCTGACAACGGCGGATCCAGGGCCATGACCCCCATGACCCCCCCTGAGCTGGTTCCAGGACTTAGGTGGACCACTACTTGAACATAATGATTAATTTATTTATATATTTTGTCACCATAAAGATTTTATGTAACTACTACGTGACCCCCTCCTGGCGCCCAAGCTGGATCCGCCCCTGAATGCAGAACTATTATGCAGAGGAGTAACTTTGACTACTTTTTGTGTCCTTGATATTTATTTTATTCAATGAAATTGTGTCTACGCATACACCTAAGCACAGCATGGTAATTATAGTGACAAGTAAGACCTGTGTAGACAAGGATGGTAAGTGTAACCCAAGTATGGGAACTTTCCAAAGTAATTTAAGACTCACTGCAGTTTGCACTGCGGTGAAAAGTAGGTGTTATAATTCTGATTTATCCCTCCGGCTACCGGTCTGGGTTTCTGTGTTTATTTGTTACTAGCGGACATATATAGTATGTCAAATATAGCGTATATTAATCAGTGATAATGTAGCATTCAAATGGCGAAAGAATTTTTAAACATACATACATTTTGCACATACTTTCTCTGTTTCTCTAAACTATACTCGTATAACATTTATACATATTGTAAATCCCTTGTTGGCTGTAAGAGTTATATGTAAGATAGTTTTTGTTTTATTTAAGAGCTGTGGATTTTGTAATAAATAAATAAAATCGGTTCAGTACTTTTTGAGCCAATGTGTTACAAACATACTTACATAAGTACAAATCTTTCGTTTATTTATTTTAGAACTAGCCCGGGATTGCAATGTTGATACCTACTCTGCACGAGGAAATCCTTTAGTAATTTCGAATGATTTTTTCTACAATTTCCTTCTCCACCTTCACACCTAAGTCATTCAAAGCGAATCACGTATCACGCGCTTTCGTTACGCCCTGTTTCCTAACTGGGCCAACAATCAGCCGCACCTAATACTCGTGTGCCTAACTCGTACGTTCGCACCTGTGCATATTACATTGAATGTTTTGTTTGCACAAATAGAACCCACTTGCTGTATTTACAGTTAAGTTATACCATACATTGAAAAAATGACAAGATTTTCGGATTTTCTGAAACGGAATGATTTTAGAATTCCAGGTCGGTAGCCCAGACATCTATATCTATACATCTATACAGATAAATAAAATTGAGGTGTCTGTTTGTAATTCCAAAATAACAGCTTTTCACTAAATGCATATCAAAGTATACACGGTACTGACACCAAAAAACCAAGTTTTAAAATTTTTTTCTGTCTGTCTGTCTGTCTGTCTGTCTGTTTGTTCCGGGTAATCTCTGAAACGGCTCGACGGATTTTAACGGGACTTTCACTGGTAGGTAGCTGATGTTTCAAGGAGTAACTTAGGCTACTTTTATTTATTAAAAATATTAGGGTTCCGCGACAATAAGGAAGAAACTAAATCCACGCGGGTAAAACCGCGGGGCACAGCTAGTTATATACTAAGTTCCTTGGATGTTATTTGTATTTTAGTATAAAACTATATGTGCCCCGCTATTTTACCAGTCGAGATCAATGTTCTCGTAATAGGTTGGGTTAATCTTAATTGAGAATAATCAACTATCTGCTAGTGAACATCTCATCTAAATTGGATAGTAGAATAAACAGATAGAAAGAATGCATTTAAGAAAAACGGAGTTGTTTTACGTGATGAACACTTCATTAAGATACTTTTACGTATCTTGTTCTTTTAAGCATGTATAAGCTTTGTTTATGTTGGGGAATTTATATACAGATATATACATATACAGATAAATAAAATTTAAGTGTCTGTTTGTATTTCCAAAATAACAGCTTTTCACTAAATGCAGAAACTATACACGCTTTAGACACTGAAAAACCAAGATTAAAATTTTTCTCTGTCTGTCTGTCTGTCCGTCTGTCTGTTTGTTCCGGGTAATCTCTGAAACGGCTGGACCGATTTTATCGGGACTTTCACTGTCAGGTAGC
Organism: Watsonalla cultraria; assembly: GCA_964035505.1. Taxonomy (NCBI): domain Eukaryota; kingdom Metazoa; phylum Arthropoda; class Insecta; order Lepidoptera; family Drepanidae; genus Watsonalla; species Watsonalla cultraria. The sequence continues at coordinate 1,899,258 of OZ037732.1, read as the reverse complement.
TGATGTTTCAAAGAGTAACTAAGGCTACTTTTATTTCCGCGACAGTAAGGATGAAACTAAATCCACGCGGGTGAAACCGTAGGGCACAGCTAGTTAGAACTATGGATTAAAATTCTTTGCAGTAGCAACGTAATTTGAATATTATGTCGGAAACTGAAGATTTGAAGTGGGATAACAGTAAATTAAGTTGGTAAGTATGTTACAGGTAGGACGGCTGTCAAACCGGTCGGCGATACAAGTTATTTACGGGACTTTTTCGAGGGATCCTGTCGCATAAACCTTATTAACGTGGTTACACTGCGGCCTTTGATTCTGACATATCTCATTATCATGTAATTTTCTGATTTACGATAACGTTTTAAACACGCATCCATCACTGCGGATAGTTTTTTTTCGGATAAGTGGCCATGATATTAAAAGTATGAATTGGTATGAATGAAAAAAAAATCCGTTAACAGTTTGTCACTTGCCAAATAAGTATTATAAAAATTTGAGAGTACCTAACCGTGACGTATTCGTCTTTTCAAACAGTCTTATATCATAGAGTTAACAAGTAATGGTGATAATATGGATCTAAATAGATGCCGCGAGTTAATGTACTTGACGTGCCAAAGAGTTTGGTACACTATTCTTACTCTTTGCTCTTTCGATACCGATATTTTGAGGATACAGGCGACTGGAACCACTAAGAACTGGAACCGCGGTCCCAGTCACCTGAGTGCCTAGTGCGAGTTTTCTTAAAATCGCCGTCACATGTAGTCTACTTACTTATTTGATAATCTGTATCGCTAAAATGACGTTTCATTTGACATCTTATGTCACGCGTTATCGTACGGGTGTGAATTATGTACATTGGACATGACAAAGCATGTTCCCATTGTCAACTATTTTAGCACCAGTCAGGTGAGAATTGATTGTTGAAGTAGCATTATAGTCTTTAGCTGCTAAGCCTTAAGGACGATTGGGTTTAATTGGGCTTTGATACCTATATTTTATCGACGTGTTGAAGGAACTGTTCTATTAATTGAGTTCTTTGCCACGTTTAGACACATAATTGCCTAACTAAGGCTAGCTGCACACACACACACACACACAATATTATTGTCAATCTATACATATATATAAAAATGAATCCCCATTTCCCTTGATCACGACCTCACGGGTGACCGGCTGGACCGATGACGATAATATTTTTTTTTGTTGTGTTCGTTATTGTCAGAAGATGGTTCTTATGAAAGAAAAACCTGAGAAAATTGCGTGGATAATTTGAAAATTTAAGAATACTTAACCACCATATAAAATGATTTCTTTCTTCTTGAATGTAACCTTAGCGCTTTGGACAATAAAAACTTTTTGATGCAACCTTATGACGTTTGACATAGAATTGACAGAATACGTGCTGCATTCTCATAATTAAGACAGGGCAACGTCTATTGGGTCAGCTAGTGTAAAATAATAAATACTTCTTTCGTCTAACTAATATTATAAATGCGTTTTTTTCAAGAATGTATGTATGGATATGATTGTTACTCTTTCACGCAAAAACGACCGAATGGATTTTGATGAAACTTTACATGTGTGTGAATTGATCAAAATAAAAACAATAGTAAAATTCCTGTCCAGACTGAGTTGCGGATACCAGATAGTATCTATACAGATAAATAAAATTGAAGTGTCTGTTTGTAATTTCAAAATACCAGTTTTTCACTAAATGCATATGAAAGTAAACACGCTACTGACACTGAAAAACCAAGTTTTATAATTTTTCTCTGTCTGTCTGTCCGTCTGTCTGTCTGTCTGTCTGTGTGTTTGTTCCGGGTAATCTCTGAAACGACTGGACCGATTTTAACGGGACTTTCACTGGCAGGTAGCTGATGTTTCAAGGAGTAACTTAGGCTACTTTTATTTATTAAAAATATTAAGTTTCCGCGACCATAAGGATGAAACTAAATCTACGCGGGTGAAGCCGCGGGGCACAGCTAGTTGTCAATATGTGTGTGTACCCCTATTGTGTTATTTTTCCATAATATATAGTATAGTGACAATAGTATTGTGTGTGTGTAACTAGCCTAAAAATTTCGATGTTTGAGCTCCGCTGGTGGTCTGAACATTTTTGTGTGACACAAAGTTTTCTAAGGCGTAAATATCTATGCATAACAGGTGCACAGACAGACAGATTGTGATTAACAATTCCGGTGAACATTTTCAAAAATATTTCACAGACTAACATGACTCCTCTATTTCTCGTTTCTAGTTTCTATTCCAGTCTTATTATAAGTTATCATCTCCCTGGCCTTAATCCCATGTATTTGGGGTCGGCACTTGATTCAACCCGATGTGGCTGATCACCTGAGTTTTATACGAAGCGACTGCCATTTGACCTTCGTAACCCCTTTTTCGAGGAAAATCTGCAATCTGGGTTAAACCAGTTGTCAGACTTTCTTAGGCCTCTGACTGACTTGTAACGATTGCCAAAGATGTTAATTTGGCAACCGGGACCGACGGCTTAACGTGCACTCCGAGGCACGGAGGGAACTCGGGCGGTCACCCATCCAACTACTGGCTAGGCGTATGGTTGCTTAACGCCGCTCTCAGTCTTATTATAAGTACTTACCTATAAATAATTGAACCTAAAACGTTTTTTATACTTCGATCATGGTAATCAATTGTTCAGAAGACCTAAATATATATAAGCCGTGATTAGTTAATAGCTACTAAAATGATGTAGAACATATCTAAAGACACGCAAACCATTCCACGCACAAACAATTGCATCATTATAGGTCTAGGATGCGGATTATTGATGCCCGCTGAGCTATTATGACATACGACCTTCGGTAAAGATGAGTATGCCATGACATACAAATGAATTAAGGTAGTTTATGTCTTTACTAGGCTGCTCAACTACTTAAATATCCCCGGGTGGCGCGTTGTTGTTGGGTTTTTGCATCTGTGATATCCCAGTAGCAGCGTGGAGTCTGGTTTAGTGCCCGGTTAATGGGACTTAAAGGAAAGTTCTATATTTAGATGGTTAAAACCTATATTTCATATTAAAATTGAAAATAAATGAATTCACTAACATTGATGACCATTTTTTGGGGTCAGAGATTGTCTCTATTATAAAATTGTTTAGAGCCTTGAAAAAATAACACACAGACATTACTTATATACCCACAATTTTTCGCTATATGTCAGGTAGATCGCGCAATGATATTTTTTTTCTTTTAAAGTAAAGGGATTAGCCATCTGCGCAGGAGATACTTAGTAAGTGTGTGCGCAAACACAGATGCACTCTTTATTCCCTCACTCTCATAGTCCAATGGGACCGTAGGGCCTGTAGGTCCTAACGTGATTTCCGAGACTATTATTGTAAGTAACGAAAGTGTCTATGTCTGTCTGTAATCTACATTTTCACGGCTAAGGCGCTGAGCCGATTTGGTTAAAATATGGAAAATCTCCAAAGAAGGGTACCTACTTAGTTACATGGACGAAGCCGCTGGTTAAAGCTAGTTACTATATAAACTGAGAACGAGTAGCTTATAACTTCTCCTAACAAGTTATCTGACGCGTTGCAAAATGTGTCTTAATGTTGCCATTAAGAGGTAGTTAGCAAACACTGCTTTCGCAACGCCGGCTATGTTGCATTCTGATGTGTATTTTAATTTATCATACGGTTCTTTCTTGTTTTTTCGCCATGGAGTGAAAGTCGAAAGTTAATGACATCATAGATATCTAACCCAATGTGGTAGAGTTCAAATTACAATAACTTTCCGTGTTTAAGATGTGGATAAATTGGGCCAATTTCTTTCGAAGGTCTCGAAATTTTTTAATGATTCTATTTCGCAATAAAATTCATTTTGAATAAATGTTGAGTCTACAATATGTAAAAATAATATGACATTTTACACAAGGACGTTTGAATTCTTAATAAAATGTGACCAATGTAACTATCGAATAAATTAAAAATATAAAAAATTTGCTTGTATTTTTATGTGCTTTATATCTCTACCTGAATTTTTCTCAAAACTTGCGTGAACTAAAATCCCCTACTCCTCTAAAGTGAAAAATTGAAATTATTAATATACAAACAGGTACTTACACTCCAACAACACCAGGCAGTTCCCCGAAGAAATCCTTTCTAACTTCCGACTTATATTTGACCAGACACGGCATAGCTGGCCTGAAGGGCGTAGGGCCTTCTCTCCGGTACATCCTCTCGATCTCATCAGCATCGTACACGAACAACAGATCCGGCCTTCCGATCAACCCTCCTAAGCGTACAATCCTCCCGTAACGATCCAAAAACAACTGAGTCACTTTAGCGAACTCCGATATATCAAACTGGCCAATTACAGGCACCATACGCCAAGTGTTCCCTAGAATCGGAATGGGTTTCGGTCCAGGAACTTCTGAATACGGCTTGGCATTAGCGAATATTTCTTCACTCAACTCCGCGGTTGGGGCGATTTGGGATTGCTGGCGTTTTGAGAACGGACACCCAGAGACGGTTCGAATTTGTAGCTTTTTTATGGTGTTTGGCCGCGTGTAAGCGACGAGCGAGCGGAGAGAACGACCCATGGCGGTTAAGGTCGCGACTACTACTGCGCCCGCGCTTCGGATTTACCGTTGCATGCGCGGGAGTCGACGCTGCTCTAACGTTGCCGTCATGGACGTTACACTACAAAATATAATGATAACAGAACGCCGGCTACATTGGTCGATACTCTTCGAACAGGGGTCATGGGAACTCAGATCAGCCGCGTCGCTCCGTAAGGTTTTCGCGTTGAACTCGAAATTGATACATAAATACATAGATAAAGTTTAATTTCCAAAATTTTTGGAACCTATACTCGACGTTGATCGTGACACTGAGGAACCATAGCGCGACAGTCGTACCCTCCTATACCCTCAAGTAAAGCCTTCCAAATGAAAAGCTTATAGAATGATAACTCACATCTCGGGTAATCAGATGCGTACCCACACACACAGAAGTACTTGTCTATGACACACAACTACATACTAAATACAATTACAAAAATTACATTTCAACTCATTTCGTAAAATTCATCAATGTTAAAACATGTCATAACTTTTACTGTTGAGTGAATTCCAATACTAAGTAAGTAACTATAGAGTCAGAAATTTGTAATTACTTAAGTTTCTTAGTGACTGCCAATAATAGGGAGCTGACATTCTGTAATATTTTTATTTTGTAATTACTCTACGTTCTCCTTTTTTGTTACAAGGTGGCATATAACTATATATATTTACGGTATATATAGAATAACTTAAATTATGATGAAAACCGTCAAATGATACATTTGAATTGTTCTGAGGTTTTACTAATGGACTTAGAGGATTTTTTTTTTTTCATTTATTTTGGCACAAACAGTCAAAATAATACAGAGGTAATATTAAGGTATAGATAATACCTAGAACAGTTTTAAATGTAAAGCAGACAAAGAGTGCCCAATAAGGAATGTTGAGCTCAAAGAATATGTAAACTTATACATAAGTATTTTCACACCACGAGCTCTACGGTGATGGAAAATATCATGAGGAAACATCCAATGATCGAGAAGACATTTTTAATAAATAAAAGTAGGCTACTTTTTTTTTTACTAATTACACCTTCTCAACTACCTCGGCCAAATAGTCTCTTTCCAGGCAAGACAAGAAAGAGAAATCACACGTCAGAAAACGCCTGGAAGAGTTATTGGGCTATGAAGGACCCCTTGAAAGGAAAACTCCCTTTAACATTAAAAAAGAGACTGATGGAATTATGCATTCTCCCAATCCTCACCTACGGTGCTCAGACATGGTCTTTGACAGGTTATCAGAAATCCAGACTAGGGGTCTGCCAGCGAGCCATGGAACGTAGTATAATGGGAATCAGATTAATAGACCGCATTCGAAATAGTACACTATGTTCCAAAACACAAATCGCCGATGCTGGTCATCAAGCTGCTAAGCTGAAATGGGACTGGGCTGGGCACGTGTGTCGCATGTCAGACGAACTGTGGGCTTGACGAACCACACTATGGATCCCTCCGAATGCGAGGCGCAGACGTGGCAGGCCGAGAAAAAGATGGCAGGACGAACTGAACGCCTTCCTGAAAAACTGGCCTGAGAAAGCTCTGGATCGGAAGGGATGGAAAGAGGGAAGGGAGGCCTTTGCCCAGCAGTGGGACAATTCAGGCTCATAATAATAAAATAATAATAATAGTTACTCCTTGAAATATCAGCTACCTACCAGATAAAGTCCCGTTAAAATCAGTCCAGCCGTTTCAGAGATTACCCGGAACAAACAGACAGACAGACAGAGAAAAAATTCAAAACTTGGTTTTTCAGTGTCAGTAGCGTGTATAATTTCATATGCATTTAGTGAAAAACTGTAATTTTGGAATTACAAACAGACACTCCAATTTTATTTATCTGTATAGATATAGATGTATAGATAATAGGTACCTACTATAGAGGCCCCGTCACGAGTTATAAGCGCTCTGTGAAAATATTGGGGATACTGCGCATGTTTTTATTCACCTCATATAGACTCATAAAATAACTACGTCAATGACTATTTCAGGTTAGATACACTACAAAAAAGAAAAATATCACTAAGTAACATAGTATTATTGTTAATACTATGCTGGTAAAACCGCAAAGCACATGCTACCTATTATTATTAAATCAAAAAGGCTGTCTGTATAGTAGGGGAGCCCACGATGCTAAATGGGGATTTACTCGAGCGTCATAGAGACCTTAGGGTTGCAAAGCTTAGATGATAATAAGAAAAAAATTACATATAATGTACACCTTTTCATCGGTGGGGGAAGCAGCTATAGATTTTCAAATTTGTAAAAAAAAAACTGTTATATGGGCATACTCGAGCGCGTCAGATATTGATGGCATAAATGTCCTACGTATTTTTTATAATGTATGTATGTTAATCTGATCGTTTGCATGATGGGGGTGGTCGTAGGAAAGGGTTGAAAATGAAAAAAAAAAAAAAAATATCGAGCGCGTCAGATTTTCTTAGGGGGTGTTAAGTGAACCTTAAATAAACCTCTCATGCAATAATCTGACGATTTCGATGTGACGCAAACTCGCGGCCATTATTATAATATGTAAAAAAAATTCGCCATTTTGAAATACTCAAGCGCGTCAGATTAAGATATATATGGTTCATCTTTATGTCCTAAACGTGCTGTCTCATAATCTGACGATTATCTAGAGGGATTCGCCTAATCTGACAACAAAGAAATATTTTTTTAAATCATTAAACTTAATTAATTGAAAAGCTCAGGAAATCGCAAATAAAAAAGTTTATTTTTTTTAAGTAAAATCCTTGTATGTGCAAGAAAATTATAAAAAAAACATGCTCAAAAAAAATCAATATTTTGTAATTAATTGATTAATTCGTTTATCTACCTTTAGAGAAGCCAAATTGGTGATCGCGTAAGATGTTACGTTCGTTAAAGTGAGCTAACATCTGATTAAGCATAATTTTATCAAATATTTTACTAAGCGCGGCAAGAATTGATATCGGTCTATAATCAGAAGGATCTTCTTTAGAGCCTTCTTTAAAAATCGGTATTACTTTGCTATATTTCATAATATCGGGAAATATGCCTTCATCTATACATGAATTGAAAATAGAAGCTAATGCAGGAGCAATCGTTGAAATAATAGATTGGATCATTTTAATTGAGAGTCCCCATAAGTCCTCCGTATTTTTAATGTTAAGCGATTTAAATGCCTTAATTATATCAGGACAGGACGTACATGTTTAAAACTAAAATCTGGGAAGCTTTTACGCAACGATTGTTCAATAAGCTTTCAGCTTTATTCGGACTAGAGTTAAGGTGTTTGGTAGTCTCTGTAGGAATGTTAGAAAAAAGAATCTCAAAAGCAGTCGCGACTTCTAACTTATCCGATATAATACTATCATTGATTTTAAGCTTACTTACTTGCTCTTTATTTTTATTCATAGAGATGAGAATATAGGCATTACGCAGCTGCACGCATTCAACTTTATCGACCAATTTTTGTTATTTCGGCTTTTGGAAATGGTCAGATTATAAATATATATATTTTTCGTTATCCTTGAATTATTTTCTTTAAAATAAAAAAAATTGAGCTACGCTCGAGAATGTCCAGATGACGTTTTTTTTTACAACTTTGTAGCCCTCCCCTTTCTTTTCGTCACTCTCAAATTGTCTGATTAGTGGAATATACACTTTTTAGCATATAATTAACTCGCCCTAACTTAATCTGACGCGCTCGAGAATTTCTGATGATCAATATTTTTTAAAATAAATAAATAATAATTAAATGATCTTTATTGCTTTTTAGTACTTAAACAAAATATAATAAAATTACAACAAAATAATAAAATTACAAAACAAAAATAAAATAAAATGTTTAAGGCCTTTTAAAAGCAAGGGGACATGGCTCAGCCTGTGCTGCCCGTAAATTTAATTACGTTTAGCGCTGATTTTCAGCCACTCCCGTTCCCTTAGATATTGTGCGGGAACATTGGGAAGAGGGCCATGAGGGGAGGTGTTGTGTACGTAATATAATACTCAGAGAACAGCAAAGACTGGTAAATTACTAGATACAGTACAGTTATAATTATTTTACTAATCTGATCCTTTATCCTGGACGCGCGGCCTTATTTATGAGGTTCATATTTGGTGGAGTTACTTAACCGGATACAAGGTATCCCCCTGTATATTAATCTGCCGCGCTTTAGGAAAACACGAAATCCCCGCTTGGGCTCCCCTACTAGCACGCAGATATATTTGCAAGGATGCTAGTGCCATCTAGTGAGGAAGAGTAGTAACAGTTACTGTGCGCGCCCAAAATGTATTACCACAGACAGACATAAAACGAAACGAAATGCATTAAAATTTTATATCTGTAGGTATTTTTTTTCTTTATATAACGTGACTTACCAACCGTTGAATACAATTATTGTCACTGTCAAAATGTTGACAATTTTAATCAGTCAGTCAAAAATTCAAAAGAAAGCTAAGATTTGTTTTGATTTGATTGATGGATAGACAACCTAAACATAACAAAAGTTGTTCGATTCATTTTATAGAATTGTTTTATTAAATTTTTAAAGATGATATCAGAATTTGAAAAAGAAAGAGTATTTTGGACGAGAAAAATGAACCTCAAACTGGTTAAGTTCATAGAAAATAGACCAAATATGTGGAATCCGAAGCATCCAAAGTATACATCGGTTGCATACAGAGACAAAACATACGCTGAATTTGCCGCTAAATACGGCAATGAATTTACCGGACAAGCTGTTAAAGATAGATGGACGAATATAAGATCTACATTTGCTAATTATCTGCGAAAATTAAATGCAAGTCGATCAAAAGAGGGTGAGGTTTGTAACAATTTTTTTTTTATTTCTCAATGTTATTTTTTAAATACCGTATAGAACCGGTACTTTTTATACTCTACAGGAGTTGTTATTGAAACTGCACCCCTGCAATTCGACTTTTATGATAGGTAGTGTTGTGTCCAGGCACATAGTAAAGTTTTTTCTGATGTTTTTCTTCACCATAAACCATGTGTTGTGAAATCACTGTACATAAAAGTTCTTTAGAAAAACTCATCAGTACAGGCCTCCCTGGGATTTGAACTTGCATCACTTACATAGCAGACAACTGCTAAAACCCCGAGTTCAGCATGGCACTATAATATCATTTGTCATTTATGTTAAATTTTTTTAACATTTATATTATGATTTTCAGGAATACAAAGTGAACTGGCACTTATGGGAAGCCTGTAAGTTTTTACTGAAAGTTAATAAAAAACTTAACAACGACTTAACTGCAAGTTTATGCAACAATGATGAAGACACAGTAAGCATCACAGTACTATGTTATAGAGATGCCATCTTGAATTATGTAGCAGTTATTCTATGAGTCTGTTTGGTGTGATGTGAATAAAAAAGATAGTATGTGGATACTCCTACAGTTAGGTACCATCAGGGGCATTCCATATAAGCAAATAAGCAGTGCTTACCATTTATGGTGACTGAATACTCTCTTGTTGTGTCTATACCAAAATGTATGTACCTAAAGCGCACCATATTGGTATGTACTTAATCTACTTATGGTTTAAGTTGACCCTGAAAATACAATGCCCTGGGTATCATACTCCTAAATTATGATGTGTGGCAAATATTTGTTTGTTTGATTGCTTTAATCATATTATGGAGTTTTGACAGGCCAAAGAATTAAATGTAATATCTTAATACTTATTCTATTCAGCTATACTTAAAATAGAGAGAGTCGCAAGGTAGGACTAAGCATGAACACGGAAAAGACCAAGGCCATTACAAATGGGACGCAAGAACCCATATATGTAAACAACAATGAAATCGAATATGTAAACGAATATGTCTATTTGGGCCAAATAATCTCTACCACAGATACAACCTCAAAAGAAATAGAGAAACGCATAGCAAACGCCTGGAAACAGTTCTGGAGCCTGAAAAAAGTGTTTAAAAATAAAGAAATGAGCATGAGCATAAAGCGTAAACTCTTCAACACATGCATACTGCCCATACTCACATATGGATGCCAAACGTGGGCTCTTAATAAATCGCACTATACGAAACTTGAGACCTGTCAAAACGCAATGCTGAGAAGTATGATGGGGAAAAGACTGAAAGACAAACTAAAAACTACAACAATTAGGAAACACACACGAACAAAAGATGTCACAACAACCATCAAAAAACTCAAGTGGAAATGGGCAGGTCACACAATCAGAGGAAAAGACAAATGGTCGAAAATAGTGATGAACTGGTACACAGGGAACAGGAAAAGAAAACAGGGCAGACCATTCAGGCGATGGGTCGACGAAATTAAGGCAATGGCGGGCGGTACCTGGACAACACTAGCCAAAGAAAGAAAAACATGGAGTCAGTTGGAGGAGGCCTTTGCTATAACAAAGCACACAGATATTACAAACGAACAAAACAACTAAAGAACCGAACCAATCGTAAAATATCTGCAAAAGGGCTTATAATAATAATAATAATAATAATACTTACAATAGCTGTGCCCTGCGGTTTCACCCACATAGATTTAGTTTCATCCTTATTGTCACGGAACCCTAATATTTTTAATAAATAAAAGTAGTAGTAATTTACTCCTTGAAACATCAGCTACCTACCAGTGAAAGTCCCGTTGAAATCCGTCCAGCCGTTTCAGAGTTTACCCGGAACAAACAGACAGACAGAGAAAAATTTCAATGCTTGGTTTTTTAGTCTCAGCAGCGTGTATACTTTCATATGCATTTAGTGAAAACCTGTAATTTTGGAATTACAAACAGACACTTCAATTTTATTTATCTGTATATATGAAATAAATTTTAAATTCATGCATCATTTTAAATTAATTGATCTCACTTTCATGATTAATGTTTTTAATATAATAAACTTATCTTTTACAGTACAACCAACTGGATACTAACGAAATGGATAATGAAAGTTCAGCAGACGATTCAAATAGCAAATGCAATGACATAGTGAGGAACATAGCAACAGTATTCAGAGGAGTACAATCTGATGCATATAGTCTTGATAATTCCAAATACGCCCATGTGGGTAGGGCTGTAGCTAGGAAGTTATCACAAATGAACTCTTTTGACGCTGCTCAGTTAGTCCATAAAATAACAGAAACATTACTAGTTTATAATGAAAATAATCCTGCTAACCCTAATAATTTGAAGTTGGAATGTATATAGAATAGGAGTGATAAATATAATATTTATTTTATACACACTGGTTTATTTTGGCTTTTTAGTACTTATAGTGTAAATTGTTTACATTTACACATCTCTCAAAGGGCTTAGGTATGTATTTGTAATACCTATAATTTAAGTTCGCAAATTTAACAAACTCTTTTCATATATTGTTCATACATTTATTCAATTGATTGAGTTCATTTATTTAATCACTTAAGAATAAGGCTGTATGAGCTACGATCTGTGAATGGATTTCCCCTTGGAAGATTAAAAAAATCTAATGACAGCTGCCAGTTATGACAATGACTCACATGACACATCAGCATTGTTTGTTTACAATTACAAGTTTTGAATGAAAAAAATGTTTTCTCTTACTGATTTATCTCGAATAACTAATGGTAAAACTCAATTTATACATCTACTAAGAACTAAGTGGAACAAACTACACGATGAAACGGACGTATTTCGTTATAAAATCGATAATTTGCAAGAACGAATTGAAGGGGGTTATTTACTACAGGTAAAGGTGCCGTCACGAGTTTAAGAGCGCTCAGTGTAAATAGTAGTATTTTATTCGCGTCACGCCATACAGACAGACAGACTCGTAAAATTACTATTGTGCATTTTAGGTCTCTCAAGCTCTTAATTCGTCGCATCGCAAAGGTAAAAAAAAACTGTGACTGAAGAAAGCACAGACATAGATACAGATAAAAATAATATTTAAAATTTTACAGTTAAACCCTGATAGAAGTATAAAGCGAAGAACACCAGAGCAAATTGATGCTATCTGCCAGCCGTTCAATGCTAATAAATTCAATTTCACAAAAGCAACACCAGAAGAATGTTTATTCTCTATTCAAAATGAAAATGGTTTGTAAAATTGCTGAATTCTAAATTCATTTACATTTTTTAAAATTGGAATTTTACTTAATACCACATAATCATAGACAACAATATCTTTTTAATTTTTAAAGCTTTAGACTTGTTTAATGCTATTAAAATATCCCTCGTCCATAAATAATTTCAATCACCACAAAAATACTACCTAATTAGTCTAATGGTCCCAAGCCACAGGACCTTTCCTGATCTTTGGTGGAAAATGGGTGCTATTACACCTTTACCTATGTTAATGCAAAGGACCATCTTTGCATTATTTGAATAATCTAGCTGTGCCCCGTGGTTTCACCCGCATAGAGTTAATTTAATGGGTGTTTTTTTTTAAATAAAATTAGCCTAAAACACTCCTTGAAACATCAGCTATCTGCCAGTGAAAGTCCCGTTAAAATCCATCCAGCCATTTAGGCGTGATGCCATGACCAAGGGAAATGGGGATGAATTTTTTACATATAAGAAGATGTGGTAACAATATTATGTGACAGTTTGAGAATTAAAATAAATTGCTTAATATTTCAGAACCAGAAGTACATAAAGTCCTAGTGAACATAAGTCCAATATCAAAATACCATGCCCTGCTGTGTCCGTCTGTAGATAAACAGCTACCCCAGGTGGTAACAGCGGATAGTTTGAAGCTGGTACTACAAATCATGTTCCTGGCACAGGACCGGTGAGTGTAGGCAAGTATGCTTTGTGTTGTAAAAAGCATGTGCAAGATTAATTCAGCTTAGGCCCTGGTAAGGCCCTTATGAATGTCAAAGAACTGACCACCGGTTCAGGAACTAGCCTTCTGAGAAGAACCAGCAAGAAATTCAGTTCGCATCATGTACATTTCATTGCATAGTAAATAATTATTAATTACAATAAAATCTAAATAGTGAATGTACAATGCATGTGTAAAAAATAATAGTTAAAAAGTAGATAATTAGTTTGTTGTTCTTATTAAAGGCCACTCTTGGCTATAAACGTGACCAACATCCAAGGAGTCGCGTGTATTTACTTTAAGTGGATTAAAAAAATATATTTTTATTATCTATTCCAGGGAGCTGAAGATAGGATTCAACAGCCTGTGTGCTCTGGCTTCAGTAAACCATCTTCACTACCACTTGTTCTTGGAGAAGAATACATTGCCCATCGAAACTGCTGTACGTATTTACAATATTACATTATAATTATAACTCCTAACTATATAATATATTGCAATCACTTCGAGAGTAACTTCTTTCACTATATTAACACATCTATGCCACTAATGTGCCAAGAAGAATGTTCCATGCAGCAGTTACGTTACTAAAAGTACCCCAAGTAAAAGCGCCCGCGTGTAGGAAGTTTTACTTACCTACATTTGACGGCCGACTCTAAACGAGTCGCCGGCACTGGGATATTGTTCATGCAGACTCGTAGGGCGTGTCTGTAGCATTAGATTATTTAACATAAAGACTCAATCTTCTTTATCTATAAAAATGAATCCCCATTTGTCTTGGTCACGACATCACGCCTAAACGGCTTTTAATTTTAGCGGGACTTGCACTGGCAGATAGCTGATGTTTCAAGGAGGAACTTAGGAATTTTATTTATAAAAAAAATGGTTACCGCGAAACAAGGCATGGAACTAAATCTACACGGGAAAAACCGCAGGGCACAGCCAGTTTTTTATAAAGTAACTAATGTGTCAGTTTATTAGCATCATCTAAATGAGGAATAAAACATAATTGCACAAATAATTTAATGAATAATTAATTGATTACAGAAATCCAAACACTTGAAAGGCAGTCTCTATTGCATTACCGATTACCCAGTTCCAGCGTTTTGCTTCGAAGTAACAGAGGAATCCATAAGTACTATCACGAACGAATGTTATAAATTACTGGAGTATTTATTGAAGAACTCCATCGCTCACAATATCCTCGTAACAAGAGGGCATAATGTTAAGGTTATAATATGGCCAAGGAAGAGCACAAGTGGTGTGAAGCAATTCACAGCGTTCAATGTTGCGGTGCTGGAGCTGAGTGGATGGTTCCCTATGTATAGTAAGTGGATTTACCAAGGTGTTAAAGGTGTCACGATTCTTGAGCGCTTGCCTTGAGCGATTTTTAGGTCTTGTATGGACTGAGCGCGATCCTGTATATTCGCATTCATCTATACAGATAAATAAAATTGACTATTCGTAATTCCAAAATAACAGATTTTCTAACTAAATATACATGAAAGTACAATCTATACATCTTCTATACAGATAAATAAAATTGAAGTCTGTTTGTAATTCCAAAATAACAGCTTTTCACAAAATGCATATGAAAGTATACACGATACTGACACTAAAAAAACAAGTTTTAAAATTTTTCTCTGTCTGTCTGTCTGTCTGTCTGTTTGTTCCGGGTAATCTGTGAAACGGCTGAACGGATTTTAACGGGACTTTCACTGGTAGGTAGCTGATGTTTCAAGGAGTAACTTAGGCTACTTTTATTTATTAAAAATATTAGGGTTCCGCGACAATAAGGAAGAAACTAAATCTACGCGGATGAAACCGCGGGGCACAGCTAGTATACAATATTATTATTTTATTATTATGAGCCTGAATTGTCCCACTGCTGGGCAAAGGCCTCCCTTCCCTCTTTCCACCCCTTCCGATCCAGAGCTTTCTCAGGCCAGTTTTTCAGGAAGGCGTTCAGTTCGTCCTGCCATCTTTTTCTCGGCCTGCCACGTCTGCGCCTCGCATTCGGAGGGATCCATAGTGTGGTTCGTCAAGCCCACAGTTCGTCTGACATGCGACACACGTGCCCAGCCCAGTCCCATTTCAGCTTAGCAGCTTGATGACCAGTATACAATATACAAAAAAAATTATATATTTAAAAAAAAAGCATCTGTCTGTTTGTTCTGGCTAATCTCCGAAACGGCTGGACTGATTTTAACGGGGCTTTCACTGGCAGATAGCTAATGTTACAAGAAGTAACTCAAGACATTTTCTCTTAATTAGCTTTCCGCGAAATAAAGTCTACACAGGTGTAACCGCGGAGCACAGCTACTAAGGAGTATAAAAAACTTATAAACAGAGTAGTCTTAATTACGTAAATATGTAAATGATAATTAAAAAATCCTATTTCAGGTAATGAAGAATATGACAATATACAAACTGATGGTCTTGAAACTGAGCTGAAGAAATGGAAGATAGACAATTTCCAAGAGCTATGCGACAATTTAATAGCACTGTTTTAAATCCTACTTTAAAATTGGTCATTATGATTATTCCAATTTCGCATTAGGCTTCTTGTGATAAGTATTTGCTTATAATAATTTATATTGTATTATTATTTTATGATATGAATGTCGGATCCAGGGGGGGGTCATGGAAGTCATGACCCCCCCCTGAGCTGGTTCCAGGACTTAGGTGGACCACTAATTGAACAAAATGATTTTATTTATATATTTTGTCACCATACAGATTTTTTGTAACTACATGCCTTAAATATTTAATTAATTTAATATAATATAATAACTTTGCGCCAAAGCTGGATCCGCCCCTGTGTATGAGTATGTAAATATAAGTTTATTAGTTATATATAAAAAAAAATTATTGACCAAAATACATATTCTTAGTTTTTACAAATATTGTTTAGTTTCATTGCAACATATCCAATCCAGCTAGAATCATTTATTATCTTCTACATTATATAAAGTCAATCAGAAGCCATACGTGCCGTCACGAATTACGAGCGCTCAGTGAAATTGTGCCTGCGCATGTATTTTATTTGTCATACACACAAGAGTCAGACTCATAAAATTACTTCTGCCCATCCTGACAACCTGTGGATACCTATTACCTGTTGATCTAATACCAGCGGACGTCACGCGGTTTCACCCGCATAGTTCCCGTTCCCGTGGGAGTACGGTGATAAAATATAGCCTATTTTACACGCTGATGATGTAGCTATCCATTGCTGAAAGAGTTTTTAAGATCGGTCAAGTAGTTTCGGAGCCTATTCAATGCAAACAAACAAAAACCATCAAATCTTTCCTCTTTATAATATTTCTGTAGATTGGGAACTGGAGCCTTACCATGAGCTCTTATTGCCATGATAGTTTCACACATTTATGAGACAGATGTATGTGACGTGCATACATCTGTCACTGTCGCACAACTGAAATAACATTGCAATAAGAGCTCATGGTTGGGCCCCTGTTGAAATGTTTGGTGCTCTTTTCCACACAACCATGAGATAGCACTTGGTGCGTTTTTTTATAGTGGTATCCCTAATAGGCCTTCCACTCGTGCATTTGTTGACAGATAACGAAGTTTCAGCTGAAAAGTTGTACTATGTTAAATATATTTTATTGTATAGATACTTTGGTAAGTATCGGTCTACTTAAATTTTGCAATCAGAATTCCATTAAAAAATATATCTATAGAGATAAATAACATTGAAGTGTCTTCTTGTAATTCCAAAATTACAGCTTCTCACTAGATGCATATGAAAGTATAATAATAAGGAAATGTCTGTCGGTTTGTTCCGGCTAATCTCTAAGAGGGGTTGTCCGATTAGAACGGGACTTTCACTGGCAGTTAGCTAAGGTTACAAGAATTACTCCTTGTATAGGCTACGTTTTTGTTCAAAAAACAATAGGGTTCCGAGGGTCAGCCATTTAATGAACACTACGCGGGTAAAACCGCGAGGCACAGCTAGTTGTAAATATGTCTACTTGTAAATTAGTCCGTACGATGCGGCGCAAATAAAAGGGGTTACTTTGCATGCATTTAACATGCATTTTATATGCATGTAAAGTAACCCCTTATTTATCAGTTAGCACTATTATCGCTAAGCGCTGATAACTCAAAATGGCACCTGTATGATTGTTGTGACCGACTAGTCGGTCTCAAATGATCCCAAAGAACATACAATAACGGGTGAGGCGCCATCATTTCGGCTTTGGCTCCTTTATCCCTTTAGAGAAAGTGTGATTCTTCGTTCGGGATGATGATAAGTACTAGAACTTACTAATTGTATGAGATAATCTATCCCATATTTCCTTAGTCCTTGGTCCACAGAGTAAAGTATCTATGGTTAGAATCTATCGATCCAGGGCGTTTCTTTTCTTGTTGGAACAACGAAGGAACGACGGTATTCTCTTGAAAAAATTTCAGCTTTTCTGCAATCTTCTAAAAATGTTTTATAACAACGGTCTTGAGGTATGTAAAAGTAAAGTTATTCATATCGGACATTTATTTTCGTAAAAATATGAAATCGAATTAAATATCGGTCATCATAAAATGTCTGTCTACGAGTAAAATATGCATTGAATTGAATAAATTTTTTTAGATTTTTTTTAGTTTGGACAAAGGTAAAGGGTAAATAATTGGAGGATGGTGTCCTGCAATTTCACAATGACATGGTACCGTGCATCGGATATCCAGCCTACATGAAGATGAAGAACTTACCCTTAACTGGGTAACAATAGGTATTATTCGATCTGGGAACAAATCATAGACAATCAAATTTACAGTTCTTGATTTGTTCTTATATCAAGATCTTTATTCCATGCAACTAATAATGTAATTTGTATTTTTACTTATTGCAGTAGAATTTTCATAAAAGGTTAATTACTAATTACCTACGCATTTACAATATTAATTGATGGAATTCTGATTGCATATTAGAATAATTTAATTTAAGTCAACGATACAACATATACCATGGGTAAAACGAATAACATTTTCAGTTTCGAATTTTTCTTTTTTGTTACAAAAATAAAAAGTGGATTAGGCCTACTGGGGATACCACTATAAAAAAAACGCACCAAGTGCTCTACCTCAAGGTGGTGTGGAAATGAGCACACAATAACCAGTCACGTTATTCTGTAAGGTCTTTCAGCGTCGCACTCGTCGCCGAGTGTCAGTTTCAAAGATAACGTAATTGAATTGAAATTATGTACGGACTTATTCAAAAACTTTCAAGAAAGCTTGTATAAAAGCTAAAGCTCTATACCTCTCGTCTAAAATAAAAAATGCTGATAACAAGATTAAGGCTACATGGAATATAATTAATGCGGAGACAGGGAAAATAAAAAGTCGCGATACTCGAATAGCCTTGAATATTAATAATAATTTAATCCGCGATAATATTCAAATTGCAGAAACGTTTAATAATTTTTTTATTAACATTCCGGTAGCTACAACTTGTTCTTTGCATTCTTCATCTTCAGACGCTGAATCTCTTCTTAAGTCAAGTGTGTCAGAATGCGACGCCGGCTTTTGTTTTTGTTCCGTTACCCCATTAGAAGTAATTAGGACATTTAAAAGTTTAAATTTAAAAAAAACGGGTGATTTGTGGGATATATCTCTAAAAGTATTACACGATATAATAGATATAATAGCCCCAACCCTGGCTGAAATTTTTAACAATTGTATTAAATTAGGTAAATTTCCCGATTTGATGAAATATAGTAAAGTTATACCATTGTTTAAGGCTGGTGATATTAATGATCCCAATAACTACAGACCGATTTCAATTTTACCTGCTCTTAGTAAAATTTTTGAGAAAATCATATTAAATCAGCTAGTTATCCATTTCAACATAAATCATATTTTACACAATGAGCAGTATGGCTTCACCAAAGGTCGGTCAACTACTGATGCCGGTGTTGCACTTCTTCGACATGTATATAGGGCTTGGGAGAACTCACATGATATGATAGGTGTATTCTGTGACCTATCTAAAGCGTTTGATTGCGTCCATCATGAGACATTATTGCTCAAATTAAAACACTATGGAGTCAAAAGTACTGCACTCGATTTAATTGATTCATATTTAAGCCAGAGGGTACAGAAAGTAGAGGTAAATGGCGTTAAGTCTTCCGGGTCCCCGGTACTGATGGGCGTGCCGCAGGGATCAATCTTAGGGCCTTTTCTATTTCTGATATACATCAATGATTTACCGCATTTTGTTAAGAATATTTGTGATATTGTACTTTTCGCTGATGATACATCACTCTTGTTCGAAGTTAGCAGAGGTAAAACGGATTATGACGATGTAAACAGTGCCCTTGACAAAGTATTTAAATGGTTCACTGTGAATAACTTAGTTTTAAACGCGAAAAAAACAAAATGCTTAAAATTTACTTTACCTAACGTTAAACCTGTTCCGACCAAAATTATGATCAATGGTGAAAAACTGGATATTGTTGAGTCAGTAGTTTTTCTAGGTGTAACACTTGATAACAAACTTCAATGGGGCTCACATATATCTAGTCTATCGGGGAAACTCAGCTCGGCAGCATATGCCGTCAGGAAAGTAAAGCAGTTCACTGACGTAGACACGGCACGATTAGTTTATTTTAGTTACTTTCATAGTTTTATGTCGTATGCTATCTTGCTTTGGGGCAAAGCTGCCGATATAGAAGCCATATTTATATTACAGAAAAGGGCTGTAAAATCAATCTATAACTTAGGATCTAGGGCATCTTTGAAGGAAAAATTTAAAGAAATAGGAATTTTAACAGTGGCTTCGCAGTATATTTTTGCAAACTTACTACTTGTACATAAAAATATAAATTCTTTTCAAAAGAAGAGTGATGTACATAATGTCAACACAAGACATAAAAATAAATTAGTAGTACCTACACACCGCTTACAGAAAGTCCAGGGATCATTTTTAGGGCAAAGTATACGCTTTTATAATAAATTACCTACATGTATTGTAAATTTGCCCTTTGATAAATTTAAAGAAACTGTAAAATCTGTATTACTTAAAAAGGGTTATTATACAGTTAGTGATTATATGTGTGATAAGGAAACTTGGAATAATGTATTACCAGACAAATATTGTAAGTAGTCTCATGGACACTGTACTTATGCTACAATTCTTTTTAATATTTCTTTTGATCTTTGTTTTGACTGGCTTGAGTTGTCATGCTCACTAAAATGCCTTTGCTTGCGGCGGCGTCAGGGTGACGGGTCGCTCACTTCCCTCTATAATGGTTGAGGAGGGCGATGGCTGGCATTCTCGTCATACTTGTGAACAGGTGCTGCTTGTGGGGGCTGGTTGTGTCATTCTGACGATTTGAAAGTGCTTTGTATAAAGTCTAATCGAATAAAGATATTTTCGACTTTGACTTTGACTTTGAACTTTATTCTCTACTACCTGACCCGACAGACGTTGCCCTGTCTTAATTATGAGAATGCAGCACATATTCTGTCAATTCTATGTCAAACGTCATAAGGTTACATCAAAAAGTTTTTGTTGTCCAAAGCGCTAAAGTTAGATTTAATAAGATAGGAGTAATTTTATATGGTGGTTAAGTATTTTTAAATTTTTCACTCAATTTTCTTAGTTTTTTCTTTCATACGAATCATCTCCTGAAAATAACGAACACAACAAAAAAAATACTATCGAAATCGGTCCAGCCGTTCACCCGTGATGCCGTGACTGAGGGAAATGGGGATTCATTTTTATATGTATATAGATAGATCTATTATGTATCAATTTGATGCTGAGAAACCTTACAGAATAACGCGGCAGGTACTTAGAGTTGCCATCACGAATTATGAGCGTCGAGCGAAAATTGCGGAGATAATGCGGATGTATTTGTTCGCGCGCGCTCCATATACCTAATATAAGAGCCAAAAAAATACTACTGCGTATTCAAAGTCAGCGCTCAAAATTCGTGACGGCACCTGTGAACTAGGGTTGTTGGTTATAAAAATAATTACCACTATAAGTTTATATTGTGTGTACTTAATATGTAACTAACGTACAATAAATATATTATGAACTAGCTGTGCCCCGCGGATTCACCCGAAAAATTTTAAAACTTAGTTTTTTAGTGTCAGTATTTTGTATACTTTCATATGCATTTAGTGAAAAGCTGAAATTTTGGAATTACAAACAGACACTTCAATTTTATTTATCTGTATATGTGTGTATATATGTATATAGAGTATAGATATAGATTATAATTATAACGAATGTTATATAATCACCTTTAATCCTCGTTTAATTATGATTCTACAAGTATATGCCTGTCTCATTAGTCTAATGGTTGCAAATACTATTGCGGTCCACTAGGTCTTGAATTCAATATTGGGAATAAATTATTATCTGTGATTTTCCCAGAGCAACCCGGAGTCTGCATTAGTGCCTAGTTGATGGCAATATTTATTATATGGTAGTCTATGGGACTTTCGATTTTGAAATATAATATTGGTACCTTATGGAAGGATCAAAAGACCTTGAGACCTACTGAGGTCAGAGTAAAAAATAGTTATTTGTTATACAAGAGTGCAAAGTTGCTTTTTAACCGCGTGTTCAATTTTGATGACCGAGCAAGCGAAGGATTCTAAAATTGAATCACGAGCGCAGCGAGTGATTTAAAATTAGAATCCTGAGCGTTAGCGAGGGAATCAAAAGAGCACGAGGTGAAAAAATCTTTGCACTCGAGTGCAACACGTAACTTTTCATTCCACCTCAGCGAGGAAATTACTAAATGCAAAAAAAAACGTTTACAATCACAAGATAGGTACACTTTTATTTCAGTTTAGGTATTAATTACTACATTATGACAGGTAAGTATTACAGAATAATCTTTTTAATTCACAAACTTAGTGCACACGATGTTCTAAATTCAATTTACTTTATCCTCTAGAGAATAAAAACGGCTTTTCCACTCAGATATTGAAGATTAAAAATACTCTTTCCGAGATGGTGAGATGAAAAAAAATTTATGATTCATTACAAGATGATGCACTTTCTTATAAATATAAACTTAGATATCTCTCTAGTCTATCTAATTAGTTCTTAGTAAATGCAGTAGTAACACTATTTACATTTTCATTATCGTACTTGGTAACTTTTAAGATAATTATATTAATGAGTTAAAGTTATATTATGCGTCATGGCTGATAACAATAAAATATATTCCATTTAACTTGCGTCTAATTATTAACTAGTAGCGCGATATATCTTCAATAAAATCTCATGATTCACACAAGTGGACTTTGTTTACTTATTAATCTTCAAACATGTTTATAAACTAGTGCGGTTACTCATGTCTCCCCTTGACCTCCCTGCGTTGGATAAATTACATGAGGACTATTATGTAGTTCAGTTATTGAAGTAGCGTGCGTCCGGACACACGCCACCATGAAGCTCCTGCTACCCGCTCTGTTGATAACACTCGTGTTAATACAACATGCTGAAAGCCGACACGTCTCATGGTTCCCGAATATAATCGACACTTTTAACAACAAAACATCACAATTCACAAGCTACGTTAGACAAAAAGGCCGCAACTTGAAACAATTTTACGAAGACAACGTGAAAAACAGACTATCGTCCTATTTCAGTGCTAGTAACCAAAGCAATGAATTTGTGGAAGTAATGGGAGATAGACAGTCGAGAATAAAGAGGAAATTTAGAGAATATGTTACTGAAGCTCAGGAGACAGACAATAGAATATTTGACGCGATCGCTCCTCCGGATATTGAAAACAAATGTTCAGATGATGACCCTTCCATCCACATGAGTACACCACAACTGTTAGCCCTTCACGGATATCCAGCGGAATCACACACAGTAGTTACTGACGATGGATATATCCTCACGCTCCACAGGATACCGTACCCTAGACAATCTTCAAACAAAGACAGGAATAGAAAGACTGTGCTCCTTCATCACGGCTTGCTCGGCAGCTCTGCTGATTGGGTCCTATCCGGACCTGGAAAAGGTCTCGCCTATATACTGTCGGATGTTGGATACGACGTCTGGATGGCTAATGTTAGAGGTAACACATATTCTAGAGCTCATGTATCTAGGAATATAGACACGTTTGCCTTCTGGAATTTTACGTTCCACGATGTTAGTCAGCACGATTTACCCGCTGTTATTGACTACATAATGGAGATAAAGGGCTGGGATGTGAAAATTAATTATATCGGTCATTCTATGGGCACAACTGTGTTATTCGCTTTGCTGTCAACAAAACAGCAATACAATAAGGTGCTAAGGGCCGGGTTTGCCCTCGCTCCGGTGGCATACATGACTGATATCAAAAGTCCGATAAGGCTTCTAGCAAAGTTTGGTGATAACATAGAATATTTGATGAAACTACTCGGTGCAAATCAGTTTTTGCCACAGAACGCGGTGTTGAGATGGCTATCAAAACACGCATGCGAAATAAATCGATACGAAGAAGCTATCTGTGAGAATTCTTTGTTTATTTTATGTGGACACGATGAGCGACAGTTCAACAGATCCTTATTGCCAATCATCTTGGGGCATACACCCGCTGGTGCGTCTACGAGAACATTAATCCATTATGCTCAGGAGATAAGAAGTAATGGACGCTTCCAGCAATTCGACTATGGGCCTGACGGAAACATTCAGGAATATGGATCGATCGTACCCCCCGAGTATCCAGTTCATAAAATTACTTTGCCAATAGCTTTATTAAGCGCTGAAAATGATTGGTTATCCAGTGATGTAGACGTGACGAATTTATACGTACAGTTAGGGAATCCAATTGAACATTACATTGTGCCTTTGAAAGAATTTAACCACGTTGATTTTCTTTGGGCGATAGATGCACCTACCTTGGTGTATAAAAAACTTTTGCAATTACTTGATGATGGAAGCAAATCCGATTCTAGTGTAGAGAATGGAGATATAGAAACAAATAGTTTGGACTAAAATAGTCAATATACATCGCTTATCGTAATTTATACTATGTAAATATTGTTGGTAATAAAATAGTAAAAATGGCTTTGATTAGTAAGTAAAATTATCTGTTATATTAAAGATACTTACTAATTGCCTTCACGTTAGCATATTTAGATATATCTCTTGTAATTTGCTAAGAAACATATTCAACATGGTCCTGTAATTGTCATTAGATACCAAATTTGGATGTAGTTACAATCGCTCGAGTCAATATTGCTTGAAATGCTATTATTAGACTGGTATAGAATAATATAATAAGTAAGTAGTTAAGTATAAATAAGGTATGCGATACGAACTAGTTTTCCTGCATTTAATGTAATTAGGTAGGTTTATAACATTTGCAAAAGCGTATCATTGGTTGGTGTTCTTTAAATAAAACCATGATGAAGGTGACCTTTAAATTTAATACCAAGTTCAACCAGGATGCGAAGAAAACGCAAAAAGTAAATTATAAAGTTCTTGCTCTTATTGAACTATAATTTTAAATTCAATCTGTATTGTTATCCGTGGAATTAAGTTGATTGGAACATCAGCTACCAGCCAGTGAAAGTTCCATTAAAATCGGTCCAGCCGTTTCAGAGATTATCCGGAACAAACAGACAGACAGACAGACAGAAAAAAAATAAAAATTGGGTTTTCGGTGTTAGTAGCGTGTATGCTTTCATATGCATTTAGTAAAAAAACTTTTATTTTGGAATTACAAACAGACACTTTAATTTTATTTATCTGTATAGATGTATAGATAGAATAGAATTGTTAGAATAAAATTGTAGGTAATGCAACGATTTTAGCCATAAAATACTCGTCACAATATTTTAGCAATAAGTGCAGCCTTCTTACTCAATATGTTTAACTAACTACCTGATAATTTATTATTCATGAGAAATTCACTTCAATGAAAAATATTATGTAATTGTTATGTATCAAGACTTTTTTGTCAAATTATAACTTATAATGCATGGAACTGACATGCATTGTCAAAATTTGCATAATACATTAAGTTTCCTCTGATTGTACTTTTCTATTATTTCGACTTTGCACGAAATAATATTAATACAGTTTGTTTGCAAAAAAATGCAAATGTAATGCAATGTCTACGTATTTTTATAAGTTGTCGTCGTCAATAAATTAAATATGAACTTACCTACCTACTTACTTGTTTTTTGTTTAACAAAAATTTCGCCTTGCAATCCAATGTTAGTAAAAAAAGTTATTATGTCTATGAATAGCTGACGTTGGGTTGTAGTTTTAGTGGCATGAAAGAAGCAGAAATTTCATAATCTGTGGTGAGTTTTCCCTTATAGATAGATCGAATCGAACCCGTGCGTGACGCGATACCGAAGCGTAGCACTCGTATATTTAAAACTATGTGTAATTATTATTGTCACCACGAAGTCAACGGTGCCGTGAAAAAGCGACAGGGTCAAAACCCTCTCAAAATTGTTGTTTATAATTATGTTAGAAAATACGCTCAGACACCATCTACACTAATATTATAAAGATTAATGATTTGTTTGATTGTTTGCATTGTATAGGCTCCGAAACTACATAACTAATCTTGAAAATGATTTAAGCAATGGATTGCTACATCATCAGCGAGTAGCATAGGCTATATTTTATCCCCATACTTACTCCCACAGGAACGGGAATCACGGAAAAGACGTCCGCTAGTCTTTGACAAAAAGTAGGTACTATTTGATGCAGGCAAAAAAAATCCAATACCTATAGATACGTGCTGCTTTTGTAGGTAATTACTTATTTGTTTTTATAATACAAACTCATGGCTTTATTGATATTATTGTTCAGATTCATAACAATGACAGTATTCATAATAAAATACGGATGTAAACTTTGATCATTCGGTCGTAAATTAAATAAGTAATAATAACAACCACATGACATTTTAAAATATAAACACGACCATTTTACCACAGTGAATCATAGTCATGCGTGAATTCCTTTTGAGGTACTTAGGTATCTATCTATTTACAATGATTCATACATGTTTGCAAACATTCATTATTTGATTGGCTTAACTTAGTTGAACCCATTGAACTTAGGTAGTCCGAGAATACAGCAATATCTAGCCAGGTTGTTTAAGATGGTTCGGAAATATAACATAATTACAGACGATTTACTTAAAGTATTCCTTTTAAACGTATCCGTTATTTCCCTGCTATATTTTATAATGTTAACGTAAATAGCTGTGTGAAGATAGTTCCCTTTGCCTTAAAATTGGCAGAAGGGGAATCAATATTTGACAGATGTCAAAGAAAGTGACAGACAGAGCTTCTGCTATAAACAGCTGATTGTTTTCTTGCCGAGTCCAATAGTATTTTATTTGTGAGTGAATTTCAACATCGTTATATATGAAATAAATGCTATTATTAAGTCTGGAATAAAATAAAATGGCATTTTTAAAAGGCTGGCGATATACGGCATTTATCGGTGGTTTTGTGGGGTTCATAGGACTTGCGTTATACCCTATCATTATAAGTCCGATGATTGATGTCTCCGAATATAGTAAGTGCTATTGATGCTTTAAAAGTGCTATATTATGAATACCTACTCACTTATTGCTATATTAGTTCATCCCTTAAATCATGATATTCAAAACGAATAAGTGTAATGTGTGACCTTCTACATTTGTATATTTATTCAATTTAGTAAACACTTTCGTTATACCAAAAGGCAACGGAAGAAAACCTATTAAGAATATTTTTACAACTCTCTCTAAATGTCTTAAATGCTTCTCGACCTTTGTTTCTATCAATTATTTAAAAAAAAAGTACAAAATTTTTGTTCATAAATAGTAAAAGTAACCTGTCATAGGGTCATCGAATTCTACTGTACCTATTTAATGCAAATGATTTCTTTTCTAATCTCTCAAATTCTCAATATAAAAGAAAAGTCACTTATCACCATTGAAATACGGCAGAAATCAATCTTTTTCAATAAAATTATATTGCCAGCCTTCTTGGCACGATCCCGAGAGACACCGACTTGGGACAAGTTTTCTAACTTTAACACATTCGCTGCTGAAATTTCGTCTTCGTAAATTCTCTAACAGTTGGATGCGCAGGTGCATCGTTAGCAGTGAATGTGTTAATTAGTTTTAAGTACTGTTCCTTGTTTATATAATTAAGTTTTTATTGAATAAATAACTCTTTTTGTTTAAACAATTTCATACCTTATTTGCAAGGGTGTGAGGAAACAAATTGTCATGTGAAAAAAAATTACTTTAATTTCAGAAGAGATACAAAAAGAAGCTAGGAAAAATATTAGACAAGAAGATATTCAACCAGGCAGTAAGTTATTATTTTGTATCTACCCAAATATTAAAAAATAAAAAAAAATACTATTTTAAAAAGAGGTACATGGCATACTGCTGAAATATTGGCCTCAAATTGACAAAAAAAAATTTATATAACATTACTTGCAGAGAAAAAGTATTTTTTGTTGTGTTCTATTAATTTGTCGTACAATAAACATCATCTTAATTATTTCAGATATGAAAGTGTGGACAGACCCATTTGATCGTAAGAAACCAGAGAGTGGGTGATGTGTATAGTTGATTTTAATTAATTTAGTTAATAAATAGTTGATTTTACATTTGTTTATTATTTAGGTAGAAATTATTATCGGGCTACGTTAAGATAAATTTGTTTGTCAGGTGTCAGAAAGCAATAAAAATATCTCATATTTTGCTTCGTTATCTTCGGCAGGGCTCATTTAAACTGTTTTACCCAAAGATAAAGAATGTAATTTTTTCTATATCTATTGTTTTACCATTCCCTTATTTTTTTTATAAATATGCTACAGAAGTGTTAAAGGTAAGTAGTTATACTGAAACAATGATTAAAAAAGAATTTTTTATTGTTTAAAATTCCAAATAACCCTATCATAGCGCCTCTGCACTTTATACAAAAACAGTGGAATTGCCATTGTTTTTACAATTTCCATAAAAAAATAAACCTTAATCTGAATGTTCATATTTACAAGAAATGTGCAATTTGCAGCCTAAACAACAGGGGCCTTACCATGAGCTCTTATTGCCATGATAGTTTCACTCATTTATGAGACAGATGTATGTGACGTGCATACATCTGTCACTGTCGCACAACTGAATTAACATTGCAATAAGAGCTCATGGTTGGGCCCCAGTACCTCTGTGTGATCAGTTACATTTAATGTTTAAGCTGAGATATAATATTCTCAAAGCTATTTAAAGTACAAAAACTAATATAATATTGCTATTAAATTATTTACATAAATACAAACACATAATATATTAAATCTTACAGGTTGCGTTAGGTTACAAAAACTTATTGCGATTATAATAATGATATATGTAAAATATTCTCCGTTTTATTAAAAATAATGGCGAAACGAAACACAATGAACTTTGAAATAAAAATAAGATTTGACTAAATTGTGAGCAAATGCAAATGGTACGGTATAATTCTTGAGCTTTTCTATATTGAGGGTATATATATAATATATGGGATATAAATCGGACGAAAACAATGTGAACAAGATAGGACCATCGTGAAAAAAATTGTAAAGACCTCACAAAATTTACTATCTTCGTTGTAAACTGACAATAGTTGTGCACTCATAATCGTTGTACACAGCGAAGTGCGCTATAATAATCGCGTATCTCCTCGGTGTCCGTCCGGCTTTATACGGTGTCTATCAAAGCACCTCTTGACGTGCGGACTTCGCGGTGTACAAAGATTGTGAATGTGCAACGATTGTCAGTGTACAACGAAGATAGCGAATATGGAGGTGGGACTATGAGCTCTTATTGTCATTCATCATAGTATGACTCGTGAATACTCGTGATACGAGACAGATGCATGTATCTGACACTGTCGCACAGCCGAAGTATCATAGCAATAAGACCTCAAGGTTGTTTTGTTGTCTCACAGTTAAAAAAAAATTATTTAACATTTGTTGCCATTAGTATAAAAAAATCAAATTTCGAATGATTTCTCATATTGCCATAAAAAAAATCAATGCATGTCTTGCCATACCCATAATATCGACAATTCGAATGTCAAAACAAAGCTAATGTCCATACAGACATTTTTCTGAATGACATCTAAACATGAACCTTAAATATTATGTGATAGGGGTAAATTCGTTGAATCAATATACCATTCACAAAATTATTGCTACCTAAAAAAACGATAAATAACGTTTAAGCATTATTACAACTTAGATGTTGCCATAATATTATAGCAAATATGATATTGTCACAAAAAATATAATAGTGTCTATCGCACCTACTCAAAGTGAGGTAAGATCTAATTAAGGTTAATATCAAATTATTAAATCTAACAAGAATTGGTTATTATCATATATATACTTATTCTATGAATGTGACAAACAAGCCAGTTTTCACGGTTGCAACACCAATAAAAGGTCACTCGCTTTAAGCTTACCGTACACTTATCAACTCAAACAAGGACCGCCTCAAATAACGGCTTAAAGTATTATTTGTATAATACTCGCTATTGCAATGCATGTAAATCTACATCGTAATTCCGCGAACTAAGGAGCAGTGATGACATGTTTCCGAGTTGATTTGTGTACGATTACCTTTACCTACCTTGAGTCGAAGCTTTTGAACAAATGACAATTAGAAAAGAACCAATTCTTGATTAATATAAAATTTACAGAATGCAACCGAATTCATAAGGCCAGATTTAATATATATTATTCGGTTACACATAACGAAAAATATACAATGTTTATTAATATATAATATTGCAAAATAATTCTCCGAGTTTCACGTCACTAAGTAATGTACCTTTTTTAAAGTGTTCGAGAATTAGGGAATATAAATAAACGAAAGATCACGTGGATGTTCGATTACAACGGCATCTAGCGGACGATTTCGGCAACTTAAAAAAAATCAACGACAGTTTTCCGTTAATTTAAAACCTTTTTATTTGTAACTTATTCTGTAAGATATTACAAAGTATAGCTTTCAAACCTTCGTTTATTAATTCTACTGTACCCCTACGAGTTTGCCATGTTTGACGGTGACGCTAGCGAGTATAGATTACGAAAGCAGAGTGCCTAGTGCGAGTTTTCTTAAAATCGCCGTCACAAGTCACCGCGTCGACGTAAACGCAGATTTGTATGGGCTCACAATAGTGTCATCTTTAGGCCGACAGAGGCGCTGTTTCGATCCCATATAAATCTGCGTTAACTTTGACGCGGTGACTTGTGACGGCGGCAGTGAAAAACTCGCACTGGGCACTCAGTGTTAACCCGTGATAGGGGTACTGAATGCACACATAATTTGTCATTGCTATATAACTTTAATATAACTTCCTAAATATAAAAATGCAATTTAGTGCCTTCTGTCTTTTAACTAAAATTTTATAGAAATTATCTTATATTTAATCACTAATTCCAAGGGATAGTAAACATGTTTTTTAAAATAAAACCTTTGACTGTAATTTGTTTGAGTTGAAGTAATATATTATCTTAAATTGACAGTCAAAAGTTTATTTATTGCCATCAATCAGTTTCGATTCGATTTGTTAGATCCATCGACACATTAATTGTATAGTGCGCCAAGTATAATTTTTGATACGTTCGAACGTCGTCGCTAGACCTTGCGTTTTGCGCTTTTTGTATGGCGACGTAAAACTTCCTACACTCGCCGTTTGGGGCGCTTTACGCGTTCACTGCTAACGACGCAGATGCGCGTCCAACTGTTAGCGAATTTACGAAGAAGATGCGATGTTAGCAGTGAATGTGTTAACGTTCCCATATCAATGGAGGAAACGCAGGCGATAAAAATATGTTTATACTTGGGGCAATGCTATGAAATATCTTTTCGACCACTGAATCGCACGTGCCCCATGGGTTTTAACATGTTTTGACGCGATGACGCTTGAACGTGTCAAAACTTATATTTGACGCACTGAATTGATCGACAATTGAAGTCTATCAACCTAACACAGTGTTTATTCCCTCGGACGACTATTGATGACCTTGGTTACCTTACAAATAATATAATTATCATAACAGAGAATCAAATGGTTCAAATAATGATACATAGAATTTAAAACACACTTAAAAAAAATCACGAACTGCAGTACTAAATAGACTGGCACAAGTAAAAACCTGATGTAACTGGATTGGACTAGTTTTAACTTGATTGTCTAATAGTCGATGTAGTACTGAAAGAAAAAAGTGAGAACATTTTGCAGTAGTGTGGGCAGGGGCGTGCATTGGATTTTCAGAGGGGTAGGCAAAAGCAATAAGTAGGCAGGTATGCAGTTTAAGTACATACCTATGTGTCGCGGCGTAGGTACATAGGTTTTGGTAAAGACGCACACACGAACATAAACTTACACACACACGACACGAGTGTGTTCAGTGATCACAAATTGTAACTTCTGCTTACCTGCTTATATGCAATGCACGCCACTGAGTGTGGGTTACACACACACATATATTATATAATTTGTAATGAAGCGTTATTTCAATAGTTATAATATTATCACTTCACAGTGTTATCACTTTTATAGGCGTATTTTATTGTTCCGTTATAGTCAATTTTAAGTATTGTAATATCATTGCAGGAATTCATCGTCGTCACCAACCTGAAATTGTTAAGAAATTTTAAATGAATATGGCTCAAGAATGTAGAATTAAAATTAAAATTCATAAGTCCTTTTTTATTTGATGAGGTTAAACTAATAATATTTATTAAGGCCTTGGGGTCCGGATACTCATCAGCTTTTCAAAGAGCTTGCACGTCGTCTGGTAGAAGCCTTTCGTGACAAGAGAGCTGGGGCTTTTCTCGCCCAGAGAATCAGCATTGCTATTCAACGTGGCAATGCTGCCAGCCTTCTTGGCACGATCACGAGAGACACCGACTTGGGACAAGTTTTCTACCTTTAATTAGTTTTAAGTACTGTTCCTTGTATATATAATTAAGTTTTATTGAATAAAGCCTATAATATTTATTTAATTAGACTTTAAACTCAGTTATGATTTTTAAGAGTATTATAAAACCTACACTTTTCTCTGTATTATGTATTGGTTCTGTGGGTTGATTTGTGTTAATATAAATTATATAGGGGTACTTTACTCTGTTTATATATAATACATTTTTTTATCTATAATGTATAAACCCAATGTAGTTAAATTCCAACAAACTGCAAACAGACAAAATAATTTAGAAACTTCAATATATAGATATAAGCCCATCCCGAAATCCGTTTGTTTTGTCTTATAAGTTTGTGAAATTAAAAGGGGTTGGTTTCCGCACTTACTTTATGGTAAATTATATTTTATCTCTAACTAGCTGTGCCCTGCGGTTTCACCCGCGTATATTTAGTTTCATCCTTATTGTCGCGGATCCCTAATATTTTTAATGAATAAAAGTAGCCTAAGTCACTCCATCAAACATTAGCTACCTACCAGTGAAAGTCCCGTTAAAATCCGTCCAGCCGTTTCAGAGATTACCCGGAACAAACAGACAGACAGACGGAGAAAAAGTATAAAAATTGGTTTTTCTTTGTCAGTACCGTGTATACTATCATATGCATTTGGTGACAAGCTGTTATTTTGAAATTACAAACAGACACTTCAATTTTATTTATCTGTATAGATGACATAAAGCTTATATTCCTATGCATACTGTTTAATATTATTATGTTCTCAACACTGACCTGCAAGAAATATTCGAAGTCACTTCGATGACAATTGCCTTCGGCTGCAAACGTGAACTTATGGAAGGTACCATCTTCGCATATCACTGGAATAGAACAAATCATACATTTATACATACATACATACACCCACGCCTGTATTCCCTGAAGGGGTAGGCAGAATAACAACACCTAGTTTTCAACGAAGATTATTAAGTGCCAACATGACAGACGGTGAGTCTATCGCCGTCTCAGGCACTATACATGTCTTTGAATTACTTCTCAGACATATGCAGGTTTCCTCACGATGTTTTCCTTCACCGTAAAGCACGTGGTGTGAAAAGCACATACGTTTTTTTAGAAAATCTCATTGGTACAGACCCCGCTGGGATTCGAACTTGCGTCGCTTGCGTAGCAGGCGTCTGCTCTAACCCCAAGGCCACCACGGCTCTTTTAATTACATATGTCTTTATCATTTATGTAATCCGAAACTTTATGTACGGCTGGAAAACCTTCCCTTTGCATGAACATGACCAAACTGTTTTTTTTCTTATTGTGGTGTCTCTTGCAATGGCAATGGCGACACTAATTAAGGCCTCCAGCCAGGGATGAGCCACTCTCCCCACGTCATTCCTCATATACGTACCGACGGCAGCAGTGTCCCCGGCGAAGGCGCAGAGCGCGCGGCTGTTGGGCTCGGCGCTAGCGGCGGCCAGGTGCGGGTATGAACCCCGAGCTGCCCACACGTGAACCGTGCCTTTATCCGATACACAGCACACCAGGCTACCCGCCCAGTTGAAGTTTATACTGCAGGTTATCATGGTACAATCACACACTAGATCAAGGTATATTTTATCTTTTTTTATCTATGTATGTAGAAAGGAAAGTCGTGTTAATTACACTATTTTTAAGTCAAGAACGGCTGAACAGATTTGGCTGAAAATTTATGGGGAGGTAGCTTAGAACCAGGAGAAGGACATAGAATATGCGTTCCGTGGAACTTGACGTAAAACGCAGTATAGCACAATAAAGCATACGCGGATGAAACCGCGGGGCACAGCTAGTTATAAATATTTTTTGCAGCTCATTTGAGATAGAGATATTCTTTAAAAGAGTAATTACTGAGTTTCTTGCCAGGTTCTTCTCAGTAAATGCAACCTTCCGAACCTGGCGGTAGCATGTATAATCCTGTGTTATTGTGTCATTCTGACGATTTGAAAGTACTTTGTATAAAGTCTAATCGAATAAAGATATATTTGAGTTTGAGTTTAAGTTTGAATAGTATTGTTAAACAAAATTTGTTCATCGTCGACACGTCAAATTTATAATGCCTCAACTTTTTTTTCATCGGGGGTTAAAAATAAGAACTGTGATCAATACATAGATTCCCTACTCGGGGAAAAGTGGCAATTCCCATACGAAACAACCAATTTATATAAATGTTTTTGGATACCAAGTCAAAAAACAATACAAGTAGTTACCAGTAAACATCAGCATAATCGGAGCCCCGTCGTAGTTCATGCAGCATGTGTTTGTTGGCAGTGTCCCATATACGTATGATGGTGCCGCGCTCCGAGGCCGTGGCTAACTTGGCCCCGTTGGGCGAGAGGCTCAGGCACACCAGCTCAGTTTGATGGCACCCTATCACTGCTGGCGAGCTGGAGTGCATGCCTTTCACCGCACGGGTTACATCCTGGAGTTCAAATATATTTACTTAAATTATCAAGGCAGTTGTTACTGTATGATCAGTCTGCTTGCACCAATTAATTTTTCAATTTCAATTGCAATTTATTGCTTTCAACATACTCTTAACCTAGCACTTACAGTAAGACTTATTCTAGATTAATAATATGGACCCTGTTGGGCACAGCTATTTTGGAGAGAGGACTTACACTAAGTATATTATATTTACATTTTATTTTACCTTTATTTATGCAATTATATAATTTCTGTTCTTATTTAAGGTTAATAATGAATTCTTATATACTAATAAATTCTATTACCTATGTTTTATTATATTTTATTTGCAATCTACTTTCTATTTAATAAATTATATTTGAGATCATAATCAATAACAATGAATTATTTTTTACAAAGAAAAGTATAAGTGAAGGTGCAACCAACTTTACTGCGAAGTTCCAATGACCACGTTTGAGAAGAAATTCGAAGACACCTGAGGGCTTAGTGCGAGTTTTCTTAAAATCGCCGTCACATGTCACCGCGTCGACGCAAACGCAGATTTGTATGGGCTCACAATAGTGTCATCTTTAGGCCGACAGAGGCGCTGCTCCGATCCCATACAAATCTGCGTTAACTTTGACGCGGTGACTTGTGACGGCGGCAGTGAAAAACTCGCACTAGGCACTCTGAGATGACTTGCTTTCTGTCACGTTAGCATTACTTAAATCAACTTTGCCAAAAAGTTGTTCTACCACTTCTTACGAGGTCGGTGACCCTTTTAACATGGCATGAATATGATTGCTATGATTAGTATATGCTGTAGTATGTATAGTGTCGGAAATAAGTTGTTGCAGTGCTTACGAGGACAGGGACCTTCTAGGCAAGGTATGAAAGAGAAGCAAAAAGAGCTTATATTTGAGGCAAAGTTGCTCCACCACTGCTTACGAGGTCAGGAACCTACTGGGAAGGTATGAATATGATTGGTTATTGTCCGTATGACGCGGTGTGTAGTGGCCACCATCATCGGTTTAAGCAGAATGTGTTAAGAACTTATGAACTTTTATGTTTCGTTTTGGTACCGTAAAGTTAAACGTCATAGTTAAGATCATAGTTGGCCACAGAAGTTGCATGAAGCCGCGGCGAGGATCAATGCTTACGAGGTCAGGAACCCTTCGAGCAGGACATGAATATGATAGCTGTGATTAGTGTTTGGTGTAGTGTGTGTTAAGTACCAGGAGTTGGGTGGAGCCGCGGCGGTGTGCGGGCGCGGCGAGGATGTGCGCTGCGCTAGGCTCGGCGGCCAGTGCGCACAGGGGCCGCGCGCCCGCCGGGGTACGAACCAGCGCCACCCGCACCAACGATGGCAGGGACAGCACTTGTACGCTCGTACACAGCACCACCGCTACCCTGACACCATACAATATACAATCAAGCGTACAGCCCGCCTGATGGTAAGCGGCTAAGCCTATGGATACTTTTGCTAAGTGTCAAGTCAATCGCGCGTTGCCTAAACTTATAATTAACGAAAACCCTGAGCTATCTTGATGACAACTATTGCTAGCAAAACGACTCCACCTACTCCTCCCCTCCATGGATCACTTACGCCAGGAAAACGCAAAGGCACTAAGGTAGCATTACTTAGCTGCGATGTTAGGTATGTAAGGTGCTTTATTGTACCTTACGGTAGATTCCCAGTCGGGAAGCCCCCACGGGAGATCCCGTTAAGATCTAACGAGATATTAAACCATATTCCATACAAAATCGGGAATAACTTTCCACGACTACTTACTTAAAACGAAAAATCAAGGAGTTACGTAGATATAGGGATCAATTTTATTTTGTTAAATCCACGAGTAAAAATTAATCAGGCGCCCTACCCTGTGCTCTTATTGCCGTGATAATTGGAGTCATATTATGAGACAGGTGTATGTGACGTGTATACATCTGTCACTGTCGCACAACTGAACTATCATTGCAGAAAGAGCTCATTGGGTTCCAGACTAAACTCAGTCAAAAAGGTACGAAGTCACGTCCGCGACTGCGGTGATTCACGCACCTCTTTTGTTTTGCCAATTCACTGAATATCTACTACGAAGTAGATGACGTAGTGTAATAACACTTAACTACAATATAACTAGTTTGTATTTATAACCAATAGCTGTGCCCCGCAGATTTTGTTTCGTGCATTATTTCGCAGAACCCTAATATTTTTAATAAATAAAAAAAATTAAAAAAGTAGCTTAAGTTACTCCTTGAAACATCAGCTACCTGCCAGTGAACCGTTAAAATCGGTCCAGCCGTTTCAGAGATTACCGGGAACAAACAGACAGACAGACACAGAGAAAAATTATAAAACTTGTTTTTTTAGTGTCAGTAGCGTGTATACTCTCATATGCATTTAGTGAAAAGCTGTTAATTACAAACAGACACTTCAATTTTAATTATCTGTATGTATAGATGTATTATGTATCAATTTCCTATGATTGAAACCAACGCTCGTCGTCGAGTTCGACGCTGAGAAACCTTAGTGAATAACGCATCCTGTACATTTCATTACACAGTTCCAACGCGTTCATAGAAATTGGTGTCCAGTCTATACAACGCGTCCATCCAAGATAAAGACATGTTCCGTAGTGGGTTATTCGGCTAAGGTCGCCTATTATCTTATCACTGACATTTATTACGTCTAAGTATGTTGCGAGCCACGTACTTGACATCCGTGGGATATTTGCGCCTTACCTTTGCACAAGTTAAATGCGACTTATTTGTACGGTATGCCAACCGCAGATAGGGCTGGCCCACACGCCTAGCCAAACTTGTAAAATACTATTTTTGCAAGTTACGTAATTTATTTTTCAAAATTTTTATGTAGAATGTATGCCCCGCGGTCTCAGCCGCGTAGACTTAGTTTCACGCTTTATTTTGCGGTACCCAAATTTAGATTTTTGAGTAAAAGTAGCTGACAGTGAAAGTTAAAATCAGCAGATTTTTTTTCATTCGGATTTTATTATTGAGTAGGTACTTATGTAATTCCAGGCACTTTAAGTGAAAAGCTGTTTACTTGAAATTACAAACAGACACTTCATTTTATTTATCTGTATAGATCAGCTGCAGACAGTGCGGACATAATCTGTCGAGCCTTTCCGGAGATTAGCTGAACAGAAACAGACAGGCAGACGAGACAGATATTTTATTATTATAAGTTTATCTAAGAGAAAATGACAAAAAAAACTAAGTAAGTACTTGTCAACGTAATATATCAACGTAAATAAAATATCTCACTTGTCCTTCCTGGCCCGGAGTGCTCTGATGGGTGACTTGAAGAGCACCTCGGCACGGAAGGCGCGTTGCTGGTCGTCGAGCAGCAGCAGGTGGCACGGCCGCCGCGCCCTCACCACGAGCAGCCAGTTGCTGCGGAACACCATCTCACACAAGGACACCTCACCCAGCTCTTCCTTGCCTGCACCAACATTATTATGTCACTACTAGCTTTCGTAAACCGATTCGCCCTCCCTAAATTCAACCACCCATACGGGTAGAATTTACAGGCTGCATTCCCTGTATTCCCCGAAGGGGTAGGCAGAGGTGTTGTAATAACAATACCCACTTTTCACCGAAGATTATTTGGTTGGTTGGTGGCCCACCAATGGGGTTTTCTAAAAACTTTAGTGCGGTAATTGTATCTCACGTGCTTTACGATGAAGGACAACGTCGTGGAGAAACCTGCAATGTCTGAGAAATAATTCAAAGGCATACAAATGTATAGTGCCTGAGACGGCGATAGACTCACCATCTATCCCGTTGGCAAGTGGGTCTTGTTATTGCAACAACTCAGCTTACCCCTTTAGGGACGGCGTGAGCATTTTTAGTTAGTACTAGCTGTGCCCCGCGGTTCACCCGCGTAGATTTAGTTTCATCCTTATTGTCGCGAATCCGTAATATTTTTGATAAATAAAAGCCTAAGTTACTCCTTGAAACATCAGCTACCTACCAGTGAAAGTCCCGTTAAAATCCGTCCAGCCGTTTCAGAGATTACCCGGAACAAACAGACAGACAGACAGACAGACCGACAGACAGAGAAAATTTTTAAAACTTAGTTTTTTAGTGTCAGTAGCGTGTATACTTTCATATGCATTTAGTGAAAAGCTGTTATTTTGCAGTTACAAACAGACACTTCAATTTTATTTATCTGTATAGATGTATAGATTATAAAATTTCAATTCGAACTGCGACATATCACAGAAGTACGTATAATATTTGACCTTACATTTAGGTACTTACGTGCAAATCGTCAGACACGCCACACGAATACGTAATGCTAAATACGTGTGCAGTAGATTACCTACTTAGACACTTCGGTATATTTTACAAGGAGTCGGCAATTGTTTTAGTGAACACTTGCTTTTATCCGCGGCTTCAATCGCTTACTTCATTATTATACTAATCTTTATTTCAGAATTTAGCAGTCGGTTAAGAGGTACAGACAGACAAACGCTGATTGCAATGTTTTCTAAAATGATTTTTTGACCTTAGATTTATCAAATGCTCTTTTCATTTGACTACTGACATACGGATTCTTTTTCTATTTATAACATGTATTTTTCCGTATTATAATGTAGGGTGTATAATGTATAATGTAGTTTTCCCACCTAACGCCTTACCATGAGCTCTTATTGCCATGATAGTTTCACTCATTTATGAGACAGATGTATGTGACGTGCATACATCTGTCACTGTCGCACAACTGAATTAACATTGCAATAAGAGCTCATGGTTGGGCCCCTGGTGTTATTAGAAGGGTGTGACGATATTTTATATAGGGTTGGCAAAGCGCGTGAGTTAAAGGTGTCTATCACCACTAGGGTGCATTCACATTGGACGATAACGGTAATGACACGATATCGACGGACTAGTAGTTTGATACAATTACTACTGAACGCTTTCACACTGTGTCGTTGTAATCAAGTATCGGCGGACGATATCATGGCAGTGGGAAAGCGCCCATAGGGTGCAGTTATTAATAACAATACGAAAGTTCATGAACAACTGCTTCTAGACCAAGGCAGTGAAGCTTTTAAATCGTAGATTAATCAACGTTAGCAATGAATCTTTTGGATCGCACTCAATTTAATCTCAATTGAAGATACGCAATCCTCTAAAAATAGAAGTTCATTCACACTGCGCCTTTAACAAGAAATAAGAGTTACATAGGTACATTGCAAATGAACCGTTAGGTTGGGATTATAACTTTACGTCGGCTTTTCTCGGGCAATGTTTCTCAACGAAGTAATTCAAAGAGGTATGTATAGTGCCTGAGACGGCGATAGACTCACCCTCTGTCACGTTAGCACTTAATCATCTTCTGTGAAAAGTGGGTTTTGTTATTACAACATCACTGCCTACCCCTTCGGGGAATACAGGCGTGAGCGATATACTAATACATACATAGAGCGAGTATGTACCTACTAATGGTTGTAAATGCTTCTGCGAGACAAAGGGGGGGTTCTAGGTTCGATCCCCGGTTCGGGCAGTGTTACCTTATGGCGACTTCAATTTATACTATTTATTTAAATATACGTACGTACTTACTTAATAGTACAAACATACATACATATGCTCACGCCTGTATTCCCCGAAGGGGTAGGCAGAGGTGTTGTAATTTTCAACACCCACATTTCACCGAATATGATTAAGTACCAACGTGACAGAGGGTGAGTCCAACGCCGTCTCACGCACTATACATACGTCTTTGAATTATTTTTCAGACATATGCAGGTTTCCTCAAGATGTTTTCCTTCACCGTACGTAGTGTGAAAATCACTATACATAAGTTTTTAGAAAATTTATAGGTACAGGCCCCGCTACTCGTATACCCGTATTTAATAGTACTGTGCCCAAATTATAGGTTTTCAATATATTTTACCGTTTCCATACAAAATGAAGAAAATACGCAATCAATATCATCATCATTAAATCATGTTAAAACCTATAAGTACTTGGGGTACTGGCCACTGGAAATGTATGAATTTACATAATGAATTGTATGATCACCTACAACATTCTACAAGCCAACCGGGAATACTGAACAATGGCTAATTTAAATAATTTAATACGTTAATTACATGGCAAAAATGTACTACGGATTTTCGCGTTCTTAAAAGGATTCAGAAAGTGACTTCGAGGTAACGAGACATAAGACTTATGGATGAATTGTGAAGGATATGGCTAGATACTGAATATAGAAATGATGATATATTAACATTCTATCAATATTTTTAACATTCTAGTTTTTGATTGATTGATAGAGGAATGGAAGAGAAAGAAAATTATGTATGTACTAGCTGTGCCCCGCGGTTTCACCCGCGTAGATGTAGTTTCAGCCTTATTGTCGCGGAACCCTAATATTTGTAATAAATAAAAGTAGCCTAAGTTACTCCTTGATACATCAGCTACCTCCCAGCGAAAGTCCCGTTAAAATCGGTCCAGCCGTTTCAGAGATTACCCGGAACAAACAGACAGACAGACAGAGAAAAATTTTAAAACATGGTTTTTTAGTGTCAGTAGCGTGTATACTTTCATATGCATTTAGTGAAAAGCTGTTATTTTGGAATTACAAACAGACACTTCAATTTTATTTATCTGTATAGATATTGCACCAACCTTGCTTATTGGGATGAAAAGCGAGGGATGTGTTTGTTAAGACCAGATAGAATCGCTTTATTTCCCTAGACTCGCTCAG
Organism: Watsonalla cultraria; assembly: GCA_964035505.1. Lineage (NCBI taxonomy): Eukaryota > Metazoa > Arthropoda > Insecta > Lepidoptera > Drepanidae > Watsonalla > Watsonalla cultraria. Next base: position 1,857,778 of record OZ037732.1, on the reverse strand, counting down.
CGTGACTATCGGTTCTTCACTAACACATCCCTCGCTTTGCATCCTCACACATCTGTGTTGGAAACGCATCTTTAGGGCATAGGCTTCTTAGTACCTCGGGGTGTACTCTCTTTATTCGAAAACGAATCTTTGCAAACGAACGAAAATCAAACGAATTTGCAATATCGCTTTGTCAAAGTCAAACTCAAGTTTTCGTTCGTTTAATAATTGAATTAATTACGCTTAGAATACTCCGGCCAGGTGGGATGACGATCTGCGAAGGACTGCAGGCAGATGCTGGATGCGGCAAGCTGAAGACAGGGCGCTATGGTGCTCATTAGGGGAGGCCTATGTCCAGCAGTGGACTAACATAGGTTGTAGATAGATAGAATATTCTTGCGGACCACGTTAAGACGTAATTTTAGAACGAATAAGAACCGTGGTAGGAACTTTGCGAACTTTCGGCCGAAGCTTCGTTTTTTGGAGAAAGCGAGTAGTTACTAGGTAGGCCCCCTGATTTACAACGCCCATTTATCATTAGGCGACTAAAAATTATGTTAATTTAAATACTTCAAGAATATAAAATAATTTTAAATTAATTGTAAGCCGTAGTGGTTGTAAAGTTGGCAGAAATAGCTCTGGTTTTACATACTTTAATGATAATTATATGATTTAGATTAAAATGACTGAGCCAGGTGAGTCTGTCTGTAACCTTTTCATTGTTGGACTCCCTAACAATTTGTGGAAGAAGTTTCATAATAGAGTACTAATAGACGGATTTTTCGAATAGTGTTTATGATATTATATAATAATCCACTCAGTTCTTTATCTCTTTTGTAGGTATAAACTGTTTTCAATGATTTAATTTAAGTTTTCTTATGGGGATAAGGATAATGTTGCCAATAGAGTATTGTTTATGAATGTGGATGGCTACAAGGGGAGAGGAAGACCTATGAAACGAGGGATGGGTTGTGGGAAAGATGATATGGCTATAATGGGAGTGAATTTCTCTACAAAAGCAACCTTCCTAACCCGGTGGTAACATAATAATGTATTTTTTGTGAACTTCTGACAATATTAAAGGACTTTATAAGAAGTCTAATCAAATAAAGATATTTTGAATACAGATATGACGACTGATACAAAGAATTGGACGAGAAGTACACAATGCACCGAGTGCAAATAACATGGGATAAGGCCAGGAGGTTGATGATAAGAGTAACTTACTGTAATGTGCCTTTTCGACGAGTGGTTCCACATTGTAAACGCGCAGGCCGGTCTTCAGGCAGCAAGTGAAGCAGCCTGCAAACATTTATGAGTCACTGGTTACAATTGCATGTTGTTATAATTGTGTCAAGAACATTTAACATGGCCTTTATAAGCTTAACAATTACTTAGATATCTTGAATGAAATCACATTGGACCTACTTTGCAGATACCATAATAGATATTTTGGTAGCACATACTTAGATATTAAGGATACACCTATTTTATAGAAGCTTTGCCATGCAGTTTTACCTGCATAGTTTTTCATGTGGGAAGCACGGAATCCTACTGTTCTTTTAAGTAAAAGTTACTCTTTGTAACATTAGCTATCTGCCAGTGAAAGACAGACAGAAAGTATTTTTTTTTAAAATACTTTTTGATTTTACAGTTTTGAATATACTTTCATATGTATTTCAGTAAAAGCTGTTATTTTGGAATTACAAACAGACATTTCAATTTTATTTATCTGTATAGTTTATGTAGTAGTTTATATAGACTCAAGTAAATTAATTTTGCATTTCAGTATGGTAAGAAGTGATCAAAATATTTCACACCATTATGTCAGACAAATTGTAGTTTGACGAAGCTTTAAATAGTCAGAAATTTTGGTAGTGTTACAGTATTGGACGGCAATAGTATTTGACTGTATTCATGGTAAATTGATTCTTAATTGTAGGACATATAACCTGGAATAACAGGACTCTAGAAAAGCATAGATATTGTTAAAATGAAAACAATGATTAAGGTATATACAGCATATGGTTTAACCAAGAACTTTCCTATGTTCTAGAGTACATTTAGAGCGAAACATAACAAAAACAAGGATTGTTTTGATAACAATGCCAAGATAGACGCTATATATTATATAAATATGCGCGAAACTGATGAAAATTGCGTTTCAGTTTTCAATGAATACGTAAGTAGATACGAGGGCAAACAAAACCAACGCCCAAACAATAGTGTGAGAGTACGACTGTGCGTGGGCGCTGCTAAAAATATAAACAACACGTGGATGAATACGCGTGGTGTTGGGTGCTGTAGCGCGGTGGTATGACTCTCACACATCATCACCGTCGTGTATTCGTCACAAATCATCACCTCAGTGACCTCACTACAGTCACAACTCATCACTCGCGCCACAAACAAATACCTGAGAACAAAGAGCGCAGGTTGACGAACTAGGAAGTAAGAATACAAACCTTGGTCCTGGTTAAATCCTAGGCTCGTAATGCCGCTGCTCCTCCGGCGCGCCATGTCTCATCGACAGTGAATTTATCATAAACATTGAGTTGCTTTTTTATCAGTTATCTCAGTGGACATTTTCACACCAATAATTTTAATACGCACATTTATTTATGTTACATGTTCCCTGTGTGTGATACACAGCTGATTTGATGACGGATGACAGCAAAACAATAATGTTTACAGTCGGAAAAAGTAAATGTCATTTAGATTGCCATAAATGTAAAAGCTAAAATAAATTTTGATTTTGTTTTGTAAATACTCTATTTAATTATTAAAACACAACAAAAAGGTTTCTGCCACAAGCTACGATTAGTGCGCAAAATCGCGTTACGAAAATATGTTGATATAAACAATCATCTAACAATATGTAGTGCACAGATGTGGATATTTTGTTTCAAATAAAGTGGATGTCGTCTGTGGGTCCCTTAATCCTTTCAAAAAAGGTTTCGACCATTTTACTAGAAAACCTTTTTGTAAGGATCAATGCATGAATTTAGAAATGGCTTTACTGAATTAGATGTTCTGAAAAAAAAAACACAACGGCAAAAATGTTTTTATCTTCCCTCATTGAGGAAATTCTCTTGCAGATCAAATTTTTAGCTTCAAAAGCAATTCTAAATTATGTAGGGTGTCAATTAGCAAAAATAGTAATAATAAATCTAAAAAATATTAATTTAATGGTATAAGGTAATGTAAATGGATTTGACTCATTAAAGTACTTTTATATGTGTTTTATAGTTTTTCATCTTGTTTTTTATCATTTTAGGCAAAATCCTGAACAATGGATTTCAAGACAACAGTAACAAATGATTTTCAATGGCCCTTCCCGAAGCCTATCGTCGGAAAGTATGATAATTTTGTAACCTTAATAATTTAAGCGCCTGTAAATTTTTGTGGAGCAAACTATCTTAGTGACGTTTTTTTTCACACCAAAGAACAGGCTTATCCTGTCTGCATGGTATATAAAAAAACAGGATTTCGTAGAAATTCATTACCTATCCATAGTATTTTTGTCCTAGTCTTAGACCTAATGAAGAAACTTTGACCATAGATAAAAATAGTGCTTTACCTAGGTACCTACTTTTTTAAATAAGAAATACTTGTGCGAGTATTTTTGATTCACATAGACACTTACCTACTTATAATTTTTTTTAAAGCATAGGGAGCGAATGTTTTTTTTCTTCCAGACCATGTCAACCGCCAAGTCCGGATTCGGCGCCGACGGTGCGGCCCGCGCCTGTGGCTCCGTACTGTCACTGCGACGCTCACTCTTACTCGCCCAGAGTGGAGCAGTACAAACAACTGCTTGAGAAGGAACAGAAACTATGCCAGGATTATGAGCAGTTGAGGAAGCAGGTCAGTCTCATCGTCCTGCCGCGTTATACTGTAAATGTTTATCAGTGTCGTAATATTGGTTATGAATTATGTATCAATTTCCTATGATTGAAATCAACCGCGGCTGGTCTCATCCACGTTAATAAAACACATGAGAATACCTTATTGCTAGCTGACCATAGATTACGAAAACGTTGCAAAACTTGTAGTTATCTATGCTCTAAGTATTGGTTTTGAGACATTCGAACGTCGTCCCTTGACCTTGCGTCTTGCGCTTTTTTGTATGGAGACGTATAAGATCCCACACTCGCCGCTTGGGGCGCTTTTTAACGTTACCATACAAAATGAGGAAAATATGCAATATATAAATATACTTACCTACTTTTAATTAATTTATTGTTATTTTCGATGGCAGATGGTGGATGTCACTAACGATATACTGGACCATCCGTGCGATGATCTCGATAGCAAAATGATCACCATGTACCAAGCTACCTTCCAGAAGAGATGTATGTAAACCCTTCGTTCTTTCTTTAGAACCCTCTGTGTCTGCTAGAGTCTGTTTAAAAGAGTACCTTGATGAGAATCGTAGGATGTGAGGGCGCTGCTGGGCTTGGCTTATAGCTACAAGCCCACTTGTATATATATATTTTTTAACTTATTTGTTTATTGGTTAATAAACAGTGGCGTGGTGGCTTTGAGGTTTGAGCAGTCGCCTGTTACGCAAGCGACGCAAATTCGAATTATAATATGTACAGTGATTTTCACACCACGTGCTTTACGGTGAAGGATAACATCGTGAGGAAACCTACATATGTCCGAGAAGTAATTCAAAAACGTATATATAGTGCCTGAGACGGCGATGGACTCACCATCTGTCACGTTGGCACTTAATCATCTTCTGTGAAATGTGGGTGGTTGTTATTACAACACCTCTGCCTACCCTTTGGGGAATACAGGCGTAAGCATATCTATGTTTATTTTTTTTAATTAGGGTATGGTACCTACAAACCCATGGTACCCAAGCGACTGCTAAAACTACTCGTTCACAACGGCTCTCTTATTCACAAAGAAATAAGGATAGGTTCATATGTAGATCTATACAGAGTGTCGGGGAAATCGGGACAGCTCTTAAAACATGTGATATAATTTTAGGAAGCAATTAAAATTATTCTGACAAAAATATTTTCTTCCGTTTTCGAGTAATTGATGTTCAAAGTTGACCATATCAATACCTTATTTTCGCATAAAAATCAGCTGTACCTAACGTAGAGTTATTCACGTGAAATCTAACTACGTTTTTTTTTTTTCTCCCACTAATAAATCCTGAAATAATACCATAAAACCATTAACCTTCCCCTTAATTTAAAAAGTTTGATGGCCGCGTACGGAATTTAGGTAAACGCGGCCGCGCGTTCATTCAATCGCTTAAGGCCGCGAGCTCTTCGGCCATATCTTAACACGTTATCGTTGGAGCTAGATATTTTACCTAAATAAAACCCTACAACTTCTAAAAGACAACTGTTCCTTTTTCGCCGACAAACAATGAATATATATCCACAGCTTTCCCAGTGTCAGACTACAGGACGATAATAGCAGCGTCACAATCCAGCGCTCCGGTACCGATGGAAGGCAATCGTCTCGGAATGCTTCTTTGCTATAAGGACCCGACACACTTCACAGAGAACCCGCCGACGGTCAGACCCACAATCAATCCACCTGGCAAGGTCCATACAGGGGTCGGTCCAAAGTCTATACAGACGTACTTCTCGGATTATCCCGGAAGAACAGAGTACATGGACACTTATAGTGCGTCGGCGAAAGCCTGCTGGCGGTCCATGCAAAGGTTTAAAGAGCCTATGCCTTCTACGCGCAGGCGAGCTGACGATTCGTGCATGTAGGGATTTGCTTGGTTTTGGTCTTGTGTTTACTGCTGAGGGAATAAAAATAAGGGAAGATAGTCGGTTTGTTTTATTGGAATCTAGATGACCTGGAGAGCTTCTTATCGCGTCATCCTTTACTTAAAATGTATGTTTTTCATCCTTTAAACCTTCCAGAACTTTCTCAAATATATCATAATCAAAATTCGTCAGAATCCTAATCGGCCCAGTCAAGTCTTAGCGAGACAAACGAACAGCAATTCATTTGTATATTATATAGATTATTAATTTCCGAACCGGTGGTGAATTCCTCGACATTCATAAGTGCCTTACCAGGGCCTGAACTGAATAAATCATTTTCATTTTCATTTTCAATGTAATTGTTTTTACAATACGTTTCCCCACGACTATTCCTCGAAGGGGTAGGCAGTGGTGTACTTGTACATCCGTAGTTCGACAGTTATGTTTAAGTCCCATGTGATTTTGGGCGAGCCTATTACCATTAATAGGGATATTAATTCAGACTTCGGTATGCTACTGGGGAATTACAAATGGCAAAACCCAATAACACTTTGCTCGACTCAGAGAATCCAGTGGCCTAGACAATGTACATTATCCTCATGATGACAAAATTAACGGGAATGACATATGTCACGTGACCGATTTATGTCTTACTATTAGCGCAATGTTAAACGTATGGAAATGACATAAATCAGGCACGTGATATATTGTCATTCCCGTACATTTTGTATCGTTTCTATTAGCGCAAGCTTGAGAGAATGTTACTTTGTCTAGGGGCTGTGTTCCGCAGTAGCGCTTAATTGCAATCACTAGACCGACGAGTTTTCGACGAGTATTATAACATATAATATAATCTATACAGATAATACAGATAAATAAAATTGAAGTGTCTGTTTGTAGGACAGATAAATAAAATTGAAGTGTCTGTTTGTAATTCCAAAATAACAGCTTTTCACTAAATGCATATGAAAGTATACACGCTAATGACACTAAAAAAACAAGTTTAATTTTTTATCTCTGTCTGTCTGTCTGTCTGTTTGTTCCGGGTAATCTCCGAAACGGCTGGACCGATTTTAACGGGACTTTCACTGGCAGGTAGCTGATGTTTCAAGTAGTAACTTTTATAAAATTATAAAAAATATTAGGGTTCCGCGAAATGAAGCATGAAACTAAATCTACGCGGGTGAAACCGCGGCGCACAGCTAGTAAATAAGATAGAAGATATTAAGGCTTTTATGTCAAAGGTGCGTTTTAGGTTACATTAGCCAAGTCACACAACCTACAATGTCTCTAAAGTAATTTTATTAAGTCCACATTGTAGTTTGTTATTGCGGATGATTTATAAACAAACAACTAGTAACTAAGTATTTATAAATAAACATTGCTAATTAATGTGTCATAGCGTAACTAAACAGATTTTCTGGATAACGACACTTGTTAATATAATTTTTACCCGACTACGGTGAAGGGAATTATGATATTGACCGGTAGGTATAACGGACCTTAGCCCTGGGGCCCAACCATGAGCTCTTATTGCAATGATTTGATTCATCATTATTGAATTCAGTTGTGCGACAGTGACAGATGTATGCACGTCACATACATCTGTCTCATAAATGAGTGAAACTATCATGGCAATAAGAGCTCATGGTAAGGCCCCTGTAGGCCTAGACAAAGTAGCATTCTCTCGCGCTTACGCTAATAGAAACGATACATTTTTTTATGGAAATGACATAGATCAGACAGTCACGTGACATATGTCATTCCCGTACATTTTGTTATCGTTTCTACTAGCGAAGCGATAGATAATGTTACTTTGTCTACAGGCTCAGAAGCATTAAGATCGTTTTCCACCCGTTAGAATGTATTTAGTTAGGGTGTATTCTGAATATATTCTATTCTGGTATATAACAAATCTTATATATCTATTTCTATTATATAAGTAGAACTACTAGTCTTTTATTTATGTTAATTTTTATCGACATTGGTGCATTGCAACTGTGTCCATAGGCTACTACACTTCTCAAGTGATTTATTTAGTTTAATTTTTAATTGTATAATATTTTTGAAAAGAATAATTACTGAGTTTCTTGCCAGGTTCTTCTCAGTAAAAGCAACCTTCCGAACCTGGCGGTAGCATGTCCTGTAAATTGTATCATTCTGACGATTTGAAAGTGCTTTGTAAAGAGTAATCGAATAAAGATATTTTTGACTTTTTTTTATATATATGTATATAACAAATTCACTTCAACAGTCTTTGTAATACAAATAGGAACATTCAATAATTAATACGATGGTAACTTATTTTCTAAGACCACTTTTAGACAGTTTCACATCATAAATAATATATAATACATAAACCAGTGCTATAAATATGTAGTTATCAAGTAGTTAAATTTCCTATAATCTTCAGACATGGTACTCGTTCTTGTTTGGTTCTTCTCTATCTCTATCTCCAACTCCTTCGACTCTTCTGCCGATGTTGATACAACGTGGCCGTTGGCGTGATTATGTATGAGTGCGCATACTAATATTATTACCTGCAAAAGAAACATTATTTTAGGCTTGCCAAAATGGGCTAGTAGTCGCAAACGTCCTAGGATCAATCCCAGGGGCCTTACCATGAGCTCTTATTGCCATGACAGTTTCACTCATTTATGAGACAGATGTATGTGACGTGCATACATCTGTCAGTAAAATTGCAATAAGAGCTCATGGTTGGGCCCCTGGTCCTACCCTAGCCTGTGACGCGAGTATAATGTTTTTGGGCATAAACTAACGTATTTATGTAAATGAACTCATTTTGTGTGATTTAGGTTACGCGGAAATTTCTGAGTTTGATATACTCGTACGTATCATTGTGATAAGCTCAAAATTATTTGATGTAGGTTACGTTTACGATATCCACGTATTATCTTTCAAATGCATTAACTGAAAGACTGTTAATTTGTAATTACAAACAGACACTTCAATGTTATTTATCTGTATAGATGTATAGATAATAAGTAAGTAATTATAAGGAATTACAATGTTAAACTGTTAGACATTGACCACGCTGACCCTTTCAATTAAAAATAGATCACAGAGCGATTACAATTCATTGCAAATATTGCTTTATCCTTGTATGGAAATCAAATCAATTGAATGAATGTTTTGTAATGATGTGGTACGGACTATGTACCTATGGAATTGCATTCATACTATACTCACGCCTCGTTGGTCTAGTGGTTAGTAATAGGTTCGCCTGCCAATCACGAGGTCCCGGGTTCGATTCCCGGGTCGGGTCATTAACAGATATTGGGTTTTTCTGTCAAGAAAATCACAATAAATGCCCGGAGTTTGGAAGTTGGCGGTGTTTACACCCCCGTGCCTCGGAAAGCACGTTAAACCGTTGGTCGTACGCCTGATCTCTCTCCGGTCGTGTCGGATTGCCTCCCATCGGACTATGAGAGTGAGGCAATAAAGAGTGCACCTGTGTTTGCGCACACACTTGTGCACTATAATATCTCCTGCGTACATGGCTAATCCCCGTTGAGATTAATCGCCATAACCTAAATTCGGTAGGAGATCATTATTATTATACTCACGTCTGTAGTCCCCGAAGGGATAGGCATAGGTGTACTTATACTACACCCACATTTCACCAGTTATGTAAAAGTCCCATGTAATAGGGGGCGAGCCTATTGCCATTAACCGGCCACTAATCCAGACTCCGGGCTGCTACTGGGAAATTACAAAAAAATACCCAATACAGATTGCCCGACTCGGTAATCGAGCCCAGGACCTCGTGTTCCGTAGAATTTGCGACCTCTAGACCAACAAGTCATTGTAAAAGATTTAAAGACGAACACATTAATGTATGAACATATTTTTTGCATTACTCGTAAGTAGGTAACTTTTTGTCTGATATAAAAACTATAAGTTTCAATTATGTATAACTAACAGATCTATACACATACATATATATAGTAAACAGAATAAAATTGAAGTGTCTGTTTTTAATTCCAAAATAACAGTTTTTTACTAAATATTAAAGTATATTCGGTACCTAATTACAGGTACTAAAAATTATCTTCCTGTTTGTCTGTTTGTTCCATCTCCAAATCGGCTGGACTGATTTCAACGGGACTTTCACTGGCTTTCAGGTAGCTGATGTTTCAAGGAGTAACATAGGCTACTTTTACTTATGTATTATGTATTTACTTTTATTTATGTATTAAAAATTAGGGCTCCACGACAATAAGGATGAAACTTAAACTACGCGGGTGAAACCGCGGGGCACAGCTAGTATTTATATAAGTTACCTTAGCTCTTATGCCTTCAAAGATTAAAGTGTGATGTATTGTGAATGAGTATTTATTCGCAAAAATGTAACCTATTATAAAAAAAAATAACCAAAACATACCATTATCCGAGCCATAATGATCCTTATTGCTAGTATAAACACAGTTCGATATACATTTATAAGATGAATATGACTTTCATATAACTATTTGTTTACACATTCGTTTAACCACCACTTTAAAGTCTGAACAGTGACTTGGTCAGACGTGTATCTGACTAACCGACTAACTTACGAATGAATGATGTCAAATGTGACGATAATTGGTTACTGAGATAATTGACACAGTAAACAATATGAACAGTAAGACATGTTGAATTAATTAGACCTGCACGTTGGTCTAGTGGTTACAAACGCTACGGCGGAACACGAGGTCTTGAGTTCGATCTTCGGGTTTGGAAAAGTGTTATTGGGTTTTTCCATTTGTAACCAGCCCGGAGTCTGGATAACTGACTCGTTAATGGCTCATGCCCTATTATTTGGGACGTAAACATTTTTGGTGAAATGTGGTACTATAAGTACACCTATGCCTATCCCTTCAGGGAGTAAAGGTGTAAGCATGTATGTATTTATATTTATAGGTTACCTGTGCCCCACGATTTTATCCACGTATAATTTCATTGGACACTAATTATTAAATAGATTTTTTTAAATACAAGAACCGTATATATTTCACATATATTAGTGAAAAACTGAAATTATATTGAAATGAATTGAATTACAAATACACACTTTAATTTTATTTATCGGTTCTAAAGCAAGGTAGTATTTTTGGTTAAGTTGGTGAAGGTTGTATTTTAAGGTAGATAGGTAGAAATATGAATAATATTTATTCACATGAAATATGGTACAAAATAGGTCGTATAAAGGTCACAAGAATCACATATTTCACCCAATTTTAGAGCATGTAGATATTAACTTAGTTATCTACTTAGGTACTGCAGTTACATTTCAACAACATGTTAAGAAAAAAAGGACTTCATGAGCGACTATAGGTACATTGCAATTGATGTACTGTATGACTCTATACTATGCGCTGTCGTTATGTATTTAGGTCGTTATAAAGAATTGTATAAAGATCGTTAACCCCCGGGAAGGTTTATTTAAAGCAAAACAGGAGGAATAATATTATAATTAATCGGCGGGTAGTTAAAAAGTAAACACACATTCACTAGACTCAATAAATTATTTACATATTAAAATAGTAAAAGTGTTCAAACAGCAGAAGTTTTAATACATACATGTGGTACTAGCTGTAGTATACGCCAGCAGTTATTATCCTAAGAAAATATCCTTTGCATCTACATTCAATTGATCACCTTAAATAACAGCACTGACAAGATGGCCGACACTGTTAACTCACTTAAAAAATCTATGGAGGAGATGGCGAGTATGTTTCGTGGGCAGATGGAGGAGTTCCAGCGCAGCTTACGGGGTGCCACACCACCTGATGCACCCACATCTTCACTTGCAGCTGACTTCCACACCTTCAAGAACTTCATTATGAAAGTTCTAACTACACTGCAGCGACAAGTCGAACTTCTGGCGTGTGAGCAGGACCGGCAGGAGATGTGGAGTCGCAGGAAAATCCTCCTCCTCCACGGTGTTGCAGAGCAGAAAGATGAAGATGTGGCAGCAGCTGTGGTGGGCGTCGTTTCAAACCACATTAAGACACCTTTCTGTAGCTCAGATATTCGTCGCTGCCATCGTATGGGGCAGTCTTCGAGTTCAAAACCAAGGCCTATTGTGGTGAAGTTTGGCGATTCCTCGGTTCGCGATAGAATTTGGTATTCGAAGACGTGTCTTAAGGGATCGGGCGTCACAATCTCCGAGTTCTTGACGAAATCTCGACATGCAGTGTTTATGGCGGCTCGCAACCGCTATGGAATTAATAAATGCTGGACGAAGGATGGGTGGATTGTTCTCGTGGGACCGGACGGCACTCGACATCGGCTCACTTCCATGAACGAGCTCAACACGCTGGAGCATCCGAAGCCGCAAGATATTACGCCCATTGTTCAGGACGACAGTTCTTCCAAGGTTGCAGCGACGATGCCGAAACCAAAAAGAACGGCAAGGAAGTGACTGCATACTTATTATTTTTTCAGCTCACTGTCGGGTATACGCAAATTTCACTTAAATTTATTTTGAATTACCTAACTTTATATTTTTATTAGTTTACCCGATATATCAAAGTTTATTTTGCTTGTCAATCTTTCGTGGCATGATACATTTTTGGTCACGTCACGTCATTGTTGACATGTGTCATGTCTTAGATGTTTTGTGTGTTGCCATACGTAAAATTGTTTCCCAACGTTTCGTTATAGCTATTTTAGTTCTAGTGTTGTTATTAATTATTATTTTGCTTTGTTTGTTTTGAAAACAGCTGGCGGGTACTGATAATATTTTTAATTGTTTATATTTTAGGTTTAAGATAAATCTTTATTATTCTTTTTCCCATACCAAGTATTACATTTTATTGATATAATTTCAATATTTATGACTGACTCTGGTTCTGATGATACTAGTCTTGAGTATTATTCCGTTTCTGATGTTGATGATGACAGTAACGATAACAGTTTTCGCAGTATCCCCCCTCCTTCTTTATGTGATTCTTTAAACTCCTTCTTTAAAGATGTTCCAAAAAAATTCAATGTCGTTCACATAAATGCTCAAAGTATTCCGGCACACTTTCCTGATATGCTGACGACGTTTGTTGATAAAAATATACACGCTATTCTTGTCTCCGAAACTTGGTTAAAACCATGTCTACCTTCATCCTCTTACACTTTACCTGGTTATCATCTGATACGAAATGACCGCACGGGAAGAGTGGGAGGCGGAGTGGCCATCTACCTTAGAGGTCACATCCCATTCAGCGTAGTCAATATGTCCTCTCAGTCCCTCTCCCCTGATGAATCCGAATATATTTTCATTGAAGTCCTACTGTCTGGTAAAAAGACTCTTCTTGGTGTTTTCTATAATCCTTCCCTTCGTAACAATTATTTTTCCTCTTTCGAACTTCTACTTGAAAATCTTACTCCTGTATATGATCACTCAATCATCATGGGCGATTTTAACACTTGCTTGTTAAAAAATGACCAGAGAGCTCGTCAATTAAAATCTATAATCGATTCCTCTAATTTACACACTCTCTCTTCCACTGCTACACATTTCTTTCCTAATTCTAATCCTTCTCTTCTCGACCTCATACTTGTTTCTTCGCTTGACCATGTCATTGCACATGGTCAATGCTCAGCCGATGCTTTCTCCTATCACAATCTAATATACTTGTCTTATAACATCAGACCTCCAAAACACACGCCTAAAATCCTTCTGCAGCGTAACTTTGGTGCCATAGACGAAAGTAGTCTTTTGAGGGACGCTGAGCAGATCGATTGGTCAGTCATTAGGTCAGCTGGGTCAATCGATGAGAAGGTTGCTCTGTTCAACTCGTTGTTGACCCAATTGTTTGATAGCCATGCTCCTATCAGACCCGTAAGGGTAAAACATCTCCCTGCTCCATGGCTGACTGATGAAATTCGTGCCTTACGAGAAAGGAAAAATATGATTAAGGCCAAATACAAACGAGATCCTGATAAATATCGAGAAAAGTACAGACAGATACGGAATCACTGCAATAGGACGTGTAGGGACGCACAAAGGAGCCACATTCACAAATCTATTGAGGACAGCTCTCCATACAATGTATGGAAATTTCTGAAAACTTTGGGAGTTGGCAAACAAAAAATCTTAGAACCTAACAGTAATTTGAACTTGGACGATTTAAATATTCATTTCTCTTCGGTGGCTCAATTTGATTCAGCTACTAAAACCGATACCATTAACCATCTTTCAGCCACTATTGCTCCCGACTGTCCGATATTTTCATTTAGTCAATTTACTGATTGTGACGTTGAGAGGGCCATACGTTCCATCGCCTCTAACGCTGTCGGCTGTGACGACATTAGCCGGAAAATGATCATGCCACTACTGACCTTCCTCACACCAATCATTGCCTACATCTTTAATTCCTCTCTCTCCACTGGCTCCTTCCCAGATCTTTGGAAAGAAGCCCAAATTATTCCATTACCTAAAAAATGCAACCCTACTTCTTTTTCTGAATATCGTCCTATTTCTATCCTACCTTTCCTTTCGAAAGTGCTGGAAAGACTGGTTTATAACCAGTTGAGTACACACTTGACCAAAAATGACCTCCTTAACCCTTTTCAATCTGGGTTTCGCTCTGGTCATAGTACTACTACGGCATTAGTTAAAGTCACAGATGACATTCGCGCTGGCATGGATAAATCACAGCTCACTATCCTCACGCTGTTAGACTTCAGCAACGCATTTAACACCGTCGACTTCGACATTCTGCTTGCAACATTGGGTTCTCTAAACGTATCTCCAACAGTGATTGACTGGTTTCGTAGTTACTTGTCGGGACGCCGGCAGCGGGTGCGCCTTGACGACAGAGTGTCGTCTTGGTGTAACACGTATGCCGGTGTCCCACAAGGTGGCGTCTTATCCCCATTACTCTTCTCGATTTTTATAAAGTCAATTACCGATCAGATCACTTCTTCCTACCACCTATATGCAGATGATCTCCAAATTTACACACAGGCTTCTTTACCGTGTCTCCCCTCTGCTATTGATCGTACTAACAAAGATCTTATCACAATTTCTGACTGGAGCAGGAAACATGGACTTCTGGTGAATCCTGCCAAAACCCAGTGCATTGTGATTGGTAGTGGACGATCAATCGCACTGGTTGACTTTAATCTACTGCCGCCTGTCTTATTTGAAGGGGTACGCATACCGTTTAGTGAAACAGTTAAAGACCTAGGTGTCTTCGTTGATCGATCATTATCATGGAAACCACATCTAGCAGAGGTAAGCCGTAAAGTGTTTGCAGCAGCTGGCTCCCTCAGACGACTGCGTAATTTCCTCCCTATAGACACCAAAATTACACTGGCACAGTCCTTACTCCTTCCTATCATTGACTACGCTGACGTCAGCTATCTTAATATCACTGAGGAGCAACTAAACAAGCTTGACCGCATTCAAAACCTCTGTATACGGTTTATATTTGGCTTACGTAAATATGACCACGTCTCTGAATTTCGCCTTCGGCTCAAGTGGCTCCCCATTCGACTTCGCCGGAATACTCACATCCTCACGCTTCTCTACAAGGTTCTATTTGATCCCAAATCTCCTGCCTACCTTCAGGAACGTTTTGAATTTCATTCCTCTAGTTTACACCCGATCCGAAAATCCCGAGAATTCCTACTTAAGGTCCCAAACTGCTCTTCCTCCTCTTACTCCAAATCTTTTACTGTGCAAGCTGTTCATCTCTGGAATTCACTTCCTTCATCAATCAGAGAAGCTCAGTCTATTTACTCCTTCAAAAGACTTTTGTATGATTATTATATATCTCTTTAAATAGTATATAGTATTCTTTATTTATTTGTAACTTTTGTGTTGTATGTATATTATGTATTATATTTATTTATACCTAGTCTCCCTTTCTTTGTCTCACACACCTGCCTTCAATATTTTTCATATCGGTGTCTCCATGTACCCTAAGGTTGTCTGGTAGAGATCGCTTTAGCGATAAGACCGCCTTTTGTTACCATATTTTAATAATTCTACCTTAAGTAAATACTCTGTATTATGGTGTGCAATAAAGAATATATTATTATTATTATAATTATAATTGTATCTTTGTCTATTACTAGCGGACGTCACGTGGTTTCACCCGCGTAGTTCCCGTTTCCGTTGGAGTACGGGGATAATATATAGCTTATGATACTCGCTGATGATGTAGCTATCCATTGCTGAAAGAATATTCAAGAGCGGTCAAGTAGTTTCGGAGCCTATTCAATGCAAACAAACAAACAAAAAAACAATCAAATGTTTCCTCTTTATAATATTAGTATAGATTATATATGATATGTATTTTTGTTTGTAATGAACGAATTAAGAACTATGAGAACGATTGAAAAAATCTTTCACTGATGCAATGTCACATTACAAACTGAGTCACATAGGATGTATCGGTAGGCACGCAAGCTAGTCTATATTCTATATTCTATACAGATAAATAAAATTGAAGTGTCTGAGAATTTTACTAAATGCATATGAAAGTATACACGCTACTGACACTAAAAAACCAAGTTTTAAAATTTTTCTCTGTCTGTCTGTCTGTCTGTTTGTTCCGGGTAATCTCTGAAACGGCTGGACGGATTTTAACGGGACTTTCACTGGTAGGTAGCTGATGTTTCAAGGAGTAACTTAGGCTACTTTTATTTATCAAAAATATTAGGGTTCCGCGATAATAAGGATGAAACTAAATCTACGCGGGTGAAACCGCGGGGCACAGCTAGTATGAGTAATAAATGATATGAATGTTTTTGTGAAAACAGGTTAAAAGGGCATCTAAATATAAATTAATATAATTAAATTAAATTGTACAATATGATAAGGAATTGTCAGTTTTTGATTACGCGTTCCAGAAGAGAACCCAAATGCTATGCAACTATGAACTCTTATTGCAATGATAGTTCAGCTGTGTGACAGATGTATATAACGTGTATATACGTCATATACATATGTCTCATAATATGAGTCAAACTATCGTGGCAATAAGAGCTCATGGTAGGGCCCTTGTCACAAGAACACTACTCTTGACAGGTTTCTTCTCCTGACAGGCTTACATTTGGAAACTGTAGTAAATTAACCTAAGTTAGCGTAAGAGAAATGACCTTCAATAAGTGTTTCAAGTGTCCCTTATGATGAATAAAACTTTTTGATTCGATTTGAAAAACTCACTTTTCAGTTTTACACCCAAGATTATTTGATGACAATGGCCTAACCATGAGCTCTTATTTCAATGATATTGCAGGTGTGTGACAGGGACAGATGTATACATGTCAAATACATCTGCCTCTTAGTAAGAGTAAAACTATCATGCCAATAAGAGCTCATAGTAAGGCCTCAGAACATAGATTATACAATTTTGAAAATAAATTTTAAGTCTCAACTTTTTTTTATTTTAATAACATCTTGTAAATCATCTATAGATGATGTAAAAATTCATATGTTCATGCCTGTATTCCCAGAAAGAGTAGGTAGAGGTGATGTAATAGCTAAGGTACTTAATTGAAAAAATAATTAGGTGAATAATAAATATAAAGTAGGTACTTTTATTTTCGAAAATTAGTTAGAGTTTCAAATAAGCCATTAAATTGAGTTAACACAGGTAAGACCGCTGTGCAAAGCTAGTCTTACCAACGTCTTCATATTTCGTCTCAGACGTAGGTATACAGATTTCCCTTCACCATAAAAAGTTCGTAGTGAGATAATCAAACGTAAGTCACAAGAATCTTTGAATATAGTTTACACGCGAAACATGCTATTATATCGCACGCCATTATCTACGGAATAATTATAGAATTGTACAGATAAAACATAATATGTCCATTCTCTCACGTCTAATGAATAACTCCAATTATGGATATGAGATAAACACACGTTTATCATTTTTATAATTCAACTAGCTGTGCCCTGCGGTTTCACCCGCGTAGATTTAGTTTCATCCTTATTGTCACGGAACCCTAATATTTTTTTTTAATAAATAAAAGTAGCCTAAGTTACTCCTTGATATATCAGCTACCTGCCAGTGAAAGTCCCGTTAAAATCGGTTCAGCCGTTTCGGAGATTACCCGGAACAAACAGACAGACAGACAGAGAAAAAATTTAAAACTTGGTCAGTAGTGTGTATACTTTCATACGCATTTAGTAAAAAGCTGTTATTTTAGTATTACAAACAGACACTTCAATTTTATTTATCTGTATGTATAGATGATATTAGGAAGTACCTATCTACTTATTTTAATGAATACTTTTTCTTAAATACATTATTGATTATCATTAGAGCGTTAGATAAAACTACATCTTCCTTTAACTTCTGGCGCCCTAGTACTTTTTGATATGTTTGAATTATATAAAAATATATAAAATTGAATTATCTGTTTGTGAATACAAACTAGCTGTGCCGTGCGGCTTCACCCGCAAAGACTTAATTTCATGAATGACCCGCGTAACCATAATGTTTTATTTAAATAAAAGTAGCCTAAGTTACTCCTAGCCTAAGTTGTAAATTATTCATTAGCTAATCTGCCAGAGAAAGTCTCGTTAAATTCGGTTCAGCCGTTTCGGAGATTAGCTGGAACAAACAGACAGACAGAAACATAGATATTTTTTTTAAATAAATGTTTTTTTTTATATCGTTATATACTTTCATACCCATTTAGTGAAAAGCTGTTATTTTGGAATTACAAACAGACACTTCAATATTCATAGATTACTATCTATCACCAGCCGATGATCTGTCACAAAAATGTGGGCTTAATAAGCCTAGACTCTGTATAATGAAGTTGTAATTCTGTGAAAAATAATTAGAGAACTCTGATTCTTAAATCAGCGGTAGATAGATAGCTGATTAAGTTACATCAATAATCGTTTATTGATTGTTTTATCGATTCGAAGATAAAATTGTACCACATGAAAACATTAGATTACTTACGATTAAAGAATTGTTGATCGTCATCAGATAAGAGGAGCTCGTGGCACAGTTGCTATTGCGCATATCATTCGATCAGCGAAGTTAAGCAACCATACGCCTAGCCAGTAGTTGGATGGGTGACCGCCCGAGTTCCCTCCGTGCCTCGGAGAGCACGTTAAGCCGTCGGTCCCGGTTGCCAATTTAACATCTTTGGCAATCGTTACAGGTCAGTCGGAGGCCTAAAAATAATCTGACAACTGGTTTAACCCAGATCACAGATTTTCCTCCTAAAGGGGGTTGCGAAGGTCAGATGGCAGTCGCTTCGTATAAAAATCAGGCGATCAGTCACATCGGGTTGAATCAGGTGCCGACCCCAACAATGTATGGGATAAGGCCAGGGAGATGATGATTAAAGAATTTTTGAATCACATTTCTTTTCCATGATAATTTTTAATATTTTTTATTAAGTATATTTGACTGTCGTGTTATTCACTAAGGTTTCTCAGCGTCGAACTCGACAAGCGTTGGTTTCATAGGAAATTGATACATAATACATAGAGGATAAGGTTCAATTTCGTATCTTCAAAACCGACCTTCGACGACGAGTGCGACGCTGAGAAACGTTAGTGAATAACGCGGCAGTTAGATAATTACTGTCTATTGCTGAAATCTAAGCTAGCAGACAGTAGAAGCGAATAATTTTATATTATGCAAAAGATATATCTACAAAAACCCTATGATGACTAATAACATATATTAGAAACGAGCTGTACCCCGCGGTTTCACCCGCGTAGATTTAGTTCCATGCTTCATGTCGCGGAACCCTAATATTTTAAAGTAATAAAAGTAGCCTAAGTTACTCCTTGAAACATCAGCTACCTGCCGGTGAAAGTCCCGTTAAAATCGGTCCAGTCGTCAGAGATTACCCGGAACAAACAGATAGACAGGCAGACAGACAGACAGAGATTTTTTTTAATACTTGGTTTTTCAGTGTCAGTAGCGTGTATACCTTCATATGCATTTAGTGATAAGCTGTAATTTTGGAATTACAAGCAGACACTTCAATTTATCTGTATAGATACATAGAAACCATGTGGTCTAAGGCCTTCCCATAAGCTCTAATTGCCATCATAGTTCCACTGTGTGACAGTGACAGACTTATACACGTCATGTACATCTGTCTCATAATAAGAGTATCATGGCAATAAGAGGTCTCGGTAGGGCCCGTCACATGAGATGTGTTAACAGGTTACTGTGAAGTGATCCATAATCAAATTAAGTAAACGCATAGCTAAACATGTTTTCTTGTGAAGGTACGAAGCTGGCATTGACGCACTTAGTATTGAAGTAAATATCGTAAAGGGCGAGCTCAAGTTTTTGACAATGGAATCTATGCAGATAAATAAAATGGAAGAGTCCGTTTGTAATTAAAAATTGGCAGCTTTCACTAAATGCGTATGTGTAGTGGACTTTCACTGGTAGGTAGCTGATATTTCAAGGAGTACCTTAGGCTACTTTTATTTATTAAAAATATTAGATTTCCGCGACAATAAGGAAAATAAAGAAACTAAATCTACACGGGTGAAACCGCGGGGCACAGCTAGTGCGTATATATGTTAGTACTTAGTAATAAGTTGGTCAAACTAAATGTTAAAGTAATGAGAGACATATGGAAAATAGATTTTAAGTATAATAATAATAAGTATCTACCGACAAAGTATGTGCTAAAAGTGAGTGCTCAACCATCAAGCTTGTTTTATTAAACATACAATGTTTCATATCATAGTAGTCAGAATAGCCTTCGTACTGGGATGATGTATGAGCATAATTTATCACGTGATCAATATTATAGCGGTCAAAGGAGGTCAATAACCAAGGACATGTTTTTATACCCATACACACAGGTTAAACAACATACTGCTGAGGTTTTTTAACGGATCTAGTATATAAAAATATCCTGCTAAGAATAATTCATCTTCAAATTCGTACTACGAATAGGGTTGATTATTTTTATTATAAACGAAGTTAGAGCTTCAGTGTCGAAAAACAACTAAAAATGCTGGCAGGCAATGGATTACAACATTACTAGTTAAGTATTTAAAAAAAAAACATTTTTAAAATAAATATAAATATATGAAAACACTTTTTTGTGCAATCTTCTGCTGCGTCGCCTCGTGCTGCAGTAATTTTGTGAAAAAAAACTAGTATTCATGATCGCAAAATTCCGGCAGTGGTTATCTGGCAAACCTACTCACAACCTAGGGTCGTAGCCACCACACAGGAAATATTAAAGTGTGTGCACAACACAGGTGCACTTTTTATTCCCTCACTCTCATAGTCCGATGGGACGGTGCGGCGATGCGACACGACCGGAGAGAGATCAGCCGTTATAAGACCAAAGGCTTTACGTGCTTTCCGAGGCACGTGGGTGTAAACACTGCCAATTTCCAGACTCAGTGCATTTATTGTGAATTTCTTGACAGAAAAACCCAAAATCTTTTTTGGCCCGACTTGAACACGGGACTCGCCAACCACGAAACCAACTAGGCAGTGAATCTAAGTGGTATAAATGAAATTTGTGGTAGATGAAGCGTAGTCTGGCCTCAACTTACTCCCATGGGATACAGGCGTCTCATGTGACTTAGTGCGATGCAGGACAGAATCTAAAATGAAACGTGACTGAACATGCACACTTCACACGATATGTCTCAATGATTTATTATACACAGCACGTAGGCACGAAGTAATATTTAATACCTACGCCTACATTACGTATGTACTTAATTTAAAATCTAAATTACCAATATCAACTTTCACACGCACTAATCTTAGTAACATAGCTATTTTGTGGTTTACTTTGTGGTTGGTGCAGATCAATGTCCTCAAAGGATTTGTAGCAGCGTTTCTCCGCTCGTTACATAGACGCTTTACTCGCTAACGATTGGAAACTTTGACTACAAATACACGAGAACCTAAATCGCACTATATGAGTTTTCGAGAGCATTGCAGTATCACAGTATATACAAATTTCCCCGACAAGACATCCACCTGGCTAGAGGATCTTCCCTTTGCTGGGGATGAGTATGATCACTTCACTGGTCCTCCACAGATTAAAAACAATAGAAATGAATAACTTTATTATATCGTTGATTCATAAAATTGTTCATGACACGTAATAAAATGTCATCAGAGTCAAATTACTGACATTTCCAAGTGTCAAAATGATCCAGTAATAAATTTATTAGTGAAAGTAATACCTACATATTAAAACAATGTTTTAAATTAAGAAAATATGTTCCGTCGGTTACTAGTGTTGTTACTATGTGCATTTAACATTCAACAAAATCATAGGTGCAGAATCAATAGTCGAGCAGATTTTTCACAACCCTTACCTGTAATCTTAAGAAACGGTCAGTTACTAGAACCCACAGACAAGTATGGTAACGTTGAATTGAATCAGGGAGACACCCTCGTGCTAAGTTGTGAAGGATCAGGACATCTGTACCATCCGAACGCTCAGAGAGTAGAGGTTACTGCATCTGTAACTTGCGAATACGAAAATAAGTTCAGAAACGATCAATGGTTGAATTCCATATCTGATTTCTTCTTATTTCGCTGTAACTACCCCCCTAACTACAGCAGCAAACGAACTGATCGCTCCTGCTTTGAAGGCAACCCTATTATAGAAGTAGGATACACTGTCCAGAACCATTTCTATCCCGTCTTCGAGTCTTGCTTCAACGAGGGTGGTCTGCGCGTAGTCTATTCAAAATACACCCAAAAACCTTACAATGCCAATTATCAGACTAAAGTGGAGCGTCCCTTTTTTATTTCAAATGATAATTATGGCTTTGTTCCTGTTGATACACTATTTTCGCCGCGGGGACAGAAAGCAGCTGTTGCCCAAGTAGTTGGGAACATGATTGACCAGTACGTCACTAAGAACGAATTTCTTTCAAGAGGACATCTGGCCGCTAAAACTGATTTCGTCTTCGCGTTCGGCGAACGAGCAACCTTCCACTATGTGAACTGCGCTCCCCAATGGACGGGTTTCAACGGGGGGAACTGGAATACTTTAGAAGTAGACCTGAGAAATCACGTACATGCATCAGATTACAATACAGTGATATACACTGGAACGTTTGGAGTGACGCAATTGTTCAATCAGTTCGGTCGGAAAGTGGAAATCTATCTTTACACAGATGAGAACAACAATCCGGTGATACCAGTACCTCAATACTTCTACAAAGTGGTGTACGAACCAAGTACGAAGCGTGGGATCGCATTTATCGGTATCAACAATCCTTATTACACGGAAGCTGAAGCTAGAGACCTGTTCTTCTGCCAAGATCTTTGCAGGGGGAACTATAACTTCTCGTGGTTGAGTTGGCATCCGGATAACGCTATGGAAGGGTACACTTTCTGCTGTTCAGTGCCCGATTTTCGCAGGACAGTCGAGCATCTGCCTGCGTTTGAAGTTAATAGTCTATTGACGTGAAGATTCACGATCTTGTGGACTTCAAATAATGATTGTTAGGGTGAATGTCCTTTACGCATGTACGGTCCTAATTTATGAGTCAATGTATTATCATCGTGTTCGTATCAGTGTGGACTATGCGCCAGTCGTGACCTCAAGATTTTATGTATGTCTACTGCGAATTGCAAATAGGAGATTTGTATCTTCAAAATTATATTTTTTTCATGGTATTTTATTATTTATTGAGTTTGATTATCTGCTACCCTCACTTACAAAATGTTAAGTGGTTATACATGTGTGTTTTTTTATCATCTTCTTATATATAAAAATGAATCCCCATTTCCCTTCACGGCATCACGCGTAAACGGCTGGATGGATTTTAAAGGGACTTTCACTGGCAGATAGCTGATGTTTCAAGGAGTGTTTTAGGCCAATTTTATTAAAAAAACAGCATTAAACTTAATCTACGCGGGTGAAACCGCGGGGCACAGCTAGTCTTATATATAAAAATCAATCCCTATTTCCCTTGGTCACGGCATCACGAGTGAATGGCTGGACCGTTTCTACTGAGACGTTTACTGGCAGATAGCTGATGTTTCAAGGAGTGTTTTAGGCTATTTTTTAATAAAAAACAGCATGGAACTAAATCTACGTGGGTGAAACCGCGGGGAACAGCTAGTTGAAGATAAATTAAGGATCAAGTAAAGTTTTCAGGCTCTAACGTTTGGGATCTTTATCTGGATATTATGATATTTTTCTAGGAACGTTCATCTAGAAAGAAAATTTACCTCATCCTTAATTTATTATTTACTAGCACTTACAACAATTTTTTTAAAACTGTTAATTATGTTTTATTTATTTTATTTGTTATCCAATAATGCCCTTTGCATTAATTAATATTATTCATGCCATGAGTGATTCTTCTATTAAACTATTACCTAATTTCAGAACATCTTCTCAAATTATCCTAGGTTTAAAAGTAGTTCCTTATTTTTCTGTGATATGGATTCCAAAAGTAATGGATATAGTTTTTATCAGAGTATGACAGTTCTTCCAAATACCCAATGCTTGGTCACCAAGAACAAATTGACATAATTTAGTCATAATTTAATTGCCTGTAGCTGATAGTAGCGCAATAATTGTTATCGGACCAACGGATTGTTTCCCTCTCTTAGTAAGAGTCAGTCACTTACACTAGTGTCATTATAAAGATTGTATACAAGTTCGTTCTAATTATGGTACTGCTATTTGCGGTAAGTATTTTATTCGAAGACTCGGTTGAAGTATGGGTTTTATACGCTACTGCGGAGTACAAGCCGCGTTATTCACTAAGGTTTCTCAGAGTCGAACTCGATAAGCGTTGGTTTCAATCATAGGAAATTGATACATAATACATAGAGGGTAAGGTTCAATTTCGTTTATTTTTAAACTGACACTCTACGACGAGTGCAACGCTGAGAAACCTTAGTGAATAACGCGGCTGATCACTAAGACGTATGTCAGTCAGTCAGTGCCGATTCACGTGAAACAAACGATTGACGATTAATGTGATATCGTTTAAGAATTAAAGTGATTCAATCGAAAGCCTCTCCCAATGTGGTATTAACGTGATTCGAAATCGTAATACGATAGGACTTCAACTCATTACGAAATGTCGCGACGACGACTTAGCTATTCCGTTTTTTCTACGCATTCAACGCGTTGCCATTGCGTGAATCAGGGTACCTGGGGCCTTTCCATGAGCTCTTATTGCCATGATAGTTTCACTCATTTATGAGACAGATGTATGTGACGTGTATACATCTGTCACTGTCGTACAAATAAGACCTCATGGTTAGGCCCCAGGACATTGAATTTTATATGTATTTCAATACATTTTCTTTTTTTTAGACACACATTATCGTAGCAATAATGACATTAACTCATGCCACGACCCACCGCTACAAACCTTATGAAGAAGATCTAAACCTGTTGATACATAATCCTGCTTACTCTGTCTTAAAAGCTTCAGGGTCTTTCAGTAACAATGAAAAAACATCTCTGGATAATAGGGATGCCAGAATGAAATTGAAAAGGTGAGAATTTGTTTCGTTAAGAAACTAAGTGCCTGTGCGAGTATTCTTAAAATCGCCGTCACAAGTGATCACGTCGACGTAAACGCAGATTTGTATGGGCTCACAATAGTGTCATGTTTAGGCCGACAAAGGCGCTGTTCCGATCCTATATAAATCTGCGTTTACGTCGACGCGGTGACTTTTGACGGCGGCAGTGAAAAACTCGGCACTCAGTACTTAAAACTTGAAACTTGAAGTACTTAGAAAACTTGGCCCAAATCGGTGTCTCGCAGAACGTGCCAAGAAGGCTGGCATCATTGCCACGTTGAATGGCAATGTTGATTCTCAGAGCGAGTATATCCTTAAGTTAAATAATAAATAATGAAATCTCTGCATACCCTTTTGAGCAACAATCTAGGAAGTTGTAAGCTTAAAAAATGGAATGGCTCGACACGGGAATAATTCCTCTTTGTTTTGGATATTGTATTTTTTTTCCAGGAGTGTAATAGAGGAAGAGAACCTAGGTACTACGGTCTCTGGCTTCAAGTTTACTGGCAAGGATACGAGGCTGAGGAGCTATTTGAATTATAAAAATATTAACGTCTGAAGAGGTGTTATTAAATAAATTTTATATAAAGAGACCTTTACAGAAATAGACAATCACAGAAATGGACAATCACAGAAATGGACAATCACATAAATTGGTAATCACAGAAATGGACAATCACAGAAATGGACAATCGTAGAAATGGACAATCACAGAAATGGACAATCACAGAAATGGACAATCACAGAAATGGACAATCACAGAAATGGACAATCACAGAAATGGACAATCACAGAAATGGACAATCACAGAAATGGACAATCGTAGAAATGGACAGTCACAAAAATGGACAATCACAGAAATGGATTTTAGAATGCGTTTCTTCCAGATATGTGTGAGGAGTGGAGGATGCGTAGCGAGGAATGTGTTTCTTCTCACTCCGTGATTTTAATAGTTCCTACTAGTTTTAAGCGAGGTGTGTAGCCTCGCTCAGAGCAGTGATTGGTTTTGAACAAACACATCTCTATCTTAACACATCTCATGTAGAAAACAACGCAATGGTCATAAAACACTTTGGTAGTAGTAGACTGAAAGAGTACGAATTCTCGACTCTTATTTTAATCCCTATTCTCTTTGTCTTTGTATGTATTGATTACACGAGATTGACATGCAATTTCAACTTGAAATATCTAGGTACTGCATGTTGACTCTCAACAATGACGTTTCAAGACCCAAAAAACAAAAACGTACAAGTATAATTATTATTTATTGCGTTCTCTACAAAAACTTACATATATAGGCACCTAAAATGTACATACTTATACTAGGTACAACATAATGGCAAAAACAATCTTCCACGTTTATTTGTAACAAAATCATTAAGCGATCAGAAGGTCACTCAGAAGACTAAAGGTGGACAAGACACCGAGTGGTAACTATCCTTCACTATACATCCAAAACTCAGATAGAATATTAATTTATTGTACTTGTACACCTTTAACGTCATTACTAACACGTCAGACAATTGACAAACGTATTTTTTTTGTATACCGCCGAATATTAGTATGAGAAATTGTACAGCGCCTCCTAGCGGTGACGTGAAGAACTAAAATATGTCATACTAATACTGTGGGTGACGCTAGCGAGTGTAGATTATGAAAACGGCCGTAATAAGGGTACTGGGCCCTTACCATAAGCTCTTATCGCCATCATAGTTCCACTGTGTGACAGTGACAGACACGTCATGTAACTTTTTTGTTTATTCCAAGAAGTTCGGTAAGTAATCCGATCTTATAACTTCTCGGATTTTTTTCCCAGAAATAATTCCGATTAGTTCGATAGGCGTACTGACGTACTGAGGAACAGTCAATCATTGAATATTGTTTAGATTATCCCTTTATGATCTTTTTGTTTTTTGGTATATCTACTCAACTTAAATTTTTTTTACTTTATTGTAATTTAAATTAATAGAAATTTGTAAAACATTTTGAAATGTTAGGTGTGAGAATTCTTGTAGGAGTAAATATGCCATTCAGAACCAAAGCTTGCACACAGGCTCTCAGTGGCATCTTTACGCTCCACCAAAGTACAAACTATGATGCGTGAGTATGCGGGGAGCGTTGCATGCAGCGCGTATACATGTGTGTGTGCACTTGCAGTCTTAAGGTATATTAACTCATTGTTCATGTGATGTGGTGTATATGTGTATTGTATAGAATTTATGTAAAGTCTGACGTGTTTTCATAACTAATTATGAATAAATTAGGGTTACCATTGAACTAAGTACATTATAGTATTTAAATCACATCAACCTTCATATTTTTACATAAATAGATTCTATCTACAGATTTTATTTAGTAAGAAAATAAATTACATCAAAAACTTACTTAAGAATATTCTATTTTTCTCATTTAAAACTTCTTATTTCATTTTTTTTAAGTATGGCTACAAATGCGTTTGAAATGAGTCATTATCTCTTAGAGAGCATATTTTACAAATATGACTGTCAATTTAAAAAAAAACATTAAAATAGATTTTATTATATAGGTACTGAGTTGGCAACTTTACTCGTCAATAACTGGGCTTGGTGCAGCAACACTTCACTCGACTTGTATACACAAACATAAAAAATACAAAGTTCACCTAAAACTATAAATCATAATTTATAGCGAAAACACTTAGAATATAATTATTAAAAAATAAAATAAGAGAAGATCAATAATCAGTTAATTATCACTCATGGTAACCCTAATGAGTCTGACTGGAGTTGCTCGTTCGCTCGGAGAGATGGCGCTGTTATTTCTTCTTGAGTCTGAATACGTCGTTGAGCGGAGAATATGGCGTCCGTGTCGGTATCGCATTGTAGGCGAATGAGGGCTGTGCGTCGGCGCGAAGGATAACAACACCTGGTAAATGGACAACAAAACATTTTGTTATATTGAAATAGAATTGAGCATTATGCATTTAAAGAATATTTTATGATATAGACGAAGTATATTTTCTTTCACAATGTACAATTTATGCCTGGGTAGGTGTGCCTGACTGGGGACTGTATTTTATATATTATTTACTTCTTGCAAAACAATGTGTATAGGCGGATTTCATGGGGTGATGATGAGATAAACATCTGCACATCGCATTTAAATAATGCTAGTATCTAGTTTTGTGTTAATGCGGTGAGTAAGGTCGCATCCTTTTTCGCTCTCCATTACTGCTATGGGAGGTGGAATGGCTGTGCTAGCTAAGATGAGACTCTTTCGTCTCTTACTACATTACACATACTTAATACGTAAGTGACAATCTGGTGTTGGTCACGCCCATGGGCTGCAGTAGCGTCATGCGGACTGCACGCTTGTTATTCACCTTGGTAGCATACGAAAATGTAAAAGCACCCAATTGTGATCGCTTCTGAGTGTGCCTTGGAGACTGGTTGCAAAACCATAAGCTGAATAACATTGTGATATTCAGTTATAACGCACCCAAGGCGTACATAATGTTCCGCAATGATAAGGTAAAAGACACTTGCTACCTGAAGGGTTCACTTTCACTTTGATCTTCGTCTGCGGGGAGAGCACGCCGTAATCCACATCTTCGTACAGATCCTGTGGAAAAAACACACGTAGTAGGTATTATAACCAAAATGGTACAAATTCCGTCAGATTGAAACTGACGTCCTAATCTAGTCTTATGTTTCTTTGTTCCAATACACTCAGAAATCCGACCTCAATGTAAATAAAATTAATCATTTTCAGCCACAGGGTGTGGGACTCAGTTTTTGGAACAAAACGTATAACACCAATTTTTATAATAATCTATATCTTATTTTCTTTCAAGCATGATAATAATTTCAAAGAAATACTATGCTACTTTTTAGCCGACTTCAAAAAATAAAGAGGTGTAAATCAATACTTTTTAAAATGATTGTTACAATAATTTTATATTGATTGTTTTTTTGTTAGCTTCCATTAAACGGGCTCAGAACTTGACCGATCTTGAAAATTCTTCCAGCAATGGACAGCCACATCATCAGCGAGTAACATAGGCTATATTTTATCCCCGTACTCCCACGGGAACGGGAACTACGCGGTCAATCGCGTGACGTCCGATAGTAATAAATAAGATGCTTCATCCCTGAATTATCCAACTTAAATGCCCTCTGCTAAAAAGACACCAGGGGCCTTACCATAAGCTCTTATTGCCATCATAGTTCCACTGTGTGACAGTGACAGACTTATACGCGTCATATACATCTGTCTCATAATAAGAGTTCACTATCATGGCAATAAGATGTCATGGTAGGGCCCCAGTACATCTTTTGAATTCTCACCTCAACCCTATAGCCAGCAGGGTTGTTCAACCCCAGTTCTCTCAGCGTGACCGCCACATCGGAGGGAGTGCCATCTGTCCGCCGGTTCACGAAAGCGACCGCGTACGAGTAGTATTGACCCTGGATGGGCAGGATTGGGCGCGACCATATCTCAATGCCTCGGTGCTGTGGATGAGAAAAAAAATAAGTCACCATAACCCTTAAAAAATACACGGCAGATTTTCAACTTGCACTATTTCAGATGGCTTCATTTCTAGTCTTTTCATGAATGCCTTGAATTAATTGTGTAATTTATAGATAGACTAGCTGTGCCACGCGGCATATCACGCTAATTCCGTGGGTGGTTTTATTTCTTGTTTTTTTTTAAATAAAATGTGTGGTCTTCTCCTTGTTACGTCATATCTATCGAAGGTTGATCTGCCAATGACAGTCTCGCAAAAATCGGACAGCCGTCTCAGATATTAGCCGGTACAAACAGACAGACAGACAGTCAGCATTTTATTTGTGGAAAGCTGTTAATTTGGAATAACAAACCGAGACTTTTATTTTATTTACCTGAATAGAATTAGACGCTACTTTTGAGCTAAGCAATTCTCTTCCGAAATATGTTACGATATGTTTAAAATGAGTTCTAAAGCAGTAGTACTTGTTTGTTCCTTATTTACCTTGTATATCCTCCTGCCCTGAATACCAAGTGGATCCTGGTCTACTTCAATAATCTTCCTGTTCTGCAATATCGCTTTGTACTCTGGCCGAATGGTCCTCAAATCGACGCTCATCAACAGCGGCGCGGCTAGGATCGCCCAAATGGCAAACTGGGTCTTACTCTGCTCGTACGATAAGCCGAAGTTTCCGATGATTAACTGGAAGAAAAAAAATATACGTATAAATTGTAGGTATTATTGCTAAGTTCTCGAACATACACAGCACTTGCAGTCCTCTTATAAAACTTCGCCCGACCCGGGTATCGAACCCAGGACCTCGTGTTTCACAGACGCCTTTGCGACCACAAGACTACCAAGGGACTTTATCAATAGCAGTTGAACTTGAAGCTACACGTGTCGGCGTCCGTTTATGTATCAGTTTTTATTGTTAATCTTAAATATCCTATAGGTAATACTGCGTACCGCTAGTTACTTATAATAGTTGTATTCTAAGGGAAATAAGGCACAGGATATTACCATGTCAGGATCGTTCCAGTGTCCGGGGCCGGCGTTGGGCACAATGACGTCCTGGTGGTTTCCGTAGTAGTCTATGATAGACTCGACGGACGCCCACGAGTCTTGGATGTCGTCAAAGTTTCGCCACAGGTTGCAGTGCTCGATTATTGACGAGAAGTTTGGCTGGAATCACAGATATAAAATAAATTTAAAAATGAATCTCGATTTCCTTTGCTCACGCCATCACGCGTGAACGGCTGGACCGATTTTAACGGGACTTTCACTTGCAGATAGCTGATGTTTCAAGGAGTGACTTAGGCTATTTTTATTTAGAAATAATATTAGGGTACCGTGTAATAAAGCATGAAACTAAACCTAGCCACAGCTAGTAAAATGATAATAATACTTCTTTGTTCTTAAAAATGGTCGGGAAAAATACGATCACGAGGCGGGACTCGAATCTATGACCTCTGCAAACCGTGTAGTTTCTCTGCCAACTGAGCTACTCGTGATCCTACCTCATGCGTCGAATTTTTCCTTACCTTGTTTTGCGGTTTTAGGAGCTGCCTTTTCAAATTTTGGCATAATACACGAGAGCCGTGGGCCCTAAGTAAAACTTGTATCGCAGGAAAATCAGTGCAGTTTGGGAGCTACGTAGCCTCAAACCGACACGAATATACACACGTTAAACCACAGACATCATCGACATACCTCTGTGCGTCTAACTTATCACACCCTTCTCATTATTTCTTTCTTTTATTTATTTAATGGCGACGATCTGACATTCTTCTCTATACATCGGGCGTTCAAAAGAATACGCGAAATTTAGTACACCATATAAAAAAAAATACTGAATCAACGTGATCAGAACTTTTATAATGAAACTTCACGCTACACCTGCATAATCAAAAAACAGCTGTATGTTTCGTGTAAAAAAACCTACCGATATAACTCTGTTATGTTGCAAAAAAAATTGACATAATGATTATGTGAATGCAATACTGTTACGTTGAGATGTTACATTTCATATCATTACTTACCATATTTGGACGTATTACAAACAAGGTTTCTTTAAGATTTAATTTAATTTGATCATTCCTCTTATGGTTTCATTGCATCATACTTTTCGTTGGTTTGCTTCATACTATCGTATTCACAAGTAATGTCAATTAATTAAATCATGACATAATGATGAGTAAATGGATATAATTATCTTTTTGTAGGTATTCCATTTGATGAAGATATATTTTTTTATAATAAAAATATTTGTCTGTCTGGTGCCATACAGACAGATAGAGATTTACTCGTAAAATTACCGAATGAAAAAAAATTACGTACTCAACTCATGACCTATAACGTATAGTGACTATTTTTATAGTGGGTATCTATATTAGCCCTTACCCTTAAATCAATCTATTTAGTCGTGAAATCTGCATGAAAATCGGTAAAATAGTCACTATTATGTGATGTCTGAGGAGTAATTCAAAGACGTATGTATAGCGCCTGAGACGGCGATCACCATCTGTCACGTTGGCACTTAATCATCTTCGGTGAAAAGTGGGTGTTGTTATTACAACACCTCTGTCTACCCCTTCGGGGAATACAGGCGTGAGCGTATGTATGTATGTTAAATGTTCACCTGTAATCCGGCGTATATCTGGTAGACAGGCCAACTGCACGAGTAGACCATTTGCCTACCGGTCAAGTTGAGCTGTCGCCCAAACTCCGGGTACCCGTGGTCCATGTCCGCCGGGAGAGCGTAGCACCCATCCAGCTTCACGTAGTCCACGCCCCATTGTGCGAACGTCGCTGCATCTAGAACATGTGATGAGTTCAGGTGATTATCATAATGTAGAGCTTTCGAAAGGACCGTGGAATATAATATGTCAAATACTTTTGAGCGCACAGCTAATTTAATGCGCATTTTTACAATCTTGCGCTCGGGACAAACAGACTCATAAAATTACATCTGCCCCTTTAAGGCTAACGCTCAGTACTAGCGAAAGAACTTTAGTGAAAGATTTCTCAAAATTAGTCCAACAAAATTACAAAATCTTAAATTTCGGACATCTCATACCTAACCGAAGGCAATGTATAAAGAGATGTTTTATGTAGACGAAGCGAAAGAAGTATGTAGGAATCATAGTACATGGCAAACAGTAGTGGGATACAGACGTGAGCGTATGTAGGTATAAAGAATAATTATTATTTAATTACTTTTTCTAACCTCTCCATAGACAATCCCAATTGTCTGTGGCCCTCTCGTATATATCTTATGCCCGGGGCCTATACATATTTGTTAGACACTTCATTCGCATTAAGATACAAAATGCATTTCAACCTTCAAACATGTCAGCGCCTCGGCTCAGCGTTTTATCTCTAAATCTAGTTAATTTAGAGTGTTTTAATATTCTTTGAATGGAATGAAATTCGATATGTTTTTCCATTCAGTATATTTTGCACCGCACCTTTTTATTTACAGATTGGTGCCAAGGAGACTTAGAAAATTGAGTGCCTATTAAGTTTCTTGTCACCGGTGTTCATAAATTATATTGTAGCACCTTTACTTATTACAAAAAAAACATATTTAAAATGGGAAGTGTTTTCTGTCTAACTATATGAAATCTTTTCACGTTAAAAATCTCTGAAATTTGGAATATGGAGACTTTTTCCGAGGACAGAGATAGAAATCTCAAAAATCGCTACGCGGGAAAAGTTGCGGGTAAAAGCTAGTATATTTTATGAATACCTAGTCTAATCAAATAAATAATTTTATATGAATTGTATTGCTATTAGTTAATATTTTCTATGTCATGAAATATACATGATGCCAGCTGATTTTATTGTTGGTTCTTCTCAGAAGACTAGTTTCCGACCCGGTGGTTTATTTTTCGACATTCCTAAGTGCCTTACCAGGACGTAAACTTAATAAATCATTTTCATTTTCAATCAATATCAGCAGTAAAATGTTATTATAAATGTGCTTAACTTTATGTTAGTTAAACACAGTAAAACACTTATGAGTTCTATTACCATGAGAAAAGATGTTCTAAAAGAAATACCAGTAGGCCCAGACACAGTAACATTATCCTCGCGCTTCGCATATAAAAACGAAACAAAATGTGTATTACATACCTATGTTACGGGCCTGATTTATGTCATTCCCATAGATTTTGAATCGCTTCTATCAGCTCAAGCGCAAGAGAATGTCACCTTGTCTACAGGCCGTGTTGGTTGATTGCGGAACGATGCATTATTTGACCTCTGAACAATAATTTGTGCAAAACTGCATAATAATGCAGATTGTCCCGTATACCATATTATCTTGGTATAATTTAGCATATCGAGTGTCCGCGCAACGTCCTGACTCTTCCGCTATTATGACTAATTTGCTTTTTATAACGCCAATTATCTTCAAGTAGGGTAATGCATGTGTAATATGCAAGCTTTACTTTATTAACTAGTTTTCTTAGCATATCTATAATCATATCTTGCAAGTATACTATGTGACCACGCTAAAAGTACACTCATAATTCGAGAAAGAATTTGCAATAAAAAACATTTTTTTTTCCTTTTTATATTTTTATCATAATAGGGCGTCATTATCGAGGGTTGAAATTTAAATATGTGGGATTTTTTTTAAATTGTTGTTCCTTATAAAACAATAGGTAATATTATCCATTGCTAATGAATAACTTTTAATACGCATTCATTTAAGTCCACAGTCACGTTAATATTGCACGAAAAATTGGTTTGGTGGCCGAGTAATCTTCTGCTAAACCAATATTTTTTTCTAATAACTAGTGAAGTGATGTTTCATCAGGAGTTTTACTAGACTTTCAACAAAGTACATTCAAAATTCAAATCGTCTGACTGACACTGAGGATTATGAATATTACCATCGGGTTCATAAGGTTACTTTTACTTTGGGGACCTCAAGTGATTGCACTGGTTGCGCCTATCACGTTGCACGCAGTGACAGGATATTGCGTGCACGAAGGCTCAGGCTCACTGGGCCGGTGGCACCGGTCAGGAAGCGACGCCAGTCACGATTGCTCGCAAACACAGTCACGCGACTTACGTAACCTTGGGATTGTGAATATAGCATACGATACGATGCGAAGCTATGACGTGACAGAGGGCCTCAGGCTCACTGGGCCTAGTGCGAGTTTTTCTCAGATTTGTATAGGATCCGAACAGCGCCTCTGTTGGCCTAAAGATGACAATATTGTGAGCCCATACAAATCTGCGTTTACGTCAACGCGATGACTTGTGGCGGCGATTTTAAGAAAACTCGCATTAGGCACTCAGTACCTCTATCACGACTTTGCCACCGTTTTCTTAATCCATACTCGATAGCGTCTCGGCCAAATATTTGTATGAGAAATTGTACAGCGCCTCCTAGCGGTGATGTGAAAAACTAAAATATCACATACAAATATTGTGGGTAACGTTAGCGAGTACAATAAGGGTACCTGCAGTTTGTGCGTAGGTAATGCGTGCGTGACTATAGAGTCTATATTATGGCACGGACATGGTGCATGTCAATCAGCAATCATTGTACGTTTTGCATGTGAGGGGTAATCTCCCGAATTACGGAACAGAAAATACAGTCCGCTATGTTCCGTGAAATGTGGTATACATGCTGAGAATTCTCGTCTAAGTTGTGCCCGAACCATAGTTATATAGCTATCCTTGGAGTCAAATGGTAAGGTAAGGTAACCTATACCAACCAAAATTCAACAAACTAGCTTCAGCAATTTCACCGGTACCTAATCATTAAGTTATATTTAAGAGCAGAATTGCATTT
Organism: Watsonalla cultraria; assembly: GCA_964035505.1. Taxonomy (NCBI): domain Eukaryota; kingdom Metazoa; phylum Arthropoda; class Insecta; order Lepidoptera; family Drepanidae; genus Watsonalla; species Watsonalla cultraria. The sequence goes on along the minus strand of OZ037732.1, from coordinate 1,822,267 downwards.
TAAAGCTTTTGTCAAGAACAAATTGAATGGAAGTATCGATGAATGAATTGTCTGTATGTTTGGAGATTTGCGAGGAGACTGAATTAAAAGTCCCTTTTTTAGTTCAAGTCGCTTCAAGCCGTTCGTTAAGATAAATAAATAATTATATAAAATAATGAATGAAATGCGCTTTAACATACTATACTCTACTCTCTATGAATTAGTGAACCAACTTGGCACCCAAGCATAGACTTGATTTACGATGCTATAAAATTGTGTCATCGCTTTCGGTGTAACGATACGTTTATGATAAATAGTCTCAAACTTTTTCAACTACGTTATCCGTTGAATGTTAAATTCCTACTTATGTAGGTGCAACGTGTTAGATGGAAAACGTTTGTGAAATAATACCATTGCTTATACCAATATGTAGATTACGGTTGCGAAAGACATCCATTATTATGACTTTTGCAATTGTCCTATATTTTTAATAGACGATAAATGTATGCTATTGCGGAAGGTATGTAAATAGCTACAAATATGATAGCTGTATGCATTGAACAATTTAAATTTAGGTGGGTTGGAATTGACAAGTGCCTTAAATTATTGCACTTTTTATTATTTTGTTACAATGGCCATGACTTTCCTTTACACTTCAAAACAATATTATTTGCGCGTTGAAAGGTGTAGCGTTTCCCCGCTCGCTACATAGATGGCGCTACTCGCTAACAAATGCGAACTTTGAGTACAAATGCACGAGAACCTAAATCACGCAATAAGAGTTTTCAACTAGAACAGTTAGAGCCGGTGTTCCCCAGACATGACACCCACCTGGCTGGAAGATCTTCCCTTTGTTGGGGATGAGCATGTTTATTACGTTAGAAAACTCTCGATTTGTGTAACAAGAAAATTCAAACGTAAGTAGTAATTACAAATCCTAGCTTACTAAATAATATTATTTATCTTCATAGATGAAATATCATCCATCGGTTAAATTTTAACAGAAAAACATTTACACTTTCGAAATTGATGCACCAATAAAGTGAATAAAAGTCAAAATAAATTTGTGTCACCCAGAAATTGAACCAAGGACAACTAAGTATCACTACTAAGCCACAGCATCATATTTGCAAGTTGCTTACCACCAGCAAGGTGACCGACGACACCAGGGTATCCGGCGCAAGTGAAGTTGCCATAATCTTCGTAAATACCAAACTTCAAGCCTTTACTGTGAACCTGTAACAAAGAATAAAAAAAAACATAAGCAAAGAGCAATGACCGTATATTTCATTCGATGATAATGACGCAGTAATCATTCACTCATTCATTTCATTCCTATCATCACGAACTTTATAAAAGTCTAAAAAAGTGATGTTACAATTTGTATGGAAGATAAATGAGATGTATTTAATCTCATGTAGGTACTTAATTAATAATATATCGTAATCTAGTGAATAGCCATAGTATATAAATATAGGCAGTAATGCAAGTACAAAGTTAATGTTGTCAACTTAATTTTATGGGTCTGCCACCATTTAATGTTTTTATTTAAATATAAGTAGGTTTAGTTCCTCATTATAACATTAGCTACATGCTAGTGAAAGTCTCGTTGAAATAGGTGCATTCGAAGATTAGACGGACAGACAGCAAGACAGAAAAAATGCCTACACTAAATACCCTTATAAATACGAAAGTAACTCTGTCTGTCTGTTACGCTTTCCCGCTTAAACCTCTCAACCGATTTTGATGAAATTTGGCACAGACAATCTTTAGACCCTGAGAAAGGACATAGGCTACCTTTTATTTATTAAAAATATTAGGTTTCCGCGACCATAAGGATGAAATTAAATCTACACGGGTGAAACCGCGGGGCACAGCTAGTATATTATAATTGTTTTTTTTGGTAGGTACCTTCGTGTGTATTTAGTTAAAAGCTGTTAATTTGGAATTACAAATAGACACTTCAATTTATCTATCTGTATATCGGTATGTATAGTATAGATTATGTATTGCATCGACTTCAATAATAATGGTACATTTTATTTCACATGCATTTTTTATCGTATCGCAAACACTTGGGCATTTATACATCATTATAGAGATCATTATTTTGATTAGTAAGAGCCTGTAATTCACTGCTTGTCAGATAATCTATTTTATTGTTACGAAATGTTAGCAAAAACTGATCGTTACGGAGATGCGATCTGATCTGAAGTGATTCAAGAGTCATTCACTCTTAGTCAGCACCAAGGTTAAGTCAATCAACAAATTATTATATGTATATACGCGTATTTCATGTCTGTTGTTTTGTAACTATTTGAAAAATGCAAGTCATAATATTGGAATTAGTATTCTTCAGGCCTAGACAAAGTAACATTCTCTGTATACTACGATATAAAATGCATAGACATGACATAAATTTGCCACGTGACATATGTCATTCCAGTACATTTTGTATCGTTTCTACTAGCGAGGTGTGAGGATAATATTACTTTGTTTACAGGGGCCTTACCAAGTGCTCTTATTGCCATGATAGTTTCACTCGTTTATGATACAGGTGTACGTGACGTGTATACATCTGTCACTGTCGCACAACTGAATTATCATTGCAATAAGAGCTCATGGTTGGGCCCCAGTACCGCTTTTCAACGTTCCCATACAAAATGTGAAAAATACGCAGGCGATTTAATCAACATAAAATATTTCACACTTTTCAGAACTGCAAAACGATAAATCTACAGTACTCGTATATTGGCAGTAAATAAAATCTTTAAAATCGATAACCTTCACGCTCAATATATTAATAAAGGTTCTAATTAAAAAAAAAAACAAGATTCCTTGCTACTTTTGTGACGCTTATATTTGCACTGTACCCTATCAAGAGTTTGAACAATTTTCGCAACCTATACTCGCTAGCGTTACCGACAATATTTGTATGAGATATTTTGGTTCTTCACGTCACCAATTGCGCTGTACAATTTCTCATACAAATATACGGCGGAGACGCTAACGAGTGTAGATTAGGAAATGTGTGAAGTGGTACTGAGCTTACGTAGGGCAGTCTCAATAGCATTTACCGCTTGTCTACGTAGGTGACAAAAACGTAAATGCATAACACTACAGTTTTTACGTGTAAATAGTTTGTCGCAATCTAATTACAGTACAATCGTGTGTCGTAAGGGCTCGTACAGTAATGTGAACGGACCAACAATGGCTACCACGAACACAATCAGTGTGGCACCGCTTTACTTCGCTGTTTTATCGACACTACTATCTGTAGGGTGGCTATGCGTTGATGTGTTATGCAGGATTCTCTAAAAAGTCCTGCATTAGAATGTATGGCTGAGAAAAAAAAAGGCGAAATATAAAATTGGACTATCAATTTTTTTATGATATAATATAATGAAGAAGTTATAACAAAAAATATGAATAAAACGTATTATCGATGATTAAGTAGCGAGATGCCTACTATCGCACTTAGTTAACTTTATAAGTTTTGAAATTTGCTTACATATGATCACAACCCTAGATTGCGATATACTTATAACTTAATAACTTATTTACATCAATGTATTTTATTCTGAAACATTTTTTTCTTCTTGACAAGAGCTTCGATACTTAGACGTATCGGTGTCAAATATAATTGATTGTTTTGTTTCCGTATACGATCAAGCATTCAATCTTCGTTTTCGGATCAAAACTCTTTTATACGAGTACATCGTTCAAACGTTGTCCTATAATATTCAAAATCATGGAAGCCCTATCGAGGGACCTTCAGCATCGCTCCCACGCCTTCACAGCTCGACAAAGATACTATTCTGACCTTTTTTTAATTGGTAAAGAATTTTCGACTTATGTTCTATATTTATAACCCAGTTTAAGTTCACAAACAAGTTATGATTGAAAACGAGGTGAAGTTTGAGTCAGTTTGAAAAGTCAAGGTTTGTTTATTTAGGAGGAAGGTAGGTCATGTTAGAAACTACTGGAATGTATTTGTTCGCACTCGCGCCATTTCAGACCCAAAAAATACATACATATGCTCACGCCTATATTCCCCGAAGGGGTAGGCAGAGGTGTTGTAATAACAAGACTCACAGAAGATGATTAAGTGCCAAAGTGCGATGAATTTATCGCCGTCTCAGGCATAGTGCCTGAGACGTTTTGGAATTACTTCTCAGACATAATATGCAGGTTTCTTCACGATGTTTTCCTCAGCGCACGTGGTGAGAAATCACTGAATATAAGCTTTACTCATTGCTACAAGCCCCGCTGGGAATCGAACTTGTGTCGCTTGTGTAGCAGGCGACTGCTCAAACCCCACGGCCACTACGGCCTTGATGAAAAAGAATTATCATAATTAATTTCCAAGTTCCTTAGCTTTATACCGATGACCCAGATTTTAGTTGTTAGGATTTAAATATCTGAATGTTAATTCCTAGGCATTTGGATGTATCCTTCAAGGATGTAGGAAAGTTACTCCTAAATGCCAAGCGGTTGGCGCATGCAATCCAAACCAGCTTGGCCGAGTGACAGAGCTATTAACAATGCTATCTGCTAAACTGCATACTATCTAGGAGATTAATGTACTTGTGGCCACCGACCTTAGTTCGACATACTTACCATTCATTGCAGACATTATATCTTATCTTATAAGGTACAACCTTTAAACGAGACAACATTTTCAGAAAACATAGTTTTGGCCAAGTTTTCAGGCAATAATATAAATATCTTTACAATACGAAAGTAAATTTAGCAGACATCTGTCAAGTTATGATAGCTCAGACTAGAGTATCCCGGTTCGAGACCAAATTGATACAGGTTCGATATTTTCCAAGTAAAGTATCGCGAGTTTTCTTAAAATCGCCGCCACAAGACACCGCGTCGACGTAAATACAGATTTGTATGGGCTTACAATAGTGTCATCTTTAGGCCGACAGAGGCATTGAAAAACTCGCACTATACCCTCTACTCGGTCAACCAGGTACTAAAGGTACAATAAGAATAAGAATGAATTTACTGTTTAAAGTGTAACAGTGCCATTTAATCCCAAACTAAGCGATTCTTATAAGTACTTGGTGCATGGAGTTCTTGCTAATTTCATAGGTGGTTCAATTCGCGGAACCCTATTTTATTTCAAAAAGTAGCTTAGGTCACTTTTTTAACATCAGCCAAGATTAGCCGGAACAAACAGACAGACAGATAAAATAGACCGACCATTTTTCATGTTGGCACTTTCATCTTCTGTGAAAACTGGGTGTTGTTATAACAGCACTTCTACTTGCCCCATCAGGGACCCTACTGAAATGAGGTGAGCATGTTTTATGCTTTTGATAATGAGCATTTTTTTGAAACACTTTTATTTAGGGAACTTTGACCTAGACCTTTTATTGCCATGATAGTTTAACTGCTATTATGAGACAGATCTATACGACGTCTATAAGTTTGTCACTGTCACATAGTGGAACTTTGAAAACAATAAGAGCTTGGAACTATGGTGGCATAAGAGCTTTTGGTAAGGGCTCAGTTCAGTCTTCGAACCTTTCCTTTCGACGTAATATTACTTCCGCCTCATTATAGCCACTTAAATTTCGTTTAAGTGGTCTTCAATTTAAAATGTCGCTTGTGAAAAAGCGAAAACTACCAATTTTATTGAATCAACCGTTATTTCTACGAATCGCGTCTGCTGCACCATTTATCAAAATGCTTTTTACTTTCATTCGTAATAGAATCATTTCTTTACACGTTTTGTGACAGACTTACCTACCTGCCGACAGAAAACATACTATAAACCTTCATCTTGTCAGACGCAAGAATATAAAAGCTAAAGTTGTTTTGGTATATTATTGTTTTCAATGAAGCACAAAAAAAGCGTATATTCAAAATTGTTGACGGAAGAATAAATACGGCGTTCCCTTCAGGATTGTTTTAATCAGTTAAGATCAGTGTCACGTATTACCACTGACAATTCATTTTGCATTTAAAAAAGACAGTCAAAGCGCATTCCTTTCTGGCGATACTAACATAAGTATCTACGTCCTCTTTTTTAGAACTAAACTGATTTTGTTGAAAGATTAAGAGATGTTGCTGATCTCGAAAAATAAAAAGTTCACATAATTCTTATTAACGACTTCTGCGGGGCGGACAACATTTTGCCAAAGTCGCGAGTAAGTTAAAATTAGCCAGTGAAGTTTTAAAATTTTGACGACAATTAAAAACATTTAAAACAGTCTATCAAGTCTCTCAACGCGCCATATCTGCAGGTCGTACTAAGTCGCGATCATACTCTCCCGTCTCTTGGAGTGTGATTTGTTTGCGGATGAATGGCAGATGATCATGTCGGCATGTCTGGAGTATTGCGAAGCAAATGTCTGAATGTGTTTGTATTTTTTATAATATGCTATTTTTATAGTATATAAATCAATGTCTTGTGTACTGTATTAATTGTTACGTTTTGTGTAATTGGTTACTGGCCGTTCAAAATGTATATTAAATAAATAAATAAATAAAAGTCACGGGCAGAGGCAAGTATTCAAATGAAACAAGGCTTTCGAATCTCACTGTCGGATGCGCATGTCGCAGTGTCAAGGTCAACTGTCAGCGGTGTGTCAAAGTCACCGTGACGGGTGACATTGTGACACTATTGTCATAAGGCGGAATATACAATGTGACAATTTGTGTCACCCGAGTTACATATTGTGCCCGTAGCGTTATGAATTGCATTCGTTTCACTCGATGAATTACAAAATGTTTCAACAAAGACTTATATTACAGTTTGACGACACCGTTGCTCTAGTGGTTAGTATACCTGACTACTACTCTAGGCGTCGCGGGTTTGATTACTGCGTCAGGGCAAACATGATTATAGGTTATCTGGCTTAAACCAGTAGTCAGAGACCTGTAACTATTGCCAAAGAATTGGGAACCGGGATCGACGGCTAAATGAGCTGTTTGAGGCCTATTCAACTACTGACTTGGGTTAGGGTTGCTTCATTTCCACGTTAACTTAAAAACAAATAAATTCAAATTCTAATTCAAAATATCTTTATTTGATTAAACTTTTAAAAAGGTTCTTTCAAATTGTCAGAACGATACGATTACTCAGGATTAGGTATGCACATGCTATTGCCAGGTTCGGAAGGTTGTTTTTACTGAATCTAAATATATATAACTCAGAGGTTACTGACTGACTGACTGACATAGTGATCTATCAACGCACAGCCCAAACCACTAGACGGATCGGGCTATAATTTGGCATGCAGGTAGATGTTATGACGTAGGAATCCGCTAAGAAAGAATTTTGATTAATTCTCCCCGCAAGGGGATAAAATAGGGGATGAAAGTTTGTATGAAACAAAATTTACGCGGGTGGTAAACCGCGGGGCACAGGTAGTGATGAAATAAACCTAAGGTAGATGTACTATAATTCGGCTTCCAATATACAAGCAAAGCAATACAACAATAGAAGTTAACAGTGCGTATTTTCTTTATTTTCCCTCAAACGAAAGCGTGAAAATTCCGGTGAATTTGTTAAAAAAGACAACTTCCGTACTTACGCATCAATGGTCGATCGATTTGCGCGGTCGGTGCACTTGGCCCACTTACAAATAAGGCGACTGTTTTTTACACTTTTACTTTGACCTTTCCGTGTTTACGAGTGCTTGCCACGCCTTGGCGTTCGCTTGGGTATTAATTTACATAAATGCATACGCGTATATGTCATTAACATTTTAAGAAACCCAAAAATCTATATTTAAAAATGACAATAAGCGGTCATGTTTCTGCATTATCTGTAAGATAGAGTAAACAATCAGGTTTCTTGTATGGAAGCCCCCTTAAATATTTATTTTTTATTCTGTTTTTTATTTGCCGCCATATCGGTTACAGAAATGGTTCATGGAATACAGCCTGGTGACGGATGGACTCATATCACGCGAAATCTTAGAACCTAAAAATTTTGTAAGGTACATTTTATACATAGTTTAAATTTATAAATATCACGAGATATTAATAATAAAAATAAAATCTTCACATGCAAACTATGAAAATGTTCATCTTCAGTTTTCAGACACATAGGTATTTTGTATTCTAAAGTTCACAAAAAGTACTCAAATGAAAATCAGATTGTAAACCTCGATACGTAAGGTAAATTAAATTAAATATGCATTGAAATAACCTTCAAATCAATTTAAAAAGCTGACAATTAATATTCGTCACATTATGTTAAGAGCGTGGCATGAAAACCGCAACCTTTAGTAACTCAAGGAGTTTTATAACCTCTGTGTATATGGTCGTGTAAAGTAGACACACATACATATGCTCACGACTGTATTCCCCGAAGGGGTAGGCAGAGGTGTTGTAATAACAACACCCACTTTTCACAGAAGATGATTAAGTGCCAACGTGACAAATGATGAGTCTATCGCCGTCTCAGCACTTTACATCCGTCTTTGAATTACTTCTCAGACATTTGCAGGTTTCCTCACGATGTTTTCCTTCACCGTAAAGCACGTGGTGTGAAATCATAGCACATAAGTTGTTAGAAAAACTCATTGGTACAGGCCTCACTGGGATTCGAACTTGCGTTGCAAACCCCAAGGCACCAAAATGTAGTAGAGTCACTGGCAGATAGCTGATGTTACAAGGAGTAACTTAGGCTATTTAATATCCAAAAACAATTAAGGACCGCGAATTAAGTAACTCATTAGTCTATACTAATATTATATAGAAGAAAGATTTGTATGTTAGTAACACATTGGCTCAAAATATACTGGACCGATTTAAAAAATTCTTCCACCATTTCAATGCTACATTATCGCTGTTTAATATAAGCTATATTTTATCTCCGTACTCCGACGGGAACGGGAACTACGCGGGTGAAACCGCGTGACGTCCGCTAGTCAATAAATCTATACAGATAAATAAAATTGAAGTGTCTGTTTGTAATTCCAAAATTACAGCTCTTCACAAAAAGCATATGAAAGTATACACGCTACTGACACGACAAAAACAAGCTTTAAAATTTTTCTCTGTTTGTCTGTCTGTTTGTTTGTTCCGGGTAATCTCTGACACGACTGGATTTTAACGGGACTTTCACTGGCAGGTAGCTGATGTATCAAGGAGTAACTTAGGCTACTTTTATTTATTAAAAATATTAGGGTTCCGCGACAATAAGGAAGAAACTAAATCCACGTGGGAAAAACCGTGGGGCACAGCTAGTATTTAAATATGTATCGCGTCACCTCACATTGGACGGATGTGGAGCAAGGTCTATTTTAATACCACTTAGCTTTAACTATCAAAAAGCCCAAATTGGCATGTTTAAGCAATTCACAGCCATATTGGAACTAATAAAATTCAATTTGGACTTGATTTAATGTATCGAAACGTCACTATGGCCTAGACGATAAGGTTAAAAGTTAAATAAACAATTATATTACTAGATTGAGATTAAATTAAGCAACGAAGGGCATAATATCGTCCGTACCATATTTAATGTCCGTACAATATCTATACAGATAAATAAAATTGAAGTGTCTGTTTGTAATTCCAAAATAACAGCTTTTCACTAAATGCATATGAATGTATACACGCTACTGACACTAAAAAACCAAGTTTTAAAAATTTTCTCTGTCTGTCTGTCTGTCCGTCTGTCTGTCTGTCTGTCTGTCTGTCTGTTTGTTCCGGGTAATCTCTGAAACGGCTGGACCGATTTTAACGGGACTTTCACTGATGGGTAGCTGATGTTTCAAGGAGTAACTTAGGATACTTTTATTTATTAAAAATATTAGGGTTCCGCCACAATAAGGATGAAACTAAATCTACGCGGGTGAAACCGCAGGGCACAGCTAGTAAATAAATAAAAATAAATATTGAACAGTATGTAATGTGGACATATCAATTTAAGCACTCCAATGCTTAAACACCCATAACATAACCTTTACAACCTAAACAAGTGTAAGCAATTAGGTTTCCCATGTATCTAGAACGAGCTTGTTAAGGGAACAACGCGTAGAAAGCAATGCCTTTACCGTGACGAGATAACTTGGGACTAGAAATTGCCAGATGATTTGGGTCACGGACGATTGATGGGAAAGCAGGTTATCAGATCTTTAAGACTGGGAAATCTGATGAAAAAAGACAGTTTGTAAGCAACGCACGTGCATGTGCTACATCACGTCATTATGCGTAAACATCTGGAGAAGAAATGTATTTATGGTTTTTAAAGTCGGTAGCCTTATTAAACACTAGGGGACGTCACGCGGTTTCACCTGCGTAGTTCCCGTCTCCGTGTGAGTACGAGGATGAAATATAGCCTATGTTACTCGCTGATGATGTAGCTATCCAGTGCTGAAAGAATTTTCAAGATCTGTCTGGTAGTGTCAGAGCCTATTCAATACAAACAAACAAACAAATCTTTCCTCTTTATAATTTAAGTGGGTTTATATTTGTAATAATTTCATTGTTTCCCGCGGATCCCTAATGTGTTTTAAAAATCTAAGTAGCCTAAGTTACTCCTTGTAAGATTAACTATCCGTCAATGAAAGTCCCGTTAAAATCCGTCCAGCCGTTTCGGAGATTACCTGGAACAAACAGACAGACAGACGGACAGACAGACAGAGAAAAAATTAAAAAAATCCTTTTCTATGTTAGTACCGTGTATACTTTCATATGCATTTAGTGAAAAACTGTTATTTTGCAGGTACAAACAGACACTTCAATTTTATTTATCTGAATAGATGCCCCAGGGCCTCGAGTATTGGTCGGTCGAATTAAATATCAAAATGCCACATCAAGAAATGCGGTCGGTAACACAGATACAATGTTAACAGAACCTTTGGCAAGAACCATATTTCCACACGACTTACGTACTTTAAATTTTTTTTTTTTTTTTTGTTTTCATTCATTAATCTATTTTTATTTTCAACTCAATTGTATTAAGTTGGTAAGCTAAAAGAACCTAAAATATAATAACCTAAAATATATTATTAAAAGGAGTCCCTGTAAGCAAGGTTCCGAAGATACTGGCAGCATTCCCCCTTTGAATAGCTAAACTAATTCTTTGTCCGAGGTAGCTGCCAGCTCTTCGGTCACCGGTGATGTCGACTAATCTTTTCGTAATTTCATTAAAAAGCCTTATAGCACTAGGACCTATACTTTAAAGGTCTTTGTACTTGAAACGCAAGGCGATACATCAAGCTTATATCTAGTGTACTGTGTAAGCTGGAGGCTAGCTCCTGTGGGAGAATCATAATGTGATCCCAATATGATTCATCATCGAAATGACAAAATGGTCACATAGGTGCAATTCAAATTATGATTCACGAATGATTATAATAATTTGTAGATGTTAGTCCCTAACTAACATCAGGAGGAGCTCGTGGCACAGTTGCTATTGCGCATATGATTCGATCAGCGAAGTTAAGCAACCATACGCCTAGCCAGTAGTTGGATGGGTGACCGCCCGAGTTCCCTCCGTGCCTCGGAGAGCACGTTAAGCCGTCGGTCCCGTTTGCCAATTTTCATCTTTGGCAATCGTTACAGGTCAGTTAGAGGCCTAAGAAAAGTCTGACAACTGGTTTAACCCAGATTGCCGATTTTCCTCAAAAAAGTGGTTACGAAGGTATAAAAATCAGGTGATCAGCCACATCGGGTTGAATCAAGTGCCGACCCCAAATACATGGGATAAAGCCAGGGAGATGTTAGTCCCTAACTAACTTTTTATGATTCTGCTATTTGTTCCAAAAGCAATTCATATTTTGAGGACCATTTTAAGAATCTTCATAGGAAAGTGTCAGTTGAATTGCGATTGATTAATCATTCGTCATTTCGATGATGAATCATATTCGGATCACATTATGATTCTCCCAAAGTGGCCTTTTTAGTCCTATTGTCAAAAATTATGGAATTGTGTACAAACTCTCATCCCTTATTTAACTCCTTAGAGGTCAAATTCAATTAAAAAAGTCGAGAATTCTAATAATTTGACATATCATTTTTCTGTTTTGAAGGCGGTTAGTTTTTCTTCAAGCTTTTCGGTGGTTCTTTGCAAAGTGTACCTTCACAGAGGACTTCTTTATAACTCATGACTCGAACTACCTAAAATATATCATCATCATCATCATCCTCCTGCCCTTATCCCATGTTATTTGTGGTCGGCGCAATGTGTTCTCTTCCATTTCTCTCTATCAGCCGTCATATCTGTATTCACTCCCATTCTAGTCATATCATCTTTCACACAATCCATCCATCGTTTCTTAGGTCTTCCTTTCCCCTTGTAACCATCCACATTTATAAACAAAACTTTTTTGGCAACATTTTCCTCATCTCTCCGCATAACATGTCCATACCACGACAAATGTTTATCCTTCAACTTCTCAGTCACTGGTGCTACTTTCAGACTTCCCCTTATAAACTCATTCCTCACCTTGTCCAATCTCGTTACGCCACACATCCATCTCAACATCCGCATCTCAGTTGCATGCAGCTTCCTTTCATCCGTCACCTTTGTGGCCACATTCAGATCCATAGAGGACGTCAGGCCTACCTACCTACCTAAAATATATACCTACCTATAAATATAAACTCGAAATACCTAATGACGACATCTGTCTGAATGAAGGGCAAACAAAACATCGCAATTTCGCAAAATATGAGTACCTACGAATTATAAGTAAACAATGCGCGGTCGCGATCATGACCCTCGGTACAAAGCGTGCTAAGTTCAAATCAAACAAAACGGTCCCCAGTGTTTCATGTTTGCGGTTGACAAAGTTTATTGATCTCTCGGCTGTATAAAGTTCAATTATCGATATAGCACATTTGAATTTACACGGTTATTGCATTAAAAAAATCCGTTAATCTGTGTCAATCATTTACGTGTAATATCCGTAAGTAGATTTTTACTTATTGAAAGCTAGCTATGCTCCGCGGTTTACCTTCACCGCTTAAACCCGCGTAGGCTTAATTTCATGTGAGGCTTTATTTGAAAGAAGAAAGCAAGACAGTAAATTTATTCGTAACTAGCTGTGCCCTGCGATTACGCGCGCGTAGATTTAGTTTCATCCTTATTGTCGCGGAACCCTAATATTTTTATAAATAAAAGTAGCCTAAGTTATATCAGCTAGCATAAAATATATCCTTGATATATCAGCTACCTGCCAGTGAAAGTTCCGGTAAAATCGGTCCAGCCGTTTCAGAGATTACCCGGAACAAATAGACGGACAGACAGAGAAAAATTTTAAAACTTTTTTTTTTGTGTCAGTACGAGTAGCGTGTATACTTTCATATGCATTTAGTGAAAAGCTGTTATTTTGGAATTACAAACAGACACTTCAATTTTATTTATCTGTATAGATGAAAAGCTGTTATTTTGGAATTACAAACAGACACTTCAATTTTATTTATCTGTAGTATAGACAACATACAAAAATGAGTAGGAGGTTGTTCGTAACAGTAGATTATAGTTACATATCACTCACGCCTGTATTCCCCGAAGGGGTAGGCAGAGGTGTTGTAATAATAACACCCACTTTTCACCGAAGATTAAGTGCCAACGCGACAGATGGTGACTCTATCACCGTCTCAGGCACTATACATACGCCTTTGAATTACTTCTCAGACAATACAGGCTTCTTCACGTTAATTATTTTACATTCTGCTTCATCGTTAAGCTTTATTCTTATTGAAAGGTAATATTATAATGTTATATTCCTTCTGCATAATTCAATTTCCTTATTGTTTTAAATACTTGCACTTAATTCAAAGAGTGATTTAGCGCGAATAAATATGACAAGGCTTTGAATTTACATACTCGCACTACATATGCATGTGCCAGCGAGGTCCCGCCGCCAAGATGAGTGAGCACCCTATGACCTTTTCTGTAACGTGTGTGATTTTTATACGAAATATCTATATAAAAAAATTGTCTGTCCGTTTGATTAATCTCCAAAACGGTTGGACCAATTTAGATCGTAACTATCAGTCATTAGCAGAGCTAGGCTTTGTCAATACTAGTCCATAAGAATTTAATATTATAAAGAGGAAAGGTTTGTATGTATGTATGTTTGTAACGAGTTGGCTTAAAAAGTACTGAACCGATTTTAAAAATTAGTTCACCATTTGAATGCTACATTATTATTGATTAATATAGGATATATTTTATCCGCTTACTCTCACGGGAACGGGAACTACGCGGGTGAAACCACGTGTCGTCCGCCAGTAAACAAATAAATTTAGTCTACGTGGGTAAAATCGCAGATGACATACATCAGGGGCTTTACCATAAGCTTTTACTGTCATCATAGTTCCAGTGTGTGACAGTGACAGACTTATACACGTCATATACATCTGTCTCATAATAAGAGTTAAACTATCATGGCAATAAGAGGTCATATCACATAAAGTTTCTTTATGTATACACTAATAGAGTAATTATAATCGTCTTAAGATAAGTACCAACTTCACAACCATGAATATTTCAATACACTTAAATAATAAGATATGTATTTAACTCACAGAGAAATGATTTATCAGTAAATAATAAGTAAGTAGAGCGCAAATCGTGACGAGGTGCAATAATAATCGAATTAAGGCAGTCGATGATCCCCTTAACGAATTAACTCGATTGTAAATGATCGATTACTCGAAGCGGTCCATTTAATGGTATGTTTTCACTTCAGCTAAATGCTTGAGATTTATAATCCTGAGTTGAACTTCAATGATGAGAAATATATAGTCCAAGGTTTTAATATGTTCTAACGTTGACAATATGAACTACGTATTTCCTCATTTCGTATTGGAACGTTTCAAAGCGCCTCAAGCGGCGAGTATACGAAGTTTTCCGTCTCCATACAAAAAAGCGCAAAACGCGAGAGCAAGCTATGACGTTCGAGCGTGTCAAAACCTAGCATAGCAAATTGATAAATAATACATAGAGGATAAGGTTCAATTTCGTATGTTTAAAACCGACACTCGACGACGAGTGCGACGCTGAGAAACCTTAGTGAATAACGCGGCTGTATACTGTATACTCTCAGGGTATACCTGATAGGTTAGCTAGCATTTGGCTAGCATCCTGTGTGGTCGAGCGATACGATGATAAACTAGGTTATTTATATCAATAAATTAATCAGACAAAAGTTCTCTCTAACTATATCTGAACCGAATTGGTTATTCAAATTCGATTCTAATTAAATATCGAGTGCACAATGAATCTAGATTACTCTTACTCGATTCGAACTTATCAAACTTTCTATTCGATAATGCGTCTATGAGGAATGTAATTACGATTAACAATAACATAACAAAACAACAGATGTGGAAAAATAAAGTAAAGTAAAAGGGACAGCACACTACACGACGTGGAATCGATAAGAAAGTCGACTAAAAATCGATACAATAATAAAATATTAAATTTTCAAGATTTATAAAATATTCAACTATAGGCTACTTTATTAAACAAACTACCGTTTATGTTATTAAAAACGTTAGAGATAATTTAGGTCAAAATATTCTTTTAATCATAATAAATAATATATATGCTCACGTCATCCCAAAAGGGGTAAACAGGGGCCTTACCATGAGCTCTTATTGCCATGATAGTTTCACTCATTTATAAGGCAGATGTATGTGACGTGTATACATCTGTCACTGTCACACAACTGAATTAACATTGCAATAAGAGCTCATAGTTGGGCCCCAGAGGTGTTGTAACAACATCACCCACATTTCACCGAATATAATCAAGTGCCAACGTGACAGAGCGTGAGTCAATTGCCGCCTGCGGTACTATACATACGTCTTTGAATGCATTGCCGTGATTTTAAGAAAGGTAGCTCGGTGATAGCTCCATTAAGGAACCAGGAAAATATAAAAGAAAATCTGTTAACAAGTTTAATTAGCACAGCTAATTTCCCTTACAACGTTGCATAGTGACTTCGTTTAGAAATCTGCTAACAGCCGCGTTATTCACTAAGGTTTTTCAGCTTGGCACTCGACGACAAGTTTTGGTTTCAATCATAGGAAATTGATACATAATACATAAAGGATAAGGTTCAGTTTCGTATAGCGACACTCGACGCTGAGAATACCTTAGTGAACAACGCGGCTGATCGAGTATCAACTCCAACAATGTATTGGAGGATAATCACAATGACAGGCCACTGAGACTCAGCCCCAGATCGTTTCACGGTCTCAGTAACTTGACAATTCAAACTAGATCTCGTCTCGTACAATGTATACACTCCATTAGTCGATTGTTTCACCACAGTATACATATGGGCTTACTACAAGCAGTATGGAATCTAGGAACAAATCGTTTGAAATTACACACTCACACAGTCGCGCACATATACGAGATTATAAGCGACGTGATTTCAGTAAAGGGTGCCACATAGTCGTGATCGATCGTGTATACGTCACTACGTGTTATACAGATGTTTTTGAAATCGAGAGTAAATTAAGGAGTTAATAAAATTATTTCAAAAACTAGCTGTGCCTCGCCGTTTCACTCGCGTAGACTTAATTGGGTGGTTATTATGCTTTTACTCTTTGTAAAATCCACTAAAAAAGTTATTCTTGTTATTTTTTTTTATGTTAGTATTGTATATGCTTTAATACCTACGCATTTAGTGAAAAGCTGTTAATTATGAAATACATACAGACACATCAATCTTATTTATGTGTATCGACATTTAGTCCAGATTCCATACTGATTGGTAACTTTATAAATATACTGTGGCTCCACTGTGACACTACATAATAGACCTAATGTAGTTACGTCACACACTTTCACTGTGATTAAATTTGTTACTTTTCAAACTGGTTCAATGATCAAAATGTGATCCGTCTTGTTGGAGGAGGTGGAACCATGCGGATGTGATCACGATTTTTTATTCGTTAATTAATTATTTTAAGTACACGCTTGTTTTCAATAGCGATTGACAACTGCTGAGAACAGGGACTTTTGGAAAAGTGTAAGGGAGGCCTTTCCCCGCAATGGGATTCTTGGGTTCGATCTCCGAGTCATGCAAAGTGACATTGGGTTCTTACATCTGTAATTGCTCAGTAACAGCCCGGAGTCTGGATTAATGCCTGGTTAATGGCAATGTGAGTATTATATATGTACTTACACCCCCTATCTCTTCTGGGAACATAGAGCATAAATTTAAGTGCGATAGAAGACATTCAATTCCATCTAGCCATATATTCAGATCAACGGGACACAGTCACACAAATTTACGTTCTAATAAGTGGCCCGATTTTATTGGCCGTATTATTTCTTCAGCTCTAAAAAAGTAAGTGGTGTGTGCCAATCCAAACCGCTAAAAAACATCTCTTATATATAAAAACGAATCCCCATTTCCCTTGGTCACGGCATCACGCGTAAACGGCTGGATGGATTTTAACGGGACTTTCACTGGCAGATAGCTGATGTTTCAAGGAGTGTTTCAGGCTAAATTTATTAAAAAAAAAAAACAGCATGAAACTAAATCTACGCGGGTGAAACAGTTAGTAATATATATATCCAACTAATGAGCATATAAATAAAAATACTTGAAAGGTGCGAAACAAGATTGAATAGTGGAAACTGAGATTGCAATTCGAAATATTCACACATATTGCGTACAATAAACTGATTTATCATTGCAGTTAGATATATTACTGAGATAGCGTGGTTATAATGACATTAGCTATAATATATGCTCGGGCAAATTCATGTAACGAAGTTTACACACGCATTTAAAAAGAATTATGAAGACTTTTAGAGGAGCTCGTGGCACAGTTGCTACTGCGCATATCATTCGACCACTGAAATTAAGCAACCCTAACCCTAGCCACTAATTTTATGGGTTTTATGGTCCCGGTTGGCAATTTACCATCTATGGCAATCGTTACAGCTCAGTCGGAGGCCTAAAATAGTCTGACAACTGGTTTAACTCAGTTCACAGAATTTCCTCGTTAAAGGGGTTGCGATGGTCAGTCGCTTCGTATAAAAATCAGGTGATCAATGTAAGGCTAGGGAGTTGATGTGTAGCCGGACTGGTTCACTAGCAAATATATAGTCGTATATCTACATATTTTACATGTCTCTCACCATCAGCTCAGTGTCACCGTCACTCGTTTAAACACCTGATTACTGTGGGTGCGTGCGTGCACGTAACAACTGCGATTATATGACTTCGCTCTAACTGTAATTGACATAATCCAATGACAGCGCAGATTAAAAAGGCTTTTATATTACTGGAAATTATTGGCAGTTAATGCTTAGAACATCAGCTGTCGACGCACAAATGCGGTATAAAGTTATGTAATGTTACTCTCGATCCGTTTAGCTGAATGCTTCGGAAACAGTCCGATTTACGTATAACTTATATTCGCAAAAAAAAATTACGGTTAAAGTATTTCCATCGAAATCCTGGGAGGATCATAATGTGGTATTCAACTGATCCGAAATAGAGGTTCAGTAGGACTCCAATTCAATAGGAAGTTTTAGCGGGGAAGACTGAGCTATTTCGTTTTTTCTTTGATATATTGAATACGAAAACACTGTCCGAAAATACTAAGTAGCTAGGATATTACGTGAATTCAGCCTTCGAGATGTCCTAACTGGGAGCTACCTATGATCGATTAAGCAGCGCGAATTAATAACTTCTCAACTTAGATTTACGGTACCTAAATGAAACGTCAAAACTCGGAAGTTCTTAACACGTTCTGCTTAAACTGACGATGGTAGGCCCACTGGTCGAAAAAGGGGTTTCGAAGGACAGATGGCAGTCGCTTCGTATAAAAATCAGGTGATCAGCCACATCGGGTTGAATCAAGTTCCCTGGCCCCATGTATTTGGGGTCGGCACTTGATTCAACCTGATGATGATGATGGTAGGCCCCCTGGTGTTAAAACTGCATTTTACCTTGAAAATCTCGTTTACCAAATAACAAAATGATGACATACAAACAAGACAAACACTATTTCAAGTTGGTAATACTATTGCATACATTTTTAATTAACTAACACGCAGCCGTTAGACACAACCAATTAGGGATTACGCTACATCTCGACTGTATAATAATTGAAAAAATTGCACTATAATATGAATGCAGTAACGCAATATATATAATGACCAGGAAGCTACATTGTGTGTGATGAAGACGTTCATCTGTCATTACTAAGCCGCAAATCAAATGAGGTGATGCCTTGACAAATTGATTCATAACCGCAGTTAGACCGCAAATGGTCGTGGGTTGGTGACACCGGGCGCTAGTTGAGAAAGTTTATGAATATGCACTTAATTCTTTGAAACATTTTGTTAAGAGTAAGATAGACCTAATAATTCAAAGTTCTAGTAGTTGCTAAGAAGGGCTTTTCTGAAATTTCTCATAATGATGGTTGAAAGTTTGTTTATTATATCTTACTACCACACAGGCGAAACTGCGGACACGAGTTAGTAAAGAAATAAACTACACAATAAAGTTATGGTGGTCGAGTAGTTTGAGTTGTCGTCTGCTTCGCAAGTTCCGATCCTTGCGAACTTTTGAACCAATATTTTTTTCTGAGTGCAGTGATTTCACACCAAGAGCTTAACGACAGAGATAAACTTTGTGTTTGTAGGGAGAGCAAGTGATCATGCTCATCCCCAGCAATGGGAAGATCTTCCAACCAGGCGGGTGTCATGTCTGGGGAACACCGGCTCCAACTGTTTTAGTTGGAAACTTGTATATATAATGCAATGCGCTTGAAAACTCTTCTGGCGCGATTTAGGTTCTCGTGTATTTGTACTCAAATTCGCATTTGTTAGCGAGTAGCGCCATCTATGAGCGAGTGGAGAAATGCTGCTACATGTTGAAAACTGCATATTATGTCTGAGAAGAAATTCAACTTCGTCGAATATATAGTACCTGTGACGGCTTATTCTCAGACATTTTCAGTCTATAGATTTTGAAAAATAATCTTTCATATATTAGTTCGCGCAACCTCAACGTCAATTCAATTTCTTGGATGTCGTGAAGTTTGCATACCAAAACAAAAGCCGTGGTGGTAACCTATATATATAAATATAACTCAAAGGTGACTGACTGACTGACATAGTGATCTATCAACGCACAGCCCAAACCACTGGACTGATCGGACTGAAATTTGGCATGCGGGTAGATGTTATGACGAAGGCATCCGCTAAGAAAGGATTTTGATTAACTCTACCCCAAAGGGGATAAAATAGGGGATGAAAGTTTGTATGAAACTTTGTCAAACCGATCGGGCTTAAAATTTACTAGACTTTGCATGCATAAGTTATTTATTACTAGCTGTGCCCTGCGGTTTCACCCGCGTAGATTTAGTTTCATCCTTATTGTCGCGGAAACCTAATATTTTTAAGAAATAAAAGTAGCCTAAGTTACTCCTTGAAACATCAGCTACCTGCCAGTGAAAGTTTCAGAGATTACCCGGAATAAACAGACGGACAGACAGACAGACAGAGAAACATTTTATATCTTGATTTTTTAGTGGTGTATACTTTCAGATGCATTTAGTGAAAAAAATTTATTTTGGATTTACAAACAGACACTTAAACTTTATTTATTTGTATATATATAGATAAATATTAGGGTGCCGCGAAATAAAGCATGAAACTAAATCTACGCGGGTGAAACCGGGGCACAGCTAGTAGAATCATAAATGTCTGGGAGTAAGCCTTTGTGAAGACGGACTCACCATCTGTCACGTTGGCATGAATGTATATACAACCTTTAGAAATCTTTTTGGAACGTGTTACATGTATAGTTAGCATCAGTGGGCGATAGCTCAAGGCTCTATCGTTCTCACGGCTATTTAAATCCTACACACTATGATGTATTGATTCGATTACTTTGTTATTATTACTGCAGATTATATCTGTATCATCGGTATCATAGAACACATTTTTTTCGTCCCTTTTTTGAATATGGTAAGGTTTTAACACGTTCAAACGACGACGAGTAACCTTGCGTGTTGAGCATGACTCAAAATTCGTTGATATTTTTTCAGAGGTCGTTTGTGGTGGATGGTTGATCAACTCATTTCGAGGGCTCATTCCAAGACTTCTATACCTCTACGGCTTTTGTCTACACTAATATTAAAAAGAGGAAAGATTTGATTGTTTTTTTGTTTGTTTGTGTGCATTGAATAGGCTCCAAAACTACTTAACCGATCGTAAAGAATTCATTTAGCAATGGCTAGCTACATCTCAGCGTAACATAGGCTATATTTTACCCACGGGAACGGGAACGGGTGAAACCGCTTGACGTCCGCTAGTTTTGTTATACAAAGAATTATCACGACATCCAAGAATTTGAATTGTCGTGGAGGTGGCGGAAATTAATGTATGAAAGTTTTCTTTTCCAAAAAAGAATCATCCAAATCAAATCACTCAGTCAAAAGTTATAAGGTACATAAATAAAAAATATATTCGAATTGAGAACCTCCTCCTTTTTCTGAAGTCGGCTACAAATTGTCAGCAGGCTGTATCACTTGTAAAATATAATCTTGGGACAGACGGACAACGGAGTCTTAGAAGAAAATTGTCGTAACTACAGAACGCAATTAAGACCATAAATAAAAGATCGATCGCTAACTAAAACCGACATGTGTAATTAGATAGCATTAGCCATGTCTCTATTCAAAACGGTTCATATACTTCATAAATCAACCGCTAAGTTAAGCAACCGGTAAGGCGTTGGTCTATTAATCAAAGCTAAAACTGCTTTAATGATGAATTTGTAATTCATTAATCGATTCGCATCAATCGATAACGTATAATGCAGACATTGTTTCGATTCCTCCTTTGTTGTTATGTATCTAGATATATATGATAATCAAATTATAATAGAATCGAATATAATCGATTGTGAAATCAATAGAAATGTAATAGTACCCTACAATGCTCGAAATTTTCGAAACTCGCAATTAAACATACATATGCTCACGCCTGTATTTTCCGAAGGGGTAGGCGGAGGTGTTGTACTTACAGCACCCACTTTTCACCGAAGATGATAAAGTGCCAACAATAGAACAGATGGTGAGTCTATCGCCTTCTCAGGCACTATACATACGTCTTTGAATTACTTCTCAGACATGAAAGAAGAAACAAGATTGGTGGCCTCGTTGGGATTCGAACTTGCATCGCTTGCATAGCAGGCGAGTGCTCAAACCCCACGACTACCACGGCTCTTCTTATATTTATCTATCTAATCTATGCTAAGGTTATAAAGCTGAAGAGTTTGTTTGATTGAATGCAAAATCTCAGAAGCTACAGATTTCACTTTCAAAAAATTTTGTTTTGTTCAGAAATGTAGTAAGTACCTATACATTTAAATAATTATATTTCATAACGCTAATACCAATCGGGGACTAGCGTTAGCCCAAAGTAACTCCACGCAGTCGCAGTCGCGGGCAGAAGCTAATGTAGTATACACCCGAAATAAACATCGTGTAAAATATTGCAATTTAAAAAAAGTGTTACCCAAGCACTGTGTTTTCAAAGCTACTAATTAACTCCATCATAAATGGTAAGAGAATGAAATGGGTTTTGTGTATTCCTCAAAAGATTACGCATTTGCTTAGTGTTCGTATAAGGAGACGAAATATAAGTTCGACAGTGAAATATGACTGGTTTCACTTTTGTTTGGTAACTAACATAGCTACCTACTCTGCTTCATGAATAGTACTTAATTGTCTTACTAAGCAGTATGTAAACTAGGCCTAATTTTTGTCATGTCCTGTACAATTGTGTCATTCAGACGATTTGAAAGTACTTTGTAAAAATCTTATCAAATATAAATATTTTTGACTTTGACTTTGACTTTGATGTGTGTGTATAGAAGAATGTGTCCGATACGGGAACATGTAATATAGTATTAGGAAACCCCAGTTCGGTGGATGCTGGAATGAAAATGATTTATTCAGTTTAGGCCCTGGTAAGGCATTTATGAATGTTATATATCACGGTGCAAAAGGTGATCGAAGTAATCTTGTGATTTTTTGTTAACAGCACTGATACAGGTTTCCATTACAATAAGAATTACGAACATAACAATATCTATACATTTTCAGTGTCAGAAGCGTGTATACTTTCATATGCATTTAGTGAAAAGCTGTTTTGGAATTACAAACAGACACTTCAATTTTATTTATCTGTATGCTCACGTTTGTATTCCCCGCACGGATGGGCAAAGGTGTATCACATTTCACCGAAGATGATTAAGTGCCAACGTGACAGATGGTGAGTCTATCGCCGTCTACCTAATCTCATATTATTTATTATGTTTTTTTTAAATATGTATAATATTTTTGAAAAGAGTAATTACTGAGTTTCTTGCCAGGTTCTTCTCAGTTAAAGCAACCTTCCGAACCTGGCGGTAGCATGTATAATCCTGTAAATTGTGTCATTCTGACGATTTGAAAGTGCTTTGTAAAAAGTCTAATCGAATAAAGATATTTTTGACTTTGACTTTGACATATTTAAAAGGAGCAATAACTAGAGGAATAGTGTTATAATAATAAGGTACATAACTAACGTAGCAATGATTAAATGATAATCCTAGCACCAAAGTAAGGCATACTGATAACAGGATGTCACTACAAATTCACTTCTTGAGTTTCGAGTTTATAAAATACGAACCTATAAAAAAAATATTTTCTTTGGCACGGATTTATACTATAGAGAATACAATATTTTATACAAATGAATATGCAATCTGATGACGTATGTTCAATTTAATTTATTTCAGTATACAATACCACACACAAGAAAATAAATTATTTGCCAAATTCAAATGTTACAATTCGGCACGTTTCCGCTTACAGAATTAGGGACGGACTTACTTTTTAAGGCAAAACAGGTAGCGAATAACTTTTGCAATATATCATTATCATATAAATACTAATATAATAAAATATTCATGACATTATTATGTAACATATTTATAGGTAAATGAATAATTATAATGATACACGGATGGTCTAAATTTCAAGTTTTTGAGAACGTCATGATTCAAGTATTGAAGGTCGGATGAATCCAGTTTAAAGAGTGATTATTTTATTTAAATACCTTCTTGATGTGCTGTATAATGAACCTGATTGACTGGTATTAAAGTTCACATTTCACTAAAATATACAAATTATACTTAAGGGGGCTTAAGATGAGTCTTGTATGTTAATAGTTAAGTATTCAGAATGAGGTGTAACAATTTAATCTAAACACAGAACACGGTTGAAGACTCAATGTGTCTTGTAAATATTAGAAATATGTCATCTACAAATAAGTTGTAAGCAGTGTTTTTTCATACCACAAAGGTACCTAATGATGCATCGACAATGGTACATTGTATTATCAAATATAATAAAACTGAATAGTTTGTTTGGTTGACCGCACTAATCTCTAGAACTCCTGGTTTGAATCGAAAAATATTTTTCCGTTATATTAGTTCATTCATCGAAGAAGGTCTTAGTCTTTAAATATAACACCACGATAGGAGCGCGAGGCATCAATGGAAAAGTTACAAAAGCGATATAAAATATCATTTAGTACATAACATAGTTTTTATTGTTAGTAACATCATAAATGAGAGTGTACTAAGCTAACAATATACAAAAAATCATCCATAAATCCATTCACTCGTTTTTGCATAATGACAAAGACGGGCACAATAAAAACTATTTTTTTTTTTTTTTTTTGAAATTTAATTCAATGACGTATAGTGCCTAAGGCGGCGACAGACTCACCATCTGTCACGCGGGCACTTAATTCTTACTCAACATAACTTAATCATCTTCGGTGAAGAGTGGGTGTTGTTATTACAAGACCTCTGCTTACGCCTTAGGGGACCCTTCTGGGATTGCGTAAAGCATATTAATTTAATTTTTATAATTTCTATATCGATAACTTTTAAGCACTTCTGAGATTTGTACAGACACCTCGTTACAGTTTTTTGTAAGTATTAATATTACGTGGGTGCTCTAACAATACACCAACACACTAAGAATGGTAACAAATATCTAAAGATGTTTCGCATGGGTGCAAAATCCGTAACGCATCTTCACTGAATGTATTCTAATGATATTGTTTCAACATAGCAACAATTTTTCTACATATTGTTAGGATGTTTAGTGATTTAGCTAGCAACAAATTATGTAAAATTCTGTGAAACCTTAAACAGAGTATTCTTAATTAGTCTTAGCAAAATAATCGAGTGGATATTCTGAAGTAAATTCACCGCCGATAAATATTTAGATAATCTCCCGTGAAATTAGGGGTGGGAAGAGATCGGGTCAAATCTCCAAAATCGACTGACGCAATTAATGGTTGCTTTCTTACCAAACAGGCATCCTTCAGGTGCAAGAAATTAATTTAATTTAATACACAGTAACAAGACGTCCTATCACGATATCTGACTGCCACCTATTTCGCGTCATCACATCTAGCTAGAAGACCCAGAATTCATCTCTCTGATCATAATCTAACATACATACGCTCACGCGCCTGTATCCCATGGGGCAGGCAGAGACCACCGTTTGCCACATGCCACGATCCTTACATACTTCTTTCGCTTCATCCACATTCTTGCAGATTCATTCACATCCTTTGGTAAGGGTGCTCCGAAATTGACCTATCTGAAAAATTCACACTCGCTCTATAAATTTGTATCCATACAGGATAGTAAGTACTTACGTAATCAGAAAGGCTCTTCATGCCATAGGGGAACCGCTCCCGGTCGGGGACCAGCTTGCCCCTCGGGTCCCGTTCCCGCTCGGGCCAGCAGTCATCAACGTTGATGTATTCGTACCCGGCCGCCGCGTACCCCTCTGTCACCAGAATGTCTGTCATGGTGCGGAACAGACGGTCGCTGGAACAAAAACAATTAGGTATGGAAATTAGAAATGAACTGGCATAAATCATCGGAGGTGTTGTAACAACAACACCCACATTTCACCGAATATAATAAAGTGCCAACGTGACAGAGGGTGAGTCCATCGCCGTCTCAGGCACTATATAAACCGTCTTTGAATTACTTCTCAGACATGGTTTCCTCACGATGTTTTCCTTCACCGTAAAGCACGTGGAGTGAAATCACTGTACATAAGTTTTTAGAAAAAATCCTGTACCTATGTACAGGCCCCGCTGGCATTTGAACTTGCGTCGGTTGCGTAGCAGGCGATTGCTCAAACCCTAAGGCCATCACGGCTCCTCTATGATAATATCGGAATAAATCATTAACATTTTCATTTATAAGAAAAACTATGTAAAATTAACTCACCTAATACAATTTTCGGGATCATTTTTGCAATCAGTGTTGCATCTGAACCGCTCCCAAGCCAGCCATCCCATGGGCGGGGTTAGCGCCAGGCCATTGTCCAATCCTGAGATCTTGCCCAGGAGACAGAGCACCACACTCGCTGTCCACAACCACAAACACACAGACGCCATCACAATATCACAGTAACCAATATACTATCTACCCAAACAGCCTATCCACATAGTTCGTTCACTGCAATTTTGACGCAACTATGACTTGTCAAGTTGACATTGACATATGAGCGACACGAAGGTTTCGCGTTAGAGGTTCTATGTGGCTGCAATCCGTTGTTATCTGGAACAAACATAAAGGAGGTTTAATTTCATTGAATATAAGCTAACTTGTTATATACACTTTACTGATAAATTAAATATTTTTTCGGCTTTTAACGGGACTTTCACTGGCAGATAGCTACTATCACAATGAGTAAATTAGGCTTACATATACTGACGCCTGTATTCCCCGAGGGGGTAGGCAGAGGTGTTGTAATAACAACACCCACTTTTCATCGAAGATGATTAAGTGCCAGCGTGACAGATGGTGAGTTTATCGCCGTCTCGGGCACTACACATACGTCTTCTCAGACGATATGCAGGTTTATGTTTATGTTTTCCTTCACCGTAAAGCACGTGGTGTGAAATAACTGTACATAAGTTTTTTAGAAAAACTTATTGGTACAGACCCCGCTGGGATTCGAACTTGCGTCGCTTGCGTAGCAGGCGACTGCTCAAAAGTCAAGGGCACCACGGCTCTCTTTTGTTAAAATTAGGATTACGTTTATTTAAATAAAAACATTAGGGTTCCGCGGGTCACCCATTGAATGAACTCTACGTGGGTAGAACCGCAGAGCACAGTTTTCGACTAAACCAAAGAAACAGTAAGTATATAAAAACATAATATGTGCCAAACAACACACATTTTAATATAATTCTAATTTAATCGACATATTTTATTGTTTTGGCATTTGTGTGTGCTGAATAATTCAGTGAATACTTTAATTACTTATTATTTATTCATTAGGTCATAGAAGAGTGATATAGTTTTATGTTATTTTACAAGGTGAGTCTCACTTGAAGACACTAAAAATACATGTTATCGTATAAATCGTATGATAAAGCCTTCCCAAAAGGGTCTCTAAAGAAAGCAGAGTGCCTAGTGCGAGTTTTCTTAAAATCGCCGTCACAAGTAACCGCATCGCCGTAAACGCAGATTGGTATAGGATCGGTGACTTGTGACGGCGATTTTAAGAAAACTCGCACTAGGCACTATTCTACACTCTGGCCTATCGTATTCAGCGTTTAGCGTTTACGACCACTAGATCAACAAACCGGTGATAATTAAAATTGTATTTTCTCATATTACACGATAAGTAGAAGGCTGTATGTACAATTATACATACAAAGCATGTATTAACGTCCTACGTATATACAGAGATGTGGTGAATTGATTCGATGCGAAACATATCATCTGTCCATAGGGTTGTCACTAGTGTAATATGACATCATCCTAGTTAGAATCGAAATGGTTTTGATACATTTTATATATGTATTTATACATATATACATTTAAAGTACCTGTATGATTATATCTTGTATACAGAGAAATAAAACTGAAGTGTCCGATTCATCATCTTCCTGCCCTTATCCCATGTTATTTGGGGTCGGCGCAATGTGTTCTTCTCTTCCATTTCTCTCTATCAGCCGTCATATCTGTATTCACTCCCATTCTAGCCATATCATCCTTCACACAATCCATCCATCGTTTCTTAGGTCTTCCTTTCCCCTTGTAACCATCCACATTCATAAACAAAACTTTTTTGGCAACATTTTCCTCATCCCTCCGCATAACATGTCCATACCACGACAAATGTTTATCCTTCAACTTCTCAGTCACTGGTGCTACTTTCAGACTTCCCCTTATAAACTCATTCCTCACCTTGGCCAATCTCGTTACGCCACACATCCATCTCAACATCCGCATCTCAGTTGCATGCAGCTTCCTTTCATCCGTCACCTTTGTGGCCCAACATTCAGATCCATAAAGGACGGCAGGCCTTACTATGGTCTTGTATATTTTCCCCTTAAGCTTAAGTGGGAATCGGGAGTCGCATATTGTCCCCGTGACCTGCCGCCACTTCATCCATCCTGAGTTAATTCTGTGCTGTACAGCCCTGTCCAAGTCGCCATCGCTTTGGATGAGTGAACCGAGGTACCGGAAGTCGGAGCACACTGGTATGGGTACACCGTCTAGGCTTACATTTACTGGATGGGATATACCGCCGAAATCGCAGAACATGTACTCCGTCTTGGTTCTGCTGATTTTCAAGCCAACCTTCTCCAGCGAATTCTGCCATTTTACCAACCTGCTCTGGACCTCGGGCCCATCCTTACCGACTAGTACAATGTCGTCGGCAAATAGCATGCACCAGGGTGCCTCCTCCTGTATCGCCGATGTCAATGCATCCATGATTAACAGGAAGAGGTAAGGACTCAGAGCCGACCCTTGGTGTAAGCCAACGGCGACATTGAACTAGCCGGTACTGCCCGCAGCTGAACGGACATGCGTACTTGACCGATCGTACATAGCACGAATTAACTCCACATACTTCCCAGGCATACCTTTCTTTTTCAAAGTCCACCACAAAACCGTTCGGGGTACTCTATCGTATGCTTTCTCTAGGTCAACAAACACCATGTGCAAGTTCGTATGAGCACGCCTATACTTCTCGCACAGTTGGCGGAGGGCAAATATGGCGTCTGTTGTCCCGCGACCTGGCATAAACCCGAACTGATTTTGCGTTATCTCACTTTCTTCTCTCAATCGTTTCTCTATCACTTTTTCCCACACTTTCATACTATGGGACATGAGCTTTATTCCTCGATAGTTATTGCAGTCCTGTACATCACCTTTGTGTTTGAAGATGGGCACGAGCGAACTATTGCACCATTCATCAGGGATCGCCTCTTCGAGCAACAACTTATTGAAGAATAAAGTCAGCCACTTGCATCCATCTTTACCTAATAGCTTCCATACTTCCACAGGTATACCATCTGGCCCCATCGCTTTTCCATTCTTCATACTGCACACTGCTTTCCTTACTTCATCTTCACTGATGGGCCTCACTAAACCTTCATTCACTGCTTCGTCTTTTAACAAACCGTCCCAATCATTTTCCTCATTCATTAATTTCTCAAAGTAAACTTTCCATCGTTCTTTTATAGCCTCATCTTGAAATAATACCTTTCCCGCTTCATCTTTCATACATTTAACATGCTTTAGATCTTTTGCACGTTCCTCTCTGGCTTTGGTGATGCGGTAGAGCTCCTTCTCAGCTCTAGGCCCGTCGAGAGCATCATAAATTAAGTTCTGGGCCTGAGCTCTGGCAATCGCTACCGCCTTTTTAGCCTTTTTCTTACATTCCTTATATGAAATCTTTCTTGCTTCTTTCATGTTTTCATTACCATCTTTCATAGTTTGCCATTCTTAAAAGGCTTTTTTCTTCTCTTTTAACGTCTTTTGTACTTCATCATTCCACCACCATGTCTCTCTATCAATCAAACCTTTTCCTTTCGTTTCCCCAAGCACACTTTTTGCTATACCTCTTATACAATTTGCCATCTCATTCCAACATTCATTCACTGACTTATCTTTCATACTGTCCACCATTCCAATCATTTCACTAACGACGTCATTCCTAAATCTGCTTGCATACTCATCTTTTTCCAACATTCGCCATTTCATTTTTGGTGGGGGCCGACTTTTAACTTTAGTAATATGCGCCATAATTGACGCTTCCATCAATAGCAACCTATGTTGTGATACTAACTGAAGTGTCCGATTGTAGTTCAATAATAACAGCTTTTCACTAAATGCAAATGACAGTATATAAATGCTACAGTCATAAAAAATCTAATTTTTAACTGTCTGTCGGTCTGTCTATTTGTTCCGGCTAATGAATGTTACAAGGAGTAACATAGGCTGTGTGAAACCGCAGGGCAAAAGTAAGAAGTGGCTGATATAGATTACTTTGTAATTTCAATAAAACGTAGCAAAAATTACTATGTGATAATAAATTGCAAAGTGTCAACCCTAACCATATTATGACAACAAAGTCATATCGCCAACATCTAGGGGTCATCCATCACAAATCTATTATAAATATTACCATAGTACTACCCGTGTAATGGACAATGATTACATACCAATCAGTATGTTACAAGGCACCGTATCGACCAACTTTGATTTTCACAATCCATAAAGCATATTATAACTGGGGATGTCTCTCTGACTATTATATCTATACTATATCTCTGTCTATATTGGGTTTTTCTATCAAGAAATTCACAGTAAATATGCCCGGAGTTTGGAAGTTGGTGGTGTTTACACCCCTGTGGCTCGGAAAGCACGTTAAGCTGATGTAGCTCTTCATTTTTGAAAGAATATTCAAGAGCGGTCAAGTAGTTTCGGAGCCTATTCAATGCAAACAAACAATCAATAAAATCTTTCCTATTTATAACATTATTGTAGATTAGGTATACCTAACCCTTATAAACTTACATGATGTTTTGCAGAGTACACACTGTTTAAGTCTCGTGCATTTCTATTGGTGTAAAAACTTATAGAAGAAGGAAATATAATAAGTACGTAATTGGTAAGATTAATAAGAACAAATTAAAATTGATTGCCAACCGTGTTCTGTGTCACGCGACATGTCTGAGGTGCAGCCTATGAACTTGATAATTATGTTACAGACTGCAGAATCACGTGGTCATATTTCTACATCTCCTACAATTTCTATTTTAATCTATACAGCCATACATCTATACAGATAAATAAAATTGAAGTGTCTGTTTTGTAATTCCAAAATAACAGCTTTTCACTAAATGCATAAGTATATACGGTATCGACATAAAATAACCAATTTTCTCTGTCGGTCTGTCGGTCTGTCTGGTTTTTCTGGCTTATCTCCTGTTTTAACGGGACTTTCACTGATTGATAGCTAATGTTACTAGGAGTAACTTAGGCTAATTTTTTTTTTTTTTTAAATTAGGGTACTGCGAGACTTCCATGAAATTACTCTACTCGAGTTAAACCGCGAGGCAAAGCTAGTTTATGATACGACTATCTGGCAAAGACTAAATTGTTGCAAATTAAGACCTATAAAGTATAGAATAAAATATTACTGTGATAAATTAATAAAACCCGACAGGATGTTAGCAAATAACGATATATCTTACCACTTCTAGTTAAACGATCTCTAAGTTACATCATTCGGAAGCAGTTAAGTAACGTACACCTGTGTTGAGGTTCTGTCAAAACCACAGCTCTGGGGCCCAACCATGAGCTCTTATTGCAATGATAATTCAGTTGTGCGACAGTGACAGATGTATGCACGTCACATAAATCTGTCTCATAAATGAGTGAAACTATCATGGTAATAAGAGCTCGTAGTAAAGCCCCAGTTCTAAGGTTTGTAACTACTCTGTGGTTTACATTAGTATAATACATTATAAAGGATTTTTATTTATATTCTACTGGGATGGGAATTAACAAAGCAAGTTAAATAACTAGTCTGTGACGATCTGTGCTGTTATATTTATCATCTTATTTTCATGTGGTCACGAAGTAGGTCAAAATGTCTACGTTATTATTTTATAATTCAAAAATACAACTAAAAATTGAGTCTGAGACTAGTCTGTGTCATAAAATAATCTATACTAATATCATAATTAAAGATTTGATTGTTTTTTGTTTGTTTGTTTGTATTGATAGGTTCCGAAACTATTTGATTGATCTTGAAAATTCTTTCAGCAATGGATAGCTACATCATCAGCGAGTAACATAGGCTATATATTATCCCCGTATTCCTACGGGAACGGGAACTACGCAGGTGAAACCGCGTAACGTCCGCCAGTAATATATAAATAAGTACTGTTTATTTATTCTATTGCATTAGTTAACGATCCTATGATTAAAATATATACTTAGTAATTACATAAGTACACAAAATAATCATACTTATAATCACAATATTATTGTAATACGTAACCGTACGTTTAGCATATCATCATCACCCGTGATTATCATCTACGTATTATTACGTCATTATCGTATCATGCATTTTGACAGCTGTCAAAACGTTAAATGTGTCAGAATACAGTGAGGGCAATAAAGGCAATCCATTGTTTATTGCATCGATACACTGTGTAGTTGGTTCATGGACGCTAATATATCTACTACTAGCTATTACCCTCGATTTCGTTCACGTAAATATATATATATATATATATTTTTGTAACATTTTCCATCGTATCTTCGCTGTTATTCGTCTCAGAGTAATGTTATGAAGCCAACACAATAGTTATTTGTTATACAAGAGTGCAAAGTTGCTTTTTAACCGCGTGTTCAATTTTGATGACCGAGCAAGCGAAGGATTCTAAAATTGAATCACAGGCGCAGCGAGTGATTCAAAATTAGAACCCTGAGCGTTAGTGAGGGAATCAAAAAGTTTGTGAATTAAAAAAAACATTAAACCTATTTACTGCTACCTCTATGGTGCCGAATATATCATACAACTTTTTTTTAATTTGTTAAAAACTCAGACTCGGAACCTTCTTGGTGTTCTTTTTTCAATTTGCTTTTTTTTGCATTTAGTCATTTCCTCGCTGAGGTGGAATGAAAAGTTACGTGTTGCACTCGAGTGCTAAGATTTTTCACCTCGTGCTCTTTTGATTCCCTCGCTACCGCTCAGGATTCTAATTTTGAATCACGCGCTGCGCTCGTGATTCAATTTTAGAATCCTTCGCTTGCACGGTCATCAAAATTGAACACGCGGTTAAAAAGCAACTTTGCACTCTTGTATAACAAATAACTATTTCAACTCTACCCAGTATATCCTGAGATGATCGCGTTAACCCAGACAAACAGACAAACTCCTCAGCTTTATAATATTATTATACATTAATAGTAAGGTATCATGTTTTGTATGTGCAATAACAGCTTGTACCATGCAATATTGAAATTCGATTCGCCGAATCGCTTGTTGATGAAATGTATCTTTTGCCAAGTTATATGCATACATATGCTCATGCCTGTATTCCCCGATGGGGTAGGTAGGTGTACTTATACTACAGCCACATTACACCAGTTATATTTAAGTATCGTGTAATAGAGGGCGAGCCTATTGCCATTAACCGGCCACTAACCCAGACTCCGTGCTGCTACTGGGAAATTACAGAACAGGACCTCATGGCCCGTAGAAGCGACCATTAAACTAGGTAGTGTGCTTATCTATGTATTTGTAATCAAAATCTAACAATACATTTTCTAGTATAATGATACTATTTAAACTAAATAACTGACATTTAAATTCAAAGCATGTTCTAAATAGAAGTCAAAGGGCATGCATATCTTGTATTTCGTTCGAAAGAGCACTATTCCATCTTGACAACACGATTTATAAATTTATACCTTAATCGTTAGTTCACAAGGTTCTTTATTCGGCATTCGAAATTTATCTAAGAGAAAAAATAGTTTGTTAGCGAAATAGATACAACAGAATATCTAAAGTTCAAAATACAGCAGGATGATCTTAAGACATTTGAATGGATGTAATTTTTAGATAGATATTGGATTTTCTATCAAGTAAGTAATTGAATGTTGGTGATGTTTACACCCCCGTGCCTCTGGACGCACGTTGCACCGTTGGTCCTTCGTCTGATCTCTCTCCGGTCGTGTCTGATTGCCTCCCATCGGACTATGAGAGTGAGGGAATAAAGAGTGTACCTGTGCTTGTGCACTATAATATCTCCTGATGACTAATCCCCGTTGAGATTAGCCGCTGAGATCAAAATACGGTTAGGAGATCATCAATTAAAAAATAATAACATTCTGCTATCAATATCAAAAAAAATATATAAATCATTTATACTATGCCTCATGCAGCAAATATTGTAATTTTTGACAGTTTTTTGACATTTTGACAGACTAGTCAAGCACAGTCTCAGGGGCCAACCATGACCTCTTATTGCAATAATAGTTCAGCTATGTGACGGTTACATATACATGTGTCGCATTGAGCCAAACTATCAAGGCAATAAGCGCTCATGGTAGGGACCCAGCTATTCGTTAGACACGATACGTAATGGATTTTGCTATTCTCTACTATAATACAGGTAAATTTAATCCAAACATGCAAAGCCTGGACGGCAGGCAACTAGTTTACGATGCAACTTAGATTCTGATTGAAACATAATTGCTCTATTTCGTAGCAACGACTGCAATCGGCGGTGTAATTGCTGTTGCGTTTGCCACTGACTCAATGGTGTACGCTACATGATAGTCTAGCCTCCTTGCAACAATTTTAATGAAAATAATATATCGGTGTTTCAAATGGGCCCAGCTATAGTGGCGAACGAGACTTCGAAATTTAAAGCTACTCGACTAGAGATTGGATTTCATAGAATACTAGCTGTGCACTGCGATTGTACCTGCATAAAAGCTACTCTTTTGTTACTCAATGATTGTTTTTTCTAGAAAAAAAGTAGTCTAAGTTACTCCGCATGACATCAACTATCTGCCAGTGTAAGTTTCCTTAAAATCAGTCCAGCCGTTTCAGAGATTAGCCTGACTGTTGGACAGTAATAAGAGTTAGACTATCATGGCAATAAGAGTTCAATGGTACCATAAAATACCTCATTAAAGCTGTGCTAGCACCATTATAGAGGTAATTCCAACAATTACATACCTACAATACGTACAAAAGTCACAAATTACAATTGCGTACATATTACGCTATTATACCATAATGATTCGAGTACAATACCAATTTTCAATTGTATTTGTACTTGGGAACTCCAATTGGAAATTTGCAACACTCTGTATACACTCTACAAGCACGCTGAAAAGTGTTTAGTTTATTTTATATATTTTTTTATTTAACTGGACCTGGCCTATTATGATTGTTTAAGTAGCACTTATTAAAAACATTAACGTTTAGTTTTACGCTACAAAAATGAAATGTAAAAGCTCAGGGCCTGTAGACAAAGTAACATTCCCTCGCGCTTACGTTAGTAGAAACGATAAAAAAGGTATGGAAATGACATAAATCAGTCACGTGGCATATGTCATTACCGTACATTTTGTATCGTTTCGTGAAAGCGTGAGGATAATGTTACTTTGGCTACAGACTCCGTTTTAACCGATGATGGTCGGTCCCCTGGACTTAACAAAGGAGGTTAACAAAGATATCTACACAAAAAAAAAATGCTCTCATTTTTTATTTATCTATGTTTTAATTTTCGTCTTATATGATAAATTGATTAATTTCAATAACATGCCTTGTAAGACGCATATTTCAAGTGTAGATATAATATCCAAAATAATCTTAATCCAAAATAACAGCTTTTCACTAAATGCATATGAAAGTATACACGCTACTGAAACTAAAAAACCAAGTTTAAAAATTTTTCTCTGTTTGTCTGTCTGTCTGTCTGTCTGTCTGTTTCTTCCGGGTAATCTTTGAAACGGCTGGATGGATTTTAACGGGACTTTCACTGGTAGCTTGTGTTTCAAGGAGTAACTTAGGCTACTTTTATTTATTAAAAATATTAGGGTTCAGCGACAATAAAGATGAAAATAAATCTACGCGGGTGAAACCGCAGCGCACATCTATTTATTAAATGAAGAACGGCGAATATTTGAGATATTCAAACTAGGTTTTAGTTTGAATATCTCAAATATGCAGACAAAAAATAGAATAAACACGTGACTGCACGCATAAATAGTTGTATAAAATAAAACCATCTGTCCGTTAGTCCGTGTGTCCGTTGTTTACGTAATTGTTATGTAACGAACCGGACAGAAGTGTAACGGTGTAACATACCAAGTAGTTTCAAGTACAGGTGATCAGAAAATTGCTATCAACATTTTTTTAAAGGAACGTCTAGCGACTGTTTTAGATATTACAATGCTACTCGCTGCGAACGATATTATTTAATTTTAAACTTTTAACTTAAGATTTATAAACGGTTTGTCTTAGTTTTAGCCGACTTCAAAAAAGGAGGAGGTTCACAATTCGGCTGTATGATTTTTTATAATTTCATCTTTCAGTATTTTAGTTCTCAGCACATTTTTATTCTTCTTACAATATCCATGATTTTATGTAGGTAACTTACCAAGATAAGCCTTTGATTATATTTGACGTCCATTAACTCGACTCAACTTGAAAAGAAAAAGAGATATTTTTTTTCAGTTTTTAAGAATTTACCAAAATTTCTAAATTAGTTTTACCTATATTGTATCGAATCACTTGTGTAGCTAACTGTAGACAACATTAATAAACACTACCTTCCGCTTACATTATGCAAATATTTATCAATAAAAAAACATCGCACCTCAAATGCGTTTATTTTGCGCAAAATTACGCAATCGTGCGAAAATAATGTTCAATGCACATTTTCGAATTCATATTGTTAAGAGCTTTCACACTAGTATACTTTCCTACCGAGTATATAAATTCCTACTCAGTTTGTGTGAACTTGTATTTGTATGGGGTTTCAGATCTTTGTTGCGAATTATTGCGACTGGAAATGTATTGATCTGGGGCCCAACCATGAGCTCTTATTGCAATGTTAATTCAATTGTGCGACAGTGACAGATGTATGCACGTCACATACATCTGTCTCATAAATGAGTGAAACTATCATGGCAATAAGAGCTCATGGTAAGGCCCCTGCTATCTACCACAAAAAGTACCAACATTTAGAGCCCCTACACATTATAATAAATATAAATTATTAGTGATGTATAAAAGGCTTCATGATTGGCAAATGCATACTTATTATTTTATTTGCGAACTAGTTCTGCCCTGCGGTTTCGCTCGGCATGCGGAATACTATTTTTTCAAATTAAGAGTAGCCTAAGTTACTCCTTGTAACGTTAGTTATACGCCAGAGAAAGTCCCGTTAAAATCCGTCCATTTTCGGAGATTAGCCGGAACAGACAGACAGACAGTTTTTCTTATAAAAATTTTAATTTTGTATAATATTGCAATTACAAAGAGACTCTTCAACTTTATTTATCTGTGTATATTTGTTTGTTAAAATAACGCAAAAACAAAAAAAAATATTTTGAAGAAATTTTACGCACAATATAATTGTATTATAAGATATTGTATAATTCTATGACAGGAAAAAAATTGGTCTCTTTGAGATTATGCCTATATCGAGTCATAAATCATTATTATCTCGAGCCGCAAACGAATAAAATCACGCAATAAATGTTCCTTCAATGATGATACATCATTTGAACAAAGACATAACCCGGAGACGGATCTAAATTTGACTTTGAAAGTCTGGTTTTTACGAGTTTACTTCAATTATTATTTTATTATTTGCAGTTAACTTAACATTAATTTGTGACGGTCTTTTGTTTTTGTATCATCGATAAATACATAGCAAAAAATGTCATTGTCTGTCAAGGTGTCTCTTTATTGATTGATCATTTAGGTAACATTTCATACCTGTCTGGGGCATCTTTTATGGCTCGGTTGTATTGTCTACTTTACTACACTTTTCATACTAGCTGTGCCCCGCGGTTTCACGCGCGTAGATTTAGTTTCATACTCTAATTCGTGGACCTCTAATATTTTTACAATATAAAAATAGCTTAATAAAGTAACATAAGCTATCTGCCAATGAAAGTCCAGCTGTTTCAGAGATTAATCGGAACAAATAGACAGACAGAAAATTTAAAGAAAATTGAGTTTAAATGTCAAAACCCTATACACTTCATATGCATTTAGTGTAAAGCTGTTTATTTTGTGTTACAAACAGACACTTCAGTTATATTTATCTGTACAGATGTATAGATATATTAGGTGTATAGATATTTCGACTTTGTAAGGGATAGATGTATATGATGTGCATATATCTGTATCTGTCATTCAGTCGAATTACCATCTCATTAGAGCTTAGTACGGCTTGTCATTCAACTTAATGTTGACTTGTTTGCCATACTCACTCGTATGTTAATTATATTTAGTCAATGGTAACTCAGAAATATATTGAAACCATATACAATTATAGTATTATTATGATTTGGACTGCATTTGTCCATCGCTTCTATTATTTTATCTGCTTTGTATATTTTATCGGCAATCTTTACAATTTCTCATTGACAGAATTCCCAAGACTCGTAAAATTTGCCTAAAATCATTTGTAAAATGTTTTTTTCGTTATTTTCCTGTTATGTTTATAGTATTTGTACATTTCCTGGGAAATATATGAATAATGGTATTCATATATTTTATTGCATTAGTAAATTCCCAATAGGTATACGTAAACAAACGTTCATTTAAGTGGAATTTAGCTCAAATGCATGCACTTTTATAGCCTTAATCGGCTGGATTTGTATATTAAAAAGAATGTTGTGTTTTTTACTAATCTTAATTTATAAGATAAAAATCTGTTTGAAATTACAGTATAATAAATAAACTACAAAACACACAAATCTAAACGGATATTCAAATCATCAATTCCTTCTATCAATTACAAATCAACGTGTGTGTTTTTACGATTTGACTGGCTGGAATTTGCCATGCTCACATATATTTGTAATATTTTTTTTTGGTTTTAATTTTTTACAATTGAGCATTGGAACTGTGTCCATGGGCTTATAGTTGCTTGAGTGATTTATTTTGTATTTTTAAAACTGTATAATATTATTTAAAAGAGTAATTAGAGTTTCTTGCCAGGTTCTTCTCAGTAAAAGCAACCTTCCGAACCTGGCGGTAGCATGTATAATCTTGTGTAATTGTGTCATTCTGACGATTTGAAAGTACTTTGTATAAAGTCTAATCGAATAAAGATATATTTGAGTTTGAGTTTTATAAATAATCAAAATAATGAATGATTAAAAAAGTGCAGTGACTCATTGGCGGATGCAAAATTGTTAAGTATACGAATCATAATACAATTTATTATGTTAGAGGAAGTATAATGTTATATTAAGTATAACAATTAATTATTATAAATTGTTGTATCTGTAATTAAAACATTTTATACCTGTGTAAATGGAATGACTGAGAGATAATGACGTATCAACGACCCGTCCAAACTACTGGGATTTTTTATGCGGGCTTTTCACTATTGACTGTAGGTTTTTATGAAGGATTGGGTCATCATCACGTACAGTGATGACATTTTCTGAAATCTTTCTGTACGTTGCTAAGTGTCTGTTTGTGATTCCAAATTAACAGTTTTTCATTAAATACATACATAATGATATGAAATTGTTGAAATCACTTACAAAAAAGATCTATTAAAAAAAATTTTTCTTTCTGTCTGTTTGCTCCGGTGTATCTCTGAAATGGCTTTACTGATTTTAGTGATTTCACAGGTAGCTGATGTGAAGGAGAAACTTAAGCTACTTTTATTTAAGAATAAAAATATCACTAAGTAACATAGTTTTTAATATATCCGCCTGACAACTTGACAATAATCTCGTTCAAAATATTTATATTAAATAGAAATGTTTCTCTAACAGTTATTCATACGACAGTACCTTCGCTCGGTGAATTGGAGTTCATTGGAGCTTGTTTATCAGATATTATATAGGGCAGCCAAACCGGTTCTAGTCGTGTTGAAAACAGTTATTGCAACCAATAATAGATCTTGTTTGCAATTTTATTGAGTGCATTTCTAAATGCGATAAATATTCATCGCCCTTTTTGGAAGCGTAAAGGACAAAAAATACTTTCGATATAGTTACGTCATATAATGGGAAAATGGGTATTTATTTTCCCATAATTTTACGTTAATACGTATAACCTATATCGACAATAATGTTCATTGCGTTTTTTTTGTGAAGTGTTATAAAGATGGCTTGATTTGCTGGCTTTTCTAAGAAGACTAGTTCTTGAATCGGTGGTAATTTACCGACGTTCATAAGTGCTTTAACATGGCCTATACTGAAAAAATATAATATAGTAAATAAATAATAATACATATGCCCACGGTCACGCCATACCATCACTGATCATGATTAAGTGCCAATGTATATACATTCGTCTTTGAATTACTCTCAGACATTGCATGCATGCATAAACCTGTATAATCATGTCGTTCTGACGATTTGAAAGTACCTTGTTAAAAGCATAACAAATAAAGATTTTTGAATTTTAATTTTGTATCTTTTGAATTTTAAGTATTATTTTGTTTATAAAGTTATCCTGAAGATATTTTTCACGTTGACGTGTGTGAAATGGGTGTGATACTCATCGCTACATATTGTTACACACGCTAGCATCATAATTATTTATGTCTCATTATGTCTATAAGATTAATGTACAATGCTAAGAAAAGTTTAGATCTTATATCGCTAATTAGAGGATAAACCAGTAAAGGAATGTTTTTTTGTTTTATGAACGTTTTTTTAAGGTTTCGTAGCTAATGGGTAAAAAATGGGACTTGTTGTAAGAGGTTGTATCTCATGGACCGTGATAGTTTTTCACAGATGTATTTCTGTTGCCGCTATAACATCAATATATATATATATATATATATATATATACCGCTATAAAAAACAAAGAGGATTAATAAATATCTAAGGGAAAATATCTATCTATCTATCCCATATAAAAAACGTCATTTTCTTGTTCGTTTTAGTAGATAATGATTCGAAACTCTTCGTACGCGAGTCCGACTCGCACTTGACGCTTCCATTTTATAAATACGACCTACAAAGCTAATTTTAATA
Source organism: Watsonalla cultraria (assembly GCA_964035505.1). NCBI lineage: Eukaryota > Metazoa > Arthropoda > Insecta > Lepidoptera > Drepanidae > Watsonalla > Watsonalla cultraria. The sequence continues at coordinate 1,781,207 of OZ037732.1, read as the reverse complement.
TTTAAAAAAACACACAGTCGAATTTATAAATTCCTCTTTTTTTGAAGTCGTTTAACTAAAAACGAAATTTCTATGTTTGTCGCGTATGTTTTTTTATTATAATGAATTAGGCTAAAAGTGTCTGCCATGACGTATAGGGAGGTCAAGGAGATGGCACTTGATAAAGACAAATGGAAGAAGTTGCATCAGTTACACCGACAAGAGTCACAACTCTTAAACTCATGATGAGGCTAATCATATCCAAAAAATAATTGGTTGGGTGCATATTTTATAATAAAATTGTTATCAAAATTATCTATATACATATACAGATACATTAAAATTTAAGTGTCTGTTTGTAACTGCAAAATAACAGTTTTTCACTAAATGCACATGAAAGTATACACGGTAATGACATAGAAAAACCAATTTTTTTAATTATTCTCTGTATTTCTGTCTGTCTGTCTATTTGTTCCGGGTAATCTTTCGGAGATTACCCGGAAGGCTACTTTTACTAAGGCTTAGGCTTAGATTTCTAAAAAACATTAGGGATCCGCGGGCAACCATGAAATTAAAATCTACGCGGGTGAAACCGTGGGGCACAGCTAGTATATAATAAAATATATTATACTTTGTTACATCTCAGATATTTCAATTTCTCTAAGTTTTACTCCCTCCACAAAGCCATGATTGAACGGTAAGATGGGTTTATAAGAGATTATGTATGATATTATATAGTGGCAGAACAAGTAGTCCAATTACATAATTATGTTTATCTGTAGCGTGCGCGGGCGCCGAGCTAAATACTATGAAAATCGAAAGTAGTGAAAACACGATGGTGATGTAATGTAACTGTGCTGTGAGTGCTAATGTGTGGGTCAGGTTGGTTTTTAATTAGATAGGTACGAGTATGTTTGGTTATTTTTATTGAACTAAAACTTAATTTAAAAAAAGAGCCGTGGAGCCCTTGGGGTTTGAGCAGTCGCCTACTACGCAAGTTCGGATCCCAGTGGGGCCTGTACCAATGAGTTTTTCTAAAAACTTATCTGCGGCAATTTCAAACCTCGTGCATATGCATTTAGTGAAAAGCTGTTATTTTGGAATTACAAACAGACACTTAAATTTTATTTATCTGTATAGATGTATAGATTGTCGCACTGGATGACATAACCCGACAATCAAGGCAACAATTATGTTGCTCTCTCAGGCAACAATCCGAGTCCCAGGCTCACGTGTGCAACTATGCAAATGGGCAAAAAACAAACAAAGATACCACGAGACTGAACGTCTTAGTTAAGTGATTAATGACCTGTGAATTGCAATACATCTAAGTTAATTAATAAAAGATGAGATGGGGATTAAACAAGTATAAGGTTTGGATATGGGGTCCTAATCGCTTTCTCCGAAAAACGAAGCTTTGGCCGAAAGTTCGGACGTTACCGCGGTTCTTATTCGTTCTAAAATTACGTCCGAACGTCTGCTAGAAAATTCTTTGTCGTTTAAATATTCTAAACCTACTTTTGTTAAATTATTAATCGAACAAAATTTTTAGTTTGATAAAAACAAAATTACGATAAATTTCTCTTAGTTTGCACTGTTTCGTTTTGGGAGAAAGATAGTAGACCTCCTGGTAAAGTACACACGTAAAACAACCACATTGTTTGATGCTTTAATATGTAATGATTTAATTAATCAAAAGGATTAATATAATAACAGTATCATAAAATATAACTAGGCATATGGGTATTACTACACAAGACTAGTGGATCTACTCGGCTTCACACAGGTGTCTTAGAAGACTTGATTTCAGGATAGACACCTCGTAACATATTTCATAAATTATGCTAATGAAACAAATCTTCCACTCGTACGCTAATTAAAAATGCACCCAAAATACATACCACATTTTTTTAACTATATGAGGCTAATTACATTGAATAATTTTAATAATAGAAGGTAAGTACTACACATTTGGTATATGTATGTAAGTGTTCCACATTTCAGCTTAATTTACGAAATAAAAACAATTTATAATGAATACCGCTCGAAATGTTTGGGTAATTTTTTATTTAGTTGGCGAATAGTTTCTCGGACTCGGACTGCCTTTTTGGTTAAGTGGTCGTAAATACTACAGCGAAATACGAAGTCTTGATTCGATCTCCAGGTCGGGCAAAGTGGTATTCGATTTTTCCATCACTAATTACCCATTAGCCCGGAGTCTGGATTAGTGTCTGGTTAGTGGCAATAGGCTCGCCTCCTGTTACATAGGACTTAGTGAAATGTAGAGTATACTATGTCAAAGTCAAAGTCAAAGTCAAAAATATCTTTATTCGATTAGACTTTCTACAAAGTACTTTCAAATCGTATAGTTACACCTCTGCCTACCCCTTCGAGGAATACAGGCGTGAGAGTTAAATACATCAGACACTTTTTATTTCAGTCACGTTCGTATCGTTTTAATATGTAGAACACCAAAATTCTGAGTACCTACTCAATACTACCTACGGATTTCAAATATCTTAGCACCTAAGAAGAATTTTAAAACTATACCATAATATAGAGAGAAAAAAATTCCGCACGAGTATTTTTAAGGCAGCAGCATATTAACGCCAGACGGTATTGGCGTTTAAATATATTCTCTACTAAACAGACATTACGTATTAATTTTGCATGCTACAGCTTCACGTGCAATCAAAAAGGCGTTGAAATCACCAACAAAACGACCTTGCTTTGTCTGTCTGTCAAAATAGACATAATTAAGGACACGATTACCGTATTTCGTGCAATTTCGCTAACGTAACAGTTAAGGGGTCTGTGAAGGCAACTTTCCCATGCAAAATGAATACGAAAATAATTTGTTATTCGAGTTTTATTTCCACACTAGCGGTGCCCCGCGGTTTCACCCGCGTAGATTTAGTTTCATCCTTATTGTCGCGGAACCCTAATATTTTTTATAAATAAAAGTAGCCTAAGTTACTCCTTGAAACATTAGCTATCTGCCAGTGAAAGTCCCGTTAAAATCCGTCCAGCCATTTCAGAGATTACCCGGAACAAACAGACAGACAGACGGACAGACAGACAGAGAAAAATTTTAAAACCTGGTTTTTTTGTGTCAGTAGCGTGTATACTTTCATTTGCATGTAGTGAAAAGCTGTTATTTTGGAATTACAAACAGACACTTCAATTTTATTTATCTGTATAGATATAGATGTATAGATTATTGTTTTATTATAGTTATATCTTGACGGATAAGATACATCACTAGGTAATCCTTTAAAAATTTAATAATAGTTTTGTTGTTATAGCGCCCTGTATCATACGTTCATATGAATCAAGTAAAAAACTGTTATTTTGACATAACAGAATTTCAATTTCTAATTAAAACTTTGTAACTTAGTAATAAGTATATTTTTTTAAGTAATATAAAAACTATTGTTCGTAGTTTTTAATAAAGTTTATTGCACGTTAGGTACACGTGATAACATATACAAATTAAACAGAATGGAAATAAAAGTTATAACAGTTTCGTGAAAATCAAAAGTTCGTGTGTTCGCTCCCGTGACGTAGTTTAACCTCTCTATCTATCGAGTTGACATTAATGACGTTTAACGAGTGAAGGACGCGGGTACGCGACCAATCAGAGACCGCGAGCGTGGAGGAGTCCATGATGGCTTACGTTCGGAAACCTATCGCGTACATTCTCGTTACAGTAATTATTAAATACACTACTCCTTTATGACATCAGGTATCTATCATTACAGATATTTATATTTATTCCATTATTCTGTTTGTAGTAACTATAATAAAATTGTGTAGTAACGCATTTAGTCGCGGTGCGTTTAATATATTCCACAATCACACCGAAGCGAACGCGTGACCGTGAAGAACCGAATTACGAATACCCGAGCTTTGTGTATGCTTATTAATATATTTTTAATTAAATATTAAGAGTAATAAACAGACTTACACCATAATAGTTATAATTGGTTTATGACACTTTGACGATAACAGTAACACTGACTTAGCATTGACTGCACGATGTGTTGCACCACATACTCCTTGGCATATCAAAAACTGTTATTTATTTTATCAATGTCGTTTCCTCAGTTTGTGAGAAACGTGTAAATGTTTGGCGTTAGTTTGTCACGAATTTGATATGTATGTGATTTTACCCCCTAGCGGTGACGTGACACCAGTGGCGTGCATTAGCAGGTAAGCAGAAGTTACAATTTGTGATCACTGAATACACTCGTATCGTGTGTGTGTGATTATGTTCGTATGTGTATCTTTACCAAAACGTACGTACCTACGCCGCGTCACATAGGTATGTACTTAACCTACCTACTTATTGTTTATGCCTACCCAACTGAACGCCCCTGCGTGACACACAATTTCCCATACAAATATTAGTAATTTTACAAAAGGGGTGGAAAACTCGTGATAATATATCGTTTGGTCCTCATTTGTTATGGCAACGTAAATCGCCCCTAACGATGTTTGTAGGAAGTTTTACGTCGACCTATGTTAGTCCACTGCTGGACATAGGCCTCCCCTAATGAGTGCCATAGCGTCCTACCTCAGCTTGCCGCAACCAGCATCTGCCTGCAGTCTTTCGCAGTCAATATAGTCAATCCTATACTTGGGATATTGAACTCAAAACTCATCCCAAAATAGCATTTAGATGTCGGTTAATGTAAGAGAATGTATTGACATTCGCATGGTTTGATAATTAGAAAAAGCGTTTAGAAATTCACGATAAAATTTAAATACTAATCGTAGGTACTTTAATACTTCAATTATTGTTAGTAAAAATAATTACTCTAAATTCGATACGGTTACATTGACAGTCTTATACAACGCAATAATAAAACTTACAGTCGCTATTCACTAAGGTCGCGTTCGTCGACAAGTGTCGGCTTTAAAGATACAAAATTGAACCTTATCCTCCATGTGTTATGTATCAATTTCCTATGACTGAAACCAACGCTCGTCATCGAGTTCGATGCTGAGAAACCTTAGTGAATAACGCAGCTGTAAAAATATAGTCATTAATAACAATTAATCAATTAATTGAACGTCCTAAGATGTACGAATGTAACAATTAATTGCGTAAATAAATACAGAGAATTGTTTATATTGTATAGCATTTGTGATTTCTACAGCACATTATATTAATTTGTTATGCGCCATAATACATTAGTAGGCACAGTAGTACAATTGAGATAAATGACGTGAATAATTAAAAGGTCGCAGATACTCGCAGAACCTCGCGATGTAACGGGCTACATCAAGGGCCTGGGGCCTAACCATGAGCTCTTATTGCAATGATAATTCAGTCGTGCGACAGTGACAGATGTATGCACGTCACATACATCTGTCTCATAAATGAGTGAAACTATCATGGCAATAAGAGCTCATGGTAAGGCCCCAGACTATAAGCTCTTATTGCCATCGTATACATCTGTCTCTTAATACGAATTATACTATCATTACATACGCCCACGCCTTTTCCCCGAAGAGGTAGGCAGGGGTGGTTGTAATAACAACACCTACTTTTCACCGAAAATCTAAAAACTATCATTGCAATAAGTGTCGTGGTAGGGCCCCTGAATATATATAACGAATAGATCAGGATAATTTATGACACTATAAAGGTTTTAAAAAAAAAAGTAATATTACTTTTTTTTGAACATGTACTCAAAAAGTTTTTACATAAATACATATGCTTAAGCTTGTATTCCCCGAAGGGGTAAGCAAAGGTGTTATAATAACAACACCCACATTTCACCGAAGATTAAGTGCCAACGTGATAGATTGTGAGTCTATCGCCGTCTCAGGCACTATACATACGTTTTTGAATTACTTCTCAGATATATGCGATCTCGCGATGTTTTCCTCCACCGTAAAGCACGTGGTGTGAAATCACTGTACATAAGTTTTTTAGAAAAACTCATTGGTATAGGCTCCGCTGGGATTCGAACAAAGTTTTTAGAAAACATTTTTCGTAAACATGAATGACTATAATGGACCATAATCTCTTATTATAATGATAATTTGACTTATATTAAGACACAGATGTACATGACATGTATACATCTGTCACTGTCGTACAACGGAACTATCACTGCAATAAAAGTTGGGCACCAGAATTTTAAGATTGGAACATACATTTCCTTTTGAGGTACGGATCCCTAAAAATATATAATTGAAGTACTGCTTACAAATGTGTGTATATCATAAGTCTGTAGGCGAATGAATAAGTGTGTTATTTGTACCATCCCACGAGCTATCTTGTTATGATATTTCAACAAAGCTTTGTGTTATATTTCGTAATTCGTAACTAGCTGTGCCCCGCGGTTTCACCCGCGTAGATTTAGTTTCTTCCTTATTGTCGCGAAACCCTAATTTAAAAAAAAAAAAAAAGTAGCCTAAGTTAAACATCAGCTACCTACCAGTGAAAGTTTCGTTAAAATCCGTCCAGCCGTTTCAGAGATTACCCGGAACATAAAGACAGACAGACAAAAATATTAAAACTTGGTTTTTTAGTGTCTGTATCGTGTATACTTTCATATGCATTTAGTGAAAAGCTATTATTTTGGAATTACAAACAGACACTTAAATTTTATTTATCTGTACTATAGATTAGGCTGCTTCAATGGAGTTAGTCTATACTCTCGAAAATGTTGTTTATGAAAATTTTATTTACTTATCAATAGTTAGATGAACTCAAATGTTAATTATATTGTATCTATAGTTTATTTAATTGTTGCTTCCTCTGTAGTTTAATATCTACATATTATAAGCCTTTGTGGTATCCACAAACACGGCAGAGGGCGTCCAAGGAAGAACTACTATGACCTACTATGATCTATACTATGAACTACTATGATATGATAATAATATTCTTCTTCTTTTAAGTCGTAACCTCATGACTGAGGGACGTGATCATGGCGCGACGTCTGCACCAACATTGCCTTCCATGCCTCTCTATTTTGCGCCATCTGGATGGTAGCTTGAAGTGTGGTTCTCGTTGCAGCCTGGGTCGCATCCGTCCATCGTGTTGGCGAACGACCCCTGATCCTCTTGCCTTCGACTCGTCCCGTGATTAGCCTTTCTAGACTGTCTGGATCGCGTCTTGCTGTGTGCCCGAAGAACTTAAGGACTCTTTGTAGGCAGGTTGTTGATAGTCTCGTCGTAATGTCAAGCTGCCTGAGGATTGACTCTCATAATATTCTTAGAAAGGTCAAATTCGGAGCACTCGTAACCGCAGGAAGTGTATGAGGAGATGCATGAATGTGGATGAAGCGAAAGAGGTATGTAAGGATTGCAGCATGTGGCAAACGGTGGCTTTGCCTACCCCCAAGGGATACCGGCGTGAGGTGAGCATATGTATGTATACACACTAATATTGTATACTAGCTGTGCCCCGCGGTTTCACCCGCGTAGATTTAGTTTCTTCCTTATTGTCGCGTAACCCTAATATTTTTAATAAATAAAGTAAGTTACTCCTTAAAACATCAGCTACCTACCAGTGAAAGTCCCGTTAAAATCCGTCCAGCCGTTTCAGAGATTACCCGGAACAAACAGACAGACAGACAGACAGACAGACAGACGGACAGACAGAGAAAAATTTTAAAACTTGGTTTTTCAGTGTCAGAAGCGTGTATACTTTCATATGCATTTAGTGAAAAGCTGTTATTTTGGAATTACAAACAGACACTTCAATTTTATTTATCTGTATAGATACGAAAAATTTACAAGTCCTGCCTTGACGTATTACTGGATGTGTATCGCTCTAGATTTCTCTCTTCTGAGTAAAGTTTTGGTGTTGTTTGGGAGCCGAATTATTCTGCCAAAAAAGACTTAATAAGCGATGGATAGTGTCAAAGAAATGGAAGAGAAAAACACATTGAGCCGACCACAAATAAAATATAACGAGGCCACAAGAATGATTGACTTCTAAAATTCAACTGTTTTCTGTCATTTTTGTGTGACAAAATCATATTTCCCTAATACATATTCAAATATGTCTAAACGCAACCTTCACCTCGATATTTGGTTACAAAAATAGCGATTTTGACAATCGAATGTTAAAAAAAACATTTTTCAATGCGTTTGACAGCTGCCTACGCCAAGTTCACCTACTCACAATGTGACTATTATTAATATTATTATGTGACATTGCATTGAATACTATACAGATAAATAAAATTGAAGTGTCTGTTTGTAATTCCAAAATAACAGCTTTTCACTAAATGCATATGAAAGTATACACGATACTGACACTAAAAAACCAAGTTTTAAAAATTTTTTCTGTCTGTCTATCTGTCTGTTTGTTCCGGGTAATCTCTGAAACGGCTGGATGGATTTTAACGGGACTTTCACTGGTAGGTAGCTGATTTTTCAAGGAGTAACTTAGGATACTTTTATTTATCAAAAATATTAGGGTTCCGCGACAATAAGGATGAAACTAAATCTACGCGGGTGAAACCGCGGGGCACAGCTAGTTATTAATATTATTATGTGACATTGCATTTAATATAATAAAAAAATGCCATTGGAGGTCTTATGTTGTTTTGTAGCTATGTAAAACTGAACGAATATGTCAAGATAGAAATAAATAGGTAATATCGTAGTTTTTAGTACTGTTTTCTTTAAGACCTACATACATGTATTGTGGCTTTTCCGTACTATTAATGACTTTACAAAACTCGTACCCCTTATAACAAAGTAGTCAATCTATACATCTATATCTATACAGATAAATAAAATTGAAGTTTCTGTTTGTAATTCCAAAATAACAGCTTTTCACTAAATGCATATGAAAGTATACACGCTACTGTCACTAAAAAACCAAGTTTTCTCTGTCTGTCTGTCTATTTGTTCCGGGTAATCTCTGAAACGGCTGGACCGATCTTACCGGGACTTTCACTGACAGATAGCTAATGTTACAAGGAGTAACTTAGGCTACTTTTATTTTAAAAAAAACATTATTGTTCCGCGGGCTCCCATGAAACTCCCAAAAAAACTTTACGCGGGTGAAACCGCGGGGCACAGCTAGTAATGAAATAAGAAAAATAGCTGAGTTGTTTACTAGCAACGCAAATCGAAAAAGATGTTTTATTTTATGGAAACTGAAAGGATTTAAGACATAGGACCTTTTATCTACAAAACCTATGAATATTTTTTAAGTTTAACTTAAATAACGAAGCTATTATGAAGTTAATAGAGCAGGTATTGTATGCGGAAACAAACTAATGTCCGCAGGTGACTGGTTTATATTAAGACATTCTTAACTAAATCGGTAGAATATGTATGTGATCAGTATCATTGCTATTTGATATTGACATAACAAATATGAGTAATCAATTATACTTCAAAATCAAAATCAAAATCAAATATATCTTTATTCGATTAGACTTCATACAAAGTACTTTCAAATCGTCAGAATGACACAATTACACAGGATTATACATGCTACCGCCAGGTTCGGAAGGTTGATTTTACTGAGAAGAACCTGGCAAGAAACTCAGTAATTACTCTTTTAAAGAATATTATACAGTTTTAAAAATACAAAATAAATTGTTCAAGCAACTATAAGCCCATGGACACAGCTCTAATGCTCAATTGTCAAAAATAAAAACTAAAAACTAAAAATATAGTACAAATATATGTGAGCATGGCAAATTCCAGCCAGTCAAAGCAAAATTAAGATTAATTAATTGTAGCAAAAGTACAGTGCCAATGGGATTATTTACAAACATTATCAGGTACATCCCAGGCTCCCTTATCACAAATATAATCACTTACAGTATAATATCCTTTTTCAAGCAAAACTGATTTAATTGTTTCTTTAAATTTGTTGAAGGGCAAGTTTACAATTTTTGTTGGTAATTTATTATAGAAGCGTGTGCTCTGTCCTAAAAATGAGCCATGCACTTTTTGTAGGCGATGCGCAGGCACTACAATTTTATGTTTGTGTCTTGTGTTTACGTTATGCACATCACATTTCCTTTGAAACGATCCAATGTTTTGATGCACAAATAATAAGTTAGCTAAAATATACTGTGAGGCCACTGTCAAAATTCCAATTGATTTAAATTTTTCCCTTAACGATTCTCGCGGTCCCAAATTATATATAGATCGTATAGCCCTTTTCTGTAGTGTAAATATAGAGTCTATATCAGCAGCTTTGCCCCAAATTAAAATAGCATAGGACATAACGCTATGAAAATAAGAAAAATATACAAGTCGAGCTGTTTCTATGTCGGTGAACTGTCTAATTTTTCTAATTGCATAAGCTGCGGAGCTGAGTTTTCCTGATAACTTGGATATATGTGGGCCCCACTGAAGTTTATTATCAAGGGTTACACCTAGAAATACTACAGAATCTACTATTTCCAAAGTTTCACCATTTACCATGACCTTTGTATCAACAGGTTTGACGTTTGGTAAAGTGAATTTAATACATTTAGTTTTTTTGGCATTTAAAACTAAGTTATTTACATTAAACCATTTCAATACCTGATCAAGTGCACTGTTTACATCTTCATAATTCGTTTTGGCTCTGTCGACTTCAAACAAAAGAGATGTGTCATCAGCGAACAGTACAATATCACACGTATTCTTTACTAAATTTGGTAAATCATTAATATATACTAAGAATAGAAATGGTCCTAGGATTGAACCCTGTGGGACGCCCATTAGTACTGGAGAACCGGAAGATCTGACCCCATTTACTTCGACTTTTTGAATCCGTTGACAAAGATATGATTTGATTAGGTCGAGTGCCCTACCTTTGACACCGTAATAGTTTAATTTAACTAATAAGGTTTCGTGTTGTACACAATCGAATGCCTTGGATAGGTCGCAGAATACACCTATCATGTCGTGAGCGTTTTCCCACGCTCTATAAATATGTCTAAGAAGTGCAACACCAGCATCAGTGGTTGAACGACCTTTGGTGAAGCCATATTGCTCACCATGTAGAATATTATTAAGATTAAAGTAAGCGACTATTTGATTCAGCATAATTTTTTCGAAAATTTTGCTGAGGGCTGGCAAGATAGAGATCGGTCTGAAGTTAGTAGGGTCACTAATATCACCACCTTTAAATAATGGAATAACTTTACTATATTTCATGAGATCCGGGAATACACCGCTCTTAATACAACTGTTAAAAATGTCAGCTAAGTAAGGGGCAATTATGTCAATAATACCGTGAAGTACTTTCACTGATATATCCCATAAATCACCAGTCTTTTTGGAATTCAAACTTTTAAATGTCTTAATTATTTCAAAAGGCGTGATAGAACAAAAACTAAAGCTAGTGCCGCACTTAGAAACATTTAATTTCAGTAATAATTCGGCGTCTGTGGGAGATGAATTTAGGGAACTAGTAGTTACTATAGGAACATTTGCAAAGAACTTGTTGAAAGTTTCAGCTATTTCACCATCGTCTTGGATTACTTTGTTATCTATATTTAAAGTTAAACGACAATCGCGACTTTTTGCCTTTCCCGTCTCGGCATTAATAACGTTCCAGGTAGTTTTTATCTTATTATCAGAATTCTTGATTTTCTGGGCAAGATGCAAGGCTTTAGCTTTTATACAAACTTTCTTAAAACATTTAGAGTATCTAGTTACGAATGCTAAGAATTCAGGACTATGATCATTTCGTTTCATACCATAAAGTTCATACAACTTCCTTCTACTTTTATGGATACCTACAGTTGCCCACTCATTGAATTTAGCTTTACTATGTTTCTGAACTGTTTTTAGTTTAAATGTACTATTGAATTCCGTTTGTATAACGTTAAACAAGCTATTGTAAAGAGCATCAGGATCTTCTTGTGGCCCTTGCAGATAAGGTATCTTGCTTGCTAAGTTAGACCTGAAATTTGCTACAAGTTTCTTAGTAATAGGTCTGTAAGTGGTTTTACTTCGTTTAGGAGTTCCTGTTTATTATTATAATGAAAACTAATAACTACTGACTGTTTGTCAGAATATTTCCACATGATTTGAACAAGTTTATCACAAGATTTTTATTCTAAAGGCAACGTGGTGTGTGTTGGTACAGTCGGTTTGGGTAGCTTAGAAATTAGACAAGAAATCTCCCATTTCAAATCTCTTGTGTTTAACTTGAAACTATGGTACATAATATACCTATTATATTTACAATGTTAGGTAGCATATCATTTCTTCTATCACTTCACCTGAAGAAAACAATACACAAATTTCTCAGGTCTATCCAGGTCTCAAAGACCAGCGGCTTAGGCTCGTTAAGTCAGTCAGTAAGCAATTAGAACACTGAATTTTATATGCATACTTGTATGTATGCCGACACTGAAAGTCTTAGCGCATTGGATAATGATTATTGTTTATTAGGTTTGTATCAATAAACTTAAAAAGTACTAAACCAATTTGAATTATTCTTTCAGCAATGGATATTTAGCTGCGTTTCTCAACTCGCTACATAGATGGCGCTACTCGCTAACAAATGCGAAGTTGAATACCAATACACGAGAACCTAAATCGCGCAATAAGAGTTTTCCAGTGCATTGCAGTATATATACAGATGGAGCCGGTGTTCCCCAGACATGAGACGCGCCTGGCTGAAAGATTTTCCCTTTGCTGGGGATGAGCATGATCAATAGCAATCCCCACAGATAGCTACATTATCAGCGAGTAAAATAGGCTATATGTTATCCCCGTACTCCGTCTTGAACGAGAACAATGCGGGTGTAACCGTGACGTCCGCTAGTATAAGATAAACATAATGCTCACGCCTGTATTCCCCAAAGGGGTAGGCAGAGGTGTTGTAGTAATTTTTCAACACCCACATTTCACCGAATATGATTAAGTGCCAACGTGACAGACGGTGAGTCTATCGCCGTCTTAGGCACTATACACACGTCTTTGAATTATTTCACAGACATATGCAGGTTTCCTCACGATGTTTACCTTCATCGTAAAGCACGTGGTGTGAAATCACAGTACATACGCTGGGATTCGAACTTGCGTCGCTTGGGTAGCAGGCGACTGCTCTAACCCCGAGGCCACCACGGCTCAATATAAGATACAACTAGTGATGTTATCATAGATAATACGCCGCGGTAAACAGATAGCACGGATGATTGATTTGACCTAATAAACGCGTAGATTAATTATTCAAGAGCACTACCTCGACTAAGTCACACCATTGACCTTATAATCACAATGTATAACATTGCAAGGATGAAACTATTAACGTGATACCATAGTACATAATTGTATCTGTCCTTTGGTATTATGTTGCATACTTGATAACAATTGATTGTGTTGATGTTGTTGCAACTGATTATATTAGACGTGACTGTGAATATATTATTCATTGTATATTTTTATTTTTATCTTTATTTTTTATAATAATAACAAAACTGAACTAAAATCTAGTAAATTAAAAAGAATAATCTATACATCTATACAGATAAATAAAATTGAAGTTTCTGTTTGTAGTTCCTAAAAAACCGCTTTTCACTAAATGCATATGAAAGTATAAACGCTACTGACACTAAGAAACCAAGATTTAAATATTTTCTCTGTCTCTTATTTTCTCCGTCTGTTTGTTCCGGGTAATCTCTGAAACGGCTGGATTTTAACGGGACTTTCACTGGCAGGTAGCTGATATATCAAGGAGTAACTTTGATAAATCTACTCGGGTGAAACCGCGGGGCACAGCTAGTCTACTATATAAAAATAAGTCGGGTTTTCCTTCCCGACGTTATAACTCTAGAACGCACACGAAGCCATCTGGTGGCGAAACGGAGTTCGCCGGGTTTGCTAGTCTATAATATAAAAATGAATCACTGAATATGTTACTAAGCGCAAATCTCGAGAGCAGCTGTATCGATTCTACTAATTTCTTTTTTATAATATTCCTTGAAGTACGAGGATGGAAAAGTTCTAAAACCAATACCTTTCTATGCTCCATACAATCGATTAATAATGAAAAAAAATATTAAAAAATCGACTATTAGGCGGTACGAAGTTCGCCGGGTCAGCTAGTTACAAATAAAATACAGCATTTAAATTTGTTTATGGGGAATGATGCCCAGCAGACTGAACCACGTATGATGAATAAGAATCGTTACGGTTTCACTACTTGAACCGGGAATTGCCACATAAAAAAACTCACGAGTGTTGCATCATTAAACGTAAGCTAATCGCACCAGCCAAAATATAACTTCGCGGAATCTAAAACCAGTAGATATTTTCTCCGACACTCGTAGATAGATAAATCGCCACTTGTCATTTCAATCAGGATTTACGTCTTATTACGTCGATGCGAGCGAAGCCGGTATAAATATGCATATTATTTAGAAAGGTTGTATCATGTCTGACGAGAAATGGAGTCATTTCACCAAGTATTTAAATCATAATTTAGAAAGATTTTAGATATTTTGCATGGTACAATATTTAATATAAGTACTATGTTTTAAATGATGTGAATAACAATTTGCCGCTGCCTGAGCCCAAACCATGAGCTCTTATTGCAATGATACTTCAGCTGTGCGACAGTGACAGATGTATGCACGTCATATACATCTGTCTCATAAATGAGTGAAACTATCATGGCAATAAGAGCTCATGGTAAGGCCCCTGTATTTTATCAAAGTAAACTGAAAACCCGAATTAACTTAATTGAATGGGTGGCTCCCGCAACCTAATATATTTTTACATAAAAGTAGCCTTAGTTCATCCTTGTAACATTTAATATCTGCCAGTGAAAGTCCCGTTAATATTGGTCGGAAACAAAAGACAGAAAAAAATTGTTTTTCTTTAAATGTGTGTTCCGTATATACTTTCACATTATGCATTTAGTAAAAATCTGCTAATTTGGGATTACAAACAGACACTACAATTTTATTCATATAGATTTCTTAGACATTTACCATCGTTACTCGAGTAACGATTTTTATAATGATAATTCGTAATCGAACTGAATATTCGTTCGATAACCGTTTGGCATCACTAAACTTTATAATTGAAAGTGGCTCCGCCGGATTCTTTGTTCTGATCGTAACTAGTTTGAACTTTACACAACATTCGAACAAAATCGTAATAAGAATGTGCAAATGTGTGAAAGTTCTGAGAATGTGTATATTTCGACAACAATGGATTTCTCTGCTTTTTGTTTTGACTACAAGGTGGGATCGGAAATTTGAATCTATACTTAATATTATTAACTAATACTGAAAAGTATGCTTGTTTGTTTGTTTGAACGCGATAATCTAATGATTTGTAAAGAAAAATATTTTTCGTGCTAAATAGTTCATTCATCGAAGTCTTTAAGTTCTAAGTAGGAGCAAAGTGAAATTGATAATTTTCTATGAATTAGAAGAAATATCAAAGACAAGAAATTTCATTTTCAAACTATAGATACATTTATAATTAAGAAACTTATAAATTTGCCAAAAAATAGTTTAGTTTATAAGTTATTTGTTTTACTCACTGGTTATTTTACGAAAAATAACACATACTACCTTTTTTAAAGGTTCACGACCCATCACATATTATTTACTCATCATATTATGATTATCTATACATCTATACAGATAAATAAAATTGAAGTGTCTGTTTGTAATTCCAAAAATAAACAGCTTTTCACTAAATGTATGAAAGTATACACGCTACTGGCACTAAAAAAGCAAGTATTAATTTTTTTCCGTCTGTTTGTTCCGGGTACTCTCCGAAACAGCTGGACCGATTTAAACGGTACTTTTACTGGCAGGTAGCTAATGTTATAAGGAGTAACTTAGGCTACTTTTGTTTATTAAAATATCCGCGACAATAAGGATAAAACTAAATCTACGCGGGCAGGGCACAGCTAGTATTTATATTAATCTTTTAAAGACGTACAGAGAGGAACATTAAATCTACAATTAGTTTTATAAATTTTAAAGCAATATTTTGCCCGGCTCCGGTTATTACTGGGATTATTAAAAAATACTGTAGTATGAAACTAAAATCCATTTAGTATGCAAAAAACGTAACAATACAATTCCTTATTAGATATATTTGTAAAGTGCAGTATTCATGTAAAAAATAATATATGTGTTTGGAATTTATGCTAAAAATAAAGAGTTAATATATCTCACTTTACATACTCAGCTCACGTCTCCCCGAAGGGGTAGGCAGAGGTGTTGTAATAACAACACCCACTTTTCACCGAAGATGATTAAATGCCAACGTGACAAAGGGTGGATACATCGCCGTCTCAGGCACTATACATACGTCTTTGAATTAATACTCAAATATATGCACGTTTCCTCACGATGTTTTCCTTCACCGTAAAGCACGTGGTGGGAAATTACTGCACATACGTTTTTAAGAAAAACTCATTTTTACAGGCCGCGCTGGGATTCGAACTTGCGTCGTATGCGTGGCAGGCGACTGCTCAAAAAATTATTTCAGTGTAAATAGCCCATTTATCATGGATGACTATAGGATACACAACATAACGCTACATAAACGCCGTGGGCAGAAGGTGAAGTACAAAACATATTAGTCGAAATCATGAATCCACAGTATCACCGGATTTGAGCGCTTATGGAAAATATTGAGGATGTATTATATTATGTACTGCGCATTCACGGTCAGCGCTTATAACTCGTGACGGCACGTATAAGTTGGTTAGTAACTTAGATAATAAGCAGGTATATTTACTTTGTAATAAGCGTTATATTTTTTACCAAGTTAATAACTACTCGCCGTATACAATTTGTCTTGTATTATCTTTTATTCTTTGTTTCCTTATAGGACTGTATCCTTGTATCGTTGTGAGCAAAAGTCAAGGTCTAAGGTTCGATCTGAGTTGCGAAATTTACGATTTCGTGATTGTGATAATAATTTAAGTGCTTTGTTACACACAAGTTATATTTTAGATTTAGACCAGCTGTTTCACCCGCGTTGACGTTAATTTTATGGGCAACTATTTCAATGAGTTACTTCCTTTAACATTAGCTATCTACCAGTGATAGTCCCGTTAAAATTGGTTCATTCGTTTCGGAGATTAGCCGGAACAAACCGACAACAGACAGACAGAGTACAATTTTAAAAATAGTTTTTTTTTTCAGTATCTTATATACTTTCATATGCATTTAGTGAAAAGCTGTTATTTTGGAATTACAAATAGACACTTCAATTTTATTTAACTGTATGGATAAGGTATGTATCACAGTTTCAGCAGTGACCAATGAGTTTACCAAAAAACTTGAATGCAGTGATTTCACACCACGAGCTTTATGGTGAAGGAAAACATCTTGAGGAAACCTATCTGAGAAGTAATTCAAAGACGTATGTATAGTGCTGAGACGGCGATGAACTCACCATCTGTCACGTTGGCACTTAATCACGTGAAAAGTGGTTGTCCACTCTCAAATCCTCGGGAATTTCGTTTGAAGGCTCGTGTACTTTAAATAATTCTTAGCTGTAAAATACTTATATCTTAAAAAAAATACCAGTAATTATAAAATAACAAATTTTATTAGGTGTATCCATTCCAAACAGCAGAACAAAGGCCTATCATAATTATTAGCTAAAAAACAAACATTAAAATTTTTCGCCTTCTCCTCGTTTCCGCAACACCCGTTTCATAGAAAGTTGTGTGTAATGCAACTAATTATTATTGTACGGCATACATCGACGCATAATTTGCAGTTTGGTCAACACGTGTCGTGTTAATTCGTCGATGGTAATCAAGCACAACTATATGAGCGCCCACTTATGTGGTAAGCCGCGTGCGGAATTCCTTACAGTATTTACATTTTACGCCACGTTGGGTTCTTTGTTTTTAAATGTTTAGAAATGCGGTAAATTATTTTAGCACATCAGTTAGATAGAAATATCTATCCATGCTCACATATATTTGTACTATATTTTTAGCTTTTATTTTTGACAATTGAGCATTAGAACTGTGTCCATGGGCTTATAGTTGCTTGAACAATTTATTTTGTATTTTTAAAACTGTATAATATTCTTTAAAAGAGTAATTACTGAGTTTCTTGCCAGGTTCTTCTCAGTAAAATCAACCTTCCGAACCTGGCGGTAGCATGTATAATCCTGTGTAATTGTGTCATTCTGACGATTTGAAAGTACTTTGTATGAAGTCTAATCGAATAAAGATATATTTGAGTTTGAGTTTATCTGTTTTTTTTATTTATCTACCTATACAAATATAGTATTGTGGGAATGACCTGATTTCAAAAATTCTTCTAAACTTTTAATTCAATTTTATGGGTGGGCAGGGTCTTTCGTATATTAAACCATGCTATGGTAGTATAGTAAAAAGTTGAATTAAATTTCCACAAAATGAATAAATTTATTTACTTTCTTCATTCTTCTTTCTTGACCATTGACTAAAAATTGTCCGCAAATGAGAAAAATAAAAGTTTCTATCATAAAACAGGAAGGTAATTTAGCTACAATACTGTGAGGCACTTTTTAAGTCGATATTACAACCCAAAATAGTTACTGAAGTGTGTAAACTTCATAATGAAAACCAGTTCAATGATACTTTTCAATAATTCATGTAAAACATGACTCGGCAAATAATGATTCATGACGAAAAAACAACTTTCAAAGTAAAAGTTTGGCGGTCAACTTGTTAAAAGGACCTTAAAAGTCAAGTTCAAAGCACTAAATTAGCTTAACACGACATGATTTAAAATCATAAATTCAGATTATCCTTTCAGTCTGTCTTGAAGGTTTGGCATAGTGATTTATGTAAATATTATATAGTATACAAAAGAAATACTTTACTAAGAAACGCTGGATGAAATGTTAGAAACATGATGTGGATAGAATGAGAGTTGAATACACATAGAGACACATGAGAGTTTCTTGCCAGGTTCTTCTCAGTAAAAGCAACCTTCCGAACCTGGCGGTAGCATGTATAATCCTGTAAATTGTGGCATTCTGACGATTTGAAAGTGCTTTGTATAAAGTTTAATCGAATAAAGATATTTTTGACTTTTGAGTTTTTGACATATGTCGGCTGATAAAGAGAAATGTAAGGGAAGAACACTGCGCCGACCACAAATAACATGGGATAAGGGCAGGAAATATTTTTTATTGTAGAGTACCTAACTTTTTTAGTTGTTTTGTTTTACAACGCACACATTACATTACATATGCTTACGCCTATATTTAGGCAGGTGTCCATACTACACCTAAAAGTCGCCAGTTATGTTTATGCGAACTTATTGCCATTAACCAGGCACTAACCCGGACTCCGGGCTGCTACTGGGCTATTACAGGAACCCAAAAACACCTCACCCGACCCGGGGGTCGAACTCAAGACCTCGTGTTCCACGGTAGTGTTTGCGATCACAATACCAACAGTCTTATAAGTAACTAATAATAAATTTGTCTCAATTTTAGTGTGTCACGAATAAAATTCTAGACTTTAATTTAGAAGCGAAAGCTTATATAAAAGCTCTGTAAATATAATACGAATCACGAATTTGACTTTTAAACTTTTACCTTTTAAATTCTACATTAATTACTTTAGTATGAACTCTATGGCGTTGTAGCCTGAGTACCTAACATTTTTGTTATTATAACTTAATCTATATATATACAGACAGATAAAATTGAAGTGTCTGTTTGTACCTTTAACTAAATGTATATGAAAATTTTAAGTAATTAAGTATATACGGATTGACATAAAAATCCCAAATTAAAAAAATGATAAAGCCACGGTGATTAAAAACATTTAAATAAAAAAATTCTACAGTAAAAATATTAAGTACTAGCTGCGCCCCGCGTAAATTTAGTTTCTTCCTTATTGTCGCGGAACCCTAATATTTTTAATATAAAAGTAGCCTAAGTTACTCCTTGAAACATCAGCTACCTACCAGTGAAAGTCCCGTTAAAATCCGTCCAGCCGTTTCAGAGATTACCCGGAACAAACAGACAAACAGACAGACAGAGAAAAAAAATTAAACTTGGTTTTTTAGTGTCAGTATCGTGTATTCTTTCATATAGATTTAGTGAAAAGCTGTTATTTTGTAATTACAAACAGACACTTCAATTTTATTTATCTGTATAGATGTATAGATTGGCAACATTCCCCGTAGGAACACACCGTAAC
Organism: Watsonalla cultraria; assembly: GCA_964035505.1. Classification (NCBI taxonomy): domain Eukaryota; kingdom Metazoa; phylum Arthropoda; class Insecta; order Lepidoptera; family Drepanidae; genus Watsonalla; species Watsonalla cultraria. Next base: position 1,761,094 of record OZ037732.1, on the reverse strand, counting down.
GTTCTCAAGCAATCTTGTCCTAGTTTACAGAACTTAACTTACTAAGTTATGTAAGTAAACTAAGTATAATGTGAAGTTAATGTACTGCGAGGGCGTTGATGTCTTTTGTAACGGCGGTATACAAAATTATAAAATTCTTAATTGTTTGTTACGTACACGCTTTGATTTAAATATGTAACTTTACTGCTTAGGAAGGAAGTTATTAAGAACATTTTATTATGATAATTTTTAGAGTGTGAAGAATTTGCGTAGATTTTTTTTTATTTTTACAAAAATAAAATTCTTTTGTTTTTAATATAAGTACGAAAATCAAGAAAAAGAACTATTATCATAAAAATTTTCACTCCGTTCCGAGTCACCGAAGATTCACGCAATTTAAGACACATAATATTATTATACTATCTCAAATGCTGATACAGTTTTCACTATTGTGAATAATTTTAAATGTTTTTGTTGTAATTATAATTGTTTACTGTGTAATGAAATGTACATGATGCCAGCTGAGTTTCTTGCCGTTTCTTCTCAGAAGGCTAGTTTCCGAACCGGTGGTAAATTCCTCGACATTCATAAGTGCCTTACCAGGGCCTAAACTGAATAAATCATTTTCATTTTTCACTTTTAAATATTAATTTAAATAATTACGCGAGTACAAAACAGGTATTTAATAACTTACAAAGAATTACAAAAATCTTTTAACACTTACGCAAGCAATTTTTTCCTCTAGTTATTGTGTTACCAACGGTTACATTGCCCTCAGCTTATTACAATCTATTATTGTTTACACGCATTAGATTCTCACGTAAGTACAGTTGTGCGCTCAACGTTTATAATTTAATGTCGCAAATAGAAAACGAAACCCGTTCAGATATCATTACATTGCACGCAAGTATCTTGACGTAAGGATTAGACTAATTAATTTAATTCAAATCATATGTATTTTTCTTATTGATGATACCTCTTGAATTTAAAAAAAAAATCTTAAGAAAAGCTTAGTTAGTCCTTTGTTGAGAAAACTTATTTCCTGAAAAGTGCGAAACAAATAAAAAAAAATATAAATGAATTTTCACTCACCGTTAAGGAGACGACGTAACACAAAACAATCGTTAAAAAATCCTTTCAACCTTCGACTCTAAGTTACTAATAACACGAGTTATTTTTACACGTATCACTTTCTTTTTGGGACCGATTATTCGGTTTTAATTCCGTGGAGTGTGGAGCGACCGGCCGCGTTCCAAGCGAAACGACGACTGTGAGACTCGCCTGTTGGAGAAGTGCAGTCGACTCGATCGCTCCCCCTGTTCGACGGTCACCACAGGTCGACTTGCCATTCCACTACTATTCACGTCTATACCTCTTACCCTCACATCCATCGCCGACCCCCACCCATCTATCAAACTATAACCACCACCAAAATCAGCAATGTATCTAACATAATCGTATTTTCTCGCGAATAATCAAGACTCGTCGTGCTTTGCAAAAACAAGTATTACAGTGAACAGATTCTTATAAGAATTTTCTGGGAAAAGTTCATCGATTCTATATCAATTAACGATAGTTATATGTTGTTATGTGGTAATTACTTTTCTGCAGCATTTGAATTAAAGAAAATCGGGTTGATACTTATTCGATTGAACTGCAAATACAGTAGATTGTTGATTATTTTTTACTCATAAAGCGCGGTAGTTAATTGAATGATGGAGAAAGTTTTTTTACAGCTTAGAAGAATTTAACTTATTGCATGAATACACCGCGAGTAAAAATATACAAATACGAGTATATTTATCTACCCGCGATCTATAAGTGTGTTTTTATATCTAGGGGTCTAGTCTCTTGCTCCAAAATCGAATATCGCAAACTAACGAAAATTTAAATGATAGTTCAGTATCGTTTTATTCTTATCCAACTGGAATATTCATTCGTTAAAATAGAACACATAAACGATAGAGAATTTTCTTGCGGACCACGTTCCGACGAAATTTTAGAACGAATGTGAAAGAACTTTGCGAACTTTCGACCGAAACTTCGTATTTCGTTGAATAAGAGTAGCCCACATTGATCGTTCCTCAGATTGCAAGCCAAAGGTCCATAAGGCTAAAACCCAAAGGTGATCGCGTTTTAAACAGCGACATTTTATAAGTAACGGAGGTTAAATTTTTCAATCAAAGCTTACCAATAAGTTAACATTCAATGGAGCCGTAGTGACCGTGGGATTTGAGCAGTCACATGCTACGCTAGCGACGCAAGTACGAAGCCCAGCGGAGCCTGCACCAATGAGATTTTCTTGAATACTTAAGTGCAGTAATTGCACCCTATGTGCTTTACGGTGAAGGAAAACATCATGAGGAAACCTGCATATGTCTGAGAAGTACATAATCCAAAGACGGCTATCGACTCACCCTCACGGCTCTATTAAGCTAATCTTGTAGGTGGGCCTACCAACATCAATTAAAGCAGAGCGTATATAGAACTTCTAAGCTTTGACGTTTAAGTTTGGTAAAATGAAATGTCAAAGGTAAGAAGTTCTTAATACACGCCGCTTTACGATCATAGTTGGCCCCCAGTTAAATCCGTGCGAGCGAGTAGAGTAGGTACCGCGCCTATTTTCGTTACGGAATCCGTTTCAGACTTGAGAGCAATTCTTTATAATCCGACCTTGCCAGTGTTACATAACCAAAATATAGTACATTCATTTTGATATATGACGCGGATTAAATATCTTGACGTGGACGCTGAGACATTAGTTCAGAACAAAATATCTGTATATTTACACACAATAGTTCTCAGTGAACCAAAAGCCTTGGTCGTAACGATATCTTTTTAATCGACTTCAAAAAAACGAGGGGGTTCGTAATTTTACTGGTTTTTTTGTTTTTTTACTCAGAAGATTAGACTGGATGAATCGTATATAACAAATATGTTTGTTTGACGTGCTTTTCAACGAAAATCTTAAGCTTTAGACAGATGCATACACGTTGTATATACATCTGTCATAATAAGTCTTGAAACGATAAGGTGCTAAATTTTCGACATCATAAGTGCCCTCGGAAAGCACGTTGCACCGTTGGTCCTACGCGATCTCTCTCCGGTCGTGTCGGATTGCCTCCCATCGGACTATGAGAGTGAGGGAATAAAGAGTGCACCTGTGTTTGCGCACACACTTGTGCACTATAATATCTCCTGCGCACATGGCTGATCCCCGTTCAGATTAGCCACCGTGGCCGAAATTCCGTTAGGAGATCATGACATGTCTCTGTCACTTTATGCAAAAAACTGTGGAACAGAGTTACAATGGTTTTTCGACTATTGCGCAGAAATATGAATGAAGAAACCAGACACAGCTAGTTTAAAAAATAAGGCTCTTCATGGAAGATCAACGACCTAAGAAAGCTAGGAAGGAAGTATTTACCAACGAAGATATTGGTATCAGACTCGTAAGGTGAATAAATACATAGGTAGTGAACCGGCTTGGTGTACTTCGTAGGGTGCTTGATTACACTGTACCATAAAATAACACATACAGAACGGCAGCTCTCTATAGTATTCAATAAACACAATTTATGTAAAGGAAACACACGTTAAAAAAAATCTGGAGTTTGTTTCGCCGTTTCTTCTCCTGTCAGGCTTTATTAGGAAACGCTAGTACATAATGTTGGTGTTATATGACGTTTAATGAGTGTTCCAAGCAGTTTTGCCACAGATTTTTTTAAAGTTGATGGGGTTTGAAATGTTAATGTTGCCAATTTAACTGGTTTAACCCAGATTGCCGATTTTCCTCGAAAAAAGGGGTTACGGAGGTCAGATGGCAGTCGCTTCGTATAAAAATCTGGTGATCAGCCACATCGGGTTGAATCAAGTGCTGACCCCAAAAACATGGGATAAGGCCATGGAGATGATAGGGTTTGAAATGTTAGTAGATCTAGGTACTTTCATCTAGCTGCTATTTTTAGTTTAGGTTTCATCAGATTAGTTGCAAAAATTATTACATTGCAGCTATCTACTTCTATAAATAAGGCGCACATATGCATATGTATGTGCGCCAGTCAACAAAGTATGGTCTTGGCTGGCCTTACGTGTGTTTTTATTTCGTGCCTGCACTTTATGTTTATGGCAACTTGCTCCACCACTGGGAATAAAACTTGTATATAGACTATTTAGTCCGCATGGCAAAAACAACCGTTTCTGCCTGACGTTACCCGTGATAGCCTCGAAAACGATTTAACAAACGGTAAAATAATTATCTTTACCATAAGAGTATTAATTTATAGTTAATTATAAAGAATATTTGTTTGTTTGCTTGAACGCTCTAATCTTAGGAACTACTCGTCCTAACTGATAATTATTTCGTGTAAGATTATAGCCCATTTATAGATGAAGTCCAAAAATAGGTTTACCAATCGCAGCTTAATGTTAGCGTTAGCAAAAAAGAAACTATTTCACGCAGTCGAAGTCGCGGGCTAGTCAGGAACAGGGTCCTGCTCACGGCACAGACTGGTCTAATCAGTATTGCTAATTGGCTTGATGATAATCTCCTTACGTTAAATACTAAAAAGTCTAACTTCATATGCTTTCACAAAACGGCTGCCTCAGCTCCGCCACCTAATCTAAAGTTAGTCGTACATACTTGTGGAAATTTTACTGATACAAACCAACCCACAAACTGTGCGTGTAACTATATTGCTAAAACCAATTTCACCAAATACCTAGGAGTCATTATAGATGAGAAACTCAATTTTGGCGAGCATATAGCAGTCACTACTGCTCGAGTTAGGAAAGTCATCTACGTTATGAAGCAACTTCGTGATATAGCACCAACAAGTTTGCTAAAGTCTGTTTATTTTTCTCTCTGTCAGTCCGTCCTAGCGTACTGCATCTTAGCGTGGGGTGGGTCCGCTACTACATATTTCGCTAGCCTAGAGAGAGCTCAGCGGGCGGTTCTAAAGACGATGCTTAAGAAACCCTATCGTTTTCCTACTTCGATTCTTTACCAGGAGGCTCAATTGCTTAGTGTCAGAAAGATGTATATACTTAAAATTGCTCTTACCACCCACAAAGAAGTACTCAACTCCAACGACTATGAAATCATGAGCAAAAAACGTGTGTTTAAGCTACGGCTCCCTTCTGTTAACACCACATTCTCAAGGCGGTTCTGCGGCTACATGAAACCGTATGTGTACAACAACATCAACAAAATTTGTGACCTAAGAAATTACTCGATTCGTGAGGCTAAAACAATAATAACTAAGGAATTGCTCAATTGGACCTACGACAAAACTGAAAACTTTTTAAGACGGCTACCATAACTACCTACTCATTGAAATAATATAACTAAATATAATCTCTTGGAACATTCAGCAATCCTTTATTTCTGTGCTTATGTTTTCTATTTGATTTGTTTGTAATTTTGTTTGTAATTTAAACCTAAGTACACTTTTGAGTTTAGTTAAATTACCTACTATATATAAGCTTGATATTATACATTAATTTAAAGGCAACACTCCCTCAAAGCTTCCTGCGTGACAGGCTTAGCCTAGTGTAGGAAGTTTTAGTAATCAACTAGCTGTATTACATTAATTAAGTACTATAAGGCAACCTTTGTAATTCTTTCAGTAATAAATACATTATTATTATTATTATTATAGTTAGTTACCAATTCACTACTGCTTCTTTGATCTAGTAGCCCCAAACGCTAAGCCGTTCGGACAAAGTGTTATTGGGTTTTCCAACACGTAATTTCCCAGTAGCTACGCGGAGTCTGGATTGATGTTTGGTTCATAGCAATAGGCTCGCCCCCTATCACATGGGACTCTTCGGGGAATAAAGGAATCCGCAGTATCGCTTGTGAGAACTTTTTTTTAATTGACGAGGGGGAAACCTTCAAAAGGTCTCCGACCGCCCTGGAAGAGGCAGGTCAGGGTATGTGAGTGTTTACCGCATTTAAACCTCTCCGGTGGCCATCCTCAGTGCTTAGAGGGGACTCCGGGTACTCTGATAGATCGCACCGGTGTCCCCCACACTCTGCCGTGGCACATCCCCGGGGCAGCTGTCGCGCCGCCTCTGGAGACCTCGCGCTGCCACCTTCCCGGGCCCGCGGCTCGGTGGCCGCCAGTAGGCCCTCCGGCCCCCTTTTAGTCGCCCCTTACGCCAGACAGGGGATACCATAGCCAAATTCTTAGACCCTGGCTATTAGGTGAGCGCTTGTGACCACTAGACCAACGAGGCACATATGAAATCTTCACGGTCAACCCGAGGTGATAGCAATCGATACCGACGCATTCCATTTGGGAAACGATAGTCTAACCTTGATATACATCGTTAGAAATAGTCGCATACACGTATTATATTAACAATATAATACACGGGAAGTTCCCACGATTGAAATCTTGACGTCATTTAAAAACAAATATGATATCATATTTCAGACAGAGAACTGGTTTAACCCAGATTGCCGATTTTCCTCGAAAAAGGGGTTGCGAAGGTCAGATGGCAGTCGCTTCGTATAATAATCAGGTGATCAGCCACATCGGGTTGAACCAAGTGCCGACCCCAAATACATGGGATTAAGGCCAGGGAGATGATGATTTCAGACAGAGGCCTAAGATAGACTGACAACTGGTTTAACCCATATTACCGATTTTCTTAGTTAAAGGAAGCGAAGGTCAGATGGCAGTCGCTTCGTAAAAATATCAGGTGATCAGCCACATCGGGTTGAATCAAGTGCTGACTCCAACAATGTATGGGATAAGGCCAGGGGGATGATTATTTTTATGAATGATACGTGTAGCAAACCTTACACAGGCAGTAGCCGCTTACCATCAGGAAAGAACAAGTATAAATACGTTAAGTTTAAAAAAAAAACTTTTCAGATACTTGTACCATAAAAACTTGTGAGCAACTGAAAAGAGGCAGACAACTTTGACAACCCAATTTTGCCTAACTATATATCCACCTATACCTCTATACTAGCTGTGACCCGCGGTTTCACCCGCGTAGATTTAGTTTCATGCTGTTTTTTGTTAATAAAATTAGCCTTAAATTGCAACATCAGCTATCTGCCAGTGAAAGTCCCGTTAAAATCCATCCAGCCGTTTAGGCGTGATGCCGGGACCAAGGAAAATGGGGATTCATTTTTATATATAAGCTTTACCTCTTTTTTTAAATCTAACCGTGAAGTGCTTAATTGTTTGTCACTTTTGTAAGATTCAAAAACTTGCTACGTTTTGAAACAAAATTGTAATCCGTATGTTTTTGTCCCAAAACACGTGACCAACGCACAAAATCACGTGTTATACATAACCAAATGTATCGAGTTGATTTACATAAATATAAAATATCATTAATCGTAATATATCGGTCTTAACTTGCCCAATAGGTGACCTTCCGATTTTCATAAAAGATCAGTTAGTGGCCAGCGCTAAGGATTTATTATAATGAATCAATATAATGGAAATGTTCTTTACATATTTTGTCGTATTAAATAGTTTTATTTAACATTACGTCATAAAATGTAGTAACCAAATTATCTTAGATTACATTTGACTAGCTGTGCCGCGGTTAACTTCATGTTATTTTTTAATAAAATTAGCCTAAAACACTCCTTGAAACATCAGCTATCTGCCAGTGAAAGTCCCGTTAAAATCCATCCTGCCGTTTACGCGTGAAGCCGTGACCAAGGGAAATGGGGATTCATTTTAATATATAAAGAAAAAAAATATTTTTTGATTTATCTTCCGTGTTGCAGATCGACGGTTCTTCTAGCATAATTATATTATTAATATTTTAATCTATCGCATTTATTTATTACTTTTTTTTAATGTATCAAATTTTATTAAATTAGATGATTTTCTTAATAATAATAAAGCAAAAATAAAATGTAGTAAAATAGAAAAATAGAAAGAATAATATGAAATAGGTAATCCAAGTCCAGGGGCCCAACCATGAGCTCTTATTGCAATTGCAATTCATAAATGAGTGAAACTATCATGGCAATAAGAGCTCATGGTAAGGCCCCTGCAAGCTGGCTGGCAATGATTAATTATTGTTTTTTTTTATCATTGTTTCTTAACCTCATCTTAACGATTCGATTGATTTTAGAACGTGCCACATTGTGTATAGATTTTTAATTCACATTTATATCTACATAGCAACACAAAGAAATCTTATCTACTCACATATAAAGGTCACATTTGCTTAACAAATGTATATCCCGCCTTAACGACGCTGCTTTAATTAAACCGATTTATTAACGTTATGAATAAACAATTTAAAATAAGAATATCCGCTTTGATTCACACTAATGACTTGAAGTTGTAACTATATTGGTCTTAAGCAACGTGATGGGTGAAAACTTGATGAAATAAATATAAATAAATATATGATTCTTACACCTTTTTAGATTATGTACAAGTAAGTGACGGCACGACACCTAGAAATATAATGAAAGTAGTTATTAGTATTGCAGGAAATGTGTTGACATGAGTCCGAGATATTAAAAGGATGAGTGAAAGTGATAAACGATACAAATTTATGAGAGTGGAAGTATCGGTAGAGGGTGTCCAAGGAAGAACTACTAAGACCAAATTAATAATATTTTTCAGAAACGTCTAATTTGGAGCACTCGTAACCGCAGGAAATGTAAGAAGAGATGCATGAATGTGGATGAAGCGAAAGAAGTATGTAAGGATCGTAGCATGTGGCGAACGGTGGTCTCTGCCTACCCCGGGATACAGGCGTGAGCATATATATGCATGCTATTAGTATAATTTCCTGCATTGAGATATTAAGTAACAATTTTTTATGATTTTTTGATCATTAGGTCACTTACATATAATGAAATATTTTATCAATCAAACAAACCTCTAAGCAATCTATAAGGGATATTAACAGACCACGTGATTTCTAAAACTACGTCATCCTATTATGACGCTGCAAATTTCAAAGTGATCGTGTGACAAAGATAATGTAGTTCCAACTTATAGCAAATGTATCCTGTCTTTGAAAAAATATAGGCGGATAGTGATTCCGTTCCCACGTGTATCGTGTTCAGATCACTAGAAAGGGAACGGGCCCTCAAGGTGGTCCAGTTATGTCTAAAACTGTTTTCAGATTATTTTACATTATATTTGCTATTGCAATCAGCTGAGTCTGCTAAATAAGATAGCATTTGGGTAGGTACATCGAGTGCGTATAGTTAGTAGGACAACAGGTAATGGTGAGAAATCCAAAGGATTATTTTATTTTCTGTTTAAAAATAAAAAAAATACTTCAAAGTTTTATAAGAAAAATATTTATTAATTCATTTTGTTTGAATAATTTAACATAATATCTATACTAATATATAAAGCTGCAGAGTTTGTTTGTTTGTTTGTTTGTTTGAACGCTCTAATCTCAGGAACTACTGGTCCGATTTCAAAAATTCTTTCTGTGTTAGATAGTCCATTTATCGAGGAAGGCTATAGGCTATATTTCATTCTCATAAAAATTAGGGGTCCGTAAGTAAATTGCAATTTTGTAACCTAAGGTGCCAATCGAAAACCTAATTATGCGTACGCTGCAAAAACTATTGACAATAGAACAAAATGATGTACTACGGGTTTGTAGGTCTTATTAAGATCTATAAAAAAGTCCGCGAGAGCATATATCTAACTTTCATAGTTTAGTCACAATAACCGCTTAAATGTTCATAAAAAAAATTTAATCGCCTGAAGAAAGAAACTACGTTAAATGTGTATCATAATATTAATTCTTAGGAGGAGCTCGTGGCACAGTTGCTATTGCGCATATCATTCGATCAGCGAAGTTAAGCAACCATACGCCTAGCCAGTAGTTGGATGGGTGACCGCCCGAGTTCCCTCCGTGCCTCGGAGAGCACGTTAAGCCGTCGGTCCCGGTTGCCAATTTAACATCTTTGGCTATCGTTACAGGTCAGTCGGAGGCCTAAAAATAATCTGACAACTGGTTTAACCCAGATCACAGATTTTCCTCCTAAAATGGGGTTGCGAAGGTCAGATGGCAGTCGCTTCGTATAAAAATCATGTGATCAGCCACATCGGGTTGAATCAAGTGCCGACCCCAACAATGTATGGGATAAGGCCAGGGAGATGATGATGAATATTAATTCTTATCAGAATCAAGCATTATGCTATCAAGGGTATTCATGTAGAAGTAAAATACTGTTTGTTTTATTCCAATAGGACATTGCGTTTAGAAATTATCACGAGTATAAAAACGCAAAGAATTGGTACCTAATAATGAGTTATTTGCCAAAGAGTAATCTCTGAAACGGCTAGACCGATTTTAACGGGACTTTCACTGGCAGATAGCTAATGTTACAGGGAGAAAATTTAGGGTTCCGCGGTAATCAAATTAAATCTATGCGGGTGAAACCGCAGGGCACAGCTAGTATTATTATAATTAGTAAATTAAGTTTACTTCTCAAATCAAACTAACGATCTGGCACGATAGATTAACTCAGAAACCTCAATTAAATGGACACAAAAGAATTATAGTACGAGAAAAGCAGTTATTTCTAGCAGTAGTCATTTAAAATATCCAAAAAAAAAGATTAAAAAAACTCCTTCGAGCCGGATTTGAACCAGCGACCTATGGATATCAACATTATGAACACTACAGTCCACCGCTCTACCAACTGAGCTATCGAAGGTGATGTGTGGAGTGTCGAAATTACCGTACCTAATCGAAATATACGCTCAACGTTAAAATAATAAATTATAATTCTCAAGAAATTACTTATCATAAAGTCTATATCACATTTTTATTAAGAAAGTTGAGTTTAATTATCTTATAGATAAAAAAAACCAAATAAAAAATTCGCCCCCGGGTGGGCTCGAACCACCAACCTTTCGGTTAACAGCCGAACGCGCTAGCCAATTGCGCCACGGAGGCATTGAGTGGGGAGTCGAAATTAGGCAACACTTTCATATAGCATCTTTAATCTATATACAGATAAATAAAATTGAAGTGTCTGTTTGTAAATCCAAAATAACAGCTTTTCACTAAATGCATATGAAAGTATACACGCTACTGACACTAAAAAACCAAGTTTTAAAATTTTTCTCTGTCTGTCTGTCTGTTCCGGGTAATCTCTGAAACGGCTGGACGGATTTTAACGGGACTTTCACTGGTAGCGGATGTTTAAAGGAGTAACTTAGGCTACTTTTATTTATTAAAAATATTACGGTTCCGTGACAATAAGGATGAAACTAAAGCTACGCGAGTGAAACCGCGGGGCACAGTTAGTCTATACCTATACTTACAGATAAATAAGATTGAAGTGTCTGTTTGTCATTCCTAACTAACAGCTTTTCACTAAATGAAAGTATACTTAGAAAATACTGACATAAAAAAATAAAAATAAAATTTCTCTGTCTGTCTGTCTGTTTGTTCCGGGTAATCTTTGAAACGGTTGGACCGATTTTAACGGGTCTTTCACTAACAGCTAATGAAAAGCTGGTATTAAAATAAAGAAAGTATGGAACTGTACTATTAAACCGAGGACTATCTCAGTGTATGTTAAGTAACAAGAGGGAAGTTATAATTCCTCGCCTTCAATGTATTCCCACGACCTTTAAATGTATTTATTGCAAATGTAAAACATTTTGCTACTTAAAATATCTGGTCGAAGGCTAATTTCGTCAAATGAGTAGTTTATTACATACGAGTATTTGTAACATTTATAAAATGTAAATTCGAACCAGTTTCCTCTTTGGATTTAAAGATGGCACTTGTTATTACGAAATTGAAATTATGTTACAATTTTAAGGTGTTGCTAGATTTACCTACGTCATCCACGCCAATATTATAAAGGAGAAAGATTTGTATGTCATGTTTGTAACGATTTGGCTCAAAAAGCAGTAACTGATTTTAAAAAAAAAATCTCCACTTGAATACTACATTATCACTGATTAATAAAGGCTATATTATATACCCGTACTTCCACGGGAACGGGAAACCGCGTGACAAGTCGCTAATAATTAAGATATAGGTAAGACTGACAATTGCCCCACGGACAAGACCAAAGCTCTTAAATAAAAGAAGAAGTTGTTCTGTCTGTCTTCCATCTCGGAGCAGAATAAATAAGTGCAGTGATCCACCACTAGCTTTACGGTGAAGGAAAAATTCGTGAAAGAAAACCTGCATAACCTGCCCAAATACAGCATTTTAATAATGATAAATTATATATTAGTGCTTGGATCCTACTGCATATTGTTAAAACCAATGGATCAATAATGTCTGGTAAGAAATTCCAAGACGTGTTTAAGACAGTGATGCACATCATCTGTCACGATTCAATCAACTTCGGTGAGATGTGGGTGTTGTAAGTATAACGCATCTGCTTACCCTTCTGGGACGGCGTAAGCAAGTAAAAAAGGTGATTTTGTACTCTGTCTCCTAACCAACTTCACTAAGCATTAATCCCTTTAATATATCTCTAATCAAATGACTAACTAATAATTAATTTGTCTAATTGAAAGAATAGGTAATGTAGAGACATGCAACAAAAAAATATATCAAACATATCACTAGCTAGCGTCATCTATCGGAATTTCTTTAAACTAAATAGCCTCTGACTCGTCATGAAGCGTATTTATTTATTTATTTATTTGGAAAACAGACAGCTTTTATATAAAAAAGTAAATGTTAATATTTAAAATTTACAAGCCTTCAGTTTTCGCAGATAGATATTAAGTAACAATAATTAATAATGCAACCGCGGTATTAGTAAAATATATACTTAATTATGTTCTTCTGAATCAATCAACTCAATTCAAGGCGAAATATTTTATATCCTTGTTTTATAGTAAACAATAACTCTTAAGCTTCGGTAATAAAGTTAAAGTTGTTTATTTTTGTAAATCTATACAGATAAATAAAAGTGAAGTGTCTGTTTGTAATTCCAAAATAACAGCTTTTCACTAAATGCATATGAAAGTATACACGATAGTGACATTAATTTTTTTTTTTTTTCTCTGTCTGTCTGTTTGTTTGTCTTTGTAAAGCTAATGCTCTGGGTTCCGCGGGACTCCTATGAAAATAACTCTACGCGGGTGAAACCGCAGGGCACAGCTAGTATAATATGAGAATGGAGTCACATAACCTTATCTATACCTAAGCCTTCACCTTTCCGCAGGGCTTTGGAACTGGGGCAAATCGATCATTTAAATCAACAATATAGATATACATTTTATTCACCGCTCACTTCCTACATAGAGTCCGGCACGAGTTCACGTCAATGTTGCAATAACCTCCTAAGTATTTATTTATATCTACAACTTGTAAATAAATCTTTAATTGAATAAAAACTTAAGTATACAAGGAACAGTACTTAAAACTAATTAAAGGTAGAAAACTTGTCCCAAGTCGGTGTCGGTTAAAACTTGTTATTTTAATTTTTTTCCTCATTTTGTATGGTAACGTTAAAAAGCGCCCCAAGCGGCGGGAGTAGGAAGTTTTACGACTCCTTATTAAAAAATGAGATCCAAAAATAATGGGGATTTTTTTATTCACATCGTGCAGTACAGACATACACAGACAGACTTATAAAATGACTTCCTCGCTTTCCAAGTCAGCGCTCATAACTTGTGACGGCACATGTATTCAAATTCAAAATATCTTTATTTGATTAGACTTCTTACAAAATACTTTCAAATCGTCAGAGGGACACAAAAAAAGCAGGTAAGTAGGTAAACTCTCCCTTAAATTCTCAATAGAAGGTTTTCAAGGAAACATTGAGGTTTAGAGTAATGTTTATTATTTAAGAAATTTATTACATAATCAAAAATCCAGATTTAAAGTAAGGTATTTTGAAGCTACTCCATTCTACCTATTTATACTAATACTAGCTGTGCCCTGCGGTTTCACCCGCGTAGATTTAGTTTCAACCTTATTGTCGCGGAACCCTAATATTTTTAAGAAATAAAAGTAGCCTAAGTTACTCCTTGAAACATCACCTACCTGCCAGTGAAAGTCCCGTTACAATCGGTCCAGCCGTTTCGGAAATTACCCGGAACAAACAGACAGACAGAGAAAAAATTTATAACTTGTTTTTTTAGTGTCAGTAGCGTGTATACTTTCAGATGCATTTAGTGAAAAACGGTTATTTTGGATTTACAAACAGACACTTCAATTTTATTTATCTGTATATATATAGATGTAGAGATTATAAAGAGAAAAGGTTTGTGTATCTTTGTAATGAAATGGCCCAAAAAGTACTGGACCGATTTTAGAAATTCTTTCATCATTTGAATGCTACATTATCACTGATTAATATAGGCTATATTTTATCTCCGCATTCCCACGGAAACGGGAACTACGCGGGTGAAACCGCGTGACGTCCGCTAGTTACCTATAAGTAGGAACCTACTAAAATAAAATACTCTTCAAATAAATATAAACTATATTACAATTCTGAACGAATATTTAAAACAACAATATCTTTGACTTACGAATTGTAAAACTTATATTTTAAAGGCATTTAATTAAATAATCATTTCATAATACGTCAGTAACGTAACAGAAGCGAGACAATGGTCGAGATATTAATGAAAGCACTTCCCATAATTATGTATCTATGAAATACTACATAGTTTTGCAATCCATTGTTCAACAGAATACGATGTTAGAAAAATTCGATAATATAATAATTTAAAAGCAAGGTCTTTTCATTATTACGGGTATTACCGTCACGAGATTTGAGCGTTCAGCGAAAGTATCGTGGAAACGTGCGCGTATGTTTCATACTTTTGAGTAATAATTTTTCAGTAGTCGGGTTTTAATTAGCTGTGGCTTCATCCGGGTAGACTTTGTTTCCCGAAACCCTATGTTTTTAAATTAAAAGTAGCCTATGTTACTCTACTCTACGTAACATCAGGGGCCCAACCATGAGCTCTTATTGCAATGTTAATTCAGTTGTGCGACAGTGACAGATGTATGCACGTCACATACATCTGTCTCATAAATGAGTGAAACTATCATGGCAATAAGAGCTCATGGTAAGGCCCCAGATACTTATCTGACAGTTAAAGTCCCCGTTTAAATCGGTCAGACCGTTTCGGAGATTAATTTTTTTAGTAAAAGCATCCTTCCGAACCTGGCGGTAGCATGTATAATCCTGTATAATTACGTAATTTTGAAGATTTGAAAGTACCTTGCAAAAAGTTTAATCGTATAAAGATATTTTTGAGTTTTGTTTTGTATCAGTACCGTTTGTACTTAATCTGTTAATATTAATTTGGAATTACAGACAGACACTTCAATTTTATTTATCTGTGTGTATGTATAGAATTCCCTTTTCATTCGTTTCGTAAAATCATGTATCTAAATACCTACTTACTATCAATACTTTTGATATCATCACTGGAAAAGTAACTTAATTATGATCACAAATTCACACTCTATGTTGTTTGTGGTTTGAAAATGACCCAGAACAAACAGACAGATAGACAGACAGAGAAAAATTGTGTTTTCGTCTATGTACCGTATATACTTTCATATGCATTTAGTGAAAACCTGTTTATTTTTGGAATTACAAACAGACACTTCAATTTTATTTATCTGTACGTAGTATGTATACAGTAGGGATTGCACACTTGTTTCTAAAATTACTTAAATTATCACAAATTCATAATCTATGTTGTTTGTGGTATCAAGTGTTATAAGTAATAAAAAAATATGCCATTGACCTGTTTACATGAGGAATCTAGTTTTTAGTTGAACACTTCAACGGGTTTTTGGATGTGCAAAGCTGAGGTCATTAATCATGATAGATGACCGCTCGTCCAATTGTCCACCTTTTTGTTGTTACGTATCTTTAGGGTACGCTAATGTAGGGTCCAAAACATCATCCAATAGCCAGGGTCTAAGAATTAGGCTATGGAATCCCCTGCCTGTCGTTAGAAGCCACGAGACTGCTGGCGGTGGTCGGGGTGAGAGCTTTGACCACTGAGCCGCGGGCCCGAAAAGGTGGCAGCGCGATGTGCAAGGTCTCCAGGGCCGGAGATACAACTGCCCCGGGGATGTGCCCCGGCAAAGTGTGGGGACACCGGTGCGATCTATCAGAGTACCCGGAGTCCCCCCCTAAGCACGGAGAATGCCCACCGGGGGGGTTTTAGTGCGGTAAAAATGCCACATACCCAGACCTGCCTCTCCCAGGGCGATCGGGGTACTTTTGAAGGTATCTCCCACGCCAATAATAAAAACAAAAAGTGTCCAAAACGTATACACTAAAAACATTTTGTGTAAAAAACTCTTATTTAAATAGTACGAAATCCTTAGTTAGCTTATATTGTTCACTCTTGGCATTTTTTTGTAAACGTTCGTCGTAACCTTAGGTTTTTACTGATCGGTAAATAAATTGCGAAAACTTCATTTTAAATTAGTCATAGATTCGCTAGATTTATATAAAGATAAAAAATAATTAAAGCAAGCATGAAATTGATGAAATAACTGATAATTAAGGGATTTAAATCATCTCATAATATGAGTTAAACTATCATGAGTTTGACTCATATTATGAGACAGATGAACAGAATCTCGACTTTTTATAGATATATTTTTTACATACATATCCTCACGCCTTTATACCGCGGGTAGGCAGAGACCACCGTTTACCACATGCTACGATCCTTACATATTTCTTTCACTACGTCCACATTCATGCATCTCTTGATACACTTCCTTTGGTTACAAGTGCTCCGAATATATCCTTTATGAAAAAGATATCAAATAAAAAATGTATATAGTTACTTAACATTTTTTTTTAATTTTTTGTTGTGTATTTTATTAAAATTCAGGTATTATGCGATCTATCAGAGTACCCGGAGTCCTCCCTAAGCACGGAGGATGGCCTGCCGACCTGCTTCTACCGGGCGGTCGGGGACCTTTAGAACGTTTCCCCCTCGTAAATAAAAACAAATTAAAGAAAAATGGCCGCCATAACCGCTTACCAGAGCTTAGGCAGAGTGCACGCTTGTTCACCACCTATGTAGTATAAAAAAAAGAAAGCGGATACAAACATGATGATAAAGAAACGTTAATTAAATTTGCATACATTTGCAAAGCAGTTAGATTCCGACAAAATAGCAAATACTCAAATAGTCTTTCATTTCGACTCTACAATATCATTTACATTGTATAGAGTTTGTTTAAACAGTTGTATACAGCTACGACGAATGTACATTTGAAATTAATTGCAGCACCATTGTACCTTACACAGTTGCTGTCACGAGGTTTTAGCGCTTTGGAATATAGTGTGGCATACTGAAGTGCGTATAGACTCATAAAATGGCCGAATTAATGTGCAAAGAATGAAAATTTCTTCCTACATTACCTGGTTTTATACGAAGAATATTTATTCTTTGTTCATTACTAGTAATGTAAAAATAACAAAGAAGAAAAATATCGGGTTGGGACATATACCATAACTAGCTGTGCCCCACGGTTTCACCCGCGTAGATTTAGTTTCACCGTTATTGTCGCGGAACCCTAATATGTCAAAGTCAAAGTCAAAAATATCTTTATTCGATTAGACTTTATACAAAGCACTTTCAAATCGTCAGAGTGACACAATTTACAGGATTATACATGCTACCGCCAGGTTCGGAAGGTTGCTTTTACTGAGAAGAACCTGGCAAGAAACTCAGTAATTACTCTTTTCAAAAATATTATACAATTAAAAAAAATACACAAAATAAATCATTTGAGAAATGTAAGCCCATAGACACAGTTCCAATGTACAAATGTCGATAAAAATTAACATAAAGAAAAGTCTAGTAGTTCTATTTATATCTAAATGCGTAGCTTGAGATGACCAGCCCCCACAAGCAGCACCTGTTCACAAGTATGACGAGAATGCCAGCCATCGCCCTCCTCAACCATTATAGAGGGAAGTGAGCGACCCTTATGTTTAGGTAGCCTATAGGTAGCTTGTGTTGAATAAAACTTTTTGATTTGATTTGATTTGCCAGCCAAAGACAGACATGTAGCTTTATAAATCGTTTATTCGTGCTCGCTAGTCTTAAATTCAAATACATAGTTGGTATTTTAAATTTGGCAATGATTGCCAAATAAAGGTGAAACGCCAAGAACCCAACAAATCTGGATCCGTGAGAATATATTTTTTTATTTTCTATATTTTAAAACTAATCTAGTCTGGTGCCAATGACACTAACGGTAGTAGAACCAAACCTATATAATAAAATAAAATATGGCATCCTGTTTTTGGATCGATGAACCCCGAAATGTCCATTTTTATTGTTATGTTACACGTTATTATGAGATACAAATCTCAAATCTCTAAATAGGTAGTATTGAACTGTAATGCGAGTTGCAGACCAAAAGCTTAGCTATGGCGAAACTAAATCAAACCAGCTAAGCTTAGCTACTGGAAAGCTGCCTATATTGGGTTTTTCAAGATCTCTAAGTGCCAATAAGTGCCCGGAGTTTGGAAGTTGGCGGTGTTTCCACCCCCGTACCTCAAGCACGTTACGCCGTTGGCCCTAAGCCGGCGCTGTCACGCTTTATGAGCGCTCAGTCAAATTAGTGGGGGATCTTATAGATCCCGCCACGAGCTAAGAACGAGTACATTTGAATGCGCAGTAGTCATAGAGTCTGTCTCTGTCTATATGTATGGCGCGAGCCGAATAAAAATATGCGCAGTAATCCCACTATTTTACTCTGCGCGTTCTTTACCCGTGACAGGTCCTATAACTGCACATGTACCTATTTTATTTGACTTATTCCCAGACCTTCACAGCCCATAGATTTTGAAAAATAAACTTTCAAACATTAATTCACGTCACGCCAAATGGTCCGATAGAGACTCATAAAATAACTACCTACTGCACCTGTGACGGCACCTGTATATAAGCTAAGCTAAGCTAAGATATCTTAGCTTTTGGTCTACAACCCGCACGAGGATGTGTGATGAGTTCATGGTCATAGGTTAATGAACACAGATGGGACATTTTGCGTCGATATATTATTAAATGTCTACAAAATAATAATGACGACTTTGACAATCCGATTACCTATACATAATAGGTACCTTTGCATATGCGTGGGTTGATGTGATACCAAACGGTTTCAAGAAGTAATGTAACATAATTATAAAAAAAATACTTTACCTACCTATATGTACCAAATGGAGGAGCTCGTGGCACAGTTGCTATTGCGCATATCATTCGATCAACAAGTTAAGCAACCATACGTCTAGCCAGTAGTTGGATGGGTGACCGCCCGAGTTCCCTCCGTGCCTCGGAGAGCACGTTAAGCCGTCGGTCCCGGTTGCCAATTTAACATCTTTGGCAATCGTTACAGGTCAGTCGGAGGCCTAAAAATAATCTGACAACTGGTTTAACCCAGATCACAGATTTTCCCCCTAAATGGGGTTGTGAAGGTCAGATGGCTGTCGCTTCGTATAAAAATCAGGTGATCAGCCACATCGGGTTAAATCAAGTGCCGACCCCAAAAATGTATGGGAAAAGGCCAGGGAAATGATGAATGATGTACCAAATAATCAGTTTTCAAGCCGTTTAAACCGTTTAAGTCGTTTTCAGTTTTATTCTCTAACTAAACAGGGTTTGGAATTGAAAATATTAAACCGAAAAAAATATGTGATTTTGATTCGGAAAACAATATTACGTTATGAACTAAGCAACGATTTAGTTAGCGCCATCTTGTTTAAAAATATGTAACTTCAGATACCATTAAATCACATTTTAGTTCCAAATGGAACACACTAGATGGCGCTACAAGAGTATTACAAAAATATTTAGCACTTTTCTACTGTCTGCAAATTTGTTTATTTCATCGGACACTTTCTACACGTTTTTCTAGTGTTCAGCCACTCGTAGATCAACAATTACATTTTAAGCATAAGATGAAACAATGATCTGCTTTACTTCTGGAAATATAGTCAATTGAATATTATTGCAAGAAAACCTTCTTAAATTTAGAATCGTACCTTTTACTGAAACAAAGAGAAGATAACCTATTATTGTTAATCTTAATTTGTGTACCCTCTCAGTCAAAACCAGAAAACACGCAGCTGTCTGATCCAGACAAAATGACGTCGGTTCGAAGGAAAAATGCACGTAACATCCAGTGATTGTGGCGCCTTTTCTGCGAGCGGTGATTGGCGCAAACGGAATGACGTCATCGCGCCCACGCGGGCTGTGACGCAAGCCGATCGATGTCTACTATTCCTGTCACACTCGTACTACATTGATACTCCGTCTCACTCTAGCATGTATGAATGCTTCGAAATTCAAAGCCGTAGGCGGGTTGTGCGTATTTCGCCACACCGCGCGCCGGTTACCATTCCAATGTAGGGTATATTTTGCGTTGTTGGTAAATAAGTGATTCTGGGAATTTGATGGAAAGGAATCACATTTTATAAGTAACTTTACAATCCTTGCATCTATAAAGCTAGCAATACCTAGCACCAAGCGATTCTAGAGTCTAGATTTAATTACTAAGCTTAGATCCAACTGTGTCGTTCAATCACATTCTAATTTGAGCCCAAAAGTCCCGATAGTTATTTGTAGTCGGTTGTATTAGTAGGCATTGTAGGTATTTTCATCATATAGCAATATTCTAGTATCTTTGTTTATTTATAATCTTCAAGCCGAGGGGTCCCGAAGCGGTAGGTAGAGGTATTGCAACACCCATTCCTAACCGAAAGAGATTAAGTGTCAATGTGGCAGATGGTGAGTCCATCGCCATCTCAGGTACTAGGTATACATACGCCTCTAAATTTCTTCTCAACTATATGTATCTCTCAACGATATTATCGTCACGATGCTCTTCTTCACCGTTCAGCTGGTGAGGAAATTAGAAACTCATTGGTAGAGTAGGTACGATTCACGCTATGAAAAACGTAACGTTAATATCGGTTCAGCCATTTCAGAGATTAACTCGAACAAAAAGGCTTAAAGAATATTTTTTTTGTATGTTTTTTGTTTATTAAGTTTCGAATATATTTTCATATGAATTTAGTATAAAGCTGTTATTTTGGAATCACAAACAGACACTTAAATTTTATTTATGTTAGAAGTCCTCGAGAATCCATTCAGTTTTGATCCTACGAGTAATGAGTCCTATCAAACTACGATTTTGAAACGCACTTTGTAAATACCTTATTTGGGTAGAACTTCGATATTTCAATTATTTATTTCACGTGAATCTACCTACAGACTTGTAGGACTTCGAGAGAATAGAATCAGGAGTTTCTTTGATATCCTTCATGTTTATGAGTATAGTGCACTATTCTCTTAGGTTTGATTTCAGAATCTACAGCTCCCCATGATGCCCCGTGCAGGGTTGCGAAACACGTGTCGTGACGACACTATGTACAAGTACATAGTCTCCACGTGGTGAAGGCAGCAAGGGCGTGCTGCAGGCAGACCAGTCAAAAGTAAAAAATATCTTTATTCGATTAGACTTTTTACAAAGTACTTTCAAACCGTCAGAACGACATGGATTATACATGCTACTGCCAGGTTCGGAAGGTTGCTTTTACTGAGAAGAACCTGGCAAGAAACTCAGTAACCCCAGCACATACTGCACTTAACTATGTCATTTGTAAACTTATAATAGCGCAATAAAGCATCGTAACATTCTTATACACTTTTATGATCATATCAAATATAGCATTTGTGGCCTTTTGGTTTGAGCAGTCGCCTGTTACGTAAGCGGCGTAAGTTCGAATCACAGCGGGGCTTGTACCAATAAGTTTTTCTAAATTCTTATGTGCAACTATTTCACACCACATGCTTTACTGTGAAGGAAAACTTCGTGAGGAAACCTGTATATGTCTGATAAGTAATTCAAAGACGTATGTATAGTGCCTGAGACGATAGACCATCTGTCACGTTGGCGCTTAATCATCTTCGGTGAAAAGTGAGTGTTGTTAGTTCAACACCTCCTATCCCTTCGGGCAATACAGTCTTCTCAGTACAAGCAACCTTCCGAACCTGGCGGTAGCATGTATTATCCTGTATAATTATGTCATTCTCGATTTGAAAGTGAACTTTGGAAAAAATCTAATCGAATACGGATATTTTTGAGTTTGAGTCTGTCAAACATAACTACCACGGCTCCCATAAGTACGACAAAGCTTACATAAGTGTAACAGTCCCTTAAAATGGATCTCCCGCCCACACACTGGATTTGGCAGCAAATATCGAGATGAGGACACAATTGATGTTCATTCCGTCTGACCTCTGTCTAGACATGCGGCGCCGGAGTGTCTCCAATCTTGAAACCACTGCGTCAATGGGACCTGCGTCTTTAGACTGCGGCTTTCTGCGTGCCAATGGTAGGTATGTGTCTATTCATCTACTAGCGGACGTCACGCGGTTTCACCCGCGTAGTTCCCGTTCCCGTGGGAGTACGGGGATAAAATATAGTCTATGTTACTCGCTGATAATGTAGCTATACATTGGTGAAAGAATTTTTAAAATCAGTCCCGTACTTTTTGAGCCAGTTCGTTACAAACATACTTACATATCCTTCCTCTCTATAATATTATTAGTATATTAGTATAGATATAGACATATATATTCTCACGCCTCTATTCCCCGAAGGGGTAGGTATTGTAATAACAATACCCACGTTTCACCGAAGATGGTTAAGTGCCAACGTGACAGATGGTTAGTCTATCGCCGTGCCAGGCACTATACATACGTCTTTGAATTACTTCTCATACATGTGTAGGTTTCCTAATTATGTTTTCCTTCGCCGTAAAGGCCGTAAAGCACGTGGTGTGAAATTACTGCACATCAGTTTTTAGAAAAAGTCATTGGTACTGCTACAGGTCCTGCTGGGAATAGAACTTGCGTTGCTTGCGTAGCAGCAACTGCTCAAATCCCAAGGCCACCACAATTCTTTCAATAGTAGTTTTGATGGACTATGAAATACAGTCCAAATCATAATACGATACTACTAATCATTTATGGTCCCACGGCTCGCGGCATAGAAAAAACAATAATCTATACATCTATACTCTATACAGGTCAATAAAATTGAAGTGTCTGTTTGTAATTCCAAAATAAAACGGCTATTCACTAAATGCACGTGAAAGTATACACGCTACTGACACTGAAAAACCAAGTTTTAAAATGTTTCTCTGTTTGTTCCGGGTAATCTCTGAAACGGCTGGTTTAACGGGACTTTCACTGGCAGGTAGCTGATGTTTCAAGGAGTAACTTAGGATACTTTATTAGGGTTCCGGGAAAATAAGGATGAAACCGCGGAGCACAGCTAGTCAATAATAGTTTAAATCGAGTAAGTTTAATCGTGCAATGATAGTTCGATTAATGAAAACGTGGCACAGTATGTAAGAACGTCAAAATTGTTACGTAATAATTACCTACCTTAGCAAGAACGGGAATTCTTATGAAAGAAATTTTCGTGCGTCACTTCACTACGTAAACGTTGTCCAATGCGATGACGACATGTTGAAGTAACAATTTCCTGGAACCCGTATAGGTATACATACAGTGGGATATATCTGTATAAAGTACCTACTGTTTCTTGTAGGCTTACATAGTATACTATCTATACATCTATACAGAGAAATAAATTGATGTGTCTGTTTGTTATTCAAAAATAACAACTTTTCACTAAATGCATATGAAAATATACACGATACTGACACTAAAAAAACAAGTATAATTTTTTTTCTCTATCTGTCTGTCTGTTTGTTCCGGGTAATCTCTGAAACGGCTGGATGGATTTTAACGGGACTTTCACTGGTAGGTAGCTGATGTTTCAAGGAGTAACTTAGGCTACTTTTATTTATTAAAAATATTAGGGTTCCGCGACAATAAGGAAGAAACTAAATCCACGCGGGTGAAACCGCGGGGCACAGCTAGTTGTTAATAAATGTTTATTATTATTAAATGCCCAATGATCCATTAGTACCACCTCCTACTGCGTCGACCTTTTACAAAATTCTTTCAAAGGTCATACAAACTTGACATTTAGATATGCTTTTCTTACTGTTAAAAATACAAAAACATTAGCTGAGGGCCTAGTGCGAGTTTTTCACTGCCGCCGTCACAAGTCACCGCGTCAAAGTTAACGCAAATTTGTATGGGAACAGCGCCTCTGTCGGCATAACCATGACACTATTGTGAGCCCATACAAATCTGCGTTTACGTCGACGCGATGACATGTGACGGCGATTTTAAGAAAACTCGCACTAGCCACTCTGACGTAGAAACAGACATGGGTGGTAAATAAACAGACCTTCTTATGGTAAGCGGCTACCTTCAACCTTAAAAAAAGCTAAAGCCTGCAAGTACAGGGGTTTGGCACCGAATATGATTGTCCCATTCGGTGTCGAGACCCTTGGTCCGTGTGGTCCTAGCGCTACTAGGCTTTTTAAAGAAATCACAAGGTTAGTCGACATCACAGGATCAATTACTTTAGCCATCCAAAGGGGGAATGCTGCCAGTATCTTCGGAAAGGTTCCGAAGATACTGGCAGCCTACAGGGACTCCCTTTAATAATATATTAAAATTGTATGGTTTTTAGTGTTAGTACTATATTTTTTAATCGATTATCATGTAATATGCAAACTGTTGTGAATGGAGCCTGTATCTGTAAGACCAAGTTGGATATCAATTGCACGTTGCCAACCCTAACGGGTAGATGACGGGTCGCTCACTTCCCTCTATAATGGTTGAGGAGGGCGATGGCTGGCATTCTCGTCATACTTGTGAACAGGTGCTGCTTGTGGGGGCTGGTCATCTCAAGCTACACAATTATACATAGTACCTGATACTTTTATTTGAATTTCTTTTATCGAGGCTTGTGCATTTTATCAAGAAATTGCTGTCCAGATTTCATGTCTCTAGGCTATGCGTTGATAGTCAGGACTTTGAATTGTCTGTAAGCAATTCATGAAACTAATCTGGATCGGAAGGGATGGAAAGAGGGAAGGGAGGCCTTTGACCAGCAGTGGTACAATTCAGGCTCATCTATACAGATAAATAAAATTGAAGTGTCTGTTTGTAATTCCAAAATAACAGCTTTTCACTAAATGCATATGCAAATGTCCACGCAACTGACACCGAAAAACCAAGTTTTAAAATTTTTCTCTGTCTGTCTGTCTGTCCGTCTGTCTGTCTGTCTGTCTGTCTGTCTGTTTGTTCCGGGTAATCTCTGAAACGGTTGGACCGATTTTAACGGGACTTTCACTGGCAGGTAGCTGATGTTTCAAGAAGTAACTTAGGCTACTTTTATTTATTAAAAATTTTAGGGATCAGCGACACGAAGCATGAAACTAAATCTACCCGGGTGAATCCGCGGGGCACAGTTAGTAATAAATAAATAATAATCATGCCTCTTAAAGTACCTGTTATTACAAAGCGTAGATAAAGATAGTCCTTGGTTTAATAGTATCTCCATCTTTTTCTGTGTGAACTTAGTTTGAGTCCGAGTTTAGTCTCGTCTTCATTTTAACCATGTTTTGTAATAAAAGGGTAAAGTTTAAAAATAAACGTGAGTATTTATAATTCGAACATGTCTCGATTTACCCATTGATGTCATCCGAGCTGGGGCCTTACCATGAGCTCTTATTGCCATGATAGTTTCACTCATTTATGAGACAGATGTATATGACGTGCATACATCTGTCACTTGCGCACAGCTGAAGTATCATTGCAATAAGAGCTCATGGTTTGAGCCCTGACGACATCTATTTTTATAATAAGGCTATATCGAACAACTTCACTAAGGGCTTAAATTATATTATTATTCTATGACGTATAGCATACGCTTTGCTGGACTTTAATAGTGGATTCCGTTTTCGTACTAAGGTATTTTGTCTCTGTCCGTTTGTATGTATTCTGTATTAGTAAATATATGATATGAGTTTTCTAAAAATGTATGTGCTGTGATTTCACACCACGGTGAGGGAAAACATCGCGAGGAAACCTGTATATGTCTGAGAAGTAATTCAAAGACGTATAGTATCTGAGGCGGCGATGGACTCACCATCTGTCAAGTTGGCACTTATCATCTTCGGTGGAAAGTAGGTGTTGTTTTTACAACATCTCTGCCTACTCCTTCGGGGAATACAGGCGTGAGAATATGTATGTATGTAATTCGTATCATTCTTCATCAACAATCATACATTTCTTCGTAAATACGTCTAAGGATACTGTAGCATTCGTAGCCGCGTAGACCGTCTACGACGTAGCACTTCGCTCGCGCTGCAAACGCAATAAAACCAGCCGTTAAATTCATAAACAATGGAATCCTTTTAAAAGCGAAGATATATTATCTGTGCAAGTTTTAAAGAGTCAGCCAGCCTAGTTGAGGCACACGAGTGGAGGTGTATTTTGGCGGGCGGCAGGGCGCATGCGCGGCCGCGGCCGTCCGCAGTCCTGCCACCATTCTTCAGTTGCACACGACCCTTCGCCGCGCGGTCACGTGACCACCCCGCGCGTATCAAACACACCGTATTGCCAACAAAAACGGGCTAAAAACGTATCCCCAACGCGTTATTACATGTGAAACGTTACGACAACAGTCCAGAGAAGCTCCTTGTGCTAAATAACAGTGGTACATTGTGCTCAGAGAGGCGGAAAACGGTAAACAAATAGGCTCTGTGCCAAAGTGATTTTTGTGAATGAATTTAAGATGGAGGACGGGTGTGTGAGAGTGAAGCTTGGAATGGCTATTGGTGGCGATGGCTGGTGTGGCTGGCAATGCTGGCAATGTCTGGCTATGGGTGGCAATGGATGGCAATGGCCGGTGATGTCCGGGGCGGGCGGGTGTGGTGTCGCGTGGGCGGCGCGTGTGTGAGTGCGATCGAAGCGGATGAATGACGATGACGTGGGAGCCCCGCGACTAATGTCTGTTTGATAACTGCTTGCTTGGGAGATATCATTCATTTTCATATCTAATATTAAACAAAGGAAAAAGAAGACATTTCAAAGAAGCTATTTCGTTTCTCGCGGATTCCAATTACACAATCTTACTAATATTATGAATGCGAAGATTTGTAAGTATGGATGGATTGTTGAATGTTTGTTACTCTTTTACGTAAAAACTACTGAATGGATGTAAATGAAACTTTATAATAATATAGCTTATACATAAGAATAACACATAGGCTAGAATTTATAAAGATAATGTGTGAATTATCCGAAATATGACGATAAGTGTCAAGTAAGTAGGACAAAATCTACCATTTCCGAGCTAATATCTCCAAAACGGCTGGACCAATTTTAACGGGACTTTCATTGGCAGGTAGCTAATATTGCTATTTGTTTTTAAATCAAACTCTTGTCCTCTTCCTTTCTTCCCAAAGTAATAACAACTGTCCCTTTGATATTGATTAATGAATGGGAACCTAATTTTAGCTCCACTCGACACGAGAATTATCACGTCTCAACAAGAAACTGATAGAAATAGCAGTCTTGAATTATAAGCGGGTATTTCTTCAATCGATACTGCAACCTTGTGCGAAATTACATGGATGGTATAATGCATTTAGGTTAATTTCTAAGGTTTTTGAATTACGCTAGCAAAAAGTACAAAATAATTTAGATGTCAGTCACCAAGCCTTTTTTGAGACAAAACTCTTTATAACGTCATCTATACTAATTATAAAGAGGAAACATTTGTTTGTATTGAATAGGCTCCGACACTACGACCGATCTTTGAAAATTATTTCAGAAATAGATAGCTACATCATCAGCGAGTAACATAGGCTATATTTTATCCCCGTACTCCCACGGGAACGGGAACTACGCGGGTGAAACCGCGTGACGTCCGCTAGTTATTTATAAGGATACTTAAAATTGTTTTAATGTGGGCCGTAAGCGATTACCGCCTTTCCTTTACCGATATAACTCTCTTGATCCTGTAAAAATGTCTTCCTGAAAAACACACGTCGTTCCATAGCATATACATATTGTGTGTTCGTCATGAGCGTTTGAACGTCTTTTAGTATAGTGAATGATTCACCTTCTCATTACAAATCATAGCCTAAGCAGTGGCGTGCATTGCATATAAGCAGATAAGCAGTGCTTACAATGTGTGATGACTGAATACACTCGTGTTGTGTGTGTGTTTATATTTGTATGTGTCTCTATACCAAAACGTATGTACCTACGCAACGCCTCTTTGGTATGTAATTAACCTGCATACCTACTTATTGTTTATGTCTACCCCTCTGAAAATCCAATGCGGCGTGCATTGGAGCCTGAGCCTAAGATAATCCTTGTCTAAAAGTAGTTCCTTTCTTTTTGTGATACGAATTTCAAAAGTGAAGGACATAGTTTAAGTCAGAGATTGGTCTATTCTTAGCTTACGCCATGTATCGTAATAAGGTGTTAAATATTTAAATTCAAAATAATATTATGTAGAAATAACTGCCGCGTTGGTCTAGTGGTCGTAAGCGCTACGGTGGCTCTCGAGGTCCTCGGGTTCGATGGGTCGGGCATACTGCTATTGGATTTTTCCATCAGTAATTTTCCCATAGAAGCACGCATTCTAGATTTAGAGTGGCCCTATTACGAGGGATTTAGACTGGCGATATGGGATATGGGGCAATACAGGTGCGAGCATAATGTATGTATGTGTGAGATCATGATGTGGAGCAATGAGTGTGATTCCTAAAGAGGAACTTAAAAAGATATCATGTATGAGTTATTGAAGTAAGTTATGAAATTTATTCGATTAAACAATATAATTTATCATTAAAAAATCTCTTCCCATAGGTATAAAATTATCCAGTACTTTGAAGAGATATAACAGTAAGAAGTTCCTTATTCAAATGACAATCTAAAATTTGAACATAACGGTGAAATGCAAGGCGAACGCTGATTGGTCGGGAATATTGACCAATAGCGTATCAAAGATGGAAACTCGGCGTCGTATGCGCAACCCGCTATGACTGGTCGACAAGAAATACTGCAAGCTGACCGAACACTATGATAAAGGTAAGGACTCTATAATTATTTATTTTCTACTAGATGTGTCCCGTCGGTTTTCACCCACAAAAACTAAATTTTAATTTTAAGTGTAGTTTTTTTTTAAATTTATGTAGCCAGGAGCTAAGGAGTGACATCCTTTTAACATCAATTATTAACCAGTGAAAGTCTCGTTAAAATCAGTCCAGCTGTTTTTGACATTAGGTGGAACTAACAGACATACAGACAAGCTGAAAAAATAATTTTGTATTTACCGTATAAAACGATCATAGATAGATTTGGTATAAAGCTGTTATTTTTAATTACAAACTGACACTATAGATTATAAATAACTTAAAGTAAACATTTCTTATTCCCTCACGACCAGAGATAAAACCTATTCTATGCTATTACTATATCCATATAATTAATTGTCCACACTTTTCCACGCTTTTGGATACACTCTTTCACATGCCAACTTTTATTGGCACGTAGATGACTTTACCGAGCCTAATCTAGGCTAATTCCTTTCCCGGAAAATTAAAATAAATTAGACCTTCTGCGTAAAAACTATGACTCACATTTGACCAAACACCTCGGGACTACAAACAAAAAGATAATTACGAAAAATAGAGTTCAATCAAAGTGCCTAGGTAACTGTGCCACCAGCACAGAGCATCACCATGGTTTCAAATTCACACGTTACAGACACTAAAAAAACAAGATTAAATTTTTTTCTCTATCTGTCTGTCTGTCTGTTTGTTCCGGATAATCTCTGAAAAGGCTGGACCGATTTTAACAGGACTTTCACTAGCTGGTAGCTGATGTTTCAAGGAGTAACTTAGGCTACTTTTATTTATTAAAAATATTGATGAAACCAAATCTACGCGGGTGAAACCGCAGGGCTCAGCTAGTATCCAATAAAAATGGAATTATTGAAATGAAATATTATGCATCCTCATTTTTTTTCGTCGGTTAATAAATAGTCAATCTGCGTCATATATAGCGAATACTAGATGCTTTTTAATTAAAACAGCATTAGACTTACATTGGTTGACGTCATCACTTGACCAGCACGCGGCGGAGACAGACTAATGGATGATCAATATCAATCTATTTATATGCTAAGATTATATGTAATAACTAGTTGTAGGATTAGCAATAAAAACGATGTTAATAACTTCTTAAATATAAATTACTCCTTATACCTACCTACTTTCAGTCTCGTAAATCAGTCTAGCCGTTTCAGAGATATACCCGGAACAAACAAAGACACAGACAAGACAGACAAACTGAAAGACGAACATGACATGTCTATAAAATTTATTTTTTATCTAAATACTGTACCTATATACATTCATATCCATTTGGTGAAAGTCAATTTGATATGACAAACAGACACTTCAATTATATTTGTCTGTAGGTATGTATGCAATTACATTATTTGTATTATTTAATATCTGGAATCAATGACAATCTGACTTTTAAGTAATTTTCATACATTTTAATGAATATACAAATTATACTAGTTTTTTACTGATCTCAGAAGGAAAATCCAACCGGTGGTAATTTTTGGATAAGTACCTTATCAGCGCCTTAACTGTATATAAAATTAATCATTCATAAGCTACTAGCCAGGCTAGATAAACAACAATGCACAATGTTATCAATATGAAGGAATATCACACATTTATCATCTGGTACCAAAATGGGTAATGGCAAAGTTGACGTGCAGACGGCAAGTCTCGGAGCTTTGCCAACTTGATCGGATCTCAAAATGGATTCTGGCTTATGATTAATGATCATATCCAACTTACAATTATTATTAACTCACTGGATATATATCAGGACTAGAGCCATGGCCCTGGGGTTTGAGCAGTCGCCTGCTACGCAAGCGACGCAAGTTTGAATCCCAGCGGGGCCTGTACCAATGATTTTTTCTAAAAAACTTATGTACGGTGATTTCACAGCACGTGCTTTACAGTGAAGGTAAACATCGTGAGGAAACCTGCATATGTCTGAGAAGTAATTCAAAGAAGTATGTATAGTGCCTGAGACGGCGATAGACTCACCATCTGTCACGTTAGCGCTTAATCATCTTCGGTGAAATGTGGGTGTTGTTATTACAACACTTCTGCCTACCCCTTGGGGGAATACAGGCGTGAGCATTGGTATGTATGGATATACATACAAGCTTTGGAAAAGTATCAAACTAAAATAAATAGTTCCGACGTTTTCTGTCCTAGGCCTACACAAAGTATCATTCTCTCGGGATTGCGCTAATAGAAGTGATAAAAAAATGCATGGAAATGACATAAATCAGTCACGTGACGTGTATACATCTGTCACTGTTGCGCAGCTGAACTATCATTGCAATAAAAGCTTATGGTTGGCCTTTTGAAGACCTTATGATCTTTAGTTCCGTAGCAGAGCCACTGCCCACTGGCATATTATATACAAACCTACGCTCACGTCTGAAGTCCCCAAAGCGGTAGGCAGAAGTATACTTATGGAAGACCCACAAGTCCCATTTAATAGGGCCTATTGCCCTTAGCCCGTAAACTAACCCCGAAAAACCCAATAACACTTCGTCCGACCCTGGAATCGAAACTAAAACCTCGTGTTCTGCAGTAGCTCTTGCGACCACTTTACCAACGAGGCATCTCCCTGGCCTTAATCCCATGTATTTGGGGTCGGCACTTGATTCAACCCGATGTGGCTGATCACCTGATTTTTATACGAAGCGACTGCTATCTGATCTTCGCAACCCCTTTTTCGAGGAAAATCGGCAATGTGGGTTAAAAACCAGTTGTCAGACTCTCTTAGGCCTCTGGCTGACCTGTTACGATTGCCAAATATGTTAAATTGGCAACCGGGACCGACAGCTTAACGTACTCTCCGAAACTCGGGAGGAACTCGGGCGGTCACCCATCCAACTACTGGCTAGACGTATGGTTGCTTAACTTCGCTGATCGAATGATATGCGCAATAGCAACTGTGCCACGAGCTCCTGTTGCTTTGTATTGCTATCTACATAATGTAATTTATAATATCAAAACGCTCTGACACTCAAAGCGAGGTCAACCAGCTCTACTAATATTTATTTGTAAAAGCATTGTTACGAAGTAAATCAAAATGTTCACATGAACAACAACGCCTAAAATAGTTGTGTGGATTCAGCAATAAAGCCTTATTATAGAAGGCCTTGGGTTCAATTCTGCAGTTATTCATTGCGATACGCGATGTCGCCGGCTCGCCACTAAGGCTCAAACCATTTACCATCTAAATACATCGACTGTGCGAATGAATTGATTGCTTTTAATTTACAAGGTATCAAATCCAATTAAGGTACAACGTAGAGCGAATATCCTAATTACCAAGCCGTGGAGTATACCTAACCTTGAAATATACATACGACGGTAAAATCTTCGATATCTGTGAAATACAGGGGCCGCAATAATTCTTAGATAAATATTCATTTAGCGTATATTTGTATACCATAACATAATATTTTAATTATAAAGAATAGTTCTATCTCTTTTAGTGATACGGGTTTAAAAAGGGATACGCTTCGTTTGAGTTTGGTCTAGTCTTGGTTTAATCTAGGTTATATCATAAGGAGCATGGTGTTTAGTTAAACAACTGCAGAATTATCTTTAAGCAAATGCTTGCAATACCATTCAGTATTGCAACTGTCCTCGTCTGTATGACAATCGTGTCGCCAAGCAGAAAACATTGACCCGAGTTGGGCGCCAGAGAAATATACTTCACTTAATTGGCGCCCAACATGGGACTTTGTTTGTTACGCATATTTTTCATGCATACACATTAGGCACAATGAGGAGAGCGTGGAGGACGGGGCGTCGGGATCGCATTATATCTAAATGTGAACAGGGGGGCAACTATGATCATTTTAAGTAACAAGTATTAGGAACATGTCAGCTTTGACGTTTAATTTTAGTACCTCTCAAGCTACATAAGTAATTACATATAAGTACAGAGTTGTAACTATGTCCCTGAGCTTATATTTCTTGTGATTGTAATTACCAATAGTCTCAAATATTTTTGAAAACAGTTATTACTCAGTTTCTAGTCCGGTTCTTTGTAAAAGCAACCTTTCCTGGTGAACCTGGCGGTAACATTTTGTAATCTTATATAATCATGGCATTTTGACGATCTAAAAGTACTTTGTTAAAGTCTTATCAAAATATATTTAAAGTTTGAGTTTATTCAAACCACAGTATAAATATGATCTTACTGCAAGCAGTACGGAATCTAGGAGCCAATCACTTGAAAAGACACACTCACACAGACGCGCGCATCTACAAGATTATAAGCGGTATAGGCCTAATATCACTAATAGCCAATCGCGTCTACGTCACTAACGTGTTTTAGACATTTATCTTAACTTCAAATCGACATTAATTTGACAGATAAATAAAGGACTTAACTTTGGACAACCGGCACGCCCCATTTAGCTAAAGTTCTTATTGCAAAAATTTGGTCTAAATTAAAAAAAACTTCTCGGATCGGATCTTTATTTGATTAGACATCTTACAATATACTTTTAAATCGTCACACACAAAAAAATACACCTTTCAAGATTATAAATGCAACCACCGGGTTCGGAAGGTCGCTTTTGCTAAAGAACCCGGCAAGAAACTCAAAAATATCCATGATTGCATACTACATAGTAAGCTTATTATATACTAGCGGACGTCACGCGGTTTCTGCCGCGTAGTTGCCGTTCACGTGAGAGTATGGGGATAAAATATAGCCTATGTTACTCGCTGATGAAGTAGCTATCCATCGCTGAAAGAATTTTCAAGATCGGTCAAGTAGTTTTGAAGCCTATTCAATGCAAACAAACAAAAAAACAATCAAACCTTTCCTATAATATTAGTATAGCTATACTATTTCTATGTCTAAACCATGACAACCGCTTGTCCTCAACTACTGTCACAAAAATAAACAATATGATCGATTACTCAAAACCATAATGTACGTACTTAAATACAATACCTGTTTTGGTCAAATAAGTCTGGGGCCCAACCATGAGCTCTTATTGCAATGATAATTCAGTTGTGCGACAGTGACAGGTGTATGCACGTTACATACATCTGTCTCATAAATGAGTGAAACTATCATGGCAATAAGAGCTCATGGTAAGGCCCCTGTTGCGCACATACGTTTGACCTTTCATGGGACAGAGGTGAGGTGAAATGACGTCATTGTATGACAATGTATGAAAAAGTCAGCCTATTGAAGATTTTCAATAATGCATGCTGATTGTAACTCATAAGCAAGGTATTTGAGATTTTTTTTATTAATAAAAAAAATTGAGCATATGTGAATTGGATGTAACATCGTGTTAATTTTAAAAGCTAAAGCTATTCGATGTTAATTTTCATTTCGTGTTCATCAAAACCTAGGTTCTCTCAAAAAACACTGTAAGTAACTTCGTAGACATGTGCACGTACATTTTTGAATTATACAAAAGAATTTTAAAAATTTCTACGCCTGACATTAAATCTGATTTGAGCTACAAGTATTGCATTTAAGAATCGCGAATAAATCTATATATGAATTAATAATTAATCATTATTTACTATGTAGTGAAATGTACATGACCCGGGTACGTCCTTAAACTACGACCAGCCACCGATGGGACGGGCAGCAGCGTCCTTTATAACTTTCGGTGAACTCTCTGCGATCCCCAAGCCGCCTGCCAAGCGTGGGGATTATGGCACCCCTCCCCCTTTTCAAGGGGGAGGCCTTTCTTCAGCAGTGGACGTCTTCCGGCTGATGATGAAATGTACATGATACCAGCTGAATTTCTTGCCGGTTCTTCTCAGAAGGCTAGTTGTAGTAAACTTGGTTTTTCGGTGTCTGTATCGTGTACACTTTCATATGCATTTAGTGAAAAGCTGTTATTTTGGAATTACAAACAGACACTTCAATTTTATTTATCTGTATAGATTACCTAACAATACGCTGTATTAATTATTAACATTGAACTAATATATTATTGACAAAATTATGATTAAATCATCACGAAACTGTCACGAAGTGGAGAATCAAACTTGATATTGAGCGAAATCTTAATTATAAGTTATGATAGTCTTATCAAATGTTGGACACAGTACAGTAGACTCGAAGTATAAGTAAACTAATTTGCCTAGCTTAACATCCCAGATGACTGACTCACTATATAACATACTAGCGGACGTCATGCGGTTTTACCCGCGTAGTTCCCGTTCCCGTGCCTATAAATATAGCCTATGTTACTCGCTGATGATGTAGCTATCCATTGCTGAAAGAATTTTCAAGATCGCTCAAGTAGTTTCGGAGCCTATTCAATGCAAACAAACGAACAAACAAAAAAACATTCAAATCTTTCCTCTTCATAATATTAGTGTAGACTAGCTTCCGTCCGCGGCTTTTCCCGCGTATTATTACGAATCACTAATAATCTTGTTTAATAATATAGCCTATGCTTGCTTTAGATGCAGCTTTATAAAGGTGAAGTTTTTAATTTTCAGATTATTAAAGACAAATGTATAAAATAAGATTATATACTTACTTACTTAGTATACAATACCTGTAATAGGAGACCTCACTCTTCCATAGCCACAAAGTTATATTGTAATATTATAGTACATGAACAAGGGACTGGGGCCCAACCATGAGCTCTTATTGCAATGTTAATTCAGCTGTGCGACAGTGACAGATGTATGCACGTCACATACATGTCTCATAAATGAGTGAAACTTTCATGGCAAAAAGAGCTCATGGTAAGGCCCCTGTTCTAAATTATCATAATTATCCTTACAAAAGATGTGTGTATGTGCCTGTGTGCGTGTGTGAGTGTGTATGTGTGTGTGAGTATTGCGAGGAGACTGCTTGAAAGTGTTCCCTTTTTCCTATTAGTTTAAAATTCAAAAATTCCAAATCAAAATATCTTTATTTGACTAGAGTTTTAACAAGTACTTGCAAATCCTCAGAGCGACACGATTACACAGGATTATACATGCTACCGCCAGGTTCAGTTGCTTTTACTGAGAAGAACCCGGCAAGAAACTCAGTAATTAGTCTTTTCAATAATACAGTTTAAGTGGCTTCAAGCCATTCTATAAGGTAAATAAATATGCAGATTTCCCCGTCCATACATACATATTAATAGTAAATGACCTATATTAGTACACACAGGCTGTAACTCGTAGTAATTGGGTCGGCGAACGGCGGGCTCAAAGCCAAAAGCCTTGCCAACACCAGCCAACAGGGCCAACAGATGCACACAACACTGATATTAAATTTAAAACTTTTTTTGTAAGAGAAACTGCTGTGGTTAGTGCACTATGCTTTGTTTAAGAAGATGGAGTGGAGCATGCTATGAAAATGAAAATGAAAAATATTTATTCAGTTTAGGCCCTGGTAAGGCACTTATGAAAGTCGAGAATTTACCACCGGTTCGGAAACTAGCCTCCTGAGAAGAACCGGCAAGAAACTCAGCCAGGCATCATGTACATATCATCGAAACAATATAAATCATAATGAAATCATCATCCAAAATCAAATTTGATAATAGGTATAAATATTCACAATAGTGACAAATTGTATTAGCATGCAAGTCATTATAAAACAAAAACAAAGAGATAAAAAAAAAATAACAATACCAGATAGATTTACAAGTGTTTGCATACCATGTATTTGCCAGGAGCTACTTGTGCAGAGTGATTTACCTAGTTCCATATATCCTTGTCATTTATATAATCCGAAATTTTATAATATGCTTTCTTCATCAAAACAGTTTTGACATGTGTTTTAAATTTATCATAATTTAACGCGATTATTGATTGTGGGATTTTATTGTAGAAGCGAACACAGTTCCCCATGAATGATTTATTTACTTTAACTAATCTGAATCTAGGAGCCACAATTATGTGTTTATTTCGCGTACAAATCGAATGAACATCACAGTTTAAATTAAAGAGATTAATGTTTTTTTTCATGTACAATAAATTCTCATAAATGTAAAGTGAGGGTAAAGTGAGTATATTAATTTCTTTAAATTTATCCCTCAAGCATTCACGGGGTTCCAACGAGTATATTGCCCTGATGGCTCTTTTTTGAAGTATAAATACAGAATCTAGGTCTGCCGCGGAACCCCTGTGTGGTAAGCTTATACTGTGGTGTGGTGAAGGTTTGCATAGAAGTTTGAAGATAAAAGGATGTAAAGAGTGCCTAGAGCGCCAACGCAGAGCTCTAAAATTTTCCACTTCAAAGAGAACTTTTGATTCTTCTCCCGTACTGAAAGTATATACACGTTATTGACACAAAAAAAACAAGTTTTTAAATGTTTCTCTGTCTGTCTGTCTGTTTGTTCCGGGTAATCTGTGAAACGGCTGGATCTATTTTAACGGCATTTCACTGGCAGGAAGCTGATTTCTGCTGTTTCAAGGAGTAACTTAGGCTACTTTTATTTATTAAAAATATTAGGGTTCCGCGACAATAAGGATGAAACTAAATCTACGCGGGTGAAACCGCTTGGCACAGCTAGTAGTAAATACGTTGCGAGATAGTTTTTAAAGTGACTTATGAGTACAACGCCATAAACACGGTAGTGCAGGCTAAGGCTAATCTTGTCAACGGCTAACTGGATTCAGCGTCTTGTGCATTCACTGTCCTTGATGAATTCATACTACATACATACACGTTTACGCTAATTTTAGATATTTTACTTACCTGTTCCGCTTTTTAGCAAAATAATGTATTTGGCTGCACCCAATCTATACATCTATAGATAGATAAATAACATTGAAGTGTCTGTTTTTAATTTCAAAATAACAGATTTTTCACTAAATGCATACGCAAATACGGTCCCGACATAAAAAAAACAATTTTTTACATTTTTCTCTGTCTATCTGTCTGTCTGATTATTCCGGCTAATCTCCAAAACGGCTGGACTGATTGTAACGGGACTTTCACTGGCAGAAAGCTAATTTTACAAGGAGTGTTACTCCTTGTAAAATACTAGGCTACTTTTTACTTTAATATTTTTAATAAATAACAGAAGCCTAAGTTACTTCTTGAAACATGAGCTACCTGCCAGTGAAAGTCCCGTTAAAATCAGTCCAGTCGTTTCAGAGATACCCGGAACAAACAGACAGACAGACAGCGAAAATGTTTAAAACTTAATTTTTTTGTGTCAGTAGCGTGTATACTTCATATGCATTTATTAAAAAGCTGTTGGAATTACAAAAAGAGACTTCAATTTTATTAATCTGTAGTAGATGTACGGATGTATAGATTAGCATCTCTTATATTATTGTTAAATGCCACAACGATGCAGAGTTGGCAAAAAAGTGCAAATAACTATTATTTTTTTAAGCCGATGCTCAACAACAATTGGAATGGATAGCCCAATTTAAATTTACCACCGAACTGGGCATATAGCGATGTAGCCAGATATTGCCAAAACAAACACCTACCACACGTACGTAAGTAAAGAGCGTAGTAAACTAAAAGCGACCTAAATAACGTAAAGTATTGCTTGAAAACTTAAGCTATTCATTCTGGGCCGCGTCCAAATATACCAGCAAGTGATTTACATCAACTGGGAAACTACTATTTAATGACAATGCTAAGTCGCGATGCACCAACTTTGCCTACGTAAAAACACGTGATTTATTGACTTGCTTCTACTTCTTAGTAGCGTGTCGGCTGTATTCCTCGAAGGGGTAGGCAGAGGTGTTGTAATAACAACACCCACTTTTCACCGAAGATGATAAAGTGCTAACGTGACAGATGGTAAGTCTATCGCCGTCTCAAGCACTATACATACGTCTTTGAAAGACTTCTCAGACTTTTTCAGGTTTCCTCACGATATTTTCCGTCGCCGTAAAGCACGTGGTGTAAAATCACTGCACATAAGTTTTTTAGAAAAACTCATTGGTACAGGCCCCGCTGGGATTCAAACTTACGTCGCTTGCGGCTCTAAACGACTAAGAATACTTTTAAATTCTTATTTTAAAAACGTTATAATGTCACGTGGTATGCACCATCCAATGGGGTCGTCGCATTGCGCGTGCGAACGCCCTATTGGTCCGGCGGGAGCTGAGTTCGTTCAACTTTGAATCTGCACAATGCTGCAGAAGTTGCCTAAAAAAATGCTTTTATTATTCTGCTGGAAGTATCGCTCGTATGCCGCTTATAACAAGGAATAATCAAATTTAAAGAATTAGACTATACATGTCGTAACTATTGTACTTCATCCTACTTATTATCACTGTTGAATTGTTAACTAAATGTATAAATGTGTTGGCGTTAGCTGTAAGTTTATATGTTGTCTAAAATAAATAAATAAATAAATACAATCGGCTGATGAAACGAGTTGTTCTTAGCGATATACAATCTTACCTTTGCCACAATTTGATGTTTATTTATAAAATGCAGTACAAGAAAATTTCATAATATGATAAAGCTTCACCTGCAAACCTACAATCCCCATTAATCCCCTTAGGAAGGAACAATGCGAAATTACAAAAAATCCTTTCTTAGTGTACAGGTACACCTCACCAATCACAACATTTCCACCTCCTGTCATGTCTCTAAGACTTGGTTGTGCGTTGATTTCAGTAAAATGAAATATTTATTCGGTTTAAGCCCTGGTAAGGCACTTATGAACGTCGAGAATTTACTACCGGTTCGGAAACTAGGCTTCTGAGAAGAACCGGCAAGAAACTCGGCCAGGCATCATGTACATTTCATCGAAACAATATAAATCATATAATCATCATCAGTCAGTCACGACTTAAAATTGTATATGACATATCGAATATAAAAAAAACAGTACTTTATCTAATAAAAGCTGAAAAAATATAACATAACTAGCTGTGCCCTGCGGTTTCACCCGCGTATATTTAGTTTCATCCTTATTGTCGCGGAACCCTAATATTTTTGATAAATAAAAGTAGCCTAAGTTACTCCTTGATATATCAGTTACCTGGCAGTGAAAGTCCCGTTAAAATCCGTCCAGCCGTTTCAGAGATTACCCGGAAAAAACAGACAGACAGACTGACAGAGAAAAATTTTAAAACTTGGTTTTTCAGTGTCAGTAGCGTGTATATTATCATATGCATTTAGTGAAAAGCTGTTATTTTGGAGTTACAAATAGACACTTCAATTTTATTTATCTGTATAGATGTATAGATAATATTTTAATTTTTTATATAGATTTGTGGGAATGGTGCCTATACACTTATTTATAACAGCTGTGCCCCGCGCTTTCACCCAAGTAGACTGTATCTGTATGTGTGTGGCATTAATTCAGGAAACACATTTTTTAAAAATAAAAGTAGCTTAAGTTACTCCTTGTAACATCAGCTATCTGCCAGTGAGACCCGTTACAATCGGTCCAACCGTTTCACATATCAACCCGAACGAACAGACAAACAATTTTTTTACCTTATATACTTCCATATGCATATAGCGAAGAGCTGTTAAATTGAAATTACAAACAGACAATTCAATTTTATTTCTTCTCTTCTCTACATGTAGACTAATATTATAAAGAAGAAAGATTTGATTGGTTTTTTGTTTGTTTGTTCGCATTGAATAGGCTCCGAAACTACTTGACCGATCTTGAAAATTCTTTCAGCAATGGATAGCTACATCATCAGCGAGTAACATAGGCTATATTTTATCTCCGCACTCCCACGGGAACGGGAACTACGTGGGTGAAACCGCGTGACGTACTCCATAAAATATAAAAAAACTCGTAGGTACACTTTCCTTTGTCGGGCAACAATTTCTGGATGCCTGAACATAAATTCAAAATGCCTTCAAAGCTCTTTAAGCAAACACCTGTGAATGCATCCTTCAGAGAAGGGATCGTCCTGTCTATGAAAGGGAAATGAGAAGACGTGAGCCAGCTTTACAATTCACGCGCTCTTCAGAACTTAAGCTAGGGAAATCATTAGAAAGGATGCATTTACTACGGTCCCTACCCTTATGCCATTGCTTATTCTATGCTCCAAGAGCTTCAAAGCAAAAGGGCGCAAACGCAAAAAAGTCTATTTTTTTTAGAAGTTTTAAGCTCAGTTACAATACATATGTTTCACCCGCGTAGATTTAGTTTCTTCCGTATTGTCGCGGAACCCTAATATTTTTAATAAATAAAAGTAGCCTTAGTTACTCCTTGAAACATCAGCTACCTATCAGTGAAAGTCCCGTTAAAATCAGTCCAGCCGTTTCAGAGATTACCCGGAACAAACAGACAGACAGACAGAGAAAAATTTTAAAACTTTGTTTTTTAGTGTCAGTATCGTGTATACTTTCATATGCATTTAGTGAAAAGCTGTTATTTTGGAATTACAAACAGACACTTCAATTTTATTTATCGGTATACATGAACCAATATAAGTTAATATTTTTAAAATGTGTGTAAGCATCCCATATAATTTGAATGCAATATGGGAGCACTTATACTTTACTTTATTATTATACTTTAATTATTCAACAGGGCTATTGATAGCACCCGTATTATCTAGTGTTGCTATGTTGTTATCAACATTATGTAATAAATCCATCGATAAAATGAAGCATCTGATTGCATGTGATTGCAAATAACGTAATAAGGCCACCGGTCTCATCCGAGTGTCCATATTTCAGCGTAGCGTGGTAAGTAGGTCAGGCGGTCACTGACCTCACAACTAGGCTTTGCTACCCATTTCACCCTGTTTTTCTGAAGAACCACTCCAATTTCTTTTAAAAGACAGTTTAAATCTATTTGCTAATGTACTACTGTAGGTGCCTACAAAATGTCAGTGGATTCGCAGAATGTTAGAGAAAATAACTTGTTTGTGTGGTATGTTGAATGTATCTCGTCTTCACGCTTATTCTTCCGAGAAAGATAGGCGCTACAGCAACCATTTTACAGCACTGCTATATTATTATGACGTTACAATGAAGTGCTAACGTTACAGTAACGTTGGCACTTCATTGCAACATCATAACAGATGAGGCGTTTGTCGCTGACGTGTCCCCAAGATGATTTTTAGTCGACGTCGAATAGGGTATGTTTCAAAGTTGGTGGCCAATTTACTATACAGCATCGTCATAAACGCAGCAATGGGCACCAATTTAAAGTAAAATATAAAAAGCTAAAAAAGAAAACTTTTTGGTAACAGCCGTAGGTTTTTTTTATATACCTACTTAATAACTCGCAATTTCGGTATAAACCATTAAATAGTAATTAGAGAAAATGAGTGATTGGTTACATTAGAATATTATTTTGCTAGGTACAGTGAAATTAATATGTACCTACCTATTCTAAAAAACACTGGAAAAATAACCAAAGAAATCGAAAAACCCAATACAATTTGGAAGACGCAATTTTTATGCAAATCCGACATGACGAATGGTAAGCATGCTTCGACGATAAACTGCTGGTAGGCAGGCGGACGAATTGCACAGCTCATGAATAAAACAACGACTGTTTCAACTTTGACATGACATGACTATAAATATTGTGATTTGTGGTGCATTGGGCATTGAGATATGCTGAAAAGGCAGTGCTTTTTAACCGACTTAAGAAAAAAAGGTTTTTCCATTCGATTGCGTATTTTTGGGGTTGTTGGGGTCGGCACTTGATTCAACCCGATGAGGCTGATCACCTGATTAAATAAAAATGATAATGTGAAAAAATTAAATTCAAATAAGTATTAAGGTTGTACCAACTGCTACTTTGTTATGGTTGGAAATGAGGCTCCTTTTTGGTGCTTTTTTTCTTATTAAATTTTTTGGTCACTAATTCGGAGGATCTCCTGGGACATTCACTATAGTTGGCCTTGCATAAGCCAGCAGTTGGATGGGTGACCGCCCGAGTTCCCTCCTTGCCTCGGAGAGCACGTTAAGCAGTCGGTCCCGGGTACCAATTTAACATTAATTCGGCAGTCAGAAATTTAAGAGAGTCTGACAACTGCTTTAACCCAGATTACCGATATTCCTCGTAATAGGGGCTGCGAAGGTCATATGGCAGTCTCTTCGTATATAAATCAAGTGATCAGCCACATTGGGTTGAATCATGTGCCGACTCTAACAATGTATGGCTAAGGCCAGTCATATGTAGAGAAGAATACATATGCAAGGAAAAATGCTAAAAATCATTATAAGTTAGTCTGCAAAATATACGGATTTTCATAGTTACTATCCTATTTTTATTTCAGGAAGATGGACCCAATTCTACCACAAACACGGATACGAAATGTAAAAACTAAAATCCCTGTTTCCAATACCAGTTATACAACATAACATTGTGCACAGTAATAGATTATTCATTGAATCCACCCAGATGGATCAATAACTGCATTTTGATACCATAAGCCTTTTAGAATGATGTTGAAATGCAACGAATACATTCGGAAGCCTCACGACCCGAATGAATCCGGGCTTAGCAGATAGCAGATGGTATTTTGTGTTTTTTGTTTGTTGTGTACTAACTGCTCCCTGCTATTTCGTCCGCCATCAAATCTACTCAAATTGACTTAGCCACAAGCTAAATAATTGCTACATAATATGGTCACGCCTGTGTTGCCCAAAGTGGTAGGCAGAGTATTAGTAATAGTTAAAGACAGACTATAGACTATAGGTAGAAATATATTTCGCCAGTTATGTTTCAGAGATTAGGCGGAAAGACTGACAGACAAAATCTTTAAAGTGGATTTTTTTATGTAGGTATATACCGTATATACTTTGAATAACTATGCTTCGCGGTTTCACCCTTGTAGGATTAGCAATAAAAACTCTGTTACTTAGTGATATTTTTTTCCATTTTTGTAACATTTTCTATTAATGCTTCGACGCAGCGTGGTATTATAAAACTTAAATCCTCGAGGAATGAACTATCTACCACTAAAATGAGCGTCTAAGTCAAGCTCGTCAGGGTTATAATATTAGTATACAGATTTACGATAAGTATTTCAATTAAAGTTTCAAGAACTCATACATTGTATATAACATGCTTTTCTTAGCTTAGGACTAGATGGCTCTGTGTGAAAAAGTCCAAACATATTATAACCCAATGCATATTGCATAGACGACCTTATTCTATAATCTTATCAATATATAACAATATAATAATGGGATGCCTATCAGTGCATTAGATCCAGGCGACCCGAGGGAATGCGACGGTACCCTGCGACCTGGTTTTGGCCCAGATGCGTTACCATGGCAACCGGGACGCGCATCCCCTCAACCCCTACCCCGCGCTGGGTACGATTATTCACTGCACTATTACAGAATCTTTATATTTAAAAATGAAATCCTATTTCGCCTGGTCACGCTATGACTTGAGAACGGCCTTGCTGATTTCATTCATCTTATTTAAATGTTTGCTAAATACTTTGTAGAAGGCTTTTTATTTTTTGTTGTATTGGATTTAAAAATGGGTTCCGGGAATGTAATAATTTATCATTTTTTTTTGAATTCATTGTCATACATAGATAATTTCAGCTCCATTGTACTCACACATCTCATCTCAAAAAGAGTCTAAACATTAGCTGGAAAAGTCTACCAGCAACATCAGAGGTAAGCAGACTAAAGGATTTTATAACACGCCCAGAAACCAGTCCATATCACATTGACCAACCTTTAAGACCATAATGATTTGAAATTTGCCTGCTACGCAAGGCCCGACGAATAAGATGCCCGGTGACGGATCCAAAAAATATGCCTTAATTCAATTGTACAGGAAGTATCGATTCAACTCTAAATAAATATACATTCGATTTCGTCTCTTTCAGGTATATAATCATTGATTTGAAAAAAAATAGTCGGGTTTGTGAAAAACACCACAGGTACTGACAGAAAGTTTTTTCTAAAAAGATTTATTAGTGATATTACACCACGATCGTTATGCTTTTTAATGATCTAAATACTAGCAACAACTAACAAGAAATTATCTTCGGGCACG
This sequence comes from Watsonalla cultraria, assembly GCA_964035505.1. Taxonomy (NCBI): domain Eukaryota; kingdom Metazoa; phylum Arthropoda; class Insecta; order Lepidoptera; family Drepanidae; genus Watsonalla; species Watsonalla cultraria. The sequence continues at coordinate 1,716,175 of OZ037732.1, read as the reverse complement.
CTTTATTTTAACACTAGCTGTGCCCCGCGGTTTCACCCGCGAAGATTTAGTTTCACCCTTATTGCCGCGGAAGCCTAATATTTTTAATAAATAAAAGTAGCCTAAGTTACTCCTTGGAACATCAGCTACCTGCCAGTGAAAGTCCCGTTAAAATCGGCCCAGCCGTTTCAGAGATTACCCGGAGATTATTCGATTTTATTTATCTGTATGTATATATAGATTAGCGGTTTCACCCGCGTAGTTCCCGTTTGAGTGGGAGTACGGGGATAAAATATAGCCTAAATGAATCAGTGATAATGTTGCATTCAAATGGTGAAAGATTTTCAAAAAACGGTTTGGTATTTTTTGAGCTAATTTGTTACAAACATACTTACATGCAAATCTTTCCTCTTAATAATATTAGTATAGAAGTATAGACTAGTGTAGATATAAATAAAGAGCAGTTGTAGTTTAATTTAGAAATACGGCTACAGTGCACTCTGTAGTCACGTGTACTGAGATTTATTCATTTAAGGCGACGACGGCAGTTCTGCTGTGTTCTAGGAAGTTGGGTCTAACTTGAGCCCAACTCATGCGAGTATAGGATAGGATAGGTTCTAACTTCTGCCTCTAATAGATAGGACACTCAACTTACTTACTGAGTTGGAAACTTTCTGTAGGTATCTAAAATATCTATCACATACACACCCGCTTTGGCGTGTGTCGCAAATCTTTCAAATCATAAACTTAAACATCACATATTTAATGGCCAAAGTTATTGAAAATGAAAAAATGAAAATGAAAATGATTTATTCAGTTTAGGCCCTGGTAAGGCACTTATGAATGTCGAGGAATTTATCACCGGTTCGGAAACTAGCCTTCTGAGAAGAACCGGCAAGAAACTCAGTGGCCCTCGGAAACCTGTTTTTCTTTTAAATTTTTCGAATATAATTTACTCCTTGGAACACTAGCTAACTGCCAATGAAAGTCTCGTTAAAATCAGTTCAGCGGTTTCGGAGGAAACAACTGAACAAACAGACAGACAGACAGAGAAAAATAAAAAATATTTTTTTTGTATGTTCAGTACCTTATGAACTTTCATATGCATTTAGTGAAAATATGTTAAATTGGAACAAAGAGACACTTCAATTTTATTTTTCTGTATAGATATAGATAACTTAATATATTTTAATCGGCATGTCAAAAACACCAAACAATTTAGATTTGTTCTACATACTCGTATATCGAGAAAAAAATCAATTATTATATTAGGTACTAATTTCGGTTCTATTTTTTTTTCCAATTAGAATCTAACTGAAGAAAAATGCCAGAATTAACATCTACCGTCGCCTTAAAAGCTGATAGGTGTTCAGAGTGGAATGGAACATTTGGAAAGGATTCCAAATAGACTCCACCGGGTCAATAGATCACGAGCGCTCACGTACCAAGGGGTATTTGCAATAATGCTTCGATTGTGCATCGCGGACCGAACCGAAGGCTTAAAGTGCTTTACTTACTTAACTACTTCTTGTTTTGTGTTTAATGTACAAATGAGGTTTTCTAAAAACTTAAGTGCTGCAATTACACACGATTACGCACGTGATGGCGATTCCCTTTACGCTAAGTGGCGTTACGTCGAGTAGCGCTACGTCGAGTGTCGGTACGTCGAACCAAAAAGAAACAGCTACAATGACATATCTTTATGGTCAAGGAAAGTGTCATGAGAAATCTGCATAAGTCTGAGAAGGAATTAAAAATAAGTACAGTGCCTGAGACAGCGGTGTGTTACCATCTGTCACATTGGCACTTAAATGCAGTTTATAAAACATCTTCCTCTCCCCTTGTAATGATCCACATGTATAATCAAAACTTCAACACAATGCACGTCACGAGCTATGAGCGCTGTATTTGAATGTGCAATCATTTCATGTCTCTCTCTGCGTGTGTCTGTCTGTATGGTGCAACGTAAACGCTACGTAAATAAAATATATTGTCTACGCAACTAACGGCACCTGATTGCCTAGTGCGAGTTTTCTGAAAATCGCCGTCACAAGTCTGCGTTTACTTCGACGCGATGACTTGTGACGGCGATTTTAAGAAAACTCGCACTAGACACTCCGATCCTATACAAATCTGCGTTTATGTCGACGCGGTGACTAGTGACGGAGGCTGTGAAAAACTAGCACTAGACCTTCTGTACTCAGTATGGTTTGTCGGTTTCCAGCGCAGTGCAATGGCGGTCCGGTGATGGCGGATGGCGTGGGTGATGCGGAGGCGTGCGCGGGCGAGTCAGCGGCGCGGGGAGCGGCGCTCGAGCGGGCGTACGTGCACGATGTGTACGAGCAGGCCGGCGAGGAGGGGGACGAGCTCCCCAGGCCTCCAGCTCCCGCCGTCAGGGCCTTCCTCTCGGATCTCGAGCCCGGGAGTCTCGTCTGTGATGTCGGTACGTCTTTATTCCCACACTAATACCTTTATACCTCACCTCGATTACCCTAGCTTCATGAACCGAAAACGAATACAGCAGGGGAAGTGCGCCGGCACATTCTTAAGAGGTTCCGACGTCCCCCTAAATTCACGAAGGTTGGCTACCGAGGATTTGAATACCACATAACCCCGCTGTCCTATCCAGGATGGTTTTGTAAATTATCGCAAGAAAGGGCGAAGGAAACGTTACATAGGGTACAGGGCATGCCTTAAGAACTTGAAATATATACATATATATAGCTTAAATAACTCAGACTCCAAAATATCTTTATTCGATTAGACTTTTTACAAAGTACTTTCAAATCGTCGGAATGACATGATTATACATGCTACCGCAAGGTTGGGAAGGTTGATTTTACTGCGAAGAACCTGGCAAATAGAAAAAGAAAAAATAGCACTCTAAGATTATCTTAGTTTCTTTAAGTAGGCCAATAAATTATTATTGTAACGTTTGAACACACATAGGCCACACCTTCAATTATACCTCCTAACACGATATTAATACGATGAGCAATAATACCATTAACGAAATTACGTGTATCAATAAAATTCCAAGTAATTCACGTTCAGTCAAAACACAAGTTTCTTGGAAAGCCGTGTGTTATCATAGACGCCCACGTCTCGTTACTTACAAATTAATTCATAATAATATTATCTTTACCACACATTACGTCGGTACTTTACTAATTTGAATTAAACATCCCACATTTAAAACGTGACCACAGGGTATTAATTTGATTTGTACCTTTCATTCTAGATGTCTTGTAACTGAATTATCTATATACCTTAAAATTTTGACAGATTTTTATTATATTTATAGATATTATACGCCTGTATTCCCCGAAGGGGTAGGCAGAGGTGTTGTACCCACTTTTCACCGAAGATAATTAAGTGCCAACGTGACAGATGGCGAGTCCATCGCCGTCTCAGCCACTTTACATGCGTCTTTGAATTACTTCTGAGACATGTGCAGGTTTCCTCACAAAGGTTATCTGATTTGTTTTTATTCAAAAAATTTAAAAATATTCATCTGTGTTTATTTGTCAAAACTTAGTAAGTAGTAATGTAAAAGCTTTATTCAGTTTAGGCCCCGATGAGTCGAATAACTGACTAACAGTTTTATTAGCTGCGCCCCGCAGTGTTAGGTCATTCATATTTTTCCCCTTTTTTTAACTGTAGCTAAGATGATTAAGTTAAAAATATATATTTCAAAGCGGTCAGACCGTTTTTTGAGTTTTAAGTAAACGTCCGAGCTGCAATTGACGATGTCAACCAACAAAAATACTACCCACGCAGCACAAAATAATACCCGTTATTTGGGGAATGAGGGCCGTAATATAGCAACTCTGTCGGTGTTGACACATCACGTGTAAGAAAGTACCTTTCTTCCCACTGACATGTAGTTCCATTATTATAATATTATGATTAACTGTTTTCCCAAAGTACTTGTTGAAAGAGCAAATGTCAGTGCGTAGGAGTCTTTTAGTATTGCCCTTTGGTTCTTGGGGGTTAATTTATCAGGCTAAATATAATTTTACTTATTTATTTATCTTGTAGATTGCGAATTAAAGTTCTTCGGACTCAAATACTTACCTACATATAAATTATATAAAAGTTATTTAGTAAAAAATAGTAGCTACTAGGTATTTAGTTTCTCCCACGTTTTATTTTAAGGGAAAAATCCCTCATATTAAAGATCGAGGATGCCGCTCTTGGCCACTTACCATCAGGCGAGCTGTAAACATGCCAGCCACCTTCAACAATACCTAGGACGTATAAAAATCACCAACCTACTACCTAGTTTCATTATGATTTTAGTACTTTAGTACACACGTAGGCAATTAGCATTTATATTTAGCCGAAAAATTCCCATTAAGAAAAAAACAGAGTTACCTACATCCAAAACTTTACATTCAGTGTGTACCAATTTTTTTCTCCTGACATATATATATATGTCTCACTCTGATTTTTTCTCGGTCAGAGGGCCTAGTGCGAGTTTTTCACTGCCACCGTCACAAGTCACTGCGTCAAAGTTAACGCAGATTTGTATGGGATCGGAGCAGCGCCTCTGTCGGCCTAAAGATGACACTATTGTGAGCTGCTTTTACGTCGACGCAATTACTTGTGATGGCGATTTTAAGAAAACTCGCACTAGGCCCTCTGTGCTTCCTTATTTTTATAGCAAGAGCTACAGATAACAGTTCAATTGTATTATATACCCTCCGTCTACCACATAAGGTAGATAATGATGATGATAATAAGTAGCGTGCCCAATGCGTAGTGGTCGATTTTATGTGAACATAAATTTCTTATGTGGATTCATAAGTTGCTAGATTTATGTGGCTGTAAACATTCCTATTATGCTAATTAGGCTGGCATATTCTTTGCTAGCATTCTTACTTCATACGCATTCCTCAACAACTGTGATTTGTAGTACAATAGGTGAACTACTAAATCTCGGATTATTCATGGTCACATGCAGTACAAAAATTTTATGACATTACGTAGGAACCCGGTCGCTTTAAGGTAATACTATGTGTCTTTCCTTTGGTGATGGGTAAGGGAACAGTCTGTTTATCACAAGCACAACTTATTTCTAGTCATTGCATTTATTTTCTTGGAAAACTTTCACGATGTGTACCTTTTGATGTGAAGAATCACTCGATACTATCACGTCGATAAAGATCGCTAACTAAATTATATTTTAGCTAGTGGCATGTCCACGAGAAGATTTTTTGAAACCTTATTCACCGCAAAAACGTAATACTATGGAAGAAACTGCTATTGAGCGCATGACTCTGTAATATGGCATACTTTTATATCTTTTGACTCCAAGAAACTATCTTTTGACTGATCTTGAACGGGAGAACCTGTTGTTCCTCCGCTCTCATAAAGTTCCTGCTCTATCCTGGGCTCACGAATGCCTTTAATCGCTTTAACTAAACCAAACGTGCCCGAAGGCATAGTAGGTATATGTATAAGCTTGCAGTATGGAATCTAGATCTAGATTTTTAAACAAAAAAGTTTGCTCCATCGAGGATGGGGGTTGTCACACCCTTGTTTTATTAACTCCTTTATTTACATATTTGAAGTTTAGAAATAGTGTAGGCGATGGGCTGAGACGTGAAATCACGCCTGGGTCACTAATAATCTCGCAGACACGATGTGTCCTTTCGAAAAATTCGTTCCTAGATTCCGTGCTCGTAGTAAGCTCATATAGTGTGCCCTAGGGTCTGTTATAAAGGTGTTTTGTCATTAGGCTGCGGCAACGGCAAGTACCTGAACGTGAACCCGTCAGTGTTCGCCGTGGGAGGCGACCGGTGCACGCGGCTGGCAGCACACGCCAAGCATCACAACAATGAGGTAGATATACATTTTAAGTGTTGGGTGATTGCAAATCCCTTGTATACGACCCTAAGTATAAGTTTTGGCATGTGTTGATACTTGGCTAAGTTGGCGGATAAACATTATTTCCTCGCTAATAGGTACGTACACAACCAAATTTCAGACGTAGATAATAGGAAACGCGGAAAACCCCTGATATCATATTTTTTGTATTTTCTACGAGATAGGGATGCTAGTTACTTAGTGTGCCAAGTGCGAGACTTTTCACTATCGTCGCGCGTCATATTCAACCTTTAGACAACATAATCTCCACGACATAGTCTCCGCGGATAAAACCAGCACAGCTTATAAGTAAATAAAGAATGAGAGCAAATTATTATAGCATCAGGGGCTATGCGGCCGAGCCACCCCGCTGTTGATCCACTATTCAATGTAGGTCATGTACTAATCTATCGGACAGACGGTTTCACAATTATTGAACACATTGGCGAAGAATTTATCAATATTGTATAGTGCCTATTATAAGACACCATATTATGAATAAAGACGACATTTTCGTTGTCAGACTCCAAAGTATAGGTGCTATATTGGAACATCTTGAGGCCCACTTTGAAATTGTCTTAAAACATAATTGCATTGTACCGATTGCAGTACATTAGCAAACAAAATAACCGTCTGTAAAAATAATCGTTTCAGTACGAAATATATATCTAAAATTTTACCAGTTACATGATTTTTAAAGTTCCTTACCTATGTCCGTTCAATGGGGAAAGCTTTTATTTCAATAAGATTTTGCAGTTCATCCGTAAAGAAGGAATCTGATAGACAGACAACTGATGTGCCCACAAGATGACGTGAAGCAACCACTTCATATATTATGACATAATAATAAGAGTTTAGGATGATAAATAACTTTTTTAGATCTTTGGACAGTTCATAATATTATTTTAAATATTACAGGTGGTGGTATGTGATAACCTGTGTCTCCCGTACCGCGATGAGTCGTTCGACGCGGTTCTATCAATCGCGGTCGTGCACCACTTCGCGACGGTGGAACGGCGAGCGAAGGCACTACGGGAGCTGGCCAGGGTCACTAGGATCGGAGGCCGGCTGCTACTGACTGTATGGGCCATGGAACACGAAGGCAGGAACTTCCATTCACAGGTAAAGATTTTTTTCTACAAAGACAAACTTACAAGCACTATTTAAGCTTTCTTGTCTCTACAAAACGTGTTTTCGCAATAACGATATTATGTGAAGACTGCGCGTGACGTCGATTCGCTCTTCGCCGAGTCACGTTACGCCAAATGGCGCTACGCGAATTTCGTTATGTCGAGTGTGATAAACATTACGTATTCATCTAATTTATATTAATGTAAGCGTAGAAGTTAGCAAACACTGACCCTTTGTTCAACACTAGTATCTCTAATATATATATAGTATATATAGCTCCATAAAGATGATTAGACCGCTTCCTTCTAACTCAGCGTGTACCTAAAATATATATTACATTTGTAGATAAATTACTGTTCTGTCGAGAAGGTTTCAGTCTGTAGCGATGATCTCGTGGTCTCAAAATTCATCGTCTATTGTCGCTAATATTTGTCTCGTTTGTTGCTTCTAGGATGTGCTGATACCGTGGCATCGGCCAGTCACGCTATGTCCCCCGACACCGGCTCCAAGATTCCTCTCAGTAGATCACGATCAGTAAGTATTTAATTGTCAATTGCATATATTTTAAGGATTATTGTTCTAAACCACAAATAATTCACATTATTATGATATTCCAGCAATGCGGAACCATGGAAATGTCGCGATGGTTCACCAGGATCGTCGTCACTTTCATCACCAAATGAAACTTGCTATTCATTTGTAAGGAGAGCACTTTCACGACTTGCGGGGCGGCGATCGTTCTTACAATCATGGAGCTTAGGTAACAGAGTGCCAACTCGACCCTGCATACGACCAGAACCGCCAGCAGCCGATTTACCCATCGAGTTGCGACGTCTAGACGACGCCATGCCACCAAGACTGATGCCACAGCCCTCAGAATCATCCACTATGAAGTCGAGAAGTCTAACAGACATCGCAGATGTAGAACGCCATGCTTTGGTACGTTCGAGATCCAGCTTACCAAGCCTTGCATGTGATGACCACGATCCACCCCCATTAGAAGTTCCAAAACCCGAAGTTACAGAACCACGAAAGAAGCCACGATTAGTCAAACAAAAGAAGTCCATAAATGAGGACGATGCGGAAGAAGATTTAGATAAACCAACCGACATGAAAAGTCTTGTCGAAGAAATGCCTAATTTTAAAATCCACACTCAGAGATTACAGTCAAAGAAGCCAGGCGTATTCAAACAGACATCACTCAATGAAGAACTAATGTCTGTAGAGCGGTTACGAGAAAAAGAAAGATTAAGAAAGAACATTCAAAAGCAAGCATCTCTCAATGAGGAGTATTTATATCATAGACCAGGTGCTCTGGATTCAATACGCGACTCAATATTCTCAACATCGGCGACTACTGCTAAAAAATTCCAATCGTTAAAAAACGGCCTCACTAGTAAGTTCAAAACGTCAACAACGAATATAGATAAAGTGACTGTGTTCGTGCGAATGCTTCAAGGTTGGAAGAGTCACGGACCGGTGCCAGAAGTTCCTACGCCAAGCGACAATAATACGGGAAGTGAGAAAGGCTATCCAGAAAGGAGGCATTCTAGAGAGGATGGGTCCGATTCATCGAAGGATAGTAGTCTCCAAAGTGATACCAGCGTTGATTCTGAAGACAGTTTTGCATCTGTGATATATGTTCCGAAGGCGGATGGTACGGGAGACCCCTTATCCCCGACTCCCCTCTCCCCTGGACCAACGTCACCTAGACTAAAAGTATCATCAGTCCCAACTTCACCTAGAATGAAGAGTTCCCCAGGACTACCATCGCCAAGGATAAAACAGGCATTCCCACTCATACGACCACCAGCGTCGCCTAGTTCGATTCAAGCTCCAACAACGGTGAATAAAATATTGGTAGCTCAGTATAGTTTGAAAAACTACTCAACTACAACTTCGGTTTGTACCGTTCCAATCAAGCCCCAATCAAAAAGTCAGCCAAACTCTCCGCCTAAATCAGAGTCAGACGATAAAATGGCCCCGAAACCCGAACCACTGTCTGTTATGAACAGACATATGTCTGTGGAAGTTTTTGAGGATGTTGATCCAATACCACCCATAAAGGAAGAAGAAGAGGAACCACCGACTGAGATGACTAAAGAATTAATCGCAGAAATAAATAAAGACATCGAAGAAATTCACAAATTAACTGCTGAAACTGAACAACTGCAACCACAAGTAGTACTCCAAGATATAAAACCATACCCTAAGATCACGTTACAAACAGTAGCTGAACTGCCTGAAATTCCACAGTACAAGGCTAAAGGACCTAACAAGTCACCATCTGACACACTAGATTCACGAGTTGCGGATAAGAAGCGAAAAGAGCGAATACGTCAAATCAAAGAAATGCTGAACAAAGGAATTCCTGCTGCAAATTTGAAAAGTAGAAGACAACCGTTTCCTTTCGTCCGGAGTAATGGCAAGTTGGAACCGTTTGCCAAGACTCGTTCCACCCTGATGTCACTCGAGCTGTTTAATCCCGCCACTGATGACATGGACAGCGATTCAAGTGGCGTATCTTCACCAGATTCAGTCGACAGCGTTATTAGCGTTGTCCCTGAGGAACTTCGCAAGACTGCTTTGGAAAAAGGTAAATTATATTTTTATTTGTTCAAGACCCAAAATTTTAATAATATTGCGTGCTTTGGCAGTTAAAACAAACATTGTCGTACTATTTTAATTTATAATTTTACGTCACTGCAAGGGTAGACCGCCACTTATACGATTGCCCATTTTATAACGTTTTATAAATGACGAATATTAATAATGTGGTTCTCAATACACCTAATGAAACTCAACTGTTTCAGATCTACCTAGCGTGATCACAACAGAAGTTAAAGATGAAGAGGCAGTACCAGAGAAATGTCCTTCTCCCACGCCCCCTCTGAGTCTAATCGAAGCGGCAGCTGAAGTAGCTCAATCCTTGGACGAGACCTGTGAAACTGTCATACAATCTAGTCCAAAATCGAAGCGAAAACATCTGGACAAACTTGAAAGCGCTGAGGCAATGGCTATTGTACAAGGTATATCCAGCAGTAGCAGCAGTAGTAACTGGAGCCTAAATAAACTATCGCCAGGAGATTTGAGAATATTGGAAGATCGGTCGAGGTCTCACTCTCACACCAGTTCGAGCGGAAGTTCTTCAAGCTTAGAGCGACTGTCTCCGGGACGTCGATCTAAAGATCGTTCACCGAAATTAGGCAGCACCAGTAATTCCACTTGGAGCCTAAATAGATTATCTCCAAACCGACCCGAAGACAGATCACTTGATGAAAACCTAAGTAAGAGCCACCGCAGTCCGACGCGGCTGCCGTACGACTCAGTTTCAATATCAAGTACAGATTCAGATAAATCTATTTCAAAATCTGAAAGCTTCAATAGGATACAAGCTAACGAACCACTTGTAACTTGCAAATCTGACATGTTGGCTAACAAAGAGGATTGGGTTTCCGATCAACAAGACCGTGGTCAGCATCTCACAGAATTTGCCGAGAAACTTAGCGAGAAACTGTTACAAGAAATTGACCAATATTCGAAGCGAATAAACGAAGAAGATTTCGATTTACCGAGTAGCAGTAGCAGTGAAAAGAGCATCTCTCTCAGACTTAAACGAGAAGAAGAAGATAGAAACACACAGAAGATTTTAGATGAACTTTCAGATAGCTTACAGCATCTTGAAGACCCTTACGTTAACAAACTAAGCACAGATATTCAAGGCCTTAATAAACTAGGCGCTGAACTTCATGAGAGACAGAAATATATAGCAGCTGTAAATGACACCCAAGAAACTGACATCACTAAACTATTCCCTAAGTGTGGATCTAAGACAAAGAGCAAAAAGAGATCCAAAGACGTTGACCCTATTATAAACAAATACAGGGAGTTAAAGAAGTCCATGAAAGTGGCCAGTGATGAAGATATATTACTGAACAACTGTGTCAACATTCAATACAATCTTAAACCAATGACCGAAGAAAAACTGGCAGATATAGATACCAAAAACCCTGACGACGACAGCGCAATCTGCTCGAGCAATGGCAATCCTGAGATCACCATAGACTCCGGTAATTACGACACGAGCCAATCGCTCGAAACGGGATACTCGCTAGAATCTGAAATCAGTGTAGATTCACTTTGCACAAGTACAGATAAGCGATCTTCATTGAAGGTAGGACAGTCTACAGATTCCAGTGACATAGACAAAATGGAAATAAGTCCTGAATCAATGACTTCTAGATCGAGCACGAGTACGGCACCTTTGAAGTCAGGTTTCTCGATAGAGTCGAGCGATACCTCTGCGGGCAGCGACTGGAGCCGACGTGATAAGACTGGAAGTACTGCTTCTCTGGGTTGTGTGAGTCTTGCATCATTGCCGTCGTGTAGTGAGTGTTCGAAAGAGAGGAAGTTGTTGGAGACTCGATCATCTTCTGAAGATACGGCTACGATCCCGGTACCGTCTCGGGCGTTGCCCCACGCGCCACTCCTGCCTTCACTGAGCGATGGTTCCGACAGCTTGCCTTCAGAGGGTGGGGCTGTCACCTACCACCGTTACTACCACGTCTTCAAGCGAGGAGAGCTCGATCAACTAATAGAAAAGTACGTGGAGAGTCTTCACGTCGTCTCCTCGTACTACGACCAAGCCAGCTGGTGTGTTATTGCGGAGAAAGTTCAAGTGTGGACCATTTAATGGATATATTGTGTATACTTCTAGCGCTGATTTGAGATTATGTTGCTGGCATTAGGGGCTGATTTTGTAAAGCTAATCTTATGAACACTGAACTATCGGACACTTACAAGTGCAGTGATTTATTCAAGTGACCTTCCTAACTAACTCTTAGTCGAGTGTTAAGGACATATTCGTGAGTAACGAAACATTTAGGATATGTTTTCATTCATTTTTGCGAAGACTATGCCAAGCCAAGTAGACTTGAGTTACTTCCCTATAATGACGTCATCGCGTACAAATGACTGAATCTATCTAAATATTCGTCCTCACGCAAATTGCCAAAAGCTAAGCTTTTGTTTTTTTAACACATTCAAGTCACTATATATAACTGATACTTAGTTGTTATTCTTAACGAGACTAGGATTACTGCTCTACAATATAATATTAAAGAATGGATAAAATGCGGCGTCATCTGTCTCAATCCTTTAAATAAATTAAGGTAGTAGAGCAATATTCCTGGCACTAAACCAATCTATCACCCGGCACAGAACATAGTTAGGACATTATTCCCTGATTTAATTGGAAAGATTTTCCCTTAACTTAAAACTATAAACAAGCGATATTAAACCTTATATCAAAACTTTCAAAGTTCATCATGGACATTGGTTACATACGCCGTTTTATCTGCAGTTAATTATGAACCCAAAGCAGCCATTATAAGGTCCAGTATTGCTTGACGAATTAATTGGATCCTATTTTTTTTGCGGTTCTGGAAAACTGTGTTCTGTATACAGGTTGTTACAATTGTGGTAAAAAATCTGCAAATGCCATATTCAGTACCCCTATCGCGAATTTGCCACCGTTTTCCTAATCTACACTCGCTAGCGTCTCCGACAATATTTGTACAATGTCTCATACCTATAAATACTCGACGGAGACGCTAGCGAGTGTAGATTTCGCAAACGGTGACAAACCCGTGATAGGGGTACAGTAAGCGTTGTAGTATTAAAACTATAATAGTAGCAACCTATACAGGCTGTCACACAAAACTCCAACCATATTTAAAGATCGTTAATTGTAGAAAATACCAAAATAAACCTTCAGTGGAAATAGATTTCCATATTTTTTGAGTATTGTCGAATTTTCCAAATATATTTATCTTATTTTAACAAAAACTATCGATATTATAAAATATTTACCAACAATTATTATTATTTTCTTCTATGTAAGTAAATAATATTTATATTCACTTAACGATCTGTAAATATTACTGTTCGTGTAACACCCTGTATAAAGCCGGGAACTAGTACTCGATGCGAGAATAGGTATTCGCATGAAATGAAAACTAAGAGCTTTAAATAGTGAAAAAATAATTATAATATATAAAATACTTCAGTGGCTCAATATTATATAAGCTGTCCATAGCTTATATACTCTACATTCATGTATACCTAACAGTTCACATTATTAGATATATTATTCATTCATACTTTTATCCAAGATCAAAATGTTTAAGCGTAGTCAAACATCTGTATTATTCTACGGTATAATTACTCTATGACAATAAAATGGTATAAAAAAAATAATAATTCATAGATTTTGTATCTTTTTCCCTGTTCCTTGTAGAATGTTTATTAAATATTTCGGTCTTGGATAGTGTGGATGCCACAGACAAAATGTTTTCTGTGACAAAACTTGTGTGTAACAAGTTTTGACTAAGAAACTTTGCCTGTAAAATGTACATTAGATTTTCTTTAAATATAATACATTCTGAATTCACCTTACAATGTACATGACGTTACGGAATTAAGAAACTTCTTCTATATTTTTATCCAGTGAATAAGTTGAGCCGTGACACATTAAAAATCTCCTATGACCGATTAAAATTTTCCTATGACCGATTTAAAATGCGCTATGATCGATTGAAAATGCCCTATGATCGATTAAAAATCTCCTATGACCGATTAAAAATGTCCTATAATCGATAAAAATAAATCCTATGACCGATTTAAAATGCCCTATGATCGATTAAAATTTTCCTATGACCGACTTAAAATGCCCTATAATCGATTAAAATTTTCCTATGACCGATTCAAAATGTTCCAAGATCGATTAAAAATGTCCTATGACCGATTCAAAATGTTCCATGATCGATTAAAAATGTCTCAAGATCGATTCGATTATACAATGAACAATGAAATTCGTATTATTGTTCGTTTCGTATATAGTTCAAAATTTTTCGGTTCTTCACTAACTGTCAAAGATTACAAATTATAGAGCAACATTCGTTACACAAACAATACAATTATACAGGTTGTCACAAAACAACAACACCGTCAATTTGATAAATCATTACGATTGCAATCTAATGACAATTTTGTAAAATTCTTATATTGTAATCTTGTTCCCATAGTTTTGTGCAACAAGCAGTAAAAGTCTTTCCTTGTATTTCCTTGCACAGTGATTCCTCTTAACATATGGAACTCTGCGCATGTTTTGCTTTTATTTAGCAAGACGCGCGCCTCTCACCTCTGTTACTGCAAGTGTTGTATGCATAGGTTGATTGCAAGCAAAGTGGCATTTATCAAAAATAACACCAACTTTGAGGAAGTATAAAAACATTCAAAGGGCAGTTTCTTAATCCTGTAACTCTTTCCAATCGTATAAAGTATTATAAATAACGAGCAGGGGACCTGCCATCATCGGTTTAAAAACGTATTAAGAACTTCTGAGCTTTGACGTTTCATTTCGTAACCGTAAAATTGAACGTGCCTCACGTTAAATGTTACTTCACGTTAAGAAGTTATTAATTCGCGCTGCTTAAACGATCATAGTAGGCCCCCTGGCCTCTTAACCGGGTGTACCGAACCATCGCTGCATTATTATAACTAAATTCGGACCATTTAGTAAGGTTAGGGAATTTAGTGATCATAGTAGCATACCCTTAACTAATATTATAAGTTCTCGAGAGTACAAATGGCCAAGTACTTAAATACACAATACTTGCCTATTTCCCATTAATTTAATTAAAAATATATTTCTCCAGTTTTTGATTTGTTGGCTTAGCACCTATATATATATATTTATAAAACAATATAATAATCTTGAAATCCTTGAATAAAGATGCCACTCTATCTAATATTGAGATAGCATCTTGTATAATAAATAATAATTTAAAATAATATATACGATTCCAAATATAATAAAAAAATTACTGCTAAACCAACAATTAAAAATGTTCTAGTCAGAATTAATTTGCATAAAAACAATTCGCATTAATTTATAAATGTATATTTCTTATCGATAAGCAAAATAACGAATTTTATATTTCCTTTTTTATAGATTTATCAAATTAATAAGTAAATTATTACCATACATTAATCATTTAAATTATCAAAGCAAATTATATTTAGCGCAATAAACACACTATTCGCATTCGATTTACGTAAAACATATAAATTATATAAATATATAAATTAAATTATGACGAACAATAATTCCACAACGTTGCTTACACGGTAAATAATATAATAAATGTTAATGAAAGTATTCGGTATCGTAATGTATATAACTCGCTACTAAGTATATAAAGCTTAGTGTTTAATTATGTTATCAAACAATCAGTGAGATTAAATTAATATTAGTTATAGTTAATACACGAACTGCGGTGTGTATTTAATATTTCCAATCTAAAGTTATTGAATCTCATATTGGAACGACAGACGGTAATATTAAATGTACAGATTAACGCGTAGTTCTAGTAATATATGCAAACTAGTGAACATAACTGAAGACGTAGGTAATAGGACATGATAATATTATTATTAAATGCACAACCGTTACTATATATAATTAATCTGTAAGTCCTCATTATTGTGGACAATGTCACAAAATTGTAAAATAATATTATTATATATTGGAACATTCTGTATATGAGAAAATTCATCTCGAAGGACCAAAATCCTAACACTCTATAATGAATGAACATCTTAATTTTTTTTTATTAATTTCATTTCTGCGCGAGTTTTATTCTAGTTATGAACTTGAAATATTAATATTGAGAAATACCACAATACATTGTGGTCATTTTTAAATATGCCACAACCCAATGAGCGCACGTTTAATAAATCCTACATACAATGCTTGTAGTCTCAAGACCGCCTTAATGCGATAAAGTTACTTAAACAGTTCAGAAATTAATTGTTTATTACATTTTTTGATTTTTTCAAAAAGTATATCTTCATTATGTTTCTCATATACAGTACTAAATCAATTAAACATCCTAAAACTTATCATGGACATACCATTTATTTATAAAAAATATGAAATAATTTTAAATTAATATACCTAATTAATCTTACCCCTAAATTAATTTATACGTTACAAGTCCGAGGGACACTAAATTTGTTTATTATGGAAGTTGTGAAATTTTTGAGGCATATCAATGCTTTTTATAATTATGTAAAAATGGAATTTGCGTTCCCTATTTTAATTGGATAGAATATAGATTATATTGCTTATTTAATTGTAAAAATATGCAATATTTGCACGTAGAAGGGTTAATAGATAAAGTTATGTACATTAATCTCCATGTGACCAAACTGACACCGAATGCAGCGCGCATTCGAGCTATTTTTGTGATCGAGATATCTATAACGCTGTCATAAATAATGTATGAGAAGTAATTCAAAGATGTATATATGAAACGGCGATAGACTCACCATCACGTTGGCACTTTAATCATCTTCGGTGAAAAGTGGGTGTTGTTATTACAACACCTCTGCCTACCCCTCCGGGGAATACAGGCGTGAGAATATGTATGTGTTAAATAACACATCAACCTGTGGATTAGCCAACTGCAACGAGCTAGGCTTTAAATATCGAGGTCAATTCCTAGTCCTGTCAGATTTACAGGGCGATTATTAAATGCTCAGATAACAATAGTAGCATAAAAACTATAGACTTTTGTGCACTGAAACTGTGTTCATGGGCTTATATACATTTTTTTTATGATTTATATTGTATTACTCAAAATTGTAAAATTACATTTTTGAAAAGAGTAATTACTGAGTTTCTTGCCAGGTTCTTCTCAGTAAAAGCAACCTTCCGAACCTGGCGGTAGCATGTACAATCTTGTGTAATCGTGTCGTTCTGACGATTTGAAAGTACTTTTTGAAAAGTCTAATCAAATAGAGATATTTTGAATTTGAATTTGAATTCCATGGAAAAATATTAATTCAAAAATTGGAAGACAAATAACCAATCGTAAATCGATTCACTCAGTTAAATCTATTCGAATCTATAGTTACCTGTCGTTATACCTGAGCATTGAAAAAGTTTATAAATATAGTACACGTGACAGTATATGCTTTCACTGTGTTAAAAATCAATAATAATAATATATTATATTTTTCTATTACATAAGACATAATTTTATGGAATTTCAGTTAAGATATCTCGATCCTAAAGTATGTTGCCGACTAAGGGAAATAGTTCGATTATCACATTAAAATTTGACCTTTAAACACAAGCACAAAGAGCACTTTTTAAATCTATATACAATATAATCTATAAATAATATAATACTATATACAGATAAATAAAATTTAAGTGTCTGTTTGTAAAATTACAGCTTTTCACTAAATGCATATAAAAGTGTACACGCTACTGACACTGAAAACCCAAGTTTTAAAATGTTTCTCTGTTTGTCTGTCTGTCTGTTTGTTCCGGGTAATCTCTGAAACGGCTGGACCGATTTTAACGGGACTTTCACTGATAGGTAGCTGATGTTTCAAGGAGTAACATAGGCTACTTTTATTCAGTAAATATATTAGGGTTCCGTATCTACTACGTGGGTGAAACCGCAGGGCACAGTTAGTTGTATAATATGAGTCGTTAAGACTTGATCTTACTTTTTAAGTGAAAGTGCACTTAAATGCTAACATTTAAAGCTCAAATTTAAATGTCATCGAGAAATTTCTTTCTAGGCGTTGACTTTTCTATTTGTCGGTTAATTGCTGTTCAATGTACCTTTGTATATAATTATAATCCTTTCCGAGCATACTATAGCCTCCGGGGTTTACTTAACTATAATTATGAGACTTTTATATTGGCATTTCGTATCATCTGTGATATATAATAGAATGGGATTGGTGGAATTTGATAGTTTTTAGATTGCGCAGCCTGGCTACATTATATTTTAATTTAAGGATATTTACAAAACTTGGACTAAGATAATCCTTGGTTTGAGCATAGCTCCATCTCTTTTTGTGATAAGGATTACAGGAGGGATAGACATAATTTTAGTCCGAGTTTAGTCGTCGTTTAGTTCTTCCTACATCGCATAATTAAAACCACAGGTGGTGTGAGGTTGAGGTATCGTCTAAGAAAGAGTTTCCCGAAATTCCACCCCTATTTTCAAATGAGGTTTGAAAGCTTGTACTGTGTGAAATCTTATTATCACATAACTATTTGTAAGTATTTTCAAGTAAAAAAGTTTAATTGACGTTCTTGATTCAAAGATGCTAGTTTAAAGCCGGGTGCGCAATCTTTAAATTAAATCTGTAATTATATTCGACCACAATACGCGTAATAACTACACAATACTGTTAAAATATACCAAAGTGGTTTCATATCAATTCTCTTAATAGTCGTTAGAGACCGTCTCCTGCCATACTAAAGTTGCTAAACTAAAGTGCCACTCTAAATTCAACCTAATATCTCAAGATTTACAGTTTAATATCGCCTGAGACGTTCACTAGCTACAATCGTTTTAATTTTTAATGTGATATTACTTAACGTTCACCTGATATTTTATTTGTAAGTTAAGCTAAGATTGCTGAGGAGATACAATAGTTTGTGTTTGTCCTCGCTAGGCTGCACTGTTACGCTGATCATACCTCATATCATCAAGTTGGGATTGTACTACTAGCGACAAATCTATACATCTATATCTACATATATACATATACATAAAGATAAATAAAATTGAAGTTTCTGTTTGTAATTCCAAAATAACAGCTTTTAACTAAATGCATATGTAAGTATACACGCTACTGAAACAAAAAATACCAAGTATTTTTTTTTTCTCTGTCTGTCTGTCTGTTTGTCTGTTTGTTCCGATTTTAACGAAACTTTCACTGGCAGGTAGCTGATGTATGAAGGAGTATCTTAGGCTACTTTTATTTATTAAAAATATTAGGGATCCGCGACAATAAGGATGAAACAAATTCTACGTGGGTGAAACCGCGGGGCAGAGCTAGTCAATAACTATAAATAAACGTACTAAAAAATATGTACAGTGATTTCACACCACGTGCTTTACGGTGAAGGAAAACATCGTGAGGAAACCTGAGAAGTAATTCAAAGACGTATGTATAGTGCCTGAGACGGCGATAGACTCGCCATCTGTCACATAGAAACACCTCTGCCTACCACTTCGGGCAATACAGGCGTTTCAAAGTGGCTCCATGTATGTGGATACTTTTCCGGGGGAGACTTTCGGTTGAATTCTAGAATTGCCACACAAAATACTCGAAATACGCAATCGAATATCACAAATGTTTAAATATGTGCAAACGTATAGATTCGCACTTGGGGAACAACCACGTTATTCTGTAAGGTCTCTTAGCGTCGCACTCAACATCAAGCTTCGGTTTAAATCATAGGAAATTGATACATAATACATAGACGATAAAGTCAATGTCATATCTTTGAAACCGTGCGATGCTTAAATACTTTACAGAATAACTATGCAATTGACAATCCTATTTCGCACGAACGTCTCGCTTACCATCCGATGGACACGCATCTTATTCGCCATACGAAAGAACTTACTAAAATAACAACTTCGCTAGTAGTATGGTCACAAAGGTCTACCGTTTAACTGAGGCGGTTCGCAAGGTATTATAAAAACAATATAAAGTAACCTTTGCACGGCTACCCTAACATCATCTACCCTATACGCTGGGAATAGAGTTCAATATCACAGTTCTTTTGTTTAAATACTAACGTTCTTTTCGGAGTAGACCGGTCTCATTGAAGCAGTAGACCTAATAGAAATAGCTAGCCTAAGGCAGTTTCTACGAGTCATTCGTTCACGAATGAACAGCTGTGTATTATGGTATGTAAACAAATACAGTAATCAATTGTAAGCTTACTGTATTATTAACTTAGGTGACGACCTTCACGATAAAAATGAAGACTTCATTACTGTGGTTGTTTTATTTATATATTTATAAGTACTCGTCGATGCTTGTGTAAGGAGATTGATCTGCAGTTCTACGGATACCTAGCTACCAGAGATTTCACCTATTTTCATATAAAAATGATCTTTATATGTATAGCAATAGAGGTGAAAACCAACGGTTCTGGTACTATCCAGGCTTTTATTTTTGGTATCTATACACAACGCATCCGAACATTTCTTATTCGTTTTTTATTTAACTCTTGCTTACATTTTATTTATTTTATTTTTTTTTATTTATTTATTTATAATTTGAATATATAAACTTACAGCTATTGCCAAAGCGCTTATATATAAAACCAAAAGAGAATTATAATAGAGACAATTTACAAAAATTGATTCTCAAGCTCTGTATGAGCGACGGCAGCGAATCTGCGAATACGTCAGCATCCTGGACCATGGCGACAAAGTCGTTGAGAAAACTTAGCGCCCGAGCAGTGGGACTGTTATTGGCGTGACAAGTACGTAGCGTTGGAATGGCAAACAGTGGATGTTTTCGGCGGCTACCACCCCGTATATAATTTTGAGGAACAAATAAACTAATGCGCTCTGTGATTGATGGGTTATCGATTTTGTTACGCAGAAGCATGCAATAGTGAATGCCCAAGAACAACTTACGTCTGAATTCCAAGGTGTCCAGACCTACCATACCATTCACAAAGAGCGACGGGTAAAGGAATGGATAAAATCCAAATTTCCTTTTATAGAGGTATCGAGCAAATTTCTTCTGTATTTTCTCAATGCACTGTATGTACCTCTTGGCACTTGGATCCCAGGCGATTGAGCAATACTCTAATCTGCTGCGTACGAACGCATTGTAGAGCATTATAGCAACTCTAGGGTTAACAAATTGTGAACCGATGCGCATAATAAAGCCTAGGGACTTACTGGCCTGTTTGCATATTGATATTATGTGACTATGAAAGTCCAGCTTAGTATCCAGAGTCAAGCCGAGGTCTCGTACTTCATAAATTCTATTTGCAGGGATTTTAGCCACTGTGTACGTGGCTTCAATAGGGGCACGCGCGCGGCTAAATGTCATCACGTTGCATTTAGAGTAGTTGAATGACATTTTATTGTCGTCAGCCCACTTGACGACCGCATCTATATCAGCCTGCAACGCATTACAATCATCTGAGGTGGCAATGGGAACAAACAACTTTAGATCATCCGCAAACAAGAGGCACTCTGATTTTGCTAAGACCACTGGGAGATCATTGACCATTATTGAGAAGAGAGTGGGCCCCAGTGTACTGCCCTGACTTACTCCAGAACGGGTGTAATAGTCAGAAGAGTTAAAGCCAGCTAAACGCGAAAGTATGAATGGATGGATTTTTATATCATTTTCACGCAAAAACTACTGAATGGATTTTAATGAAACTTTACAATAATTCATCAGAATAACGTACAGCCTATAATTTATCAAGATGTTTGAATATTCCAAGATATAATGAAAAGTCAAATTCTTCGTAGGAGCCACGGACAATAGCTAGTAAGTGATAAAGGACAAATAATGAATAAATAGACAATTAGAATCAAATACATATTTATTTTATGTAAATATAAACACCAATAAATATTAGTTTCTTAAATAAACTAATGTTAATCAAGACGATTGACTTTACACTTTACAGTGCTGTATTTAAAGTTCAAAATGTATCCAAGCTTACTAAGTTTACACTATTTTAATATAATAAATACATTAACATAATATAAATGCTACATTTAATACCTATTTTGCTAAAATATAAAATAAACTACTGATTAGTAGACAAAGTATAATTTTTTTGACAGAATTAGAGAGTTTTTCCTTATTTTTTTTAAAACATAATCGAGATTATTTCCACATCCAGAATATGATTTGATTTTTAATACATATTATCTAGTTTCGAATTCTATTGTAAGTAAAATTTTATTCATCTTTAAACATATAAAAGTGAATTTGGCAAAAAAATCGCATGCGCATGAAACGCGACATATTCAACTCCAATTTCATTAAAAATCTATTACAAAAAGTTTTTTAATTAATGCAATTTTGTATATAATGTGTTTTAGTTCTCAATAATGTTTTTTATACTATGCCAATCTATACAGATAAATAAGATTTAAGTGTCTGTTTGTAATTCCGAAATAACAGCTTTTCACTAAATGCATATGAAAGTATACACGCTACTGACACAAAAAAACCAAGTTTTAAATTTTTTCTCTATCTGTCTGTCTGTCTGTTTGTTCCAGGTAATCTCCGAAATGGCTGGACCGATTTTAACGGGACTTTCACAGGCAAGTAGCTGATGTTTCAAGGAGTAACTTAGGCTACTTTAATTTATTAAAAATATTAGGGTTCCGCGACAATATGGAAGAAACTAATTCTACGCGGGTGAAACCGCGGGGCACAGCTAGTTATAAATAGATTCCTTCTTTTTTCATAAAAGCCATTACATATACTCGCATATTTTCAGACTACAAACATAATACTGAAAAATTGCGAGAAGCTATAATAGATTTCACTAAAACAAAAAAAATATATCGGTTATTTAGTGATCACGGGTATTCTGACATAGTCAATAAATTCACATAATCCAGTAAGTAAAAAGTTAAATTTAAATTCGCGTTTAAATCAATGATTTCCACAATTTTAGTTTACTCACTAAACGTCAAATTTTAACTACAACCAATACCTAAGTATACAGAGAATGTAACACGAAAGTCAGATGCAGAAGTAAAATGGTATTGAAGGAAAAGCATCAAATATGTTGTACTGCTATTTTTTTGATTTTTGTGGTGTTTTTGTGTCATGTTTACATTCAAAATTCTTAAAAATGGTTTTAAACGAAAAATAAGCGGCTCCTAAAACCGCAAAAACAAGGGAAGGAAAAAATCGACGCATGAGGTGTGGTCACGTGTAGCTCGGTTGGAAGAGCAGGCATAGTTTAAGGCGTGGGTTCGAGTCCCGCCTATTGTTCGTATTTTTTCTAACCATTTTTCAAATTTCACTGTAGTTTTTTTTTGTTTGGTGAACATTGCCCGCGTGCACGAAAAAGTATTGAAAAAAGAATACACATTGAAATTGAGGACCCCTCTTTTTTTTGATGTTGGTTAAATACTTCGTGTTACATTACAATCTATAATTACATCCAATAGGCATATTTTAGAGGTGCTGTCAGGAGTTATGGCCGCTCAGCTAAATTAGTGGGGTACTGCGCAATACCCCTATCACGACTTTGCCATCGTGTTCCTAATCTACACTCGCTAGCGTCTCCAAAAATATTTGTATGACATATTTTAGTTCTTCACGTCACCGCTTGGAGGCGTTGTACAATTTCTCATACAAATATTCGGCGGAGACGCTAGCGAGTGTAGATTCCGAAAACTCTTGCAAACTCGTGATAGAGGTACTGTTGTCATATAAGACCATGATAGACAGAATCATAAGATGACTACTGCGTAAGGTCAGCGCTCATATCTCGTGACAGCACATGTTCTATATATAAATACAAAGTATGAGTACAAACAGTTGAAAACTTACATAAGCGTTATTTAGTTAGACGAAATATGCGGCTAACTGCGCCATTTTGTCCTTGGGCTGTTTGTTGCGGTGCTTGTTGCCCCGGGCTCGTCCCCCACGGCCGCGGCTCACGCCCACTCGGCTGCCTACCGCCCGGTGTTTCTCGACCTATATAATAATAATAACATATTGTTCATGTCGGTGAGCGCGGCGGGCAGGCGGGTGCGGCCCTCTCCCCACAATGTTATTGCCAGTTTGGTAGTAAGGCAGTGTACTCACGAGTGCACTGAAGGCGGGCTCGCAGTAGAGGCAGGCGGTCATGTCGGTGAGCGCGGCGGGCAGGCGGGTGCGGCCCTCTCCCCACAATGTTATTGCCAGTTTGGTAGTAAGGCAGTGTACTCACGAGTGCACTGAAGGCGGGCTCGCAGTAGAGGCAGGCGGTCATGTCGGTGAGCGCGGCGGGCAGGCGGGTGCGGCCCTCTCCCCACAATGTTATTGCCAGTTTGGTAGTAAGGCAGTGTACTCACGAGTGCACTGAAGGCGGGCTCGCAGTAGAGGCAGGCGGTCATGTCGGTGAGCGCGGCGGGCAGGCGGGTGCGGCCCTCTCCCCACAATGTTATTGCCAGTTTGGTAGTAAGGCAGTGTACTCACGAGTGCACTGAAGGCGGGCTCGCAGTAGAGGCAGGCGGTCATGTCGGTGAGCGCGGCGGGCAGGCGGGTGCGGCCCTCTCCCCACAATGTTATTGCCAGTTTGGTAGTAAGGCAGTGTACTCACGAGTGCACTGAAGGCGGGCTCGCAGTAGAGGCAGGCGGTCATGTCGGTGAGCGCGGCGGGCAGGCGGGTGCGTCCCGCGCGGTACTCGGCGGACACCAGCTGCGCGCCGCACGCTCCGCACGCCTGCTCGCACACACTCACGCGGCTCGCGTCCTCGAATATGTTGATTATCACGTCGCATCTAAGTCAAAGTCAAATATATCTTTATTCGATTAGACTTTATACAAAGCACTATCAAATCGTCAGAATGACACAATTTACAGGATTATACATGCTACCGCCAGGTTCGGAAGGTTGCTTTTACTGAGAAGAACCTGGTAAGAAACTCAGTAATTACTCTTTTCAAAAATATTATACAATTTAAAAAAAAAACAAAATAAATCATTTGAGTAGGTAACATACATAAATACATACATCACCCAATAGGTAACGTTTAAGAATTTGACTATGGTTTCCCCTGCTTGTCGTAAGAGGCGACTAGGCGGTGGTTGGGGTCAGCCTTGCCCACCGAGCCGCGGGCCCGGGAAGGTGCCTTGCACATCGAGGTCTCCAGGGGATGTGCCCCGGCAAAGTGTGAGGCGATCTATTAGAGTACCCGGTGTCCCCCCTAAGCACGGGGTCTTTAGTACGTTTTTCAACTATAACCCTTTTATTATTAAACTCGGAATAAAACTATGAATATCCCTTTTTAAATCTGTATCACAGAAAGAGATGCAGTTACTTTTAAACCAAGGACTATTTAAGTCTGTATTTTGTTATAAGGCGGTTAAGGCCTATTCAGACGTATAATTCTGTTGATGTTACCTGTTACAAGCCAATTTCCACTTGGGCGCCGAAGGGTCTAACACTAGCACCCCGTTCTCACACTCGACACATCCCGACACGCCTGTAGAGTTCACCCCGTACGGACACGTGGGGTGAGTGCACGAATTGCAGCCGAAACCTTTTTTCATATCCCTGTAACATCACCACATGCATTATAAAAATTTCTCCAAAATTCTTTCTACTAATATAATAAACGCGAAAGTTTTTGTGTATGGATGTATGTTTGGTACTCTTTCACGCAAAAACTACTGAATTGATTTTAATAAAACTTAACAATATAGCTTATACGTCATGAAAATGAAAATGAAAATGAAAATGATTTATTCAGTTTAGGCCCTGGTAAGGCACTTATGAACGTCGAGGAATCTACCACCGGTTCGGAAACTAGCCTTCTGAGAAGAACCGGCAAGAAACTCAGCTGGCATCATGTACATTTCATTACACAGTAAAATAATAATAATTACAAAAAAAAAAAACATCATAAATTATTCACAATAGTGAAAATTGTATCAGCATGCATGTGTAAAAAATAATAATTAAAAACGTAAAAACAATACCAAATGATTTACATATCATGTTTGCATACCATGTCATTGCCAGGAGCTACTTGTGCAGAGTTTTAATTCCATATGTCTTTATCATTTATGTAATCCGAAATTGTATAATAAGCTTTCTTCATCAGTACAGTTTTAATGTGTGTCTTAAATTTATCATAATTTAACGCGTTTATTGACTGTGGGATTTTATTGTAGAAACGAACACAATTCCCCATGAATGATTTATTTACCTTTGCTAACCTGAATCTAGGAGCTACAATTTTGTGTTTATTTCGTGTTGAAATTGAATGAATGTCCGAGTTTAAATTGAATAGATGAATATTTTTTTTCATGTATAGCAAATTCTCATAAATGTACAGTGACGGTAGGGTGAGAATATTTATTTCTTTAAATTTATCTCTAAGAGAATCTCGGGGGTCCAGCGAGTATATTGCCTTGATGGCTCTCTTTTGAAGTATAAAAATTGAATCTAAGTCTGTTGCGGAACCCCATAACAATACGCCATATGACATGACACTATGAAAGTAAGCGTAGTAGACTAATCTAGCAGTATCAATATCCGTCATTTGTTTAATTTTTCTAACCGCAAACGCAGCTGAACTAAGCTTTTTTGACAATGCTTCAATATGGGCGCCCCATTGTAATTTAGAATCTAAGGTAAGACCTAAGAATACTGTGCTTTCGACCAACTCCAATTGACTCCCAACTAATGATATATTTGTATCTATTTGCGATGTATTAGGTGGTGAAAATCGGATACATTTTGTTTTTTTAGAATTTAAAACGAGATTATTGGCATCAAACCATTTTGAAACAGATGTTAGAGTTTCATTTAGTGCCTTAAGATCTTTGTCTTTTCTACTCACTTTGAAAACTAAAGATGTATCATCTGCAAATAGAACAATATCACAGATATTTTCTACAACAAGTGGTAGGTCATTGATATACGCTAGAAACAGGAATGGGCCTAGTATGGAGCCTTGCGGCACGCCTGTTTTGATTATTGACCCCTTGGATGTTACACCACCGACGCCAACTTTCTGATGACGATTTGATAGGTACGAGGATAAAAGGTCGAGAGCATTTCCGCGAATTCCATAATAGTTTAGCTTAAGAAGTAGCGTACGATGATCCACACAGTCAAAAGCTTTAGAAAGGTCACAGAAGACTCCTACTGCGTCATAGGCGCCCTCCCAAGCCTCAAAAATGTGTTTTATTAATTTTGCTGCCGCGTCCGTTGTTGATCTACCTTTAGTGAAGCCAAATTGGTGATCGTGCAAGATGTTATGTACGTTAAAGTGAGCTAACATCTGATTAAGCAGAATTTTTTCAAATATTTTGCTAAGCGCGGGAAGAATCGATATAGGTCTATAATCAGAAGGATCTTCTTTAGAGCCTGCTTTAAATATCGGTATTACTTTGCTATATTTCATAATATCAGGAAATATACCTTGATCTATACATAAATTGAAAATAGAAGCTAATGCGGGAGCAATCGTTATTATAATAGATTGGATACTTTTAATTGAGAGTCCCCATAAGTCCTCCGTATTTTTAATATTAAGCGATTTAAATGCCTTCATGATGTCAATAGGACGTACATGTTTAAAACTAAAATCTGGGAAGCTTTTTCGTAACGATTGTTTCAATAAGCTTTCAGCTGTATTCGGACTAGAGTTAAGATGTTTGGTAGTCTCTGTGGGAATGTTAGCGAAAAAATTCTCAAAAGCAGTTGCGACCTCTAACTTATCCGATATAATACTATCATTGATTTTAAGCTTACTTACTTGCTCTTTAGTTTTATTTCTACCAGTCTCCCTGTTTATAACTTTCCAAACAGTTTTTATTTTATCATCAGAGCGGCTAATTTCACTACTTATATGTTTTGATTTGGCAATCTGGCAAACTCTTTTAAATAATTTTGAGTACATTCTAACGTGACTATGAAAAGCGACATTAGTTGTTTGGGCTTTCTTGTGGTATAACTCATATAAAGTGTCTCTACTTTTCCTTATGCCCTTGGTTGCCCAGTTGTTGAACTGTAATCTGTTATTTAATTTATATTGTTGTTTAGGACATGCCTTGTTGAATTCTGTACATATGACATCATGTAATTTATTGAAATATTTGTTTGGTTCGCGAGACTCTGCTTTTTTAATTTTTAACTCAACATTATTTTTAAACTTCAGCAGTCTATGGACAGAGAGAGGTCTAGATTCCCTAAAAGATTTAGAAGGTTGCCTACTACATTGCAACTCAACTAGTTGAGCCATGTGGTCAGATCGAATTCCACTTATCTGAGACTGTTTTATTATACTACCATTAGTTATTACATTATCGATACAAGTAGAGGAAGTGGCCGTTATTCTCGTGGGCTCATTAAATACAAAGTCCAGGTTAAATGATTTAAAAAGAGATATAAATAAACGCGCCTCAGAAGACCTTCTTAAAATGTCTACATTAAAATCACCACATATCAATATTTGTTTATTCGTTCGAAATATTTTCTTAAGAATGACCTCCATTGTTGAACAAAATGAGTGAATATCAGAGGATGGAGGTCTGTATACGCATACAATTATATAATTATCCAACTCTGCACAAGCCGCTTCACAGACTCGCTCTACAGAAAGACTAGTAATATCCTTTCTCTCTTTGGACTTAAAGTTACTATTCAGTAAGATGATGGTACCACCTCCCTCCGCTGAGAGTCTGTTATAAGAACTGGCAATGGTATAATTAGTAATATTAAACATCATGGTATCTGGTTTCAACCAAGTTTCAGTAAAACAGAGAAAATCAATAGGTATTTTGTCTAGTAATAACTCTAGATCAAGAATTTTGCCAGAGAAGCGGTTAATATTCTGGTGTAGCAGACGCATAATACATGCACCTGACTTCTCTGTTGTCTGACTTAATGGTTTAAAGAATCAATAAGATTGGTCACAGTGCTAGTAGAACATCTATCTACCACTGGCTCGTCACTTAACCTATGCTTTGTTATATTGGCTATAACAGTGTTAATATTATAAGCTAACAATGTAGCAAGCTTTTGTCTATATATCTTGGGAATGTAAAGAGATTCCCGAGTTACCTTTACACCACTAATAAATTTATTAGTGTCAAACAGTATGTATCGTTCATTATGACACGTCATGTTATGCAATAAGCTATTTATGTATGATAAATGCTTGTTCTGTGTCTCAGTATAGCTAATACTATATGGAATAGTGCACAATACAACCCTGCCTACATGCAGGTTTGTCAAGTCCTCAAAACTATTAATTAATTCCCGTTTGGTAATACTAGGGTTTTGTCCAACTAAGATTATGATTGTTGTGTGACTGTCATGATTGTTTTTAATTATTTTATTTACAATTTGTCTATATGAAGCTCCTGGCATACAGTAATTTATTACAGCATGAGATAATTTATTTCTTAAATAGCAACTAAAATCCCTACCGATTTTATCTGAATACATGACCGTTTTGTATTCTGGTGGACTTGAGTTTATTTGTTCCACACTTTCATTCAACTCAGCAACCTGCAACTTGCAGGGCAGTGGCAGCGGCTCACTATTGCAGGATGGTGGTGATGGTGATGATGGGGGCACACAGTCACAAGTGTGTTTATTAGTCAATGTCAGAATGACAAATAGGCTATAATTTATTAAGATATTGTGTTAATTGTCCAAAATATAAAGATAAGTCAAATCCTGCGCAGACGGAGTCGCGGACACCAGCTAGTCTTTCCAATGTAAATTACTAGATCCATCTAGAACTCAAGGTCCTAGATAAATGGAAGGTTCAATTCCCATATCCTGTAAAGTGTAATAGGTCCGTGCTAACTATTATTGCATGGAACTTAAACAAAGCTGGCGAAATTTGCGTGTATTATGAGTACAGCCCTTCGAGCGTACAGGCGTGAGAATGTGTGTAGATTCTTATAGAAGATTCGCCCGCGACGTACACACCATTAAATACTATATCCACCCTGAAAGTACACTCTTAATACTGGTAAAAGAATTTCTGGAAAGTTTAGTTTCAAAGAAAAAATGGCAAATTGTTCTCTTCAATTGAGCAACTATGCAACATGTCACTTATACTTGAGGTGCAGATAGTTACCTGAACGGCGGATGATTATAGCAGTAAGGGCAGAGCGGGAAGCTCTTCCCCTTATTGCCGGAGGACCAGGTGAGCAGTTCGAAGTCATCGAGAGGACACTTCAGCTCGCGGTAGATCCGTACCGTGCCGTGTTGTGGCAGACCGTATGTGTCGTCGCAGTGGGAACAGTGCAGACGAGCTGGTTTTGCCTGAAGTTACGGTATTTTATACGTCAGCGATGCGCGATAACGAGAGGATAATAGCGATTAGTTTGGATCGTTAAAAAATCGCGTTGCATTGCAACGCAACGCGCTCTTTTACTGAACTCTTTTGCCCGAAATCTTTTGCTTCTTTGTAAAGACTAACAAATGTTATGAAAAGTAAATAGAAAATTAAAAAGGCCTCTACGCATAAAACTCTTATAGTTTAACGAACAATACTCAAAACTTAAAAAAAAGCTGGATGCAGCATCAGGTCGAAGTTATCAATCAATTGTCATTTAACGATTATACTGGCGCGCGTCAAGCACTTAATCGAGTAGTTACTCGTATACGCCAAAAATGCCTTAAATAATTTTGGGAAAACAGCTGATACTCTTACTTACTGCTGGACCGATATTAGGAAACTGGCTTTCAAACGAAAATGAGCCACACCGAATTCGGTCTACCCGTCAGAGCTACAATACCACAAACAGACACACACACAGACAGACAACGAAATCAAACTTATAACACCCCTCTTTTGCTTTAGGGGTTAAAAATTACCAAGAGACACTAACCTGTATATATCTCATATAGCGTCGACACTTGCCACACCGCGACAGCGCTTTACCGCTCGTTTTAAGCGATGAAAAGCTGACTTCGAACAGCTGGTCCATAGCTTCTATAGAGCGGACGAAGTACTGGAACTTTCTGCGGAAGATCTCCGCTGTGTGCGCGAGAATTGCGTGGAAATCTGCTCTACCCAACGCTATCAGGTTTAATTGTTCTTCAAGCGCTGACCGCATCGTTGGCAACACTAGTTCTGGGTCGATCTGCATATAATAAAAGTAATAAACCTCATTACTAACATAGGCTTATTGATTTTAAGGAATTCATTCTTTTTAAATAGGTATGTAAGGAGTACCCCCACTGGCATTTGACAGTGAATTACGTAGTGTTGACATAATTATTTATTCACATAAAATGATATATATTATTCGTTTTATATATTCTTTGATTCAACTACGAATTATATCCCCATCACGGCATAAGTTTTTCAAAATATCATTAATTTTAGTATTTGTTGTATTAATGCATAATTAATTATTGTAAGCATTTGAAGCTATTGCACACATAGTAAAATCGAAAAAACCCTCTTATATCGCCAATAAGTCATGCCGCCCAACATTGTCACAAGTTTAACCAACTAAAACCGGGCGTACCTAGTTGTAACCAGTAAAAACTAAATATAACCAGTTTAACCCGGATGTGTTCAAAAATAATAACTACGTTTTAAAGTACATCGCCAATAATACCTTCTGATATCCATGCACAAGTACAATCCCCAAGTTGGTAGGCACGAGCCGCCGGCCGCTGCCTACCGTGACGTAGTTCCGCTGGCAGATGTTGTTTATATGCACTGGTATGGAGGCGTCGGTGCCAATACCGTGCCTTTCCATCAAGGTGATTACCTGGGGAATATGACGTCATTTAGTAGTTAGGTAAACACGGTGGTTTAACGCACTTTAAACTTTATACTACTGGAAGTAGAACTGAAGAAGTGGAACTAAAGTTTATTTCTACGTGATATAATCTTTTTAAGTTCTGGTCACTCCGGTATTCCGTCATACCTACATACACATGCTCACGCCTGTATCCCACGGGGGTAGGCAGAGACCACCGTTTGCCTCATGCTACGATCCTTACATACTTATTTCACTACGTCCACATACATTCATCAATTAATCCCGTGGGTACATTTCATGTTTTGTTTCAGTGCATTCACATTATTTTTATTGTATCGAAGTGTATTTGTGAAATCTTAAATTATCAGCCCCCAGAAGCAGCACCTGTTCTCAAGTATGAGGTGTAAAAGCCATATTATTTAATATTACTTACCTCTGACTCTGTGAGGTAATCAGGCGGTGTAGTCTGGCACTCGACAAGTCTATGATCATGGGCTCTCAGTACATCATCAACGTTCAGGACTGGTACGAACTCATCTTTGCCAAATGCCTGCAATCACATAATTCAAAATTTTTATCATTAACTAGCTTCCACGTTAAAGAAAAGGTGTCTGTCATGACGTATGTAGAGGTAAGAAGAGATGGCACTGGCCAAAGACAAATGGCAAGAGTTGCATCGGTTACACCGACAAGAGTCTCAATACTCTTAAATTCATGATTATGAATCCACCCGCTTCATCAGCATGGCAGTGAGATAGACAAAATTTCAACCCTCATACCCTCTTGGGGGTTGAATATTGATAAGGCCTTCCTTAGTGGATGTCTTTGTCATATGAAGAATAAGTTCATAAACTAGCTTCTACCCACAGCTTCATGGCAGTGAGATTTCTCACTACCAACATTACCTATCTTCCCGTTAAAATCAGCCCAGCCGTTTCGGATATTAGCCAGAACAAACAATATATTCTAAAAAATTGATTTATGATGTGAATACCGTCTCATATGAATTAAGTAAAAGCTGTCAATTTGAAATTAAAAACAGACACTATAATTTAATGTATCTGTATACAGGGTGTCGGGGAAACCAGGACAGCTCTTAAAATATGTGATAGGGTATAATTTTAAGAAGCAATTAAAATTATTTTGACAAAAATATTTTCTTCCGTTTTCGAGTAATTGATGTTCAAAGTTGACCATATCAAGACCTTATTTTCGCATAAAAATCTGCTGTAACGTAGAGTTTTTCACGTGAAATCTAACTACGTTTTTATTTTTTATCTCCCACTAATAAATCCTGAAATAACCATTAACCTTAATTTAAAAAGTTTAATGACCGCGTACGTAATGTAGGTAAACGTGGCCGCGCGTTCATTCAATTGCTTAAGGCCACGAGCTCTTCGGCCATAGCCTATAACTACGTTATCTTTGGAGCTAGATATTTTACGATTTCAATATAGTGATATATTCATAAACCCCTACAACTTCTAGAAGACAACTGTTCCTTTTTCTCCGACACTCTGTATATGTATAGATTCAGTCTAGATTCCAAGTTTGACGCTTGTAGTAAGCAATTTGTATTGTGACCACACCCTGCATATTACCGGGTACTGTACGACATGATCTAACCTGCCAGTGCATGATCTCGGTGTATCCAGCGTCGACCAAGGTGTTGCCAGTGTAATGGAAGGTCTCGGTGCCGATCTGGAAGGTGATGGTGGTGCTCAGGTACCTGCAGTCCCTCGATAGCGTCGCTATGAAGTGACGAGCTATGTAGTCGTATATACGCCACATGTCGCCTTCTAATTCTGCTTCCGCTGTAAGGTATAAAATTAATTAGAAGCCTTCCAAACTTAATGATAGCTTTTACTAATACTAGCCGTGCCCCGCGGATTTTCCTATTTAGAGTTAATTTCGTGGGTGACCTGAGGATTTTTTTTTTTTAAATAAAAGTGAAGCCTAAGTTACTCCTTATAACATTAGCTATCTGTAAGTGATAGTCTGGCTGAAATCGCAGCTTCTCGTCTTAACAAACAGACAGACCTACAGACAGACCTACAGACAGACCTACAGACAGACAGTGAAAAAAATTTTTATTATGTGAGTAGCGTATTTACTTTCATAGACATTTAGTAAAAAAACTGTTAATTTGCAATAAAAACAGACAATTTTATATATCTGCATGGATTTCAATATATATGTCTCTGTATATACTATAACAACTAACTAGCAGGCCTCATAGGAGTGATGGGCGGATGGTCTCCGGCGTCATGTCCTTTCTTCGGCTTGCTGATACCAGCCGCTATGATAGCGCGCACCTCCGCTCCCCACTTGCTGGAGTTCTGCTGCTGGCGGAGAGTACCCCTGTCGACGTTATTTAAACCTTATTTACATTGATTCTCCCATATTACAAAACATCGCTTAAGATAATCCTTAATTTAAAAGGTGGTTCGATCGCAGGTCGGGCAAAGTTGGATTGGGTTTTGTAGACGTTAGCTTTAAATTTGAGTACGAAAAGGAAAAAGCAGCTGACTTTAATATGTAAGTAAGTATATTTGACAACTAATTTCAAAAATAAAAATAAAAAATAATTATAAAATTTTTTTTTTTTTAACACTATCTTTAATTTCCCAGTAGCAGCCCGGAGACTGGATTAATGGCAATAGGCTCGCTCCCTATTACATGAGCATATGTTATTCTCAAAACCATATCGAATATTAAACATTTAGGGTTGTAAAATAACTCACATCAAATCATAATTCTCAGAATAGCTTGTTGTTTCGGTTCGAGGATACGAGATGTATCCCTGTGTGTATAAGCGCTCTGCAATCTGTAATACATACATTTTTAAGCACTAGCCAACATGGAAAATCTTATAGTTTACCCAGCAATTCTGAACGCTAGAAATTCAAAAATAGATTCTCAATTGGTGGTCTGCAGTATAGATACATGTATAGATGAATAGTTCAGCAAAGCAAATGTCTGTAATTTGACAATGAGTGGGAAATGTATGAATTACCTGCATGGCATGGTGTGGTCCCATACCCAACCCTGAGCTGGCCACTCTCATTAGTTCTACTGTATTCAAAGCCACGGGTCGAGGCTTCACTTTTTCCTTAGCTGTAACATCTATGACACTGAAAAGAAATAGATGTACATCTCATGATATACAAACATACAAAAGTCACCTCTTTGTTATATTTGTATTATTGTTATTGAAAATTATTCCTATTTTGAGCTTGGAAGGGTGAGAAAAGTTGTAAAACCAAAAAAATCTGTAATTATAGACTTATTTTTCAAAATTACCATATAAAATTTTTTTACATAACATAAATTCTTTATTTGAAAATTTCCTGAAATAGAAATTCTCACTAAGTATCAATTCAATAGAATAATATACTTTATAGTTTAGCTAAATAGTGCTTAAAATATCTTACATAGCCTCCTTAATCTCCTTAATACTGGCAAGAAACATATTAGCAATGTCCTTTTCAAATGATCGCATTCTTTTCCATTCCAGCGGCAGTTCTCGACCCTCGGAGGTGGAAGCAGTTACTCTCAACACCCAATATGTCTCAGGCTTGAAGGTTTGGATCTCATCGTGACGTTGGACACAGAATCCTAGGGTAGGGGTCTGGCATGGCCCATAGGATATCAGGGATGCGTCAAGATCACCGTATCGCCCTGTAATTTTCATTAATAATATTAAAGAGGAAAGATTTGATTGTTTTTTTGTTTGTTTGTATTGAATAATAGGCTCCGAAACTACTTGACCCAACTTGAAAATTCTTTCAGCAATGGATAGCTACATCGTCAGCGAGTAACATAGGCTATATTTTATCCCCATACTCCCATGAGAACAGGTACTATGCGGGTGAAACCGCGGTATATCCGCTAGTCTATCAGAAAAAGACAGAAAGTACAAATTACCTTGAAAATATTTTGTCTGGAATCTAGTGAACGCACACCCAATACGCAGATCCAATTCCTGCCTTGCGTCTACACTCCGAGACTCATTCTCGTTAGGTCTGACCAAATTCAACATGGCAGCTTTGATGTCTTTCTCTGTGATCGCAGAAAATCGCGCTCGGTATGTTACCAAGGGAGATCCTACGTCACCATTCATATAGGATTGGACGCAACTCATTACCTGAAATTGTTTGAAATATAGAGTAAATTGTGTCTTCAAAAATATGTATCCATACAGATAATTAAATTGTAAGTCCGTTTGTATTTCCAAATTAACCGTTTTTCACTAAATGCATATGAAAGTTTGTACTTTACCATATATGTGGTACTGAACTGACAAAGAAAACCAATGTATTCAATTCTGTCTGTCTGGCTTGATTTCTGTCTGTTTGATCTGGATAATATATGAAATGGCTGGACTGATTTTTTTGGGACTTTCACTAGCTGGTGTTCAAGTAGTGCCCTTAGGGGCTAGCTATATTTGTTTAGCTTGAATCCATAGCAAAAAGTTGTAAATACTAACCTCAAAACAAATATTCTCTCCTTCCTTATCACAATCCAACCATAAGATGAGATAGTCACAGCCTCTGCCCTCTTGGGCTAGGAATGCTGGTATGCGCAACCTGGCCATGGCTTCCTTCTTCTCCGTGGGGCAGCTGAACAACTCCACAGGGTCCACTTTATCCCAGTTGTTGTACTTGGCAGTGAAATCCAAACTCATTACGTGACCGCATACTGAAGTCATTTTAAACCTTACTGCCTCGTTTTTAAAGGTGCCATTCCACTCATGAACTGAACAAGCCGAGTTTGAACCTAGAAATTTACATGTTATTCATAGAATTTTGCTATAAACATTAACACAGTGAATGAGTCGTCCACAAACCTTTGGTAGTGGTACACTTTCCATTACTCAGTATGTTGGCAAGGCTCTGAGCTAAAGATGGCTTTTCAGCCACCATGAGGGCTGTCTTTATCATCTTAGAAGACAATTTCTTTCCGAATTCATTAAAATGTTCTTTAATATATTAACCGGACACGAGCTCGAAAAAAACACTTGACTTGATTGATTTTTGCATTTTTTTCTAGCTTGTTTGACGTTAATGACAATACATTTGACGTGTTTCATAATGACATTTATACATAAATGCTACCAGGCGATTAAATACATTTTAGAATTAGAAATAATAATATATCCTATCATAAAAATAAATCAAACATTGCATCAAGGTAAATATCAATTCGACTGCAACCATTATGAATCTGATAAGAAAAATATTTAACATTTAATATATTAATTATTGTAACATTGGATTTGTTATTGAGTTTACGGAAGTGCGTTTTGAATCAAAAATAAATTTATATTGAGCTTATATCTGTAAACCTACAATTCCGAAAATATTTCTTAGAAATACCAACTTTCATGCAATATTCAAACGGGCAAACAAACATTTAAGCAATTTTATTCTTCTGAGCACATTTTCATCACATTCCATAAAATATTCGGTAAATGCGAATTATTCTGATTTGATTATTGAACGTTAATTGCCACCAAATGTCATTGGACTTGAGTGCGATACGGGGTGCGCCTGCCTGCCTATTTAGAAATAAATTGTCGGAAAAACCTTGAAACGATGTGTGCACCATCAATAAATTGTATTTAGAGTGTCGTGTGATTTGTTATACACGTTTTAAAATATAGATTGTGCTAGTATATTACTATATTGTCGCTGTATACTTGAAAAAATATGGTACGGCTTGGTGACTCGATGTTTATGATTGTTTATATAAGTATCTGTTTGTGTAGAACGTTTATATGTGAAAGTGTTGTTGCAGAGCCACGCTCGGGCTGATGATATTCCCACGGCGCATCTAAGAGTAATGCTGCCAAGTTCAATAGAGTCCAATATGCCACCTCCATTCCTCGACCTAAGTAAGTGATATTGATAACGCACGTAGATACATACGTAGGTTTATATTGAAACTAACAATATTGTGAGGTGACGAAGACGATATCCCTTAGTATAAAATGAATCACACTCATGAGTATACTTTTTTTTCAATTTCCACTTTTGAGTTCACAACCTAAATACTAAGTGTTGTACTTTAAATTATTTTTATCTGTAGATATTTTCGAATATAAAAAAAAAAATTGTTTTAAAATGGCATGACAGTATTCAATATTGAAACTAGTTCATGTGTTCAAATTGAAATTAATTAGATATTTGATTTTTTTTAGAGAAAAAATAATGAATCTAAAAATTTTTTTTGTGTAAAGTTGTTTTAAAATAAAAATAAAAATTCTAAAATTAAAAATATTGTATTAATTATAACATATTTATATCAGT
This sequence comes from Watsonalla cultraria, assembly GCA_964035505.1. Lineage (NCBI taxonomy): Eukaryota > Metazoa > Arthropoda > Insecta > Lepidoptera > Drepanidae > Watsonalla > Watsonalla cultraria. The sequence goes on along the minus strand of OZ037732.1, from coordinate 1,678,535 downwards.
AAGGATAAATAACCCTAGAGGAAAACTTATTTGAAATGTTAAGAGTTACAAACCTCAGAGGAAAAAATATTTGATATGGATTATAAGTACTTACAGAAAAAAAAAGTATTATATCTTGTAAGTACCTATATTTAAAACTTTTAAAATTTGCAAAGATGATGCTGTGTGATTTAATATTGGATGAATAGATGTCAAAAAATATAAGGAAGAACAGGGTATGAACCCAACTAATTTATATCTATACTATGTTAATATCTGAGCCGTAGGGTCGGCAGTGGCGTGCATTGCATATTAGCAGGTAAGCAGAAGTAAAAAATTGTGATCACTGAATGTGTGTGTGTGTGTTTATGTCCGTATGTGTATCTTTACCAAGACGTACGTACCTATGCCGCGTCACATAGGTATGTACTTAATCTGCCTACCTACCTACTTATTGTTTATGTCTACCCGTCTGAAAATCCAATGCACGCCCCTGAGGGTCGGATGTCTCTCGAGAGCAATTGGACATCGGTAGATTGATGATGATGTTGAGATAAAGAGGAAAAAGAAAAGAATTGTTAATAATAGGCTCCGAAACTACTGGACCGATTTAAAATCATTTTCCCCAATAGTATGCAAAATATCACTGAGCCACAAGGCAAATTTTATCCAGTTAAATTAGGGAGCCTTAAAGAAAGTGAGTGAGGGACAGAACCGCTAGTGACAAACATAATGAAAATATGCACATAGAAATATTTATTATTCAAAAACTTAATAGCCCGCTATTCAACCTTCACATTGCGCATGCAAGAAGGTTGCACTATTATGAATAAAACTAATTATCTAGTGTTTCCAGACTAATTTTCTGGAAATATGTGTCAAAAAGATTTCTTGTATATCTTCTGAAACAGCTGTGCCTCGCACTGCTAACTGCATACGCTTAAAAATAAAAATTATAACTTAAGTTTTAAATGGTATTTCTAAAAATCAGTGTTGCTGTTTCAGAAATTAGCTAGAACAAACAAAAAGATAAACATTTTTTTTCTGAAATTATTGATCTATACTAGATAACCCCATGAACTCCGTGTCATCTTTTTCTTAACTTATTATTTATGTTTGTCACTGTCTAACATTAACAAATGCATCAAGATCAAAATGACCTAAATCTGTCTAGCTGTTTTTAAATTTTAGTGAGAAAACAAAGATCAATTCATTTATAGCTGTTAATTTGTAATTACAAACACACTTCAACTTTGTTTATGTGTATTGTATCGATAAGAAAATGTCTCTTTCAGTCTGTTATCTTCTACTGTGAAACTACTAGACGGCTATTGCTTTAATTTGCACAATCACAGACACGAGGCACCTAAAATATTGTTGTAGACATGTAAAAGCGAGTTATACATATTTAATCACATGTAAGTATATTGTATATGGTAGAACAATGAGTTGTGAACTATTATTATTCCAAATGTTGATATAACATTGATGTAAACATAAAATTCAATAAGCAGGTGTTGTCTTTGTGTATGTGATAATTGTCTGATTGAAGATATGTGTGCTCCACCTTTTTAAATACGTCTTATCGTAGTGCCCCAGTATTGTTTTACACATTTAAGGTCAAGAATTTTATATCAAATAGCATTTATAGTGCTGTCTATTGCTGAATATTTCATAAATCTTCCATTTGTTGTATCTTAAAACTAGCTGTACCTCGCGATCTTACACTTATCACTCAGTAACACTAACATAGTGACAACTATGCTACTGAGTGATTTTATTTTTATCTAAAACAAGCTGTGCCCTGCGGTTTCCAAATGCGCGGAACCCTAAATGTTCTTTATAAATAAAAGTAGCCCAAGTTACTCCTAGTAACATAGCTTTCTGGCAGTGAAAGTCCCATTAAAATCCGTCCCGCCGTTTCAGAGATTACCCGGACCAAACAGACATGTTGATAAAACTCTTTGGGAAATAGCTCGTTATTAGGTACCAATTCACTGCATTCTTATACTCGTGATAATTTCTCACCGAAATGTCCGATTGGAATAAAACAAACAGTATTTTACTTCTACATGAATACTCTTGATAGCACAATGCTTAGTTTGGATAAGAATTTATAATACGATGTAAACATTTAACGTATTTTCTTTCAACAGACAATTTAATTTTTTTTATTAACATTAAAGCGGTTATTGTGACTAAACTATGATAGTTAGATATGTGCTCTTGCGGACTTTTTTGTAGATCTTATTAAGACCTACAAACCCGTAGTACATAATTTTGTTCCATTGTCAATAGTTTTTGCAGCGTACGCATAAATAGGTTTTCGATTTTACACCTTGGGTGACAAAATTTCAATTTTATTACGGACCCCTAATTTTTTTTTAAATAAAATATAGTAAATAACTATAACCTTCCTTGATAAATGGACTATCCAACACTGAAAGTTTTTTTTAAATCAGACCAGTAGTTCCTGAGATTAGCGCATTCAAACAAACAAACAAACTCTGCAGCTTTATAATATTAGTATAGATTAAAATTAAAGTTACTTATTATCCACTATCTGCGAGTGAATAGTTAAAATCGATTCAGCCGTTTCAGAAATTAGCCGGAAAAAACAGACAGACAGAAAGAAAAAATTTTAAAATTGCTTTTTGGTAACATTAAGTCGGTATACTTTATGTTCTGCATTTTATGATTGGTGTAATTGACTTTGGGGGAGTCTTATGCTCAGCAGTGGGCGTCTGTCGGCTGAAATGATGAATGATGATGTAATTGGGTTACAGCAGTACTAATTAATTAAAATAAATAAATAAATTATGTTGTTTCAGGCAACATGCAAGACATTCCGCCCCCGCAAGCAGACTTCTCAGCGCCGCCACCCTACGACGAGGCCACCAACTCCAAGCTGCCTACCTACGAAGAGGTCCAGCGAGAGAAACAGATGGAAGGAGATCCTCCAATGGTTTATATTTCTTACTAGCTGTGCGCAGTTTCACCCACGTAGATTTAGTTTCATCCTTATTTTTTTTTTTTTTTTTTCATTTATTTTGGCACAAACAGTCAAAATTATACAGAGGTAATATTAAGGTATAGATAATACCTAGAACAGTTTTAAATGTAAAGCAGACAAGGAGTGCCCAATATTAAATTATTTAATTACTTATTGTCGCGGAACCTTAATATTTTTAATAAATAAAAGTAGCCTAAGTTATTCCTTGAAACATCAGCTACCTACCAGTGAAAGTTCCGTTAAAAGCCGTCCAGCCGTTTCAGACATTACCCGGAACAAACAGACAGACAGACAGACGGAGAAAAATTTTAAAACTTGGTTTTTTAATGTCAGTATCATGTATACTTTCATATGCATTTAGTGAAAAGCTGTTATTTTGCAGTTACAAACAGACACTTCAATTTTATTTATCTTTATATAGATATAGATATGTATTCAACAATTTTAAACAATTTCTTTTTTTATAAACTACAAATGAACCCAAACATGACTGGACCAATAAAAAAAAATATTTCACTGATGGAATATTATATAGTGTTTCTTAAACTGCACTGTTGGTCTCGTAGTCGCGAACGCTTCTATGGAACACGAGGTGGTGGGTTCGATCCCCGGGTCGGACAAATCTATACTTCGATACTAATAGCTGTGCCCCGTGGTTTTACCCGCGTAAAGTTAATTTCGTGGGTGAATCGCGGAATCCTAATGTTTTTTTTAAATAAAAGTAGTTTAAGTTACTCCTTGTAACATTAGCTATCTGCCAAAGAAATTCCCGTTAAAATCAATCGAGATTAGCCGGAACAACAGACAAAAAATAAAAAATTTGAGTTTTTATATCAGTACCATATAAACTTAAATATACATTTTGTGAACAGCAATTTATTTGGAATTACAGACACTTCAATTTTATTTATCTGTATAGGTGGGTAAAGAGTTGTAAAAAATTTCCAGGTTCAAATGCCGCCGCCCCACCACCCAACATTCGCAGCGTTTGTGACGGTGGAGCCGACAGAGGGCGCTGGCGAGCAGCTCGACCCTGAGAACAGTCTGCTCGGGACTGATATCATGTTCCTAACGTCATTCTTTGGTGAGACATTGTGCTAAGATTATTTTTTAACTAGCTGTGCCCCGCGTAAATTTAGTTTCATCCTTATTGTCGCGGAACCCTAATATTTTATAATAAATAAAAGTAGCCTAAGTTACTCCTTGAAACATCAGCTACCTAACAGTGAAAGTCCCGTTAAAATCTGTCCAGCCGTTTCAAAGATTACCCGGAACAAACAGACAGACAGAGAAACATTTTAAAACTTGGTTTTTTTGTGTCCGTAGCGTGTATACTTTCATATGCATTTAGTGAAAAGCTGTAATTTTGGAATTACAAACAGAAATTTCAATTTTATATCTGTATAGATGTATAGATGATGTTTTAGGTTCACTTTATATGATTAGTCTTTTAAGAAAGTACTTTCAAATTGTCAGAACGACACGATTACACAGGATTATACTACCGCCAAGTTCGGAAGGTTGCTTTTATTGTTATTAATGTGTTTATATGTGTCCAGTGTCATTCCTGTTCAACTGGATCGGGTTCCTGTTGCTGATGTGTTTCTGCCACACGGTGGCCTCGCGGTACGGCGCGCTGGCCGGCTTCGGCCTCTCGCTGGCCAAGTGGACCCTCATCGTCAAACATTCCACCGAGCTCGCCTCCCACGAGAACTCCTGGCTGTGGTGGCTCATCATGGGTTTTGGTAAGTGCTTTGCCCTTTTTATTCTAAACTAGCTGTGCCCCGCGGTTTCACCTGCGTAGATTTAGTTTCATCCTTATTGTCGCGGAACTAATATTTTTTATAAATAAAAGTAGCCAAAGTTTCTCCTTGAAACATCAGCTACCTGCCAGTGAAAGTCCCGTTAAAATCGGTCCAGCCGTTTCAGAAATTACCCGGAACAAACAGACAGACAGACAGACAGACAGACAGAGAAAATATTTAAAACTTGGTTTTTTAGTGTCATTAGCGTGTATACTTTCATATGCATTTAGTGAAAAGCTGTAATTTTGAAATTACAAACAGACACTTCAATTTTATTTATCTGTATAGATAGATGTATAGACTAACGGACGTCACGCGGTTTCACCCGCGTAGTTCCGTTCGCGTGGGAGTACGGGGATAAAATATAGCCTATGTTACTCGCTGATGATGTAGCTATCCATTGCTGAAAGAATTTTCAAGATCAATCAAGTAGTTTCGGAGCCTATTCAATACAAACAAACAAACAAAAAAACAATCAAATCTTTCCTCTTATTATTATTTATATATTAATGTAGATATATATTAGTAAAAGGTAAAATAGCTGTGGTGGCCGTGGGGTTTAAGCTGTCGCATGCAAGCAAGCGACGGCTTCCAATCCCAGCGGGGCCTGTACCAATGAGTTTTTCTAAAAACTTATGAGCAGTGATTTCACACCACGTGCTTTACGGTGTAGGAGATCGTGAGAAAACCTGCATGTAATTCAAAGACGTATGTATAGTGCCTGAGACGGCGATCGATAGAGACATTCACTGGCAGATAGCAAATTTTACAAGGAATTACTTGAGCTACTTTTTTTTTAACATTAGATTTCGTGGGCCACAGCTAGTTTTAACAAAGCCTATCGCAACTATGTGTCTTTTTACAATTTTATTTATTCATCAGGTATTTTAATCTGCATCCGCGCCATAATCCAGTACCTGAACATCAAACGCGGATGGCGTCTACTCTCCGGCACGGCTCAAGAGCGACTGCTTTTCTTCTACTAACGTAACCTCTCTCTCTTTCACGCGATACGCATTGTTGTGAGAAAAAGATGAATATATGTTTGTTCGTGTTCTGTGAATAGCTTGGCTGATTAAGATTAAAGCGAGAATATGACGTCATGACGTCAAATAGCCTATAGATATTAAACCTTATTTCTAAGTGTATTTGGTCGATATCTGTATGCTTTACTGAGCCATTGTAGCTAACAAAGTTGTTTTCCCTACAGTTAAATATCGACTTAATGTACTTAGATTTAAAGTTCATATTTATACAATGAAAACATCACTATCAGTTCAGAGTTGAAAATGATGGATGTAGAGAACAATGAACCATAACTCGTATAGTTTAAGGCTCAATTTTCAACATTAAATTTGGGCATTGTAGACAGTTGCTCTTAAGAGTATGTTCGCTTTTAGCATAATAAATGTTCACACGGATTTCATTGGAACGTTAAGGTGACGGATGTATGATAACCTGTTAACCTAGGTATTTCTAAAGGGTGATATTTAATCAATAAATCATATAATTTAAAAGTAAGGCCAATATATATAAAATAGACAAAAAAACGTTTGTTGAATGAGAGTCCTCTTAAATTTTTTTTTTGTGTTTTTTGTTATAGCGGTAACAGAAATACATCTAACTATCCCCACTCATGAGATACAGACAGATGGACACCGGAGTCTTAGTAATAGGGTACCGATTATTGTCGATCATTTATGCGTCCCACATATTCATAGAGGAAACCGAATAGCTTTGGTTAGAAATAACATTATAAGGATGAAAATTATTTATTCAGTTTAGGCCCTGGTAAGGCACTCATGAATGTTGAGAATTTACCACCGGTTCAGAAACTAGCCTTCTGAGAAGAACCGGGAAGAAACTCTGCTGGCATCATGTACATTCGAAACAATATAAATCATATGAAATCATCATTCACAAATAAAATTTGATAACAGGTATAAGTATTCACAATAGTGAAAAATTTAAATAATTTATTCAGTTTACGCTGGAATGTTGAATGTTGGATCGAAACTATTTTCAGATTGCCATTTTTGGAAAATTGTTCCTATGCTCATTAACTAACATTCCATTTTATTACGCGTCAGGGCCCCAACCATGAGCTCTTATTCTCTGATAATTCAGTTGTGCGAAAGTGACAGATGTATACACGTCACATACATCTGTCTCATAAATGAGTGAAACTATCATGGCAATAAGAGCTCATGGTAAGGCCCCAGATCATTAGTTTATGTTTAAGAATAAAAATATATTAACGTTTTCACATTTCATTATAGTAAAATATCACCCTTTCAGATCAAAATGCTTAACGTAGGTAAATGTTTGAACTAACGTAATATGAAATTGCCATAACTGATACAGTGTCCGTAATTTTGACAGAAACGTGGACGTATCACGATTCTTATTTGAAAAACTCTTAATTTGCTTACAAGGGGCCTACCATCATCGGTTTAATCAGAGCGTATTAACAACTTCCCAGCTATGACGTTGCATTTTGGTACCGTAAAATTTAACGTCAAAGCTAAGAAGTTATTAATACGCGCTGCTAAAACGATCGTAGTTGGCCCCCAGTGCCCCTATCACGAGTTTGCTTTCGCAAGCGTTTCCGCCGTATATTTGCATAAGAAATTGTACAGCGCCTCCAAGCGGTGACGTGAAGAACTAAAATATGTCATACTAATATTGTCGGAGACGCTAGCGAGTGTAGATTAGGAATAGGGTGGTAAACCCGTGATAGGGGTACAGGGCCTGTAGACAAAGTAACATTATCCTTACGCTTCGCTAGTAGAAACGATACAAAATGTACGGGAATGACATATGTCACGTGACTGATCTATGTCATTCCCATACATTTTGTATCGTTTCTATTAGTGCAAGCGCGAGAGAATGTTACTTTGTCTAGGCCTACTGATATTCTTGACATGATTGCGTCCGTTTTACTCACGAATAGATTGGAAAGATGAAGCTATATTTTGAGCCTTTATAAGCGTTTCGCTTACGTTAAGCGCAGGTTTTATAGTCTGTATGATAAGTCTGTGAAATTTTATGTTATCACCGAAATATAAAGCACATTATCGTTGTGAGGTGATATTGCATACACAGTGTTGTGTTTCAAAGACATAATAAGCTAATATTTTTATTACAATATACTTTCATAGTGCAAGAAAATCTCCATTCAAATTTAAATCTTATCAGTAAGGTTTTAAGTCCGATAATTCAGATGAACGACTCGAATCAGCTTTCATTTATTTTATCAGCAATAATCGCCACTATTCTCTTAGTATTAAGGTTTATTATTGGTAGGTGGAGATTTCTTGCACCATGTAATTTTAATGTTTAATTAATTTATTACTTATAAGTGGCTCAGCTTTACGTTGTGAGCAGATATATTTTTATATACGGAGGCCCGATGTGGAATAATAATTGTTATACATTTGGTACGTAACATAATACATTTCCTCAATTCATTATTATATAATCCAAGATTTATTTATCTAACTGTATAACTTGTTTTTTTTACGCTAGCTATACAAAAATTTCACTCGAATGCGCGCTTTCACATTGTACGATAACGGTTACGACTCGATATCGTCGGACTAGTAGTTTGATATAATTACTACTGTCACGAGTTTGCCACCGTTTTCCTAATCTACACTCGCTAGCGTCTCCGTCGAATATTTGTATGAGAAATTGTACAGCGCCTCCAAGCGGTGACGTGAAGAACTAAAATATGTCATACATATTTGTATGACTCGCTAGCGTCCCGACAATATTTTTTGGGAGACGCTAGCGAGTGTAGATTAGAAAAACGGTGGCAATCTCGTGATAGGGGTACTGAACGTTTTCACACTGTGTCGTAGTCAACGATATCGGGCGACGACACACTTCAGGATGATGCTTTCGGCCCGATATTGGACGATATCGTGGCAGTGGGAAAGCGCTCACTGACTGTTTTAATGTATGTAAAGAGTATAGTTCTTTTAAAAGAAGTCGCTAGGTATAACAGAACTATACTCACTCGCATTAACTATGATCGTTTAACGATGACTAATGCTAGACCGTGTAGGATCTGAGCCGTGCGTTGGGCTTAGCACGGTCAACTAAATATTACATTATATTTTGTACGGACACACTCAAGGTATACTTCACGGCGACCGAGTGACGGACGGCCGAACAATGACAACGGTTAAAGCTACGACCGAAGCTCGACTCACACCCGGTTCGGTCTAGTGTCATCCCTTTGTAAAACAGCGCAACATTTCATAGTTGTCCCCCGTGGTAAACACTACTACTCAACTCTGCCTACCCCTTGATACAAGCGTTAGCATATGTATGTATGTATATATTAATTCTTACATACAAGACGCATAGCAATATCTTCTATTCGTATTACAATGCAGCCGGACGGGACTGTACCTTCACCTTACAGAAGATCGCAGCCATATTACGCTACCTTTTCAAAATTCAAAATAGATAAGACTTCTTATAAAGTACTTTCAAATCGTCATTAGGACACAACTAATTCATTAAACAGGATTATAAATGTTACCGGGTTCGGAAGGTTGCCTTAGAGTTGTATTCCTGCAGTTCTGCATTTGTTTTCGACAAGTTTCATACAATAGATGGCGCCACACGTCACATAGATCGCACAATGCTTTGTCATGTAACAATTTTTTTTTTACTTCGGGAGTTTACCTCTCCCAAGTCAAGATTACTTTGTATATTAAATTACGTTTTAAATATGCTATATTTTTCAAATGTTGATATATTAATTGATTATAATAATTTTAATGAAATTAAAAAATGTTACAATATACTAGCTGTGGCATTCGGTAGCTGTGTGTAGCTCGGTAATCGTATTGTCATTTTTTTTTTGGGCGGATCACCCTTATCCTTTAGGGGTATAAAAGTATGTTGGCCGATTCCCAGACCTATCCGATTTCCGATATGCACACAAAATTAATGTATTATTAAATAAAAATCGGTCCAGCCGTTTCGAAACAACACTGCGACACGAGAATATATTTTATTTATCTTCACGCCTTCGCATCGCCAGAAGGGGTAGGCAGGTGTTACAACTACAACCACTTTTCAACAATGAAGGCAAATGGAGTGTTTTATTTAACTATAGCAAACTCATTAGCTACTTCACTCAGGCATCAGTCGGTTCTTGTAACGCTTTTATATTTTATAAATTTACTTTTTCTTGCATTGAAACTATAATATCTTTGAATAAAGACCCAGTCTCCTTAATGAGTTATTAAAGTATGAAATGATGAACCAATAATTATACATAATTGTGTCTAGCTGTGATTGGTTTTGTGAATATTATTGTTGTTGTGTTAAACTGAATGTTTCAGTTATTTTTTCTATTCGCACCAAAAAAATATTGAATATTTTAATTATTATAATTTACTTAGTGTAATATTTTAGGGCAATCTAGTTCAGAGTTTCTAGTGAAAATAAAAACATACTTTATTCTGTATTCCTAGACTGAGTTTTATTTTAAAACCTTGATTATTTTCCAAATCCTATATTACTTATGAATTGCCAGTTAAATATATGGGAATTCCTCCTGATTTTTTTTAACTTGGCCAAATATGACCATAACACCAATGATATTTTATACAATCTAAACTAATATTATAAAGAGGAAAGATTTGTCTGTTTGTATTAAATAGGCTCCGCTCCAACACTACTAAACCTATCTTGAGAATTCTTTCAGCAATGGATAGCTACATCATCAGCGAGTAACATAGGCTATATTTTATCCCCGTACTCTCACGGAAACGGGAACTACGCGGTGAAACCGCGTGACGTCCGGTAGTATTATAATATTATCATATCGTATAGCGCTCTCTTTCTCTACAAGGGGCCTACCATCATCAGCAAGCTGAGCGTATTAAGAACTTCTGAGCTTTGACTTTACATTTTGGTACAGTAAAATTAAACGTCAAAGCTAAGAAGTTCTTACGCGCTGCTTAAACGATTATAATTGGCCCCTGGTTTATTTCGGAAAACAGTCAGTATTTTAACCGTCGATTACCTACAATGAAGATTACATATCATTCTGTTGTAAGACGTATATGTTCAAAGCAAGATTCAAAGGTAAACCTGTAATATTTAATTGTTTGGCTTGATATTTAAACTTACGTAACATAGATTAATTTACAGTTATTTATATTAACGGTCAAATTTGGGAGATACTTAGTTTTTAGCTTGAGTTTCAGCAGCTGTATAAAATGAGTGTCATTATTTGAATCAGCCGAGGACGCCCCGGAGGGCTATTACGTGTGGGTGTCAATATGGTTCCATTTACTAATGAGCATTAGAACATTGGTATTTTGAATCAAATTTCAGCTTTTACTGCGTACTTATTTAAAGAAAAGAAAATTTTTCCGACACCGACACGAAAAATTTAAACTAAAAAACATACATACATATGCTCACGCCTGTATTCCCCGAAGGGGTAGACAGAGGTGTCGTAATTTTCAACACCCACATTTCACCGAATATGATTAAGTGCCAACGTGACAGAGGGGGAGTCCATCGCCGTCTCAGGCACTAGACACACGTCTTTGAATTATTTCTCAGGCATGCAGGTTTCCTCACGATGTTTTCCTTCACCGTAAAGCACGTGGTGTGAAATCACTGTACATACGTTTTTAGTAAAACTCATAGGTACAGGCCCCGCTGGGATTCGAACTTGCGTCGCTTGCGTAGCAGGCGACTGCTCTAACCCCGAGGCCTCCGCGACTCTAAAAACTAAAAAAAAGAAATAAAACTGTTTAGAAACTTACAAGTGTATATTATAGGGTTAGGATTCGCCTTTTACAAGCAATACTTTACTTGTAGGTATTTGAAGAACCTGCTCTTCCGTAGCTATTACAGAATAATTAGTTACGAACGTGCTATTCTATATTAGATGTATGTACGAAGAATGAATATACTAGAAGAGTAACTAGATTATAATATTACATAATCTAACTATGCTCCGCCAAATATGATCACTATTACAAACGTCGAGACGGCGTCAGTACCTACTTAGTTATAACACTGTCGACAGGTTAGCTTTGCCAACAACCACCAGCCACCTATTATAGGCAGTTTCCGCTAGGTTTTTGGCGTGCTTGCACCCAGTATCCCCAGTCTATTGCCAAACGCGGTGCGGGGTTGACGCAAGTACAAGCGGAGTTTACCCCGTTACCGTTACGCGCCATTTTTGACAGCTTACGTCAAAAAAATTACAGTGTCCTTATGAGGAAGTTTATTTTCAACGAGTTTTACTGTGATTTCCTTGGCGATTTGACCTGTTTCTCGGATAATAATTTCTTCAGAATATTAGGTAAGTTATACAATTTTTTTTTAGTAGTTAATAAAAAAACAATTTTTTTTTTCAATTTCTTAAATGACTGGTAACTGTGGTAACTGGTATAAGGAGGTTTTTATAGGACTTGTGTTTTTTTTACGTTTTAAGTAGTAAGGTACCTAACGATGAAATATGAAATTACCATACTTACTATTTTTGATCATGTTATCCAATATTCTTAAAAAAACATTTTCCCAAACCTAACAATCCCCTTGTATGAATTTTCCTCGTACGATAATGCGCTGGCCTTGATTTTTCTGGCACAATGCCAAAAAATCGAACCTCAGTACACTGCCGACATAATGGGGTAGTTATATTGATAGTCATAGTCAGTGGATCGAATGAATCGATTGTAAATTGACTTGAATGAGTAAACATTTTAAGGTCCGTATTCAAGCATCTCGAGCCCAACCATGAACTCTTATTGCAATGATAATTCAGTTGTGCGACAGTGACAGATGTATACACGTCACATACATCTGTCTCATAAATGAGTGAAACTATCATGGCAATAAGAACTCGTGGTAAGGCCCCTGTTGGTTCCGGCTAATCTAACGGCTGGACAGATTTAACGGGACTTTCACGGGAAGGTAGCTAATGTTACAAGGAGTAACTTAGGATACTTTTATTTAAAAAAAAACATTATTGTCCCTCAGGATACCCATGAAATTTATTCTGCGCGGGTGAAACCGCGGGGCACAGCTAGTCTATACAAACATCTATCTATACAGATAAATACAATTGAAGTGTCTGTATGTAATTCCAAAATAACAATAACACAAAAATTTCTCTGTCTGTTTGTTCCGGGTAATCTCCGAAACGGCTAGACAGATTTTAACGGGACTTTCACTGAAAGGTAGGTAATGTTACAAGGAATAACTTAGACTACTTTTAATTTATAAATACAGAAGGGTTCCGCGGGACGCTCGTGAAATTAACTTTACCCGGGTGAAGCCGCAGGGCACAAGTATATATACAGGTATAATATATTTAAAGTCGTTCAAATCTTTAGAATCACGTGATTATACAGGTTTATAAATGATATTATAATGAAAAGGTAGGCAGTTACATTATTGAGTTAGGTGTTAACTTTAATCTTTATAATACTGCAAGCATAAGTAAATATTGCACTTATATGAAGCACTCAGAGTCAATAAGTTCAATTATAAAATCATAACTTTATGCTTATCTATGTACTATGTGCTGTGCCCCGCGGTTTCACCCGCGTAGATTTTATTTCATTGTGCCCGCGGATCCCTAGAGAGTATCCGTCAGTGAAAGTCCCGTTAAAATCCGTCCAGCCGTTTTGGAGATTACCCGGAACAAACAACCACAAGACAGAGAAAAATTTTAAAAATTGGTTTTTCTATGTTGGTATCGTGTATACTTTCATATGCATTTAGTGAAAAACTGTTATTTTGCAGTTACAATCAGACACTTCAATTTTATTTATCTGTACAGATAACTCAAAGGTGACTGACTAGCTGACATAGTGATCTATCAACGCACAGCCCAAACCACTGGACGGATCGGGCTGAAATTTGGCATGTAGGTAGATGGTATGACGTAGGCATCCGTTTAGAAAGGATTTTGATTAATTCTACCCTCAAGGGGATAAAATAGGGGATGAAAGTTTGTATGAAACTAAATTTACGCGGGTGAAACCGCGGAGCACAGCTAGTGTAATATATTCCTTCCTAGCTTAGGTAGCTGATGAAAAATATTTTCAGAATATAAACTGTAGTTTTACATACAAATTTACAATGCGGCTACATTATAATAATACTAGCTGTGCCCCGCGGTTTCACCCGCGTAGATTTAGTTTCATCCTTATTGTCGCGGAACCCTAATATTTTTGATAAATAAAAGTAGCCTAAGTTACTCCTTGGAACATCAGCTACCTACCAGTGAAAGTCCCGTTAAAATCCGTGCAGCCGTTTCAGAGATTACCCGGAACAAACAGACAGACAGACAGAGAAAAATTTTAAAACTTGGTTTTTTAGTGTCAGTAGCGTGTATACTTTCATATGCATTTAGTTAAAAGCTGTAATTTTTTAATTACAAACAGACACTTCAATTTTATTTATCTGTATAGATGTATAGATTAGCAGGATGCGAATAATTTTGACGAAAACTATTACGATTTATTTCATTGATAAAGATTCTTAATAAGATTTATCAAAGCCCGCTGTTAAAAAATTTAAGCATTCCATACAAACTTTCAACCTCTTTTTAACCCCTATAAACATTGTATTTCTAAAAATCCTCTCTTAGCGCACCTACACTCATCACGAAAAATACACCCTCAACATTTTAAGTCACTACGACTAGCGGCTTAGGCTTTGCGTTGAGTGCCTAGTGCGAGTTTTCTTAAAATCGCCGTCGATTAGAACAGCGCTTCTGTCGGCCCAAAGATGTCAAAGTCAGTCAAAGTCAAAAATATCTTTATTCGATTAGACTTTCTACAAAGCACTTTCAAATCGTCAGAACGACATGGATTATACATGCTACTGCCAGGTTCGGAAGGTTGCTTTTACTGAGAAGAACCTGGCAAGAAACTCAGTAATTACTCTTTTAAAAAAATATTATAAAAAAAATTTAAAACAAAGTAAATCACTTGAGAAATGTAAGCCCATGGACACAGTTCCAATGCACAAATGTCAATAAAAATTAACATAAAGAAAAGTCTAGTAGTTGTACTTATATCTAAATGCGTAGCTTGAGATGATTTGTGAGCCCATACAAATCTGCGTTTACGTCGACGCGGTGACTTGTGACGACGGCAGTGAAAAACTCGCACTAGGCCCTCAGTTGGTAAAGTAACAGTCTCTCATACTTGTGCTAATAGAAACGATATAAAATGTATGGAAATCACGAAAATCAGTCACGTGACATAAGTAATTCCCATATATTTTTGATATTTTCTACTAGCGAAGCGTGAGACGTTACTTTGTACTAACCTAACTTATAGCATTTAGAACGGGTGAAAGAACTCATTCTACGCATTATGCTGGATTAGGTGAGAAAACTGGACTAAGTGAGGCGTCGCGAAGGCGCGTAGACATACTATAATCACGTGCTCCATAAATTTTAAGATTGATTCGCAGAGTACAGAAATTCAAGATTGGCGTTTATTTATGTTGTGTTCTGTAGATTCCATGTCTCAGACAGTTTATCTTTCTAAATTAATATTATAAAGAGGAAAGATTTTGTTTGTTTGTTACGAATAGGCTCCGAAATTACTAAACTGATTTTAAAATTCATTCACTTCTAGAATGCTATAATAACACTGATAAATACAGGTTGTGTTGTTAATCGAGAAATTTGCGATGGCCTAATAAATATATACAGAAGTATAAAATTAAAGTGTCTGTTTGTAATTCTAAATAAATTGTATTTCTTTCATCCGCTGTCTGGTATCCGTAGTACAAGCTCTGCTTAATCTGGGACTAGACAGCGCTATAGTATTTTTGTGTTTTATATTTGTATATTTATTTATGAATAAAAAAAAACTGTGTATTCTTCGCTCGCTGTTTGCATCATAAAAATATTTTAAGTTAAAAATATGATACCTGCTTAATCAGGCAATGTCTTAGGCATTATTAGTACATTCTAGGAAGAATAATATTTCCATAACTCTCCGAGAGTTTCAAGGATGGCCTGGTTAAGAAAGCTTTACCAAATGCAGCCCCTTCGGGTATATTACATCCTTCGAAGGTTTTTCCCTGTAGCGAAAAAACTGTGTAATACTTTCGGCGTAGCGACAATAGCCAGGCGACAGAAAGGCGCCAGAAACGCCGCCGTCGCGACGTTGGCATCCTTTACATTTTCCCATGAAGTAGATATTAAACTGGATTTATACTATAAGAGGGTCATTTAGAATCGCTGTAATTTGACGTCTTGATGCTGTAATAATTAAATTACTCGCATAAAAATAAAATAAACATTTATTTATTTATTTTTTAAATAATTAGAACGGCATACAATGCCAATTACACTATTTAGACACAGGTAATGCAATATAGACATAAAAATATAATATACTAGCTGTGCCCCGCGGCTTCACCCGCGTAGATTTAGTTCCATTCTGTTTTTTTTAAATTAGCCTAAAACACTCCTTGAAACTTCAACTATCTGCCAGTAAAAGTCCCGGTAGAATCGGTCCAACCGTTCAGGCGTGATGCCGTGACCAAGGGAAATGGGGATTAATTTTTACATATAATGAATAATCTATATCTATACAGATAAATAAAATTGAAGTGTCTGTTTGTAATTCCAAAATTACAGCTTTTCACTAAATTAATATGAAAGTATACACGATACTGACACTAAAAAACCAATTTTTAAATTTTTTCTCTGTCTGTCTGTCTGTTTGTTCCGGGTAATTTCCGAAACGGCTGGTAACGTGACTTTCACTGACAGGTAGCTGATGTTTCAAGGAGTAACTTAGGCTACTTTTATTTATTTAGGATGAAACTAAATCTACGCGGGTGAAACCGCGGGGCACAACTAGTTACACAATAAGTACCATGTTCGGCTTACAATAGCATGGATTAGTTCTGCGAACTAAATTTAAGTACGTAATTACTTGTCCACATTCACCAGCAATACAATAGACCGCAGCTATTTAAGCCGGCGTATCACACGCGTGTTGTTTGAAGGACGAAATACGTCGGTATTTGGGCGAAGAGTGAGTGTTACTCATCAATTAATTTTGCTAACATTGTCAAATAAATTTTACCTCTATATATATATATCTATACACCTATACAGATAAAGAAAATTGAAGTGTCTGTTTGTAATTCCATAACAGCGTTTCACTCAATGCATATGAAAGTATACACGGTATTGACACTAAAAAACCAAGTTTTAAAAAATTTCTCTGTCTGTCTGTCTGTTTGTTCCGGGTAATCTCCGAAACGGCTGGACGGATTTTAATGGGAATTTTACTCACGGATAGCTAATGTTACAAGGAGTAACTTAGATTTTTATAAAGCATTGGGATCCGCGGGCAACCAATCTGATGAAACCTAAACTAAAATTAACAGCTGAATCGTACGTAAATCTCCTAACTTTTCTTAAGCTATTTTTACTAAATCTACGTATTTGTCAAACCCCGTCTACGCATTGTTCAAAATCTGAGTTGGCAACACTGCAAGGCGAGCAGTTTGCCCCTACGTAGTAGCCTCTACGGGGCTACGGCGTAGCAGCTGCTACGACCCTGGAGATTGTATCTCTTACAATAATCTAATAGCTGTAAATTAGCGCATGCTACTACGCCGTAACTTTTAGTAATATTCGTATGTATCTGCCCATAGCTTTTTCAGGCTTTATTCAGTAGGTCTAAAACGGCCACTTTGGGAGAATCATAATGTGATCCGAATATGATTCAGGAATGATTAATATTTCGCAATTCACCTGTTTGACATTTTCCTATGATGATTCCTAAAATGGTCCACAAAATATGAATTGCTTTTGTGACAAATAGCAGAACCATAAAAAGTTACTTAGGGACTAACATCTACAATTATTGTAATCATTCGTGAATCATAAATATGAATTGCACCTGAGTGACCATTTTTTCATTTCGGTGATGAATCATATTCGGATCACATTATGATTCTCACAAAGTGGCCTTTTTAGACGTACAGAAGTCTCTGAGCCCGCACAGAATTCATTTCGTGGGTGACTGGAACTGGTACCATAATTATTTTTAAAATTCATCAAATATAAAGAAACAATACATCAATTTTACTTGAAAAAGGATATTATACTGTAAGTGATTATATTTGTGACTAGCTGTGCCCCGCGGTTTCACCCTCGTAGATTTAGTTTCATCCTTATTGTCGCGGAACCCTAATATTTTTAATAGATAATAGTAGCCTATGTTACTCCTTGAAACATCAGCTACCTGCCAGTGAAAGTCCCGTTAAAATCGGTCCAGCCGTTTCAGAGATTACCCGGAACAAACAGACAGACAGACAGACAGACGGACAGACAGACAGACAGACGGACAGACAGACAGAGAAAATTTTTAAAACTTGGTTTTTTTGTGTCAGTAGCGTGTATACTTTCATATGCATTAAATTAAAAGCTGTTATTTTGGATTTACAAACAGACACTTCAATTTTATTTATCTGTATAGATGTATAGATAAGGGAGCCTGGGATTTTTATGCGTACCTTACCTACCGTATGCTTTCGTATGAAATTTATGAAAAACTGTTAATTTGGAATTACAAACAGACGCTTCAATTTTATTTATCTGTGTAAATATATACTTACTTACATAATCATATGAGTACAATCTAAGAAAAATTACTCAATAGCTCTTTGTATGTGCGACTAAGTGCGTACCTCATACATTCATGGCCTTTAATAAATCATCAATTTACCATACATAATTACGTATGTTAATAACTTGTATTTTCGACACCTTTGCTTTAACAATTTCGAAGGAAATAGCCGAAAGACAATATGATGGTATTTCTTGCAAATGTCATCATCTCTTGACGATATAAATAGCTATGGCTTCATTTAGCTGTGTAACTCAAGAATAGGTTTTGACACGTCTAAATGTCGTCATTTGACCTCGCCTTAAGCGTGGTTCAAAATATGTTGATCCACCATCTTTCTCATCTTCATCATCATCGGTCTCCAAAAAAGTATCAACACATTTTGAACCACTCTAAAGGGACTTATTCCCAGACTTCCATGATTTTATTACTCACCTCCACGGCTTTTGGTACGAGTATACAAATGAATACGATTACTCACGATATCCAAGAAATCGAATCGTTGTGGAGGTTGTGGCAATTGATGTATTCAAGTTTATTTTTCAAATCTATGAATGTTTGGGAAAAATCAAGCTGAATATGAGCTGTGGATGTTTGGGAAGGTCAAGTTTTAAGAAGTTTTTCGATTGAAGCGATTGGTCTGAGTCGCACCGAATCTAGCCGAAAGAAACCAAATCGTCTGCTGACGCGATGACGGGTGACTTCACGCGAGTCGGACTCGCTACCATCGATTGCGATTGAAAACAATCGAAATGCATCGAGATGTTTAAACAATCGAAACAATTGCGATTAACCTCTCGCCATCGCACGTCGCTACCTCTGCCTACCCCTTTGGGAACTACAGGCGTGAGCATAAAATGTAGGCATATGTATGTAGTCCTAAATAGGTAACCATATGTACCACCCAATAGCTCGCTCTGCCTTGCACCACGATGTCTCCAGGGGCGGTGATACAGCTGCCCCGGAGATGTGCCTCGACAAAGTGTGAGGGGACACCGGTGCGATCTATCAGAGTACCCGGAGTCCCCCCTAAGTACGATAATGGAAACCGCGTGGGTTTTAGTGCAGTAAAAATCCCACATACGCCGACCTGCCTCACCCAAGGCGATCGGGGACTTATTGAAGGTTTCCACCTACTTAATAAAAAAGTACCATTTGTAGACACACAGCTAGTGTTTCGAACGTCAACGGATATTGCACAACTTTCATTATAGCACGTTGCAATGCAGACGCACTCAATCATAGACACTCTCAATGAAATGTATTATCTCGCGATCATTTTGTATCAACGGCATAGGGTTCATATTGCAGTGTCGCTTACAATAATAGCTTATTGTAACTGGCAGGTGCTCTTGGCTTGTAACTAGCTCCTAAATTATACACCTAAGATCATACGACGGGCCCTTGATCTGATTTCATACTGGTGTTTGTTTATTTAAATACTTAACACATACACACATTTATAAACAGTACATACATATACTGTATTCCCAGAAGGGGTAGGCGTAGGTGTAGTTATAATACAATTGCCATCAAACGACTACTTAACGAGGCAGTCGAATGAAGAACTATTATTACCTACTTACATTGGGTATTTTTTTTTCATTCATAGAGTTTCGTACACACACATGAACACTCCGACATTTTGCTTCGGTATATACGTAAGACGTAAGTTTGAAACATTAAGATCGTAAGATTCAAGTAGCCTTGTGTACGAAGGGCCTTACAGATTTAAGAAACCGTAAACAATCGGCCTAACTGTGCCCATTGTTAGCTTATTAAAACCTACATTTTAACGGCCGAATCGCTGAGCCGATTTTGCTTCAATCTATATACAGATAAATAAAATTGAAGTGTCTGTTTGTAATTCCAAAATAACAACTTTTCACTAATTGCATATGAAAGTATACACGCTACAAACACTGAAAAACCAAGATTTAATATTTTTCTCTGTCTGTCTGTCTGTCCGTCTGTCTGTCTGTCTGTCTGTTTGTTCCGGGTAATCTCTGAAACGGCTGAACCGATTTTAACGAGACTTTACTGGCAGGTAGCTGATGTTTCAAGGAGTAACTTAGGCTACTTTTAATTATTAAAAATATTAGGGATCCGCGACATGAAGCATAAAACTAAATCTACGCGGGTGAAACCGCGGGCACAGCTAGTTTGGTAATAAAATAAGTATGAATATAAGGAAAAAATGTAATCCGGTCACTTAAGTAGTTTAGTGGCTCTGTACAATATTCTGCCTCCTTACAATAACAACGTGAGTAGGTAAGTATAGTGTAGCAAAGTGCATTGTACCCAAACATATCGGCAATAGAGCAAGTTCCGATCTTAAACAAATATTGATCCCACACTCAAACATCGATTCTACAGTAAATACTTACTGATATAAATGTAATTTTCCTCTGTTTACTTAAGTAATAAAATTAAGATATGTATAGCAGGTGAAATCCACCTCGGACTGCTCTAACTTTCATTTCTTAAGTGATTATTTTGTATTTTTAAAATTGTAAATATTTTGAAAAGAGTAATTACTAAGTTTCTTTCTAGTTTCTTCTCAGTAAAAGCAACCTTCCGAACCTGGCGGTAGCATGTATAATTATCTGATTCTGACAATTTGAAAGTACATTGTGAAAAGTTTGTTAGTTTTTTAGTATCTAGTTGGGTAGTTTTGAAAATGATCTTCTAATGGTGCTGTCACAAGATATGAGCGCTGACCTTGAATGCACAGTAGTCATTTTATGACTCTATCCTTGTCTATATGTATGGCGTGGGGCAAATAAAATACATGCGCGGTATCCCCACTATTTTCGCTGAGCACTTATAGGTACACTTTTAACACTTAACTGGTAACCTTGCTTACCACAGAAACACAAATGCTGATTTGGAAGGTATATTCCCAAGTCGAGCGACGTATGAACAAGTGCCCTACCATGAGCTCTTATTGCCATGATAGTTTCACTCATTTATGAGACAGGTGTATATGACGTGAATATATCTGTCACTGTTGCACAACAAATCTGAAAACTGAATTATCATTGGATTAAGAGCTCATGGTTGCGCCCCTGGCTATGCCCTAACTATCCTTAAAATTCCATTAAGTATATTGACGATAGCCAAGCATGGCAATGAGTTGCTCACTCTTCCATTAAAATGTACTTAAACAACCCTATGTATATAGAAGGGACACATGTAAAAAAAAAACCGGGGAGTTTGTTTCGCCGTTTCTTCTCTTTCTCCTGACAGGCTTATAATTTGGAAACGGTAGTAAATTAACCTAAGTTAGCGTAAGAGAAATGACGTTCAATGAGTGTTCCAAGTGTCCCTTATGTTGAATAAAACTTTTTGACTTGATTTGATTTAAGTCTCGAAAAATAATAAACTGATTTTAATGTCTAACCTTTTAATAGTACCATTGCTCAAAATCATATTGCAGTTTAAACCTGTACACCGCAATGCGGTATAAATAGCATTTACTAGGAATCGATGATAACCCATTAAACTTGTGATTTATAAAGTCTAGCCTTTTACCATGCTAATGCAGTACCATGCTAATAAATGACGTAAAGTTAATAATATACTTTATTCATCAGATGGTGAATAAATAAAAATAATAAAGTCATTACGATTTATATAATCGGTAGTCAGTAGGTTAAGTAATGTTTTATTTACTGTGTGAGCCGCAGTGGTTAGTGTCGTCGTCTGGTAGGCAAGTGACACAAGATCAAATACAAGCGGTTTATAGTAGCAGTAGCGGTAGTATAGGTTTACGGATCGCCCGCGCGTTTTCTGCATTTTATATGGGAACGTTAAAAAGCGCCAAAAAAGGAAATTTTACGTCCCCATTTAAAAAAAACATAAATGCAAGGTTAAGCGATGACGCACAGTGTGTAAAATGACCTCAAAAACAGACACCCGTTTATTCTTTATCTACCTTTTCGATACATTACATAACTTAAAATGCATGTGTAGATCTCCTGACGATCAAATGTACTTAGATCCAAAAATATAATTTTTTAAATGATTTTTTGTAGTTTTACAAATTATACAATATCTATCTCATACATATGCTCACGCCTGTATTCTCCGAAGGGGTAGGCAGAGGTGTTGTAATTTTCAACACCCACATTTCACCGAATTTGATTAAGTGCCAACGTGACAGAGGGTGAGTCTATCGCCGTCTCAGGCACTATACATACGTCTTTGAATTATTTCTCAGACATATGCAGGTTTCCTCACGATGTTTTCCTTCACCGTAAAGCACGTGGTGTGAAATCACTGCACATAAGTTTTTAGAAAAACTCATAGGTACAGTCCTCGCTGGGATTCGAACTTGCGTCGCTTGCATAGCAGGCGACTATTTCATAAATTTTATTACTAGTATTCTCGTGTCTCGGGCATAGTACTGTCAACGTTAATAAATAAAATATGTCTGTCCGTCTAACCCTTCGGGGAACGACGTATGCTTTAATGATTTCGTTCATGCTCTCTTGTAAAATTAAACCCAAATTCTATCATTAGATTTTATTCATAGATCAACCACCAACCTTATAAATAACTTAGGCATATACAAAATAATAGTCTTCTATGTTTAAAGCGTAATCAAAACTCTTTTCTAGCAAACTTCTTAATACGATATTTTTGACATTTCCGCGAACTTTGGCAGTATTGAGAAATTGAATTGGTTATGTCAAATTTGTAGTGTAAATAAAATTATAGTTTACATTGTAAGGGAAAATGATTAAATGAATACCATCGTAGTTCGGCACCGAGACTCAGTAACTGTGTAGAAAATTTTAAACCATGTAAATTTTATCGCTTGTATTTAGAAGCATAATTAGCTAAATAAGTAAGTTTTAAAGAGTTTTGTATATACCTACCTACTTTTTTGATCCACATGATATACAAGGTGTAAAGGTAAGTATACTTACCTAACATATTCGGTCAGTTTCAAAGATACGAAATTGAACTTTCATCATCTCCCTGACCTTATCCCATATATTTGGGGTCGGCACTTGATTCAACCCGATGTGGCTGATCACCTGATTTTTATACGGAGCTTTACTTTTTCGGGTAAATACGGCAATCTGGGTTAAATCAGTTGTCAGACTTTCTTAGGCCTCTGACTGACCTGAAACGATAGCCGACCGACGGCTTAACTTGCTCTCCGAGGCACGGAGGGAACTCGGGCGGTCACCCATCCAACTACTGGCTAAGCGTATGGTTGCTTAACTTTGCTGATCGAATCATATGCGCAATAGCAACTGTGCCACGAATTTATCATCTATGTATTATGTATCAATTTCCTATGATTAAAACCGGGGCTCGACGACCAGTGCGACGCTGAGAAACCTTATTGAATAACACGGCTGGTCGCATGGGCGTCCGCGGTATCTACCTATCCTGTTTTATGATGGAAACTGCTTTAATTTTGTGTAACTATGAATGAACGTGTAATGATCCTACAACCCACGTGCAATCACCAATACTCCAAGGTTTTAACATGTTCCTACGTATCTGTTCAAAACTTCCTACACTCGCTTTTAAGGGGACATGTGTTTGGTTAGAATACTTAACAGAATAATAAATACTTGGGGCACTGTGCCATTGATCTGCCCAGTTGTCAAAGAGAATAAAACAACAGTTCATACGCACGTGGAGATGCGTTGATCTTTAAATACGTCGTCCTGCGTCACAATGATGCACCTGCCGTATCAGTCTCGTGATCTGATTGTAACGAGACACAGATTATAAATACATTGACCTAAACTACAACTACTGTCTGTAGGCTCAAATAAAATATAGCTTCTTACTATAGTGTGAAAAATATGCTCTCACGTGACGCTTTGCCAAAAGAGCGTGTATATGAGGTTCTTCAAAAAGGATTCTTGTTTAAGACATTTGTTATGCCTTTAGTTATAAATTAATAGGTAACATTCAAGATAGAATAATAGGCACATCAATTTTTCTTTTTCATATGCAGGTTTCCTTACGAGTATTTTCTTTCATCGTAAAGCTTGTGGTTTGACATCATACTTGAGTTATTTTAGACAAAGTCGCATGCTTCTGAGATTTTAACATGCGTCGCTTGTGTCTACTCAAAGCACTCTGCCACAACGACTCTCGTATAGGATAAAAATGGAGATTGCATATAGCTAAGTAAATTAAGTTGCATAAACTGAATATGAAGTATTCAATGTACCCGCTTGAGTAGGTATGTACTGTTATTATACTTACGAAGCAGGAATTATGCCAGCTGGCACCGCTCGAAGCATAGTTATACCCAATCAATCAATCCTCATATTTTGCTTTGAAGTTTGTCCGTAGCTCTATTATGAATCGATATCATAACGTGGTGTCCATTCTCTGCTCGGATTCATAGACTTTATAAGAAACCAGCTGTGTCAATGCAATAAGAGCTGAATTAATCCTATCGGGGCCCCGTGCCTAGGTAACTCTCGCGGCCCTCTTCCATTATCCTTTTCTTACTTTTTAAAACAATGTATTTTTTCCTCTTTATTCTCGGGTCCCTAGTGGTGCGGGGCCCTTAGACAGTAGTACTCATCTTATGGATAATCCAACCCTAGTGGAACACCCGTTCTTTACACCGTAAAATATATCTCTACCAAAATTCCTGGCAATCTGGTGCACGGTATGGTGGCGGAGATATCACTGCGGGCCGCATCATTATTTTTTATTAAAATCAAAATTCCTTTTCCAATTTTTCTTGAATGGGACAGGGGTGAGCTTTCTTCCTTTTAATAGCATTTGATGATATAATGTAATTAAGGAATAATACTACGCGCGTAATTTATAAAATATACACAAGCGAGTATCCTACTCAGTATATTAAAACAAATAAAATTCTCGCACTACCTTTTTGTTACCGGGACTGCATACTACATGTTGGACTTTTACTTAGAAATAGTTTCACAGCAAGATATTGTTCTTTTCAGAGCGGTTGATCCGAGAATGAAACGCGATGAGTCGATAAAGAGCTTCCAAAGGTCTTCGTCAGCAGTGAGGCGGCTGAGTGAGCAGCCGGCAACACTATCGCTGAGCTGGCGGCACAACTCGCTGACGATCAGCAGTCTCGCTCAGCAGTCCGCCTACTTAGCTGAGAAAGCCTACAATAAGGATATGTAAGGTTTATAAACCCAAGCATTCTTCCAAAAGAGCCACGCAAGCGACGCAAGTTCGAATCTCAAAAGAGCCTGTACCAATGAGCTTTTCTTAAAAACTTATGTGCAGTGATTTCTCACCACGTGCTTTACGGTGATGGAAAACATCGTGAGGAAACCTGCATGTGTCTGAGAAGTAATTCAAAAACATATGTATAGTGCCTGAGACGACGATAGGCTCACCATCGGTGGTCTTGTGTGAAAGGTGGGTGTTGTTATTACAACACCTCTGCCTACCTCTTCGGGGAATACAGGTCTATAATATGAGTACATCCCGAAGGCTGCAAAAATATATCAGTAATATCATACAGTTAATTTTACAATAATATATTACTAGCTGTGTCCCGCGTAAAGTTTATTTCAGAGGTGACCCGCGGAACCCTAATGTATTTTTTAACTAAATTTAGCATAACTTACTCCTTGTAACATTAGCTATCTGTCAGTAAAAGTCACGCTCAAATCAGTATAGCCGTTTCGGAGATTAGCCGGAACAAACAGACAGACAGACTTTTCATTATCAGTACCGCGTCTACTTTCATATCCGTTTGGTGAAAAGCTGTTATTTTTGAATTACAAACAGACACATCAATTTTATCTATCTGTATATATATATTTTATACGTTTCAGCGAAGAAGAAGGACCCCACGCCCCTCCAGTATCATGGTACAAATTAGTAAGTACTGTTTACTTATTCCTTACTATTGTAGACTAACTATGCCCCGCAGTTTCAGCTGCGTAGACTTAATTTAATGGGTGACCTAATTAAAAAAAAGTCTAAGTTGCTCCTTGTAATGTCAGCTATCACTTTTAACTCAGTCTAGCCGTTTGAGAGATTAGGCTTAACAAGCAGACAGACAGAGGAAAATAATAAACAAGTTGTTTTTATGTCAGTACAAAGTACCTAGTATACTTTCATATGCATTTAGTGAAAATCTGTTAATTGGTACAAACCAAGGAGGAGCTCGTGGCATAGTTGCTATTGCGCATATGATTCGATCAGCGAAGTTAAGCAACCCTAGCCCCAGCCAGTAATTGGATGGGCGACCGCCCGAGTTCCCTCCGTGCCTCGGAGAGCACGTTAAGCCGTCGGTCCCGGTTACCAATTTATCATCTTTGGCAATAGTTACAGGTCAGTCGGGGCCCTAAAATAATCTGACAACTGGTTTAACCCAGATCACAGATTTCCTCGTTTAAAGGGTTTGCGAAGGTCAGATGGCAGTCGCTTCGTATAAAAATTAGGTGATCAGCCACATCGGGTTGAATCAGTGTCGACCCCAACAGTGTATGGGATAAGGCCAGGGAGATGATGATGATGGTAATTACAAACCAACACTTCAATTTTATTTATTTGTATCTGTATAAATTCGTTTTGTGTCCGTAGTTCAGATTCGCGAAACCATGGGAACTGTTTTTGCTGATGGTGGGTCTGGTGATGGCCAGCCTGAACGGTTTCTTCGTGCCGCTGGGCGTGATCATCTACGGAGAGTTCACCGCCCTCCTCATCGACCGGACTGTCATGAACGGTACCTCAGGGGAGACACTCACCATATGTCTCTTCGGCGGAGGACGGATATTGTAAGTATAGTCACGTTTTCACACTAGTCGAACACCGAAGAGTTACGCAGTTTGATACAACAAAAATGACCGAAGATTATCAGGTCTAAAAAGACCACTTTGGGAGAATCGTAATGTGATCCGTATATGATTCATAATCAAAATGACAAAATGATCACTTAGGAGCAATTCATATTATGATTTAAATCAAATAATGATATTTGAATTTCTTCATGGTCTATGAATTGGATTTCTTCTGGTTCTAATACGGTAACCTTCAAGGTTCAAATAAAAAATATAACAAAAAAAATCTCCTTTTTTTTGTTGTCAGAACGAACGCATCCCGAGAAGAGAACAGACAAGCGCTGATTGAAGACTCCGCTGCCTTCGGTATTGGATGCACCGTGTTCTCTATCTTGCAGTTCATCGTGGCGGCGATCAGCGTTGATCTATTCAACTATGCAGCTCTCAAACAGGTACCTATCTAATAACTATACATTTTGTCATGGCCAAGTATTTTTACGGTTGTAAACAAAGTCTAATTAATTTACGTGACAACTTTCCTAGAACAATAATTCAAGCTCACTTAATACTTAATTTCAACTCATTTAGTTTTGTAGCTTTACTGTTTTTTTTAAATATTAGTTCGTTTTTAATTTTGAAAGTTGTTGCTAATGTTACTAGTTTTGATCATGCTTAAATGCCTCATAAATATCTCATCATCTCCCTGGCCTTATCCCATACATTGTTGGGGTTGGCACTTGATTCAACCCGATGTGGCTGATCACCTGATTTTTATACGAAGCGACTGCCATCTGACCTTCGCAACCCCATTTAGGAGGAAAATCTGTGATTTGGGTTAAATCAGTTGTCAGATTATTTTTAGGCCTCCGACTGACCTGTAACGATTGCCAAAGATGTTAAATTGGCAACCGGGACCGACGGCTTATCGTGCTCTCCGAGGCACGGAGGGAACTCGGGCGGTCACCCATCCAACTACTGGATAGGCGTATGGTTGCTTAACTACACTGATCGAATGATATGCGCAATAGCAACTGTGCCACGAGCTCCTCCTCGGACGGTCATAAAAACCTACTTTTAAAAAAATACTCTCACCTGACCGACATTTTTCCTAAGGTTGACAGGGTAAAGGAAAAGTTCCTGAAGTCAGTTCTTCGTCAGGATCTTTCGTGGTACGACCAGAACACTACGATGAACTTTGCTACTAAGGTTTCAGAGTAAGTACCATTTTTATATATTGAATAAGGAGACAGACCAGCAAGGTAGAGCTTAGAGTAAGCAGTTGACACGATACTTGATTCCATTTATAGGTTTTAAATAGTCACCGCTAACAATAAGGCGTCATGTATGTTTTGTGGAGGGAGTGAATGATCATGCTCATCCCCAGCAAAGGGAAAATCTTCCAGCCAGGCCGGTGTCATGTCTAGGGAACACCGGCTCCAACTATTCTAGTTGAAAGCTTGTATACATACTGCTATGCGCTCGAAAACTTTTATTGCGCGATTAAGGTTCTCGTGTTTGTACTCGAACTTTGCAACTACTAGCGATTAGCGCCATCTATGTAGCGAGTGGAGAAACACTGCTAAGTTTGCTTACTACCTTATAGTTTTCTAGAAGACAACTTGATTTTGAAATTACACAGTGACATTGAGAAGTTCCGTGAAAGTATAGCTGAGAAGATCCCAATGTTCGTGTACCTGGTGATGTCGTTTGTGACCGCTGTGGCGGTGTCGTTCGCGTACGGCTGGGAGCTGACGCTGGTCATCCTAGCCTGTGCACCCGTCATCATCGCCTCCACGGCTATTGTCGCTAAGGTAAACGGAAAATAATCGCCTAAGTATGAAGAGCCTAATCCCAGCGGGGCCTGTACCGACTTTTTCTAAAAACTAATATGCACTGATTCCACACCACGTGCTTTACAAAGAAGGAAAAAAGCGTGAGGAAACCTGCTTGTGTCTGAGAAGTAATTTAAAAGACCGTGCCCGAGATAGCAATAGACTCACCATCTGCCACGTTGGTACTTAATCATCTTCGGTGAAAAGTGGGTGTTGTTATTACCACACCTCTACCTACCCCTTCGGGGAATACAGGCGTGAGCATGTGTGTATTGGGCGGGTCGTTTACAAATTTTTGATTCTGTTTAGATCCAATCGTCGTTGACAACGAAAGAATTGATAGCATACAGCATTGCTGGTGTGATCGCTGAGGAAGTGCTCTCATCCATTAGAACTGTGGTCGCTTTTGGTGGAGAAGAAAAGGAAATAGCAAGGTACTTTAACTCATATCATTTACTATCTCTCCGTACAACTTTAATAGCTATACTCCTCGCGTAAGCGTTACTTGAGGTGTGATAAAGAAGTAGGAACAACTTAAGGCAATGTATTACAAGGATAGTTCTTTCAATTTACAAAAGATTGCACCTGAAGTTGGGTGCAATAGCATCTATATCAATCAATTATTCCACTCAAAGTAAGGTTGGAAACGCTAATTGCAAAAGCATAGTTATAGACAGAAGCAATCTGAATGCATGTTTCTGACGTATGATAAGAATGGCCAAACCTGAGGGTTACAAAATTACCTGCATTGAGAGACACTTCACTTTGCCATTGGAAAACTATTAATGGACAGCAATAATCAAAGGATATATGGGCTCTTATATGGCATAATTTGACACTCGCTTTTCTTCTTGCCATAGATACAGTAAACGCCTTGAGCCAGCGAAGAAAACGGGAGCACGGAAAGGAGTGTTCTCAGGCATTGGCAGTGGTGTGATGTGGTTCATTATATATGCTGCGTACTCGCTGGCCTTCTGGTACGGCGTGGGTTTGATCTTGGAGAGTAGACATGAAGAAAAACCAGTTTACACCCCTGCTGTGCTGATGATTGTAAGTATTTACGACATTTCAAATCCAATTGATTACTTATTGACTGCCTCGCTGGTCTTGTGTTCGCAAGCGCTACTGCTGAACATGTGGTCCTGGGTTCCGATTCCCGGGTCGGGCAAAGTAATATTGGATATATCCATCTGTAATTTCCCAGCAGTAGCCCGGAGTCTTGTGTAGTGCTCGGTTATTAGCAATCGCCCCCTATTACATGAGACCTAAACGTAATTGGCGAAATATGTGCGTACTATAAGTAGACCTCTGCGTACCCCGGGGAATACAGGCGTGAGCAATGTATGTCTCGAAGATTTTCCACTCCAGCGAAATGAACTAGGAAAGTACCTATTTCGTAATCAGTTATGTTTAGATCCTCTTCATGCTTATCTGTGTGTGTCCGTAGCCTCTCATTTACACAAACGTCGCTAAGGTTATAGGCTTTGACATGTTTTAACGTTCAAAAGCACGAGTGACACTCTTTTTCTGGCCACGTTCATCATCAAGCAGACTTTAACCTTGTTTGCCACCTGTGAGGAATAGGAAAAAAAGTCTTGTGACCTCCACTTTGCAGGTATTCTTCAGCGTATTACAAGGAGCTCAGAACGTGGGTTTGACAGCTCCACACATGGAAGCGATATCGAACGGGCGCGCCTCAGCCGCCTCGGTCTACGCCGTGATAGACCGCAAGCCGGTCATTGACAGCCTGTCTACTGAAGGCAGCACTCCGGAGCTGGACGGAGACTTGGAACTGATTGATGTGTTCTTTAAATACCCCGCGAGAAGTGATGTACAGGTGGGTGGACTCACAATGACGAGTTTTTTATATTCTGAAAAAATCCGCGCATGTAACTCAAACGCAATCTCAAGCACATAAGAAATGCAAGCCCACGGACATAGTTCCAATGCACAAATGTCGATAAAAGTTAACATAAAGTAAGAGTCTAGTAGTTCTACTCATATCTAAATGTGAAGCTTGAGATGACCAGCCCCCACAATACGTGTATTCATTTCTACTTAGCGGCTTCGCCAGCGGCGGCATGTATGTAAGTAACATATATTTGTAAATATAAACCCTGGCCACATTATTACAGAGCATGGTTTGGGCAAAGACTAAACTATGGGACTAAAGCTATTTCCATTCCTTTCCAAATTCATATCACGAAAAGAGATGCGGCTATTTATATACCATGTACTACATCATATCTATGTTTTGTTATAGTCGAGGAAGTGGTGAAGTTGCGAAAAAAATCCTTATTAGCAGAATAACTTTATAAAACTGTATAATTGTATTATTACTTAGGTTCTAAGCGGCATAAGGCTGAAGATTAAGCGCAATGAGACGGTAGCACTCGTAGGGCCCAGTGGTTGTGGCAAGTCTACGGTCCTCCAGCTACTCCAGCGCATGTATGACCCTGAGCAAGGCTCAGTCACAGCCAGCGGGCATGACCTTCGCAACCTCAACGTCAGGCACCTCAGGAAACATATTGCCGTGGTTGGACAGGAACCGGTGCTGTTTGCGGGCTCTATCAAAGAAAATATCAGGTCAGTAACATTTTTAATAACAAGGTCCAAAGGTGTCGTACTTATAGATCATTTGAGTTACCGAATTCTTTATTCCTCAGAATGAGCAACCCTTCTAGTACTGATGAAGAAATAATAGTGGCTGCCAAGCAAGCTTATTGCCATGGTTTTATAAAAAATCTACCTGAGGTAAGTTGTTTCTTGGATATTATCATCACATTTACTCTTAGGTCAGTTCAAAATTTCTTGGACTAGGAAGAATATTGATTTGGAAAATCCACACTAACGCTTACCACCAAAAGGGCCCTATACATATTGATTTGCTATCCTTGTATATGAAGACCATGACATATTCTTTGCCAGGGCTACGACACAATGATAGGAGAAAGGGGTGCTCAATTATCGGGAGGTCAGAAGCAAAGGATAGCTATAGCGAGGGCTCTAGTGAGGAAACCAAAGATCCTTCTGCTCGATGAAGCAACTTCAGCCCTGGACTCCCACAGCGAAGCTAAAGTCCAGAGAGCTTTAGACGACGCTGCCCACGGGAGAACCACCGTCATGGTGAGCCACAGGTACTTAACTGATAATATAGACGGCCTGGCCTTATCCCATACATAGTTGGGGTCGCCACTTGTTTCATCCCGATGTGGCTGATCACCTGATTTTTATACAAAGCGACTGCCTGAACTAATAATATAGAACACATCCACAAAATCATGATCCTCTTGCTCTTATCACATTTTATTTGGAGTCGGTGCAATTTGTTTTTGTATATCACAAATTAAAATTATTTCTTCATTCAAAAAAATATCTTATTTATTTCACTACAGGTTATCAACCGTCCTAAACGCAGATCGCATAGTATTCTTAGACAAAGGTGAGGTGATTGAAGAAGGGACGCACGAGGAACTGCTTGCAATGAAGGGAAGATACTATCACCTTGTGCTCGAAAATGAACCGAGCCTCGGCCCTAAGACACAAACGAATGGAGAAGTGGTTAAACGTAAGCTATTAGTTACTTTCTTGATAGAAAATTCATATAAGGCTCTCGAAGATTCAGAGCACAGGCCGAAACCTAAAATACTCGTGTCATTAGGTTGGATCCTAATGCAGGTCTGGATAGTATAGACAAAGGTAGCGTAGAAGCAATGACAGTTGAGTCCACTGACTGCTAAGTGTTTACTAGAAAATAATTCTTGAAGCGGTTTTCATACAGCACAACAAAACATCGTTTTTACCGAAGATAATTGGCTGCCGTCTAGACAGATTGTCAATCTATCGCTATTTCTCAGGCTACGTACGACTTTTTATTTTACCATCAGACAAAATAATACGAAGGATTCCTAACAATTTTTCTTAAGTAGTAAAGCGGCACTGCATAGATAAAATTCTTTGTTTTATTCTAGATACTAAAGTAAGAAGGCCCAAATTGAAAAGGCTTTCGTCAGAGGAATCAGTAAAGAGTTTGGCTGAAGACTCTGCGTCGGAAGACAGTGTGGTCGTAGAGCCAAAGGAAGAAGTGATTGAACCAACTACCTGGCAGATAATGAAGCTCTGTGAACCCGAGAAATGGTTGATGTTAGGAGGGATCCTAGCGGCTGTTGTAGTCGGTTCGTCGTTTCCATTCTTCGCCATCCTTTTCGGAGAAACTTACGGAGTAAGTTTGAATTCTATGAATCCATTTTATAATTGACGTAACTAATTGCCCACAAGATGGTGCAATAAAAGCAATCATTGTTCTTAAATCTATAATTATACTCCACATATGACAACTGAAAGATCATTTAACACCGATTTTTTTGTCTATAACTTATTCTGCCTTTTTGGTTAGTTCCTAGAAAGTCAAGACGCGGACTACGTACGAGCGGAGACCAACTTCATCGCCGTCCTGTTCCTGGTGGTCGGCGTGTTGACAGGCATCGGTATCTACTTCCAGATTTATATATTTAACTTGACCGGCGTGCGCCTTACAGCCCGACTCAGGTAAGCTAAACTTACTAACTATATTATAATATAGTCTCAGGTAAGCTTACGCACTTACTGACTCTAGTTACCCGCAGAAATCTGAATTTTATAAAGAGGCAACGGAAAAATTATAGAGCTTCTAAAAACGACGTTGTTATATTCTACAATACTTAGTATAACTCACGCTAGCCGTGTCGGGTCCGAGCTGAATGTCGGCCGTGGCAACGGACAGTGGGACAGCATATTTGATAGTGGCTGTCCTTGTTATTCAAAAAAACAATATAAGAAAATGTCTATGAGAGGAGCGAACCATCTCATCTTTTAGAATCTATCGGAAATAGAAACCAATTTTGCTAGCTGTTTTCAAATGTTTGCTACTTATGCCAGTTGCTATCCTGAGACAGGTCTTTAAATCCATGACTTTATTTCAGGGTAGCAGCGTTCCGCACAATGCTAGCGCAAGAGATAGGTTGGTTTGACGACCCGAAGAATGGGGTCGGTGCCCTGTGTGCTCGATTGGCTGCTGATGCTGCGGCCGTGCAGGGGGTAAGTAGGACACGAAAATATGGAAGTAAGAAGAATATACCCTTGGTGTGCCCTTACTTGACTTTGAGGACCATATTTTGTAGTCATTATCCTTATGCATTAGATAGGTCAGGGTCCCGCCGATAAGTATTAATAGACTTAAGAGGGTATATTCTAGTCCCATACGGTGGTGGGGTCAACTTTCCTTGTCTTATCGATCTATACCTGATTCTAATAAATGTTCTCCACAGGCAACAGGCACCCGTATAGGAGCTCTGATGCAGGCGACGGCCACCATCGTGATAGGCATATCGTTCTCGCTGTACTTCACGTGGCAGATGACCCTGGTGTCGCTGGTGTCCGTGCCGATGGTCATCGGGGCGGTAGTCCTTGAAGGCCGCATCATAGCCGCCGGCATGACGGCGGTCAGGGAAGCTTCACACCAAGCTACCACCATCGCCACTGAAGCTATCACTAATATCAGGACTGTGTCTGCTTTCTGTAAGTTATCCTGTTACCGCGTCTTGTTTGAATCTTCCACAGGACCCAGATGGATCAGATACAGAATACAGGTGTCTTACTCAAGTGGCCGGTGACAGATGGTACCTAAGTATAATCTATAGTGGTATCATTTATAATCCTGTACAGTGTTTCTCTTGTGTTCTTCTGACGATTTCAAAGTAGTTACTTTGTAAGAAGTCAAAGGGTATTTTTTTGATTTTTATATCTCCCCATCTCTGACCCCTCTCTAGCATGGCGAAAACTACGTCTTTGAATTCTTAGCCACTACAAAACTCAGTTATGTGAGTTACCTACTAAAGTAACTACAGTTCTATTAGTACTTATCTCATATCCGTCCATTCCTATTTATAGCTCAATTCATTCCTCCCAAGCTACGCATTTAGATATAAGTACAACTACTAGACTTTTCTTTAGGTTAATTTTTATCGACATTTGTGCATTGTAACTGTGTCCATGGGCTTATACAAGTGATTTATTTAGTTTTTTTTTTAAATTGTATAATATTTTTTAAAAGAGTACTGAATTTCTTGCCAGGTTCTTCTCAGTAAAAGCAACCTTCCGAACGTGGCGGTAGCATGTATAATCCTGTAAATTGTGTCATTCTGACGATTTGAAGTGCTTTGTAAAAAGTCTAATCGAATAAAGATATTTTTGACATTGACTTCATGCCCGATTCATGTTCTGATCTATTAATCAGCGGCTAATTTGTAACCATTTAGGTGGAGAAGAAGGTATAATGTCTCGTTACAAGTCAGCCGGTGCACACGCGCACAGTACGGCGCGCAAGAACATGCGCTGGCGCGGCGCTGTGTTCGCATTCGGGCAGACCGCGCCCGTCGCTGGGTACGCGCTCGCACTCTGGTACGGAGGAGTACTCGTTGCCAATCAAGAGATACACTACAAATCTGTTATCAAGTAAGCAGAAAAAAATCACTTTCATTTGTCATTTTGCTTTGCCTTCGAATTCGTCCGCGCGTATGCAAGGACATAGATGCCAAGGAAAGCCTAAGAGACGAAGCTATCTCAATTTCAAATATTTTGTTCCTAGCATTATCAGTTGTTTACTGGGAAAAGTTAACAGATAGAGACATTAACGCATTTATAAAATTACTTATAGATATTCTCTACAAGATAGGTGCACTAACCACCTTATGAGGCAAGATCAAATCAAATCAAAAAGTTTTATTCAATATAAGGGACGCGTGGAACACTTATTGAACGTCATTTCTCTTACGATGGTAATCGAATGGTGACCTACATGACAATACCTCAACATTTCTGTCTACTGAATGCCGAGTGCTAGTTTTCTTAAAATCACCGTCACAAGTCATCGTTGACATAAACCCAGATTTTTATGAGCTCAAAATAGTGCCATCTGAGGGCTGACAGATGGCGTTGTTTCGATCCTATACAAATCTGTGTTTACGTCTTATGACGGCGGCCGTGAAAATCTCGCACTACGCACACTGATTCCTTCGAGTAACTTTCGCTGTTCCACAACGTTTCGGATTTAGCTTTGAACTCACACTTGAAAACTTCACTATATTATATTTATATGTATTTAACGTTTGTCAGGGTGTCGGAGGCGTTGATATTCGGCGCGTGGATGATGGGCCAGGCGCTGGCGTTCGCGCCCAACTTCGGCGCGGCCGTGAGCGCGGCCGGCCGCGTCATGACGCTGCTCGAGCGCAAGTCCGCCATCGTCAGCACGCATGCGCCCGCCGTGCCCGAGGGATACGTGAGTACAGGACTTACCCTATACTTACACACCTATCAGTAGAGGATGTTCCACGAGCCTCCGACAAAACGAAACCTGGTGATAATAGTCATTATAGACCAGAAAATTATTAAAAAGTAGTTTAGATATATTTTTTTTTATATTTGTTTCAGTCCCCGATACTACAATACTCTCTGTCATAGCGTTTTAACTCCCGTTATTGTACAATGCAAATATTTGCTTATTTGACTGCGGAATTTTTATATTTGAACATTCGAGTTTTTTCAAATTTGTCGGAAGTTACATGCAAGATACATTACATTTAATAATATTTTAAATAATAATAATGGGTGGGCTTTCTGAAGACATGAAGGTTTTCAATAGAATTAACTGTTAATTTAAAAAGTATGTAATTCGCTACAGATGGTCGTCAATAATCTGTTGTTGCTCGAGAAATAGATATATAAAAATTTTTTTGGGCCAAAGCTTCTCACAGCTCATTTTAACTCTCTGAGTGTCAATTGTCCTCCTTCAGGTGGCTAATGGCAAGATCCAGTACAAAAACGTAAAGTTCCGTTACCCCACGCGGCTCGAGGTGGAAGTACTGCGGGGTCTCACCCTCATGATACCCCCTGGACGACGCGTCGCGTTCGTTGGACCCAGCGGCTGTGGAAAATCAACCTTAATACAACTGCTACAGAGGCTATATGACCCCGATGAGGGTAGTGTGGTAAGTGCGAATACTAGTGTGTTGAGAGTAGGTAAGTAAGTATAGCTAGTGGCGCATTTAATAGCAGCCTGAGTGAGCTGAAGCATAAGGCGTTAAATTGGGGGTTGAATCATTTATTTAGGTCTTGCAGAAACTATTAAATAAGGTTGGAAAATATTCATATAAATTACTAGCTGTGCCCTGCGGTTTCACCCGCGTAGATTAGAATTTTGTCTAAAAAATAAAAAATAAAATGACGTGGGTGGACTACCCCTAACATTTAGGGGGATGAAAAATAGATGTTGGCCGATTCTCATAGATACCGGATAAGCACAAAAAATTTCATCAAAATCGGTCAAGCCGTTTCGGAGGAGTATGGCAACGAAAACTGTGACACGAGAATTTTATATATTAGATAGGTCCTAAACCTAATAAATAAAAATACCTAAATGTCATTAGCTATTGTTATATACACAACTGGGGTACCTTTATCTATTGATATGGTTTTATAAACTAATACCTACCGAACGACTGAAGAACGCTTGCCATTATTACCTAGGTACAAACGAGGTGAAAAGTTATAAAGAAGGATTTCGATATGATATAGGGCGCCGGCTACTATGAATCTAAATATGTATGGGTCGGTAAAACCTA
Organism: Watsonalla cultraria; assembly: GCA_964035505.1. Classification (NCBI taxonomy): domain Eukaryota; kingdom Metazoa; phylum Arthropoda; class Insecta; order Lepidoptera; family Drepanidae; genus Watsonalla; species Watsonalla cultraria. Next base: position 1,640,820 of record OZ037732.1, on the reverse strand, counting down.
TTTCTTTTGCATTTGAGCTTAGTCTCTTTTGGATACACAGACACAAAACGTGCCAAATCACTATTCTAAGGTCCGCTTTTTCTCTCAACAATAGTACAAAAGTTCACAAGCTAATGAACCTCAATTTCCTAGTACTTGGATGACTACAGCATCATTGGCGATATGCGATTGTCGACCTTACGCCGCAACCTGGGTATAGTGTCACAAGAGCCAGTGTTGTTTGATCGCACCATTGCGGATAACATCGCGTATGGGGACAACACACGAGTAGTGCCTATTGAAGAGATCGTCACGGCGGCGAAGGCTGCTAATGTGCACAGCTTTATTGCAGCTTTACCTCAGGTAACTATGTAATATGCGGATATAATATAATGTTGAGAATAAAACATCAATGAAATAATAGTGCTCCTTCATGTGGTTATGCCACATTATTAAAGTATGTACCGATAGGCTTTAACATGTTTTAACGTTGACTATATGTATAGATGGCGCATTTTACTGATTTTTTATGGGAACCGCAAAACGCTCCTACGGCGAGTGTAGGCTATTTACGATACGCTATCGGTATATAAAAGTCTAGAATATATAAACGACCAAGAGTGTCCTTGCAGACCTCTTGGCGTAATTTTACAACGAATAAAAACCGTAGTATTTAGGAACATTGCGAACCTTCAACCGATACTTCGTATTTCGTTAAGTACCTATGTCACCAGGTCTTAACGGGAACTCCCTTGAACTAACTGGATCAATTCCTAGAGTAGCAAGTTTTTTTTATTATGTTTCCGTAGGGCTACGATACTCGTATCGGCGCGCGCGCCTCCCAGTTGTCAGGCGGACAGAAGCAACGCATCGCCATCGCCCGCGCTCTGGTGCGGAACCCTCGGGTACTTCTGCTAGACGAAGCCACATCAGCTCTCGACACACACAGTGAGAAGGTAAGAGTCCTAGGACGATTGATATGAGACCTTGAACCCAGAAGGCGAAGAAAACGTGCATACGTCTTAGAAATACACTACTTTCGTGTCATAGGGATAGGTATCTTGTGGGGCGAGCGAGAGATCATGCTCATCCCTGACAAAGGGAAGATCTCAGCCAGCTGGATGTCATTTCTGGGGAACCGCGGCTCCAAATGTTCTAGTTTGGGTACCGTAGGGGTAGACAGAGGTGTAATAAATCTGACTTCTAAATAAAATTATATTTACGAGCCGTACAGAATCTGGCTTAGCATACGTGGGAGGGTGGCAGCGTTTCTCCGCTCGCTAAACAGATGGTGCTACTCGCAAACAATTGCTAAGTTTGCGTACAAATCGCCCAATAAGAATTATCGGGCGCATTGCAGTAGAAACAAGTTTCCATCCATCAAAATTTAAGAGATTATTTCAGCTCTGTACCAAAAATGGTTCCTTAAAAGGTCTAGACCCTCTTTTAGCTATAATAATTATAATTAAACTATTATGTAATCCAGGTGGTTCAAGAAGCGTTGGACCGCGCCAGCGAGGGTCGCACCTGCCTGATCATCGCCCACAGACTGGCCACGATACAGAACGCCGACATGATATGCGTAGTGGACCAGGGCGTGGTGGCCGAGGCCGGGACACATAAGGAACTTATTGCTCGCAAGGGAATATACGCCAAACTATACGAACTACAGTGCGGATTTGTCGAAGAAAGCGAAGAGAATATACTAGAGAATCAACCAACGAATAATAATGAAAATGACGATACCAATCAGCCTTAAAATTCTGACTTGAAAATTTTTACTTGGAGGTCTACCATCATCGGTTTAAGCATATTATACGTTTTACCACGTTTTACCATATCGCCTGTGTATTTGCCTCGTATTGTATGGGGATAGTAAAAAGCGCCCCAAGCGGCGACGTTCAAACGTGTCAAAACCTATAATTGGAGCACAGGGGTCCAACCATGAGCTCTTATTGCAATGTTAATTCAGTTGTGCGACAGTGACAGATGTATGCACGTCACATACATCTGTCTCATAAATGAGTGAAACTATCATGGCAATAAGAGCTCATGGTAAGGCCCCTGAACTTTAACGTTTAATTTTGGTACCGTAGAATTAAATGTCAAAGCTAAGAAGTTCTTAAAACGCACTGCTTAAACGATCATAGTTACAGCATTCAATTATCGACTTGTCATAGATAATAATAAGGTTCAAAATTGCAAATTTTAAGTTAGTACCTGATCGCGATTTTGCAGAGATGTCCAGGCTTATAATACATAACCCTTATAACTCTAGGGCATATTATAAGTTGTAGGTAAAGTCACATGCACTTACATGAAATAAAATATCTGATTTCATTCCCCGACTTCAAAAAAAAGAAAATAATCTCTCGCTCAAAATAACAGTCTAAAAGTCTCAATATTCTAGAAGATTATAGACGTGGACATAGTCTACGTGTTTATAAGTATTTATTTATAATGACAAGTTAAATTATTTTGACAGTAACAGCAGTTTTTCTTTAATCGTTTCCTAACCATATGACACTAGCGAAATTGTGGCAACCCCGCAGAAGCCATAAATAAAAAAGTGAAGTGAACATTGACAGCCCTCACATTGCAATGGAGCAAACGCTCTTACTTCTTAGGCCTAGTTTCCTAACTGCTTGTAAAGTATATATTTAAACTGTGACTTTACCTTTCCTTATTATTCCTATTACCTCGCGCCATTCCCTTTTTAAAGACACATTAGACCCTAAGAAATGTAGGTAGATTTAAATTCCCTTGCCTTAAGTATATTTTCCAACTTGGCAATAGTTTAACCTAACCTAATAGGTACCCGACGTGTTCCAAATTCCCATAGTGTTTTGAAAAAAAAAAAAAAATGTTAGGCTAGCTTTTTAATAATAATAAAAATGTGTTCGTCAGACAGTTTTAATTTCTAAAATAAAAGTAGCCTAGTCTGCCAGTGAAAGTCCCGTTAAAATCGGTCCAGCCATTTCAGATATTAGCGAAACAAACAGGCGGACAATATTAATATAGTGAATATTTTAAAAAACATTTTTATTATTTAAGCACAGTATATACTTTCGAATGTGCTGAATGACTTTTATCTGTATAGATTCACTTGCGAAATACTTACCTAAGAGGCATATATGTCATCGGTAATATAATATTATGTATTAGGCTAATTGTGTGATTGAACTAAAAATCATGTGAGAAATGTTTATTAGATTTTGTTATAATATATATTATATATATTTATGAGAACTACAGACGAAATATAGTATATTTACTTATAATATTGATAATGATGGGATATAGGTGAAAGCATATGTGCCTACTACTGCCTATGTATTATTTAATACAATGAAGGCTTCACTTGAACGATTACATGCGTTTTTCCGTCACTCGTATGCCACCAAAGATTAATAGAATAGTACTAATCTAGTAATCCTTTCGTATAGTTATCGCGCAAAGAATTAACCTGTATAGAGAGCTTATAAATTAATGTTTAAAGCAATTTTTTGGATTATAACAGGAAACTTTATAGGAAAATATATATAGCTATATTCCTTTTTATTTAAATTGACAAATAAACTAATCATTTTGTAGAATTGTATTTATGAACAATTCGTTAATTACAAATTGCAATTATTTGTAATAATAACCCTGAATGACCCTGATGAAAATGCAGTCTTTATTTAGCATTTCTAGGTGTAGTATGGAATCAAAAATGTTTGTATATTTCATAATAAAATCGTGCTCAAGCTCGCTCGGGAAAATGCTGTTTTTATACACATGTTTATATTAATATGTCCTTTAGGTTGTTGTTGTAATTGTTGATTGTCGTAAATGGCAACTAAATTAGTTGTATTGTATATAAAGTGAGTGAAATCATAATGCTTTTTATTTTATTGTTTAGTTACCTTGTAATATTAAAGTGAGTTGCTCCAATTTTATGTGAATACTAGCTGTGCCCCACGGTTTCACCCGCGTAGAGTTAATTTCATGGCTGTCCCGCGGAACACCTAAGCTTTTTTTTAAATAAAAGTAGCCTAAGTTACTCCTTGTTACATAAGCTACCTGCCAGTGAAAGTCCCGTTAAAATCCGTCCAGCCGTTTTAGAGATTATCCGGAACAAACAGACAGACAGACAGATAGACAGACGGACAGACAGACTGACAGAGAAAAAAATTAAAATTTGTTTTTTTTTGTGTCAGTAGCGTGTATACTTTTATATGCATTTAGTGAAAAGCTGGGGCCTTACCATGAGCTCTTATTGCCATGATAGTTTCACTCATTTATGAGACAGATGTATGTGACGTGCATACATCTGTCACTGTCTCACAACTGAATTAACATTGCAATAAGAGCTCATGGTTAGGCCCCTGTTTTTGGAATTACAAACAGACACTTCAATTTTATTTATCTGTATGTATAAATATTAAATTAAAATTTTAATAAAATACATAATAGTATAGAATATGGGGCCAAAGATAAGTAGGGTTAGAGAGACACGTAATTTTTTTTTTTAAAGTATTCGGGGTTACACGTTTCTTTATAATTCCAAGTTACAAAATAAATATATACGTAAAGTTACTAAAAGCTGTTTGTTTCGAAAGTATTTTGTGTTTAAAGTGAATGTTTTTATAGTACACAAACTCAGTAAAAAATTTTTTTTGCAAATTATAACCGCTTAAAATTTAACCTGAAAACTTTATAGATACGGTTTTGAGCATTAATTGTCAGTTACGATTTCATTAAAGTAAGACGAAGAAAATTTTATAAATCAAAGAACTGCATTTTAAATATTACATTATTTATTCATATAAAGTTTCTATTAACACGTGCTCTTAAATATATATTTAATAAACTATTCATAAGGAAATCAATGACATTAATACAAGAATGACACTGGCTATTGAAACTTTTCCTTTAGCGTAATCGATATCACCAGCGCTATAAATTGACATAAGCTAACGCTCGCGTGATGACGTAGACGTATATAGAAAAATAATACAAGCGTTCACCATGCTTGCTTGGTTCTATAGGCAACATAAAATGTCTATAAATTACTTGCGCTAGATTAACTTTACAATTTTTTTTCGATGTAAGGAACGGTTTATACCAAACACAAAGTGAATAAATAATATTCTTTTAAAGCTGGTTCCGCTAGTACGCTCGTACTTTTACGTAGTGTACTGTGGGCTCGCTTTAGGGAAATGTAATGTATTGAAAATGTTAACATCATATTTATATCTATCGTAACATGATCATTACAATACATTAAGGGTAGGTTCTTCGAACTAACATTACTACATAGTACTTAAAATTGTCAGATGACGTAATGACTGTAACTGACATGATAAAGACAACGTTACACGTCCATTGCTGTATCCGTGGCGTATCCACAGGAGATAATATTCCTCATATGGGGTAACTCTAGTAGCATATACTAGATACTTTGCGTTTAAACATACGCACCCATAAGCAATTTGCACGTGCACACAAATAAAATAAATGTGATGTTAAATGTGGGTAGGTATAAACCGACTTTATCGGTAGTTTGTGCTATAGGTATTGGCTAATACATCCGGAACTAATAAGATATTATTCCCTCACTGTTATTAATCCACTCTGAGCGATTTAATATTAGATTTGTATAATAAATAAATAATATTTGTACATTTACTTCGTCACTATCTCACTGAATTATACATATCACTATAGTATCCAAATATCGGTAAACAATTTTTAACAATTTTTATAAATATATTATGGATTCGTTATTTGCCATTCCATTTCCAATTGGACTTTAAACCTTATATCTATTGATACTAGGTCTATAATTGAACTAGATGAAAAACGAAACAGCTTAATCTATAATTGACTTAGTACTCATAGACATAAGGTTCAATATCACAAAAAAAGCTGTTATAAGGCATGAAATGACAAATAAAGAAGCCACAAAACCCACTCATATATCCTTAGAATCACGACAATTAATCTCAGTTGCAGAACATATAGTGAGTGAGAACAGACCTAATTTCCTTTAGGATAGGGTGTTTAATTGCGTGCAGAGACTTCGAGGTGCCTTAGGGGAGCGTCAGGGTGGATTCCTCTGACATCAGGCTCCAGGCAGTTGTAGTAAATGTCGCCGGAAAGCTCTTCGACGCCTACTTCAGGGTCGGTCTTGGCTCTCTTCGTCGCTTCGTCGACCTCCTTACGTACTCTCGCGTCGATTTCCTACAACAATAAAACGTATTAAGCATCTTCAATACATAGATACATATGCTCACGCCTGTATTCCCCAAAAGGATAGGCAGAACTTTTCACCGAAGATGATTAAGTGCTAACGTGACAGATGGCGAGTCTATCGACGTCAGGCACTATAAATACGTCTTTGAATTACTTCTCAGACATATGCAGGTTTCCTCACGATGTTTTCCTTCACCGTAAAGCACGTGGTGTGAAATCACTGCACATAAGATTTTAGAAAAACTCATTGTCACTCAGTCCTTTCATCCATAGTGTGAAAGCCGAGTCTAAAACGGCCACTTTGGGAGAATCATGTGATCCTAATATGATTCATAGGTGCTATTCATATTATGATTCACGACTGATTAGACCTAGCGGCCAGGAGGAACACCGCGGAGTTTAGTTGGACAAGTCAAAAATAACCCTTGGCGTATCCATAACGGATTCCCGACGTAAAAAGAAAGACTTCGCTAGGATTAGAACTTGCGTCGCTTGCGGTCACCTCGGCTCACTAAACAACGCGGCAGTCGTATTACCTTAAGTTGGTCGGCGGTGACGAGTTGCGAGGTGATGATCTTGTCCTTGAAGGAGGTGATGGGGTCCCTAGTCTGGCGCACCTCCTGCACCTCGTCGCGCGTGCGGTACGACGTGCCGGGGTCCGACATGGAGTGCCCCGAGTACCGGTACGTCTCCATCTCCATCACCAGCGGACCTGGGGACAGAAAATAATGTTATGTAAACTATTGAAGTCGCTGACAACGATACAAGTCTTGCTTATCATTTTTGGAATATTCGATATTTATGCATGGCACATATGTTTATATTCTAAACTAGCTCTGGCCCACAGTTTCACCTGCGTAGACTTAATTAATTCCAGTGTCAATTTGACATGACTGCCAGTGAAGGTCCCGTTAAAATCGTTTAGTGCAACGCAGTTAATTCGGTATTACAAATACTTAAGACACTACAAAAATAAGCATTGTCTTATGTTCCACATATCATCCAATAAACATCGAACCTTTAATAAGCCCTTACAACTACACTTAACCACAAAAATAAGTAATAAGTATAAGAATAAGAACGGAAAATAAAGTTAAGGAGATTTTTTGATATTTTAAAATTGATATCTTCCACCTGCCCATGCATTCATATATGATAGGGTACAATTTTAGGAAGCCAATAAAATTATTATGACAAAAATATCTTCTTCCGTTTTCGAATGATTGACGTTCAAAGTTGACCATACCAAGACCTTATTTTCGCATAAAAATCAGCTGTAACGTAGAGTTATTCACATGAAATCTAACTACGTTTTTATATTTTTTTCTCCCACTAATAGTATCTGAAATAATCCCATAAAACCATTTTTCGAAACCATTAACCGTCCTCTTAATTTAACAAGTTTAATTACCGCGTACGTAATGTAGGTAAACGCGGCCGCGCGTTCATTCAATCGCATAAGACCGCGAGCTCTTCGGCCCTTAGCAACCATAGCCTATAACTACGTTATCGTTAGAGCTAGATATTTTACGACTTCAATATAGTAATATATTCATAAAACCCTACAACTTCTAGAAGACAACTGTTCCTGTTCCCTTACATCCTGTATATAGATTTATAGATAATTTTCGTCATACAAAGATATCATAGATAAGATTGGATATAGGTAGTGACGGTAACCTTTCCCGGTGGTGCAGTGTTGTATGGCGAACTTGGTGGCCTCCCTGGTGGCGAGGACGTCCATGCCGTCGACCCAGAGGCCGGGCACGTAGTCGCCGCGGCTGAAGTACTCCGTGCTCGCCGACGAACGGTCCACGCTCGTGCCCATGCCTACACACACGATCATATTGTAAATAGCTGTGCCCCGCGGTTTCACCCGCGAACATTTATTTCACGGAACCCTAATATATTTTCTACAAACATCAGCTGTCTGGCATTGAAAGTCCCGTTAAAATCACTCCAGCCGTTTCAGAGATTACCCAGAACAAACAAACATACTGATAGACGGACAGAGAGAAATTACAAACAGACACTTCAAATTTATTTATCAACAGTATAGATATCAATAATCCTTAAATTGTTTAAGTTTTCTGTTTGAACGCATAGTTCTAAACTACATTAGGAATCTTGACGCGGTTTTTACTTACATATAGGAGTTGAACTCTGATGAGTTTATAGCTATAAAATCCATATTATATTAAAAGACTAGCTGTGCCCCGTGGTTTCACTCGCATAGATTTAAATTTCATGATAGTCCGCGAATCTCTAATGTTTTTTAAAAATCAAAGTAGCCTAAGTTACTTGTTGTAACATTAGCTATCTGCCAGTGAAAGTCCTGATAAAATAAAATAAAAAAAGAAAATTAAAAAAAAATGTACTTTCATCTATGTATCATACATACTTTTATATGCATTTAGTAAAAAATTTTTGAAATTACAGACAGACACTTAAATTTTAGTTATCTGTATATATGTATAGATATAGATATCTCACCATATCCATTGTTCTCGCAGACAAACACACTGGGCAGGTCCCACAGCTTGGCCATGTTGTAGGCTTCGAACAGCTGGCCCTGGTTGGCTGCTCCGTCACCGTACAAGGCGAAGTTAACGCCACCGTCTCCCTTGTACTTGTGGGCGAATGCTACGCCCGCACCTAACGGCACCTAGACAATAAAAAAGGATCTATTTATCATCACAAATAAATACTCATTTAAGGCAAATATTAAAAAAATTCGGTCCACGGCTTTTACCCCATGTTTTATTATATTTGAGATCTCAAATGTAACTCAATTTACATTAGGCTGACTACTCGCTTGTCACCTTAGTAGTAAAAATAAAAATAAAAATATAGTCTTATGTTGCTCAGTGGTAATGTTTAACATAAAATTTTTAGTAAGATTGGACTCTTTAATGCATAATTTTGAGGTAAGATGGGATGAAAAACATACATATTCTTACAAGCAGACGCACAGATAATGTATTTTACTCTTTATGTTCACTCCATCAGCCTCATAATGATAACGATTAGCGATGTGTGATTGCGAGATGTTTCAAAAATCGAAACAATCGGAGTTGGTCAAATTTCCCATCGAGTCTACTATCGACTCGATCTGGCGATGAAACAATCGAGAGGTTTTTTAATCTAGCATGGAACCGATCGTCGATCGACGCGAAGCTTCGCTCCGTATATGGTGAATGACAACAATCGCGATGCATCGAAATGCTTGAACAATCGAAACTATAGCGATTAACCAATTGCAACGCTTGGCTAATCACGATCACGAAAAAAATACAGAACTAAATCTCACCTGCGCCCCAACAATACCGTTCCCGCCGAAGAAGTTCCTGGTGTAGAGATGCATGGAGCCCCCCTTGCCGCGCGAGCAGCCCGAGCGGCGGCCCGTGAGCTCGGCCAGCACGCCCAGCACGCTCATGCCCATCATGTGCGTCCAGCCGTGGCAGCGGTACGCCGTGATCACCGTGTCCACCGCGCGCATCGCCGCGTGCATGCCCACTGCCACTGCCTCTTGGCCTGCACAAATGGACCTTTTTTTATTTGATTGATTCAAAAAAACATATTAAACATAATGATAACATAACATAGATAATGGATTTTATTACATGCCTTATAGATCCCTATACGAATCACACCATGCAAATGAAAATAAAAAAATCCACAATATATTTTTCTCAAATGTAAGACATGCTGCAAGTGAAAATGTTTACCACATAAAAGTAGCAAAGGTATCAACATCCATTATGAACATATGAAGGTGGAGTTGGTATAGTTCAGTATAAATTTATTTTTTTATTTATTTAATAAAAAAAATATATAAATATTTAAGACCAAAGCTCTTACAAATCAATTCACGATTAAAGAATTAATAAAAAAAAAACATTTCTCTATGATTACAATAATTGTTAAGTAGGTACCTGAGTACAAGTGACAGAAGCCTCTGATAATTTTCTCCTTGTACAAGTTGCCGGCGGCGGTCTCCAGTCTGCGCAGGGTTGCCAACTTCTCATACATCTTGAGGGCATCCTCAGCTGTCAATGTGGTCTTGGTCTCTGGTCCACTCTCTAACTTATGCAGTTTGTATGGCTACAACATTTACATATGTTACAAGGACATAATTTTTCAACCACAATTTTTTTTTTTCTGATGCAGCCAATAGAAATTAAAATTTGAAAATAAGAAAAGAAAATTAAAAAAAAAATGACATTTATTTAGAAATAGAATGCTCATGTATTTCTATTTTTGAAAATCTGATACCTAATTTCAGTATCTAAAAAAAAGTTTACTATTCAAATAGTTCTTACATAAAATATAAATATAAAAAGTTTACACTATGAAAAATAAAATCTGTGCCAGATAGGAAAAAGTATGGATGGCCTTAGCATAGATATGATACACAAATTTCTTGTCTAGATTACTTATTAACTTTTAAATACGATTCATAAGTCAGTCTAAGATAATAATCTTACAAAATAAAAATGCTATCATACCTATCTTGTGATACAGATAAGATAATGCAACTGAACATCTCTCAATCTCTAACTAGAACTGACTCAGGGCTACTATAACAATGGAATAATTAGAGTATACATTTTTATAAAAGCATTTGTTTAGGAATTATGTACCTTCTGTCTACGGCATTAGGGTGGTGAATGGAAATTAACAAATCTAATCACTTAATGTAGGTGAGTTCTGCATAATACAGATCAACAATATTAGTAACTGAAGTCCTTAGAACAATATTAAATTGCTTATATTGCTGGCAAACAAAATTACAAATAAAATACTCTCTGGCTTTTCAGCTTTAAGGTAAATTAGGTACTAACTGGTCTGTCTTAGGTTTATCTGAAAAAAAGTTCATTAAAATATAAATTTAATAAAAAAAGAACTTAAGAATGAGAAATAAAAACTCTGTAGTATTAATTTAAAAAACTATTATTCTACACTACCAGAGATTCAAAAAAAAATTCTATTGAATTGAGAAACCTCCTCCTTTTTAGATGTCGGCTAAGTAAATTAATTAGATATAAATAGGGGTAAATCATTCATGTTACAACGTCGCGTGAATGCACTGTCTGTGCACCTATAGCTTACGTCAAACTATCAGCAAAACATACACTTGACATTTTGAAGGTTAAGTTACATAATTAAAGAAAATATATTCTAATTAACAGACGAACATATCACATAAATATTTAACGAAAGGTGATACATTTCACAGCTATTTTATAAGATAATTGATAAAAATACCTTAATTTCGAATGTCGCCTCCGATTTCGTGCTGTATTTTGATTTCGATGTGGTAGCAACCGGGGCGGCCGCCTTCTACAATAACAATTTTATTACATTTAACACTTAATTTATGACGATATGAAATTCACATTATGCAAAAACTACAATTAAATACTTTCACAAAACACTTACAGTAACTACGTTACCAGACAGAAGTTTGGCACTCGAAGCGATTAATTTACTCATTTTTGAGGCTATTTTCTCTATGACGCCCAGATTTTATTCGAAATCCTCGTAACAGAGGATCGTTTTAAACCTAGATTGATGCGATAATTTTTATGGTTTAATGGAAAAACTAAAAGGAGTCGGAGCAATTGGACCTGCCGTGACAGCTGGGTCGGTTCGAAAATTACTCTATCTAAAATATTCCAAATGACTTTTGTTTGCTCTGCTTGACATTGACAACCCAACCTTTATTAATTTAAAACCAGGCAAAAGATTATCGCGTCGCAACATCCAAATCTTCACAATAATTCCATAGACAAATAAATGTATGTACGTGCACACTTGACTCTTGACTGAAACAGCTAAGGATTAGCTAATATAATGTTACGCTAGTACGTAGCATGACATTTTATGCCTTAATTCATAGGATCACTGCCATTGTGACTACTCCCGAGACTTTCCCAATACATATTATGTGAATCAATTTGTTTGACAGTTCGCAATAGAACAATACTTAACGAAAATCATTTTTCGCAAGTTAAAATTTCTGTCTTCCTATCCTTTGATCAACTATTGTCGTAAAGTCATAAGCCGTGATGATACTCAAAGATTAATTTATTAATCTCACATTATTGACATTTTGACGAATAGTATCCGTTGCAGAACGTGGTACCAAAATACAGTTTTCTCATCATCTCTCAATTCCGTGCCATAACTTCAAGATGTTTTAGGGGTGCGTTGGGATAGGTACCTCTGATCATGGGCTCTAAATTCTTGTAGTAAATGTCACCTGACAACTCTTCCACACCCACTTGAGTGTCTGATTTAGCGATCTTTATCGCTTCATCTACGGCAGCTCGTACCTTGAAGCTGATTTCCTGTGAAAACAATTATACAGCACTTAAGCGTTGCACAATAGGATCTATTTTATTTATTAAAATCTAAAAAATACTTTACTCTTTTCCTATTTGACTCGTAATATGCGTTAAGATCATATGTCTAAATATATTTATCATGCCATTTTATATTGTTTAATATTATTATAATTGTTTAATAAGTTATCTAAAATTATTTTCTAACTAGTGACTACAACAGAGACCTTAAGTTGATCTTCAGTCGCGAGCTCGCTGGAGATAATTCTATCCTTGAACGAAGCAATGGGGTCTCTTGTCTGGCGGACTACTTGCACTTCATCACGGGTTCTGTACGAAGTTCCTGGATCCGACATGGAATGACCGTGGTACCGATATGTTCCTACTTCCATCACTAGGGGTCCTAGTAAAAATCATTGGTTATGGACCCAATATATGGAGAATTGATCAGATTAGTCAATACATCCTTGTCGAACCAACAGTTTAAGAACTGACCTTTCCCACTAGTGCAGTATTGTATAACAAACTTGGTGGCCTCACGACAAGCTAGCACGTCCATGCCATCTACCCAAATACCGGGCACGAAATGTCCTCGTGTGTAGTATTCTTGATTAGCTGCACCGCGGTTTGTTTTGGTCCCCATTGCTGCACTGACGTAATAAATCCACCTTGTTATATTTGATAAGTTTGTAGTAGGCTACATCATTCGTGCATGTTTAATGAGATATCAACAGCAAATAATGATATTCAAGCTGTAGGCAAGTCAAAAATAAGCTCATCTTCGAAAATATTCAGATTATTTGTATGTACTGAACATGCATGCATGGTATGGAGTGTGATGGTAGAACGAAAAATGAAAAGATAGACAATATGCTTTATCACCATATCCATTGTTTTCGCAGACAAACACGCTGGGAAGGTCCCAAAGCATAGCCATATTATAGGTCTCGAATAGTTGACCTTGATTGGCTGCTCCGTCACCGTACAAGGAAAAGTTAACACCACCGTCTCCCTTGTATTTGTGGGCGAATGCCGCACCAGCACCCAATGGCACCTAAGGGAACAGTATGATTATATTTATTTTAAACACCGGCTGTAGCTGACTGAGTCACTCACACATGAAAATCAATTCACTCTTACCACATAGGCTCATCTCCAGGTGAATGCTTGTTTAATAACATGGTACTGACCTGTGCACCCACAATGCCATTGCCACCGAAGAAGTTTTTGGTATAAAGATGCATGGAACCTCCCTTGCCACGGGAGCACCCTGACTTGCGGCCGGTGAGTTCTGCCAGCACAGCCACCACGCTGAGACCCATAACATAGGACCAAGCATGGCAACGGTAAGACGTAATCAATGTGTCTACGGGCCTCATCGCTGAATGCATGCCCACCGCCACTGCTTCTTGACCTGTGTATATTAATAGGGTTGAGAGATTATTTCATGGGATTTTGTGGTTAAGTCGAACTCGAATAGAACTTTCTTGAAGTTGGTAAGCATGTGCGCTAGGCGTTCAATTCCCGGGCAAATATATGACGATATGGCATATGTGCTGATGTAATACATACGTGATGAATATTGTATGGTTTGGATGTATTGTAAAATGAAAGTAATAGATTGGGGCTCGATCACTTTTTTGATCCAGTTTTTTGATTGAGTCCATGGGTTGCACTAAGTGATAGTGTTCAAACATTTAAATTCTTTGCTACAACCGTACCTGTATATAAATGACAGAACCCTCTGACCATTCTCTCTTTGTAAAGATTGCCGGCGGCGACCTCCATTCTGCGCATCGTCACCATCGTTTCATATATTTTAATGGCCTCTTCAGTTGTCAATATTGTTTTCGTGTCAGGGCCACTGTCCAATAAGTGAAGTTTGTAGGGCTTTAAAAAAAAGCAATGTTTTTCTAATTACTAGGTAGCTAGAGAATTACAAAAAATGTTTGTGTCTAAATCTTTTTTTTATATCACGTAGTATTCAGTAAAAGATAACCATTATTTTAACAGCGAACGGCGCGAATTCAAAGATTTGTGATTTTGGCGTATTTTTCTGTTCTGTTGAATTACTTCCATGATTTTATCTGTTTAAATAACTAGGTACCAAATATAGCTGTCGGTACCTTTATTTCAAATGTCGCTTCTTTTTTTGTGCTGTATTTCGCTGTATCAATTTCCGTGGCAGCCATATTCTGAAGTAAGTTAAAAAATAGTTTGTAGTGTGATCATAAATTGTTTTCGGTGTTGTATGGAGCGAGCGCGAACAAAACATGCGCTGTTTTCCTTATTATTTTCGCTAAGCGCTCATAGCTCGTGACGGCACCTGTAAGTTCCTATGTTTCTATTTATTTATCTTAACCACAACGGAAAATTAACTTACGGAAAGAAAGATACTAAGAAGGCGTTTCGGGTTCGAAGTAATTACTTTCATCATCATTAAACTTAATAAACAGAGTTTGAAGGAGTACAAAATTTTGCGAGATCGGTTAACACGGATAGCAACCAAAATATTAACTGCCGCTCGCTATTGACAGTGTCGGTCCTCACAAGCGAATTTTTTTCTTTACCTATGCCTGCCACCGATAAAAATTTACTAATGACATAACAATCCATAGACAAACATAAATTTTCTTTGACATTACAGTTTTTCTTTTTGTATAGATAAAAAAAATATCATAGATAATGAAAAAAAAATCGCTGACAGAAAATTGAATGAACATGACGATAAAAAAATTATGATGATGACAGACACAACGTGACGCATAGTATTTTGATTTGATACTGGCATGACGTAGTAATTTTGCAATAGGAAGGAGGTAAATGATATAAAAGAAAATTTCGTCTGTTCGTCATCAGTACAGTGGGACCAATTTTGTGTATAGGTGCGATACATTAGAGAATTTGTGATTTGTGAAAATGGAGTTTCCACACGTAGGAAAGAATTGTTCTTATAAATCTTGCAATAAACTTGGTAAGTTCAAAAGCAAACATTATCAAATTGATCAGATTGCGTCGACTGTAAGGTCGCATTATCCCACTCATCATGACGACCTTTAGGTCCTTTTATTAAGGGTTTATGGGGCACTGCTAATAGTTTCTGGATTGAACTAAACCTCATAATATCTTCAATACATTTATGAAACTATAATTGTACTTAATAATCCCATTTTGCTTACCTTTCTAACTACTGTCTTTGAACACTTTGTTCTTTAAGCCTCTTAGACTGACAGCCTTGTCAACAATGTAAACAATAAAAAATATTTTTTTTTTCAAATTGGCTTCTATGGATTGTTTCTAGTAACTTCCTCCAACAAGTTGGTGAAAAAAAAACATAACTTCATGTAATAACCGGAGTTTAGAATATAGTTCTAGATTACCCTTGAACTATTTTACACTACACTAAACACAATGAAATTAAAAAAATAATAATTCATTAGTTTATTTATCTCTATCATATTCTGTTGATTTCACCATGTGACATTTAGTGGATGGATTTTGCAAGAAATAATTAATCATGTATTGTTTTGAAATATTCCAGACTTCCTGCCTATGAAATGTGGGGGATGTAGAGAAGTTTTTTGGTAAGCATGAGTTCTTTCATAACATAATCTTATTATTAAGTAGTATTTAGGCAGCACCATATATCCTAAGGGTTGATAATTCCACATTCAAGACAAGGTAATCTGCATGTATTATATTTCATATTATTTGTTATATATTATCTGTTATATATTATCCATATGATTTTTCATGAGCAGATAGTAATTCAAAGATGTGTGTATAATTCCTGAGACGGTAATAGACTCACTATCGATCACGTTGGCACTTAATCAGCTCTGGTGAAAAGTGGGTGTTGCTATTATAATACCTCTGCCTACCTCTTCGGGGTATACAGGCATGAGCGTATGTAAGATTATTCATTGTTTTTTGGATGAAGAACCTAAAAGTAATTTGCAAAAAGTTTTATGGATTTTTTGGTGTTTTTATAACTTGAACAACGGTCACTATGTGCTAATACAATTTCTTCGATGCAATAATTCTCATAGAAATCTCCCAATATTTCAGTTCAGATCATTTCACATACGCCAAACACGAGTGCCCGGAGGCTAATACACGCGACGTGCAAGTGCCCGTGTGTCCGCTGTGCGGCGCTCCGGTGCCAGGCCGGCGTGGCGAGCCCCCGGACATGGCGGTGGGCGCGCATATAGACAACCAATGCACCTCCGACCCTGCAAGAGAGCGCCGGAAGAAGGTAACTCACTTGTTAAAATTAAACATGAACTTATAAGTAAAACTACCATTAAACAAGCTATAATAATAAGTACAGTCACAAGTTAGGAACACATACAATTTTTCCATTCAGTAATTTTATGAGTGTCTGATGCCATACAGACAGACTTATAAGTGACAGGACCTGTCGGCTGTAGTATAGACTAAAATTAAGATACCACTTTTCTTTTGAAGTTAATTAATGCAGTTTAGTTCACAGGTAAGATTGATTCTCATAGAACAAAACCTGCAGAAAATGGTATACTGAAGAGTTGAGGCCTTGGGCTCTACAGATTATGTTAATTGATTATGCTATGTTCTACACATAGGGGAATTAATTTGCTGAACAATTATGACTCCACTCTACAATTCCAATCACTCACCAATCATGAGTGAGATCTGTTTGCAAATGACTAGCGTCAAAGTAACATTAGGATTTGTACTGTTTGGGTCCTAGGAGTTCTAGTTTATTAACCAGCAATGTGTTTGACAGTCAGCAACCAACACATCACTTAAATGTTTGTGTCTAAGTGAGTGTAGCTCTTCAGCCTACAATAAAGAGTGTGTGATGTACATGTGTGTTTCAAATTTGCAGGTATTCACAAACCGGTGTTCGCATAAAGGCTGCAAGACGAAAGAGATGGTACCTCTAGTGTGTCAGGAGTGCGCCCTCAATTTCTGTCTGAAACACCGACACACTACCGACCATGCGTGTGAAGGGAAGCTGGCCGCTAAGAGGAGACAGGCTGCGTAAGTTTACCATCTAATTACTACTAGCTCTTAACCGCGACTTGGTTCGCATTTTTATGAAAATTATTAATAAATTATTAATTCAGTTTAGGCCCTGCTAAGGCACTTATGAACGATGAATTGAGTGATGGTTCGGAAACTAACCTTCTAAAAGCCGGTTCTTGGCTAGAATCTCAGAGAACAATACTAGTCTCTCCTTAAATTTGATGATATAACAGACCGACAATTGACAAATTTAAATAAAAGTATTTATGTAAAAGATGACCCCTAATTTAACTTCAATCCTTCTAGCTGTGCTCTGCAGTGAAAATGAAATTGAAATTAAATAATGATTTATTCAGCTTAGACCCTGGTAAGGCACTTATGAATGTCAAAGAATTGACGACACATAGCAGTAGAATAGTGAAAACGAAATATAACACTAAACAGACATTAGTTAAACAGTGATGAGTGTTTTTACTTTCAATTCGTCAGAATCTACCGCCGTATTCGGAGGGATGGCTAGAAAATTGGAAAACTTAATTAATAAAAGTAAGTTCTACTCGACGCCAATGAAATATATTGTTTATTCTTAATATAATGTTAACTTGTTACAGTGAAGCAGCTCGGGCTAGAATGAAAGCAGCTGAGAATAGAATACAGAATACCGCTGTCACAACGCCAGTCAGTACTTTTACAGAGGTGCAGGGGAATATGGTAAGTTTATTTTTAGGATGTGTATGAAACAAAAAGATTAAAACGGGACTATTAGAGGTCGTATCAGGATCGTAATAATAATGTAAGAATTTCTGTTTAGAAGATATTTATTACGTAAAACTGGTAATCGTAACAAAAGAAAAAATTCAATAATAACCATAAACACAAATATAGACAAACCTAGCATTTAACATAAGACCTTAAAATATAAAATAATATACAAACTTTAACAGGGACCCTACTACTGGTTAAGCATTATACAATTGAATTGTGCATTTATATTAAACTAGTTGTGCCTCGCGGTTTCACACGCGTAAATTTAGTTTCATACAAACTTTCATCCCCTATTTTATCCCCTTGGGGGTAGAATTAATCAAAATCCTTTCTTAGCGGATGTCTACGTCATAACATCTACCTGCATGCCAAATTTCAACCCGATCCGTCCAGTAGTTTGGGCTGTGCGTTGATAGATCACTATGTCAGTCAGTCAGTCACTTTGAGTTATATATAAAATTGAAGTGTCTGTTTGCAATTCCAAAATAACAGCTTTTCACTAAATGCATGTGAACGTATATAGGTTATTGACATCAAAAAAAAAAATTCTCTGTCTGTTCCGGCTAATCATCAAATTTTTTAGGACTTTCACTGGCAGGTAGCTATTTTTACAAGGCTTTTATTTACAAACAAGATACAAACTGTCTGCTTACAACCGTGTTTATGCATTAATAATATACCTTGTTTTACAGACGGAAGACGAAGCCTTAGCCCACGCCCTGGCGCTGTCGTTACAAGACCAACCTTCAACGTTACACGAGAGAGACAATTCCTTCGCGAGAGCTCTCACCCGTGCCAGAGTGGGAGGGGAACAAAACGCAAGGTGCACCGTCTCTTAGCAAACCTTATTACTGACTACTTAAGGATAATTTTGCAACAACATGGATTTGCAGGGCGAAAGACTTAAGAAAACTGATACAATGCTATTCTATAATATTGGTATAACGTTGGTTGACGTGCTGAAACAGTCTTTGTTTAAAAATAGCGCTATCTCTTTTTCTAATATTGATTTCAAAGGGGATAGGCATAGTTTTAATCCGAGTTTGGGCTAGACATTTAATCCATGTTTTGTAAGAGAGTTAATGTTTAACAACAACCAGGCTATTATGTTTGAGCCAATCAAGTTTAAATTTCTAATGTAATCGATTGTTTTCTCTCACTTTTCCTATATACAGGTTGTCGGAGCAAAAGCAACAGTTGTCAACTAGAAGTTGTAGGCTTTTATGAATATATTTGAAGTCGTAAAATATCTAGCTCCAACGATAACGTAGTTATAGGCTATGGCCGAAGAGCTCGCGGCCTTAAGCAATTGACTGAAGGCTCGCCCGCGTGTACCTACATTATGTACGCGGTCATTAAACTTTTTAAATTAAGGGGAAGCTTAATAGATTCGAAAAATGGTTTTATGGGATTATTTCAGGATTTATTAGAGGGAGAAAAAAAATTAAAACGTAGTTAGATTTCACGTGAATAACTCTACGTTACAGCTGTTTTTAATGCGAAAATACTCTTAATATGGTCAACTTTGAACGTCAATTACTCGAAAACGGAAGAAGATATTTTTGTCATAATAATTTTATATGCTTCCTAAATTTATACCCTATCACATATTTTAACAGCAGTCCTATTTTCCCCGACACCCTGTATATGTTTACCATTATATATATAATTCTACTGTATGTATGTCAGTGAACTCCTAAAAACGGTTGGACCGATTTGATGATTTTTTGTATGAATTTGCGTGGTAAGACGCCACTGGCTCTGCAGGATAACGTCTATCAGGTGCGCTAGTTTTTATATAAATTCATATATACCTTTATAACCTTGGAAACAGTTTTGTAACTCGATACATTCTCAAGGGGTAAGTAATGCTGAAATGACGACCGTGCTCAACATCAATTTGCAGGGATTATACTTTTAAATGTTGCTTAGATATTTTATTTGTGTTTGTTGAAATGTATTTTGTCGAGACGAGCCTATTTATTGTAGCAGATAAATGTTCAAGCAACGTTTATTCTTATTGTAAGTGTAATAAGGACCATTTTTCAACAATTTAGTGAGTGAGGTTAAGTGTTGAGTTGGTATATCGTCGTTGCGCGTTCAAAAGTAGCTATGTGTTTTTACACACTTTAGGAGACGCAGAAAATGACTTTCTCGAAATATTTATTTATTCGATAATTAGAACGGCATACAATGCCAATTACACTAATGAGACACAGGTAATAAAGATACATATAAATATAATCCATTAAAAAAAACATTTATAAAAAAAGGAAAATGGACAATCATCCTTTCTCGCAAAACACCATGCACTCTAACAATATGGCCCGAGTATTAAAAAAAAATATTCTTACTATTGATACATATAACAAATTTACATAGTTTTTTTTAGATTAATGTTGGATAGATATTATTATTAATAATGACAAAATTAAACATTACTGGATAGTTTGACACAAGAGTTCACGAAATACACATAGCGACTTTTGTACGCGCAACGACGATATGTCATGAATAATGTAACTGAAATTACACTATATTATGATGTTGTAATTTATATAACTTTTTAATTAATCTATATATACTGAAAACTAACCAAAAAAAACAGATATATATATATCTAAAAAAAAACTGCCTAAAAACGATTATCGACATAAGTTAAAGTGAGTTATTCTTTTACTTGCATGACAAATCTAAAATAATTTTAACAGTAAAAATACTATTAAAATGGTTAAAAACAAATATATCACGTTAAAAAAAGACATTAAGTAACAGTTATATCATTCTTTACTTCCTATATTCCTTGTTTTACTTTCAAATTCAAATTGTATGTCATTTGCTTGAATAAAAAATATGAAGATTTAGGTATATTCTATTCTATATTCACGGTAAGCTTGCCTTCATCGTGTGATCTTAGCTCGTGATATAAACAGAATGATGACATTTCACACCCTCTCGTTCAACTAAATCTATATATATATATAACTCAAAGGTGACTGACTGACTGAAATAGTGATCTATCAACGCACAGCCCAAACCACTGGACGGATCCGCTAAGAAAGGATTTCGATTAATTCTAACCCCAAAGGTATAAATTTACGCGGGTGAAACCGCGGGGCACAGCTAGTACGGTATAAATTAAAAGCGAGAGGGAATGACAATGTTCGCTATTTAGTAATTACTTTGCGATTGGGGAATGTTAAAAAAGCAATACGTTAAAATTTGTAATTTCATCACATATCATTGTTTAAGGGTGGATTGCACTAACTAATAACATATTGTCATACATAGTTCTTATGCAAAAAAATATAAGGTACACAATTATTTTCAAAACGATGATTGGCAATTTTACAGTGCAGTCGGAAGCCTAACAACTGGTTTAACCCAGATTACTATTTTTCCCGTAATAAAGGTTACGAAGGTCAGATGGCAGTCGCTTCGTATAAAAATCAGGTGATCAGCCACATTGGGTTGCATCAAATGCCGACCCCAACTATGTATGGGATAAGGCCAGGGAGATGATCATATGGTACATGAAGTACCAGGCGCACATAACGGACAAGGAGTTAATAGGTTGATTGCTACTAACATGGAGCCACATCGGGTTGAATCAAGTGCCGACCCCAACTATGTATGGGATAAGGCCAGGGAGATGATGATATGGTTCACGATGTACCAGGCGCACATAACGGACAAGGAGTTAATAGGATTGCTACTAACATGGAGCCACATCGGGTTGAATCAAGTGCCGACCCCAACAATGTATGGGATAAGGGAGATGGCATCATGATTTTCACTGCAACTGACTAGGAAGATACAATTCTTCACATACTAAAAATATCACAGATAACAAAAAAATTCAAATTACTGCGTAATTTACGATTTTGCTGTCAGGCTGACGTCATTGCTATTATCATCGTCAATGTCTGTAGCGATAGCTTTTATCAACTAGGTGCAACCCACCTAAAATTCTGCCTTATTTCTTCACTTTTGGATACCTATACGGCTTTATTGGCATTTTTCATATTATTACACAAATACTATTATTAATTATAGCACTTATTGCAACGGTGTAAGGTTTAATATATTCGGTTAGCATCACAATTTGAATCACCTGTGTTCGTCTTCTACCAATTATCCGTTACATTTGAAATGTTCCATATTTTTGAGATAAACTATAAATGTTAATAAAGAGAATATACAAAGATACACCATGTTTTTTTATTTAAGTATAGATAACCAACCCTGATGAATTGAAGAATAGTTCAAAACTAAAAAAAATACATGAAATAGATTCAGTTAAGGCGAGAAAGATACCACGAGTTTGGAAACGCCTTTTGAAAACAACCGGTAAAATAAAACTCTCTATGGACGTTTCAAATCGACACAAAATGTAGGTAGGTGATCTTGTATGAAATAATGCTGGCTGGTGTCATTTGTTGTATGAAATAAAGAATCTAGTAAAATTCCAATATATTTATTAACATGCAAACGTAACGTAGTATATTATGATTATAAAATGATTTTAATTATAACATTAATCTAAATATAACAATATGTAAAATATATAACAAGTGCATTTTGGAAGGTATATCACAGTTAGGTCATTGATTCAATTATTATACATTTATTATGTAAACAAAAAAGTATTGGCGCAAATTTACCATAAAGATTCTTTCAATCTTAAAAAATCACAACCATTTTTTTCAGTATTGGAACAAAGGCTTTTTGCTAGCTAATTACTTGCCCGATTTATACGTGACATTATAAAGTGATACACAATAGTATAATTACATACAATAAAATAGTACCTTTGGTATAACAAAACTAGGTTCGTAAGCATTTAATTTTGCGTTATTCTATGGTTAAAATATATTAACTAAATAATATTCCAATCGAGTCATAATTCACGCCGGGGTCTGTCTGTTGATTTTTTATTATAGACGATAGTTTAAAAGTGAAGATCATTTGACGTCTTGAAAGTAGATTTTTTTTTAAATCTCGCTGCTATCGAAAAATCAACACTTATAAATGTTAAAGTCTGTCCATCTTATATTTCACTATGGTTCCTTTATAATAAAATCTAAGTCACCAGTAAAATTCGAAAAAAAAATTGCACTTTCCCAATACCAGAACGTAGCCAGGCGGGTCCAGTAGTATAAAATGATGGCTTCAGCTGTAGCTTCTTATATAATGTCTATGTCCATTCTAAATATTATAGATTTTTTTTATAGTGGAGTTTTTTCGAACATAAACTCCAACATTCAAACTTAACCCATAGAGATTTTACTTGTATATTATATTGCAGCGAGATTTGACGTAAGCTGTCAAAAGCGATCATAGATTGCTGATCAATGCTTTATTATGAAGAGTTCTGAACTTATGATTGTCGTTGAGATAACTGGTGATAAACTCCGGCGGTGTCCTGGAGAGGAACAACTCTATGCTCATGTATCTAGCTGCGGTCAGGCGTTTGCGTTCGGCGTTAGATCGGCATAGGTTCTTATGGGCGTGTGCAGCGAAGTTGGCCGCTGTTTTTTCCACCAGTTTTGCTGTTACTTGCTGTTGTGGGTCGTCTTCTAACGGAGTCTGAAAATGTATATATGTATTTCATACATACATTATATTTTTCAACGGTCAAATTCGGAGCTCTCGTAACCAAAGGAAGTGTATGAAGAGATGCATGAATGTAGATGAAGCGAAAGAAGTATGTAAGGATCGTGGCATGTGGCGTAACATGGTCTCTGCCACCACCATAGAATGGGATACAAGCGTGAACATGTGCTCACGCTTGTATTCCCCAAAGGGATAAGCAGAGGTGTTGTAATAACAACACCCACATTTCACCGAATATGATTAAATGCCAACGTGACAGATGGTGAGTCTATCGCGGTCTCAGACACTATACATACGTATTTTGAATTAATTCTCAGACATGCTGATTTCCTTCACCGTAACACACGCGGTGTAAAATTACTGCAAAGTTTTTAGAAATCGACATTGATACAGGCCCCACTGGGATTCGAACTTGCGTCGCTTGCGTAGCAGGCGACTACTCAAACCCTACGGCCACCACTGCTCTTATTTACTTCGTTTTGAATATTCTAACGCTATAATCCTCGTTGGTCTAGTGGCCGCAATGCTGCTACGGAATATGAGATCCCGGGTTCGTTTCGTTCCAGATCAGGTGGTGCTACTGTGTATTTCCATTTGTAATATCCCAGTAGCAGTCCGGAGTCTGGGTTAGTGCCTGGTTAATAGCCGATGAGACCCATATACTAATAGGGAGCCTATTGAGGCTCCCTATTAGTATACGGGTCTCATCTCCCTGGCCTTATCCCATGTATTTGGGGTCAGCACTTGATTCAACCCGATGTAGCTGATCACCAGATTTTTATACGAAGCGACTGCCATCTGACCTTCGTAACCCCTTTTTCGAGGAAAATCGGCAATCTGGGTTAAACCAGTTGTCAGACTTTCTTAGGCCTCTGACTGACCTGTAACGATTGCCAAAGATGTTAAATTGGCAACCGGGACCGACGGCTTAACGTGCTCTCCGAGGCACGGAGGGAACTCGAGCGGTCACCCATCCAACTACTGGCTAGGCGTATGGTTGCTTAACTTTGCTGATCGCATCATATGCGCAATAGCAACTGTGCCACGAGCCCCTCGTGCCTATTAGTATACGAGTAGCAGTATAGATATCCAGTGGCGTGCAATGCATATAAGCAGGTAAGCAGAAGTTACAAATTGTGATCACTGAATACACTCGTGTCGTGTGTGTGTTTATGTTCGTATGTGTATCTTTACCAAAACGTACGTACCTACGCCGGGTCACATAGGTATGTACTTAACCTACCTACCTACCTACTTGTTGTTTATGCCTACCCCTCTGAAAATCCAATGCACGCCCCTGTAGATATCCACTTTAAATAATGTTGAATTCAATTTCGGAACTAAAGAGCTACATCGAAGATTCCTACTAAACTTATCCTCTTCATAAAATATCTATAAAATAATACTTACAGCAAATCGTATCCACTGCCAAATCTGTGACCTGGATATTTCTGCAGTGGCCGAATCTTCAACACTACCGCTATAGAAGAAATGCCCTGTCCCAGCCAACCAGTAATAAATGAACAAGATAGAGATGGCTACGTTGTGCTTCAAGCCTTGCAGAGTCACTCCGCCACTGGGGATCGACAATAAGTCTTTTGCCGTTACGTTAGCGTCGAATTTCCTGTGTATCTGATTTGGAGTATCGCCGTTCTTCTTCCAAAGCTGTAATAATTAAAATAAAGTGAAATTTTGATATAAGGAACGAAGTAGTTCTTCACTCGCTACATAGATGGCGCTACTGGCTAACAATTGTAAGTTTGTGAACAATTAGACAACAGTCTAAATCGCGGTATGAGTGTTTTCGAACGCATTGGAGCATCTATACTAATATATACAGCTGAAGAGTTTTTTTGCTAAACGCGTATCTCGGGAACTACTAGTCCGATTTGAAAAATTCTTTAAATGTTAGATAGTCCATTTATCGAGATAGGCTATATATCATCACGCTACGTAAATGAAGTCGCGAGTTAAAGTTAGAGTTAGCCCAAAATAACTATTTCAAAAGCTAGTTTTATATAAGTTACAACTAGAATAGTGTTCGCTAGTGTTACCTAGACATGACAGCCGCCTGAAAGATCTGCCCTTTACTGAGTTGAGAATGAGAACGTATGATCTCGCTAACTAGTTATATTTGTAAGATGGTTTAAGTAGTCTCCTATATCGCAACCGATGCCAATTGTACCAACGTGACAGATAGTCTATCGCCGTCTCAGACACTATACACACGTCTTTGAATTACTTCTCAGACATATGCAGGTTTCCTTACGATGTTTTCCTTCACCGTAATGCACGTGGTGTGAAATCACTGCGCATACTTTATTAGTTTTTAAGAAAAACTAATAAAGTATGTCTAATTATGTAATTAAAATTGTTGTAATTGATTTTATTTACATTAGCTTTGAAACGCGACTTAGTCCGTGTAATTATTAGTATGCCTGATTGAATTCTAACTATGTTTTAGTTCTATTTTAGTTCTATTTGATTGCCTGTTTGCTAATTAGAATCTAAATGCATAAACACTGGATGATCAACGACGTCTTATAGACCTTGAATATCTTAATAATTGAATACTTGATTTACTCTTAACGCATATTAGACATGACGTCATTGTTTTTTCATAAATTAATTGATTCATTTAAGTTATTTTCCATTGTTGAGCTAGAATAATGTATTCAATCACTGAAAAAACTGGCTAAGTGCTAATCTGACTAGTGCACGGCGGGTTCCGTAGCACTACCTAAAAAAAAAGGTCCTGAGTCAACGCAATAAAAAGATATGGCCAAATTTTGATATTATAAACAAAGCTGAAAATAAAGCTCAATTTTGATACTTACAAGTTTTGGCAAAAATCGAAATAATTCCATATTTTTTTATCGCGTTAAGCCTTCATTATACCCTAATTCAGACTATAGCCTAAGCTGAATAAATCATTTCAAACATTATAAATAAATCACGAGTAGTAATAAATATATGGAAATTTATATTTTTTAACTAAGGATATGTAGTGCCTCTCACATTGATGTGCCTTAACAGGGTTGTTAGTTATAAGTAATTACGTTTACATTGTGTGTCATATGAAACTAACTTACAATAAATGATATTTTATACCTTTGGGCCTTATAGCTTTGAAAAGGCCAAAAGGGGGCAAAGGCCTCCCCTTTGCCCACCAGTGGGACACTACAGGCTAATAATAATAATGATATATCTTATACCTTTAAACGAGCAATTCTTGTATATACCTATATATATAGAATCTGAATCTCGGTAACGGCTCCAATGATTTTCATGAAATTTTGTATGGGGGTTTCGGGGGCAATAAATTGATATAGCTAGGTTTCATTTTCAGAAAACATCGTTTTGACCATGTTTTCGGGCAATGAAAATCCTAAAATATCATTACAATGCTATAGTAAATTTCACTGACATCTGTCATGTTATGATAGCTCAAATGTGAAACTTTCAACCTACGACGCGATAACTAAACTAGAGTACCTCGGTTCGAGCCCAATTTGATATCGGTACGATTTTTTATTTATTGACAACATACATACATTTTTTTACGAGAAAGCGTCAAGTTTTTTGGGAAAAAGAACTGGGGCCTTACCGTGAGCTCTTATTGCCATGATAGTTTCAATAATTTATGAGACAGATGTATGTGACGTGTATACATCTATCACTGTCGCACAACTGAATTATCATTGCAATAATAGCTCATGGTTGGGCCCCTGAGCACAGCTCGGTAAACCAGGTTCTATTATGAATATTTGAAGAGTTACCTCATTGACGTGGGCCACTACCCTGGCATCGTAAACCATGAAGCCATCGACACCGCACTCGATCTCCTTCAGCTTAGCTTCGAGAATCTTTGTGATCGTCACCTTTGACCTGAACCAAAGAGTAAAAACAGTCATTATATACATCTCTAGGATACTTTAAAGAAGCAATTCTGATGGCAAGCGGTTACCGTGACCTAAATCAATTATATGTTAAAGTATATTAGCTTACCTACATGTTCAAATATTAAAGGTCTCTTTCATTTAAAAGCAAGAAAGATGGGACTACTAGAAAACATCGATTTTTTTTTGGTTAAAATTGTAATGTTTCACCTTAGAGAATATGGTATAAAATATTGGTAGGACTAACCTACCCTAACGGTAAGAGGGCCTTAAGCCGATGAAAATAAATTATTTATTCAGTTTAGGCCCTCGTAAGGCACTTATGAATGTCGAGGAATTTGCCACCAGTTCGGAAACTAGCCGTCTGAGAAGAACCGGCAAGAAAATCAGCTGGCATCATGAACATGTCATTACATAGTAAATAATGATTAATTACAATAAAATTCATATACTAGTATCAACATAAGATTTCAAGCGTTAATTATAGGCAGTAACCGCAAACCATCAGGCTTGCTACGATTCGATGCCAACATAATGGCTCTTTTAAAGAAAGTGCCGCGAACTACCATAGATTCCTGCCTACAGAAGGTCGACAAACCGCAAAATATTGCAAGACGGTCGACTAAATTTACCTCTAACATAAAAAAGACATCTTGGACCATTTTCCTTCGAGTAGTGAAACAAAATTGAACTTTTTAAGTTCGACACCTATTTTATGAACACCATAATGCTAACCAAAGTGGCGGATTTGGTGAAAAGTCGTCTACGTCTAAAAAGTCTAAAAAAAACAACACCTCTGCCAACCCTTTCAGGGAATACAGGCGTGAGCATATGTAAAATTGATGTATTAGAACCTACTCTTTGTCAGTTCCATCGGAGCCTGGTGACAACATAGCAGCAGCCATGCCGCCGGTGGCCGGCGCGTTGCGCGCGTGACACACGCTTACCACCAGCCGCATGTAGCTGTTGAGGAAATGACGCTCCATGTTCACGTACTTGTTCCTATCTGGTAGTAGGAACTCCTTACGGTTTCCTAAAAAAAAAACATTGTGTAGTTCCAACCATAGACATTGTGGTGTACTTAAAACTTGGTATTTCTAGAATTGACACTAAAAAAGTTATTTGCAAAAACTGTCCTATTAATTTTTTTTCTACATATCTCACTTGCAGAAGCTTTCAACTATAGCCAAAAATATTAGTAAAATGTAGGTCTGTACTGATCCCGTCACGTGTTAAGAACGAGTACCATTGAATGTGCAGAAGTCATTTTATGAGTCTGTCTCTGTCTATATGTCAATTTTTCGCTGCGCGTTCCTTACTCGTTATCTGTAGGAAAATTGTAATATAATGAAAAAGTTGAAATGCTTACCAAGTTTTCCAATAATAGAAGCACAATAGTCCCAAATCCCACAGTTGAGGCCTAATGAATGCTCCCTCAACGAATACAACATTTCCTCCAACTCAAATGACGAGACAATGTTCTCAATCAACACGCAAGCTTTTATAGTCCCTTGGGGTAAGTCCAGCTCTTTCTGGGCCCAAACAAAGATTTCATTCCATAGCTCAGTTTCTGACGAACCTTCTAGTTTCGACAGGTAGAAGTAAGGTCCGCTGTTCGCTTCATACAGTTTCTTTGCATTGTGATACATAAGGATACCAAAGTCGACTAGAGGACCTATTGCTTCCTTGCCGTCAATCTGGGAATTATATTTACCTGAATTATTACATACTAGTGACCCGCCCTCGCTTCGTGTTTGGATTTTCTAACACTTATAAAGATTTTCTTTTCTCTACTTTCCATATATATAATCTGGCATTATTTTAGCTTTTAACACATCCAATTACAAATATTCCATATCAAGATCCATAGCTTAGTTCAGAATTTATTCAAAGTGATATTTTTTTTGTATGGAAATGTTGGCTTCTATTTATAACATTTAACATACATACATGTATTCCCCGATGGGGTAGGCAGAGGTGTGCTTGGGACTTAAGTCTAACTGGTTTACCTAACTGGTTGGACTTAAGCCAGTTAGGTTTAAGTCCCAAGGCATATTGCAAAAACAAATATTCTACTTTCATACTTTACTAGTATGCCAGCTTTATTTCTAAATAAGTGACTAACATTGAATCAATTTATGGGTTTAATTGCTGTGTCAAATTCATATTCAATTAGAATGAATCTTGTATTAGCTTCATTTAATGCCAGTTTACTGATATATAAAAACCAACTTGATTAGACACTATTAATGGTCATATATTACTTGCAAGATTAGACTTAGATGATTAAATAGGTACAAAAACTGGGTAAGGCACTATTCAAACTCTTAGCTGTAGTTTCTCAGGACAGGAAAAAATATGCTCACACCATCCCAGAAGGGTCCCCGAAGGGGTAAGCAGAGGTGTTGTAACAACACCCACATTTCACCGAATATGATTTAGTGCCAATGTGACAGAGGGTGAGTCCATCCTGTCTCAGGCACTATACATGTCTTTAAATACTTCTCAGACATATGCAGGTTTCCTCACAATGTTTTCCGTAATAAAGGATTTATAAAAATTACATTGTAATTGATAATTATTTTTTGATTGGTTGCAACAATCATGGTTTCGGGCATACTGCCAGCTGAACAAGAAACTAATAAATAAAAGTTTATATAAAATTACCAGAATATTATGCTCAATCATATTCCAAGCCCTGGGTCTCAGCATCAGAATGGGACATGTGGTGATACTGAGCGGTGCCCCCGGCAGCTTTCCTTTGACAGCCAAATTGATATTTTGGAATGCCTGGAGTTGGTTCTTCCATATTGGACAGTGGCCGTCATCGAAGTCTACCTGAACTCCTTGTACATCGGCATTCAGGGCTGATACAAAGTGTGCTGTGTTTGATGCAGAGACATCGCCCAGATCTAGATGGCGGTTCCTAAAAAAGTTTGGTTGAATTTATCTAAGTATTATAATTAATAACATTATGTTATTAAGACTCTCTGTCTTCCATATGTAGTACCCTAAGGTCCTCATCAGAACAATTCTGTTAAGAATTTCAGATCCTTTAATTTAATATTTGACTTTTAATTATAAATATTATTATTTATTTAAAATGCTGTGCCCTGCGATTTCACCCGCGTAGATTTAGTTTCATGCTGGTTTTTTTAAATTTAATAAATAAATCCTTGTCCTCAGCTAATAATATTATCTTTCTGGCATAATAATAATTATTTATTACATGATAATACAGATATTACTTTATTTTAATCTTAGTTTTAAAGTAAGTAGAAAATGATACAAACTGCAGTCTGGTAGGCAGAGGGGCTATGGTCCAGGAACGGTCACTTCTCTCCGACGACTTTTTAAAATCCAATGTAGCAAGAGATTGAATCTCAACCATACGTCGCAGCCTATTCTTATACAACTGCTCTATCTTTGAATCAAATTGTATGTGTAACTTAGCTAGGAATGCTAATGCACTCTCGTTAAATATTGCCTTCTGCACATCTTCTAATTTAGGCGGCGGTGATTGCAAAAGTACAACTTTATCAGCCATAGTAAATATACAAATAAATCACGATCAACCAACGCAACCGTCTCACGCGAGGGAACTCTACACTTTGAACCGGTTCATGTTTGTTTAGTATCTTATCACTTACTCTTATCAATACTCACACAAAGTAAGCGAGGTCAAACAAAACAAAAGTTGAAAGTTCAATCAAACGAACAACCAATCACATCGCATTTGGCGGCTGGCACACACCACAGAACCATAGATATAAAATAAAATAAAACTTAAACACAAACAAAAATAAAACTTAGAATGTGCTGCCTATTCTTCTATTCCAACTTTATTAAAATTTTCTATATTCATGTATTTAATCATGTACTAATAACCATCTATGTACCTATAATTTTAAACAACATCTTTTATAACCATATATTTAATGTAAATAATTGATTCTTATTCTTATCTGTGTGCTGCATAGCCATTGTTCCGCGTATGATGTGTGCTGTGCTGTGAAAAAAAGGTAAATTGTTCATAAATTTTCTATGAAATAACAAAGATATAGAAAAAAATTGTGTTTTTTTATATATCTAAGTTTATGGCATTTAATTATTGTCTGTGGATAGTTACATACATTCGTCCCATACCCAAAAAAATATCTAATATATATAACTCAAAGGTGACTGACTGATTGACTGACATAGTGATCTATCAACGTACAGCTAGGGGATGAAAGAATGTATGAAACTAAATTTACGCGGTTGAAACCGCGGGGCACAGTTAGTTTATAGATATGAGGCAAGCGAAATATTTCTATGTCTATGAATGGCAGACTCCTTAATTTTTGGAATATTTATGGTATTATTTATCTGTGCTTATTTGGGAATGATGATGCTTCGCTTCCGTCCGCCATAGACAGACTTACAGTAAGATTAGTATCTAAGTATTTTTTGGTGAAAAACTGCTTTACGAATTGTTTAATTTTGGCAATTTTGCATAAAGTCTGATTTGTTTTGATTTTGATCTTTCTCTGGTACATTTTTATACAATATACAAAAATAATAATTATTTATCATCGTCTAGGCTTGCCGTTTGCGATTTGTTGACCAAGCATACTTCGTAGGTAGGTACTCCGTGTCTTCGTGCTTTGTGGAATATATATTTTGGAAATCAGAATTTCTTGAAAACAATAATTTAAACAAGCTGTGAGCACGTGACTGCCCACTGTTTTTAGTTTTAAGAAAAAGAGATTTGCACTGAATAATTTATAATATTGAGGTCGGTGTCGGTAGGAAGGAAAAAGTAAAGCTAAGGCCTTGAACATGTCGGACGAAGAGCCCGAAAGAAAAGTTGAAGTTACATTTAAAAAGTCAAAAAAGAAAAATCTTCGGCAGAGAGTTAAAGAAGACGAGGATTCAGAAGATGAAGAGTATATTTTAGCAAAATTGAGAGAAACTAAAGAGATACAAAGGTTGCGGGAAAGGCCTAATGGAGTGAGCGTCATAGCGTTGGCAACGGGTGAAAAGCCGAGTATAGTGGAAGAAATCACGTGTAAGGACCCTTTTAAAGTGAAAGCTGGTGGTATGGTGAATATGCAGGCATTAAAAAGCGGGAAAGTGAAACAAGTAGAAGACGCATATGACACTGGGATCGGCACACAGTTTTCCGCGGAGACGAACAAACGAGACGAGGATGAAGAGATGATGAAATACATTGAAGAACAACTGTCGAAGAGAAAAGGTACGTTATTTATGTCAGTTATGCTTGGGCTCGCGACTTTGTCTGCGTGGTATATGTGTACATATACACATGGCATATTTGTGCAACTATCTACTGAATATTTGTGAAATTAGTGGACATAGACATAAACTTTAGCAATAATAATATTATATAGATGCTCACGCCTGTATCTCATGGAGGTAGGCAGAGACGCCCATTATACACATGCTACAATCCTTACTTACTTCTTCCACTTCAACATACATGCATCTCTTCACACACTTATAATAATATCAATTTCCTATTAATTAATTTAGTACTCTAGATTCTAGAGTACTAAATTAATAAATAGGAAAGTCTAGAAAGTCTAGAGTCTAGAACATAGGAATAGAAGGTAGGTTATTTGTGTTGCATTCCTGTGGTGGGTAGAGTTGCCTGTGCTCCGAGGCATCACAATAGTAGAGTTTTACCTACCATTAAAACTCATATAATGTCCGGAGCCTTATTCGAGGCCTCAATAGACAATATTGAGATGACATCTATGGTTCTCAGCCGTACTTAGGTCATTGTAGTCCCTTTTAATTAGCCAAATAGGGTTACTTCTGCTTATTTTCACCAGGTAATGTCCATCTTGGAATATCTTCATTTTGGTCTCAATATATATTACTCCATGTCTATTTATATCTTAACTAACATCAGGCAGGATTTACTGCGATTTACTGTCCTTCCGCCGTTATTTGAGACCTCAATAGATAATATTGAGACATTGTTTCTTTTCGCCTGGTGAATAAGACGCCAATGTGATTACACCCTAGTTCAATATTTATTGCTTTCTATGTTATACAGGATAAAAAATAATATTGACTTAGGTCTTTAAATATTTGAGCTTACAAGATAATGACATAATCTATACATATATACAGATAAATAAAATTGAAGTGTCTGTTTGTAATTCCATAATAGCTTTTCACTAAATGCATATGAAAGTATACATGATACTGAACTAAAAAAACCAAGTTTTAAAGTTGTGTCTGTCTGTCTGTTTGTTCCGGGTAATCTCTGAAACGGCTGGACGGATTTTAACCGGACTTTCACTGGTAGGTAGCTGAAGTTTCAAGGAGTAACTTAGGCTACTTTTATTTATTAAAAATATTAGTGACGGGTGAAACCGCAGGGCACAGCTAGTAATCAATAAATTATCACTAATTGCATTTGCTAATAAACTAAATGACTATGCAATAATATAAAATATATAAGTGATAGGCTTATTACTAATATATATATATATATATTTTTATTATATACATATATTTTTTTTTACCATAACAGTCTTTTCTTATACAGTCTGAATTGTTATAATATAATATTACATGTTACTTTGGCCTCCTCTATAATAATTAACTAACTGGCTAATAATACAAGTATCTTGGACATTACTAATACTTATGTTAATATTTTTGTACTACTTATCACAGTTTGTAAGTGTACTATCTTTTAGGTTCAAACAGAGCTCCTATTGAGAAATGAAATATTACTATTTGACATAGGTATCTGCCTTATTTCTTTCTTATAGAACTTTGAAAATGTATTCTCTGATCTCCAGTTGGCTCTAGCTAAAATTCTATCTAAAGGCTCTCTATCAATCCAACTCCTAGATGCAACAGCTCTAACGCTTCCAGGAGTTGCATCCACACCAGCCTCTGACAAAACAGATTTTACCCAGCCTGCAATTACAGTTCTTGAAGTAACCTTGGCAGGTCCCCGGGCTGTTACAAATAGGTTACACACTTTATTCTCTTTACGTCTTTCCTCCCCAACCTGTAGTAACTTTCTTACCCGGAATACTGGATCTATATAAGGGTTTTCATGATTAGAATACAGTTTCCAGCCAGATTGGGTATATGATGGAGTATCAGTCTTGGATCCATATAATGGCCAGAAAGTTACACAGTTTACATCAGTTTTATCATCTATGAAATGGGTATCCGACACAGACAAAAGTGTGAGATCATGTACTCTACGTCCTGAACAAAGTAGCAGTAAGATAGCGCGCCGCCTAAATACTTCCCACAGATTCTGAACTGACAGCCCATTATTTGATAGCCAGAGTTACATTACAATACTTGTATCCCAGATATTGGTACTATCACGAGTGTTAGCCTCATATGGTGCAATAGACTTTAATATTTGTTTCACTAAAACATAAGCTAAGTTGACAACCATCTTTGGTAGAGCACAGAGTGGAAATGACTGATTTATGGACCAAAATTGTTTTGTATGCTAACTTGTCTAATAGATGAATTTCAGCTAAAAATTGTGCTAATTCTGAGCCAGAAGGATTGGTGTGAAGTTAATATTAGACTTTTGACACCACTTTACCAATCGCACCCATGCGGGTTTGTAGGTATTTAGAGTGGATTTCCGCTATCCTGCTCGTAGCAGAGCCTTTTGTTGAGTTGACCAAGATTTAACGGTTCCCGCCTCTGTTCGATTATATCGGCGCGGCGACCGCAAAGTAGCTGAAGGCAGTCTAGTGATATGAGATTTTCTGAAAATCTCCTGCTAATATATTTTTTACTTTAGTAAGTAGAGACTCCCTGTCAATAATATCCTCACTAATATTACCCCCATCTATCCAAAGTAAAAGCTCCGAGACTCCCGCTTTTAAAGCGTCATTTTGCTTAATCGGGGCATTCGTGATCGCCCCCAAGGATTTATCTGACATAACCAAACCATTAGTCCTATCAAATTGATTTATTTCGTCGTTTTCTTTTAATTCCACAAACCCCGGTTTTGCGCTGTACGATTTTTGAACGTCTGAATAACGAACATTTGACCAATTTTCTGTCCCAAAATGTTGTAACGAATTAAGTAACTCTATATGTTCAGGAGAGGTCCTACCTATCGTGGGTTCTTTGAGATTAGTTGCTATTTCGAGATTAAATTTATGGGCTGTCTCGGCGGGAGCCTCCATACAGGGCGCATCCGGTTGTACTATCTCCTGGTCGTCCATTTGCATTGAAAATTGAGGTTTTCGCGCCGTATCATGTGGGTACCAGCCCTGAGGCGCGTAGGTATTCGCTAAAAAACTTTTAATTTCACTTACTTGGTCTGACAGTTGTTTTAATTAATACCTTTCGTTTCTTATCGTTTCGTGGCCGCTTCCTCCTTCGCTTTTGACGATATTCCTCGCTGCTGGACGAGGATAGCGACGACACGCAATCACGTATATTTTCGTTATCGAACATAACAAAGTTTAATCACACTTGAAACTACAATGGTGCCTTAAATTATTTACGAACGCTAACATCGTTTAATTATTAACGGCTTTGAAATCTAAGACGCCAATGAAGATATTCCAAGATGGACGTCACCTGGTGAAAATGAGCAGAAGTAACCCTATTTGTCCCTATTGTATAAAGCAAAGTAATTTCTCACTGACTGTCTATGTATGGTTTTATCTTTGAAGGTTAGTGTTTATATGTAATAATTACATAATTATCATGCATAAAAGCTAAAAAAATATGTGATGTTGATAGTGAAGTGAGGGTGGGTTGCTAGTTACATATATCACGCATGTAAATTCAGCACTGTGGGCTCCACTTACTAATTGTGCAGTGTCAATTATTATTTATTTTTATGATCCAACTTAACAATGTTGCTCAAAAGAAATTTCACTTCTTTTTTCACAGAGGGCCACAACAAAGACCTAAAGGATATTGAACAAAATGAATCATTAAAATACTTATCACCAGAAGAAGCTGCATTACTTTCTTTACCTGAACATCTACGGGTCTCGTCAACACACAGATCCGAGGAAATGTTGTCCAATCAAATGCTTAGTGGCATACCGGAGGTAGATCTAGGCATAGATGCTAAAATTAAAAACATAGAGGCCACAGAAGAGGCCAAAATGAAACTCCTATGGGAGAGGCACAATAAAAAAGATGGACCGTCTCAATTTGTCCCTACCAATATGGCTGTAAATTTTGTCCAACACAATAGGTTTAATATAGAAAATGACTCTAAGAAACGGAAAGCTGCCAAACCTGAAGTGGTTAAGACTGAAGTGAGTGTTATTGATGAAAATGTTGATAAAATAGTGAAGAAGGCGAAAGGGGAGAGAGCTACAGATGACTATCATTATGAGAGGTTTAAGAAACAATTTAGGAGGTATTGAGTATGTATATTACTTATTTAGTGTAAGCTATAGAGACCTATAAGGATTCCACACATTTGGAAATGGAATAGCTTTGAGTCTATTATTTATTTATTAAATATATTTATATTATGTACAGTGTAACATAAAAAGTAGAAAATAAAATAGATTGTCTCTTTTATCAAGCAAATCATGGCATCCATACTAATCCAGATACTTTTAATTTTATTCCAATTAACTACTGTGCAAGTTGTTGCCTTTCCAGAACGTTCCCAAAGGGGTTGGCAGAAATGTTACAATACTTTATACTGAAGATTATAATGTGTCAGATGGTGAGTCTATTATTGTCTCAGAATGCCTAATGTAGGTTTTCTTAAAATCTGTCTGCCCCCATATCAATGCGGTGACTTGTAATAGAGGCAGTGAAAAAACTCACAAGGCTGAGACAATAATGGACTTACCATCTGTCACATAACCTCTGGCATATACAAATGAATTTGTACTCAGACACACAGTTCCCCTCACTGTTTCTTTGAGGTGTGACATCACTGAACCATTGTACCTACATATTTTTCGTTAAAATGAATACAGACTGCTGGGATTTGAGATGCGCTGATTCCCTAGCATGTGACTACGCCATTATACCATCATACCATCATATGGCACCTGACTGCATCTTTTTTACAAAGTATAAAATTATGTTGTAAGTACTCGGCGGATTTAAATGCAGTTTTCAGCAATAAATTCATGAGGAAGGTTTATATGTAGGTAATTTAGGGTGTGTTGCTAGTACAGTTAATAAATAAAAGTGGAATATGTTTAACCCGGCGAGCATGAGGTGTAAAAAAGTTGCATCAAGCATGAGGCAGGGTATGATATACCCTTATGTTGATGTGCCATAATTTTGTTATTATGGTTATTTTTTAAACTTTATTGATTATACTATTTAATTTAATATATTTTGATTTTAAAAATAATAAAACCAGTTCATAATTATACAATTATTATCGTTTATTCTCGTTTTTCATAAACTAAGTAATATTAACAACAAATCTTTATAGACTTACATTAACATAGATTTAAACAAAAAATCTTTATTTTTTGGAATGTAATCAACTTAAAATCAAAAGATAATGAGATCCTCCTCGTAAAATACTAATTATTAAATTTTTTTCATTAAAAATTATGTCTAATCGCTACCGTTGAGATCAGTACAATTTTCGCAAGTGAATTTTGCATGTTGTAAACATATTGGCTTGTTACAAGCTTTGCAAGAGTATTTAGTTTTTCTGTCCTTTTTGTAAGGACAGTCCTGACATCTGACGTATTGTCCTGGAACATTCACAGCTCTGGGTGAGGGCTCACCGAGCTGTTTTTCGATGCGCTGGCGGATGTAAGTTGGTATATTTTTTTTAGATTTTCTTGCATTCAGATGTTCGTAAATCATGGATAAGCCCAAATTACGAATAAATTCAGTTCTCTTGATGTTCACGTTTTTATTTGCTCGATATATGATGCAAGCATTGATAGCTGCCATGTTCAGAACACCATAGAACAAAGTCATAGGCCATCGTTTACTGTTGCGACTGACATTATAGCTGGCACTTAATTCGTCGACCACGTCAACGCCAGCTTTGGTGGAGTTGTAAAATGTTATCATGTCAGGTTTTTTTTTCTCGCCTGTAGATTCATCTATTGCATCATCGTGGTGCATAGTGGACATCACAACAACCACTTTGTTCTTCTTTGGCGCATAAAAAACAAGTGTGACATCTTTTTGAAATCCAAAGAGCGAACTGTTAGGTTCTCTGTTGGTTCTAATGAAAGATTCAGGGATCTGTCTCTTGTTCTTCCTTACAGTTCCAACCGACGTAAGGCAATGTTCATTCAGTAGATGCAACATTAGCTCATATCCAGTGAACCAGTTATCAAATGTTATGTTGCGGTGGGATCGTGAAACTGGTTGTATGAGTCTCTCCACTACCTCAAATGGTTTGTTGCTGACGGCATATGGTCCTTCTGGTTGTCTACCTGCGTATACTTCCAGATTCAAAACATAGAAGCTTTTCGCATCGACCAGAGCTAAAATTTTTAACCCATATTTGGCTGGCTTATTGGGAATATATACGCGAAACAGGCAACGACCTCTAAATGCTAGTAACATCTCGTCAATAGTTAGATACTCACTCGGAGAGTACGCATTCTGGCAGCATTGTACAAACTGGTCGAAAATGCTTCTGAAGGCTGCCATGTTATCGATTTTTTTACGCTCTTCTCTTGTTAATTTGTCATCAAAACGAACGGCAGTTTGAAGGAATTGAAATCTCTGCAATGACATTGTGGTGCGAAAGATATCTACACCAGTTCCATCAGTTCGCCAAAGATCTTTCAAACTTTGTCGATTAGACTTGATGACGCCAGCTAAATACAGTAAGCCAATAAAAGCTTTCAACTCGCATAAAGTGGTTTCCTGAATGTAAGAAGGAGTTTTCTCATTTTTATTATCTGCCTGTCTTTGACGAATTTTAGAATTAGTGTGAATCAAGATTTCTTGAAGCATGTCTGGAGTCACAAAAATATTGAAGCATTCATATTCTGTAGCAGCATCCCTTGCAGTATTCTTCACCCCAGCATGGTCGGTGACAATGTTTTCTGATCGAAGCCTCACGTTTGGACGCTGACCACTTTTGTGCCACTTAGTACCATCTTTAGACGTATAAAAAGGGCCATTTACTTGCCGAGAAGCTGTAGCTCTCTGCCTGATTAGTGACAACGGTAAATCGTCCTCCATGTCATTACCTGATTCATTTCCTACAGCTTCTTCCTGTCTGGAGTTAGATAAAATATTATCTGAATCGTCACCTTCTTGCTCCGTCCAAGAACCCACTTCGTGTTCACTGCAATGATCCGTTTCCTGCTCTGAACTGGATTCATCGCCTGAAAAATCCGTCGTTGTCTCCTCTAGCATGGCACGGATCCGTTCTTCTTCCCTGTCGAGGTCCATTTCGGGGCAAAAACTAAAAACAATAAAGAAAAACTCAAAAAAATAAACAAACTACTATACCGGAATCTAAAATCAAATTAAACTCAAAAAACAATAAACCAAAACTAATAAAACGATAATAATTCACTCTAAAATTTTTACGTAAAAAAAATACGTCTAGCATGAGGCAGGGTGTGACATACCCTCGACACGTTTGCGCACGTATATCTCCGCCGGTGTCCCGCGCAGCACTGCGATCACGCCACTAACCCGCCCCGCACACCCCTCCCTCCAGCTACTGAGCGCGCTAGAGTTGCCAAGCGAGAAACTTAGAAATTACACAACTTTTAAAAAGTTACAGGGTATGAGATAACCTGGGTCATGCTCGCCGGGTTAAGTAGTACAAAAAGTTCTAATAAGTCTAATCTACACTTTTTATTGCTGTAATAAACATTAGAATCAAAAATATTTTTTCAACTAAAATGAAATAATTTATTCTCACAAAATAAATTCTTTGGTCTCCTGCACAATTATTCCCTAAAAACATTGGTGGTTGGTATTAAAGGTTCTTGGGAGCCGCAAAAAGGCTTCCTTACCCTTGAATAACTTTATTAAAATGTGGCTTGTGTTTGTGGTTTTGCAATCGTGTGTCTGCAAATAATCACACTGATTACTCTCGCTCGTAAACTTTGTACTTGTCAAACTTTTCCAGCGTCTATTACTTTCTTTTGTTAGAAAAATTCATATGTAATAAATGTTTATTCCAACCAGTTCTACAAGTGGTTCGATTGTCGAACTGTTTAGATTTTATTTCTCCAAACAGTTAGACTGGAAGATGACTCAGGAATTTGCTTCTCGGTTTTGGTTTATATGTATTCCTGTGTTGTTGTTTTAATTCTCGGTTGTCGCTGAAGATGATATCGAGTAGGAAGAATGTATAAAATGATTTCTTAAAAAAAAGTAATTATCTTTTGACTCTGTGGTTTATACATATCCCTGCGTCTCTGTAGTCTGTTGTCGCAGAAGATTGAATTGAGTAGAAGTTATGTATAAAATGTTTTCCTAAAATCGGAAGAAAATTTTGGCACTGACGTTTATAAATATATCCATGCATTGCTGTTTCTTCTCGGTTGTCACTGAAGATGTAATGGAGTAGGAAGAACGTTTAAAATGCTTTCCTAAAAATGGAAGAAAATTACGGCTCTGTGGTTTAAAAATATCTCTGCGTTGTTCTGTTTCTTCTCGGTTATTCCTGAAAATGTAATTGAGAAGGGATTCTCCCTCCGTATAAAATAATTTACTACAAAAAAAAAAATTTTGGTTTTGTGGTTTAAAAATATCCCTGCGTTGCTGTTTTACTACCTACTCGGTTGTCGGAGAAGATTGAATCGAGTAGAAATAATGCACAAATATTATTAAAAAAGAAAGAAAAATTTGTAAAATAGCGTATTTCTTGGAGTACATACATAACCCCAAGTAATACGTTTGTAAATTTTCAAACGTAGAAATTGCATTTTGGCGTGGCTCAAAATATGTTGAATCGCCATCAGTATCAACACATTTAGAGCCACGCCAAAAAACAATGTCAAACGACGACGTTCGAACGTGTCAAAGCATATACTTGAGGCACTGAAGAGTAAAATTTGTTGAACTTTATAATAATAGTGATCTAAATACTTTTTGTGTCTTTTCATGATACAAAGCTGCTGTAGCCGCTTACCCTTATCTTCTCTTTTTGCCACCAGTGGCACGTATTAAGGTATGCTGAGCAGTTCGTTCTTAAAATTATCGATAGAAATAATAAATAAAACAGTGACTTGAACTTATCCGTAATAGGATATGTCTATTCGTCGATTTCATAATGGGTTCGTGTCTAATGAAAGCAAAAGGGATCAGGCTACTCACCGAAAATAGTCCAAGATTGGCCGCTGATTATAGACTAATATACAAGTATGATTACATAAAATTGGACGTAGCGCTCTCTTGAGGCGAAAAAGTACCTAGTAAATATTTTCTTAAATGTGATGTGAGCAAAAAAATATTTTCATTTTAGTTAGTTGTTTCCTCTTCGTCACTGGTTTGAAAAATGGGTACACAAATCAAAAAGTTCAAAAATATTTAAAAAACGTCGTCTTTGATTTTCAATCCGTCCTTGGACTCTCAACTCGTCTCCATCTCTCCAGCAGGGCGGGATCTGGTCGGCCTTGCCGTGGGTCTGAAACAAGAGCTTTCCGCTGCGAATCTCTGCCTCTTTAAAGGCGGATTTCCAGGACTGCAAGAAGCTGATCTCGTACTATGGACGAGATGGTTTGGTCGTTGGCGCGTTGAATAAACGCCAGCAGCGCGTTGGTTATGAGTTGTTGGGAATTGTAGCAACG
Source organism: Watsonalla cultraria (assembly GCA_964035505.1). NCBI lineage: Eukaryota > Metazoa > Arthropoda > Insecta > Lepidoptera > Drepanidae > Watsonalla > Watsonalla cultraria. The sequence continues at coordinate 1,598,229 of OZ037732.1, read as the reverse complement.
GTAGCGAGCCGATAATGCCTCGCGGTTCGCCAATTATAAAATTTGATACGTTACAGTGTCACCCGTCCATTTACGAATGCCTAAAATCCAAAAAATCGTAGTCTTTTCCCATTTTACTTTGCATCCCTGTAAATAGGTTAAACTTTATTTGTTACAAGGCAATTAATCCACTCTTAAATGAATTCGTTAAAATAACAACCAATTAGTCCGTTGTATGACATTTATTCGTAGTTTCAATACAGTTGTTGTTTGAAGCAGTCATGTTCAAGTTGTTTCTCGTTTTAGCTTTTTCTATTAATTTGTCGAATTGCGATGTTCAAGAAACACCAGGAAGGAATAAAATGATGGGTATAGATACAGTACACTTTGGACATATCAACATTGATAAAGACACTATAATTAATCGCAATATGAAGTTAGAAAAGAAAACCCGGGTATCTAAACGTAAGTAACCAGTATGATTGGTTTGGTGGGAGTTAGGTGATTCAAAAGAGTCTTGATGAATACTAATATTAATACAAATACACATATAAATCTTTAAAGTGGATGGGGTACCTTTTAAGTATAAAAATACCTATAGGGAACCCCGCTCTTCCATAACAATATCATGTTAACTTATATGATTATGAATATACATTTATACATAAAACAAAACTTATGCACTGTAGAGTGTTTTCCCAAGAAAAAATATTGAATTAAAGTAGTCTTCGTTGCATGAGCCGTAAGGCGGTTCGTTTGTATTATTACCGCCGTTCTTTTATAATAATTTGGTCTCCAACCTACCACTTGCTTCTTAAGTTTGAAAAAAAAAAACAACTTATTTCTTAAAATGTCCCAACAAATATTTTCCTATTTAAGTTTATGCTGATCCCGCAGAATGCTCTCTCTTGCCCTGCGTTTAATGGGGAGATGTAATTTTCAATTTCAAAGGGGAAAAATTACACTTTTTCAAATGTTTTCATTTGCTTTCTGCGTTTTTGTATGAGTTTCCTAAAAGTTGTTTGTTTTCATTACTTAAAATCCGGCGGTAGGAACCTAGGAACATGCTTACTATGTTGACGAACTAAATTTAATAGAATTTTTTTAGCAACTCAAGCCAAAAACAGCGAAGATAAGGAACCAGACTGGTCATACAGTCCCATTCCGAATGAAGTGAGCGACCACGTAACTCAGTTTAAACGAAATATGACCGAGTGTCTGCGGGAAGTTCAGGCCAAAGATAAACGGCCAGTGAAGAGGTTGTCACCAAAAACAGAGTCGCCTGTCTTCGGCCAGTGTCTTATTGCATGCGTTTTGAAACGCAATGGCGTCATTATAAATGGAAAAATAAATAAAGGTATTTTCTTCTTGATATAAAAAAAACATTGTCGTGTGAATGAAATGTATACAGATCACGTCATAATGGTTGCACCTATTTGGCCTATTTGTCAGGGATTTATGAAAGAAAATGTTTGCCAAACGAGGCACATCTCGTTGAAAAAGTGAATATGACGATACGATTTTGGTATGCGAATTTTGTTTCTGGATAAGCGTACCATCTGCGTTTTCCATCTGAGTTATATGAAAGAATACATCCATAAGCTATCCGTGGGACGTTGTATTCTTGCCACTATATGGCTAGATGTCTTTTCCGTTTGTGTGAAATACTATTCTAATGAAAGAAATTATTTTGCCATCTTACAGCAAACCTCTTGGAATTGGTAGGTAAATTCTACGCTAAAGATACGAAACTAATGAAGAAGCTAGAGAAAAATCTAGATCGATGCATTGAAATGAGTGCAAGAAACACGGACGAATATGTTTTGGCGTCACAGCTGAACGACTGCACTAATGACCTTATGGTTAGCAACAAGCACGAAATTATGATTAATTATAAATAAATGTTACTTTACATATTCAACTCATATTTTGTTCTTTAGAAGCACTACAGGAAACTTAGGCACTTTAAGTCTATTTTTTATTTATTGTTTTTTTTTTGTTGAATATGGTAATACAACTTTTTCATACACAAAGATATAAGGTACGCTTTTACGATTATTCCACGTGTTCAGTTCATCAAAAAATTTAAAAGCTTTCAAAATTCGCAATATCTTTATTTGATTAGAGTCTATTAGAATTTAATGATGTACTTTCAAATCGTCAGTATGGCATGTATGATATTTATGATGTTATTTTTACTGAAAACAACCCGGTAAGAAATTCAGCAATTACTCTTTAAATAAAAAGCATACTTTTACAATATACAGTAGGTACGTTGGAAATAGTAAGTAGGCCTGTCTGAATTATGTTACCTTCTTGGCCGAAATTCTATAGAGATTTGGCTCAATGGTGTTTGATCGAAGAATCCCGCTGTTATTTATTAGGTGTTAGGGCGTGGGGGGGCACTTTGATACACAAAAATTAAATCTCTTTTCTGAGGACCATAAAGCATTATATTTAAATATTTGTTTTGATGTGTGCATTGGCTGATATGTCAGCTTACATTTTGGCTACGCAAAAACCGCAAAAATTGGCGACGTATAGAGATAATGTGATTTTAAGAAAATAAAATGTTTGTATCATTCTGCCCCACCAGTGGGCCACTTTGATACAGTTTGATACGAAAATATAATATTAGAACCTCCTATCAAAATGAACAATAGTTTTCTTAAAAAATTAAACAAACATCAAAAATTTTACAAAAATAATTCATAAAAACTCATATATAAATTACAAAACAATCTACTGGATATTATATCGAGTTAAACCTACCGAAAATGAATAAAGCGACGATGTTCGAGATGTGCCTTTGGAGAAAGTTGGTTTTGGTAATTGCAAAACTACATCTCTAACATCCACACTTGCTTTGTCTTCCACAATTGGAAATATGAACTTATAAGACCCTGTTTTTTTTTTCTGAGATATGATACTTCATATTCTGTCACATTATACTTAAATACGACTTTGGCAACGTAGTGAATCACAGTTTTCTTCTTCTCAAACTTAATTAGTAGGAAATCTCCAATATTTATGTGTTCAGGATTAACTGGTTCTTCATTAATTAACTCTTCTTCTGATTCCGATGGCATTTCAATGTCTTCACTATCACTCGTCATCACGACTTCATCTAGACTAGAATCGGAATCTAATTCTGCAGGCAAAGAAGTTACTCTCTTTTTCGTTTTTGGCTCAGTTAACCCCAACAGATTTTTCGCTGTTTTCAATTCTTTTGAATGCTGTTTTGCTTTTTGTAATTCTCTTTTCCTGTCCTTTTCATTACGTAAGCTTTCTAATCTATTTTTTTCTGGTGTGTCAGTGTATATTCTTGATCGTCCCTTTTCTCTTCCTTTTCTTTTTAAGACACTGTCAGTAATCGCCTTTTTTGGATAAGGTCTAACTACGTCAGGAATAAGCATAGCCTGTGATGAAGAAACATGTAGAGAATCGTCAGCATCAGACACTGAAATTGGGTCGGTATCCAAAGTAGGAGTTTTATTTTGTTCTCTATCAACAACTTCATTATTTTGACTTGTTTCAGAGTCTACAAAATGTAAATCTTGTGTTTTGTGAGTGTTCTCATCTGTCAAATCGTGGTAACCTGTGCTGAAAATGTCTATCGGTGCAAAGTCGTCGTCGCCAAATACCAGTTTATTAATTGGCCAAATTCCAGGTTTGGAAAAACCACCTATGATATTCTTTGGTGTAAATGATTCCAAATATGCTAATTTTGACATTTCAGGAATGTTGTATATGGTCAAAGTCTTTCCAACATTTTGAATGTGCCAATCGTTGAAAGCTATCTTCAATTTGCCTTTGAAGGGTCCGAACACACTGACATCAAGCGGTTGCAATTTGTGTGACGTGTGTGGGGGCAGACTCAAGTAAACAATACCGTTGTCACGACAGTAGTTAACAGCTTCTATTGAAATGTGCGATTCGCGGTTGTCACAAATGATTAGAATTGGGTTATCTTTATTGCTCGAAGTAAGGCGTTGAATGTGTTTCAAAACTCTTATAAACAATTCTGATGTCATCCAGCCGCTTCTGTTTGCCAACCCTAGACTTCCACCAGGAGCATTTAGGAAGTGATCTTTGTAGTGAACTCTTGGAAAGACATAAACTGGAGGAAGAGAAGAACCAGTAGCAGTAATAATACCACAGAAAGTAACTAACTCTCCGCGTTCTGCAGAAACTATTTGTCCCACCTGTCTTTGTTTTCTTCCAGCAATAACTTTAGGAGTAGAAAGAACTGTGCTTATGCCTGTTTCGTTTAAGTTTATTATTCGATCGGGTGTAAAATTGTACCGTCTCATTATGCGTTCGTAATTATCATGAAATTGAGCTACAGCAGCTTTATTAAAAGCAAAGCTTCTTGCTGCGCTTGTGTTTTCTGGTTTTCGTAGACTCAATTCTGGGTTTCTCTTCCTGAAGCCAGCTGCCCAATCTTTTCCAGCGCATTTGTTTTTTTTCCAGGGTTTTGGATAATTACACCCTGAGGATTCTGCGAACTCGTATGCTAAAGTCAAAAGCTGTCTCAATGTAAGGCCGTAGTGCATTTTACTGCAATTCAATAAATATTGAGTCAATGCCTTTTCTTGTTCGATTGAAAAAACTGGTGCAACGGTATATTTGGAACCATAGATGTTTGATGAAGTAGCTGTAGCAGTGTGTGATGATAAAGCTGCAGTAGTAGTGTGTGCTGAAGATGACGCTATTTGTGCCATCACCATAGATGGTGCTATTTGTGGTGAAGATGGACCTGCTTGTGATAAAGAAGATTCTGCTTGTAATGAAGAGGATGCTTCATTTGTAGATAATATTCTGGTAGCTTCAAATGATTTTCTGGCTTTTTCTATGCGATGTTGTATGGTCGCAGTTTTGATGCTATATTTGTCGGCTGCTTTAGATAAAGTCTTTGACAATACTTCACGTATTGCGTCTTCAATGTTTTCTTCATTGATATTTTTTCTATCAGTTTTGGGTTTGTACGTGCGCACCATTTTCTGAAAAAAGAAAATAAACTATTATTTTTGAACGCACTTTAATACATTAGAGGGGCAGATTGATACGTATCATTGTACCCCGCACATTACCGTATCAAAGTGCCCCAACGGACTTTTTCCACAAACAATTAATTTTATCTAATCTATACAGATAAATAAAATTGAAGTGTCTGTTTGTAATTTAAAAATAACAGCTTTTCACTCAATTCATATGAAAGTATACACGGTACTGAAACAGAAAAACCAATTTTTAAAATTTTTCTCTGTCTGTCTGTCTGTCTGTTTGTTCCGGGTAATCTCCGAAACGGCTGGACAGATTTTGACGGGACTTTCACTGACGGATAGCTTATGTTACAAGGAGTAACGTAGGCTACTTAGATTTTTAAAAAACATTAGGGATCCGCGGGTAATCATGAAATTAAAATCCACGCGGGTGAAACCGCGGGGCACAGCTAGTATATAATAATAATGCAATCAAAAACATTTAAAAATACAATAATAACTATATTTACTTACCAATTAAGCGGGTGGCGGCCGGAGGTCTCAAAAAAAACCAAAATGCTTTAACTAATTTAATTAAAGAATAGAAATTACAATATAACTTATATTCTAACTTAAACGTGAGACCGAGTCGATTGGTGAACGAGTCCGTGGGATTGTCCAAGGAGCTGCGTCAGCGCCTCAGGTTTCTACCGCTGCCCGTTGTTGCTGTGGTGAGTCGGGCTTGCATAGTCAGCACTATCCTTATATTAGGGGACTATCCTTATATTAGGGGTCCGTAACACCTCCCCCCGTAGCACAGCGACTATTCAGAAATGGAGCTGGAGGCTGCTCAGGATTGTCCTTAGAGATGCTGGGGATAGCATACACTGTTCTTAGTTCGACTTGATTCTTCTCATGGTTGCTAGTAATCTTCACCTTCTTCATGCTGTATCTGCGGTACGCCAGGAACACAGCGACTGCGCTTATGGCTAATATTATTATGTATATCGGGATCGTTGTATGATAAATGCTATAGTCGATCTCTGCCTTCTTCATCTCTAGTGCCGGTTGTGTAGCTACCCTTGCGTTGACTGCGTGCAATTCGTTAAGATTTATGGTATTTAATTTGATTGCTGGCGACTGCGACGACGTTATACGGCTTTCAGGTATGTCCAATATTTTGAGTGCTTGACCTTTCAGATGGTCATGGACGTTTGAGATAATGAAGTCCGATGTTTCTAGGTAGCAATTATGCGGAATAATGGCGAGATAGCTGCCTTGAATAACTTTGTAGAGATCTTGACCGCAGGAGAGATGTACTCTGGTGAGGTTGGGGAAGCAAAGAGTGAAGTGTCTGTCATCAAGTTCTTCAAGCGCCGGTTTCTGTAGCGAGATTTTAATTGGATTGCAGGTTTCTTTCCGTTGTTGGGTGGTGATCAGATGCTGGATACAATCTTCAGGTAATCTGCTTTGCATGTTGCGGTTGTTATAACATAGATACCATTTATTGATCTTCGGGCATTCAGCCTCTATGTACTTGAAATCTTGTCCGTATATTGCCAGGAATGGGAAAGGTGGCGTTAGTATTTCAAAATTATTATTTGGGACTATGGATAATTTATACATATCATATACTTGGGCAACGACAACGGGAAATTTAAATACTATAATAATTTCATTATCCACGTAGTATGAGCCTACCTGAACAATGTTATAATACTCTCTAATATCTAGATCTACTATTTTATCCTTACCATATAAATGTTGCAATTTACTAATTAAATCTTTAATTGAATTTATTTTTAAAACCGAATGATGCATTGTAGAATTTCAAATGAAAGCCAATACGTTTTCTAATCTATATAGCTCTTGAGAAATATAATCTACGTTATCTTCTAATATTAGAAATACCTGCGCGAGGTGCGCATACTTAACCATATCATTATCCCTAGTTGTTTCGCTTTGAACAATTTGATTCATAAAATGTTCTATTTTATTTTGATTTTCGACTACTCTATCCAGTATTTTGGAGTAATGAGCCATCCAGTCTTTTGTAACACTAACATGGCTATTATATTCACTTATCACCTTTTTTTCAGTGTCCTGTAGATCTTTTATGGCTTGATTATACCGTAAGGCGTCAGTATAATCAAGGTTGCCAGTAATACTTTTCACTACAGACCCGAGACCATCCACAAGTCCCCTCTTAACGCGGTTTAATTGAAATGATTCTAACTGGTCAGACACACTTTGAAGCTTATTCTTTAGGTAAGTCATATGTGGCTCAAATAAAAATGAAGTTTTGTCATGAATTTCAGGGCTAGCATTGTGTAGTTGCTCCTTGATCAAATTCAATTTAATTTGTAATTCTTGAAGATTCACGGCTTGCACAAATGAATGATAATGCGATACTATGCGTGTAGGGCCTAGTTTAAAGGGAAGTATGCTGGGGCCGTTTCCAAGGTGTTCAAGTATTTATAGTATATCTCTTGCGATAGAGCTGGGCCCAGGAGTAGGTGAATCACGAGGAGGGTCCTGCAACAAATTTGCAGTTTTGGGTACTCTCTTTAATCTAGACTTAGCAACAGGTCCGCGTTTCTTTGTAAATATGAATCGGAAGATCTGCCATTACCTTATCGTGAGTAAAACGTGGAGCTAGTTTCCTTCGCGAAGCGAGTGGATTTCTTACAAAGATCTGTTGATCTGGGGAATATTCTGCTTCTATTTTGCGATTTCTATTTCGATTATTAGTTATTTCAGTTCGTTGAGAGATGCCTGCTTCATGAATTAAGTTATAAGTTATACTCATGCGATTTTTATGATCTGTTATGTACTGCTGCAAAAGATGGGATGAAAGATCTACGTCAAAGGGATCACGAGGATCAAAATGCCTTGTGACTACCTCTATCGGTTTGCATCGTGTGAAGCTATGAATTGAATGGTTATAGGCCAGAAGGGCGTACTGCATTAAATTGATAGTCGGCTCATTATTGCGCTCGAGTTTCAATATGCGGAGGTGCTCTAATATCGTTGAGTGAAAACGCTCTACTATTCCATTCTCGTAAGGGGTATGTGGTGCCATTTTGTGGTGCTGTATCTTGTGCAACTTTACAAATTCTGCAAATAACTGATTTGTAAATTCTGGGCCATTATCGGAAACTAGAGTTACTGGAATACCATGATGAGTGGAGAAATTAAGTAAAGCTTGAACTACGCTCACGGCAGTGCCATCTCTCAGGTAGTAAGCTTGAGCATATTTAGAAAAAGCGTCAACTATTGTTAGAAATTTTTCACTCTCGATGGTTAGCAAATCTATGTGAACTAATTCAAATGGTTTACTAGCAGGCGGAACAATGCGAAATTGTTGTTTAACTGGATTGCGGTCGTACTTAGCTTGGCCACAAATTGTGCAATCGTTCACGAATTTTGTGATATGCTCTCGCATTTTAGGCCAATAATATTTGCGAGACAAAGCCAAGTAGCACTCATTTATACCCCGATGGTTAGTCTTACCATCGTGATATTTGCTTATGATTTCCTGCTGTCGTAAGTACTCTCTGACATTATCTACTTCGCTTTTAGCCAAAGTAAGGTTCATCGCCGAATTTTTAAACGTGGTTTGTATAATTGGTACTATAGAACTCATAGCAGTAAGCGGATTGATTAACAGGCCGGTCTTGATTTTAGGATTAACAAATTCCTTTATTGCATTAATGACGTCTTCCTTAAGATTGGATTCAAATACCTGAACTACAGTACGCGTATGTGTGTCGAATGGTTTGGTAGCAACTGGCCTTCCTTTTATGTCACCTACTACTGTAATAACTATCTGTCTGGTGAATTTATTAAGAGGATAATCTGTGATCGGAATTTCTAGGATGGGGCTCTCAGCATAGGTATGAGCTGACATGTCTCTACAACCGTCAACGCTTTCCGTTGCTGTTAAGGTTAACTACAATTGAAGTTGTGGTTTCATTATTTATTTCAACGCGTGATAAGGCGTCGGCATTAGTGTTGCATTTACCCTGCTTATAAATCACAGTGTAGTCGTACTCTGACAATTTTAAGCGCCATCTTGTAAGTCTAGAGTTGGGTTCTTTTAAATTCATAACCCACTGTAGGGGCTTATGATCAGTTAAAATTTTGAACTTACGGCCAAACAAATACGGTCTATAATATTTTGTTGCCCAAACTATAGCAAGAAGTTCCTTTTCTATGGTGCTATAGTTTAATTCACTGGAATTTAATGTTCGTGATGCGAATGCTATTGGCTTATCGGCGCCAACGGGACCCTGTGATAAAACAGCGCCTATTGCGACATTGGAAGCGTCAGTTGTTAGCAAGAATTCTTTATTAAAATCTGGATACTGGAGTATTGGATCGTTTGTTAGCAAAGTTTTACAGTGTTCGAAACAATTTATATAATTTTTGTCTAAAGTCATTTTACTACCCTTTTTCAGGCATTGAGTCATCGGTTTCGTTATGCGAGCGAAATCAGGGATGAACTTCCTGTAGTACCCGAGTAAACCGAGAAAACGCTTGATTTCCGTAGTAGTTTTTGGTAACGGGTATTTAGCTATGGCTTTAATTTTGTTAGGATTAGGCTTTACGCCTTCTGTAGTAATGACATGCCCAAGAAATTCGGTTTCCAATTTTAAAAATTCGGATTTGACTAACTGAATTTTAAAGTTGGATTCTCGTAACTTTTTGAAGACCTTTTCTAAATTAATTATGTGTTCTTGAAGAGAAGTACTGAAAACTATGATGTCATCTAAATAAACTAAACAGACGTCATTTTGTAGGTCCTTGAGGACATTGTCCATTACTCTCTGAAAAGTTGAACGCGAGTTCTTAAGACCCATTGGCATTCTTAGGAACTCGTAATGCCCATTTTCTACGTTAAATGCTGTCTTATGTATATCTGTGGGGCTCATTTCTACTTGGTAGAAGCCGCTAGCCAAATCTAGAGTCGTTTTTTTTTTGTAGGCAGCGGCGCACGCCACTTTCAACACGTTAGTGACCGTTGAGGTCCAATGGCAAACTGGCGGCGAACGGTGTCACAACTGTCATTCTTGTGAATGCCCTTGAGCATTCTATTCTAGTGATGTGCCGGACTGTGTAGCGTTTATCGGTTTTGAGCTATAGATACTGTGCCCCGTGAATCAATGTGCCCCCCCCTCCCCCTAAATACTTATTGGGGAGCGACAGGGAGAGAGAGGCGTCAATCAAACCCGCTAGATGGTTGCTCACTAATTTATTGTTGCAATGCAATATTACGCGCGGGGCTGACGAGTTTATTCGCTATACTTGGAATATACAAATATTGCGTGCAAGCAATTTGAAACCGGTCGGTCGCCGGCGCAGCGCAGTGGCGAATTTAGGCATAGGTACGTAATTTTGCCTCCTCGCACAGGTGCAGATTTAGGTCCGGTTATTACAACCCTTATTGAAATGCAGCTCTGCCTCGACTCTGCCTACATTAAAAGTCGTGAATTAATTTAAATTTAATGAATTTTCATACTTAATTATTATCCATGTGGTTGGTGGTTTAGGGTTTCTTTTACTATAGTTGTTGTAAGACTAATATTTCAATCGATGAAATAATAAATGCATTTATTTAATATTAATCGATTATTTGTTTAATTTTTTCACTTATCTATTACTGTTTCTCACATGTCTCTGGGCGCTGCTATTTCCGATACAAGTATTTGCTTTCGTAAGTGTGTGATGCATGTGGCGAAAGGTGGTCTCTGCCCCCATAGGATACAGGCGTGAGTATATGTATCTATTTGTTTTCGTTTAATAATATGATTGGTGAGCTGTAGCACTGCCTCAAGGAATTAAAAGCGGAAGGTATATTGTATTAACCGACGGCGTGGTGATAGAACATCAACACGAAGTGATAATTGAAAGTATAAAATTGCTAGAGCTATCATTGTGATGCGTAACAGTAATTTTTTTAAGATGACGATGGAAATTGTATCTCGCCCAACGCAGGCTCGATGTCCAGTTCTCTCCTCCCCATTACGGGTCGGCATTAACACGTGGGAAGTCAGTTTTCCTTAAAAACTCTTATGGCGTTTCTTTCATCCGGTGGTGTTCAGCGTTGTCCTCGCTCTTAAGGTCCTCCATGTAGAAAGTTTCTAGTACAATTGCGCATATTCCTGCTGAGTTTTCTCATTCCCATCCCCCATCAAGGGCTGTTCCGAGGTATTTGCTTGTTTGTCCTGATTCCCACACACATAGAAGCTCTTCCATCTGTCAAACTGCGCTTTTTTAGCTGCAGCTTCATACTTTTAATTTACCTTGCAGATACTATTCCATTTGAGCTTCTTTCGAATGGATATTGTTCCAATTGGTCGTATTTGTATTGTAGTCTTGTGGACCAATTAATCTGCTTCTTAGCCCTTTTCACATTAAGTTAATTGAAATATGACGTTGATCCTCAAGATAAAGCCGTGGTGGTCTGAGATCCTCCGGGACTTTCCAGTCCTCCACAAAACTGAGCAGTTTTGATAAGCAGACCGTCACGTCAACGTAGCTGATGTATCGTTTACCACCGCGCCGGAGTGTCAAAGGTTCGGGAGTACCCGATGTTCAGTACCTGCAGGCCCAAGTCCTCAAGAACGCCTATAAATTCGTCTCCACTGTGATCTATTGGTCCGCTTCCCCACCAGGTGCTTTTCGCGATTGCATCTCCGCCTATCAGGATAGAGTTTGATGACGATTTCCCAGTGGTGGGCAAGTGGTTTAAACCGGCTTCCGGATACTGTGGAAAAATTTAAACGAGTACTGGTAATAATTAAATGCTACCTGTTTATAGTATGGCTTAAATCAAATCCGGAATTTTTTATATCCAGGATCTTATGTCACACACAATAAAATATGTGAGAAACTACTCTGCAGTAGCAGTTCTTTGTAGTATGGTTCTCGAAAAGAACATCAAATTCGAAGTGAGTCTTCTAGGGCGTCCGTTAACCTCAAGCGTTTTTTGTATGTTTTTCTAAAATTTCATCTCTGTCATTGACAGGTAACAGTACGCATGGCAGTTGAAATTGACAACTGTGTTCTGGCAATACATTATTCCAAGTTTCTTTATCACATACATAAACACTATCTGTATAATAATCCTTTTTGCAGGTTTACAATACGTGAATGTAATTTTTATAAGTTACGTTAGGTATAGTGAATTTTCAACAAAGTTCTTACTTTGGTTTTTTTCGCATTAAAATTTTTGACTTATATTATTATATTTAAATTATTACCTGCTGCAGGTCTTGAAGATTCTTCAATGCATACTTTCAGGTCTTGTGAATTGATCGAAATATTCTGGTTTTCTTGTTGGCTTGAATAGAGGAGTGGGTTTTTACAATTTGTATCTTTAAGGACTGGTACTGCACTGCCAAATATGATGTACCGGTTGACACTACGGCATAAATTATTAATTTTTAGTTTCTGCTATGAGTTCATTTTGCTTTCTACGATACACACTTCGGATAGGCACTGGTCAATGGTCGGAGACCGAGGGGTCCTGCCTCGACCACGGAAGGGACTGTAGTCCATTTCGATATGCACTATTTAATTGATTAACATTTCACTGCACTCAATTTTGATGACACAGTTTGCGTTACTAGACGTTACGTTTGAATGTTGCGAATCAATATTATTCAGCAAATAATTACTACATTAATAATGTTGAACACTCTCGATACTCTTCAATGCTTAGACAAGAATTGGAGACCCAATTATTTATTCTTGTCTTTAGACTCGGGGTGTACAGTTTCTAAATGTCTGCGCAATTTGGCAGGTGCCAAGGAACTATTAGGAAGCAGTTTACTACATAACATGCAGCGAGCTGAGCCGTTGGAATCAACAAATCCGAAACTGATATATGACTCATTATACTTCATTTTTTTCGTCTTTGAAATCGTGGAGCTTGACGTCGTGGCATCATCGTCTGGATCGGTAATTGCTGTATTCTCCGCGCGTACTGGTTTTGAACATTCAGCGTCATTAGATGTTGTTGCAACACGTTTAGCACCTTTAAGCCAACGTTCCATTCTTCTTTATTAATAATGTTACACGTCAGGATGGTGGGGTCAAAATATTTCACAATCGTTACTGCGTTTATGAGACAAAGTTTAGTCTAATGAAGAAATGTACAAAACTGATACAATCAGAATACAGCAGGCAGTAGTAGTAGATCAAAAAATATTATTATTGGCAAATGTTATATAGCCAGTTTATACCAGTATCGAAATAGCTTTCCCAGATTCTCATGTCGTCCCAGATTTCTATAGGATCGCATTTTATTGGGGTAACGGGTGAAGCATATGAAATTCTGATTCCGCTTTTCTTGCGTCCGCGATTTTGTTTTTCATGTTATCGTGTGTCAATTGTTCTTCTTTTTCAGATTCGTTAAAAGACTGGTAAAATCATATCTAGACTTTAGCTTTTGCCATTGCATCTTTCATATGAATGAGTTTAAACCGCCGATCCAGATTTACACAACATAATTTGATACAATTATTAGCCCCCATGTATCGCTGAACGCCTGACAAATACGTTGCAAGTCTATACTTAGTATTAGTGAACAATAGCTCGTGGTATTTCAACCAATGTTCGGTTGAGTGATCTCTCATTCTTTGCCCTGTATATTTTGATTAACTACATTTAAGCGAGAACGTTGAGAACCACTGGGCTCAGCTGTTGTGTCTCGTACTATTTTAAAAACTAATAGCAGTTTTAATCTTCTTCTTCTTCTTGTAGTGCCTCTCCAGCTATTGAAGGTTGGCTGTCAGTTCGGAAAACTTCTGTCTATCCTTCGCGAGGCGGAAGAGTGCAGCAGCACTGCTGATGCCAGTCCACTCGCGGATATTGCGCAGCCACGACTTTCTCCTTCGGCCTACCGGTCTCTTCCCAGCAGTTTTAATACTATTATAAGCCTCAGATTAGTTCCTTAACCTATGTTTTTTTTTTATATTTGCTATAACGTCGTTAATATTGTTAGTTACCAAGGTAGCAATCAGTTTCAGAGATATAAAACGAATCCCTAGTTACCCTAAGTCCAAAAATATTAAACCGTCACTATGACGACGAAACGGTTATTTAAATATGTTATTTAACCTACTTATGTACTGGTTCTGCCTATCTGTGCAACTTTGTGGATATGGGAATGCACATAACATTATTTCTTAGAGTTTATTTGTGAAAAGAACCCTTATTGATAGTTTTGTTAATACCTAAACCATTGTCTATTAATTTCATTTACTATTTGGTTGTATGCGGCCCCCAGCATACGTGGCTCCTGTTTGTCAGCGAGCTATTATTCTTGCATTTTTTATTCATTTCTTACTTTCTGAGTATCGATACTTACTCATATCAATACTTTTAGAACATTTTTTATGAGGAAACTAACGTAAAAACAATGAACGTTGATGGACAATAATTTGAACACGATTGAGAAGGAAAAAAATTATGTTTATTTTAAACGTTTTGTACCTACTTTAAACAAAAACTCCTTAACATCAAAATTGTCCAAACAGTAACTGTTCGAGGTATTTTGGAGACAATCTGTTCCTTGTTTGAGACATTGTTGCACCAGCTTTGGAAAAAAGGCACTCGCTATGAACTCGCTATGGTATGTATGGTAACAATATACACACCATATCAGGGAAAAGATTAACGCTCACCCCAGGGGTTGTTTCACCGAATAATAGCTAAAAAAACGTTGATCCACCTCCGATAAAGACCTCCACCGTTGGTCCTCGACCGGTCCCTGTCATACTCGAATTTAACGTAGCTACTTATTTTTATAATCTACCATTGTAGTTCCTTACATACTGAAAACAATATTTAAAATATTAATAAATTCAATTGTTTTTTCTCATAGTAAATACTTACTCAAAATTAGGGGCTTTTGTTGTCCCCCAACCCTTAGCATTAAAGAATTGTGCCACCTCTTGCCACAATTTGCTGGTCCTGGGCGCTGTTATTGTAGCCCCGTGACCGTACAGGGCTTGGGTTGCGCTCCAAAAATTCCATGAGAATACTCCATTGAGCCTCTGACACTCGGGAGTGATATCGCCTGTTTATAGAACTGGTCTACTTTCTTTCACGGGCCTTAGTAGAGTGGTTCGCCCGTCTATTAGATCTGGTCTACTTTCTTTCACGGGCCTTAGTAGAATGATTTCGCCTGTTTATAGAACTGGTCTACTTTCTTTCACGGGCCTTAGTAGCCTTACCTGTGATCAGCTCGTGTAGCCTTATCTTTTGACTGGGTGTGAGGCCGCATCCTACATTCCCCCGTAGCGCGATGTCAACAGCGTGAGCTCCATTCAGCTCAGCAGCGTGTGTTGATAGCTCCGGTAGGGTGAGTACTGATTGATGATTCCTGGAACTGAAATCTCTGTGGAAGGTTCAACATAATTTTGGCTTCAATAATAAAATCCCGTCCAAGGAGGGTCCTGTTATCCGCTCCTGGTAACACTAGGAATGTTGTGGGAACAGTCCTCCTTTCTATAACAACAGTTGTATCCCCAGTTAAAACTGATCTTACTTGTTGGGATCCATCAGCGAGGCTTACAAGACGTTGAGTCTCTGCGAAATTGACTCCGTTGTGTGCGAGAATGTGGTATAAGCCAGGGCTCGCAATACTATGGGTAGCACCGGTGCCCAGCACAGCGACACCCTTGCGACCAGCTACTGTGATGAGCTGTAGGTTGTGAACGGTCTTCACATTTAAATTGTATCCTGTGAAATTCAGAACTAAAATCAACTTTGTACTACTTGTATAGTTACTATTTAGCAGTGCCGCCCTTTTTACCGTTACATGTTTCACACCTTGATCGCACTGTATCCGGTTTACCACAATCATAACAACTGATAGAGGTAAGCGACGGCTCGACGGGTCTCGCAAGTGTTAGTTGTCCTAGTTCGGTGGCAAGGGCGCCATGTTCGAATTAGAGGGGGAGTCTATAGCGAAGTATCTCGGCTAGGTAGGTGCTACCGTGAGACACTGAGCCTACGCGACCCGATCGAGCGTTGCCTTCCCAAGCACACACCCAGCAGTCCCGAGCAAACCGCCTAAAACCGGTCTACGCCGCGACGAAGCCGAGTGACCGATGCGGCGTGATGATTGCTTCCACCGGTCGTACGGATAACTTCGCACTCTAATATTATTTTGTTTTTCCTTCAAAGTATATTGTGCAAATTGCCAATGAATAGAATAATAACATTATATGTGTGTGTTCCCTCCAAAATGTATTGTGTCAATTGCAGATAAATAGAATAACAACATTATAAATATTATTAGATCAGAAGAGAAAAGACAATAAAAAATACGTTATTTATAAAAACTAAAAACCAATAACACTAATTTTATAAACATAATTAACAAACTTAGCAAAAATTAAAAATCAAAGATGTTTTCAACAAAAGAATAATAAGATACAGAGCTACCAGATTTAGCAGATAACACCGATCGGCTGACGAACAGCACTTAATTATTAATAATAAAAACATCGAAATTTATATAGTTAAGAACTATTATTACTTTTTAAGAACGTTCTTTTATTTTACTATGCGATAGCATTTATCTATTAATTCCTCGTTGAATTTATTTATTCATTCACTTCAATAGTAGTTTTTAAAAATGATTTTATAAATATACATTTATTGAATATTGTATGTTGATGACGTTTTACAGCTTGTCAGATAGACTTAATAATGTATAATTTCATTGTTGATTTTAGCCGGCTCATATCGAGGTTTATCTTTTCCTCTTCGTTGTTTGACCAATTTTGTATAAATTGTGTCAATAGTTTCAAAACTTGTGGTCGGCTCTCCAGGTTTTTACCCTTTATTCATCATCTTCTTTTGAGAAATATTACCATAAAACAATTTGGTTCATTTCGCATGTTTTCTGATAATTTGTTGAAATAATTGTTTGTCGTAATAGTATAATATTACTATATGCCATTACTGCATATGTCATTATAGTTGAGGCATCGGTTGCCTGGCTAATCTTTAGATTCAAATAATGGTGGAATGGATTCTTTCTACTATTCCCATAGTACGGATTATTGGAGGTATGAAATTCAATTTTGTATGAAGCCATGTTTCTTTTATAAGCGCGTTGTTAAATTCTGATCCTGGATCACTATTTATTTCATTAGGCACTCCGTACATTGAATAGTATTTTAAAAGTGCCTTAACTTCTGGGCTGATCTGTTTTGTATTTCTATGGCTTGACCTTAAGATTTGCAAGTTGAAGTGGCAATGGGCAGGCCACATCGCTCGTAGAACTGATAACCGATGGGGAAGAAAAGTTCTCGAGTGGCGACCACGGACCGGAAGACGCAGCGTAGGCAGGCCTCCCACTAGGTGGACCGACGACATCGTGAGAGTCGCGGGCAACCGATGGATTCTAATAGCGCATTGTCGTTCGGCGTGGCGGTTCAAGGGGGAGGCCTATGTTCAGCAGTGGACGTCTTCCGGCTGATGATGATGATGATATTGGCTTGACCTAGTTTACTGAATGCGTCTACTGAAGTTAAGTTTTGTTTATTTTTTTATTGATAATAAGTCGATAAACATTTCTTCAAATTATGGTCCATGGTGAAGCGTGTATTTCGGTGTCTTTATTAGCTTTTTCTATCACCTGTTGTTTATCGCTCGCTAATTTTTTATTTATTAATTTCTGTGTGTTTTCCATAATTTTCTTATGATTTTAAGACATAATCCTGGTAATATTCTTTTGGGCAGTGCAATTCTAGCGGGTTTCTACTGTCTGTGTGTCCGTAAAGTAACTCGAAGGGTGTGAAACCTGTTGCAGAGTGAATGATATGAGCTATAATGGCGTATTTCATTAGATTTATTGGTTCATCTTTACCTGTGATTCTCTGTATTCGTATAATTTCAGCGAGAGTTGAATGAAGTCTGTCTATCTGAGTTATATGGTGTATTTGAGTGTATTTGAGTTGGGGTTGTAGGGTGTTGTGAAGTGTTCGATTCGATGCATCGTTACTATACATCGGTGTTTTTAATACATCGATGTATATCGTCCACCACTAGTATTAATTCTGTGGCAAAATGTGTAGTATTATTATTACATAATTGTGTATGTCATTATAGTTGAGGCATCGCTTGCTTTATATTGATATCTGGCTAATCTATAGATTTCAATAATGGTGGAATGATATATTTCTACTATTCCCATAGAAGATGGATTAAGGCACTGTTTCTTTAATAAGGGCATTTGAATTCTGATCCTGGATCACTATTCATTTTATTAGGTACTCCGTACATAGAAACGTTGTTAACGCTCCGCTTTAACGGGAGCGCAACACCGAACATCCGATCCGGATTTTGAACAAGCGACCTGAACGCAGCCATTTTGTCGAGCAAGAGGCACAAGGAATTCGGGAATCAGTAGTCGCAATCAACGCATCCGGCTCGAAGGACCAACTGTTAGGGCGTGGATTCGGGAGCGAATCAAATTCACTGCACAGGTTTAAATGTATAATATTCCAAAGTCAGTTATATATAAATTAACTTTCAAATTAAATTATTGTATAGGCAGTATCTTGGCACGTAAGCGTGCGGTGCCCCGATCCGATGCAGAGTGAGGAGGCCACATCCGGCTCCGGCGTGCGCAGTGTCACCCGTTGACGTCTCACTGACACTAGTGACGTTGGGCGTTGTTCGGTGTTGCGCTCCCGTTAAAGCGGAGCGTTAACAAACGTATTTTAAGAGTGCTTTAACTACATCTGGCGTTGATCTATTTTGTATTTATATGGCTTGACCTAGTTTACTGAATGCGTCTACTAAAGTTAAATATACACTCAGCGGCACAGAAAGTGGCCCAAGCACGTTAAGTGGTTTATATATATGATTACTGTTATCCGTTTAGTACAAATAATCAATTTAATTTCTTTAAATAGTTCAGGGACAATGTTATAAAAATAAAACAATTATCTTAATTCATTGTCGTTGAAGTAAACATAATATTTATTTTCATTAGAGACATTATCCTTTAAAAATTGTTTTAACGTTATAAGGGTCACATGTGATATTTATTTCTAAAATTTTAATATTTCCACGGGTTAAAGTTTTAAGTGCATAGTCTCTTTTAAACCATTTGTTAAAAATGATATGATTGGATTTTAAATCTATAGGGTCTTCTATTATTTCAAAAGGTGAAGTATTATTATTATCATTTATATCTTCCCAATCTGAGTTTTCCGAGGCTGTCATGGTTTCTTCATCTGATTCGATGACTTTGTCTAAGGTATTAACCTGATTTGTTATAATTGTTCCATTTAGTCTATTAAGATAAATTCTTGCGAAGCGTCCGCGTTAGTATTTGGTTTTCCGCTTCTATAGATAATTTCAAAATCATATTCTTGGAGTCTTAATCTCCATCGGGTGAGTTTACTATTAGGTTCTTTTACTGAATATACCCATGCTAAAAGGTCTATGATCAGTATGAATATTACATTTACGACCGTATAAATATGGTCTAAAATGTTTTGCTGCCCATATTACAGCGAATAACTCTTTTTCTATAGTACTATATTTTGTTTCGGCTTGGTTTAGAGTTTTACTTGCATATGCGTTTGGCTTATCTTGTCCAATATTTCCTTGCGATAGAACAGCTCCAAGCGCAATATTAGATGCATCAGTTGTTAAGATGAGCGGTTTATTAAAGTCGGGGAACTGTAATAATGGTGCGTTTCCTAATAACGTTTTGCAAGTTTTAAGTGAATTTTTAAATTCTTCGGTAATTATAAATTTTGTATTTTTCTTTAATAATAGCGTCATCGGTTTAGTAATTTTCGCAAAATCTTTAATAAATCTTCTATAGTAACCGATTAAACCACGAAAAGATTTAATTTCTTTTACGTCTTTGGGAATTGGGTAGTTTAATACTACTTTAATTTTATCATCATTTAGTTTGAGTCCTTCTTTTGTTATAGTGTGCCCTAAATATAAAACAATTTTTCTTAGAAAGATTTATCCAATTGTACTTTTAGGTTTGCTTTATTTTCTTTAATTTAATAATATGTTACTGCAATGTTCTCGTGAATATTAAAATGTCATCTAAATATACTAAACAATGGGATCCTTGTAATCCGCGTAAGATATTATCCATTGCTCGTTGGAAATTGGCAGGCGCCGTCTTTAAACCAAAGGGCATTCTCATCATCATCATCATCATCATCATCAGCCGGAAGACGTCCACTGCTGAACATAGGCCGTTCAGGGCATTCTGCTAAATTCATAATGACCGAGCTGCGTGCTGAATGCAGTTTTCTGTCGATCCTGCTGTTCAACCTCGATCTGAGGGTAACCGCTACCCAAATCCAGGGTTGTAAAATAAGAAATTCTACCTCATTTATCAAATAAGTCGCTTATGTTTGGATGACAAATACCCGATTCAAATGTTATTTCATTTAGCTGCGCCCCTACTGGTGGCTTCCTTCGAGGCCCGTGGAAACACAGGGCTTCTGTCTTGCTGAGGGCTACCTTTAGGCCCAACTGCCGGATCCGGTCTATGACGATCGCCACTCCGGTCTCCGACAGAAGGGTCGCCTCGGCATGGTTCGCCGCTCTTGCTGTGACAAGAGTGTCGTCTGCGTAGCACACCACGTCGACTCCGGCCGGAAGAGCGCCACGCAGCACCCAGTCATATCCGATGTTCCACAGGAGCGGGCCAAGCACCGATCCCTGTGGAACACCGCATGCGACGCGCTGACGTAGAAGCTCACCGGCCCCGTCTACGCACACGACACTCCTGCCCAGCAGGTAGTCCTCGAGGACTCGTCGGAGGTACTCCGGAACCTGATGGTACCGGAGCGCCTCAGCCACACAGCTGAAGGGCAGGGTGTTGAACGCGTTGGAGATGTCGAGGGACACCGCCAACACCACCCCGCCCTCTGCGACAGCTGCTTGCGAGAGGGACTTCACGCGCATCACGGCGTCGACCGTGGAGCGTCCCTCTCGGAAGCCGTATTGGCTGGTGGCCAGATCGGGCCCCATCGTGCGTAGGTGGTCTGTGATGCGGGCAGCTATTATACGGTATTAAAGGTATATTAATTCCGAAAATTCCTGTTCTATTACTATTATTATTATTACTACCCAGTTCTGTCGCAGGTGTCGATTCGTTTGTGATATTATTCATTGAATAAAATATGTAAATACAATCGCATTATAAAATGTAATCAATTAATCGCAAATAGCGTAATTTAATTTCATTTGTTTTAGTGGAATTAAAGATTAATATTTATTTCATTTCATTCATTAATTAATTCCACGTAGATTATTATGGATAAGCTGCCTTTTATATAGGCTCAACTTTCCTTTTCAATACGGTTTCATTTAATAATGTATGTGTAATGAAAAAAAAAAAAAAAAAAAACTTAATTCTAATCTAATCTAACCATGTCCTTTTAAATTGTTTAAAGTTTCGAACCTTATGTATTTAATATTCCTAAAAATGTTTATATTTGGTGGGCATAATGACTGCAACACAGTTGTAAAACTATCCGCAGTTGTTATAGTTTATCTATTGTCTGTAACAATATTTTCTGAAATAAAGATTATTATTATATTATTATTTAAACTTGACCTAGCGCGCATAGGAATAGGGAAAGTCTTACAACATGAAGATATACTTTCCAACAAATAACATTAAATTGCAATATTCGCAACAAAATATGACAACCAATATAAAACAACAGTAAAGAGGGAATGGGTAAATGAGGAAAGGATTTTGTCTTTTTTGGTTAAGGAAGGATGAACGGTTGTCGGTTCTGTATCCTCCCGATTCTTCTTGTTATTTATTTAAATGATCTTTCTTCATAACGAATTTATATTTGGTTGGAACCCTCCTGACGTCCTTAAAACGTCACAGCGGGACGGTAAGATAATAAAGATGACTTACTTTTCGCCGGGAAGGAAATATATCCTACTGACTGCGCCAGTTAAGTTTTGGGAGATACTCGTTATTTGTAGATCAGTTACAGTTGGTCGTTGCTCCGGCTCGATACTCAGTATCGGGGGCTCGATTTAGAGTTCAAGAAAAGATTCACTTTGATAAAACTCTGGCTTTATTAATGTAGCCTTATTAATTATAATTATACTACGCAGAGGTGTGCGTGCCCAAGTAGCTAATGGATAGAATGATTTCAAGGGTATTATAGAAATTGTCCATGTACAGGGAGTGGTCGCAGAATAAATAATCCTGCAGTAGGTGCATTACCACTTTTTCAGTGTGGCCCTTTCCACCTACTGCTGTATCGGCCGATCCCTTATACTCGTAAATGTGGATTTGGTGAAATAATCCTAGAGGATCGTCCAATACATCAAGTTTGATGCCGAGCTTGTGTCTTTTATTTTTTATATATTGGCGAATACCGAGGCACCCACGAAATGACACCATCGACTCATCAATCGTTAATTCTGTCCCAGGTGATACAATTTCCTGTATGAAAGCATTAAATAATCAACAATTTCGTCCACTTTAGTATACTTATATATTATGTTGTTTTCATTGATGCTATTAAAATATAAGCATCTTAAAATTAGCAAACATCGGTCTCGGGTCATATGCTGACCTATGTTTGTTGTAATCAAATTATTTTTCGACCAGTAAAAATTGATTTTACTTAATCTTACAGTTCCCATGTAGAATTATATGCCCAGAAATGTTAAGAGTTCAGCACAATTTATGTCTTTCCACTAACTTGTTGGCTGTAGGTTTTTGGACAGCAAATAATTTGCTTTCTAATTAGTAAAACTGCAAATTTTTAACAAAAACGTCATTAAAAAATACTATAAAAAAACCCATGGGCGTTTTTTTAGTGTCGATCAATATTAATAATATTAGGTTGTCCACTGAAATCGAATTTGTTTGTATGTCCCTCTTCATTCCACGTTTGGTTTGAGAATTCTTCAGAAATATCACTTGAGCTACGAAAGAAAAGAAAAAAAATACGTAAATGTATCCAGTGATGCGGACTAAAGTCAACAATCAAGGACTTTACAACATCGCCAGTAGATAACGGAGTAGTATTACCTGTCGGAACTCTGAGATGATGATGATGAACTTTCATCATCGTCGTCATCGTCGGTAGCCTTAGAAATTGAAGGCTAGTGTGACGAAGACAGTCCTCCTCAACACCTGTGCAGAGAAAGCTGTCGCTCGACCTCTTCAGACCAGACAAAATCCTCCCCGAAAATTTCTGCCAAATCACGGGCGACTGCACGAAATTCACGCGCCATCTAAGTAGAAGCGACCAGATTAAATATAATGCGTATGTAGACTACAAGAGGAGGAGAAAACCTTATAAACGATGGATGGGCTGTGTGACAGATAATATGGCTATAAATGGAGTGAATACAGATTTAACTACAGATAAAAGAGAAATGCAAAAGAAAAAATTTTGCACAGACCTCAAAATGAACGGGGATAAGAAGAGGTTGATGACAAGCGAGTCAAAAATCAAGGCATTTCGTGAAGCCCACCTATTCCTGAATGCAAATTAATAATCGTGAGCATTAACACGTTTACTGCGGCAAGTAAAATCATAATATTTCATCTGGTGCGACGGCGGGCAAAAATGCCCCCCCAATGATATTTCCGCCAGTGCGTGGCAGGTCTTTCTAGACCCTCCGGCACAAGGATAGATTAAATTGCTATAACTTTGTGGAAGCATAATGTATACATTTTTAGAATGACCTTGAACCCAACTTCCTTAGGTTTGATTCGCCCCGGGATCTGGCAAACAGGAAATGAGAAATAAAGCAGGAAAAGCGGCAGGCCGATATCGACCTGAACCGCACTAGAAAGTATTTTCAGTAGTGATGGGACAGAGAAAAATGAGGGGATATCGAAAATAAAACAGAATGATCGTAAAAGAACTGAAAAATGGTTTTTGTTTACTTATGCCTGTCTTGGAAACATGTTACGCAAAGGTTTGGTTGCATTTCCTGCAATATTTTTTTATTTTCTTAATTTTTTTTCTTGGGTACTCAGGTTTTTCGCAGTCTGTCGTAGCACCCTGCACAATTTCTTCGTTTAGCGCTCATCTCGAGGAAATGGTCATTGTCGTTAGGTATTACTTGATTTTCTGAAATTATTATTTTTTTCTTAATTCCGTGTGATTTATTGACCATTTATGAGTTTTACCACAGAACTCGCGAAACTGAACAACTTTTCGAAATATGAAATAG
The DNA here is from genome assembly GCA_964035505.1 of Watsonalla cultraria. Lineage (NCBI taxonomy): Eukaryota > Metazoa > Arthropoda > Insecta > Lepidoptera > Drepanidae > Watsonalla > Watsonalla cultraria. The sequence goes on along the minus strand of OZ037732.1, from coordinate 1,574,029 downwards.
AAAATTTGGCCCTAGTTAGGAGGTGGGCGAGGGCAACAGGCTTTTTACAAAGACAATTTGTGGTGTTAACCGCTTGTAGAGCTGGTCAAGACTGCCGTTTATTTCAAACTATATCTAAAATATTGATACGTGAGACAAATAATTATTAATTCTAATAATCTTAATGTTTCCTGCATTAAGCTTCCTTTGATGTTACATGACTCTTATTTATATTGCTTAATCACAATGGGTGGCATTGTATAATGTCACGTTTACGCGGACATAACTCCTCCTCCCTTGAGGCGCACCGAAGGCTGCTGCCGATGATGATGCTGGGGATCTTCAGCTTCCAAGTGATGCTGGAGCTCTAAAGTTTCATGTTGCCGGACTGAAGTGTGCGCCGACATTGGTATCCACCAAAATTTGTAGATGCCTGTTCCAACTGCTGCCAGGATCAAAATTATGTATAATAGGATTGACGGCCAACTGGGTGTGCTCGAGATGATGCTGAGGTCTCCTTCTGAAGTCTTCATTTTCTCAGACTGTTGCAAGGCGTCCTTTAGTTTATCTAGCTCTATGTTTTCTAGGTTTGGTTACAGGTGAAATCTTCTTTGTGTAGTGAGTCCTCTGTAAAGGTATTGTTTCTTTAACGTTAACGTAGCGCTGGTGCGTCGTTAGTACTTTGTCTGCAACTTGTAGCTTGCAATTGTTGTCGGTGGCTATAAGGAAAACGCCTTTATTTCGTTGATATTGGACGTCGTTATTACAGGTGGTTTTCACGACTTCTTCTTGTTTTATGATAATTATCCAGCTGTTGTCCTTTACTTGCTGAACCAGATTGTTCTCGTAGATTGCTGTTGCATATGTGCACTTGTGTGGTTCTTGATGTTGAATAAGTTGAGCGATGCAATCCTTTCCTTATTTTACTGTAATTACTGCTGCGGGTAAAATTAAACCCTTTTTTGTTTTTAAACCGTCTGAAAAATAATCTCCTTCTGGGTAGTTACATAATAAGTTAATTATTTGCTCGCTTCTAGGTGCTATGCTGGTAAATGATTACAGCTCGTCTTTAATCGGCATATTTGCGTTTTCAGTGCGCAATATCATGTTATTTATGTCTAATTTGCTTTTTAGTGCTACCAGTAGGTCTAGACCGAAAAGTCCTGCAAAATCTGAATCAATTTAAAAAAAATCTCAGTTAATTTTACATGCGCTAATTAAGTACGCTACAGCCGGAGGATGCAAAAAAATGCAAAAATTATTTAATACTATTTAATTTTAATTGTACAATATGAATGTAATTATTCTAAAGAGCGACTATATTGAGCGATGGTTGAACAATAAGTGGCGGCGAGGGACGTCGGTCGGTTGCTCGTCGTCTTCAGTTGCGTCAGCGCTTCGTGGATCGCTTTGTTCAAAACTGCAGCGTAGGCACCAGGTGTCGATGTATGCATGTTGCAATGGTTTTCGTGGAAACTGCTTGATCGGCAATCCCACGGTTACTCGGGTGTGTCACAATTGACGTGTGAAATATTGCAATGGTTTTCGTGGAAACTGCTTGATCGGCAATCCCACGGTTACGTGTGTGTAACACGCTGCTTGCTTATGTTTAGAGACTGCATGGGGAGTCTTTATGTAATGTGTTTCGTTTTTTATTTTAATGTTTACATTATTTAAACTTTTAACAATTTTCGGGCTGATTAATGATTGAGACGCGCCTGTGTCTAGTAGGAACCTACCGCCTAATTCACTGATATAGATATAGGGGAGGCGGCTGTATTCTTGAATATTATTTATAAGGGTTACGTTGTTAGCTGTTTGAACTCTTCTACGAGAAAATTTTCGTCATCAATTTGTTCAGGTGGGTTATTTTCATATTCCTCTTCGGAGGCGGACTCATGATCGCTATCTGGTCCTGTTTCTTGTTGATAATATGTTTTATTTTTATTTATTTCGGAATTATTCGCGAGTTGTTTATTCTTGATTGGTGCGTTGTTTTTCACGAAAGGTGTCGATATATTTTGTCTAATATTGTTGGAATTATTAATGGGATTTTTAGTTGTGTTTCTGTTTAATTGAGCGCGTTTTGCTCTAAGTTTACTTTCCTCTTGTTTTGCCACCGTGATGGCTTGCTCAAGATTTTGTACATGTTTTAATTTTATTAAAATAGCTTTTATGGGATTGAGTTTATCTAAAAATGTTTCGAGAGCCATTTGCTCATAGTTAATTCGTTTATCTGTGTTTAAGGAAATTAATGCGCTCATCAAGTTTCTTATTTTGTCGCCAAAAAAATCAATTGAATTATTTTGCCAATTTGTTTGTTCTTGGACGTAGGTTTAGAACGTTTATTCTCATAAGAATTATAATATTCACTTACATGAGAACTTATGATAGCCACTTAATTAAACTATGTACATTTCAATGTATACAGGATCGCACCAAGCTAATTATTGTAACCATGTCGACGTGTCTAATGGAACAGATGGAATACAAAATGTACGAGTATAATAGTACGTACGAGTAGTAGACGTAATTCAGTAATTCGGTTCTGAACACTCCAAATTTTCTTTGTCAAAGCGTCTTTAATTTCAACCCAAGTTCTAGTCCCTGGGCTTTGCGACAAGGCTTCTACAGCCCTACCGGTAAGTTTATTTCTGATAAGACATGTAATACAGTTATCATCCCTGTTGATAATAAGTTTGACTTCATTGTGTTGACTTGTAGCGTGCGTGCTTTCAACTTCGAACGGTTCTTGTTGTTCAAATTCCGAGTGCAAGTCGGTCAAGTTGTTACTTATGAATGACCTAGTACTACCTGTGTCAATCATAAATATTGCTTGCAGTTCTGGTATAGCGATAAATGGTAAAGTTTCTGTATTATTTTCGTTTACGCATTTAATTGATTCGAGGCGTGTATTAGAAAATTTGAGTTTGATCCGTTATTTTCATTTTCAATCGTGCTTTGAGAACTTGTAGACGGTATTTGTATTTCATTATTAAGTTGATTCATATTAGTGGATCTCGATGCTATAGAATATTCGGAACTATTAAAACGATTTTCACTGGGTCTTGCTGATAATGAGTCAGGCCTATTATTACGAAATTCGGGTGTCGAATAAGTCGGGTTAAATGGACGTGGAGAAAAATTTGGGCGGTACATTTGATTAAATTGATTTGTGCGATTGACGTTCGGTCGGTTGGAAGACAAAAAATTAGGACGATTAAGATTCATATTATTATGGAACTTCTTTTTATGTTGAATATTTTGATTTTGTGGTCTTTTGTTAATTGGTCATTGAAATTGATCTCCTCTAAAACTACTTGTAAACCTTCTTCTTATGTAGTTGGTCTTTTTAGGCGAACGGTTCGCGTTAAGCCTTGATTGTAAAGAAATACATTCAGTGAGATGTGATTGTAGATCTCCATACGGCTATTTCTAATATTTTCTTTTGTATTGTCATTTATTTTCGCAAATAGGTTACTCCTAATAAGTTGAGTTCTGTTACAAAATTCTAAAAATTATTCGTTTGATTTTAAGATTACGCTTTCCAATTCCATTAATATACAATTTTCAGTGCGCGAATCGCCGAAATGTTGCGACAGAAGACTTTTTAGATCGGGTCATGTTGTGATCTGTTCATTTTAACTTATAAGTACTTCGGCTTTTCCAGCTAAACGTGATGTTAACGCGTGCATTACGTATTGCTGTTGCGTAGAGTTTATCTGTTTGTCTGACTACCTCAGAAATTGTTTATTCTTGTGTCGTCATCAAAAATAGGAATAATTTTTAAAATTTCTTGCGGAATTGTCGTGGGAGCGTTTGTTATCATAAATTGCCCTGCGGACCTTACAGCAGGAGCTGACGATTGTGTAGTGGAAATTGAAGGATTCATTTTTATTGAATTTAAAATTCAAATAAAGTTTAAATTTACTATAGAGAATATTATGTTTGGAAGTACATCGCAATGATTTAAAATGTAATAAAATATTCGCTTTGCACTAGCATACGAAGGCAATAGCTAAATAAATCGGCTAATTTTTTAACAAGGTATTGCAGTAAATTTATTATAGTTCTTAAAACTGTTCAAATGTTTATTTCTGGTATATTAATTCCGAAAATTCCTGTTCTATTACTATGATTATTATTACTACCCAGTTCTGTCGCAGGTATCGATTCGTTTGTGATATTATTCATGAAATAAAATATGTAAATACAATCGCTTTATAAAATGTAATCAATTAATCGCAAATAGCGTAATTTAATTTAATTTGTTTTAGTGGAATTATAGATTAATATTTATTTCATTTCATTAATTAATTCATTCCACGTGGATTATTAAGAATAAGCTGCCTTTTATATAGGCTCAACTTTCCTTTTCATTACGGTTTCTGTGAACCTATTTAAACTTGACCTAGCGCGCATAGGAATAGGGAAAGTCTTACAACATGAAGATATGCTTTCCAACAAATAATACAAAATTGCAAAATTCGCAACAAAATATGACAACCAATATAAAATAACAGTAAAGAGGGAATGGATAAAAGAGGAAAGGATTTTGTCCTTTTTGGTTAAGGAAGGATGAACGGTTGTCCGTTCTGTATCCTCGCGATAAATGATCTTTCTTCTTAACGAATTTATATTTGGTAGGAACCCTCCTGACGTCTTTAAAACGTCACAGCGGGACGGTAAGATAATAAAAATGACTTACTTCTCGCCGGGAAGGAAATATATTCTACCGACTGCGCTAGTAAAGTTTAGAGAGATACTCGTTATTTGTAGATCAGTTACAGTTGGTCGTTGCTCCGGCTCGATACTCAGGATCGGGGGCTCGATTTAAGATTCACTTTGATTAAACTCTGGCTTTATTAATGTAGCCTTATTAATTATAATTATACTACGCAGAGGTGTGCGTGCCCAAGAAGCTAATGGATATAATGATTTCAAGGGTATTATAGAAATTGTCCATGTACAGGGAGTGGTCGCAGAATAAATAATCCTGCAGTAGGTGCATGACCACTTTTTCAGTGCCACCTACTGCTGTATCGGCCGATCCCTTATACTCGTAAATGTGGATTTAATGAAATAATCCTAGAGGATCGTCCAATACATCAAGTTTGATGCCGAACTTGTGTCTTTTATTTTTTATATATTGGCGAATACCGAGGCACCCACGAAATTACACCATCGACTCATCAATCGTTAATTCTCTCCCAGGCGATAAAATTTCCTGCAGGAAAGCATTAAAATAATCGACAATTTCGTCCACTTTAGAATACTTATATATTATGTTGTTTTCATTGATGCTATTAAAATATAAGCAACTTAAAATTTGCAAACATCGGTCTCGGCTCGTATGCTGACCTATGTTTGTTGTAATCAAATGATTTTTCGACCAGGAATCATTGATTTTACTTAATCTTACAGTTCCCATGTAGAATAATATGCCCAGAAATGTTAAGAGTTCAGCACAATTTATGTCTTTCCACTTGTTGGCTTTAGGTTTTTGGACAGCAAATAATTTGCGTTCTAATTAGTAAAACTGCAAATTTTTGACAAAAACGTGTCATTACACTACACAAAAAAAAAACCATGCGCGTTTTTTAGTGTCGATCAATCATCATCTCCCTGGCCTTATCCCATACATTGTTGGGGTCGGCACTTGATTCAACCCGATGTGGCTGATCACCTGATTTTTATACGAAGCGACTGCCATCTGACCTTCGCAACCCCATTTATCAATATTAATAATATTAGGTTGTCCACTGAAATCGAATTTGTTTGTATGTCCCTCTTCATTCCACGTTTGGTTTGGGAATTCTTCAGAAATATCACTTGAGCTACGAAAGAAAAGAAAAAAATTACGTAAATGTATCCAGTGATGCGGACTAAAGTCAACAATCAAGGACTTTACAACATCGCCCGTAGATAACGGAGTAGTATTACCTGTCGGAACTCTGAGATGATGATGATGAACTTTCATCATCGTCGTCATCGTCGGTAGCCTTAGAAATTGAAGGCTAGAGTGACGAAGACAGTCCTCCTCAACACCTGTGCTTGTACCAGGCAGAGAAAACTGTCGCTCGACCTCTTCAGACCAGACAAAATCCTCCCCGAAAATTTCTGCCAAATCACAAGCGACATCACGAAATTCACGCGCCATCTAAATAGAAGCGACCAGATTAAATATAATGCGTATGTAGACTACAAGAGGAGGAGAAAACCTAAGAAACGATGGATGGGCTGTGTGTCAGATAATATGGCTATAAATGGAGTGAATACAGATTTAGTTATCGTAGCGCTGGTGCGTTGTTAGTACTTTGTCTGCAACTTGTACCTTGTAATTGTCGGTGGTTATAAGGAAAACGCCTTTATTTCGTTGATATTGGACGTCGTTATTACAGGTGGTTTTCACGACTTCTTCTTGTTTTATGATAATTATCCAGCTGTTGTCCTTTACTTGCTGAACCAGATTGTTCTCGTAGATTGCTGTTGCATAGGTGCACTTGTGTGGTTCTTGATGTTGAATAAGTTGAGCCATGCAATCCTTTCCTTCTTTTATTGAAATTACTGCTGCGGGTAAAATTAAACCTTTTTTTGTTTTTAAACCGTCTGAAAAATAATCTCCTTCTGGGTAGTTACATAATAAGTTAATTATTTGCTCGCTTCTAGGTGCTATGCTGGTAAATGATTTCAGCTCGTCTTTAATCGGAATATTTGCGTTTTCAGTGCGCAATATCATGTTATTTATGTCTAATTTGCTTTTTAGTGCTACCAGTAGGTCTAGACCGAAAAGTCCTGCAAAATCTGAATCAATTTAAAAAAAATCTCTCAGTTAATTTTACATGCGCTGCTTGCTTATGTTTAGAGACTGCATGGGGAGTCTTTATGTAATGTGTTTCGTTTTTTATTTTAATGTTTACATTATTTAAACTTTTAACAATTTTCGGGCTGATTAATGATTGAGACGCGCCTGTGTCTAGTAGGAACCTACCGCCTAGTTCACTGATATAAACATAGGGGAGGCGGCTGTATTCTTGAATATTATTTATAAGGGTTACGTTGTTAGCTGTTTGAACTCTTCTACGAGAAAATTTTCGTCATCAATTTGTTCAGGTGGGTTATTTTCATATTCCTCTTCGGAGGCGGACTCATGATCGCTATCTGGTCCTGTTTCTTGTTGATAATATGTTTTATTTTTATTTATTTCGGAATTATTCGCGAGTTGTTTATTCTTGATTGGTGCGTTGTTTTTCACGAAAGGTGTCGATATATTTTGTCTAATATTGTTGGAATTATTAATGGGATTTTTAGTTGTGTTTCTGTTTAATTGAGCGCGTTTTGCTCTAAGTTTACTTTCCTCTTGTTTTGCCACCGTGATGGCTTGCTCAAGATTTTGTACATGTTTTAATTTTATTAAAATAGCTTTTATGGGATTGAGTTTATCTAAAAATGTTTCGAGAGCCATTTGCTCATAGTTAATTCGTTTATCTGTGTTTAAGGAAATTAATGCGCTCATCAAGTTTCTTATTTTGTCGCCAAAAAAATCAATTGAATTATTTTGCCAATTTGTTTGTTCTTGGACGTAGGTTTAGAACGTTTATTCTCATAAGAATTATAATATTCACTTACATGAGAACTTATGATAGCCACTTAATTAAAATATGTACATTTCAATGTATACAGGATCGCACCAAGCTAATTATTGTAACCATGTCGACGTGTCTAATGGAACAGATGGAATACAAAATGTACGAGTATAATAGTACGTACGAGTAGTAGACGTAATTCAGTAATTCAGTTCTGAACACTCCAAATTTTCTTTGTCAAAGCGTCTTTAATTTCAACCCAAGTTCTAGTCCCTGGGCTTTGCGACAAGGCTTCTACAGCCCTACCGGTAAGTTTATTTCTGATAAGACATTTAATACAGGGATCATCCCTGTTGGTAATAAGTTTGACTTCATTGTGTTGACTTGTAGCGTGCGTGCTTTCAACTTCGAACGGTTCTTGTTGTTCAAATTCCGAGAAGTGCAAGTCGGTCAAGTTGTTACTTATGAATGACCTGTGTCAATCATAAATATTGCTTGCAGTTCTGGTATAGTGATAAATGGTAAAGTTTCTGTATTATTTTCGTTTACGCATTTAATTGATTCGAGGCGTGTATTAGAAAACTTGAGTTTGATCCGTTATTTTCATTTTCAATCGTGCTTTGAGAACTTGTAGACGGTATTTGTATTTCATTATTAAGTTGATTCATATTAGTGGATCTCGATGCTATAGAATCTTGGGAACTATTAAAACGATTTTGTCTTGGCCTTGCTGATAATGAGTCAGGCCTAATATTACGAAATTCGGGTGTCGAATAAGTCGGGTTAAATGGACGTGGACAAATTTGGGCGATAAATTTGATTATTATTTTGATTATATATTATTGTGCGATTGACGTTCGGTCGGTTGAAAGACGAAAAATTTGGACGATTAAGATTTATATTATTATGGAAGTTATTTTTATGATGTTGTGATCTTTTGTCAATTGGTCATTGAAATTGATCTCCTCTAAAACTACTTGAAAACCTTCTTCTAATGTAGTTGGTCTTTTTAGGCGAACGATTCGCATTAAGCCTTTTGGTAGATTGTAAAGGAATACATTCAGTGAGATGTGATTGTAGATCTCCATACGGCTTTTTCTAATATTTTCTTTTGTATTGTCATTTATTTTCGCAAATAGGTTACTCCTAATAAGTTGAGTTCTATTACATAATTCTAAAAATGATTCGTTTGATTTTAAGATTACGCTTTCCAATTCCATTAATATACAATTTTCAGTGCGCGAATCGCCGAAATGTTGCGACAGAAGACTTTTTGATCGGGCCATGTTGTGATATGTTGATTTTTACTTATACGTGCTGCGGCTTTTCCAGCTAAACGTGATGTTAACGCGTGCATTACGTATTGCTGTTGCGTAGAGTTTATCTGTTTGTCTGACTACCTCAGAAATTGTTTATTCTTGTGTCGTCATCAAAAATAGAAATCATTTTTAAAATGTCTTGCGGAATTGTCGTGAGAACGTTTGTTATCATAATTTGCTCTGCGGACTCCACAGCAGGAGCTGACGATTGTTTAGTGGAAATTGAAGGATTCATTTTTATTTAATGTAAAATTCAAATCAAGTTTAAATTTACTATAGACAATATTATTTTTGGAAGTACTTCGCAATGATTTAAAATATAATAAAATATTCGCTTTGCACTAGCATACGAAGGCAATAGCTAAATAAATCGGCAAATTTTTCAGCAAGGTATTGCAGTAAATTAATTATAGTTCTTAAAATTGTTCTAATGTTTATTTCTGGTAAATTCATACCGAAAGTTCCTGTTCTATTACTATGATTATTATTACTACCCAGTTCTGTCGCAGGTGTCGATTCGTTAGTGATATTATTCATGAAATAAAATATGTAAATACAATCGCTTTATAAAATGTAATCAATTAATCCTAAATAGCGTAATTTAATTTAATTTATTTTGGGGTAATTAAAGATGAATATTTATTTCATTTCATTCATTCATTAATTCCACGTGGATTATTATGGATAAGCTGCCTTTTATAGAGGCTCAACTTTCCATTTCAATACGGTTTCTGTGAACCTATTTAAACTTGACCTAGCGCGCATAGTTATAGGGAAAGTCTTACAACATGGAAGATATGCTTTCCAACAAATAACATAAAATTGCAAAATTCGCAACATAATATGACAAACAATATAAAATAACAGTAAAGAGGGAATGGGTAAATGGGGAAAGGATTTTGTCCTTTTTGTTTAAGGAAGGATGAACGGTTCTCCCCATTCTATCCGTGCTTCTTGTTATTTTTTTTAAATGATCTTTCTTCTTAACGAATTTATATTTGGTAGGAACCCTCCTGACGTCCTTAAAACGTCACAGCGGGACGGTAAGATAATAAAGATGACTTACTTCTCGCCGGGAAAGAAATATATTCTACCGACTGCGCCAGTTAAGTTTTGAGAGATACTCGTTATTTGTAGATCAGTTACAGTTGGTCGTTGCTCCGGCTCGATACTCAGGATCGGGGGCTCGATTTAGAGTTCAAGAAAAGATTCACTTTGATTAAACTCTGGCTTTATTAATGTAGCCTTATTAATTATAATTATACTACGCAGAGGTGTGCGTGCCCAAGAAGCTAATCGATATAATGATTTCAAGGGTGAAGACTGTGAACTTATATTCTAGGTTGCCCTTCAATTTTGGATCCTTGTGGGGAAATGGAAAATCCGTGAAGATACAGTTAATTAATATTCCAGATAGTATTAAGGAATTTTAATTAACTCATACAAAAGGATTTAATTTAACAATAGTTGTAAAGTTATAAAAACTTATAATTTATAATGCTAATATGTCATTTTTAGTGGGCACGCGAACTTAAAGGTTATTATACTAATTTTAATTTATAATATATTTGAATAAATCCGTTCGCAATACCTGTTAGGTATTGCCTGTTAGCTTTTCGACATTATTTTGTAGCAGGTTGATCATAGTCCTCAAAACTGGTCTTATATTTATTTCCGGGATAATAATTCCGAATGTTCCCGTTCCTGGTCTATTACTATTATTACCCAGTTCACTTTACTAAGCTTCTTTTTTACTACTATTTTAGGATTATTTTTTCCGTTCGTTCCCAGGGTTCATATAGTCCACCTACTGTGCGTAGGTGTTTCTTGACAATATTATTTCTATATATTATCAAGAAGTGTACTAGTATTCTATAAGTCTACATTATTATAGAAATTGTCCATGTACAGGGAGTAGCCGCAGAAAATAATCCTGCAGTAGGTGCATGACCACTTTTTCAGTGGGGCCTTTTGCACCTGCTGTATCGGTCGATCCCTTATTAATGTGGATTTTGTGGAGTAATCCTAGAGGATCGGCCAATACATCAAGTTTGATGCCGAACTTGTGTCTTTTATTTTTTATATACTGGCAATATGGAGGCCCCCACGAAATGACACCATCGACTCATCGATCGTTAATTCTCTCCCAGGCGATACAATTTCCTGCAGGAAAGCATTAAAATAATCGACAATTTCATCCACTTTAGAATACTTATTATGTTGTTTTCATTGATGCTTTTAAAATATAAGCATCTTAAAATTAACAAAAATCGGTCTCGGCTCATATAAATGATTTTTCGACCAGTAGTCATTGATTTCACTTAATCTTACAGTTCCCATGTAGAATAATATGCCCAGAAATGTTAAGAGTTCAGCACAATTTATGTCTTCCCACTTACTTTTTCGCCGTAGGTTTTTTTTGCTGTTGTCCATATGGACAGCAGCGACAGAGAATTATGGATTCTACAGCCGGAGGTTGCAAAAAAAAACCAATTTATTTGAATTAAATTTAATTAAAAATTACAATATATTAATTACAACTGATTAACTATGTTAAGCGATCGAAGTATGATCAAAGATTGATTCTATTATTATAAGTCCGATTCCCACATTCATGTGATTGACGTCACGTTGCTGACTCTGCGCCTCGTGTCGCCGTCCGGTACCTTGCGCAATTGTTGTGTGTCGATGTCTATTCAGCAATCTCAGTATATTAGGGTTCCTTAACAAGAGTGACAATATTGTCAGTCGATTGTTCACCTAAAGTAAATAAAAACACTATCTAATGCACTTTTCTCTGGCAGCACCGGTTCTGAATTCACGTTGGATCTGCCAGGCACCATGAGATCTATTGCAGTACATGCACTAGACTGTGGTAGAGCGGCTTCCCACACGGCACGTTTTGGGATCAACCTATCAGGGGTATTGCTTGCACCTGGAGGGGTTATCAACAGTGGAGATAAAACAGCAGGAAGCTGCATATCGTTCAGTAATTTCCGCATAGAAGGACTAGAAAACGGCGTAGTTTCGATATGCACCATTGATGTTTCTTCAGCATCTTCTGCCATCTCATATATAACGTCAGGGTCTCCTATAAAATGCCAGGTCATCTGTGGGATGTTAAGGATCATTCCAGCATCTTGAATAAATCCAGTTCCCAATAGTGTCCGTGATTCCCGAGGTTCTGGAAATATTACGAAGGTAGTGGGGACAATGCGGTTACAAAGGTGTATAGGTGCTCTTACCATTAACACGTCTCGCTGTGATTTTCCACCATCCGCTAATGTAACCATTACTTGTTGTTTCTCAAAGTGGTAACCAAGTTTCTTAAGGTATTGATACAGTCCGTATGACGCGACGCTTATTTTCGCACAAGAATCAATGTATGCCGTTCCTACGATCTTGCCCAAGCCAATTCCAATGACAGGCCTAGGACGAACATCGGTCTTCACATTAATAGAATAGAAACTAATTTCTTGCCTCTCCGGTGCCATCAGGGGTCTCTTACAGCACGTTGGGCATTTAGATCTTACTACCCCTGGTGCACCACAGCCGTAGCAAGAAAACTTGGGTTGAGGAGGCGACGGAGCTTGTGTTCCCAAAGCAGAAACGGTTGGCTTGCTACCGGTTGCTGTGTGGGATGAAGGAGCACTTTTCCCGTCTTTCAGCCTCCTACGACAATTTTCGATGGTATGCCCCGGGAATCGGCAGTACCCACACTTTGCCTTCTTGGTCGGGGCTCCTTTCCCCTCAATATGCGCGGTTAGTGCCCGAGACTGAGTCTGTGGCTGTTTTTCGGTCAACAACCGTTTTATGACTCTGGCTGTTGTGAGCAAATCATCGTAGGTTTTAACGCAATCCCTGGACAACTCTACACGAATCTTATACTTTATCTGTCCATATATCATATCGAGTTGTTGCGTCTCTGTGTGTGTCGGTTATGGCATCTGCGCAAAAAGAGCTCTCTTTTTGGCAATAAAAACTTCAGTAAGCTCACTTTCCTCCTGTCTGATACCGATAATATCCGGGTAAACTAGATAGGCTGGTCTCTTAGGGGCGAACGCGTGGCGTACTCTGGCTTGGAAGTCCGTGGTGTGTGATGTGGTGACTTCTTCTTTAATCCCATTCCACCAGATAGCTGCTTCTTCTGTCAAGATCAGTGGTCCACTCTTGATGGCGTCTTCATCATCTATGTTTTCGACTGACTTGTAGACCGTTGCTGCAGCGAGGAATGTTTCTACAGTCTGTCCCTGGTTCCACAAAAGGATACCTTGCAGGCAGCAAATGACCCTCGTCGCTGCGAGCCTATCACTGACAACAATTTCTCAAATTGTTCAGTCGATAAATTCACTGTGTCCGGTTCTTCTTTCATCCTTCTTGTTTTCAGGGTTTTCGAGCTTGCCTTTTTTCGGGCCTTTGACTATTTATAAAAACACTTAATAGAAAACAACACCCGTTTATTGATAAAAAAAATACGAATAACGATCACTGAAAATCGGTTCAAACAGCGCTAGTGGCGAGTGGAAACAGGCGGGAGTCCGAATTGCTCGATGCACCCGTCTCTGTACAACCTAAACGCTAACGTTGTTAAGACCACTGTCACAGTCAACTTCCCATTGCGGGTGCGAGGACGCCGACGAGTGGACTGCCTGCCGCGCCGTGCAGGCTTAAAGTGCGAACCACACATTTCCGGGTCAGGGCTATCTGAGTTCCGAGTTGTCCGTTTCAGCGTTCCCGTCAGGGACGTGCCATCAGTCACCCGTGTTCACACATATCAGAGAAATCGGTATCAGTGTAATCAGTTTCTTTCTGATACGCGCACTTCACGATGTCTTTGTTGAGGAGTTAGCAATGATTGCAATAGCCTGAGCAGATGCAAGAGAATTTGAAGATGCTGCTGGTGAAAGTGATCCTGTTCGATGGGATGTATGAACTGGCGATGGAATAGATATTATCACTTCTTCGTCACTCAAAACTGATGGAGACTGTGCAGAGTGTGGAGAATCACTGTTTAACCCGGCGAGCATGAGGTGTAAAAAAGTTGCATCAAGCATGAGGCAGGGTATGATATACCCTTATGTTGATGTGCCATAATTTTGTTATTATGGTTATTTTTTAAACTTTATTGATTATACTATTTAATTTAATATATTTTGATTTTAAAAATAATAAAACCAGTTCATAATTATACAATTATTATCGTTTATTCTCGTTTTTCATAAACTAAGTAATATTAACAACAAATCTTTATAGACTTACATTAACATAGATTTAAACAAAAAATCTTTATTTTTTGGAATGTAATCAACTTAAAATCAAAAGATAATGAGATCCTCCTCGTAAAATACTAATTATTAAATTTTTTTCATTAAAAATTATGTCTAATCGCTACCGTTGAGATCAGTACAATTTTCGCAAGTGAATTTTGCATGTTGTAAACATATTGGCTTGTTACAAGCTTTGCAAGAGTATTTAGTTTTTCTGTCCTTTTTGTAAGGACAGTCCTGACATCTGACGTATTGTCCTGGAACATTCACAGCTCTGGGTGAGGGCTCACCGAGCTGTTTTTCGATGCGCTGGCGGATGTAAGTTGGTATATTTTTTTTAGATTTTCTTGCATTCAGATGTTCGTAAATCATGGATAAGCCCAAATTACGAATAAATTCAGTTCTCTTGATGTTCACGTTTTTATTTGCTCGATATATGATGCAAGCATTGATAGCTGCCATGTTCAGAACACCATAGAACAAAGTCATAGGCCATCGTTTACTGTTGCGACTGACATTATAGCTGGCACTTAATTCGTCGACCACGTCAACGCCAGCTTTGGTGGAGTTGTAAAATGTTATCATGTCAGGTTTTTTTTTCTCGCCTGTAGATTCATCTATTGCATCATCGTGGTGCATAGTGGACATCACAACAACCACTTTGTTCTTCTTTGGCGCATAAAAAACAAGTGTGACATCTTTTTGAAATCCAAAGAGCGAACTGTTAGGTTCTCTGTTGGTTCTAATGAAAGATTCAGGGATCTGTCTCTTGTTCTTCCTTACAGTTCCAACCGACGTAAGGCAATGTTCATTCAGTAGATGCAACATTAGCTCATATCCAGTGAACCAGTTATCAAATGTTATGTTGCGGTGGGATCGTGAAACTGGTTGTATGAGTCTCTCCACTACCTCAAATGGTTTGTTGCTGACGGCATATGGTCCTTCTGGTTGTCTACCTGCGTATACTTCCAGATTCAAAACATAGAAGCTTTTCGCATCGACCAGAGCTAAAATTTTTAACCCATATTTGGCTGGCTTATTGGGAATATATACGCGAAACAGGCAACGACCTCTAAATGCTAGTAACATCTCGTCAATAGTTAGATACTCACTCGGAGAGTACGCATTCTGGCAGCATTGTACAAACTGGTCGAAAATGCTTCTGAAGGCTGCCATGTTATCGATTTTTTTACGCTCTTCTCTTGTTAATTTGTCATCAAAACGAACGGCAGTTTGAAGGAATTGAAATCTCTGCAATGACATTGTGGTGCGAAAGATATCTACACCAGTTCCATCAGTTCGCCAAAGATCTTTCAAACTTTGTCGATTAGACTTGATGACGCCAGCTAAATACAGTAAGCCAATAAAAGCTTTCAACTCGCATAAAGTGGTTTCCTGAATGTAAGAAGGAGTTTTCTCATTTTTATTATCTGCCTGTCTTTGACGAATTTTAGAATTAGTGTGAATCAAGATTTCTTGAAGCATGTCTGGAGTCACAAAAATATTGAAGCATTCATATTCTGTAGCAGCATCCCTTGCAGTATTCTTCACCCCAGCATGGTCGGCGACAATGTTTTCTGATCGAAGCCTCACGTTTGGACGCTGACCACTTTTGTGCCACTTAGTACCATCTTTAGACGTATAAAAAGGGCCATTTACTTGCCGAGAAGCTGTAGCTCTCTGCCTGATTAGTGACAACGGTAAATCGTCCTCCATGTCATTACCTGATTCATTTCCTACAGCTTCTTCCTGTCTGGAGTTAGATAAAATATTATCTGAATCGTCACCTTCTTGCTCCGTCCAAGAACCCACTTCGTGTTCACTGCAATGATCCGTTTCCTGCTCTGAACTGGATTCATCGCCTGAAAAATCCGTCGTTGTCTCCTCTAGCATGGCACGGATCCGTTCTTCTTCCCTGTCGAGGTCCATTTCGGGGCAAAAACTAAAAACAATAAAGAAAAACTCAAAAAAATAAACAAACTACTATACCGGAATCTTAAATCAAATTAAACTCAAAAAACAATAAACCAAAACTAATAAAACGATAATAATTCACTCTAAAATTTTTACGTAAAAAAAATACGTCTAGCATGAGGCAGGGTGTGACATACCCTCGACACGTTTGCGCACGTATATCTCCGCCGGTGTCCCGCGCAGCACTGCGATCACGCCACTAACCCGCCCCGCACACCCCTCCCTCCAGCTACTGAGCGCGCTAGAGTTGCCAAGCGAGAAACTTAGAAATTACACAACTTTTAAAAAGTTACAGGGTATGAGATACCCTGGGTCATGCTCGCCGGGTTAAACATTTGCACTATGCACCTAAAACTTACTATGAACCACTTGAGTTGGCCGAGGAGTTGGTACTCCTTGGTCCATCACACTTTGTTCCGCTGATGTGTATTGAGTTACCTGCAAAATTATTGGTACATAATATATGTTACAGTTGGTAGGCACCTTACACAATTAGCCCAAATTATTTTAGTAGTCTTAGTTAAGTATAGGAAAAGTTATAACCTGGGATAGGCCTGCCTCTTCAATGGCCAAGCCTGTAGCTATTTGCGTGCCAACAAGGGTTAAGACACGTAGCTCTAAGTCAGTGAGCTTGGAATGTATTGCAGGCCCACCACCAGTGCCATTGGCGTATTTGTGCAATCGAGCCGTCTTCTTCTTGACATTATTTTTTAAATCGCTCCATACCTTGAACCATGCAAAAAGCAATCATATGTTATTTAAGCGACACAATCCCGGTTTCTTTAGTACTTAATGAGTAATCTAAAGGTGTACTAAAACTTTCGACAAACCTTTTTCCACTTGTCCACGGGCTTGGCGGAACCACTGCCATCACTGTTAAGGGATGCTACCAAGACCTCCCATTTCGACAAGGCAGTCAACCGACCTCTCGCGTTGGAGGTTGGTTTGCTTAGGTCCCCGTTTCTAAGAAGATAATAATAACTTATAAAACTTAACTAAAATAACCTATAAGTTTAAGCATTCAATTACTTAGTTTCACTCACTGTTCCATGAACGTCACCATAAATTCAAACTGAGATGCACTTGTCCTCATTTTTCCCTTAAATCAACGTTAATTTAAACAAAAAGGAGCTTTTATTTTTATTTAAATACACAAATTTATCTTTTTTCGTCGGTCGCGGCTGTCACGTAAACATTCGAATGAATATAACCCGTACAAATTTGGATGGAAAGCTGCTTCTATAAGACAACTAAATACCACCATAACTTACAATTTGGTTGGTTTGTACAGTGCTCCCAACATGAGAAAAATATTGGTCATAATTCATATCGAGTGCTCGTTCATAGATGTGATAGAATTTATTGCAACTCGTACTCGCGCGCCTACACTGCTCGGTAGGTTTGACGTTTGTTCGATTGACGCGATCACGGTGACGCCCGAAAACATTTGTAAAACTCGCACTTAGCACACTGGTCTAAGTTACCGGTGATGGCTTTTACTACAGTGCATAAGGCCACGTCTATATCTATATTTTAATCTAAAGCCTATGGTTTCTAAACCTAAATAAAGTAGCTTACTTTCTATCGTATCTATACGATAATCTATTTGTTTCGTAATAGCCGTGATGTCTGCGGAGCTATTTTGTTTTAACTTAAATGTGTAATAGTTGCTGCAAATATCTAGGAAAACTTCTTTTAATTTAGTTGTGTTGTAAATTACTGCTAGGTGGTATGTGTCTACTTGGTATTGGGCTTTGGCTTCTGTTAGTACCAAAATCCCATTGTGGTTATCTATTGGCTGAATGACTGCTGTGGCAGCGACGAGCTGGAGCACTGCGGCGCAAACGATGGCGTTCCTGGAACATTTTCAGGACGCCTTAGTAAGCGGAAGTGAACTCTTATTGTTTTTGCGTTCACGTGTTTTCCTATTATTTCGGCTATTTGCTCAGGGTGTAGGCGAACTATAGTGTATGGACCTATATATTTGGGTTCTAGTTTGTTGCTCCTGGCCGTTTTTGCTACTTGTTTGTAGACGGTGTCTCCTACTTTAAATTGCGCCGTTTCTTTATTTCTATTGTATCTTTCTATTGTTTGTTGCTTATCGTTTGCAAGTTTATTGTTTATTAGTTTTTGTGTATTTTCAATTATTTGTCTGTGTTTCACTACGTATTCCTGATAGAACTCTTTAGGACAGTGCAATTCTAGAGGGTTTCTGCTATCAGTGTGTCCATAGAGTAGTTCAAAGGGTGTGAAGCCCGTTGAAGAGTGAATTGTATTGTTATAAGCTATCATGGCGTACTTCATTAGATTTGTAGGGTCGTCTTTGTCCGTTATTCTTTGTACTCTAATGATTTCCGCTAGGGTTGAATGCAATCTTTCTATTGGGGAGTTTGAATTGGGGTTGTATGGTGTAGTGAAGTGTATGTGTATGTTATGTATTGCACATATTTCCGTTATTACTTCGTTGTCGAATTTTGTATCGGAGTCTGTTGTAAGTTTCTTAGGTACTCCTACTACTGAAAATAGGCTGAGTAGAGCTTCAGCAATGTGTTTGCTGGTTGAAGCGTTAAGTGGTATTGCTTGTGCATATTTTGTGAAGTTATCTATTACAGTTAGAAAGGTTATACCTCCGCTGCTGTACAAGTCCATGAACATGTGTTCCATTGGTCTGTGTGGTGTGTCAGTTAAAGAAAGAGGTAGCTTTAAGGGATTGCGTTCGTATTTGCTTTTAAGACAGCTGTCACATTTATTGATGAACTTTTGTATTGACGCTAGCATATTAGGCCAATGGTAATTTCTATGTATGTGTTTATATGTTTCTTGGATGCCTCTATGTATAGTTTTACCTTCATGATATTTCCTTATTAAGTCTGTTTGTTCAGAAATATTTTCTATGAGTGTTACTCTATTCATGCATCGAATTAATTTAGGTCCACGATTGCTGAATATTGATTTGAATACTTCGCAAAACAGTGAGTAATATTCCTCGTGATGGAAAAAGCAATGAAAAATTCTATCTGGGATTGTATGTTCTTTCAAAAATTTTACAATTTGTTCTTTCGTGTTATTGATTAGGATCCAGACATCTTTGATTATTGTTTTACCTTTGGACCTATCATCTACTCTGTAGGTATCTCCTGGTGTTTTTCTAATGTGAAATTGTTTTAATTGCCTATCTATTGCATCGTCTATTTCTGGTATTTTGTCTGTTGTTGTATTTGCTTGAGTACTATCTATGATTGGGTCTGTTTCGGTTTCTCTTTGCGTGTTGTCCAAAGTCTGGGATGGTAGTGCTATTTGTTCTTGGTTATCTTGTGATAGATTTATGTTGTCGGGGGTAATAGGTATGCCTAATAGTGTTCGAATGTCTACGTCTGTCAAGTCTACATTGTCGTTTGATGTACTAGGCTGGGGGTTTTCACTAACATCGTTATGATGTATTATTTGGACTCTTGAGAGTGCATCTGCGTTTGTATTGGCTTTTCCTTTTTTATATTGTACATCGTAATTGTATTCCGCTAACCTTAGGCGCCAGCGTGTGAGTTTAGAATTCGGATCTTTAATAGACATTATCCAAGTAAGCGGACGATGATCTGTGTAGATCGTGAATCGTTTACCATATAGGTAGGGGCGGAAGTATTTAATGGCCCATACGATGCTTAATAGTTCTTTTTCTATTGTGGAGTATCTTTGTTCTGTGTCAGAAAGTGTCCGTGAGGCGTACGCTACTGGTTTATCCGAGCCTATTTGTCCTTGGAATAATACTGCGCCTATTGCTACGTCTGATGCGTCTGTAGTGAGGATAAATGGTTTTTGAACTCTGGATATTGAAGTACTGGTGCATTAATAAGTACTTCTTTGCATTTTTCGAATGCTTGTGTGTACTCGGGTGTTAATATTATTTTACTGCCCTTTTTTAGACATTTTGTTAAAGGTTTTGTTAACTTTGCGAAATCCTGAATGAACTTCCTGTAGTAACCTACTAATCCTAAGAAAGATTTTATTTCTTTCTGTGTTTTTGGTAGGGGGAATTTTTTTACTGCTGCAATTTTATCTTCGTTTGGCTGAAGGCCTTTATCTGTCAACGTGTGTCCCAGAAACTTGACCTGTTTCTGTAAAAATTCTGATTTATTTAATTGAATCTTGAGATTGTGTGACCTGAATCTGTCAAATACTTGTTTGCATTTATCTAGGTGTTCCTGCAAAGATGTGGATTATATAATTACATCGTCTAGGTATGTTAATACATTATCTAGTCCTCGTAATACTGAATCCATCAATCTCTGAAAGGTGCTTGGTGCGTTTTTTAAACCGAATGGCATTCTGAGAAATTCATAATGTCCGCGATCTATAGAAAATGCAGTTTTTTCTACGTCATCTGGATGCATTTCTACTTGATGGTAGCCCGAGGCTAAATCTAATGTGGTAAAATATTGGGCACGTCCCAATTTATCTAAAATATCATCTATGTTAGGAAGAGGATACTTATCTTCTACGGTTTTATCGTTTAATTTCCTATAATCTATGACTAATCTATATTTTTGGTCTCCTGAAGCGTCCACTTTCTTTGGGACTATGTGTACTGGGCATGACCAAGGGGAGTTACTTTCCTGTATGATATTATTTTCCAGGAGTTGGTCAATCTGTTTTTTAATTTCCTCTTTTTGCTTCGGAGCCTGTCTATAATTTCGTACGAAGATAGGTTTATTGTCTGTTAATCTTAGTTGATGTTTGATTTCGTGAGTAAATGTTAAGGGGATTTCTTCACAATGAAAAATGTCTCTGTAATTGTAACATAGTTTCTTAATTTCGCGATTTTCCTCCGGATTCATGTGGCTGGTGCGTAGTCTTTCTAAATTTTGTTTCTGCAATTTGTCTATGGTTTCATCAAACTCTTTAGTATTGTTTACTTGTTTTTGTTGCGAATTTTTATCTTTTATGTTTATTCGTTGAAAGTTTAAGAGACTACTGTTTTTTAAGTTTATGGTTTTATTGGATGTGTTTATTACCGTCATCAACGCGTTTCCGTTTTTTACTGTAACCAATGCAGGTGGAAATATTAATCCGCTTTTTGTTGTTTTCTTTTCTGAAGAATATTCTCCTTCCTTATAGTTACATAATAGATTTATTACCTGCTCGCATTTAGGTCCTATTTTACTGTGTGATTTTATGTCGTCTCTAATTGGTATTACCGCTTTGTCTGTACGGAGTACCATATTTTTAATATCTATTTTGCATTTAAGTGGGACTAGTAAATCTAAACCTAGTAGTCCTACGAAGTCTGAGTCGAAGTCAAAAATTAGGAACTTGTGAGTTTTGTCCTCATTGAATAATTTTTCTGGAAGTTTAATATATGCTACCTGCTTATGTTTGGAGGTTGCGTGAGCTGTTTTAACCTTTTGACCGCCAGAGCAAAAGCGCTTCGCCGTGCCCTCCACGCCAAGCCGACAAATTCAATGAAATAACCTTGAAAATAGTAGGGAGTCCAAAATGTTATCGATAAACATAATAATTTTCGTCTGAAATTTGTGAATAAACAGCTTATAACACAAAAAGAATATTTATTTATCCTCATCTCCTACTGTAAAAAACTTAAGACCACATTTATAGCAACTATCAATAAAAAAATCAACCTTTTGAGATACAAAAATACATATAAAATTGCAGCAAGTTACAGCACTATTCTCTATCAGTTACGCGGCCATTGGCATGTATACATGCCAATGGCGCGGGCAACCATCCTTTTTTATAATTTCTCGCTTCTGATTAGGGATGTGTAGCTGTATATTATTATAACTTATCGAATTTATTTATTAAGTTTATATGAACTAGGTATCATTGTGGAGTGATTATTTGTGAGTATCAAAATAATAATTATTTACAAAAAAAAACAAAGAAAGTATCAATAACACAATATAGTAAAAAGACATAATTAACCTTTTTTTTAGTCTGTAACTGTTAATTTCGGATAGATTCACAGGACTTTTGCTGTTAAACAGCCAGTATTATAGCGGGTTACCTCAGCTACCTACTACTTTAGATTTATTTTATAATAAAAAACTAATTCATAATCAGTCTTTTATTTACTTATTTTATTTTCATCATCAAAACAACTATTATCTTTAAATAAAGGGAGTTGCATTAAAACTACATATTTATTTTCCAATCATTTAGTTTAATAGAGTTTACGAGTTATATTTTCAAATATTAGTTATTTATGTAGTTCAATTACCATAATTTGATATGACATAGCGACAATTTGTATCATAGGAATATTCTAATAAAGGCACTGAATAGACTTATTAGGTAATACATTTTGAAAACTGCTAAATAGGTAAAGTACAGTTTTTTAGAGATAAGTACTTATACACTTTCATATTCTTAAAATAGTTGCCTTGTAAAATGTCACATGAAACTTAAAAATATAAAAAATCAACAATCGTATATAATTATTATGCTCATTAACAGCCTTGTACTTATTAGTAAAATGTCACATGAAAATAAAAAATATTAAAAAATCAACAATTATTATGCTCATCAACAGCTTTGTTCTTATTTGTAAAATGTCACATGAAAATAAAAAATATAAAAAAATCAACAATTGTAATAATTATTATGCTCATTAACAGCCTTGTATTTGTAAAATATCACATGAAACTTAATTAGCAGTGATCAACAGTCTTGGAATTGTAAAATTTAAAATATCTATACCTATAAAATATCAATTAAAAAATATCTCATGTTAATAGCAACCTACAAACATATTTTATAATTATCTACTGTGCTGGGCTGTGATATTTTTGAAAGCAGGGTGCAGCACACAAATTTACATTACATATCTTGCACATATATCGAGTCATCTTGCGTCTTTTTTCATTTGTACATGATTTACATCTAAGGTATTTCCCCATGATTGTGGGCATATGGTCTTTTGAATTACCTGGTAATATACGCAAGGGATTTCTCGCGCTTTCCCTATTTGTAATGGGTCTCTCTAAAACATTGCTATTGTGATAACGTTCTATTATTTGCCGAGTTACGGACAACTGAAAGTCGGCAAATTTTAAATTTGGAGTACCGTTTATCTTTTTAAAACAATAATATGCATTTAAAAGGTGCATATCAAATATATGGAAAAATAGTTTCTTGTACCATTTTATGGTTTTGCGTATGCACTGCAGGGATGATAGCAACATATCTGCAGTGTCAACACTTCACATATTTTTTGAATAATCTAAACATGCTTTAGGCTTCATTACTGGCAATCCCGTACTTCTACTGGTTCTTGCCGATGGTTCCATGTCATTATCATGTATAGTTGTTAGCATGTATATATATTTCTTGTCCTTCCATTTACAAGCCATAAGAGGACCAGAAAACTGGGTTTCCATTTCATGTAAATTTAGTATTCTACCTAAATTAGGCATACCTTTTCTATTTTTTTTTACGGTGCCGCAAGCATAAATTTGATTATCATATAAATATTTAAATAATAAAGGGCTTGTGTACCAATTGTCTACATACAAATGACGATTTGAGCCAAAAAAATCTTTCATTAAAGTGGAAGCAACAGCTCCCCCAACGCCTAAATTCGCTGGATCATTTATGTCTGTACTTGCACCGCAATAAACTATAAAATCTATAATCACTCCGGAATCTACATCACACAAAACGAACAATTTAATTCCAAATCTATTTCTTTTTTTTGGCAAATATTGTTTTATTGATAAACGACCCTTGAATGGCACAATGCTTTCATCAATGCATAGATTTCTATGCGGTGTAATAACATTTCTAAATTTTTCCCTCGCGTGAGTTATACATGATTTTATTTTCGACAAAATAGAATTTTCTTCATTTGGTCGGGAAAAATGTAACATGCCAAGAATCATACAAAATCTATTTCTTGACATTAATTTTGAAAATATAGGAGAACTCAATAATATATCTGTAGACCAGTGTTCTTCTATAGATAAATGGCGGTTTCTGGTCATCAGCATCATAATTACAAAAAATATGTACATTTCTGGGACAGTTACATCATGCCATGCATGTAGTCGTGAATGCATTCGCAAATCAACATTTAAAATAAAATAATTGTGGAATTTGTTTGTCATTTCAACAATAAATGACACGAAATCAGAGTCCATAAAATTCTGAAACATATCTAACTCCGTAACAATTTCAGCTGGGGTGAAATGTATACCACAGGCAAACTCATCAAAAGCAGCAACTTCGGGTGTACGTCTTTCAGCAGTCCACTCGAAAATTGGCGCTGTCTCACAATTTCTCTTATGACGAGCTTGTCCAGAAGTTGAAGGCGTATCTTCAGGCAATTCTTGATGCTCAGCAATCGTCGGCTGTAAAATAATAAATGTTTTTTTATTTAACTTTAAACTTAAAAGAAATAGAAAATCGATTAAAAACACCCTGCGAAAAAAATACTAAAGCATAAAAAAAGTTTCATTATTTTTTAAGCTAATTTTGTAAACTGGTAATACTGTAACAAAAGTGACAATTCACCATAATCGTTTGATGTTAAGGGAAGATATTTGAAGATAATTACATGGTATTTGTTATTATGTCCTTCCGCCGTTATTCGAGGCCTCAATAGACAATATTGAGATGACATCTATGGTTCCCAGCCGTACTTAGGTCATTGTAGTCCCTTTTAATTAGCCAAATAGGGTTACTTCCGCTTATTTTCACCAGGTAACGTCCATCTTGGAATATCTTCATTGGCGTCTTAGATTTCAAAGCCGTTAGTAATTAAACGCTGTTAGCGTTCGTAAAATTTTTTTTTTTTAACCATTGTAGTTTCAACTAGTTTCAAGTGTGATTAAACTTTGTAATGTCCGATAACGAAAATATACGTGATTGCGTGTCGTCGCTGTCCTCGACCAGCAGCGAGGAATATCGTCAAAAGCGAAGGAGGAAGCGGCCACGAAAAGATAAGAAACGAAAGGTATTAAAACAACTGTCAGACCAAGTAAGTGAAATTAAAAGTTTTTTAGCGAATACCTACGCGCCTCAGGGCTGGTACCCACATGATACGGCGCAACCTCAATTTTCAATGCAAATGGACGACCAGGAGATAGTACAATCGGATGCGCCCTGTATGGAGGCTCCCGCCGAGACGGCCCATACATTTAATCTCGAATTAGCAACTAATCTCAAAGAACCCACGATAGGTAGGGCCTCTCCTGAACATATAGAGTTACTTAATTCGTTACAACATTTTGGGACAGAAAATTGGTCAAATGTTCGTTATTCAGACATTCAAAAATCGTACAGTGCAAAACCGGGGTTTGTGGAATTAGAAGTAAACGACGAAATAAAACAATTTGATAGGACTAATGGTTTGGTTATGTCAGATAAATCCTTGGGGGCGATCACGAATGCCGTGATTAAGCAAAATGACGCTTTAAAAGCGGGAGTCTCGGAGCTTTTACTTTGGATAGAGGGGGGCAATAATAGTGAGGATATTATTGACAGGGAGTCGCTACTTACTAAAGTAAAAAATATATTTGCAGGAGATTTTCAGAAAATCTCACTAGACTGCCTTCAGCTACTTTGCGGTCGCCGCGCCGATATCATCGAACAGAGGCGGGAACCGTTTTTAAATTTGATTAAAGATAAATTTGTGAGAATGTCTCTAAAAAAGATTCCCCCTTCTTGTAGCCATCTGTTCAGTCAAGAAGAATTTTCAGACTTTATAAAAAATAATGGGGGAATTAACAAAATTTTCCCTAAACCATTTTTCTCTGCACAAGAAAAAAGATCTATATCTGGATCCCAGGCTGCGCAACCTGGATTCAGTATGTACCAGGCCGGTCGCCCCACGGCACCGTCTGCGTTACCAAATCAGTTCACCCAAAGGCCAAGGCAACACCTCCCTTTGCAACCATACATGCCGACTCAACAGTATGCATTTAATCATGATGCCTCAGCCTTTGCTGGACACCAGCGGTCCTTTCGGCCACAATTTAAAAGGCAATTCACAGCGGGCCATCAGGCCCCAGCCACTCAGAAAAAGTCATTCCCCCAAATCAATACCGCCCGAGGTAGGGGAAGGGGAAATAGGAAGTACTGACAAAGAACAACCGTTTCAGGGGGGCAGGTTAGGGAAGTTTGTGGAAACTTGGACCAAATTTGGGGCACCAATTCCTCTGGTCCACATAATAACAGGCTACAAAATCCCTTTTCAAACTCAACCACCGCTGGTGTTACCTTCCCTCAACAACGGTCAGTATCAAACAATTCCATCTCTCGAAATGGATCAGACCTTAAACAATATGATTGTGGAAAAAGTCTTGGAATATGCCCCCGAAACACCAAGCTTTTTATCTACCCTATTTTTAACCCCCAAAACAGATGGTTCTATGCGTCCCATTTTCAACCTAAAGCGATTGAACCAGTATTTAAAAATAACAAAATTCAGACTGATTTCAGTTCACAAAATTCCAGACTTCTTACAGCCCAACGATTGGATGATAAAAATAGATCTGACACAGGCATACTATCATGTACCAGTAGCACAGGCCCATCGGTGCTTTCTTCGGCTACTTTACAGAGACCAGCTACTGCAAATGACCTCTTTGCCCTTCGGACTTGCCACCGCCCCCAAAACGTTTGCATCTCTCTCAAACTGGACAGCAGAAATTATAAGGGAACAAGGAATTCGCGTTGCAGTGTTCCTAGACGATTTTCTGATTGCAAGTCAAGACAGGTCGAGAGTAGTGGAGCAGACAAAAATTGTACTCAAAACTTTCCAAGAGTTAGGGTGGATGGTCAACCATTCAAAGTCAATTCTTGTCCCCCAAAAGTCAATAGAATATCTAGGCCTTCTATGGGATACATGGGTGAACAAAAAGAGCTTGCCGGAAAAGAAAATTCATGGTTTGCGGATCACTATAAAAAGGATGCTCATGCATCAAAAATCAACACTCCTGGAAGTTCAAAGTTTAGTAGGGACATTGAATTTTGCCAGACTATCGGTTCCACAGGGCCGGCTATACTTCCGTTGTCTCCTGTCACATTGCAACCAACTACTGCGAGACAACTCCAAGAAGAAAATCCCTCTTCCCTCTCAGGTCATAGAAGAGCTCAAGTGGTGGATGCAAAATTGCGACAAACCAAGTCGACTTCACCCACCATCACTGACACACTTTCTCACAACAGATGCAGCGGACTCTGGTTGGGGAGCGGAATTGAACGGAGCCAAAATTCAGGGCAACTGGTTGGAAGGAGAAGAGCCTGTTCACTCGAATCAAAAAGAGATGTTGACTATTCTGAAATGTTTGTACCAATTCGGTCATTTTCTGAGACATTCATCAGTTTTGCTTCAGTGCGACAACAAATCTGTGGTGGCATATTTACGGAACGAGGGAGGGAGTCGATCAGTTCAGCTGATGAATCTGACTTATCAAATTTTCAAAATTCTAGATCAGTTCGACATTCACCTAATAGCTCATTACATTCCAGGAAAATACAACGGAGTTGCCGATCGACTTTCCCGAAAGGCGATGCTACCCGAGTGGCATCTACTTCCGTCGTTGACAGAGGTAGTTTTTCAGAAATGGGGAATTCCAGAAGTAGACCTGTTTGCATCACATCGGGCTCACGTAGTCCCCAAATATGTCAGCCTAGACCAGACGGACAAAGAAGCATGGAAACACAACGCTTTTGCTTGGGATTGGGATTTCGAGCTGGCGTGGATATTCCCTCCTCCGAATCTAATACCGAGAATCCTCATGCATCTCAACCGAGCGATAGGTTCATATCTCATAGTAGCACCGAGGTGGCCTCAAGCGTTTTGGAGAGCAGATCTAAAATCTCGAGCCAAGGCGCCACCTTTCACAGTGCACCAGTTAGAGTCCAAATTAATAGATCTGTCAACAGGCCGTCCCCCATCAAAAATACGGGAACTGACCCTCGAGATTTGGAAATGTGGGGGTGGTCTGATGCAGTAAAATCTTGGTCAACTCAACAAAAGGCTCTGCTACGAGCAGGATGGCGGAAATCCACTCTAAATACCTACAAACCCGCATGGGTGCGATGGGTAAAGTGGTGTCAAAAGTCTAATGTGAACTTCACCAATCCTTCTGGCTCAGAATTAGCGCAATTTTTAGCTGATCTTCATCTATTAGACAAGTTAGCATACAAAACGATTTTGGTCCATAAATCAGTCATTTCCACTCTGTGCTCTACCAAAGATGGTTGTCAACTTAGCTCTAATGTTTTAGTGAAACAAATTTTAAAGTCTATTGCATCATATGAGGCTAAGACTCGTGATATTACCAATATCTGGGATACAAATATTGTAACACACTGGCTATCAAATAATGGGCTGTCAGTTCAGAATCTGTGGGAAGTATCTAGGCGGTGCGCTATCTTACTGCTACTTTGTTCAGGACGTAGAGTACATGATCTCACACTTTTGTCTGTGTCGGATACCCATTTCATAGATGATAAAACTGATGTAAATTGTGTAACTTTCTGGCCATTATACGGATCCAAGACTGATACTCCATCATATACCCAATCCGGCTGGAAATTGTATTCTAATCATGAAAACCCTAATATAGATCCAGTATTCTGGGTAAGAAAGTTAGTACAGGTTGGCAAGGAAAGACGTAAAGAGGGTAAAGTGTGTAACCTATTTGTAACAGCCCGGGGACCTGCCAAGGTTGCTTCAAGAACTGTAATTGCAGGCTGGGTAAAATCTGTTTTGTCAGAGGCTGGTGTGGATGCAACTCCTGGAAGCGTGAGATCAGCTGTTGCATCTAGGAGTTGGATCGATAGAGAGCCTTTAGATAGAATTTTAGCTAGAGCCAACTGGAGATCAGAGAATACATTTTCAAAGTTCTATAAGAAAGAAATAAGGCAGATACCACCTATGTCAAATAATAATATTTCATTAGGAGCTCTGTTTGAACCTATAAGATAGTACACTTACAAGCTTTGATAAGCAGTACAAAATTTTTTTTTTTAACATAAGTATTAGTAGTGTCTAAGATATCATACTTGTATTATTAGCCAGTTAGTTAATTATTATAGAGGAGACCAAAGTAACATGTGATATTATATTATAACAATTCAGACTGTATAAGAAAATACTGTTATGGTAAAAATATATATATATATATTAATAATAAGCCTATCACTTGTATATTTTATAATGTTGCATAGTCATTTAGTTTATTAGCAAAAAGCAATTAGTGATTATTTGTTGATTATTATGTCATTATCTTGTAAGCTCAATTATTAAAAGACCTAAGTCAATATAATTTTTTATCTTGTATAACATAGAAAGCAATAACTATTGAACTAGGGTGTAATCACATTGGCGTCTTATTCACCAGGCGAAAACAAACAATGTCTCAATATTGTCTATTGAGGCCTCGAATAACGGCGGAAGGACATAATAGCAGAGTTTTACCTACCATTAAAACTCATATTATGTCCGGAGCCTTATTCGAGGCCTCACAGCAAATCCTGCCTGGTGTTAGTTAAGATAGATATAAGTAATATATATTGAGACCACAATGAAGATATTCCAAGATGGACGTTACCTGGTGAAAATAAGCGGAAGTAACCCTATTTGGCTAATTAAAAGGGACTACAATGACCTAAGTACGGCTGGGAACCATAGATGTCATCTCAATATTGTCTATTGAGGCCTCGAATAAGGCTCCGGACATAATATGAGTTTTAATGGTAGGTAAAACTCTGCTATTTCGGATTTTAAATCCAAAGATAAAAAGTTGAAAATAATATATAGTCGAAGGTCATCTGTTTGACCCAAATAATAATAAGTTACCTACTGACTACAATTCAACAAGTAAGTATAATCTTGACTATTAGCATGTATTAATTTATTTATTTATTATTTTATATAAGTATTTTTTTTTATTGAAGGTGATATTAGGACTAGCCTTTAAGTTTAAAAGTATAATTTAAGTTAGATTAGATAGTTTTGAACGTCAGAAAAGTAACGAACATTTGTCAGACCTAACTATTGATGTACGACAAGAATAATCACGAAAATAATACCCGTAATAAATTCTAATAATTACGGTACCTTCGTACTTATCGCATCAATGTGTCTGATTTCAGGTGTAAAAAAATGTCTGGCAAACGACCGGGGTCCCCGTCCATACTGAGTGGATTTTTAAAGATGCGGTGTGTAGAAAAATCCGAAGAAACTAAAAAAGAAGCTGCTACACAAACGTTCGTCGAGCCGTGTAACGAACAATCAGATGCTGGTACACAAACGCTCGTCGAACCGTATGTTGGTCGTTTGGGAGACAATATATATTATGCTTCGGAAGCATTACCGAAGTTACTATATGAAATCGAACCTTCGGATCAACGAAATAAAAGTTTTTCAATGTTAATAGCATTCGAATTAGAGAGAGTGCCAGAAGAGAACCGAAGCAATTTATATGGTCATATTCTTAATTTAATCAGAATTTATAGAGGGGATTCCGATTTGTCGGAAAGCATAGATTTAATTCCAGAATTTTCTTTGGGCACCCCAGTACCATTAAATATAAAATACAAGAAAATTGATTAAATGTTAAATTGTTGATTAGATACGTAATAACAAGAAGGCACAGGTACGTTAGGCAGGTAGGTACTTACATAGTCCGGCGTGCCAGTTAACTTGTTATTGGTACCTACATAAGTGTTAATTATGTGTCCAAAATTATACTTTTTATATAATAAGTACTTAATACAATTTAAATATCTATGGAGTTTTTTTTATTTAATCCTATAATGACAACTAAATCCTATTACCTATGTAACATTCTAAAGGTATAAACGCGAAATTTTGTTACCTACTCTTCCACGCGAAAACTACCGAACGGATTTTAAATTAAACTACAATAATTAATCACTAATATAGCTTAATTAAGAGAATGACAGTAGTACCTAAGTCTATATAATATTATTTAAACGCGTCGTCTTTAGATGAGTAGGTACTTACCTATATACTTACATAATACTTGTATAGATCTATATGTTTACTGTTGATTGTACTTACTATTAAAACATCTGTTCAATACATATTGTACATCTGTGGTTGTTTAATAATAAGTCACTGCCTGCTGTCTATGGGCACGCTCACTCTCTCCACTTCTTGCCGCCATTATAGCGACACATATTTTATTTTACATTATTTAAAACGAATATAAAACTAGCTTATCTACTCAAACGGTGCTTCATTTTATTAAATATAGCCCATTTGGCCCTTCGACCGTTGCCTTTGTGTTTGGCTGAATCGTGTTGTGCTGTTTCAAAATTTTCAAATATGTCTACGCGGCCGGTCACACCGACGCCGGCGCCCGAGGAAGAGGTTAAATTGATAAATGCGCGTCGCTACCTCAAAGGCCGCATCACCAATATAGAAAATAGCCTTGGGAACATAGCTGAAATTACTTCGTCGTGCGAATTAATCGTATTTGAAAAACGACTGAACGACATTTTTACGCGGCTTGACGAATGCAACATGAAGCTAGAAGGCATTGACGACAGCCATACAGAGGAAGGACTAATAATCGAGAACAAATATACCGATCTAATGAATAAGATATATAAAAGAAGAACACAACTTCAACGGATGGACCGAGGCGAGACTGCGGACCCGCCCAAGCACAGTTTTGGTGACATACATCTTCCCAACGTATCCCTACCTGTCTTCGCGGGGGATTTTGGTGCCTGGATGGAGTTTAAGGACTTGTATTGCTCATTAGTGCATAATAATTGTAATCTCAGTTCTGTTCAAAAATATTATTATTTAAAGTCATGTCTCAAAGGGGAGGCTGCCTCATTAGTGTCAACATTAGGGTGTACAAGTGATAATTATGGTAAGGCATGGGAATTGCTGTCCAAAAGGTATGACAATCAGATTCTTATCGCTCAACATCATCTTAACAACATATATTCACTTAACAAAATTAGCAAAGCATACAATTTGAGACAATTTATAAATGATTTCATGCAGTGCTATCACTCGTTATTGTCACTAGACATAAAGAACCTAGCTGATGTAATACTAATACACCTTTTGTCTACTAAGATTGACTATGGATCTCTCCGTGACTATGAGATGCAACGCAATGCAAATGAATTTCCATCACTCCAGGCTTTTATTGAATTCTTACAGCGAAGGTGTCAGGCGTTGGAAATGTTGGTTAGAGATGTTCCTACAGATGTCGGTAGACAGCGTTCTGTACATGTGATTTCTCATCTGACTACCAGCACCGCAAACCACATAGGCAAAAGTTGCTCTTACTGTAAGAAGTCTCACCACACAAGTAAGTGTTTCAAATTTCTAAAAATTAACACAGTTGAAAGGTTAGCTTTTGTAAAAAAGGAAAAGTTATGTGTATTGTGTTTAGCGGATTCGCACAGTTTGCCAAGTTGTCCCAAAAGTGATAAATATAAATGTAAGAAGTGTCAAGAACCTCACAACTCTCTGTTACATGTTGACAAACAGTCTATTTGTACAAGTGGGGAGACTGCAGGTACAGTGTGCAAGGAGGGGGAGAGCTGCAACGTAGCGTTGCCATCTTTATGTAATAATGAATTTAATATTTCATTGCTGCCTACAATTCAAGCTGTCTTATGTGATTCTGATGGTAATCGAGTTACTTGTAGAATGCTGTTAGATGTAGGCAGTCAAAAGAATTACATATCTAAAGATTTAGCTACTAAATTTACAGGTAAAGACTTTGACTACACTGATTCTGTGGTAGCTGGTGTAGGAGGTCATAGTACCAAAATAAACAACAAAGTTTGTTTAAGTGTTCATTCCCGTTGTTCTGAATTTAAAATTAAATCAGAATTTGGTGTGATGGATGTTCTCACGAATGTGCTGCCTTGTGCTACATTTTCTGTTAAGGGGCTAAAGTTGCCTTCCTTTGTTGAACTTGCTGACCCTGACTTCAACCGCTCGGAGAAAGTTGATGTCATATTGGGTGCACATATTTTTGGTGAGTCACTACGTGATGGAAAAGTTTCTTTGGGGAAAGAATATCCTTATCTGTTTAATACTGCATTTGGTTGGGTAGTCTGCGGTGATCTGTCCCTTAAAAATGCTGGTATATTAGTTTCAAAACAAGTGAATAATACCTTTCATGCAACAGAATTGCATGATGACATTGCAAGGTTTTGGAGTTTAGAAGAAATGTCCAATAATAAACCATTGTTATCATTTCAGGAGAAGACGTGTCAAAAGCTGTTCACTGAGTCTGTGTCTCGTGATAGCTCTGGTCGGTATGAGGTAGAACTTCCTATTAAGCCTGATGTTCTTCAAAAAATAGGTAACTCTTTTAACATTGCTTTTCGATGTTTCCAAAAATTGGAATTAAAGTTTCTAAATAACTTACAACTTGCAAAGTCCTACAAGGAGTTTATTAATGAGTTGATCAATCTTGGTCATGCTCAATATGTGGAGAAATTTAAACCACATCAAAGTGATGAGGTAGAATTCTACTTGCCTCACCATGCTGTTATAAAAGAATCGTCCACTACCACAAAGCTTAGAGTGGTCTTCAATGCTTCTGCACCATCCTCTACAGGTGTCAGTTTGAATGATGCTTTGCTTGTGGGACCTGTGGTGCAGCCTGACATGTTTTCAGTGCTTTTGCGTTTTCGCAATTTTCTATATGCTTTTGTATCTGATATAAAACAAATGTACAGGCAAATTTTGGTGTCCGAGAAGCATCAGCCGCTGCAAAGAATACTCTGGCGTGACGTTCCAGGGCAGCCAATGCAGTGTCTTCAACTGAATCGTGTCACATACGGCACAGCCTCAGCGAGCTTCCTGGCCACGAGAGTGTTGGTTAAGTTAGTTGAAGATGAAGGTAATTGTTTCCCTCTTGCTGCTAATGCACTTTTGCAAGGTTGTTACGTCGACGATATTTTGCATGGGTCTGATGATATCGACATTGCTCTTCAGACAATAAGTCAGCTTGAAAGTTGCCTTAAATGTGGCCAATTTGAATTACACAAGTGGCATTCTAACTCTCAAGAAATTTTACAAAGCTTGCCTCCTGAAAAGCGTGAAAAATGCACGTTTGCTTTTAATAATAATGACAATACGTCGATAAAAGCGCTTGGTTTGAAGTGGGATCCTGTTGATGACGCTTTACAAATTGTTGTGCCTCATGATTTAATGATTGGAAAGCTTACAAAACGGAATGTCCTATCTGATATTGCACGCGTCTTTGATCCATTGGGTCTTATAGCTCCTGTCACTGTGTATGCAAAAATTGTGATGCAATTGATATGGAAATCGAATATTGGCTGGGATACAGAGATTCCCTCTGAAATATTAAAGGTTTGGAAGCCCTTTTGTGACAATCTTGCTTCGCTTAATTCAGTTTCAGTGCCTCGTTGCTTGAAGGAGCGTGTTGTTGAGAGGATGGAGCTTCATGGGTTTGCAGACAGCTCTACCAAGGCGTACGGCGCTGTCGTATATGCGCGTTGCTGCGAAGGTAGTAAATATACAGTCCACTTAATTGCTGCTAAGTCCCGTGTCGCACCGCTCAAACAAGTCACGCTCCCCAGGCTAGAGCTCTCTGCTGCGCTCATATTGGCTAGAATGATGGATAAGGTTGCTGAGGTGTTGTGTATTGCCAAAAATAATATAGTCTACTGGACTGACTCCATGATTACTTTACATTGGATAAAGGCAGACCCAGCGCGCTGGACTTTGTTTGTCGCCAACCGAGTAGTAGAGATACAGGAGCTGTCGCTCAAGGAGCGTTGGCGCCATGTAAAATCGGCCGACAATCCCGCCGATCTGATTACACGTGAGCTAGAGCCTCAGAATCTTGTTGGTTGCGAACAATGGTTCCATGGGCCAGCCTGGCTATCTTCAGCTGAGGAATGGCTTGATGTGTCCGACTGTGATTTTGATATCATTGTTCCTGAACAGAAAACTGTAACTCATACTTCTCATGAAGTTATTCCTGTGTGGGGTAATACTTTTGAAAAGTTTTCTTCATGGAGCAAATTAAGGCGTGTATTTGCCTACATTCTGCGCTTCGTGCGCAACTTAAAAAATCCTAGTGAGAAATTTGTTGGTTATCTGTCTGTGCAAGAGTTGCAGCAGGCATCTGAAAAGATAATCGAAATCACACAAAAGGAACAATTCTATAAAGAGTTTCAACAATTGAAAAATATGAAACATAGTTCTGATGTTGAATTCACTTGTAAACAAATGAAATATTTGAATTTGTTTGTTGATGATAGAAATCTCATTCGCGTGGGGGGTCGTCTGAGTTACTCAAATCTTTCTCCTCAGCAAAAGCACCCGCTGTTGCTACCGTCGCATCATCATGTGACTACGCTACTCATTAAATATGAGCATGAGAGGCTGCTTCATGCTGGTAATCAAACCACTTTGTCAAGTTTGCGCAAGTTTGTCTGGCCATTGAATGGTAGGAATCGTGTGAGGCACGTCATTCACAAATGTGTAAAATGTTACAGATTCAGGGGTGAAGCTGCTTCCCAGATGATGGCAGATCTTCCCAGGTACCGTGTTACCCCCAACCGACCTTTCCTCTTAGCTGGCGTCGACTTCGCAGGCCCCATTCCTCTCAAAGTAGCACGCATTCGAAAACCCATCATCACAAAGGGGTA
This sequence comes from Watsonalla cultraria, assembly GCA_964035505.1. Classification (NCBI taxonomy): domain Eukaryota; kingdom Metazoa; phylum Arthropoda; class Insecta; order Lepidoptera; family Drepanidae; genus Watsonalla; species Watsonalla cultraria. Next base: position 1,538,248 of record OZ037732.1, on the reverse strand, counting down.
TGTTTGTATTTTTGTTTGCATGTGTACCAAAGCAATTCACATTGAACTCACCTCAGACCTCACGACGAAAGAATTTTTAAATGCTCTCAGAAGATTCATGTCGAGGCGGGGTAGGTGCCTACAAATATTCAGCGATAATGGGACCACATTTCAAGGTGCCAATAACGAGCTGAGGGCATTGCATGACATCTTCAAAAATGATTATGAATCTATTCATGATTTCGTTAGTATGCAAGGTACTGAATGGGTGTTTATACCGCCTTATTCGCCTCACTGGGGTGGATTATGGGAAAGTAGTGTTAAATTAGTAAAACATCATTTAAAGAGGATAATAGGCAATAACGTTTTAACATATGAACATCTAAATACATTTTTGGTTCAAGCAGAAGCTATAGTTAATAGTCGCCCCATTACACCCCTTAGAGATGTTGATGATAAGTTTTTAACTCCTGCACACTTCCTAATAGGGGACAGTCTCACTGCCTTCCCTGAAGGCAACCTCATGAATGTGCCTGAAAGTAGGCTAACTATATACAAACAGATATGTAAAATGCGTCAACAGTTTTGGAGATATTGGAAAAATGACTATTTAAATTCACTTCAAATTAGGTATAAGTGGAATAAGTTAAATGAAAATGTATTAATAAATGCCTTAGTTCTTATAAAGGACGATAATGCTCCACCTCAAGTCTGGCCCTTGGGCAGAATTATAAAATTGTTTTATGGCAAAGATAACTGTGTTAGATCTGTTATGCTAAAAACGAAAAATGGCTCGTATATACGGCCGATTACCAAAATTATTGTATTGCCCATTGAACATTAGTTATTTGACTCCCACTGTATAACTAATTATAGTGTACATACTATATTCATGTTCAACTAGTTCACTTTATAATATTATATATAGAAGTATTTTATAAGAAGTAAACTCAGAAGGCATGTGATCACATTAAACATGTTTGCTTTTATGATACCTGGTGAATTCAGTGTATGTAATCAGTATGTTTGATAAATCCATTAACTTCAGAAAGCTCAATAAAATATGTAAATATAACTTGTACCTATATGTACTATGGACCACTAAGGTCAAATGATGTCTACTCTGTGGCTGTTCTGATATTTCAGACAGACCGAACCCAAGTTAATAGCGTAGGGCTGAGTAGGCAGTCTATCTGTTAACTTTATTGTTTATAATTGTAAACTTAAATTGTTAAATATTATTATAGGCTTGCTCTGCAACAGGGGGCTGTTATGTTCAATACATATTGTACATCTGTGGTTGTTTAATAATAAGTCACTGCCTGCTGTCTATGGGCACGCTCACTCTCTCCACTTCTTGCCGCCATTATAGCGACACATATTTTATTTTACATTATTTAAAACGAATATAAAACTAGCTTATCTACTCAAACGGTGCTTCATTTTATTATATATCGCCCAACATCTGATATTAAAGTAAAATTAACTTACCTCAAAATCATTTTCATTTACTGATTCCGATTCAGAAAACTCATCACCTTCAGTGCCTTCTAGAATACGCAATAGTTCTTCTGTACTAAATAACTCTTCACTTGCCATTTTTGCAATTATAATATTGGCAGATCGAAAAAAATATCGAAAAAATATTTTTTCAACTTCCCAGCACTTAAAAACATGGCACGCGCTTACGACGTCACGAGTCCGACATCTATTCATGTCATTGGCGCAGAAGGGATTGCAATATCGGTACTGTGCTAGGGATGCGCATGATTGGCGAAAAAGACAATATTCAAATCAACAATATCGACAATACAGAAAATATGATATTATACCAAAGAATGTAGTATTTACCTTTTTTGTCAGTGACTAAGCTTATATATTTTTTTAATAGTTATTACAAAAATTAAGCGAATTTGAGTAATTTAGCTGAAATTTTAATGAAGTTACTTGAATATTACACCACATCACTAGTAGGCATGTATACATGCCATTGGCGCAAGAGAACATGTTTTTCAGCCATTAATTAAGTTATTTTTTATCATAAATATTTGAATAACTATTTTGCAATTTTGTTCATTGTGTACAATTATATGTAATAACTGGGGATTCAGTTCTTAAGATATATCAATAAAACACGTTAAAGTAATGATTTAATATGTTTATTTTGTATTTTTCTATGATCTGTTTCTTGGCATCTATAGATGTCGGTGGCGCACAGGGCACGCTTGCGCATGGCATCTATACATGCCATTGGCGTTCAAAAGGTTAATGTAAATCCAGACGTAAACGCCTGTAAATTGGAATCACTATCAAATTGTCAAGACAGATGGATTAAATTACACCGACAGTATGCATGGTTATACAAATGTTGCGAAAAATGCAATGTGCGCATTTACTGTCCATCGGGTGTCAGTGTCAAGGTTCTTACAGGAAGCGGAATCATTGACCTAGGTCTTAGCTGCTCAATCAAAACGAATTTTGTTGATATCTCCGCCCACCATGATTTCCTTAGTCAGATAGATTATCAGCCCGAAATATCAGTCCCTGAAGTATCAATCTTAAATGCCATTATCAACTCGTCACTGCCCGTAGACTGGAACACGTCTATGGAAGAGCACAGTCTACAGTTAGATCAATTAAGCGCTCAAAAATGAAAAAAATGAAAATGAAAATGATTTATTCAGTTTAGGCCCTGGTAAGGCACTTATGAACGTCGAGGAATCTACCACCGGTTCGGAAACTAGCCTTCTGAGAAGAACCGGCAAGAAACTCAGCTGGCATCATGTACATTTCATTACACAGTAAAATAATAATAATTACAAAAAAAAAAAACATCATAAATTATTCACAATAGTGAAAATTGTATCAGCATGCATGTGTAAAAAATAATAATTAAAAACGTAAAAACAATACCAAATGATTTACATATCATGTTTGCATACCATGTCATTGCCAGGAGCTACTTGTGCAGAGTTTTAATTCCATATGTCTTTATCATTTATGTAATCCGAAATTGTATAATAAGCTTTCTTCATCAGTACAGTTTTAATGTGTGTCTTAAATTTATCATAATTTAACGCGTTTATTGACTGTGATCGTCGTCATCGTGGTTGCGAGGAAACTTCGACGCCGGCGCCATCGGGAGGAGCGTGGAACTGCGGCGCAGGTCCACGCGGATACAAGGCAGAAAGTATATAGTGTTAGTGATAGCAATATTGAAGTGACAAAGCCCTCTGTGGTTAGTGTAAGTGAAATTGAAGTACACAGAAGTGTCCCGCGAAAAGTTAGATTTATAACCGATGCAAACAATGCAAATGGACACGTTATTTTAGATTAAGTTCAAGTTATATAATATACTTATTTTCATGTACCATCGTCATAATTTATATCATTCAAGTTTTGTACTTATCTTATTTAGCCTTACTTATGTAATTCCTATCAATCATAGCCAGCATACACCAACTTTTGGTCTTGTCCTGTGGGCGGGCAGGATGTACGGGTTTCCGTACATGTATGCAAAATGTGCAACGTCAACATGCAACGCAGGCTCATCATACTATATCTAGGTTAAGCAAATCACGATTAAATCAGTGCACAATTATCATTCGAACGGAGCGGTTTTATTTCCCCCACATTCGGCACTCAATATCAATATCATTCCATATCAAGTTATCATTATATCATTATCATTCATAGTGTAGGTTACCCCTACACAGGGTGTTGTTAACCTGAAATATTTGTGTACTGAAAGAATGCCAGCAGATGTGTTTACGAAAGGTTTGTGTGCAACAAAACATTATGAATGTTTAGGTAATCTAGGAATGATAGACAAATCAGATTAGCTCACGACTTCGAGGGGAGGTATTAAGGTATACGAAGATCTGTGAGCAATGTGTCAATGTCAACGTCAGAGAGCGCTGACAATATGCCCTAATAATTTTTATGTACAAGTAAACAAAGTAAAGTTAAACAGTATACGTAACATTATACAGTGAGATATTATACGTGTTATTATAATAAACTTTAATTATATTTAAGAATTCATAGTCGTTATTGTCTGATGACAAGTATAAGTACAGTTTTGACCGTACACCTAATTCAATCGCATTAAAATGGGATTCAACCAAAGCAAACCAGAACAGAAAAACGTCGCTATAACTCAATCAGTATCCAACGAACTCATGGATCGAAGAGTTAGCTATCTGGAAATTGTTTTAATTATAATTGCTGTATCGCTCGGAATAGTAATGATGTGCCTGAGGGCACAATGCAGGAAGAGTGTGCGTAATTGGTTACGCAAAGAATCAGTCGTTGTTGGATTGTCTCCTCCAGTAGTGAAGGCGCATACAATCCAACCACCCACTGGTTCTCAGGCCTCGGACTCATATTAAGTGTCAGATATATTGTATACCAGTGAATGTATAAAAATACAATTACCTTAGTATTATTAGTTCTATATTTTCATATTATTATTTTTTTGATTTTTTCTGAAAGGGGGGACTACTGTAGGTACACATGTGTCTGTCAAGTTCTTGTACCTAGTGTGAGTAGAGGCGGCTGCGCCGCCGATAAGTAATATTCAGTCGCGAATACATTATTGAAGAGAATACTCGTGTATTACTACTTCCAACTACCTTCTCGATTAGGTACATGCCAATATAATACCTAAATCTATCAACAATATTGTAACTTAGCATTTACAATTTTATCAAAAACATTCATACAACATCGTCTGGAAGAAACTCAAATTATGATACCACTGCAGTCTGTGCCCAACATTAGCTTTATTGTTGTTTCTTTATTCTATGATATGTGACTTTTATCAGTCAGTCCATCTATTCATTTCAGTTGAGCAAAATCAATAAGTGCAGTGGGTTTTATTTAGCAAGGAACCATATCAATATAATAAAATAAAATGTGGTGTCCTGTAGTGTCTGACAGTTCTATGGAAAACAAAGAAGTTCCTTGATTCATATAATTTACAATCTAACAGCGATCATATTCCCGACGAGGCTGTTGATACTTCTTCTGTAAAATCTTCATCAAGACCTGTTAGAACTAAGAAGTGTACTAGAATATTATTTTTCTTACCTATGGTATAATGAAGAAGTCCCTCTGAATGAAATTCCTGAGACTTATGAACAAGCTTTAAATTCTAATGACTGAGAAAAATTGAAGATATCAATTAATGAAGAAATTGAAGCCCATAATAAAAATGGCACCTGGACATTGGTGAACAAACTTCCCAATGTACGGATTATCGCATGTAAATGGGTATTCCGCATCAAGGATGAACCAACGGGTCCACACTTCAAGTCAAGAATCTGTGCAAAAGGGTATGCACAAATTAAAGGTAGTGATTATCAAGAAACATTCGCCCTAACTGTTAGGTACGATTCCATCCGTCTTAAGATTCCATACGTGGTGGTAGGTACAAGTGTCCCCTTGCAACTACCACCTACTTCTACCCACCACCACTAGTGTCGAAAACAGACGATTTAATAAACGAACCCACTTGTATATATTAAATCACACTTTATTTCTTTTTCTAACTACCGAACCTGTTCCTGGGTACCGAAGTCTCCATAAAATTCCCCCCCGGGAAACAACGCTTTTAAAAAAAAAGTTTTGGTGTAGAAAGCAATGCCGAAAATGCGGTTAAATTTGCTCAATACCTGGCTCAACACCGACCAGTTGAAGAAGAGAATCGGTTGCCGACTGTATCCACGGCGCAAACTTCTACAGGTGATGAAATCTGGGATTTTGACAAAAAACTAAGTGAAACTGTAACACAACAAACACCAATATCTTCCGCTTCAATGGGTTTGAAACAATACTTACATTTGCCTTCAGACAGAAAACAAAATCCGCTACAATTTTGGTAACAGCGAAAACATATTTTTCCAACTCTTTATCGAACAGCATTTAAGTATTTGTGCATACCAGATTTTTCTGTCCCATCAGGGCGACCTTTTTCTAAAGCTCGTTTGGTTACGAACCAAAGGAGGAGGAACAGGATTAAGCCAAAAAATTAGACCAAATATTGTTCTTAAACTCGTACTGTAACGAGAAAGGGAAGTCTTGAATTTCTCAATTCATAATTCATCGCGGTCCTACTTCGTGATTGTGTACGCTTCGCCTTAATTAGTAAGATGTTTTTGTTGACTCTCGTTGTATCAAGTAACAAAAATTTTAGTCGGTTTTATTTTAGTTACTTTTCACAAATATTTTAAAAGAACGAACTTCCAATGTTGAACTTAAGTCACACCCACAACACAATTTCTGGATATGATGAATGACCTTTTTGATATTCTGGACTCGCACACCCATGATTTAAAACGAGCAGTCAATGCAGAAAATAATACGAATGTTTTATTAAAATTAAAGACTCCCAAGAGAGATGCTATACTAAATATGTTCGCAGACGTAGTTGTAAGAAAAGTAAAACAGGAAGTACAACTCGTTAAATCACCTCGATATACCGGATTCTTAGGATTTTGTGTTTGTATAGAAAGTGCCATTGCTCTCATCCAGGACTTGGTCCTGGATTCAGAGTGCGCCTTAAAATATCTTCCTCTACATAAGATAAGCCAGGACCACTTGGAACACTTGTTTGGCAGTGTGAGATGCCACGGTGGATCAAACAACAACCCTAGTGCTAGGGTATTTGAAACCATATACAAGAAGCTCCTGACAAATGCTCAAATAAAAAATAGTGGTAGTAGCAATTGCTCCGCTCTTGGACAAATTTCAATTTTGCTGCATGTCTGCAGTTAACCGCATCAATAGTACTACAAGACACAAAGACCAAAACATAGATGTTAACCCCAATTCTGAATTTGGTGAAAAAGTAATAGAATATATGGCCGACTACATTGTGCATGCTCTGACAAAGCAAATAAAATGTCAAACTTGCACTGGAGCGCTAATTGGTGAACCAAATCAAAACGCTTTACAATTTCAAAAAGACACTAAAAACAAGTTATTGTACGGATCCACCACAGAAATAGAAATTTGCCGTCGTTGCGATATTTATATTAAGAGGGCGAACAACGGGCAAAATCACTGATTGGGTATAATTTATTCCCGGATATAAATTTTCATCAACTTGAAATAGAAACCACAAATCATTTATCCCTTAAATGCATAAAGTAGTAAAACTGCAACATACCATTCAAACGACCATAAAATTATTAGTATGAGTTCAATGCATGCTGTTGCAGGATTATTACTATCATGGTGATATATTTAATCGAGTGGCAACACACTTTTTTTCTTCACGACTGTCAAATTTAAATTGATTTTGACAAATCAAAGCCGATCGTAATTTTGGAGCGGATGAAAATTGTGTATTTGCTTTGCAGTGTAATTATTTGGTTTTCGAAGGTACGTTCAAACAAAATTAGTTATTTTACGTAATAATTCATCTTCTTTTCAGTACAATTTATAAGTTCAAAAAAATGTGACTAAACCATTAAATTTATCTGAAACTGAGCTAAGAAAGTATATGGCGATACTGATATACATGTCTGTTATAAAATATCCCAATGTACGGCTATACTGGTCAAATACTGTAGGTTTTCAACCAATCAAGGACATAATGACTGTCAACCGATTTGAGACTATTCGTAGATTTCTACATTTCAACAATAACGAGAAACATTTACCCAAGGAACACCCACAACATGATAGGCTCCATAAGATAAGGCCTATAATTAGCCATCTAAATGAGAAATTTGCTTTAGTTCCTATGGAACAAAAACTCTCAATTGATGAACAGATGTGTGCCACATAAGTGGCACACTTCATGAAGCAGTATTTACCTAATAAGCCCCATAAGTGGGGGTTTAAATTATATGTGATGTGCAGCGTGAAAGGTTATGCTCATAAATTTGAAATATATACTGGCCAAGAGAATGAACGGCTTCCAGATGAACCAGATTTTGGGCCAGTGGGAAATGTTGTAGTCCGGCTTGCTAGAGGTGTCCCAAGGCATATAAATCATATAATTTATTTTGATAATTTTTACACCTCTGTACCTTTAGTTACCTATCTTGCCAAACAAGGAATCTATAGCCTAGGTACTGTGCAATCTAACAGGCTAGTGAACTGCAAACTGCCGGACAAAAAAACAATGATGAAGAAATCTGTTCCTCGTGGAACTTATGAAGAGCAGATGACTGAATTTGACGGTATTGATTTGACAGCAGTTACTTGGAAGGACAATAAAGTTGTAACTTTTCTATCTTCATATGTTGGAGCTGAACCTGTGGGCCAAGTAGAAAGATTTGACAAGGCAAATAAGACTAGAATTAAAATGGAGTGGACCTAATGGATAGCTTTATTGGGAGGTACCGAATTGCAATGAGAAGCCGAAAGTGGTATCTTCGTATCTTTTACCACTTATTGGACATGACGGTAATAAATTCTTGGCTTGTGTATAAAAATTTAAAAACAACTGAAGCCAATTCATCAGTTCTAAACCTATGTAACTATAGACTGGAACTAGCTGAGGTATTAGCCAAAGTAAATAACTCATTTGAACTCTGCAACAAAAGAGGAAGGCCAAGTACCAGCAACAGTGTTGAAATGGAAATACAAGCAAAAATAAGGAGAGGACCAGCTCAACATATTCCTCCTAAGGACATAAGGACTGATAATGTTGGTCACTGGCCTGGTAATTGTGTTCGCAGCAGATGCAAAATGCCTGGATGCAAGGGATACACGCAAAACAGGTGTGAGAAGTGTGGAGTAGCTCTTTGTCTTACCACAAACAAAAATTGTTTTAAAAATTTTCATATGTAGTTATTGTCTAGTGAGTGCATAGTGTTGTACTTCTGCAACAAATGGTTTTTAATAAAAATAGCTATGAAAATAAAAAAAACTATTTTTTTTATTATTTTTCCCTAAATCAGCATATTCATGGCTCCAAAATATATTTTTTCTCGGTCTAAAAATAAAATCATGCATTTAAGGGTTAATTGAATTAACAAGATGTGTAATTCAAAAATATGTAAATGCTCGCTTATCATTTTTTACAAATAGTCAGGACCCTAAAACTTTTATTCGAAACACACATACCAAATTTATTCATTTTAAAAATCAATAATAACATGATACATGTTTTTATAGATAGATAGATATAGAAAAAACAATTTTTATTTTTTCTTCTTTCGTATTTTTATTTTTATTTATGGACTTGTTCCTTATAATTTAATTCATTTTATCGATATTGACTATTTTCCCTTAATCAAGTAGAGCAACCCACCAAGTTGACCTTGAGCTGACCAATTGCAGCCGCGCGTTCGTCCCGCGTCCCCCGGCTCGCGGTTGTGAGTCGTGTGCTTAGAAGAAATCGGGCTATAAGCTCTCTAGTGGTTATATACTCTTTGGGAGCGGCGAAGGCAGACGCCAAGCCGAACTCCCTAGACACAGCAAGCGCTCCGGTGGGCCCCCAAGGTGCAGAACGAGGGCGGCAGCACCCCCCAAGGAGAAAGCGGTGCCCGTAGCCGCAGCACCTTCAGTGATCTTGGGGAGCCCACCGGAGAAGACCACATATACCGGTTGGCAGAGGCGAGGACATGCCTTACCAGGGCCAAACTCCACCTGGGTAACTCCCGTAACCTGAAAACGGACATAAAGCAGGCAGTTACCCAGGCGGTCGAACGCCCTTATGGCCTGTTCAAGAAGGCGGAGGCTAGTAAGGCGAAGGAAGTGAATGTCCAGGAATGTACAAACACCGCAGCCCACTGGGCAAATAAAGGCTAAGGAACAGGACGACCTAATAAGGAAGATGGAAGAACAAGGGAAGCTATTAAGGGCCAACAGCGAGAAGCTGGATGAGCTGAAGGCGCTTGTAGAGCTACTTGTTGTAGCTTGCCCGAATGTAGCGGCGGCAGGGACAAAACACCAGATCCCAGTGCAAGCCCCGCTGCATTCGGTGGTTGTTTCCTCCACGGACGAGTCCTTACCCAGATCCGCCAAGCCATGAACGAGAAGGATGACTGGGTGAAGGTGGATCGGGTAAGGAAAGAAAAGGACAGGAAGGTTGTAGTGGGCTGCGGGTCCCTTCAGTAAAGGGAAAAAGTCAAAGAGCGCCTGTAGAAGTCAGGCTGTGGTCGTCTCAAGATGGAAGAGGTCCAGAACAAGGACCCGTTGCAGGTTCTGAAGGACGTGCTCTCTTACAACAGTGACGACAATACTGTCGACGCCCTTCGGAACCAGAACCTGTTTGCGGACCTCAAAAAGGAGCAAGTCCGGCTGGAGGTCCGCTTTCGGCGAAAAGCCAGGAACCCCCATGCCGGTCATGTGGTTATGCGGGTGTCCCCTGCGGTTTGGTCGAGAGTAGTCGAGGCCGGAGCAGTGCACGTCGATCTACAAAAGGTCAAAGCGGAGGACCACTCTACGCTCGTGCAGTGCTCCATGTGCCTCGGCTACGGGCACGGGCGGCGGTTCTGTATAGTAATCGTCAAGTGCAGCCATTGCAAGAGCGCTCACACCAAGTCCCAGTGCGCTGACTGGCTCGCCAATGCAGCCCTACGATGCTGCAATTGCAGCAGCGCCAAGCTGGACCAGACCGAGCACAACGCGTTTAGCTCGGAGTGTCCAGTGAGGCGCAAGTGGGATGCATTGGGCAGGGCCAGTGTAGCGTACTGCTAAGGGCACCACAGTGGACCCCACCAGCAGCAAACCGGTCAGGATGGCCCAGGCCAACCTCCAAATACATTTACTTAACACCGTCAATCAAAGATTCCGATATAAAGCACGATTTTACAATACAAAAAGATTGCATTTTAACATTCACCATTGACGGTGGTGCTAACATGGTTTCTGCAGTATAACAATATATGGGAGATGGAAATAGAATTACTTGTATGGCATATTTGCTGAAATTTGTGAATGCACCAGTTCTACAAATTGCCAATCGTGTCAAAGCCTCATAACATATATTAAGCAATCTGTCAACGCAATGGACGATTTACGAGCAGAGCAAAAGGGAACAAAGAAAGAGGGAGAAGTGTAAACACTTATACAAACAGTAAGCACAAGGTGGAATTCTTTTCTTGACATGTCTGAAAGATTTAATACATTATCAGCTATTGTGACGTGACTAAGATTTTGGCAACTAAGCAGAACGTACCAGATACTTTAACACGTTATGTGTATACTTTTACACCTAACTCAGCGTTAGGTGTCATACGAGATTTAATAAGACTTTTGGGGGCTGCACATAATGAAGTGTGGCTTAGGTGTAGTGAAAGGAATATTTCACGATGAACCTTAGAGCAAATTTAAGAATACTTAACCACCATATAAAATGTCTTTCTTCTGAAATCTAACCTTACCTAAAAACTTTTTGATGTAACCTTATGACGTTTGATAGAATTGACAGAATACTTGCTGCATTCTCATAATTAAGACAGGGCAACGTCTGTCGGGTCAGGTAGTAAAGATAATTTTCTAGTAAGCAATGTGACTTTTATAGAATTCGATATTTTTGAGAATGTTTACACAAAAAGAAACAACATCAGGCGACGAAGAAATGCTGCTTATATTTAAACCAAAAAAGATACTCTTCTACGGTCAAGAATACATTATCTACACAAAAGTTAGTCTTTAACAGTCTTATTAACAAAAATTACGAAATCCCGCTCTTTCTTGTACTAAAAATGGTAATATGTGATGAATACATGTATTTTTTATTTTTGTAAAAATCGAACGAACACCTCGTATTTTATAATGTGGCGAACCCTTGAACCCAATTTTATGACTACTAATGCCATCTATGGAGTTAATCGAAAACCTCTTATTTGTTACTTGTCGGCCATCTTGCCGGCACATGTGAGATGACCTCGTAAAAAGTGCATGGTATGGGCGTTGCTCTGTATTTTCGAGATTTTTTGTGAAAATTTGTCCCCGGTAGCGCAAATCACTTTAGTGACATACTAGGTTTTCACATATGACTTTAACGGCTATAAATCATCAAACTAAAGTGTGCCGGAGGTGTAAATAATGTGGTATCTTATTTTATTTCCAATAAAGGCTCTTAATATTAGGTTAGTATTGATGTGGAAGAAATAAGTTAAAAATCACACGAGAAAACCTCGTATAGGTAGTATTCAAATAACATACGAGGTTTTCATTTTCATGGTTTTTTTTTCAGGCCAAAATGTTCAGCAGAAGAAGAAAATTAGTGGCAGAATGTCTAAAGAACCAATTGCCACCAGAAGACTTAATCAACCTTTCTGACTTGGAAGCATCTCAGTCTTTATTACCGCCTGATCTAAATATTAACGACGTACTGGCAGAATGCTCTGCAATAATGTCTTCAGAACAAACACAGGAAAATCTTCCATCTACAGCAAATTTCGGTCTTGAAAACAATGAAACAATCACACTTTCCGACATTTCAGTCTCTGCACCATCTACTTCTGCTAGGGGAAATAATGAAAACACCGAAAATCTTAACTTTCAAGTTATAGAGGCTCAAGATGATACAGATTTCAGCAGCGACGACTCTGTGCAAGATACTAACTTTCAGCCAAATGACGACTCTGTAATTTTTAGGGAAATATCCAATCATTAGCGTAAAAGAGCTATACGAGGACGAAGTGATAAATCGCAATGGACCTACCAGCAACAAAAAATCAAACGAATGAAAGGTGAGGGATATCTGGGAAGAAGAAAAAACGAAGAGGGAAAAATTGTCTACGATGTTCAAAAGGCGCCAAAAGAAATGAAATCTCGGTGTGAACATAACAGTAGAGCCAAATATTTTGAAGGCTGTAAACTTTCGGACGATACACGTTTACAGTTTATATTTGACAACGCCTGCTGCGGCTGGTACAGTTGCCTGCCCACGAAAGTAAGAATCTTCTTATAGTAATCTTCACATTTATTTTAATAGTAGTAGTCTGTCTACCTACCCGATGCATAGAGCAAATAAGTGAAATGCCGGAATTATTGTTTATACAACGATTTAGATTGGACAAATAAACATTTAGGAAATCTTTATGTGGACTTACGTGAACATACCTCACTACGCGGAACTAATTAAATTCCTTTGGAAGTCCGAAATTGGTATGGGAGTGCTCTTACTTAAGACTTTTGTGGGCTGCGCATGATGAAGTGTGGCTTAGGCGTAGTAAAAGGAATATTTCACGGCGATGCTTAAAGCAAATAAGTGAAATGTCAGAGTTATTATTTATACAGCGATTTAGATTGGACAAACAAACAATTAGGAAATGTTTGTGTGGACTTACGCGAACATACCTCACTACGCGGAACTAATGAAAATCGTATGGAAGTCCGAAATTTTAATGGGAGTGCTCTTACTTAAGACTTTTGTGGGCTGCGCATGATGAAGAAGTGTGGCTTAGGCGTAGGAAAACGAATATTTCACGACGATGCATACAGCAAATAAGTGAAATGTCAGAGTTATTGTTTATACAGCGATTTAGATTGGACAAACATTTAGGAAATCTTTGTGTGGACTTACGCGAACATACCTTACTACACGGAACTAAAGAAATTCCTTTGGAAGTCTAATTCTACCTAAGTGATACAACTATTTATTTGTCTTTTCCAGATTCTTAGTGCCCCGAGTTTTCGAGTTTTCTTGCTGCAGGATCTTATCAATGAGTTACGCAACACATGCCTCAACGAACAGCAAGCTCTCAACAATTATTATATTTAAGATAATAATATTAAGTTTCCTCAAACACAACAAGAAAGATCCTAAAATTATATAGTTTCATATTATTGCTTTTATTAATTTCATTTACATTTTCATTCAATGCCGGCCCTATACTCTAGTGCCCTCAAGTCAGGGCCCCAGACAGTGAACCCAAACCGCGGCCTTGTCTTGGCAGTATACCCGGCAGAGGATCAAAAAGAAACGATGAAGACCTTAGACAACGCCAAGGCGGCCATCAAGAAGGCCATCAACCCGGCAGCCCTGCACAGCGAGGTGGCAAAAGTGCTTCGGGTCAGCATATATCATAATAGAGACGGCCAATAAAGCCCAGGAAGATATGCTGGGGAAGGCCAAGCCATGGCCTGGAACTGCATCGAACGGTGCTGTGATGCGCTGAAATCACGGAGACCGTATACTTCACTATCATCCCCAAGATGTAAGCAAGATAATTCATGCATGTTGTGTTTTACACAGCATTACACAGTCAACAAATAATGGTTTATGTTTTTATTGTTATTTTTTTACCTTTCAAAATATTCAGTTGTCACAAATATGAATTAATGTTAGTTAATTATTCTTATTTAATAGAAGTACAAAAACTTAAGACGGTCTTAGCAGATATTGAGACGGCTTGACTAAAAGTCAAAGTAGAGGCCATGAATAACTTAGCAGGTGCCGATTGGGCTCTATTAAATCATTGGAGACATGAAGAACATGTAAGTAAAACATGTTTTCATACTTGTAAAACTAAATTGACAACTGCAATAATATTAAATTCTTTGCTGTTACTCAAGGCTTGATGTTAGACAGTGAAAGATAGCATCTATCAGAAAAGAATAACTTTACTGATAATACTGCGAAAGGCGGCCCTTTCAAAAGGTGCAAATCTGACTATTCCACTATAAAAGATGTACGCTTGGGTAACAGAGACATCCATTGACCTAAGTTCGTAGGAATAATCAATATAGTATAAATCAATTGCAAAGGAACCCATTTAAATAATTCACTTTGATGAAGCAAGTATATTGTAGATCTATTCTGTCAAAAAGAAACTTTGACAGTCAAGTAAATGAGATGCCTAACAGGCTGAAAGAGATAATATCCAATATAGAAAGAATAAAGAAGGTATAACACTCTGGATATATCAGAACACTGACCAGATGCTTGGATGATATAAGAACACAGCTGTAAATTTGCTCGATATTAAACTACAAGAGAACCTGTGGCATGAACAAATAAACCATTCTTGTGCTGATTACTTCAAGAAACAACATTAAATTATTATTGCTTTCTAAAGCAATACAATATTATTTTACTATTTATTTGTGATTTTCTATAGATCTCAAATTGTATCATACTTAAATTAATAAATAACATGTTTTTTATTTTTATTTATAAAACTGTTGTCATTTCGACAATCGAAAAATTCGAAGAGGATTGTTAGTCTGTAAGAAGGTATCAGGCAGCTGGTAAATGACAGAATGATTTAGAAAAGGGAATTTTCTCCAAAGTTTTAAGCTCTATACAGTCGAACTACCCCGCTGGTTGGGATCAGTGGGAGGTAATCGAATACGAAAATTTGTTTGATGAAATATCACCAATTACGGATAGTAAGTTGAGGTTTGGCATTCCGACCACTGACCTAGTGCGAGCATTCTACCCTTCGGCCAGGGACCTCTCAGAAAGGGTGTACCGCCACATTAGGAAGACGTTACTGTCATGGCCACTGGGTAGAGCATTAATATATTCACCACACGCATTTGTTGAGAGAATCCATGCCCCATCATACAAAGTTTTCATGGATAATATCAAGGAGCTAAGAATACTAGGAAAACTTACTAACTGTGAAAGAACATCCAGGTTTCTGGCTGAGGAAGATAACCACACGCAGCAATCTTGCAATACTCCTTTTTCAACAGACTCGGGGGGAAATAAAGCAACCAAACAATCAAGGGAGGCCGCCTTACCACACACTAGAGGTGACTCACCTCCCCCCAAGCGTAGTTCAATGGAGCAGGGAAGCAGTGATCATCTCATGGCTTCCGTTCTTCAACAACAAATGCAACTTTTTAACAAACTTATTGAAATTCAGTCAATTCAAAACAAAAAACTTGATGAACTAAAGCAAGCAACATTGAAAACACCCGCTTTGGATAAGTCATTTGACTCAGTACCTGATAGTACTTGCGAGGAACCAGAAAGTACACCTCAGTGTTCTCCTGCTCTAATCAAAACAGGTTATGACTATCATGACACACAAGATTCTGATTCAAATATTGCGATTAATACCGAGCAGGCGCTTGAAGATGAGATAAATATGTTGTCATTTTGACAATCGAAAAATTCGAAGAGGATTGTTAGTCTGTAAGAAGGTATCAGGCAGCTGGTAAATGACAGAATGATTTTAGTTAAATATTTATGTACAAATGAGATGTTAGCTGACATACTTACAAAGTGCAAATGGTTTTAAGCTCAATTAATGTTGAATTTTTTTTGTTGTTATTGTATTGGTTTAAGGGCCAGTGTTAGTCTGTAAGAAGGTTTTAACCTGTCAGGGGAAGTAATTTTTAATTTGCTTCCTCCTGTTCGTTTGTATTAACCGTATACAATAAATCCTATATTAATCCGACAAATCACGACTTCTTTTACTATAAATCCCAAAGATATTTAATTTTTCAAACATATTTGGATATACAATAAATATTTAACTACCTATACGACATTTGAATACCTACGTACGGTATTTATACAATTGAATAAACCACGTGCTTGATTAAGAAGAAACATCTGAAGTAATATGTCTACTTATCCCTCTACAGAAAACACACAGGTCCTGGCAGTCACACTAACTGCCATGGCTTTGATCCAAACAGTTATTTTACAAACGGCGTCCGTTAGGATATGAACCATATTTGCCTGACAAACAATAAAATTAACAACGCCTTCACAATGAGAACACAATCAAACCACCTCACTATGCAAAACCACTTAAATAAAACGGACTCTTTCAACTCAACGCTAAGAAACGAAAATAAAATTAAGCAAGACAAGATTTTGAACCTTCAATTTCTTACAGAGCGTTTGTCAATTTTGTCTGTTGCAAAGACATATTGTATCGACTTTTTTATTATTTCACATAAATACTTCTTAGTAAAATTTGGTCTTATTTAGAACGAAAAGGTACAATTTCAAAGGTTGTAAATTTGATTGTAATGCTAGCTATGATGGTTAAAAAAAGTTATATTTATATTTGTATGAAAGAATAAAACAAATTAATGATATGACAGGAAGAAAGAGAGAAAGACGATAATAGAAGCATAGACATAAAAAAATACTATCTAGGTCTATGGAAGCTTATTTTTTATTTATGCTTTGCAGTAATCTAAGATCTAAAACTATACTGCTTTGTTACTCTAAAGTACATTATTTTCTTCTAGTGGCGCCCGATGCTAGATAAGCGTATGAAGTTGTAATTTATTTATTTACGACAGTATTTTTTTGCTTTGCCATAGAACTGAAGTCCCTGACTTAGTAGGTAGCCAGGCAGAGTCTAATATCATTGCTGGCTGGTTTGAAAATTTCAAAAGATGTAGGTATAAATAAATAAATACGTGTCAGTCGAATTGTGAAATTATTATTCTGAGTCAACTAAGTTTCAATTAATTAATATTAATTAAAATAAGTTCCAAATATTAATAATGTACAGTAAAAAAAAGAAAATAAAACAACAAGATGTGGTATATAATAATACGACTAGAGATTCAATTCCTAAAAGAGGCTATTATTCGGAATTGGTGTCAGACATGTGTAAAGATGATACAACAAGAGACGTCTGTGCTAAGAAACGTATGAAGTTGATATTACAGGTATTATATTATTACACCTATGTTTTATTTGTAATAAGTTGAATGTGGTAATAATAATGGTAACTGTATTCGGTAGTAGGTAGATAGGTATGAAAGTACCTCTTACTTCATAAATATTTCACAGTATTTCCAAAGCAAACCAGTTTTGAATTATCCTGTAGGTTTTGAGCTCGACATCAAAAAAATATGCTTAGAAATAATATATTAAAGGCAAGACATCATAATATTTAATCTTAGCTTGCACCAAATTGTCGGACAAAAGAAGTCTTTGTAATTCACTCATACTTGGCTTGGTTTTGTTATTCGGACATTGGCATATTTTATCCAGGGGGATTTATCTTGATATAGGATTTACAATAAGTTACCTCCAAGTTCATTTTTTATCTCTAAAATAAAAGTAGCCTAAGATTATTCCTTATAATATTAGTTAACTGCCAGTGAATTAATACATTTTACCAATAGACAGTACAATACATCCAGACATACAATTATATTGATCTTCTGGCTTTTTGAAATTTCTTTTTGGCAACACTCCGTGACAGGTGTCACTCACTGTCAGCAGTTCGGCACTGAAACCAAGAAATCTGTCATTTCTGTTTGTTTATTTTAGTTTTGTTTGTTTACACTTTACTTTTAAATACAACGAATCGAAAGATTTTATTTGCGTTGGTTAAGAAAACTTAATAATGTTGAAGATATGTTTTCCTGTTCCCTATTAATTATTAAGGCGGATTTTTATACAGTTTTGCAAGCAGATAGTTATTCTATCAAAATGTTCAGTCTTCTACGAAATGCCATAAATAATGGAAGGAAATATCTTAGAAAGTAATAATAAAAATAATGTTAAGTCCAGGCTGATATTTTTTCGCTTGTCTAGTGGAGATCCTTGATTCGATCCCCAGATTGGACAGTGGTATTTGGTTTTTCCATCTGTGATTTACCAGTAGCAGTCTAACAAACATAAGTTATATAGATAGTCTGGAGTCTGAATATTTACTAAGAAATGTAGAAAGTTGATATATGTGGTTTATATTTGAAACAAAATGTTTAGTATACCGAACTCAAAGTAAACAGTGTCGGCTTGACCAGCTTTTGGTTTTGTACATTTCGCAAACAAGTGTGGCCGAGCTAATTAATGAAGTATTAGTAATAAAGTACTTGTACTGCATTCAATGTTATTCACAACTACTACTATATACTTACACAACGCCTCATTGGCATGTACTTAACTTGCCTACCTACCTTCTTATTGTTTATGCGTACCCTTCTGAAAATCCAATGCATGCCCCTGCCCACCGGTCACCTAAAGGATGTATTACATATATTATTTGATTACAGGCCAAGACGGACAAGTTAGCACCAACTTTAGTTTCTCTGCCAAAGCCACAGAAACCAAAGTTGCTTTTGCCGCCTGGACGCTGGACTACTTACAGGGAAGATGAGAGTATTGTGAGTAGAGAGACTTTATGGAAATTGAATAATGTATACCTACCCTTAATTTGCATTTAGATCCCATCTCAAGTTATGAATGCATACTAAAAGATACTACATAGTTGCAGTGGAAGTCAAAAACTGTCATTTATTACAAATTATAAATATATTAACACAAATCAACACACAGAACCAATGCATAATACATACCTGTGCAGTAGTAATTTTATGTGGATGGATATGTATGGAGCAAGGCAAATAGAAAATTTGCATAACTAATAACTCAGGCATTCTTAAATCTTGTACCAAACTGAATTAATACCTTTAAATTGAATTAATAATGCATTAATACCATTTTCGTATGTGTGAACTACATGCCAATCACATAATCTCAAGCACTGACCAGAGGACGGGACCACACAGCATAGATGCTAGTGGTATTTCTTATTGCACTAACATTGTGGTTTTCAGCAATTCCCGTTTGAGACATTTGTACCAAAGCTGCAGTTCCTGAGTGTGGTGTTGCCGAAAGAGCTGCCCCGGTTGGTCAAGATTGAAAGGCTGCGCAGGAAGTTCTTGGCAGCTAATATTAAAGTGTGTATGGGTTTTATGCTTAACTTTTGGTATTATTACCATGCCTTGACCTCTACTATACAAGTATGCTGGGCTGGCTGTAGCTGTCGACTTAATATGCCCATCTGATTGATTCATCTAGATTGCTCTAGCGCTGTTTTCTATAGCGAGCAAGTGGTTCTCAGTACTATTGAATGGAATTTCGTTCTGGGTGTGCCCATTTAATGTCACTAGGTGCACTTGAAATTTACAGTCATTTTTAAATAGATTAGTCAACAAATTAAGAATTTGCATGACTTGCATTCTATTGGATACTAGCTGTGCCCCGCGGTGTCACCCGCTTAGACTTTATTTCATGGGTGGCCCAAGGAAAACCGGCCGTTTTGGAAATTAGCAGGAACAAACAGGTAGACAGACATATGAACAATTTATTTTTTCAATTGGTTTGTTCAATTGTTAGTGTTTCAATGTGTTACGTACATTTAGTGAAGAGCTGTTAATTTTGAATTACAGAGACTTCAATTTTATTGGTCTGTAGTATAGATGGATAAAAGTTTTTTGTATAAATAACTATAAAATTACTGTTATTGTGTTCAGAAGATGCTACGAGAGCTGGGCATCCAGCCGTTCTGGTTGCTGCCTCCCTCGGAGTTCCACCTGACTGACCAGCAGTACTACGGCCTCTACAGTCCATTCCCTAAACTGGACCTGGAGATATTCGACAACACTGATTTTGACTGTCGGTGAGATTTTATAACATGACATTTGGGAGAATATAGAGATTAATCTATGATAAATCATCATAGATTAATCTCTATATTTACTCTATATCTACCGAATTTCGGTCACGGCGTCTAATCCCAACGGGAATTAGCCATCCGCGCAGGACATACTTTAGTGCACAAGTGTATGCGCGAACACAGGTGCACTCTTCATTCCCTCACTCTCATAGTTCGATGGGACGGCAATCCGACACCACCGGAGAGAGATCTCCAGACATTTGTTGTTAATTGCTTGACAGAAAAACCCAATACCTATTTTGACCTGACCCGGGAATCGAAACCGTGACCTTGTGATCGGCAGTCATATTAACCACTAGACCAACGAGGCAGTAAACTTTAATCTATACTAATATTATAAAGAGGAAAGATTTGTTTGTAACAAATAGAGTCTGTGATTTCCCAAAAACAGCCCGGAGTCTGAATTAGTTCCCTGTTAATGGTCATAGGCTCGCCCCCTATTACATAGAACTCAAACAGCTGGAGAAATTTGAGTGTTCTATAAGTACACCTCTGTTTACACCTTCGGGTATTTCCATTGTATATTTAAAGATGGTCTCTCATCAGTGTCCCCGAGGAGTGGCTCGCCCTGGGCATGATAGAAGGCGAACAGTATCCGTGCCCGGGGCTCGCGTACATACCCAAGGAGGGCAAGTCGTCGAAAGCCGATGGAGACCCTATACAGATACTCAATAACTTATATGAGGTAACTGGTACCAGTTGAAATCCCAGGATGTAACAATTAGTTTTCTTAAAAATACAAGTACCTAATGTCCACGAGAGAGTTATAGGAAAGAGAGAGAGAGAGAGAGAGAAAGAGAGTTATAGATGGGAAACCTGCACATCTTCCTAGCTAGTAGTTATTACGTGGAAGGCCAAAATTATTAATAAAATAAAACATCCGTTGGCGAACAAACCTGTATTGACATGTGTCATTATAAAATTGTGGCGGCCTTGGCGTTTGAGCAGTCGTCCGTTGCGCATGCAAATTAGAATCCCACCGGTGCCTGTACTAATGAGTTTTTCTAAAAGCACTATCGGTCACATTGGCACTTAATTATCTTCGGTGAAAAGTGGGTGTGGTTATTACAACACCTCTGCCTGCCTATGTATGTAAAATCAGAAAAAGCAATGAAATGGTTTGGTCGTGAGCATGTCACTGACTGTCCCATGTCTGCGAAAAAATTCAAACACCGTATGCATTGTGGCAGGAACAGCGATGGACTCACCATCTGTCATGTTGGTGCTTATCATTTTCGATGAATAGTGGGTGTTGCACCCCTAATTACCCCTTCAGGAACCCTTCTGGGATGACATGAATATATGTATTTGTTTCATGCTGTTGTTTGTATTTTCTAGTGGACAAACGTAGCCGCATTTAGTTTCGACAAAGAAACTTTACTGTGGGAAGTCATGGCTCTGGACGGGTCCAAACGTCGATTCAAGTAAGTATCTTCATTCTTCACAGAATCGGTAGCATACAATACGATATATTGTCTACATTGGCAGATAGCTTATGATACAAGGAGTAACTCAGACTGTTATAATTAAAAAACAAATAGGATATAAAGCCACTCATTATATTTTTGGTGTATTTGCAGTATACCCCGTATCAGGCTAATGTTCAAGGCCGACGATCCGGAGACGTTCGCCCAGCGCGTCAGGTTCGCGGTCAACTTGCGCAGGGAGGTCGAGAATAATCTAAGGTACTGTACCCTTATTAAGTCACCGGTAGTAAGCGCTGTACAAAATCTCATACTAATATTCGGTGGAGACGCTAGCTACTATAGATTAGGAAAACTATGGCAAGTAGCACCGTTTCTGCGCTACCTACATAGATGGCGCTACTCGCTAAAATTGCAGGTTTGAGTACAAATACACGAGAACCTAAATCGCGCAATAAGCGTTTTCAATCGCATTGCAGTATATTATATATAAGTTTCCAACTAGAAGAGTTGGAGCCGGTTTTCCCCATGTCACCCGCCTAGCTGGAAGATCTTCCCTTTGCTGGGGATGAGCATGATCACTCGCTCTCCCTACACACCATTTGCGTTTCGATTCGTTAGCGTCTCCGCCGAATATTTGCATGATAAATTGTAAAGTGCTAATCGATTGGGGTAGTCAGGGTGCTCCAAATATCGAACTGCAGATCCCTTTGTATCCCATCTCTCGTAAGTGTGCGGGGCGTAGGTTGTACCTGTAGTGTGTGAGAGTGTGCGGGGCGCAGGTTGTACCTGTAGTGTGTGAGAGTGTGCTGGGCGCAGGTTGTACCCGTAGTGTATGAGAGTGTGCTGGGCGCAGGTTGTACCTGTACTTGGACTGCCTGCCGCTGGACGGTCTGCCCATGATGCCTCGGCCCCACATGCCCCGTATCATGTCCATGGTGCGGGTGCACAGTCTGGCACTGGACATTGACGAAGACATGCTGTCCAACCTCGAAGATGAGGTCAGTTATCATCTGTACCTACTACGACATCTCATTAACTTAACATAC
This sequence comes from Watsonalla cultraria, assembly GCA_964035505.1. NCBI lineage: Eukaryota > Metazoa > Arthropoda > Insecta > Lepidoptera > Drepanidae > Watsonalla > Watsonalla cultraria. Next base: position 1,515,430 of record OZ037732.1, on the reverse strand, counting down.
TGACGCTAACCCCCTTATTACAAAACATGGTGTAAACAAAGACTAGACTAACCTCGGCTGAAACTGTGTCCATCTCTTTTGAAACCCGTATCACAACGATTTTCTTAGGCGGTGTTATGTAATAAGATAGAGTAGAGTTTTGAATATTTTCTCTGACGTATGTAGGTTTCCTTGTTATGTATTCCCTAAGTCACCGTCAAATACTACCACACAATGTAGCCGTCAGATAAATAGCACCAGGGGGCAACAATGATCCATTAGTTACGACGTTTATACTTTTATGTTTCCATAAGGCTAACCGCACACACGCAATAATGTTGTCAACAATAATATTGTGTGTGTGTGCGGCTCGTATCGCGGTATTTTTATGTTTCCATAAGGCTAACCGCACACACGCAATAATGTTGTCAACAATAATATTGTGTGTGTGTGCGGCTCGTATCGCGGTATTTTTCAATAATATTGTGAAGATTGACAATACATTTGTGTGTGTGTGGCTAGCCCGATGAATCGTCAAAACTTATAAATTCTAAAATAAGATGTTCATAGTTGACCGGCAGTATTCATTCTCAGGCGGACCTACTGTACCGCCGTACTGAAGGCAAGATGCAAATTATATACACGATTGAGAAGAACAAGGACTTGTATAATTTTATTGACGTGCCTACCAAGGAATACATGCCACCAGTGCCTGACTACGGTAGGAAAACATTCTGACTACCATTATTTACTACTGCCTACGTACAGATTATTTTCAAAAATAAAAAAAAAATTAATCGATTCTCAGTAAAAAATCGAGGTTTAAAAGATCATACTTGAGCCTGCACTTACCATATAAAATAAATGTGTTTTAGTTCAGGGATTTCATTAATTACAATTTGACAATGGTTATGTATCGACTCACAGAATTGACGATTTTTTAAATCGATTCTTCGATTTATCGATCTCAGATCGCCGTTCTTACTTTTACTTTACGGTAGACGTGCAGTCCCCGTGCCATACCTCCCCTGAAATAGATGGCTAAAGGCTTTGCGATTAACTCAAGGCGGGTTTTCTAAAGTAATTCCAACATTGAGTTCTTAAAGAATGACGTGAAGATAAATTCTACCTAAGCATGGCAATGAGTTCCTCACTCTAAAATGTTTAATTGTATTCAATCAATCGCATTTATATAAAGAGACATTTAAAGAAAGGGGCGCTTGCTTTTCCGTTTCTTCTCCTGTCAGGCTTTAATTTGGAACAGGTAGTACCTATATTAACTTAAGTTATTATTATATATGACGTTCAATAAGTGTTCCAAGTGTTCCAAGTGTCCCTTATGTTGAATAAAATTATTTGAATTTGAATTTGAATGTGTGTGTCTGTGTTCCCAGGTCGGTATCCGTGTGTGATGGAGGACTTCCCCGCTCGTGTGGAGTACAACCAGTGGTTCTCACTGTACGTCCTCTTCGAGTCCGTCTCCTGCATACATATGGTCATCGACGAGTGCTTGAAGGTTCATAGTACTCACCCTCCATTCTATACAACTATATCTATATTCTATACAGATAAATGAAATTGAAGTGTCTGTTTGTAATTCCAAAATAACAGCTTTTAACTTAATGTATATGAAAGTATACACGCTACTGTCACTAGAAACCAAATTTTAAAATTTTTCTCTGTCTGTCCGTCTGTTTGTTCCGGGTAATCTCTGAAACAGCTGGACCGATTTTAACGGGACTTTCACTGGCAGATAGCTGATGATTCAAAAAGTAACTTAGGCTACTTTTATTTATAAAAAATATTAGGGTTCCGCGACAATGAGGATGAAACTAAATCTGCGCGGGTGATATCGCGGAGCACAGCTAGTTTATACCAAGTATAGTCTGTACTAATACTATTCAGGGTTTCCTACGACCCGGCGTCAAAACGTTACCCGGTGATAGGCCAAGTTAATCAAGGTGGAGTCGATCTGATGCCGAAAGATAGTCGAAGGAACTCCTTACCGATTTACAGCTAGTACCTGGTGTTTGGGCTTGATTAATTCGTATTGATGAGAACTTTACACCTAGAGTTATGACTGGAGTAGGTGCACTTCGCAAAAAGTCACTGATAAGCGCGAATATTTTTTTTTTACAAAGAAAAGTTAATCCGCTTTCAAAAAGACACTAATTAAATTATGTCAAATTAATAAAGTTGATGCCAAATATAGAACCAAACTCGGTGTCAATCATTAACTTTAAAAGTAAGTAATTTATTTCACATAATTTTACTTTAAACTTTTTAAAGGCGGTTTTAGTTTATTTAAAAAAAAAATTGAGAGAGTAAGAGCCCTTTTTTACTGTCTCTTAAGGAAGATAACTTTGCGATCCGTAACTTGCAACTCTTATGAGGACCATTAATGTGATTAGGTGGAGTCCATGTTGTTCTTCACAGCCAACTACGGCAGGAACGTGAGCCTCGCAGAGTTTGATGCCGCGCAGCAACACTGCACCTCCATGGTTTGTACCATAAATAATTGTACCATTCCGTTATGCATCTAATGTTTATTTTGTTTGTTTGTTTTATAAATATTGTGAATAAATCAAGAATATAGCTTATAGCTTGATTTTCTTCTCATCCTTTTAGATTTAAGTTTTTTGGCATCTATATACAAATATATAAATCTGAAGAGTTTGCTGGTCTGGTCAGATTAGAAAAATAATTCAGTGTTAGATAGACCACTTATTAAGGATGGCTATATGTATAATCACTCATCACGCTAAGACCAATCGAGGGTTAAAGTTAGCCCAAGGTAACTATTCAACGCGGACGTAGTCGCTGGCTGAAGCTAGTGTGGTATAAAGAAGAAATCAAGTTCGTGGCGCAATGTGTTTTTTTTTGTGTATTTTGACGACTAGAGTACCATAATATATACATTTTTAATTACTTAGTTTAGCTCAGGAGTTCTCAGTAAAAGCAACCTTCTGAGCCCGGTAACATTTAACTTGAAAGTAGGTATTATATGAAAGTAAAGATATTTTTTATGTTGTCTATTGCAGATGTTAAAATATCTGAACATAACTTGGCTCAACAACACAGCCCACGCGATCCGCATGTCCTTCAGGGATGTTGGAAAAGGGTACCATTTGTTACATTGTAGCATAGTCACCAATCTGCGGGCGTAAGCTAGTCTAATATATAAAATTCTCGTGTCGCGGTGTTTGTTCTCCTCCGAAACGACTGGACTGATTTATATGAAACTAGCTGTGCCCCGCGGTTTCACCCGCGTCGAGTTAATTTCATAGGTCTCACGCAGCCCTCATGTTTAAAAAAAAAAAAATTACCTTGATCACTCCTTGCCAGTGAAAGTCCCGTTAAAATCCATCCAGCCGTTTAGGCGTGATGCCGTGACCAAGGGAAATGGGGATTCATTTTTATATATAAGATTTTGTGTGCATATCGGTAGGTCTGAGAATCGGCCAACATCTATGCTTCATGTCCCTACATGATATATGGCAATTCAACGTTTTCCGGGCACAGACTGTATATCTGTATGATTCGCATAAACAATTAATGTACTAGAATTGTTCGTTTGAGAAGAATTGAAACAATTAATATTAGGTTTAGGTCCCCCTCTGTACATAATTGTTTTCCAGCTGGTTCAACATATACGAGAGGAAATGGGAGTTCTACGGCGTTAGCAAGTTGTGTCGGTTCATGCAGTTGGTTAGGTTCCGTATGCAGGTAAACTTGATTGTTTTACCATTATCACCACACATAGCTCACCTCATGGTAAGTGGCTATACAGCCTTTGAGCTCTTGTAACAGGAAAAGTGTCACCAGGAAAAGTTTTCAATCGCGCGTAGAGTTTGTCAGAAAGAGAACATTTATTCAAGAAAAATAAAACGATACTGACTTTCGTTCATTTGCAAAGTTACGGTTTGGAAAAAGGGAGTAGACCCCCTGATGTGCACTATCTCGGCGATGATCGAGCATCTACACGATCGTTTCTAGTAGTTTGTCAATGGGTGATCGTGATGAACCAAAACTGACTAGCTCATTGGTTACAGCGATGATCGGTGAGTTATACATTCTACAAGTGCTCGCGCGTAATCATCTGTAAACGCCTATAGTGAAAAGGAGCCAAAAGGTGGATTTAGGGTCGTTAATACCAATTTAAACACTGCGCTAAGGTGCACCTTTATAGTCCTCAGTCGGGCAGCTTTAATATTCAAACAGGATCTTACGTCCTCTTAAAACAAAATGGTCAAAAATGAACCTTAACCTAAGCAATCAAAGATATAGATGTTAATATCATCACGACGAATCCATAACGCAGTAGCAGAGATAATAAAGTTCCAACAATTTTGTTCTTGTGGATTGGCTCTTGGTAAGTGTAGTGTTGTTGACAGTACGCTCTGCGGTTCTGCATCGAACAATCAATGGCTATGTTCGTGAACTTGTGTGAGACGCCGTGCCTGTGTACTTACTGGTGTGAGGACGACTACCCGTGGGACTCCACCGACCTGATCAACTCTCCCTTCCGCTCGCCCACACCCACTCTCTTCTACTTCCATCTTATGATGTCTGCCGAGGGACCGTATTATACCACTAATCCGTCGCAGTTTGAAGTAAGTATTACGTCTAAAATATTGTCATAATGGGGCGCCGTTGCTCATGGCTGCCGGTAGTTAGGGAGGCGGTCTAGTTTCTAAAATATTACAAATTAAATGCGGGATAAAAACATTGTCAATATTTGAGTTTTATTATTTAAAGCAATCTTGCAAAAAAAGCTCGTGGTGTAAAAATACTTCATTTATTTTTTCAAAACTAATTGGTATAGGTCGCTGGGATTTGAACTTGCGTCGTTTGCGTAGGAGGCGCTTGCTCAAACCACACAGCCTCCTCTCTCATATATAAATCAAAAATTTTGTTATAAAAATTTATGGCAATTTGAGATGTCAATGGCGTCTTTTACGGGACTAATTTACAAATAAATTTGTCTATGGGGTCCTAGTGGCTCAAAAGGCAAAACGCTATATCTGGTTTCGCCTGAATGGTATATATTTTATTACCATAATTTCAGATAGTGATCCAGCGCCTGTTCCGCGAGATGCTCTACCGTTGCCACTTCATCCCTCAAGTGCATCCCATGATCATGACCGGCCTGGTCTTCGACAAGGAGCTCTTCCTTACCTCCATTGGTATAATAGCTTATACAGATGCCTGTATTCCCTCAAGGGTAGGCAGAGGTGTTATAATAACAACACCCTCTTCACCAAGATGATTAATTGCCAATGTGACAGATGGTGAGTCTATCGCTGTCTCAGGCATTATATGAGGCGTCGCTTGCGTGGCAGGCGACTGCTCAAACCGCAAGTAAAGGTGTCGTTACATAGAATTTCATTGCGTTTAAGCGTGGCACGAAATGTTTTTGTCCATACAAAATATATGTCATTGGTTGATCAAACGGCTCGGCCTAGCGTGAGTCATGATTACATATATACCTTATATTTGACTCCGATCTTCACAAAATATTATCTAGTACTGTGTGTCAGGTCTAATGGAACCGAACGTGGTGGAGTACCGAGATCGTCTGCTGAAGGCCTATCGTAAGGCGATCATACCGCTCATCGCCTACATGAAGGAGTACGACTGCTACAAGGACATATTCATGCTAGATATCGAAACATATGTCGAGTGAGTTCACTTTCGAGGAAAATCGGCAATCTTGTTTAAACCAGTTGTTAGACTAAATGCATATTAAAGTATATTCGGTACTTAGAGTACAATTTTATTAAATTGTTTTATTATCTATTTGTTTATTCCGGCTAAATCTAATATAGCAGAATAAGGTATACATACGTATACGTATAATGTTATAGAACATTCCGCGAAGAGAAGCACTCAGCATCAGAGACGCGTGAAGAAGTACAAATGCACTACGACGCCAAACAAGACCTGATATGGCGTCTGCCGCAGTACATCAACATTGGACCATTTGCAATCAACGTGGATTCACTCAAGGTACACATGCTGACAGAGGAGTCTTTGAAGTATACTCATATTTCGCGCTGTTATGTTTAAATCCCATGTAATAGGGGGAGAGCTTTACGTTGGCACCAAATTCGAGAAGAAAATTGGGTATTATTCTCCCCTCTTTACTCTCATCATCCTCTTTTTTCACCAATACTCATTTAGGTATAATATTTTTGAAAGAGTAATTACTAAGTTTCTTGCCAGGTTCTTCTCAGTAAAAGCAACTTTCCGAACCCGGCGGTAGCATGTATAATCCTGTGTAATTATGTCATTCTGACGATTTGAAAGTACTTTGTAAAAAGTCTAATCGAATGAGGATATTTTTGACTTTGACTAGAAATTTCTCTTGTGTGATAGCTGGAAGCGAGACTAGCCTAGTGAATCTCGCATCTCGCCAAAGCCAGGGTCAACATGTCATTTAAATTACCTCGCGTAATATAAACTTGCATTGACCAGACTTTAAGAAGTGTTAAAATGAATAAATACGAAATATTATGTCAAGATCAAATTCGTAGTAATGAATGTGGGCGAATCGAAAGAAGTATGTAACTGTCATAGCATGTTTCAAACGGTGGTCTTTGCTTACCACCATGGGAAGCAGGCATGAGCATATGTGCGTATGTATGAAATACTAGCTGACGTCTCGCGGTTTCACCCCCGTAGTTCCCGTTCCCGGGTGAGTACGGGGTTAAAATATAGTCTATATTAATCAGAGATAATGTATGCATACAAATGGCTTAAGTTTTTTTTAATCGGTCCAGTACAAACATACTTACATGCAAATCTTTCCTCTTTACAATTCACGAGTTTGCCTCCGTTTTTCTAATCTACACTCGCTAGTGTCTCCGACAATATTAGACATATTTTAGTTCTTCACCTCACCGCTTGGAGGCGTTGTGCAATTCCTCATACATATATTGTAGGTGACGCTAGCGAGTATATATTAGGAAAACGGTGGCAAACTCGTGATAGTGGTACAGATGCCCGCTTCATTTCCAGCAAATGCTAGTAACAAAGCGGTCGGACATAATAAAAGCGTTGCTCACGATGTGGGCGGAGGAAGTCCGTCTAGTGGTAGATGACGTGATCCAAGCGTACAAGAACATAATGCGCAAGTTGGGTGAGAAGCCCAACACCATCGAGCACGTGTTCGAGATCCGCGAGTGGATGGAGTCCATCCCCTTCGCCTTGAAGACGCAGGAGGATATCATGCGGAAAGTTCATACGGTCAGAAAACACAGGGTCTCCTCTCTTTTCCGCAAAAGAATCTTTGCAAACGACCGAAAATCAAACGTAGTTTCAGTATTGTTTTTAGGAAACTCAAATTTTCGTTCGATAAATATTTTTATTACAGTTGGTGTATAATCTATAAATATTAAACAATTTTCTATCAAACCACGTTTGGACGTTATTTTAGAACGAATAATAATCGCGGTAGGAACGTTCGGCCGAAGCTTCGATTTTCAGAGAAAGCGAGTGGGTATATAGCTCTCAGCGAAAATAGTGGGATTATTGCGTATGTATTTTATTCGCGTCGTGCCATACAGAGACAGGCTCATATGCTCAATGACCACTGCCCATTCAAGGTCAGCCCTCATTACTCGTGACGGCACTTGTATGTAATCTGAGCCTTCGTTTATAATAGTGTTTTGGCAGGTCCTATTCGAAAATGATTTTATTGTGTTAAGGCCCCGATAAGGCACTTATGGACGACTATTGTAGGACTATGAAGTACTGGATGTGTTCTTCACTCCACTCGAGAATGAGGACTTCAGAGCTCTATGGGAGGCCATTGGGTGGCCGTTGAACATCACTAAACAGGTTCGCCACAGACAGTTACATATTTCAAATAATAATAATGTATTTTTTTAAATGTTCAGTTTTACCAACCTCTTAAAACTATACATCTATACATTTATACGATAAATAAAATTGAAGTGTCTGTTTGTAATTCCAAAATAACAGCTTTTCACTAAATGCATATGAAAGTACAGACACTAAATAACCAAGTTTTAAAAAAAATTCTCTGTCTGTCTGTCTGTTTGTTCCGGGTAATCTCTGAAACGGCTGGACCGATTTTAACGGGACTGGCAGGTAGTTGATTTTTGAAGGAGTACCTAAATAAGGACGAAACTAAATCTACGCGGGTGAAAACGCGAGGCACTGCTAGTTCAGCATAAAGAACAAATTTATACGATTTTAATATACTTACGAAGACTATTTGAATAGGGATATTTTTAATCCACTAAGGTTGTGAACAAGCGGTCGCCCTTTAATATTAAGTTGTCCCTGTAGCCTATCAAGTCTCCTAGTTATTCCTAGAAAAATATTTTCCTAGGTGGACACAACAATAGAGTTCCTGGAGGAAGAACAGGAGAAGTTCTGGAAACTCCACCAACAGGACGAACAGACACTGTTCGACAAAATCGACATGTTCACCTCGCAGTGCATGGCGCTTACACTGCAGAATGACTTCTCTAAGGTAATGTATAAATTTGTTAGGAAAAATACAAATACAAGATTAGATATTACCCACGACCTGCTGCAAACCATTGACAATCTATACAATTATATCTATATCTATATAAATATATAGGATCACGAGTAGCTCAGTTGGCAGAGCAACTGTACGGTTTGCAGAGGTCGTAATTTTTAATAATTTAGAACTAAAATGATTAACTTAATCATTTTCGGTGATATATGTTGAAAACCTCTGCTTACCCTTCGGAGACGGGATGGCGCTTATTTATTTAGAGAAGTAACATTATTCTTCAGGTCCACGAGATAGCAAACGACATAAAGAAAGCGTGGAAGGGCATGAAGGACGCCCAAGACTGGGGTCGTATCCTCAACCAACGGCAGAAGTTGTTCGGCCAGCCAGTCATACCATTCGCTGACCTCAACCGACTGGTCAAGGAGTTCGAGCCTTATAGGAACCTGTGGGTCACTGCTTCTGGTCAGTGGCTTTTATGCTTGGCGTATATATACAGATTAATAAACTTGAAGTGTCTGTTTGTTATTCCAAATTAACAGCTTTTTACTAAATTAATATGATAATATTCTCTGTGTGTTTGTGTATTTGTTCCGGATAATCTTTGAAACGGTTGGACCGATTTTGCACAGGCAGTTAGCTGATGTTATGTTATGAAATGTTATGAATTGGACACTTAAATTTATTTGTGTAGATTTAATAAAGAGCCGTGGTGGCCTTGGGGTTTGAGCAGTCGCCTGCTACGCAAGCGACGCAAGTTCAGACCCAAGCGGAGCCTGTACCAATGAGTTCTTCTAAAAACTTATATTCAGTAATTTCACATCACGTGTTTAACGGTAAAGGAAAACATCGTGAGGAAATCTGCAAATGTCTGAGAAGTAATTCAAAGACGTATGTATAGTGGTTGAGACGGCGGGGGACTCACCCTCTGTCACGTTGGCACTTAATCATATTCGGTAAAATGTGGGTGTTGTAAATTACAACACCTCTGCCTACCCCTTCGGGGAATACAGGCGTGAGCATATGTGTTAATAAATAAATCAAAATAATAATTCCTTTGCTTACGTTGACTTGTGTCCAGATTTCCTAAAAGCCCGCGAGGTGTGGTTCGACAACCCACTAATGTACGTGGACGCGGACTCCATAGAGCCGCTGGTCAACGAGTACTACAAGACTATATTCAAGTGCGTGCGCACCTTCGCCGATCTACCTAAAGTGCAGCAAGTCGCCCTCACTATCAGAGTTTAGTATATTATTAAGTTAATTACGTAAGCTAAACGATTTTAGTGTACAGAAGCTTGTTTTAGCTAACATTCGAAGACGAAGAGAAGAAGAAACAAAAGTGTTAAGTGAGTTTTTTTTTATACTGATCTACAAAATTACCTCACATCTACTTACATGGGAATACAGGTGTATAATGTGAGCATATGACGTCAGTGGCGTTCATTGCATATAAGCAGAGAAGCAGAAGTTACAATTTGTGATCACTAAATACACTCGTGTCGTGTGTGTGTGCTTATGTTTGTGTGTGTCTATACAAAAGCGTATCTACTTACGCCACACTTCATTGGTATGTACTTAACCTGCCTACCTACCTACTTATTGTTTATGCCTACCCCTCTGAAAATCAAATGCACGCGCCTGTATGACGTATGTATTTGCTATTCAATACTTTAGGTATGAAATTATAGTCATTACGAATTGCTTCATTATTCAACTGGGCTAGACGAAGTCTTTTTTGACTTTAAGACAGAGATAAAATAATATCTTACATCATCCTTATCTCACATGGTCACTTTTACATTTTATTATTAGGACGACATCGACGAGTTCCGGCCGCTGATACCAATAATACAAGCGGTGAGGAACCCTGGCATGAAGGACAGACATTGGAACGAATTCATGGAGAAAGCTGGTAACGATCCTTCAATCCTTATAGATTTTGAATAATGTGTCAGATATATTAAAATTTTCGTACTGGGTACCCCAGTTATGTTAAAATACAACACAGCTTGTATTTGAAACACGATAAAGTCGGAAGCTTATAATAGGTTACTTTAAACGAGTGATGAGTAAACACCTGCTACGCAACTGATGCAAGCTCAGATCCCGGTTTATGCTGTGATTATATTTACAAACTTTTCGGTGAAGGAAAATATCGTGAGGAAACCTGTATATATCTGAAAAGTAATTATTTATATATATATATATCATATATAATATCATCCACTTGAGAAATGTAAGGCCATGGGCACAGTTCCAATGCACAAATGTCGATAAAAATTAATATAAAGAAAAGTCTAGTAGTTCTACTTATATCTAAATGCGTAGCTTGAGATGAGCAGCCCCCACAAGCAGCACCTGTCCACAAGTATGACGAGAATGCCAGCCATCGCCCTCCTCAAACATTATAGAGGGAAGTGTGAGTGACCCGTCATCCTGACGCCGACGCAAGCAAAGGCATTTTAGTGATAGGTGGAAAGTGAGTGTTGTGACTGCTATTCAGGTATAAGTGTGACAATGAACGACAAGCAGACGTTCCAAATGTGCCTGAAGCAGGGTGTGGCAGCTCATGGTGAGCTGATCGCGGAGATCGGCGAGCTGGCCAGCAAGGAGTACGTCATCGAGCAGGCGCTCGACAGGATGCAGGCCGACTGGGCATCCAAGCTCATGGAGGTGGCGCCATACAAGACCACTGGTACACTACTCTTGGGGCATTTCCTACGATTAATTAAAATATCAAATCCCAACGGGGCTTGTATCAACGAGCTTTTCTAAAAACTTTCACACCACGTGCTTTGCGGTGAAGGAAAACATCGTGAGGAAACCTGAGACGGCGATAGACTCACCATCTGTCACGTTGGCACTTAATCATGTTCGGTGAAAAGTGGGTGTTGTGGTTACAACACAGGCGTGAGCATATGTATGTGGCAGCTTACGATCACGTTTTGATCACCACCTTTGTAGTAAAACATGTTGAGTATAAAAGTCTCCAACTGGGAATTGTTCGCCGGTGTTCCCCAGGCGTGGTACCCGTCTGGCTGGAAGATCTTCCATTTGCTGGTCTCGCTCACACAATCCCTACTAATATTATAAATGCGAAAGTAACTCTGTCTGTCTGTTACGCTTTCCCGCTTAAACCTCTCAACCGATTTTGATGAAATTTGGCACTGACAATCTTTAGAACCTGAAAAAGGACATATTTATTTATTAAAAATATTAGGTTTCCGCGACGATAAGGATGAAACTAAATCTACGCGGGTGAAACCGCGGGGCACAGCTAGTAGTATAAAAATCTACAGTTTTGTTGATCAATTTGCCTTTTTAACCGACTTCAAAATATTTGTTTGCTACCTCGGAACTTTTGACTTAACCGATTTCGATCCGATGATTTATTTGAAAGGTGATCCTTCCCAAGCGGTCCCATTTTAGTTTGTGATGGTGGCATCCATGAGACATCGAGGGGAACCTTCGAAAACCTCACTGGCGACTAGAGTTCTTGTCTTGTTCTAAAGGTACTTTCATAATGAAGATAGCGGATGAAACGCTACAACTGCTAGACGAGCACTTACTAGCGACTCAGCAACTCGGCTTCAGTCCCTTCAAAGCTGCTTTCGAGCTGCGAATACAGGAGTGGGACGATAAACTGAGACTCACGCAAAAAGTCGTCGATGAGTGGATCGAGTGTCAGAAGTATGTAGCTACCTGGGCCTGTAGACAAAGTAACATTATCTTCACGCTTCGCTAGTAGAAACGATACAAAATGTACGCGAATGACATGTCACGTGACTGATTTGTGTCATTTACATATATTTTTTTATCGTTTTCATTAGCGCGAGAGAATGTTACTTAGTCTAGGCCTACAGGTTATTCTACCTATACTGGCTTTTTAATATTGTTACCTCTGTCTAACTTTCGAATGGCTGAACCGATTTGGATGAAACCTTTTGAATCGTTTGACCCTTAAAAAATGATGTGAAATCAATTAGTTACTTTTGAAGTTGGTGCCAAATGGTGTCAAACATGGTATCAAACACCAACTTGAAAAGTAAGTAAGCTACTAATATATTCAACAAAATTTTATTTTTCTGATTAAGGTTTTGAATGAAAAGAGAGGCCAAATAGAAGACTATTTTCGTAGGAATATGCAGATTTTTCTAAATATATTATCTAAGTGCGTAGAAGAAGCACTATACTAAATTATGGAAGTTATTTTTGAATTTTAATTTTAGGGAATGGATGTATTTGGAGCCAATTTTCACATCAGAAGATATATTGCGCCAGCTGCCACTCGAGGCTAAGAAGTACGGCACTATGGAGAGGATCTGGCGAAGGATTATGGGCTCTGCAGCCGCTTGCCCTAAGGTATAATTCTGAACAATGCAGTACGCTAGAATATTTTTAATCGATTTTGCTGAAATTTCAAATGGCATGATCGCACCTTTCCGCTACTTTTAATAACAATGTCTTAATGTTAAATTGATTCCCATCGAATTTCGGAACTTGAATGTAGAGGATCTACACTTTTTAGGCGCACATTTCTGCAACGGAGCATCAGCTGGTGGAACATCAATTTAGTTTTAACGTCAATTTAAAAATAAAACAAAAATCCGCTAATTTTGTTTTATGAATTTTTAATTACTTCTCAGACTTATGCAGGTTTCCTCACGATGTTTTCCTTCACCGTAAGGCACGTGGTGTGAAATCACTGCACATAAGATTTTTAGAAAAACTCATTGGTACAGGCCCCGCCAGGATTCGAGTTAGCGACGCTCAAACCTCACGGCCACTCACATTTGATTAAACACTCATTTTAAATAGGCTTTGGGTAAGTAAGTACGTACATGTATTGCAGATAATGATAATCTGCCCGGACAGTCGTCTCTTAGACAGTCTGGTAGAGGCCCGACACTTATTGGCCGTGGTGGCCCGCGGTCTTAACGAGTACATGGAGCTCAAGAGGCTGCGGTTCCCAAGGTTCTTCTTCCTCAGCGATGACGAGCTGCTAGAGATACTCTCGCAGTCACGAAACCCGCGTGCTGTGCAGCCTCATCTCAGGAAGTGTTTCGAGAACATTGCCAAGGTATAGTTTCTTTTAAAATTATAAGAACGATTCGCAATTTGTGTCAATAAGGGACGATGTACTTTAAAGATGCGACAAATCTGCACATCTGGCCCTGAAAAATGAAAAATATTTATTCAGTTTGAGCCCTGGTATGCACTTATGAATTTTGAAAATTTACCACTGGTTCGGCTTTATATTATCCTCACGCTTCGCTAGTAGAAACGATACAAAATGAACGGGAATGACATATGTCACGTGATTTAATTTCCATACATTTTGTATCGTTTCTATTAGCGCAAGCGCGAGAGAATGTTGCCATTCGGATAAAAATGTTTAATGAATATTGCCTTTGTCCACTTCCACTTTAAGATTCAAATTAAAATCATTTATTTATATAACATACTTTCTTCGTAGATACAAACATGAGTGTCATCGTCTTTCTATTACTTACCTCATTACGGCTACACAGATTTGCTGTCAAACATGCTTTTAAAAATAATATTCTGTCATATTTAAGAGGCGTTATAGAGTCGTAAATGTTTTTTTCTGGTTTCTTATGTATACACTAGCTGTGCCCCGCGATTTCACCTGCGTAGATTTAGTTTCATACAAACTTTCATCCCCTGATATATCCCCTTCGGGGTAGAATTAATCAAAATCCTGATCCGTCCAGTGGTTTGGGCTGTGCGTTGATAGATCACTATGTCAGTCAGTCAATCAGTCAGTCACCTTTGAATTATATATATTAGATATGGTCACGCCTGTATTCCTCAAAGGGTAGACAGAGGTGTTGTAATAATAACACCCACTTTTTACCGAAGATGATTAAGTGGCAACGTGACAGATGGTGACTCTATCTCTGATCTATACAGATAAATAAAATTGAAGTGTCTGTTTGTAATTCCAAAATAACAGCTTTTCACAACATGCATATGAAAGTATACATGTTACTGACACAAAAAAATTTAAATTAAAATTTTTCTCTGTCAGTCTGTCTATCTGTCTGTCTGTCTGTCTGTCTGTCTGTCTGTTTGTTCCGGGTAATCTCTGAAACGGCTGGACGAATTTTAACGGGACTTTCACTGGTAGGTAGCTGATGTTTCAAGGAGTAACTTAGGCTACTTATATTTATTAAAAATATTAGGGTGCCGCGACAATAAGGAAGAAACTAAATCTACGCGGGTGAAACCGCGGGGCACAGCTAGTATATAATATGAAATATAGGTGACATTCGAGCCCGACCTGAAGATTAGTCACATGCACTCGAGCGAGGGTGAGATCGTTGAACTGAAGTACAAGTTCTACCCCTCCGCAAACGTGGAGCAGTGGCTTCTGCTCCTAGAAGACACCATGAGGCATACTAGTGGGTTTCCATTTTATTACTACACTAGCGGACCTCACGCGCCGTCCCGTTTCACCCACGTAGTTCCCGTTCCAGTGGGAGTATGGGGATACAATATAGCATATGCTACTCGCTTATGATATAGCTATCCATTGCTGAAAGAATTTTCAAGATCGGTCAAGTTGTTTCGGAGCCTATTCAAGGCAAACAAACAAACAAAAATACAATAAAATCTTTCCTCTTTATTATTATAATTCGTATAGACAAGTATCACAGCACCTCGTTACCATGCTTTTCTATCGTTAATATAGGGTCAAGATTTCTTAGGCGCACTTATTTGACATAAGGCATTGGCTGGTGGTATTTACATATCAATGGTTACTAATACAGTGAAACTTGGTTATGTGGGACCTGGATAAGTGAGAAACCTCCATAACTGGAACTCATGCTGAGGTCCCAACACTTTGGCACTGAATTACCTCTGTTAGTGGGACGAGGTAAGCCTCTATCTATATCTGGGATTTGTTCTTTCGATTTATCATCATCATCATCATAGTTACCTCTATAACTGAGACAGCGAGTAAATTTTATATACATAAACCTCTGTAACTGAGATAACATTGTTTGTTTACTCATTCTTATTCTACCCACAAATTCCACACGTAATCTATTAATGGAACCCTCTGTAAATGAGACAGATATTTATTTATACCTGTATATCTGAGACACTGGGTAAGTGGAATACCTCTATAAGTGAAACGACATTGCAGGTCCCTTGATGTCCAACTTAAGTTTCACTGTATTATAAAGAAGAAAGGTTTGTATGTATGTTTGTGGCGCATTAGCTCAAAAAGTACTGGACTAATTTGAAAAATTCTTTCACCATTTGAATGCTACGCTGTTACTGATTAATATAGGCTGAATTTATCTCCGTATTGCCACGGAAATGGGAACTACGCGGGTGAAACGGCGTGACGTCCTTTAGTTTGAATATAAAATAATCACTTAAATTTTTTTTATTTTTCGTCGTTTATTATAGCAAAATTAAAGATAAACATTTTAGAATTTAATTTTACAATCTTCTGTGCGCGCCTATAATTTGCGCCCAGATTTTTCACGATGTTTTTGTTTGGATATTGTAACTTGAAGGAACTTAATATAATAATATGATGATTTGTCCAGTCCGTCTAACCTTAATCGCGGGCCTGGCGGAGCTGTGGACACTCCCGCGGGCGCAGTGGGTGCTCCGTTGGCCGGGACAAGTGGTGATTGCGGGTTCGCAGACCGCCTGGACTGCTGGCGTAGAAGACGCCATACACGAGTATCGTATGGAGCACTTCTTTGAGGAAATGCTGCAGCAGGTAAATTAAAACTTATAGCTTAGGTCATTGTCGTTGCTTGACCGTCCGTCGGTTTCTGTGCTCGTGTCCATGTAAGTAATGTTAGTTGACCGTGCTAAAGCCAATGCTCGGCTATCGTATTCATTGTTCTTACATTACCGAAACTATAAAGAAACGTATAGAAAATTGTGTATTATCACAAAACTTATACTTAATTTTTATTTGACTTTTTGTGTGAATTTTGAATCCAACATTATTTTAAAAGTACCACATTGGGAGAGGATTTCCATCGAGTGATTAATCGTAAAACATATTTTAGTAATTTTTTGCTTGAATCACCGCACTGAGCTTAGCAGTAGACAAAGTAACACTATCCTCACGCTTTACTAGTAGAAACGATACAAAATGTATGGGAATGACATATGTCACGTGACTGGTTTGTCATTTCCATAGATTTTGTTTCGTTTCTATTAGCGCAAACGCGAGAGAAACTTTACCGTCTAGGTCTAAAGGTCTGATTACGCCTTAAAAGTTCCATCGATTAACAAGGTCATACTTTTCTTCCCTTTAGTTGGAAACGCTCCGCTCCCTAGTGAAGGGTGAGTTGACCTACTTCCAGCGGGAAGTGTTGTGTGCGCTCATTGTGATTGAGGTCCACGCCCGTGACGTCACCAGGACCTTGGTCGAGGAGAACGTCAAGAACGTCACTGACTTCCAGTGGATGTGTCAACTCAGGTATTACATGTAGCATTATTTTATCGCCTGATCGTAAGTTGTCAATGCAGCCTATGAACGTGACTAACACCGGAGACCCTAGTGCGAGTTTTTCACTGCCGCCGTCACAAGTCAACGCGTTGACGTAAACGCAGATTTGTATAGGATCAAAGCAGCGCCATCTCACGGCCCATTGATGGCATTGTTAATGTGACGGTGATTTTCAGAAAACTCGCAACAGACATTCGGAAGGTAATCTTCGAAACTGCTAATCCGATTTTAAATTAATTTTCACTTATATTTTGAGTGAACCTTCAGACTTCACAGATTCTCAAAAGGACAGAAATGGTACAATTGCACACACCTACATGTTGTAGAAATTATTTGCGAAAATATCTAAAAAAACATTATATAATTTTAACCAAAACATTTAAAATACAGTTTGGAAAAATTCGAAAGCTATGGTTTCTTCGGCAGAAGGCTGTCCACCGTAAACACCTTACTACCTTCATAATAAGACTTATTATTGTTCAGATACTACCAGGTGGTAAAAGACATGTACCCACTAGAAGAGGGAGAGTCAGCTGAGATATACCAGGATGAGAATCGCCTGGATACGTCTGCGTATTATCGTCAGTTCAGTCAGAACCACTGCGATGTACGCGCTCTCAACTCTGTCTTCATGTACTCCAATGAATATTTGGGGAACAGGTCAGTATCTCCTTTATTTAATACTAGCGTCATGCGGTTTCACCCGCCTAGTTCCCGTTCCCGTGGGAGTACGGTGATAAGATATAGCCCATATTAATCAGTGATAACGTAGCAATCATTCATTCAAGAGTACTAACTGGGGAGTAATTACTAAGTTTCTTGTCAGGTTCTTTTCAGTAAAAGCAACTTTCCGAACCTGGTGATAGCATGTATAATCCTGATTAATCACGTTGCTCTGGCGATTTCAAAATACTTTGTTAAATGTTTCATCAAATAAAGATATTTCATTAAATTTGATTAGAATTGAGTCCAGGACCTCTTTTTGATTAAGTTTATTAGATAGTATATAGGGTGGTGTAATAGTAATATCCCTGCAGCGGTCGTCTGGTGATCACTCCGTTAACGGATCGTTGCTACCTGACGCTGATGTGTGCCATGCACCTCAAATTCGGCGGCGCGCCCGCCGGACCGGCTGGTACTGGAAAGACTGAGACCACTAAGGTTAACTACCTATTTATAAAAAAAAAATATGCTCCCGCTATCCCAGAAGAGTCTCCCGGGTAGTGGCGTTGTAACAACAACACCCACATTTCACCGAATATGATTAAGTACCAACGTGACAGAAGGTGAGTCCATCGCCGTCTCAGGTACTATACATACGTCTTTGAATTACTTCTCAGACATATGCAGGTTTCCTCACGGTGTTTTCCTTCACCGTAAAGCATGTGGTGTGAAATCACTGCACGTAAGTTTTTAGAAAACTCACTGGTGCAGGCCTCGCTGGGATCCGAACTTACGTCGCTTGCGTAGCAGGCGACTGCTCAAACCCCAAGTTCACCACGGCTCTTTATATTTACCTAACTTTTTATATATAAGTACTATACTATATACTAAAGCACCCTAACATTTCTGCAAGGATTCATTGACCTAGCCTCGATCAGCACATTGCTACATACAAAAATTACACTGACAGCAATATCCCACTTGACAGCGTAATTTGGTGCAACGAATTTCCTCGTTAAAATGGCTTGAGCTTTAGCTGTAACAAACTGTTATCATGTAACCCACCTTAAGTCATATCATATAAATAATCACTGTTAGTAAGTCCACTCTTTTCTAATGTTTGTATGTAATATTGCACTTTCTGGCAGGACTTGGCCAAAGCGTTGGCAGTACAATGTGTGGTGTTCAACTGCTCCGATCAGCTGGACTATATGGCTATGGGCAAGTTCTTCAAGGGACTCGCTGCGTGAGTACCACAATCTCTTACTCGTTAAGATATTGTAGTGTCCTAATTGCAAGCTTATGACGAGGGCTACAGGACGCAAAATTTAAATTGGGAAGAATTTGTAATCAGAAAAAATCTTATTAGAACAGGGCCTTAACCATGAGCTCGTATTGCAATGATAGTTCAGTTGTGTGACAGTGACAAATGTATTCACGTCATATACATCTGTCTCATAATTTGTCTAACTATCATGACAATAAGAGCTCATGGTAAGGCATTTACCAGAGACTTTGTAGTTGTGCCAACGTAACAACATTCTGCATTTATAAAATCTGCCATTTGTAGAATTTGGCGTTTATAGAATCTGGCATTCATAGAATATAGCATTTTATACACGTCTGGCACTTAAAGAATCTGACAATGGCACGATGATCGTGCCGGTAATAGACATTACACGATCAACGATAATCTCGTATTTTGTTCTAATAACTTTCTAGTTCCGGGGCGTGGGCTTGTTTCGATGAGTTCAACAGAATTGACATCGAAGTGCTCTCTGTGGTCGCTCAGCAGGTAATTTAACAATTCACACTTTTTCAGATAGGCCACCGTAGGCGAGGTATACAATAGGTATTTTGAACCGAGAAAATTTGATGCCGACGAGATGACAAACTGTGATTCTATCAGGGACTAATTCATACGTCTTTGAATTCCTTCTCAGGTTTCAGGACAATGTTTTCGTTCAACCTATAGTTCTATTCCAATTTGGTTCTTCGTGTGACATGACATGTCTTTAGAATAAGCTGATTGGTGTAGTTGAGATTGGAATTTGCGTGTTCTTGCCCATAGTAAGCGGTCACCCAGTGGACCGAAGCAACACCAAAGGCTTAAATACTCTCATTATGTCTCTGAAGCAAGGTCTGTGTGCAGGTGGTGACAATACAGAAGGCGCAAGTATTGCGTCTAGACAAATTTATGTTCGAAGGATGCGAGTTGCCTCTGAAGGCTTCCTGCTCTGTGTTTATCACCATGAACCCTGGCTATGCGGGTAACTACAAAGTATTTTAATTTTCCACAATTTAATCTGTCCCTATATATTGCCGTTGCAGTAGTACCTACCATGGTAGTAGGCAAAGATGAACTAAATGGGCCTTTGAGTCCTACTATTCCACTAATGGTACTTATTACAAAACAAACGTGACTGTTCGATTGGAAGTCTGTTGGATGAACTTGGATCATCACACACTAATTTCCGTCCGCGGCTTTTCCCGCGGGTTATTACGGATCTCTAATATGCCTCGTTTAACAATATAGCCTATATTGTTGCTCGCTGCAGTTTAGAAGGCAAAATTTTTTTTGCCTTCTAAACTGCTTCTAAAATCAATTTAGAAATTGTTCATTCGATACATATAAGAATACAAATATTTCCCCCTTATAATATAAGTATAGATTACTTGCATTTTGATTAAGTGTCCTCTCGGAATCTCGTTATCAACTGTTTTATTAACTGCACGCGGATAAAGTAGAATCACTTTATAGCACTTATGCCTGATGTCATATTCTATTTATACATTATATTTATGCAGGTCGTACCGAGCTTCCAGACAACTTAAAAGCTCTATTCCGTCCCATCGCCATGATGGTGCCGGACTACGCTCTCATCGCTGAGATATCGCTGTTCTCATTCGGTTTCTTCGAGGCCAAGGTTCTCGCCGGAAAGATAACCACCACATTCAGACTCAGCTCAGAACAGCTGTCCTCGCAGGTGAGTCTAATTAATCCCCGTGTTATTATTTCTACGCAGTGAGAGTCCTACAGGCATAAATTCATCCGAGCCAAATAGATAAAAAATATAGTATGGACCATGATCACTCGCTATCCAAACAAATGCTTATTCTATACAGTCTGTATGTTTATTCCAAATTATCAGCTCTTCGCTAAATGCATATGAAAGTATATATAACCAGTTTCATATTTTTTCTATCTGTCTGTCTGTCTGTTTCTTTCAGCTAATCTCTGAAACCGCTGAACCGATTTAACGAGAGTTTCACTGGCGGATAGCTAATGTTACGAGGAGTAACTTAGGCTAGTTTTGTTTTAAATAATAAATCAGTGTTCCGAGGGTCACCCATGAAATTTAGTCTACGCGGGTTAAACCGCGGGGCACAGTTACTTATACATAGTATCTATCAAAATGATGTTCCAAATAACCCATATAAATACCCAGGACCACTATGACTTCGGCATGCGTGCGGTGAAGACGGTGATCACAGTGGCTGGGAATCTGATCCGCCAGATGCCTGATGGTGATGAGAGGCAGATCGTGCTGAGAGCGCTCAGGGACGTCAATGTGCCCAAGTTCCTGGCTGATGACTTGTTGCTCTTCAATGGTTAGCTATCTTAAATTGTTGCGCTCTCAAGAAATATCCTGTAGGTTTATCTATCTAATAATCTAACTGTGCCTCGCGGTACCCTAATTTTTTCTCTTAAATAAATGTAAAAAAGTATTTTGAGACCAAATTTATCTATATCAAATATTCGCAAGTGAAAGTAAAATAAATATATTGAGTATACTTTAATAGGCTTATTAGTGAAAAGCTGTTAGGCCTTAATATTCTTTATGGTGTTTTCAGGTATAATATCGGATCTGTTCCCACGCGTGGAGATCCCTATAGTGGACTATGGTATCATGGAGCATTCCATCCGGAATATACTGGTCAAGCGGGGATACGATGATTTGTATAGTATGTTCATATAACCCTTATGTATTTTTTAAATAAAAAGCTATCTGCCAATGAAAATACCGTTAAATTTGGCCCAGCTGTGTTGGAGGTTAGCCGCAGCAAGCAGACAGACGGATAGACGGACAAAGAAAAAAATATAAAATTGTTTTTTGATGTTAGTACCGTATATACTTTCATATACATTTTGTGAAGATCTGTTAATTTGGGGTTACAAACAGACACTTTAATTGTATTTATCTTTATAGATGTATATGTAGGCTAGCGGAGCCCTACAGTTTCATCCGTGTACCCTTAATTAATTTCGGAGATTTAAAAAAAATAATTGCCTGAGTTAATCCTTGTAACATAAGCTATCTACCAGTAAAAGTCGGTCCATCCATCATAATGAATGTGTTTTTAATTCCAGCGTTTATCTTCAAAATAATCCAACTGTATGAAACGACAGTGGTGCGACACGGTCTCATGTTGGTTGGACCGGCTGGCGGCGGGAAGACTAAGGTAAATGCATACATACATAAGCTCTTGCTGTGTACCATGGGGGTAGGCAGAGACAATTGCTTGTACATCCTTAAAGGATTCTTTGGTAGAAATTTAAAAGAAATGGGCAGGGGTAGGATGAAAAATACTCAGAAGATATTTGCATTCTTCTCAGTAAAAGCAAAAGTATGGCCAGGTTCGGTAGGCATGTATAATCGTGTCGTTCTGACGATTTGAAAGTACTTTGTTAAAAGTCTGATTTTATAAAGATATTTTGAATTGAATTGAGTTGAATTATTGTGTGTCTGAGACGGCCATTGACTCACCGTCTATCACGGTGGTCACAGGGATTTCTCCTTACACCCATTAGCAATTTGTATTTATTTACTTACTATGCCTCGTAACTTTACCCGCGTAGGATTGACAACAAAAACTAAGTAATCAAGTAATTTATTTTTCTAAAATAAAAGTAGAGAAATTGACTCCTAATAAAATCAGCTATCAGCCAGTGAAGTGAGATTAGACCGAACATACATACTCACAGACCAAATGGGCGACAAAAACTCCGATTTATTTTTATATAATTACCGCTGAATACTTTGAAATGCATTAAGTGATAACCCGTTAATTTGGAATCACGGAGGTATATTGTATTGCCAGTGTTACGAGATCCTCCGCGACGCTCTGACAGCTATAAAAGGCAAGTTAGCCCCGGACGGGTTCCCCTTCACGGCGGTGCACACGTTCGTCGTCAACCCCAAGTCCATCACCATGGGACAGCTCTATGGGGAGTTTGATCTGCAGACACATGAGTGGTAACCTTTTTATTGATTTGTCATTTGTCATTGATGGTCAATATATATATTGAACATCTGTGGATTAGTCAACAATAACTCGCTAAAATGTAATCGCCTCACTACTTCCTATTGTCTATGGGCACGCTCTCTTCACTTCTTGCCGCCATTATCTTTTTACACATTACTTACTTACTTTTATTTAAAACAAATATAAAACAAGTTAATATACACAAAACTGTGCTGGATTTTAATTATATATCGCCCAATTTACATTGAGGTTTCTGCGGCGTATTAGAGTCTACCCCTATTTTTAAACGACTTCAAAAATGGGATTAAAAAAAACATGAATGTTTGCTCTATTGGGCGTGAGGGTTGTCAAGCTAAATTACGTATACGTGATCCGCCACAACCCGCAGCAAGACATTTTTTTTTGTATATAGATGTCTTTAATCTTTCGTTATCTAGCTACTGACAAAGAAAACTATACTAAGCCTAAGATTGTGGTAGTATAGTTGATTTGATATTATGACTGTCTAATATTTCTATGAAAATTGCGTGAGTGGTATATGTAGATATTGTAAGTATGTGACAATATTTACTTTATTCCCTTATTTTTATTGTAAAAATAGAGAAAAAACCCATTCTTTTGTCTAAATTTATTTCTGTTTTTTTGTCTATTTCATTGTGTGCTTTTAATTATTTTTTTACATTGTACGTTTTATAGTGTGTGCGAGAAAAAAAAAAGATTTTCTATCCTTCTTTCTTCATTCATATATCGTTCTTTAGGACTGACGGCATCCTATCAAGTTTGGTCCGCGGCGGTATTGCCGTGGAGGACATGGACCGCCGCTGGTACGTGTTCGACGGACCGGTCGACGCTGTCTGGATTGAGAACATGAACACTGTGAGTTGACTTGGTGTTTCTACTTCTACTATACTATATATTTTCACCCAACTGACCTCTACCACACTATAAATATAAGCTCACTAAGCAGTATGGAAACTAGACCTATTTTTAAAATAAAAACGTTTGCTCCATCGACCATGAGGGTTGTCACTCGTAAGTTTTTATAGTTTACTAGCTGTGCCCCGCGGTTTCACCCGCGTAGATTTAGTTTCATCCTTATTGTCGCGGAACCCAAATATTTTTAATAAATAAAAGGTAGCCTATGTCCTTCCTCAGGGTCTAAACATTGTCTGTGCCAAATTTCATCAAAATCGGTTGAGAGCTTTATGCGGGAAAACGTAACAGACAGACAGACAGAGTTACTTTCGGATTTATAATATTAGTAGGGATTTTAGTTAGTTATATTTATTTACTGGCTAAGTAATGTCGATTTATAGTTTAGTAAAATGTCTGTTAAACACGTCAATAATGAATGATAATATGCGATCGGCCACGCCGTGACACCTCTTATTGTCATTACGACATTCAGCTTATTTTCTCATAGGTCATTTCGAACGATTTGTTGTTAGTTTCTTAACTGCTTGTAATGTTTAACGTACGTTGGGGTAAGTTCGACCATAGTATATGACCTTCTGATATACATTTCCGGCGAAATAAGCCATATGTTATATACGGACATAATTGTATAATGGAGCTCGATTAAGTGGGGTTGAGTGCAATATGCCAGCTTATCAAAATATGGCTGTTTTCGCTGGAAATGTCTATCATACGGTCTTATATCATGGTCCATCTTCAAAATACACTATATCTCGCGTTTAGATTTACCTAACCCTTATTAGAGGTGAATCAATACCCTTTCCTTTTTCTTTCACTTATTTCCTCATTTTTCACACCACCCGCATATGTTTGAGAAGTAATTCAAAGACGTATGTATAGTGCCTGAGACGGTGATAGACTCACCATTTGTCACGTTGGCACTTAATCATGTTCGGTGAAAAGTGGGTGTTGTTATTACAACACCTCTGCCTACCCCTTCGGGGGATAAAGGCGTGAGCATATGTGAAAATGAAAATGAAAATTAATAATGATTTATTCAGTTTAGGCCCTGGTAAGGCACTTATGAATGTCGAGGAATTTACCACCGGTTCGGAAACTAGCCTTCTGAGAAGAACCGGCAAGAAATAATAGAATAATATTTTTGAAAAGAGTAATTACTGAGTTTCTTGCCAGGTTCTTCTCAGTAAAAGCAACCTTCCGAACCTGGCGGTAGCATGTATAATCCTGTAAATTAATGTTATTCTGACGATTTGAAAGTACTTTGTATAAGTCTAATCGAATAAAGATATTTTTGACTTTTTGACTTTTTAACTCAGCTGGCATCATGTATGTACGTAAGTACTCATTTCCTCATCGTAAAAATAGGTGTTAGACGACAATAAGAAGCTATGCCTGTCAAGTGGTGAGATAATGAAACTAACGGACCGCCAGCGCATGATATTCGAAGTGGCGGACTTGGCCGTAGCGTCCCCGGCGACGGTGTCTCGCTGCGGAATGGTTTATTTGGACTCCAAAGTGGTCGGATTACCACCTTTAGTCAACGCTTGGCTCAAGAGCAACTTGCCACCGGTATTACACTTTTCATATATCATTTACCGATTTTTATTTATGAGCCGTGGTGGCCGTGTTGTTTGACGATAGTTGGAATCCCAGCGGCGCCTGTACCAATAAGTTTTTCTAAAAAAACTTCCGTGGAGTGATTTCACACTACGTGCTCTACGGTGAAGGAAAACATCGTGAGGAAAACATGGAATGTCATTCAAAGGCGTATGTATAGTGCCTGAGACGGCGATAGACGACATCTGTCACGCTGGCACTTAATTATATTCGGTGAAATGTGGGTGTTGTTGTTACAACACCTCTGCTTACCCCTTCGGAGACCCTTGTAGGATGGCGTGAGCGTGTTTATTTTTATTTATTTATTTATCTATTTATCTATACAGGTAAGTAAAGTGGAAGTGTCTGTATTTCTAAATTGACAGCGTTTCACTAAATGCACATGAATGTTTATAAGAAGCTTAATCATATCTTTAATTTTTATATTCTTAACACCCAGCCTCAAGACATACACAAATGTTTATCACATAAAATGCGGGAATCGAATCCGCGGCCTCTAATGCTAACCACTAGACAAACAGCTGTCAATCAGTAAAATTTCTTCTCTAGTACTCCTATCACGAGTTTGCCACCGTGTTCCTAAGTTTCGCTAGCGTATCCATAGACAATATTTGTATGACATAATTTAGTTCTTCACGCCACCGCTTGGAGATGCTATACAATTTTTCATACAAATATTCGGTAAACTCGTGATAGGGAAACGTGAGATGTAATTCCAGATAGCAGATAGCATCCGCAAGATCCTCCCGGGCCTTATAACAACGTATCTATACCCGGCTCTTAACCTGCTCCGGTCTCGTCTGACGGAGCTGGCGGTGTCCATCGACTGTTCCCTGGTGCTGAAGTTCCTCGAACTGCTGGACTACCGCCTGAGGCCACTCACGGGGAAGGATGATCGACCACCGCCGGCCTCGCCTTTCCTTGCACTCATGCGTAACTATTTACCAACGAAGTCATAAAAAATTATAATAATATATGCTCCCATCATCCCCCAGGGGGTAAGTAGAGGTTTTGTTACAACAACACTCACATTTCACAGAATATGATTAAGTGCCAACGTGAGTGAGTCCATTGCCGTCTCAGACACTATTCATGTGCCTTTGAATTACTTCTCAGACATATCACACATTTCATTCGCCGTAAAAGCACATGGTGTGAAATCACTGCATGTATGTTTTTTACAGCGGGACCTATACCAATGAGTTTTTCTAAGAGCCGCCCGTAGCAGTCGCTGCTCCGCAAGTGACTTCACTGCTCAAAACAGCTATTCACTAAAAGCACTAAAAAAAAATCTGTCTGTTTGTTGCGGCTAATCTCTGAAACGGCAGGATCGCAGATAGGTGATGTACAAGGTTACAGTGTGACTACAGGTGTGAGCATATATGTATGTATATGAATGGATGTTTGTTTATCAGCCCGTCTGGCACCATGTTGGGTGGTGTGGGCGGTGATCTGGTCGGTGGGAGCCACGTGCGACCACAATGGCCGCGCCGTGTTCTCTGACTATATGAGGGAACTCACAGTAGAGGCGGGATTGAAGCCGCTATTCCCCAAAGAAGGACGAGTTTATGATTACACGTGAGTTGTACACTTAATAGACCAACACTTTTTTTACTAAAATTATGACGTATAAGTTGGACCCTAATGGAATATTAAAGATAAAGCAAGATGCAAGAAAGGAAAGAAAAAATAATTTTTTTTTACTCATGTAATGAGTCGTGGCATAAAATAAGTAATACAATATGCAAATGCTTTTATATATAATCGTTTTGCTTTCACATACCCAGTATGTAAAAGCAAAACGTTTATATATCCCAAGAGCACACGAATCCGGGTGATAGGCCAAGCCATTTTAAACGGGACTTTCACTGGCGGATAACTAATGTTACAAGGAGTAACTTAGGCTACTTTCATTTAAAAAAACTCCTGAAATGAACTATACGAGGGTAAAACCAGGGTACAGCTAGTATAGAAAAAAAAACAATGTTATATATTTTTCAAATTAGAGGCATTAAAATTAACTAAATATTCTACACTATGTGATAGTGTTTTAAATCCGTTGTTCTAATGACAAACAAGTCAAAGTGCTATTACAGAGTAGAATATTAAGTTGAGTGAGAGAGTTAGTATTTAGAGAATTGTCACCCAGGTTGCATGACGGAGGGTTCACGGACCCCACAGAAGACGGTGAGCCGGCCAGCCCCTATTGGTACAACTGGATGGCCAATATGGAGGCTTATGAGGTCGACCCCGAGTGGCAGTTCGCTGGTTAGAATACCGTACCATCTACTATATAATTATCTGTACAAAATCCATACAAATATTATAAATGGGAAAGTGTTTCTGTCCATAAAAGTTACTTTTTCTTTTCGTTCTGGTTGAAGTTTGGTATTGGGATAGGAATATTTTTGACTCCAAGGACAAACATAGGGTACTTAAAAGTCGCGGGTAGTTAACTATACAATTTGTGTAGATAATAGGAACTCTATTCACAGTTGGGTATTGAATCTAAATTTGAAATTTTATATCTCTCTATGTCTAGATAATATGTATCACGTTTGGATGTTTGTAGGTGAATCAAAGTTTTGGATTAAATTTTGTCACATATACTTATTATACATAGGATACTTTTTATTCCAGAAAATTAGGACCTGAGTGTAAAGTGCGAGTTTCCTCACAACCGTCGTATCGCCATCTGTGGGCCTACAAGATGGTGCTGTTTTGATCCGATAAGATTCCACGTTTGGCCCTATGTTAGGATTTTGATAAGGCGAACGTAACCGCTAATCTAAATATATATAACTCAAAGGTGACTGACTGACTGACATAGTTATCTATCAACGCACAGCCCAAACCACTGAACGAGTCGGGCTGAAATTTCGCGTGTAGGTAGATGTTATGACGTAGGCATCCGCTAAGAAAGGATTATGATGGAACCGCGGGGCGCAGCTAATTGTATTATTAATTTGTCACCCAGACATTGAAGTGCCAACAATGGACAACGTCCGTAGCGCGGCCATCCTCGGCTACAAGATAGCCAACTACAACCACGTCATATGCGTCGGACCCACCGGCACGGGGAAAACGGTCACCATCACATCTAAGCTCTCACGAGGACTGCACAAGAAGTTTATATGCGAGTTCATTGTGTTCTCCGCCAGGACTTCTGCTAATCAGACGCAGGTAAGTGGTCGTATCAAAAACCAGCTTAATATATTTTCTTTGTAAGGTCTAATTCAAAGCACTAGTTACCGAAGAAAGTTTAAGAAGAGAATTAAGAATTAAAGACATTATTAAGGGTAACGGTAGGTTACCCCGTTAATTAGGTTACCCTATTAGTAACCCATCTGTATATTAAAAGTAATAATTTTAAATCCTCATTGGTAGTTACCAATAAAGCAAGATCTTAAAGTTTTAAGACACCACTCGCCACATAAAAATATATTATAAGTATCGATGAGTTTGTGTTCAAACTGGGGGCCTACTCGCTTTCGCCGAAAAACGAAGCTTCGGCCGAAAGTTCGCAAAGTTCCTACCACGGATCTTATTCGTTCTAAAATTACGTCCAAACGTGGACTGCTAGAAAATTCTTTGACTTTTATTTATTTTAATATTACTTTGACAAAACAAAGCGATAATGAAACTACGTTTAATTTTCGTTCGTTCACGAAGTTTCGTTTTCGGAGAAAGAGAGTAGACCCCCTGGTCCGTACCGGTTAGATTGGATCTTGCCGCGCTTGTGTAGAAGACTGCTGCGGAGAAAGGGAAACTACTCATGGCTCCTTTCTTTTCATATTAGCAAGAAATAATTATATTAAGATTCATTATTATTATATACGCCTAAAATACATGTATGAATGATTTAAGAACCATCGATAGTTCAGAAAGTTTAGGAAAACATTTCCTCTAGTGAGTCGATTCGATATCGACAGGTCCAGCCACAAATGGAACACACAGTAATTAAGATATACATCAAGTTATAATATACAGGGTGTCGGAGAAAAAGGAACAGTTGTCTTCTAGAAGTTGAGTTGTAGGGTTTTATGAATATATCACTACATTGAAGTCGTAAAATATCTAGCTCTAACGATAACGTAGTTATAGGCTATGGCCGAAGAGCTCGCGGCCTTAAGCGATTGAATGAACGCGCAGTCGCATTTACCTACATTATGTACGCGGTAATTAAACTTTTTAAGTTAAGGGAAAACGCGTTCGCTGCTAACGACGCACCTGCGCGTCCAACTGTTAGAGAATTTACGAAGAAGACGAAATTTCAGCAGCGAATGTGTTAATGGTTTCGACAAATGGTTTTATGGGATTATTTCAAGATTTATTAGTGGGAGAAAAAAAATATGTAGTTAGATTTCACATGAATAACTCATCGTTGCATTGCAGCTGATTTTTATGCGAAAATAAGGTCTTGATATGGTCAACTTTGAACGTCAATTACTCGAAAACGGAAGAAGATATTTTTGTCATAATAATTTTATTTGCTTCCTAAAATTATACACTCTCACATATTTTAACAGCTGTCTTGGTTTCCCCGACTCCCTGTATATCTAAATGACTAATTCCCTTAGGATGTGATAGACAGTAAGTTGGAGCGTCGCCGTCGTGGCGTGTTTGGTCCGCCGCCGACGAAACGGCAAGTGTTCTTCATCGATGACCTGAACATGCCCGCATTAGAGGTGTACGGTGCTCAGCCACCCATCGAGCTACTCAGGCAGTTTATGGACTTCTCGGGTAAAGATTTCCTTCATATATGCTCACGCCATTCCAAATCCCACGAGATCCGCGAAGGGGTAAGAAGGGGTGTTGTAACACCGAATATTATTAAGTACCAACGTGATAGAGGGTAGTTCATCGCCATCTCAGGCACTATATCTTCTTTCTTTCTTTGAAATACTTCTCAGGCATACGCAGGTTTCCTCACAATGTTTTTCTTTACCGTAAAGCACGTGGTGTGAAATTACTGCACTATAATATTTAGACTCATTCGTGCAGGCCGCTGGGTGACGAACTTGCGTCAGCTACAGCCACTATGGCTCTTTTTAGTTAGTTATAGTTTAGTCCCATATAAAGGGAGTCAAGTTTATTGCCATCAACTGAGCCCTAATCTAGACTCCGGGCTGCTACTGGGAAATTCCAGGTGCAAAACCCCAATGATCGAACCTACTGGGCCATCTTTGTAGCGAGTAGAGCGCTGCTGGAAAAGCAAGTGTGCTATGAGTCTTGTGTCTTTATTGTTGGCTATCGATGAATGAGTATAAAATACTCGTAACATGTTGTCAGGTTGGTACGACAGACTGAACATAGGTGAGTTCAAGACGTTGGTAGACGTGGGTATAGTGGCGGCGATGGGTCCGCCGGGCGGCGGCCGCAACCCAGTCACTATGCGGCTCATGAGGCACTTCCACTATATATCCTTCACCGAGATGGAGTACTCTAGTAAGGTAAACGAGCTATACTTAATTTGCTAACTGTATTGTTAGGATTGGTAGGAAATGCTTGAATCAGGTTCAGGGAATCAATTATTGTGTGAAGATTTTTTTCAATGAAGTCGCAAATTAATCGTTGCGTTTTTTATGGCAACCTACCTCATTAATTGACCTTATTAAACGAGTAATTCAAATATATTATATCTTCTTTTAATATTATAGTTTTCATATAGTTTCTTTATAGTTTATATACTACTTAGACTAGCTGTTTACACATATTTTGGATTGTTATCTAGTTCCAATATTTAAGTTAATACTCTTGTTAATGTAATTTTTTCGGATCTCAATCTGTTTGTGTAACATAAATAAATAAATAAATAAATAAATAAATAAATAAATAAATAATAAATAAATAGATAAATAGGTAAAGTACAGTAGGTACTTACTATACATTTGGTGTAAAGCTGTAATTTGGATAATTTTTTTTAATCAAAATGAGCTTGGATTAAACCACGTTCATAATACATGGTTTGTTTGGAAAATTCACACAAATACCAATCTATAGCGGTCTGAGCAAACCCATAAAATATGGAATGTACCAATACCCTATAATTTTCTTATGTGAACATTAAATTGATATAAAACATTTGTCCTAGTACGGCATATTCAACGTAATCCTATGCTCGTGGACTCGTCACTTGGAGAAGGTCACGGTGAGAGAGGCTCCGTTCCTCAAAGCCTCCATCGATATATTCAGCAGCTTGGTCGAGGAACTGCTACCGACGCCCACCAAGTCCCACTATACCTTCAACCTTCGAGACCTTAGTAAAGTGTTCCAGGGGATACTCATGATGGACCCTAAAAATGTCAAGGTACTTATACTTATGTGGTATCAACACATGTTCCGTAAGAAGTATTTCAAACTTACGCGACTCATATACATTTTGAATAGGAAATACGAGTCTTAAACAAAATAACTAATGATCTATACAAGTATTACAAAGAGGAAAGATTTGATTGTTTTTGTGTTTGTCGCATTGAATAGGCTCCGAAACTACTTGACCGATCTTGAAAATTCTTTCTGCAATGGATTGGCTATATTTTATCCCCGTACTACCATGGGAACGAGAAGGGGAACGCGAATGAAACCGCGTGACGTCGGCTAGTTTATTCATAAATCTACAGGCCCATATCTGTATAGAGCTTAACTACTTATACTACCGTCAGGATGAAGACGACGTGATAAGACTGTGGTACCATGAACACCAGCGGGTGTACCAGGACAGATTGGTCAACAACGAAGACCGACAGTGGTTTGTTAGGTAAAACTTATCTAATATTACATCTATACATATATACAGATAAATAAAATTGAAGTGTCTGTTTGTAATTCCAAAATTACAGCTTTTCACTAAATGCATAATATGAAAGTATACACGCTACTGACAGTAAAAAACCAAGTTTTAAAATTTTTCTCTGTCTGTCTGTTTGTTCCGGGTAATCTCTGAAACGGCTGGATGGATTTTTACGAGACTGGTTTAGGTAGCTGATGTTTCAAGGAGTAACTTAGCTACTACTTTTATTTATCAAAAATATTAGGCTTCCGCGACAATAAGGATGAAACTAAATCTACGCGGGTGAAACCGCGGGGCACAGCTAGTATATACATATGGCTCATGAAAAAACATGTGGTTATCAGTACGACTGTTTCGACTCAGTGAACCGATTTGGGTGATTAATTTTTATTTGAAAGCTTTCCTCGCTTTCCCTTTTCAGTTTGGTCCAGTTCTTATATTGCATCCATGAGGAATTGCGGGGAAACCTTCGAAAATCGTAGTAGCGACTAGTGCATATTTTTTCATTTTGTTTATGCTACATAGGTGGCAAATAAGCATATACGGATTTCTTTTTATGGTACCAAAATGAAACGTAAATGTTTCGAATTTCCGTATCCGCGCTGCTTAACACAATCCTATTTGCTTCCCCGTCCGCTTGAGCGGCGACTCTACGAACGCGACATCAGGAATGCTACTCGCATGTTCATTATCGTATTAAGAATTATACTGCTGTGTGAACATTATGACAGCAAATATTCTCGCACTGTGACTCCACTCCACCTAGTGCACTGGTGACTTTAGAAAGAAATAAAGAATACCACTCTTAATAGAGTAACTTTATACGCTCATAATGTTTGTAATTTCACCAGTTTATTGAACAAGAAAATCCGTACGGAATTCGGCAAGAAAGCAGCGGATGTTGTCGGCGGTCGATTGATGCTGTTCGGTGACTTCATGGATCTCGGGGCTGATGATAAGAAATACGTTGAGATTACCGATCAAGAGGAGGTTGGTGGCTTCTAGGGTTCCGTGCCCAAAGGGTAAAATGGGACCCTATTACTTACTAAGATTGCTCTGCGTCCGTCGTTGATCTCCGAACTGAGATAGTTCTATCCGTGGCTATCATCTGAACATCAGTTCTTTCATGCTTTTGAGAAGGTTTTTTCAGTAGTCGGTTTTAGTTTTTAAACTTAGTTTTCTGATTACGTTTTTGTTCATATCAAAGCCATGTAGTATGTATGTATGAGTTTCTGTTGTATACAGTTGGACGAGGTGTTAGCTCACTACCTGGCGGAGTACAACATAGCGACCACTGCGCCATTAGAGCTCGTGTTATTCGAGGACGCCGTCGCTCATTTGTGCCGCGTCGCGCGCATCATGAGGCAACCCATGGCCAACGCGCTGCTGCTCGGCATGGGCGGCTCAGGTATCACACATCATGAGGCAACCCATGGCCAACGCGCTGCTGCTCGGCATGGGCGGCTCAGGTATCACACATCATGAGGCAACCCATGGCCAACGCGCTGCTGCTCGGCATGGGCGGCTCAGGTATCACACATCATGAGGCAACCCATGGCCAACGCGCTGCTGCTCGGCATGGGCGGCTCAGGTATCACACATCATGAGGCAACCCATGGCCAACGCGCTGCTGCTCGGCATGGGCGGCTCAGGTATCACACATCATGAGGCAACCCATGGCCAACGCGCTGCTGCTCGGCATGGGCGGCTCAGGTATCACACATCATGAGGCAACCCATGGCCAACGCGCTGCTGCTCGGCATGGGCAGCTCAGGTATCACACATCATGAGGCAACCCATGGCCAACGCGCTGCTGCTCGGCATGGGCGGCTCAGGTATCACACATCATGAGGCAACCCATGGCCAACGCGCTGCTGCTCGGCATGGGCGGCTCAGGTATCACACATCATGAGGCAACCCATGGCCAACGCGCTGCTGCTCGGCATGGGCGGCTCAGGTATCACACATCATGAGGCAACCCATGGCCAACGCGCTGCTGCTCGGCATGGGCGGCTCAGGTATCACACATCATGAGGCAACCCATGGCCAACGCGCTGCTGCTCGGCATGGACGGCTCAGGTATCACACATCATGAGGCAACCCATGGCCAACGCGCTGCTGCTCGGCATGGGCGGCTCAGGTATCACACATCATGAGGCAACCCATGGCCAACGCGCTGCTGCTCGGCATGGGCGGCTCAGGTATCACACATCATGAGGCAACCCATGGCCAACGCGCTGCTGCTCGGCATGGGCGGCTCAGGTATCACACATCATGAGGCAACCCATGGCCAACGCGCTGCTGCTCGGCATGGGCGGCTCAGGTATCACACATCATGAGGCAACCCATGGCCAACGCGCTGCTGCTCGGCATGGGCGGCTCAGGTATCACACATCATGAGGCAACCCATGGCCAACGCGCTGCTGCTCGGCATGGGCGGCTCAGGTATCACACAT
This sequence comes from Watsonalla cultraria, assembly GCA_964035505.1. Lineage (NCBI taxonomy): Eukaryota > Metazoa > Arthropoda > Insecta > Lepidoptera > Drepanidae > Watsonalla > Watsonalla cultraria. The sequence goes on along the minus strand of OZ037732.1, from coordinate 1,480,694 downwards.
CATGAGGCAACCCATGGCCAACGCGCTGCTGCTCGGCATGGGCGGCTCAGGTATCACACATCATGAGGCAACCCATGGCCAACGCGCTGCTGCTCGGCATGGGCGGCTCAGGTATCACACATCATGAGGCAACCCATGGCCAACGCGCTGCTGCTCGGCATGGGCGGCTCAGGTATCACACATCATGAGGCAACGTAAACTTTGATAGGTTGATTGTAAAAGGCCGTAAGTCAGTTACATCACACAATAAAAATTTCACTGCGCCCAGGTCGTCAATCCCTGTCCCGGCTCGCGTCCAGTATGGCGGAGCTCACATGTATACAGATTGAGATCACCAAGGCATACGGTCAGACCGAATGGCGCGATGACCTCAAACAAACCATGATGAAAGCCGGCGCCGAGAATAGAGGAATTGTGTTCTTATTCTCTGATGCACAGGTGATATATTTGCTTTTTAAAATGATATAAATGTTGTTCACAAATCTATTTTGCTGAAACTTGGTGTACAGACTCGTATAGAAAAATGTATAAATCGTTCACGATACTACCCGTGGTCCCACGGATATTCTTTCCCCGCGTTCTGCCACACGTTTTGCAGAAAAGCAGTAGTGCTTTTTGTGTTCCAGATCAAAATGGAATCGTTCCTCGAAGACTTGAACAATATCTTAAGCTCTGGCGATGTGCCAAATATATACGAGGCCGAGGATTTGGATAAAATCTACATGTCCGTCCGTCACGCTGTCATGGAGATGAACCTGGCTGCTACCAAGACCAATCTGTTCGCTTGCTATCAGAAGCGTGTTAGGAGTAATCTTCATATCGTCGTCGTTATGAGTCCTATTGGAGAGGTGACTAACTAAACAACTAAGTTAAATTGTAAATTATAGATACATGCATATTACAGTAGTAATATTTCGACGCTTTTAACTGAAAATTAAAATGATAATCTTTTATTCAGTGTAGGTCCTAGTAAGGCACTTATGAATGTCAAAGAATTTACCACTGAAATAACAATTGTTGGTACATTTAGTTGACTAAATGCTGAAAAGCCACTAGTGCTATAAAGAGCTGGCAAATAGATTCTTCTAGTTACCTAAAAATTAAGAACTAAATTCTTCTAGTTAATTATTTAATACTACACTGAGTACGAAATCCGATTACCTCATAGTGTGCATGCACCTTTTCTCGCGCAATATTAAATCGGTCTTTCAGTACGTTCTTAACTGTTTTATTAACCACTAGCTCTGCCCTGCGGTTTCACCCGCATAGACTTAATGGAATAACTCGCAGTTGGTAGATTTTTTCCTGCTAACTTGACACACATCGTCATATTTTAAATTCACACAATATCTTTATAAATTATAGCCGATGTGTTATTCTCATGTATAAGCTTTATTGTTGTAAAGTTTCATTAGAATCCATTCAGTAGTTTTTAAGTGAAAGAGTAACAAACATCCATCCAAACTTACAAACTTTCGCGTTTATATTATTAGTAGGAAAATATGTAGTCGATCCTCTGTACCTTAATTTTTAGCTATTTGTAAATATTTTTAGATATTCCGCGCTCGTCTCCGCCAGTTCCCGTCTCTAGTGAACTGCTGTACGATCGACTGGTTTAGCGAGTGGCCCAAGTCAGCGCTGGAGTCGGTCGCCAACCACTTCTTCACCAACATGACCGAGCTGGACACCACTGATGAAGTTATCACTGCTATGGTTGTAAGTAATACACCTGGTGATATACATTCGTACTGTAGCAACGTTTCTCCTCTCATAGTAACTAAAAAACTAGCATTCATTATCAATCTAATGAGTTTCAGTTAGGACGCGAGCGCGCGTTTCTTGGCACAAAACAGACTCGACTACTTGGCGCCCATGTCTTGCAAATCCTAAAAAAATATAAAAAATATAAATTGCTTGTCCATTGTGTATATTTATAAAATAAGCCGTGGTGGCTGTGGGATTTGGGCAGTCACCTGTTACAAATGCGACGCAAGTTCGAATCTCAGCGGGCCTGTACCAATGAGTTTTTCTAAAAACTTATGTGCACCTATTTCACCTATTTCACACCACGTGTTTTGCGGTGAAGGAAAACATAGTGAAGAAACCTGCAATATGTCTGAGTAGTAATTCAAAAATATTTGCAGTGCCGTTGGCACTTATTTCATGTTCGGCGAAAAGTAGGTGTTGTTAATACCTAACATAACACCTCTGCCTACCCCTTCAGGGAATACAGGCCTGAGAATATGTATGTATGAATATTAACAAAGTAATATTCTCCAGTCGGTATGTTGCTTCGCGCACCAGAGCGTGTCGGACGCGAGCGCACGGTTCCTGGCACAACTGAACAGGCTCAACTACGTGACGCCCATGTCATACATGGAGATGCTCGGCGCCTACAAGGACATGTTCCTCAAGAAACAGAAGGCTATCCTCACTGAATCCAACGCACTCAAAACTGGTCTCGTATTTATTTATTCTCTTTGAGTTTTAGGGGCAGAGTGGTTTGAGTTCAAAGCACGGTACGAATCACGAGTTTACCACCGTTTTCGTAATCTATAGTCGCTAGCGTCACCGTCGAATATTTGTATGAGGAATTGCACAGCGCCTCCTAGTGGTCACGTGAAGAACTAAAATATCACATTCAAATATTGTAGGCGATAATTCGTGGTAGGGGTACAGTTTTAAGTGTAGTGAGCATTACGGTGAAGGAAAACGTCGTGAGGAAACCCACAAGTCAGAGGAGATATGTGAAGACGTTTGTATAGTGATTGAGACGGCGATGGATCCATCTATCGCGATAACCACCTCAGGCTATAAATTGGATATATGTCTCGTATGCCACCATTCAATAGAGACTGGAAGAAATTGCATCGGTTACACCGACGAGAGTAACAACTCTTAAATGTATGATGATGATGCCACCAGTGAGAATGAAGCTATTGAAAAACCAAGTTGATAGCACCTTGTATTATGTTTTGCCTTAGTTTGTAAAGTCATGGTCATGGAGACCTCCAGCTCCTTAGCATGGTTTTACCCTATAGGGTACAGTATTGGGGTCTTCGAGAAGGGTGTTATGGGATTTTTACAGGTTTGTCAACGCGCATATGATGCCCTTGGTGTTGCAAACTGCGGTAACCACTTACCTTCAAGCAAGCCATAAGCTTTGGCATCTCAGTGCTATAAAAAAGTGTTGTATAAAATTAGCAGCTGTAATAATCTCCAGGTCTTAACAAGCTGAACCAAACGGAGGTGGAGGTGAAGCAGCTGCAGATAGAGCTGGCGGAGCTGAAGCCGCTGATGGAGAAGGCGGCCGAGGAGACCAGGGTGGTCATCGAACAGATCGCCGTCGATACGGTCAGTCTCTTGTACAATACACACATTGAAATATACACAGGGTTATTGGTATTGTGACGGCAATTTATTTGTCATTACTCTTGATAAACATAACTAAACATAACATTTAGCTAAGCTCCGCTATTTTTCCAAAATTGTATTATTTACTTTCGTCCCTGTGATTTGTATCAGCATATTTATTTCAATACTACTTATTCCTCATAGTTTTGGATTTGGCGTCCATGCACATTAAATTCATGTTTAAATAATGTTTTTAATAGGCGATAGCAGAGGAAGCCCGCATCAAGGTGGAGAAGGAGCAGGCCATCGCTGAGACGATGGCGGCCGAGACTAAGGCTATGGCCGAGGACGCTCAGAGGGACTTGGGTATGATACATCGGCCTTATCAATAACCTATCCAAGTTTACAGATGGATTGCTATCCCCAGTTATATGTCAGATTTGATATATCCATACCTGCAATGCCGTGGGGTTTGAGCAGTTACCTGCTAGGCAAGCGACTCATGTTCGAAGCCCAGCGGGGACTATACCAATGATTTTTTCTTAAAAAAACTTATATGCAGTGATCACACCTCGTGATTTTTGGTGCAGGAAAACATCGTGAGGAAATCTGCATATGTATATATGAGAAGTGATTCAAAGACGTATATATAGTACCTGAGACGGTGGTAGACTCATCTGTCACGTTGGCACTTAATCATGTTCGGTGAAATGTGGGTGTTGTTATTACACCTTCGGGAATACAGGCGTGAACATATGTATAGCTTCACTTTCATAATAATGACAGATATATCGATTATTGAAAACCACCGTTAGCCTGGTTGCATCAACTTCATTTCATTATAAAACATGTTTTAGTAAAAAAAAAATTGCACCATTTTAATAATTGATGACGTCATGACTTTAACTATTACTACTAACCGCCCAAGGTCTTCTATTCGGTTCGGTTATAGCTATTGCTAAAGTAAACATTTTTGCATACATAAAATGAAGCTGAATCAAAACTATCTTTTCCAAGTTTTGACTAACTCTACAAATACCCTGATGCTTGAAGATGTCGTTGTTTTCCAGATGAGGCGTTGCCCGCCCTCAAAGCGGCTGAGAAAGCCTTGCAGGAATTGAACCGCAATGACATCGTGGAGGTAAAGGCTTTGAAGAAACCACCCGGTGGGGTCGTGCTCGTCATCGAGTCGCTCTGTGTCGTGTTCGATATCAAACCTATCAAGGTAAGGAATAAGGAGTAATTTTGCATGTACACTAGCGCAGGTTTTGGGTACTTATAAGAGCGCACCTGTGTTTGCGCACAAACTTGTGGACTAAAATATCTCCAGAGTGCTTAGTGCGAGTTTTTCACTGCCGCCATCACAAGTCACCGCGTCGTAAACGCAGATTTGTATAGGATCGGAACAGCGCCTCTGTCGGCCTAAAGATGACACTATTGTGAGCCCATACAAATCTGCGTTTACGTCGACGCGTTGACTTACAAATAGAAAACTTGGCAAAAACTTGCACTAGGCACTTCGTGCTATGGCTAATATTCGTTTAGATTGGCCGCCGTAACCGAAATTCGTTAGATCATTATTATTATTACATGAAAATGAACAATGACAGGAGCCAGGCGCATCATTTGGTGAGAAGGTGCTGAACTACTGGAAGCCAGGCTCGCAGATGTTGGCCGACCCCACCGCCTTCCTCGACTCACTCATGAAGTTCGACAAGGAATCCATCACAGAAGACATGATCAAGAAACTCAAGCGGTTCATACAGAACCCTGACTATGAACCTACCAAGATTATGAAGGTGACGTGTACATTTGACACTATTTGAGTGTATTAATTTCAGCTTGATGCATTGAGTGAAAGGTTTTAATAGACAAACAAACAGACGGACGACGAAGTTTTAGAAGTGTTATTTTCGGTAGGCCTAAAAAAAACGTTGCATTCAATATATTGCACAAATTATAATCTTAATCTAGTACCTACTTACAGAGGGCAGTAAGACTTCTATTCTATTCTGTATTGTACATTGATTTAGTACAAGCTTTTACCCGCGGTTTCGTTGGCAGTGAAACTTTTTTTTAAATAAAATGTATCGTATGTTACTTATAATACCTCTAAGAATATTTGCAAAGTTTCCTGATGATGGGTTTAGTAGTTTCCGCCTGAAGCGTAACAAACAAACTTACATTTACATTTATAGTATGAGTGGGATACCCATTATCATTATTTATATAATTATATTATTTTTGTTATTACTTTAAGATTATTATTATATTGTATGAATTGGGTGTATATGTTGGGTGCATTTAGGTGTCGAAGGCGTGTATGTCTCTGTGTATGTGGGTGCACGCGATGTACAAGTTCTACCACGTCAACAAGGCCGTGGCTCCCAAGAAGGCCGCGCTCGAGCGGGCCGCCAAGGACCTCGCTATGGTGCAAGGTGAGTTAAACACTCTTCTACAATCTATACAGATAAATAAAATTAATGTCTGTTTGTAATTCCAAAATAACAGCTTTTTTTACTAAATGCATATGAAAGCATACATGGTGACAGGAAAAGAAACATGGGTATTTAAACATGACTGGAGAAATTTATAGTACAACTAGTAATATCTATACAGATAAATAAATTTCAAGTGTCTGTTTGTAATTCCAAAATAACAGCTTTTCACTAAATGCATATGAAAGTACACACGATACTGACACTAAAAAAATGAACAATTTAATTTTTTTCCTCTGTCCGCCCTTTTTTCTGTCTGTTTGTTCCCGATAGTGTGAATAGGCTTTTACTGGACTTTCATTGACAGATGATACAAAGAGTTACTTAGGCTACGTTTATTAATAAGTGGTAGCTAGTAAGTTATGTTTGTATTAACTTTTTCAATAGCAATGTTGGCAAACGCCAAGGCGAAGATGCAAGCTCTACTTGAAGGTATAGCGAAGCTGAACGCATACTTACAGGAGAAGGAAGATGAGAAGAGGAAGATGGAGGAAGATATCAACCAGTGTCTTGCTCGTATGGACCGCGCTAACAGGTCAACATCTATATCTATACATCTATACAGATAAATAAAATTGAAGTGTCTGTTTGTAATTCCAAAATAACAGCTTTTCACTAAATGACTACTACTGACACTAAAAAGCCAACTACTTTACTTTACTATTAATTACTTTACTAGCTGGTGTCCGCGACTCCGTCTGCATAAATTATAACCTGTTTGTTAATCTGATGTTTAAGCTATATAATTGTAAAGTTTGATCAAAATCCAAATCATATGAGTCAGAGAGAGACTTTTTTTTATTATAATTTACTAGCTGTGCCCCGCGGTTTCACCCGCGTAAATTCAGTTTCATACAAACTTTCATCCCCTATTTTATCCCCTTGGGGGTAGAATTAATCATAATCCGTTCTTAGCGGATGCCTACGTCATAACGTCTACCTGCATGCCAAATTGCAGCCCTATCCGTCCAGTGGTTTGGGCTGTGCGTTGATAGATCACTATGTCAGTCAGTCAGAGAGTTATATATATTTTGATTTTTTTAAATTGAATTGTCGCAAATGCGGTTTGCCACCTTTGTTGTTATACAAATATTATGATAAGGGATATTATGTCCGCAGGTTATTGCACGGTTTGTCGAGTGAACGAGTGAGGTGGATCAAGACGATCAAAGATCTCTCGGTCGCCAGCGTCAACTTGATCGGGGACATTCTGCTCAGCGCTTGTTAGTTTTTGTTTCCATATTTGTTTACATACAGAGGGTCTACTCTTTTCTTTCTTCGAAAACTAAACTTCGCAAAAATATGAAAATCAAACGAAGTTTCAGTATCGCTTTGCTTTTATCGAACAAAAATTTTCGATAGTATAAGGTCAAGGAAATTTCTAGCAGACCACGTTTGTACGTAATTTTAGAACGAACAAGAACCGTGGTAGGAACTTTCGGGCGAAGCTTCGTTTTTCGGAGAAAGCGATTAGATCCCCAGGGCCTGTAGACAAAGTAAAATTATCCTCACGTTTCGCTAGTAGAAACGATACAAAATGTACGGGAATGACATATGTCACGTGACTGATTTATGTGATTTCCAAACATTTTGTATCGTTTCTATTAGCGCAAGCGCGAGAGAATGTTACTTTGTCTAGGCCTACTGGTCCCGTCCCTAATTAAGAACAAGTATCTTTGAATACGCAGTAGTCATTTTATAAATCTGTCTCTGTCTATTTGTATGGGGCGATGCGAATAAAAACACGCGCAGATACATTACTTTTGCGCGCTCATAGCTCGTGACGGCGGCTGTACATTGCAATATAATGCCAGGTGCTGTGGGATACGTCACGCCGTTCACCGATGAGTTTCGACGGGAGCTGCTCGCACAGTGGATGACACATATGGAGGTACTATAATCTATACATCCATACAAATAAATAAAATTGAAGTGTCTGTTTGTAATTCCAAAATAACAGCTTTTCACTAAATGTATATGAAAGTATACACGCTACTGACACAAAAAAAAACCAAGTTTTAAAATTTTTCTCTGTCTGTCTGGCTGTCCGTCTGTCTCTGTCTGTCTGTCTGTCTGTCTGTGTATCTGTTTGTTCCGGGTAATCTCTGAAACGGTTGGACGGATTTTAACGGGACTTTCACTGACGGGTAGCTGATGTTTCAAGGAGTAACTTAGGCTACTTTTATTTATTAAAAATATTAGGGTTCCGTGACAATAAGGATTTCAGGAACTTCTGGTTTGAATTGATAAAATATTCTTGTGTTGGATAGTTTATTTATCGAGGAAGGCTTTTTTATATCACGCTGCCATCGGGCGATAGAACTAACCCTTTGTCACGTTGGAATTTTCATATTCGGTGAAATGTGAGTGTCGTTGTGACATCACCTCTGCCTACCCATTCGGGGATGGCGTGAGCATATAAACGTATTTTTTTTAAAAGATATGCATTATCCGTCTGTTTGTTTAGGAGGTGAATGTGCCGCACACTGACGGAGCCACGCCTCTCTCCACATTGGGAGACCCGGTGCAGATCAGGTATACACAGGGTTTAACATCTTAATATCTTTATTTATAGACAAAAGTTACATTAAGCAGATATAAATGTTTTCACTGGGTTCTTCTCAGTAAAGGAAACCTTCCGAACCCGGTGGTGGCATGTATAATCCTGTGTCGTTCTGACGAGTTGAAATTACTTTGTTAAAAGTCTAATCAAATAAAGATGTTTTGTTTTTTTTTATTTTGCCATTAAAAAATTTGGAAAATACGCAATCGATATAGTCAGCGTTTAAAAATGTTACGTAATACTTGGGGTACAGGACGTGGCAAGTATACGGGTTGCCCCGCGACCCGCTGTCGGTGGAGTCGGCAGTGTTGATGTCCAATTCGCGCCGGTGGCCGCTTATCATCGACCCACAGACACAGGCCAACAAATGGATCAGAGCTATGGTTACTTGTTTTAATACTTTACTAGAGCTGTTGTCTGGTTTCATTAGCAAATTGGTCTCAATTAATTTTTGTACTGCCTCGTTGGTCTAGTGAGTGAAGGCCTTTGGGCAAAATCTCCGGGTCGGGCAAAGTGTTATTGGGTTCATATATCTGTAAGTTTCCAGTAGCCAACCGGAGTTTTGATTAGTGTCCGGTTAATGGCAAGAGGCTCGCCCCCCATTACATGAGACTTAATTATAAGTGGAAAAATGTGAGTTTTCTAAAAAAACTTGGGCAATGATGTCTAACCCCACAATTTGCGGTGAAGGGAAATATCATGAGGAAACCTACATAAAGTCTGAGTGACTACCGGCAATGAACTCACTATTTGTCGCGCTGAGGCTGACACGGCAACCTTTGAGTTTTCCAATAAACTTATGTGCAGGGATTTCACACTACGTGCTTTACGGTGAAGGAAAACATCGTGAGGAGTAATTCAAAGACGTATGTATAGTGCCTGAAACGGCGGTAGACTCACCATCTAACACGTTGGCACTTAATAATCTTTGGAGAAAAGTTCTTATTACGACACCTCTGCCTGCTCCTTCGGGGAATACAGGCGTATGTATGGTACAGTCCCCAGCCAGGCAGCTTTCAAATTCGAAATGGAGTTCCTATTATGCCCTACTTTTCTTATTGTTTTAATATGGTTTCAGGGCAAAATAGAAGGTTTGATAGTGTGCAAACCGAACGATAGAGATCTATTACGTAACTTCGAGTCGGCGCTGCGGTTCGGTAAGCCGCTACTTTTGGAGAACGTCGGCCAGGAAGTAGACCCTGCTTTGGATCCTGTTTTGAAGGTAATTTTAACTGTAAAACTGTAGTATTATACGCTCGGAGGTCGGCGCAGTGTGTTTTTCGTCTACATCTGTCTATCAGCTATCATATCTGTGTTATCCATCTTATTAACTACTCGTGCCTCACGGTTTCACCCGCGTAAAGTAAATTTTATTAACGACCCGCGGCACACTTATGATTTTTTTAAAATTAAAGTAGCCTATGTTACTCCTTGTAAAATTTGCTGTCAGTGAAAGTCCCGTTAAAATCGGTCTAGCCGTTTCGGAGTTTAGCCGGAACAAATAGACAGACAGACAGACCGACAGAGGGAGAAAAAAAAAAAGGTTCATTCATGTCTTTATCATGTTATATACTTTCATATGCATTTGGTGATAAGTTGTTATTTTGAAATTACAAACACACAATTCAATTTTATTTATCTGTATAGATGTATAGATATTCTATATAACGACGTATTTTGTCATCGTTTCCCATAGCGCCAATACTTCCGTCAAGCGGGTCAAATGGTACTGAAGTTAGGCGACTCCCTGATCCCGTACATGGCTGGCTTCCGTCTGTACATCACGACCAAGCTGCCCAACCCCAAGTACACCCCGGAGACCTCGGTCAAAGTGCAAATTGTCAACTTTGCTCTGGTGCCCAGGTCAGTAAATTGAGAAAAATAACAACATGTTTCATCGAGTTGATTCGAAGAAAATTGCTTACATTGTATTCTTATAAATAGCTAGCTAAATAATTATGCAGTCGCCTGTGTTCACCGATGAGGTGGGCGGAAGTGTACTTATAGTACACTAAATTTTTTCCTGTTATCTTAGTCCTATATAATAGGTAGCGAGCTTTTTGCCAATAACTGGGTTCCGCGCTGCTACTTGGAATTACAATCATGCATATTTTTTGAGAAGAAATTCAAAGATCGTGCTCAATACGGTGATAAACCAATGGTGGGTTTATGTCACATTGGCAATTAATTATATTCTGCGAAAGGCGAGTGTGACAACACCTTTACTTACCCTCTCGAGACTTCAGGGTAGGCATGAGTATTTATTTACACTCTGAAACATACATACATATGCTCACGCTTGTATTCCCCGAAGGGATACAAAGAGGTGATGTAATAACAACCTCAGGTGATTAAGTGCCAACGTGATAGATGGTGAGTCTATGTCCGTCTCAGACACTATACGTCATTGAATTACTGCTCAAAAACATACAGGTTTCTTCATGATGTCCTGAAAACCTTCCACAATCCACAGCGGTTTAGCAGAACAGCTACTGTCGATAGTAGTGGCCCAAGAGCGGCCAGATTTGGAGGAGTTGCGAGGCCAGCTGATCGTGTCCAGGGCTCAGATGGCGTCCCAGCTGGCTGAGATGCAGGCGGACATCTTGTACGGCCTGTCCAATAGCGAAGGATCTCCGGTCGACGATCTGCCTCTCATTCTCACTTTAGAAGCTATTAAGATCAAGAGTGCTGAGATTCTGGTAAGTTATAATAATAATAATATGATCTTTACAAACAAATTTATTGAATTATTGAAGTTAATATATGCGTATGAAAGTATATACGTTACTTCTGGTCTCAGCACAAAGCCAAGTTGGAGTCGGTATCACTCACTTTTCACCGAAGAAGATTAAGTGACAACGTGACAGATGGTGAGTCTATCGCCGTCTCAGGCACTATAGATACGTCTTTGAATTGCTTCTCAGACATATGCAGGTTTCCTCACGATGTTTTCCTTCACCGTAAAGCACGTGGTATGAAACACTGCTCTTAAGTTATACAAAAACTCATTGGTACAGGGCCACTGGGATTGGGAAAATTGCGTCGCTTGCGTAGTTGGCGACTGCTCAAACCCAAAGGCCACCGCGGTTCCTATTGTGTATATGTCTCGACGTTAATATGTACATTACATTATAGTAGGTGTCGCCACTTGCGCTCGTAACGTGTCACGAAATCTGTGCCTAAAACTGATTACCTAAATCAATGTCCAATCTCCCTTTTAGATTAAGGTAGAAGACATGGAACGTACGACAGTGGAGATAGACGAGGCTCGCAGTGGTTACGTGCCCGTTGCCAACAGAGGACAGATCCTGTTCTTCTGTCTGTCAGGGATGGCCAATGTGGATCCCATGTACCAGTACTCCTTGGAGTGGTTCGTTAAACTCTTCATACGGAGCATGGCCGAGACTGAGCCTAATGGTAAGTCACTCGCACCAAATATATATCTATATATGTATACATAAATAAATTGAATGTCTGTTTGTAATTCCCAATTAATTGCTTTTTCTAAATGCATATGACAGTATATACTTACATAAAAATACAATCATAATTTTTTTTCTACGTCTGTCTTGATTTTAACAGTATCTTCACTAGTAGGTTGATGCTTCAAGGAGTTTGAATAATTTCTCAGAAATGTGCAAGTTTCCTCACGATTTTCCTTCATCGTAAAGCACGTGATGTGAAATTACTGCACTTAAGTTTATAGAAAAACTCATTGGTGTAGGCCGCTGGGATTAGAACTAGGGTTGCTTGCATCAAAGAATATAAGTACTACACAATTCTGTGCTTTAACTCTTCCTTAACCCCACTATCTCTCTTGCTCTTCCTTTCAGAGGACATAATGGAACGTGTAGAGATTATAATAGAGCACTTCACGTTCCTATTGTACCAGAACGTGTGTCGCAGTCTGTTTGAGAGGCACAAACTGCTGTTTGCATTCCTTCTATGCGCCAGGATACTGCTCGATAAGGGGGTCATCAGAGCTATAGAGTTCAACTTTCTACTCAATGGTGCTAAGATTGAACGGGTACGATTCACATCTATCTACGTTACATTACATATGCTCACGCCTGTATTTCCCAATGGGGTAGGCAGAAGTGTTGAAATAACAACACCCACTTTTCACCGAAAAAGATTAAGTGCCATTTAAGCAGGTTTCCTCACGGTGTTTTCCTTCACCGTCAAGCACGTGCTTACAAACACGGGTAGAAAAAATCATTGGTGAAGGCCCCGCTGGGATGTGAACTTGCGTCGCTTGCGTAGCAGGCGTCTGCTCGAACCTCACGGCCACCGTTGCTCTTTGGGTACCTTTTCTACGCTAATATTGTAAAGAGGAAAGATTTGATTGATTTTGTTTGTTTATTTGTTTGCATTGAATAGGCTCCGAAACTACTTGACCGATCTTGAAAATTCTTTCAGCAATAGATACCTACATCATCAGCGAGTAACATAGGCTATATTTTATCCCCGTACTCCCACGGGAACGGGACATACGCGGGTGAAACTGCGTGACGTCCGCTAGTACTCTATACGTGGAAATGAAGTGGAAGGATGTGGTCTATTACTATTAATTAAGTCCATCCGTGTAGTTGCCGTAACAATAAATAGTGTAATTGTGTTTTTGTATTACAGGAGATGGACAACCCGGATCCGAAGTGGATATCCCCGCGCATGTGGCTCGACCTCCAACAACTGGGCTCAGTGCCCACCATGCGGGAGTTCGTCGACGACTTCCCCAACCAGACCAAGTTCTTCCGCACCTACTATGACGCTAACAGTCCGCACAAGTATCTATCACATTTTAAAACTATACCCCATTTTTTTATCGTATTCAGTAACTTGGCTATTAGAGGGTTACCAGTTTTCGAAAAAAGGTAGTGATGTGTAAGATTGAACGAAATTGAATGAAGTAAAATAATGTACATAAATGCAAAACAAAAATACTTTAAATTAATTTTCTCTCCATCTTTCGGTCGAAAAGTGTTATGACAGGTTTTTGTTAAAAATGTTTTTTTTTTTACAATATTCGAATTTGCTTAAACTTCACGGTCACCACGCTTATTATATTTCTGACTCTCATATGTTTTATGCAATTGATATGCAAATCAAACTCCCTAAATATGATCAATCAATCAAACAGCCAATCGGCTAATTTGGTCGAAGACGATGTTGCAATTTGCAATCTTTTTTATCGCACGGAATCTATTGTATGTGCTAATATTATTTCAGGTTACCGTTTCCTAAGCCATTGGACACCCAGTTGGACATGTTCCAAAAATTACTGGTGCTCAAATGTGTGCGGCCGGACAAATTGGTGCCTGGACTTCAGGTTAGTCTAAAATTTAAAAAAATAAACACATTTTTTTAATTAGACTTTAAAGTACGTTCAAATTGTCAGAGGTACTTCATTATACAGAATTATAAATGGTTCTTAAGGTTTCTTTTACTAAGAACTCGGCAATAACAAATACATTCGATACAATTTCCTCTATTTGTCTCCGTCCAGTGGCATCTCTTTGACCTGCTTGTACGACGTGATATACACCTTTACATATAACCCAAGTTAATATACAAAAATGTATTTTTTTATATATGCGTATGTCTGGAGTAGTAATTCAAAGACCACCTGTATCGTTGGCACCTAATCATCTGCGGTGAAAAGTGTGTGTTGTTATTACACCTCTGCCTACATCTTCGGCGAAAACAGACATGAGCATATATATGTATGTATATTTATTAATGAATAGCTGTGCCCCGCGGTTTCACCCACGTAGATTTAGTTTCATCCTTCTTGTCGCGGAAACCTAATATTTTTAATAAATAAAAGTATCCTAAGTATATATATATAAAAGTAGCCTAAGTTACTCCTTGAAACATCAGCTACCTACCAGTGAAAGTCCCGTTACCAGATCACCCGGAACAGACAGACAAACAGAGAAAAAATTTAAAACTTGGTTTTTTAGTTTCAGTAGCAGGTATACTTATTTTTAATTTTCGTGTACAGGACTACGTGGTGGTAGGGCTGGGAGGTAGATTCGTGGAGCCACAGCCGGCGGACCTAGCCGCCTTGTACGCAGAGTCCGACCCACTGGCGCCCATCATCTTCGTACTCTCCACAGGCACCGACCCCGCTGCTGGTGACTATATCTCTTCTCACAGATACGCCCTTAAATCAGTCATTAAAATTCCTTACCTTTTTGAATTCCTTACCTATTTTAAATAAATATGTAAATGACTGCTTCGTTGATCTAGTGGTTGCAAACGCTACTACAGTATCCTGGGGCCCAACCATGAGCTCTTATTGCAATGTTAATTCAGTTGTGCGACAGTGACAGATGTATACACGCCGCATACATCTGTCTCATAAATGAGTGAAACTATCATGGCAATAAGAGCTCATGGTTGGGCCCCTGGTTACAAGTTTTTAACCGCCTATAGAAAAAGGATGATAACTTCCTTTCCTTGATACCGAGTCTGATGGTACATTTGGTTTTGGCAAAAGTATCTTATTTATTTTATATTATTCTGTTAAATTTTTGTAGGGGATTTATTTTTATTATACATTATATTTTATACATATTTCGTAAATTATATTCGCTAGCGATACCCGCAATATTAGTATAAGATATTTTAGTTCACGTCACCGCTGGAAAGCGCTTTACAATTCCTCATACAACATATACTGAAAACGGTGCAAAACGCGTGATAGGGATATAGAATATTAGGTTTTGACTCCCGGGTCGGGCTAAGTGTTGGCTTTTCCCATCAGTAAATTCCCAGTAGCAGTCCGGAGTCTGGATTGGAGTACCTCGTCTTCTGCAGTAGGTAATTAGGTTAAGCTCTGTGTCTGGTGATAATAATATTTTGTATAATGATCACACACAGATCTAATGAAATTCGCGGATAAAATGAAGATGGGTAAGCGTTTCGAGAGCATCTCCCTGGGACAAGGGCAGGGGCCGCTGGCCGAGGCCATGATGAGGATCGGCGCTGACTTTGGCAACTGGGTGTTCTTCCAGGTAAGCATGACAGTTAAAATCATATGCTCAGCTTAGGCATGGTAAGGCACATATGAATTATGAACGTTGATAAAATTTACCACTGGTTCGGAAACTAGCCTTTTGAGAAAAACTTTAGATTCCTAAGTTTCTTCAATATTTCATTAAAATATATATTATTACTAGCTGTGCCCCGCGGTTTCACACACGTAGATTAAGTTTCATCCTTATGGCCACGGAAACCTATTATTTTTAATAAATAAAATGTAGCCTATGTTATTTCTCAGGGTCTAAAGATTGTCTGTGCCAAAATTTCATCAAATCGGTAGAGAGGTTTAAGCGGGAAAGCGTAACAGACAGACAGAGTTACTTTCGCATTTATAATATTAGTAGAGATTAGTAGAGATTATTAAAATATATATATATTAGCTATTAAGATAGCTATAGGGTAATATAAAAATACAGTCATATGAAGTCCTGACTGACTGACTTACACATCAACGCACAACCTAGACCTCTGGTCACTAGACACGTGAAATTTGTAGGGTGCGTTCTTTGTGTACTTGAACCTTATTAGTTTTTATGCATATCTTGTGTTGTATAGAACTGTCACCTCTCTCCATCGTGGATGCCAGTGTTGGAGTTGAACGTGGAACACATCCAACCTGAGCTGGTGCACAAGGATTTCCGCCTATGGCTCACCTCTACGCCTTCACCGCACTTCCCAGTCGCATTGCTGCAGAATGGTAACACATACATACATATGCTCACGCCTGTATTCCCCGAGAGGGTAGGCAGAGGTGTTGTAATTTTCAACACCCACATTTCACCGAATATGATTAAGTGCCAACGTGACAGAGGGTGAGTCCGTCGCCGTCTCAGGCACTATACATACGTCTTTGAATTATTTTTTCAGACATATGCAGGTTTCCTCAAGGTGTTTTCCTCCACCGTAAAGCACGTGGTGTGAAATCCCTATACATAAGTTTAACACATTGAATATTGTAACACATTAAATTTTTTTATCAGTATAATATATCGGAGTCCACTGCTAGTCATATGCCACTTTCGTACTAAGCATCCAGTGGGACCCTGACATCTTTCTAGAGTCATAATATGTCTGGAGAGAATTATTATCATTAGGGCGTAGACTTCATTTCGGGGAACACTATTTAAAAAAATACCTGTTTTGCTCCTAACACCAGGGCCTAACCATGAGCTCTTATTTCAATGATATTGCAGGTGTGTGACAGGGACAGATGTATACACGTCAAATACATCTGTCTCTTAGTACGAGTAAAACTATCATGCCAATAAGAGCTCATAGTAAGGCCCCAGCTATCTGCCATTGAATGTCTCGTTATCAGAGATTAGCCATAACAGACAGACAAAGAATAAAATTTTAAATTGACTTTCATATGCATTTAGTGGAAAGCTGTGATTTTGAAATAACAAACAGACAATTAAATAATATTTATCTATGTAGATATAAATTAAATATTAAGCAATAGGCACCAAGGGTGGGATACAACTTACATGACAAATTTACATGATGGTCATTTTGCATTTTTGTACTTGGGCACTTAGTACTCTGATAATCCATTATGGGCCTTATCTGTATGTCCATAGGGTACAAAATGACAGTAGAGCCTCCGAGGGGTATCAAAGCCAACTTGTTGAAGGCCTACATGAACCAAGTGCCCGACTTTACTGATTATATCAATTCGGGAGACGGGAAAGTTCCTAATTTCAAGGTCTATTTGCTGTTCGATTTTGATCTATAGTTACTAGTTGTGTAGGTTCATAATCAGTTGTTTGTTTGTAAAATTTGAGATCATACATTACTCTAGATTTTAGGTAGTTTTTGACATCGTAAGTAATTTTGAGATTTCGTTGATTGTATACAGGCTGAATAAACCCTAAGTTTATTCATGAATTTTGCTTCAGTTGCACTAAACCAATATCGTCAACTCGTCAATTAAATAGGGCTAACTTTCAATAGTAATATTATATTTAGACAAAACAATAAAAATAAGATTTACAAGACCAATATGAAATTCAAATAGCAATAGTAATGAGTGTGAGAGAAAAAACAAAAGACGAGCGAAACTATTTAAATTTAAAAACATTCTTATTTTTAATTATATAAGGCCAGTATTAAAATATGCCCTGGCCTTCTTGCTGCATACTACAATATAAATTAAACACAGGCTGATGAGTTTTAAATACAATTTGCGTTGCTCGCGTATTAATTGCATACAAATCATTTAATATGGTTGGTATGGTGTATGTTTTAAGTAACTAGCTGTACCCCGCGGTTTCACACGCGTAGACTTAATTTCATGGGTCGCTTTTTTTGCGGAATCATTATTTTATTTAAATAATAGTATACTTAAGTTACTCCATTCAAAATCTGCCAGTAACTATCCCGTTAAAATCAGTCCAGCCGCAACTCCTACTTCGCACCGAAGATGATTAAGTGCCAACGTGATAGATGGCGAGTCTATCGCCGTATTAGGCACTATCTTTGAATTATTTCTCAGACATATGCAGGTTTCCTCAAGCACGTGGTGTGAAATTACTGCATATACGTTTTTTTTAAAATTCATTGGTACAGGCTACTGGTATTCGAACTTGCGTCGAACCCCACGGCCACCACGGCTTCTAAATCTGTTGAAAATGAAAAATATTTATTCAGTTTAGGCCCTGGTAAGGCACTTATGAAAGTAGAGAATTTACCACCGGTTCGGAAACTAGCCTTCTGAGAAGAACCGGCAAGAAATTCAGCCAGGCATCATGTACATATCATCGAAACAATATAAATCATATGAAATCATGTTGTGTTGAAATAACTGACGTATTCAATGTCCCACCCAGTGGTTGCTGTTCTCTCTCTGCCTGTTCCACGGCGTGGTGTTGGAGCGTCGTAAGTTTGGTCCCCTCGGGTTCAACATCCCCTACGAGTTCACCGATGGAGATTTGAGGATCTGCATCTCTCAGCTGCATATGTTCCTCAATGAGTATGCTGAGGTGCCACTCAGGGTAAGGCGTTTCATACAATCTTCATACAACTGCTTTAAGCTGTGACTTTCACCGCGCTTTGATGAGTACCCAATGTTATTTTATATACTTCTGATAACTTGTATGCAAAAATTATAATGATTAGTTACTGCGTAAATGCGTTCCAACAAAGCACACATACTGTTATAATATTACTGATACAAAATGTACGGGAATGACATACGTCACGTGACTGATTTATGTCATCTCCATACATCTTCTATCGTTAGCGTTAGCGCAAGCTCGAGAGAATGTTACTTTGTCTAGGCCATCTGGACGTACCAATACTTATCATCATCTTGCTGGCCTTTTCCCATCCTCAACCCGATGTGGCTGATCACCTGATTTTTATACGAAGTGACTGCCATCTGACCTTCGTAACCTCGTAGAAGGCTATGATGACAGTCGGTAATCTGGGTTAAACCAGATGTCAGACCCTCTTAGGCTTTCGACTGACCTGTAACGATTGCCAAAGATGTTAAATTGTCAACCGGGACCGACGGCTTAACGTGCTCTCCGAGGCACGGAGGGAGCTCGGGTGGTCACCCATCCAACTATTGGCTTGGGTTAGGGTAGCAATAGCAACTGAGCCATGATGAAATGTATGACATAGGATTATAAATGTCTCGGTTCCTTCACGTGGTATGAGTAAGTGTTGGTACATCCAGATGCTAACGTACACGGCTGGCCATATAAACTACGGCGGCCGAGTGACGGACGACTGGGACCGACGCTGCCTGCTGTGTCTGCTGGCAGACTACTACAGCACCGCCGTGCTCTCCGATAGATACATGTTCGACGAGAACGGCTCTTACAAACAGGTTTACAAACACTACTAACTACTTAGAGCTAACTATTTTAGAGCTATTTCATTTAGCCACAGTCTGAAAATCAGACAGTTTGCTAAACATAAAAATGGTTAGGATAAATCTCAACACGTGGCAAGATTCGGACCCGCGACCTCTGCAAACAGACCTCTACAGACAATTAATCAGCCAACTTAGGTACTCGTGAGCACTGTTGGCTGGTAAATATCCAAAATGCTGAGGTGATGGGTTCGAGCCCCGTCTCGTGTTCGTATTTTTCCTAACGAGTTTCTAGAATTTACAGTATATATAAATGTCCATACACATGTGTGTGTCGTGCATTAAAATTAAATATTAACTATGATACAGTGAAAATCGATTCTGTGACATTTCTAACATTAAATTCGGTGAGGTCAAATGCTACACGAAAAATGTCTCATATTGGTGTTTTTGAGCTAAGAATAATTAAATCTATAAATTTTATGCTTTTTGACTTTGTTACATGACAAAAAACGATCGTCATCTCTTTAACTATCTAACTATCCACAAGTGTCTTCCCTTTCCTTTCCCGAAGGAATAGGGACCAAAAATAACCAGTCCACATTTGTTTAAACATAATGTGAATACTAGTTGATTAATAAGCATGGTAATGTGCAGCAACCGCCGTCGTCAAACATCGAGGAGTACACTAAGTACATTCGTACTTTGCCGCTCAACGATGACCCTTCGTTGTTCGGGCTGCACACCAACGCTAACATCAGCTACGCCATGTCCGAGACCAATACTTGTTTGAGTAAGTTATATATTTACAATAGCTGTACCCCGCCGTTTCACCCGCTCTTTAGTTTCATCCTTATGGTCGCGGAAACCTAATATTTTTAATAAATAAAAGGTAGCCTATGTCCTTTTTCAGGGTCTAAAGATTGTCTGTGCCAAATTTCATCAAATACGGTTGAGAGGTTTAAGCGGGAAAGCGTAACAGACAGACAGAGTTACTTTCGCATTTATAATATTAATATTTACATATCAGCTCGCGACATTTATTTTTTTTATTTAGCGTAGACTTAATTTCACGTGTGGCGCGCAAAAGCATGATGTTTTTTTAGAATAAAAGTAGCCTACGTTACTCCTTGTAACATTAGCTATCTTCCAACAAAGTTCCGGTAAAATCGGTCCAATCGTTTGGAGTTTAGCCGGATTAAACAGACAGACAGACGGAGAAGAAGAATTAAAATGTGCATTTAGTGAAAGCTGTTAATATGAAATTACAAACAGACTCTTCAATTTTATTAATCTGTATTAGTCTATACAGATCAATGTTCGATGTTCTCAGCTGTTTCACCCGCATAGACTTTATTTCACGGAAACTTAATTAAAATATAAAGAGATATTTAATTTTATTTTTAAATTGTAATGAAGCCCAATGCTTTGTGCCAAAAACATGCGCCTGAAAAGTCTCGACTCTTTTCCACTGATTTACAAAATCCATTTCTCTGTACTATTTGGATCCTTCCTAATAATTATAATTAAAGTGTAGCCAGTAATATATTGCCATTGTCAGACACACTCCGCAACCTGCAGCCCAAAGAGGCGAGTGGTGGAGGAGGCCTATCAGCCGAGGAGATGACAGAGCGAGCCGCTAAGGAAATACTTGGGGTAGTACCACCTATTCTGGATCAGAGGCATATCGCTGCTACGTGAGTATATTTTTAATCATACAGACTTTTACATACATACATACATATGCTCACGCCTGTATTCCCCGAAGGGGTAGGCAGAGGTGTTGTAATTTTCAACACCCACATTTCACCAAATATGATTAAGTGCCAACGTGATAGAGGGTGAGTCCATCGCCGTCTCAGGCACTATACATACGTCTTTGGATTATTTCTCAGACATATGCAGGTTTCCTCACGATGTTTTCCTTCACCGTAAAGCACGTGGTTTTTAGAAAAACTCATAGGTACAGTCCCCGCTGGGATTCGAACTTGCGTCGCTAGCGGTAGCATGTATAATCCTGTGTAATCGTGTCGTCCTGACGATTTGAAAGTG
The DNA here is from genome assembly GCA_964035505.1 of Watsonalla cultraria. Lineage (NCBI taxonomy): Eukaryota > Metazoa > Arthropoda > Insecta > Lepidoptera > Drepanidae > Watsonalla > Watsonalla cultraria. The sequence goes on along the minus strand of OZ037732.1, from coordinate 1,459,363 downwards.
CTTTGTGAAAAGTCTAAACAAATAAAGATATTTTTGAATTGAATTGGAAATACAAATGTACCGTTTCCAGGTATCCAGTGTCGTACAAGGAGTCCCTCAACACGGTGTTGATACAAGAAGCCATCCGATACAACAGGCTGCTCGGGGTTATCAACAATTCATTGAAGTTAGTTCTCATACGTTTAATTAATATAATATGTATTAATAATATATAGATGGCGCTACTCGCTAACAATTACAAAGTCTGAGTAGGTACAAATACAAGGTATACCTAAATCGCGCAATAAGAGTTCTCGAGCACATTGCAGTATATACACAAGTTTGTAACGAGAACAGTTGGAGCCGGTGTTTCTCAGACATAACACCGGAAGATCTTCCCTTTGCTGGGGATGAGCATGATCACTCGCTATCCCCACAGAGTCACAAATGAAATGATAGACATTGAAGCCTCGTCCTTAATGCCGATAATAATTGGACAGGGATCTGCTGAAAGCCTTGAAGGGTTTGGTGGTGATGTCTGAGGCCTTGGAGAACATGTCCGGCAGCCTCGCGAGGAACGCCGTGCCTCTCATGTGGAGCTCCAAGGCTTATCCCTCGCTCAAACCACTCGGTAAAGTTAATCAATACATCTATATCTATATTCAGATAAATAAAATTTAATTGTCTGTTTGTAATTCCAAAATAACAGCTTTTCACTAAATGCATATGATATAGTATAAAGTATATACGGTACAGACATAAAAAAATCTTTTTAATGTTTTTCTCTGTCTCCCCGTCTGTCTGTCTGTTTGCGTCCCCGAACCGGCTGGACCGATTTTAACGGGACTTTCACTAGCCGATAGCTTATTATTACAAGGAGTAGCTTAGGCTACTTTTATTTAAAGATAAGCTTAAGGGCTCCGCGGGACACCCATGAAATTAACGCTACGCGGGTGGAACCGCGGGGCAGAGCTAGTCTTTACTAATAATATAACGAGCCGTGGGGGCCGTAGTGTTTGAGCAGTCGCCTGCTACGCAAGTTCGAAACTCAGCGGGGCCTGCACCAATGAGTTTTTCTGAAAACTTATGTGTTGAGGTTTACACTATGAATGTACTGGTGGCATCAAGTCAAGTAAAAATTTCTTTATTCGATTAGATTCGTTACAAAGTAAAAGAGGAGCTCGTGGCACAGTTGCTATTGCGCATATCATTCGATCAGCGAAGTTAAGCAACCATACGCCTAGCCAGTAGTTGGATGGGTGACCGCCCGAGTTCCCTCCGTGCCTCGGAGAGCACGTTAAGCCGTCGGTCACGGTTGCCAATTTAACATCTTTGGCAATCGTTACAGGTCAGTCGGAGGCCTAAAAATAATCTGACAACTGGTTTAACCCAGATCACAGATTTTCCTCCTAATATGGGGTTGCGAAGGTCAGATGGCAGTCGCTTCGTATAAAAATCATGTGATCAGCCACATCGGGTTGAATCTAGTGCCGACCCCAACAATGTATGGGATAAGGTCAGGGAGATGACAAAGTACTTTCAAATCGTCAGAATGACATAATTATACAGGATTATACATGCTACCGCCAGGTTCGGAAGGTTGCTTTTACTGAGAAGAAACTGGCAAGAAACCCAGTAATTACTCTTTTCAAATATATTATACGTCTAGCTGTGCCCCGCGGTTTCACCCGCGTAGATTTAGTTTCATGCTTCATACCGCGGAACTCTAATATTTTTTTTACGCTTTTCCGAGATTACCCGGAACAAACAAACAGACAGAGAATTTTTTTTAAACTTGGTTTTTTAGTGTCAGTGGCGTGTATACTTTCATATGCATTTAATAAAAAGCTGTTATTTTGGAATTACAAACAGACACTTCCATTTTATTTATCTGTATAGATTTTAAAAATATAAAATATATCACTTAAGCAACTATAAGCCCGAGGACACAGATGTGCCAAAGCTATAGTTGGATCGTGTGTTGTGTGTAGGAGCGTGGGTGAAGGACCTGTGTCTGCGTGTCCAGTTCATGCAGCAGTGGGCCGACACCGGCATACCCAAGGTCTTCTGGATATCTGGGTTCTACTTCCCGCAGGTATACATACACCTGGTACCAAGTTTCATATCTATACTAATATCATAAAGAGGAAAGATTTGTTTGTAAGTATGTTTGTAACGAATTGGCTAAAAAAGTATTGAAAAATGGTTTCAGCAATGGATAACTACATTTTCAGCGAGATATATAGGTTATATTTTATTCCCGTAATCCCACGGGAATGGAAACACTGCTTATTTGCTGGTGATATAATAACGCTTAGATGTCAAAAGTGATACTATACTGAGGCGTTGATCTACAATCTAATAATGTTAATTCCGCAGGCATTCCTGACCGGTGCGCTACAGAACTATGCCAGGAAACACGTGATCGCCATAGATACAGTCGCGTACGCCTTTGAGGTAACTTCATTCTTCAACATTCAATTTTATCTAGGACTATGTTTTGTTATAAGGATTTAATGGTAATTTTATTTGTATATAGGCGTTGCCGGGTCCTCCGCCCAAGAAGCCGGACGACGGGTGTTGTGTGCGAGGGATGTTCCTGGAGGGAGCTCGCTGGAACATGGGAGACATGTCCTTGGAGGAGAGTCGGCCCAAGGAACTGCATACTGGTGCGTTTATACATTATACTACAAAGCTAACATACATACAGACTTGTGATAAACTCTTGGTATTGCTATATTGTATACTAGTGGATGTCACGTGGTATTACCCGCATATATTGAGTTTCTATACTGATATATTTTCGTAATAAAATTTGCCTATGCTACTCCTTGTAATCAGCTATCTGCAAGTGAAAGTCTCGTTAAAATCGGTCTATTCGTTTCGGAGATTAGCCGTAACGAACAGATAGGCAGACAGACAGAAAAATTCATAAATCGTTTTTTTTTAAATCAATAATGTATAATACTTACTTCCATATTTATGCATTTAGTGAAAGCTGTTAATTTGGAATGAAAAACAGAAACTTCAACATTATTTATCTGTATAGATGTATAGATAGAGAGCTGGGGACTATAGCTCCCCCTAAGAGAAGATATCAGTCAAATAATGTCCTGAGAAGTGATCCGTTCTTCGACGTTCATAAGTGCTTATAATTTCCGAAACTGAATAAATCATATTCATTTTAATTATTCTATTCCTGCGGTGACTATGTGTATAAAAGTGCTCTTCAAAGTCAATCGCAGTCTCAGAAACTATACTTATATATAACTATACTATTTATAGTCTTTGAATTTTTTCTGAATGACTATTGCTCAAATCAAACTCAACCATATTACTATAGTTCTATGACTAGCTGTGCCCAGCGGTTTCACCCGCGTAGATTTAGTTTCTTCCTTATTGTCGCGGAACCCTAATATTTTTAATAAATAAAAGTAGCCTAAGTTACTCCTTGAAACATCAGCTACCTACCAGTGAAAGTCCCGTTAAAATCCGTCCAGCCGTTTCAGAGATTACCCGGAACAAACAGACAGACAGATAGACAGAGAAAATTTTTAAAACTTGGTTTTTTAATGTCAGTATCGTGTATACTTTCATAAGCATTTAGTGATAAGCTGTTATTTTGGAATTACAAACAGACACTTCAATTTTATTTATCTGTATGTATAGATATAGATTAATAATAGAAAAATGTATACAGTATATAACTCGTGATCACGAGTTTGCCACCGTTTTCCTGATCCACACTCGCTAGCGTGTCCGTTGAATATTTGTATGAGAAATTACACAGCGCCTCTAAGCGGTGACGTGAGGAACTAAAAGATTTATATTAGGAAAACGGAGGCACGCTCCTGATAGGAGTATTTGTGTTAAAATATTCAGAATCTATGTGTATTTAGAAATGGCGATAATCTACATGAAACCAGAACAGAACCACAAGCTACAACCGGGTCTATACGAGTGCCCCACGTACAAGACATTGGTCCGTGCCGGCACTCTCTCCACTACAGGCCACTCGACCAACTACGTCATGACCATAGAGCTCACCACACACAAACCACAGGCGCACTGGATCAAAAGAGGTGTCGCGTTATTCTGTGCGCTTGATTACTAAGTTTGAATCGTTTGAATCTACGTGACGGACTTACCATTAGGCTTAGATAAAGTAACATTATCCTCGCGCTTTGCTTAGAGAAGCGATGAAAAATGTTCGGCAATGACATATGTCACGTGATTGATTTATGTCAGAGGGCCTAGTGCGAGTTTTTCACTGCCGCCGTCACAAGTCACCGCGTCGACGTAAACGCAGATTTGTATAGGATCGAAACAGCGCCTCCGTCGGCCTAAACATGACACTATTGTGAGTCCATACAAATCTGCGTTTACGTCGACGCGGTGACTTGTGACGGCGATTTTAAGAAAACTTGCACTAGGCACTCAGTTCCATAATTTTTTAATCGTGTCTATTGGCGGAAGTGAGAGAGAACGTTTCTTTGTCTAAGCTTAGAGAAAATACTTACATTTGTGCAGTAAAAATCATTTGTTGTCACAAGTCACCGCGTCGACATACACTCAGATTTGTATAGGATCAGAACAGCGCCTCTGTCGGCCACTATTGTGAGCCCATACAAATCTGCGTTTACGTCGACGCGATCACTTGTGACGGCGATTTTAAGAAAACTCGCACTAGGCACTCAGATCTCATAATACAGGTATTTTTATGACTTTGATACCATTTTCGTTATTTATTATCAACACGTCATCGTATATTAGTTTTCAATGTGGTATATTGGTGAGTCCGTCCTAGAATTGCTTTGTAGGTGTTTTAGGTGTTTATAGCCTAAAGAAACCACTTTATACTATTGTCGATTGCTAATCTATTACTAACGTATTGTTCCTATCTTTTGGTGACACTTATATTTGTGTTCAATTGATGTATTGATTAATTAGGTTTTAAAAATAAACAGTTAAAATGTTTTTGATATTTTTATTCACATGTCTTAGCCCCTTATATTACGTAAACGTATGCGTTACGTAAGTCTACCTGACTACTATTTGGTTTAAACCACGTCTTGTATCCAAGAGGTATGTATTTAAAATCAATATCAATTACAAATCACGCAGATATAACGAAAGGGTAAAAGTTAAATCTCAGATTTCTTTATACGGAGTTTGTAAAGTAAATGCTTTCCTAATAAAGGTCGTTCTTAGAATCAGAGAAATAGGTTCTGTACAGAAAGGATTGCATAGTTAATATTAGTTAAATATACACACTGGTTACAGAATTCTTAATTAGGTTAGGTAACTGTACGTTAGTGGAATATTGTGGAGCTCGCGGTGAGGTGGACAAGCAGTATTTTCTAAACTTAGTTACTTAGTAGCCTCACAAAACATGCGGTCACGATCGTTTTTAACTTTAACAAATATTCTTAACTAGCTGTGCCCCGCGGTATCACCCGCGTAGATTTAGTTTCATCCTTATGGTCGCGGAAACCTAATATTTTTAATAAATAAAAGGTAGCCTATGTCCTTTCTCAGGGTCTAAAGATTATCTGTGCCAAATTTCATCAAAATCTGTTGAGAGGTTTAAACGGGAAAGCGTAACAGACAGACAGAGTTACTTTCGCATTTATAATATTAGTAGGGATAGCACACACTATCAGTAAAACTTCAAGATAACACGTGTAAGTAAAAGGCGATATTATTAGATACTAGACTGATTTCTTCCAGAGAACCCTTTACACACACATACAACAATAAATAAATAAATAAAAAAAATAAAAATACATTTTCTCACGCCTGTATTCCCTTAAAACAGCCGGAGCCTGGATTAGTGCCCGGTTAATGGATTGTCATTAAATAATGAGGTTGGCCTGGCGAAATGAAGGTGTGCTATAAGTACACCTCTTCCTAACCCATTGGGGATTACAGGCGTAAGCATATGTATGTATGTTAAAACGTACATTTGCATAACAGTATCAAACACACGGTCTGTAAGAATCGTTTTTCTACAATGCGAGTATACAGCGTTTTGGAAGTATAAGAGTGCTTTTGCATCCTAAGTAGTAAGACGTATAACGTCACTTTTATCGTGCTCTATATTTTATCTTGTCTACATACAAGCATATCTATACAGATAAAAAAAAGTGTCTGTTTGTAAATCCAAAATAACAGCTTTTCACTAAATGCATAAGGTAGTATACACGCTACTGACACTAAAAAACCAAGTTTTGAAAATTTTCTTTGCCTGTCTGTTTGTTCCGGGTAATCTCTGAAACGGCTGGACTGATTTTAACGGGACTTTCACTGACAGGTAGCTGATGTTTCAAGGAGTAACTTAGGCTTACTTACTTTTATTTATTAAAAATATTAGGGTTCCGCGACAATAAGGACGAAACTAAATCTACGCGGGTGAAACCGCGGGGCACAGTTAGTTTCTACATATATCTATACAAAAAAGGGTAAAACTTGTATTTTTTCTCACTAACATTCTCATAAACATTGTAAGTAATATGATGTGTTCAGGTGACAAATGATTCGCGTCTGGGTACTGATATATCACGGTTCACTAGACATGTTTTTACTCACACACTTAGCACTGGACAAATGATGCGTTTTATCCCACAACTAAACTAGGTATCTGTGTTTTTGCCTAAACAGCTGGTACGTAGATTCTACAGTAAATATAACTATTTGGATGTTAAGGGGACAACATGATAAATATAAAAAATACCAGGATCCCATAACCTAAAAAGTTTATTAGTCTCCTATACAGTCATGTTGTCCTAGTACCGCAACTCAAATAATTCTTTGGTAAGTAAGTATGTAAACCAAAATACAATTTTATTTAATAAAATACATTTTAACACATCTGTACGCATTCGCTCGACATGAAGTAGCCGGCAATTGTTTTTGGCTCGACATAGTGAAAATCGACATAGCGGGGCGTAATAGGCGTAGGGGGAATCGACGACAAGGGAATGATTAATTTAAAGTGCGTCATCTCCCTGACCTCATCCCATGAGAGTATATCTCGGTATCTTCCGACTTTATTACCAAAATAAAATATTTAATTTATTAGCTGAAGGAACAAGTTTGCGTCATGTCGTACATGGAAGTCAAAGTGTTAGCGGACAATAGAGAGGGCTGGCGATTGCTTCAACGACAAGAGCCTAGCTCTTAAATAAATGATAATGATGAAGTGATTAGTTAGAAGGTAGGTCAGGAGGCACCTATCTAAAATTATGAATGACTATGTCTCGCGGTTTCACCCGCTGAGAGTTATTTTCACAGGTGGTCATGGAGCCATAATGTTTTTTTTTTAAATAAAGGTTGCCTGAGTTACTCCTTGTAACATTAGATATCTGCCAGTGAAAGTGTCGTTAGAATCGGTCCAGCCGTTTCGGAGATTAACCGGAACAAACAGGCGGACAGACAGGTAGACAGGGAGAGAAAAAAAAGTTTTTATGCAGTAAGACAAAAGCTATTAATTTGGAATTACTAACAGACACTTCAATTTTGATTTCTCTATATATAGATATTTCTTTCGACCGGCTAATCTGAGCTGTATGTATAGGAGTAGAGTAATAATTAAATGTCCGTTAATTATTTTCTTAATTAAAAGAAGGATCGTTGTTTATTTAAATGAATCTACAAAAGACCCACCAGACCCTTTTGTGTTGTCCTGTCCCCGCGTTATTTTGGATAATCTAATTTTTTTTTAAATATACAACAATTCTTTTTTAATTTGGAATTACAAACGGACACTTTTATGCTATATCAAAGTCAAAGTCAAAGTCAAAAATATCTTTATTCGATTAGACTTTTTACAAAGTACTTTCAATATCTATATATCATATATATATATCTATATATATATCACTAGTTGTGCCCTGCGGTTTCATCCGCGTAGCGTAGTTTCATGGGTAGCCCGCGGAAACCTAATATTAAAAAAAATAAAGCAGCCTAAGTAACTCCTTGTAACATTAGCTATCCGTCAGTGAAATTCCCGTTAAAATCGGTCCAGCCGTTTCGGAGATTATCCGGAACAGACAGACAGACATACAAAATATTAAAATGCTTTTTTATTTCAGTATCGTATATACTTACTTTCGTATGCATTTACTGAAAAGCTATTATTTTGGAATTACAAACAGACACTTCACTTTTATTCATCTGTATAGATTATATAGATGTTAGAATGTTTATCGTGACCACTACCTATGTTCTATAAATCTTACACCTTTGGAAGTTCAAATCTCCGCAACAAATCTATTGGATATGAGGGTACAAAAATAAACTAAAATAACATTACATTGCGTGGGTAGTTCATTGTACTGACTGTCAGGCTTAACACGTCATTTAGTAGTCGGCTTAACGGTCGATTGTGTGTGGTGTATCCTTTGCGATTCGGGTTAAAGTTGGAATTTGGGCATACTTTCTACAGATTTAGAGGTACGCTACTTATTTATCTATACGAATATTATAAAGAGGAAAGATTTGTATGTTTGTAACGAATTGGCTCAAAAACTACTGTACCGATCTTAAAAGTTCTTTCACCATTTGGATGCTACATTATCACCGCTTAATATAGGCTATATTTTATTTCCGTTCTCCCACGGGAACGAGAACTAAGCGGGTGAAAGCTCGCGACGTCCGCTAGTCCTGCATATTGCGACATTAGTCAATAAAAGTGGGATAGCAATCCATCTGTACACTTTGATAGGTTATTGATAACAGCCGTTAGAAATTAGCATTGATTCTTTTTTAGCCAAATTTACGTAAACGGTAAGAATATTTGATTTATTTATAGTGGTGGTAACATTTATAATCCTAAGTAATTGTAATTTCCTTCGAATATTTTTTTTGAAGGTGGTATTACTTTTTTGAATTTTTTTTTTGAATTGTTGTAGGCGGTTTGTGAATGCAATATGAAAGTCAGCAATCGCGCGTCACAGATGCCATTTGCTCTCGTCGTTATTTGCTCTCAGCAAAAGTAGTAAACTACTGCACATTCAAGGCTAGCGCTCAAAACACGTGACGGCACCTACGACCTTTAACATTGGAGCTGTATCAACGTAATTTATGATGAAGGGGACCCAGTATATCAGCCACAATACCTAAGTGATGCAATGTGTTTTCTCTCTTGAGAGATCTTAGTCTTTCTCAGTTCTGAGATTTTATTGTAAATTGAGACATCGTAAATAATAAATACTTATAGGTAAAGCGAGATTTATCTCGCAGCGAGGGGTTGCAGGGTAACTTTGACGATGTGAATAATGCTCTCTCTGATGTAGTACATTGGTTCAGCGCTAATAACTTAGTACTCAATAGTAAAAAAACGAAATGTGTCAAGTTCACTATGCCAAATGTGAAACAAGTGCAAACCAATGTACTTATCAACGACGAAGTGTTGGACCTTGTTGAAACAACAGTTTTCCTTGGAGTTACATTGGATCATAAATTGCAATGGGGGCCCCATATAGCTGGATTGTCGAAAAGACTCAGTTCTGCAGCATTCGCAGTAAGGAAAATTAGACACCTAACTGATATAAACACAGCTCGGTTGGTCTATTTTAGTTATTTCCATAGTGTTATGTCTTATGGCATCCTTTTATGGGGAAATGCTACGGACATCAGTTCTATCTTTGTGCTGCAGAAACGGGCTGTTCGTGCAATCTATAAACTCAAATCTAGAGATTCTCTCAGAGAGAAGTTTAAAGAAATAGGGATAATGACTGTGGCAAGTCAATACATATTTGAAAATTTGATATATGTAAGAAAGAATATAGATAGTTTTAAGAAAAATAGTGATATGCACAATATAAATACACGCAAGAGGGATAAACTCCGTGTCCCTGTGACTAGACTGCACAAAACTAGTAACTCTTTTGTGGGGCAAAGTATACGCCTTTTCAATAAACTACCATTAAAAATGTGTGAACTACCATTTTTAAGTTTTAAGGCAAGCATCAAACAGAAACTTTGTGAAAAAGCATATTATAGTGTAACTGAGTATATTGATGATAGCCAAACATGGCAATGAGTTGCTCACTCTTCCATTGAAATGTACTTAAACAACCCTATGTGTATAGAAGGGACACATGTAAAAAAAAAACCGGGGAGTTTGTTTCGCCGTTTCTTCTCCTGACAGGCTTACTTTTGGAAACGGTAGTAAATTAACTTAAGTTAGCGTAAGAAAAATGACGTTCAATAAATGTTCCAAGTGTCCCTTATGTTGAATAAAACTTTTTGATTTTGATTTTGATTTTGATTTTGGTAAATGATACAAAATATTGCATTTTCACTATATTTTCAATAGTTTATTTAAAATTTTACATCGGTTACAGTCAAACAGTTAATACACTTATTAAAATACTTATCTGCTATATTTGTGTTCACATTGAAGTTAATATTTCTAATGTTTACACAAAACGACCAAGGATTTTAGAACAATAGTACCAATAGCATCTCTTCGGGGCCAACTATGATCGTTTAAGCAGCGCGTATTAAGGTCTTCTTAGCTTTGACGTTTAGTTTTACGGTACCAAAATGAAACGTCAAAGCTTAGAAGATCGATGATGTTAGGCCTTGTTCTACCAACATTTAGTTTTTCATGATTAACTAAGAATTACTAACATGGATATTAGTTCGACCACCGTCGTATTGGCACTTAGATATTTTCAGTGAAAATTGGTAAAGCTAGTCTGTCTACCCCTTTGAGAGACCCTTATAGGAAGGCTTCAATAGTACACTGCAATACTTAAATAAAGAAAACAAGTTTCTAATAAGAAAATTTTGATTGATAGAGATCAACATAAAAATGTGTGATCATTGTCTTAAAGTTAAAAGCGAATTCTGATTTTATTTACTGTGGGAAAATAAAAAAAATATAATTTACCTTTCGACTAAGTACTTTCAGGATTTTTAACCTTTGGCAGAAGTGCCGTCAAAACTTTTCAAATCAATGACACTGCTCACCCAAATCAGCTTTCATGAATGTGTAAAATGTTCAAACACCTATACAAAATAAGTCCTTATAATGAACTTAAAAAGAACCCTTTAACGCTATTAATTTCAATTTTCAACAACAAAGTAACGTAACTAATCACTGTTTGTAACTCATGATAAATGTAATTCATCATCTGTACGAAAAAGTTACATAAATGAGATCACAACCAGTTCGAAACTGTTCATTTAAATTAAGTCAACATTAACTTTGTTTATAGAATTAACGAAGAACTCAAACACGTTAACTTCTTCATTTAATTACGTGAATACAGATAATTAACAGTGTTTGGAACATATTACGCCCGTGAGATTTACGGTGATGGAAAACCTCGTGAGGAAACCTCAACACAATAAAAAAAATGAAAATTATTCTCGTTGGCCCTGGACTTCTGCACCGAATGTAGAGGAACTATCTAACTTTATTTTATTTTTACTTTTTACTGACATGTGCATTGGACTTGTGTTCCTGGACTCATATTTCGGTTTAATTCATTTGGTATTTATCAAAATGTATGATATTTTTAATTATTGCTTAGTTATTTGCTGGGTTCTTCGCAATAATAGCAACCTTCCGAAATATGAATCAATCTGTACCTACTTTGTGTGTAATAAAATAAAGATATTTTGAGATTGAGTTGAATCTTCGGTGAAAAATTGGTGATGCAACACCTTCGGCAATCCTACTAAAAGGCGAAAAATATTTAATGAAATCAATAATTCAAAAAAATAAATTTCACATGGTAACAAAAGAAATATTAATTCAATGTGGTACATACTATTTTACACTTACAGATTGATAAACTACTTCCATAATAATAATATACAAAATTAAACTTTATTATTCACTACATAAAGATTAATTTGTTTTAAGGTGTTAAATTGACAGATAACTGACTGCAGCAAAGACATGAACAGATTCCGTTTTTTCTTCAGATACACGGAACCCTAAAACCAGAATGATTAGATCCAAGTCACTTATATTATTTGAATAAATTATCCAGTCCGTGTTCTTAACAAGTAGGTATTAATTAATACTATTAATTAATGTTCTTTTAGGTAAGCTTGCGGGGAATTAATTATTTATATCGTTTAGATATGTTGAGTCAGATATTGTCTTGTCAAAATGGCTGGGGTTTTCACAAGACAATCCATGGTATATAATGCAAAATAAACATTTAAAATTAAAAAAAAAAAAATTACACCACTGTATTTTTTCAGACAGCTTTTAGCTTAATTTAAAAAATATATAATAATTTTGTAACTTGGCTGGCTGAATATAGGTATACCTACGTAGTAAATAACATGGTAACATGGAATAAATACATTATTTTCTTTGTTTTAGCAACACCTGCAACTACTACTCAGGTACGTTTTAAATATATTTTTTTATGACGCGCTTTTACTTAATTCAAAAATTATTTATAATAAAAAAAATTGTTCTTTACCTAAAAAAATACTGACATTTTTAATCCCACACAAGCTACCAACATAATAACAATGAAAACGAAATAGTTTAAACATCGAAATAGTTGTCGGTTTCGGCAGATAAGTCATCGGCTGCCCGCTTGCCGAGGCCGAAGCTAAATCTGTTCATGTCCCGCTCTCGTTTGCCCAAGCCGAAGTTGAATTTGCTGCTGAGTCGCTTGCCCAGGCCGAAGTTGTAGTTCCTAGCTCGTTTGCCCAATCCGAAGTTGTACATCGGCAGTCGTTTGCCAAGGCCGAAGTCATACCGAGCTCGCTTTTCTTCCGAGTTCTCATCTTCGGCAAGACGCTTGCCGAGACCGAAGCTGTAGGGCCGGGCGCGTTTTACTTCGAAGCCTGTGGATTTTTTTAATATTAATTTCCTGATAAAGAAGGGTTATAGAGCTTTTATTCGATTGCTTAAGTTCTTATTATTTCATGTCTCTTAAAACTATCTATTTTTGCAACGTTGATTTTTTATTTAATAACTAGCTGTGCCCTGTTTCACTGTTGCCCTAATATTAAAAAAAAATCTATGTTGCCTAAGTCACTCCTTGTAACATAAGCTATCCGTCAGCGAAAGTCCCGTTAAAATCCGTCCAGCCGTTTCGGAGATTACCCGGAACAAACAGACAGACAGACCGACGGACAGACAGAGAAAAAATAAAAAAATTGGTTTTTCTATGTTAGTACCGTGTATACTTTCATATGCATTAAGTGAAAAACTGTTATTTTGCAGTTACAAACAGACACTTAAATTGTATTTATCTGTATAGAATAGATGTATAGATGTATAGATATGTTACATAGAGATGTAGGTTCTTTCTAAAAATGTTTATGAATATTAAGATATGGTAATGTACCAAGATATTAAGAGCATGCCATGACAGTCCGGCCCAGAAAACAAGATTAAAAAAGTTTCCAATGTAAAATTTAAGTTACATAAGTTCTTTAACTAATATCTCTGTATAAAAATAAAGCATAAGCAAGGTATTCCCCCAAGGGGTAGGCAGAGACATACTTATAGTACACCCATATTTCACTAATTATGATTAAGTCCCGTGTACTGAATAGTGGGCGAGCCTATTGTCATTAACAGGCCACTAATCCAGACTCCGGTCGGCTACTGGGAAATTGCTCAAGGAAAACCCCAGTAACACTTTGCCCGGCCCGGGGATCGAATCCTCGTGCTCAGATCCTCTATGCTTATATTATAAAAAGAAGTATAGGATATACTTTAGGCACGTACTCCCACGGGAACGGGAACTACGAGGGTGAAACCGCGTGTCATTGGCTAGTAAGTAATAAATAAGTATGCATCGGATGCGTACCAGCCGGAGCGTCGTCATATTGATCGAAGAGTTCTGCGAGGGTGGCTTGGTCGATGTCAGTGGGGAACTCTTCATCCGACGTGTCCTCGTCCACGGAGCGCTTGCCCAAGCCGAAGGAGTAGGGGCGAGACCTGGGGAACAAGAGTTTCATATTCAATACGATAGATGGCGTTACTCGTATTTTGTAACAAGTATTTCGAGTTTTTTTACTTTTACTTGACAAGAATCAATCAGTAAAAATAGCAAATTGATAGGTTAATTTTATTAAAATTTACTATCGGTTTCTGTTTAGTCCTTCGATTTTTTTCTAAATATTATAAAATACGACTTATTGAGAAAATAATAAAACATTCGTAAATAGGAAAATATTCGGTTTTGGTTATAAAATGATCTTAGAAAACTATTTTAATAAGTAACTATCCTTATTATTTCGTCATACTCACCGTTTCCCCAACCCGAAGTTGTAGACAGGCAGTCTCTTGTACTCGGAGACGTAGCTATAAGCTCTTTTCCCGAGGCCGAAGTTATAATGCGGGGATCGTTTCTCAAGGGCCATGTGGTCGTCTGTGTGTAGCTCGTGATCGCTCTGTGTGTGCTCCGGCGCACACAACGCCACGCTGAACACCATCAGGCATATTACGAGGAAGTACATCATCTGGGAAGAGAAAAAAAAGCTTCGTAATAAAAGCAATGAGTTTTTCTAAAATTTTAAGTTACGTATAATGCTACGAGGCTACGAAATTGGCTACGGAGCTACGAGAACGGTATGCTTGGATTGGTCAAGCAACATACTTTTATTAACACGCAATGTGTGAAAGCCGTGGCGGCCTTGGGGTTTGAGCAGTCGCAAGCGACGCAAGTTCAAATCCCAGCGGGGCCTAGTACCAATACGTTTTTCTAAAAACTTTTATGCAGAGATTTCACACTACGTGCTTTACGGTGAAGGAAAACATCGTGAGGAAACGTGTATGTCTGAGAAGTAATTTAATGGCGTATGTATTGTGCCTGAGACGGCGATAGACTCACCATCTGTCACGTTGGCACTTGATCATCTTCGGTGGATAGTGGGTGGTGTTATTACTACTCCTCTGCGTATCCCTTCGGGGAATACAGGCGGGAGTATATGTATGCATATTTTTTCATTGATATTTCTAGCCGAGTATAATACTTAGACATATTCTTCATATCTATACATAGACTACAAAAGTTTCCGAAAACTACATAACATATACCCAAGTATATCAAACAGTCAGCCTTATTTGTCCGCGGTAAAGATCATTATTCGTCGACCCCACTCTACTGGTGGTCAAACGAGTGAGACTCACAAATTCTACGCGTAAGTGGAATAAAGCACGTCTTTTTTTCTTAATTTTACGTTCGTTGACGTTCGTTCACAACGAATTCCCAAGATTTTCCCTGTTATTTTCCTGTTGTTATTTATAGTGTGTTTACGTCTGATTTGGGGGTCGTTGTTTCTGTCCTTCGTAAGACAAGGGGAAGCCGTAAAGTATGTGAAATATTTCGATTTCTATGCTTTTTTATGTCTTAAATAAAACGATATTCCGAACATAAAAAAAAAGCCAGGGAGCTTGTTTCGCCGTTTCTTCTCCTGACAGGCTTATATTTAGAAACCGTAGTAAATTAACCTAAGTTAGCGTAAGAGAAATGACGTTCAATGAGTGTTTCAAGTGCCTCTTATGTTGAATGAAACTTTTTGATTTGATTTGATTGATTACTTAAGAAAGTGTATGAAGAGAAGCACAAAGCAACGCACGAAGTAGACAAGATGAAAGAACGAAAAATGCAAGGCTCGTAACATTTTTTTTTAATACCACTTACGTGGCAAACAGGCATGCAGTCCACCTGATAGTAAGTGGTTACCGCAGCCTATAGTCTCTTGCAATACCAGGGATGCACCCTGGTATTGCAAGAGATAAATAAAATTGAAGTGTCTGTTTGTAATTCCAAAATAACAGTTTTTCACTAAATGCATATGAAAGTATACACGCTACTGACAATGAAAAACCAAGATTTAAAATTTTTCTCTGTCTGTCTGTCTTTCTGTTTGTTCCGGGTAATCTCCGAAACTGCTGGACTGATTTTAATGGGACTTTCACTGGCAGGTAGTTGATGTTTCAAGGAGCAACTTATTCTACTTTTGTTTATTAAAAATAATAGGGTTTCGTGACAATAAGGATGAAACTAAATCTACGCGGGTGAAACCGCGGGGCACAGCTAAATAAAAATCTCTCTCTGTCCGTCTCCTCGTCTGTCAGTCAGACGGACTGACAGACGAGGAGACGAACAGGTCTGTTTGTTCCGGCTTTACTCCGAAACGGCTCGACCGATTTCAACGGGACTTTCACTGGCAAATGGCTAATGTTAGGTTAGGCTACCTTTATTTTAAACAATACGTTGGGGTCCTGCGGGTGACCTATGACATGAAGTCTACACGGGGGCACAGCTAGTATGGATATAAAGATCAGTTACGCGTTGATTAAATATATCGTTGAAGTAAGCGAAGCTTCATTTTGTAATAACGCAGCGTGACCATGCGGGCTTTAAGGATTTCGCTCGTAAAATAACAAACAGTTTATTTTTACGTTTAATAGGGGTTAAGTTAATTAGTTGGAGAACTCGTATATGCGCTTTATTTTCCAAGTGTTCATTACATGAGCTACTAGGATGATTCCTATGCCAGATTTTTTATTATGTTTATGTTGTCGACTAGCTGTGCCCTGCGGTGTTACCCGCGTAGACTTAATGTCATGGGTGGCCCACGGAACCCTTATCTTTTTTTTAAATGAAAGTAGCCTAGGTTTCTCCTTGAAAGCCGAAACAAACAGGCAGACAGACACAGAATTTTTTTTGTGAACAGCGGTTGTTTTGGAATTACAAACAGACACCTCAATTTTATTTATCTGTATAGATGTGCCTTTTGTAATAATTCTTCTTAAAGTGCCTCTCTAGTTCAGGCAAGCTCCGAACATTTGTTTTTTTCGCGCGACTTTTTATAATAATAAGTACCAGGGTCGTGCATAAGGTTTCTCAGCGTCGATTTGAAATTTATGTATTATGTATAAATTGTCTGTGAAAGAAAGAAAGAAATATACGTCGAGTTCGACGCTGAGAAACCTTAGTGAACAACGCGGTTGTATGTATGACGAAGATTTAACGTAAATTTTGGTTTCAAACAATTAATTATGGCTGACTAAATAAAGACACACATCCGCTGCCATATTATCATGTAAACCGCAAATTGCAATCAAATACATTCCACTCACACCCCTTGTCTTCCTTATTAGTTGTGATAGGCCCAAATTGACGCCATGATATTAATAGTGGAGCCGTTATGGCGGAATACGGTTTCATATTTTGCTAATAGTTGTGGCAATAGCATAATAATTAGGTTATATTTCCATCGAACACGTAGTTCAACCACAGTGTGGTGAGAGCGATGCTCCCCAGCAAAGGGAAGATCTTCCAGCCAGGCGGGTGTAATGCCTGGAGAACCGCGGCTCCAACTGTTCTAGTTGGATGCTTGTATATATACACTGCAATGCGTTTGAAAACTCTTATTGCGCGATTTAGGTTCTCGTGTATTTGTACTCAAACTTTGCAATTGTGAGTGAGAAGCGCCATCTATGTAGCGAGTGGAGAAACGCTGCTACAATGCCTATAAACTTACAACAAGTCGAGTAGAATCTAGGAATCATAGATTTAGAAACAAAATACATTCTTTATCTATGCTAGGAATAAATCATTCGAAATAACATACTCACACGGATGCACATTAACTCTGACAGTGCTGTCATTAAAGGGGTGTCACCTTGACACTGTCACTTCGTAATCAATCGCGTATAAGTCATTTATGTGTTTTAACGAAATTTTGACGGAATTTAAGCCAAGTAGTAAAATTGAAAACTTCTCAGAAACTGTTTTCTCTCTTAAGTGACGTCACGCTCCAAACTTTATCAATATTAGGCCTAGTTTCTATAGTTGTCTATTATCTTCATAGAGTTGAAATTGAATTGAAATAAACGAATATGTACGGGAAAGCCCACAAAGAACTCCCATAATGAGAAATATAAAGCAAGCATTTTTATTTGAATTACGATAACAAGAACAATAATGTTGGAGGCAACATACTTGTTGGTAATATTATGTTGAAGATACCAAGTACCTCAGCGGATTCTGTTCAATGTCCTCACACAGAGAGGCAATATAAGTGACTCATGTTTGTATTTCTAAGAATATATTCATACGAGATTTCATTTACGTTTTCAAAGAATGTTAAGTGATGGTGTCGTTGGTCTAAGTGTGGGGGGACACCGGAGCGATCTATCAGAGTACCGGAGTCCCCCCTGAGCACTAAGGATGGCCACCGGGGGGCTTTAAAAATCGTGTGCGGTAAAAATCCCACATACCCCGATCTGTCTCTTCCAGGGTGGTCGGGGACCTTTTGAAGGTTTCCCCCTCGACAATAAATAAAGTGGTTGCAAGTGGTACTGCGGAACACGAAGTAGTAGGATCTCTGGGTAGGTGCGAGCGGTACAGTCGGTAGGATCGGTATAATCAAAGAATTATTCCCGTGTCGTCGATTGCCTCCACGCATTCTCTTCATGTCGAGCCAAAAACAATTGCCTGCTACTTCATGCCATCATAACTGCTACCAGTGGCGTGCATTGCATATAAGCAGGTAAGCAGAAGTTACAAATTGTGATCACTGAATGAATACACTCGTATCGTGTGTGTGTGTTTATGTTCGTATGTGTATCTTTACCAAGACGTACGTACCTACGCCGCGTCACATAGGTGTGTACTTAAGCTGCCTACCTCTGAAAATTGGATTTTCAGAGGGGTAGGTATAAACAATAAGTAGGTAGGTTAAGTACATACCAATGTGGCGCGGTGTAGGAACATAATTTTTGGTATAAACACAAACAAACATACACACACTCGACACAAATGTATGCAGTTAACACAAAAGGTAAGCACTGCTTATCTGCTTGTATGGAATGCAAGCTCCTGACTGGATCGTAATTCGCTAGCGTCCCCACCGAATATTTGAGATGAGACATTGTACAGCGCCTCCAAGCGGTGACGTGAAGAACTAAAATATGTCAAATATTGTCGGTGACGCTAGCGAGTGTAGATTAGGAACACGGTGGCAAACTCGTGATAGGGGCACAGGTCCTGGTTACTATGCAAAATGAATACGAGGAACTATCATTTAACCAAAATGTGGGCATTTGATCGAAAGCCTCATATTAAAACCGATGTATAATTTAGTCAGCCACTTACTAAGTTTGACCGAGGTGAGCAAAAGTAATATGCAAATTAAATGCAAATAGTACACAACTCTCCTGTAATGCTATGCAAATACCTGTAGTTTAGAGATTAGTTTGAGATATTGCTGTTCGGAAATTAATTTAGTACTTGGACCAAGTGAAGGTTTTGACAAGTTTAAATGTCGTAGCTTGACCTTGCATTTTGGGTGGCTCAAAATGTGTTGATCCATCTTTGGCATTCAACCACAACCCGCTTCCGAAAAAGTATCAATACGTTTTGAGCCACCTAAAACGCTAGGTAGATGACATTTGTACGTGTCAAATTGAATAGAATATAATATTAGTTTATTTGTAAATTAAGGCTTATTTAAAAATACATGTTGATAAAATAAAATAAAAAATGCTGAATGCCACAAAAAGGCTTCAAATGCTGACTACAAGCCAGCGCTGGTCTTCCCTTGAATCCAGGGCGTGAGTGACGTCACGGCACAGATGATACACAAGTCAATACGTTATCCTATATTTTTTTAACAAAACAGCAGCAATATTGGGAAAAGGCACTTATTATGTCCTGCGTCTTAAATACCACAGAAGCCAATTCGTTTAAGCAGTGCGTATTAATAACTTCTTAGCTTTGACGTATTATGACGGTACCAAAAATGAAACGTCAAAGCTCAGAAGTTCTTAATACGCTATGCTTAAACCGATGATGGTAGGCTGTTGTAATTTTATCGAAGTAAAAGTTGTGGCATTTTGTGGTCGAAATGTCAATGTTACTTTTTATTGTGTAACTAACAAAGTTTCTAAACGTGGGTAAAAGTTGAGACCGTTCATTTGTGGTAACGAAAATTAAGGATTTAACTTGTTTGTACCTTGTGTAGTGTATATAAGACTGATTATTGAATAACTTAGGTGTATTTTTTAGTTCTCTATCTTTATATCTATACAGATAAATAAAATGTAAGTGTCTGTTTGTAAATTTAGGGACAGCGTATCACTAAATGCATATTATGAAAGAACATAAAAAAATCTTTTTTCACTGTCCGTCGGTCTATTTGTTACGGCTTATTTCTGAAACGGCTGGACTTATTGTAACGGTAAATAGGCTAGCAGATAGCTGATGTAATTAAGGCTACTATTTTTCTTTGAATTAAATTGTTCCGTGAAATTACGGCACTCGTGAAAATAAGAAACCGCAGGACACAGCTAGTTTTATTTAAATGTATATACAACATAAATTGAGAGCATTAGAGCCAAACATTTAATATTAAAAATAATATAATTGTCAAGGTTTTAGTAGATATGTTCAAATGTTGGTAGTGTTGAACAAAACTTTGGGGTGTTGCACAAAGATAAAAAATAATACTTAATAAGTATTTTCAGTCCTTTATTTTTCATTCTGAGATGCACAACGAAACGCTGCTATTAAAAAATCTAATTATGTTTCGCTGTTAATGCTCTAAACATAAGGTTTATTTTCGTCTGTCCTTGTATTCCACCTCATTTCTTTAACGGCTCACATTCTTTCACACAAATTTAACTAGACCCTTCAAAAGTACATATTCCCTTATGTGTAGAGTTCTATTTCCCCTGGTTTCCATTTCAAGCTACGTGGGTTAGGAGTGTAAAGGAATGCACAGTTCATTTAAAATTCAATCGTGTGGTTTTGTAAACAAACAACTCGTTTTCCGACTTGTATTGGCATCTATGTGAATATTTCCCTTTTATATTGCAATTTTGTTGTGGGATATTGGTGCAAGAATGTTTTATTTAAATACCCGAGACTTGTTGATATATATCTATACACGGTACATACAGATAAATAAAATTCAAGTGTCTGTTTGTATTTCCAAAATAGCAGGTTTTCACTAAAGGCATTCATCTCCCTGGCCTTATCCCATACAGTGTTGGGGTCGGCACTTGATTCAACCCGATGTGGCTGATCACTTGATTTTTATACGAAGCGACTGCCATCTGACCTTCGCAACCCCATTTAGGAGGAAAATCTGTGATCTGGGTTAAACCAGTTGTCAGATTATTTTTAGGCCTCTGACTGACCTGTAACGATTGCCAAAGATGCTAAATTGGCAACCGGGACCGACGGCTTAACGTGCTCTCCGAGGCACGGAGGGAACTCGGGCGGTCACCCATCCAACTACTGGCTAGGCGTATGGTTGCTTAACTTCGCTGATCGAATGATATGCGCAATAGCAACTGTGCCACGAGCTCCTCAAAAAGCTCCTAAAGGCATTATGGAAGTAATAATAATAATTATCCCTCTACCGAACTATCCTCGAATTATCCTCCTACCGAATTTTGGTTACGGCGGCTAATCTCAACGAGGATCAGCCACGTACGCAGGAGATATTATAGTGCACAAGTGTGTGCACAAACACAGGTGCACTCTTTATTCCCTCACTCTCATAGTCCGATGGGAGGCAATCCGACACGACCGGAGAGAGATCAGGCCTAGGACCAACGGCTTAACGTGCTTTCCGAGGCACGGGGGTGTTAACACCGCCAACTTCCAAACTCCGGCATTTTATTGTGAATTTCTCGACAGAAAAACCCAATATCTATTTTTGACCCGACCCGGGAATCGAACTCAGGACTTCGTGATCGGCAGGTGAACCTACTAACCACTAGACCAACGAGGCAGTTATTTCATCATTCAATCATTAAGTATATACGGTACGGACAAGAAAATTCAAGAATCCATCAAAACTGCTATGAATACTTTTCAGTCAACTACAAAACACTTCCATCCAGTATAAAAGTTCACACGAATGCGTTATTACTAAACTTATGTTCGAGCTGTTTATTCTTCAAGAGTGCCGAGACTCAATATACTTGACGTTGTTTAAAACGCTTTGTGGCGCATAAAGCAGTTTGTATACAGGCGAATGCATGAGAGATGTTATGGAACTCCGTTATTGAAGCTATTCGCACAGTATACATCATAAGCTTACTTTTTGTGAGCCGTGATAGCCGTGGTTTGAGCAGTCGCCTGCTACACAAGCGACGCAAGTTCGAATCTCAACGGGGCTGGTACGAATGAGATTTTAAAAACTTATGTGCAATGATTCCACACCACGTGCTTCATGGTGAGGAAACCTGCATATGTCTGAGAAGTAATTCTAAGACATATGTATAGTGCCTGAGACGGCGATGGACTCACTCCCTATCACGTTGGCACTTAATCAACTTCGGTGAAATGTGAGTGTTGTTGTTACAACACCTCCGCTTACCCCTTCGGAGACCTTTCTGGGATGGCGTGCACATATTTTTTATTTTTAAATACTCCAAATTATGCTCCCAAAAGTATGAAACAAGAGTGATGTTCACAGGATAGCCGTGGTTATATGCCACTATACTATGAGAATGTAATGTTTTATTTGAGTACATGGCATATGACCACGGCTATAATCTAAGCATCACTCGTGTTTCGTATTTTTGAAAGCGTCATTTTTCAGTAGTCAATCGGGTTTAAGTTTTTTAATAGTAAAGCTATCTATAAATAATAGTTTATCTTATATCTTTAAACGAGCAATTCTTGTATATATATATATAGAATCTGGATCTCGGGAACGGCTGCAACGATTTACGTGAAATTTTGTATGTAGGGGGTTTCGGGGGCAAAAAATTGATCTAGCTAGGTTTCACTTTCAGAAAACATCGTTTTGACCATGTTTTCATGCACTGAAAAACTCATAAAATATCAATACAATACGACAGTAAATTTCGCGCACAACTGTCAAGTTATGATAGCTTAGGGGTGAGGCTGTCAGCTTACGAGGTGATAACGAACCTAGAGTACCCCGGTTCGAGACTGACGTTCACCGGTTCGTTTTTTTTCTTTTGGTTCCTTTTTTTTTCTTTTTAATATTTAGTTTTTTGTGAGAAAAAGAAACCAGGTACTTCTAGTTTAACAAGCACTGGACATGAATGTGTTCAACAAATATCGTAAAACTGTATAATACCTAGTTCCAATATGATTTCATGCCGTTACGACCATTTAAAAGCACTTAGAGGTCAGTTGAGTTGTTTTACTGCAAATAGACACTTTGGAGTTACGGCTTTTTGGTAGTTACGACCGTTTTACACGTCTTTATAAATTTCATTAAAATATCATGTTTTACTTGAATAAGGAGCCTTAAATAATTATAATAAAAAGAACTTTCGCCTTTGATATCTCAAGTTGTGTTGGATCGGATTACTTTAGAAACTTTAGTTATCGCGTACGTACCAATTATTTTAACAACGTACTTTTATATTTACTTTAGGTAGGTCTAGTAAATAGTTTTTTTGACGCTAGTGTCTTGTTGTTTAGATTACATAATCATTAAAATCCAAGGATT
Organism: Watsonalla cultraria; assembly: GCA_964035505.1. Lineage (NCBI taxonomy): Eukaryota > Metazoa > Arthropoda > Insecta > Lepidoptera > Drepanidae > Watsonalla > Watsonalla cultraria. The sequence continues at coordinate 1,435,933 of OZ037732.1, read as the reverse complement.
TTGTTTATCCCTACTAATATTATAAATACGAAAGTAACTCTGTCTGTCTGTTACGCTTTCCCGCTTAAACCTCTCAACCGATTTCGATGAAATTTGGCTTAGACAATCTTTAGACCCTGAGAAAGGACATAGGCTACCTTTTATTTATTAAAAATATTAGGTTCCCGCGACCATAAGGATGAAACTAAATCTACGCGGGTGAAACCGCGGGGCACAGCTAGTAGATTATAAATCTATATCTATAGGTACATACATACAAACATACAGACAGATAAATAAAATTGAAGTGTCTGTACGTTATTTCAAAATAATAACTTTCCACTAAATGCTATTGAAAGTATACACGATACTGACATAGGAAAACCAAATTTTAAATTTATTCTCCGTCTGTCTGTCTGTTTGTTACGCCTAAACTCCGAAACGGCTTAACCCATTTTAACGGGACTTTTACTGCTAATTTGCTAATGTTACAAGGAGTAACTTAGGCTACTTTTAATTAAAAAAACATGAGGGGTTCCGCGGGTCACCCTTGAAATTAGCTCTACGTGGGTGAAACCGCGGAGGACAGCTAGTAATAATAATAAAAATATTTCCCCAAAAGTTGCATTAAATCGCTTCAAGAAGACTACAAATGACGACTGCAAATGATGAATTTAATGAAAAAAAATGCATTGTTTAAATAGTATTCTACAAAAAGAAGCCTAATAATTAAATACAGAAGGACCTTTGTAAGTTAAATAACGCAAGCATTGTATTGCAAAGACAATGTAGTTCTTGTTCCGGTCTCATTATTTCGCATAATTACAACAGAAATATGTAAATTTTCATATTTTTTCCTTTGAAAAAGCTGTTTATATACAACTCTATACCATTGCGTTGACATTTTTCTATGCTTATAACAGGGAATATGAGCATTTATTGTTCACAATATCTTAACTTACAATAAAACGTTGTAAGTACAAAAATATCTAGTCTAGTACTTAGTTACAGAGATTAGTTAACCCGTTTAAACAAACGAAAATCGGCCAAGTGTACCAATGCCTGTATCAGTAAAAACGGCAAAAGAATTACGTTCTTTCTATATGATTGTAAGGGAGCCCGCTTAAATATTAATTTTATTGCTTTGATTACTTGTGTTATAGCGGCAGAAATATTACAACTGTCTAACTATCACGGTTCATGAGATACAGCCTGGTGACAGACGGACAGATGGACAGACAGACGAGCGGACAGTAGGGTCATAGTAATAGGGTTTAAAACTATGGAATCCTTAAAAAAATTGCTGACTCTAAAGTTTAAGCTAGAGTAAGCTCGGTCACTTTACAAAGCCTTACTTAAGAGTCAAAACCTTTCCAAACGTGTACCTTTTCTGGTAAACATATATTATTGCAGGTATCATTAAAGATGGCGATAGACTCACCATCTGTCACGTTGGCACTTGCGGTGAAATGTGGGTGTTGTTATTACAACACATCCGTCTACCACTTCGGGAATACAGGCGTGAGCATATGAAAAATAAATCCGCATTTTGGAAGTATTCTGTTAAAGTTAAAATCAATATTGCATCATATCATTGTAATCAGAAGCCTGCTCTATCACAGATCTCGTTCATTGAAAACAGGGTTCGGTGAAAATTGCTTGGCTCACTCGATTACATGTATCGAATGGGTCTAATCGATTCGTGTAGGTTTTCGATTGCATAAAATGCTTGCAAACATTTTTATAACGAAACTGCGCCTACACACGTGGCAGTTATTTTTTAATGAAAAAAACTCATATTTATTGACTGCCATTATCATCATCATGCATGATTCACTGCCATCAGACCTTCGTAACTCCTTTTACTAGGAAAACTAGTAACTTTGGTTAACCAGTTGTCAGACTCTCTTAGGCCTCTGTAACGATTGCCAAAGATGTTAAATTGGCAACCGGGACCGACAGCTTAATGTACTCTCTGAGGTACGGCGTAACTAATCCAACTACTGGCCTGGGTTGAGGTTGCTTAACTTTGAATTACTACTCAGAAATATGCAGGTTTACTCACGATATTTTCCTTCACCACAAAGCACATTGTGTGAAATTACTGTACATAAGTTTTTAGAAAAACTCATTGGTACAGGCCACGATGGGATTCGAACTTGCGTCACTTGCGTAGCAGGCGATGGTCAACCCCACGGCCACCAAACATTTATATTTATACTGTGCTCATACTAGTAGGGGAGTCCAAGCGGGGATTTCGTGTTTTCCTAAAGCGCGGCAGATTAATATACAGGGGGATACCTTGTACCCGGTTAAGTACCTCCACCAAATATGAACCTCATAAGTAAGGCCGCGCGTCCAGGATAAAGGATATTTAAAAAAAAAAAAAAAAAATGTCAAATTAGGCGAATCCCTCTAGATAATCGTCAGATTATGAGACAACACGTTTAGGACATAAAGATAAACCATATATATCTATCTTAATCTGACGCGCTTGAGTATTTCAAAATGGCGAATTTTTTTTCATATTATAATAATGGCCGCGATTTTGCGTCTATTTCGAAATCGTCTGATTATTGCATGAGAGCTTTATTTAAGGTTCACTTGACACCCCATAAGAAAAAATTTTTTTTCATTTTCAACCCTTTCATACGACCACCCCCATCATGCATAAGATCAAATTAACATACATTCATTATTAAAAATACGTAGGACATTTATGCCATCAATATCTGACGCGCTCGAGTATGTCCACATAACATAAGTTTTTTTACAAATTTGCTATAGCTATAGCCGCTTCCCCCACCGATGAAAAGGTATACATTATATGACATTCTTTTGTTATTATCATCAAAGCTTGCAACCCAATAGGTCTTTATGACGCTCGAGTAAATCCTCATTTAGCATCGTGGGCTCCCCTACTATATGCTATGGGTACAATGCCTTCATAAAACGTACATTAGAAACTGGCCATTTCATCGTATATTTATCTAAATAAAATAACCCCTAGAGTTAAGTAAGAAAATATGACGCTGAAACGGGACAGTAATTAGTCGAGCGTGGCTTATCTGTATCTATACATCTATACAGATAAATAAAATTGAAGTGTCTGTTTGTAATTCCAAAATAACAGCTTTTCACTAAATGCATATGAAAGTATACGTGCTACTGACACAAAAAAATCAAGTTTTAAAATATTTCTCTGTCTGTCTGTTTGTTCCAGGTAATCTCCGAAGCGGCTGGACCGATTTTAGCAGGACTTTAATAAGCAGGTAGCTGGTGTTTCAATGAGTAACTTAGGCTACTTTAATTTAAAAAAAATATTAGGTTTCCGAGAAATTAAACGTGAAACTAAATCTACGAGGGTGAAACCGCGGGGCACAGCTAGTCTAATAATAAAAGTAAATATCTGTCTGTGCATCGCTGAGTAAATATTGATATGTATAATTGATTCGTGGTTAACTGAGATTGCTAGACTTAGCTCCAATCTAGTATTAATACTACTACTGTTTGCTATCGACTATTATTAGTTGACGCATCTTTGGAATCAAGAGCCGGGGTGGCCTTGGGGTTAGAGCAGTCGCCTGCTACGCAACCGATGCGAGTTCGAATCCCAGCGGGGCCTGTACCAATGAGATTTCCTAAAAACTTATGTACGGTGATTTCACACTACGTGCTTTACGGTGAAGGAAAACATCGGGAGACAACCTGTATGTCTGAGAAGTAATTCAGAGACTTATGTATGGTGCCTGAGACGGCGTTAGACTCACCATCTGTCAAGTTAGCACTTAATCATCTTCTGTGAAATGTGTGTGTTGTTACATATTACAAAACCTTTGCCTACCCCTTCGGGGAATACAGGCGTGAGCATATGTACGTATGTATGCATCTTTGGACGGTATCAAATCAAATCGACAATTCGACATTATTTTGCCTACTGTCTTTGCCAACGTTGACATTGGGTCTATGATAAAAATCCCTCAATGATAAAATCGTAATTTTTTTCTAAAGTATGATCTACATTCCTTACTGCTTGTATGTATACTGTGGTTTGGTTCTAGGTCTTTGTTTAAGGTCGGTATCAGTTTGTCAAAGGCTTAGCTAATGTGGCGGAGAAGGGTTGGTAATGGTAATGATAAAAATCTTTGTGGGTTTTATTGTTATCGTGGACTTCAAAGGGCTAACTAAACCCTTTCATATTTAAATTAAAAACATCTTTATTTGATTACAATTTTGACAATGATTTTATACAACTTAAGAGGCAGATATGTCTTTAACGCGCGTAAAGTGAGACACATGACGCTATCTTTTTCACGCGTTTATTCTATCATCTCAACGTATATACTTACATACATATGCTCACACCTGTATTCCCCGAAGGGGTAGGCACAGGTGTTGTAACGACAACTCCCACTTTTCACCGAAAATGATTAAGTGCCAACGTGTAAGGTGGTGAGTCTGTCGCCGTCTATAGTACCTGCTATACATATGTCTTAGACTACTTCTCAGACATATGCATGTTTCCTCACGATGTTTTCGTTCACCGTAAAGCAGGTGGTGTGAAATCACTGCACATATTTAGAAAAACTTAGTGATACAGGTCCTCTGGGATTCGATCTTGCGTCGCTTGCGTAGCAGGCGACTGTTGAAACCGCACAGCCAGCTCTCCTATACCCTAATATTTTTTATAAATAAAAGTAGCCTAAGTTACTCCTTGAAACATTAGCAACCTGCCAGTGAAAGTCCCGTTAAAATCGGTTCAGCCGTTTCGGAGATTACCCGGAACAAACAGACAGACAGACAGAGAAAATTTTTAAAAATTGTTTTTTTTGTGTCAGTATCGTGTATATTTTCGTATGCATTTAGTGAAAACCTGTTATTTTGGAATTACAAACAGACACTTCAATTTTATTTATCTGTATAGATACTAAATACATATAGTGAACGTAATTCTAGGAGTTTTGGGAAAGGGATAAGTGTACTCGACTTCAAAACTAGTTAAACCTTTCCAAACTTAATCTAATTTAAATATCAATATGCGATATTATTTTTTACGAGTACGTCTATACAGATTAATAAAATTGAAGTGTCTGTTTGTAATGCCAAAATAACAGCTTTTCACTAAATGCATATGAAAGTATACACGCTACTGACACTAAAAAACCAAGTTTTAAAATTTTTCTCTGTCTGTCTGTCTGTCTGTCTGCTTGTTCCGGGTAATCTCTGAAACGGCTGGACGGATTTTAACGGAACTTTTAATGGTAGGTAGCTGATATTTCACGGAGTAACTTAGGTTACTTTTATTTATAAAAAATATTAGAGTTCCGCAACAATAAGGATGAAACTAAATATACGCGGGATTACCCGGAACAAACAGACAGACAGTGAAAAAATTGAATACTTGTTTTTTTAGTGTCAGTAGCGTGTATACTTTCATATGTATTTAGTAAAAAACTGTTATTTTGGAATCACAAACAGACACTTCAATTTTATTTATCTGTATATATGGACCACCAAGCGATGCCCTGTGCCAAAAATCTGCGCCTAAAAACTCTCCACTATACATAAGTACGTGAAATTTGACGGTGTATTCTTAGTGAGGTGTAGGTATACAGTGATAAAAGGTTCATTGAAATTCCTCCCTATAAGGGGTGAAATGGGGGGTTGGAAGTTTTTATTTTTTCTGCCACGCGACGAAGCTGCGGTAATAAGAGGTCATGGTAGGGCCCTGACGTCATCCCTTGCGGTTGAAGGGCGCGTTCCTGTAAAAGCCGGGTACAACCTGGTATCATAAGGAGGGACCTGACAGGCCATTTGCTGGGGGGGTTACGGCGAAGCATGTGAAAACACATCACGGGCTCAACTTAGCGACCTAGTGCGAGTTTTTCACTGCCGCCGTCACAAGTCACCGCGTCGACGTAAATGCAGACGGCGATTTGAAGAAAACTCGCACTCGGCACTCTAGAGGAACACCGTGCCTTTCGGTTTAGTCGGTTGAGTCCAACATAACCCTTCCGCTGCCCCCGCGGGCCTTGGCGTATCCATAACGGATTCTCCACGATAAAAAAACGGCCCCTGACGTCATAATGTTATCTGTGTTAAAGGTTTTCTATATAAGATTGTTTGCATGTGTTGTTGGGGCAAGACGCCCCCACTTCCAATTAGCATGTAAATTAAATGTCTCACACGTCTTAATTCCCTGCCATTTTACTATTGACGGTTTGCCACTTGAGGTTTGCGTTAGGGCTGGCACTAACACGAGTGCAGTAAAAGTCAAAAAGTCAAAAATATCTTTATTCGATTAGACTTTTTACAAAGTACTTTCAAATCGTCAGAACGACATGGATTATACATGCTACTGCCAGGTTCGGAAGGTTGCTTTTACTGAGAAGAACCTGGCAAGAAACTCAGTAATTACTCCTTTAAAAATATTATAAAATTTTTAAAAACAAAGTAAATCACTTGAGAAATGTAAACCCATGGACACAGTTCCAATGCACAAATGTCAATAAAAATTAAAATAAAGAAAAGTCTAGTAGTTGTACTTATATCTAAATGCGTAGCTTGAGATGACCAGCCCACACAAGCAGCACCTGTTCACAAGTATGACGAGAATGCCAGCCATCGCCCTCCTCAACCATTATAGAGGGAAGTGAGCGACCCGTCATCCTGACGCCGCCGAGTAAATAAAAACAAATCTTAAATAACTGCTGTAAACTAATTAAGACCCTTAACATAAAATAAAGAACATAACGAGTATTAAATTGCCACATATTTTAAACTAATTATAGTTCTTCAACTCATTAATGCACTCAATGCTCTACTGGAGTCTAACTACTGCGGATGTGTTTGATCACGGATGGAACAAGCTATTGTTAGAGCATTCTGCGAGAAAGGATGAATGAAGTAAATGAGTGACATAACTTGAGTCTACGCGAGTAAAACCGCGGGTACAGATAGTATTACCATAGATGTAGCTCTCAATCACACATTTTATATCAAACTCACTAAAACAAGGAAGGTAACGAGATATTTACACTTGCTATTGTTATCCAAACAAACTTGAAGTTAAGTAATTACACAACCAGGAATCATGTTCCTAATTGTTCCCATAACTGGGATCCGTGATCCATTGTGTAAACAGGGAAGGGACAGCCCTACGCTGTAGTTCACGTGGGCGGTTCTCAACTAATCGCTTATGGGAAAAAGGGGTGAAGCCGATATTACTATATGCGTATGTCTATCTACATACATCATCATCTCCCTGGCCTTATCCCATACATTGTTGGGGTCGGCACTTGATTCAACCCGATGTGGCTGATCACCTGATTTTTATACGAAGCGACTGCCATCTGACCTTCGTAACCCCATTTAGGAGGAAAATCTGTGATCTGGGTTAAACCAGTTGTCAGATTATTTTTAGGCCTCCGACTGACCTGTAACGATTACCAAAGATGTTAAATTGGCAACCGGGACCGACGGCTTAACGTGCTCTCCGAGGCACGGAGGGAACTCGGGCGGTCACCCATCCAACTATTGGCTAGGCGTATGGTTGCTTAACTTCGCTGATCGAATGATATGCTGATAAAAGATGAAACTAAATCTACGCGGGTGAAACCGCAGGGCAAAGCTAGTCAGTATATAAATGTATAGATAAGGCATATACACTTTCCATTAAGCTATTAAGCTTTAAAGTAACAGTATGTTATTCATGACAAATATTTAACTTCCCGATCGGCTCGCTTCAAACCAGCCAGTCCACTCGGAAAAAACGGAAATTGTAGCCGGATATTACGTCATCTCTCTTGACCTGCTGTCATAAAGTTTGACGACCCGGATGTTCTGGGAGCTTACTTTTTATTGCGATTCACTTCAGATGAATTCGATTTGAGAATCGATATCTAATTGAATAGCCTTTTACGAGTAGTAGCCTCTTACCATTAATTAGACTGTATATTTGTTTACTGCAAAGTAAAATTTTATTGGAATGCTTATTTACAGCTTGTTGAAATGCAATAAATTATAGTGATTAATAATCATTAATATTTCTTTAATTTATCATCATCTCCCTGGCCTTATCCCATACTTTGTTGGGGTCGGCACTTGATTCAACCCGATGTGACTGATCACCTGATTTTTATACGAAGCGACTGCCATCTGACCTTCGCAACCCCATTTAGGAGGAAAATCTGTGATCTGGGTTAAACCAGTTATCAGATTATTTTTAGGCCTCTGACTGACTTGTAACGATTGCCAAAGATGTTAAATTGGCAACCGGGACCGACGGCTTAACGTGCTCTCCGAGGCACGGAGGGAACTCGGGCGGTCACCCATCCAACTACTGGCTAGGCGTATGGTTGCTTAACTTCGCTGATCGAATGATATAGCAACTATGCCACGAGCTCCCCAATATTTCTTTAATTTATATACTTTATTAAAACATTACATTTTCACTGTAAAGAAAAAAAAAATATTTTATATAAATAAACTAGCAAACCCGGCGAACTCCGTCTCGCCATTTTTACAATTTCACAGTGAACACAATACCGGTTTGTCACATGAAATTAACTGAGCAGAGAACAATGAGTAGCTGTCAAACAATGTATCACGCACCGGCGCCATCTACTTAAAATGTTGGTTTGTCCTGATTTTTTTTTCCTGAATTTTCTTTGCTATAAACCTCACGGAGCCCGAGACCTTTCCAACGAATGCAAAACCGTGGAAATCGGTTCGTGCGTTCTAGAGTTATAGCGTCAGGAAGGAAAACCCGACTTATTTTTATATAGTAGATTATACATCTATATATATGTACATTGTAAGGAAACCTGTATATATGTGAGAAGTAATTAAAAGACGTATGAGACGACGATAGACACACCATCATCGGCACTTAATCATCTTCGGTGAAAAGTGGGTGTTGTTATTACCTCACCTCTGCCTACTTCTTAGGGGAATACAGGCGTGATTATATGTATGTACTAAAGTATAGTAAAATTATGTTCACGTTATTGTCTGTCATACGTCATAAACGTCGTAAACATCGAAAACAGATTTCCTCCGTCGACGTGACACATATTTACGAACAAGAAATATCGTAAAATCTGTCATTCGATAGATGACAAACATGTTATTTTCTGGTAAACTGATAGATCGATTATTTAAATCAGATGTAAATGGCTTCTGAATACTGCCATTGATTTTTCAATATAAAACGAAAATTTTTTGTTGACTCCAACGATATTTGTCACGCACGAGTTTACAGTATTTTAACTGCTTCTTTATGAACCTATCGTTTATTGAAGAAACAAACACACAAACATACCTCGAAGGGGAAGGCAAAGATGTTATAATAACAACACACACTTTTCACAACTTAAGTGCCAACGTGACAGATGATGAGTGACCGTCTCAGGCATTATACATACGTGCTTGAATTACTTCTCAGACATATGTAGGTTTCCTCACGATGTTTTACTTCACCGTAAAGCAAATGGTGTTAAATCACTGCACATAAGTTTTTAGAAAAACGCAATGGTACTAGGCCCCGCTGGGATTCGAACTTGCATCGCTTGCGACTGCTCAAACCCAAGGCCACTACGGCTCTCACTCTCGTGTTAATAAAAGTATGTTGCAGAATACCGTTCTCGTAGCACTGTTGCCAGTTTCGTAGCAAGATTCGTAGCCTCGTAGCATTATTCGTAGCCCCATAGCACAGTATAAATATCAACTTTCTAAGTAGTAAGGAATCCAAGTCTTTTTTTTATTGAAATAATAACGTCTGCTTCTTTGAGTGTGAGGGTTGTCAATCTTAAAATTTGCTTTTTTATTTATTGCCAAAATATTAATGTGATTGGACGCGAGGTAAAACTTCTTGTACAAGCTAAGTATGTAGGGTAGAGTAGTAGTATATAAAAATGCCGATAGATGGGGCTAATTATATTGTGAATCGCGCTATAGAGATTCTCTGCGGTATACGTATATACTAAGACTAACTGCATAATAAGAAACTTTTATCTCCTTGGTATTCAGTCATTTTATTTGATCCCAAGTACCTATTTGAAGGCCAGATCACTGTTGCCTTACCATAAGCTCTTATTGCTACCATAGTTCCACTGTGTGACAGTGACAGACTTATACACGTCATATACATCATCATCTCCCTGGCCTTAATCCCATGTATTTGGGGTCGGCACTTGATTCACCCGATGTGGCTGATCACCTGATTTTTATTCGAAGCGACTGCCATCTGACCTTCGCAACCCCTTTTGCGAGGAAAATCGGCAATCTGGGTTAAATCAGTTGTCAGACTTTCTTAGGCCTCTGACTGACCTGTAACGATTGCCAAAGATGTTAAATTGGCAACCGGGACCGACGGCTTAACGTGCTCTCCGAGGCACGGAGGGAACTCGGGCGGTCACCCATCCAACTACTGGCTAGGCGTATGGTTGCTTAACTTCGCTGATCGAATGATATGCGCAATAGCAACTGTGCCACGAGCTCCGTCATATACATCTCACGTACACGTCATATACATCTGTCTCATAATAAGAGTTCACTATCATGGCAATAAGAGGTCATGGTAGGGCCCCAGATTTGTTCACTTCTTACTGTGATGACGCCTATTCCGTAAATTTTATGGTAGACTAGCTGTGCCCCGCGGTTTCACCCGCGTAGATTTAGTTTCCTCCCTAATATTTTTAATAAATAAAAGTAGCCTAAGTTACTCCTTGTAACATCAGCTACCATGTAAAGTCCCCTTTAAAATCCGTCCAGCCGTTTCAGAGATTACCCGGAACAAACAGACAGACAGACAGACAGAAAGACAGAGAAAAATTTTAAAACTTGGTTTTTTAGTGTCATTATCGTGTATACTTTCATATGCATTTAGTGAAAAGCTGTTATTTTGGTATTACAAACAGACACTTCAATTTTATTTATCTGTATAGATGTATAGATGCTGTCTGTGTTACGTCATTTATATCAGGCGAACAATGTGTTCCTAGTTTCCTAACTGCTTGTATAGCTTATATTTAAACTGTGTCCATAACATTAAAGTGTAGCCAATTGCTTAGCAATCCACGGCACGCGTTGTTCAAACGTAGCCGAAACGCTGATTTCAAAGTTAGCATTTGTGTTTCATTTAGTGCGGTTCACCGAGTTGTATATTATTCAATAGGGAGTTATTATGCTATTTTACAAAGGCTTAATGTCGACGCTTACCTAACTTAAAGGTATTACATGCAAATATTCAAACTAGCTGTGCTCAAAGGGTAATCTTCGCCGAGTAAATTTTAAGGGTGTTGGGGTGGGTTGCTTCATTCATTTACTCAGCTGTTTTGCTATGATTTTTTAAGCCGAATTACTCAGTTTAGTTCAGTTGAGTCTCAACGTTTTTTTTGTCCAGACTACAAAGATGAGTAAAAATAACTAGCCTTTGTAAGTGAGTGTATACTCCAAGTGTAGGTTCCACGCTAATACGTGACAGTAATCGACATTGGATCATTTTAATATTATTATTTTCATACTATTTTATAAGCCGCGGTGCAGTGATTACATACCACATGCTTTACGATGAAGAGAAACATAACTAAACATACGTCTTTGAATTAGAATGCAGGTTTCCTCACGATATTTTCCATCACCGTAAAGCACGTGGTGTGTAATAACTGCATATAAGTTTGTTTTACAAAAACTTATTGGTATAGGCTCCGCTGTGGCCGCTTCATTTTCATTTTCATTTTCTTTCTTATTAATTATTCGAAGAAAAAACGGTATAGCTCAGTCGTCGCGATGACGCCCTATTGAGTGAGTCTTATCGAACGAAGATTTAGGGTCTCGAACAAATAACTTAAACCCTTTTTTATAAATACCTTCGCGATTCACTTCTTGGAAGTCGTGAGAATTCATTTGTATGCCAAACAAAAGCCGTGGACAGTGTTGCCAACTCAGAGTTTAAAAAAAGCGTAGATGGGGTTTGGCAAGTATGTAGAATTTGTAAAATTTGCTTTAGAAAGGTTAGTAAAGCTACGTACTTTCATCAAACTGCTACTTTTAGTTTAGGTTTCATAAGATTGGTCGCAAAAACCTCTTTGTAGACGATAGCAGATTAAAATGAGGAGCAGTGGAAAAAAGCAGCTGACATATAACGTATTTATTTGACAACTTCCTTTTTTATAAAATATAATAAGAAAAACAACACAATAAAAAACCATAAATAAATACATCAAAATAGTTTCCAACATCGTCCCCACCGTGTAGGGACGCTACACCATTGTGTCTTCTGAGAGCAGCGCCAGTTTCCGAACGGGCCTCTTTAAAATTCCTGCTTTTGTGGCCACATCTGCTACTCGCACGACTCCATCCCTACCTGGGTATACCTTAGCTATCCGACCCATAGGCCATACTCCTCTGGGCAAAGCTGGGTCTACAACGAGGACGACGTCGCCTATTTCGAGGTTAATATATTTCCGACCTTGTTGGGATCTTGGTCTTAGGCTAGTCATATATTCTTTGAGCCACCTGTTCCAGAAATGCTCTGAAAGGCGGAGAACTTTTTGCCAGTTCTTCCGCAAAGAAAATACTCCATCATCCAAATGTCTCGGTATCTGAGTGTTCGAAGAAGTCCCGATGAGAAAGTGGAATGGTGTGAGACTTTCACATTCACCATTTTGTGTGACATACGTCAAAGGTCTCGAGTTGACCAAAGACTCTACTTCCAAAAGAAGGGTGTGGAGAAGTTCTTCTTTTGGTGCCCTCTCGTTGAGAGTCACAGAAAGCGCGTTCTTTACTGTTCGCACCAAGCGTTCCCAGCAGCCTCCCATGAACGGCGATGCAGGCGGTATAAAGATCCACTCGCTGTGCATAGAGCCGGTAAACTCTTGTACGGGCTCACTGAAAAACTCTTTCAAATGGCGATTATCTCCTACGAAGGATGTCCCATTATCGGATAAAATCTTACGAGGAACACCACGACGGGCTATAAATCGACGTAATGCAGATATGGCTGAATCTGCTGTCAGACTATTAGCAATTTCCAGGTGAATGGCACGCGTCGTCATACATGTGAACAGTGCAATCCAGCGTTTTTCTCGGTGACGGCCGACTGTTACATCCAACGGTCCAAAATAGTCCAATCCCACGTTGGTAAATGGGCGAACATTATGTTCGAGGCGAACATCGGGGAGGTCTCCTGTCGGAGGTATTTGAGGCCTTGCTTTTCGTTTGATGCAAAAACCACATCTCTTTGCAACCAACCGGACTTCTGTACGGCAGCGGAAGATCCAGTAAAGTTGTTTTATTTCATTCACAACCAACTTATTAAATGAATGTGCAGATTTCGTGTGATAGTGCCTAATGAGTAATCGTACAGCTGGATGGCGTCCGTCGAGAATAATGGGTGAAGCAGTTTCCTTATTAATGTTTTTCATATTTTTGACACGGCTATCTAATCTCAACAAGCCAACATCGTCTATAATTGGAGACAATGAAAACAATTTACTAGACTTTGGCAAAGCTTTGGAGTCGTGCAGTAGGGCCAACTCAGGGCTGAAACAGTCTATCTGCGACTTTCTCAAGATTGCTTCTTTCGCTTTGATTAGGATCGGTAGCAGGAGCATTATAGGACGAAGACGGAGACTCGTTGGTAGTGAGGGTCGCGTGTTGCATCTGCTCTGGATGCAATAAAGGGTTGTGGAATCGCTCGCAACCGTCAATACCACATCGTGCAATTCTACAAGTCTTCCAACGATGTGCCTTAGATTTAAGGCATTTGTAACATACCTTAGTCTCACGTAACCACTGCCACTTATCATCTAGAGACAGAGATTTAAAACTATTGCAATTCATGAGCGTGTGTTTCTGTTTACAATATCGACATGGCTCATTGGTATTGTGTCGCGTTGTTGATGAGACGTGAATGTTTTCTCGCCGATACGAGTTGTTGAGCGGTTGGGCAGCGGGGCGTTTAGCGTATTCAGCAATCAAACCAAACCTATTATGTTTGTCAGCTTCGACACATAGAAAATCGGATAGTAATTGAAGTTTCGGTATAGACTGATTACTATTATATGCAAAATCCTTCCACTGACTGTGCAATATGGGGGTGAGTTTGCTTAATACGGTGTGAAAGATTTCTATGGAGTACAAATACTCTTTTTGTTCCAAACTATTAATGACGGCTATGCAATTGCGTACCCTACAAGCAAAAGAATTTAGATCTTTTTGGTCAAAGCTTATCTTTGGTAAATTACGAACAAGAGAAATCTCGTGCAGAATGATAGTCTCGGGCAGCGCGAATGTCTGCTCTAACATGTCGATGACTTCGTCTGGTCGCTCGGCCGTATACAGCAGCGCCGATACACTCTCGAGAGCGCGTCCTCGAAGGGCACCGCGCAAGCGAGCGAGATTTTCTGTGGGTGTAAATAAGTGATAAGTATCCCGATAAGTGCGTTTAAACATCAACCATTCGGTAGGCTTTCCGCTAAATGGGATCAAATCGACAAACTTGTAGGAAATGTTATGCGGACGCAATGCAGTATTCGGAGCAGTTAAAAATTCGGATCTATTTGGAAGGGTTTGTTCAAACTGTTTTTCGTTTGAATGTTGAGTATTGAACGCCGGCCGCCGGCATGATACGTCATTGACGTCTTTGAAATTGTGAGCATTTTTGTTTACATCGTTCACCCACGATGATGTGCGTAATAATGAAGAACGACAACTAACCGACTTGGAGCCGCCTAGAGCGGCTAGACTCGCCTCCATTTCCAGCTCTTCAACCTTACGCTGGCTCTCGAGGAGCTGTTGTTCGCGCTCCAGATTACGGCGGGCGAGTTGTGCCTCCGCGGTCAATCTGCGTGCCCTTATAGTGTTGGACGTTGACCGCGAAGACCCCGATAAGCGTGACCTGGAACTTATACTATGTGGTTGTAAGTTGTTCGTGGGATTATTTTTTGCTCTTACGGATCCAGGACCAACGGATGAATGTGTGGAGTCAGTCGCAACGTGGCTCTCTGGGAGCCGACTGATCCCATCCGTGATGGAGGTGCCTGGTTCCGCGCTAGCAAAGTTGTCATCCCGTGCCAGCTGCTTGGCTTTCGATCTCGTGTTCATTTTTTTAAGTAACGGAGAAGGACCAAAATGTAGACGATAGCAGATTAAAATGAGGAGCAGTGGAAAAAAGCAGCTGACATATAACGTATTTATTTGACAACTTCCTTTTTTATAAAATATAATAAGAAAAACAACACAATAAAAAACCATAAATAAATACATCAAAATAGTTTCCAACACTCTTGTTGGTTGGGTACCTATAGTATCATCAGCTCTTGTCGGTGAAGCAATTGCCACCCCTCTCTATTGTCCGCCAACACTTTGACTTCCTTGTACGACATGACGCTGACTTTTTCCTTCAGCTGTTGTACATAACTACTCCTTGGTCTCCCTCTTCTTCGCTTTCCTTCTATCTTCCTTTCTATGATGTTTTTAATGAAGGCGTCCTATAGGATATATCTAAAAGAAAACTAATTCACTTTCTTGTTGTGTGACAAGACTGAGTGTGCGTTAGTTATGAAATGGAACGTTAATTAACATTTTTCAGCGAAGGAAGGCCTAGGTAGCCTAGGTAGGTTCTGGTAATTATGCCCATTTAGCTTAATGAGAGCTATTTTGCAAATTTGTTAAAAATAGATTCTTGGACTGAAGTTAGTAGCTTTGCATGTTAGGCCTAAAATACGTAGATCTACGTTAAAAAAAACATTAAGTTGGCAACGCTGGCCGTGGAAGTGGTGTTAATAAAGTCATGGATGTGAAAATGAAAATGAAAATGATTTATTCAGTTTAGGCCCTGCTAAGGCACTTATGAATGTCGAGAAATTTACCACCGGTTCGGAAACTAACCTTCTAAGAACCAGCAAGAAACTCAGCTGGCATCATGTACATTTCATTACTTAGGAAACAATAATAATTACAAAAAAAATCATGAAAATTTATTCACAGCTGTGCCCCGCGGTTTCACCCGCGTAGATTCAGTTTCATCATTATTGTCGCGGAACGCTTATATTTTTAAATAGGTGTGCCCCGCGGTTTCACCCGCGTAGATTTTAATTTCATGGTTGCCCGCGGATCCCTGATGTTTTTTTTTAATCTAAGTAGCCTAAGTTACTTGCCTAGCCTTGTAACATTAGCTATCCGTCAGTGAAATTCCCGTCAAAATCCGTCCAGCCGTTTTGGCGATTATCCGGAACAAACAGACAGACAGACAGACAGAGAAAAATTTTAAAACTTGGTTTTTCTTTGTTAGTGTCATATGCATTGAGTGTAAAACTGTTATTTTGCAGTTACAAACAGACACTTCAATTTTATTTATCTGTATAGATAGTGAAAATTGTATCAGCATGCATGTGTAAAATAAACCAATCTGTGTCTGGGAATAAGCGAATCGTTCATCGATATTTCTAATGTTTGTTTTAATCGGGGCACATATTACAAATGTAACGTAACCAAGATTGTATATTTTACGTGGAATATTGGATCTCTAATTTATTTGCCGTTTGCCAATTAAGGCTCACATATCATTTGGCAACGTTTGCCTAATTGCTTGACGGAATAACACTCTTCAGCAATTGAGAACGAATCAATTCAATTAAATCGGTTAATTAACTTGAAATTTTGAACTGGTGATATAATGTTACTTATTTATGAAAATGGAAATGATTTATTGAGTTTTGGTCCTGGTAAGACATATATGAATGTCAAAGAATTGACCATCGGCTCGGAAACTAGCCTACGAGAAGAACTGGCAAGAAACTCAGCTGGGATCATGTACATTATCAGAAGAGGACAGTGCTGTAATTAGATTTTAGCTGTCAGATAATATTACCATATCAAAAGTGGTGTAGGACTTAAATGAATGCTATTCACATCTGTAATTTTTACCTTTCGTACCTCATAATACAGTTCACGCCTATATTCCCCAAAGGCGTAGAGGCAGAGGTGTTTTTATAGTACACTCATATGTCGCCAGTTATATTTAAGTTCCGTGTAATAGTGGGCTATTGCCATTAACCGGGCAGTGACAAGCTGTTAATTTGTAATTACAAACAGCCACTTCAATTTTATTTATCTTTATTTATACATTACATGAAAGAGGATAAATCAAATTGCTATACTAGCGTTAAGGATTTCTCTATAGCTAATAGAACACACACTCCTAATGATGATGGTGGTGATGATGATGATGATGGTGATGTTAATAATAATTATGATATCCCCATGTCTGACATTTGTGCATTGGAAAAGAGTAACTACTGAGTTTCTTGCCAAGTTCTTCTCAGTAAAAGCAACCTTCCGAACCTGGCGGTAGCGTGTATAATCCTGTATAATTATGTCATTCTGACGATTTGAAAGTACTTTGTGAAAAGTCTAATCGAATAAAGATATTTTTGACTTGGATCTTGACTGTGAAGCACTGGCGATATTACTCACCAAATAAGAACACAACACCGCTAAGCTAGCATTTGGTTGCAATCTTCTCTAAGCTATAGTCCCGAATTTCCCCAGTAAAAAAAGTTTTCCCATTTCACCGAGACACTCTAAAAGCTTATTTTGTGTCAGAGTAACGCATTGTATTATCTGTCTCGGAAACAGAGTTCTATAGGAGACTTATGAGCTAAAACAATGCAGTAACTGCTGCATACTGGTTTATTGCAGTTCTTTGTATTTAATATTGCTTTTCCCTTTCTTGCTGAAACATACATTATTTAATGACATGCAAACAAACTTGCAACGTATGTTTGTCTGTAATGAAGCAATGAATTTTTAATCAGTTGTCATAAACCGATGAAGCTAAAATGTTATATATACGCTTATTTTGCTTGACAGTGCATGTGATGTCTTTCTCATTTCCAAAATGGCGGATCATTCAAGATGGCGGTCGATTTAATTTTTCAGCACTACTTAGAATATCAAAAGGCGTTGCTGAGGAGAACATAGTTTTATTTTCTTTACTCATATAACATTTTCAAAACAGCTGGTTTGTAAAAGAAAATATAGAAGTAATTTATTTATAATGAAGGTTGCTTTACTTAAGTAAGGTAGAATACTGGGTGCAAATATTTTACGAGAGAAAAATTGATCTTATAACGGTAATATCGGGGAAATAGCTTGTGCCGGAGACTTTGCATTAAAGCTTTCGCAGTCTGCAAACCGGGGTATTCAATATCTTTATACTTACAGATAAATTAAATTATATGTTTATTTGTTATTCCAAATTAACGCTTTTCACTAAGTTTATGAAAGTATATACTAATTTAATAAAATCTCTGTCTGTCTGTTTGTTGTGGCTAGTCACTGAAACGCACAGCAAAGTAATACTCACATAATATACAGATTATAACAAAATCTGTGTCTTAGCGTTCATTGTTTTTTTTGGTTCTCAATTTTCTATGTAATCGGTAAATATGACTGTAATGTTTTTGGATATATAATGTTTTTTAGATTAACGTTTAAATACTACCCTTTTGGGAATGAAAATGATAATATTATGTATTTTTATAAATGGCAAGTCTCTGGAAACCGTTAAAAACAAAATAATCCGATTACAAATCAAAGTGGAATTTTCTATTGAGCCCGACGTTGCGATACTTAGCAGAACTTTCTACTTATAATATTTATTTTTATACCTTTTTATATTACTTTAAAGGGGCAGGTACTTAATTAGGGTTTTTACCAATCTTCTTCATTGAACACTAGGTGTGCCCTGCGGTCTCAACCGCGTAAACTTAAATTCATGGGTAGCCGTAGCCTAATATTTTTTTATTAATAGTTGCCTATGTTACTCCTTGTAATATTAACTATCCGCCAGTGAAAATCTCGTTGAAGTCGGTCGAGCCGTATCGGATATTAGCCGGCAGGCAGACAGATAAATAGACAGACAGACAGACGGACTAAGTAAATATTGTAAATATAGTCTTTTTAAATATGAATACCGTTTATACTTTCACATGCATTTAGTGGAAAGCTGTTAGTTTGGAATTACAAACAGACACTTCATTTTATCTATATATATGTAAAGTTTACATTTGTATCAGCAATCTTGCCCCCGGAGGCTTAAGTGATCGCTACCTATAAGTTTCTTCCGACCGATTCCTGTCTTCGTAAAGTTTACTAACGAGAATACCACGATATCGTAGAACTATTTATAGAGTATGTGAATATTGATATCTATTATCAAATTTGATTTTGTATGATGATTTCGTATGATTTATATTGTTTCGATGATATGTACATGATGCCTGGCTGAGTTTCGTGCCGGTTCTTCTCAGAAGGCTACTTTCCGAACCGGTGGTATATTCTCGACTTTCATAAATGCCTTACCAGGGCCTAAACTGAATAAATATTTTTCATTTTCAGAGCGGGTGGATAAGTTTATCACAACTCTATGCCTCACAAGGGTCCTTGTAGGGGTAGACAAGCTACACCCACCAGTATAAATAGCAGTCAGGGTGACGGGTCGCTCACTTCCCTCTATAATGGTTGAGGAGGGCGATGGCTGGCATTCTCGTCATACTTGTGAACAGGTGCTGCTTGTGGGGGCTGGTCATCTCAAGCTACGCATTTAGATATAAATAGAACTACTAGACTTTTCTTTATGTTAATTTTTATCGACATTTGTACATTGGAACTGTGTCCATGGGCTTACATTTCTCAAATGATTTATTTTGTTTAAATTGTATAATATTTTTGAAAAGAGTAATTACTGAGTTTCTTGCCAGGTTCTTCTCAGTAAAAGCAACCTTCCGAACCTGGCGGTAGCATGTATAATCCTGTAAATTGTGTCATTCTGACGATTTGAAAGTGCTTTGTATAAAGTCTAATCGAATAAAGATATTTTTGACTTTGACTTTGACTTTAGCAACTATAGCTATGAGCGGTAATGGCCTAGAGCTCAACATATCTATACATCTATACATACAATTATTATTATATTTATATTATACCGATAATATAAGTACATAATTCCAAATTAACAACTTTTCACTAATTGCATATGAAAGTATATTATAAGTACGGAATAGTCATGAAAAAAAACTATTTAAAAAAAAAAAACACTATCTGTCTGTCTGTCTGTTTGTTTCGGCTAATATCCGAAACGGTTGAACCGATTTCAACGGGACTTTCACTGACAGATAGCTAATGTTACAAGGCGTAACTTAGGCTAAACTTTAAAATAGAATGATCCCTGCGTCACCCCTGAAATTAAGTCTATGAACATAAAACCGCGGAGCACAGCTAGTTTTAAATATAGTATCGTGTTGTTGTTAATGTGTTTTTTCTTCGTACCTACATCCTGTATCGTGATTGCGTCGTAAATCAATGTTAAAGGAAAATATGCTTTATGGCCTTTGATCGCCTTATTACGTTTGATTTATTTTCCAATGGACTTACTTATAGCCGGGAGATACTCATATATTTGTGTGGTAGTTATATGAAAATATGTTCTGTGTGGAATTTCCTACAAAAAACAAAACTCAGTGGTGGTGCTAGAAGAGGCGTGCAGAGGTGTTACAACACCCACTTTAGAAGATCATTAGGGGTCGTGACACGTGTCCATCGCCACAGTATAAATATAAGTTTGCTAAGCAGTATGAACGGTAGACCATTTTATTTAATTAAGAACGTTTGTTCGTGTTGTGTTTGAGGGTAGTCTTAATAAAAATAAATCATCAAAACGACACGATTATACATGCTACCGCCAGGTTCGGAAGGTTGCTTTTACTGAGAAGAATACGACAAGAAACTCAGTAATTACTTTTTCAAAAATATTCTTATAATTTTGAGTAACACATTTTTAATAGTATTGGGTGGAAGGGTGACATACATAATATTATATTTATTCTGAGCCATCGCCGGCTGCGACATAATACATACGTCTCTGAATGCACGGCTCGTGATCAGTGCATAATAGAAAAACTCATTGGGACAGACCACTGGGCTTGAAATTGCCACTACGGCGTGTGGCGAGTTTTCTTAAAATCGCCATCACAAGTCATCGCGTCGACGTAAACGCAGATTTGTATGGGCTCACAATAGTGTCATCTTTAGGCCGACAGAGGCGCTGTTCCGATCCTATACAAATCTGCGTTTACGTCGACGCGGTGACTTGTGACGGCGGCAGTGAAATCTTCGCACTCTAATTCATAAACCCCTGTACGAGTGTAACTGACCCTTCCTGCCATCATAAACCTAGCTAAAAGATTTGATAACGGAGTTACAAAGCTGTGAATTGTTGACTGTATAACTTACCAAGAAAGTTGATTTATATTACGATAAGGAAAGTAAGACTTAAACCATTTTTTAGGTGACAAGATTTGGGACGTTCTTGCTAATTAAAAAAAGTTGTAGAATGCTATTATTTTAATGATAAACGGCTTTACTTTCATGTTCTAGGAATGGATTTCGAAGGAAGCTTTGCCTTTTTGATAGCGGCAGTAACGAGTTAATACAGAGAAAACCTGTATATCTACCTACATACATATGCTCACGTCTGTATTCCCTAAAGCGGTAGGCAGAGGTGTTGTAACAACAACACCCACTTTTCACCGAAGTAGGCGAATATTCATACCAGGAAAAAAATATGCCACCCACGAAGTAAAGGCTACGCGAGTGGAACCGCGAGACACAGCTAGGGAGGTTCATATTTAAATGCTCTCTAAAATGGCTGAAATATGCGATATGTGTTAAACAACATCTTTTGTCACCATAATATCTATACATCTATAAAGATAAATAAAATTGAAGTGTCTGTTTGTAATTCCAAAATAACAGCTTTTCACTAAATGCATATGAAAGTATACACGCTACTGACACTAAACAACCAATTTTGAAATTTTTCTCTGTCTGTCTGTCTGTTTGTTCCGGGTAATCCCTGAAACGACTGGACCGATTTTAACGGGACTTTCACTGGCAGGTAGCGGATGTTTCAAGGAGAAACTTAGGGTACTTTTATATATTAAAAATATTAGGGTTCCGCGACAATAAGCATGAAACTAAATCTACGCGGGTAGAATAAATGGTAGGTAAATAATAAAAAAAATAAAAGCTGCCTCGTTGGTCTAGTGGGTAGTAGGTTCGCATGCCGATCACGAGGTCCCGGGTTCGATTCCCGGGTCGAGTCATTAACACATATTGGGTTTTTCTGTCAAGAAACTCACAATACAATGCCTGGAGTTTGGAAGTTGGCGGTGTTTACATCCCCGTGCCTCGGAAAGCACGTTAAGTCGTTGGTCCTAGGCCTGATCTCTCTCCGGTCGTGTCGGATTGCCGTCCAATCGGACTATGAGAGTGAGGGAATAAAGAGTGCACCTGTGTTTGCGCACACGATTGTGCACTATAATATCTCCTGCGTACATGGCTAATCCCCGTTGAGATTAACCGCCGTAACCCAAATTCGGTAGGAGACTATTTATTATTATTATTTAATATCAATGAATTATTCTTATTCTTATGATATCATGAAAGTGCTGTAACGTAAAATCCTACTTCAAATTGAAACCCAAATTCATTGAATTTGAAGGAAAAAGAATTTAAATCTCCACAGGTTGATTAGAAACATCGAAAAGGTTATATATTCCTTTTATCTTTTAATTACGTATTAAAATGATATCGTATCCTTTTTAGCCATCTTGGTACATATTTCGAACCTTTGTGTGCTCTTGCAATGTTCTGCTTCTATTATATATTATTAACTTGTTAGTATTTCATTTGACCTTTGTAAAAGGGTTGTCATAACCAAATGGGGTAAAATGCTGATTTTGTAATTGTTAATGACATTTAGGGGAATTATTTTATGTAATCTGTGTAAAAATGTTTTGATATTGTGTTTCATTTGTGCCTTTATTTTTATATCACTACAGTGGAACGCATCCAAATGAATAAATATGCTCACGAATATTAAGAAGTGCCGACGTTACAGATCATTTATTCATAATCAAATCAAATCATTTATTCATAAATACAAATATAATATAAAATACAAAAAATGTTACAGCGCAGTCTAGTCCCAAACTAAGCAGTGCTTGTACTACCAGACAGCGGATGTTATAAAAATAATGAATACCTTAAAATACTAACATATATATTATGATAATAAATATACATTATAAAATAAACTTATTTAATAAATTCACACGCAATTTCGGCGACGTGTGACGCAGCTGTGCAGTATTTTGTAACCGACCTCTGAAACGGCGGTATACTACACCTTTCGGCCAAAAATCTTCCTTCAAGAAGGTCGACAGATGTTCGGTTGGTACCCTCACCACGAAGGAATTGAAGTTTACCCCGTGGCGGGATTCTAGATGATGAGTCTATCACCGTTTCAGGCACTATACATACGTCTTTGAATTACTTCTCAGACATATGCAGGTCTCAGACATCTGTCGCGTTGGCACTTATTTATCTTCGGTGAAAAGTCGGTATTGTTATTACAATACCTCTGCCTACACCTTCGGGGAATACAGGCGTGAGATGTATGTTCCAAAATGAAGTTATACGCGCTCCTTCAGCCGATAATGGTACTTATGTCCAAAAACATACCTGTCTTAATAATAATTCTTATTATTGTAAGTCTAGCATAAAGTATAGTAGTGGAGTATCTAAGCATGACTTTTTGATGAAGAAAGCATATTATAAAATATCGGATTATATAAATGACAAGGATATATGGAACTAGGTAAATCACTCTGCACAAGTAGCTCCTGGCAAATACATGGTATGCAAACACTTGTAAATCTATCTGGTATTGTTATTTTTTTTTCTCTTCGATTTTGTTTTATACTGACTTGCATGCTAATACAATTTGTCTCTATTGTGAATATTTATACCTATTATCAAATTTGATTTTGGATGATGATTATATATTGTTTCGATGATATGTACGTGATGCCTGGCTGAGTTTCTTGCCGGTTCTTCTCAGAAGGCTAGTTTCCGAACCGGTGGTAAATTCTCGACTTTCATAAGTGCCTTACCAGGGCCTAAACTGAATAAATATTTTTCATTTTCATTTTCATTTTTTTCATCTTCATTTTCATTTTCATTTTGACAAATGTATGAGAGAGTAGAATATATATATGTGTATATATACTGACACTCGTCTTTCACTGTGTTGGCAGTGATTATACCGTGTTTTAAGTAACAGGATAATTTAATAAAACAACGTATATCGTATGAGCCACAGTTAATACATGTAGACAGTTAATAACGAAGAAGCTAACATAATTTTAATAATTTAATTTGGATTATGTTTCATTAACAAAAACATGCGTTAATCGTGTTAGAACAGAGTTTATTTTGCTTTGATCATTATAATGCTCGATGTTAATCCGTTGAAAGTTAGAAGGGTACAGCTGTTTTTTATTAACTTGGTGATATGAGATCCTTGCTTGTGGGGGCTGGTCATCTCAAGCTACGCATTTAGATATAAGTACAACTACTAGACTTTTCTTTATGTTAATTTTTATTGACATTTGTGCATTGGAACTGTGTCCATGGACTTACATTTCTCAAGTGATTTACTTTGTTTTTCAAAATTGTATAATATTTTTAAAAGAGTAATTACTGAGTTTCTTGCCAGGTTCTTCTCAGTAAAAGCAACCTTCTGAACCTGGCAGTAGCATGTATAATCCATGTCGTTCTGACGATTTGAAAGTACTTTGTAAAAAGTCTAATCGAATAAAGATATTTTTGACTTTGACTTTGACTTTGACTTGTATTATGTAAACTAAATGCCTTTTTCTTTTTTTAGCCTTATAGTAGTGGCTTTAGTAGTGGGGTAGGAAAACATCGTGAGGAAACCTGCATATGTCTGAGGAGTAATTCAAAGACATGTATATTAACTGAGACGGCGATAGACTCACCATCTGTCACGTTGACACTTAATCATCTATTGTGAAAAGTGGGTGTTTTTATTTCAACACCTCTGCCTATCCCTTCGGGGAATACAGACATGAGCATATGTATGTAGCAGTCATCTCAAGCTACACATTTAGATTTAAGTAGAACTACTAGAATTGTACTTAATTTTATCTTTTATCGACATTTGTGCATTGGAACTGTGTACATGGAAATTTCTTATGTGATTTATTTTGTACCAGCTGTGCCCCGCGTTTTCATCCGCGTAGATTTCGTTTCTTCCTTATTGTCGCGGAACCCTAATATTTTTAGTAAATAAAAGTAGCCTAAGTTACTCCTTGAAACATCAGCTACCTACCAGTGAAAGTCCTGTTAAAATCCGTCCAGCCGTTTCAGAGATTACCCGGAAGAAACAGACAGACAGAGAAAAATTTAAAAACTTGGTTTTTTAGTGTCAGTAGCGTGTATACTTTCATATGCATTTAGTGAAATGCTGTAATTTTGAAATTACAAACAGACACTTAAATTTTATTTATCTGTATAGATTTTTAAAATTGTATGATAGTTTTGAAAAGAGTAATTACTGAGTTTTCTGCTAAAAAAAACAACCTTCCGAACCTGGCGGTAGCATGTATTTTCCTGTATAATTGTGTCATTCTGACGATTTGAAAGTACTTTGCATAAAGTCTAATCGAATAAAGATACTTATTTCACGGGTGGCTTTCTTTAACGAAACCTTTTTTTTAATAAATGAAAATAGCATCAGTTGCAATTCAGTTATTTAATAGATGTTTATATTAAAATGTTGGACACATCGACAACCCTACAAGCTAATTACCAACATGGTCCAATTACAGTAAGTACCTACCTGATAATGCTATTGTTGTAATACCAAGCTGTCAAATGCAGCGATCATTTCTGCGGTTTTATAACTAGTTTAGCGATCCAGCGAGGTAACGCAGCCAGCTTACCGGGTACCATTCCCGCAGACACTAATTTAAATTCTGTTTTCTACTTATATATTTTAGTTTTAGTTTAGGAGCCGTGGTGGCCTCGGGGTTAGAGCAGTCGCCTGCTACGCAAGCTACGCAAGTTCGAATCTGTACCTATACTTATGAGTTTTTCTAAAAACTTATGTACGGTAATTTCACACCACGTGCTTTACGGTGAAGGAAAACATCGTGAGGAAACCTGCATATCTCTGAGAAATAATTCAAAGACGTATGTATAGTGCCTGAGACGGCGATGGACTCACCCTCTGTCACGTTGGCACTTAATCATATTGGGTGAAATGTGGGTGTTGAAAATTACAACACCTCTGCCTACCCCTTCAGGGAATACAGGTGTGAGCATATGTATGTATGTATATTTTAGTTCTATTGTTTTAGATTTCAGTAGGAGCTCGTGGCACAGTTGCTATTGCGCATATCATTCGATCAGCGAAGTTAAGCAACCATACGCCTAGCCAGTAGTTGGATGGGTGACCGCCCGAGCTCCCTCCGTGCCACGGAGAGCACGTTAAGCTGTCGGTCCCGGTTGCCAATTTAACATCTTTGGCAATCGTTACAGGTCAGTCAGAGGCCTAAGAGAGTCTGACAACTGGTTTAATCCAGATTGCCGATTTTCCTCCAAAAAGGGGTTGCGAAGGTCAGATGGCAGTCGCTTCGTATAAAAATCAGGTGATCAGCCACATCGGGTTGAATCAAGTGCCGACCCCAAATACATGGGATAAGGCCAGGGAGATGATGATGTTTTAGATTTCAGTTAAAAGCAATCATGGACTACAGTAGCCGCTTACCATCAGGGGGACTGTACGCTTGTTTTTCACCTTAGTATTATAAAAAAAGTCAGTCAGTAAGTAAGTATAAGTATTTATTTCCCGCCGATGTGACGCCAGTGATCGTCAAACTAACATAAGCACCTCATAAAACCCACGGGATTCGAAGAAATGCTTCTGAAATTCATTTAGGTTCTTATTTTATTAAGCCGCCATGTGGCAGACTACCTGTATTACTAAATCGAAAGCTCAACTTATGTTCCACGGATTTACTTCACAATTTCATTTATACTTTTGCGGTCATTGTTTTTCTAAAATGTTTGTTAAATTTTTTTGTTGTATATTAGCTTTTTTGCTGAGTAAACGTTCTATCAAAATCGGTCAAGTTTGTGCATGTTTGACTGACTTAGTGATCTATCAACGTACAGCCCAAACCACTGGACGGATCGGTCTGAAATTTGGCATGCAGGTAGATGTTATGACGTAGGCATCCGCTAAGAAAGGATTTTGATTAATTCTACCCCCAAGGGAATAAAATAGGGGATGAAAGTTTGTATGAAACTTTGTCAATTTTAAACCGATCGGGTCGAAATTTGGCATGCAGGTAGATGTTATTAAGCATGTAACTAAATCTACGCGGGTGAAACCGCGGGACACAGCTAGTATTATATAAAATTGTGGGTGTCATAATAATTACTACTAATATGACTATGATAGTTTACATTATCAAAAAGATATAAAAAAAATGTTTGGTCCCATATTTTTCACCCCTCAGATCTGTCTGAGAGACGGGCGTCAGACTGGCGATCTGTCACGTTGACACCTAATTCGGTGAAAGTGGGTTTTGTTACACCACCGTCTAGCCTTTTGTTTAATTATCCTCATCAGTCTTAATACCCTGCTCACCACACGTCTAATAAAACCTCCGTCACTAATATTATCCACTAATTGACATGAATATTACGCTCGAGCACATAATTAATTTGCAAGTAAATTCCCCACACACTACGAATTTTAAGGTAGGGTTTCTATTATCGAATGTACATCGTATATGTATCGTATTGAACAATGTTTTGCTAATTAAGGCGGATGGATTGCCTCGTTGGTCTTGTGGTTGCAATACTACGGAACATGAGGTCCTAGGTTCGATCCCCGGGTCGGAAAATATTACTGTTTCCATGTATAATTTCCCAGTAGCCCGGAGTCTGGTTGATGTTTATAGGCTTTTCCCGTATTACATGGGACTTAAATATAACTGGCGAAATGTGTGTATTCCATATGAATACATTTGCCTACCCCTTTGGGGAATTCAGACGTGAACATCTTATGTATGTATGTATGTATGATAATTAATAAAGCGATAATGCAAAAGAGAAAATACCGATTAAATTAATATTTTTGATTAAATTTAATTCCTTTGATAAAGTCCAGAGATGGGAAAATTCTGGGAAAATAAACAATTTCCAATTATGAAATGTTATAGTTTAGATAGACCCGTCCAAGGCAGAGAGCAAACTAACGGTGTGTCAAATCTTTGACAGCTACTTTGATATTCTGTGATTGACCGTTTCAATTAGTCCGAAATTGATTTTGCTAATTTGATTATTGACTGGGATTCCGGCTGTGATAGAATTGTTTATTGAAAAGTTAAATAAGGAGTTAAATCATTTATTTAAGACCAGGAAAGCGTTTACAGATTTAAACAAAAAGTATTATATTTAAAAGAAAATATTCGAACAATTTCTTGATAAAAATAATCTCATGAATGTAAAAAGTGTTCGGAATTTTCGAAGGGGTTTGTAAAGGAAGTAATTATACTGAGAAAATGTCCTTGTACCTTTTGTTGAAGTAATAATAACATTGTCATTTTAAACTGATGAAAATATAACAAAGAATGCTTGATTTGAACTTATGCTTATAATATATCTTTTCCCAGCTACTTGATCTGTTGTCACCGTATCCTACGTGAATTTCTGCAAAATTTTGTCACCGGTCTTATCGTCAAAATGTCGCAGAATGACAGAAAAACAGACACTATCGTATTAGAGATCACGAAAAATCGAAAACCGGCTACATCCAACAATTTTCCACCATTTAAGGGCAATAAGCGAGCTACAAAACTTCATAATTCACGCCCACGATAAATTCCCCTTAAATCAAAGAAATATGACATTTTGTTTGAAAAGATAATTTACAGCTGAAATTTTAAATACAACTGACGGATGTCCGGTCTGAGGCGTGAAAAGGCTATAGTGACATTTCAGCTTGAATTTCCGACTTTGAAATGAATTGGCCCATTCCACGAAGCTATTCAGGAACTAGCGTGTTTCTTGGTTATGCGATTGTTATTGCGTAATGTTGTCAATTTCATAAATTATTAAAAAACTTAATAGTTTCTAAGTTATTATATATTTAGTAAATTACTAAGCATAGACCAATGAGTTTTTATAATTTATTTATTTATTTATGGATCTCTATAATAGAACTTAAGTGCATTAAGAACCTGCATATGTCTGAGAAGTATTTCAAAGACGTATGTATAATGCCTGAGAAGGGTTTCGCGGGTTACCCGGGTTTGTAATTATCACTATTTACTGTGTAATGAAATGTACATGATGCCAGCTGAGTTTCTTGCCGGTTCTTCTCAAAAGGCTAGTTTCCGAACCGGTGGTAAATTCCTCGACATTCATAAGTGCCTTACCAGGGCCTAAAATGAATAAATCATTTTCATTTTACCCATAACAATAACTCTACGCAGGTAAAACCGCGGGGCATAGCTAGTACTAATATACTTATATTATAAATATATAGATTATAGTAGTGTATATAACGGTATAAGTGTTGACCTTGATTGCGCAGTAGTCATTACATATCTATGCCTGTCTGTATGGCGCGCCGTTCCCCGACAATTTTAGCTGAGCGCTCATAACTTGTGACGGCGTCTGTATAACCTAATTTGTTGTAAATGTACGCCTAAACAATTAGGCTATCATATACGGTGATATAACAAATACCAATATCATAACAAGTGTCCCAGGCAATACTATATATATTGAATGTTAAACAACTTGTAACTGCTTGTGTTATGTAAGTAATTATTAGTTCCCTGATTGAGCAAAGGTCAGCGGACACAGACAATATCTACAATTTGAATAATATTAGTTATCTTCAGTTTGAGTTGCCGACGAAACCGTATATACCAACGGTGTCGTCGGCTGCCGGTATTTAAAAACTAGGCTTTGTGGATTCTGTTTTCCTCTAAACTTAGGTATTATTGATATTAATGAATTCATACTTAATCTTGACGAAATGAAATTGTACCGTAACGAAGCCTTACAGACTCTGGTTCAATGCTTACGTACAATATAGTGTATCCAATGGTTACATATGACAAATCAAATTTATGACCAAAATCCAATG
This sequence comes from Watsonalla cultraria, assembly GCA_964035505.1. NCBI lineage: Eukaryota > Metazoa > Arthropoda > Insecta > Lepidoptera > Drepanidae > Watsonalla > Watsonalla cultraria. The sequence continues at coordinate 1,405,851 of OZ037732.1, read as the reverse complement.
CGTCAATAGTATGATCTAGTATGGATTTATTGTTCAAATAAAAATCCCAATTGGTCTGTCCAAAATGACACGCGTGTTTTTCGATTTCGTTCAAAGTGGAATACATAAAGAATGGTAAATTTTCGATATTCATAAGTGCCTTACCAGGGCCAAAGCTGAATAATAATAAAAACATTTATTGATAACAAAAAAAACGGCATCAATTCAAATAACAATGACAAAAAAAATAGAATATACAAAAAAGAATACACAAAAACTAAAGTTAAAAACTAGTGTCATTATGGTGCAAAGTGGTTAGCACCAGTACATCGGGTGTTGCCGCACATTGTCATCAAAGGGCCACGACTCAACTATACCCGCAGACCAAACTGAGGTCCAGTTCAATCTAGCGGAGCTGATTTTCAGTGTGACCAGTTGAGTGGCGCACGACGTCAGCCAAGAAACAATATACTAATAAATATTTCTCATTTTCAAATATTCATTATTTAACACTAGCTTTACTACATGTATCATCTGTGTAGACAATATTTCATAGGTGTCTTCTCTCACTCACATTTTATATATAGATTTTTAATATTTAATGGAGTAAAGGTTCATATTTCAAACTAGCTGTGCCCCGCGGTTTCACCCGCGTAGATTTAGTTTCTTCCTTATTGTCGCGGAACCCTAATATTTTTAATAAATAAAAGTAGCCTACGTTACTCCTTGAAACATCAGCTACCTACCAGTGAAAGTCCCGTTTAAATCTATCCAGCCGTGAGAAGTATTTCAAAGACGTATGTATAATGCCTGAGAAGGGTTTCGCGGGTTACCCGGGTTTGTAATTATCACTATTTACTGTGTAATGAAATGTACATGATGCCAGCTGAGTTTCTTGCCGGTTCTTCTCAAAAGGCTAGTTTCCGAACCGGTGGTAAATTCCTCGACATTCATAAGTGCCTTACCAGGGCCTAAAATGAATAAATCATTTTCATTTTACCCATAACAATAACTCTACGCAGGTAAAACCGCGGGGCATAGCTAGTACTAATATACTTATATTATAAATATATAGATTATAGTAGTGTATATAACAGTATAAGTGTTGACCTTGATTGCGCAGTAGTCATTACATATCTATGCCTGTCTGTATGGCGCGCCGTTCCCCGACAATTTTAGCTGAGCGCTCATAACTTGTGACGGCGTCTGTATAACCTAATTTGTTGTAAATGTACGCCTAAACAATTAGGCTATCATATACGGTGATATAACAAATACCAATATCATAACAAGTGTCCCAGGCAATACTATATATATTGAATGTTAAACAACTTGTAACTGCTTGTGTTATGTAAGTAATTATTAGTTCCCTGATTGAGCAAAGGTCAGCGGACACAGACAATATCTACAATTTGAATAATATTAGTTATCTTCAGTTTGAGTTGCCGACGAAACCGTATATACCAACGGTGTCGTCGGCTGCCGGTATTTAAAAACTAGGCTTTGTGGATTCTGTTTTCCTCTAAACTTAGGTATTATTGATATTAATGAATTCATACTTAATCTTGACGAAATGAAATTGTACCGTAACGAAGCCTTACAGACTCTGGTTCAATGCTTACGTACAATATAGTATATCCAATGGTTACATATGACAAATCAAATTTATGACCAAAATCCAATGCGTCAATAGTATGATCTAGTATGGATTTATTGTTCAAATAAAAATCCCAATTGGTCTGTCCAAAATGACACGCGTGTTTTTCGATTTCGTTCAAAGTGGAATACATAAAGAATGGTAAATTTTCGATATTCATAAGTGCCTTACCAGGGCCAAAGCTGAATAATAATAAAAACATTTATTGATAACAAAAAAAACGGCATCAATTCAAATAACAATGACAAAAAAAATAGAATATACAAAAAAGAATACACAAAAACTAAAGTTAAAAACTAGTGTCATTATGGTGCAAAGTGGTTAGCACCAGTACATCGGGTGTTGCCGCACATTGTCATCAAAGGGCCACGACTCAACTATACCCGCAGACCAAACTGAGGTCCAGTTCAATCTAGCGGAGCTGATTTTCAGTGTGACCAGTTGAGTGGCGCACGACGTCAGCCAAGAAACAATATACTAATAAATATTTCTCATTTTCAAATATTCATTATTTAACACTAGCTTTACTACATGTATCATCTGTGTAGACAATATTTCATAGGTGTCTTCTCTCACTCACATTTTATATATAGATTTTTAATATTTAATGGAGTAAAGGTTCATATTTCAAACTAGCTGTGCCCCGCGGTTTCACCCGCGTAGATTTAGTTTCTTCCTTATTGTCGCGGAACCCTAATATTTTTAATAAATAAAAGTAGCCTACGTTACTCCTTGAAACATCAGCTACCTACCAGTGAAAGTCCCGTTTAAATCTATCCAGCCGTTTCAGAGATTACCCGGAACAAGTTACTCCTTGAAACATCAGCTATCTGCCAGTGAAAGTCCCGTTAAAATCCGTCTAACCGTTTCAGAGATAACCCGGAACAAACAGACAGACAGACAGACAGAAAAAAAAATTATAACATGGTTTTTTAGTGTCAGTAGCGTGTATACTTTCATATGCATTTAGTGAAAAGCTGTAATTTTGGAATTACAAACAGACACTTCAATTTTATTTATCTGTATAGATGTATAGATTAAAAACAGAAAAATGTCTGACGAATTGAGAACCTTTTTTGAACTCGTTTATAAAAATCACTTATCCAATTAATTGTGAAATGTGAAAGTTATTTCAAATGTACCAAATCTTTTGATATAATTCTCGCCTGCACGATTTTACCGTACAATACATAGCGGTAAGGAGGGGTCGAGTGGCGGTAATCACGTGGGCACAAATGGCAGAGGTTAAGCGGCCCCCACTTAGGGATACAACGATGTACTTGAGCCCAACAGGTAGGGCATACCCTTGTGTAAGTGATCCAGGTATTCATATGAGAACATTAATTGTATGTAAAGTCCCTTTATTTACCAAAACATAAGCACTTTATAAACAACCAGTAGGATTTTTCGCTTCATTTATTATACTACTAGCTGTGTCCTGCGGTTACACCCGCGTAGATTTAGTTTCATCCTTATTGTCGCGGAACCCTAATATTTTTGATAAATAAAAGTAGCCTATGTTACGCCTTGAAACATCAACTACCTACCAGTGAAAGTCCCGTTAAAATTCATCCAGCCGTTTCAGAGATTACCCGGAACAAACAGACAGACAGAGAAAAATTTTATAACTTGGGTTTTTAGTGTCAGTAGCGTGTATACTTTCATATGAATTTAGTGAAAAGCTGTAATTTTGGTATCTGTTTGTACAGACACTTCAATTTTATTTATATGTATGTATAGATGTATAGATTGTTAGGGCTCCGTACCCGAAGGGTAAAACGGGACGGAGGGTTCGTCTATCTGTCTGTCATCCTGTATCTCTTGAACCGTTAGTTAGGTAGTTGCAATAACAAAAAATACTAAAAAACTGAATAAAACCAATATTTGAAGGGGCTCCCATACAATTATCTTATACATATTTTATAACATCATTTGATGGTGAAGGAAAACATCGTGAGGTAACCTGCATATGTCTGCGAAGTAATTTAAAGACGTATGTATAGTGCCTGAGACGGCGATGGACTCACCCTCTGTCACGTTGGCACTTAATCATATTCGGTGAAATGTGGGTGTTGTTATTAAAAAATTCAAAAATATCTTTATTTGATTATACATGCATCGGCAGGTTGTTTTTACTCAGAAGAACGTAGCAAGAAACTCAGTAATTATTCTTTTCATAAATCATGAAAATGATAATATATATACAAGTCCATGGACACAGTTCCAGTGCACAAGCCTCGATGAAAAAAAAACTAAAAGTAGGTACTACGTATAATTGTGTAGCTTGAGATGAGCAGCCCCCACAAGCAGCACCTGTTCACAAGTATGACGAGAATGCCAGCCATCGCCCTCCTCAACCATTATAGAGGGAAGTGAACGACCCGTCATCCTGACGCCGCCGCAAGCAAAGGCATTTTAGTGAGCATGCAACTCTATATACCCCTTCGGGGACCCTTTTGTGATGGCGTGAATTTATTTTATCATTTGTAAATATTGCACTTACAAGCAGATAGAACATGGCAGGAATGTAAATCAATTTTACGATCTAAAACGGATACAGGCAGAGTTCAGAATGGCTTGGAAAGGGAAGCGGTACAGGAATTTCCTGGCGCAATGTCTGCGCAATCGAGATACCATTTCCTCGACCGAGGTTCAATTATCAGAAACAATTTGTAAAAATACTAGCTTTACCTTGCGGTTTATCTCGCGTAGAATTTACCAATTAAAGACTATGTTAGTAAGTGATAATATTTTTTCTAGAACAAAAGTAGCCTGTGTTACTTCTTCTTTTCTTAATAGAAAAGCAGCTAAGTGTCAGTAAAAGCCCTGTTAAATCTGTTCCAGCCGTTTCAGAAATTAACCAGAACCAACAAATCAAAAAAGATGAAATTTTTTAAAATTGTTTTTGTTTTTACGGTATATAATTTCAAATGCATTTAGTGAAATGCTGTTATTTTGGAATATCGAACAGACACTTCAATTGTATTTATGTGTATGTGTGTATTTATGTTTCTTCTGTGTGTATATGTACTGCTTTATATGTAACGATTATCTAAGTACACGTTGTGGGTAAAATCTTTGTAGGAAAGCAATTCATCGTAGGTCACAGACATAACGATTACGTTTACATGACTGTTTGGTTTATCACGACAGGCCCAAAAGTCATGTAGGCAGATAAAATAAATCCCATGCAAAAAATATATGTAATGAAATAAAGAGGATTTTTAAGTACAAGCTTTTTGGATTTAATGTGACATCGTAATACCTCATTTGATAGTGTCAGTGAACTTAGCAGAGCAAATCCCAGCAGATCAAAAATAAATGTGAGTTCTATTAGCATGCAGAAGAGTTCTATAGTTCCTGATACTTTTTAGAGATAGTTCTGGCTCGGAAAACTGGAATTTTTTTTTTCATAATGCTCTGCTAACTTCCCGTAGCAGATCATTTTCGAGCTAATCAAAAATGTTTATGATTTTTGGGTGCATATAGATGAATAAAAGAGTTCCTGATAGTTTTGAGGCATAGTTCAGTGTATTTGACAGAAATAGACGCCTGTTAAAGAAATCATCGGGGTAAGAAAAATTTTCAGTCTAAAACTCTCAAATAAAATCTAGGTAGCCTAGGAAGCTAGAACTTCTCGATTTATCATATAACTGTGGCATAGCTATGATATACCCATACTTTGGTAGTGCAGAAAAACTAATCCGCCATATTGGAATTAGAATGACTAACACAGCGTGGCGTGCATTGTCATCCAAATAAGCGTGTTTACACAATTTCAGCTTAAGCAGTTAAAGATAACTGATTTAAAATTCAGTTACAAGATTCCACCCGGACTAACATATATAATAGAATAGCGGACGACACGCGGTTTCACCCGCGTAATTCCCGTTCCTGTGGGAGTACGGGGATAAAATATAGCCTATATTAATCAGTGATAATGTAACAATCTAATGATGAAAGTATTTTTTAAATTTGTCCAGTATTTTTGAGCCAATTCGTTACAAACATACATACAAATCCTTTTTCTTTGTGAAATAAAAAAGAAAAAAAACTGTATATGAAGTACAAGCTAAGTTAATTATAATAGAAAATTTTCCCTCTAATATTAGCTTAGGCTTACGAATAAGATGTGTCAGGCTAAGAATAATATAAAGGTACTTCATCTTATATACGAACGTTTCAAATAGGGTTGTCACTCATAATTTATTTTCTATAATGATGTTGATGTTTAGATGCCAGTCACAATCATAATCTAATATGATATATTATGACATTTTTAGGTTATTTATTTCCTTTAAGTTCACAAAAAAATGTATTTTAGACCTCTATTTTACACTGCAGTGAACAAACAAAGTATTTTAAAAGTTTATATATTCTCATGTCTGCATTCTCCGACTGGGTAGGCAGAGGTGTTGTAATAACAACACCCACTTTTCACCGATGATGATTCAGCGCCAACGTGACAGATGGTGAGTCTATCACCGTCTCAGGCACTAGACATACGTCTTTTGAATAACTTCTCAGACATATGCAGGTTTCCTCACGATGTTTTCCTTCACCGAAAAGCACGTGGTGTGAAATCACTGCACATAAGTTTTTTAGAAAAACTTTTTGTACAGGCCCCGTTGGGATTCGAACTTGGGTCGCTTGCGTAGCAGGCGGCTGCTCAAACCACGGCCCCGACGTCTCCTGCCTCCTTTTTTAAAGTTTTTTTTCTGTATTACAATCTTCAAAAAGTTACAGCCCTAATAGAGTAAAACATACGTTCCGACCACTATTCCAAACATTGTTTCTAATAAGCAATTTTGTTAAGATGTCAGTCTGTTTACGTAGTGAAAAGTGAATACGATGTACGTCTTCGGATAAAAACATGTCTTGTATATTATTTTCTTAGGAATTTGACGTTACATTAACCGTAGTAATATAATCTTCGGAGTGCCTTACGACACGGCGTGAAAATGTCTATTTAGAATAGAATAGAATAGAATATTTGTTTATTTGTGACTTAAGGCTTACAGTTATAAAAAAACAAGTTGAAATATAACAAAAAATGATAAAAATGCCAAAATGCCACAAAAAGGCTTCAAATCAGCATAATGCTGGCCACAAGCCAGCGCTGGTCTTCCCTTGAAACCAGGGCGTGGGTGACGTCACGGCACGGATGATACGCAGATCAACACGTTTTCTGATATTTATTTAATAAATTAAGTAGCATACTTAATAACTTTATAAAACATAAAGAAGTAAAGTGAAATATAAACCTAATAATAAAACAATAATAATAAAACAACAATAAAACTAATAAAACTTACAAAATAACAACAGCAATTGAGACAATAAACTAAAAAAAATAAAAAAGAACTAGGTAATGTTTACATATTTATACGGCGCTTGTGTCATGCCTCAGAGGTTCTTGGACCTTTTGATGTTCACAAATAAATGTTTTAAGTTTTAGCCTGAAACCATGGATAGATTGCAGATTCTTTATAGGTGGCGGTATGTTGTTCCAACATTTGGAAGCGGCGTAACGAAAACTACCTCTGAAAACAGCAGATCTGTGCTTTTTCTGTTTGATCTGTGATTTACTTATATCATAACTAGCGGACGTCACGCGGTTTCACCCGCGTAGTTCCCGTTCCCATGGGAGTACGGAGATAAAATATAGCTTATATTAATCAGTGATAATGTAGCATTCAAATGGTGAAAGAGTTTTTAAAATCTGTCCAGTACTTTTTAAGCCAATGCGTTACAAACGTACTTACATGCAAATCTTTCCTTTTCATAATATTAGTATAGACTAGCTGTGTCCCGCGGATTCACCCGCGTAGACTTAATTTCATTGGTAGCCCGCGGAACCTTAATGTTTGTTATAAATAAAAGTAGAATAAGTTACTCCTTGTAGTATTTCAGTGAAAGTCCCATTAAAATCGGTTCAGCCGTTTCAGAGCTTAGCCGGAACAAACAGAATGAGAATTGTTATTAAATAAAATGTTTTCATTACTTACCGTATATCTATACAGATAAATAAAATTGAAGTGTCTGTTTTTAATTTCAAAATAACAGCTTTTCACTAAATGCATATGAAAGCTTACACGATACTGACACTAAAAAACAAATTTAATTTTTTTTCTCTGTCTGTCTGTCTGTTTGTTCCGGGTAATCTCTGAAACGGCTAGACGGATTTTAACGGGACTTTCACTGGTAGGTAGCTGATTTTTCAAGGAGTAACTTAGGCTACTTTTATTTATCAAAAATATTAGGGTTCCGCGACAATAAGGAAGAAACTAAATCTACGCGGATGAAACCGCGAGGCACAGCTATTTCTTTCATAAGTTTAGGATAAATTATAAAGAAACGCAATTAAGGTGCTACACACCATATCGAGCAGTTGAAACATTAAGTTTTAAACGTGAAACCAATTAAGTACCTCTCTACATTACTGAATCGGGTCTGAATAGTTTCACTTTCATCGGAGCAATTAAGCAACAACTTTAATAGTACCCACTCGTGCTACGATTGAAATAGTTGATCATGTTCAAATATTAATTTAATATCTCAATATTGATACCTGCTGACTTTATTGCCGGGAACATTGACTTTTAGACTTTGTTATTTGTTTGGGTAATCACTTCTAGCTTATACCCTCAATCTAGGTAATGACTAGCTGCGTCACGCGGTTTCACTTCCGTAGTTTCCGTTCCCGTGGGAGTACGGAGATAAATTCTATACAGATAAATAAAATTGAAGTGTCTGTTTGTAATTTCAAAATAACAACTTTTCACTAAATGCATATGAAAGTATACACGATACTGACACAAAAAAACAAAGATTTAAAAAATTTCTCTGTCTGTTTGTTCCGGGTAATCTCTGAAACGGCTGGACGGATTTAAACGGGACTTTCACTGGTAGGTAGCTGATGGCACAGCTAGTATAAGCTATATTAATCACTGATAATGTAGCATTCAAATGGTGAAAGAGTTTTTAAAATCGGTCCAATACTTTTTAAGCCAATGCGTTACAAACATACTTACATGCAAATATTTCCTCTTCATAATATTAGTATAGACTAGCTGTGTCCCGCGGATTCACCCGCGTAGACTTAATTTTATGGATGGCCCGCAGAACATAAGACATTTTTATAAATTATAAGTCGCCTAAGTTACTCCTTATAACATTAGCTAACTGCCAGTGAAAGTTCCGTTCAAATCGGTTCAGCCGTTTCGGAGATTGCCCGGAACAAATAGACAGACAGAAAAAAAAAATTGGTTTTCCATGTCAGTAAAGTATACACGGTACTGACATGGAAAACCAATTTTTGCATTTAGTGAAAAACTGTAATTTTGGAATTACATACACACACTTCAATTTTATTTATCTGTATAGATGTATAGATTAGCGATGTCTGATGGCGAAAGGTTAATCGCTATTATAGGTATAGTCAAAAATATATATTGGGTTTATCTGTCAAGACATTCACAATAAAATGCCCAGAGTTTGGAAGTTGGTGGTGTTTACACCCCCGTGCCTCGGAAAACACGTTAAGCCGTTGGTCCTATGCCTGATCCCTCTCCGGTCGTTTCGGATTGCCTTCCCATTGGACTATGAGAGTGAGGGAATAAAGAGTGCACCTGTGTTTGCGCACACACTTGTGCACTATCTATAATATCTCCTGCGCACATGGCTAAGCCCCGTTGAGATTAGCCGCCGTAAACGAAATTCGGTAGGAGATTATTATTATTAAAACCATAAATTATTTACTCAAATCCTGAATGTGCAGTAATGAGCTTGTAATAGGCTTATGTACACGTTCATTTATTAATGAGATCGTACATTCGATAATCAATGTTAATGTGCATGACCACCGTTGGTACTCATTTGCCTAATAGCCTGTGGTTTTCCGAATGACAGATGCAAATAAACCACAGAACAGCGATACTTATCAAACACTTGATTGTAATAAAACAGAGTGCAACCTGCGCATGATGGGATCTCCCGTCTGAAATTCGCAGCTATCCAACTAGAGACTGTAGATTCAAATTCAGAAATATCTTTATTTGATTAGAGTTGTAAGTACTTTCAAATCTTCAGAACGACATGATTATATAGGATTATACATGCTTCCGCCGGGTTCGGAGGGATGCTTTTACTGAGAAGAACCTGGCAAGAAACTCAGTAATTACTTTTTTAACCGACTTCAAAAAAGAAGGATGTTATCATCTATATTACATTTTTCTATATTGCAAAAATATTTTTACAATTTTGAGTAAAACAAATTAATAGCTTATATTATATCAGTTATCTATAAATATAAAAACACTGTAACGAGATCGTGTCTGCACGTTCAATACTAGCCTATCGAATATACGAGTATTATTAAGTATATTATTAAGCTATATATAGCTATTATACCCGCGGCTTCGAAATACTTATTGCTTAAATTTTCTATCACCCATGTCGCGAGATATATTTTTATTTTGTCCCCAAAATTATAGTATTAAGGTATAACCTTTTGCTATTTTAATGCCGGATTTATTTTTGCTATTTGATACAGAATACATTAAAGTATCATAATGGTATCATTACATTTTCATTAGGTATTGTTGAAGCGTTTGATTTAAAAGCGGAAGATTGTGTGAGTAGATCCGTATAAAAACTACAAGCCAGAGAGATAGTTGCCAAATGAAAAAAATAATCAAACGACACCTTTTTCTAAGCTCTTTGAAGGAAAAATACTCCTTTATAGTGGTAGAGTTAAGTAGGCGAGATGAAACATGAAACAAAATATTGTTGAACACGAGTAAGATAGCTGAGCTTGTTTTTACTGTGGCTTTTACCAAGAATGAAATTGCATTGAAAGTCATGCTTTGACATTTTATCAAAAGCTTAGAGATTACGCGCATACCTTCCTCCGAAAGGGGAGAGTAGTTGTACGTTGTACCTATTATAATATTTTGTTTGAATGAGACGCTTGCTCAATTTACCGGCTCTTCTAGTAGGCTAGCTTTTATTTTTACCTACTACTAGCGGTGACCCGCGGAATCCCAATGTTTTCGAATAAAAGTAGCCTAAGTCACTCCTTGTAACATTAGTAATCTGTCAGTGAATGTTCCTTTAAAATCGGTCCAGCCGTTTTGGAGATTAGCCGGAACAAACCTACAGACAGACAGATCGACAGACAGAGAAAAATTTTAAAACTTGGTTTTTCAGTGTCAGTTGCGTTTATATTTTCATATGCATTTAATGAAAGCTGTTATTTTGGAATTACAAACAGACACTTCAATTTTATTTATCTGTATAGATTAAGTAAATTAACCACCGTTTTTGTTAAAAACCTATACATAATATAGAATTCATAACCCTGACTATCAGAAATCAACGCACAGCCTAAACCGCTGGTCCAAGAGCCATAAAATCTGGAGAGTGTGTTCTTGATGAGATGCAAGTATACACCTTAAAAGTGTTTATTAAAATTGCAACCTTAAGGGGATGGAAAAGAGGTTGAAAATATGTCAAATCTTACAAGTAAACTTACGTAATCTTGATAACAAAACTAAACAAGTGCACAATGCAGCTAAGCAAAGTATTAAGTCGAGTGTTAAGCGCCCGTATAGTAAGTTAGAGCCAAACTGAGTTATGGAGATAATGAAATAACTTTCGTGTTTATATCTCCCGGCAGATTGAGGATATCTCAAGATAACTTTGCTCTTACAAATACAGCGGAGTTCGCTCGTTTGTTTCACTTATTCTACTAGGTAGTGCGTTAGGGAGCGACCTTTGGGGAATGTAACTGATGCTAGACGCTATATACTCTAATCATGGATACTAACAAGCGTTTTAATTCATTTGAATCACGCTCGTGTCACTGATATTTGTATGAGATACTAGTTAGATACGCGTAGAGTTAATTTCAATAGTGTCCCGCGGAACTCTTATGCTTTTTTTTAAATAAAAGTAGCCTATGTTACTCCTTGAAACAGTAGCTACTGAAAGTCCCGTTAAAATCGGTACAGCCGTTGCGGAGTTTACCCTGAACAAACAGACAGACAGTATTGTGTATACTTTCATATGCATTTAGTGAAAAGCTGTTATTTTGGAATTACAAACAGACACTTCCATTTTATTTATTTGTATAGATTTCAGTTCTTCACGTCACCGCTGCCGAGTGCCTAGTGCGAGTTTTCTCAAAATCGCCGTCACAAGTCATCGCGTCGACGTAAACGCAGATTTGTATGGGCTCACAATAGTGTCATCTTTAGGCCGACAGAGGCGCTGTTCCGATCCTATACAAATCTGCGTTTACGTCGACGCGGTGACTTGTGACGGCGGCAGTAAAAATCTCGCACTAGGCCCTCTATACAATTTCTCATATTGCGGTGACGCTAGCGAGTATAGATAAGAAAATGCTGGCTAACTCGTGATAGGGGCACAGTTTAAAAGCAGTAAGGAATGCAGGAATAAGTCGTTCGAAATAACACACTCACACCGACGCGTATCTACGATATTGTACGCGACCCCGGCGTAATATCAGTAAGGAATATCATGGTTGGCTAATATATATACCTACGTGTTATACATACATTTTTCTAAACTTCAAATCGACATTATTTTGGCAGTCAATTAAGGAGTAAATTTTAAAAACTTTAAGAGAGTCAACCCTCACGCTCTAATGAGTAAACGTTTCTTATTCGAAATAAATTAAAAGAAAATTGTATATATAATGCAATGGGCTTGAAAACTCTTATTGCGCGATTTAGGTTCTCATGTATTTGTACTCAACTTTGAAACTGTTAGCGAGTAGCGCCATCTATGCAGCGGGTGGAGAAACTCTGCTACAAGTAAAGTAGAAAAAAAAAAGAATTATTTATCATGTATTATGTATCATTACAAACGGTTTGAAACTTGATTGAAATCTATACATAATTGCCTCGCTGGTCTTCTTGGAATACAATTCACGATGTTGTATTGTAGAGAAGAATAGGTAGTGATTTCATTAAATAGCTCATTGTAATTTAACTTAGTATTTTTATACATTACTAGCTGTGCCCCGCGGTTTCACCCGCGTAGATTTAGTTTCATTTTTAATAAATGAAAGATAATCTATGTCCTTTCTCGGGGTCTAAAGATTGTCTGTGCCAAATTTCTTCAAAATCGGTTGAGAGGTTTAAGCGGGAAAGCGTAACAGACAGACAGAGTTACTTTCGCATTTATAATATTAGTAGGGATTTTTAATTATTTATTTTTCAATCAAAAAGTTAATTAAACTGTAAAAAAAAAATCAAAAAATACAAATCCGCTCGTATCGGTTTTTCAATCTATAACTGCTTAATGTTATTTTATGTAAGTACACACAAGAATGTTCCAAAGTAAAATAAGCCTTATTACAAAGTTAGGTTTTGATCGATGTGTTCGATCACTTGCCCGTTGAAGAGATAATTATGTGTTGAAAAGTATTTGTATAAATACGAGTTTATATTACTAACATACGGAGTAGAGTAAAACAAAACCCACTTTTACCGACAACGTGATAGATGGTGAGTCGATCGCAAATAGTCGCATGCTACACAAGAGACACAAGTTCGAATCCCAGTGGCCTGTACCAATGAGTTTTGTTAAAAATTAAGTGCATTTGATTAACACGAGCTTTACTGCCTGTTTCCCTATTCGCTATCTTCGTTGCAATCGACAATCGTTGTACACCACGAAGCCCACACTAAAGCGATCGCGTATTTATTCAGTGCCTATCAACTTAGTGTCTTCCGACTATATACGTTGTCCATCAAAGCATCTTGCCGATATTAATTAAGCGACCAAGAATAATATCACAATTTATGCAGTAATGTAGAACATTTCATCTATACATCTATACAGATAAATAAAATTGAAGTGTCTGTTTGTAATTCCAAAATAACAGCTTTTTACTAAATGCATATGAAAGTATACACGATACTGACACTAAAAAACCAAGAATTAAAATTTTTCTCTGTCTGTCTGTCTGTTCCGGGTAATCTCTGAAACGGCTGGACGGATTTTAACGGGACTTTCACTGGTAGCGGATGTTTCAAGAAGTAACTTACGCTACTTGTATTTATTAAAAATATTAGGGTTCCGCGACAATAAGGAAGAAACTAAATCTACGTGGGTGAAATCGCGGGGCACAGCTAGTAGGAAATGAATTTGAACGGTTTATCCCAACTTCCTGTCACAAATGGTTACGGTAGCTATCGAAATCGTGACGTCATTTTAGTTGGACACTGACCCTATACTAAAACAGGTGCTTGACACTTCGGAAAGTGATCATCACTCTTGCGTTACAGAATAGCACCACAATTTATGTCTGAGAAGTAATTCAAAGACGTATGTTAGGCTTTGTGTTGTTAAGTATACCTTTAGTAAGTCTTCTGCATCAAATTCTTGGGTCGAATAACCATCTGCAGAAGGTCATTTTGAATCCGTTCAGGCCTCAGCACAATTTGGAACGGATTCTTTAATGTTTTATATAATTAATTTATCTATTGGCCGGCAGTCTAGGATATTTCTTTATGTTGTGTAGTATACAAAATATATTACATTTATACACCACGTGCTTTACGGTGAAGAAAAACATCGTGAGGAAATCTGCATATGTCTGAGAAGTAATTCAAACACGTATGTATAGTACCAGAGACGGCGACAGACTCCCATCTGTCACGTTGGCACTTAATAATCTTCGGTGAACAGTTGGTGTTGTTATTACAACACCTCTGCCTACCCCTTCGGGGAATACAAGCGTGAGCATATGTATGTATATACGTAGCTGTGAACACTCGGTAGAGTCCCAACCTGCTTGATACAAGAGACTTAGTGCCTCTACACAATGACATAACTTTTTCGTAGCCAGTATCCATGGTCTACAGGGTAGCGTATGTCACACAATAATATTATTACGCTAGAGGCTAGCGTGAGCATTGCCTTTGTAATCCTGAACATTAGCTTTGTAGTCCTTTATTTGGCCACAAACAGGAAAAATATATTTACGGAGGCGGATCAAAGGCTAAAATTGACTTGCTTTAAAATCAGACTGTATTTTTTTAATCAATTAACAACAAGTGGTTTTGTAATCATACAAAATTATCTCTTCAGAATATCCAAACTGAAGAATATAAGTAAGAAAGGTGGTAACTCCTGAAAATAATGCGGCGTAATACTCTTTTTTAGAAAGGTCATATTCGGAGCACTCGTAACCGAAGGTACCTTCTTCGAAGGTGAATGTGAAAGAAGTATGTAAGGATCGTATGTGGCGGTAAGCGTGTGGCGTAACGGTGGCCTCTGCCCACCCCCATGGGTTACAAGCGTGAGCATATGTATGTATAATGCGGCACGAAACTTGCGATTCGATTTGTCTATTTAAAAAATATGTTTATTACAATATTAACAAAGCATCATTGGTTTTGTAGGTTCGATCTCCGGGTCGGGTAAAGTGTTATTGGGTTTTTCTATTTCTTATTTCCCAGTAACAGCCCGGGGTATGGATATGTGCCCGGTTAATGGCAAAAGGCTCGCCCCTTATTACATGAGACTTAACATATCTGGCAAAATAAGGGTGTCCTCTATATGTACACTTTTACCTCTGAAGGTTTCATACAGTTGCAATCCATATTAATATTATAAACTAGCTGTGCCCCGCGGTTTCACCCGCGTAGACTAGTTTCTTCCTTATTGTCGCGGAACCCTAATATTTTTAATAAATAAAAGTAGCGTAAGTTACTCCTTGAAACATCAGCTACCTACCAGTGAAAGTCCCGTTAAAATCCGTCGAGCCGTTACAGAGATTACCCGGAACAAACAGACAGACAGACAAACAGAGAAACATTTTAAAACTTGGTTTTTTAGTGTCAGTATCGTGTATACTTTCATATGCATTTAGTGAAAAGCTGTTATTTTGGAATTACAAACAGACACTTCAATTTTATTTATCTGTATAGATATAGATAGGAAAGTTTTTCTATAGTTTGTCAGTGACCTTTCCCCGATTTTGGTATAAACTAGGGATAGCTTTGACTACAAGGACTGATCTAGGTTTCTTAGAAAAACACTACGCGGACAAAGTCGCGGATGCGAACTAGGCTTATTATGATACTTTATGTCACAAATAATTATTGCATTGTGCGTGGAACACGCGGCTTTATCTGATTTAGAAGAATAATAGTAAATTCAGTATCTCGAATCGATTATGGTTTGGCGGTACTTTTGCAACGTAATTTGTATCGTATTAAAAGATTAAAACCGAATGGCAAATTGCCTAACTGTGTATTAGATAAGTGTTATCACATTAAAATATAATAAATTAGAAAATAATGTCTGCTTTGATTTTGATAATATTTGAAGTGGAATCTGGATGGTGCGCGGTGATAGCGCGACACTTTTTATATCGGCACTTATATAATTCAATCGTTACAGATCAGTGAAAGTCTGAAAGAGTCTGACAATTGGTTGAACCCAGATTACCGATTTTCGGTTAGGAGGGGGTTAGGAAGGTCAGATGCCAGTCGCTTCGTATAAAAATCTGGTGATCAGCCACATCGGGTTAAATCAAGACCCAACAATGGGATAAGGCCAGAAAGGTGTTATATATATGATAGAGATGATAATGATATGTAACATTCAAAATCCAATACACAGCCTTAACCGCTGGACTTAGAAAAATTGGAATGGAAGCAAAAAATTGTTTGATATTCTTGCGATTTTTCTTATAGGGTTTTCGAACCGGTTATAATTTTTCAGAGTTCATTCAGTTGTTTTAATTTTCAATAGATATTTTACTCCTACACAATTTCAATTAAATTTTTCTTACACGAAGTCGAAGTTTTTCGGGGTGGAAAGCGACCTGTATAAACAATTTTTATTTAGATTCTCAAGTTAGCGTTCAAGTTATTTTTCTGTGCGCATAAATTATTACTAAAAAAATTGTTTTAATAATTTTATACTGAAAAGTTTCCCGAAATTTTCTGAAGGGTTGTCTGTCACAGGAAATCATGCAGGATATTTCAAAGGTCATTCAAGAATTTTGTAAAGTTCAATCAAACAAGAAAGTGCTTCTTTCACGATTTACTTTTTCGTGGGAACTTATTGAAAGAAGAAAAAAACTTTTGACAATTTACACCCATATTGAAAATTCACCAAATTAAAAAATATTTTATTGGAACCCTTTAATTTGTTATATTTCTAATGCAATGAGGAGCTCGTGGCACAGTTGCTATTGCGCATATGATGCGATCAGCGAAGTTAAGCAACCGTACGCCTAGCCAGTAGTTGGATGGGTGACCGCCCGAGTTCCCTCCGTGCCTCGGAGAGCACGTTAAGCCGTCGGTCCCGGTTGCCAATTTAACATCTTTGGCAATCGTTACAGGTCAGTTGGAGGCCTAATAAAGTCTGACAACTGGTTTAACCCAGGTTGCCGATTTTCCTCGAAAAAAGGGGTTACGAAGATCAGATGGCAGTCGCTTCGTATAAAAATCAGGTGATCAGCCACATCGGGTTGAATCAAGTGCTGATCCCAAATACATGGGATAAGGCTAGGGAGATGATGATTTCTAATGCAAAGAAACTCCTCGAAGGGGTAGGCAAAGGTACTTATAGTACAGCCACATTTCACCACTTATCTTAAAGTCCCATGTAATAGAAGGTGAGGGTATTGCCATTAACCGGGCACTAAGCAATACTTCGAACTGGACAATTACAGAAGGAGAAACTCAGTAATATTTGGCCCGACCCAGAGATCGAACTTAACATCGTGTTTCATAATGGTGATTGCGACTACTAGATCAACTTTACAATATTAGTGCTATTTAAATTTTTGGTGTTCATTCCCTTCTGTTTAATGTTAAATTGAGTATCACTGAAAAGTAGCATTATTTGACTACTATATGGTATAATTTTGGATAGTTTTCAATATATTCATATTAGTAACTAGCTGTGCCCCGCGGTTTCACCCGCGTAGATTTAGTTTCATCCTTGTCGCGGAACCCTAATAATTTAATAAATAAAAGTAGCCTAAGTTACTCCTTGAAACATCAGCTACCTGCCAGTGAAAGTCCCGTTAAAATCGGTCCAGCCGTTTCAGAGATTACCCGGAACAAACAGACAGACAGACAGACAGAGGAAAAATTTTAAACTTGGTTTTTTAGTATTAGTAGCGTGTATACATTCATATGAATTGAGTGAAAACCTGTTATTTTGGAATTACAAACAGACACTTCAATTTTATTTATCTGTATAGACCGACACCTCGTAAAGTACACACCCTCGAAATGTTATATGCCTATGACCATCACAGTTTAATATCAGCGTTAATATACTTATAAGTCAGTCAGACAAGACTCAATTTTTGTATGTATAGCAGTCGCCTGCTACGCAAGCGACACAAGTTGAATCCAAGCGGCCTGTGCCAGTGGGGTTTTCTGAAAACTTATATGCAGTAATTTCCCAACAAGTGCTTTACGGTAAAGGAAAACATCGTGAGGAAACCTCCATATGTATGAGAAGTAATTCAAAGACGCGTGTATAGTGCCTGAGACGGCGTTGGACTCACCGTCTGTCACGTTGGTACTTAATCATATTCGGTGAAATGTGGGTTTTGTTGTTGCAATACCATTGCTTACTCCTTCGGAGACCCTTGTAGGATGACGTGAGCATATTTATTTATTAGTTTAAATTCAAATTCAAATTCAAAAATATCTTTATTTGATTAGGCTTTTCACAAAGTACTTTCAAATAGTCAGATCAACACGATTACACAGGATTGTACATGCTACCGCCAGGTTCGGAAGGTTGCTTTTACTGAGAAGAACATGGCAAGAAACTCAGTAATTATTCTTTTCAAAAAAGTAACTTTAGAATTTTGAGTAATACAATATATATCATAAAAATAATATATATAATAATAAGCCCATGGACACAGTTTCAGTGCAGAAAAGTCGTTAAAAAAATATAAAAGTAAAAGTAGTTTATTTGCTTTCTCGCGGATCTAATTCAGTTTTGTCAAAAAGCAATATCATATCTTAACATAGTATTATCACTTAAAAACCATAAATAAAAATCTAATATTTATAATATATTATTAAAGGTAGGCAGTAGGCAAGGTTCCGAAGGTACTGGCAAAGGGGGAATCCTTTGAAAGTTTTGTTTTCTAAAAATAATGGAATTACGTCAAAGTCGTGCGTAGGCCGCAACTTAAAATCTTGATACCAGTATCGGATTCCGAGCTTTGGAAAGAAAACCTACCTACTTGAAAACCGCGATATGTTTGGATATTGGCACTTCCGTACAAGATACTGAATTTCAAAAGGAGCTGCCTGTAAAGGGACACTTTTTCATTCAAATATATTTTCTGAAGCCATTTGAAAAGGCTTTATTAAGAAAAACTTTATTATTTATGGTATTGTCCTTGTTGTAAGTAACTTTGTGAAATATGTTAATGTCAAATATTTTTCTTCCTTATGCATATTTCAACATATTTAGGGAAAGGGTTAAATATACCGAGTTAGCACGTAGAAAAGAATTTATTTCTTGCTTAACGTAGTTAAATTTTTGATCTTGAGAATATAAAAAGTAACCAGATTTATATCATTAATAATTATTAAGTTCATTCCGATATTCAAAAAATGTATTGTAAATAAATAATTACGTTTAACTTCTAAAGGAAGCGTTTCAGTATTTACAAAAATATTGTTCAATTGTTAGCGTAGAAAACTTTAGTAATATATTTTTTGAGAATATATACAAACCGTAAATATGAAAATATTAAAATTCCTGAGAAAATGTTATTTTTATACATTAAATTAAATAACTTAACTGTAGAAAGAAAATATTTGTAGATAACAGATTTTTTTCTCTCCAAAAAAACTTTTTTGATAATTCTGCTAGCAATTATTTTAAGTCAAACCTGTAGAAAAAACACGGAAAACATTTTGATATATTTTTTTTAAACTTACCTCTATCTTCGACACGTAGCACGCAACAATCAGACAAGGCGGCAATCCGTTGGGCCGCCAGCGATATCACTGTGGGCGCCCTGCAACGACGCGCTTTTATACCAGCGCCGCCCAACGCCTCTAGGCGGGCGGCGTTCACTACTACCACGAAAGTTTGTAATCACTTACTAATCATTATTTAATTACATTCGAGAGCTTTTTAATAAAAAATTTTTATATAAAAACGGCGTGTCCTGCCGTAGGCGGTTAGTCTACCGTTTCAGGCACTTTACATGAGTCTATGAAAAATAAATAAAATAATTATGCTCACGCTATCCAAGAAGGGACCCCGTAGGCATAACCAGACGTGTTGTAATAACAACCAACAACACCCACTTTCCACCGAAGATGATTAACCCAACGTGAAATACAGTGGTACCATCGCCATCTCAGGCATTACACATACGTCTTTAAATTACTTCTCAGATATATGCAAACTCAAACTCAAACTCAAATATATCTTTATTCGATTAGACTTTATACAAAGTACTTTCAAATCGTCAGAATGACACAATTACACAGGATTATACATGTTACCGCCAGGTTCGGAAGGTTGCTTTTACTGCAGGTTTCCTTACTGATGAAACCCCAATGCCACCACATCCCCGTACATGTTCGGCCCGGAACTATACCTGTGTCTTTGAATTACTTCTCAGATATATTAAGCAGGTAATATTTTTCTCTTCACTCGCGGTGAGTAACTAAGGTTTTATGAAAATCTCATAAGTACAAACCGTAGTATTTTGAACTTGCGTCACTTATGTAGCAGGCGACTGTTCAAACTATGCCACCACGGCCTTTGGTAACTAATACTAATATTTGTGTTATAGTTATGCAGATAACATTAAGATATATGATCTAACATGGGATAAGAATGACGTAGTATGTAATAGGGAGCTTTGTTAATTAACCAAATAATATAATGATGAGTATATGGAAACAGACATCTTGTAACGTGATCTTGTTCTAAAGACAGTATAGATACGACTAGCTGTGCACCGGGGTTTCACCCGTGTAGACAAAAATGTATGGGAATTATTTTTTGCTAGCGGTTTCACCCGAGTACAGTTGATTTCATGGGTGTCCCGCGGAACCCTTATGCTTTTTTTAAAATAAATGTAGCCTATTATACTCCTTGAAACATCAGCTACCTGCAAGTGAAAGTCCCGTTAAAATCAGTCGAGCCGTTTAGGATAAACGTGGAACAAATATTGACAGACACACAAAGAAAAATAAAAAAATAAAAATTATGTCAGCATCGTATATACTTTCATATGCGTTTAGTGAAAATCTGTTATTTGGAATTACAAACAGACACATAAATTTTCTCCACCTCCTCGGACCACGGCCACATCGGATTAGTTCGGACGCTTACCTGAAAGTAGGAAATGATTATTTCTACCAGTGGGTAGATTGGTAGTGACCAATGTATATAAGCGTGAGGTTAAGTAGTGGGCCGAGCTTACAGCAATTAGGGGAACTTAAGTTAAGTGGCTTATAATAATGAATGTTGTCTTGGTTTGTATAACCACGTAAACTTGCAGGCTGTACTGGTACTTTAGTACCTGGATGACCAAGTATTGCTCGTCTTTTTTTGACTATTTTATAAATGAAACCTAGCTAGATCGATTTACCGTCCCCGAAACCCTTTGCATACTAAATTTCATGAAATTTGTTTGAGCTATTTCCGAAATTCAGATTATATATATTTGCTCAGGCCATCCCAGAAGGGTCCCCAAAGGGGTAAGCAGGGTGTTGTCACAACATCCAACATGTCACCGAATATTACCTAAGTGCCAACCTGACAGAGGGTGAGTCCATCGCCGTCTCAGGCACTATACATACGTCTTTGAATTACTTCTCATACATATGCAGGTTTCCTTACGATGTTTTTCTTCGCCGCAAAGCAGGTGAGCTGAAATTACTGCACATAAGTTTTTAGAAATACTCATAGGTATAGACAGGCCATTGAGAATCAAATCTGCGTAGTTTGCCTAGCAGGCGACTGCTCAAACCCCACGGCTACAAGGCGTAAACTAATTGAAATCGTAAAAAAAAAAAGACTTAAATTTAAATTTTGGTCTTAAGAACCAGTTAACTCCCTCAGAAGTCATCTGTGTTTGAACACAGTATGGAACGGAGTCGTGTTTGTTTAGGCCTTCACAACTACAAACAGAGTAAGAATATATGTTTGTGTGAAACACACAAACTTTAAGCCTTTTTGGTAATTGAAATCTTCCAGTTAATTTAATATTTAACGAAAAATAAATAGGAATTTAAATAGCATTTTACAATTAAACATTTAAGAATGTTATAAGAGCCGTAGTGGCCGTGGGGTTTAAGTAGTCGCCTACTACGCAAGCTTCGCAAGTTTGAATCAACGGCCTTCTTTCTTTCTTTGATTCGAGCATTTTTTTTGTCTTTTCAGTTCATAGTACTCAAATAGTAGCACCATGTAAAATTATCCAATCAATTGAAAATCGTTCAAATTGATCATTCTGCAAGTGATTATGCTAAACTTGATCATTGTACCTTTGTGTATCAATTTGCGTACATTTCACCCAGTAATATATTCCATGGGGTACCTGCTTACGGGTCGCTTATCATAATTTAAATAGCATTATTTCGTTGAAATAATGATCGACTCGATAAAAACCTTTAGACTCGGCAACATCGACTCGAGTCCAAACCACACTGTGTGGTTTTGAGTGATCGTTAACGCGTCTACGAATCTCACCTGGTACCAATCTATTTTACAAGCTTTCGTTTATATAAATACGTGGGTCAAATCTTGCAAATTTGGTACCCTTCTCAATCACCGATCAGTGCGTCGTGATAATACACAATTTAAATGAATAAAAAGCAAAAAAACTATGAAAAATATAAGACTCCCCTTTTGCTGTTGAATTGTAACACTGTTATATTAACCAAAAAACAATTATTTGTTTCCTAAAAAAATTGGTTTTGTTTTCTTTGAATCCTATTCCTTTTTGAAGTAGTCTACTTCAGCTATCATACGATAAGCTTATCCGTGAAGGACCTTCTAAGAAAAAATGTATTGTCTAATGTCTTTAAAGGCGATAGGCACCGTGCTTTTGGCGTCGAATAACTTCGGTAAAGAGTGTGTTTCATAAGCCTACCGACCCTTTAGAGGACCCTTGTGAGAAGCCTAACAGATACATCATCCATCACCTGTCATTGTATACTTCAATTTCGTGATAAAAAAGTGGCGTTGTTCCCGTATTATGCGAAGTACTCGAGGAGAACGATCGAGTGTTTTGTGACGTCCGACTTGGATCAACCTACGCGATTTTATAGTGATGTTCGGGAGAAAAGTGTCGATACTATAAATCTAAATATATAAAAGAAAGTCGTGTTAGTTACACTATTTATAACTCAAGAACGGCTGAACCGAATTGGCTGAAAATTGGTGGGGAGATAGCTCAGAAACATAGGATACTTTTTATGGGACATGACGTAAATAGTTTGTATAACACAATAAAGCCTACGCGGGTGAAACTGCGGAGCACAGCTAGTATATAATATAATAAAAAAAATCTATATTTTATCTAATCACTATTTGTATCACATAAACTAGCTTCTGTCCGCGGTTTCACACGCGTGGCATACCTATTCAAAATATGTCTCAGTGATATATGTCTTAGACGATTCAAAGATGTTTAGTGTCTGAGACGGAGATCGACTCGCCTTACGACGTCGATAATTATTCCGGTGTTGTTAAACATTTACCTACCCCTTTGAGGACCCTTCTGGTAAGGCGTAAGAAAATAGTTTTTTTTAGTTCATGCAGTTTCTTACAAAATATCGATGCCAAATCTCACATCACCAAAACCTTTTTCTCACTAGCCGATTATATCGTGCTTATAACGAAATATCGAGAGAGAATCGATAATTCGAGTAGTTACAAAGAATCCGGTGCTATCTCTATTCACCCCAATTGACGTGCTATGTAAATGTCAAGTTGCGATAAATTTAGACGATATGGCTGTCATCCAATGTACTTGTATTTTTGATGAAAGATACCGCCTAAATGATTATGTTATTATTATAGTTGCCCCTATAATAATAACTATATAGGCTGTAGTAGCCGCTTACTGTACGCCTTTGATGAAAAGATTCAATCATTTGTTCAGTTCAGCTTTAAGGTCTAATAAGGCACTTATGGACAAAAAACTATCCACCGGTGCGGAAACAAGCCTTTTAAAAAAACCGACAAGAAACTCACCTATCTTAAATCATGTGACTTAAGCAAATAGTTTATTAAGTTACAACACCCACTTTTCATACGCGTAAGCTCACGCCTTCCCAGAAATAAACTATCAGTTGTTTTTCAACTGCGAATACAATACACGGACTAACCATTTAAAAGTCAGTAAATCGAGTTAACTCATTCTTCCAATCCAATAACAAAGCAATATAAATCGGGAATGCGGAAAATATAATATAATGTGTACTTTATGGTACTCAGTTTAAAGTTCTCATTTCTGCAGGAAGTTTTATAAATAAAAGGTTTCTTTATAAATAAAACGGAGAAAGAAATATATTCGAGTGATTTGATAAGAATTGGACTACGCATTCGAAATTCTGAGAATCGTTAGAAAAGTTTATTTTTACTTCTTTGCTTTTTTTATTCGTAATTATTTTTGGAACTGTGTTGGTCGTGGGGTTTGAGCAGTCGCCTACTACACAGGAGATGCAAGTTTGAACCCTAGCGCCCTGCACCAATAAGTTATTCTAAAAACTTAAATGCAGTAATTTAACCCCACTTGCTTTACGGTGAAGGAAAACATCGCGAGGAAACCTGCATGTCTGAGAAGTAATTCAAAGACTTACCTATGTATATTGGTCACGTTCATAGGCTGCGGTGGCCGCTTACCATCAAGCGGACTGTACGCTTGTTTGCCATCACTGCTGTGAAAAAAATTAGCAAATATGCCATGAGCGGTCACCCATCCAACATTTGACTGAAACCGTTATCACTTGTGTTCGCTGGACGAAAATCAACTATGCCACAAGCTATAAACAGCTATTATTTTATTATTCAGCGGTGAAGTCGTGTTCAGTACTCGGAACAATAATGCCTCGTTTGTTCTAGCATCGGGCCGCGGTGAGCGAGCGTTGCAACAGGTAGCGTTAGCAGATTACATGCGGGGAGTTTTGTAAGTTGATTTATTTATCAACCTATATTTGTTTTGTCGCTGGGGTAAACGAGTTCTTAAGTGGAGGCCGCGACTCGGCAAACGTAGTGTAGGACGCCCTCCGGCCAGGTGGGATGACGATCTGCGAAAGACTGCAGGCAGATGCTGGATGCGGCAAGCTGAACACAGGGCGCTATGGCACTCAATAGGGGAGGCCTATGTCCAGCCGTGGACCAAGATAGGCTGATGATGATAATGATTTGTTTTGTCGACTGACTGGTATTCTAATTTAAAGGTCACAGATACACGAGACATTTAAGCAAAAATATACTTACGATTTAAAGAAATACTTGCCTTAAGGCCTACTTTTCTACAATATGATAAGTGCCTAACACAAGTGAAATATAAATTTGCAAGTTAACTGGGGACTGTCCCGCCTCATAAAATCATACCTTGTATACTCTAATACAACCTTAAATACATTTTTACGCTCTTATTCATCGTTTATAAAGCTTCTAGATATTTATGTACTAGACAGAAAGAAATCTAAATGCTCCGACGAAATAAAGTTTCAGGCCGGTTCTTCTCAGAAGGTTAGTTTAAATTTACGACATTCATAAGTGCCTTACCAGGGCCCAAACTGAATAAATATTTTTCATTTTCATTTTCATGAAACCTCGATGAATTGCTTCGAAACAACGCCTGATTCTATTCAATAACATGTCTATAGAAATGCTTTTGCTAACCGTCTTCTACTTTTACTAGTGGAACTATAAAACAATACCGCTGCTTGTTCCCACGAACACTTGTCCCGCATACGACTACAGTATTGCCTCCCACATATGAAAAAATGCATGAACTGTCTTTTAGATTTTTTAATATAAGTACAATGTTTGCAAAGGGCTTTTGACATACATACACATGCCTAGCCTGTACCCGAGCAAGCTTATGAAGTTAGTTTTGTATTAGGACCATTAAAGTGTAAGAAAGCCGTGGTGGCCACCAATAAGTTTTTCCAAAAACGTATGTACAGTGATTTCACACCACATGCTTTATGGTGAAGGAAAACATCGTGAGGAAACCTGCATATGACTGAGAAGTAATTCAAAGACGTAACATATGTATACTGGCTGGGGCGGCGATAGACCATTTGTCACGTTGGCACTTATCTAATCATCACTCACTCTCGATATTTGCGCTTTGCAATACATTCAGCGATTCATTTTTATATTATAGACTAGCTGTGCCCCGCGGTTTCACCCGCGTAGAGTTAGTTTCATTCATATTGTCGCGGAACCCTAATATTTTTAATAAATAATAGCCTACGTTACTCCTTGAAACATCAGCTACCTGCCAGTGAAAGTCCCGTTAAAATCCATCCGTCCAAGCCGTTTCAGAGCCGGAACAAACAGGCAGACAGACAGAGAAACATTTTAAATGTTGGTTTTCAGTGTCAGTAGCGTGTATACTTTGATAATATACATTTAGTGAAAAGCTGTTATTTTGGAATTACAAACAGACACTTTAATTTAATTTATCTGTATGTATAGAAGATTTGCACATACAGCAAACTTTAAATATTGTCTTATTAAAACCTGCTTTGGGTGACATTTGTCTTGATTATCGAAACATCGCAATCGCACGCTTACCGAAGGCGTGGGCTTGAAACTACTTACCCTTACCTTATGCTGCTTGTCACCACTTGTTCCCATGTTCCTACCTAACAGGAACGACGCCCACGGATCCTGAAATGATTGTTAAAAGGGTCCCGAGGCATATCCCGTTTCGGAGTGTTTTCCCGTGTCATACAGAACTTAGTGTGTTGTGCTTAGCGTCGTGTTACTCGCGAATGACGTAGAGTAGCAGGATCGCTTTACGCAAATAAGGTGGCGATGTGAAGGTTGATTTGTTACTGGATTTTGTTTATTGGTGTCTATTATGTTTATAGCTCTTCATATCTTTGATAATAATAATGCTTTCCCATCGAAATGAGGTTGCGGCGGCAAATCTCCGGGATTAGTCATCTGCTCAGGAGATATACACAAGTGTGTGCGCAAACACAGGTGCACTCTTAATAAGTACTTTGTAAAAAGTCTAATCGAATAATTATATTTTTGAGATTGCGTATTTCCTCACTCTCATAGTCTGATAGGAGGCAATCCAACACGACCGGAGAGAGAACAGGCGTAGGACCAACGGCTTAACGTGCTTTCCGAGGCACGGGGGTGTTAACGGTGTGCATATAATAAAATAGGTATAATATTTTTAAAAGAGTAATTACTGAGTTTCTTGCCAGGTTCTTCTCAGTAAAAGCAACCTTCCGAACCTGGCAGTAGCATGTATAATCCATGTCGTTCTGACGATTTGAAAGTACTTTGTAAAAAGTCTAATCGAATAAATATATTTTTGACTTTGACTTTGACTTTTGACTAACACCGCCAAATTGTAGGTACGCTCATGCTATGCAGTTATGCTCACGTCTGTTTTCCCCGAAGGAGTAGACAGAGGTGTTGTAATAACAACACTCACATTTCACCGCAGATGATTAGTGTCAACGTAACAGATGGTGAATCTATCGCCTTTTCAGACACTATATATATCTTTGAATTACTTCTCAGATATATATTCAGGTTTCCTCACGATGTTATCCTTCACCGTAAAGCACGTGATGCGAAATCAATCCACATAAGTTATTAGAAAAACTCATTGGTATATGTCCCGATAGGATTTGAGGCGACTGCTCAAACCCCAAGGCCACCACGATAATTGACGGCACCTGACCTATATTCAATCTATACATCTATACAGATAAATAAAATTGAAGTGTCTGTTTGTAATTCCAAAATAACAGCTTTTCACTAAATACATATGAAAGTATACACGCTTCTGACACAAAAATACCAAGTTTTAAAAAATTTCTCTGTCTGTCTGTTTGTTCCGGGTAATCTCTGAAACGGCTGGACCGATTTTAACGGGACTTTCACTGGCAGGTAGCTGATATTTCAAGGAGTAACTTAGGCTACTTTTATTTATTAAAAATATTAAAATATTAGGGTTCCGCGACAATAAGGATGAAACTAAATCTACGCGGGTGAAACCACAGCTAGTATGTCATATAAAAGTTTCGTAAACTTTTTGAAGAACAACGAATCCGGAAGAAATATTCCTTCTGCAATTTGAAAACTGTGTGACATTGAACTTATTTTAAAGTAATTTAGGAGCTATAGAAAATGGAACGTTTTACTCATACAAATTGCTCAACAATGGATTTAGAAAGAAAACTTTTATTTTTAATTTAACTGCTGCTAAGAGGACGTTGACTAATGGGAATTTTATTATAATGAGTTTTTGATAAATCTGTCCGCAATTTGACATTCAGGCTGCATTTGGGATACCTGCAGAATTATTTATGTTTTACCTAGCTCCGGTCCGAATGTCTAAGCTTTTTTGGCGAGTATCGCAGGGTAATTTTTTGAGGAATACTCGTCATCTACATCTAAACACCTATAAAGATAAATAAAATTGAACTGTCTTTTTGTAATTCCAAATGAACAACTTTTCACTAAATGCATATATCAAATTGTATACGGTACTCACATAAAAAAACCTATTTCATTTTTTTTCTCTGTTATCTGTCTGTCTGTTTGTGTCTGGTAATATCCGAAACTTCTGGACCTATTTTAACGGGACAAGGAGAAATTTAGAATACTTTAAAAAAACACATTAGGGTTCCGCGGGCCACCCATGAAATTTAGTCTACGCGGGTGAAACCGCGGGGCACAGCTAGTATGAAAATAAAAGAAATAAAAAAAATTACTGTTGTTATAACTAATAACCGTATTTTTTTGTATTGACATCATGTTCTTAAAAGTAAAGAAAAATATATTCAAAAAAGGCTTTATTTTTCAAAAATATTTACAAAATATGATCACAGTACAGACTACAGGTATTTACAATGAAAATTATCTTAAATTAACTTAAACTAAGCACCTACATTTGAACTAAAATTAAACAAATTACCTCGTAATATCCCGAAATGCTTGTATTTTTTATGTCTAGATTGTATGAAAAAGAAAAAAATCTAGAATTAATATTACAAAAAAAATACTGTATAATTTGAATCTCATTACATTTTTTTATTTAATAATTAGTCTTTTCGAGCCCAACGATTCAGCGTGATGAATGAAATTGAACTTTTTATATGAAATGAATGCAAGCAATTAATAAACTAGTACCATTGACAAAAAAACTCTTTATAGATAAATTACTGAATTTTTCAAAAGATTTCGCAATAATGAAACGTTTTATTGAAAAGCTTTCAATAATGTGGTTAAAAAAATAGTTTTAGGATTATTTTATACAAATTGAAACTTAATGAAAAAAATAACTTTTGATAAATATATCTTTTAGAAAGGTCACTCTTTTAGTTACTTGGTGTTTACGATGGAAATTTATAATAGTTAATCTAAATAAAAAAGTCCTAAAATCATTCCTAAAACATTTTTCGTTAGACTTTGTTTGGTTGGCTATATTTTTTCTAAATAAATAAAAAAAAAAATTTTTTGTAATTTTTTGCGCTTTTAAACGACGAACATTCTAAGTTATTGCTTTTCAAACGTCAAATGCAATAAATATCTCGATAAACTATAACTAAACAGTTACTGTATATTTTGCATAATTATTATTACTTTAGTTTTGAGATTCAAAAAATACATCAATATGTTTTTATCATTTCATAATATACTGCTAGCAAAAAAGATCATATAGGTACTTCGTAGTTGAATTTTTTCGCCCATGCGAATTTTCAGGCCATAATTATCTCACGTAATAAATATCACCTATCATGTTAGTTGAATATATAAACATACTGTTATATCTTATAAATAAACGGGATATAGTGCGTTTCGTTTTTTAAACAAAATATATTATTAACTCATTGCTTGAATTAAAATATAGTTTTCTACGTCTGTTAAAATATAGGCTCTAGACTTTTTAGGCACAGAGCATAGGCTGATGGGTACATTATTCATTTAAAAATAAAATAAAAATATACTATAACATTTTAAATATTTTTGTAGTTATATCTACTATTTATTTTTGTGGTAAAGTGTAGTTGTTGGGGGTTACTAAAGTTTGGATGCTTATTGGATGATATGTGCAACATAAGACAATGCTTATTTTTGTTGTAAAATTCAATTCTAAACAACTGAAACATTATATTGAAATTTTAATGATAGTAACAAAGGAAATAAAAATTAATGGATTAGATTTTTTTTATTTTCTTACGTGTTTTTTTCTGACATGTGTGGTACATGTCAATTAAAAAACCCTTACAGCCGAAGCTCTGAGCAAAAATGTACGCAAAAAAAGTCTCAACCCTGAATTTATAGAAGTTACATGATAACGATCTGAATATCCCGTTTTATATAAACATAGATAATAAGACTACCCCGATACACTAGAAGCACCGTAATAAAAAAAGCAAGTGGTCACTTCACTAATCGAACATTTTGGTACAAAAACGAACTCGGAGGCCTTACTTACAACCCCTATAATAACATTAAGTCGACTCACTGTAAGGGACGGATGTATCAGACGTGTATACATCTGTCACTGCCATTGAAAAAGTTGACGGTAAGCCTCAGTTCCTATAAATATCACACAGATTCACCCTACATCATTCAGTCACTTATATTTAACCGTAATACTGCGGTCCGTGTGTGTACATGTCATTTCGTCTGTCGATTAGGACTAGGTGGGCCGTTTTTGCCGGGTGACCGTGATGATAGACCCATTTCTTTCCAGAATCCTTGCCCTCTTTATGGTGCTCGGCTTGACCGTGGTGACCGTGGCCGTCGTGTCCGGCTGCGCCTTTGTGACCCTGAAGTTCATAGCAAAATTATAAATTTTTGATTGAAATTTTTTGTTTTTTTTTTTTCATTAAAAAATCCAACCAAATTAATTACAATTACTTTGCACCTATGTTTATTATGTTTTTTTTTTGTTTTTGATTAAATTAACAATAAGGCAGCTGAATTTTTCACCGGTTTTTTTCGAAGTCTTAAAAGTGACTCACCAGAGCATAAACTGAATAAATCATTATCAGTTTCAATCGGCGGTCTTATGCACTTGACCATACCATATTTCCACAAAATTAGTCCGTCGATATCATCCAGGATGTAATTTACAGAAGTATAAATCATAAAACTATGCATTTGAGTCTAAATTACCTCGTGCACATGCATGTGGCCTCCTTCAGCGAAGTCTCCTGCGTCCCCTTTATGATGACCTGCGTAGCCGGCGTCAAGCTTGCCTTTCGCGAATTTGGAGCCCTGTGGACGCATGAAAGAAAGAAATATTTATTTGTAACAAAGAATTCAAAAATTAAGCTTAAAAAGTATGGGCCCCTGCAATAGGCCCTTTTAATTCCAATACGCGTTCGGTAAAATTAATCACCTAAGCGCCCCTTTTGAAGAGGTCCACATTTAGGGAAACCATGGTACAGAGGTCATTTTACAACCTAACGTTCGCGAAAAAGCCTTCACAGATGAAAAGCCTTTAAGAAAGAACTGTTCGCCCCTATAGTGTTGTGGTGTGTTCAAATCTGATTTGTCATACAAACTCTATATAATAAAGGAAAAAGAATCGAAAAAACTTGAGCACCACTCGCCGTCCTTCACAATAACTTCAATGAATATTTACTAAGACAATCTTTAACATAAGTTATGCTCAGGTAGTTTAATAAGCGCTATCTGACTTTAATTAGCATCAGGCGGTAAACTACAGAATTAACTTCTAACGGGAACTTAGCTAAGTATCTCCCAGATAACAAGTAAAAGTATGCGAAGCTAAGTTACAATTTCATTTAAAGGCTTAGATTGTTACGTGGATAAGGATAACTTTTTCTTATTTCATCTTATATAATAACGGTAAAGGGTGGTAATTAAAGTTATAACGGTTGCTATGTTAGAAACTTCACTTTTTTTTGTAAGATTTGTATTAATTTTCTAGGCAGATTTTTGTGTGTTCGGTGGCAAGCAATTACCGCAATCTTTTTTAGATATGTTTTTTTGTTTTTGAACAGAAAAAGCTTTAGCGTGTAAAAAATAACCAATATAATAATTATCTATGATCGCCTATGATTGCAACACTTATGAAGTAACATTTTATCGCGCTTGCTCTAATAGAAACGATACAAAATGTACGGAAATGACATAAATCGTGACTGATTTTGATGTCATTTTCATATATTTTGTATCGTTACTATTATTCGCAAGAGAATGCTACTTTGCCTAGATCTCCTGGAGTGTTTCAATCGGTCAAAGGCCACAGTTAAATAATTGCTTATTTGTCAACTTTGTAATGCAAAAAAATTGACCTGACTTTGATTAAAAAAATATCTATTTAATGTGCACAAAGTCTTAACTAGTAAATTGTTTGGTCTAGATTGTTGCAATGACGTTCCGCCGGTACTATCGATTCAATGCGTGAAATTATTTCGGTATTCTACTAAGTAAGTGCATGATTGTCAAGAAATAATTGTACATTTTAAATATTTCCGATTTCAGATGCACAAAAGACAAAAAACCAGATGGTTTGACCAATGATTTGGTTAAAAAAGCCGGTAGGTGTTTAGAAATAATTACTCTACTCGGTATTTTTTTGTACTCCAACCATTTGCCTATATTTATTGGTGCGTCGCGTTTTTTACCTCCTCGCCACTGGTCATCAAATAAAAATACGTTTCTTGTGTAAAACACTTATTGGTTAATTATAGGAAAAAAAATATCGAACGAATCGAAACGAATCTAAAATTCGGTCGCTTTATTTTCTGCACACTAAGTACATTTTTTGATAACTAGTTTCGAAGTTGACATTTTGTTGAAAGTTTTTGGTTTAAAAAATAATTTGGTTATTTTTTGAATACTTAAAGCACTTTTTTAAATAAAATATTTTTTGTGTGTAACACCGTTAGGATGACTGGTGTAGATTTTGATGTTACTAACTATTCACGCTAGACTAATTATGGTGCTAAGACGATAAATGAAATTCTTTCGACCACAACTTCTCTTACACATCAGGTGTTATTCAGGCCAACTGTTTCAAATCAAAAACAAAGACGAAAAAATATGAGTCGAATGCATTTGTCCTCTACAGTCAGGGTTTAGTTTAGAAACTAGCATATGCTAGTCTTAAACAAAAAGTTCAATGGTTCCGAGTGTTTCATTAAACAAAATTATTGAAATTTTGAATTACGACCTGTTTTGTCTTTTCACATCCCTAGGGCTATGTGGCATTGTCCCTAATTGTTTTGAGGCAATTTTCTAATTAATCGACAGCAAAAAACATTTGAACGCCAAAATTTAAATGGTTGCAACACTAAAACCTTGATGTGCGACGTGACTATTGGCTCACTTTAATTTGCATCGAATAACTAAGCTAGGAGAACTTATTTCACAGATTAATTGTCGTGAAATAGGAAAATGGCAATGATTTTGCTTTGTTTTTTGGGAACTGTCTGGTAAAATGAATCAATAGATTGTGCACAATTAAAAACAAAAAGGTATTGTTCATTAAATTTGTATAATGTAATAAGTATAAAATAAATAAAAAAAAATTTTTACTTTGTTCTCTTTCGTGAGCGTTTAACTGGTAGACGTTATTGTTAGTGCTTGTTGTGATTATTATTTTTTGAGTTTTTTTTCGTGAAATTAATTTTCAATTATAATTTTTTCTACGACTCTATGAAGTACAGAAAAGGACTTACCTCTGAATGACCCTGTTCTTGGGTGTGGCCGCCATGTTTCTCTTCTTCGTCGGAATCTCCTTCTTCTTCGAAGAACTCCACTTTTTTCTCATATTCTTCTTTTTTGTGGATGTCGTGACTACCCTTGGTGCTGTGGCCCTTGGAATGCTTTCCGGACTCTTCGTACTATTAAAAAGGATTTAGTATAGAATTAAGAATAAGACCCCATGGTTAACACAC
Organism: Watsonalla cultraria; assembly: GCA_964035505.1. NCBI lineage: Eukaryota > Metazoa > Arthropoda > Insecta > Lepidoptera > Drepanidae > Watsonalla > Watsonalla cultraria. The sequence continues at coordinate 1,372,059 of OZ037732.1, read as the reverse complement.
GTTCAAAAATATTCTCGTTCATATTCGTAAGTTTTTAAGTTATCTTGAATGTATATTTTAGTAATCCTGCCGCGTTATTCTGTAAGATTTTTCAGCGTGGAACTTGACGTCGAGTGTAGGTTTTAATCATGAGAAATTCATGGATATTACATACACGATAAAGTTAAATTTCGTTTCTTTTAAACCGACACTCGACGTCGAGTGCAACGCTAAGAAATCTTAAAGGATAAAGCGGCTGTCTGTTGATAAAAACAAATTTACAGAGATAACTCTTTAAGATCTTGTCAAAAATAATCACAACATTCATAAATATCAGTAATTACTACTGATATTTTTGAATACTATTTTACGAAAATATTTGTTGATGATAAAGTTTTAAATCCCAAAAACTCTAAAAGTCGTTTCAAGGTATTTTACCTTCTATTACAAATACCTTAGCGTTCTTTTTCCCGTGCTCCTCATGATGTTGTCCGCCGTAGTGACTGGACTCGTCAAGGTGCTCTTTTTCGACGCCTCCGTGGTCATTATACTTGTCAAGATGATTTGCTTTGTCATGATGGCCTTTGTCGGCCTTCGAATCGTCGTGGACACCCTGTATAAAAAAAATTTGGTTAGCACAAAGTCACATAAGAAAATTGTGTTTTTAGCAAAAATAAAGTTTTTATGAAAAAGGAAAAAAAACAAGAGGCTGTTAATTGCGTTAATGAGATTAGTTAAAAGTTATTTAAATGTAAGTGGTGTTAATTTTTTAATTAGACAATTTTTTTCAGATATATAGTATATTTATCAGTACACACACGGTCACCCATCCTACCTGTGGCTGCAGATCACCCACTTACTAATTTGACATATGACGTGTATTGTTTATCTATGACCTACTTAACGTATCTCATATTACAAAGGTAAATACGGCTCTCATTTTAATCAAGGGACAATGAAATAAAAGCCAACAAAACTACGTGAAGCAGGCAAAAAGTTTTGAAGGAAAATTTGATCGCGCCCACGACGTCTTCATGCCCGCATCTTCGCAACCTTATCACGTAACTACAACAACTTGACAACAATTGCTTGTTTGCCATGAGCCCATGAGCTCTTATTGCAATGATAGTTCACATTTGTGGCAGTGACGGATGTCACGTCATATACAACTGTCTCATAACGTGAGTAAAACTATCATGGCAATAAGTGTTCATATTCTTGAATGCTAAGTTATATTTTTTTGAGTTATTTGACGCAGTTATCCCCACATTTTTCGCTGAGCGCTCAAAACTTGTGATGGCACCTGTACACTATGTCATAGATGATAATGATCACAAGATGTTGCTATGGTAGTATAAAATAAACGTTTTGACAATGCTCTCTAAATATTATGACGAAGTAGGGTTTGTACCAATGGGAATGTTTTAAAATGAATTCGGTCATTGTTGCTAGTACAAAGTAGTTATGTGTCATTAAATCAAATGAATCGCTAGTTTAAATTGTCAATTATGTAAAAGCAATTAAAATGTAAACTTTTCCAATTTGGTAATTTAGTATCAAATACATTAATAAAATTTAAATTACATGGTTTAACGTTTAAATTTAACAAAAATATAGCTTTAGTTTTTATTATCGTGCAGAACACTAATAGACAGATTTTTTTGTCAAAACTTTCTGGCTCATTAACGATTTGCAATTTGCCAGCAGTTTTATAGAAACACTTAGGTCGAATATTCTAACTAGCAATTATTATTAAAAAACTAGCAATCAATTGAAATTGTAAGTTCAACAAACAAGTGGTTGGTGCCTAATTAATATACCCGAGAATTTGCCAACAACCGGAAAATTTTGTGTAATTGACTTATCAACTTTTTCATTGCATTACTAAGAGATCTCGATTAAATTCGTTTTGAAATCTTACCTTATTTTTTTGGAAAACAAACCTGTGTACTAAAAAGCTATATTGAATCGTATTTTGTTGTTATTTGAGTTTATATTTGTCTGATTTATCTTCGGCCCTTGTTTTCAACGCCCACTCTGTTTTGGTTTGCAAATTCTACTTAAGTTCCGGACGGGTGTTTGGCAGATTGATCAATCAATTAAGGGTTAAAATGTTGGGAATACTAAAAACATATTTGAAGTATTTTTGTATGTGGAGTTTTCTAAATCTATACAAAACCAACTGTGCCCCGTGGCTTCACTTACACAAATTAATTTCTTGGATGACTCGCGGATCCGTAAAGTCTTTTTTAAATCAAAGTAGCATAAATTACTTGTATCATCGACTGTCAATGAAAGTCCCGGAACAAACAGACTTTTTTTTTTTTTTGCATATGCCTTTAATGAAAAGCTGTTATTTTGGAATTACAAACAGACCCTTTAATTTTATTTATCTGTATGGATATAGATTATTTTGTCTGTTTGAACGCGACAAGTTTTTCTAAACCACGTTACTGATCTAGATATATAGCTATAAAAATCCATGTTATACTTATTATTTAGTAGTAAACAATTAACGTTTCGTAATAACCTTAAAAAGTCGTAACTCGACGTGAACTTAGGGGCGGGTCGCTAATATGCGTATAGTAGAGTATATACGAGAGGGGATTATAGTTTATATTTGAACTGCAGATTTTTTTATTTTAAACAAAAATATGTATAAAAATCATTCTCATTAAATATTTTTTTTAATAATTTAGATTTAATCAAGTCCTTTAAAATCAGTTGCTCTTTGGCTTCCAAAAATATTGATATTGCTAGTTCAAGCAATGGGTAATTTTATCCAAACTAAAATGAAACGTACCATTCCTACCATAAGGTATAACATCACATACTGTGGTTGTCTGTGGATCTGAAATGTCCTTAATATACAGATTACATTCACACAATGTGCATACACTCCAAACATGGTGCAAACATTGTACATTAAAACCTTCAGTCAGACACAAACATAAGTTATATACGATAGATTATATGTTCGTCTCAAAGCAACAAAAAAAATAAAAAAGGTTAGAAAAATTATTTCCAAATCAACCACAAAATTAATAAACAAACAATAGTAAGTATCAAGTTAATTGGATGAAGCTCTAGACATAAGAAAGGCTTAAAATTTTATAAAAGTCTCGTAAGGTACAAAACTGATTGCTATGTTTAAAAGTAACATAAGGTCATCAGTGTCCTAAATTGTCCCTAAATGTATTTAAAATAACCATCAAAAACGTATAACATCCGTTTCCAAGTAGAATCTATATATATAAAAATGAATCCCCATTTCCCTTGGTCACGACATCACGGGTGAACGGCTGGATCGATTTCGCAAGTATTTTTTTTTGTGTTCGTTATTGTCAGGAGATAGTTCTTATGAAAGAAAAAACTAAGAATTGTGCGAAAAATTTGAAAATTTAAGAATACTTTAACACCATATAAAATTATTTCTTTTTTCTTGAATCTAACCTTAGCGCTTTGGACAATAAAAACTTTTTGATGTAACCTTATGACGTTTGACATAGAATTGACAGAATACGTGTTGCATTCTCATAATTAAGACAGGGCAACGTCTGTCGGGTCAGCTAGTTAATTATAAATGATAACAACAGTAAGATATTTACTATGATTTCTCAGCAATACAATCTTTAATTGTGCTATTCTTAATCTATGTTGTGATATAAAAAAATTGCCTGTTATTAAAACAAGTAGGTGTATCTAGAACAATAGTGCATTTAATTCGACATACAATAGTATTGTTTGATAGCACCGAGATTAGATAAACATGAGTGAGAGTGGATGGAGAGTAAGAGAAAGGTCAAATTCGGAGCACGCGTAGCCGCAGGAAGAGTATGAAGAGATGCATGAATGCGGGTGAAGCGAAAGAAGTATGTAAGGATCGTAGCATGTGGCGAACGGTGGTCTCTGCCTGCCCCGGGATACAGGCGTGAGCTTATGAGTATGTATGAACTGTTCAGATCCTATTAACTACATACTTATTTTTTTTAATATGACTAGGATTTTTGGTGTCAATTCCTAACATGAATCCAAAATATGTTCAAAGAAAACAAAAAGACAAGCAATTTATACATATGTAAACGTCACACGTCAGAAAGGTCACACAATGATAACGCTTTCTATAATGTATTCTATGTAGTCCTATCTTAATCTCATCATTTGCCTGGCCTTATCCCATTCATTGTTGGGGTCGGCATTTGATTCAAACCCGATGAGGCTGATCACCTGATTTTTATACGAAGCTACTGCCATGTGACGAGGAAAATTTGTGATCTGTTAAACCAGTTGTCAGATCATTTTAGGCCTCCGATTGACCTGTAAAGATTGCCAAAGATGATAAAGTGGCAACCGGGATCGACGGCTTAACGTGCTCTCACGTCACGGAGGGAACTCAGGCGGTCACCCATCCAATAACTGGCTAGGGTTAGGACTCAACTTCGCTGTTCGAAGGATATACGCAATAGCAACTGTGCCACGAGGTCCTCAGTCCTGTCTGAATTATCTTACGGTATTACGGATAGAATCAAAAGACGAATAGCAAAAAAAAAATCGCCGTCACAAGTCACCGCGTCGACGTAAACGCAGATTTGTATGGGCTCACAATAGTGTCATCTTTAGGCCGACAGAGGCGCTGTTCCGATCCTATACAAATGTGCGTTTACGTCGACGCGGTGACTTGTGACGGCGGCAGTGATAATCTCGCACAGGCCCTCAGATGACAAGTAGGTAAGAGTTTCCGGCGCGCGGCATTTAAAAGGACATTTTTTATTCTTCTACCTACGCGTTTCAGGGCGAGATTCAGATGTTATTAATAAATGAAGCTGTGATTTTTATAGATGAGTTTTTGTTTAAGTGTGTATTTTCGGTTTAACATTTTTCGCATTATCACGTGAGCATATCAAATTGTAAGACCGAAAAATAGATCAATTAAATATATATACTAATCTATACAGATAAATAAAATTGAAGTGTCTGTTTGTAATTCCAAAATTACAGCTTTTCACTAAATGCATATTAAAGTATACATGCTACTGACACAGAAAAAACAATTTTTAAGATTTTTCTCTGTCTGTCTGTCTGTTTGTTCCGGGTAATCTCCGAAACGGCTGGACGGATTTTGACGGGACTTTCACTGACAGGTAGCTGATGTTTCAAGGAGTAACTTTTATTTATTAAAAATATAAGGGTTCCGCGACAATAAGGAAGAAACTAAATCTACGCGGGTGAAACCGCGGGGCAAAATTTTAAAACTTGGTTTTTTAGTGCCAGTAGCGTGTATACTTTCATATGCATTTAGTGAAAAGCTGTTATTTTGGAATTACAAACAGACACTTCAATTTTATTTATCTGTATAGATAATTGACTGGTACGGCTGCACTAGACCGACCGGGTTTGGTTAGCGTAAGTCATCTTTAAAGGTTACAAAAGTGGTGAAACTGGTGACTCGCAATAGCAGTACTAATAAGAGGTTAATATGCACATGACACAAAACTCACTGACGTGTCCAGATGATAATCATAATACCAGTGTTTCGGCTTCCTTATCTTCATTTGAGCTTTTGCCTTCGATATTTTAGTCGCCAACTTGGTTAAGGCATCCTTTATTGAACATACAATGCGTAAATTCCCGCGCTTAGCAAAATATTTGAAAAAATTCTGCTTAATCAGATGTTAGCTCACTTTAACGTACATAACATCTTGCACGATCACCAATTTGGCTTCACTAAAGGTAGATCAACAACGGACGCGGCAGCAAAATTAATAAAACACATTTTTGAGGCTTGGGAGGGCGCCTATGACGCAGTAGGAGTCTTCTGTGACCTTTCTAAAGCTTTTGACTGTGTGGATCATCGTACGCTACTTCTTAAGCTAAACTATTATGGAATTCGCGGAAATGCTCTCGACCTTTTATCCTCGTACCTATCAAATCGTCATCAGAAAGTTGGCGTCGGTGGTGTAACATCCAAGGGGTCAATAATCAAAACAGGCGTGCCGCAAGGCTCCATACTAGGCCCATTCCTGTTTCTAGCGTATATCAATGACCTACCACTTGTTGTAGAAAATATCTGTGATATTGTTCTATTTGCAGATGATACATCTTTAGTTTTCAAAGTGAGTAGAAAAGACAACGATCTTAAGGCACTAAATGAAACTCTAACATCTGTTTCAAAATGGTTTGATGCCAATAATCTCGTTTTAAATTCTAAAAAAACAAAATGTATCCGATTTTCACCACCTAATACATCGCAAATAGATACAAATATATCATTAGTTGGGAGTCAATTGGAGTTGGTCGAAAGCACAGTATTCTTAGGTCTTACCTTAGATTCAAAATTACAATGGGGCGCCCATATTGAAGCATTGTCAAAAAAGCTTAGTTCAGCTGCGTTTGCGGTTAGAAAAATTAAACAAATGACGGATATTGATACTGCTAGATTAGTCTACTACGCTTACTTTCATAGTGTCATGTCATATGGCGTATTGTTATGGGGTTCCGCAACAGACTTAGATTCAATTTTTATACTTCAAAAGAGAGCCATCAAGGCAATATACTCGCTGGACCCCCGAGATTCTCTTAGAGATAAATTTAAAGAAATAAATATTCTCACCCTACCGTCACTGTACATTTATGAGAATTTGCTATACATGAAAAAAAATATTCATCTATTCAATTTAAACTCGGACATTCATTCAATTTCAACACGAAATAAACACAAAATTGTAGCTCCTAGATTCAGGTTAGCAAAGGTAAATAAATCATTCATGGGGAATTGTGTTCGTTTCTACAATAAAATCCCACAGTCAATAAACGCGTTAAATTATGATAAATTTAAGACACACATTAAAACTGTACTGATGAAGAAAGCTTATTATACAATTTCGGATTACATAAATGATAAAGACATATGGAATTAAAACTCTGCACAAGTAGCTCCTGGCAATGACATGGTATGCAAACATGATATGTAAATCATTTGGTATTGTTTTTACGTTTTTAATTATTATTTTTTACACATGCATGCTGATACAATTTTCACTATTGTGAATAATTTATGATGTTTTTTTTTTTGTAATTATTATTATTTTACTGTGTAATGAAATGTACATGATGCCAGCTGAGTTTCTTGCCGGTTCTTCTCAGAAGGCTAGTTTCCGAACCGGTGGTAGATTCCTCGACGTTCATAAGTGCCTTACCAGGGCCTAAACTGAATAAATCATTTTCATTTTCATTTTCATTTTTCATTTTCAATGGCTTAATTGATTATGAATTGAATTGTGATTAAGAATCCATAGTGGGCTTAGTGCGAGTTTTTCATTGCTGCTGCCACAAGTCTCCGCGTTGACGTAAACGCAGATTGGTATAGGATTGAAACAGCACCATCTGTTGGCCCACAGGGGCCTTACCACGAGCTCTTATTGCCATGATAGTTTCACTCATTTATGAGACAGATGTATGTGACGTGTATACATCTGTCACTGTCGCACAACTGAATTAACATTGCAATAAGAGCTCATGGTTGGGCCCCTGATGGCACTATTGTGATCTCATACAAATCTGTGTTTACATCAACGCGTTGACTTGTGACGGTAATTTGAAGAAAACTCGACCTAGGCAGTCGTTACATGTGACATGACAAAAGAAAGAGAGAGAGAGAGGAGATGCCGAGGCTGTACGCATTTATGCAGCTATGCTCTTTTGGGGATGTTTGAAAGTCATTAACCGAGATATAGAAATAGGTTGAACATTTTCTAATTAGATCATATGTTAAGCTATGAAAAGGGATATAGCACTAGCGTGGGCTTGAAGGTGGAGTCTGCTTTTTTGGCTTAATGTAATAATTTTCACATATATTCTACAGTTTTAAGGTAATTTTTTGTGGGAAATTTGTGGGAAAAAGTTTAGTTTTTTATGAGAAAAAGGAACCGAGCACTGCTTCGTCAACCAGGTACTGATATTATAAGTTTGTAAGATAAATACAATCTTACAAACTTTACTTTTAAGGTATGTTGGTTGCTCTTTCACGCATAAACTACTGAATGGATTTTGATTTAACTTTACAATGATATAGCTAATACATTAGAATATTGCGTGAATTGTCCAAAATATAAAGATAGTCGCGGGCACCAGCTAGTAAAAAATACTTGCGAATTTGAGAGTGAAAAGATATTTTTTCCACAAATAAATTTAATACTTTAACCGTATGATTTAACCTTTCTCGTAAAATAAATTCCCTAGTTTTTGTATAAATGAATTAAACTAAAGTAAGCTCTATGTTTAGCTATGATTAGAAGCTTAAACTCCAAATTGCCTGTCTAGCATGTACTTAGGAAGGAATAAGTATTCCCTCGGGAAATTACTGTGAGTTGACACCTACAAGTTGACACATTACATACAAAACTTTTCATGTTATTTTCATATAAACGAAAGTGCAATTTTATAATATTGTTTTTTGAAAATGAAAATGAAATGAATAATATTTATTCAGTTTAGGCCCTGGTAAGGCACTTATGAAAGTCGAGAATTTACCACCGGTTCGGAAACTAGCCTTCTGAGAACCGGCAAGAAACTTGAATAACTAACTAGCGGAACCCTAATATTTTTAATAAATAAAAGTAGCCTAGGTTACTCCTTGAAACATCAGCTACCTACCAGTGAAAGTCCCGTTAAAATCCGACCAGCCGTTTCAGAGATTACCCGGAACAAACAGACAGACAGACAGAGAAAAATGTTTAAACTTGGTTTTTTAGTGTCAGTATCGTGTTTACTTTCATATGCATTTAGTGAGAAGCTGTTAAGTTGGAATTTATTTATTTATTTATTTTATTAACACCAACAAGATATACACTGCACTTATGATTATAAATCTTATACAATACGGTTTAGACAGAGTGAAATCTTAATTATAGGTGTTACACGCTAGCTTATATTAAGAAGTACGTCTAATTACAAAATAAGTAAGTATAAATTACCTGAATTCTTATTGTGGTTTAATGAAAGAAATTAATATAGAAAGAAGAAAAAAAATGTGTTATCCCATACAAAATAAAAAAAAAAAAACCTTGAATAGAACCAAATGGAAGAGTAAGTGTTTATTGACAAAAAAACAAAAAATTAACTATTTTAGAGAGGACGGGACTATGGCATTCAATTTCTTTTTGAAGTTTATTAGACTATCAAAGAAGATATCAACTGGGGTGGTTTCACTAATTTGTTTAGATACAATTCTGTGCACAGCGTTGTAACCAATTACCAATCTGTTTATTGGCGAATAGCGTCCCTGCCTTGAACGTGATAGTTTATCCACAAAAGGTGTATAAGACGAAAATCTAGGCAGCTTAGAAGGAGCCCTAAAATTTATTTTAGAGTAAGTAAGGGGTGTCTAGGACGCCATTCACCAGCTTGTGAAGAAACGAATTATCTAGCAAGCGTCTTCGAATTACAAACAGACACTCCAATTTTATTTATCTGTATAGATGTATAGATATTGAAGTTAAATAGCGAATTAATTACGATGAAGTATTGTATTATCCTAATCATAATATAAAACAGGGTATTTCTTTTTTAGAATAAGCAAATAAAATTTTGCCACAAACTTATTAAATATCTTCGAATTTTGTCAAAAAATTATTATATAAAAATTTCTAAAAAAATATTATTAAAATTAACAAAATGCTTATTTTATAAACCTACTAGCGGACGTCACGCGGTTTCCCCCGCTTAGTTCCTGTTCCCGTGGGAGTACGGAGATAAAATATAGCTTATGTTACTCGTTGATGGTGTAGCTATCCATTGCTGAAAGACTTTTAAAGATCGGTCAAGTAGTTTCGGAGCCTATTCAATACAAACAAACAAACAAATCTTTCCTCTTTATAATATTAGAATAGATTATTTATTAGTAAATAGTATAAATATATCAAAAAAAATAACAAAGAATGTCGACAATTATCACCTAATCAGACTGATTAAGAGAAAAAAATCAAACTCACAGATTAGTTATTCATCTGTATTATACCGTATGACCTCGATAATGAGGTCGCAAATTGAGAGTTAGACATTAATCACGAAATATACTTGACCCTAGTAAATCCGGTCATAGGGGCAATGCATTTCAAATCACGATATTTCTATTCAAATACGCTTGTGCCACTTTTCAAATCATTGAACGCATTTTTTTTACAACATTAATAATAGCCCGAGTTATACGCCGGTCTTATATTTTTTAAGAACTGTTTAAAATCTAAATAAAACCATTTTTTTAGTCGAATATTCGGATATCTTATAATACTCAAAAAAACTATTGAATAGATTTTGTTAAAAATTGTAAATGACAAAATAAGAAAAAAAATGATTTCTTTCTACTCAGCTAAGTATTCATAAATGTTCATTAGGTAGAATAATAAATAATAAATAATCTTTTATGTATATTGATGTCTTCCTACACATTTATCAAACTACAAAAACAATACACCCTAAAGAAATAATTTTGTTTCTTAAATATTCTCGAACAAAAAAATTAAGAAACTTGCTTTACTGTTGACTTCAAATAAATAGTTATGCTAAGTATAGGGAAAAAATATCTTCCAATAGAATTAATTACTAAAAGTGCCTACCATTTAGTCTTCATTATTCCAATGGACCTTCCAAGTATGTATCAATTTCAAGACAATGGTGAATTCTTCAACGTTCATAAGTGCCTCACCAGAGCCTAAACTGAGTAAATCATTTTCAGTATCACAGTTCTTCTCAGTAAAAGCAACCTTCTGAACCTGGAGGTAGCGTGTATAATCTATATAAATGAATCCCCATTTCCCTTGGTCACGGCATCACGCCTAAACGGCTGGACCGATTCCACCGGGACTTTTACTGGCAGTTAGCTGAAGTTTCAAGGAGGGATTAGGCTATTTTATTTTAAAAAAAACAGCATGGTACTAAATCTACGCGGGTGAAACCGCGGGGCACAGCTAGTCTGTATAATTATGTCATTCTGACATTTCTTTTACAAAGTACTTTCAAATCGTCAGGATTTGAAAGCACTTTGTAAAATCTAATAGAATAAAGAAATATTTGACTTTGACAGACTAACAGATACTATGGCACGAATTATAGCTAGCTATCAAGGTAAAGATTGCCTAATCTAAAACTATAAAATAAATCCAGGCAATATAAATATAATTCTGTTAATTATCATGCGATAACGCTTTCAATTTAATTACTTAAGAATAATGCAATTTCATATTTCGATAATTTTTTCTCGACAGTTTTTTTTTTTTGGGCTTTTCGCAAAAATATATAAATATTATACATGATTCCGTTTTCAAATAAAGATGATTTTGATGATACTTCAGTGTTTCTTAAAAAGTGTTACCTACTTATAAAATATTAATATAAAAAAGTATTTACCTCATAGGCCTTCTTCCCGTGTTCTTCATGTTCTTCAGTGATATCGGAGTGATAGTCCCGACCGACACCTGTACATAATAAATATATTAGTTGTGAACATGTAGGCTTATCATTTATACATCTTTATACATCTATACAGATAAATAAAATTGAAGTGTCGGTCCACGCGTTTCGGAGATTAGCCGGAACAAACAGACAGACAAACAGAGAAAAATGTATGTAAGTGCCGTGTACATTTAGTGAAAAGCTGTTATTTTTAAATTACAAACAGACACTTCAATTTTGTTTGTATGTATGTATAGATATAGATTTTTATAAATATAAAACCAATTACATGAGAAATAAAAGCCCATGGATGCAGTTTGAATGCACAAATATCGATGGGCAATGGAACTAGAGGTATTTAAAATCATTACAAAAATACATAAAATCATTACTCAGTTAAGTAAAATTAAGTATTCTGACATTTTGAAACTTGAAAGCTCAAACGTAACTTCCGAATTGAAAGTTTATATAACGTAAGCTTTCAAATCGGATTCCTATTCGAAAGTTTGAACGCTAATTTTAAATGAATAAATTATACCAAGTATAATTTGTGGTTAGAAGAGCTATTTAAATCCACGAAAAGGTATTTCAATAGAAATCAATTTGATTATAATAATTTATTTGTTAGCCTTATGATGCCATGATCTTCAGACCCTTTGAATGGGATTCAAATCACATTGGAGTGAAAATGCAAATGATTCTATTCAGTTTTGGTCTTGCCGCGTTACTCTGTATCGTTTCTCAGCGTCGCACTCGATGTCGTCTGTTTCAAAGATACGAAAATGAACTTCATGTATAATTTCACCCGCGTAGTTCCCGTTCCTGTGGGAGTACGGGGTTAAAATATAGCCTATGTTACTCGTTGATGATGTAGCTATTCATTGCGGAAAGAATTTTCAAGATCGGTCAAGTAGTTTTGGAGCCTATTCAATGCAAACAAACAAACAAAAAAACAATCCAATCTTTCCTCTTTATAATGTTAGTGTAGATGTATCAATTTTCTATGATAGAAACCCACGCTCGACGTCGAGATCAACGCTGAGACACCTTACAGAAGACGGCTGGTAAGGCAAAAGGTTAATAAAGTCGAAGAACTGACCACCGGTTCAGAAACTAGCCTTCTTACATGGGACTCAAAACATAACTGGCGAAATGTGAGTGTACTATAAGCACACCTCTGTCTACCTATATAAATTTAATTATAAATTTATTTTCTTTCTTTCTTCTCTCTTTCTACCTCTTCGGAGAATACAGGCGTGGGCATATGTATGTATGTATCTATGTATATAAAAATTAATCCCTATGGCATGAATCATGTCATCACGCGTGAACGGCTGGACCGATTTTACCGGGATGATTCAAGGAGTGACTTAGGCAATTTTTTCTTAGAAAACATATTAGGGTACCGCGAAATAAAGCATGTATCTAAATCTAAGCGGATGAAACAGCTAGTGTATGTATATTTATTTAAGTTGTCACTGTCACCAAACTATCATTGTGCAGCAATAAGAGCAAGGCCTCTGAATAAATAAGGTTCATCATAAGAAGTACAAATACTCTTCAATTCGTTTAATGTTTATAGTTTAAACAACTGCATAGGAAATATCCTAGAAAACCTAGCAATTTCTTAATGAAATGTCTAGATTCTGCTTAAGGGGTGAGGTTTAAATTAGGTTTAAAGTTGACGAGTGTCAGCCGCAATTGGATGGGAGACGGCGCCACGGCTCCTATTTCATCTAATAAGAGTTTTAAAGCAGTTCTTGTTTGTCTGTTTAGCATTTCTTATTTATTTTAGTTTGTGCCTTGTCCATAGCTTCATCTGCGTGAGATAAGATTTTATATTCAAACTTTTATTTATTCTCTTAGGGGTGGAATTATGGGAACGTGACATCATCGGTATAAAGATTTTAATAAAACATATTCGTGCAGATAGATTGGTAACGCCGATAACTAATCCCGAACGCACCCATTCACATTTCATTTGTGGGGAGAGCGAGTGATCATGCTCATCCCCAGCAAAGGGAAGATCTTCCAGTCAGGCGGGTGTCATGCCTGGGGAACCGCGGCTCCAACTGTTCTAGTTGGAAACTTGTATATATACTGCAATGCGCTTGAAAACTCTTATGGCGCGATTTAGGTTCTCGTGAATTTGTACTCAAACTTCGCATTTGTTAGCGAGTAGCGCCATCTATGAGCGAGTGGAGAAACGCCGCTACACATTCATTAACTCCGTTCGGGGAAGCGAGAGTTACGGCGGAAGTGAACGATTGAATTAATTCTTCTTCAGAGGATCGCCGAGACAACACGCACGCAGTCTACCACCGTTGATACTATTTAAAATTAACACCTATAACTGTACGTGCCTAAGTCTATACTACTATTGTAAGGAAAGATTTGTTTCTTTGTTTCTCAAATCTCAAATCTCAAAAATTATTTCAGCAATGGATAGCTACATCATCAGCGAGTAACATAGGCTATATTTTATTCCTGTACTCCCACAGGAACGGGAACTATGCGGGTGAAACCGCTTGACGTCCGCTAGTGTTCAATAAATTGATTTATGTACGCCTGTACACAAATCAATTTAAAAGTATTAGGAGTTGCGTCGCTTGCGCAGCAGGGCCCAAACCATGAGCTCTTAGTGCAATGATACTTCAGCTGAGCGCAAGTGACAGATGTATACACGTCATATACATCTGTCTCATAAGTGAGTGAAACTATCATGGCAATAAGAGCTCATGGCTAGGCCCCAGGTGTCTAACCAAAGTAATCTTATCACCACGGCTATAATCTTGATTAAATTCAGAAATTGTGTGAAAGCATTTACCAAAAAATCAATCATGACGACTTTTTCTTAATTTAGTATGGTTTCCACATTAATTCACACTTTCATTGCGACTCGTGGATTTCATGGCGTTTTCAAATAAATTGCGCAATCAGTATTCCGTGCTATAAAGCGTGTAATTTCAAGGTTCTTGTTATGTAAATTAAGTAGTTTCCGACTGCGGGTTAGACCGCTTGGTATAATGCCACGAGCTTTGAGCGCTGGCCATCGATGCGTAGTAGTAAGTTATGTCTTGTATAGAGCAAGCGCGGAGAAATACCTGCGCTGCTATCCCCACTTTTTTGCTAAGCACTCATGAGCACTCCTGACTCAATAGCTGTGTGTGGTTTTACCTGCGTAGATTATTTTATACTAGCTGTGCCCCGTGGTTTCACCCGCGTAGATTTTAATTTCATTGTTGCCCGCGGATCCCTAATGTTTTTAAAAAATCTAAGTAGCCTAAGTTACCAACCAAAAAAATCTATTTTTTTAAAATTTCTCTGTCTGTCTGTCTGTTTGATCCGGCTAATCTCCGAAACGGCTGGACGGATTTTGACGGGACTTTCACTAGCAGATAGTTAATTTTACAAGGAGTAACAAAGGTTACTTTTTATTTTACAAAAACATTAGGGTTAAGTCATTAAATTAAGTCTATGCGGGTGAAACCGCGGGGAACCGCTTATTTAATAAAATAAGCCTGATTCTTGCTACTCCTTGTAACATTAGCTAGTGCAGCCGGACTTTAGTTGAAACAAGTAGAAATACAAAAAAGAAAAAAAAAATTGGGACTATCGTATTATACTTTCATATTATGCATTTATTGAAAAGCAATGTTTCATCTCCCTAGCCATTATCCCATACATTGTTGGGGTCAGCACTTGATTCAACCCGATGTGGCTCCATGTTAGTCGCAATCAACTTATTAACTCCTTGTCCGTTATGTGCGCCTGGTACTTCGTGTACCATATCATCATCTCCCTGGCCTTATCCCATACATTGTTGGGGTCGGCACTTGATTCAACCCGATGTGGCTGATCACCTGATTTTTATACGAAGCGACTGCCATCTGACCTTCGCAACCCCGTTTAGGAGGAAAATCTGTGATTTGGTTTAAACCAGTTGTCAGATTATTTTTAGGCCTCCGACTGACCTGTAACGATTGCCAAAGATGTTAAATTGGCAACCGGGACCGACAGCTTAACGTGCTCTCCGAGGCACGGAGGGAACTCGGGCGGTCACCCATCCAACTGATCGAATGAAAAGCAATGTTTACTTAAATTAAATTACAAACAGACCCTTAATTATTTTTTTATCTGTATTAAAAAAATGTTTTGTATTTATATAGGTAGAGAAGCTCCAGTTGAGATTAAGAAATTCCATAACATCACACATATTAATCTTGTGTTACCTCTCAAGGTAATATAAAATCTAAGATAGTCTTAGATTTTGTAATAAATAAGTGGAGTTTACCCTTTGAAGTAGATAAAAGTGGCATGTTTAATAATGTCCTTCCCAATTCTCTTTGGTAACGATATCCCTGACTAATAGCCGTCAAATTGAACTGCCGTCCCTCAGGATCTCATATCAAACGCCGATACCCTTATGACTATCGTATTTCGATTTTTGACCCTCACAAATAACATTAACTTTAATAAGTTTGATGTTATTGTTGAATAACTTATGAAACACTAGCGCACGTCACGCGGTTTCACCCGCGTAGTTCCCGTTCCCGTGGGAGTACGGGGATAAAATATAGCCTATGTTACTCGCTGACGATGTAGCTATCTATTGCTGAATTTTCAAGATCGGTCAAGTAGTTTCGGAGATTACCCGGAACAAACAGACAGACAGACAGAGAAAAATTTAACGGGTCAAGTAGTTGGAAAAAAAACAGTCTAATCTTTCCTCTTCGTAATATAAGTGTATAAAGATAAATAAATTCAAATGTCTGTTTGTAATTCCAAATTAACAGCTTGATACTGAATGGATATGAAAGTATTAAAGGTAAATATGATATAATTCCAAAAACATGTGTTAAATTTTTTCTCTGTCCGTTTGTTTGTCTTGGACTGACTGGACCGATTTTAACGACACTTACACAGGGAGATAGCTTGTAACTGGTGTTACAAGGAGTAACATAGGCTATAATAAGGGTTTCGCCAACAAGGTCAACTTATTAATGACGTCTATGTAAAGTACAGATAGAAAATTTAAACTTGCCCGAGTAGACGATTGAACTCAGCTGCCACGCATCTAACGTTTCTCATCGTCGAATTCGACATCAAGCCTCGGTTTAAATTATAGAAAATCTATATATAATACATATATCTAAATATATATAACTCAAAGGTGACTGACTGACTGACACAGTGATCTATCAATGCACAGGCCAAGCCACTGGACGGATCGGGATGAAATTTGGCATGCTATTTTTTTTCTCTTTGATTTTGTTTTATACTGACCTGCATGCTAATACAATTTGTCACTATTGAGAATATTTATACCTGTTATCAAATTTGATTTTGTATGATGATTTCATATGATTTATATTGTTTCGATGATATGTACATGATGCCTGGCTGAGTTTCTTGCCGGTTCTTCTCAGAAGGCTAGTTTCGGAACCGGTGGTAAATTCTCAACTTTCATAAGTGCCTTACCTATCTAAAGATTCTTTATTGAATTATCAACGGTCATAGCTAACTTCGGTTACTCACAGACGTGCTTATCAACTAAGGATCCGTCTCACTACTAACCAAGTTTGTGGTTTAGAAATCAATTTGTTTAGATTGTCTCTGCAACGGTCTACGGTTTGACAGTGTTGATAGGGCTGCCTCAAAGGTACATAAGAGATTCGCTTTACTTTAAAGACGTTTTTTTGGAGATTTTTGAAATAGGAATTTTAGGATATTTTTGAAATAGGAATAATTTCCAAATTGCTATTTATTTATTGTAAATGTACATATATATAAATGAATCCATATTTCCCTTAGTCACGGCATCACGCGTAAACGGCTGGATGGAATTTAACGGGACTTTCACTGGCAAATAGCTGATGTTTCAAGGAGTGTTTTAGGCTAATTTTATTTATCCATGAATTTAACTCTACGCGGTTGAAATCGCGGGGCACATCTAGTCTTTAAAATAAAATTTCTACTAAAGAATTTTAAGAGGGAAAGTGGATGCCATTGATTTCAGATGAGTAGAGCGTTAAGAGATATAAGAAAACCAAGTGGTCATCTTGTATGTAAATATAATCTGTCTATAACATATGGTGAAAAAAATTTATTGACATCAATATCTATATCTCTGGATCGGCAGGTGTTCCGCCTTCAATATTTTCATATCGCTGTTTCCGTGTACCTACCCTAATACTGTCTGGTGAAGATCGCTCTAGCGATAAAACCGGCTTTTGCTGCAATATTGTAACAATCTTATTAAAAAAATATCTGTTTATAAATAATACAATAATAATATAATATATTATTATTACTAGCTGTGCCCCGCGTTTTCACCCGCGTAGATTTAGTTCCATCCTTATTGTCGCGGTACCCTAATATTTTTAATAAATATAAGTAGCCTAAGTTACTCCTTGAAACATCAGTTACCTGCCAGTGAAAGTACCGCTAAAATCGGTCCAGCCGTTTCAGAGATTACCCGGAACAAACAGACAGACAGACAGAGAAAAATTTTTAAAACTTGGATTTTTAGTTTCAACTAGCTGTGCCCCGCGTTTTCACCCGCGTAGATTTAGTTTCATGCTTCATGTCGCGGAACCCTAATATTTTTGATAAATAAAAGTAGCCTAAGTTACTCCTTGAAACATCAGCTACCTACCAGTGAAAGTCCCGTTAAAATCCGTCCAGCCGTTTCAGAGATTACCCGGAACAAACAGACAGACAGACAGAGAAAAAATTTAAAATTTGGTTTTTTAGTGTCAGTAGCGTGTACTTTCATATGCATTTAGTGAAAAACTGTTATTTTGGAGTTACAAACAGACACTTCAATTTTATTTATCTGTATAGATTGCGGGTATACTTTCATATGCATTTAGTGAAAAGCTGTTATTTTGGAATTACAAACAGACACTTCAATTTTATTTATCTGTATTGATTTATATAGGTTATTTAATATCCTTAAACACTAAGACGTAATGCAAGTCCCGTCCTAAAGGGTTCTATAACCAGTCTAATATCTCAACCCTAATATAAACAATACTGTTGAAAACTAATTATATTGAGTTTTTATTGAATTTTATTACTTTTCAAAAGTAGCAGTTCTATTCAAAACATCTTTATCTCTGGGGCCTTACCATGAGCTCTTATTGCCATGATAGTTTCACTCATATATGAGACAGATGTATGTGACCTGTATACATCTGTCACTTTCGCACAACTGAATTATCATTGCAATAAGAGCTCATGGTTGAGCCCCTGTCCCGCACTATTTTCAGTTCACTTATAGGCTATCGTATATATAGACAACTTGACAGCCCTACAACCGTTACTGCTTACAATTTCTACCTGTGAAATTGATTTGTGTTGAAAATGAAAGTTACAATACCACTGTTTGTTTAATATACGATCCATTGGTTATTTGAATATTAAGTACGTACAATGAGGAACTTACTATTACTTTGTTACTAGTTTCCGCCTGCGGTTTCGGCCGCGTAGGTATGATAGTTTTCATCATCATAAACATATTTAAACATAAACAGATTTATACAGCTTAGGCCCTGGTAAGGCACTTTTGAATGTCGAAGAATTTACCACCGGTGCGAAACTAGCCTTCTGAGTGCCTAGTGCAAGTTTTTTACTGCCGCCGTCACAAGTCACCGCGTCGTAGTTAACGCAGATTTGTATGGGATCGGAACAGCGCCTTTGTCGGCCTAAAGATGACACTATTGTGAGCCCATACAAATCTGCTTTTACCTCGACGCGATGACTTGTGACGGCGATTTTAAGAAAACTCGCACTAGGCACTCTGAGAAAAACTGGCAAGACACGCTAGCATCGTGTTCATTTCATTACATAGTAAACAATGATAGTTACAAAAAATTAATATGCTCACTCACGCTAATATTTCTCGAAAAGATGGGTAGTGGTATACTTATATAGAAGACTAGCTGCGCTCCGTGATTTCACCCATGTCGATGTAGTTTCATGCTTTATTTCGCGTATCCCTAATATTTTTATAAATAAAAGTAGCCTAAGTTACTCCTTGAAACGTTAGCTACCTGTTGAGTGAAAGTCTCGTTAAAATCGGTCCAGCCGTTTCGGAGATTACCCGGAACAAACGGACAGACAGACAGACAGACAGACGGACAGCCAGCCGAAGAAATTTTTTTTTTTTTTTTTTACTTTTCAATACCTTAGATATATAGGTACATTACATATACATTTAGTGAAAAGCTGTTATTTTGGAATTACAAACATACACTTCAATTTTATTTATCTGTATAGATGTATAGATAACAGATTTTATACAGTTCAAGTTCAGTACAAGTTTTCCATTGAAATATTAGAGTTGTAACACACGACCCAGATCAAATTGTAAAGTAAACACAATTTATGTTCGCCACAGCCAAACATCGCAACACAATCCTCTAATTACTACCCTTCTCAAATTCGCCCTGAACTATTTAATGATAGATGAAATTTTAATCTTATTTCGATTGTAGTCGAAAGTTGTATACATAGCTACCTGCTCGAGATTCACCGGTGTGTTGTTCAACCGAGATAAAAAAACGCTTCATGAAAACCCTCATTTAATACTTGGTTTTTTAGTGTCAGTAGCGTGTATACTTTCATATGCACTTAGTGAAAAGATGTAATCTTAGAATTACAAACAGACACTTAAATTGTATTTATCTGCATAGATATAGATGTATAGATAAGCCCGCGTCAGAGACTATCTCGTCACGACTATTATTTCACCCAACGTCATACTGTTTTCGGTTGATTGACTTACGAATACTCGAACGTATAGTAGGATTCGTTGCGACTCGGTTCCGTAACACCGAACCAATTTCAAGCGTCGACAAAGACCGTCAATCTATTCATTGCTTAACCTGTGACCAATATCGATATTAAGTCAAACCCTTAGCGATCATAAGTCAACGAGTTGTACACAATAACCGCGTTATTAACTAAGGTTTCTCAGCGTCGCACTCGTCGTCGAGTGTCGGTTTTAAAGATACGAAATTGAACTTTATTCTGCATGCATTATGTATCAATTTCCTATGACTGAAACCAACGGTCGTCGTGAATAACGCGGCTGTTAGAGCAAAGTTTAGAAACCTTTGTGCACTTGTTGTAACATCAAATTAAAGAGGATTAGTCAGGCTTCAACAGAATACTCAGTGTCAATCAATTTAAAGGTTACTTGTTTGGCAACTGGTCGTACGATTTGTTTAGGTGACTTGTAATTGGGGGTTGAGTGGGTGTAGTTACTTTGTGAATACGTAATTTTTTGTTACAGAAATATATTTACGAATTTATTTTAGAACGTTTAATTTCATTTAAAACTAGCTGTGCCACGCGGTTTCACCCGCGTAGATTTAGTTTCATCCTTATTGTCGCGAAACCCTAATATTTTTAATAAATAAAAGTAGCCTAAGTTACTCCTTGAAACATCAGCTACCTGCCAGTGAAAGTCCCGTTAAAATCCGTCCAGCCACTTCAGAGATTACCCGGAACAAACAGACAGACGGAGAAAAATTTTAAAACTTAGTTTTTAGTGTCTGTAGCGTGTATACTTTCATATGCATTTAGTGAAAAACTGTTATTTTGCAGTTACAAACAGACACTTCAATTTTATTTATCTTGTATTGTATAGTGAACAACTCATTGGTTTTCATCTATCTACTTGACCGCACAAAGTAATAGTATTATGCCTATTGATTCAGTTAAGAGATTTTAAATTACGCATTGAATAATACTAGAAAGGGGCGTTTAACTTTTTTTATACAGTTTGTTCGTCACAATGGCGGTTAAACCTATTTGATTGAATTGCACAATGCTCTGTGGGCAAGCAATCAATAATGGCTACAGGGCGTTATAAAGTGACATAGTCATCTATACATACAGATAAATAAAATTTAAGTGTCTGTTTGTAATTCCAAAATTACAGTCTGTCACTAAATGCATATGATATGATACATGCTACTGACATTGAAAAACCAAGTTTTAAAATTTTACTCTGTCTGTCTGTTTGTTCCGGGTAATCTCTGAAACGGCTGGACCGATTTTAACTGGACTTTCACTGGGGGGAGCTGATGTTCCAAGCAGTAACTTAGGCTACTTTTATTTTAAAAAACATTAAGGGTTCCGCGGGAATAAATCTAAATCTACGCGGGTGAAACCGCAGGGCACAGCTAGTATTAAGCTGTGCCCCATGGTTTCATGGGTAGGCTGTATTAGGCGAAAACCCATTTTTTTAAAGAATAGGTTATTCCTTGTAACATCAGCTATCTGCTAGTAAAACTCGTGTTAAAATAGGCCAGCCGTTTCAGAGATTAGCCGGAACGAACTGACCGACAGAGATTTTTTTTTAAAGTTTTTACGATGTGAGTACCGTAGTGACTGTTAAATTTCATATATTATGCAATTTGTGAAAAGGTATTAATTTTGAATTACAAACAAACACTTCAGTTTTATTTATCTACTAGCTGTGCCCAGCGGTTTCACCCGCGTAGATTTAGTTTCTTCCTTATTGTCGCGGAACCCTAATATTTTTTATAAATAAGAGCCTAAGTTACTCCTTGAAACATTAGCTACCTGCCAGTGAAAGTCCCGTTAAAATCGGTCCAGCCGTTTCAGAGATTACCCGGAACAAACAGACAGACAGACAGACAGACAAACAGAGAAAAAATTTGAAACTTGGTTTTTTAGTGTCAGTAGCGTGTATACATTCACATGCATTGAGTGAAAAGCTGTTATTTTGGAATTACAAACAGACACTTCAATTTTATTTATCTGTATGTATATGTATGTATGTATGTATAGATATTGATTCAATACAATCACTCGTTTCAAAAGAACCCTCTGAAATTAAAAAGTCTTTTCATCTACGTTTTAAACTAAATCCTGTTTTCACGATTGCAATGAGAAGAGATAGATTTATTTGACGTGTATAAATCTGTCACTGTCTTTCCTTTGAACAATTATGTAACAGACTCTGTGAATGAATAGGTGTTGCGTCACTCACACAGACATTATGGAAATCAGTTGGGCGTGAAATTAGAAAGTTAATAATCTAGGTATTCAGAAAGAGCACCATTCACCTTAAGAAGAACTGAGAAAACTGGTATGTATTCAGCTACCTAGGTGTAGCGGTATTGATATCCTCAGGGCAAAAATTTAGCACATTACATTTTTGCCCTGAGGATATCAATCCCGTTTCTGAAGAATCTGCGTTTGCGTTTCAAACTCTAGAGCCATGGGGTCCGGATGCCCATCAACTTTTCAAAGAGGTTGCAGGTCGTCTAGTAGAAGCCTCTCGTGACAAGCGAGCTGAGGCTTTTCTCGCTCAGAGAATCAGCATTGCTATACAACGTGGCAATGCTGCCAGCCTTCTTGGCACGATCCCGAGAGACCGATTTGGGTCAAGTTTTCTTCTTGTAATTAGTTTTAAGTAGTGTTCCTTGTATATAATTAAGTTTTTATTCTATAAATGTACATGTGATGAGGATTTTGTGATTTCCTTGTGTCTGGGTTTGTACTAAAAACGGTATATAAATCTGCTGTCTGGTACCCATAGTACAAGATTCGCTTAGTATGCAAAAATTTTATGTATAATGACAGTTTTTTTTTAAATATAGAAATACGTTTTACATACAAAATATCAGTTTGTAATTTCTAAATAATAACTTCTTACTAAATGCATAATATGAAAGGATATTCAGTACTTACAAATCATAACAGAACAATTTTACACGAATGTTTGTTCGTCCAAAACAGTTGGATCGATTTTTACGGGACTTTTACTGACAGTTTACCTGTTTTTACAAGGAATAATTAAGACTCATTTTATTTAAATAAATAATTAGGCATATCTCACGCCATATTCTCTCGTTATATTCCCCAAGAAGGGGTAGATAGGTTTATAATTACAGTACACCCATTTCGCCAGTTATGTTTCCCATGTAATAGGGGGTGAGTCTACTGCCTATTACCGGGCACTAATCCACTCCAGGCTGCTACTCAGAATTTTCAGATTCCATTTTTCAATCCAACTCTCGCGTTCTACAATAGCGTTTGCGACCGAAGAGACAGTAATACAATTAGAGTTTTTCGTAAATAAATTTAAACTCCCTAGTTCATCCCCCAGCAACGCCCTAAGCCGAGGTCCGAGCCCTGCACCGGGGCGCCCTTAGCTGTGCTGCTTAGTTTTTAAGTTTAAGCTCGGCTGGAAGACCTTGGGTCTCGCCTTATAGTCTTGTTAAGCGGTGGTAACTCCCTCCGACCAACTGCGAGAGACCAAATCAAAAAAAAAATTTTAAATCGCATGACAGTAGAACTTTCAAAATCGACTTTAATGGTTCGTGAAAATGTTCATATTTCAACGTACAATTGCGCCTTATTATATGCAATCTTATTAGATATTACTCGCACCTGTAATTTTCACTTTTCAGCGCAAGTTACGTGTTCTTTTCACTCGAAATGAGTTGCTTTTAAAGAATGATAATGTATTGAAACCAACTTGAATTACATTGCGACCAACGTATTCATGGCTTATGTAAGGAGTTTCAGTTTCGAATAGAAGATTGTATTTTTAAGCTGTTTCATATTGTTGAATTCTTTGTAACAAAGATATGTAATTTGCAATCTTTTTTGAATTGTTATTTTGCTTTGGAATTACAAACAGACACTTCAATTTTATTTATCTGTATAGATTAAACTTTTCAACAAAAATATCGTATAAAGTTGTTAAGCCAATAAGGATCAGGTAAAATATCAAACATTATATCTTACTTGACCGGTCTCTGAATTGGAACTTGATTAAGGAAATAAGGGTGTTATAACATTCAATCCTTTTACAATTCGATTGCGCAAAAAAGTTTTTCATATCCCTTATTGCAATGAGATGTAGGGTCAAAATTGAGTGTTGAACAATTTGGTCCGCAGCATGAAAGTTGTCAACGTGTAGCCTGAATTCGACAGATCTTTTCATATATTTTCACCAGAGGTGATGTCAATTGGACATAGCATCGGTAGACCCTACCGTCTGACGTAAATAAGGCATATTGAAGATATGGGTGAAGTAAAATATTGGGTTGCAATTGATACAATACTCATCTACATTTTCATACTGTATTCGGACTTTTCGGATACCTACAATGAAGTGGATATGAAATTGGATACTGGAATGAAAGAGCCGTGGTAGTCCGTGGGTTTTGGTATATAAGTTCGAAACCCTCTGAAAAGCGTCCTGTACCAATTAGTTTTTCTAATCTAATCTACATATGTCTGAGAAGTAATTGATAGACGTATGTATAGTGCCTGAGACGGCGATAGACTCACCAATACGTTCGCACTTAATCATCTTCAGTGAAATGGGTGTAGTTATTATAGAACCTCTGCTTACTCTTTCGGAGACTTTGCTGGGATGGCGTGAGCTTACTTACTTTTCTATTTAAAATAAGCTTTTGTTGAGACGTATCTAGACATTTTTTCCTACCAACATGTTGCTTAATTTATAGATAAATCTCCTGAATTACGGTTAGAGTGGAAAAATACTACATTATTAGTATGTTTATATTTTACTAGTTAGCTCTTATCCGAGACTTTCTTTGCGTTTTTATAAAATGTGTCCCACGAGCCGACGTCAAAACGAAACCGGGTGATAGGCCAAGACATAATAGATCTCAGGAAGAAAAAATATCTAAGACATATTTTTTTAAACATAAATATAAATACACTCTTAGAAGTCATTTTAACAGGTAACTTTCTAAAAATCTTTATTTTGTTAATTAATAATAAAATAAAATAAATAAAGATAAGTAGTAATGGGACTTAAAACGCTATCAAAGAGAGCATGTTTCGTTTTTAAAATGCCTCTAGTTTAAAAAAATTAAAAGTATTTTTTTTTATAGTTACGTACTTATATGACCCAGTTTCGTTTTGACTTCGGCTCGTGGGACACCACATGTCCTTCGTAAGGGTAAAAGCGATTTCCTAAAATTCAGAACTAGCAAAATCTAAAACTAAAACGAACAAAATCTGGAAAATATAAATTGATAAAAGGCAACTCACCTCGTTTAATGTCGTAATTTTCAAGTTTAGCCGGAGCCTTCTTATGATCAGTCGAAGCTGGGATGGCATCTGTTACCGAACTTGACGATAGAGTCCCTGAAGCCGTCGTATCTAATGATGGGAATGTATTTGTAGCTGTAGTGTCTGTAAATCTTGAACCAGCTGCTGTTGTAAACATTGCTGACGGACCCTTAGCTGCTTTGGCTGCAATCGTCTCAGCAACGTACGAGTCTGCTGCTGGAGTAGTCTTGACCTTCTTACGCTTGTTCTTTCTCTTTTTGGGGAAGAACAGTGTAGGTTCTCCTTCTTTCGACTCATTGCCTTGAGGCACGAATGATAATCTCTCGTTTTCTTCAGAACTCGAAGCGGTTGGAGAGCCCGTAGTAAACCTAGATGAGAACCTACTACCTCGAGATTTAGTTTTTTTAGACTTTGTGGGTTTTAAAGTCGTAGTCGTTGTTTCCTCGTTTAAGTCATCGTATAACATATAGAGTTGAGGGTTTTTGAATACCGAAAGCTTTCCAGGCACTTCAAGTTTATTAGATTCTTTTTTGCCCTTCCGTTTTTTTGTTTTTACTGGCTCTGCAGTTGTTGTCGTCGGTGGAGGTGTTGTTGTACGAATTCTTAGCGGACTTATCTTGTATTTGTCTTCTACACTAGCGTCCTTCTCGTCATATTCATCGTATTCTGGCACCTTTTTCCCTCTTGATTTTTGGTCGTATTTGTCGTTACCTCTTGGTGCATTCAGTTTTTCTCTCTCGTGGTTTTCTTTCAAGATCTCTTCTTCCTTAACCTTTTCTGAAATAAATCTCTGTTCTTTTGCATGTCTTTCTTTCAATTCATCAACACTGTCAAGAATACGGGTTTTCTTTGCTTCATTTTCACTTTGTTCCTCTTCAGAGGGCTCTGGCTTGCTTTTCTCAGCACTTGATTCTTCGTATTCAACGTCATCTTCATAGCCAGGTTTTTTGTCGCTTTTTTTATTTTCAACTGATTTGTTTTCTTCAGAAGCATTTTCTTCTTTAGTCTCTTCGCTAGGTTCTTCTTTTTGTTCACTCTGTTTAGCGTTCCTTGCCTTATTCTCTGAAGGATTATTAAGTGCTTCGGTTAAAGGATCTTGTTTCTTTGTCAGTATGCTGACAACTCCGTCAATATCTGATATGTCAGTATGATTCACTGCGTTATTTTTATCTGGAGTTTGCGCATTTCTATTAAGATCTGACCAGTCTTTCTTTTCAAAATAATCATCACTTTCTCCCTGTCCTTTGTCGTAGTAGTCATCACCTTCTGTTTCTGCTACTGCTCTTAACTTAAAGTTAACAGGAAGGGCAAGTCGTTTCTTAGGCTTTGCTTTCTTCTCAACCTGTATAATTTCACCTAGCTCTTGTCCTTGTTTGTTCTTAAACGGTACCCAATCCGGGAATATATCTCCGGCTTCCGCGTTCCTTTTAGTCACATTCTTTTCACTCACAGATCCGATACTTAACCCGTTGCACGCCGATGCAAAAACAGCGAGGATTATTAACGCAATCATTTTACGAGCTGTTTACAAATGATGTAAAATCATAACTTGTTACATTAAATTCGCGACGGTATTTGGAGCGGTGCAGTACGCTGCGCGCAACCAACTGTTTCTGTCCGTTAAACCACTATTATTTATATTGTTTGTAAAACGATTCTCTTCGGTAACGACAACTATCGCGGCTAAAGAATACTGAGGATCTGTCGATGCAATTTATTGAACATTCTAGTTCCTAATGTGACGTGAAGTGTTGCGGAAGTGAATGATGAGTTGAATGGTTGTCACGTGTTGAAGAAGACAATGACCTTATTTTTTTGTTGAATGTAGTAAGAAAACGTTGGAGTGATCTGCAATACGTGATATTTAGGATTCAGTCTATTGTTAGTCTTATTATGGTCTAGCAGTCATATCATATACGAATTTAGTTGGCTTTTAGCTTGCTTAACAAATGATAAATTATTTACGAGTTTCATATCGTGATCTGGCCAGTATTTTTTATTATTTAAGCATGAATTCAAAGACGTATATGACAGACAGACAGACAGATAAAAATATTTGTTGTTTTATGCCGTATGTACTATTAGTATTATACCGTACATATATTATACTAGCTGTGCCCCGCGGTTTCACCCGCGTAGATTTAGTTTCATCCTTATTGTCGCGGTACCCTAATATTTTTAATAAATAAAAGTAGCCTAAGTTACTCCTTGACACATCAGCTACCTGCCAGTGAATTTATTAAATTACGAACAGACACTTAAATTTTATTTATCTGTATATGTATAGATGACAGATATATTGAGGTAGGTAAGTATGACTAAGTTGATTTGAGTTGATTGAATCTGACGAATGACACTTTTCAACTTAGCTTTTTATACTATTCATGTCACATGATATTTGTAGGCGAAGCACTAAGGCAAATCCAACTTTTACTAAGTAATGCCTTTGCAAATAAGTCATATTTACATGTAACACGTCTTCACTTTACGTGACGTGATACTCGCATACTTAGAAAAATCTTCACTTCTATTTGGTAATATGGTTTTCAGTTCTAATGCAAATTTATGCTGAAAAAAATTTTTATTACCATCAGCTCACATATCTGTATTTACAACCATATCTTTCACACAATACATTCAACGTTTCTTAGGTCTTTTATATATATCTATAACGATAGCGAAAAGAAAGTTAATAAAAAAAAAATAATCAAACTTTAAGTTCTATTTAAACTGTTTTAAAGTTAAATAGTTTAAAAGTCTTATCCATATTATGTCTAATCGATATTGAACGACGGAGACAGTAGTAGTGTGAAATCTTAAATTTTCAGACAAAGCGCTGTACACACGAGCGGTTCTATTGTGTGTATTGTTACTGATTTTGGATGATGATTTCATTATGATTAATATTGTTTCGATGATATGTACATGATGCCTGGCTGAGTTTCTTGCCGGTTCTTCTCAGAAGGCTAGTTTCCGAACCGGTGGTAAATTCTCGACTTTCATAAGTGCCTTACCAGGGCCTAAACTGAATAAATATTTTTCATTTTCATTTTCACTGTAATAAGGATTCTTAAAATGGCCAGGAAAAATACGAACACGAAGGCGAGACTCGAACCCATGACCTCTGTAAACTGTGCACACACAGATACCTACTAGTGATTCTACCTCGTGCGTCGAATTTTCCCGGACCATTTTTAAGAATTTAGATTGGAAACATGTATAAACGTGCATGAAAATCTAACATTTGTTGTAAGACTGATACTATCAGTATCTGAAAATATGCTTTTACAGATACCAGTTGTTAAAGACCTATAAAAAAGATGCTTTTAATAAAAAATGCGGTTTAATTGTGAACATCTTGAATAGCAAACAACATAAAGCAATAAGAAAAGCCTTTTCAAGCATCATAAAACGCAGAATGACTATGTCCCTTACCTCGTATTGCTGTCTTCGATTGTCAATGATAATCAGTCAAACGTATTTGACACTAGCTGTGCCCCGCGGTTTCACCCGCGTAGATTTAGTTTCATCCTTATTGTCGCGGAACCCTAATATTTTTAATAAAAGGTAGCCTATGTCCTTTCTCAGGGTCTAAAGATTGTCTGTGCCAAATTTCATCAAAATCGGTTGAGAGGTTTAAGCGGGTAAGCGTAACAGACAGACATAGTTACTTTCGCATTTATAATATTAGTAGGGATGTTTTTGTATATTATGTTTGTCAATTGGATGTGTGATATCCAAACCATTATGGCAATGATATCCCCAAATTTAAACGTCGCGTTCCAACCGCCGCGTTCCACACGCCAGTCTGTCAGCCCCAAGGCTAAAAGTAACCGTCTCGTGTGGCGATTCACAAGTAAGTAAACTCTTTTCAAAACAGTCGCAGTGTTGCCTCAGTAGTTAAAGGCAGACAAAAAAAGGTGGCAACGACCTTTGTCCATCGATCTATTACTCGGATCGATTTGAACGCAGCGGGTATACGCAGCCGTGTTTGTTATACAGTGGGGGGTTATTTGAAATACAAATACAAGAGTGAATACTGTTGTAAGTCTGTAACGGCAAGCCTATTTGACACCATAGTGTAGAAATATACATGCTGTATTTGAAGGGGTAGGCAGAGGTGTTGTAATAACAATACCCAGTTTTCACCGAAGATGATTTAGTGCCAACGTGAAAGGTGGCGATTCTATCGCTGTCTCAGGCACTATACAGTCATTGAATTGCTTCTCAGGCATATTATGCAGGTTTCTTCACGGTGTCTTCCTTCACGGTTAAGCACGTGGTGTGAAATCACTGTACATACATACTTGAGAAAAACGTATTGGTACAGGTCGCTGGGATTCGAACTTGCCTGCTACGTAAGCGACGCACCCACGCAGGGGCGGATCTACTTAAAGGCTTTTTGGGCTGCAGCCTAGGGCCCCGCGAATACAGAGGGCCCCCAAACGTAATCACTACAGAAAACAGTTTCTTGTCAAAATGGCAATTAGTTCAGTAATTAGGTAGGGCCCCTAAGCAGTCTTAGCCCAGGGCCCCACAAATTCAAGATCCGCCCCTGCGGCCACCACGGCCTTATGACCTATAACAATTCACTCCCCAATCCATCTCTTTCCTTTTACGTCACTGACTTATTCAATTCAAATTCAAAAATATCTTTATTTGATTAGACTTTTAACAAAGTACTTTCAAATCGTCAGAACGACACAATTACACAGGATTATACATGCTATCGCCAGGTTTGGAAAGTTGCTTTTACTGAGAAGAACTTATATTTGTAGTGTTAGCTAGTGATACTCTGGTATCAGATAACGTGGCAGATTGTGATTGTGACCCCATCGCCATCTCTGACTCAATTCAAACAGCTTGAAAGGTTACCTCACGATATTTTCCTTCACCGAAAAGCACAAACATTTTAGAAAAGCGACTGCTCTAACCCCAAGTCCAAACAGATACTTAAATTTTATTTATCTGTATGTATAGATGTATAGATTACAACAATAAATAGAACTACTTAAATCCTTGGATTATCTTACGCCACGTTTACAACGGGGAATATCTCTAACTGTGAATGAAAACCCAATTGGCTAACTTATTGGTAAGTTGTAATTGATTCACAAAGGCCGGGTTCAATTACAGTTGTAATTAATTAATAACCTTGATTGTAGGGCTTTAAGGAATTTATTCATTTACAGCATTCTTGCTTCAATCAAATATACGCCTTTGTCGAAGCATTCTTGTCTAAGGGAAACCTTGTTCGAAGAGTATAGAAAATTTGTGTTCTAAGCAGTTCTCCTGCTGAGCTATTAAGCAAGGGTTTCAGCCAAGTTTCAATACCTTTCGTGGGTCATCAAGTATTTCTACTGAAAATAGTTAGTACATAACTATGCTCACGTAATCCCCGATAGGGTAGGCAGAGGTGTTGTAATAACAAAACTCACTTTTCCCCGAAGATGATTAAGTGCCAATGCCACATGGTGAGTTCTATCGCCGTCTCAGGCACTATACATACGCCCGATGTTTTCTTTCACTGTAAAGCACATGTCACTTCACCAACATTTTTAGAAAAACTCATTGGTACATGCCCCGCTGGGATTTGACTCGCGTCGCTTGCGTAGTAGAAGACTGCTAGAACCCCACGGCCACGACTCCTAAAATTGTTAGTACCTATATTGATTTGATTGTAACAAATAAGATCCAAAACTACTAAACCGATTTTGGAAAATTCTTTCAATAATAGAATGCTAAAATATCATTCATTGTGTGCTTCACATTAGACGATAATAGTAACGACACGATATCGTCGGACTAGTAATTTGATACAATTACTACTGAACGCTTTCACACTGTGTCGTTGTAGTCAAGTATCGACGGTCAATATCGTGGCAGTGGGAAAGCGCCCATTGGGTGATTACGGTACCCCATTGTATTAGGCATCTCAATTTTCCTTTACTAGACGTCCAGCCTTTGAATGTGGTCAAGTCTAGTGGTCGCAAGCGCTACTGCGAAGCCCGATGTCCTGATGATCAAACACCGGGTCGGGCAGTTTTATAGTTGGGGTAACTTCGCTCATATTTTAAGGCCATATGATAGAAATTTCCAGCGAAATAGTCCATAATTTGTATGTAACATTAGACACAAACTCATTTAATCTATCCCCAACCCACAAAGATGTCCCCATTTTATTTGTTTTGCTAGAAATTTCTATCATACGGTCTTATACTAGCGCCGAACTTATCCCAATGAACCTGGCCCTCTATTACATGGGATTTAAACATAAATGGAAAAAAGTGGGTGTACTATAAGTACACCTCTGCCTACCCCTTCGGGAATACAGACGTGAACATATGAATGTATAATAATGATTCTGATTTAATCAGAACTCGTTCCTAGCCGATGCAAAATAATCATTTTCTCCAATTGATTTGACTGAACTGAACTTTTTGTAAGTAATTAAACTTAAATACTAAAGTAGAACAGTTTTTAACAAAACGGCAAATAAGAAATAAATGACTATTTTATTTGGTTCAATTGTACAGACAGAAATTTCGACACAGTTTTGAATAATTGCATCTTAATACAAAAAAAACGTCCTTAAAAATATAATTTAAATTAATTTGTAATAAAAGTATGGCACGTCTTTTTATTGAAAATCTGTGTATAATAAGGTTTTAATCTTTGACAATATACAATAGACATTATTTCATCGATTTCCTTAGATTATTTTCCATTTTATTTCAAAAGCATAATTTATTTATTTATTTAATATACATTTTGAACGGCCAGTAACCAATTACACAAAACGTAGCAATATTACACAATATATACAGTACACAATACATTGATTTAAATACAGCATATTATAAAAAATACAAACACACTTAGACATTCGCCTCGCAATACTCCAGACATGCCGACATGATCATCTGCCATTCATCCGCAAACAAATCACACTCAGAGTGTGACTCCAAGAGAGCGTTGAACGCAGAGAGAGTGCGAGGGACGGGAGAGTATGATCGCGACTTAGTACGACCTGTAGATATTGAAAACAGCCTGTGCTTCCTGCATATTACAGGTGGGGATAACTGAGTATGCATTTGTTCACAGTCGCTCCATTCAATACCCAAAAAATAAAGTGCAATTCGGAAAAAACGGTAAAAGATCTCGTTTGTTGCATCAGATTAAATTTTAATTTTATTCATATCTGTGAAAATTTACTAATCGGAACCCTATTACCCAGTCTCCGTTGTCCGTCCGTTTGTGTCTGCCCGTTTTAACGTTTTTAAGCAACCCTATTACTAAGCCGCCGCTGTCTGTCTGTCTGTCTGTCCGTCTATCACCCGACTGTATCTCATGAACCGTATTAATTAGACAGTTGATATTTAACCTTTGGGTAGGTATGGAACCCTAAAATTATTACTGCCAATTAAAGCTAGCGCTCAAAACTGTTGACGGCACTATACTTAAATGCATTTCCTCTTCAACCCGACGTGACTGAGTTTTTTACACAAATTGCCACCTGACCTTCACAATTCCTTCAACGAGGAAATCGCTAATCTGGGTTAATCAGTCGCTAGTTTTTTCGGCTTCCGGCTGACCTGTCACGATTGCCACAGACGATCGGAACCAAAGCTTAAAGTGCCCTCAGAGGTATGGAAGGTACTCGAGTGGTCACCCATACAACTATTGACTTGGATCGTAGCTGCTTATCTTCAATAGCTGTGCCCCGCGGTTTCACCCGCGTAGATTTAGTTTCTTCCTTATTGTCGCGGAACGCTAATATTTTTTATAAATAAAAGTAGCCTAAGTTACTCCTTGAAACATCAGCTACCTACCAGTGAAAGTCCCGTTAAAATCCGACCAGCCGTTTCAGAGATTACCCGGAACAAACAGACAGACAGACAGATAAATTTTTTTAAACTTGGTTTTTTAGTGTCAATATCGTGTATACGATATAATATATGTATTTAGTGAAAAGCTGTTATTTTGGAATTACAAACAGACACTTCAATTTTATTTATCTATGTATGTATATAGATGTATAGATTTAAATTTATTGCTCGAAGTTCAAAATTCCACCAAACGTTTGGAACACTCATTGAATGAATTCTATTACTTACGTTTTATTATATCTTATGCAGACCATCAATACAATATATACAGTAATGTGTATATTGTATTGATGGTCTGCATGCAATATATACAAGCTTGATGAATGATTCGAACTCGTCTTGATGGGAAAAGTAGCGGGTAGATATAGCAGTGGACCGTTGAAACCGTTGAAAGTATATATAGCACATGTTTTTAATTCTTTCATTCATAACATTCCGTTTTTACATAGTACTAGCTGTGCATCGCGGTTTCACCCGCGTAGATATAGTTTCATCCTCATTGTCGTGAAACCCTAATATTTTTGAAAAATAAAAGTAGCCTATGTTACTCCTTGAAACATCAGCTACCTACCAATGAAAGTCCCGTTAAAATTCGTCCAGTCGTTTCGGAGATTACCCGGAACAAACAGACAGACAGACAGAGAAAAATTTTAAAACTCGGTTTTTTAGTGTCAGTAGCGTGTATACTTTCATATGCATTTAGTGAAAAGCTGTGATTTTGAAATTACAAACAGACACTTCAATTTTATTTATCTGTATAGATTTGATAAATTAGACCACTATATTCTGTATAAGGAGCCGTGTTTGGCCGTGGGTTGGTTTGAGTGAGAGAGTGTTGGTTTGAGCAGTCGTCAGCTACGCAAGCGACGCTAGTTCGAATCTCAGTGAGGCCTGTACCAATTTGTATTTCTAAAAACTCATGTGCAGTGACTTCACACCACGTGCTATACGGTGAAGGAAAACATCGTGAGGATA
The DNA here is from genome assembly GCA_964035505.1 of Watsonalla cultraria. Classification (NCBI taxonomy): domain Eukaryota; kingdom Metazoa; phylum Arthropoda; class Insecta; order Lepidoptera; family Drepanidae; genus Watsonalla; species Watsonalla cultraria. The sequence continues at coordinate 1,337,671 of OZ037732.1, read as the reverse complement.
CCTGCATATGTCTGAGAAGTAATTCAAAGACATGTACACTGCCTGAGATGGTGATAGACTCGCCATCTGTCACGTTGGTAGGTACTTAATCATCCCCAATGTAAAGTGGGTGTTGTTATTACAACACTTCTGCCTACCCCTTCGGGGAATACAAGCGTGAGCATACGTATGTATGTATTCTGTATATTGTGACTTACCATTGTACAAACTATGTTCTCTCAGAGCAATTCCCAACAATAATAAAAGCCAGCAGTTTGCAACACATTAAATTATGCGGTTTATGTGTATCTGTGGATGTGAATTATTAATTAGCTGCAGAAACCAGCGCTGATTATTTCACTTCATTTATTTATGGAGTGGAGCAAGCTTCTCATTAACTTTACACTTTGATGTGCTGCAAATAAAGTTTATTTTCATTTCACTGCTCATTATAGAAACGATTTACAATCTTAAATTACATCAATTATTTGCACAAGAGCCCCTTATTTGAAAGCCTTCAGAAGGGTCTTCGATGGGTAAGTAGGTGTTACCAAAACCCACGTTAACTGACAACGTTGCTGTTTTCAGTTAAGCAGCCCGGATTCCTAGGCCCGGAGAGTACCACCCAATAGCCAGGGTCTAAGAATTTGGCTATGGTATCCCCTGCCTGTCGTAAGAGGCGACTAAAAAGGGCCGGAGGGCCTGCTGGCGGTGGTCGGGGTGGGAGCTTTGACCACAGAGCCGCGGGCACGGCATGTATGGAGTATTGCGAGGCGAATGTCTAAATGTGTTTGTATTTTTTATAATATGCTGTATATAAATCAATGTCTTGACTACGGTATATATTGTGTAATATTGCTACGTTTTGTGTAATTGGTTACTGGCCGACCAAAATGTATATTAAATAAATCTATACAGATAAATAAAATTGAAGTGTCTGTTTGTAATTCCAAAATAACAGGTTTTCACGAAATGTTTATGAAAGCATACACGCTACTGAAACAAAAAAACCAAGTTTTAAAATTTTTCTCTGTCTGTCTGTCTGTTTGTTCCGGGTAATCTCTGAAACGGCTGGACGGATTTTAACGGGACTTTCACTGGTAGGTAGCTGATGTTTCAAGGAGTAACTTAGGCTACTTTTATTTAAAAAAAAACATTTAGGTTTCCGCGGGAATTAAATTAAATCTACGCGGGTGAAACCGCAGGGCACAGCTAGTAAATAAATAAATTATGAAACGTGATAGTTAGACCGTTGACATATTCACAGATTATATATATTGCCACTATAAAAAAATGTTACTAAATTATGATAAGTCCTATGTAATAGGGCCTATTACTCTCCGGGCCTTTTTTTTTTTTTTTTTTTTATTGACGAGGGGGAAACCTTCAAAATGTCCCCGACCGCCCTGGGAGAGGCTGATCGGGGTATGTGGGATCTTATAATACTGTTTGTTTCTCTAAAAATAAATAAAATGCCGACATGATCATCTGCCATTCATCCGCAAACAAATCACACTCAGAGTGTGACTCCAAGAGAGCGTTGAACGCAGAGAGAGTGCGACTTACGGGAGAGTATGATTGCGACTTAGTACGACCTGTAGATATTGAAATAAGATACAGACTGTACTCCTATCACGAGTTTGCCACCGTTTTCCTAATCTACACTCGCTAGCGTCTCCGACAATATTTGTATGACATATTTTAGTTGTTCACGTCACCGCTTGGAGGCGCTGTACAATTTCTCATACAAATATTCGGCGGAGACGCTAGCGAGTGTAGATTACGAACACGGTGGCTAACACGGTGATAGGGGTACTGGTGGCAGACGGACAGGCAGACAGACGGACGGATAACTTTGTCTTAGTTATACCCTTTTTACCCTTTGCGTACTGAACCCTAAAAATGATAGATTTAAGAGATGAAATTCAATGAAACTAATTAATTAACCATAACTTTATTACAAGGGAATAGAGTTTACAAACGTGCGGCATCGTTGTGTATCCGATTGTACATGACCCGATGAAGTCACGGCTCGATTATTTGAACTAATCGATTAAATATTGTCAAGAATCGAATCACAGTATTGATACATCGAGATTTCACGACATTGTTACATTTGCAATACGTTTGTTTGACTACGATATTTCATGGCAGTTAGTAGTATTTCAATAATAAAATTGGACTATTGAGACATTTTAGGCTATTCATATCTACTAATATTTATTTATTATAAATGCGATAGTGTCTGTCACAACTTTAAAAAGCATAACGGGATCTTCGCCAAATTTATAAGGTTATTCAAGAGAAGGGAGGAGAGGAAGAGGAAGACCAAGGCTATCATACATGGGACAAGTTAAAGAAGGTGTCTGTCATGTCGTATAAGGAGGTCAAAGAGCTGGCACTGGACAGAGACAAGTGGAAAGAGGTGCATCGGTTACACCGACAAGAGTCTCATTACTCTTAAATTCATGATGATGATTCAAGAGAAAGAAAGTCAGGCTCACTAATATGTCTTTGCTTGCGGCGGTGTCAGGATGACGGGTCGCTCACTTCCTTCTATAATGGTTGGCGATCGCTGACATTCTCGTCATACTTGTGAACAGGTGCTGCTTGTAGGGGCTGGTCATCTCAAGCTACAATTATACTTAGTACCTACCTACTTTTAGTTTTTATATTATTTTTTTATCGATTTTGTGCACTGGAACTGTGTCCATGACATTATGATTTACATTGTATTACTCAGAATTGTAATTTTTTTTTTAAAAGAGTAATTACTGGGTTTCTTGCCAGGTTCTTCTCAGTAAAAGCAACCTTCTGAACCTGGCGGTAGCATGAATAATACTGTGTAATTGTGTCGTTCTGACGAGTTGAAAGTACTTTGTTAAAAGTCTAATCAAATAAAGATATTATTTAATTTGAATTTGAATAAGAATATTGGGATTTTCCATCTGTAGTTTAGTTTCCCAGTAGCAGCCCGGAGTCTTGACTATTGTCCGGTTAATGGTTATAACCGGACCAGTGTGACCGTGCTGTGTCACGACTTGGTCCTAGCGGAAGATCAGTGATGGCTGTCATCAACGTGGCAGCCAGAATATGCTGAGTTGGGACCAATTCGTAACAACTATAAAACACAGTTACGAATAAATTAATTTTCTTTCTTACTATAAGCTCTATCAAATAGTTCACATTGTTAGGAAGTTGCTTCATTGAGTTACGGAGTTGGCAATCTTAAAGGTTTCGATATTTACTCTATATTTAGTGTCAAAATAATGTAGAATTGTGATTGTGAAGTGTTTGAATATTTCGATAAAAAACGTAATATATGCGACTGGCCACGGCGTGACAATTCTTACAGTCATTACGCCTATTAGGCTTATTATCTCGTACTACGCGATTTTGTGTCATTTCAAACAATTTGTTTTGAGATTCCTAACTACTTGTTTAACTTATACTAGCTGTGCCCCACGCTTTCACCCGCGTAGATTTAGTTTCATCCTTATTGTCGCGGAACCCTAATATTTTTAATAAATAAAAGTAGCCTTAGTTACTCCTTGAAACATCAGCTACCTGGCAGTGAAAGTCTCGTTAAAATCGGTCCAGCCGTTTCTGAGATTACCCGGAACAAACAAACAGCCAGACAGACAGACAGACAGACAGACGGACAGACAGACAGAGAAAAAATTTAAAACTTGGTTTTTAGTGTCAGTAGCGTGTATACTTTCATATGCATTTAGTGAAAAGCTAATTACAAACAGACACTTCAATTTTATTTATCTGTATAGATCAAAATAATGTAAATTTGTGGTTGCGAAGTTCGGGAAAAAGTCGCATGACGTATACGCGATCGGCCATAACGTGAGACTTCTTACTGTCATTACGCCTATTCCGCTTATTTTCACAAATGATTTGTTCCTGCCGTTCTAAAGCTCATACTGTAAACTTATATGCCACATTAGTTCCGAAAACTCTCGCTATATACAATAGCGCCGCAATAACGTCAATCGAATAGGCACAATAAGCCAACGGCTACGACCAGTCCAGCGTAATTTGATAGTGGTTCACAAAGAATCATGCATACTTGCAAAAAGAGGCGCCAATTATATAAAATGTCCCATTATCGTTGTGAAACTTGTGTCAATTGACCGCATGAATTGCGATACGGAAGCGAGATAAATCTATAGCGATAAATAAAATCGACGTGTCTGTTCGTAATTCCTCATTAACAGCTTTTCACTAAATGCATGTTATAAGAATATAATTTAACTAAAAGGAATTTTTTTTAAATTTGTTCCCCTTTATCTGCCAGTCTGTTTGTTCTGGATAATCTCTTAAACGGTGGCACTTTCACTGTCAGATAGCTGTAACTCACTTAGAATAACATAGGCTCATGTTAATTTAAAAAAAAATATTTCGGTGAAAAAAAACCACAAGTGAAATTAAGTCTACGCGGGTGAAACAACGTGTCACAGGTATATAAATAAACTAGCTGTGCCCCACGGTTCTACCCACGTAGACTTAACATGGGTGTTCTTATTGTTGGAATCTAACAATTTTTTTATAAAACTAACCCGAAGCTACTCCTTGTAACATCAGCTTGCAAGAATCAGAAACAGACAGGCAGACCGACAAAGAACATTTTTAAAGATTAGCAGACACTTCTATTTTATTTATCCGTATAGATAAAATAAATACCAAGTATAAAATAGTGCCACAAGTGCCACAATTAAAATATTGTTTTACGTATATACTTCCATATGTATTCAGTGAAAACTGGTAATTTGGAATCACAAACAGACACTACCATTTTATTTATCTGTACAGATAAAATAAATAACAAAATAGTGCCACAAGTGTCACGATATACAATAAAGGCTGCGACGCTGCGTCGCCGCCGCCGCGCCGACTGTGTCGAAACCAATCACTGCAATTTGTGAACCTATTATAATTGTTTGTTTTATGATAAATTCTTAAATTCAATAGTTTTTTAAGACATCAACTCACACAAAGCAGTGTGTGTACCAGACAATGCATTATAGTATTTAAAATCGATTTCCTGTTAGGTTACTTTACTTTCAGTACCCATATGATAACTTTGCAACGTTTTCGTAAGTTATACTCCACTTATAAATGTATGTGATATATTTTAGTTCTTCACGTCACCGCTAGGAGGCGCTGTACAATTTCTAATACAAATATTTTGCGGAGACGCTAGTGAGATTACGAAAACGGTGAAGAATTCTTGATACGAGTACAAGCTCAAATGATTGTCCTAACGCGAGAATCAAACTCGCGACATCTAGCGCTGATTCTAACAAAAAAGTTGTAACGACACTTTTATTCTAAATTCAAAAGCAAATCATATTTTAATATTACAATATCATAATATTACAATATATATATATATATATATATATATATATATCTCTCTCTCGACTTCGTAAACAAAACAGCGTATAGGTTAGAATACGCACGGCTTGCTAAATACATATGTTCTGATATTATATACACATATATATATAGAACTTCGTTCCATCCGGCTGTCCCTTGACACCTCTCAAGTTTTTTTTCACCTTAATTTATTTATTATTATGGCAGGATGAGCTTGATGCTTTCAAGAGCAATTGGCAGAGGACTGTTGAGGATTGGGAATTTAGGAAAAGTGGAAGGCCTTTGCCCAGCAGTAGGACACAACAGGCTCATAATAATAACAATAATAATTGTATGCTTCATATCGCTACTGCAGATTACCGCTTGCTTGCAAAACGGATGTCACTTGAAGTCTGTCATTTATGATGAAAGATATCCTTATTTGATTACACTTACAAAGTACTTTCAAATAGACAGAAGGACAAGGACAAAATTCTACACTATTATAAATATTACCATCGGGTACGGAAGGTTGCCTTTACTGAGAAGAACCCGATAAGATTCTCGGTAATTACTCTTTTCTAAAATATGAATATTATTTACCGAATGTTGATGAATACAATCAATCGAATCAATATGTAGCTTATGGACAAAGTCCCAACGCTCAAGTGTCAAAAAATATCAGTGAGAACAGGAATTTCCAAACTGTCAAAAATATTTTTTTTAATTAAATATAGTAAATTGTAGGAAAAGTACAGTGTCATTAAGATTACTTAAAACTTTATTATGGACTACCAGTGCCTCGTAGTTTTACCCGCACATGAACGTTAAAACTATGTTACAAAGTGATATTTTTTCACTATATTATTGTATGTAACATTTTCCATTGATGTTTCGCTCCTATTGGTCGCAGCGTGATGATATAAAGCCTTCTTCGATGAAAACTATAGTCAACTCAAAAATATTTTTTCACATATCATCATAGTTCCTAAGATTAGTGCGTTAGCCTAATAAACAAACTCTTCAGTTTGATAATCTTATCTATACATCTATTCTATACATTCTATACATTCTATACATCTATACAGATAAATAAAATTGAAGTGTCTGTTTTTAATTCTAAAATAACAGCTTTTCACTAAATGCATATGAAAGTATAAACGCTACTGATACTAAAAAACCAAGTTTTTAAATTTTTCTCAATCTGTTTGTTCCGGGTGATCTCTGAAACGGCTGGACCGATTTTAACGGGATTTTCACTGGCAGGTAGCTGATGTTTCAAAGAGTAACTTAGGCTACTTTTATTTATTAAAAATATAAGGGTTCCGCGACAATAAGGATGAAACTAAATCTATGCGGGTGAAAACACGGGGCACAGCTAGTACAATAATATAAATCTGTCGTGTCACAATGTTTTTAGTAAACTCTTCTGAAACGGCTGGAACGATTTTCATGAAATTATGTGTGCATATCGGGTAGGTCTGAGAATAGGCCAACATCTATTTATCATACCCCTAAATAATAAGGGTGATCCAACCCAAAAAAGAATGGCAATACAACGTTTGTCGGGCACTAGTATATAAGAATAGATTTTACTGCGATCTTCTGTGTGGTTTAAGTACTGTGCTTCTAACTCCATTCCCTCCCTGCTTGTGGGGGCTGGTCATCTCAAGCTACGCATTTAGATATAAGTAGAACTACTAGACTTTTCTTTAAGTTAATTTTTATCGACATTCGTGAATTGCAACTGTGTCCATGGGCTTACATTTCCCAAGTGATTTATTTAGTTTTTTTAAATTGTATAATATTTTTGAAAAGAGTAATTACTGAGTTTCTTGCCAGGTTCTTCTCAGTAAAAGCAACCTTCCGAACCTGGCGGTAGCATGTATAATCCTGTAAATTGTGTCATTCTGACGATTTGAAAGTGCTTTGTATAAAGTCTAATCGAATAAAGATATTTTTGGCTTTGACTTGACTTGATGATGATGATAACTAAAGTATTCATAAAGTAATTTGACCCCCTTAAAGAATATATTTCCAATTGGGTTTCTATTACAATAAAGATTAGGTCGGATTTCAATCGATTCTCCGCGCTCACAGTGATGGAACTTGTAATTATAATTTGAAGCAGGTCTATACTATTTCTTAAGGTGATTACATCAGTAACCTTGAGAGTCGCGTTATTTGCTTTTTTGTCACTTTGCGCCATCTAAATACAAACGGTACAATCAATACGGTACTAGTTTTTCATGTAAAAAGTATAAAAATCATTTTGCAAATCGATTCCTAGGTTTTAGGATTCCGCACCAAATAGTTCAAAACGAACTCTTATTCGCTCCGGTTTTCTTAGGGTGGATATTAGCCTTCGACGTGACAGTTTTCGTAGTTAAACGTGCTCACGCCATACCAGAAGGGTCCCATGTAATAGGGGCGAGTCTATTGCCATTAACCTGCACTAATTAAACCTATATAGTAAACACTTTGCAGGAGCCGGGGATCGAATCTCGTATTCTGCAGTAGAGTTTTCGACCAACGAGGCAGTCAAAGTCAAAGTCAAAGTCAAAGTCAAAAATATCTTTATTCGATTAGACTTTTTACAAAGTACTTTCAAATCGTCAGAACGACATGGATTATACATGCTACTGCCAGGTTCGGAAGGTTGCTTTTACTGAGAAGAACCTGGCAAGAAACTCAGTAATTACTCTTTTAAAAATATTATACAATTTTTAAAAACAAAGTAAATCACTTGAGAAATGTAAGCCCATGGACACAGTTCCAATGCACAAATGTCAATAAAAATTAACATAAAGAAAAGTCTAGTAGTTGTACTTATATCTAAATGCGTAGCTTGAGATGAGCAGCCCCCACAAGCAGCACCTGTTCACAAGTATGAGGAGAATGCCAGCCATCGCCCTCCTCAACCATTATAGAGGGAAGTGAGCGACCCGTCATCCTGACGCTCATTTTACTTCATTACAGTTCAAAAGCTCGTATGCATAACGTTTCATCAGATACCATAAATATACCACTATCAATTCCCGTGCTGATAGCTGGCGTTTATTGCAATATTGAATATCTTTACATATTTATAATATATTGGAGGTGTTATTGTTTTATTTGAACTATTATCACCTTTTATGGTTCATAAGGCTGCCCTAAAGATAAACAGACTGTATTAATCATTTGCAGCAATATCATAAACTACAACACATTATGCTCGAGTCAATGGGCTTTTGGGACCGGGACGGCTAATATAATAATTATTTTTGAATGGTATAAAAGCCATGGTGGCTGTAGGGTTTGAGTTGCTACGCAAGCGATGCAAATTCGAATCCCAATGGGTCTTTAAAAACTTATGTGCAGCAATTTCACCCCATGTACGGTGAAGGAAAACATCGTGAGGAAGCATATGTCTGAGAAGTAATTCAAAGACCATACGTCTTTATATATAGTGCCTGTAAGGGCGATGGACTCACCGTCACGTTAGTACTTAGGTAATCATATACAGTTATATGTAAGTGTTTTTTTTACAACACCTCTGTTTATCCCTTTAAGCCCTTTGTAATTCATTGCGTAGACTTCACTTCATGTGTGGCCCTAAAAGTAGCCTAAGTTACTCCTTATAACATTAGCTATCTGCCAGTGAAAGGTCCAGCCGTTTCAGACAAACAGACAGACGGAGTAAAATTTATAAATTGATATGATTTTTGGTTTGGTCATATCGAAAGGATGAGTAAAGGCGATTAACGAAACAAATTTATAGAGCGAATGTGAGCGGTAGTGTCGGTAGAGGGCGTCCATGGAAGAACTACTATGACAAATATAATAGAATTTTTCAGAAAAGTCAAATTTGAAGCACTCGTAACCGCAGGAAGTGTGTGGAAGAGATGCATGAATGTGGATGAAGCGAAAGAAATATGTAAGGATCGTAGCATGTGGCGAACGGTGGTCTCTGCCTACCCCCTAGGGATACAGGCGTGAGCATATGTATGTATGTATGATGATTTTTACGCTGTGCGTCGTACATACTTATTTATATGCATTTTGTAATCACAGACAGACACTTCAATTTTATTTATCTGTGTGCTTATATGATACAATGAGACGCTCGCGGTCCCGATTTCCCCTCAAAAATAATTATTATATGATATCCAAGATAGCGTTAATTCGCCCGTCAGAAACGTGTCAAAACCTATACTTGGAGTGCTGGTTATAAAATAACCTAAAATTCTGGCGTAAAACAAAATGTAACGTAATATCAACTAACGAAGAGTACAATAAAGTTTTACAAGTCGGGGTGCAACAAGGGTACTGTTACACCCATCATGGCTGGTTACTCGACGCTAAACCGATAACTGGGACAGGCGGGGATGGTTTCATGCCTTGAGAAGAAATTCAACAGGCGATACTTACAAAAATGCATACATATATTTGTTGATATTAATACTATTTTACTTGTAAACTAGCTGTGCCCCGCGGTTTCACCCACGTAGATTATTTAGTTTCATCCTTATTGTCGCGGATCCCTAATATTTAAAGTAGCCTAAGTTACTCCTTGAAACATTAGCTAACTGTCTGTGAAAGTCCCGTTAAAAATCGGTCCAGCCGTTTCAGAGATTACCCGGAACAAACCGACAGACAGACAGAGAAAAATTTTAAAACTTGGTTTTTAAATGTCAGAAGCGTGTATACTTTAATATGCATTTAGTGAAAAGCTGTTATTTTGGAATTACAAACAGACACTTTAATTTTATTTATCTGTATAGATGTATAGATATAGATAAATTTGACAAAGCTATCTATATATAAAATTTGCGTAAGATAAGGTTGCGTAACATCCGGGAGTGGACAGGGATAGCGAGTGTAGCCGAACTCATTCGCCTCGCCAGAAATAGAGAGGTATGCTCCAAATTTACTGACTTTTTGATTTAATTTTTTTCATTTTCATTTTTAAGGAGAGGCTTCTTAAGAAGAAAAAGAAGGCAAAGCTAAGTTCTTTATATGCGCTGCTAAAACGAACATAGCTGGGCCTCTGGTTACGAATTGCCGCTGTATTATAGATACGCCTCTGCCTACCCCGGGAATACAGGCATGAGCATATTATGTATTTTCATTTATTGAATAATAACTTAATGATGTATACAAGGAAACTTGACCCAAGTCGGTGTCTGGAAAAAGAAGCCTGGTAATATTGCCCCGTTGAATATCAATGCTGATCGAGAGGCTTCTACCAGACGACGTGCAACCTACCTTTCATATTGTTATGTTTTATCATAACAAGAGTGTACAATGACCTTTTAATAAACAAGCAAAGATACTTACATAACAAAGCATAAAACGTGATCATATGGTTAGATTTAAATGCCAGCCAAGCGGCACGGCTTAGTTTTTTCAACGCAGTGACCGGTGACTCTAGGTTAAAAAAAAATAGCGAACGGTGAGCTCTATCGGTAAATGTAAATTGGCTCATCTTTGACTATTTGTCAATTATATTGCCCGACAACCATAGGCAAGTGCCGACAGAATAACTTTTTTAGATCTAAACTAAAGCAATAATTACTTAATACCGAGTTTTGAGTATCGATAAAATCTAGCTCCCAAATTTAGTAACTGAATTGGATTCATAATACGTGATAAATAGCTGTGGCCCGAGGTTTCGGCTATGTAGACGTAATTTAATGACTGGGCCGCAGAACGATATGTTTTTTTAAAGTCGAATTGATAACTACCTCTTTTTTTGAAGGCGGTTGACAAAATAATGTCCGCCTATGTTACTACTTATAACATTACCTATCTGCCAGTGAAAGGCCTGTTAAAATCGGTCTAGCCGTTTCAGAGGCTACCGGAATAAACAGACAGACAGACCGACGGATAGACACAGACACAGACAGATGGATAAAGACAGAGAAAATATTGTAAAAAAATATTTTTTCATGTAGTTAACGTATATACTTTCATATGAGAAATATGAGTGGCTTTTCTCGCTCAGGGAATCAGCATTGTTATCCAACGTGGCAATGCTGCCAGCCTTCACTGCACGATCCCGAGAGACACCGACTTGGGACAAGTTTTCTACCTTTAATTAGTTTTAAGTACTGTTCCTTGTACATACTCGTATACTTAAGTTTTTATTCAATAAGTTGTTATTTTGTAATTACAAATAGACAATTATCATATCATTTTACCAAGAACCTGGCAAGAAACTCACGCAATTGTTCTTTTCATAATAGTATACAATTTTCAAATCCCAACGGTCTTCATCAATGAGTTTTTCCATAACTAATCTGCAGTGATTTCACACCGCGTGCTTAACGATGAAGGAAAATATCGTGAGCAAACCTGCATATGTCTGAGAAGTAATTTAAAGTTGTATGTATACAGTCAGGGGGTCTACTCTCTTTCTCCGAAAACGAAACTTCGTGAACAAACGAAAATTAAACGTAGTTTCATTATCGCTTTGTTTTTATCATACTCAAATTTTTCTTCGTCTAATAATTTAATTAAAGTTGGTTTAGAAAATATAAACATCAAATTATTTTCTAGCGGACCACGTTCGGACGTAATTTTAGAACGAATAATAACCGTGGTAGGAACTTTGCGAACTTACGGTCGAAGCTTCGTTTTTCGGAGAAAGCGAGTAGGCCCCCTGAGACGGCGATGGACGCACCATCTGTCACGTTGGCTCTGAATAATCTTTGATGAATCGCAGGTATTGTAACCTTCGGGGACCCTTATGGGATGGCGTGAACATATTTCTTTTATTTATTTTTGTAAAATATAGGTGAAGATATGTTATTGGCATATAATTACGAGTACATATAAGAGGGTTTTGCTGGTTCACTTGCTGTTAATCCTATACACATAAATAAAATAAAATAAGTAAAAGGTATTTTTAACTGAGCTGTTATTGTATAAGCCCTCCCATAAGTTAGTGGGAAGACAGTGGGTGTAAGATGGTACTTGAAACCCAACCTTATATCCGCTTCGATAAAGAGCAATTTGTATTCTAGTTTCAACAAATGGCTTTTGTTTATTAATTCCTTTTCGTTTTCTCGCTTCAGAGCCACGATGGCAGAGTGGTTTAAGTAGTTGCCTATGCAAGCGAAGATCTAAACGTTTATCTTAAGAATAATTGTGCAGTGCCGTCACACCATGAGGTTACGGTAAAGGATAATAGTGAGGAAACCTACATAAGGCTGAGAAGTAATTAAAAAAGGTACTTAATCATCTTCGGTGATAAGTGTATGTTGTTTACAACCCTTCGGGGAATATAGGATTGAGCATATGTTTGTAATAGGTAGCGAATCTATTGCAATGAACCGGGCAGCATATGACCAGAGTGCCTAGTGCGAGTTTTCTTAAAATCGCCGTCACAAGTCACCGCGTCGACGTAAACGCAGATTTGTATGGGCTCACAATAGTGTCATGTTTATGCCAAAATTTTATATTGTATAAAGTCTAATTGAATTAAGATATTTTTGACTATGACTTTGTCTTTGACTTTGAAAGCTCCTTTTGAATGGCAGTACTAATCATTTAAATTCCTCCCACTTTTATATTTAATACTAGCTGTGCGCGGTTTCACCCGCGTAGATTTAGTTTCATCCTTATTGTCCCGTAACCCTAATATTTTTAATAAATAAAAGTAGCCTTAGTTACTCCTTGATACATCAGCTACCAGTGAAAGTCCCGTTAAAATCGGCATAGCCATTTCAGAGATTACCCGGAACAAACAGACAGACAGAAAAAAATTAAAACTTGGTTTTCTAGTATCAATAGCGTGTATACTCTCATATGCATTTAGTGAAAAGCTGTAATTTTGTAATTACAAACAGACACTTCAATTTTATTTATCTGTATAGAGTATACATGTATAGATGTATAGATTGATAACATGGATCGATCTACTACGTCATAGATTGTGACGTAAGTATCACGCCTCCAAGCGTTGAGGTTTACGACACTGTGTGTGGTGATAATTGTAATCCCAAGTTTTTAATAACATCATCATTACATTTATTTTTGTTTCAAACAATGTTTATTGATGATTGAAATACAGGCGGTTGTTTTAATTTATTCTTGGCTAGGTATCATCTTGGCAGTCGGGGACTAACAACTGGTTTTACCCAGATTACTCATTTTCCTCGTGAAAGGAGCTACGAAGGTGAGTAGCAGTCGCTTCGTATAAAAATCAGGTGATCAGCCACATCTTGTTAAATCAAGTAGATACTGATCCCAAAACATGGGATGAGGCTAGGGAGATGATACGCAGCTGTTTTAATTAATTTGTAATATAATTTTGTTTTATACTTATTAGAGAGGGAAAACAGTAGGTACTTTTAAAAAAAATTACGTAAGTTGATTTTATATGTTTACACTTGCATATTTTTTTTAACTTTCGTTCAAAAAATGACAGTTACAAATAAAGCCAAAATTTATCGAAAAATATACATTATACATGCGCCTACATTGCGCAAAATCCAACAATACAAACACCCACTGATTTTGGTATACATTTTATCAACTTAGTTTTAACTCTTAGCATCTACTTTTCATAATATTTGCGTATCCCAAACATCGCAGCCTGTATTAAGCTCAAAGATAATCTAAAGAGTACCGACAGCACGAGCACCCGAGCACCACGCCCTCGCTGGCAGCTCGACCACACGGGGTCATAAATCAACCGATCACACCGCGAATTGATTGAACATTACTTTTTATGATACAACTATGTTTTATATCGTGTTATGATTGTGACTGTACACATTTTTGGCGATTTTCTTTCGCTTTTAGATGCCTCATATTGCCATGATAGATTAACTCTAACTTTCAAATCAACAGAACGACACAGGATTATACATGCTACCGCCAGGTTAGGAAGGATGCTTTTACTGAAAAGAACCTGGCAAGAAACTCAGTAATTACTCTTTTCAAAAAAGTTATTTTACAATTTCGATTAATACAATATAAATCATAAAAAAAATAAGCCCATGGTCACGTTTCCAGTGCACAAGTCGTTAAAAAAATATAAAAAATAAATGTAGGTACTATTAAACATATAAGGTATAATTAAACCTGCATATGCCTGATAAGTAATTCAAAGACGTATGTATGTCTCAGACGGCGAGATACTCACCGTCTGTCACGTTGGCACTTAATCATCTTCGGTGAAAAGTGGGTGTTGTTATTACAACCCCTATGCCTGCCCCTTCGGGGAATACAGGCGTGAGCATATGCATGTATGTTAAAAAATTGCCGTGTTGGTCGTAAGATGTCATTTAGTCGTTTATAGCTAATATCAATGTCAGCTTTTTACGTAAGTCTACGCCTTCCCGGAAGGGTAAAGACCCTTCTTCCATAGACTGGATGCATGCGAAGGACTAGAGATGCTTTCTTGGAGTCGAAACTATCTCTATTACAAATTTCTACCGTTCAGCGGTTTAGCAGAGAAATGGTAACAGACTTTCTCAAAAGATGGCGCCACAAGTCAAATACATCGCACAATGATTTTATTCGCATCTGACAGATGACAGGTTTTCATCTATGCAGATAAATAAATGTGAAGTGTCTGTTTGCAATTGTAAATAAAGGAATTTCACTTAATACATAGTACACTTAGAGTATAATACGGTACCTACTTACCTACATTACATTATTTTTCTGTCTGCCTGTCGTTCCGGTTAGTAACTGAAACAGCTGAACCGATTTTAAGGGAACATGCTAACAGGTGCACTCTTTATTCCCTCACTCTCATAGTCCGATGGGAGGCAATCCGATACGACCAGGCGTAGCACCAACGGCTTAAAACCGCCAACTTCCAAACTCCGGCCATTACATTTTGAATTTCTTGACAGAAAAACAAAATATATATTTTAGACCCGACCCGGAACTTAGTCCACGGTAGGCGAACTTACTAACCACTAAACCAACGAGACAGTTTGTTTATAATATTGTTTAGTTGAGGTATAATGACTGATGGTTAGTTTGAACAAGTGTGGGCAATGTCGGCACGTCATTAACGTTTCAAATCAATAAAGGAATACTATCCGTATGTCATTTAATTCTTAATTCGTTTACATGTACGGAACCATTGATTTGAAGGTAAATATTTTTGTAGCGACCCACAATTTCCGTTTACCATTTTAGGCACCTAAGATTATGTTCAATTAAAAGATATTGGGAGTTTGTTTGTTTGGAAAAGGTGATAAAATCCAATCTAAGTTAAAAGAAAAACGAAAAAATATATTAAAAAAATTACGTTGTATCCGGAGCACGTTAAGCCGTCGGTCCCGGTTGCCAATTTAATATCTTTGGCAATCGTTACAGGTCAGTCAGAGGCCTAAGAAAGTCTGACAATTGGTTTAACCCAGATTGCCGATTTTCCTCGAAAAAAGGGTTACGAAGGTCAGATGGCAGTCGCTTCGTATAAAAATCAGGTGATCAGTCACATCGGGTTGAATCAAGTGCCGACCCCAAATACATGGGATAAGGCCAGGGAGATGATGTTGTATCCGGAACAAGCCGCGTTCCTGCGCTTTCTGAACCTACTGAGGGACTTCCTAGGTACATCGAGTGATGTACCTAGGTTAGATGACACCATGGATTGGATATGACTTGGGCGCGGCGGCCACCCATCCTACATCATCCTAGTCATGAGCTAGGTTGCTTCACTTCGTAGATCAGTGTCCCAAATCGTCGTTGCGCGTTCAAAAGTAGTTTTACACACTTTAGGAGACGCAGAAAATGATTTTCTCGAAATATGGCCCGAGTATTAAAAAAAAAATCTTACTATTGATACATATAACAAATTTACATAGATTTTTTTAGATTAATGTTGGATAAGTATTATTATTAATAATGACAAAATTAAACATTACTGGAAATTTTGATACAGAGTTCATGATATACACAGCGACTTGCACGCGCAACGACGAAATACGTACGTTACGGTCAGACGGTGAAAGACCTTGCGTTTTATCGTGGATGAAAATGTGTTGATACGTTTTCGGAGTCGGGTTGTAGTTGGACACCAAAGATCCACCCAATAGCCAGGGTCCAAGAATTTGGCTATATCCCCTGCCTGTCGTAAGAGGCGACTAAAAGGGGGCCGGAGGGCCTGCTGGCGGTGGTCGGGGTGGGAGCTTTGACCACCGAGCCGCGGGCCCGGGAAGGTGGCAGCGCGATGCGGCTCGCGCTGCCTTGCACAGCGAGGTCTCCAGGCGCGGCGACTGCTGCCCCGGGGATGTGCCCCAGCAAAGTGTTGGGGGACACCGGTGCGATCTATCAGAGTACCCGGAGTCCCCCCTGAGCACTGAGGATGGCCACCGGGGGGGGGGTTTTAGTGAGGTAAAAATGCCACATACCCCGATCTGCCTCTCCCAGGGCGGTCGGGGACCTTTTGAAGGTTTCCCCCTCGTCAATAAAAAAAAAAAATGGGCACCAAAGATGGCGGATCAACTCAACCAAATACGCAATCGAATGTCGACAACGTTTAAACTTGGGGTAGTTACAGGGTGTTTACTAATGTAATGTATTCTGATCTACACTAATATTATAATGAGGAATGATTTGATTGTTTTTTTGTTACAGTTTTTTTTATTTGTTTGTTTTTTTGTTTGACCCATCTTGAAAATTATTTCAGCAATAGATAGCTACATCATCAGCGAGTAACATAGGCTATATTTTATCCCCGTACTCTCACGGGAACGGGAACTATGCAGGTGAAATCGCGTGACGTCCACTATTTATAAGCCGAGTATAATTTGTTCTAAAAATATTTTTTTAATAATTTTTTGGTCAAAACATTAATACTCACATTCCCAATGAGGAGCTCTGAGGGAGACAGCAGTGGCAGACAATATAGGTTGTATTAGATTATATTGGACAGATATTCCCTGAAAAATATATTTTTTTTTAATATTCAGTATAAAAATAAAGGTTTTTCGCATATCTCCAAGTATCTCTAAGTCTCGTAATCATTGTTGAATCATCGTATCGTACATATGACACGTATATATAAGTGCCCGGTCATTCTAAGAACGTAGTTAGCAGTAGAAGGATTATAAATATATTTTTATAAATATAAAAAAAAACAAATATGTTTAAATTATTTTCCTTGTTGCTGTTGACCACCAGTTTGTGCCTGGGCGATGACGTCACTGATGGGACTGAGTTGGTCATGACTTTTTTGGTGAGTAAACAAAAGTATAATTTGAAAAAACTATCCAAAATTTTAAAAAATCTCAAAAATGTTATACAATATTTTATGTTTCAAAATAACACTTATTGAATAATATCTTAATTATATAAGAACGATTATTTTTTATATTTTTTTTTTTAGTTTTTTTTTTTTAAAACATTAAAAAAAAAATATTTAATAATGTTGAATGGACAGAAAATCTTACGATACGTCTTCTAAAAAGGTTTATCTGTTACGATATCTTATCGTACATACAACCGATGACATAATTTATCACATAGATATACACTCTAACTTAAACTGAACACAATAGATTAATTACTTATAGTGTGATAAATTCAAACTCCACTCTCAAACTCAAAAATATCTTTATTCGATTAGACTTTTAACAAAGTACTTTTAACTCGTCAGAATAACATAATTATACAGGATTATACAAGCTACCGCCAGGTTCGGAAGGTTGCTTTTACTGAGAAGAACCTAGCAAGAAACTCAGTAATCTCTTTTCAAAAATATTATACAAAATAAATCATATAATAAATGTAATGAAATGGATCACAGTAATTGGCCTAGACGAAGTAACATTCTTTCGGGCTAATAGAAACGATACAAAATGTATGAGCATGACATAAATTAGTCACGAATCATTTTAATATTCAGTCATGAACCGTTTTATTAGCCAGTAGTTGGATGAGAGACCGCCCAAGTTCCCTCCGTGCCTCGGAGAGCACGTTAAGCCGTCGGACCCGGTTGCCAATTTAACATCTTTGGCTATCGTTACAGGTCAGTTAGAGGCCTAAGAACGTCTGACAACTGGTTTAAGCCAGATTGCCGATTTTCCTCAAAAAAGGGGTTTAAGTTCAGATGGCAGTCGCTTCGTATAAAAATCAGGTGATCAGCCACATCGGGTTGAATCAAGTGCCGACCCCAAATACATGGGATAAGGCCAGGGAGATGTCTTTATAAAAACGCTACAAAGCGATCGGACATCGATCTCATTATATTCTTATTTTGTGAACACATCAGTCGGCCTATTCAAATTTTTTTTTTAAGAAACAATAGTATAATTGATTGTATTTGCCAGGTGCACCGCCACGGCGACAGGACACCAGCGTCGGCTACCACATTAGCGTACAGTGACAAGCCTGAAGAACTTGAAGCGGCTACTGCTAAATATGGCTACGGACAACTTACAGACGTAAGTAATCTAGCAGATAAATAAAATTGAAGTGTCTGTTTGTAATTCTAAATTAACAGCTTTTCAATAAATGCATGTTTATGCGTTTCTTAAATAATAAAATCAATTTTTAAATAAGAAAAACGGCTGGACTGATTTTTAAAGGACTTTTACTTTTACTAGTCCCGTCAAAATCGGTCCAGCCGTTTCGGAGATTACCCGGAACAAACAGACTCGTAAATACTGTCATATGCATGTACTGAAAATCTGTTATTTTGGAATTAAAAACAGACACTTCAATTTTATTTATCTGTATAGATTTTGTATTCACTTTTATTTATGTATTGGAGATCTGAGTTTACAAATAGCAATTGTTAGAGTAAAGTTATCTGCCGCTGATAATAACCCTTGGACATCTGGCCGTAACCTTATCAAGGAAATCGGACTGATAAATGTTCCTTTAACACAATACAATAAACAATCATAAATATTGCTTTATCTCTATGTCGGCCTTAAGTCTGCGAGAATGGCCGAGAATATTTTAATCTGTGATCATTAAGTTGACGGGTCTTTTTATAATGAACTAGGAGTGCTCGCGGTTTCAACCGAACTTTCACAGACTTTATTATTAAGAACCCTATTTTTTTTGAATAAAGTTAAATATAAATGTTTAGGGATACATTATGCGTTGTAACATCAGCTATCTGCCAGTGAAAGTCCCGTTAAAATCAGTCAGTAGTGATTAGCCGAAATAAACAAAAATTTTAATTGTTTTTATGTAAGTAATTACCGTAAACACTTACAAAATGGGTTTAGTGAAAAGTTGTTAATTTGGATTTACAAACAGATATTTAATTTGTATTTATCGGTATATAAATTAATCTCTTCTTCAAAGGTCAATCAAACAAATAGTTTTAAAGGGTGACCCCCTGGTGTGGTAATATAATAATTCAACTACAAAAAACGTTATACAACTTAACACCAGTCTCCTTATTCTAAAAAAAATCAAATCAAAAAGTTTTATTCAACATAAGGGACACTTGGAACACTCATTGAACGTCATTTCTCTTACGCTAACTTAGGTTAATTAATACCGTTTCCAAGTATAAGTCTGTCAGGAGAAGAAACGGCGAAACAAAATTACTACGAGTAATATAATATTAATATTCACTGTTCTGTTATCTTCCAGGTCGGCAAACAACGCGGCTACGACCTCGGTCGCAACCTGCGCGAGCGATACAACAAACTCCTCTCACCGCAGTACAACCGTTCAGAGATCTACATCAGATCCACAGACTCCACCCGCGCCAAGATGACCGCCCTCACAGCCTTGGCCGGCACTTACGTCGCTGGTGAACGGAGCTGGAACAGAGACATTAAATATGAACCTGTACCTTACACTACCATGCCTGTTTTGTATGATGAAGTAAGTATCCTCACAAAAAAATTTATAACGATGGATGGAAAGATGATATGACTAGAATGGTAGGGCTGTATTCATTACAGTGCCTAGTGCGAGTTTTCTTAAATTCGCCGTGACAAGTCATCGCGTGGATGTAAACGCAGATTTGTCTGGATTGCCAAAGATGTTAAATTGGCAACCGGGACCGACGGCGTAACGGCCGTTACATGTTTTTGTTTCGTATCGCAGTGTCGTAGTAAAGAGTCGCTTTTTTTTAGAATCTCGCCATCTTTAACTGCCCCAAGTACATGACAAGTTACACAGGCCTCTTCGTGACCTCCCCTTCCTCAATGGACCAGTATGCGGATGTTCTGAACGCGTGGACAGAATACCTGTCATTCAACATCACCCAATACCCAGTCATGGCCTACACGGTCTACGATGTATACACTTCTCAAGTAAGTTTACTATTAACAAGCGACGCAAATTCTAATTCGGCCTGTACCAATCTTTATTTATACAGATAAATAAAATTAAGTGTCTGTTTGTAATTTTAAACTAAGAGGTTTTCACTAAATGCATATGAAAGTATACACGGTACAGATACAAAAAAAAATCAATATTTCATATTTCTCTGTCTATCTGTCTGTTTATTCCGGGTAATCTCCGAAACTGTAGAACCGATTTTAACGGGACTTTCACTGTCAGATAGGTAACTGCAAGGAGTAACTTAGTCTACTTTTAGTTAACTACAACATCAGCGAGCAACATAGGCTATATTTTATCCCCGTACTCCCACGAGAACGGGAACTACGCGGGTGAAACAGCTTGACGTCCGCTAGTATTTAATAAAATCCAAGTCTATGCGCGTGAATTTTAGGGCAAAGCTAGTGAGATATACATGTCTATGTAGATTTATTTGGCCTCCATATTTATTTGCAATTGTTCCACAGATAAGCTTGGGAATCCCTCTGGAAGAAGGTCTGAGTGAATTGTTCGATGATATTAAAGCTGTGGCCGGTACAGCCATTGACGTGGTCTTCGGAGACGAGTCGAACATCGCCATGCAAGCCGGTAAGATACATCTTTATTCAATTAGACTTTAACAGAGTACTATGATGACATAATTATACAGGACTAGCTGTGCCCCGCGGTTTCACACGCGTAGATTTAGTTTCATGCTGTTTTTTTTAGTAAAATTAGCCTAAAACACTCCTTGAAACATCAGCTATCTGTCAGTGAAAGTCCCGTTAAAATCCATCCAGCCGTTTTGGCGTGATGTCGTGACCAAGGAAAATGGGGATTCATTTTTATATATAAGATTATATATGCTACGGCCAGGTTCGGAAGGTTGCTTCTATAGAGAAGAACCTGGCAAGAAATTCAGTGATTACTCTTTACAAAAATATTATACAATTTTCAAAATACTACAATAAACACATAAGAAATGTAGTTCGTTTCAGTAGCGTGGCTCTTAAATCTTCAGAAAAACTCAAAGGAATTCGTACTAGCGTCGCTTGAGTAGCAGGAGACTGCTCGAAACCCACGGCCAACGCGGCTATTTTTTCTATATTTTGTAGTAACGCTCTCATTTCGTTGACTCGTCTTCGAAATTTGAAGGAAGAATTATTCAATAGGATATATAAATCGTACTAAAACCCTAAATATAAAAAAGGGACACATGTAAAAAAAAGAAACCGGTGAGTTTGTGTCGCCGTTTCTTCTCCTGACAGGCTTATATTTGGAAACGGTGGTAAATTATCCTAAGTTAGCGTACGAGAAATGACGTTCAATAAGTGTTCCAAGTGTCCCTATGTTGTATAAAACCTTCTGATTTTGATGACTCTTGCAGGTGTGTTACTGAACAAGTTCCTCACGGTTGCTGATGAAGTGATAGCCGGAGAGACAGTCCAAAGGGTGCAGTGGTTGTCTGGTCACGACTACAACGTGTACTCTCTAATGGCGGTCACCCGGATCACACCCAGACAAGGGGTGCCCAAATACGGGTCTGCGTACGCTCTCGAACTTAGAAAACTCGCTGATGGAAGCTATGCTGTTCTGGTAAGACTTGCTTTTTAAATTTTAAATTGTATTCACGTTGACTTTATCGATCGGGACAGCGCATACCATCCGATCTGCGGAGCTATGCACCCCTTACCCTAGCCAGTAGGAACCCCAGTGTTTTCTATATTTTAAGAGGATAGATTTGATTGTTTTTTTGTTTGTTTGTTTGCATTGAACAGGCTCCGAAATTGCTTGTCCGATCTTGAAAATTCTTTCAGCAATGGATAGCTACATCATCAGCAAGTAACATAGGCTATATTTTATCCCCGTACTCGCACAGGAACGGGAACTACGCGGGTGAAACCTAAATTAAAGTAGCCAAAACTAGCCTAAGTTACATCTTGTAATTACATATCTGCCAGTGAAAGTCCCGTTACCTACAGAACAAACAAACAGACAGACAGTCAAAGAATATTTAAATAAATTGTTTTTTTTAATCAGTCCCGTAGGTGTATGCTTTCATATGCATTTAGTAAAAAGCTGTTATCTTGCAATTATAAACAGACACATCAATCTTATTTATCTGTAAAGATGTATAGATAACAAATTTTCATATCCCTTCCAGCCAGTCTACTTCAGCTCTCCAGACGAGGAGCCGACGTATCTCCAAGTAGAAGGCTGTGGGGATCTCCTCTGTGACCTGGATACATTCAAGAACATCACATCCACCTACGTTCTGGACTACGAGGAGTGGCAGACCGCTTGCGAGTGGACCTCGGATTTGACCATCGATGATTCCACTATTGCCTAAGACTAACTATGTAAACGATAGAATAACGCCAAAGTATTTATTTTATGCTCAAACAATAATATAGAAATTGTTACTGTTTTATTCGTTGTTTCCGCTTCTTTACACCTTGTGAAATGTGCCCGGAAGGTTAGTAAGGAAATTAAGTTCTCTATACTAATATATAAGATTGTTTGTTTGCATTGACTCCGAAACTATTTGACCGATCTTGAAAATTCTTTCAGCAATGGATAGCTACATCAGCAGCGAGTAACATTATCCCCGTACTCCCACCGGAACGGGAACTACGCGGGAGAAACCACTAGTCTTTAAATAAAAGTAGCCTAAGTTTACACATTAGATATCTGCCAGTGAAAGTCCCGCTTAAATTTGGTCAGCCGTTTCGGAGATTTGCTGGAACAAACGGACAGACAGACAGGAGTTTTTTTTTCAATAATTGTTTTTTTACGTGAGTACCATAATATAAAGTTTCATACTCATTTGGTGAAAAGCTGTTAATTAGAAATTACAAACAGACACTTCAATTGTATGTATCTGTGAAGATGAGTCTACAATAAATTGTTGATGTAAGTATGTGTCGAAAAAGGAAATATTCGATCGAATAAAATTGAATTCACTCGTGTTATTACAGTTTCATTCCGCATGTAATTTCCTTGGGGACACATCTAGTACACACCAGATACGTGTTGAACTGTTGATACATGACTTTGACTATCAATGGCTATAATGGATAGTTTTATAACGTGTCTTAGATGATGAAAATGAAAATAATTTATTCAGTTTAGGACCTGGTAAGGCTTATGAATGTCGAAGAATTTACCACCGGTTTCACCTGCGTAGAGCTAGCTTCATGAGTGCTCGCGGAACCCCTACGTTTTTTTAAATAAAAGCCTAAGTTAAGCCTATCTGCCAGTGAAAGTCCGGTTAACATCAGTCCAGCCGTTACGGAGATTACTCGGAACAAATAGGCAGACAGACAGTGAAAAAATAATAATTTTAATAAGTTTTTTTTATGTCAGTAGCGTATATACTTTCAGACTTAAATTTTATTTATCTGTTTAGAATTAGAATGTATAGAATAGATGTATAAGTCAAAGTCAAAGTCAAAAATATCTTTATTCGATTAAACTTTTCACTTAGTACTTTCAAATCGTCAGAACGACATGGTTATACAGTATTATACATGCTACCGTTTTATAAATATATAGATATACTCCTTCGAGGAGCTTTTTGAGAGTGAGAATATATATTTATTTTTCATATAATAATCTAATGTATTTTTACATTAACCATATAGTCAAAGCAAACCTTTCGAGAATCAAAACAAATTCAAGATAGCTGTTATATCGCACATCCCCACTCAAGGGTACGGACGTGACTGCAATAATATTACTTTATAAATCCATTTGTCTGTACAGGTTGATTCACATCTTACGCTGTACTTCGACTTTGATTTACAATAATAAATAATAATTCACAGTTATTTATCTGTCAATTTTAAAAATTTGTTTCGGACTGTCGACTGGTAGGTATTCGTCTCAATTGTATACCTACTGTGTTAAATTGTGTAAGGAAGGGTGGAATACTTGAGTAATCTGTATATTAGTTAGTGATGATAAATGTATAACTAAAAATTGCCACTTTTTTCTTTATATTTTTTTTTGTTTCATAGTTCCGAAATTAATTTTCACATTTAAAAAATATACTTCACAGCTTAGCAAAGGTATCTTAAACAGCCTGTATAACTAAAACGTATTTTTAATGTCAATGTATATTTATGATTCGGTGAAAGGATTCCTTTTTACCTTTTTCATCGTGTAACGCCAAGCTAATATCAATCTTAACGCGCGTAACGTCACGTTCCAATTACAATGTCAAAATATACTCTGTGTAATGCAGGAAGATAATTGAATTTAAACACTTCCCTTTTTGAAAATATCACTGAGTATGTAATATTACAGGCACCTCTTGCTTAATCAAGTGATAAAAGCGCATTTATGTAAAAAATACAGCTTAAGTTTGTTTTTTGTTACAAGATGGCGCTGTTCGATGTGAAGACGAAACTAAAACGCGCTATTGAGATTCTCTTGGGATGTTATATAGGCGATATACAATTAATCCCGTATGAAAAGAGACACAGCTGACATTAGGCATTTTCACCGTCTACACAATTTTTTAACATCACCTACTTAATTAAGAATTGATATCTGCTCAAACCCCACGCCTACCACGGCTGTTATATACAGGATGTCGGAGAAAAAGGAACAGTTGTCTTCTAGAAGTTGTAGGGTTTTATGAATATATCACTATATTGAAATCGTAAAATATCTAGCTCCAACGATAACGTAGTTATAAGCTATGGCCGAAGAGCTCGCGGCCTTAAGCGATTGAATGAACGCGCGGCCGCGTTTACCTACATTCCGTACGCGGTCATTAAACTTTTTTAATTAAGGGGATAAGTTTAATGGTTTCTAAAAATGGTTTTATGGGATTATTTCAGGATTTATTAGTGGGAGAAAAAAAATAAAAACGTAGTTAGATTTCACGTGAATAACTCTACGTTGCAGCAGATTTTAATACGAAAATAAGGTATTGATATGGCCAACTTTGAACATAAATTACTCGAAAACGGAAGAAAATATTTTTGCCATAATAATTTTCATTGCTTCCTTAAATTATACCCTATCACATATTTTAAGAGCTGTCCCGGTTTCCCCGACAACCTGTATAAGCAATTGTTTCTTTCTGATAGACTTCTATTATTTCAACTTTGGAATCTCAACAGACTGATTAAATAATATTTTCTTGTCTAAGCAACGTGTGTTTAAATATCAGATCCTTTATACCATAAAATACCATAATTTCCTCATTGAGATGAATCCTTGCCACGTTAATAAGGGCAAAAGCGTTTTAGTATCAACGATATTATCTATACTGGATAAGACTTCAACATTTTATATTACTTTACTATATTTTACTTTATTACTTTACTATTTTTTATTTTGTTGATGTTAACACACGTAGGTACATAACCAAATATCTTTTTTACACAAAATATTATAGGCTTTCAATGTAAGAGAAGAACACATTGCGCCGACCCTAAATAACATGGGATAAGGGCAGGAGGATGATGCTGATTAAAGTCTTCTAATTTAAACCTTAAGTCTTCGGGCTGAGACAACTATACAGATAAATAAAATTGAAGTGTCTGTTTGTAATTCCAAACTAACAGCTTTTCACTAAATGCATATAAAAGTATACACGCTACTGACACTAAAAAACCAAGTTTAAAAAAATTCTGTCTGTGTGTCCGTCTGTCTGTCTGTATGTCTGTTTGTTCCGGGTAATCTCTGAAACGGCTGGACCGATTTTAACGGGACTTTCACTGGCAGGTAGCTGATGCTGCGAGGATATAGTATTTTATTTATTAAAAATATTAGGGGTCCGCGACAATAAGAATGATACTAAATCTACGCGAGTGAAACCGCGGGGCACAGCTAGTAAATAAATAAATATGCTCACGCCATCTCAGAAGGGATAAGCAGAGAAGTTGTAACAACAACACATTTCACCTAAGATAATTTAGTATCAACGTGACAGATGATGGGTCCATAGCCGTCTCATAAGCTATTATGATTTACTAACTAATCACTCGATATTACCCGACCATTATAATGTATCTCCATTTTAAATTTCATTTTAATACATTCCGAAACATATTAGTCACTTTTGATTCAATGGGGTAATATTATGATTTAAAAAATTAACGCGCTTTGATAAACATTTTCGTATTAATGATTCTCTGATATTATCTTTAAGGTAGATAATTATTTTATTACGCAAAAGCAATGAGACACTCAACTTGAACTTGACTACAACACATCCAGTATAGAAATATCTTTGAAAACAATGTTCCAGCAAAAAGACGGATATGACGTCGACACCGGAAATGGCGCGTTGATGGCAAACCCGCCCTAAGACGACTACTTCCGGTTGGTGACGATCAAATAATGTTAGATAATGTGGGTACACGCATAAATGTTATCATGATGTCAAATGACAATATGAAAATGATTTATTCGTGTCTTTATTAAAACTGACTTGTATTTGACAAGTCAGTTTTAATAAAGAAAACTTGGCTTAAAAATACTAGGCGCACAGAACATTGTAGGAGGCGATAGCTATGTTAGGTTAGCGATATAATGATGCTCGGTTCAAAAGTACTAAGCGCCCATAACATTTGAGGAGGCCATAGCAATGTTAGGTTTGTGATATTAAGACACTTTGCTTCAAAGTACTAGGCGCCCATAACATTGGAGGAGGCCATAGCAATGTTAGGTTTGTGATATTAAGACACTTTGCTTCAAAGTACTAGGCGCCCATAACATTGGAAAAGGCCATAGCAATGTTAGGTTTGCGATATTAAGACACTCTGCTTCAAAGTACTAGGCGCGCAGAATACTGAAGGAGGTCAAAGTCTCAACTCTCAGACTCACAGACTCCAGGGAGTAAGGGGAGGAAGGGGACTTCGGGAAAGGGTATATCTTGAGGGTGTAGTGCGAGTTTTTCACTGTCGCCGTCATAATTCAATGTGTTGACGTAAACGCAGATTTGGATGGGATCGAGACAGCGCCATCTATCGGCCCACAAATGACACTATTTTAATTCCATACAAATCTGCATTCACGTTAACACGATGACACACAGACACGCTGAAGATACTGGCTTTCTAGACGACAAATATAAAAATGAAACAAATATAAAATTTAAATATTTTTATTCCCTTACCTTACAATAAATAGTTACATAAACATGTTTCCACGAGCTAACGTTAAACAAGCGTTCACTTACTACAAAACAACGCTGAAGGAAAACGTACAAAATATATTCGTATATCAAAATACACGTGCTAACAAATTAATGTATTCTGTCCCTTATGACACACACCTAAGACTTCAATTTGAACAACATTTTGCGAAACAATGTGCTTGAGTGTAAGCATTATAATATAAAATTAAAGATTTTCTGCTTTATTATGAAATATAGATTGTTTTATTCGTTTTTTTAAATTGAAAATCAAGTTTTATATAAATTATTAATTGAACTATATTGCATACAAAAATGTATTACAAAAAGGTTTTTCTAAACGCAAATTTATGTTGTCACAAAATATAGTAGGTAGGTAATTATTTAAATGGCTGAGAATAATAATAAGTTTAAAAAAACTAGGTATTATTCGAGTATTCATATTTTATTCAATTTAGAACACTATTCAACGCAAGATTTCTCAAAAATTCAAAAACATTGATAAAATTGTGAGTGAATTCATTTTACAAATTATGGCACATGAAACACACTAGGGCCTCCGGAGGCCTCCTTTACAATACAAAAAAATCATCGTCGGCCCACTTTGACAGATGAATTTTTAATTGCATTTTTTTGCAATTCGTGCTGCTTCTTTTGTGAAGTCTTAACGTATTTGTATAATACTTAGGTAGCAGTGATTAGAGCATATTTTTACAATATTGTGTTATCAATCAGAACTGGGTAGTAAGTGCTGGGCCTCTGGCTATTTTCTCTCACAAAATATTATAGCCAAACATGGCAATGAGTTGCTCACTCTTCCATTAAAATGTACTTAAACAACCCTATGTATATAGAACGGACGCATGTAAAAAACAAAACCGGGGAGTTTGTTTCGCCGTTTCTTCTCTTGACAGGCTTACTTTTGGAAACGGTAGTAAATTAACCTAAGTTAGCGTAAGAGAAATGACGTTCAATAAGTGTTCCAAGTGTCACTTATGTTGAATAAAACTTTTTGATTTGATTTGATTTTTGATTTACCTGAACATTTCTAACACACATTTACGATAAACTCAATATTTCTCGTCTCATTTAATTCTAAAAATTATAATTTATAATAACACATTATCTAGGAAAAAATACTTCATGTAATTTTTTAACCAATCTCAGTATTACCTTTATATGGGATGCCTCCGAAGGCCTCTAAATAAAAATGTTTCAAATTACAATGTTGCTACTCTAACTTGAATCTTAATCGCTAAATAATAGTGTATGAATTCCAATATTTCAGTTTCAATTTTATACAACGTATTTGTAAAAATAATTACTTTATTCCCGTGCAGCACAATGGTGTCAAATATAGTTAAGTCATTATTCCCTCAATATTAAAGTCGAAAATCGTTTGGCTGTTGCAACGCTCTATACAAAAGTGATGACTAACGCGTTCTAAACTTACTACGATTATTAATTATTTTCAATATCATTATTTATTTATATTTTATTACAATGTGCAGTTTTTGTGCCATTATGTGAAGTTAAATTTATAATTAACTTATTAATATCAAGTAAAAATATATTGCACGAATGTCAACTTATAAAGGCCATCTTGAAATCAATATCCATTAATTAACTTGAAGAATAAAAATAAAGAAAAATCAAAGAAGTAGTAGAGCTTATATTTTAACTACGGATTCACAAAGAATCAGATTTTAGCTTATTTTTGGTTTCGTTTCAGTTCAAAGTCTGCATGGAAATTTAAGTTATATTCAAAGCATGTTACGACTCATATTTCAAATCCTAATGTGCGTGTCCATTGACATAAAATGATGACAGATGCAAGCACTTACAACTTTACGTCATCATCCAGATGTAATATGACGCCTTCCTTAAAGGGTACGAAAATATACAGCAGTCAAGGGCCATAAGCTCTTACGGCCAAGGTCCACTGTGTGACGGTGACAGATGTATACACGTCATATACATCTGTCTCATAATATGAGTCAAACTATCATGGCAATAAGAAGTCACGGTAAGTCTCCTGATCTTTGTATTTATTCTCAGACATATGATATTATACAGGATTGTGAAGGTTCGACCACCACATCATAATATCATTATTAAAGCTCAAACCAAAACGAAACCAAATATACAGGGTGTCGGGGAAACCGGGACAGCTCTTAAAATATGTGACAGGGTATAATTTTAGAAGCAATTAAAATTATTATGACAAAAATATTTTCTTCCGTTTTCGAGTAATTTATGTTCAAAGTTGACCATATCAATACCTTATTTTCGCATAAAAATCAGCTGTAACGTAGAGTTATTCACGTGTACTACGTTTTTATTTCTTTTCTCCCACTAATAAATCCTGAAATAATCCCATAAAACCATTTTTCGAAACCATTAACCTTCTCCTTAATTTAAAAAGTTTAATGTTTAATGATCGCGTACGGAATTTAAGTAAACGCGGCCGCGCGTTCATTCAATCGCTTAAGGCCGCGAGCTCTTCGGCCATAGCCTATAACTACGTTATCGTTGGAGCTAGATATTTTACGATAGACTTAGATTTACTTTTAGAAGACAGCTGTTCCTTTTTCTCCGACACCTCTTTAAGTAAATATTTAAAGATATTATAATTAATTAAATAATTGTAAAGCAAAATCATGGCAAGAATCGTTACAATCTAAACACTAATAAAAAATGTATAATAATTAATTAAATATGAGTATTGTTGGAATGAAAATCACATCAATTGTTCAATCTGATATTCCAATTGTCTTTTCTATAGTCAAAACATCAATTTTAGACCTACGTGCCTAGTATATAAAGCCGATATTTATTTACACGACAATCATTACAAGTGTATGTCTCACTCTAAAGATAAATGTGCACCTTAGTATCGAGTATGATCTCAATTTACTAACGCATATAGTCGAATTTTCAGTACACAGTTTTTGTTTTCACTAATTTATATTCAACTACCCGCAAAAAACATGAAATACTTTTTTCTCTCTCTTCATTTGATTCTCTTTTCAAAACAATTACTTAAGTAAAATACCAATTGAGTAAGTACAGGTACATGAGATATGGATTTTTTATTCGGTAATTTTATGAGTCTGTCTCTGTCTGTCTGTATGGCGTCACACCATAACTTGTGACGGGACCTGTCAAAAACAACTTACGTCTAAGACAAGAAACAAAAAACAACTCAGCCTTAAGTTAATAAACCTTATCACTTACATATTAAATGTGAAAATAGCCTGCATTCGACACTAAGAGATTGCGTACACTTTTTAATGATAAAAAACTACGAATCTATCATATCATATAACATCATCAGACAAATAAATATCACTACATTTAAAGATTACTCTCCGGTATTTATACAATAATGATAAGTACATTAATATATGATATTGTGAGTCTTACGTCTATATTTCTGTCAAAAATAACACTCGGTGCAATACAAACTAACCTATTGGGTAATACATCGGTCGAATAGAAGTACAATTGAAAAAATAAATAAAACTGCTGTGCACTTTTATTCGACCGAAATTGTATTTGAGTATCGTAGAAAAAAATATGAGCTAGTTTTGTGTATTCGATTTAATACTTATAGCTTTTATTCTGTGCTTCTTACATTGATAAAGGTCTTCTGAACGAAACACTTCAAAGTGACATAATATTATAATCTAGCTGTGCCCCGCGTAGACTTTTCTTGGGTAGCCTGCAGAACCCTAATGTTTTTGTTTTAAATAAAATAAGCCTAAGATACTCCTTGTAACATTAGCTATCTGCCAGTGAAAATCCCGTTGAAATCGGTCGAGCCGTTTTGGAGATTAGCGGGAACAAACAGACAATAGATGTTTGAAAGTTGTTTTTTTTATGTAAGTACCGAATATAATTTCATACGCATTTATTGAAAAGCTGTTATTTTGGAATTACAAATAGACACTTCAATTTAATTTATCTTTTATAATCTCTTAGATACGTGCGTCTGTGTGAGTGCTCATTTAAGTATTAGTGATATTAAAGTGTAGTTACACATCCCTTGATATGACGTGAAAATCAAGTACATTTTCATTGAAATGCCAGATAAATAATATTCTTAACCCTCTTCATATAAAGTTGAAAACACAATGAACTGTTTCGCTTAGAATTCCTTCGATCGGCAGTTACTTAGTTAATACTTAAGAGTTAGGTTAAAAAAAGCTTAGTGTCGAAATATACAATTCTCGATTCTAAGCTGAAGGTCACAAAGATCAAATTCCATTGCTGTATTTAAAGGCTGTGGATTGCACATCGACGATCATTTAAAACATCTTTTCTCGTGTTCTGTATTCCTTTTAAGAAATTTGCACAGTTTTCGTAAAATATACTCGGTAGCGTCACCTTACAATACAAAAATGTACGTAAGATTTTAGTTCCATACAATGTATATAGTTTGTTACCGAATGGATGGCTGGTATTTTCGTCATACCCGTGACCAGGTACTGCTTGTGGGGGCTGGGGCCTTACCATGAGCTCTTATTGCCATGATAGTTTCACTCATTTATGAGACAGATGTATGCGGCGTGTCATCTGTCACTGTCGCACAACTGAATTAACATTGCAATAAGAGCTCATGGTTGGGCCCCTGGGCATCTCAAGCTACACAATCATATGTAGTCAGTCGTTTTTTTATCGACTCTTGTGCAATGGGCTTATATAATATTTTTTTATGAATTTTATTGTACCACTAAAAATTGTTTTTTTTAAAGAGTAATTACTGAGTTTCTTGCCAGGTTCTTCGCAGTAAAAGCAAATTTCCGAACCAGGCGGTAGCATGTGTTATCCTGTGTAATCGTGTCATTCTGACGATTTTAAAGTACCTTGTCAAAAGTCTAATCAAATAAAGATATTTTGAATTAAATTGAATTGAACTCCTGCGAAACGGCTGGACCGATTTGTATTAAATTTTGTGTGCACATCGGTAGCTTTGAGAATCGGCTATCATCTATTTTCCATGTCCTTAATGATCCCCCAGAAAACATATGTGCTATATAATTTGACGGGCACAGCTAGTATGTATGTATTTCAGTTCTTTACGTGACTGCTAGTATATTATAATTTCTGATAGAAATATTGTGCGGTGATATTACCGAATATAGAGAACGAAAACTATGGCAAACTCTTAATAAAGGTATCAAAATATATAGATGGACAAACCTTTGAAAGCTTCGCTCTGCCACAAATTCAAAACTTTATTCTTTAACACTGCGCGGCTTTTGGATACGTGTATAAACAAAAAGTCAAGACAAAGAATAAAATAAATAATAATTACAAACATTCAAAATTAAATCTAATATCTTTATGAGATTGAAAATTCCGATTTTTAGACACAGTTAGTTACAAAATTTCGACTTAGTAGTAAAGTAGCTAAATGTCCTACAAAACAGATTACGTAATAAGTCTGGGAGCGTGTAGTCCATAGAGCGTCCTGGCGAGCGGGGGCCTATGTCTCTCGAGGTCGGGCGCGGGCCCCCAGTCGGGGCCTCGCTCGGGGCCCCAGTCGGGCGCGGGGGCCCAGTCGTGGAGGCGGGCGCCCGCCGCCAGCCGGTGGGTCAAGCGATGAGCGATAGAGAACCCACCCGACCCCTCCAGTTGAGTCAGTACTATTATTACTTGTCTGTGGAATGTCACACAATGTCAAATTAACTTTAGTGGGTCCCGTGCTGGAATAATACGACACAATAGAATCATCATCTGATGAATGTGGAATGCGGAGGAGAGACCAGAAATGCGGAAATCCGCATCCGCAGTTATATTTACAAAAAACATTTCAACACTCCCTAGGAAAAATGCGAATGATACCGAATTAATTATTTAGAATACTTACGAATTCTTCTTGTTAAAACTACCTTCTATACCCAAATATGAGAAATTCGGGGACATGTTAAAACAGTAGTTCAATACTAATAAGAATACATACAGAAATGCTCACGGCTGTATTCCCTGAAGGGGTAGGCAGAGGTGTTTTAATAACAACACCAATATTCACCGTAGATGATTAAGTGCCAACGTGACAGATGGTGAGTCTATCGCCGTCTCGGGCACATTATACATACGTCTTTGAATACATCTTGTTTTTAAAGAATACTTCAATACCAATGGGATGATAAGTAGCTCACCTGTGCAACGGCGGTACTGAGTCGATGGTCTTCAACTCCCCACGTGTGGAGACCACGTTGTAGCTCTCCTGGCAGTCACACTTCACATGGATCCACTTGTCCGTGTGTCTGTTCTCCACCATCACCACTAAGCCTGCCCAGCCCTAGTGAAAGTCAACATTCATAAACATTTAACTAAATTAAATAGTGTCCTGTCCGATGTAAGATCTATTTCTACGTAAATTATAATGAAAGATTTGACTGTTTTTTTGTTTGTTTGTTTGCATTGAATAGGCTCCGAAACTACTTGACCGATCTTAAAAATTCTCAGCAATGTATAGCTACATCATCAGAGAGTAACATAGGCTATATTTCATCTCCGTACTCCCACGGGAACGGGAACTACGCGGGTGAAACCGCGTGACGTCCGATAGTTTTATCTATGTAGGTCTGGACTAAGATAGTCTTTGGTTTAAGTAGCTCCATCTCATTCTTTGAATGTTGTGTTACAGATTAAAAAAGGGATGTATAATTTTAGTTGGGTCTAGTTCTAGGTCGAGTTGGGTCTAGTTCTAGGTCGAGTTGGGTCTAGTTCTAGGTCGAGTTGGGTCTAGTTCTAGGTCGAGTTGGGTCTAGTTCTAGGTTGAGTAGGGTCTAGTCTCCGTTTAAACCACGTTGTGGGTAATAAGGGGCTCGCCTAGTAATTAAGCTTTCTTTAATTACAGATTAATTTTCAATACGCTAACTTTTTACATACCAATCTACTTTTACGTCAACGCGGTGACTTATGAACATCTTAAACCATACTCAATACATACCTTAGTCAAATAATACGCAGTCATGCCTTGTCTGCCTTCATGTCTTTGGCCTCTGGCCAGCGTGAGGCCTATGATAGCGTCGGCTAATAGATGGGGATGTAAGGCCGGCCTCTCGACTGCCAGAGGCTTCGAGGAGTGAGCTGCTAATACATGTCGCGGCCATACACTGCTGTCTGACAGTTCCAGCCCAGTGTGCCAATGGTTGAATGCCAGACAGACTACTAGATAGAAGCCTTTTTCTAACATCTTATGGCAGCCTACGAAACCTCGCACCTGAGGAAGAAAAGATATGAAAATGAAAGCATTGCTATTATATAAAATCACAATCAGGATTGTCTAGGAAAGCGTTGAATGCGTAGAGTGTGCGAGATATGTGCCCAAGTCTACGTTTTAAGAAAGAAGACAGAAAGAAAATGTATTCTTCATTAGCTGGGCCCCGCGGTTTCACCCGCGCAGATTTAGTTTCATCATTAATTTCGCGGAAACCTAATGTTTTCTAAAAAAAATTTGCCTTAGTCACTCCTTGAAACATCAGCTATCTGTAATTGAAAGTCCCGGTAAAATCCTTATTTGTACGTGAACAATAAAAAGCGCCCCAAGCGGCGAGTGTGGGATCTTTTACTTCTACGTACAAAGCTCAAAACGCAAGGTGAAGATGTTCGAACTTGTCTAGACCTATTCTTGGGGCACTGGATACTATTTACCAAATGGAGTCAATCCTTACTTGTCTTTTACTGTGAGCCACCAGCTTCCCGACCTGCGCTGTAGGCCCCGACTTCGTTCTGAACACAACTACGCAAAGATCCAGCTGGGAGCGCTGACTCTTTGCTGAATTTCTGCAATAAAATGTTTATCGTTAATATATTTTCTAGAATAGTTACTTAACGATAAAATGGAAGCATTCGTTTTGATTGTCATGTTTTATCTGTGGAACATTTGATAATTGTTTAATGTTTGCCTATGGGATGGACCTGTCAC
This sequence comes from Watsonalla cultraria, assembly GCA_964035505.1. Classification (NCBI taxonomy): domain Eukaryota; kingdom Metazoa; phylum Arthropoda; class Insecta; order Lepidoptera; family Drepanidae; genus Watsonalla; species Watsonalla cultraria. The sequence goes on along the minus strand of OZ037732.1, from coordinate 1,301,987 downwards.
ACGGTCAGTGTCATTTGACATTGACGTTTAAGTAATTTGAATTTTTAGCGCGCATTAGATTGTAAATGATGGCGATTTGAACTTTGTTTGAAAATAGATCTGACTGCTCGTTGTCCATTACGGTAAATATATAAAAAATATATATATAAACTCAATCAAAAACATCCATTTAAAGAACAGTGGTAGGCATGGGTTCGACCAGTCGCCAGCTACGAAAGCGACCAGTAATGTTATCCCACGTGCTTTACGAGGAAGGAAGACATCGTGAGGAAACCTGCATTGTCTGAGAAATATACCGATGACATAATTATGTATAGTGCCTTACAAGGGGATGAGCTCACTCTCTGTCACGTTGGAACTTAATCATGATCGGCGAGAAGTGAGTGTTGTTATTACAACACGTGGATGGCGTGAGCATATTTATCTATTTCTTATCCATTTCTTCACTGAATCATTTATTGCATACATTTACTGTATACATTTATTACTGAATCAGCCCCTACAATTCTGCCCTTGAATGCGCAGCACAAATTTTGTGGGTTTTGTATGGAGTGAGCGAAAACAAACACATGCGATGTCTTCCCCACTATTTACGCTGAACGCTCAAAACTCATCGCGGTACTATAAGTAAGTCGTCCAAAATTGCCGTTTAAAACTAAACTCTATATTCTACATAATGAGACTCACCTTTGCCCCTCCTGGAACAATGTGAAGTCCACCTCAGTAGGCTGCGTGGCAGTGAGTAATAGACACGTCAAATGTCTCGTCGATGACATTGGAGGCAGTATACCGGCCAGACGGACCTCATGCCATCCCACTCGCACTTTACATATATCTATGCAGTCGAAGTACCTGCGAGAAATAGATAGATACCACTATTATGAAAAAGCCCTTTTTGTTGCATATTGGTTTGATAAAGATTATTGGTTGGCAGTTTTGAATAATCTATCCATTTATCATTTAGGGTACTCAAAATAAACAAATATAATTTTGTCCTTACTTTCATTCCAGTAACTTATCGTATTTTTTAAGTTATGAAAAAAAAACATATTTTTTCTTTCCGTCTAATGACCCCAGGGGTTGCCAGGCGCAGCGGGCGCGCGGGGCACGTTACAACAACAAGACAAGCCACTAACTTGAGCACATCATCAAAGCCGATCCAGAAGACGCCATGGTCAGCATGGTCGTCGCGCGGCGGGCCCTTGGCGGCGCCGCGCCAGGCGTAGTGTCCCCAGGGGTTGCCAGGTGCAGCGGGCGCGCGGGGCACGTTACAACAACAAGACAAGCCACTAACTTGAGCACATCATCAAAGCCGATCCAGAAGACGCCATGGTCAGCATGGTCGTCGCGCGGCGGGCCCTTGGCGGCGCCGCGCCAGGCGTAGTGTCCCCAGGGGTTGCCAGGTGCAGCGGGCGCGCGGGGCACGTTACAACAACAAGACAAGCCACTAACTTGAGCACATCATCAAAGCCGATCCAGAAGACGCCATGGTCAGCATGGTCGTCGCGCGGCGGGCCCTTGGCGGCGCCGCGCCAGGCGTAGTGTCCCCAGGGGTTGCCAGGCGCAGCGGGCGCGCGGGGCACGTTACAACAACAAGACAAGCCACTAACTTGAGCACATCATCAAAGCCGATCCAGAAGACGCCATGGTCAGCATGGTCGTCGCGCGGCGGGCCCTTGGCGGCGCCGCGCCAGGCGTAGTGTCCCCAGGGGTTGCCAGGTGCAGCGGGCGCGCGGGGCACGTTACAACAACAAGACAAGCCACTAACTTGAGCACATCATCAAAGCCGATCCAGAAGACGCCATGGTCAGCATGGTCGTCGCGCGGCGGGCCCTTGGCGGCGCCGCGCCAGGCGTAGTGTCCCCAGGGGTTGCCAGGTGCAGCGGGCGCGCGGGGCACGTTACAACAACAAGACAAGCCACTAACTTGAGCACATCATCAAAGCCGATCCAGAAGACGCCATGGTCAGCATGGTCGTCGCGCGGCGGGCCCTTGGCGGCGCCGCGCCAGGCGTAGTGTCCCCAGGGGTTGCGCAGGCGCAGCAGGCGCGCGGGGCAGGCGCCGGCCAGCTCCACCACGTCCAGCACCGAGTACGCGTGCCGCGGCCGCAGCCCCAGCCGCTGGTACTCCTCCTCGTCCACCTGCCCGCACATTACAGATGCCTCTTAACACTATTAATCTCTTAGGCCTTTGCCAAATACACTCATGCGAGGACAGCATCTGAGCGCACGCCCCTATCAGGAATTTGGCACCGTTTTCGTCTACATTCGCTAGCGTAACCGACAAAATATCTATGAGAAGAAAATGAAAATGATTTATTAAATTTAGGCCCTGGTAAGGCACTTATTAATGTCGACTAATTTACCACCGGTTCGCAAACTAGCCTTCTGAGTAGAACCGGCAAGAAACTCAGTTAGCATCATTTCATTACACAGTAAACAATAATTCCAAAAAAAACATTATCATAGTAGTGAAAATTGTATCAGCATGCAGATATTTTAGTTCATTACTAGTTCGTCACCGCTAGCAGACGCTGTACAATTTCTCATACAAATATTTGGCGGAGACGCTAGCGAGTACAGATTACGAAAACGGTGGCAAACTCATCAAGGGGGTACAGCTCGCGGTCCAGGGGCAGGTATGGTATTTAATTTATTTATTTATTCACAAATCAACATGGCATAACATCAATTACGCTAATTAGACAAAACAATAGTTATAAACTCAAGATAAAGAAACAAAATATTAACACAGATGATAAAATACACGAGACAAATATGAACATCTATACAGATAAATAAAATCGAATTGAATATAGTGTGGTTACCTTCATGTTCCCGCCGCCGCAGCTGGCGCCCATGAGGAAGCTGGCCTGGCGCGACGAGAGCAGCTGGGCCCACACCAGGTCGCGGTCCAGGGGCTCCAGCGGGGCTCCGCCGCCGCCCGCCAGCCCCCCCGCCTGGAGGGACACCGACTCGCAGGGCGCGCCCGTCAGGGTGCACAGACCTAATTTAAAAAACAATATTTCTCCTTTAGGGCGGGGCACATTCTGTCACATTTTATGTGGCCGCATAGAGCCTATAGCGCGGACAATGAAGACGCAAAGATACTTAATTATTCAAGTTTTGGATATGAGCACAATTTTTTGCCAACTTTAAAAAAAATGAGGAGGTTTGATACCTCACAACTTGATGGCGAATATACCTTCTGGGTAAGACATTTTCGCAACCAGAGGACTATAAGCTCTTCCCCAGAAGCAAGATCCGCCGGCTTGTTCAGGGAGTATTTGTGGAGTCAGGTACGTACAGCATAAGACTCAATATTGCCATTTACTTCTCTCCCCTTTTCAAGGTTCGTAATTTCAGGAGCCTGTAGGTCTAAAACGGCCACTTTGAGAAAATCATAATGTGATCCGAATATGATTCAGGAATGATTCATATTTCGCAATTCACGTGTATGACACTTTTCTATGAAGATTCCTAAAATGGTCCACCAAATTTTAATTGCTTTTGTGACAAATAGCAGAACCATAAAAAGTTACATAGGGACTAACATCTACAATTATTGTAATCATTCGTGAATCATAAATATGAATTGCACCTAGGTGACCATTTTGTCATTTCGGTGATGAATCATATTTGGATCAAAGTCAAAGTCAAAGTCAAAGTCAAAAATATCTTTATTCGATTAGACTTTATACAAAGCACTTTCAAATCGTCAGAATGACACAATTTACAGGATTATACATGCTACCGCCAGGTTCGGAAGGTTGCTTTTACTGAGAAGAACCTGGCAAGAAACTCAGTAATTACTCTTTTCAAAAATATTATACAATTTAAACAAAATAAATCATTTGAGAAATGTAAGCCCATGGACACAGTTCCAATGTACAAATGTCGATAAAAATTAACATAAAGAAAAGTCTAGTAGTTCTATTTATATCTAAATGCGTAGCTTGAGATGACCAGCCCCCACAAGCAGCACCTGTTCACAAGTATGACGAGAATGCCAGCCATCGCCCTCCTCAACCATTATAGAGGGAAGTGAGCGACCCGTCACCCTGACGCCGCCGCAAGCAAAGGCATTTTAGTGAGCATGACAACTCAAGCCAGTCAAAACAAAGATCAAAAGAAATATTAAAAAGAATTGTAGCATAAGTACAGTGTCCATGAGACTACTTACAATATTTGTCTGGTAATACATTATTCCAAGTTTCCTTATCACACATATAATCACTAACTGTATAATAACCCTTTTTAAGTAATACAGATTTTACAGTTTCTTTAAATTTATCAAAGGGCAAATTTACAATACATGTAGGTAATTTATTATAAAAGCGTATACTTTGCCCTAAAAATGATCCCTGGACTTTCTGTAAGCGGTGTGTAGGTACTACTAATTTATTTTTATGTCTTGTGTTGACATTATGTACATCACTCTTCTTTTGAAAAGAATTTATATTTTTATGTACAAGTAGTAAGTTTGCAAAAATATACTGCGAAGCCACTGTTAAAATTCCTATTTCTTTAAATTTTTCCTTCAAAGATGCCCTAGATCCTAAGTTATAGATTGATTTTACAGCCCTTTTCTGTAATATAAATATGGCTTCTATATCGGCAGCTTTGCCCCAAAGCAAGATAGCATACGACATAACACTATGAAAGTAACTAAAATAAACTAATCGTGCCGTGTCTACGTCAGTGAACTGCTTTACTTTCCTGACGGCATATGCTGCCGAGCTGAGTTTCCCCGATAGACTAGATATATGTGAGCCCCATTGAAGTTTGTTATCAAGTGTTACACCTAGAAAAACTACTGACTCAACAATATCCAGTTTTTCACCATTGATCATAATTTTGGTCGGAACAGGTTTAACGTTAGGTAAAGTAAATTTTAAGCATTTTGTTTTTTTCGCGTTTAAAAGTAAGTTATTCACAGTGAACCATTTAAATACTTTGTCAAGGGCACTGTTTACATCGTCATAATCCGTTTTACCTCTGCTAACTTCGAACAAGAGTGATGTATCATCAGCGAAAAGTACAATATCACAAATATTCTTAACAATTCACATTATGATTCTCCCAAAGTGGCATTTTTAGACCTACTGGTTCAAAAACGACACCTAACCTAGGTTAGGTGTATAGGTAATGGTTGATTCACCGGCTAAAAGCTGTGTTGTAAGCTTAAACTGAAAAAATCATTATCATTGTAAAAACTGACCTTCAATAGCCCTCCCGGAGACCAGAGCTTCATAGCAGCCGTGCAGCTTGGCAACAGCTTTCTCTATTAAAGGCACCCATAGCTGTTTCCTTTTAGCCTAAAAATTCATTAACACTTAAGCTCACGCCTTCACCCGAGAATAAGGCGGTGGTAGTTAGATAAGTGTTACAATGCCAGCTGAGTTTTTCCCCGGTTCTTAGAAGGCTAGTTTCCGAACCGGTGGTCAATTCCTGGGCCTAAACTGAATAAATAACTTTCATTTTTTCATGCTAATTTATCACCGTATATGATTGAGGTGATCGATGATGACTCCATAGACACATCTGAGGCAGTACTCATTTACAATTTTATTTTATCCAAGACATATGCAGGTTTTTTGGCGTTGTTTTCATCAGTTCATTGTGTTCGATTTATGACTAGTAACATAGATTTTTCAAAAATCTAATGACATGCTTCAGATTTCAACAAAATCGGCTAGTGTCTTCAATATTTCTGTCAATATTTTTCGGTATTACTCATATAACTTAAAAAAAAATTTATGTCACGTTGCTGTGGTTACCCAAAATCCTGCTCCTGGTGCTAAGCTACCTACACACTAATTTTCAGCCAAATTAATTCAGCCGTTCTTGAGTTATAAAACTAACACGACACATAAATTTGCTTCAAAATATTCAACTCAGAACTCTCGACCACGATGACACTAGATATATTTATAAAATTTACCTGTGAATAAACCAAATGTCCCTTCTTGTTAGCAGGTAGGAGGTCATCGACGGTGACGGTAAGCCATCTACCATCTTTACAGAGCCTCAGTTGGTAAGCCCCAACGCTGGGCTCCCCTCGCACTACCACTCCTCGGACGAGAGACGAGCGCTCAGCCAACACTGCTAAGGCTGACAGTAGCCAGCAGTTGCCAAGGACACCTGCAAACAAATACATCTATATATCTATACAGATAAATTAAATTTTTGGGCTCACAATAGTGTCATCTTTAGGCCGACAGAGGCGCTGTTCCGAGCCTATACAAATCTGCGTGTACGTCGACGCGGTGACTTGTGACGGCAGTAGTGAAAAACTCGCACTAGCCCCTCAGTTTAAGACACGGCAAAGTCGTGAGTAGAAGTTAGTTAGTTGTACCACAACCAGCCCGCATACCTGCCCCCAGCCAGTAATAACAACAGAAAACCTGGGCAAATTTGAGTTAACCTGTTAGGATCGAATCCTATACAAATGTGCGTTTACGCTGCGGTGACTTGTGACGGCGGGAGTACCTTGTGAGATATCAGAGGGCCGTGGGTCCCGGAAGACGACCCAGGGCAGGCGCGGGTCCTGCTCCACGTGTATCTGGTGGGGCCGCAGCCAGCGCGCCGCCGCGCCGCCGCCCGGCCCGCCCGGCCCGCCCGGCCCGCCCGGCCCGCCCGGCCCGCCCGGCCCGCCCGGCCCGCCGCTGTAGTACAGCGAGCGGCCCGACGCCGGGAACGACGCGTCCACGTACCCCTCCCCCGTCTGGGGACCAATACAATCATTCATCTATACAGATAAATAAAATTGACGTGTCTGTTTGTAATACAAAATTAACCGCATTTGCTGCTTTTCACTGCATGCATATGAAATCATATAGGGTACTGACATTAAAACATCAAGTTTTAAATTTTTTTCTCTGTCTATCGATTTGTCTGTCTGTCTGTCTGTCTGTCTGTCTGTTTGTTTGTTCCGGGTAATCTCTGAAACGGCTGGACCAATTTTAACGGGACTTTCATTAGCAGGTAAATGATGTTTCAAGGAATAACATAGGCTACTTTTATTTATTGACAATATTATGGGTTCCGCGACATGAAGCATGAAACTAAATCTACGCGGGTAAAACCGCGGGGCATAGCTAGTCTACACTAATATCATAAAGAGGAAAGATTTATATTTTTATGTGTATGTTTTTAATTAATAAACTCAAAAAAAAACTGGGCCGATTTCAAAAATGATTTCACCATTGGAAAGCTACAATCACCCTGAGTAGCATAGGCTATATTTTATCCCTGTGCTCCTGCGGGAACGGGAACTACGCGGGTGAAACCGCAGAACGTCCGTACTTACAAAATGCTCACGCCGGTATTGCCCGAAGGGGTAGGCGGAGGTGTTGTAATAACAACACCCACTTTTCACACAAAGTGCCAACGTGACAGATAGTGAGTCTGTCGCCATCCCAGGCACTATACGTACGTCTTTGAATAACTTATCAGACGTATGCAGGTTTCCTCACTATGTTTTCCTTCACCGTAAAGAACGTGGTGTGAAATCACTGTATATAAGGTTTTGGAAGAACTCATTGGTACAGGCCCCGCTGGAATACGAACTTGCGTAGCAGGTGACTGTTCAAACCCCAAGGCCACCACGGCTCTACATTTTGTTAAATAGTAAAAATAAGTACTTTTATACAAAAAAAAACTTGAGATGACCAGCCCCCACCAGCAGCACCTGTTCACAAGTATGACGCTAATACCAGCCATTGACCTCATCAACCATTATAGATGGAAGTGGACAACCCGTCATCCTGACGCCGCCGTAAGCAAAGGCATTTTAGTGCCATGACAAGTCCCCAGTCAAGCAAATCCGAACATCGGAATAGGTATTAAACTTCCTTCACCAAAAACACTGAGTGACATCATCATCACCATCATCACCATCAAGATTTTCTTAATACTCACGGCGGCACATTGCGCCAACACTTCTTGCCATTGTGTCCAAGCGTGGCTTTCCTCGCCTAAACGCAGTATTTCCATCGGAGTGCTCTCCTGTCTCTCTCCTTCTGGACCGTCCGCTATAAATTATAAGAAACACGTATTTATATATATATGCGCCTAAAAAGTCACGACTGTGTATTTTAAAACATCTAGTTGACTTTGCCTGCTCTCAGAACTTATATGTATACTAGTTGTGCCCTGCGGTTTCACCCGCGTAGAGGTAGTTTCATGGGTGTCCCGCGGAAACCTTATGTATTTTTTAAATAAAAGTAGCCTATGTTTCTCCTTGTAATATTAGATATCTGCCAGCGAAAGTCCCGTTAAAATCGGCCCAGCCGTTTCGCAGATTACTCGGAACAAACAGACAGACAGGGAAAAAATTTAAAAATTGGTGTATTTGTGTCTCTAGCCTATATACTTTCATACACATTTATTGAAGTTTTTGTATTTCAAACAGACACTTCAATTTTATTTATCTGTATAGAAGATGTATAGATAAGATATGTATAGATATATAGATTTCTGAAATATACTTAGTACAGTTTATACTCACGTGAGTGGTCGTCGAGTGAGTGTGAGGGCGCGGCGGGCAGCAGGCGGGTCCGGGGCGAGGCGCACATGTCGCACGCCACACTGGCCTCGTTGTTCACGAATGTACACTCGCTGCAAGCCCATTCTGTGCTCTCCGCCCTGTTCAAAGTTTATTCAAATCTTACTACACAGAATTGTTCAAAGTTTATTCAAATCTTACAACACAGAATTGTTCAAAGTTTATTCAAATCTTACAACACAGAATTGTTCAAAGTTTATTCAAATCTTACAACACAGAATTGTTCAAAGTTTATTCAAATCTTACAACACAGAATTACTTAGAGCCCTGGGGCCCAACCATGAGCTCTTATTGCAATGTTAATTCAGTTGTGCGACAGTGACAGATGTATACACGTCACATACATCTGTCTCATAAATTAGTGAAACTATCATGGCAATAAGAGCTCATGGTAAGGCCCCTGGTGGCTTTGAGCAGTCGTCAGCTACGGAAGTTCCAATCCCAACGGGTCTGTACCACAAAGTTTTTCTAAAAAAACTTATATGCAGTGATTTTACACCACGTGAGGTAGCCTGAATATGTTTGAGAAGTAATTCGAAGACGTATGTATATCTGTCACGTGGGCACGTAATCATATTTGGGTGAAAAGGGCATATGTATGTATGAATATAAAATAGAAAAAAATCTAATGTATATAATCACAGTCGAATTGAGTAACCTCCTTTTTATGACGTCTGTAAAAAGAACTGTTCCATTACCTAACCTATACCACACCCAAAAATACCCTCAATTACATGTCTATAGGACCAGCGATTTCGATCAGTCTGGTCATAAATATTTATATAAAGAGGCAAAACTTTATTTAAATACTAGCTGTGCCCTGCGGTTTCACCCGCGTAGATTTAGTTTCATCCTTATTGTCGCGGAACCGTAATATTTTTAATAAATAAAAGTAGCCTATGTTACTCCTTGAAACATCAGCTACCTGCTAGTGAAAGTCCCGTAAAAATCCGTCCAACCGTTTCGGAGATTACCCGGAACAAACAGACAGACAGAGATAATAATTTTAAAACTTAGTTTTTTAGTGTCTGTAGCGTGTATACTTTCATATGCATTTAGTGAAAAGCTGTTATTTTGGAATTACAAACAGACACTTCAATTTTATTTATCTGTATAGATATAGATAGATATTTTTTCTAGGTACTCACTTAGGTTCCGGCACAGGGGGTGGTGTTTTATGGCGAGCTACCCTCCTGGGCAGTGCCGGCGTCTGTCGGGCACTCCTTCTAGGAGATGGGCTGCGACCAGCTGGGTATCAAACACATACATACATACATGACTATATCATTGGTTTTGTAGTGAAAACGGGGTTCTGGCTTCGACAGGTTCTTCTCAGTAAAAGCAACCTTCCAAACCTGGCGGTAGCATGTTTAATCCTGTTAAATAATGTCATTCTGACAATTTGAAAGTACTTTGTAAAAAGGCTAATCGAATAAAGATATTTTTGACTTTGACTTTGATACCCAAATAATTTATTCAATACTAGCTGTGCCCCGCGGTTTCACCCATGTAGAGTCAATTCCATGGGTGTCTCGCGGTACCCTTATATTTTACCGTTTCGGGTAATCTCCGAAACGGCTGGACCGATTTTAACGGGACTTTCACTGGCAGGTAGCTAATGTTACAAGGAGTAACAAAGGCTTTTAATTATAAAAAAAAACATAAGGATTCCGCGGGACTCCCATGAAATTAACTCTACGCTTGTGAAACCGCGGGGCTAGTTTTAAATAAATTTATTAAGTGATATTAAATTACAAAAATGTGATTTTGGATATTCTATTAAAAGAAACTATTATAAAATTGCCACTAAACAATAATTTCTGACTAATGTAACCATCCCTGTTTAAATGTATCCCCATTATTATCGCTGAGCACTGAAGTCGTGACGGCAAATGTATGTGTGTGTGTGTGTGTGTGTGTGTATAATAATGCAAATACGTTACCGGCTCCAGCTCCAAGATTAGTTTCGGTGGCGGCAGGCAACCCATGTTTGGGTACCGGAGGGGTCTTGCACGCGAGGCAAAGAGACGCCGACAATGGATTGCGAAGAGTGCACGAACTACATGACCTGGAATTATAACACAAGTGTACGCTACACTAATCTATACATCTATACAGATAAATAAAATTGAAGTGTCTGTTTGTAATTCCAAAATGCTTTTCACTAAATGCATATGAAAGTATACACGCTACTGACACTAACAAACCCAATTTAAAATTTTTTCTCTGTCTGTCTGTCTGTTTGTACCGGGTAATCTCTGAAACGGCTGGACTGGTTTTAACGGGACTTTCACTGGTAGGTAGCTGATGTTACAAGGAGTAGCTTAGGCTACTTTTATTTATTTAAAAATATTAGAGTTCCGCGACAATAAGGATGAAACTAAATCTACGCGGGTGAAACCGCGGGACACAGCTAGTACATATATAAATGTGCTGACCCTTCTATTCCCGGAAGGGATAGGCAGAGGTGTTGTGTAAACAACATCCACTTTTCACCGAACAAGATTAAGTGCGAACGTGACAGATGGTGAGTCTATCGCGGTCTCAGACACTTAAAATACGTCTTTGAATTTGATTCGAACTTGCGTCGCTTGAGTGGCAGGCGTCTACTCAAACCTGACGGCCATGCTCTATATATAATAGTAATATTCACCAGTAATTGTGTGGTTGTGGTTTAGAAGCGGCGCAGGCAGCGCAGGCGACGGCGGCGGCCTCGTTAAGCAACGTACAGCGCACACACGACCACGTGCCCGCCTGGCTCGGCGCCGGGGACTCTAATTCATACAATTAACTCATTTAATTACCCCCTAACATAACTAAGGATAATAGAATAATCTCTACGACAAAGTCAGCTTTCAAACAAACAAAACAAAATCAAAATCGGTTCATTAGTTCGGGAGCTACAGGCAGAGGCGTTAACAACACCCACTTTTCACACAAGATGATTGAGTGCCAACGTGACAGATGGTGAGTCTGTGGCCGTCTCAGGCACTATACATACGTCTTTGAATTACTTCTCAGATATATGCAGGTTTGCTCACGGAGTTTTCCTACCGTAAGGCACGTGGTGTGAAATCAAAGCACCAAAGGTTTTTTAGAAAAACTCATTGGTACAGGCCCTTTGGATTCGAACTTGCTTCGCTTGCGTAGCAGGCGACTGCTCCAACCCCAAAGCCACCACGGCCTCTGATCATCATAGCTGTATGCTTATTCGCTACTTTAGCATAAATACTAACCAACAGCGAACAACAGCTCGTCACTATTCAAGTCGTGATCCAGTGAGGCTATGGGTACGGTCAACTTCTTCGGCGGTTCGTTCCGGTTCGGCTCCGGCTTACTACTGCTCGCCTCTATAGGTGGGTTTATAGGTCGGCTGCTGAAATATACACACATATGAAAAATTATAAGGATTTAGTTTAGGCCCCGGTAAGTCACTTCTGATGTGGAACTGATTACCGGTTCGGAAACTAAGCCTTCTGAGAAGAACCTGCAAGAAATTCAGCTGGCATCTTGTACATTTCATTGCAGAATAAATAATAATTATTTATTATTAATAATATATTCCCGGAATTCAAATTATCAAAAAGAATTGAAAGTTAGTAATTTAACTCACTGTAAAATCAGCTATCTGCCAATGAAACTCCCGTTAAAATCGGTCCAACTATTTCAAAGATTAACCGACACAAACAGAACGTGTTTTTTTTAACTTGTTTTTTTTTACATACAGATACTTTGATTTTATTAATCTGTATATATTTGGGTCCTCAGCCATCTTAGGTAAAGTCAATCGTACCTATTAAGTGGTCCATCCCTAGTGGCGAGTGTGACGGCGGCGTGCGGCGGGCGGCCACTGCGACAAACGTCACACCAGCGCGTCCACCACGCGTTGTACGCGAACCAACACTCGCTGCATTGCCACATGCGGTTCTCGCGCCTACAAACATTCGTACTAGACACGCAATGTACGCTACTTATTGCAGGGAATTTTAAAGTTTGAGCTACCCTTGATTAAGTACACATGATTCTGAGAGATATAGCAGAAGAAGAACGAGTTTAATAAATGCTGACTAACTAGAATTTGATGTCAAAACTGGTACCTAGTAGAATTTGCAAATTCAAACTTACACACAAAATATTTTGTACATACATGTGTTCAGGCCTGTATTCCCCTAAGGGATAGGCAGAGGTGTTGTATAACAACACCCACTTTTCAACGAAGATTAAGTGTCAGATGGTGAGTCGATCGCCGTCTCGAACACTTTAAGTCTTTGAATTACTTCTCAGACATATGCAGGTTTCCTCACGATGTCTTCCTTCGCCGTAAAGCACATGGTATGAAATCACTGCACCTAAGTTTTTAGAAAAACTCATTGGTACAGGCCTGGATGAGATTCGAACTTGCGTCGCTTGCCTAACAGGCGACTCAGTACAAACTGTAAATTGGGAAACAAATTTACGTTCATAGTAAAGAAAAGAACAACTCACGTGGCCAATTGCTGTGATGAAGGCACTTTAGACGGCTCGCGTGGATTGTGGGCCACTTTCCCTACGGAAGGCAGCATGTTGAACACTTTCTGCTCCTTGCCTATATGTGACGTCCTCAAATTACTCCCACCAGCTTCTACCGGAGACACGCAGTTCTCAGCCCCTAACAACTCATCTATCCTCGCGTAATCATCATCACCCACATCATTGGAATACAAAACCTCGTTCTGAGAGTTACTCATCACTGTCTTCGTATCCTGAACCGATACGTACGAATATCTCGTACCATTATTGTTTACTTGTAACTGCAAATTCCTGTCTTTATATTTCCCTTTGTTAGGAAGAGCGTATATAACGCCTTCTGCGTTAGTGTCCCAACTGCATTCCTTGTCAATCTCTACGTCAATCTTCCTCTCCTCTTTTCTCTCGCTCTTCAAACTGCCGCAATAACTCGCCAGACTCTTCTGGTACTCGTTCAGACTTCTCCTACTGGATATGACCTTGCCTAAAGGGCGTTCAGAGTTCATCTGTTCCGAAAAGGATCTCCGATACGTCGGTCGTATTTCTGGTGAGTTTTGCGCGCTTATTGACCTTCTGAACGAGGAACCTAACGTGTTATTCTCAGCCTGAGGCCAGTCTGGTACTGTTATCATAACCCCGCCGGTAGTCGGTAGTGATGCAGCTCCATCTCGCTTCAAAGCTGTCTCGTGTCTTCCTAACGTAGTAACACTTAATCCTCTAGAATTAGGAATCCTCGCTAAAGGTGATATTCTGGGAGACAAGCAAGCTTCACAATGCGTCCTTATTCCAGAATTTTCCAGGGTACATTTGCTGCACGCCCACTTCTTCAGATGCAGCCCCCTGCTCTGTTCCCTTTGGTACTCTTTCACGTAATTCAACTCCCAATTGGATTTACTCTCGTTGCATTTTTTAGGTCTTCGCGTGACGGTATGAAGACTTCTAAGGAACGATTCTCGAGGGTTACACTGTGTGTTGTAGCCGTATCGTTCTGCCACCATCAAACTCGTCGGCCTATTGATAGTGCCTTTGGTCTCGTCAACCTTCCACCATTTCTGCTGGGAGTTTATGACGGATCCGTGCGATAATGATCTGGTGACACCGTGTGCTTGGTCTGACAGCTGTGTGGGGGACAGACGCAAGGACTGGAGATCCAAATTCAACCGTCGACCGTCTGAGTAATTCGCTCGTGGCTTATACGAAGGTACTGCTAGCGTATTGGATCTTACCATAGTGTTGTCTGTAAATATCATTGATTATTATTAAAAAACATACGCAGGTGTGACCCACTACTGAGGAATACCTATTCGGAAGGACTATTTGGTTTGTGATTAGATTATATAAAGTTCAGTTACTTTATCACTTACCCTGAGCAGACTTATCCTTTTCCGTCATCCCTGCAGCTTGGTCTTCATCATCAGACAACCTGGAGATGTAAAATAAATCATTTAAGCTTGAAAACTACTGTCATAATATTTATGCCAACTATGCTACAAACCACTCCAAGGCTGCCTATCAACTGTAGTATTTATATACTACATAATATTATAAACAGGAAAGATTTGTATGTAAGTATGTTTATAACGAATTGGCTCAAAAAGTACTAGACCAATTACAAAACTTACTTTTTTCTTTTCTTTCACTATTTGAATGCTACATTATCACTGATTAATATTTATTATCTATATTTATCTCCATACTCCCACAGGAACGGGAACTACGCGGGTGACGTCCGCTAGTCCACCAATAAATTGCACAAAAGTGTGTGTGCTAATATATTGGTGGATTTTTACCAGGTATTATACACCCAGAGACCAAGTTTTATACAAAAAATCAAGTAAAACCTTCTGGATGCATGTGTGAATGCAGTGCTTGCTTGAATGACTCTTGGTCACTGGATAGAATATTGCGTCATGAGGTAGTAGTATATATCCTGGTTGTGTACCTGTAGACGGGAGCGTGCGGCGCGAGTGTGTCGCAGGCGGCGCAGCGCCAGGCAGCGGAGACGTTCCGCAGCCCGCAGCCGCAGCGCCACGCGCGGCCCGCCTCCGGAGCTGATCCCACGCACGACCATGTGCTGTGTTACATAGAGTATACAACATACAACTAATAGTTATGTTTATCTGTGGATATGTCAATTTATCTTTTAAAAATTATTGCCTACCTTTAGATATAATCGTTATAAGGGACCTTTGAATGTATCAAAGACAGTAACCATAATGACTGGTTGGAAATAGCTTTCTGCAACTCTAACTTATGTGTTCAAACTACTTGTACATACTATATTTTACTACTAGCTGTGCCCTGCGGTTTCACCGGCATAAATTTAGTTTAATTCTTCTTGTCGCGGAACCCTAATATTTTTAATAAATAAAATTTGCCTAAGTTACTCCTTGACATCAGCTACCTGCCAGTGAAAGTCCTGTTAAAATCAGTCCAGCCATTTCAGTCAGTTTTTTGTGTTAGTAACGTGTATACTTTCATATGCATTTAGTGAAAAGCTGTTTGGAATTACAAACAGACACTTCAATTTTATATATCTGTATAGAAGATAAACATTCTACAAGTTGACACCAGTCTCCCCTTTTCACATGCTGCACATACAAAAGCTGTACAATAGTTTACATTCTCATCCTATACTAACATACTAACAGTGCTTGTCTCATCCATAAACATAATCATTTCGGAGTAGTTATCTAGTTGCATCCAATTTGATGTACAGATACAATGTATATTTTTAATATTGTATTGGTGAAATGTACTTGCTGACTGGCTGAGTTTCTTGCCGGTTCATATCAAAAGGCTAGTTTCCAAACCGGTGGTAAATATTCAACATTCATAAGTGCCTTACCACGGCCAAAACTGAATAAATATTTTAATATGACCCAAAGATAGGAAAAAAGATTCATATACTTAAGTACATTAAGGTTTTATTCTACTCAATAAGAACTACTACTTCAAGTGCATAACTAACAAAGTGTAAGTCAAAATGTTTAGAATCTAATATTCAATTACTGAATAATAATCAATGAAACTTGATAACAACTTGAAACTCATGGAATATAGACAATTCCTCATATATAGGATACCTGTCTCAGATTGATGAAATCACAGACAAACCTGTATCATTGCCTCATTAATTAACTGCTTGTAACTTGTGAATAGAAGGTTATACCCTAGTATTCTGATAGAGGTTTTAAACTAGGTATAATGTTACATTTTGCCTGTACAAAATCATTGCTGCGATTTTAAACTCAAAGGTTCCATACTTACCAACAAACATCGCGATTGAAACTACATTGTCTATCAGAACTCTCAACACGCACGTAAGGACGTAAAGCGAACCATGTCACTAATAATTACGTTAATGAACCACATTCAGGAGCGCAACAATGAAAATACCATTTGATAACCTAAAAACAGGTCATGAAAAATCAATAGTATCTGACAGAACCAACAATAGAATTCATGACAAAAAGTACCTATTGAAATTGTTTTCCGTCGGGATAACAATCGGCTCCGATCCAGGGGTAGTTCCTTCACTTTTTCCCGTACGCGATGTGTACTCTGAGGACGAATCTTTATAAAATTCCTTAGAATCTTCACAGTCATGACTAGAAATCCTTTTTACACCGCATTTTAAGCACTTTACACTCTCCGTTGGGTTAATTTGGCCGCACGTTTGACAATGCCATTGCAGCACAGAAGCGATTGAGCCCATTTTAATTCACACATGGCTAAGAAACCATAACAAGGCGTCGTTTTATAAAAACAAATTTTGTATCGAAGATAATGGGAATGAAAACAGCTGATCCACCATATTGGTTGTTTGTGTTTAACTTTTTTTTATGCGGTGTGTTTAAAGTTTATCGGTTTTGTTACCTCTTGTTTTTATTTAAAAATAATGTAGATTTTTATGTACATTAAAATAACTACAATTTAATTGTAAAAATAAAACATTTCATGATTATTTTATAAACTAAATACAACTTCCAGTTAGTTAGCGACATCTAGCGGATACGGATACCAAAAACTAAAATATTACTGAAGTGTTTAATAGATGGCGTTATACGGCCTCAGGCCTGTATGCAGAGTTTACCCAAAAATATTCCACAACTTCTGGTAGATGGCGTAAAGTAAAACAACAATCAATTAAGCGCATCCTTGGACTAATCCTCATGACAATGCTAAGATTGCCTGCCAATAAACCTAATAATTTAATTTTACAATTTTCAAAACGTCTTCTATAATAAATATTCTAGTGTAATTACATACCTAGGTATACATGATTATATAGGTAGGTACTTCGATAAAACAAAAAGGTTTAAATAATATTGCGTAAACAAAGCAGTGTGTGATTAAAAACTTCCAAATTGGATACTATAGGATGATTCATATCAACTGCAATAACTTCCGAAACGCCGGCACGCTGGTAAAATGTTGGACTGATAAATTCTGAATTATTGTTTTGTGCCACAACAAATCAAGCGCGGAAAATGATAATGGGCTTCAATACTTTGCAGTCATTATTCAAAAATGTACAAATTTATTCTACGCGAGCCTTGGTGCAATCAATATTATAATTTCACATTAAGATTATGATTGAGAAATAAATGTGTCCGCCTGTATACTACTCGTCACGAGTGAAACGTTTTAAGTAAATTCTATCTAGCCTGGATCGGAAGGCCTAGTGCGAGGTTTTCACTGCCGTCGTCACAAGTCACCGCGTCGAGTAAACGCAGATTTGTATAGGATCGGAGTGCCTAGTGCGAGTTTTCTTAAAATCGCCGTCACAAGTCACCGCGTCGACGTAAACCCAGATTTGTATGGGCTCACAATAGTGTCATCTTTAAGCCGACAGAGGCGCTGCTCCGATCCCATATAAATCTACGTTAAATTTGACGCGGTGACTTGTGACGGCAGCAGTGAAAAACTCGCACTAGGCACTCTGTAGTGACGGGACTTTCACTAGCTGATACTTGTACCCCAAGTAATACATTTTGACACTTTCGAACGTCGTCGCTTGACCTTGCGTTTTGCGCTTTTTTTCTATTGAGAAGTAAATCTTTCTACTTTCCATACTAAAATGAAGAATATACACAGGCAGTATCGTCAACGTAAAAACGTGTTAAAATCTATACTTGGGGCATGGTGTTACAAGGCATACTAAACTAAGTTTAATTAAATGGTAAATAAGGACTACGCGCAAAAAAATCTATTTTTTAAGTATATGCAGCGGCGAGGAAAACAGTGAGTTCTGCTGAAATAAAATTTTTGAACCAATCACAAAATTCACCTCAATGCATATAGGCAGATACTAAATTGTAGCCAATTTCCATACTTAATTAGGATATGCGTATCCATTGCGGCGTGACAAGTGGTTTCAAGTGGCAATTGCATGCAGACTCGCCGATGTAACAATGAATTATGAAATGCACCTGTCAGAAGCACGTATTGTTAATACATAAGGCTCAATATCCGTTGAAATGTACTGCATTATATTGGAAACATTGCCATTTTACACGATTGATTAATAGTATGCTGTGATTGTTTTGATGTTTTGATGTGATATTTGTCAATTAATAGGGAATTTAGGGGTTACTAATTTAAATTACATCACGTGATTAAACAAGGGACATAATTTAAAAATATCGGTACATTACGGTACCCGAAGGGGTAAGCAGGGGCCCAACCATGAGCTCTTATTGCAATGATAATTCAGTTGTGCGAAAGTGACAGATGTATATACGTCACATACATCTGTCTCATAAATGAGTAAAACTATCATGGCAATAAGAGCTCATGGTAAGGCCCCAGAGGTGTTGTAATTAGCAGCCCTCTTCACCGTCACCGAAGATGATTTAGTGCTAACGTGGCAGATGGTGAGTCAATCGCTGTCTCAGGCACTATACATACGTCTTTGAATTACTTCTCAAACATATACAGGTTTCCTCAAGATGTTTTCCTTTACCGTGAAGCACGAGGTGTGAATTGAAACTTGCTTATTTTATAGTATATTATTTTCACTAATATTATTTATCCAAACTTTACCTCCTGCACCTTACCTTGCGATGTTTTATTTCACAGTAAAACTCTGGTAGTCCTATTAGTTCACTTATACAAGTCACTTACATTTCAGTTATCAAAAAAAATTCTAAGGAAACGTAGCTAATGCCATCTGCTCGGAGGAGCTCGTGGCACAGTTGCTATTGCGCATATGATGCGATCAGCGAAGTTAAGCAACCATACGCCTAGCCAGTAGTTGGATGGGTGACCGCCCGAGTTCCCTCCGTGCCACGGAGAGCACGTTAAGCCGTCGGTCCCGGGTGCCAGTTTAATATCTTTGGCAATCGTTACAGATCAGTCAGAGGCCTAAGAAAGTATGACAACTGGTTTAACCCAGATTGCCGATATTCCTCGAAAAAAAGGGGTTACGAAGGTCAGATGACAGTCGCTTCGTATAAAAATCAGGTGATCAGCCACATCAGGTTGTGTCGGGTGTGGGAATCAAGTGCTGACCCCAAATACATGGGATAAGGCCAGGGAGATGATGTAGCTAATGTCATCTGCCGTGTTATTCACTAAGGTTTCTCACCGTCGAACTCGACGACGAGCGTTGGACTCAATCATAGGAAATGGATAACTCAAGGTTCAATTTCGTGTCTTTAAAAACGACACTCGACGACGAGTGCGACACTGAGAAACCTTAGTGAATAACACGGCTGTTAATCTATACAAATGTCTGAAAAGGCTGGACCAATTTAACGGGTGATAGCTGATGAGTTTCATTGGCAGATATGACGTTACAAGGAGTATCTTAATTTATGCTACTTTAATAAAAATATCACAAAAATGTATCCTACGCGAGTAAAACCGGGCACAGCTAGCCTGTAATATATTACAAAAGGTAAAGCGGTCATTTCGCATAGACCCTCGACCATCAAAGGGTTAATACGCCGATTTATCATTCGCTAACCAGACATTGTTATTTTTCACACAAAAAGAGCTCTACTTTTAAAAAATAACATCGGAGATAATACGAGTAGGTATTTGTATGAAATAATGATACGTTTGTCGGAGAGCTGTCATATCAGGTTGTTGTTATCAATTTGCTGAAAAATCTAACGTAGACACTTACCTGAAAAATAAGAGCCGTGGTGGCCGTGAGGCAAATTTTTTTTCATGCCCCGAGGCCTCCAGCCGTGTTATTCACTAATGTTTCTCAGTGTCGCACTCGTCGTCGAGTGTCGGTTTTCAAGATACGAAATTGAACCTTATCCTCTATGTATTAAATATAATTTCAAATGCTTGAAACTAACGCTCGTCGTCGAGTTCAACGCTGAGAAACCATAGTGAATAACACGACTAACCCTAAATCCGGTACTGCTAAGTGCCTAGTGCGAGTTTTCTTAAAATCGCCGTCACAAGTCATGGCGTTGACGTAAACGCAGATTTGTATGAACTCACAATAGTGTCATCTTTAAGCCGACAGAGGCGCTGTTCCGATCCTATAATCTCTAATATATACAAATCTGCGTTTAAGTCGACGAGGTGACTTGTGATGGCGGCAGTGAAAAACTCGCACTAGGCTCTGTTTACAGTGTAACACGTCTGCCTACCCGTTTCCGTAAACAACGTCGTATTTGGGTAAACATGTTATTACTTTAGACTTTGGCACTGATACCCTTTACCCGCCCTCGAGTAAAGGGACATCTGTCAAAGCCGTGCTCCACTCTAATCCCGGGTTACACGGGATCAATGCCATACGAGCCTTGGGCAATTTGCATACGACACATTATCGATTGCCACTCGGTTTTGACAAGAATGACATGATTAAATGGGGATAGGCCGATATATTCGGTCCTTTGAATGGAAGTACTTTTTTTTATCAAACGCCACGGAAATATTCGTACTTTGAAGATTTTGTTTTCACGATTTTGTGAGTTACCCACATACGAGGTTTGACGACAAATACACGAGAACTTAAGTTGCGCAATAAAACTTTTCGAGTATATTGCAGTTACATATACAAGCCTCCAACTAGAACAGTTGGAGCCGGTGTTCCCCAGACATGACACCCTGACTGGAAGATCTTCCCTTTGCTGGGGATGAGCTCTAACTACAATGTCGCTGAGATTTAAACTTACGTCGCTTGCGCAGCAGGTAACTCAAACTACTGATACCACAAACCACTGACACTGGATCTTTTTCATTCTCGTTAGACTTTAGTAAAATCCAAAATACAATTCCATCGTTTCCAAACACACAATACCCTAGCCAACTTTAATATAGGTAGTACATTGAAAAGCTATCAGCCAGAATGCCTCGAAGCCAGTCGGAGACAGCAAGCTTACCTACGGCCGCAAATGCGATTTGAAAGCAAATAGAAAATTGCTTCCTTTCCACGATTGTACCAACACGAGTGTCCTATAAGAACTGATTGTTTTCTAATGGAATTCATTTATAAGTAAACTTAGCTGTCCCAAGCGGTTTTACCCGCGTAAAATTAATTTCATTGGTGACCCGAGAAAAACTAATGTTTTTTAACACGCTTTTATTAGCTTCACCTGTATGTATGTATGTATGTATGTATGTATGTATGTAACCGACCCCTTTGAGCTCGATTTTGTCCTACTTTGTACGATCAGATTTAATTCAAACTTTGCACACCTGTCAAAAGTCGATGACAATGCAATAATCCGATCGAAGCATCCGATTATCCTAATTAGATTCGCCAGGATTAATTAATTTCTTTCCGCATCCTTTGCATGCGAGTAAGAGAGATAGAGCTAGTGCGGGCGGTTTGTGGTATTGAGGGCGGTTGAGCCAATCGAACTAAATAATATATAGTTTAAAAAATTTAACTAAAAAATGAAAAATAAATAATAGTTTAAAAAAACTAAAAAAACACGCTTTCATAAAAAATCCAACTAAAAATCAGAAAATAAAATTGGATAAAGAATATTGTAAATTAGAAATGAATGTACATTTTTGTAAAAAAGCGTGGGGTGTATTCAATGCGCTTTTTAAGATATTATATTATCAAAGTGATGATTCTTCTACTCATTATCTGTCAATAAAATGTTTATAATTATTAACACTATGCACCCCACGCTTTTTTACAAAAATGTACATTCATTTCTAATTTACAATATTCTTTATCCAAATTTATTAAATTTTATTTTCTGATTTTTAGTTGGATTTTTTATGAAAGCGTGTTTTTTTAATTAAAATAAAAGCCTAAGTTACTCCTTGTAAAATATGCTAATCTGCCAGCGAAAGTCTCGTTAAAATCGATCCAGTAGTTTCGGATATAAGCCGAAACAAACAGACATTAAGACAGAGAAAAATAATTAAAATTGGTTTTTCTTTTGAGTACTTTCGTATGCAAGTGAAAAGCTGTTTTGGAATTACAAACAGACACTTCAATTTAATATATATTTATAGCTATAGATGTATAGACGGGGCTTATTGAAAAAGTAATGCAATTAAATTGGTAGGTAATGTACTCATTTCTATTGACAGAAATACGCTGCATTGCATAAAACTAGCATTATGTTACTAGCTAATATTTATACGGTTTCACAACTAAAGTTTGGTACTTTTACATTTAAACAGCAGTAACATCTAACACTAGATAGTTATCACAATATCCACAATAGAGTTAGAACTAGATAAACAATGGAATTACAAGCTATCACAGTATATCTTTGCAACTACGAGCGTGAGGGTTGACTCACTCAAAATTTTTGAAATGTATTACTTTACTAGCAGACGTCATGCGGTTTCACCCGCGTAGTTCCCGTTCCCGTGAGAGTACGGGGATAAAATATAGCTTATATTAATCAGTGATAATGTAGCATTCAAATGGTGAAAGAATTTTTTAATCGCTAAATTTCTTTTTGAGCCAATTCGTTACAAACATACTGACATTACGTCAGGGTCGCTAATAATCTCGTAGATGCGCGCATCTGTGTGTGTCATTTCGACCACTTGTGTCTAGGTTCCATACTGCTTGTATTTATTCCGTGATATTATTATGAACAAAATAAATAACAACAACAGTTCGGCTCCCATTGACGGGGCAACTACTCAATAGCGCTCATATTAGCACATCGCTGAGTTGGGGACAGCTTGCGTTAACTGGTAGAAATAAAACGTAGATGCATACTCCAATAGTACTTCTGGTATTTGCCTTAAGTGCCTTACCAGGGCCTAAACTGAATAAATCATTTTCATTTTCATTGGACCATTTCAGGTCTTCGTAACCACGTTCGCTTCTTAGTGCTCGTGCGATCTCGACCAATATACGAAGCCGACCTAACTTCTCCTCTTTTTTTACTGGTACTCTCATTCTAAGCCCATTTCTACTAAACTACGGAACCTCTATGCTATATAGTGGTAAAAATATGCAACCGTCAGTGACGTTGCAGTATCGTAAAACTAGCAATATCTGAGGGTCGCTGGGGAAATGCAGGTAATGCAGTCTGGTCGAGGGGTGCACACAATTTATTACATCGTATACGTCCGCTATAATCCTCTTAAATTGCAACAGGGGAGAATGACCAGATTACAGTATTTGCTTTGTTTTGACCAATAAACACTGAGTACCTATAGGTTGGAATGCAGAGTGATGATGAGTGATCAAGCCCCAATCTCCCTTATTACAAAACATAGACTAAGATTAATAGTAGCTCTATCGCTTTCTGTCATACGGATTTAAAAAGGGATGGACACAGTTTTGGTTATAGTTTAGTCTAGTCTTCGTTTAAACCGAGTTTTGTAAAAAGAGGGTGTGGGGGGAGCGAGTGATCATGCTCATCCCCAGCAAAGGGAAGATCTTCCAGCCAGGCGGGTGTCATGCCTGGGGAACACCGGCTCCAACTGTTCTAGTTGGAAACTTGTTTATATACTGCAATGCGCTTGAAAACTCTTTTGCGCGATTTAGGTTCTCGTGTATTTGTACTCAAACTTCGCATTTGTTAGCGAGTAGCGCCATCTATGAGCGAGTGGAGAAACGCTGCTACAAGGGAATAAGTTTCTTTATAAACTTAAGTGCTGGCACACCGCGAACTTTATGGTTAAGAATATACATATATAGTGCCTGAGATGGCGATGGACCATCTTTCACTTTGGAATTTAATCATCTAGGTGTAATGTGGGTGTGAGCGTACCAATTGATTGAAGAACCTGACCACGCGACTCGTTCTTAGCCAATTTATGTTTCTAACTACAAATGATAATAGCTGCCAATAGCTTACTAACCAAAAAAGCTTTTGCATATGCAAAGCCCCTAAATTATCATGCAAAGTTTCCATGTCAATCGCGTTCATAACTCTTTGTGGAAAAAAGCTTGGTGAGCGGAACTGGCGCCCAACGTGGGGCTGCGATTAGCAACAGCTGTCGCCCGAATTTATCCCACTCAACGTTTTGATAGATCGCGCTGTGTAGTTCACACATGAACAGCAATAAGCAACAAGCAATTTGCGATTTGTTGATTTTATTCAAAGACTAGCTGCGCCCCGGTGTCTCACCCGCATAAACTCAATATGAAGTTTCTTGCCGGTTCTTCTCAGAAGGCTAGTTTCCGAACCGGTGGTAAATTCCTCGACATTCATGAGTGCCTTACCAGGGCCTAAACTGAATAAATCATTTTCATTTTCATTTCATTTTCAATTTCAGTCATGTCAATCGTAAGATATGATGTAGGTATATTGGTATATTTTTTTTCTTTCATATACACCTACTTCTGACAAATACAAACACAAAATATTTTTTTTTATTTAGAATTAGGAGGTCTAATATCATCAATATTATTTTATAGCTGATGACATGAACAAGGAAATCGGGATACATTTTTATTCATACTTCACCAACTGATAGATTAATGGCAGTAATCTATATATATAAGAGCTTGCACGTCGTCTGGCAGAAGCCTTGTATATATAATTAAGTTTTATTGAATAAAGGTTTATATAAGAATACACCCTCCAAATTTCATGACTCTAGGAACAGCGGTTAAGGCGTACGTTTCATTTTATGTCACCAAAATGAATCGTAGATATTCTTAATACGCGCTGTTTATAACGATCACAGAGGTCCATCGATTCTCTTTAAAAAAATCAAAGCAATTCCAAAATTGTCAATCGCTTGTTGCCTATTATATGGTACCAGCCTCACTTAAGCTCCTCTCTGTGCCCAGAGAATTTAAACTCTATTCCAAGGAGATAAGCCTCACAAATGGGTCCTGTGGCCGGCCATAAATCTGAAAATGCTTTGTTGTCAGTTAATATTGAGATCTGGTGGTCAAGGGTGAATATTTGTCATTGTGAAAGACATCATAATAACTGGGCTAAATGGTCGATTCTTGAATGAGGTCCATAGTATTGTCCAACCAGACTGGTCAGTATGAATAAACACGAAGCGATTGCCATTTGACGTTTGCAACCCCTAAAGATAGCTCAGGCGCCTTACCATGAGCTCTTATTGCCATGATAGTTTCACTCATTTATGAGACAGATGTATGTGGCGTGTATACATCTGTCACTGTCGCACAGCTGAATTATCATTGCAATAAGAGCTCATGGTTGGGCCCCAGGTTGTTACCACTCGTACCTTAAGATTTCGCATACAATTTTTCAATCCCTATTTCACACCTTTAAGGGTAGAATTAGGGAAAAACATTTTTAGCGTATACCTTATAATTCACCAAGAATACACCGTCTAAATTTCATGTGTCTAGGTCCAGCTGTTTAGGCTGTGCGTTAATTTTAGTCAGTCAGATGTTTGAATTTTATTTGTATAGAATTAAGGGAAAATCAGGATTAATCCAGATGTAAAACTTTCTCAGGCGTCAGTTACGGCTAGTCAGAATGTTTTTCTGGGAATATCACCCCAGTGGTCTTATCGAAACCTTCAAATTACCAATCAAAAATTCCCCCAGTCAAGCGTGCGTCGCATTTTTACCCAATCTCTCAAAGTAGAGTTGTAATAATCCCTTTGTGAATATTAATGTTCAACTTTAATTGAACTTGGAACTTTATGTGAAAATTAAGTATTCATAAAATGTTAATGTGGTATCTCAAGTCAAAGTAAATAAATCAATCAATAAAATTATCAACTTTAATAAGGAAAGTTTCCTGGTCATTGTCAGATGAGGAGAGTATTTACACAGTACATATTTAGCTCACTCAGCAGCTTGGAATCGAGACAGCATTTTTGAAATAAAAACCACTTGATAGTTACCGCTCTGATTTAAGGTGCATAATATCCAAGTATTCAATACTTATGTATTTAAATTTAAAACTGGATGTATTGTAGCTGTGATGTACAGACGTACAATACGGGGAATCAGTACTAGCTCACTGAAAACATTTTCAAACACTCCACAGCCGTTTAATACCTGCTTTTGTGGATATATCTGCTTGTTTTCAGGATAATAGCACCTTTTTGACACTTTAAAACGGAGCACGTCACTCGATAGCCCTGTACACCTGCTAATACCGGTGACAAGCGGCTTTAGTCGGTTCGAACCGGTTTCAAATGACGCTTGACCGAGTTTTAAAATGGAACGGTTAGGAGAATCGCTTAGGATTTGAATTGAATTGTTTATTGGAGATTTAGTTCTTTGGAGCTTAGGAATAATCTTCACGTCTTTGAAGACAAGGGTTCTCATAGAGGTATATATGTGTAACATCACCCATTGTTCACCGAAGTAAATTAAATGTCAATGTGATCGAGACTGGCTGAGTCAGACGTCATTGTTAAAACAGATAGAGTAGGCAGAGGACTGTGAAATGGGGAGACTGGTGTCAACTTGAAGAACTTGTAGTACAATATTATTTTAAACAAGTACTTTAACATGTAAGTTGGAGTTGCAGAAAGGTATTGCACGCACAGTCGTAACGGTCACGGCCCTTGACACGTTCGAATATCCCTCGTAATGATTCTATGTAAGGGTATTTCTTAGATTGTAGACGCAAAAACAATATTTCTCAAAATGTAGAGTGTTTCCACAGACATGACTACTCTATATCGATAAATTGACATTGATCCATAGTTCCAAGGGCATATCCGCAGATAAACACAAACACAACTATTCGTTTCATTTTATATACAAGGTTATCACCAAGTCTTCAACATGGTCTCTTCGTCTTCACTGCTCTTTAGTAATCAGGAAATCTCTGTACTGATTGGAATTTTAATTTGAGTTGCTTACGTAGCGACTATTCAAACCACTCGACTTCTACGGCTGAATGTTAGTCACTGTTTGCACATAGTTGAATGAAATTTTAACGAAAATTAACTAGGTTTGAAGAATGACCGCTTATGTAGCAGGTGTTAAGCTATATTTATTATATAGTGGCTACTGGCACTCTGCCAGTCCATTTACATTGTGGCATTACTCAGTATTGCGCTGTTAATTTAAACCTACCCCAAATTCATTAGGTTGCTTATTAAGCTGGATAATTGAGTTGCTATTCATAGTGCTAGATTTTAAACTGAGCTTTGAACTTTATACTGTATCCCGTAGGATCGTTCTAAAGTGACAGTAGGCCTCGGCAGGATAATGTTAAAATGAAAAAGTTACTTAAAAAAAGTCTGTCGGCATTCAACGCGTCTTCTTATTTTCTCCGACGCATAGATGTTTCATCTAATCTCCGTGCGGTTGGCATACAACCGTCATATACATACGAAGGGTTCCGTATCATTATTTACAAAAAAGCAAAAAAAGACAAGTTAGTTCTATGGTAGGCTATTTGTTACAATACATGTAACAAATGTTGAAATACATCACCTGTGATAGTGTTGTGTGATACAACCTAGTGACAGGCGAACAGACAGCGAAATCTTAGAAATGGTATCCCGTTTTTTACCCTTTGATTATGGAACCCTAAATAAAATCCTCCCAGACTCCCGAAAGAGTAAGCGGGATGTAGCAGCGTTTCTCCACTCGCTTGTAGATGGGGCTACTTGCAAAAAAATGCGAAGTTTGATCACAAATACACGAGAACCTAAATCGCGCCATAAGAGTTTTCAAGCGCATTGCAGTATATATACAAGTATCCAACTAGATCAGTTGGAGCCGCGGTTCCCCAGGCATGACACCCGCCTGGCTGGAAGATCTTCCCTTTGCTGGGGTTGAGCATGATCACTCGCTCTCCCCACAGTGGTGACCCCGTTGAACCTGAACATCTACAACCTTCGCATCATTCTCCTCACAACCATCAGCAGCAGCAGCAGTCACACAGCAAGCCAGCATCGAGTATCTACAGGTCCATTACAGCCGACGCACCGCGCTACACTTACAATAACCAGTTTGAAAAAAATATGGGTGAAGTACACGCTTATTAAATTCGCAATAATTTTGACCCGCCCCTCCCACGGTCGAAACACAGTCGATAAACATTTCTTCATTTAGTATTAAAACGATAAATAATAAAACATTTCGTCAACGAAACGCAAACACCAACATCCGTTTGTTCTCAGCCTAAAGGTATGGTCTCATAACCAGCGGATTACTGTGTAAAAACTCGTATCTAACTATCTAATCTTTATATATAAAAAAAAAACAAAGGGCGTACATAATGTTTGTCGCGTTTTTAAAAGTCCATCGCCCTGACTTTTTATAAAAAAAAATAAGGTTTGAAAAAACGTTCAGGACACTTAACAGTTCTATTAAAAATTTGGTAACGATACTTAGCTAAGGGTATGAATTCTCATATCCACATGTTCCTGGCAACTGTGCTTTACCTCTGGGAAATTGTCTTTCTTGAATTAACCTTAAAGACAGTTCTGCACCATACTTTTTATTTGCATGAATCTGCCCCTGATTCCCCATCTCCAAAACTCTATATCTCAATAAAATTGAAGAGTTTTTTTGTTTTTTTGAACGCGGTAATCTCAAGAAAAACTGGTTCGAATCGATTAATATTTTTTTGTTTGGATAGTTCTTTAATCGAGATGCTTTGAACTTTGACTTAGAAAAGCGGCAAAAATTATCGCTTATTACATACTAGCTGTGCCCCGCAGTTTCACCCGCGTAGATTTCGTTTCATGCTTCATGTCGCGGAACCCTAATTTTTTTTTATGATCAAAAGTAGCCTA
This sequence comes from Watsonalla cultraria, assembly GCA_964035505.1. Taxonomy (NCBI): domain Eukaryota; kingdom Metazoa; phylum Arthropoda; class Insecta; order Lepidoptera; family Drepanidae; genus Watsonalla; species Watsonalla cultraria. Next base: position 1,272,809 of record OZ037732.1, on the reverse strand, counting down.
AGTTACTCCTTGAAACATCAGCTACCTACCAGTGAAAGTCCCGTTAAAATCCGTCCAGCTGTTTCGGAGATTACCCGGAACAAACAGACAGACAGACAGACAGAGAAAAATTTTAAAACTTGGTTTTTCAGTGACACTTCAATTTTATTTATTTGTATAGATGGAGTTTTAATCGTTAAGTCCAGCTAGAAAATCTACATGCTTGCTTAAACCAAACTTTGAAAAAAGCAATACTTTCTTGTGGAAATGGAAATGATTTTTGTTGCATTTGGCACACTTTTCCTCTCTAAACCCTCTCAATGTCTTAAATCCGCTTATCGCTCCGTTCGACAACTACCCCTACCCAACCAAAATGTATATTTTCCGCTCAATTATACGCAGCGGGTCGTCACGCGAAACCATTAATTCAAGAGTCGGTTTCGACGAAAAATTTGTCAAATTCAAATCGTTCCATAACAACTTCGCTTATAAACAGGGTCTAATGCAATTTCATATTGATGGCTCTTGCATCTGAGAGCATACACATACATACTTGTTCACGCTTCTATTCCCCCAAAGGGTAGGCAGAGGTGTTGTAATAACAACAACTACTTTTTACCGAAGATTTTTAAGTGTCTATCGCAGTCTCAGGCACTAGGTATAGTGCTTTCAAATTACTTCTCAAACATATGCAGGTTTCCTCACAGATTTCTTTCATCGTAAACCACGTGGTATGAAATCACTGCACGTTGATAGAAAACCTCATTGGTTTCGAACTTTCACCACTTGCGTAGCTAGTGTCTGCCCAAACCCCACGGCCTCCACGGCTTTCCTATCTCTCCTATCTTTTACACTCTTAAAATAATTAAATCGCTGTAAAATACTACCCAGAAGACTAGCATAGTAATCCAGCTGTTACTATCACATATCCTTCACTCGTTCAAATCATTAAATACGTCATTCTATACTTCTACAGCATTTCTAAAAATAATACCTACAACTGAAGCATGAACTAAATAAATGCAATATGTTTATAAGTTAAAGATCAAAGATTCATTCAAGTATATTACACCGCATCAGAAGTGAATTTACACGAGTTTACGACCAAGAACAAAAGCATTAGTACTCTCCAACGCGTTACATAAAACATATTCAGTGCAAGTATTTACAGAGTGCTTTTAAAAACGCGAACTTTACACTCACACGAAGCTCCGGTCACACCTGAGCTACTGAATTAAGAATTCAACCGCCGCCGGAGTGGAAGTGACTGCATTAAACTCTATAAATAGATAGATTTTAGAGGCAGCGAAGTAAGGCCAAAATAAAATCTATACAGATAAATAAAATTTAAGTGTCTGTTTGTAATTCAAAATTTACAGCTTTTAACTAAATGCATATGAAAGTATACACGCAACTAACACTAAAAAACCATGTTTTAAATTTTTCTGTCTGTCTGTCTGTTTGTTCCGGCGACTTTCACTGGCGGGTAGCCGATGTTTCAAGGAGTAACTTAGGCCGACATTCATAAGTGCCTTACCAGGGCCTAAACTTAATAAATCATTTTCATTTTCATTTTCATTTACTTCTTTTTATAAAAAATATTAGGATTCCACGAAATGTAGTATGAAACTAAATCTACGCGGAATCTAAACTACGTGAAACCGCGGGGCACAGCTAGTATATTTGTAAAATCTTACAATAATACAATATATTAAGTTTCGTTAGATTTGGAAACTCTTATTTTTTTTACTACAAAACGTCAATCAAACGATTCGATCGCATCACAAACGTCGAGTTGTGACCTCAGCTTTATATAAGGCAACTGAGGTGGTCACATTAATGCGATCATTGACACGCCACGTGTGCTGAACGCAATGTACGTGAGTTTACGTCTTTATACAGCAGTTATAGTTCCTGCTTAAACCGCGAATAGAAATAAGCTGTTTACAAGTTGTAGCTAGGCAAATGACCCGCCGCTTGCTTAGGTTTAGGTTTAAATAATGTATTCTCATAAAAACTAACAAGTTCACTTACAATGAGATACAGAAAGAATCTATACAGATAGATAAAATTGGAGTGTCTGTTTGTAATTCTAAAATAAAAGCTTTTCACTAAATGCATATGAAAGTATACACGCTACTGACACTAAAAAACCAAGTTATACATTTTTTCTCTGTCTGTCTGTCTGTTTGTTTGTTCCGTAACAATCTCTGAAACTAATGTATAGATGAGTTCGGGATTCACGATTGGTAAGTATATGTTACAGCCTGTATAATTAACCACAGAGTATGTTTGTGTATCAAACCACAGTACAGAAATAACACGAGGAAGTAACCTTTGTTGATATTCGATCAGCGAGCGCACCTCCTGCCTTTTTATTTGAAGTAAAATAAAATGGTTCCATGGTGTTATTTCAGTATCTGCTTCACTGAATTATACGTTTCAGAGAAGTTTATGAAAGACTAGCCGAAGTCACGCGATTTTACCCGCGGAACCATAATGATTTTTAAATAAAAGTAGCTGGCCTATTTTACTCATTGTGACATTAGCTATCTGCCAGTGAAAGTCCTGTTAAAATCGGTGCACTGGTTTCAGAGACTAACCGGAGCAAACAGACAGGCAGACAGAATAAAAATTTAAAACTTGGTTTTTTAGTGTCAGTAGAGTGTATACAAATGAATTTAGTGGAAAGCTGTTATTATGGAATTACAAACAGACACTTCAATTTTATTTATTTGTTTAGATTTAGATTTGATATAGATGTATAGATCAGTTAACTATAAAAGGGCGTTATATCTGTTTCCCTAGACACATTTTTTGTTTTTCCTTGGTCTTCTACCAACACTTCAGCTCACGTCATTCATTCATCCCTTCGTCTTTTTAAGGCTAATTATCTATTTGTAGTTAGAAAGTGTCGTTGGCAAATAAATTAGTTGACACCGGTTCATTGGCTGCAATTAGGGAGACAGCGAATTTGTTCAGCTGCTATAATTAGTTGTTGCTGACGCTACTTAGAACGTGCTTAGTTGCTTAAACTTACTTAAGCAAAGACAAGAATAGCACAATATCACAGTATACATATACGCTTACTACAAACATTACCCCTCAAATGATTCAGTGTCGTTATAAGACTTGCAGTCGCTATAAGTGTTGCAGAGAAAGCAGTTGAATGTAGAGAAGAAAGCGGTTACCCATCACACCTTTACGTCGTATTTCATGGTAAGTTAGCTCGGCGGCGAACCATAGCACTACCTCTATCAAGAATTTGCCACCGTTTTCCAAATCTATACTCGCTAGCGTCTCTGACAATATTTAGTTCTTCACGTCACCGCTACGAGGCGCTGTACAATTTCTCATACAAATATACGGAGACGCTAGCGTGTGTAGATTACGAAAGCGGTGGCAAACTCGTGATACTGTACAGAATCTAGGAACAACACGTTCGAGAATTACACAATCTCACAGACATTCGCTTCCACGAGATTCTAAACGACCCCGGCGTAATGTCAGTCTGCGATTATGCTCATCCCCAACAAAGGGAAGATCTTCCAGCCAGGCGGGTGTCATGTCTGGGGAACACTGACTCCAACTGTTCTAGTTGGAAACTTGTATACACTGTAATGCGTTCGAAAACTCTTATTGCGCGATTTAGGTTCTCGTGTGTTTGTACTCAAACTTTGCAATTGTTAGCGAGTAGCGCCATCTATATAGCGATTAAGTAATATAATAAACCTCTTAATATCCTGTGTCCGTTAATAACTGATCCTTATGACAATAAAAATAGAGTTGATGATGTAATGTAGAAATGTCTGACGTACTGAAATCTAGGTGCTCATTATTCGCAACAATTAACTGTAGCACAGAACGGGTCTTAAACAAGCGGACGCTTAGGATGTAGCGGGTGAAAAAAATGAGTGTAAATATACGGAGCATTGTATGTAGTTAGTTTTAAGTGGCTTCAAGCCGCTTTATAAGGCTGATAAACTAAATCTATACAAATAGGTATACAGATAGATAAAATTTAAGTGTCATTTTGTAATTCCAAAATAACACCTGTTCAATAAATGCATATGAAACTATTTACGGCACTGACATGAGAAAATAGCTTCTTAATTTTTTTTTAATGTGTCTTTTTTAGCCTGGTTGTCTGTCCGTCTGTCTGTCTGTTTTTTCCAGCTAATATCCAAAACGACTGGACCGATTTTAACGTGACTCTCTCTGTCGCCCCCATATAAAGTAAATAAAGTCTACGCGGGTGATTACGCAGGGCACAGCTAGTAAAAAAATAAATGTATTTGTTCACGCTTGCTCCATACAAACACAAAAAAATTATTGCGCATTTTATTTCCGCGCTCAAACCTCGTGACGTCAAGCATAGCGTATTAAAAACACGTGTCGTGGCCACAACGAAGTTTCCACGAATTTAATTCTGCCAACGTAACGGACAGAGACCGCTAGAATTTTGTACCAAATTACTTCATTGTACCTTCAAAGGGCCGGTAATATTTATACACAGGTTAATTCAAACTTGCGCAGGTTTTCTGTTGTTATTACTGGCTGTGGGCAGGTATGCGGGCTTGTTGTGTTATAAGTAATTATTTTATTCAACTAACTCCTACCCACGACTTTGCCATGGCTTGAACTGAGGGCCTAGTGCGAGTTTTTCACTGCCGCCGTCACAAGTCACCGTGTCACCTAATGCGAGTTTTCTTAAAATCGCCGTCACAGGTGATCGCGTCGACGTAAACACAGATTTGTATTGGTTCACAATAGTGTCATCTTTAGGCCGACAGAGGCGCTGTTTCGGTCCCATATAAATCTGCGTTAACTTTGACGCGGTGACTTGAACGGCGGCAGTGAAAAACTCGCACTAGGCACTCTGAACAGCGCCTCTGTCGGCTTAAAGATGACACTATTGTGAGCCCAGACAAAGCTGCCTTTACGTCGACGGCGATTTTAAGAAAACTCGCACTAGGCACTCAGTATATCCGATGAATACTTTAAAAATACATACCAATAAAATGGTCGGTAATTTTTAGAGTACTTGCGGAAATAACTTCCTACAGACAAACTTTCAATAATTATCTCTTTATTATGTACTAGCTGTGCCCCGCGGTTTCACCCGCGTAGATTTAGTTTCTTCCTTATTGTCGCGGAATAAATAAAAGTAAGCCTAAGTTTCTCCTTGAAACATCAGCTACCTACCAGTGAAAGTCTCGTTAAAATCCATCCAGCCGTTTCAGAGATTACCCGGAACAAACAGACAGACAGACAGACAGATCGACAGACAGACAGACAGACAGATCGACAGACAGACAGACAGACAGAGAAAAATTTTAAAACTTGGATTTTTAGTGTCAGTAGCGTGTATACTTTCATATGCATTTAGTGAACAGCTGTTATTTTGAAATTACAAACAGACACTTCAATTTTATTTATCTGTATAGATCAGTTTAGATAATAGTTAAGGTAAGGATTAGGATATTTACAAAGCACATCCCCACAACGACAATCGAGTACCGTTAAGCTCTCCATATTTAGATCACAATCGAGTAACTGTTATATTCAATTTCGCAAGTGCATTCCGATTACGTATGCAAGGATGTCATGCTGATGAGATTAGATACAGTATAATAATTTTATATAATACAGTGAATAAACCCTATGTTTGTTCGTATATGTTTTCTTCTGTAGTTGCCACCATCGAATAAAATAAATAACTTTCAATAACTGTATTAAATTTACACAAAAACAATAACTATATGAAGATTTACAACACCAATATATTATGAAAATTCAATAGCAATAATGGAAAAAAAAAATGACAATCGATAATAATTCAAAATTTGAATTATTTATGTTTCTGTACTTATATGGCCAGCAATGAGTATGGCTGAACCTTCTTGTCTCTCATAATAAATTAGACATACTAGCAAAATATGTTTCTAATTGCTAAATAAATAAAATCTATACAGATAAATAAAATTGATGTGTCTGTTTGTAATTCCAAAATAACAGCTTTTTACTAAATGCATATGAAAGTATACACGCTACTGACACTAAAATAACAAGTTTTAAAATTTTTCTCTGTCTGTCTGTTTGTTCCGGGTAATCTCTGAAACGGCTGGACCGATTTAAACGGGACTTTCACTGGCAGGTAGCTGATGTTTCAAGGGGTAACTTGGGCTACTTTTATTTATTAAAAATATTAGGGTTCCGCGACATTAAGGATGAAACTAAATCTACGCGGGTGAAACCGCGGGGCACAGCTAGTCTACAAATAAAAGGGTCTGTTTGTAATTTCAAATTAACAGCTTTTCACTAAAAGCATATGAAAGTTATATGCTAATCACATCTGTCTCTCTGTTTGTTCCGGCTAAACTCTAAAACGGCTGGACCAATTTTAATGGAACTTTCATTGGCAATAGCTAATGTTACAAGGAGTAACTTAGGCTACTAGGAATAATTTTAAAAAAATCCTTAGGTATCCGCTACCACATCTAGTGTTCAACAATTATTATCATAGGAGGCAGATCGCTTCACCCGAATCGCGTGCAAAGTAGGCCCGCAACTCGAAGGGACGACCTATACCCACCAAAAATAGATTCGCCCTTTTAGGACATTGCCGAGAGTTACCAAGGCCCAATAATTTCCTTACTCATTAGATTGAGGCACGAAGTTACAATGTTCCCGGTTTGGTGTCATTCAACCTACGGAACGTAACCATAGCGCGATGTAGAACGGTAGAGCGCCATCTTGTGACGATTTGTGGAAACTCAAAATAATTTCACTATTAATTTATTGTCGAACTTACGGTACTTGAAATAGAGTGTAAATTTCTTTATTGTAGTGTTTAATTAATATCCATTCAGTTTTTGCGTGAAAGAGTAAAAAATAATCCGTATATTCAATAAAAACTTTCACGTGTAGGTATACTATTAGCAGGATGTAAAAATCAAAATTATAGAAATATTTATTTTTGACAAGAGTAATCGCCGAGTTGTTCACCAGGATTTTGAGAAAATAAAAAATAAATATTCTCACGCCATCCCAGAAGGGTCCCCGAAGTGGTCAGCAAAGGTGTTGTAATAACAACACTCACATTTGACCGAATATGATTTAGTGCCAACGTGACAAATGATGAGTCTATCGTCTTTCAACTATACATACGTCTTTAAATGACTACTCAGACATTTGCTGGTTTCCTCACGACGTTTTCCTTCACCGTAAAGTTCGTTGGAAATTACTGCATTTAACTTTCTAGAGAGACTCATTGATACAGGGATTCGAACTTGCGTCTCTTGCGTAGCAGGCGACTGCTCTAACCCCGAGGCCACCACAGTCAGACAGCAGGGGCGTGCATTCCATATAAGCAGATAAGCAGTGCTTACCATTAATGATGACTGAATACACCCTTGTCGTGTGTGTGTGTATGTATACCAAAACGTGTGTAGCTACGCCCCACTTCTACTTCTTCTTCTTGTAGTGCCTCTCCAGCTATTGAAGGTTGGCTGTCAGTTCGGTAAACTTCTGTCTATCTTTAAAGGAAGAGTGCAGCAGCACTGCTGATGCCAGTCCACTCGCGGATATTGCGCAGCCACGACTTTCTCCTTCGGCCTACCGGTCTCTTCCCAGGTACGCCCCACATTGGTATGTAATTAACCTACCTACCTACCTAGTAATTGTTTATGCTTACCACTCTGAAAATCCAATGCACGCCCCTGGCAGACACGTCAAATTTATAACGTCACACTGAATACCCTAGGGATGCACTATGGCAAGACATTTTCCATTCACATAAAAAATTTCTACGATAATCTTAGCGAAGTTACCGCAGTGGCTGTATGGTCTGAGTTGAATGGTCTTAAACTCAGACCATACAGCCACTGCGGTTTGGAAAAATAAATCTATAAAAAATCTCATTTATACTTAACGAATAATTAACCTCGGTAAGATTATCGTAGAACTTTTTTATGAGAATGGAAAATGTCTCGCCATAGTGCATCCCTAGGGTTATTCAGGGAATATTTTATTTCCTCAAACTTTCAACTTCCGTTTCATCAATGCTTTGACCAATAAATACGGTCCGTATTAAAAACCAAGTAAAAATACCGAGAGAAATATATATCTATACAGATAAATAAAATTGAAGTGTCTGTTTGTAATTCCTAAATAACAGCTTTTCACCAAATGCATATGAAAGTATACACGCTACAGACACTAAAAAACCAAGTTTTAAAATTTTTCTCTGTCTGTCTGTCCAACAAGAGAGACCAAACAGAGACCGAATCGGCGGGACGGATTTTAACGGGACTTTCACTGGTAGGCAGCTGATGTTTCAAGAAGTAACTTAGGCTACTTTTATTTATCAAAAATATTAGGGTTCCGCGACAATAAGGATGAAACTAAATCTACGCGGGTAAAACCGCGGGGCACAGCTAGTATATTTAAAGGATACAAAACACATAAATAAAAAGTTTGAAACACTGTTAGATTATAAAAAAGACAAATACAAGGAGCAGCCAAGTGCACACACGGAGTAATATATAGTTCAAAAAATCCCAGATGAACAGTCTGACAAGTCTTATTTTTATTATTTTTACAGACAAAATCCACAGCTCTTAATATGTGAGATGAGCCAAATACAGATTTACATTTTATAGAAGAGACTTGTCTAAATTAAGCAAAATTAACGTGCAGTTATTACACCACGTGCTTTCAGTGAAGGAAAACATCGTGAGGAAACCTGCATATGTCTGAGAAGTAATTCAAAGACGTAGAAGTATTTAAATACTCATCATCTGTCACTTAACCATCTGCGGTGAAAACATGGTGTGGTTATAACAACACATCTGATAACCCCTTCGGGACCCATCTGGAATGGCGCGAAAATATTTTTATTTTTATTTTTTAACTAGCTGTGCCCCGCGGTTTCACTCGCGTAGAGTTGATTTCATGGGTTTCCGCGGAACCCTAATGTTTTTTTGTGAATAAAAGTGGCTACTTTTATTATATAAGTTACTCCTTGTAACATTAGCAACCTGCCAGTAAAATAGGTCCAGCCGCAACGGAGATTACCTGGAACAAACAGACAGACGGAAAGACAGACAGACAAAGAAAAAAAATTAAATTTGGTTTTTTATTATCAGTAGCGTGTATACTTTTATATGTATTTAGTGAAAAGCTGTTATTTTTGAATTACAAACAGACACTTCAATTTTATTTATCTGTATAGATGTATAAATAACAAAGTAAGATAGAATCCCGGATTTTTTATGTATCGACCAAATTACCATGTAATATGTATGTATGTAAGTTCAGGGAAGTCTAAAACCAAATCACAGCCCTACTGAAGCCTCGGTGTCACCCCTGAGTCGTCAAATCTCCGGAAAATTGGGAAAATCTATTTAAACTTGGGATAACACAGTCGCTTTATTGTTTGTGTTTCGCCGTTTACGTATTATTTAATATTAGGGGGATTGAGAGTGGATTCGATTGGATTATGGAGAAAAGTTTAATTTCTTCTTGTTTTGTTCGCAACGGTACTTGAGTTTATAAATATACATCTTAAATGCTCAAAATCAATGCACTAGAGCTATACTCCATTTGATCAGCTATGTTAAGCAACACCAACTAATACAGTACAGTACAGAGGAGCTCGTGGCACAGTTGCTATTGCGCATATGATTCGATCAGCGAAGTTAAGCAACCATACGCCTAGCCAGTAGTTGGATGGGTGACCGCCCGAGTTCCCTCCGTGCCCTCAGAGAGCACGTTAAGCCGTCGGTCCCGGTTGCCAATTAAACATCTTTGGCAATCGTTACAGGTCAGTCGGAGGCCTAAAAATAATCTGACAACTGGTTTAACCCAGATCACAGATTTTCCTCCTAAATGGGGTTGCGAATGTCAGATGGCAGTCGCTTCGTATAAAAATCAGGTGATCAGCCACATCGGGTTGAATCAAGTGATGACCCCAATAATGTAAGGTATAAGGCCAGGGAGATGATGAACTAATACAGTAGTTGGATGGGTGACCGTCCTAGTTCCTTCCGTGCCTAAGAGGGGAAATTGAGCCGTCGGTCAGGAGTAGTGGTGCACACCCCAAGTATAGATTCAGACACGTACAAACGTCGTCGCTTGACCCTGCGTTTTGCGCTTTTTTTGTGTGGAGACGTAAAACTTCCTACACTCTTTTGGGTCCACTTTTCGACGTTCCCGTACAAAATGAGGGGGTACCATATCATCATCATGAATTTAAGAGTAATGAGACTCTTGTCGGTGTAACCGACGCAACTCTTTCCACCAGTGGCGTGCATTGCATATAAGCAGGTAAGCAGAGTTTAAATTTGTGATCACTGAATACACTCGTGTCGTGTGTGTGTGTGATTAGGTACGTACGTTTAGGTAAAGACACACATTTACCTAAACGTACGTACCTACGCCGCGTCACATAGGTATGTACTTAACCTGTCTACCTACTTACTTATTGTTTATGCCTACCCCTCTGAAAATCCAATGCACGCCCCTGCTTTCCACTTGTCTCTGTCCAGTGCCAGCTCTTTGACCTCCTTATACGACATGACAGACACCTTTTCTTTAACTTGTCCCATGTATGTTAGTCTTGGTCTTCCTCTTCCTCTCCTCCCTTCTACCTTTCCTTCTACTATGTTTTTAAAGAAGCTGTCATGTCGCATGAGATGGCCAATCATCTTTCCCCTTCGATTTTGGATTGTTCTTGTATTGTATTGTAACCATATACTTGGGTTTAATTGACATAGTATTGGACCAATTTAATACCAAACATACCGACCGACCCAACGCCAATATAACTCTACATACGAGTATACCGCACCACATATTATAAACTAGCTGTGCCCCGCGGTTTCACCCGCGTAGATTTAGTCTCATCCTTATTGTCGCGTTATAAATGAAAGTAGCCTAAGTTACTCCTTGAAACTTCAGCTACCTGCCAGTGAAAGTCCCGTTAAAATCCGTCCAGCCGTTCCTGAGATTACCCGGAACAAACAGACAGACAGACAGAGAAAAATTTTAAAACTTGGTTTTTTAGTGTCAGTAGCGTGTATACTTTCATATGCATTTAGTGAAAAGCTGTTATTTTGGAATTACAAACAAACACTTCAATTTTATTTATCTGTATAGATTAGACACAAAACCCTTTAATTAAAATGTATGTAAGTATGAGTCCACGTGGTACCGGAATCTGATTTACGTGTGAATAAAAATGATTTAATATTTAATTACGTCACAACGATGATTCATGGTCCCACATCTTATTAATTCTCTCCTTTCTCAAGGGACACATTGCTCGGAACGATAGTTAACATTTTAGAAATTGAATTACATATAATAAAAATGTGGCGCGAGGGTGTCTGTATGTGTGTATTTATTGTTGTCGGTCTGCTTTGTGGAGACACGAAATTTTGTATAATGGTAACTTAGTGCATGTATCAACATCCAAGCTACTTTTTAGTTGAGATTTGTTTTTTTCTAATTATGTGGTACAATTCGGTCATTTTATGGGCGTCTGTCTGTGTGTATAGCGCTAGACAGAGACATACTAACTAATTTTATCATCAAGGATCTTATATAAAAGTAGAAAGACTAAAATGTAACTTCAGTACCTAAGTAGATAACTAAGTTAATATTTACATGCCCTAAAATTGAACTTCTGACCTATTTTGTACCATATTTTATGTGAATAAATATCTATACTAATATTATAAAGAGGAAAGATTTGTTTGTTTGTTTGTATTGAATAGGCTCCGACACTACAAGACCGATCTTAATAATTCTTTCAGCAAAAGATAGCTACATCATCAGCGAGTAACATAGGCTATATTTTATCCCCTTACTCCCACGGGAACGGGAACTACGCTGGTAAAACCAGGTGACGTCCGCTAGTTATTTATATTTCTAAACAATTTTTCGTATTATACTATTTGTGTATTTTTTTGTTTCTTGATAAATTTATTACTGTCTTACCGTCGTGTCTGTGTGTCACAATCCCAAGGCAATATATTTAACCCGTGTCTCACTATGAATTTATAGTTTAAAAATTAAATGTTTACTACGCTTCACCCTATTAATGCTAGCCACGTCGATTACAACGGACAATACGTTTATTTTATCTAATAATTTATTACAGTTTATGGAACTTGAGAATTTGTTTGTATTCAGTTAATTGTGTTTTATTTGTTTTATAATTCTTTAGTTATTGGAGACCTGAGCCTAATAAAATAACACAATAAAACACACAAACCCTACAAACGGGTTTGTGGTGTGTTTAATTTAATCCCTACTAATATGATAAATGCGAAAGTAACTCTGTCTGTCTGTCTGTTACGCTTTCCCGCTTAAACCTCTCAACCGATTTTGATGAAATTTGGCGCAGACAATCTTTAGACCCTGAGAAAGGACATAGGCTACCTTTTATTTAAAAAATATTAGGGGTCCGCGACCATAAGGATGAAACTAAATCAACGCGGGTGAAGCACAGCTAGTAAGATATATGTAACAATTTTATAAGAAAATATGAAATATTTTTCAGGTTTGGTCCCCGGCTAGGCAATAATGTAGTTCGAGAAAAAAACGACTGGTTAAAGTTTAGAAAAATTATAACTTTGAACAAATAATTCAAAGTAGGAGCACGAGAAATATTTCAATCTCTTATCACTAGATGGCGCTGAGCTGACATTGATGGCGGCGCGATGTATAATCGATTACTATAGGCAAAAAAATAACGAATTTTAAATAAAGAAGTTTCCTAAACTGTGGTACGAACGGAAAAATGAATTATCTATACAGATAAATAAAATTGAAGTGTCTGTTTGTAATGCCAAAATAACAGCTTTTCACTAAATGCATATGATAGTATACACGCTACTGACACAGAAAAACCAAGTTTTAAAATTTATCTCTGTCTGTCTGTCTGTCTGTCTGTCTGTTTGTTCCCGGTAATCTCTGAAACGGCTGGACCGAATTTAACGGGACTCTCACTGGCAGGTAGCTTCAAGGAATAACTTACGCTACTTTTATTTATAAAAAATATAAGGGTACCGTGACAATATGGATAAAACTAAATCTACGCGGGTGAAACCGCGGGGCACAGCTAGTTATCATATAAAGGAGTAGTATAATGAATACTGCTTAGTAAGCTTATATTATAAACTATGACGGCTATTCATTATCCACTCAACATATCATTCTTCCAATACAAAGGCGTCTCACATGCATTCCCGATTCCACACACCTAAAACCAGTCTTTCTCAAAGTGTGCGATAACGCCCTCAGGGCACCGTAGGCCTAGACAAAGTAACATTATCCTCACGCTTCGCTTAATAGAAACAAAATGTGCGGAAATGACATAAATCAGTCACGTCATTCCTATACGTTTTGTATCGTTTGTATTAACGCCTAGCTACCTATATGTCATCACGCCAGGACCAATCGCGGATTATGATTAAGTGTCAACGTGATGGTGAGTCTATCGCCGTGTCAGGCACTATACATACGATTTTGAATTATTTCCTTATCTTATATATAAACTCATTGTTAGATACAGGCCGGTGGAATTCGAACTTGCGTCGTTTGTGTAGCAGGCGACTGCTTAAACCCGACGGCTACCACTGCCCCACGGTCAAAATATATATTACTACCAAACGTCACGCGGATTCACCCGCGTAGTTCCCGTACCCATGGGAGTACGGGGATAAAATATAGCCTATGTTACTCGCTGATGATGGAGCTATCCATTGCTGAAAGAATTTTCAAGATCGGCCAAGTAGTTTCAGAGCCAATTCAATGCAAACAAACAAACAAAACTACGATACAACACAAAAATAACAATCTTTCCTCATTATAACATTAGTGTAGATATTCATTATTTTAATGACTTCACAACGTTATTTATATCATAAGATTAAGTAATAGGTATCAAGCATTACAGTTATTGACGTTTTAAAGGTGAAAATATAAGGTGGGGGTGGGATTGCTACAAATAACTGATTTTCAAAGTGGGCTTGACGAAAAAAGTTTGGGAACCTCCGCCTTATACTATAACCTAAATAAATGATAGAGCTGTGTTACCCGAGGTCGAATTACAGTATCGTACCGGCGATAGAATAATATATCAAAGCTATGTTCATGTGCAAAGGGAATACTGTAATTGGTACCTTGATTACCCTCATAGTCCCCACATAAGTGGTTGTACCCAAATTATAGTCAAATATCGTCATCTATATCTATATCTATATACAGATAAAATAAATTGAAGTGTCTGTTTGTAATTCCAAAATAACTGACGACTGACACCAAAAAGTCTGTCTGTTTATTCCGGGTCGACTGGACCGATTTTAACGGGACTTTCACTGGCAGATAGCTGATGTTACAAGGTTATATGTGTAACTCTAGCGGTATTAGCACCGCACGCCTAAAAAACCTACTTGACACTTATCGTCGTATTTTGGACAATTCACACAATAATTTTATAAATGACTAGCTGACCCGACAGACGTTGTACTGTCTTAATTATGAGAATGCAACACGTATTCTGTCAATTCTATGTCAAACGTCATAAGGTTACATCTAAAAGTTTTACACGTCACATACATCTGTCGCATAAATGAGTGAAACTATAATGGCAATAAGAGCTCATGGTAAGGCCCCAGTCTCCTTATTTCACAAAAGGTACATATTTAAGCGTTGTCGACTTTCGCTTGGGTATCTATACAGATAAATAAAATTGAAGTGTCTGTTTGTAACTGCAAAATAACAGTTTTTCACTAAATGCATATGAAAGTATACACGGTACTGACATAGAAAAAGCAATTTTTAATTTTTTTCTCTGTCTGTCTGTCTGTCCGTCTGTCTGTCTGTCTGTCTGTTTGTTCCGGGTAATCTCCGAAACGGCTAGACGGATTTTAACGGGACTTTCACTGACGGATAGCTAATGTAACAAGGAGTAACTTAGGCTACTTAGTTTTTTTAAAAACATTAGGTACCCGCGTGCAACCATGAAATTAAAATCTACGCGGGTGAAACCGCGGGGCACAGCTAGTTTTGTATATATAGGTAATTGGCTTACGTCAAAATGTTTTTCTACGGCCCATGTTTTGCTTCCGAACATTAGTCCTTTGAATTGCTGTGGCTACGCGACGCAGTGCAGTGCTTTAGTGATGTCCTCTGTCGATAATTTAAATCATCGTAGTCTTTTCGATGATACTATGTAGGTACTTACTACTTACCTGGTTTTACCTGGTGGATCCTGTTAACATCTCTTCATATCCTTTTGAAGTACATAGGCTAGAGTCTCAGTCTGGATTAGTCCCTGGAATGGCAATAGGCTCCCCCCTAATACATCATTTTTACGAGTTATTCCGATCTGCTCCCCTGATCTGATCCACTGCCGGTTATTATTCTGTTTCAATGCCGGTATGATCCATTTTATATTTTGTCATTTGGGTGTCACCGATAGGCGATTGAGAATATGTTAACTTTGTTTTTATGTTGTTTTGATATCGATACAGTACATCGATAGTAGGTCCTCCCTATATGTACCCGTATTTACAGCCGTTGCGTGTTCAATCGGGATGCATCGCGGCGCTCTCTGGAGAAATCCTCGGGAAAATTCGACGTGGACCGTTGCCAAACAATTTACACGAATCCCCTCCAGGTACTAGTCTTGTTTTCACGTATCCCACGGGATACGGGGTAACGGTAATTTTCTTGTAACGTTTAGTTTATGTGACGTTGTACGAAGCGTGATGCCGCGTAGAGCCGTGGTGGTCTTGGGGTTTGAGCAGTCGCCTGCTAAGAAAACGGCGTAATTTCGAATCCCAGTACGAGCTTTTTTTTACAGTGGGAAATCCGTCATGGATACGCCAACCACTGCGAGGGCAACGGAAAGGTTATGCCGGACTCATACCGGCTAAAACCCACGGGTGTTCCTCCTCGTCGGCCTGTACCAACCAATGAGTTTTTTCTAAAAACTTATGTGCAGTAATTTCACTCCACGTTCTTTACGGTGAACGAAAACATCGTGAGGCAACCTGCATATGTCTGGACATATCAAATCAAATCAAATCAAAAAGTTTTATTCAACATAAGGGACACTTGGAACACTTATTGAACGTCATTTTTCTTACGCTAACTTATGTTAATTTACTACCGTTTCCAAAAGTAAGCCTGTCAGGAGAAGAAACGGCGAAACAAACTCCCCGGTTTTTTTTTTTACATGTGTCCCTTCTATACACATAGGGTTGTTTAAGTACATTTCAATGGAAGAGTGAGCAACTCATTGCCATGTTTGGCTATCATCAATATACTCAGTTACACTATAATATGCTTTTTCACAAAGTTTCTATTTGATGCTTGCCTTAAAACTTAAAAATTGTAGTTCACACATTTTTAATGGTAGTTTATTGAAAAGGCGTATACTTTGCCCCACAAAAGAGTTACTTGTTTTGTGCAGTCTAGTCACAGGGACACGGAGTTTATCCCTCTTGCGTGTATTTATATTGTATAAAAATATTATGCCTTCCCAGCAAGGTACCCATAGGAGCTGCAATGGTATACATACACCATATTTTCGGTGTAGCGTCGTAGTAACACCACGATTGAATTAATTGAATAAGAAATACAGACATTATATTAAAGAAATTTCACAATAAAAATTCAATGTGAGTGTGGTGTGTACAATAAAACTCAACAGATATTAAATATTTGTTGCGGCTGTAACTGGCAACATTGCGGGCCGACGAGCAGTAATATATCTTTTAATATCTGTCATAATATTGTACCTGTGCACAAATATCAGGCTGGGAGGAAAGGAATTCATATAATCTATACTTATATTGGGAATGGTCCACGCGTATATACTCGTACATTTTTGGAGTCGGCACTTGATCTAACTAAAACATACTGCTATATAGCAGGATTTTGCGCGTGCAAAATTCGCTATGTGTATTTCGTGAACTTTGTATCAAAATTTCCAGTAATGTTTAATTTTGTCTTTTTTAATAATAATACCTATCCAACATTAATCTAAAAAAAACTATGTAAATTTGTTATATGTATCAATAGTAAGAATTTTTTTTTTGAATACTCGGGCCATATTTCGAGGAAATCATTTTCTGCGTCTCCTTAAGTGTGTAAAAACACATAGCTACTTTTGAACGCGCAACGACGATATATTGGTTAGGTACCTTTAAATTAAAAATGTAATTTTAAACTATCATCCTTATTTTTTTCTTTAAAATTTATTAACTAGCTTTCGAACTCATTTCACTCCTTTACGGGTGATCTATCGAAAAACCCTTTTCTTATGACCTACACCTCACTAAGAATACATCCTCTAAATTTCAGGCCAGACTGCCTAGTGCGAGTATTCTTAAAATCGCCGTCACAAGTGATCGCGTCGACTTAAACGCAGATTTGTATGGGCTCACAATAGTGTCATCTTTAGGCCGATAGAGGCGCTGTTTCGATCCCATATAAATCTGCGTTAACTTTGACGCGGTGACTTGTGACGGCGGCAGTGAAAATCTCGCACTAGGCACTCAAGTCGATTTAGGTTAAATCGCTGGTCTAAAAAAGGCTAGTGCCGTAACTGACGGTGAGTCCATCGCCGTCACATACGTCTTTGAATTACTTCTCAGAGGGCCTAGTGCGAGTTTTTCACTGCCGCCGTCACAAGTCACTGTGTTGACGTAAGCGCAGAATTGTATAGGATCAAAACGGCACCATCTGTCGGCCTAAAGATGACACTATTGAGCCGATACAAATCTGCGTTTATGTCAACGCGGTGATTTGTTACGGCGATTTTAAGAAAACTCGCACTATGCACTTAGAAATATGCAGATTTCATCAGTCACAACGATCGAGATCAACGTACATTTTTAACCAGAGGTGAATGATGTTGTGTAACGGTTCCCATGGGGTAAGATTCTAGGTAGTAGGTGGAAAGCCGGGTGTTACATAGAGTATACTAAATAGGACGAAACATAAACACTCCTAGTGTTTGTTTTGTCTGTAGATATGCCCTTGGAACTCTGTGTCTGTGGAAACTCTCTACTTTTGTTAAATACCGTTAGATTTAGAATCTTTAGTACCTGCTAGCTGTGCCCCGCGGTTTCACCCGCGTAGATTTAGTTTCATCCTTATTGTCGTGGAACCCTAATATTTTTAATAAATAAAATTAGCCTAAGTTACTCCTTGATATATAAGCTACCTGCCAGTGAGAGGAGATTACCCGGAACAAACAGACAGACAGACAGATAGAGAAAAAATTTTAAACTTGGTTTTTTTAGTGTCAGTTGCGTGTATACTTTCATATGCATTTAGTGAAAAGCTGTTATTTATGTATTACAAACAGACACTTCAATTTATTTATCTGTATCTGTATGTATAGATGTATAGATATAGAATCATTACGAAGAATTTTTGAACTTCTCATGGGCCGTGACCGTTAAGACAGTGCGTGCAATACCTTTCTACAGCTACAACTTACGTGTTCAAAGTACTTGTATACTATAATATTGTACTACAATAAACGTTTTACAAGTTTACACCAGTCTCCTCATTTCACACCGGGCACTGAAAAAATAGATATACCGTTCTTATCCAAGTACCCTACAATTAAAACAGAGTTATGTGGAAAGTTACAAGGAAAAATATTCTCGTTTGAAAAAGTTTTTTATGAGCTGAGCCTGTTAATTGTTTAGGTCTTATTTTGTGCATATTTGGGTTCGTTATTTTTCTAGTGAAGTTTTTATTTGAAGAGCTACCCTAATGGAGTCTCTTTACGGAATATTTTTGCTTTGGCAGAACGTAATCCTTCGACAACTGTAGCAGTAATTGGCCTCTTGCATCTATGTGATCTATGACAGATGATTCAAGTAGCGTCATGTTGGAGGTTCTGACGACACTTCCGCCAATGGCTAAGAAGCGGGACGGGAGCGACAGATCCGACCACAGCACGCGCACTGCAACTGTAACTCCACCTTTTAGAAGTTTTATTTTCCGACGGGGAGCTAGGTCACCATTGCTCCATCAATGGTAGGAGAGGGATTATTAGAGAGGTGTGCTAGCAAAAACGGAACTCTTTTGTCTCTTAATTTTATTTGTAACTACGTGTGCCCTGCGGTTTCACCCGCGTAGATTTAATTTCTACCTTATTGTCACGGAACCGTAATAATTTTAATAAATAAAAGTAGCCCAAGTTACTCCTTGAAACATCAGCTACCTGCCAGTGAAAGTCCCGTTAAAATCGGTCCAGCCGTTTCTGAGATTACCCGGAACAAACAGACAGACAGACAGACAGACAGATAGACAGACGGACAGACAGACAGAGAAAAATTTTAAAACTTGGGTTTTTAGTGTCAGTAGCGTGTATACTTTGATATGCATTTAGTGAAAAACTGTTATTTTGGAGTTACGAATAGACACTTCAATTTTATTTATCTGTATAGATTGATATGTCTACCAACCAATGTTCTGTAAAAAAAAACTATGCCTATATACTCTAGACCCCATATAGCCAACAGATTACTCCCAACGCTTAGTAGGCGGCAAGTGACATAAAGAGCCAGCCTGCGTCCATTAGTCGCTTCGGAGTCAATCCCCGATAAATCCAGCCACTTTTCACTACGTCTAGATAAGCGAATTTAGCTTCAAGCACTTAGAATTGCTTCAATGAGGAAGATTTTTTTCTAGCTTTGCCCACGTATACCCAATGTCTTTAACAAATTAACGAAATTACCTGATACATACATAAGCTTTATGTGAAACTAGCTGTGCCCGCTTTTACCCGCATAGATTTAGTTTCTTCCTTATTGTCGCGGAAGCCTAATATTTTTAATAAATAAAAGTAGGTTAAGTTACTCCTTGAAACATCACCTACCTACCAGTGAAAGTCCCGTTAAAATCCGTCCAGCCGTTTCAGAGATTACCCGGAACAAACAGACAGACAGAGAAAAATTTTAAAACTTGGTTTTTTAGTGTCACTAGCGTGCATACTTTGATATGCCTTTAATGAAAAGCTGTAATTTTGGAATTACAAACAGACACTTCAATTTTATTTATCTGTATAGATTTTTCTTTTTATTTTACTATATTTAACTAATGCTTTATTTCTTTAACTAGATGATATTAAACAGTAAATACATTTTCAATAATCCAAATTCAGAATATAACATTTCTGTATTTCCAAAATTTGGTGTTAAAGTCATTTTGATCCACATAAACGCAGACGAAGTCCCGGACAAAGGCTAGTAATTAAATATCGTCCTTGATTTTGACACGTATTTAATAAATGTTCGAGAGAATGTCGACGCATGTTCTCTCGCCTAAAAAGGTATAACAATTTAATTGGGGAATATAATCTGCTTGTCGGACAGACGGTAGACAAAGGGTAAACTGGAACAGTTTAGACCCAAATAACGGCCCTTGTACAACAATACACAAGTGTTCTCAGTACTTCAACTACTCTTACAGCTGTTTATTGACCGGTGCCCCTTCACGTAAATCAAACAATCTAAATATCGTAGACCGATTAAAGTCATTCGATTGGAATCCTGTTCCAATGTGGTATGAATTCACGTGATCTGAAATCGAAAGGTGTTCGATTGGACTTTAATTCGATAACTTTATTTAGTTTTTCTTTGATTGAATGAATAGAAAAACACTGTTAACGACTATGTCACCACGACTTAGTTCGAAAACAATATGATCACAGCATTGCCGAAGGGGTAAGGAGTGTTATGATTAAGTGCCAACGTTGCAGAAGGTGAGTTAATTGCCGCATAATTAGGTCTTTGAATTTCTATATAGCTCAATAGCGGACGTCACGCGGTTTCACCCGCGTAGTTTCCGTTGCCGCGGGAGTGCGGGGATAAAATATAGCCTATATTAATCAATAATAATGTAGCATTTAAATGGTGAAATAATGTTTTAGCGCGGTCTACTACTTTTTGCGCCAATTCGTTACAAACATACATAGAAACCTTTCTTATTCATAATATTGGTATAAATGAAATGATTACAACCAAATTTCTTCAGTGAAACCAACATTATACACAACTAAAGATGCATCTATCGTTAATTCGTAATCCGCTTGTGGTTACAATTTGTTAGTTGAATACTTAGTGATTGCTTAGTAGTTGCGATACTGTTTGCATTATATTGCGTCTTGGCCACATTTGCCACCAAAATGTCAGACAATATGAATGATAAATGAAACCACATCGCGTTACGGTTTATTGATGGTCGCCAGTAATTTTGTGATAGCTCCCCGATTGTCAGATATGATATTATTGCTGATGGTTTTATTAAATTATGATACAACTTGTTTTGTTTTGTTTATTTCGTTTATGAACTTTCATCACGACATTGTTTAAATTATTAGTAGGTTAGTTTCTGAAACTGTAGTAACTTTCTACGAGGGTGTAAACTATGTAAATCATTACAAAGCTCCAAATACTATAATGTAGGTAGTATTAACCTGCGCATCAAGTACAGGGGGCCTACTCGCTTTCTCCGAAAAACGAAGCTTCGGCCGAAAGTTCGCAAAGGTCCTACCACGGTTATTATTCGTTCTAAAATGACGTCCAAACGTGGTCCGCTAGAAAATTATTTGATGTTTATATTTTCTAAACCAACTTTAATTAAGTTATTAGACGAAGAAAAATTTGAGTATGATAAAAACACAGCGATGATGGAACTACGTTTAATTTTCGTTCGTTCACGATGTTTCGTTTTCGGAGAAAGAGAGTAGACCCCCTGGTTTTGAGTGTCCGTCAAGCTAGCGTTCACATGGTGGAATTCAGGGTCGGGGTTAACCACAGAAAATAGTGCCTAATTAGTGCCATATTTATAAAATAATGGTGCCACTATATTTAATGGACACGTTCGAACGTCGTCGCTCGACATTGCGATTTGCAGTTTATTAGTATAGGGACGTAAAACATGCTACTCTCGCCGATTGGGGTCCTTTTTAACGTTCCAATAGAAAATGAGGAAAATACGCGGGCGATATCGTCAACATCCATGTTAAAACCTATTGTACTGGGGCCTTACCATGAGCTCTTATTGCCATGATAGTTTCACTCATTTATGAGACAGATGTATGTGACGTGCATACATCTGTCACTGTCGCACAACTGAATTAACATTGGAATAAGAGCTCATGGTTGGGCCCCAGACCTACATTCATATGGAAACTCTGAGTTGATAATTATACAGTTTTTTTACATAATTTTGCAAAGTTTGGGATGCGTTATTTCGTCCTGCCTACATAATATTAACAACTTTTTTATGGAATTGTTTAGCGTTCGCACGAAGTCGAAATAGGTGTCGCTTGGCACTGGTCAATTAAGTCCCACTGTGATATGACGAACCAATACAATTTACAAAAATACAGCTATAGAAATATTATGTGTAAACGTACCTCGGTCAGCAACTGCATCTGATGGATCTCCCAGTCAACGATGAACATGGTTACTAGCGCGGATAATTTTGGATTGATTTTGATCGAATCGATTGACTCCCATGACGACGCGATTCGTTGCGATACACTTTGATTGCGCGAGAGTCGAAGCCAAACGGTGAATGAATGCAAATATTTGACGGGTGACAAGCATGACAGTTGACATTGACAACTGCGTGTTGCCACCTTATTAATTCGAAATCGATTCTTATATTATTATGGTAATAAATAGAAATCTTCAAAGACTGTACGTTTGTATAATTTATAATTGTATTAAAAAAAAGCCTAATTCGTAAATAAATCGAATTAAATAATTGTTTAAAGAAAAACATAAATAACCAACTTCACAAGCGTTGATTATACAGTTATGTCAAACCCATAACATCGGTTGACACGGCCATCAAAGTTATACAATAAGAAATATTTTTAATTATTTCTACCGAACAGTCAAGGACAAAGTCTCATTCTTCGTTATTTTACAACCCAATTCTTTACGCCATCAAAAGGGAAATGGAACAGTCTTTTTAGTATTTTACTGCCGTTTTTATGAGTGGGGAAACAAAGGTTGGACATCGGAGAGCAACAACTCTACCCAAAATAGAAAGATGACAGAAAGTCGGATTCCTATGTAGAGAATTGTCGCACATACACAAATAATCCCTTTATGATCACAATGCCTCCGCCCCAAAAAGACTTTAATGCGACTACACCGCTTCTCGAACGCTTGTCAAAATCAAAATAAACTGACATTTATATCAGTGGACATTCTGATCAAATCAAACTAGATGATCATCCTTCTAGCAACCCAATTCGCACTTGACATGCCGTTTGATCGATGATTAGTTAATTTTTGACTTGACAAGCCTTTCGGAAACCGGGCGTAAGTGGCAAAATAACTAACATTTAAAACACATATGAAGAAGCCTGAAATCAATTGCGTACAAGGATGTCATATCGAATTGACCTTTAAACTATAATATAGTCTCGTTATTTCACACATAATTACACATATATTCTGTGTCAATATGAAATTAATTATTCCCGTGTCGTCGATTCCCTCCACGCCGAGTTGCTTTATGCCGAGTAGCGTTACATCGAGTCTCTTTGTGTTTTATGACGAAAATTTCACGTGATTGATTTTACGTTCTTTCGGGTTGCGACGCGTGCACCCATCAGCTTCACCCACGACTGCATTAAGGCTTGAAAACATTTCAAAAGTTCACAGCAGAGCTCTCGCTATTGGCTACAGCGCCAAAATGGCATGTAATATGCACAATAAGTCGATGGCTATAACTAGTCTAATACCTGTACTTGAATATTGGGTCAAATTAATTTCAATTGTAAGTTTAGTGATGTTACCCACATTTATATACCACTTATTAAGTACCGCCAGTGTACGAAGGCTGACCTTCTGTAAGCTTACATTTCGTGTCCATACGCATTTATTTATGTATGTATGTATTCTGTCTGTACGTACTTACATTAATGTGGATTCGATGTGGTTCGGGACTTGAGTTCTAGCTTTGTATTTTTTTAGGTTTAATGTGGTGATTTATCGCTTTGTCGACGTAACGTGACGGTAAAGGAAATGTAATGAGGATACCTACTTACTGAGGTTTTTGGAGGTTTTAGATGATGTAGCGAGCAATGATTAAGATTTTCTTGTAATTTTTTTAATTCTATACCATATTTAGATACACTTAATTTGAATTCAACTTAAATTCTCGTGATTTGAAAAAATAATATTTTTACATTACATTTCTTTACCGAATATTGTCGGCTGTTGAACAATTGTTAAGTGTTTTATATATTCATTTGGTGATAAATAAAGGACGTATAATACTGAAATATAGCTTTAATCAGTTTTAATATATTTATGTACATAGCGCTTATATCTACATAAAACAGCACTGCTTATAGTAACATTGTAAAATTATGTCGTACGCAAGAGAAATAACACATTAAAAGCATATTCTTACGGTGCATTTTCCAGTGATAGACAATAGCTAATTTCGAGAAATTAATTTTCGAGAAATCCCAAAACTCGCGTTTGAGAAATATATAAAAAATTCTTATTGTTTTTTTACCAACAGGTTGTTATATGTCATGAAAATGTACTTTAAAATTTATTCGACGCACAACTACTTATCTTTTCCACTTCTCATAGATGAATAAAGGCCTTTTATATGAGGCATGTGAACTTGTCAATAAACGTATTAGCTGTCATATTTCCAAAGCCTTATAGCCACTAAATCACAAAATAAATTAATAACATCACTTTCAGTTTCCAATATCATAATCTTACATTCATTTCGTTGGTATTCCCGAGTCTATGAAAAATCTTACAAACTAATCTTTCAATAACGTTTTAGGCCAGCGAATACAAACAGACATATTATATTATAGTTTTAAGACTATATCAGATGCGTTATTCTGTAAGGTTTCTCAGCGTCGAACTCGACTTCGAGCGTTGCTTTTAATCATAAGAAATTGATACATAATACTAGACGATAAAAAAACAAAATAACCGGAGATTTGTTTCGCCGTTTCTTCTCCTGACAGGCTTACATTTGGAAACGGTAGTAAATTAACCTAAGTTAGCGTAAGAAAAATGACGTTCAATGAGTGTTCCAAGTGTCCCTTATGTTGTTTTTTTTTTTTTTTTTTTGATTCGTCGTATTTTTGAAACCGACACTCGACGTTGTGGACGACGCTGGGAAACCTTACAGAATAACGCGGTACCTTTCAAAATGATACAATCAAATTGGTTTGAGACACACATAGGCCGATACTTGATAATCTCAATAAACGTTTACATTGCAATGTACTTTTCAACTTATAGATTAAAATAAACAAATGATTACAAAAATAAATAGTAATTACAAAACTGTTCGTAAAATAAGCACCGAAATAGATAAAACTTATAAAACAGATACCAACTCGAGCTACCTTGGTAATTACACAAAATATAAAGATAAAAGAAAGACAGCTTCCTAAACTGGTCGAGGTTTGTCGCACACACACATACCCGGTTTAATTTCTTAAGAAAAGCAAAATTTTGTTATAAATTATGCAAGTTGTCCTAAATTCCAATTTTATAGCGAAGGGTATGAGGTAGCAAAGTTACCAAGTAGCAAAACTACCAAGTCACGTGTACGACCTTAAGTCAAATCTGGTTAATTCCAGTAACAAATTTATGCGAGAATGAATAGGAGCTGTCCTTCTGTAAGTTCTTATTTTGTGGCAATAAGCACATTATGATAGGAACTATTCGCTTTGTTCCAGAACCAAATTTCCGGAAAATGATTCTAGAAACGGTGTAACTGTTATGTTTTCCGGACTTTTTGAATATATTTTTCTGATTTTTGGACGAAATTGTGATTATTCGCGTGGAATGTAAGGACCAAGGAATTACTAGATATAATTCTCAGATATTTTTGATTTATCTAAATGTAGTGATATAAAGATTATAATTAGAAAAAATCATTCGCAAAGTCCGGAACTTAGGTTTGTAAAAATAAACAGTCTCTTTTCTAAAACTAAAATGATGTTAACTTAGAAGAAACGAAGTTAATTATTTTAGTAGATGAAGATTCTATTCAATATCCATGCAATAAATAAGTCCAAGTTATTAATGAGGTTTTTAAGGAAATAGTTAATGAGGCAGAACTTACAATAAGCATGGATACATAACGTCATATAAAGAACACAACTGCTACAACAAATGCTTTTGACGAACTATTGACGTCATCAATAGTCAAAAAGCGACCAACAATCAGTCTTAAAAGACGTGTCTGTCTGTCCGTTAAAGTTGCGAATGTATAAGGAATGTCAAATTAGATAATTTAGAATAATCAGTCTTGGAAACGGATTTGAAGTCACTAAAAGATGCAAGCGTCCTTAATAGCCAGCTACCGTTCCGCTTAACGAAAACACAAGTACTACAAACAATAAATACTTAATATATGTAACATATAGTGTACATTGGAAATGCTGGAACATTAAAATTTCATGTATTAACGCTAATTACAATAAAACTTTTAAAAATGGTCCATAAGAACTTGTACGCAGTAGGTAAAAAATCTAGCACGAACGTTTATATACACGAGCACCTCAAAACTATACTCCTGTCTCTCACTGATATCACGGCAGTATCCATATTACTGTCAAACACTAAAAGCTCATTGGCACTTTGGCTATTAAGTCATCAAGCTACACTTCCGTGCCGTCTTCCCCCTCATCTTCAAATAGGGGTTCATTCGGACTGACGTCTGTACTCGGCTTTTTTTTCGGTTTCGGCGGCGGTCTTGGTGGGATCTTTCCATTCCTCCCCAAGGTCCCAGATTGGTTAAGAGATACGTTACTCTCATTCTTCCTTGGGTCTTCCTTTGATGGAGAACCTACTTCCTCCTTATCTGTCCTGGGTCGTCTCAAAGACCCGGTCTCTGGTTTTCCTTTCCTACTCAATGTGCTATTTTCGGAACCTTGGGATTGCGAATCGCTTCGATTGTCTTGGAATAAAGCCTTTCTTGGTTCGGGTTGGGGGGTCGAAGTGTTCTTTGCAGTCCAGCTCATTCTGGGACTCAGAGGTTCTTGGGGACCGGGGCTGGAAATAGGACCCGAAAGCTGTGAGCTAATGCTGTTTCTTGGGTTGAACTGGGGAACAGGTGACGGGGCCGGCTCCTGTTCTTCAATTGGTGCGTAGAATACTGGATGTGGGTTTTGGTACACCGACGGTGTTGCTGGCAATGGTCTATTCCTCATCGGAGAGAACTGCACTTCTAGTCCAGCTTTATTCAAAGACAGAACTGAACTGCCATCAGCTGTTGTTCTCAAGCCTAGATTATCGTATAGGGGTTCCTGAGCTTCGGTGCTCGGTAGAATCTGTGTGCTTGCAGTACTTGACCAGCTCGGTACCCTTGGCCTCCGAGGGATGGTTACATATCCTTGTCTTGGAGTGACTACAGGGGAAGTTATAGGCGCCGTGAACGGAGATTGAGATCGGGAGTAAGGGAGGGTTCTGAACAAGTTTTGATTAGTTATGCCATAAATGGGAGAATGTATAGGGCTTATGGGATTGAGTTGAGGAGGTAACCTGGTGGTATCGGGGACAGTAGACGCGTTGCTTGCAGCTGGTGATATTTGTGCTGCTCTGGGAGGGAAGGAGAGCAGATCAGGTGGGTAGGCGCGGCCGTCCGTACGACCGTATTCAGCGTTGAGAGCGTCTTGAGATCTCTTCGTTGGATGATCGAAGTCTAATGAACGTTTCTCGTCTTCGTTGTGCGCTGAAATTAAAAAAAACATAATCTTAAAATATTGAAACTGTTTTCAGTTAAACTAAGTCATTTTGCGGTAAACATTTAATTCGAATCTAGCCAATTTTGCGTATGTTTGTAATTATAGAACCAAACTAATTTAAGTTAAAAAAAAAAAAACAGTTCAGTGTATTCAGACAACGATACAAAGTACTAACACGAGACAGTAAAAGTGTTTATTTAAACTTACCAAATACAGAATCATTGTCCAGCAATGTCTTGTTCAACTCGGACATCTCGGTCGCTCCGCTGGTGATCGAAGGAGGTACGTCATACCTCCTCGGTGGCTTCACCACTGGGTTCACGGGACTTGTGATCAAACTCTTCTCCATTTCAGGAATCACTGACCCCTCTATCAAGGCCTCTCCATTAGATGCATCCACCTTCTTCTTATCAGAGCTACGTCGACGACAACAGCAGTAGCACACAATCACTAGCAATATCAATATTATCGCCGCAGTACACGACACTCCTATGAGAACAGGTAGCATATTATTGTCCATGCCCGGAGGTGGTTCTGTATTTGGAGGGCTGAGTGCAAATGCTAGGGTAACACTCCTTTCTTCTACTCCTCCTGTATTCTTTGCAACGCATAAATATTCCCCATTGTCAGTAGTGCCGGCGTCGAAAATGGTTAAATTTACCCATTTGCTATTATCGCCGTTGCTCTCATACAATTGGTACTTGAGTCTCCCGTCGTATCTCTGATTTTCGTCTATTATCTGAGCGTGTATAACCCAGTTTACTTCTGGGAGTGGGTTACCGTTCACTTGGCAAGCTAGAGTGATGTTGTTATCAGAAGATCGTAATGTGGTACTCGTCGATGGATACATGATACTCGGTCTACAAGCAAAATCACTGGAATCCAACTCCTTCCAAAGTTTCCCATGGACTTTAGGTGGTTCCATACAAGATATGGGTGAAGTGTACAAGTTTTTACTAATGACCCAGTTTCTAAACGGCTGTAAATAACAATCACAGCGCCAAGGGTTGTCGTGAACGTCCAAATTCGATAAAGATGTCAAAGAGCTCAAAGTTTCTATCTTCAAATGTTCCAATTTGTTTCCTTCCAATCTCAAACTATTTAATTTGGGCAGATTCATGAATGTCTTCATTCCCACTTGGAATATCTTATTGTTACTCAACTCCACTCTTTGTAAGAACAGTAAATTGTTGAACAATCCATCTTCCAACTTCTCGATCGAATTATCGTTGAGTAGAATCCTCCTAATTTTCTTGGTCTCATTAAAAGTATTCGAATGTAATGTCTTCAAGTCGTTTTTCGATAAATCCAATTCGATCATGATGGCGAGGCCACTCAAACCATTCCGCTGAATCGTGAGCAGTTTGCATTCTCGGAGAATTAGTTTCTTTAAATTAACTAAATTGACATCTTGGAAGGCGTGCCTCGTTATCTCGTACAGGTCGTTTCCCGTTAAGTCTAGATTTTGTATATCTGTGCTCAATGTCTTGGGGATATCTTGGAGGTGAGCTCGCGAACAGTCTGCATGCTTGTTTCCGCTTAGCCACACACATTTGCACTCCTGTGGACAGTTGGATGTGAAGTCTGCCAACGCGCTCGCAAGCAGGAAACTTAAAACGATTAATCGTCCCATGTCCTGTGTCTGGGTTTATGAGCTCTCGATACTGCAACAAAGAGAAAATGCATTTTAGACTTTTAGTAAGCTCGTTTTGGACGCAATAAAAGTTCAAAGCTGGAAATAGGATCTATCAGAGCTTTCGGAGCACGCACACTAGTTTTAATGGAAGACATTAAGCGTGCAGCCGGAATCGTTTCATGCGCTTTGGCTGTTGTAAACAGTAGTTTATAAGTGCACGATAATGGTCTTAGACAATTTACCACCAGTTCCATTAATATGAGAGTCATAAATCAATTTAAGTGTTCCGTACCAAAACGTAGTATCAACCACATGATGTAAAGTGACATAACGTACATAACATTAATTTAATACTTATATAAACCAGTGGGTATATTTTTGTAAATGAAGTTATCAGATTTGAACGCTATGTATCCCGCATAATAACGAAGCTTGTTATGTTCTGTTCTGTATGTTTTGTTTGAAATATTTTCTTTTGTATTACAATAAAAGGTAAAAACAATTATTTACACATAGGTGAAACGCTCATTAGTCCCTTTGTGTAATAATTACGTTGCGTCGGGTTAGGGCGCGCGAACTGCGAGCAATTTGGAGCTAAGTGCGTTCCGAAGTGTGAGCCCCGCCGTATGATCGCCGGTAGATATTTGGTACAAACTACAAACCGAAGCAATTTGATAAGTCTTATTTTGAGTTAAAATTGGGAACTAGGCACTAATGTGCTCACAAAAACTATTATACTTAACAACACAAAACTTTAGAAAGTAACATTTTAGATATCTCAGAAAGATTCATTTCTCAAATTGGCCCAACAATTTGGCAACTATAGATTCAGGCGACTGTAATATTCACTGTAAATTTCGAAAATGTCAGTACAGTAATTCTAAATGTAGATAATCTTTAGAAAAAACCGGTTAAAGCCCAACCCAGACTTCTTAAAAGTCACAATACATTTGGAACTAAACTTGAGTATGTAAATAAGTATTTTTAATGTATAAAGCCTCTATGAATTTCCTTTGTGGAAAAATCCGCTTACTCTTATAACTAGGACAATGCCTGAGCACCTACTCAGTAACGTCTTAAGCATCGTGACATTACGATCTCATTCGTGTGTCACACTCTGTTCTCTCACTTTATGTTATTTGATGAACTTACTGAATTACTACTTTTGAATGAGCATTCTACCTCGGCATTTTGTGCGTTACATTACATTGAGCGTGAAATATGAACGTCATAAAACGCCTGTGAAGTAGAAGGCTTGGAAGAAGTTTCCTCGCATTTGGCAACTGTTATCCTAAGAATTATGGAAGTGTATCTTTCGTCGAGACAATTTTTTTCGTAATCACTATACCAAAGGCTCTCCCCACTATTGCTAGCTTTGCAACCCCAGTTAACTAGTGTTCTGTCTTATTAAGCAAGGGCTCGCAGGTTCGACTCTCAGTGAATACAAAAATGCGAGTGACGTAATGCGATATTGTAATTATTTAGTCTTGGATATACAATCAATTAAAGATATTAATTCACCTAAATATAAATATTAATTATAATAATAAACATTATTTGCATTGTTTTTGACTGCATATATGTACTTTACTATCTAATTACCATATATAAAAATGTCATCCATATAACAATCCCATGTTCTTTCGTTTCTTCTCAGAGTTCCTAAATAGTTGGTATTTTCTTCGTCGTTCATAAGCGTTACCAAGGCTTTAAAAGAAATCATAATTCTCATTACATATCAATGTGTATCTCTGCGTGTGCATAGTGTTGTAACCCATTGAGCCCTACTTGCAGAGGTCAATAAAAGATTGACCCTTATTCACTGGATGCTCCGTTAGTCTAATGGGGACATGGAATGGGTAATAAGAGAAGGAATTGGTCTTCTTTAAGTAGTAAGCCAGGCTGAAGATCTTGCAGTATCAAAAGCAGTAAATGAGCATGAAGGATCTGTAGGGAGAGCGAGTGATCATGCTGATTCCCATACAAGAGAAGATCTTCAGGCGGGTATCATCCCAGGAAGAGTGGCTCCAACTTTTGTTGCAAACTTGCATATATATTGTGATGCGCACATAACTCTCAAAGTGCGACTTAGGTTCTCGTGTATTTGTACTTAAACTGGGAATTGTTAGTGAGTAGTGCCATATATGTAGCCAGCTGTGAAACACTGCTACAGCTATAGCAGAATCAATGACATGACGTGAAATGAAGCATTGCAAAATCTTTAAATGTACAGAAATGTAGGTTTTTATGCATGTATTATTTATATTAATAAGTTTCTCCAAAGCAGCCTATGACTATGACTAACACCAGAGTATCTCTCACGCATTGCACACGTTATAGAGAATCTTGTAGAGCAGCGTCGGTTGATTTGAAGTCCATCAAATCCTCTATTAAGTCAAAGAAAGTCTATGGTATAAACATTGATGTCCTTATCCATACAAACCGATCATTTTGAATAGCCTATTAACGTCGCGTGTTAAAGCTAAATGAATCAATTCGCTCCATGGCTGCATATCTCTTTAATATATTTTTATTAGGTCTTAACCTTTCTATTTAAGTATGAAATTTAGGTGCAATGACATTCGGTAGGATGTTTTATCGACTTAAATATTTAGAGTACTTACACTGTATATTATTTGTATGAGGAAATTATCCGTCACTTTCTTGCCGGTTTTTCTTATAAAAGTAGCCTAAGTTACTCCTTGTACCGTAAACTATCTGCCTGTCTTGTTAATATATCGGTCCAGACGTTTTAGAGTTACACAGACATACAAACAGAGAAAAAAACATGTTTATCTCAGTACCGCAAGTATTATACTTTTATATGCATTTAGTGAAAATCTGTTAATTTGGCATAACAAACAGACACTTCAATTTTATTTATCTGTAAAGATTTTTATATAATAAGTTACCAGATATAAACCTTAATTTCTAAAGCCAACATGACAAAACATTATTAATTTCTAAAGCCAACATGACAATACAGAGAAAACATTATTCATAACAAAATTAATGAAATACAATTTGAAAGTGTCCCTTCCTTCTCTTCGCTCAGAAGTTTGTAAAAAGCGCATCACTGAATATTAAATGAAATTCCGTAAGATATGAACATTGTTTGCATATTTTATAAAGATTGTTCTGTTTTATGGCGTTTTTATAACAAGGACTTACTGGGGCCAGTAGATATAAGCATATGAGTACGTGAGTTTTTCAAACACATCTAAGTTGAAATTTATTACGAAATACCAAAAATACTCTACAATTATTAAGGTGCTCTAAATGTATGTTTACTGCTACTATTAGGAACTAAGTAAATCACCCAACAGCCAGGGTCTAAAAATTTGGCTATTGTATCCTCTGCCTGTCGTAAGAGGCGTCTAAAAGGAGGCCGGAGGGCCTGCTGACGGTGGTCGGGGTGGGAGCTTTGACCACCGAGCCGCGGGTCCGGGAAGGTGGCAGCGCTAGGTCTCCAGGGGCAGCGATACAGCTGCCCCGAGAATATAGTTAGAAACGGTAGTGAGTAAGTAGGCAGATAAGCATTACGGATGCCGAAAAGCTCACGAAAATAACAAACTTTGGTAACCGTAAGAAGTCGATATTACAATGAAAATATTGTTTGACTCCTAAATATTCGGCTACATGTATTTTATCCAGTAGTTACTATCTACTCGTAGTTGCAGGTGTCTTACGTAACTTGACCTAACCCTAATTACAAACCAATGTTTGCATTATACTTAGTTAAACTGAATCAGTAATTAACACGTGTTGGTTAATCAGTGCATTGCAGTTACTAAATCACGCTAAATAATCCTTGTTCCAGTTTCGATCGCTTGTCTAATGATTAGGCCAACGTTCAGATTTAGACTCTAATCGAATGTTTTATGCGGTATAGTACCCAACATCGTCGTTGCGCGTTCAAAAGCAGCTGTGTTTTTACACACTTTAGGAGACGCAGAAAATGATTTTCTCGAAATATGGCCCGAGTATTCAAAAAAAATTTTGTTACTATTGATACATATAACAAATTTACAGTTTTTTTAGATTAATGTTGCATAGGTATTATTATTAATAATGACAAAATTAAACATTACTGGAAATTATGACACAAGAGTTCACGAAATACACATAGCGACTTTTGCACGCGCAACGACGATATTTAATACAACAATTATAGCGCTTACCATGAACGCGCAGTAGTCATTTTATGAGTGTCTCTGTCTGTCTGTATGGTGCGACGAGAACCAATACATACACATTACGCAAATATCCCCACTATTTTTGCAGAGCGCTCATATCTCGTGATGGCATCTGTACCTAATATAAGACGAAGATTTTTGGATCTAAACACTCATTTTCATCAAAGATAATTTGGTGCCAAAATGCTATCCTCCGTCCCAGGTCAAAACATACGTTGTTGAATTTCTTCTCAGACATATTTCCCATGTTTTCCTTCGCTGTAAATCTCGTTGTGTGAAATGACTAATTAATATAAGAGTAAGTAAGTAGTAATTAAGTAAGTAGTAAAGATAGCTGTAAGTTTGAGAATAAATAAATAAAATAAATAAATATACAATGAGATTGGAACTAGCATCGTTTGCAAGCGACGCAAACCTCACAACCACCCCGATATATACACGTAAGTAACTAGCTGTGCCCCGCGGATTCACCCGCGTAGATTTTAATTTCATGGTTGCCCACGAATCCCTATTGATTTTAAAAAATCTAAGTAGCCCAAGTTACTCCTTGAAACATCAGCTACCTACCAGTGAAAGTCCAGCCGTTTCGGAGATTACCCGGAACAAACAGACAGACAGACAGAGAAAAATTTTAATAATTGGTTTTTCTGTGTCAGTACCTTGTATACTTTCATATTCATTTAGTGAAAAACTGTTATTTTGCAGTTACAAACAGACACTTCAATTTTATTTATCTGTATATGTATATGTATATAGATATAGCGAGTATAGATGAGGAAAACGGTGATATTTAGAGGTACAGAATGACACAATTTCTCATATAATAGGGTAACATAACTGTGTAACATAAATAAATAAATAGGGTCTGGAGTCACAATGCCTACACCGCAAAACGATTTTGAGGGATTACGTCTATAGGTACCTAGTTTAGCAATCTCTCACAAAAGAATCTGAGTCAACTGAGTGCCCGTAAACGTTGATTATTATGACACTTCACTGCTTAATTGTCCTTTCCATTGATCGTTACATTTCATGATAATACCGTGCGGTAGTCAGTGGGTTAATAGATCGGAAACAGCTAATGTTCGCACGAATCGTTAGTCCATACCGTTCTTATATACTTTATGTTACATATGTAATATGTTCACGCCTGTATTCCCCGAAGTGGTAGGCAGAGGTGCTGTAATAACAACACACACTTTTCACCGAAGATTATGCGTCAATGTAAAGCTAGAATATTACTTTTGCCTTGTGTCCGTCCTTGAGATCAAAGCAATCTCAATCCATAATTACCTAATAGTATCAACCCTTAAGTTTATAGTATTCCTGACATGATGGGAGGCGTTGGAATGCTATAGTAGGAGCCCTTCAGTCTCTTAGTATGTTGTCACGGAACTCACGGAGTTCTGCAAAAATAGGCCCCAAAAGCTATCTTCTAGCACCAGCGCCATTTCTTTGACTAGGAATCTAAGTGGTCGCCATGGCCGAAATTGGTCAGAGTGGCTAGTGCTAGTCACCGCGTCGACGTAAACGCATATTTGTATGGGCTCACAAAAGTGTCATCTTTAGGCACACAAAGTCTGTACACATCCTACCTTCGAAGAAAAACCGACCCTTTAAATAAGCTCGCTCAATTTTCGAAAACAATTTCATTAGAATAATCTTCCGAATGATTATCGCAACGCCTGTATTTCTTAGCAAACCCATCATCTTTTACAGCCAGTGAGATAAATAAACGGATATTAGAATCCGAAACAGCAGCAGCAAATGCGTTTAGCCGGTTATCTTAAGGGTCTGGTTTTCAGACCATTTGATTTGGCATTGTGCCCGTTCGACCAAGAAAACCGTTTATAGGAGATTTGCAAATGTTATACTATATATTTATTTAGTAGTTTGATTAGTGGCTACCTCGTTGGTTTAGTGGTCGCAAACGTTGTGGTACACGAGGTCCTGGGTTTGGGAAAATGAAAATTATTTATTCAGTTTAGGCCATGGTAAGGCATTTATGAATGTCGAGGAATTTACCACCGATTCGGAAACTAGCCTTCTGAGAAGAACCGGCAAGAAACTCAGCTGGCATCATGTACATTTCATTACACAGTAAACAATTTTGAATTAAAAAAAAACATATTTAATATTTTTCACCTAGTGCCCGGTTAATGGCACTAGGTTCACCCCTTTTAACAAGTTGCGAAATGTGAGTCTATGATAAGGACTCTGCCTACCACTTTGGGGATACAGGCGTGTATATATTAAGTTTGTAGTTAAGGACACTGACGTTTGCTAGATAAAGCTTAAGAAAGGACCTGCTAGAAGTAAGATGAGGAAAATACTTACGATTTTCTAGTAGTCTGTCTGTTACCTTTTCTGAATTTGATTTTGCTGAAATTTGCAATAGAAATAGTAAATTTTATCCGAGCGAAGATGCTGGGAAAGATTATCTTAATTGGGTAACAAAAAAAAACCCTTTATTTGATTAGACTTCTTACAAAGAACTATCAAATCATCAGAAGGACATGAAAAATTAAACTGTACAGGATTAAAAACCCAAACTCACCAATTACTCTGTTTTTCTAAAAACATATGTGCAATGAATACTTATCTACATACCTAATAAATCCTATTTTACCGAGGTTTACTTCATCATAAAAATGCAAACCAAATCTCTCTGCGTTGGTAAATGACAGCATCATTTCTCCACGATGCTCATTACGCAAAAAATGTAATATCGCGAAGGCGCATATATCATTTAGTGCACTGTGGGTACTTCATTTCCCATGAGACAAGACCATAATACCATAATATCCGGGATACCCCGACAAATGGCATCGATTTAAACGGGTGCGCGGGTTCCCACCGACATGTGCATGTTTTACCAAGTTGTTTGGCTTTGACATGTATTCTTATGGCTTCCAGAAGAGCTGTATGCATGCCTCCACCGAATATGCTGCTAAATTGTTCTTATTTTTTTTTTAGCTACCACTGTTTTTTAATAAAGCCTATGTTACTCTTTGTAATATCAGCTATGCCAGTGAATGTCCCGTTTAAATCAGTTCAACCGTTTCAGGGGGCCTACTCGCTTTCTCCGAAAAACGAAGCTTCGGCCGAAAGTTCGCAAAGTTCCTACCACGGTTATTATTCGTTTTAAAATTACGTCCGAACGTGGTCCGCTAGAAAATAATTTGATGTTTATATTTTCTAAACCAACTTTAATTAAATTATTAGACGAAGAAAAATTTGAGTATGATAAAAACAAAGCGATAGTGAAACTACGTTTAATTTTCGTTCGTTCACAAAGTTTCGTTTTCGGAGAAAGAGAGTAGTCCCCCAGAGATTAGTCGAAACAATTATTATATATAAAAATTTATCCCCATTTCCCTTGGTCACGGCATCACGCGTAAACGGCTGGATGGATTTTAACGGGACTTTCATCGGCAGATAGCTGACGTTTAAAGGAGTGATTTAGGCTAATTTTATTTAAAAAAAAAACAGTTTGACACTAAATCTACGCAGGTGAAACCGCGGGGCACAGCTAGTAAACAATAAGACAGACATACAGACCGACAATTTTTTTTATATATTTTTTTTTGCTATACTATACCTTCATATGCATTTAGTGAAGAGCTGTTAATTTAGAATTAAAAACAGACTTCCATTTTATTTACCTACTATATAGATGTATAGAATAACTGACTGGAAACCTTCAGAGGGTACCCGACAGTCAGTAATGAGGAATTTTATCGCACTTTAACCCCCTCGGTGGCCATCTTACATGCTTACGGGGGGCCCAAATAGCACGAATTGTCCCCCATAATTTTGCCGGGGAACATCTCCGGGGCATCTGAAGACCTCCCTTCGTCTCAAACTCATTGGTACAAACCGCTAATCCACATTACATAAACCGATCAACCAAGAGATACGTGCTCTATAAGTGCACAAATAAACCTTAATAGGATTACACGAAACGACTATATTTGCATACAATTCTCTAGTGAAAATGATCTGTGAACAATAACAACCGCTGTATTGTAACAGACGATCAATATTTAGCTACAAATTGAGCCCTGATTGCCTATTGTCTACTGCAAGGGCTTGCAATTATGTACACGAGCTTCCGACCGCAGTAAAAATATC
Organism: Watsonalla cultraria; assembly: GCA_964035505.1. NCBI lineage: Eukaryota > Metazoa > Arthropoda > Insecta > Lepidoptera > Drepanidae > Watsonalla > Watsonalla cultraria. The sequence goes on along the minus strand of OZ037732.1, from coordinate 1,235,065 downwards.
CGTATCGAGACTAGACGAACGGACGAGGATATGCGCACTTATATATTACGTTTGTACAGGTGCTGTCACGAATTACGAGCGCTCATCGAAAATAGTGGAGATACAAGATCGCGTCGACCTAAAAAGACAAGTCCAAGTTCAGCGCTTAAATCTTATGAACATCCAAATATTACCACCGGTTCGGAAACTAGACTTCTGAAAGGAACCGGCAAGAAACTCTTCAGCTTTCTGATCTGATGTACCAAACAGCTTCTAGTGAAACAGCTTCATCTGCGTATTAGACGTGTTAGTGAAAATTAACGTAATATATTCAATTTAGGCTCTAATGTACGAAAACTAGCTTTCGCAGAAGAATCGACAAGGACGCAGAAGAATCGTCGAATACCTCGTATGTACCTACTCAAAAGTTCAGAAATCTCCAATCTAAATTTTCCTTTGAAAGTTCCAAAGTTCGTATCATACTTAAATCGCGCCGTAATTCAATTGTGGTACGGAACACCATAAGCCAATATCGAGTGGAACTTGATAATTTTATCCTTGATCGCATCTATATAAAAGTTGCAGAGGTACAGGTGATAGTCTATGAGCGAATAACATATATATTTTCCGCCTGATGTGAGTGTCGTCACGAGGTTTGAGCGCTGATCCTGAAAGTGCAGTAGTCATTTATTGGGTCTTGTATTGCGCGACGCGAACAAATTCATACGTTCATGAAGTGCTTCACCAGGACCTAAACTGAATAAATCATTTTCTTTTTAATTGTATTTGTATTTAGGTAGAGTTATTATCACATCGACATCATCAACCTTCATTCGATTTTAATTGCTATCGGCGCAATGTATTCTATTCCTCCATCCTTCAGTAGCAGCCGTCGTATCAGTATTCACTGCCTCCCCCTGAAGGGGTAGGCAGAGTTTGTAGAACCCACTTTTCACCGAAGATGATTATGTGCCAACATGACAGAGTCTATCGCCGCCTCAGGCACTTTATTCAGGCAATTACTTCACAGACATACGCAGGTTTCCTCACTATTCCTTCACCGTCTTTCCTTCCTATGGGCTTAATCCTACAAAATACAAGTCTTACAAATTGGCCCACCGTGTAAGCTTCAATAGCATTACACGGTCTGGCTGGGACGGACCGGTCCATTGTCCCCGGACCACGTTACGGCTACTACAGACACCCACTGATAAATCCACCGCACCCTATATTACATTTCAGTAAGGGTTATACAAAATTGGAAGAATACCACGTGAAGGTTACAAGGGTAGAGGAAGACCTAAGAAATGAAGGGTGGATTGTCCGAAATATGGCTAGAAAGGAAGTACAACCCTTATCACGAGTTTTGCACCGTTTTCGAAATCTATACTGGCTGGACTTACCACCGAATATTAGAATGACTAAAAATATCGCCCTTAAACATTATGAAACAAGAAAAAAAGAGGTATGTTTAGAGGGTAATCGTCGTCATATGCCAATACTATCAGAATGGATTGTGTTTTTAGAGAAAGTGGCGCTTTAAGAAAAAAAATTAGTTCAACACTTTGATACGCCTAGAGGGCGCCAAATCCTAAAAATTTTATGTGATCTTATATATTTTGTAACCAGTAGACAATCAAGTCGCATCGAACTAATTAATTTTTTGGTGTTCCGTCGAAAGAGAAGAACATAGGTACATACATACATGCAGATCAAAATCAAAACCCCCGTACGCGCGCCGTAGTCAAGCAATAAACCAGGGTGACACAGCCTACTTTTATCCCAGAAAATTTAAAGCTCCCTTGGGAAAGACAGGTTATACAAACAGTAACTTGTTGCAGACTTAATTAACCAAGAGTATTCCAGCCTTCAGAAAAATTGGGTTGAACATTAGTCGTCTCCCAAGGCACTACTCACAGTACTCACTCACGGTAGATTTGCTAACTTTTTCTATTAACGCTACGATGGATCAACAGGTTACCACCGATAATATATGTGCCTCTAATCACTCGCTAGGGAAATTAGGAATGAATAAGATGAAAATGAATAAGTTCTTTCTTGGAAGTGGCAATGAGTTTGAAATGAAAACTTCTAAATTAAAATTTGTCAATAAATACTCGGCACTTTGAATTTGCCTTGACGATAATCCTTGGCTCATACGAGTATTTGCCGATCCCTTCGAAAACTGGAAAGGCGTGAAGCTGCATTCAATAAATTAAAGCATCTATCACGAAAATAGCCGCGGTTTCCGTGGGGTTTGAGCAGTCGACTGCTACGCAAGCGATGCAAGCTCGATTCCCGGCGACCTGTACCAATGAGTCTTTCTAAATAAACTTAAGTGCAGTGATATCATACCAAGTGCTTTACGGTGAACGAAAACATCGTGGGGAAACCTGCGTATGTCTGAGAAATAATTCAAAGCCATATTTATAGTAAGTAAGGTACCTGAGAAGGCGATGGACTCACCATCTGTCACGTTGGAACTTAATAATGTAGTGAAAAGTTGGTGTTGTTATTACAACACCTCTGTTTACCCTTCTGGGCGTGAGCATATTTATTTATTTTTATTATAGCCTACAAGAAAATTTATTTTTCAAATGGAACTTGCCATCAAAGATATAACTTATAGTAATATAGATCAGGCGCCTGAAAAAAGATTAATGGCTTTTCTAGCCCAGGTTGAAGAGCAGACTAGACAGCTGTCGAATTAAATTCTCGCCACAAAAGATAGGACGCTCACCTCACAGCTCTACAAAAACAGAAAGATTGAAAAGGCTATTTTCCTCAAACAACTTTGAAGCAACGTAAGTAATTTTTCCGCCGGCAGATATCCATCACGAGGTCATTATCCGGCCCGAATATTAGCTATTGGCCCGAGATATATTAATGACGGATATTGGAAAGTAATCAGGCGCGGTTGCCTGTTAATTTCACCCTACAACTCGATCACATATCTATATTACGAAGTGTCCTCTAGATGCTTTTACGTGATATCTGATATGATGAGATGAAAATGAAAATAAAAATGATTTATTCAGTTTAGGCCCTGGTAAGGCACTTGAATGTTGAAGAATTGACCACCGGTTCGGAAACTAGCCTAACGAGAAGAAGGCATGGATAATTTTAGGGGAATTACGTAAGATATTTAATGATTAAAAAAACCGTGATGTCAGAATTTCAAGGGCCCTGGAATTTTAAAAAGAACGCACGCCTATCTATATCCCAGGGTCAGCTATCAGCAAAATCTTCTACCTGTAAAGCTTCCTAATACTTAGATGACGGATACCGTTGATGTAGTGGTTCGATTCCTTCGTCATGGCTATAATTTAATATGAAGAGCATTTGTGTTGGCCTTATATCTGGGTGTTTGGTATGTAACATCCTTTATCTGTCTCGTAAACATAATACAAGCTTTGTTTTCTTTAGGACTACATGGCGCTGTGTGATAATGTCCAAACATTATTTATTTATTAAGATATAATAGTATAATTAATTATTTGCCACCATGCCGGGTATCGACCTTTAAAAAGAATGTTTTCTTTTCCATAAAGTAAAACTTGCTACGTCACTATTGATTTTAAATTGAAACGAAGCAATGCTCTTAAGACTCATAAATTTGAGTTCTTTCCAAAACACGATTACTATAATCATTAACTAATCCCAAATATAAAACCATTTAAGTCCACCTTATCTTCAAAAACATTCACTTACATTTGAGTCTCACCTTTGAACTCTAAGATACCACATAATAAATAGAACTTTAAAGTAAAGATAAAAAATAATTACAACCCAAATAACTCGCGTTATCGATAATTAAAGTCAATGTTTGATGAATAAACATTAGTAACAGACAAACCTACATAATCTAATGTTTGTGAAGATACTGCGCGTTTATTTCAATATTATTGTATCGCTATCAGAAGTTGGGTATCATAATTATGGTTACTTCTTCTTTTTCAAGTGGCTCTGCAATTACCGAAGGTTGGCAACCAGCTCTGAATATTTTCTGCCAGCCCTTGCGAAGTGGAACAACCCTATGGTTACTACATAATATCTATACAGATAAATAAAATTGAAGTGTCTGTTTGTAATTCCAAAATAACAGCTTTTCACTAAATGCATATGAAAGTATACACGCTACTGCAAATAAAAAACCAAGTTCTAAAATTTTTCTCTGTCTGTCTGTCTGTCTGTTTGTTCCGGGTAATCTCTGAAAAACCTGGACGGATTTTAACGGGACTTTCACTGGCAGGTAGCTGATGTTTCAAGGAGTAACTTAGGCTACTTTTATTTATTAAAAATATTAGGGTTCCGCGACTTCCGCGACAATAAGGATGAAACTAAATCTACGCGGGTGAAACCGCGGGGCACAGCTAGTATACTAATAAATTTTAGGCACAACCGCGTCTAGGACAGAGGTTCCCAAACTTATTTCTTCAAAAGCTTAGGGAGCTTTTTAATTAATTAAAAGTACCCTAAGTGACTCCTTGAAACATCAGGTACATGCCAGTGAAAGTCCCGTTAAAATCGGTCCAGCCGATTTTTTTTTAATTTTGTGTTTTCAGTGTCAGTACCGTGTATACTTTCACATGCATTTAGTGAAAAGCTATTATAATGGAATTACAAAAAGACACTTCAATTTTATTTATCTGTAAGGATGTACGTACTTACGCCACGCCACATCGGTATGTACTTAACCTACCTTACTGGCTACTTATTGTTAATGCTTACATATCTGTTAATACAATGCACGCCCCCAACTGCATATACACCTCTGCTTACCCCTTCAGGGAATACAGGCGGCGTGAGCCTAATATGTGTCTATGTCTCATTAGTCTGTGTACAATGTGAAGAGTTTTTATATAATAAGAGAAAACAGAAGTGCTGTCTGGTTATTGCAACGCACATTTTATTAGTGGACAGCAAATTGATAAGGCGTTGTCCGTATAATTTAATAGAAATGTCTTATGTACACTGTCTGCACTACAGCGTACATAGTGCGGGACCCAAGTTACACGCTGTTGGTTTATTATAGTGTGATTCGATTATATAAACATTTATATATTTATAAATTTTACGATTTACAAGTGCTGGGGCCTTACCATAAGCCGTCATCGCCATGATAGCTGTGCCACACTTATACACGTCATATACATCTGTCTCATAATAAGTATAAAACTAACATGGCAGTAAGAGGTCATGGTAGCGGGCTTGGTAGGAGATGCATTTCAATAATTATTTCTATTTTACAGGTACCCTCACGAGTTTTGAGCGCTCAAAGAAACTCCCTCAACTCCCTGAACGACTATGTTCTATTAATACAATTGAAGTACTTACCTGCTCGTGATTCCAAATTAGCCGTTTGTACTTTATGCATAATAAAGTAATTAAGTAGAAGTAACTTATTAAAAAAATCCTCATTTTCTGTCTCTCTCGGATCTCAGAGACGGCAGAAACCGATTTTAACGGAACTTTCACGGGCAGATAGCTGCTTAGGTTAACTTAAACTACTATTATTTCAGTAAAAACATACAAAGTTTTGATGGCTAATTCTACACGGGTATAACAGTACAGCTATCAATAAATAAATATTTTTATAACCCGCTACCGCTTATGCCTCAACCAAAGCTCTTGTGTGGAGCGGACGGCTCTCCTTGGCAATTTATATCCAATCTGCCCTGATGAGGACAAATCTCTGAGCGCACCTTACTTATAGCTACAATAGTCTTATACCAACCATGTATTGTGGTGACTACAATAATAATTGACTGCCTAGTCTAGTCGTCGCAAAACGGTCCTGGCTTCGATACCCGGTCTAGCAAGCTGTTATTTGACTTTTCTACATACATATGCTCACGCCTGTATCCCACGAAGTAGTAGGCAGAGGTGTTGTAATAACAACACCCACATGTCACCGAAGATGATTAAGTGCCAATGTGACAGATGGTGAGTCTATTGCCGTCTCAGGCACTATACATACGTCTTTGAATTACTTATCAGACATATGCAGGTTCCTCACGACGTTTTCCTTCACCGGAAATCACTGTCCATAAGTTTTTAGGAAAACTCATTGCTACAGGCCTCGCTGGGATTCGAACTTGCTTTACTTGCGTAGCAGGCGACTGCCCTAACCCCAAGGCCACCACGGCTCTTGATTTTTTTGAATACAAAATTTCAGCCCGGATTAGTGCCGGTTAATAGGTATAGATAGGTTCACCCCCGTTCGGAACACTTATGTTTTTTTTTATTAAAAGAAGCCTTAGTTACTCCTTGTAACGTTAGCTACCTACCAGTGAAGGTCCCGCTAAAATCGGTCCAGCCGTTTCGGAGATTACCTTGAACAAACAGACAGACAGACACACAGACGGACAGAGAAAAAATTTAAAAATTGCGTTTACTATGTCAGTACCGTGTATTCTTTGATATGCATTTAGTAAAAAGCTGTTATTTTTGAATTACAAACAGACACTTCAATTTTATTTATCTGTATAGATGTATACATGTAGTTACTTACTGCATACATAGTGTGGCTACGGCTCCATATATTCATCGTAAATCGGCTGTTGGTAGTATAGTACTAAAATGCATGCACCGTTAACCTTATTTCGTATGAAACGGGTGTCGGTCGCAACTTCCTACGTTTAATCAATCATCGTCATTACCACACACTGTGTTATATGGACGTTGCAAAAACAAAAAAAAAAATTTATATTCGATATTCCGTGACCCGTGCTGGCCGTAGGGTTCGAGCAGTCGCCTGCTACACAAGCGACGCAAGTACTAATCCCAGCATGGGCCTTGTCCAATGAGTTTTTCTAAAAACGTATGTGCAGTGATTTCACACCACGCGTTTTAAAGTGAAGGAAAACACTGTGAGGAAACCTGCATAAATGATGTCTGAGAAGTAATTCAAAGACATATGTTGCCTGAGACGGCGATAGACTTACATCTGGCACGTTGGCACTTCAATATCTTCGATGAACAGGTGTTGTATGACAACGCCTCTGCCTACTCCTTCGGGGAATGCTCACGCCTGTATCTTATAGGGGTAGGCAGCGACGTTTGAACATGCTATGATCCTTACATACTTATTTCGCTTCGTCCATATTCATGCATCTCTTAATACACTTCTGGTTTATTCTATGGTCAAGCGACGACCCTAATATTTTTAATAAATAAAAGTAGCCTAAGTTACTCCTTGAAACATCAGCTACCTGTCAGTGAAAATCCCGTTAAAATCGGTCCAGCCGTTTCGGAGATTACCCGGAACAAACAGACAGACAGACAGACAGAGAAAATTTTTAATACTTGGTTTTTTAGTGTCAGTAGGGTGTATACTTTCAGATGCATTTTGTGAAAAACTGTTATTTTGGATTTACAAACAGACACTTCAATTTTATTTATCTGTATAGATAATTAGTTCTAGCATTACTTTAGTACATCGCTGCACAATTATTCTCCATTGCAGGAAAAGTAAGATGAAAGATTGCTTATACCTACTGAAAATTAAAATATACTGTTATATTCGAAGCTCAGATTCGCCTGTGTAAAACCTTATTTACAAACAGGATTTAATCTTATGAAAATTTAGTGGGCGCGTGCGAATTTTATGAGCGCCTGGTTACCGCACCAGACCAAAGATTTTCTTATGAAATCCCGAGATTTTTCCTGGAATTTTACTTATGTTGTTTTTCTTACAATACATAACCACATTCAATAGAACGTTATCAGGGGAGCTCGAGGCACAGTGGCTATTGCGCATATCATTCGATCAGCGAAGTTGAGCAACCATATGCCTAGCCAGTAGTTGAATGGGTGACCGCCCGAGTTCCCTCCGTGCCTCGGAGAGCACATTAAGCTGTCGGTCCCGGTTGCCAATTTAACATCTTTGGCAATCGTTACAGGTCAGTCAGAGGCCTAAGAGAGTCTGACAACGAGTTTAACCCAGATTGCCGATTTTCCTCGAAAAAGGAGTTGCGAAGGTCAGATGGCAGTCGCTTCGTATAAAAATCAGGTGATCAGCCACATCGGGTTGAATCAAGTGCCGACCCCAAATACATAGGATTAAGGCCAGGGAGATGATGAATAGAACGTTATCAAATCATACGTGCATATGTATGCGTAAGATTAGTAGTGTATTTCTTTTCTTCTCTAGAATAATTACTCTTTTTTTTAAAATAACTATAAGTTTATAATATTTTTTTATCGCCTTTTATGCATTGGAATTCTATCCATGGGCTTATTATTTTTCCTATACATAGTGTAGTTTGTACATAGCTGTTCACAAGTATGACGTAAGTGATGATGAAGTTGGAATAGCTAAGCTCGTAAACCTACCCTTAACAGACAGAATAAAAAGTAGATTTGATGTAAAGAGACAGAGTTGAATAATGTATTCATGAAAATTCTCTTGAAACGACATTCCGTTGCACGAAACAAAACCTATTGCAAAATGCTCGTATTTTTAAGATGCAATAATTCTACAGGAGTATTGTTTGGATAATCAGGTGTTGCAAATTCGACGTAACGTAAACAAGTCAACAACCTCCATACATACAGACTAGCGGACGTCTCGATTTTTTTCATTTGGTTCCTCACTAGCTGTTTTGAGAAAACGTCAAGTTTTTTTTCTTTTGTGGGAAAAAGTTTAGTTATTTGTGTGAAAAAGAAACCAGGTCAACCAGGTACTAGCACTTAAAGGTAAAATAAACCTCCATTAAAAATAAAGACATATCTATAACACTTCAACGTACAATTCACCTTGACACAACCACTTGCAATTTTGTGAAGCTCCATCGCACTTCCCTTAAGTATTGTAATAGTATCTTCATAGAGTAGAACTCAAGATCAAATTAAAACCTAACAGAAAGTCAGCCTCCCGTACAGACACACGCGCATGCAATTATAGCTGTATATGTACTTTATTTACGAGTAATGCTGTAAATACTTTACCCTTTAAAGATATGTATAAGTACCGTCACGAATTATGAGCGCTGACTTTGAGCGTAGCAGTTTTTTTATAGTATAGACAAGCTGTGCCCCGCGGTCTCACCCGCGTAGAGGTAATTTCAGGGGTGTACTGCGGAACACTTATGTTTTTTTTAAAATTAAAAGTAGCCTCAGTTACTCCTTGTAACATTAGCTACCTTCCAGTGAAAGTTACGTCAAAATCTGTCCACCCGATTCGAAGATGACCCGGAACAAACAGACGAACAGACAGACCGACAAACAGACAGAGAAAATTTTTCAAGTGTTTTTTTTTATCTGTACAGCGTATACTTCCATATGCATTTAGTGAAAAACTATAATTTTGGAATAACAAACAGACACTTTAATTTTATTTATCTGTATAGATGTATAGATATAGATTTGACTCATCATATGTGCGACAATTCTCGTCGAATATTAGGAAGCGGACCTTTTGCTACATTTCGTGTCTCTAGTCTCCAAGAGGCAAAGTGACACTTAATGAATGTGTGATAATAATCATTTAGGTGAACGATGACGTAATTTTATTGGTGTGTTGAAGCGGGAGACGTGTCGCTTTGCTCTATTAGAATTAGTGTGAAGAGCTATTTATGATGAACCACTTAGTCATCTATACATATAAATAAAAATGAAGTGCCTGTTTGTAATAACAAATTCACTGATTTCCCTAAAGGCATATTTAAAGACAAAATATAAACTTATATATGTGCCCATTAATCCCCGGATGGAGAACAGTCATTTTTATATGTTTAAGGTTAATCGTCTCCTGGTATAAATGTTATATTATGATACGGACATAAAGTCGATAATCACTGAAACTCTTTAAGCTTCTGACACCCTAGTACTTTAGATAAATCAGGGGACGAGAGGAAACCTCAAAAATTTAAGGGGACGAGTGGGTCCCGACCCGTGGAGTCATATTTCTGTTGCAGTAACAAAGGAATGGACGAGTCATTCATCTGAGAAAACCTACTGAATTATTAATCCATGCCGCAGTACTCTCAGGGAGATGTGAATGAAAATATTTCGCCTAATTGGAATTCACAGCAAGAACCTACTTTCGTTTTATTTACAGACTCCGGATTTATTTAAGATCTAATGAATAACTAAAATCTTGTCCAGTTTCTGTCCATAAATCTGCTATTGAACTGCCCATAATCTATATGTACAGATACAGATATATAAAATTGAAGCGTCTGTTTGTAATTCAAGATTAACAGCTTTTCACTAAGTGCATAATAAAGTATATGCGATAAGTACTTACAAAAATAAAAAGTCATAGATCCTTTCCCCTGTCTGTAAATGTCCCCAATTTTAAGCCTGATTGTCTGGAAAAAGCCATCTAGCCAATGTCCGCCTTGAAATTTCTACGCGAGAAACCACGGGGCACAGCTAGTTCAATAAATATATTTACAAAATATCTTGATTTATTCAAATCAGTGAATAAATTTGAGTCTAGACTAGAGTTAATTAACAAACCATCATTAATCCAGCAATCTTCAATAGGCTTAGAATTAGAACTGTCTGCGAGAATTAAAACAGTGGATAGCCACTCTTCCCGTGAAAACTCTCAATCAAAAAGTCTCCTATTAATAACTCTCGGTCGAAAAATGGCTCCAATTCATTAATCCAGGGTTTTAGCTACGGCACCAAATAACTAATAAAAAATTCTGCCTTTAACGCGTGATTTACAACGAACATGCATTATTTATATTTTTCGTTCGTTTATTTTAAACTAAATCATTATCATATGCGAAATATAGATGGCCGATCCTCAGACCTAACCGATGTGCACACAAACTTTTATACAAATCGGTCCAGCCGTTCCGTAGGCATCGCAACACGAGAATTTTATATATTAGATCTTGCTAGAAATCTTGGACAGAATTTAAACACATGTGCTCACGCCTGTATTCCCCGAAGAGATAGGCAGAGGTGTTGTAATAACAACACCCACTTTTCACTGCAGATGATTGAGTGCCAACGTGACAGATGGTGAGTCTATCGCCGTCTCAGACAGTACATACGTCTTCTAAATTACTTCTCCGATTCAGATCAGAATTAAACACATGTGTTTAATTCTGATCGGTCTATTAATCTTGAATTGACTAGAATTGGCTCTAAGTGAATATAAATATAATCGGTTATTAGCGACGCTTCATCAGCCCGTTTAATATACGCGAACAGTCGAACAGTTGGTCCTGAAAGATGATTAATCAACTTTGTTACTGACCAATGCACAAAATCATTATTGATATTATATTTTATTCACATGTGGAGCGAGCGAGTTCTCATTCTCATGCTAAGGGAAAATCTTCCAGTCAGACCTGGGGAACTGCGGCGTCAGTAGATCTAGCTGGAGACGCAAGAGAGGGAGAGAGAGGAGTTGCAATAACATCACCCACACGCACCGAATATGATTAAGTGCCAACGTGACACCGTCTCAGGATCTATACCTACATAGGTCATTGAATTACTTCTCAGACATATTCAGGTTTCCCCCGTCTCTTGCTAGAACCGGCGCGCACCGAGCGACTAGCCTTAAACATGTCCCTAAATAATACAACTCAGATCCAGCTCCCTAGCTCATCCCCCAGCAACGCCTTAAGCCGAGGTCTGAGCCTCGCACCGGGGTGCCCATAGCTGTGTTGCTTGGTTTTTAAGTTTAAGAGCTCCAGCTGGAGGCTCGAATGTGTGCTCGAATCAAGATCGTGTTGTCAAGTGATCGAACCAATAAATAACAGGTCTGCCCAAGTTACGGTGCTTCATTCAACCAACCTAGCTCTGCTCCGACTGATCCTGGCTCCCAGGCCTAATATGTGTCATACACTCATTACCCGTCACGTAGAACTATCATAGCTATAAGAGGTCTCTTCAGCAGACGTAGCAAGCGCTTTTTACTCTACAGAAATCACATACCGTTTTGCTTCAATAATCCCACGTTCAACTCGCTTGGGAAAACCGCTAAAATATAAAAAGAGGCTTTCTTTCATAGAATGTGTGAAGAAACATTAATCTTGTTATAACTCTTGCAACTAGTATATAGCACGTCACTTACTTCGAAATGAGTGACTTGATAAATGTGATCGGTGACCAGAAGTGACGTGCGAAGCCTTTCATCCGGTGGATCATCCGGTCCCGGGGAAATCATGGGTGAGGGATCTAAGCTCCTTATAATTTATCCTTACAGCCCTTACGATAAATGTACAGGGCGTCTAAACTGATGCCTAGCTGACACGTAGGTACAATGTGCGAAAAGTTTGTGGAATCCTTACTCCAATGGGAAAAAGTAACCCTTTTAGGAACAGCTCGCTGGCTGTCAGTATGTTGACATACTGACAAACAAACGGTCCTTTTTCTCAGGTCTACAATGACTTGCAGCTGGTCAATGTAATCAAAATCTGCAGGTTTATAACATGTCACTTGTAGTACATTTTGTCACTCTCACGGTCTATAGAGCAAACGTTATTTCAATATGTTGGTCTTAATTTCATACTGGCACTAATCAATTAACTTTTATCTATTTAATCATAGGCAACATCGTATTGACAGATGTATGTTGTTGCAGTGTATCCTTTCTTGTGTAGCCTCTTTTGTGGCTTAAAAGTCCAAAAAGCATCATAAGCCGATTGTCATAAAAAACCAAGTTAAAAAAATTTCTCTGTGTGATTGTCTGTTTGTTCCGGGTAATCTCTGAAACAGCTGGACCGATTTTAACGGGACTTTCACTGGGCGGGTAGCTGATGTTTCAAAGTGTAGCTTAGGCTACTTTTATTTATTAAAAACTAGCTGTGCCCCGCGGTTTCACCCGTGTAGACTTTATTGTGTTATATATATTGTGGAACGGGATATCCTATGTCCTTCTCCTGGTTCTAAGCTACCTCCCCACCAATTTTCAGCCAAATCGATTCAGCCAGTCTTGAGTTATAAATAGTGTAACTAACACGACTTTCTTTTATATATATTAGAGATTATTAGATATTAGAGTTCCGCAACAATAAGGATGGAACTGGTAAGCGAAACTATGATCAAAGCGAGGCTAAATACATTTGTGGACATACGTTATAAAGTATTAGTTCGTGTGAAATGAGTTTTTGTGTAGCTCTTCGCAGTCCTATTCCCTTTCCAAGGGTTCAAGTTAAACCTATTTCTATAGCAAATTTCCGGATCGTCGGCTTAGGATGGGCTTAGCACTGAAAAGGTAACAGAAACATTTTCGCAATTAATAGCTAGCTTCTTCTTGCGATTTTGTCTGCATGGAATGTGTTTGGAAAATGTTTTCGTACCAAAATCTTTGGAAAATATTTACTACCATTTCCAAATGTTATATACAGATAAATAAAATTTAAGTGTGTGGTTGTAATTCGAAATTTATAGCTTTTCACTAAATTCATATGATATTAAATACGGTACTACATAAAAAGTCTCTGTGTGGCTGTTTGTTCCTAATATGTAGACGAAGCGAGAGAAGCATGTAAGGATCGTAGTATATGGGCAATCAGCTTAACATGTATGTTTGTATGTGTATATACTTTACTTTTTACAATCCGATCCCTAATAACATTGCAAAGACTCCAATCCCGAAATACCGTCAAACAAATACAACTGACACGCGAAAGGATACTTTATAGAAATTCCGTACCCGGGACTAAACCGGGAACGATATGTTATTCTGTTTGTTCGCGGGATCCAACAAAATCCCCCGGGATTCGAGCGTGAATCAAATTTACATATTAGCTCCTTGCTATTGTGAGATAAGACGAGGAATACCTCGAAAATGTGTTCGAAGGCATTAAAATTTGTAGCCGACTTTGAATACATAATGGCGTCTCAATTTTCGGGTTTTAGCGGTAACGTGGGATAATGTGCCGATGAGATCGACGGTAGAAATATCTATACATCTATGCAGATAAATAAGATTGAAGTGTCTGTTTGTAATTCCAAAATAACAGCTTTTCACTAAATGCATATGAAAGTATACACGCTAAAAAACCAAGTTTTAAAATTTTTCTTCGTCTGTCTGTCTGTCTGTCTGTTTGTTCCGGGTAATCTCCGAAACCGCTAGACGGATTTTAACGGGACTTTCACTGGTAGGTAGCTGATGGTTCAAGGAGTAACTTAGGCTACTTATATATATATTTATCATAAATATTAGGGTTCCGCGACAATAAGGATGAAACTAAATCTACGTGGGTGAAACCGCAGGGCACAGCTAGTTAAATCTATGAAAAAAACTGACTCATCTCGCACCTGAGCGGAAACAGCTGGCTCAGTACAACGACCTTTGATGGAGTACAGTCATCTATTAAATTGATTTCTAATGCTCTCTTGATAACGCCCGTGACTGTACCCTGGGATTTGATTGTTCAAATTGAATTGAGAAGAGTAATGATTTCAAGATCTGTGAAGAACGCAATTCTATTTGCAATGCATGTTCTTATATTTAACTCTCTTCCGCACGCAGCTTCGCCTGTTTGGCAATATTAATTAAATAAAAAAATATAAAGACACTTAAATTACCTAAAATTTTATTCGAAGGTCGCCAATCTGATTACCTGTAACAAAATAATATTCATTAGCATATCATAACCATGATTGGTACAATTGGGTATAAATATTATATTTTTATGTGTATATTGCATTACCTGTGTCTAATTAGTGTAATTGGTATTGTATGCCGTTCTAATTATTGAATAAATAAATATGTTTTTCATCCTGTCACAATATGAAGAAAATGCTTTAGCATTAAAACTACGTGTGTACTTTTATTGTCCGGCAATACAGGCATTTGGCACAAAAAGTAATGGACCGATTTAAAAAATTCTTTCACCTTTTGAATGATACATTATCACTGATTAATATAGGCTATACGCGGGTGAAACCGGGTGACGTCCGGTAGTCCTTCATTAAGTGCGAATTGTCCGCTTTCACATTCGACGATAACGGTAACGACACGATATCGTCGGACTAGTTAGTAGTTTGATACAATTACTACTGAACGCTTTCACACTGTGTCTACGATATCGTAGCCTACAAATCTATAAGGGACGATATCGTGGCAGTGGGAAAAAGCTCAATTGACAACGCGCGAGTGAAGGTATTGCAAGCATTCATAGACTTCAGTAACCGCTTACCATCAGACGGACGGTACGCCTGTTTGTTGCCATAGTATAAAAAAAAGTAAATTCCGACTTTTATAAATCGCTTTTTCAAACGTCTTTGAAACGAAGCGTAAATAAAAATATTTTCAGAAGACATTAGCACAAATCCATCACACAGGTACAATGGAGTATTATTGGATGTTATCTTCACAATAACATCGCAGATGACACGAACATATGACCAATCCATCGCGGAATGATAAATTGCTGTTCGTTTTCATATAGAACACTGTTGTTCACTAAAGAGCCATCATTCTATTAGATTTTGAGTGTATTTGATCTTGTTGAGTGGCTGGGTGTTCCATATATATCTACTAGTTGCAGGGGCGTGCATTGGATTTTCAGAGGGGTAGGCATAAATAAAAATTAGGTAGGTAGGCAGGTTAAGTACATACCTAAGTGACGCGGCGTAGGTACGTACGTTTTGGTAAAGTTACACATACGACCATAATCACACACACACGACACGAGTGTATTCAGTGATCACAAATTGTAACTTCTGCTTACCTGCTTATATGCAATGCACGCCACTGACTAGTTGTGTCCCGCGGATTTAGCTGCGTAGACTTAATTTAATGGGAATCCTCAATTTCAGAAAGGTCAAATTCGGAGCACTCTTAACCGAAGGAAGTATATGAAGAGATGCTTGAATGTGGATGAAGAAAAATAAGTTCTTTCAGTGTCATTTTAGATAGAAAATACAATTTAATTTCACTAAATAAAATAAAATAAGAATATGTATGTAAGGATTTTATCTATGTATGTATGGAATCCTAATACTTAGTTATTTAAACCAATATAGTTTAAGTTACTCCTTGTACCTAACAACTCATCATCTTCCTGCCCTTATCCCATGTTATTTGTGGTCGGCGTAATGTGTTCTTCTCTTCCATTTCTCTCTATCAGCCGTCATATCTGTATTCACTCCCATTCTAGCCATATCATCTTTCACACAATCCATCCATCGTTTCTTAGGTCTTCCTTTCCCCTTGTAACCATCCACATTCATAAACAAAACTTTTTTGGCAACATTTTCCTCATCCCTCCGCATAACATGTCCTTAACAACTATCTACCAGTAAAAGGGTCGATAACAATCTAAATTTTCTTAAAAAGATTAGCCGGAATATACAGAGAGGAAGGAATATACTGTTTGAAACTTCAGAAAGCTTGTGTTCCGCATTTCGAGACTGCGCTCGCTTCATCAGAAATTTCACATACTTTGAGTTTGAAACTATTTAATATTCTGTACTTTGGGAATTGGGATGCAATCACTGTGAAAGATTCCGAAAAGGGACACTATACATACAGATACATAAAATTAAAGTGTCTGTTTGTAATTCCAAAATAACAGCTTTTCACTAAATGCATATGAAAGTATACACGATACTGACACAAAAAAATCACGTTTTAACCGTCACCCGCGTAGTTCCCGTGCCCGTGGGAGTATGGGGATAAAATATAGCCTATGTTACTCACTGATGATGTAGCTATCCATTGCTGAAAGAATTTTCAAGATCGGTCAAGAAGTTTCGGAGCCTATTCAAGACAAACAAACAAAAAAACTATCAAATTCTTTGTAATAATAATCATGTAGAGGTGTAGATAAGGACCAGGACAGTAGGTCCCTACTGTCCTGGTTGTCCCGGTCTACCGCCATAAAACCTGTTAAATATTCACCATGAAAAAAACCCAAAGTACGGAACAGTATAAAATAGAATAATGAACGCTATTACCGACAGCAGGTGACAATGATTGCTATAATAACACACCGTAATTGCTTTAATAGACGCTTGTAATTCCATTGTTTATCCAGTTCTAACGTTATCGTGGACATTGTGATAGACCAACTTTCTAGTGTTAGATGTTACTGCTATTTAAATGTGACCATTAACTATGTTTTCTTATTGTACCTACACTTCATCAAGAACATACTCTCCAAATTCCATGTCTCTAAGACCAGCGGCTAAGGCTGTGCGTCGATATATAAGTCAACCAGTCATTCAACAGTCATATATGTCAGTCGGATATACATAAATATGCTCACGCCTGTATTCCCCGAAGGGGTAGACAGAGGTGTTGTAATAACAACACCCAATTTTCACTGATGATGATTAAGTGCCAACTTGAAAGGTGAATCTATAGCCGTCTCAGACGCTATACACACGTCTTTAAGTTACTTCTCAGACATATGCAGGTTTCCTCACGATGTTTTTCTACACGTAAAGCACGTGGCGTGAAATCACTGCCCATACGTTTTTAGAAAAAACTCTTTGGTACAGGCGCCGCTGAGATTGGAACATGCGTCGCTTGTTTATCAGGCGACTGCTCGAACCGTCAGTCAGGACTTTTATTTTTATACTAGTTGTGCCCCGCGGTTTCACCCGCGCAGACTTTAGTGTGTTATATGACGATTTTTTTCAGGTTTCAAGAGAACGGTATAATGTATCCTTTGTCCTTCTCCTGGTTCTAAGCTACCTACCCACCAATTTTCAGCTAAATCGGTTCAGCCGTTCTTGACTTATAAGTAGTGTAACTAACACGACTTTCTTTTATATATATAGATGTATAGGTAACTAGGTCTTTAAAGACAGACAGACAGAGAGACAGACGAACAGCTAAGGGATCCTATAAGGGATTTTTTTCTGTTCAATCATTCAAACAAATACCACGATCTCCTAGACCGACACACAAGTTTAATTGGTTACGAATTCGGTGTCATATTTCCAACTATCGCCACTCAATAGCGGCAGGGAATTGGTAACAAATATTTAGTATTTAACAGCGTACAGTCACGGAATATTGTAATTATATTGTTCCCAAGAGTCTTGGGTTCGATTCGAGTAACGGTGTTGGAATTAATTGCAAGTGAACGCTAATTAGGCAGCTCAGCTACTTTTATGACAAATTTAAAGAATGTAAAATTGAATAAAAACGTACAGTCGAATTGATAGCCTCCTGATTTTTTTAAAGTCAGTTCAAAATGATAGTCACCTCAGCTACGTTTATGAAAAATTTTAAGTAAAATAAATTAAAAAATATCGTGTTAGTTATAAAAATAGTGTAGCCTAAGTTACTTCTTGTAACATCAGCTACCTACCAGTGAAAGTCCCGTTAAAATCCATCCAGCCGTTTCAGATTTTCAGAACAAACAGGCAGACGGACAGAGGAAAATTTTAAAACTGTTTTTTTTGTGTCTGTAGCCTGTATACTTCCATATCCATGTGTTTTCGTATTGCTAGCTTCCTTATTTTTATGAAGTCAGTTAAAAATTATTACAAGCGAAAGTTAAGTTCCAGAAAAACCAGCAATAAAATTAGTCGCGGTTTTAATGTTCTTTCCTAACAATTTAAAATACTGATTAAGTCGCAGTCAAAACTACTTTAAAACAAAAGTAGTTCTGACTGACGAGAGTTCTGACTGCAACATCTCAAGCTACGCATTTAGATATAAATAGAACTACTAGACTTTTCTTTATGTTAATTTTTATCGACATTTGTACATTGGAACTGTGTCCATGGGCTTACATTTCTCAAATGATTTATTTTGTTTTTTTTTAAATTGTATAATATTTTTGAAAAGAGTAATTACTGAGTTACTTGCCAGGTTCTTCTCAGTAAAAGCAACCTTCCGAACCTGGCGGTAGCATGTATAATCCTGTAAATTGTGTCATTCTGACGATTTGAAAGTGCTTTGTATAAAGTCTAATCGAATAAAGATATTTTTGACTTTGACTTTGACTTTGACTTTGACTAACATAGACAATTAAACATAGGCCGTTATAAAGCGTTAACGTATTCTTACTTAATTTATATAATTTTCATCCTAAAATATCAATTTTACGCCTTCGTAAGTAAGGAAGTTGCATCATAAAAGTAAGTACATAAATCGTAATTTTCACGAGAACCGTAAGCCATTTGGAATAATGCCTGAAAGGCGATGTACGAGGAAGGAAGTGGGAGGTCATTGACATTAATTTTCATTTTTCCAGACAAAGTATGTAAATGTTATATTCCATTTGCATTTTCAAGAGATGCTACGAGCGTAAAATCAAATGGTGTCAGAAGGGCGGTCGACATTCGTCGCATGCGCACAAAGGGGAATTTAGTATCAAGTTTGGTAGGCTTGTTTCTCATGAACAAGAAATTTAGAAAAACTGGGCCCCAACCATGAGCTCTTATTGCAATGTTATTTCAGTTGTGCGACAGTGACAGATGTATGCACGTCACATACATCTGTCTCATAAATGAGTGAAAATATCATGGCAATAAGAGCTCATGGTAAGGCCCCTGTGCTTCAAATATAGGTTTTAAATCATGTTTTAATGTTGACGACGAAATGATTTTGCATTCTATTTCTTCTCACTTGCCGAAACGATGGTTATTTAGTCTTTTAAAAAGTAAAGCTAATGGTAGAAACTCAAAGATTTTACTCCTCTATTAATAGGGTGTATTTAAAAACAAATGTAACGAAACAAACTGTGATTCCAACTCCAATCGCCACTCTGTCTTGCTTACTCTTAATAGAAACGTATGGCGGTTGCACTTGAGTGACGTTAGATACAGCGTACGAAACGTCCGATTGTCCGATTAAGTTTGATTTCGGTAACGTTTCTTTTCGGACAGTGCCGAGTACCATAACCTATTAGTACATCATAGATATACCAGACAAGATTAGTGGGACCGTGAAAAATAATTAAAAAACAAAAGTCATTTCGAGGGCGTGTTCTTGATGAGATGTAAGTATACACTTTGGAAGGGTTTTCCGAAGTTTCATCTCTAAGGGGTTTAAATAGGGGTTGTATATAAAAAAAAACCGGGGAGTTTGTTTCGCCGTTTCTTCTCCTGACAGGCTTACTTTTGGAAACGGTGGTAAATTAACTTAAGTTAGCGTAAGAAAAATGACGTTCAATAAGTGTTCCAAGTGTCCCTTATGTTGAATAAAACTTTTTGATTTTTTGATTTTGATTTTGATATGAAATATTACTGCCACGAAAGCGTAACTGCGAGCGTTTTCATGACAATGAACAACCTCGCTTCGAGGAAGAGTTACTGAATTTTCGGAACCGTTGAAATAACAAAAAAGCGGCTCGACGAATGTTTTGAAGTCAAGAGTTCAAATTCGGTTTGAAAATGATTGTGATCACGATTGTCTTAATAAATTCATCAAAAGTCAGGCTCCAATAGAAAAATGAGAGCGTGAGTATGCTCCTGTGAGTACGCATTTTAATGCCAGTGTATTGAAGCCGACCTTCAATACGTTTTTTTGTGCTCCAAGTTCCGGGAGTCAAGTCATAACGGTGGTATAATAACAATAATGCAAAGGAAAGATCCTCTTCTTTTAAAGTCCTGTTCGAGAGTTGTTGTTTTAAGTTTTTGGATAATATAAACGGTGCAATTTAAAAGTTTTCATACACACCTCGGGAGGGTTGCATCTTAAAAAGCATTATTTTTAGTCGCGTAGTCGTAAACAAATGAAAGAAGGATATACGACATAAATACATATAGTTAAAAGGTAAAGTCATAGTTAACGCAAACTTCAGCCCGCGATTGGTCTTAGTGTGATGGTATATAGCCTACCAGCCTTCGTCGATAAATATACCAACTAAATTCTAAATTCTACAAAAATCGGCTATCTAACACTGAAATATTTTTTGAATTGGACCACTAGTTCCCGATACAAGTGAGTACAAGTAAACATACAAACATACATATGCTCACGCCTGTATTCCCCGAAGGGGTAGGCAGAGGCGTTGTAATGTTCAACACCCACATGTCACCAATTATGGTTATGTGCCAGAGGGTGAGTTCATCGCCGTCTCAGTCATTATGCTTATGTCTTTGGATTACTTCTCAGACATAATATGCAGGTTTCTTCACGATGTTTTCCTTCACCGTAAAGCACGTGGTGTGAAATCACTGTACATAAGTTTTTAGAAAAACTCATAGGTACAGGCCCCGCTGGGATTCAAACTTGCGCCGCTTGCGTGGCAGGCGACTGCTCTAGCCCCGAGGCCACCACGGCTAAGTAAACAAACTTTAAGATAAACAAGATTTAAGATTAGCTGACCCGGCGAACTTCGTACCGCCTAACAGACGATTCTTTAATTTTTTTTTTGTATTACGAATTGATTGAATCTTTTAATTTTTTGTCTTCGTAAGAACCATCCTCATGCTTTAAGGAATATTCTAAAAAATAATTAGCAAAATCGGTGCAGCTGCTCTTGAGATTTGCGCTTTGCAACACATTCAGCGATGAATGCGATTAACATGAGAAATTTTAATTATCAACCAATTCACTGTCTTTATAATTATCTACTGTGCAAATAAAACAAAGTTTCAGAGAAGCCAGTTATTCCGAGAAGAAAGCGGTTACCTATCACACCTTCACGTCGTATTTCATGGTACGTTAGCTAGGCGGCGAACCATAGCAAAACAGAGAGATAATAGAAGGTTGACTCCCTAAATTAGTCGTGAAAAGACTAATGTAGGAAGATACGCGACTCATCGGTTACATTGGCACTTAATTATCTTCGGTGAAAAGTGGGTGTTGTTATTACAACACTGCCTACCCCTTTGGGGAATACAGGCGTGAGCATATGTACTCGCATAGACACGTGCATTCTAATCAGAGTGCCTAGTGCGAGTTTTCTTAAAATCGCCGTCATAAGTCACCGCGTCGACGTAAACGCGGATTTGTATGGGCTCACAATAGTGTCATCTTTATGCCGACAGAGGCGCTGTTCCGATCCCATACAAATCTGCATTAACTTTGACTCGGTGACTTGTGACGGCGGCAGTGAAAAACTCGCACTAGGCACGCTGTGTTATTCCAGCAGTAAATTGAGAAGCGCTAGTAATACATAATACGTGCTAGAACCACTAGCTCCCGCCCGCGTATTGACTTGCCTATTTGTTAAACTGCCGTTTTCGCTAAATTACCGATAAGGTTCGACAAATTCATTTAAATTTTTTATTAATAGTAACTCATGTATGTTATATACGTTGCAAACTCACTTTATTTTTAAGGTTTAAAGATTTATTTATACATTATACTAGCCCAGGACAACTCTTCCGCTGAATCCGTTTTGGGTGCATTACAATGTTTTATGGGAGCTGGCTTTGTGTATGCGTTTATTTCGCGCCCATACTGACAGGACACTTAGTAAACAAATACTGAATGTATGTACTTTTAAATGTTTTTATTAAATCCACTGTAGTCCAATGCTTAAAATATTTTTAAATTTGGACATATGAGGTAATTTTTTTTACATCCGATATGTGCGCGCACACTCGCCTATTTGGTGTAGAGTGAATTTGCTACTTACCTTAAGGTGCTCAAAACTTAAAAACTCTAAAAATTAACAAAAAAGACCCATTCTCATATTGTTCGACATCACTTACCCAGAATTTGCACGAAAATTTCGTCTCTTAGTAAAGATAAAGTTAAAGTAAATAGTAGATTAGACCGGACCAAACCTAATATAATTCACCCCATATCGATTCTACTTAGATAGCAGATAAATATTCTCCAGGCGTTGTTGCTTAGCTTCACGTACTTCTACCTTTTCCTGGGAATGTCTCTACTAATATTATAAAGAGGTTTGTATGTATGTTTGTAACGAATTGGCTCAAAAATACAGGACCGATTTTGAAAATTCTTTCACCGTTTGAATGCAACATTATCACTGATTAATATAGGCTATATTTTCGCTCCGTGCTCTCACGGGAATGGGAACTAAGCGGGTGAAACCGCGTGACGTCCGCTAGTAGAGTATATATAGGATGACCAGGTTTCAACAAGTAGATAGAAAGGTTTTCCAAAAATTTTCGTTTTTATCGCAGAGTAGACATTAAGTATTCGTTCTATGGGCCTAGACAAAGTAACATTCTCTCGCGCTTGCGCTAGTAGAAACGATACATAATGTATGACATAAATCAGTCACGTGACATATGTCTTTCCCATGCATTCGTTAAAAATATAAGGGTGAATCTAATCTACGCGGGTGAAACCACGAGGAACAGCTAGTTACCGCAATATAATTATTTTTTCGACTTTTGGAATAACATTTTTTAAGTCAACAAAATATAGTGTCCTAATTATATCATTGAAATTGTACAGACAGACACGGGAAAAAGGTTTCGTTTTTATCATTACCATTTAGGTACGGGACTTTTCAAAAATAAAGGAATGTTCTCTGTAGAACAATTATTCCACTACAAGAAACTTTATACAGCTGGCTAGAAAAGGAAGAAAGCTTTGTGCTTCTGTTTCAGGGAAAAGCTCTACAGTTTCAACTTTTACGTTTTTCAGCGCTTTTAAGCTTAAGCTTAGACTTGCCTTCGACAGTCAATTTGACTTTGTATTCCGACACGTTTGTTCAGAATTATTTTGATAAGGGCTTAGACTCATTAGGCAAATATATTTGACACAGGGCAGTCGCTGAACGCTCATAATTCGTGACGTCTATATATTTTTAAATTGATATGTACCACCGGTGCTCTGTGCCTAAAAAGTCTATACTTTGATATCGTGGGTTTGAAACCACTGGTAGATTATTTGGTGTGAGAAGCTTACAAACATAACAAAATCGGTGCATTCGTTTGGGAGCTAAATTACTTTAGATACACAGATGCCGTCACGAATTTTGAGCGCTCAGCAATAATAGTGGGGATAGCTGCGCATGTATTTGTTCGCTCCATACATAACACAAATTACTACTGCGTATTCAATGTCAGCGCTCAAAGCTAGTGACGGCTGTTATACAGATGTCACACTTATAATACCCCTCATTTTCCGTCGTTGGTCAGACATCGGCCACAAAATTATAGTAAGGTGTAGATTTAGTTTAAAACTAGCTGTGCCCTGCGGTTTCACCCGCGTAGAGTTAATTGCATTGTCCCGAGGAACCCTAATGTTTTTTAAAAATAAAAGTAGACTAAGTTACTCCTTGAAACAGTAGCTATTTGCCAGTGAAAGCCCCGTTAAAATCGGTCCAGCCGTTTCGGAGATTACCCGGAACAAACAGACAGACAGAGAAAAATTTTTAAACTTGGTTTTTCATTGTTAGTAGCGTGTATACTTTCATATGTATCGAGTGAAAAGCTGTTATTTTGGAATTACAAACAGACACTTCAATTGTATTTATCTGTATAGATACCTGTATAGATGTTAGGGAATAATGCAAGTTTAATATTTCATCCCATTAGGTTTAAATATCAGTAATGCTGGTTTATAAATATGTAAATATATCTACCCGCTCTAGATCATCTAACGAAAAAGCCACTCCACACATTCTCTGCCGTGTATCGATCTCCAGTTACGCAGTTTTTACTGCCTCGACATAAAACAAGCATTAAACCATATTATTATTATACCATAGGGTCGTTTATTAAACACCTGTGTTTATATAAAGGTTTATTGCACGTACGCTTACTTACGACTCTCATTAAAGGAAGTTAGCCTTCAAATTTATTAAAATATCGCTAAGAAATATAACATCTCAGACCCTGTAGAAATAACATTACCTTCACGCTTCGCTAGTAGAAACGATACAAAATTGACGGGAATGACATATGTCACGTGACTGATTTATGTTAGTTCCATACATTTTTTTTCGTTTCTATAAGCGCAAGCTCGAGATAATGTCACTTTGTCTACGAGTATCCACGTATAAGGTTTTGACACATTCGAACCTCGTCGCTTAATCTTGCGTTTTCAGTTTTTTTTTATGGAGACGTAATACTTTCCACATTCGCCGCTTGGGGTGATTTTTAGAATGGAGGCAAAAAGAAAAAAAAAATATGGCAATACAACGTTTTCCCGGTACAGCTACTATAGATATAAAATCTAAATATTGAAATAGCCGTATCGATTTTCATGAACTTAAGTGAGCAAGGGTTTTTGGGGCAATCAATTGATCAAGATAGGTTTAATTAAGAAAAAATATACCGAGTAAAGCTCGGTTATCCAGGTCCTGTAGAGAACGTAACAGTATCCTCACGCTTCGCTAGTAGAAACGATACAAAATGTACGGGAATGACATATGTTACGTGGCTGATTAATGTCACTTCCATAATTTTTTTTATCGTTTCTATTAGCGCAAGCGCTAGAGAATGTTACTTTGTCTAGGCCTACAGACTTGACTATTTATAATAATGGTAGAGTTATGACTAGAACAAAATAGTAAAAGCAGTTGTAGGTAGTGGCGAAACGTCGTCATAATACTGGCAATGGAATGGTAATTTATCATCACTGAGAGTGCGGGTCACGTACGGGACGCGTTCCGGGACGTAGACGTCCCAATTCCGGGATTGCTCGCTCGGAAGATATTTGCGGATCGTGGATCTTATATGATACCACAGATAAGTCTATCAAGACTGGCAGATCGCTTGGATTTTAGGACAAATAATAGACGGATTCAAATTATATACGTATCATCGCCCTAAGAGCGAGGGGATCGAAACAGCGTCATCTGTCGGCTCAAAGATGCCTGCTTCGAATAAAATCAAATAAATACATTTTCTTGAGCTATACTAGAAAAGTTCCCGAAGGGCTAAGGTTTCCGTCATAGGATATTGAGATCTCTATGTATATATAGGATAAGGTTCAATTTAGTGCCTTTAAAGCCGACACTCGACGACGAGTGCGACGCTGAGAAACCTTAGTGAATAACGAGGCAGAGGTGTTGTAACAACAACACCTAGATTTTACCGAATACGATATTTATCGTACGTATTTCACTCAATATAATAAGTTGACAATTCAGTAAGTGCTAACGTGGCAAGGGGTGAGCCCATCGCCGTCTCAGACACTATTCATACGTCAGTGAATTACTTCTCAGACATATGCCGATTTCCCCACGATGTTTTCTATCATCGTAAAGCATGTGAGATGAAAATTCTACCCTTAAGTTTTATTTTAGAAAAACTCTTTGCTGCAGGCCGCTGAGATTTGAATTAACTTCGAACTGCTTAAATCCTACGGCGACCACAGCTCTTAAATATTAATTATAACGTTATAGACGAAATAGGTCTGTCTGTGAGAGTTTCCCAGTCTGCTCTAGGACTCGACGTAATAAATACAAACACAATGCTTATAATAACGAAAGGTCCATAAATAAATTGGACGCATCGCTTATTTACCCAAAGAAAATAACTTTTCCAGCTCAATCAATCTTTAGTTCAAACTCCGGCCGGAGAATTGATATTTGCTATCCATCTTGAAGACCACAAGTCATCCCCCATTAAGCTTGGATTAATCAAGATTAAGGGATGATGCCCCTAACTGGCTGACAGTTATTTCGTGTTTATGTTTCAGACTTGCAAATGTTCACTTGAATTTATTATTATCTAACTTCTGCCCGCGAGTTCGTCCGTGTGTAATACTTTACTTTGGGCTATCGCTAACTTTGACCCGCGATTGGTCTTATTCAATTTAACTCAAAACATCTTTATTTGATAAACTTTTAACAAAGTACTTTCAAACCGTCAGAACGATACGATTACACAGGATTATACATGCTACCGCCAGGTTCGGAAGGTTGCTTTTACTGAGAAGATTAGCTTGATGATATATTGCCTATAGCTGACAAAGAGGATATCTAACAATGTTTTTCAAGCGTCGATATGTATGTATGCATGTAGATATAAAAAACAATTTAGAAATGTTATCATCTCTCGGAATAACATGTCTTTTGTCTCACTTAAGACACCACAGAGTGCCTAGTTAGTGCGAGTTTTTCACTGCCGCCATCACAAGTCACCGCGTCAACGTAAACGCAGATTTGTATAGGACCAGGGGGCCTACTCGCTTTCTCCGAAAAACGAAACTTCGGCCGAAAGTTCGCAAAGTTCCTACCACGGATCTTATTCGTTCTAAAATTACGTCCGAACGTGGTCCGCTAGAAAATTATTTGATGTTTATGTTTTGTAAACCAACTTTAATTAAATTATTACACGAAGAAAAATTTGAGTATGATAAAAACACAGCGATGATGAAACTACGTTTAATTTTCGTTCGTTCACGAAGTTTCGTTTTCGTAGAAAGAGAGTAGACCCCCTGAACAGCGCCTCCGTCGGCCTAAAGTTGACTCTAATGTGAGCCCATACAAATCTGCGTTTACGTCGACGCGATGACTTGTGACGGTGATTTTAAGAAAACTCGCACTAGGTACTCAGTTTTCCCTCATTCACCAAACCCCACGTCATAGCAAACCAAATTACCAATTCAAATAGCATTCCACCACCGAAATGAGTGAATCAAAATGGCGTCATATGTCAACAGTGGGTAACAACAACTGATTGATTACATCTCGTAATTAAGGTCGGTATTTGTCCGCCGGTAGTCCAATTGGCGCATCCGGTTGCTAGTCGCGTCCTCTATTTTATTATTGCTTAATTCATAATAGTGGCAGTGCGGTTTGCAACACGTAAATATTCTGGATGAAACTACCTTTAGATATTGAGCAAAACATAAATCTATGTATACTGCGAAGAGAAAATTTAATTTGAATAAAAATATTTTTTATTGTTAATAATTTAGCATCTGCCCGCGACTTCGTCCGCGAGGAATATTTACTTTGGACTAACACTAAAATAATTTTTCATATCAGATCTGTTTTAAATCGATAAATTCCTAAGATTAACGCGTTCAAGCAAACAAACAAAAAACTATTTAGCTATATATATTAGTAAAAATATTATAAAGAGGAAATATTTATTTGTTATGATTTAGTTCAAAAACTAGTAAAATATATGAAAAAAAAAATTATAAATATTTTTCTATACATAAATCCCTACCTTTGTTTATTAAGGATCCGATATTTGTGAACCATTAAAACCCTGAATCCCACGAGATAAGAGCAATAACAAATAATGGAGAAAGTCTTGGTCAAAACAATGACGTAGGCAGTATTAAATGACGTCATAATATCCGCCAGTTTAGACACAGTATATATAAAAGCTTTAAAAGCAGTAAGGCATCTGGGCCTGTTTTTTTAAATAAGAACGTTTGTTTGTTTAGCATGAGGGTTGTCAATCTTAAAGCTTTTATAATTTAATCTTTTATTTACATAAAAATAACGTAGAAATGAAGTTTTGAAGTTTGCAGAAATGTCGGTAAAACGTGAATGACGTATAGTCAAAGTCAAAAATATCTTTATTCGATTAGGCTTTTTACAAAGCACTTTTAAATCGTCAGAATGAAACAATTTACAGGATTAAACATGCTACCGCCAGGTTCGGAAGGTTGCTTTTACTGAGAAGAACCTGGCAAGAAACTCAGTAATTACTGAAAAAAAAATCATTATAAACCACTTCAGAAATGTAAGCCCATGGACACAGTTGCAATGCACAAATGTCGATAAAAATGAACATAAAGAAAAGTCTAGTAGTTCTACTTATATCTAAATGCGTAGCTTGAGATGAGCAGCCCCCACAAGCAGCAACTGTTCACAAGTATGACGCGATCGGACACGATGTGACACCGCTTACTATAATTATTTATTAGTTTGGAAACGGTGGTACATGATCTTAAGTTAGTGTTGCTACATGATGTTCAATCAGGGCTCCAA
Source organism: Watsonalla cultraria (assembly GCA_964035505.1). NCBI lineage: Eukaryota > Metazoa > Arthropoda > Insecta > Lepidoptera > Drepanidae > Watsonalla > Watsonalla cultraria. The sequence goes on along the minus strand of OZ037732.1, from coordinate 1,206,365 downwards.
GTGTCCCTTATCTATACAGATAAATAAAATTGAAGTGTTTGTTTGTAATTAAAAAATTACAGCTTTTCACTAAATGCATATGAAAGTATGTATATACACTCTACTGACATTAATAAACCAAGTTTTAAAAAAAATCTCTGTCAAACAGATTTTAACGGGACTTTCACTGGCAGGTAGTTAATGTATCAAAGAGTAACTGAGGCTACTTTTATCATAGCTAGTATTGAATACAATTATTTGATTTGATTTCTCTAATAATCGCGCGTCTGTGTGTGTGTAATTTCAAACGATTGATTCTAGATGCCTAACTGCTTGTATAACTTATATTTTAACTGTGGCTTAGACCGAAGCCGGTTCCACATCCCTACATCTGTGCAGGAAGTTCCAAGTATTTTTATTGGAATTACTTCCTTTACAGAAAGCACTGTGATTCCTTTTTTACTTCGACGCATGTAATAAAAACTGAATGGGTTATATTGTGTGTACGGCATGTGACGCCATTGTATTTGGTATTGTGACAATTTTATTTGATTAGATAAGAAAGTAAGAATCCATATGTGTATACATTTTATTAGCATGGATATAAAAAGGTTTGGAGGGGAAAGGTAAGTTTGGCTTAGCAGTTAGTATATGTGGTTGAAAAAATGAGTAAATTACTGAGTTTCTTGCCGGGTTCTTCTCAGTAAATGCCTACCGAACCCGGTGGTAAAATGTGTAACTGTGTATAAATAAATGTATTTTTTACTGTGTCCTTCTGACGAAGAGCAAGAAGTTTGTAATACATTAAACTAGCTGTGCCCCGCGGTTTCACCCGCGTAGATTTATTTTCATGCTTCATGTCGCGGAACCCTAATATTTTTAATATATAAAAGTAGCCTAAGTTACTCCTTGAAACATCAGCTACCTGTCAGTGAAATTCTCTATAAATCGGTCCAGCCGTTTCAGAGATTACCCGGAACAAACAGACAGACAGATAGACAGACAGACAGACAGACAGACGGACAGACAGACAGACAGACAGAGAAAAAAATTAAAACTTGGTTTTTAGTGTCATTAGCGTGTACTTTCATATGCGTTTAGTGAAAAGTTGTTATTTTGGAATTACAAACAGACACTTCAATTTTATTTATCCGTATAGATATAGATATTTTGTTCGATTTCGACACGGGTTCGATTCCCATGTCAGGGAAAAACCATTTCTGCGATGATTCGAAACGAATAGACGGACCAAATTTTTTATTATTATACTCGTGGCACAGTAGCTATTGCGCATATGATTCGATCAGCGAAGTTAAGCAACAATACGCCTAGCCAGTAGTTGGATGGGTGACCGTCTGAGTTCCCTCCGTGCCTCGGAGAGCACGTTAAGCTGTCGGTCCCGGTTGCCAATTTAACATCTTTGGCAATCGTTACAGGTCAATCGGAGACCTTAAAATAATCTGACAACTGGTTTAGCCCAGATTGCCGATTTTCCTCGAAAAAGGGGTTGCGAAGGTCAGATGGCAGTCGCTTCGTATAAAAATCAGGTGATCAGCCACATCGGGCTGAATCAAGTGCCGACCCCAACAATGTATGGGATAAGGCCAGGGAGATGATTGTTTTGATAGACATGGTGCTAGTATAAGTACCTAATAGTTCTGCATATTATAAAAACAAACTATTCTATTGAAATAAACAAACAGACACAGTTTTTTTTATTATTAAAGTGTAATGTATAAATGTTCTGTATTCCTAACTTAGGCACGAAACCTAATTTATTTAGGCTTCAGACCGAATTCATTCACTTTTAGAATACTCTTAAAGTAATTTCACGCCCCTGCTGCTCGATTGAGTACTTGCTCGGTAATATGATCTAATAAATGTGATAGAACAAGCTTATTGATGAAATGTCTATCACTCGTGTCCAATATCCCGTCATCCCGTTTATTTGGACAACTGAACATGTCCCTAAATTTCACCCTGGATGTTGTTTTAATAATATCCTCTTTCGTTGTGGTGGATGTTGGATGCTAACGGATACATCTATACAGGTAAATAAAATTGAAGTGTCTGTTTGTAATTCCAAAATAACAGCTTTTCACTAAATGCATATGAAAGTATACACGATACTGACACTAAAATACCAAGATTTAATAATTTTCTCTGTCTATCTGTCTGTCTGTTTGTTACGGGTAATTTTTGAAACGGCTGGACGGATTTTAACGGGAAGTTCACTGGTAGGTAGCTGATGTTTTAATGAGTAACTTAGGCTACTTTTATTTATCAAAAATATTTGGGTTCCGCAACAATAAGGATGAAACTGTATCTACGCGGGGGAAACCGCGGGGCACAGCTAGTATCTTATAAATATATAAATAGCGACGTAGCGGTTTCACCCGTGTAGTTCCCGTTCCCGTGGGAGTACGGTGATAAAATAGCCTAATAGCCTATGCTACTCGCTGATGAGGTAGCTATCCATTGCTGAAAGAATTTTCAAGATCGGTTAAGTAGTATCAGAGCCTATTCAATGCAAACAAACAAAAACAATCAAAACTTTAACCTTTATCATATTAGTGTAGATAAAATTCTCGTGTCTCGTTCGAGAGAGGAGCTAGGTGGTACGAGTACAGTTTGCTATTGCGCATATTATTCGATGAGCGAAGTAAAGCAACCCTAACCCTAGTCAGTAATTGGATGGGTGACCGTCCGAGTTCCCTCCGTGCCTCGGATAGCACGTAAAGCCGTCACGGTTGCCAATTAATCATATTTGGCAATCGTTACAGGTCAGTTGGAGACCTAAAATAGTCTGACAACTGGTTTAACCTAGATCATAGATTTTCTTCGTTTAAAGGGGTTGCGACGGTCAGATGGCAGTCGCTTCGTATGAAAATCAGGTGATCAGCCACATCGGGTTGAATCAAGTGGCGACCCCCACGATGTATGGGATAATGCCAGGAAGATGATAACATTTTCGTATTACGTGTGTTTGTAAAAAAACTTCTCAACAATGACTTGACCGATTTTTTCAAAGTCAAAGTCAAAAATATCTTTATTCGATCAGACTTTTTCAAAGTACTTTCAAATCGTCAGAATTACATTAATTTACAGGATGATACATGCTACCGCCAGAACAGAAACAGAACACAGAACCAAAACAGACATAAGCCGAACCTAATCCGAATATATTCGGTAGGTCTGAGAATAAGACGTGAACTATTTTTCATACCTCTAAGTGATAAGCATGATCCATCCCGAAAATATATTTCGCAAGACAACGTTTCCCGGACGCAGGTAGTAAAACTAAGTACCTATCTACTTGACCTACAAAATGTTATACCACAAAAGTGTCTGTCTGCCCAGACAAAGTGACATTCTCTCACACTTGCGCTAATAGACACGATAAAAAAATGTATGGAAATTACATAAATCAGTCACGCGACATACGTAATTCCCGCACATTTTGTATCGTTTCTATTAGTGAAGCGTGAGGCTGCTACAGCCTATGAATGTGATAAATGATGACTTTTCAAGGCACACGCTTCATAATTCTATGGAAAATTATTTGCCTGCGATCTTCTGTAAGGTGGGGTACAGTAACGAGACAGGAGCTCCGAATTTCAAAAGGAAATTCCTGTTAATCCCTACCACTTTACCGTGTCACCATATCCTGAAGTAATTTGCCCAGCGCTATCTATTAATATGTTTTGGAAACTTTATTTATGTTATCGACCCTTGTGATAATTTATTGCGTTTGTCGATCCGTGTCTCCCAAATCAAGTACTTACCACATATTTGGGATTAACGTTAACGAGATACATGTAAGCAAATTATTCCGATAATTAACTCCTCAGAACACGCACTATTTGGACACTGGACAAATTACATAGAAGTTTTATAAATTTAACGTGATAAATATAGATAAAGTAAATAAGAAAACACTGTATGAATACATTGTGCTAGGGCATCGACCGAGGAATAGTAGTGTCTATATAATGGTTTCGCCAAATGAATAATGGATTCCATATGAACGGCGAAAGAATCTCGACGTTATTGGCACACAAACATCTCCGTAAAATTGATAGAGAACTTGATGAGGACAAATTAAAAATAGCAGATGGATAAATAGAGAATAGAAAAGTACAGGGGCTTAACCATAAGCTCTTATTGCAATGATAGTCCAGCTGTGCGACGTGCTTTACTATGAACATCGTGAGGAAACCTGCATATGTCTGAAAAGTAATTCAAAAGACGTATGTATAGTGCCTGAGACGGCTATAGACTCACCCTCTGTCACGTAATATATAATCATTTTCGGTGTGTTTTTGATACAACGCCTTACCCCTTCAGGGACCCTTCTGGGATGGCGTGAGTATATTTATATGAGTCACAGATGTATCAATGATGCAATAAAAGGTTACGACCCCGTCACGAGTTTTAAGCGCTCTGCGAAAATAGTGGGGAAAACTGTGCTTAATATTACTGACGCAATGTGGGTGTACTATAAGTACATCTTAACCTACCCCTTCGGAAAATACAGGCGTGAGTTTATGTATGTAAATAAAAATAATCCTTCGATATGAATCCAGTTATGTGAAAATACGAAACCTTTGTTTACGAACAGCAAATATGAGCTATAGACCTCTACAGCTCTCAAACAGTAAGGATAAAGTGAAACGACTAACGTGTTTTACTCTGACAACAAGATAAAGAGTCGACTTAAAAAAATCTTAACGCTCCAATGGAGCAAACTAACTATTATAAAAAACTAGCTGTGCCTCGCGGTTTCACCCGCGTAGAGTTAATTTCTTGGGTGTCCCGCAGAACACAAACGTTTTTTTTTAATTAAATGTTATTCCTTGTAAAATTACCTACCTGCCAGTGACGTCCCGTTAAAATCGGTCCAGCCGTTTTAGAGATTATCCAGAACAAACAGACAGAAAGACCAAGAAAAAAAAAAAAGTTTTACATTTAGTGAAAAACTATTATTTATTTTGGAATTACAAACAGACACTTGAATTTTATTTATCTGTATAGATGTATAGATTGGACATAGTTTCCATACTTCTGAGTAAGCATATATAAACTGTGCCTGTATTCAATGTGGGTAGGCAGAAAACTTTACCTAGTCTCAAACTGAATAAATAATTAGCATATTAGTCTATTTACGGGCAGCTAATAACACATTGTCGTTTACGTACGTAACAATTCAGAATGTATATTCTCAGTAACGGCGAAAGCTCTATAAATGACTTGTTCTGGTATATTTATAGCTCAAGTTAGGGGAGTACAGGGCACGTCGGGATGCAGTTGATAAATCATTTAGCGTAATTAGTCTAAAGCGTGCAAGTGATGAACGGTGCGCCCATCATGGTAGGTTTATTTAAAATACACGTTATTTTCAAACAATGTGTTTAACGATTCTATTTTTGATGTTAGGTAATTTTTTTTTACGTACCGACTTATGGCGAAAAAAAAGGAGGGATTTTGACAGGTATGTGTAATTATTACATTAAATCAAAATTCTTCAAAAAAATTATGTCTGTCGTCTGTTCGCCTGTCCGTCTGCTTGTGTGTCTGTCTGTTTGTTCCGGCTAATCTCCGAAACAGTTGGACAAATTTTAACGGGAAAACGCTGGCAGATAGCTAATGTTACAAAAAGTAACAAAGGCTATTATTACTTTATAAATACTTTAGGGTTCCGCGGGTCACCCATGTAATTAACTCTACACGGGTAAAACCTTTGGGCACAGCTAGTTTTATATATAAACGAATATTTGCACGGTAACCGCTTACCATTAGGCAATAATCCTATCATTATTGCTACAAAAATAAATAATAAACCTCCCAAGGCAACCGTGATCATTGTTTACGAAAGTAGAAATGAATATAAAACTAATATTCCTTACAACCAGTAAGTAAAACAAACTTTTTCTATCAATGCCTGAAGCCCTTATTACTGAAACTTTACTTGAAGGTCCCTTATAAAGGACATTTTCCCTTTACAATACGTAAATCCTATTTTGTACGGTGATAAAGATAACTCTAGGACTTTCTATTCAATGAAATGAAAATAAAACGATTTAAACAATTTAGGCCTTGGCTAAAGCTACTCCTTGTAACTTCAGTTATCTGCCAGTGAAAGTCCTTTTTAATTAAGTTCAGCCGTTTCAGAGAATAGCCTGAACAAACAGACAGACAGAAAAAAATATCTTTTTTATGTACACTTACCTTATGTACTTTCATAATATACATTTAATAAAAAACTGTTAATTTGGAATGACAAACAGACACTTAAATTTTTATCTGTATAGATATATACATGTATAGATGAAAAGTGTTTGTTATTTTCTCATTTTCGCGGATAAAGGATAGAAAGAAAGAAAACATAAAATGTGTAAACAAACATAGCAGGAACCACTGATTGGATTTTTTGCATATAAATTGAAGGCCGTGATGGCCTTGTGGTTTGAATTGTGGCCTACTTAATATAAACAAGAAAACGTGGACCCACTAGGCCCCCAATATTCGTCCCATAGAATAAAAGTTGTTGATTCGGCCTCTATATATGTACCCATTGGTCCCCTGGGAGGGGAACAGTCTATTACTAATATATTTTAAAGGTACCCTCATGTCCTGGTATAAATGTTACGTTATGATGCGGACATATAGTCGAAAATCATTGAAGCTACCTCTTTAAACTTCTGACGCCCTAGTTCTTTAGATGGCTCAAGGGACGAGTGGATACCTCAAAAATTTAAGGGGACGAGAGGATCCTGAGCCCTGACCACATATTTCTGAGAAGAAACGTCTATAAAAGCGATGGATTCATCATCTTTACAATATGGCCAACATTGCCGTGAAGTTATACCGAATTTGGTTCACATTCGCGCGTAAACAGAATTTACTTTGGTAATGAAACAAAGTATGGATTGCGAATTACTTTATTTGCACATCACATTCACAAACGGCTATACCACAGTATAAATATCAGTTTACAAGCAGTTTGGAATCTCTAATTAGATTTCTTAAGTGATTTATTTTGTATTATTATTATTATTATTTTTGAAAAGAGTAATTAATTACCGAGATTCTTGTCAGGTTCTTCGCAGTAAAAGCAACCTTCCGAACATGGCGGTAGCATGTATAATCTTGTATAATTATGTCATTCTGACGATTTGAAAGTACTTTATAAAAGTCTAATCGAATACAGACATTTTGAATTTTGACATTACTTTGACACTAAATAAAAGACTAAATTTAAGAGTTACATTCTGATTTCAAAAATTTTGTCCTAGATTCCTTACTGTACTTAGTAACCTTATATTTATACTATGACTGTACTTCAATTGGAATGAAATAATTTGTATTTATGTTCACAGTTCACGTAGGATCGTTTATACAGTGAACGAATGAATGAGAATGATTGACCGAGGGTCGATGCACCTTACAAGGGCTATTCATATCACAAGCGGCATTCAACTGTTAATGACGTCATAATCTGGGGTAATCGTTTATCTGATGTGAATAATATTATACATTCATCAACAGTGTTCATTTGCTTATTTGATGGGGAAAGTGTTGTCATTAAGTCATTGTGAATGAAAAGTGGAATGATATTAGACTATTTAAAGGAGGTTAATATTTTATTTATTTACTAGCTGTACCCCGCAGTTTCACCCGCGTAGATTTAGTTTCATGCTTCATGTCGCAGAATAATAACATTTTTAATAAATAAAAATAGTTTTAGTTACTCCTTGAAACATCAGCTACTTGCCAGTGAAAGTCCCGTTAAAATCGGTCCAGCCGTTTCAGAGATTACCCGGAACAAACAGACAGACAGACAGAGAAAAAAATTTAAACTTAGTTTTTTTGTGTCAGTAGCGTGTATACTTTCATATGCATTTAGTGAAAAGCTGTTAATTTTGGAATTACAAACAGACACTTCAATTTTATTTATCTGTATGTATAGAGTATAGATTTACATGCATACACTATCATTACAGGTTCACTTAAGGTGATAGTGTAGCTACTATATTAGAATTACATACTACGTATACACTAAAGAACATTATGTCAAAAAATATGAAAAAAAGAAAAAGTTCAAAAAATTTTACACAGTATATAAATATAGGCTATACAAGCAGTAAGGAGTCTAGACCTATTTTTTAAAATCAGAACGTTTACTCCATAGAGCGTAAGGGTTATCATTCTTAAAAAAAAATTAACTCTTTTATTTACAGACAAAATAATGTAGATGCCAACGTGACAGATGGGTCTATCGCCGTCTCAGGCACTATACATACGTTGGAATTACTTTTGAGACATATGCAGGATTCCTCACGATGTTTCCCTTCACCGTATATATAGATAATATAATATCCTTCGAAGTCCTATCACGTCTGAGAAGCATCGTCGTTTCATTTTCAATCCATTAACCTATATTCTTCAGAGCTCCCAGCCCCATTGTTACGATGCTTGCTATTATTTTGTTTTGTTTATTTAACAAGTCCTTTATCAAACTTAATGCTCAATTGTGCATTATGGGTTTTTTTCAATATTCTAAGTTACTAATTGGTAGCGGTATGGTATGGTACCATACAAACTGAGGGCCTAGTGCGAGTTTTCTTAAAATCGCCGTCACAAGTCACCGCGTCGACGTAAACGCAGATTTGTATGGGCTCACAATAGTGTCATCTTTATGCCAACAGAGGCGCTGCTCCGATCCCATACAAATCTGCGTTAACTTTGATGCAGTGACATGTGACGGCGGCAGAGTAAAACTCGCACTAGGCATTCTGATTTTTTCAATTAAAGAAACTTTGCGCAAAAGCTCATTGTATAAGGAACTAGCGGACGTCACGCGCTTTCACCCGCGTAGTTCCCGTTCCCGTGGGAGTACAGGAATAAAATATAGACTACATTAATGAGTAATAATGTAGCATTCAAATGGTGAAATAATTTTTTAAATCAGTCCAGTAATTTTTGAGCCAATTCGTTACAAACATACATACAAACCTTTGCCCTTTATAATATTAAGTACAGAAACAAACATTTATTTTTATTTTCTCTGTTTGTTTGTATGCTTGTTCCGGCTAATCTCTGAAACGGCTAGACCAAATGAAGATCATTTATGGGAACCACAGATAACGAGCATTAATTAAACATACATTTGTTTCATTATAACTTTACCTTTTCAACTTATGCCGCTATTCCTTCAGGGTAGTATTCACATCTGAAAAAAGAGAAAGCCGATTAAAGTTGTGAAATATATTTTAGTTGTTCTTTTACGATTGGTTACATGCATATAGGTTGTAGACTTTTTAGTCTCACGTCTGTATTCCCCGAAGGGGTAGACAGAGGTGTTGTAATAACACACTTTTCACACAAGATGATTAATTGCCAACGTGACAGATGGTGACACTATAGCCGTCTCAAGCACGTGGTGTGAATCACGCATATAAGCTTTTCAAAGTCAAAGTCAAAAATATCTTTATTCGATTAGACTTTATACAAAGCACTTTCAAATCGTCAGAATGACACAATTACACAGGATTATACATGCTACCGCCAGGTTCGGAAGGTTGCTTTTACTGAGAAGAACCTGGCAAGAAATTTGGAATTTTTGATTGGAATAACTCATTGGTACAGGCCCCGCTGCGATTCGAACTTGCGTCGCTTGCGTAGTAGTCGACTGCTCAGACTCCACGGCCACCACGGCACGAGTCGATACTCTATACGAAACTAAATATTGATGTACTAATGTAGATTTTTTATCTAAACACTACCTTTTTATAAATACCTAGATAAAAGAAAAATATGATTTTCATAAGTATTTATTATTCCAATTATTTATTATGTGGATATGAAAATAATGGTAATTGCCACAAGCCCGTGCACAACCGGGCCGATCTACTAGTCATAATCTATACAGATAAATAAAATTGAAGTGTCTGTTTGTAATTCCAAAATAAAAGCTTTTCAGTAAATGTATATGAAAATATATACGATAATGAAACAAAAAAAAACAATTTTAAAAAAATTTCTCTGTCTGTCTGTCTGTCTGTCCGTCTGTCTGTCTGTCTGTCTGTCTGTTTGTTCCGGGTAATCTCCGAAACGGCTGGACCGATTTTAGCGGGACTTTCACTGGCAGGTAGCTGATGTTTCAAGGAGTAACTTAGGCTACTTTTATTTATAAAAAATATTAGGGTCCCGCGAAATGAAGCATGAAACTAAATCTACATGGGTGAAACCGCGGGGCACAGCCAGTCTTATATATAAAAATGAATCCCCATTTCCCTTGGTCACGACTTCACGCGTGAACAGCTTGATGGATTTTAACGGGACTTTCACTGGCAGATAGCTGATGTTTCAAGGAGTGTTTTAGTTTAAATTTATTTAGAAAACATATTAGAGTTCCGCCGGTGAAACCGCGGGGCAAAGATTGTCGATAAATAAACATATGACTACATATTTATTTTGTTTCCCGAAATGAAACCATAGCGTTACATAAGACTATCAGATAACTTGCCGTATCATATTCCTCCGTTAATTACCGATGTATTACTAACATTCCTGGAAAAACAGGCAATATTTGGATATATTATAGACAAGGAGGAACTACATGATTTTCTTAGAAATGCGAATTTATTATATTTTTCCGGATGATAGAAACTTATTTGAGTAACAACAATAATGTGTGACGTTGAAAAGATATTCAGAAGATAAAAATATGTAATTTGATAAAGGTGTAGATGTATGAACTCCGCGGAGTCCATCTGGTTGTAAGCGGCAACCGCCCATAAACCCATTCAGCACCAAGAGTTTATTTTTTCCTAGCTCTACATATAGTTAAGCTAATTAAAATGATTAATTAAATAAAGACACTTATGAGCAGTCGCCTGGTACGCCTGGTCGCAAGCGACGCAAGTTCCAATCTCAACGGGGCCTGTTCCAATGAGTTTTTCTAAAACAACTTATGTGCAGTGATTTCACACCACGTGCTTTACGGTGAAGGAAAACATGATGATATAACCAGCATATGTCTGAGAAGTAAAAGACATATGTATAGTGGCTGAGACGGCAACAGACTCAGACCATCAGTCACGTTGGCACTTAATGATCTTCGGTGAAAAGTGAGTGTTGTTATTACAACACCTCTGCTTACCCCTTCGGGGAATACAAGCGTGAGTATGTATTTATGTGTAGACCCTTAAAGAACGTCGAAAAATTACCACCGGTTCGGAAACTAGCCTTCTAAGATGAGCCAGGCGCGTTATTCACTAAGGTTTCTCGGCGTCGCACTCGTCATAATATCAGTTTTAAAGATACGAAATTGAACCTTATACTCTATGTATTATGTATCAATTTTCTATGATTGAAACCAACGCTCGTCGTCGAGTGCGACGATGAGAAACCTTAGTGAATAACGCGGCAGATGGCAAACAATGATCTTTGCTTACCCCATGGGATACAGACGTTACCATATGTATGAGCTCTCAAACCCGTAATCCGAAGCAACCGGCACATTCAAATATTCTGTGACACTATTCAAAGATTCAAGTGCGATTATTCCAGACTAGTACGGGCAAATCCTTATGCGATCGTGAGAAGGCTTAAAAGGTAGACTTGTGTGAATCATTATTTTACGTGTGACTTAAGGTCCCATACATATGATAGACTAGCTGTATAACTCCTCGCAGTTTCACCTGCGAAGAATAAATTTCATAGATGACTAAATTCGCGGAGCCCAATTTTTTTTAATAAATACTTACTCCTTGTAGCATCAGCTATTTGCCAGAAGAATAGAAAGACAAAAAAAATTATTTCTTTATATAATTTTTGTATGTTTATTTGGATTTACAAATAGACACATCAAATTATCTGTATACATATATTGGATTAAGGGCAGTTTGCGAAAAAAGCATAATTTTATAATTTGTTATAAGGAGCGACTTACTTAGTGATGTTTTTTTGTGTTGAAAATGAAAATGAAAATGATTTATTCAGTTTAGGCCCTGGTAAGGCACTTATGAATGTCAAGGAATTTACCACCGGTTCGGAGACTAGCCTTCTGAGAAGAGCCGCCTAAATGTTAGCCTATAACACAAAAAAAATCATAATAATCCAACGCGGGAAAATCCGCGGGACACAGCTACTAAAAATATAAAAAAAAGTCCAACAGCCAAGTAATTGACCTAAAAACGAACATCGTGAAGAGATATCAATTTACGGCCATCTTTATGGGATAGTAAAAACAAGTTGGCGACTTTGGGGTCAATCGGGAGAAGTTTAAACATTTGCAATCCTGAGGGATACGGTATGACGGGAGTTTCTCTATGAATTTCATAATGGATGTTGAGTGTTTTTAGGGGTCGAGTTATAGAGAACTTTGTTGTTATTTTACTCTCAAGGCTTGACGGAGTGAGTCAGGATTTTCGTAACCGAATTGAGTGGTTGAGCTATGTTGCTTAGTCAAAGTCAAAGTCAAAGTCAAAAATATCTTTATTCGATTAGACTTTAAAGAACTTAACTTTTTAATTTAGACTACAAAGCACTTTCAAATCGTCAGAATGACACAATTTACAGGATTATACATGCTACCGCCAGGTTCGGAAGGTTGCTTTTACTGAGAAGAACCTGGCAAGAAACTCAGTAATTACTCTTTTCAAAAATATTATATAATTTAAAAAAAAACAAAAAATAAATCATTTGAGAAATGTGAGTGAACAACGGGATTTTGTGTAAAGTATCTACTACATTACGTACATACATACATTCATATGCTCACGCCTGAATTCCCCGAAGGTGTAGGCAGAGGTGGTGTAACAACACCCAGTTTTCACCGAATATGACTAAGTTTCAACGTGACAAGTGGTGAGTCTATCGCCGCCTCAGGCACTATACATACGTCTTTGAAAATATTTCTCAGACATAGGTTAATATTTCCAGGTTTCCTCACGATGTTTTTCTTCAGCGTAAATAAAGCACGTGGTGTGAAATCACTGCACATAAGTTTTTAGAAAAACTCATTGGTACAGGCCCCGCTGGGATTCGATGCGCCGCTTGCGTAGCAGGCGAATGCTCTGACAGTACTAAAATAATAAAATAAAATTCAATATTACTGTTATGGCCAAAAAATATGTCAAAGCTGTCAAATAAATCTAGAATCAATCGAGATTATAAAAAAAGGTAACCATTTCAATGCAAATTGTCGTTCGCTACATATATTTTTCAGCACTGATATGAATATAACTTATTTCAACTCTGTAAGCTCGGCAGCAAACAGATTTATCTTCTTTGTTCTACGTATAACTTTCCTTATACTATTTATGCAGCGATGTATTTACATTCTACTGCTAATATTGATAGTTACAGCTTTGAAATTGAATGGTAACTCAGTATACAGCGTAGTGACTTTTTCATCTAATTTTAGGTTTTGATTTTCTCTCCTTTATTTAAACACTAACGGACATCACGCAGTTTCACCCACGTAGTTCCCGTTTCCATGGGAGTATGGAGATAAAATATAGCCTATATTAATCAGTGATAATGTAGCATTCAAATGGTGAAAGAATTTTTAAAATCAGTCCAGTACTTTTTGAGCCAATTCGTTACAAACATACTTACAAACCTTTCCTCTTTATAATATTAAGTAGTATAGATTTGGTGAATATTTTTTTGTTATAAATGATTACATATAGTCATAGCTCGTGTTCAAAAATATACCCAGATACAATTTTGCCTACATAAGCATTTCAGAATGTACTTAAAATTTAATTCAACGCTTAAAATTGCAGTTAATTTTCTGTAATATTAGGTTTCAAAGAATACAAGGTATCTTTCTGGGAAGCAATATAAGTTTGATTTTTATTTCTATTCATTGTTGTAGAGTGAACAAAAAGTACCAATTGCTATTTAGTACATCTAAAATTGAGTTGGGAATTAGGTCCCTATTCTACTCACCATCCGGCAAGTCCTATTCGGTTTCAAAGACTTAATTGCGCAAAATCCGGCACCTCAAAACTTACTCCAACGTTGTTTCAGAGAATCGTGCCGACAAAATGTACACCAAAAATCTTTGAAGATCTCAATCAAAATTTTATTGTCGAGCAAACTTGTTGGTGGCTTGTCCCATTTGGCGTGGAATAAGACCGCAAAAGCCTTCTTTGTCCGGCCTGAAGACGAACCCCATAAAAATGTAGTGCCGCAAAAAAGTTTAATAAATTTTATTGCACGCCACGCCAGCCTGTGGCGAAATATATTTTATCGCCCGGTCGCCATTGTTTCGGACAAGTTTCAGACAAGTCGGGTCGGCTAATTACTCATAAAAGTTTGCCGTACTACTGGAATCGTATCGGTCTAGTTTTTGTTTTTACACATCACACAGCCTGAAAAGATCAGAACTGAGATTGTATTTTTTACGTGGAGAATCCGTTATGGATACAGCAACCACCGTAGGGCCAGCGGAAGGGTTATGTCGGACTCGCACCGACTAAACTACCGTGGAGTTCCTCCTGGTCGCTAAGTGGAGGTTGCACGTGATATGTCTTCACATGCTTCACCGTGACTGAGAATGTAGCTAGGAAACGACAAAACTATTTATTTACTCACGCCTGTGTTCCCCGAATGGGTATGCAGAGATACGTAAAGTGCACCCACATTTGCCAATTATGTATGAGGCCCATGTTAGGAGGCGAGGTTATTATCGGACACTAATCCGGACTTCAGGCTGCTACTGGGACATTACAGATAGAAAATGCACTTTGTGCAGGGTACGAATCGAAGAACTCGTGTTCCACAGTAGCGTTTGCGACCATTAGACCAAAAGCAGTCATGATGCTGACAAAAACGACAATACCTTTACTTTAGACTATACCATTCCCTCAATAACTGAGAAGTGAGATGGTCCTCTTAGATTATTATTTATTTATTTATTTATTTAATAGGTCTAATAACAGTTGTTACATCTTTACATGTTCATGTGATACATTTTGTTCATAATTATCTTAATGCACAACTAATTATAAGTAAACACATCATGTATATAATTCTTTACAATAACATACTGGTTACACATAAATGTACTTTGAGGAAATATTGAGTTATGGCTATTATAATGATTATTTTTAAGTACTTAAGCATCGCTAACCAATTATACTATAGTATCAGACTCTAAAATATCTAAATTATTACTAAATATAACAACATCATCGCTGTAAATTATACGGTTTTGCAATTGAACAGATAAAATATTGAAAGCATACTAAATTATGTACCAACTTTCTAGTCACACACACAATTATTGGTATCAAATAATATTTGCACACGTTCCATTGAAATCTCGTTAGGCAAGTTGGTCCTAGAAAGTAATTACAATTAAAATTTACTGTTCAATGAACCGTGCGATTACATAAGCTAATACGTGTTAAGACACCTCAATTTTCAACCTTATTAACACGATTTTACAGTCAATAGTCTATTGAATAATATGAGCTCTTCAATGTACTTAGAATACAACACGGCAACTCTCATCTATCAAGAAGAAGTATGTAATAACGATGATCCCTTTATCACAAAATATAGTTTAAACGAAGACAAGACTAATCTCCGACTAAAACTATATCCATCCCTTTTTAATTCTGGATCATAGAAAGAGATCGAGCTATATTTAAACTAAGGACTACCTTCGTCTATGTTTTGAGCGCTTTTTATTTGTAACGACCCCTTGCAGCATGTACTGTGAGTTATAAAATGGTATAAGCAGTCGTCTGTTCAAATCACGCTGTTTCCTTAAATTCAAAGACCAGACAGAGATGAAGGTGAACTCATGATCAGCCACATTGGCACCTAATCAAATTCAGTGAAAAGAGGGTATTTTAACACTCCTAACACTTGGAGACCCTTCTGAGTTGGCGTGAGCTTACGTCAAAACAACTATGCGTTATAAAAATTCTAAAAGCATAAATATAAATCGTATCATAATAATTCAGTGTCCCTAGTCCCTGCAAGACGCGTCCTTCTTGAAACCCTTTAATGCAAATAGCCCGTAGCTGTCTAATTTCCATCGAGGACTGCCCACCCCAGCCCATAAATCAAGCCATGCATTTGAACTGAAATTTACAGTAGCACTATGGTGACAGCCTGCCTGTGATTTATTGTTCGAAAATATGCTAGATTAAAAATATTTTGATGGCACAGATTGTCAATGCTGATATATGATTTACTTTTATAGATGCTATGCGGATGGCCTCACAGGGTAGGCAGAGTTGAGAATGTAAATTTCCTGTAATGTGTGTGTGTAATGTGTGCATCCTCTTCTAATAGATGCCAAAACACTTGACTCGGATAAAAATATGTTACTTATTTTTTTACCCGACTACGGCGAAGCAAAAAAGAGGGTTATGATTTTGACCGGTATGTATGTTGTATACATATAAACATATATCTATGTCTGTATGTATGTTAATCCGTTCCCTCATAACTCTAAAGCTACTCATCATAATTTGACAAATGAGGTACCATTGGATTTGTCTTGATTGTCCGCTGGGTATAAATTAATTAAAGTGTTTGTTTGTAATTCCAAATTAATAGCTTTTAACCAAATGCATGTGATATAAGGAAAGTAAATAAAATATTTTTTTTTAAGTTTTGCTATGGCTGTCTATCCGCCTGTCCGCCTGTCTGCCTGTCTGTTAGTAAAGGCTAATCTCTGAAACGGCTGTACCGAATTTAACGGAAATGTCACTGGCATATAGCTGATGTTACAAAGAGGATCTTAGGTTACTTTTAATTTAAAAAAGAAGTATTCCGCGATATAAAGTCACCCATGAATTTATTTAAATTAAGTCTACGGCCACAGATGGTAGATTAATATGAGACCCGTGCCCAAATTTGTGAGATCCTAATCCAGATTTGAGTCATCTTCGAGTTCCCCTGGTACGTTAAGTGGTACTAAGTTATTATTGGTCTAATTCGACTGGTATGGTTTATTGGTGACACGTGCCGACCCCTACTTCACCCCTATACGTGTCAAGAGTGTCGTAAAGCGGAGCAAGTTTCTTACAACCAAACTCCAGTTTCCATTTTACCTGCAAATACTGTATCGTGGTGCTTTTAAGCTTACGATCCAAGCAAATACTTTTGAACATCCGTGCATCTGCTAGATAAATATAAACTGTAGAAGTTAAGCTTTGCTTGCTTGGTTGTAAGTTTTAAAGTTTTGTATAAATACATGGAGTAGATTTATGGATAGGAGGAGCTCGTGGCACAGTTGCTATTGCGCATATCATTCGATCACCGAACTTAAGCGACCATACGCCTAGCCAGTAGTTGGATGGGTGATTGCCCGAGTTCCCTCCGTGCCTCGGAGAGCACGTTAAGCCGTCGGTCCCGGTTTGCCAATTTAACATCTTTGGCAATCGTTACAGGTCAGTCGGAGGCCTAAAAATAATCTGACAACTGGTTTAACCCAGATCACAGATTTTCCTCCTAAATGGGGTTGCGAAGGTCAGATGGCAGTCGCTTCGTATAAAAATCAGCTGATCAGCCCAACAATGTATGGGATAAGGCCAGGGAGATGATGACATGGAGTAGATTTATGCTTTAATCATCTTTTTCTTTGAGAGATATTGGCATGGGCGTTGCAACGCGCGGGTCGAAGTTGTCTCTGTAATTTAAGGGTCCTTAAGAATGAATTTCTACTAAAAGAAAAACAGAACAAAATAAACAAAGAGACCGAAAGTTTGTTTTTAATTTTAAAATAATTTTCAGTTTAAAAGTTGAATCGTAAAAAAATTAAGACAGATTATAATAACTTTTTCTATTTGATCCCTCAAAACTTGATCCTTGTCAGGAAGTTACGGTTTCGGTTTCGGCAGACATTAAGACCTTTGCCGAAATTTGGTTGTACACTACTTTTGTCATATAGAATAAACAGGGGGCCTACCATCATCGTTTAAGCAGCGCGTATTCAGATCGACTTAGGTTTGACGGTGCCAAAATGAAACGTCAAAGCTCAGAAGTTCCTAATACGCACTCAACAATCAAAGTTAACCTTCTGTACAATACGAGAAGAACTTGGAAAATATACGACAAGCGAATGAATTCACTTTCCAAACAAATCATTCTGTAATCCCAAGTGTTATTGCGAATGACTGCTCAGATCATTTGTGAATAAATAGCAAAAGGAACTGGCTTCGACGGCGTGGTTAAATAAATTCTCCACGGAACGTATATCCAGGGCAAACGAAACGTAACCCCTTTTTAGGGATCTGTGATATAACTGAAATCGGTGCAGCGAATCCTTTCTTAGGCGGATTTGGGCTACTAACATATGAAGAGGAAAGGTTTGTTTGTAACGAATTGGCTCAAAAAATACTGGACCGATTTAAAAAATTCTTTCACCATTTGAATGCTACATTATCACTGATTAATATAGGCTATATTTTATCCCCGTACTCCCACCGGAACGGGAACTACGCGGGTGAAACGCGTGACGTCCGCAAGTGTTTGTATATCCTACAGTTGCTTGACAACTTGTTCAAAGCCTACCGAATTATCGTGATTTTGAAAAATTTTCAAGTTTAACCAAGAAGTTTTTGGCACGAAATTGAATCTGCCTCTATCGTTAGTAAACTAATCCATTCTCACGAGAAATATCTGGTCACATATTAAACGCTAGTTTCCACCATCATATCTTTACCCTTTTATTTTTCTGATAGTTTGTTTATCCTACATTTTGGCCCCAAAAATGGTCTCGCACTGCCAAAACAACTTCTCTCCTGATCTCATATTGGGGGGAGAGAGGTTCCCACTATAGTTTTCTCAAGCGACTATATTCTTCTTCTTCTTCAGAAAGAAGTTTAATAGCGTTAACGATTGTTATGTTCTATCTAATATATCAAATTCTAGTGTCGCGTTGTCTGTTATCAAACTACACCAAAATGGCTGGACCGATTTGTGTGAAATTTTGCGTGCAAATCGGGTAGGCCTTAGAATTGGCCAGCATCTAATGTATGGGGTGATCGACCCTAAAAAATGGGCACAACTAGTAATGATATAACAACATTGAGGACATTTGACTTGAAAATTTTATCTTACAATGAATCGCTTGAAACGTTGAAGGCCACTCTTAATTTATGTAATAATACTAAAAGTACTAAGTAATTACTTCGGAAGTCATAATTTCATAACAAAACTCCATTAATCTACCCAAGGTGGGTGGGTTATTAAATAAGTAATTATAACCTATTTCTCAGGCATTAGAGAGCATGAAACATGCTGCCTCAAAGAGCCATTTAAATGAAATATAGATAACCTTGTACGACCCCAACTATATTGAATGCGAGCCAAAATTTTAGACCTAGTAGAATTTAACCGCACTTTCCTTTCGATTTCGAAGATTCCCTTCGTTTCATTGCTTTGTTTTACCCCCAAAACCCTAAAGCAGCTGGTCGATTTTCAAAATTCACGGTATTTTGACTGTTGTCATATCTATCATCATCTTCATCAAGCCATCATTCCACAGCAGGCACCTGCTGGACTGGATTTTTTTCACAAACACGCCGCTCTCCAGATGGTAAATGGTACCGCAGTCCTTGGTAGCTTGCAATAAGGTGCATGACGGGCGCGTTCAACCCCGTAAATATCTCTTCACACACTTCTTGAAGAAGCAAAGCTGTTTGAGAAATCCATGAAGGGGAGTTCATTCTACAAGCAGTGTCTGGGGAAGTAAGGACCTTTGGAAATGAGCAGTGCGAGATGGTGAGATGTGCGATGGTGGAAAGTGTCTCCCATGGCAGCCCGGTCTTCAGCTCTGCTCATCCACTTGCCAGCTACGGTATGTATATGGATTTTTTTTTCTTTATTAGGTTCACCAACAATTGTTTACACTACAGAGCTTAGATCTAGTAACATAGGCAGTGGCGTGCATTGCATATAAGCAGGTAAGCAGAAGTTACAAATTGTGATCACTGAATACACTCGTATCGTGTGTGTGTGTTCGTATGTGTATCTTCACCAAGACGTACGTACCTACGCCGTACCTACGCCGTACCTACTACGTACCTACTTGTTGTTTATGCCTACCCCTCTGAAAACCAATGCAGGCCCCTGAACATAGTAAATGGTAAATTCTCGACTTTCATAAGTGCCTTACCAGGGCCTAAACTGAATAAATATTTTTCATTTTCATTTTCATTTTCATAGGTTGCTTTATGCTAGTGGAAAAATCACTTATAGACGAACACCGTGTGTACTATAAAAAAAGCAGATAATAAAAGTTAAAAACTGGAATTTTGTAGATTAGACAAATATTCGCAAATTAATGCCTTTTTTTTGGCAAGGGAATCATGGTCATATTATGATGATCATACTTTACTAATTAACTTGATTTCATCAAACAATTAATGACTGTCCGAATTCCGTCAAACTTGGCAACCCTGACTACAATTGCCAGATATGCCCAAAGGCAATGATTAATGCATTTTGAACAATGGAGTAGAATCAATCTCATGAATACATCGACCACACGGGTTTCTTAATACATTTAGTTCCATTCCCTGAATCTGTGCGCAGAAAGTTTACGCCTAATGTGGTCTTCAATATTCGATAGCTTCTTCAAACTTTAACAAAGACTGGAATATCCCAAATACATATATCTTATATAGATATATAAAGCTGAAGAGTTTTTCCTAGCTTTGACGTTTATTTTTACGGTACAAAAATAAAAGGTCAAAGCTCAGAAGTTCTTAATACGCTCTGCTTAAACCGATGATGGTATGCGCCCTGGTGCGATTTGAAAAAATATTTCAGTGTTAGATAACCCTTTCAGGAAGGCCTATTTATCATCATATTAAGACCAATCACTGGTTTTACTTAGCATATGCCCAAAGTAACTATTACAGAAGCTAGTGGTATATATACGGAAGACGGAAACTAGAACCTCGAACACATTTTCCGCGAAGCCATATCATGTCAGACGCAATGGCATTGAAATATCGGATTTTTTGTATACAACGAACCTGAGATGAAATCTTTGATACGGCAACAAGGGCAGCGGTGGGAATTGGATCTTTGCATATTGATTTACCGACGGGGAAAGAAATGGCACTGAAGAAAATGTTTGGGAAATGATTTACGAATAAATAGTAACAAATTGCTGCATCAAATGTGTAGAATTGTGGGCTGGATTTGATTTTGACGGGTTGTTTCTTTTCAGTCAATCATGTACAACAGGCTCGTATGTATAGTCTAACTAAATTGTGTGAAATGTTACACAGGGAGTCATTTTTTGCAGTGTTTATTGAATACAAACATATACTCTCCTAAGGGTTAGGTTCACTAACATTTCGCCAGAAATATCTAAATCCAATGTAATAGGGGGCAAGCCTAGTGCCATTAACTGGGCGCTAATTCTGACTCCGGTCTTCTACTGGAAAATTTGAGATGCATATCGGAAAAGCGCCTCGTGATCGTAGAAGCGTTTGCGAGCACTAGATCAACGAGGCAGTTACTTTGTACGTATAAACAAATATACATTTTGTTCATAAGAACTATCCAAAACACAACCACTTAATCTATACATTTATACAGATAAATAAAATTTAAGTTTCTGTATAGAATTCAAAAATAGTTGCTTTTCACTAAATGCATGTAAAAGTATATATTACTAGCTGTGCCCCGCGGTTTCACCCGCGTAGATTTAGTTTCGTCCTTATGGTCGCGGAAACCTAATATTTTTAATAAATAAAAGGTCGCCTATGTCCTTTCTCAGGGTCTAAAGATTGTCTGTGCCAAATTTCATCAAAATCTGTTGAGAAGTTTAAGCGGGAAAGCGTAACAGACAGACAGAGTTACTTTCGCATTTATAATATTATAAGTAGGGATTGTACTGACATTGAAAAAAACATTAAAAAATTTTTTTCTAACTAAAGCTAGTTTATAACTAAATATACATCGCGTATTTCGGACCAGGAACCGACTTTTCCATCATTCATCAATTAATTTTGTAAGTACGTGATCTCCTCGGCTTCTATACAAAGCATTGATCAAACAATCAGATCTAACCAACAATTACAAATTAAAGTCCATTTGTCAAGTGCTGTCGAGTATCGGAAGAGTACAATAAACCGGTCCTACTATCAGTGGTCACAATCAAACGCTATCTGCACGTTCGAATGGTCTAAGGGGCATTCACGTCGGGGAGAACTGCTTGTAAAAGTATATTTACTCTCAGCACACCTTACGATGGCGTATAAATGGTTATAGGTGCCATCAGCTGACCTTCAAGCGCAGTAGTTTTTTGAGTCTCGTATGGAGCGCGACAAATACAAGCGCAGTTGTTTTCCTAACTATATTCGACGCCTGAATATTAGGCCTATTCTCATAAACCAATCCAGACAAACCTAGGATAAGCGAAAATACGCATTAACAGGTTCTTGTTGTAATCAGGGAATGAGATTTGTTCTAGGGGTCAATGAAGATGGGTGGGAATTCATTTTTAAATAATTTTTAGAATTTACATTTACATTTCGACCTTGGATTAGTAACTTTTGATGAATAACTTTATCAGTCTGTCTCTGTTTATCTGTATAGTGCGACTCGAAATTAACCCATGTGTAGCTACTATTGTAGCTGAGCGGTCATAATTCGTGACGGCACATGCCCCTTTACTCACTAAGGTATCTCAGCGTCTCACTTGTCGTCGAGTAGTGCTTTTAAATATACGAAATTGAACCTTATCCTCTGTGTTATATGTATCAATTGCCTATAATTGAAACCAACGCTCGTCAACGAGTTCGACGCTGAGAAACCTTAGTGAATAATAATGGCTGTAATCTATACTTATATCATAAAGAGGAAAGATTTGATTGTTTTTGTTTGCATTTGAATAGGCTCCGAAACTAATTGACCGATCTTGAAAATTCTTTCAGCAATCGATAGCTACATCATCAGCGAGTAGCATAGGCTATATTTTGTAAATATTGTACGCTGTACTCCCACGGGAACTACGCGGGTGAAACCGCGTGACGTCCGCTAGTCTTTTGTAAATATTGATATCGATTTCATAGGACAAATACTTCAATCGTATTATAACGTTATAAACTGGCAATTAGAACATTCGAACGTGTTGATATTAATGTGTATTATTCTACTTATTTAAAGGGTAAGTAAACATCCGCTTCGTTCACTAATTAATTAATTACTCCTTATCTCTGGTATTTTATTTAATTTCATTTGTTTCGAGTGATTTATTAGGATTACGGACTCATTCCGCCCACCAGTGAAAATCAAAGCACTTATCTGTACATACTTGTTTTGATTCCCACTGGTGCAGTCAGTCAAAACGACAGCATTCCCAAGGAGGGTTGATGTCAGGTTGACGGCCGGTCCTAAAATACATAGTCAAAACAATAGCATTCCCAACGAGGGTTGACGTCAGGCAGGCGGCCGGTCATAAAACTGATTGCCAAATCCTTTTGCAATGTACCACAGTATAAAAGAATGCGATCGGGCTAGGGCGTCCCCCCCAGGCGACGCGCAGAGGCAGCACCCGGCTTCTGTGAGAAGTGGACTAGGGTTGTTGCATCACGGGCGGGTGCGACGTAAGAAGCGAGCTCAGTGTGAAAGAGAAGTAAGGTTAAGGTGTGCAAGTTGGAATGTAGGGACGATGACTGGAAGAGGAAGAGAGTTAGCGGATGTACTGAACAGAAGACGTATTAATGTAGCGTGCCTACAGGAGACCAAGTGGAAGGGTGCAAAAGCTAAAGAAATTGGCGAAGGGTACAAGTTATATTACAGTGGAAGTGATGGTAAGCGAAATGGTGTAGGAATTGTGTTGGATAGTAAATTGAAAGAATGTGTGATGAATGTGAAAAGGATGAGTGATAGGATCATTGCTGTGAAAGTGATTGTCGAAAGTGTTATCTTGAATGTAATAAGTGTATATGTACCTCAATCTGGATGTGATGAACTAGTGAAAGAAAAGTTTTGGATGAACTTTGATGCAGTGTTGATAGACATTCCCGAGTGTGAAGAACTGTATGTAGGTGGAGATTTTAATGGACATGTTGGCAGAATAAATGAGAGCTATGAAAGAGTGCATGGAGGTTGGGGGTACGGAAACCGAAACAGTGATGGTGAGACTTTTCTACAAGCCGCTCTCGCCTTTGACCTAGCTATAATAAATACATATTTCCAAAAAAGAGTCGAACATTTAATTACATATAAAAGTGGCCAACACGCAACACAAATTGATTACTTCCTCACAAGAAGAAATAAACTTAAATATATCAGAAACTGTAAAGTACTGCCTGGCGAGGCTTTAGTATCACAACATAGGTTGTTATTGATGGAAGCGTCAATTATGACGCATATTACTAGAGTTAAAAGTCGGCCCCCACCAAAAATGAAATGGCGAATGTTGGAAAAAGATGAGTATGCAAGGAGATTTAGGAATGACGTCGTTGGTGAAATTATTGGAATGGTGGACAGTACGAAAGATAAGTCAGTGAATGATTGTTGGAATGAGATGGCAAATTGTATAAGAGGTATAGCAAAAAGTGTGCTTGGGGAAACGAAAGGAAAAGGTTTGATTGATAGAGAGACATGGTGGTGGAATGATGAAGTACAAAAGACGTTAAAAGAGAAGAAAAAAGCGTTTAAAGAATGGCAAACTATGAAAGATGGTAATGAAAACATGAAAGAAGCAAGAAAGATTTCATATAAGGAATGTAAGAAAAAGGCTAAAAAGGCGGTAGCGATTGCCAAAGCTCAGGCCCAGAACTTAATTTATGATGCTCTCGACGGGCCTGGAGCTGAGAAGGAGCTCTACCGCATCACCAAAGCCAGAGAGGAACGTGCAAAAGATCTAAAGCATGTTAAATGTATGAAAGATGAAGCGGGAAAGGTATTATTTCAAGATGAGGCTATAAAAGAACGATGGAAAGTTTACTTTGAGAAATTAATGAATGAGGAAAATGATTGGGACGGTTTGTTAAAAGACGAAGCAGTGAATGAAGGTTTAGTGAGGCCCATCAGTGAAGATGAAGTAAGGAAAGCAGTGTGCAGTATGAAGAATGGAAAAGCGATGGGGCCAGATGGTATACCAGTGGAAGTATGGAAGCTATTAGGTAAAGATGGATGCAAGTGGCTGACTTTATTCTTCAATAAGTTGTTGCTCGAAGAGGCGATCCCTGATGAATGGTGCAATAGTTCGCTCGTGCCCATCTTCAAACACAAAGGTGATGTACAGGACTGCAATAACTATCGAGGAATAAAGCTCATGTCCCATAGTATGAAAGTGTGGGAAAAAGTGATAGAGAAACGATTGAGAGAAGAAAGTGAGATAACACAAAATCAGTTCGGGTTTATGCCAGGTCGCGGGACAACAGACGCCATATTTGCCCTCCGCCAACTGTGCGAGAAGTATAGGCGTGCTCATACGAACTTGCACATGGTGTTTGTTGACCTAGAGAAAGCATACGATAGAGTACCCCGAACGGTTTTGTGGTGGACTTTGAAAAAGAAAGGTATGCCTGGGAAGTATGCGGAGTTAATTCGTGCTATGTACGATCGGTCAAGTACGCATGTCCGTTCAGCTGCGGGCAGTACCGGCGAGTTCAATGTCGCCGTTGGCTTACACCAAGGGTCGGCTCTGAGTCCTTACCTCTTCCTGTTAATCATGGATGCATTGACATCGGCGATACAGGAGGAGGCACCCTGGTGCATGCTATTTGCCGACGACATTGTACTGGTCGGTAAGGATGGGCCCGAGGTCCAGAGCAGGTTGGTAAAATGGCAGCATTCGCTGGAGAAGGTTGGCTTGAAAATCAGCAGAACCAAGACGGAGTACATGTTCTGCGATTTCGGCGGTATATCCGATCCAGTAAATGTAAGCCTAGACGGTGTACCCATACCAGTGTGCTCCGACTTCCGGTACCTCGGTTCACTCATCCAAAGCGATGGCGACTTGGACAGGGCTGTACAGCACAGAATTAACTCAGGATGGATGAAGTGGCGGCAGGTCACGGGGACAATATGCGACTCCCGATTCCCACTTAAGCTTAAGGGGAAAATATACAAGACCATAGTAAGGCCTGCCGTCCTCTATGGATCTGAATGTTGGGCCACAAAGGTGACGGATGAAAGGAAGCTGCATGCAACTGAGATGCGGATGTTGAGATGGATGTGTGGCGTAACGAGATTGGACAAGGTGAGGAATGAGTTTATAAGGGGAAGTCTGAAAGTAGCACCAGTGACTGAGAAGTTGAAGAATAAACATTTGTCGTGGTATGGACATGTTATGCGGAGGGATGAGGAAAATGTTGCCAAAAAAGTTTTGTTTATGAATGTGGATGGTTACAAGGGGAAAGGAAGACCTAAGAAACGATGGATGGATTGTGTGAAAGATGATATGGCTAGAATGGGAGTGAATACAGATATGACGGCTGATAGAGAGAAATGGAAGAGAAGAACACATTGCGCCGACCCCAAATAACATGGGATAAGGGCAGGAAGATGATGATGATGACGGACTCATTATTACGTCACACATTCCACACAATTGTATTACTTTAGGAATGTATTTAACCGACTTCAATAAAAGGAGGAGGTTATCAATTCGACTTTGTTTTTTTTCGATTTTTTTTTGTTTGAATGGTGATGCTTCCAAAAGGTCCCTTTTTTTTGGTTCAGTTCTACACTTTAGTAGAACTACATTTTATCTGATGATGAAGCCGAAGTGTTTGGGCTTGATTAATTCGTATGAGATGATTCGATGATTGATGAGAATTTTACACCTAGATGGGTTATGACTGGTGTAGGTGCACTTTGCAAAAAGTCACTGAAAATCGCGAAAAAATTATTAAAACCGCCTTCAAAACAGACAGACGGACAGACAGACAGAGAAAAAATTTAAAACTTGATTTTTCAGTGTCAGTAGCGTGTATACTTTCACATGTATTTAGTCAAAGATATTAGATGTATACATAAGATCAGGTAAGCAGTCTTCGAAGCCTGAGAAAGAACGCACATTTGCTACTTTTTCGTAGCAAAATATTATTAACATGCGAATGAATGTGCGGGCGCAAACAAAGTTAGTATAAAGATAAGCCCGTATTAAGTCGCAAAAGGTACAAAACGTGTCTACGTCGCGACATTAATCCTACAACTAAATTTAACTCAGACGTGGTAGTCTGGGATTGCGGAGGTGAATTGATTTCTTTTCTTTGCAGACATTATGCTTTTGTATAGGTATTCTCTTGTTATAGGTATGTATTCTTTTGATTAGATTTGTCTGAAAACGGATTTGGGTGAAGTATCTTTAGATCAGTCTTTTGCTCACTTTTTTATACTATTTAGGTGACAACAAGAGCAAAGGCTCCGGGCCTGTAGTCAAAGTAACATTATCCTCACGCTTCGCTAGTAGAAACGATACAAAACGTACGGGAATGACATTAGTCACGTATATGTCATTTTCATACATTTTGTATCGTTTCTCTTAGCGCAAGCGCGAGTCTTTGCGCTTCTGTCACCTGTCTGTTAGCTCCGGCTATTGTCTGAAACGGCTAGACCGATTTTAACGGTTATTCACTGGCAGATAGCTGGTTTATCAAGAAATAACTTAGGTTAACGAGGAATTATTTTATTTAGAAAAAATATTAGGGCTCCGCTAAATAAAGCATGAAACTAAATCTACGCGCGTGAATCGCAGGGCACAGCTAGTATCTAACTATAATGTAAATATAATATCACACACAAAATACTTAAACGAACCCTCAAATTTAAGATAGACTTATGAAACTGGAAGTCCCTGGTTCAATCCCCGTAGAGAATTCTTTTTTGTAAAACCTGGATGTGTATCTTTATCGTGATCTACTTCGAAACACAAGCTTAGTCTAAGACAATTTATGTGACGAATATGTCTGCGAAAAAATGCCTACTACATAAAAAACCACGTGCGGGCAACAATAACTCTTATTTTATACGTTATGAAGACTGATCCTAATTTATAACGCGTCTCTTGTCAGAGTTCTATAGTTTGTTAGTTTCAAGTAAATAGCTACATTCACTGGGTATAGGGGTGGTGGCCGTGGGGTTTGCGACGCAAGCTGGAATCTCAGCGACCGGCAAAAATGAGTTTTTCCAAAAAACTTAAGTGCAGTAATTTCTCCCTACGTGCTTTACGGTGAAGGAAAACATCGTGAGGAAACCTGCATATGTCTCAGAAGTAATTCAAAGACGTATGTATAGTGGCTGAGATGGACTCATCCTCCGTCAGCTAGTCTACACTAATATCATAAAGAGGAAAGATTTGATTGTTTTTTTGTTTTGTTTGCATTGAATAGGCTCCAAAACTACTTAACCTTGAAAATTCTTTCAGCAATGGATAGCTACATCATCAGCGAGTAACATATGCTATATTTTATCCCCGTAATCCTACGGGAACGGGAACTACGCGCGTGAAACCGCGTGACGTTCGCTAGTATTCTATAAGAATGTATTGTTTATTGAGTACAATCCACCCCAACTATGGATATTCGTCCGAACATTATTTATTTACAGGTACTCTTAAAATATATTTTTACGTTATGTGAAATAGAGCGGTAACCATCGGACCTATTGGTAAGGTTAAAGAACGTTATTCGAGAGGCATTAACCTCTCGGCTGTTCACTTTGGATGGCAGACGATAAGTTAAACTTAGAAGCCTTACGACAGAACAATAAAACCTCCAATGACACTTCAAATCTTATTTAAAGGTCAATACTACATTTTAAGCTGTGTCCTGCAGTTGTATAGATTTTAATTCGTATTTTTTTTGCGAATACCATAATTTTGCCATATTTTGCAGTTGCCTACTACGCACGTGACGCAAAAGAAGAGCGAGTACGCACCACGTACTTTACGATGAAGGAAAACATCGTGAGGATACCAGCATATGTCAGCAGATTCAAAGACTTATAGTGCCTGAGACGGCGATAGGCTCACCATAAGTCGGTAGTACAACACCTTTGCCTACTCCTTCGGGGAATACAGACGTGAACATAATATGTATGTATATATTACAAATAGAGATAAAACCACTCCAATTTACACGAGAACTATTATTCATTCCGTGTACAAATAAACGAAAACAAACAACGAAACTAATACGGAGTTTCTGTATAACTTCTATCAGCAAGAAGTCATAAAATATCGTCCCTGAGTTTTGATTGAACGGTTTGAACTCGACTGACCGATATGAAGAGCGGATATCATAAGCAAATAACGATTCAATGTCTGAGTTGAGTAATAATAATCGACCTTAGCAAACACGTGGGCTTAGAGTGTCCGGATTGTTGTAACCTCGTGGTCGAACTATTTGACTAAACTGATTTGGCTATGAGGAACTACATGTAATTTTACAAGCAATCACTCGACTGTTGAATGACTTTAGCAGCCTTTAAAAGACTTTAGACGAAAATGTAGGAAAAATCATACATACATACGCCTGTATTCCTAGAATGAGATGGGGAAAAGCATACCTACTTATAATAAACTTAAATTTGAAAAAAAAAAGAAAATAAATGTATTCGTAACAACATAGGTACTCGTACATAATGAGCGTAGAGGTTGGTCGCAACAGAAGATTATGGTTCTTACGAGGATAATCTGGCTGTCGCGATAATGACAATCAATTCACAGAACGGTGACACTGGCAGTGGCCAGAGTGCCTAGTGCGAGTTTTTCACTGACGCCGTCACAAGTCACCGCGTCAAAGTTAACGCAGATTTGTATGGGATCGAAATAGCGCCTCTGTCGGCCTAAAGATGACACTATTGTGAGTCCATTCAAATCTATGTTTACGTCGACGCGATGACTTGTGACGGCGATTTTAAGAAAACTCGCACTACGCACTCTGAACACATTACGCCAGTTATGTTTTATTAAATCCCATGTAATAGGGGTAGTCTTTTGCCATTAACCGGGCACTAATCTAATTTCAGATTTCAGAAATTTCAGAAATTTCAGATGGAAAACCTAGTATGACACTTTGCCCGACCAGGTTCACCAGGTCCTGGTCTTCCACTGAAGCGTTTTTGACTAGACCAACGAGGCGGTTGAAGAGATATTTACAGATAAGAAATGATTGAACCGAGTGCCACGGGACCGAGGCAAAAAGTCTGGTAACATTTCCACATTTTGCAACGAGGATTTCTAAGCGAATTGTGTTCTCATTTGATGCCAATTTAACATAATAATGGGCAACCTTAGTGCGTAACAAGCTATTGATCTTGGTAAAAAAGGTATAAGACGCCTAAAAAGGACATAGTTCTTTGAAAATGTTGAACAAAGTATTTATATCAAAGGTAATCGGATAATCCTTTCGTCAGAACTAAGATATGAAACCAAACAGATAATGAGGGTTACATTGAAGAAAATAAAATATACAAAAAATATATATATATATATGTATATTCAAGTATTTTTTACATACATACATACATATGCCCACATGTTCCCAAAGCTTTGTTTATGAATGTGGATGGTTACAAGGGGAAAGGAAGACCTAAGAAACGATGGATGGATTGTGTGAAAGATGATATGACTAGAATGGGAGTGAATACAGATATGACGGCTGATAGAGAGAAATGGAAGAGAAGAACACATTGCGCCGACCACAAATGAAATGGGATAAGAGCAGGAGGATGATGATACATATGCCCACATGTGTATTCCCCGAAGGGGTATGCAGAGGTTAACAACAACACCCACTTTTCACCGTGACGTGAAGTGACAGATGGTGAGTCCATCGCCGTCTCAGCCACTACACATACATCTTTTTAATTCTCAGACATATGCAGGTATCCTCTCGATGTTTTCCGAAGTTTTTTTTGTAACAATTGTCTAGATTTTTGTAAACCTTAAGTATATTAAAGTGTTTAAAATGAGCTTTTCGTCAGGAATTCAAATTTATATATTGCAACCTTGGTCCAGCGTTGGTTCTTCAAAGATAATTTATCAACTCTGTAAACTTTATCCAAAATTAGTTGTAATGAATAGCCCATCTTTAGCTCGGTAAGGGATTTTGTATTACAACACTGTACCGCAAAATATAATGGTTATAGAAGGTCGTCTTCCTACGCTGTTCGAGAATCGAACACGCCAAGGCGCGTACGACGATCTCAGATCAAGTCGTGCAGGGGCCTTACCATGAGCTCTTAGTGCCATGATAGTTTCACTCATTTATGAGACAGATGTATGTGACGTGTATAGATCTGTCACTGTCGCACAACTGAATTAACATTGCAATAAGAGCTCATGGTTGGGCCCCTGATTCTAGTCGTGTCTTTAGAGGGAGATGTATACGTTGTACTTACTATAACTATTTATCAGAATGTTCTAGCACTATATGATGTGTTACTCCCTTGTTAAAAATAAGAACAAAATCTTTCTCAAATAAGAATTAAAAAAAGTTCCTTCTTTTTTTGCGTGCGTTTGCCACCGCTAATGTAAGAGAGCTGGCCTTCAGTGAGTGTGTATTGTGCGGCTGTTCAGCCCATAAAGGTATCCATGCAGGTAAATCGCTTATACCAGGGGATTACATGTGCAAACAGGATTAAAACGTGTGCTAGTGCTGAAAACTGTAATACGAGCTTACGTGTCCATTTACGTTGGGTAAGTGCTATTTTGGGGACCTAATTTTGTTGTTAGAGGATATCATACGAGTTCTGGAGTACATTATTAACTTCTTAAAGGGGATATTAAGCTATTTTTTTTATTGAAATGAATGAAAATCAAAGCTCAAAAATTTAGTTTGACAATTTTTCGATCACTTTTTTTGTTGTTAGAGGAGTTTTGGAGAACATCATTAACTTCTTAAAGGGGATGAACACCTTAAATTTTAATTGAAAGGGATGAAAATCGAAGCTCAAAAACGTCGTTGGTTTTTTTGTTTTTATGTTTTCCTTTTGTGCGCCTTGTACAAATGTTAACGTATTCATACCATAACATAATTGGAACTTACAGTGGTTTCGCTGTCTGTCCGTCTAGCATACCTGTAGACGATAGTAAATAAGTGAACTGAAATAGTGCGAGATCAGGGGAAAAGCTGACATTAATTCGTATATGTGACAACAGAACTGTAACTTTTGAAGGGTATAAAAATAACGACAATATAAAACATAAACCATAAATATAAATGTCCAAAGTAGCTTTAAAAAATACCTTTACTGTGATATATAAAATTGAAATGTCTGTTTGTAATTCCAAAATAACAGCTTTTCACTCAATGCATATGAAAGTGTACACGCTACTGACACTGAAAAACCAAGTTTTTAAATTTTTTTCTGTCTGTCTGTCTGTCTTTTTGTTCCGGGTAATCTCTGAAACGGCTGGACCGATTTTGACGGGACTTTCACTGGCAAGTAGCTGATGTTTCAAGGAGTAACTTAGCTACTTTAACGCGTTCGCTGCTAACGACGCACCTGCGCGTCCAACTGTTAGAGAATTTACGAAGAAGACGAAATTTCAGCAGCGAATGTGTTAATTTATTAAAAATATAGGGTTCCGGGACATAAAGCATGAAGCTAAATCTACGCGGGTGAAACTGCGGGGCACAGTATATTTTATAAGTTAGCAGCATTTATACACATCGGATATATACAGAAGCTATTTGCCAGTGAAACTCCCGTTAAACCCGTGCATACCATTTCAGAGATTATCCGGAACAACAGACAGACAGGACAGACAAACAGATAAACTTTTGAAAATTAGTTTTTTTTATATTAACACCGCATACGGTATATATAATTTCATATATATTTAATGAAAATCTGTCAATTTGGATTTGCAAACAGACACAATTTAATTATTTTGCAAACATGTTGACTTTTAGGCGTAATTTTTTGGCACAGGATATAAGTACATATCAATTTAAAAATACCTATAAAAAACCGTAATGTCATATCGTCGTCTCTATGCAACGCTGTTAACTTACGATACCCCCAAGCTTTTCCTTACAGGAAAGTCATGAAGACCTAAGTCAATACAACATTTAAATTTAGACACCAATAATCAATTACAGAATTACAGAAAGAGCTGGAGGAAGCTTAAGCCGTCAATCATAAAGATTTTCCATTACCGATCCGTTTTAAGTGGCGATCGACTCATTCGCCATTAGTGTTATTTCGGTCCGAGACTGGGGCACAAAATGGAAACATACGTAGACGTCGGCTCGCATAAATTGGCAGACAGAGACGCATAACATAAGGTTTGCACTTTAAGTACACGCTAAATATACTCACCTTCGTTCACTAAATATGCACCGTCTGCCCATAAGGGGTAAGAACAGTTTTCACTGAATATGCTTCCTGCGTGGCAGATGGTGACTGTAGCTGGCGCCGTCTCAGGCATTTTACAGACGTCATTGAATTTCTTGCCATAAAAGATTTATCTGTTACGATTATAACGACTTGATTGTAGAATTCTATCCATTATTTACGCACTTAACGTATGCATTTTATTTGAACATCTCCAACGAGTATTTTTTTTATTAAACGTGCGATATGCAGATTTTCACACCAATCATCACACCACACAGACATCATTCCACCTAAGTACGTCGCTTGTGTAGCTGGGTCGTTTGGGCCCGACTGTTCTTTAAAGTTACAATTGGAATCAGCTCGCCGCCATTGTTCAAGATTCTCAACCAATGTGGGAAGTCGATCTTCAGATATTTTTTTATTTTGTGACTGCGGCTAACGTTGCACGTGTAAGAAGTACAAACACTCCGCGTGCATTAGTCTAGCTAATTATGGGCAGGGGTGGCCTAGCGGATATTTGAGGATGGATATCCGAAAACATATATCCAAGTTTACTAATAAGTATTATAAAGAGAAAAATATCTTTTATTAGGGCGATTTTAAAAAGGCATTTAGTTATATAACGTAATGTATGTAAATAATCTCTAAGTAACATGATGATACATTTCAAGACGAGATAAATTAGGGATCCCTGTAGTACGCGGAAGTAGCCGCAGCCCCAACTAAGCTAATTCAAAAAAATATGCTCAAGGTATCCCAGAAGGCTCCCCGAAGGGGTAAGCAGAGGTGTTGTGACAACAACACCCACATTTCACCGTAGATGATTAAGTGCCAACGTGACAGAGGGTGAGTCCATTGCCGTCTCAGGCACTATATACACTCGTACGTGTTTGAATTTCAATTCTTCTCAGACTAATGCAGGTTTCGTAGGTAAGTGGTGTGAAAATACTGTCCTTTTTAAATTTTTTCTCTGTCTGTCTGTCCGTCCGTCTGTCTGGCAAAGCTAGTGTTATAATAACATTGCAAAATTCGGATATCTTTAAGTAATCATCCGCAAATATAATAAGTATATCCGAAAACATCACTAATGTTAGTTCAGATAAGGTGTTTGTGCTTCAGTCTTAACCAGATACGGTGTTACTAAGCTTAACTTACTTAAAATGTACATTATTTATTCATGGTTTAAGCTCTGGTTAAACACGTGTGAGTCTCTGAAAATTACCTTCTCAGAAGTACCGACAAATATATACAAAAGAAGAAATTTAATGACGTATTAAGGTGCCATGAATATTGAGCGCTCAGTGAAAATATTGCTGTAGTTGTTCGTACTCGCTTCATACAAGAACCAAAAAAATACAACTGCGCAAAAACAGAAAAAAAATTGAAATTGGTTTTTTAATATCGTGTATACTTTCATATGTATTTAGATAAAGATGTTATTTTGGAACTAGCTGTGCCCCGCGGTTTCACCCGCGTAGTTTTAGTTTCATCCTTATTGTCGCGGAACCCTAATATGTTTAATAAATAAAAGTAGCTTAAGTTACTCCTTGAAACATCAGCTACCTGCCAGTGAAAGTCCCGTTAAAATCGGTTCAGCCGTTTCAGAGATTACCCGGCACAAACAAACAGACAGACAGACAGACAGATAGACAGACAGAGAAAAATTTTAAAACTTGGTTTTTTAGTGTCATTAGCGTGTATACTTTCATATGCATTTAGTGAAAAGCTGTTATTTTGGAATTACAAACAGACACTTAAATTTTACTTAGGTATCTGTATATTATCTATGATATCTGTACCAAAATAGTTTTTTGTGAATTATATTTTTTTTTTGCTGTATTCCAGTTGTTTCGGCACCATTAAAATGCGAGTCGGACATACACTTGACAGTTTTTATAATTTTTATTCAATAAAACTTAATTATATATACAAGGAACAGTACTTAAAACTAATTAAAGGTAGAAAACTTGTCCCAAGTCGGTGTCTCTCGGGATCGTGCCAAGAAGGCTGGCAGCATTGCCACGTTGAATAGCAATGCTGATTCTCTGGGCGAGAAAAGCCCCAGCTCTCTTGTCACGAGAGGCTTCTACCAGACGACGTGCAAGCTCTTTGAAAAGCTTATCAGTTTCAGTTTTTCAATTTCAAAGTAAGTACCAACTTACGTCTATTTGATAGAGCGATTCTACACTACATTCCTCTTCTTTCTGTCAAGAAAACAAGAGAAATATCCACACAATATAGAAGTACTTCAATAGATTGTCTTCCTACGAAGACAGGTCGGAATGGATTGAGATGGATGGCGCATATTGAAGGGAAAGGGCCCGCTAAGATAACATCTGGATTCTGAACACACGAGATCTACCCTTTATGTTATTGCAACTCGACTAACTATGGAGTAATGCGATTGTTTTTCTATACTAATATTACAAAGAGGAAAGGTGTGTATGTATGTTTGTTACGAATTGGCTCAAAAAGTACTGGACCGATTTTAAAAATACTTTCACCATTTGAATGCTACATTATCACTGATTAATATATACAGATAAATAAAATTGAAGTGTCTGTTTGTAATTAAAAAATAATAGCTTTTCACTAAATGCATATGAAAGTATACAAGATACTGACACTAAAAAACCAAGTTTTATATTTTTTCTCTGTCTGTCTGTCTGTTTGTTCCGGGTAATCTCTGAAACGGCTGGACGGATTTTACCGGGACTTTCACTGGTAGGTAGCTGATGTTTTAAGGAGTAACTTAGGCTACTTTTATTTATTAAAAATATTGGGGTTCCGCGACAATAAGGAAGAAACTAAATCTACGCGGGTGAAACCGCGGGGCACAGCTAGTATAGACTATATTTTATCTCCGTACTCCCACGGGAGTGGGAACTACGAGAGTGAAACCACGTGACGTCCGCTAGTCTTACATATTGATCTTGAGTGGTTTTGTTTTCGTTGAAAGTGATTCTTTTCCTCAAAGGCCTATCATTTACATTCCCCGAAGGGGTAGGTAGAGGTGTAATAGTACAACTAC
The DNA here is from genome assembly GCA_964035505.1 of Watsonalla cultraria. Taxonomy (NCBI): domain Eukaryota; kingdom Metazoa; phylum Arthropoda; class Insecta; order Lepidoptera; family Drepanidae; genus Watsonalla; species Watsonalla cultraria. The sequence continues at coordinate 1,170,052 of OZ037732.1, read as the reverse complement.
ATTTCGCCAGTTGTATTTGAGTATTAGGGAGCGAGCCTATTGCGATCAACCGGGCACTAACCTTGAATCCGAGCTGCTACTAAGAAATTACAGATGGAATCGAACTTAAGACCTCGTGCTCTGCAGTAGCAGTTGCGACCACTAGACCAAAGAGGCAGTCATATACAGAAAGAGGCTATATTATAAGTTTACTAATAGCATCCGCCCACAGTTAGGTGTTGCTGCGTAATAATGTCCAAAATAAAAAATAAAATTGTAGGAATTTACATGTAATTGAAACAGAAAGATCTTAATACATAAAAAAATGCCTTGTGCCAAAAAAATACGCCTAAAAAGTCAACAAGATATAGCAAGTGGGCAAAGCCGCGGGCACAAGCATGTATAAAATGACCACTCATAATGGGTATGGTATTACACTTTACAGCTATTACCAAAGTACATGAGAAATTAATAAACAATTAGAACTACAGCGTCCTACTTTCAAAAACCCTTTAAAAAACAAACAAACTATAAATGATGAGTAAAGAACATAATCAATGAGCTCTAATACACCGACTAATATCACTAATGGCACTAACTGTTGTTGGACGGGCAACATTGGCCAGACCTGTCAAGTTTTTACGTCTCCTTAAATTTTATTGTTATTTAAATTAAAATAAGTAGTAAAATTAATTCATAAGTTAGAAATAAACATTATTTAGTGCTTTAATATTATCGGAAAGTGTTTGTGGAGTAAACAGTACAAGATTTTCGTCGCAACAACAACTTTAAAAGTGCGACCCTTGTGAACTGTCAGACAAATGGACGTTATACAAACTTTCAAACACAAGTGTGACTCATTGCAATAAAATACAGGGAAGTATCGTGTTTATTTATCACATTTATATTAAAAGTGCTACTCATTACTACATAACACTGCTCATAACCTATGAGCAACGTCCAACACACACCTGGCCCAGTGACAGTCTCACTTTACTTGACTTTTTTGTGGAAGTAAAGTTGAAGACGACTACTACCGCCTCATACAAATATATACTACCGTTTTTTACCAGTCTTCAAGCCATTTATTTGCTCAAAATAGTTGTTAACTTACACTTACACATTGTTTATTGTGGTTATTAATAACTACTGTACACAAACAACTTCACATCTCAGTTAAAACTTCTACATATCTCTCACATCTCTTGTTTGCATTCCAGTCACTCCGAATCAATGACTACCATGATGACCCGAAAAGCAACAGCTCGGGATTTGGAGGACAAACTTAGGAAGACATTGCACGAACTTCACTTGTCAAAAAACCTCAACAACAAACTGCTGCAAGAGAGGGATGAGAGCGAGGAAGAGGTAGCCAACATTGTTAGGAAAAATAGTCAATTAAAGAAGGAAATGGCTGAACTGCATTTACAATACACTGTAGTCGAAGAAGAGCGGAATCAGTTGCAGGACATTGTCTCATCATTCAATGAGTGCAGCGACACCCACGAGAGGGCCCTGACTCGCATCTCTGAGCTAGAGAATAGCTTGAGTCATGCCCACACACAGGTGACCAAACTGGAAGAAGAGAGGGACATAAACCAGACCACCACCACGCTCAGCCTCTACGATGAACTTGTTCGCACTGACTCCGGAGCCTTCCCAACCGAACAACTGGTTACAATTGACTTAACCAATGATATTTCCTCTCATGTACAGATGGGTAGCCATAATAAATTAAAAAAGTATGTTAAGCTAAATAGGTTTATTAAGAAAACTAGAAATTTAATAAAAAGGCAAAGAAAGTTCCTTAATAGTATTAAGTTAACAAAAGAATGTTTATCTTTAAGAAACACTTTAGATTCATATAAATGTAAATTAAATACTTTAAAGGTCACACATGATATGGACATTCAACGATTGCAGTCCGACTTGCAGAGTAAAGAGCAATATTTAATAGACTTAACTAATAAATATACAAGTGCTCAGAAACAGATTAGTGAACACATCCTGGCTACCACCGAGTTGGTAGACCTCTGTAACTATAATGTGGAGCGGTTTGACTCATTAACAAACAAACACTCTTGTGGCTGTGGGCTCCCATCATCACCATCCGATAGTGAGCCCCTGCCACTGCCCTGTAAGTTGGGGGTTGCTGAGTTAAATGACACCATTCAACAAATAAGTGTATGTCCACCTATACACAACACCTTAGTGTTTTCAGATAGCCTAGGTAAAAACATAGGTATATTACTCGATAGACACATTAGCGGTACAGTAGTTAATTATTGTATGCCAGGGGCCACATACACACAAATAATTAATAAAATCAAGTGTATGACAATAGATCCTCAATCTGTTGTGATTGTTTTGATAGGTGAGGGACTTAGGGTGCACAAAAGTGAATTAATAAGCGGCTTAGAATATCTGTCACAATTAAATGTACACAACATTATGTTAACTGCTTTCCCCTATAGTAAGAGCTACACAGACAGGCAAAATGATTATATAGGTAGGTTAAATAATGTAATGTATAGGACAGGTTGTCATAGCGACAATATTATTTTTTTTGACACTAATAAATTTATTAGTGGATTTATTATAACTGGGGACTTGTTTTACATCCCCAAAAAATGCATGAATATGATCGCTACATTGGTAGCATATAATATTAACGGTGTTATAGCAACTATAACAAAACATAGGTTAAGTAATCAAACGGTGTTACATTGTTCTAGTAACACAGAAATTAGTTCTAGTTCTAGTTCTTTAAACTAGTAACTGAGACAACGGCCGAGTCCCTCGTCAAACGGCTCTGTCGCCTTAACGTAGTGCACCAAAATATACAAGGCTTGGCTGGCAAACAATTAGAAATTGATTTATTTTTGGAAAGCCATAACGTTCATGTGCTTTGTTTAACCGAACACTGGCTTAAAAATCATGAGCTATTGCTCAATAATAGTAATTATAGACTTTGTAGTGCATTCGTCAGAAAATCAGCAATTCATGGAGGCTCGTTAATCTTAGTATCTAATAATGTTAAATGTAAAGAGCGTAGTGATATAGTAAACCTGTCAATCGAGCGCACTGCCGAACTATCGTGTATAGAACTAGAAGGAAATGTAATAATATGCGTATATCGTCCCCCATCTGGCAATTTCTGTTCATTTGAATCAATCCTTGAAGATGCCCTTAGACGTGTTGCGGGCCTTAATAAAGGCATTGTAGTGTGTGGCGATTTTAATGTTAACTTGTTAGAAAATAATTCTCTTTCGGTGCGTTTAATTAGTTTGTTTAACTCTTTTAATTTAAAGCATTTATTTCTGGAGCCCACTAGAATAACTGCCACTTCTGCGACATGTCTAGATAATGTGTTCTGCGATTGTGAGGCCCTGGAAAAATCTATTATCAGTGATCTAACGTCAGACCATTGTGGTCAAAAAATCACAATATTAAATAAAACTAATAATGTAGTAAGTAAAACCACTTACAGACCTATTACTAAGAAACTTGTAGCAAATTTCAGGTCTAACTTAGCAAGCAAGATACCTTATCTGCAAGGGCCACAAGAAGATCCTGATGCTCTTTACAATAGCTTGTTTAACGTTATACAAACGGAATTCAATAGTACATTTAAACTAAAAACAGTTCAGAAACATAGTAAAGCTAAATTCAATGAGTGGGCAACTGTAGGTATCCATAAAAGTAGAAGGAAGTTGTATGAACTTTATGGTATGAAACGAAATGATCATAGTCCTGAATTCTTAGCATTCGTAACTAGATACTCTAAATGTTTTAAGAAAGTTTGTATAAAAGCTAAAGCCTTGCATCTTGCCCAGAAAATCAAGAATTCTGATAATAAGATAAAAACTACCTGGAACGTTATTAATGCCGAGACGGGAAAGGCAAAAAGTCGCGATTGTCGTTTAACTTTAAATATAGATAACAAAGTAATCCAAGACGATGGTGAAATAGCTGAAACTTTCAACAAGTTCTTTGCAAATGTTCCTATAGTAACTACTAGTTCCCTAAATTCATCTCCCACAGACGCCGAATTATTACTGAAATTAAATGTTTCTAAGTGCGGCACTAGCTTTAGTTTTTGTTCTATCACGCCTTTTGAAATAATTAAGACATTTAAAAGTTTGAATTCCAAAAAGACTGGTGATTTATGGGATATATCAGTGAAAGTACTTCACGATATTATTGACATAATTGCCCCTTACTTAGCTGACATTTTTAACAGTTGTATTAAGAGCGGTGTATTCCCGGATCTCATGAAATATAGTAAAGTTATTCCATTATTTAAAGGTGGTGATATTAGTGACCCTACTAACTTCAGACCGATCTCTATCTTGCCAGCCCTCAGCAAAATTTTCGAAAAAATTATGCTGAATCAAATAGTCGCTTACTTTAATCTTAATAATATTCTACATGGTGAGCAATATGGCTTCACCAAAGGTCGTTCAACCACTGATGCTGGTGTTGCACTTCTTAGACATATTTATAGAGCGTGGGAAAACGCTCACGACATGATAGGTGTATTCTGCGACCTATCCAAGGCATTCGATTGTGTACAACACGAAACCTTATTAGTTAAATTAAACTATTACGGTGTCAAAGGTAGGGCACTCGACCTAATCAAATCATATCTTTGTCAACGGATTCAAAAAGTCGAAGTAAATGGGGTCAGATCTTCCGGTTCTCCAGTACTAATGGGCGTCCCACAGGGTTCAATCCTAGGACCATTTCTATTCTTAGTATATATTAATGATTTACCAAATTTAGTAAAGAATACGTGTGATATTGTACTGTTCGCTGATGACACATCTCTTTTGTTTGAAGTCGACAGAGCCAAAACGAATTATGAAGATGTAAACAGTGCACTTGATCAGGTATTGAAATGGTTTAATGTAAATAACTTAGTTTTAAATGCCAAAAAAACTAAATGTATTAAATTCACTTTACCAAACGTCAAACCTGTTGATACAAAGGTCATGGTAAATGGTGAAACTTTGGAAATAGTAGATTCTGTAGTATTTCTAGGTGTAACCCTTGATAATAAACTTCAGTGGGGCCCACATATATCCAAGTTATCAGGAAAACTCAGCTCCGCAGCTTATGCAATTAGAAAAATTAGACAGTTCACCGACATAGAAACAGCTCGACTTGTATATTTTTCTTATTTTCATAGCGTTATGTCCTATGCTATTTTAATTTGGGGCAAAGCTGCTGATATAGACTCTATATTTACACTACAGAAAAGGGCTATACGATCTATATATAATTTGGGACCGCGAGAATCGTTAAGGGAAAAATTTAAATCAATTGGAATTTTGACAGTGGCCTCACAGTATATTTTAGCTAACTTATTATTTGTGCATCAAAACATTGGATCGTTTCAAAGGAAATGTGATGTGCATAACGTAAACACAAGACACAAACATAAAATTGTAGTGCCTGCGCATCGCCTACAAAAAGTGCATGGCTCATTTTTAGGACAGAGCACACGCTTCTATAATAAATTACCAACAAAAATTGTAAACTTGCCCTTCAACAAATTTAAAGAAACAATTAAATCAGTTTTGCTTGAAAAAGGATATTATACTGTAAGTGATTATATTTGTGATAAGGGAGCCTGGGATGTACCTGATAATGTTTGTAAATAATCCCATTGGCACTGTACTTTTGCTACAATTAATTAATCTTAATTTTGCTTTGACTGGCTGGAATTTGCCATGCTCACATATATTTGTACTATATTTTTAGTTTTTATTTTTGACAATTGAGCATTAGAACTGTGTCCATGGGCTTATAGTTGCTTGAACAATTTATTTTGTATTTTTAAAACTGTATAATATTCTTTAAAAGAGTAATTACTGAGTTTCTTGCCAGGTTCTTCTCAGTAAAATCAACCTTCCGAACCTGGCGGTAGCATGTATAATCCTGTGTAATTGTGTCATTCTGACGATTTGAAAGTACTTTGTATGAAGTCTAATCGAATAAAGATATATTTGATTTGATTTGAAACTAGTCTCAAACCACCTCGGCACCACACAATGGGTTAGATTACTTAAATTAGAGTTTCCTCTTAGACAGATACCTACGTGATTTTCTTTACACTTATATATCTATACATCTATATAAACTATCTATACATCTATACCGATAAATAAAATTGAAGTGTCTGCTTGTAATACCAAAATAGCAGTTTTTCACTAAATGCATATACACGCTCCTGACACTAAAAAACCAAGTTTTTTTTTTCTCTGTCTGTCTGTCTATCTGTTTGTTCCGGGTAATCTCTGAAACGGCTGGATGGATTTTAACGGGACTTTCACTGGCAGGTAGCTGATATATCAAGGAGTAACTTTACTTCTATTATTTATAAAAAATATTAGGGTTACGCGACAATAAGGATGAAACTAAATCTAGGCAGGTGAAACTGCGGGGCACAACTAGTTATAAATAAAATTCAAGTGTCTGTTTGAAAGTTTTTTTACTAAATGCATATTAAAGTAAAAAGTAGTATGAAAGTAAATGCACAATAAAAACAAACTTTTAAAAATGTTCCCTGTCTGTCTGTCTTTCGAAATAATTAAGAGGGTCTAAGTAAGAGTAACTTAGGCAATATTCATTTTCAGAAAATTAGGGCGTAAATTTCTACAAACATAAATATAAAAAAGCTTGTCAGTAGATTCTGAACTATACAAAATATTGTACGATTGCGTGGCTGAACGCATTTTGTTATGATGATACGAAATGCAGTTTTAAACGTTTGGGGTGGTTCGAACTAGGGAGCCATACAATAGACAAATTCTTGGGTGCGGACTGCGGACTTATAGACAGGCGGCGTTTACACCGTGTCGCAATTAAAAAAAAGTAAAATCGCCTTCACAAAGAGAAAAATAAAAATATCTATACATTTATACTCTATACAGATAAATAAAATAGAAGTGTCTGTTTATAGTTCCAAAGTAACACGTATATACGAAAGTATACACGGTACAGACATTGAAACAGCAATTTTTAAATTGTTTCTCTTTCTGTCTGTCGGTCTGTCTGTCTGTCTGTCGGTCTGTCGGTCTATCCGGTTCCGGGTAATCTTTGAAACGGCTGAACCGATTTAACGGGACTTTCACTAGCGGTAGCTGATGTTTACAAGGAGTAACATAGGCTACTTTTATTTATAAAAATATTAGGGTTCCGCGACATGAAGAATGAAACTAAATCTACGCGGGTGAAACCGCGGGGTATAGCTAGTGTGAAATAAATTACTTACTTGGTGTTCGACGCCGAGTCTGGTGCTATATTTGGCACCAACTTCAAAAGTAAATAATTTTATTCGACTCGTAATTCCTTACTCGTCGTCGCTAATGTTACTCGTGCCATTCAAATCCCTACTAATATTATAAATGCGAAAGTAACTCTGTCTATCTGTTACGCTTTCCCGCTTAAACCTCTCAACCGATTTTAATGAAATTTGGCATAGACAATCTTTAGACCTTGAGAAAGGACATAGGCTTTTTACCTTTTATTAAAAATATAAGGGTTCCACGACAATAAGGATGAAACTAAATCTACGCGGGTGAAACCGCGGGGCACAGCTAGTAGAGAAATATATTTTTTTAAATACGCGTAGAACCAGTAGTTGTTGTTTTGCGTGTAATTTTATGTGCGAAAAATATATTTTAATTCTTTTATTAAATTCCTTCGTTTTTATAATATTAGCATACATATATATATAGAATTGCTTTAATAACGATTACGTATATTACGTAACGGTGTAACAGACGACCAAACCCAAAGACTGACAGATACATACGGGGGAACGACAAGGGGAAGAAAGGCTAAAATAAAGGGGATTAGGGGAATTACGTTGCTATGGCTACGACTTGCTTGGCAAACGACTCTTGTGTAACTTCTTATATCAATTTCTTGCGGCGATATTGTATGTGTTTTGTGTTATATTTTTCTTTATATTAACTCCTTTGGAAATATTCAGTAAAGTTTCCAGACTACGAAAAGGATAGAGCGCTATTGCTAGTATAAATAGGGAAGTGTGTTCGTTTGCAGTCAGGAAATGGTTTTGAGTATAAACTTTGAGATTACTTTGTCATATCAGGGCCTGTAGACGAAGTAACATTATCGTCACGCTTCGCTAGTAGAAACGATACAAAATGTACGGGAATGATATATGTCACGAGACTGATTTATGTCATTCCCATACATTTTGTATCGTTAGCGTTAGCGCAAGCGCGAGAGAATGTTACTTTGTCTAGGCCTACAGTTAAGTTAAGGCCCTTGTAAGTCACGCGCTAAAAAAACACGGTAAGCATTGACCTTTTAGAAAACTCTACACTATACCAAAATACTAAGTAGTATGTATAACGAAAATTTTTATATCTTCGTGGACTTTTTATTTCATTTTTAAACTAACATGTACCATGCCCATGCCGAATGTCCAAAAAATATTTTTCAGTCAAATGTAGGCGTTAACATTTTGGTAAAATACACGAGGCATTGGCACCTGAACTAAGAAAAGCTTATGGCCAACTATGATCATTTAAGCAGCGTGTATTAAGAACTTTGACTTTGCTTTGAAGCTAGGAAATACTTATTTTAAACTAGTTGTGCCCCGCGGTTTCATCCGCGTAGATTTTGTTACTTCCTTATTGTCGCGGAACCCTAATATTTTTAATAAATAAAAGTAGTCTAAGTTACTCCTTGAAACATCAGCTACCTACCAGTAAGTCCCGTTAAAATCCGTCCAGCCGTTTCAGAGATTACCCGGAAAAAACAGACAGACAGACAGACAGAAAAAATTTAAATGTTTTTTTTTCTGTTACAGTGGCGTGTATACTTTCATATGCATTTAGTGAAAATCTGTTATTTTGGAATTACAAACAGACACTTCAATTTTATTTATCTGTATATGTATAGATTTTTAAAAACTAGAAAACCTACTCTAAACTTAGAATAATATGCTTTAAGCAGCTAATACGTGTGTCAGTGTGTGTGTAGTTGTTTACCTGATGATACACTAACTGCGTACCAAACAGTCGTAATATATGTATTTGAAGACAATACACAGCAATTTCAGTGTGACTGACGTTCAAATCCGCTTAGAGAACTGTGTTTAGTTAATCGACTGTCAATCTCCATCGTAATTGTTAAACGGATTAAATTAGACACTGCTCAGTTATCTCGGCTCTATTGTACGGGATGCTATCAACTTGTATATTGTACACAATCGATCCTAAATACAGGATTATCGGTGTATATTCCCCGAAAGGGGTAGATGTAGGCAAGAGTGTTGTAATAACAACACCCACTCTACACCGAAGATGATTAAGTGCTAACGTGACAGAGTCAAGTCTTTCGCCGTCTCTGGCACAATACTATCTAACCATCAAAATTACTTCTCATACATATACAGGTTTCCTCACGATGTTTCATTCACCGGAAAGCACGTGAATGAAAATGAAAATTATTTATTCAGTTTAGGCCCTGGTAAGGCACTTATGAAAGTCGAGAATTTACCACCGGTTCGGAAACTAGCCTTCTGAGAAGAACCGGCAAGAAACTCGTGGTTTGAAATCACTGCACATAAGTTTTTAGAAACACTCATTGTTACAGGCCGCTAGGTTTCGGACTTGCGTCGCTTGCGTAGAATGCGACTGCTCGAAGCAAACGGCCGCCACGGCTTTTAAGAGTTTTTGGCCACTAACCTCTGCTTTTGGGAAATTACAGATGGAGAAACCCTATAACACTTTCCCATAGTTTAGATAATAATTTGATATAGAAATGGTGATTTCTAATATAAATAAAGCCGTAAAACTGTGTTAGATAGCCCATTTATCGAGGAAGGCTATAGGCTAATCATCACGCAAAGACCAATCGCGGGCTAAAATCAGCCTTAGCCCAAAGTAACTATTCCACGCAGACGAATTCGCGAGCAAAAGCTAGTGTATTTGATATACATATATCTGGTAAATGGAATTATGCAAACACACTGTAATTATAAGAAATAAGATTAAACACTACTGGTAAAAGAAAGCGTTACCCAAATGAATAGTAGGTACACTTATCCAATAAATCACTTAATAATTGCTTAAGGAAATTAAATCTATTCGTTTCCAAGAGTGTTGATAAAGATTAATTAATTAATCAGCGTTATCCTTGATTGAGAAAAGTTTACTTCAGAGTTAACCAACATTGATTAGGATTCGGTAGCTTTGATGTCAGACAAAAAACGCGTGTTCTTTTAGACAACTTTAAAAAGAAGTTTGGTTCATTTTGTCTGTCTGTTCATTCGTTCCAGCTGAAGTGAATTTAACGGGACTTTCACTGGCAGACAGCTGATGTTACAAGGAGTAACTTATACTACTTTTAATTTAGAAAAATAAATTAAGGGCTAAATGAAAATGAAAATGAAAATGAAAATGAAAAAAAAGTCGAGAATTTACCACCGGTTCGGAAAAAGACTCTTTTTGGGTCGCTGCGGCATGACAGTAAGTACATACATATGCTCACGCCTGTATGGTAGAAGCCTGAAGGGGTAGGCAGAGGTGTTGTTATAACAACACCTACTTTTCACCCAAGATGATTAAGTGCCAACGTGACAGATGGCGAGTCTATCGCCGTCGCAGGCACTATACATACGTCTTTGACTTACTTTTCAGATGTATGCATGTTTCCTCACAATTTCCCTGGTACAGGCCCTGCTGGGATTCGAACTTGCGTCGCTTGCGTAGTAGACGACTGCTCAAACCCCAGGGCCACCACGGCTTGCTACCAGTAAGTAGCTAAGTAAGCTCAGTAAAACCTCGAGGCGTAGCTAATAGTCACATAAAAAAGGCTAGAAATATAGTTACCCGAAGTAGCTAGTAAAGTTGGGTTCGTCTCCACACAAACTTAAGCCGCGCGTTAAGAAGAAGTAACGATCGCGGCTCTAATACCCCATCACCAAGTTTGCTCATTAGCCCAACACTGGGGTGCATCCCTAATGCGCTAAGGCCCATATGTTTCGGTAAAAGAGGCCCATATTTCGACTCCGTCTTCGTAAAGGGTTCACACAAATTGACTTAGCCTAAAACCTTATGTATGTATGTTAGGTACGATAGTAAAAGTTAAAAGCTAATTTCCTTAATTAGGTTAGTTTTAGTTAAGAGTCGTCGTAGCTGTGTGGTTTGAGAAGTCGCCTGCTAAGCAGGGAAGAGATTCTCTGAACTCAAACATCCTGAGCGACCAGTGCAGCACCAGCTCAACCTTAGCTATCTTATGTGGGAGAAGGGGAAATATGAATAAAAATGAATTAATTAAATTAATGGATGCGCTGAGTTGCCTTAGTGCGAAAAATATAATATTATTTGCATTTCCCTACAGCAGAGGATTGTCACAGAGGGAAAATAATATTAGATATAATTTGAATTGTTGCATGCAAACAATAACCAATTATAATAATTTTTTTACATTTATTGACATAAATAACAATTCAATTATTTCATATTTTAATGTGACAAGTGAAAGATTTTATCTTTCCTTTAGATATAAACGACAAGTAGCAAGCATGCTACATTATTGTATACACGTATTTAATTTGAACACAGCCAAATCATTGGCTAACAAGACTGCTTCTATTGAGCAGGCAAACAAGGACATTATATGTAATGATTCTTTGGAATATGTTCCAAATACTTTAAATTAAGTTATAAGACAACAGAGACAATCTCTGGCGATTTTATGAATAATAATGCTACTTCCTTTATTAAACTTGTTCATCAGAACATCCAAGGAATGTTAAATAAAGAATTAGAATTGGAGTTGTTCATGGACTGTAATGATATTCATGTATTATGTTTAACAGAACATTGGCTTAGGGACGAGCAGTTCATGTTCAACTTCTGTAACCATCAGGTTGCTAGTGCCTTCAGCAGGAAGGTTGCAATACGAGGAGGCTCCATGATTATTTTAGAAAAACGCATGAAATATAAAGAACGTCTGGATGTTGTGCACCTTTCTGCGGAGAGTACTATTGAGTTGTCATGTATAGAGTTAGAGCAATACATTGTTGTGTGCGTATACCGACCCCCTAGTGGAGCTTTCGAGCATTTTGAACAAATCATGGATGAAGTTTTGGTAAAAGTTTGTAAATCAGGTAAAAATATAATCATATGTGGAGACTTTAATGTCAATATTTTAGAAAATTCATCCATGAGCAATCGATTAAAATGCCTTTTTAGTTCCTCTAATTTATTTTACTTATTTTCTGAGCCAACACGAATAACAAGTTCATCAGCAACTTGCATTGATAACGTGTTCACAAACTTTCGGCCCACTAGTAATGAAATCATAAGTAAATTAGACTCTGACCACTGTGGCCAATTAATAACTTTCAGTAAGAAAAATGTGAAAGCTCCCAAGAAAAGAGTTACTTATATTCCCATAAATGCAAATCGCTTGAGCCGTTTTCGAGGTAATGTCCAAAGTAAGTTTCCTTTAATAAATAACCACCTTGCGTGTAATGCAATGTACAATTCTTTTTTTCAAATTGTACACGCAGAACATAAGCGCATATTTACCCCGAAGACGGTTCTATTGGGAAAACGTTTGTCGTTTAGTGAGTGGGCTACCCCAGGCATTCACATAAGTAGACGAAGGCTGTATGAACTTTATCAAGAAAAATCTATTAATTTTAATTTGGCATTTACAAATTATGTTAAAAATTACTCAAAATTATTTAAAAAGGTTTGTTTAGACGCCAAGTCTATTGCTGTGAGAAATAAAATTTTGAAGTCCTCCAATGTAACTAAAACAACTTGGGACATTATTAATTCTGAAACTGGAAAAACTTCTCCTAAGAATGACTCAATAACTCTAAAAATTAATGATCATATAATTAAGACTGATATTGATGTGGCAACTACTTTTGAGACATTCTTTGCTGATATACCAGTTTCATTAACCAAAGTCTTAAATTCGTCTCCTGCAGCAGCAGAAGCCATTTTAAAAATGCATGTGGATAAATGTAACGTTGCATTTAAGTTTAAAACTGTGACCCCGAGAGACATTGTCAAAACTTTTGAAACGCTAGATATGAAGAAGTCAGCTGATTTATGGGGACTTTCTGTTAAAGTACTCAATAGTATTATTGATATTGTTGCTACTGATCTAGCTTTATTATTTAATGTTTGTATTGAAAGTGGTGAATTTCCTGATCAAATGAAGTATAGTAAAATAATTCCTTTATTAAAAGCTGGTAGTATTAACGACCCTACGAACTTTAGACCTATATCAATACTGCCAATTTTCAGTAAAATTTTTGAAAAACTAATACTTAATCAACTTTTAGCCTTTTTTAATGAACATAATTTGATGCACACTAAACAATACGGTTTCACAAAGGGTCGCTCGACTACCGATGCAGGTGTCGAGCTCATTAGAAAAATTCTTGAAGCTTGGGAAGCTTCACAGGATGCTCTAGGTGTATTCTGTGATCTATCTAAAGCCTTTGATTGTGTGCACCATGAAACGTTGATCAGGAAGTTAGATCACTACGGTGTAAGAGACCTGGCTCTAAAACTTATATCTTCATATCTAAGTAATAGGATACAAAAAGTCGATATACATGGCGTAACATCTCCGGGGTGCCCAGTAGAGATGGGTGTTCCACAGGGTTCAATTCTTGGTCCGTTTCTCTTTTTAACTTATATTAATGATTTACCTTACATGGTAAGCAATAAACACGATATTGTATTATTTGCTGATGATACTTCTCTGATTTTTAAGATAGACCGGCAAAAAGCTAACTTTGACGATGTGAATAATGCTCTCTCTGATGTAGTACATTGGTTCAGCGCTAATAACTTAGTACTCAATAGTAAAAAAACGAAATGTGTCAAGTTCACTATGCCAAATGTGAAACAAGTGCAAACCAATGTACTTATCAACGACGAAGTGTTGGACCTTGTTGAAAGAACAGTTTTCCTTGGAGTTACATTGGATCATAAATTGCAATGGGGGCCCCATATAGCTGGATTGTCGAAAAGACTCAGTTCTGCAGCATTCGCAGTAAGGAAAATTAGACACCTAACTGATATAAACACAGCTCGGTTGGTCTATTTTAGTTATTTCCATAGTGTTATGTCTTATGGCATCCTTCTATGGGGAAATGCTACTGACATCAGTTCTATCTTTGTGCTGCAGAAACGGGCTGTTCGTGCAATCTATAAACTCAAATCTAGAGATTCTCTCAGAGAGAAGTTTAAAGAAATAGGGATAATGACTGTGGCATGTCAATACATATTTGAAAATTTGATATATGTAAGAAAGAATATAGATAGTTTTAAGAAAAATAGTGATATGCACAATATAAATACACGCAAGAGGGATAAACTCCGTGTCCCTGTGACTAGACTGCACAAAACTAGTAACTCTTTTGTGGGGCAAAGTATACGCCTTTTCAATAAACTACCATTAAAAATGTGTGAACTACCATTTTTAAGTTTTAAGGCAAGCATCAAACAGAAACTTTGTGAAAAAGCATATTATAGTGTAACTGAGTATATTGATGATAGCCAAACATGGCAATGAGTTGCTCACTCTTCCATTGAAATGTACTTAAACAACCCTATGTATATAGAAGGGACACATGTAAAAAAAAAAAACCGGGGAGTTTGTTTCGCCGTTTCTTCTCCTGACAGGCTTACTTTTGGAAACGGTAGTAAATTAACTTAAGTTAGCGTAAGAAAAATGACGTTCAATAAGTGTTCCAAGTGTCCCTTATGTTGAATAAAACTTTTTGATTTTGATTTTGATTTTCTAAAAACTTATATTTAGCGAAGTACGGTGAAGCGCACAGAGCACGATGAAGGAAAACATCGTGAGGTATCTAGCATATATCTAAGGAGGAGTTCGAAGAATAATGTAGAGTGCTTGAGACGGCGATGGACTCACCCTCTGTCACGTTGGCACTACAACTCATCTTCGGTGAATTTATAATAATAATAAAAACATTTATTGACAACAAAAAAACGGCAACAATTCAAATAACAATGACAAATAAAATAGAATATACAACAAAGAATACACAAAAACTAAATACTAGTGTCATTATGGTGCAAAGTGGTTAGCACCAGTACATCGGGTGTTACCGCACATTGTCATCAAAGGGCCACAACTCAACTATACCCGCAGACCAAACTGGGGTCCAGTTCAATCTAGCGGAGCTGATTTTCAGTGTAGATTTTCAATTTAGTGTTGTAATGGCGTAAGAATAAAATTTAAACCTGTTCAGGCAACACGGACAAAAAAGGCAGTAAGATGGTACCCATTTGGCATTTCTTTCATCTATACACTAGCTGTGCCCCGCGGTTTCACCCGTGTAGACTTTATTGTGTTATATATATATTGTGGAATGAATCCTATGTCCTTCTCCTGGTTCAAAGCTACCTCCCTACCAATTTTCAGCCAAATCGATTCAGCCGTTCGTATAGATATAAAAATCCATATATACTCGTATATATAAAATTCAAAGTTCTGACCACTGGTCCTAGAGACATGGAATTGGATGTGTGTTCTTGATGAGATATAGGTACATATTAATAAAGGGATTTCGGAAATTCCACCCACTATCAATCCTCATTTTACCCCTAAATGGGGGTTGAAAGTTTGCATTGTGTATCTTACTACCACGCAGGCGAAGATGCCGCCGCAAGCTAGTCCAAGACATGTGATATTCAAGCCCAATTTCACCGCGGCCGTGCATTTCAAACAAACAGAAATGAGACCATCTGTGCGCCACATGACGCCATATTTGAGACGTGATTCCGATTTCCTGTGTCCATTCTGATCACACGTTTGCTTACAAGACTTTTATTATCTGCACAGAATCACATATTCAATCCACGCACTACAGAATTCTATAGAATTACGTAGAATATAAATGAAATTTAAATGTCTGTTTGTAATTCCAAATTAACAGTAAAAATATGAAAGTATATACAGTACTCACATAAAAAAACCAGTTCTTCTCAGAAGGCTAGTTTCCGAACCGGTGGTAAATTCTTCGACATTCATAAATGCCTTACCAGGGCCTAAACCGAATAAATCATTTTCATTCTCAATTTTTTTTTATTGTCTGTTTGTCTGTTCTTTCCAGCTTATCTCAGAAACGGCTCAACCGAGTTTAACGGGACTTTCACTGGCATATAGTTAATGTTACAAGGACTAACTTAAGAAACATATATAAAAAAAAATATTTCGGGGGCCACCCAATTAAGTCTACGGTGGGGGGAACCGCGGGGCACAACTAGTCATCCAATTAAAGTGATGTATCCTATTCTACAGAAAAATACTAAATATCGCACAAGAACGTAAATAACTTATTTTGATTTAGTTCCAACGTTATGTTTGTAAAGCGAGTTGAATTTTTGAAATGAGTCCATTATACAGATTAAAGTTTTGCATTAAAATTCTTAGGATAAGAGTACTTTTGGAACGGAAAACCACAGAACAAAAAAACTAGATTTTGCAACTTTTATCACTATCTATTTCTACTAGTAGAGTTTATTCTTCACTCTAACGTTATAATATTACTAGCGGATGTCACGCGGTTTCACAGGCGTAGTTCCCGTTCCCGCGGGAGTATCACCCGTTCAAATGGTGAAATAATTTTCAAAGTCAGTCCTGTCCAGTACTTTTTGTGCCAATTCGTTACAAACATACTTACAAAAAAATCATTTCAGCCGACAGACGCCCACTGCTGGGCATAGGTCTCCCCCAACGATCTCCACGACGAGCGGTCTTGTGCCTCCCACATCCAGCGGATTCCCGCGATCCTCACCAGGTCTGAGGTCCACCTCGTTGGTGGCCTACCCACACTGCGCCTGCCGGTACGCGGCTGCCACTCCAGGACCTTTAGGCCCCATCTGCCATCGGTTCTACGAGCGACGTGCCCCGCCCACTGCCACTTGAGTTTAGCGATACTTCGGGCTATGTCGGTTACTTTGGTCCTCCTGCGGATCTCCTCATTACAAACATAAATAACTGATTGATACAGGATTTGAACCTGCGTTGCTTGCGACTACACAAACCACTCGGCCACCACGGCTCTTAATTTTTTACAAAGTAAGTACTTATTCTAAACCTTGTAATATATTGTTCATCAACATAGTGCGTGCACAACACGACAACAGTAGCAAATGGCATTTTATCCGGCAATCAAATGCAAGGTCGAATCACTTTACCTATAAAAACGTCGCGTGACGGTGATCAGAAATAAGTATTGGACGTTTTTTCACTATTATTAAGGCGATGTTGACTGTATAAATGTTATTTATGATTGATAGCACGAAGATTGAATGTATTCACTACCTGGGAGAAAAGTGACTTAGCTAGCAAACACGTAATATGGGAAATACTGGCGGTGTAACATAGGTTTAAGCAATTCTTTTGGGTACTGTAAAATTAAACTGCTCCTTATACGATCATAGCTGGCCGACAGAGTACCTAGTGCGATTTTTCTTAAAATCGCGGTCACAAGTCACCGCGTCGACGTAAACGTAGATTTGTATAGGATCGGAATAGCGCCTCTGTCGGCCTAAAGATGACACTATTGCAGTGGCGTGCATTGCATATAAGCAGGGAAGCAGAAGTTACAATTTGTGATCATTGAATATACTCGTGTCGTGTGTGTGTGTGTTTATGTTCGTATGTGTATCTTTACCAAGACGTACGTACCTACGCCGCGTCACATAGGTATGTACTTAACCTGCCTACCTACCTACTTATTGTTTATGCCTACCCCTCTGAAAATCCAATGCACGCCACTGCACTATTGTGAGCTCATACAAATCTGTGAATACGTCGACGCGGTGACTTGTGACGGCCCTTTGATCTCAGTAGATTAAAAAGTTAGGCCTTGCTAGAGGTGTCATTTCATATGAGCACTGGCCTTGAATTCGCAGTAGCCATTTCATGAGTTTGTCTGTGTCTGTCCGTGATGCGAATAATATACCTACACTAGCTGTGCCCCGCGGTTTCATCCACGTAGATTTTAATTTCATAGATGCCCGCGGGTCCCTAATGTTTTTTTAAAAACCTAAGTAGTTTAAGTTAGTCCTTGAAATATTTGCTATCCGTCAGTGAAAGTCCCGTTAAAATCCGTCCAGCCGTTTCGGAGATTACCCGGAACAAACAGACAGACAGACAGACAGAGAAAAAATTTAAAACTTTTTCAGTGTCAGTAGCGTGTATACTTTGATTTGCATTTCGTAAAAACCTGTAATTTTGGAATTACAAATAGACACTTCAATTTTATTTATCTGTATGTATAGATGTGCAGTATTGCCACTATTTTCACTGAGCGCTCATAACTCGCGACGGCTCGCTGGAAACATTACAAAAAAAGGTAAAAATACAAATTAAACCAATCAAAAACAAACAAAACACTTCGTGAATAACTTATTAAGTCATTGGGAACTTGGGGTATAATTTACAACCACCTAATCTAAATAAAACAACGTATATAACAAATTATGAACGAACGGCTTAGACTTGGCGACTTGATTATTTATTGGCCACAACTACTTAGCCCCGGAATAACGCTGTTATCTTATTAATAAAAATATGAAACGCATATGCTTAACTGTAGTTATCTTTCTCTCGCAAATGTTACTTTCCATAGTCTAGAAAAGGACAAAATTTGGTCAATAACCATGTGGTTACATCTATACATCTTCTATACAGATAAATAAAATTGAGGTGTCTGTTTGTAATTCCAAAATAACAGCTTTTCACTAAATGTATATGAATGTATACACGCTACTGATACTAAAAAACCAAGTTATAAAATTTTTCTCTGTCTGTCTGTCTGATTGTTCCGGGTAATCTCCGAAACGGCTGCACTGATTTTAACACTGGCAGGTAGCTGATGTTTCAAGGAGTAACTTAGGCTACTTTTATTTATTAAAAATATGAGGGGTCCGCGACAATAAGGATGAAACTAAATCTACGCGGGTGAAACCTCGTGGCACAGCTAGTCCACAATAAAACTCCGCAATGTCTAGTTAGAACGATTAAATCTTTCAAGGGTCTGCATAGCGGTAGATATTTTAGTGACGTATATCCTGGGGGCCTACCATCATCGGTTTAAGCAGAGCGTATTAAGAACGGCGTTTTGACGTCCGATTTTGGTACCGTAAAATTAAACGTCAAAGCTAAGAAGTTGTTAAAACGCGCTGTTATTTATTTGTGCGTGTATTTTCTCAGCTAAATGCGTATTTCCCGACCTTATCCTTTACTTCAGTCTTCTGCAAGGCTTCAGAACGATGTGGATACTTTTTCAGAGACGGGTCGCTCAACACTTGATATTTTGAGTGTTGTGAAAGCCTTTACACTTTGAAAGATCAATGTTTGGACTTTTGTTATCATCTGCTATCCACTTTACCGACATAATCATCAGTTTCTCCTGGTTATGTTTACCCACTCTCCGTATGCACATAATGAGCGATGTCCGTGCGAATATTGTAAATTAGCCCACCACTAATTAACCACGGCTGTAAAGCAAACTAAGGCATTTATGAAATTAATCACTAATACTATGTGGTATTCTCTAATGACTTTTAAAGGAAATATCATCATCTCCCTAGCCTTATCCCATGTATTGTCGGCACAGGATTCAACCCGATAGTACCCGGAGTCCCCCCTGAGCACTGAGGATGGCCACCAGGGGGGTTTTAGTGCGGTAAAAATCCCACATCCCCGATCTGCCTCTCTCAGGGTGGTCGGAGACCTTTTGAAGGTTTCCACTACGTCAATAAAAAAAAAAAAAAGCACGCAACCCGATGTGGTTGATTACCCGATTTTTATACAAAGCGACTGCCACCTGACCTTCGAATACCCTTTTACGAGGATAATCGGTTATCTCGGGTTTAATAAGACTATCTTAGCCTTCAGACCTGTAACGAACAATTGCCAAGAATGATAAATTGGCAACCGGGACCGACGAGAGCTCGGGCGGTCACCCATCCAACTACTAGCTTAGATCTTGGTTGCTAACTTCGCTGATCGAATGATATGCGCAAATATGCCACTCCTTTTATAAGAATAATTATTATTGATAAAACAATAAGTCCACCCATGTACTTTGTGCATAAAGTTTTTAAATAAATAAATAAAAATAAGTTAATGAACGAAACTTTATTACTTAGTTCCTTCCTGCCAATCGTCCGAGAGAAAGCAAACACAAATATTGATCGTATTATGACAATATCAAACAATCTTCATAAAGGGATCGTCCACACTAACCACGTCCGAAGTTTCCGAGTTTCATAGCCCGAACTTCATTTGTGGTCACTTAAACTACACGCTGTAGAAGTGTGCGTGATAAGCAATGTTTTACGATAATGTGTTCTATATGCGTACGGTTAAAGTTAAATGTCCAACAGATTATGGTCCGCCCGATTGGGTTTAACTTCTTCGTTAATTTAATAGAGTAGATAGATACATATTGTATTTTAGTAGTAACTAGCTGTGCCTCGCGGTTTTATACGCGTATGGTTAATTTCATGAGTGATAAGCGGAAACCTCACCTTTTTTTTAAAATAAAAGTAGCCGAAGTTACTCCTGTAGCTATCTGTCGGTGAAAGTCCGGTTAAAATCAGTCTAGCCTTTTCGGAAATTAGCCCGAAGAAACAGACATACAATAAACAGTTTTTTTTAAATATTTTTTTCATCCCAGTACCGGATATACTTTCATATGAATTAAGTAAGTGAAAATTTTTTATTTTGGAATTACAATCAGACACTTCAACTTTATTTATCTACTAGCTGTGCCCTGCGGTTTCATCCGCGTAGATTTGGTTTCATCCTTATTGTCGCGGAACCTTAATATTTTTAATAAATAAAAGTAGACCAAGTTACTCCTTGAAACATTAGCTACCTGCCAGTGAAAGTCCCGCTACTTTCATAAGCATTTAGTGTAAAGCTGTTATTTTGAAATTACAAACAGACACTTTAATTTTATTCATCTGTATGTATGTATGTATAGATATAGATATAAATGTAAAGATGTATAGATATAGATGTACCAACTTTGAACTGATTGATAATGTTACTTAACTTCGAGAAACCCTCTGAAGAGACGAGCTATTTCCTAATCATCACAAATAGCAATCACCGCGACGGTAAACAAATCACGTAAGCCTTGTGATGGATGACTCCCAACTGGATATTACAAATGATTGCCACAATAGATACGCCGACAGCCCTCGGATCCATTTGCACACAACAATTTCCGGCTTACAAGACAATACAATATAAGCTTATTAAACACTAGTTGTGCCCCGCGGTTTCACCCGCGTAGGAAAAACGATAAAGATTTTTTTCTATTATAAACATAGCCTAAGCTACTCCTTGTTATAGCAGTTGGTTATGTTGTAGTTCATAAAAATAACTAACTATTCCGGCTTAAATTTCCTAAGACCTTTGTATACTTTCATATGAAATGAAGCTGTGATTTAAGAATTTGAAAGAGACACCAATTTTATTTATTTGTAGGTATAGATTTTTATTGAGAATTGGAACTGTATCCATGTAATTATATGTATTTATATTTTCATTAATGAAACGATCAAATTTGTAATAATTATATTATAATTAGAAAATTACTGGGCTATTCGCAGTAAAATCAATCTTCCCAAACCTATGGTAACATTTAAAATTCTATAAAATCAAAAATCAAATATATCTTTATTCGATTAGACTTCATACAAAGTACTTTCAAATCGTCAGAATGACACAATTACACAGGATTATACATGCTACCGCCAGGTTCGGAAGGTTGATTTTACTGAGAAGAACCTGGCAAGAAACTCAGTAATTACTCTTTTAAAGAATATTATACAGTTTTAAAAATACAAAATAAATTGTTCAAGCAACTATAAGCCCATGGACACAGTTCTAATGCTCAATTGTCAAAAATAAAAACTAAAAACTAAAAATATAGTACAAATATATGTGAGCATGGCAAATTCCAGCCAGTCAAAGCAAAATTAAGATTAATTAATTGTAGCAAAAGTACAGTGCCAATGGGATTATTTACAAACATTATCAGGTACATCCCAGGCTCCCTTATCACAAATATAATCACTTACAGTATAATATCCTTTTTCAAGCAAGACTGATTTAATTGTTTCTTTAAATTTGTTGAAGGGCAAGTTTACAATTTTTGTTGGTAATTTATTATAGAAGCGTGTGCTCTGTCCTAAAAATGAGCCATGCACTTTTTGTAGGCGATGCGCAGGCACTACAATTTTATGTTTGTGTCTTGTGTTTACGTTATGCACATCACATTTCCTTTGAAACGATCCAATGTTTTGATGCACAAATAATAAGTTAGCTAAAATATACTGTGAGGCCACTGTCAAAATTCCAATTGATTTAAATTTTTCCCTTAACGATTCTCGCGGTCCCAAATTATATATAGATCGTATAGCCCTTTTCTGTAGTGTAAATATAGAGTCTATATCAGCAGCTTTGCCCCAAATTAAAATAGCATAGGACATAACGCTATGAAAATAAGAAAAATATACAAGTCGAGCTGTTTCTATGTCGGTGAACTGTCTAATTTTTCTAATTGCATAAGCTGCGGAGCTGAGTTTTCCTGATAACTTGGATATGTGTGGGCCCCACTGAAGTTTATTATCAAGGGTTACACCTAGAAATACTACAGAATCTACTATTTCCAAAGTTTCACCATTTACCATGACCTTTGTATCAACAGGTTTGACGTTTGGTAAAGTGAATTTAATACATTTAGTTTTTTTGGCATTTAAAACTAAGTTATTTACATTAAACCATTTCAATACCTGATCAAGTGCACTGTTTACATCTTCATAATTCGTTTTGGCTCTGTCGACTTCAAACAAAAGAGATGTGTCATCAGCGAACAGTACAATATCACACGTATTCTTTACTAAATTTGGTAAATCATTAATATATACTAAGAATAGAAATGGTCCTAGGATTGAACCCTGTGGGACGCCCATTAGTACTGGAGAACCGGAAGATCTGACCCCATTTACTTCGACTTTTTGAATCCGTTGACAAAGATATGATTTGATTAGGTCGAGTGCCCTACCTTTGACACCGTAATAGTTTAATTTAACTAATAAGGTTTCGTGTTGTACACAATCGAATGCCTTGGATAGGTCGCAGAATACACCTATCATGTCGTGAGCGTTTTCCCACGCTCTATAAATATGTCTAAGAAGTGCAACACCAGCATCAGTGGTTGAACGACCTTTGGTGAAGCCATATTGCTCACCATGTAGAATATTATTAAGATTAAAGTAAGCGACTATTTGATTCAGCATAATTTTTTCGAAAATTTTGCTGAGGGCTGGCAAGATAGAGATCGGTCTGAAGTTAGTAGGGTCACTAATATCACCACCTTTAAATAATGGAATAACTTTACTATATTTCATGAGATCCGGGAATACACCGCTCTTAATACAACTGTTAAAAATGTCAGCTAAGTAAGGGGCAATTATGTCAATAATATCGTGAAGTACTTTCACTGATATATCCCATAAATCACCAGTCTTTTTGGAATTCAAACTTTTAAATGTCTTAATTATTTCAAAAGGCGTGATAGAACAAAAACTAAAGCTAGTGCCGCACTTAGAAACATTTAATTTCAGTAATAATTCGGCGTCTGTGGGAGATGAATTTAGGGAACTAGTAGTTACTATAGGAACATTTGCAAAGAACTTGTTGAAAGTTTCAGCTATTTCACCATCGTCTTGGATTACTTTGTTATCTATATTTAAAGTTAAACGACAATCGCGACTTTTTGCCTTTCCCGTCTCGGCATTAATAACGTTCCAGGTAGTTTTTATCTTATTATCAGAATTCTTGATTTTCTGGGCAAGATGCAAGGCTTTAGCTTTTATACAAACTTTCTTAAAACATTTAGAGTATCTAGTTACGAATGCTAAGAATTCAGGACTATGATCATTTCGTTTCATACCATAAAGTTCATACAACTTCCTTCTACTTTTATGGATACCTACAGTTGCCCACTCATTGAATTTAGCTTTACTATGTTTCTGAACTGTTTTTAGTTTAAATGTACTATTGAATTCCGTTTGTATAACGTTAAACAAGCTATTGTAAAGAGCATCAGGATCTTCTTGTGGCCCTTGCAGATAAGGTATCTTGCTTGCTAAGTTAGACCTGAAATTTGCTACAAGTTTCTTAGTAATAGGTCTGTAAGTGGTTTTACTTACTACATTATTAGTTTTATTTAATATTGTGATTTTTTGACCACAATGGTCTGACGTTAGATCACTGATAATAGATTTTTCCAGGGCCTCACAATCGCAGAACACATTATCTAGACATGTCGCAGAAGTGGCAGTTATTCTAGTGGGCTCCAGAAATAAATGCTTTAAATTAAAAGAGTTAAACAAACTAATTAAACGCACCGAAAGAGAATTATTTTCTAACAAGTTAACATTAAAATCACCACACACTACAATGCCTTTATTAAGGCCCGCAACACGTCTAAGGGCATCTTCAAGGATTGATTCAAATGAACAGAAATTGCCAGATGGGGGACGATATACGCATATTATTACATTTCCTTCTAGTTCTATACACGATAGTTCGGCAGTGCGCTCGATTGACAGGTTTACTATATCACTACGCTCTTTACATTTAACATTATTAGATACTAAGATTAACGAGCCTCCATGAATTGCTGATTTTCTGACGAATGCACTACAAAGTCTATAATTACTATTATTGAGCAATAGCTCATGATTTTTAAGCCAGTGTTCGGTTAAACAAAGCACATGAACGTTATGGCTTTCCAAAAATAAATCAATTTCTAATTGTTTGCCAGCCAAGCCTTGTATATTTTGGTGCACTACGTTAAGGCGACAGAGCCGTTTGACGAGGGACTCGGCCGTTGTCTCAGTTACTAGTTTAAAGAACTAGAACAAGAACTAATTTCTGTGTTACTAGAACAATGTAACACCGTTTGATTACTTAACCTATGTTTTGTTATAGTTGCTATAACACCGTTAATATTATATGCTACCAATGTAGCGATCATATTCATGCATTTTTTGGGGATGTAAAACAAGTCCCCAGTTATAATAAATCCACTAATAAATTTATTAGTGTCAAAAAAAATAATATTGTCGCTATGACAACCTGTCCTATAAATTACATTATTTAACCTACCTATATAATCATTTTGCCTGTCAGTGTAGCTCTTACTATAGGGGAAAGCAGTTAACATAATGTTGTGTACATTTAATTGTGACAGATATTCTAAGCCGCTTATTAATTCACTTTTGTGCACCCTAAGTCCCTCACCTATCAAAACAATCACAACAGATTGAGGATCTATTGTCATACACTTGATTTTATTAATTATTTGTGTGTATGTGGCCCCTGGCATACAATAATTAACTACTGTACCGCTAATGTGTCTATCGAGTAATATACCTATGTTTTTACCTAGGCTATCTGAAAACACTAAGGTGTTGTGTATAGGTGGACATACACTTATTTGTTGAATGGTGTCATTTAACTCAGCAACCCCCAACTTACAGGGCAGTGGCAGGGGCTCACTATCGGATGGTGATGATGGGAGCCCACAGCCACAAGAGTGTTTGTTTGTTAATGAGTCAAACCGCTCCACATTATAGTTACAGAGGTCTACCAACTCGGTGGTAGCCAGGATGTGTTCACTAATCTGTTTCTGAGCACTTGTATATTTATTAGTTAAGTCTATTAAATATTGCTCTTTACTCTGCAAGTCGGACTGCAATCGTTGAATGTCCATATCATGTGTGACCTTTAAAGTATTTAATTTACATTTATATGAATCTAAAGTGTTTCTTAAAGATAAACATTCTTTTGTTAACTTAATACTATTAAGGAACTTTCTTTGCCTTTTTATTAAATTTCTAGTTTTCTTAATAAACCTATTTAGCTTAACATACTTTTTTAATTTATTATGGCTACCCATCTGTACATGAGAGGAAATATCATTGGTTAAGTCAATTGTAACCAGTTGTTCGGTTGGGAAGGCTCCTATAGGTATGATCATATCACTTTGACGCTTTCAAGGTATTTATGTATTTATTTAAAGTTTTATCTATATCAGCGGGGCCTGTACCTATGAGTTTTTCTAAAACTTATGTACAGTGATTTCACACCACGTGCTTTACGGTGAAGGAAAACATTGTGAGGAAACCTGCATATGTCTGAGAAATAATTCAAAGACGTATGTATAGTGCTGAGACGGCGATGGACTCACCATCTGTCACGTTGGCACTTAATCATATTCGATGAAATGTGGGTGTTGAAAATTAAAACACCTCTGCCTATCCCTTCGGGTAATACAGGCGTGAGCATAATATGTTATCTATATGTTTTTATAGTTGGAGCCATATGCCATACTTTATAATATAAGTATCTACATAAAAGCATATACAGTAAGCAATTTGCATTCACCCCCTGGATATACGGAAGATAAATAGCGTCGCCGCACGATCGCCCACCCTGACAATAGAAAATCAACATAAGGACAGCTTTATCATATTCTTTTTTAAAGGGATCGCGGATCATGGTGAATTCTTCGACGTTCATAAGTGCCTCACAAGGGACTTAACTGTATAAATCATATATATTTCCAGTAACGTGTTTTTTTAAAATTATTAACTAGCTGTGCCCCGCGGTTTCACCCGCGTAGATTTAGTTTTATCCTTATTGTCGCGGAACCCTAATATTTTTGATAAATAAAAGTAGCTTAAGTTACTCCTTGAAACATCAGCTACCTACCAGTGAAAGTCCCATAAAGTTGAATAGCAATGCTGATTCTCTGAACGAGAAAAGCCCCAGCTCTCTTGTCACGAGAGGCTTCTACCAAACGACGTGCAAGCTCTTTGAAAGGCTGAGGCTATCCGGACCCCAAGGCCCCAGAGTTTCAAACGCAAACGCAGAAAATATGTATACTTGACCAATGCAAGCATATTTCCGGCGCTTGAGGCACTCCTGCTGAGCAGCAGCAGCACCGGCTGCCACAGCAGTGCCGGGGAGATGGGACAAATGATAAAAATGTGCCTTTGTTACCACCAATTTATTTAATTAATTTATAGAGGCCAACCTTAAGAGTATATTATTTTGTGCCTACCCAAGAATAGTTCTATTCTGACTGACAGATTAATTAAAACACGAGGATGCTATAAGTGAGGAGGTTTTATGGAATAATAAGTGGCAGAATATGTATGGGGATGTTAAGTAAACATATGTTACAGTCAGGAACTATTTTGGTAAGAATTTCACTGTCAACGCTCCATTTACTTAAGACTAGACGAGCCCCGCGGTTTTAACTTCAATTGAACTTCCACGAAATTTTAATCCGGCTACTGTATAAGAAGTTATGCGTTATACAGGTCAACTTAGAACCTCTAAGTTAGTAAAAACGTATCAAAATCCGTAGTGTTTAAGAACGACGTGTTCAAACGGACAAACTAATTTTGTATGGGAATGACGACTTTAACTTATGCTATTCAAGAAAATGTTATATATTAAGGTAGAAAGCTGGAAATCTTCTCAGAGACGTGAGCTTTAGTACGCCCTAATTTCATTGTTGATAAATAAACATAAACGGGATATTACCCGTGTTCCCACTGCTATTGACCCACCGTGGGTCCACGGGTATTTTTTTCCTTATAGACCCAATGCTCTGCATGCCCTGCATTTAATTTATCTGTTATTGATACCTTATGCTAGGGGATACCCGAATAACTCTTGAATGTTTAGCTCGAGATTCGGTCCGTGGGCTCACAGAAACTAAAGATGAATTAAAACTAAAGCAGTGAGTCTAAGGGTAAACATATTACCCGTGGACCCACGGTGGGTCAATAGCAGTGGGAACACGGTTAAAATCCCACAAAAACACATACAAAATTGCTAAGAAATGTTTGAATTACATATAAAAACTACGTTAGAAATATATTGACACGCACATTACAGAATTCAATTTGTTCGCTATAGAGGAAACGTAGCAAAAGCATACATGGGTTATGAAAATATTATATTTGACCCATGAAAAGGATTCAAGGGTTTGCAGTTTCAGCAAATACAAACTGAACCGTATAGTAGGCAAATACACAGGACTGGGTTATGTTATAACATTGTTATTTTTGCTTTACATATAAAAAGTCCTGACTGACTGAGTTCGCAACTCAATTAGACATATTTTCTTGCTCTCTGAACGACTTCATGAAGGCTACATATAACTCAGTGTGTGAATAAATAGACTTATGCTGTTTGGTGTATAGTATGTAACTAGCTGTGCCCCGCGGTTTCAACCGCGTAGATTTAGTTTCTTCCTTCTTGTCGCGGAACTCTAATATTTTTAATAAATAAAAGTAGCCTAAGTTACTCCTTGAAACATCAGCTACCTACCAGTGAAAATCCCGTTAAAATCCGTCCAGCCGTTTCAGAGATTACCCGGAACAAACAGACAGACAGACAGACAGAGAAAAAATTTAAAACTTGGTTTTTCAGTGTCAGTAGCGTGTATACTTTCATATGCATTTAGTGAAAAACTGTTATTTTGCAGTTACAAACAGACACTTCAATTTTATTTATCTGTATAGATTGGATAACGTGTAACTGTAATATAGTAGCTACACTATCACCTTAGGTTAGTCTGTAATGATAGTGTAAGTATATGTAAATAAATCTATATCAATATAATAAATATACAGATATCTATATTTATACATACGTATGTATGTATAGATGAGAGCTGTGCCCGCGGTTTCACCCGCGTAGATTTACTTTCATCCTTATTGTCCCGGAACCCTAATATTTTTAATTAATAAAAGTAGCCTAAGTTACTCCTTGAAACATCAGCTACCTGCCAGTGAAAGTTCCGTTAAAATCGGCCCAGCCGTTTCAGAGATTACGCGGAACAAACAGCGTGTATACTTTCATATGCATTTAGTGAAAAGCTGTTATTTTGGATTTACAAACAAACACTTCAATTTTATTTATCTGTCTAGATTTTCATGCATTTTTCTTATTTGTTTAGCGGCAAAAAGCCTTTGTTAAAAATTATGTGTAAGTAACCATTTTGAATAATTGATAAACTGTATTGTTTTGAAAGATAGGCGAGAGAAACTTGGTTGTTTTAAATTAAAAACACCAATTTGTTGACGTAAAGTTCGTACAAGTTTCATAACAATTCCGGTATAAGTTACAACGAGTAAATAATTCAAGGAACGATCCGGCAATTATAAGTCTTCGCGGCCATCTGTCGCAGTTCACGGAACACTCCATTTTCACCCTTATTCCCACGGCTTTACAGTTGGTTTCTTCTTTTCTGAACGACAGTGTTACCTAAGCTTAATTTTGTGATATCGAATTCATTTCTTCTTTGAATTTCATTTTTGTATTCAATTATTTTTAAAAGGTGCAAAGGTCGTGTTTCATTTTCTCGGAACGAGTGTTTCAGCAATGACATTAAGTCTATACGGATAAGTTAAGTTGAAGTCAGTGGCGTGCATTGAATAAAAGCAGATAAGCAGTGCTTACAATTCGTGATGTGTGTGTTTGTGTGTGTGTGGATACCAAAATTTATGTACCTACGGCTCGCCCTATTGATATGTACTTCACCTGCCTACCTACCTAATTATTGTTAATGTCTACCCTTCTGAAATTTCAATGCACGCCCTTGGTTGAAGTGTCTGTTTGTAATTCCAAATTATGACTTATTTAACAGCATACTACGCTGGATGGAACTACATACTATGCTACCTATATTAAAAAAAACAGATTTAAAAAAATACTCTGTCTGTCTGTTTCAGGTAAATCTCTGAAACGCTGGGATCGATTTTACCAGGACTTTCACTGACAGTACTGCATTCATTTCTATCGGTTCAAAAAAATTATCATATCAAATTCTTAAAATATCCTCTGTGCAACTTGAAAGTTATTAAGTATTTAATTGTCAATTAATTTAGACTAAAATATCTGTGATCCGCGTAGATTTAGTTTCATCCTTATTGTCGCGGAACCCTAATATTTTTAATAAATAAAAGTAGCCTAAGTTACTCCTTGATATATCAGCTACCTGCCAGTGAAAGTCCCGTTAAAATCCATCCAGCTGTTTCAGAGATTACCCGGAACAAACAAACAGCCAGAGAAAAAAATTTAAACTTTGTTTTTTGTGTCTGTAGCGTGTATACTTTCATAAGCATTTAGTGAAAAGCTGTTATTTTGGAATTACTCCAATTTTATTTATCTGTATAGATGTATAGATATATTAACATGTTATTATTAATAGTAACATTGGGAAACGGACTAACAACAATGCTATATTCTGGTAAAAACATTTCTTTCTTTCTTTCTTAGTCCGAGTTCGGTGTCTTCGCTTATTAAACCATGTTTTGTACTAAATCAATCAAAATCAAAATCAAAAAGTTTTATTCAACATAAGGGACACTTGGAACATTTATTGAACGTCATTTTTCTTACGCTAACTTAAGTTAATTTACCACCGTTTCCAAATGTAAGCCTGTCAGGAGAAGAAACGGCGAAACAAACTCCCCGGTTTTTTTTTACATGTGTCCCTTCTATATACATAGGGTTGTTTAAGTACATTTCAATGGAAGAGTGAGCAACTCATTGCCATGTTTGGCTATCATCAATATACTCAGTTACACTATAATATGCTTTTTCACAAAGTTTCTGTTTGATGCTTGCCTTAAAACTTAAAAATGGTAGTTCACACATTTTTAATGGTAGTTTATTGAAAAGGCGTATACTTTGCCCCACAAAAGAGTTACTAGTTTTGTGCAGTCTAGTCACAGGGACACGGAGTTTATCCCTCTTTATATTGTGCATATCACTATTTTTCTTAAAACTATCTATATTCTTTCTTACATATATCAAATTTTCAAATATGTATTGACATGCCACAGTCATTATCCCTATTTCTTTAAACTTCTCTCTGAGAGAATCTGTAGATTTGAGAACTAAGATTATATCATCCAGATATGGTTATCTATACATCTATACAGATAAATAAAATTGAAGTGTCTGTTTGTTATTCCAAAATAACAGCTTTTCACTAAATGCATTTGAACGCTACTGACACAAAAAAACCAAGTTTTAAAAAATTCTCAGTCTGTCTGTCTGTTTGTTTCGGGTAATCTCTGAAACGGCTGGATGGATTTTAACGGGACTTTACTAACACTGGTAGATAGCTGACGTTTCAAGGAGTAACTGAGGCTACTTTTATTTATCAAAAATATTAGGGTTCCGCGACAATAACGATGAAATTAAATCTACGCGGGTGAAACCGCGGGGCACAGCTAGTATCTAGTATCTAGAAGAAATCAGTGTCCCACAAATAATTCTAACAAGGTCAGATATCCCCAGAGAAGCTATGTGACCTAAATTATAGTCCTGTCATGTCATGTATGCCTTATTAAGGATACCGGAATGGATAAACAATAGCATTGTATTACAATTGACCGTGTTACGTACGGTTCGACTAGCGTGAAGGCATGACTGTACGTCATTCATAAAAGTTATGAATGAAAAAACCTATAAGTACTTACGCACTAAGTTATTTATTTATATAAGGTTATATTTAAATTGCAATGTATGTATGTTTAAGATGATTCCTATTTAAAAAACTTCTCTGTCTGCCTGTTTGTTTGATCCGGCTAATCTCCGAAACGGCTGGACCGATTTTAACGGAACTTTCACTGGCAGATATCTAATGTTACAAAGAGTAAGTTAGGCTACTTTTATTTAAAAAATACATTAGGGTTCCGTGAAATAAATCATGAAATTAAATCTACGCTGGTGAAACCGCAGCACAGCTAGTAGAAAAATATATAGGCATGTATAGGGCTGCCAGCTGCCATATACAAGTCCGGCTTTCAAATTTATAAAAATAATAAATACACGACTGTAAATAAGTACAGAGATTTTCTTTCAAAAGTTTGTGTCAGGCTTCCGGTGCAAAATGTTTGGCTCGATGCCCCTGAGTTTTCATGTTCTATTTTATTGCTTGGCAACCCTAAGCATGTACTTGTTCATCATCATCATCATCATCAGCCGGAAGACGTCCACTGCTGAACATAGGCCTCCCCCTTGGACCGCCACGCCGAACGACAATGCGCTATTAGCATCCATCGGTTGCCCGCGACTCTCACGATGTCGTCGGTCCACCTAGTGGGAGGCCTGCCTACGCTGCGTCTTCCGGTCCGTGGTCGCCACTCGACAACTTTTCTTCCCCATCGGTTATCAGTTCTACGAGCGATGTGGCCTGCCCATTGCCACTTCAACTTGCAAATCTTAATGTACTTGTTGTTAACATTAAATTGAAAAGCGTTTTGTTACTCACATATAAGTCGTTGCAGTTAACGACTTTGAAACAGCAAAAATATAGTAACTACCTGAAAGAAAAATAAAATCACATTAATGCATTGTAATTTGTACTTAAAACCCTTTGAGTACATCGCTTTTTCCTTTAGCAAAAATATTAGATTATAAAAAGACAGTTAGGGCTCCATCTTTTAGGATTCTCAGAACATTATCGCTAAAAATCAACGACAGTAAAAAATAATTCCTTAAGTTTAGTGAACAATTTCTTAGAATGCATTATTATAAAGTTCATGAATAATTTATAAATAAATGCATACTATAATCAATTTTATGACACTTTACATAGAAATGCTTTCCAAATGTAGAAATCTGAAATCAAATATCTTCATCTGAAATTCATAAACGAATTAGACAGAAAATACAAAATACGTATGTAGTTTTAAATACATACGATACATTATTGCACAGGATTGTACCCAGCGATGTTATCCGAATCTCTGGCAATAAATAAATCGTAACAGAAAGACGGCTTCCCAAATACGGGTGTTCTAAATGCTATCTTTATGTTTTCAAAATATTAAGGGGTCTCCGTGGGTGAACTACGTGAACGAGATCTTTTATAATTTGCATTATATTTACCTACCGCATTAAGTTATGGCACATTATGAACTACTACTATAGAATAACTACTCTGTACTATAGAATCTCGGATCAAGTAGGCGTGGTGAGTTAATTAGGCGTTCAAGCAGAACGAACATCTCGTACAGGTACCGTCACAAGTTAAGAGAGCGATAATCATAAAATGACTAAGTACTCATTCAAGGTACTCAAACACAAAAAATATCTTAGACTTTAATAAAGTACTTTCATATCGTCCGAATGACATAATTATACAGCTCACCTGCTGACGGGACCTGTATACGTGTTTGTGTGGAAGCCGGGCTTCTGTGTGTATTTATTCCGTTTCTAGCTTCGAGACCCGTTATGGAAGATATCTATTTACGATCGTGAATCACTATAGCTTCACCGCAGAATGCAATGTATGTACAGACAGGACATACATATGTCCAGAGAAGTTGCCCTATGTATCACAGATACAAAAAGTGATGTTGATAACTAGAGAAGAACTAGCTGTGCCCCGGGGTTTCACTCGCGTAGACGCTAGCGCGTATTTCATGGCTGGCTTTATTTCGCACAGCCCCATTTTTTTTTGTTAGATCCCGTTTAATTCAGTCTAGTCGTTTTAGAGAATAGCCGGAACGAATAGACAGATAGACCAGAACAGTCAGTACCGTATCTGTTTATCTGTCCGTGTGTATTTAGCGAAAAACGGTTAATTTGGAATTACAAACAGAAACATAAATTTTACTTATCTGTATGGATGTCGATTGGACTCTAGTAAAAATTGGTATTTGATTTTGATTTAAGAACGCATATAATATAATTTTTTATATAGATTTCTGAATTGTACTTAGAATTATGACAAGGCAGTCAAACATGGCAAAACCAAAGGTTAACTTATTCGTTGGAAAACGTATAGTTTAATATTTATAAAGCACTTAAATGTTTTCTGCGTTTGGAACAGGAAAACGATTTTTGTAATCGTTTGTTAGGCCTTGCTAAATTAGGAAAAAGTAATTTGTAAAGACCTCTTTAACGTTTGTTTCTTTTGGATAAATGAGGCAATGTGGTTCCTTTAATATATACCAGCCGCGTTATTCACTAAGGTTTCTCAGCGTCGAACTCGACGACGAGCGTTGGTTTCAATCATAGGAAATTGATACATAATACGATGAGGATAAGGTTCGAATATCTTTAACTAACACTCGTGACACCTTAGTGAACGCGACAGAAATCGGTCCAGCCGTTTCAGAGATTGGCCGGAACTAAGAGACAATGGAAAAATTTTGATACAGTTTTTGTTCAGTAAGTACCTTAATTTAAAATTACAAACAGATTAGTACTTCAATTTTATTTATCTGTGTATAAATAAGAAAATAGATACCGTATATACGTTTATACGCAAATAGTAAAAAGCTGTTAAATTTGCATTAAAAACAGACACATACATACATACAGACATATGCTCACGTCTGTATTTCCCGAAGGGGTAGGCAGAGGTGTTGCAATTTTCAACACCCACATTTCACCGAAAATGATTTAAGTGCCAACGTGACAGAGGGTGAGTCCATCGCCGTCTCAGGCACTATACTTAAATTTTATTTATATAGAATGTAGAATAAAGAAAACCACATAAGAAACTTTCAGTAGACACACACATACATCAATTAACCCTATAATAACAATACTCTTTTTCGGCAGTCGTATAAAAAACGCCGCTTTTTCTAAAGACAGTAAATTAAAGAACGCATCCATATGTTCACACAACAAACGTAGAATTTTCTCATTTCACACGTCTCATAACATTTTAGCACACCATTTCGGAAACAGTCCATTTGTAGAATACCAACGCGAATAGACGTCGGGGCCCTCGCTAAGATTTGTTCCTACATCCCTTTGCATAATTAAGTAGGATAAATACCCTATGACACGTTATTCCACGAATATTTGAGGAGGGGTACCCGAAGGCTATATCCGTGATCATCTATACAGATAAATAAAATTGGAGTGTCTGTTTGTAATTCCAAAATAACAGCTTTTCACTAAATGCATCTGAAAGTATACACGATACTGACACTAAAAAACCAAGTTATAACATTTGTGGGGAGAACGAGTGATCATGCTCATCCCCAGCAAAGGGAAGATCTTCCAGCCAGGCGGGTGCCATGCCTGGGGAACCGCGGCTCCAACTGTTCTAGTTGGAAACTTGTATATATACTGCAATGCGCTTGAAAACTCTTCTGGCGCGATTTAGGTTCTCGTGTATTTGTACTCAAACTTCGCATTTTGTTAGCGAGTAGCGCCATCTATGAGCGAGTGGAGAAACGCTGCTACATCACTCCCCTCCAAGACCGAAGGTCGATCCATTTTTCTTTGTGTGCGTGCAGTGCGTGCTTGAGATAGCTTGCAAGGGCCAGGGTGCTGCGAAGTCTGCGGTGAGTCGAGACTGAGCGGAGATGCCGACCGAGTCCAGCAGGCTCAGCGCAGGCGTGCCACGTGGAGCGAGGAGCAGGCGTCCGGCGTGGGCTGCGTGAGGTAGGTGGACGTGCGGGGTCGGTGGAGAGATGAGTGCCAGGACCAGTAGCGCGGTGCGTCGGCTGTAATGGACCTGTAGATACTCGATGCTGGCTTGCTGTGTGACTGCTGCTGCTGCTGATGGTTGTGAGGAGAATGATGCGAAGGTTGTAGATGTTCAGGTTCAACGGGGTCACCACTGTGGGGAGAGCGAGTGATCATGCTCAACCCCAGCAAAGGGAAGATCTTCCAGCCAGGCGGGTGTCATGCCTGGGGAACCGCGGCTCCAACTGTTCTAGTTGGAAACTTGTATATATACTGCAATGCGCTTGAAAACTCTTCTGGCGCGATTTAGGTTCTCGTGTATTTGTACTCAAACTTCGCATTTTGTTAGCGAGTAGCGCCATCTATGAGCGAGTGGAGAAACGCTGCTACACATTTTTCTCTGTCTGTCTGTCTGTGTGCCTGTTTGTTCCGGGTAATCTCCGAAACGGCTGGACCGATTTTAACGGGACTTTCACTGGCAGGTAGCTGATGTATCAAGGAGTAACTTAGGCTACTTTTATTTCTTAAAAATATTAGGGTTCCGCGACAATAAGAATGAAACTAAATCTTCGCGGGTGAAACCGCAGGGCACAGCTAGTTAGATCTAAGCTAACAAGGTTTAGTAGTACCAAGAACGAGTTTACTATTAGGTTTAGAAAGTTAGAACATCGCTGCCAAATAATGTTGTTTATGAAAATGAAAATGATTTATTAAGTTTAGGCCCTGATAAGGCACTTACGAATGTCGAGGAATTTACCACCGGTTCGGAAACTAGCCTTCTGAGAAGAACCGGGTAGAAACTCAGCTGGCATCATGTACATTTCATTACACAGTTAATAATAATAATTACAAAAAAAACATCAAAAATTATTAGCTGTGACCCCCGGGACACGGATGATTTTTTTAAATAAAGTAACCTTAGTTGTAACCGAACAAATGTAAAAAAAGGACCTATCTTTATTCGATTAGACTTTATACAAAGTACTTACAAATCGTCAGAATGACACAATTACACAGGATTATACATGTTACCGCGAAGTAATTCATAGATGTATTCGTAGTGCCTGAGACGGCGATAGACTCACCATCTTTCGTTGGCGCTTAATCATCTTCGGTGAAATGTGGGTGTTGTTATTACAACACCTCTGCCTACCCCTCGGGGAATACAGGCGTGAGCATATGTATGTATGTACCTAATTATAATTCTCGTGAAAAATTGGTAATGTAACCCTGACAGCGCCTTTACATAACCTTCTGGGAAGTTATGCTCAAATTACTGCAATTCTATTCAATAACCAATTGCTTTTATTGGCAATATCCAGTGTTGACTTCCAAAAATGAGGCAAAAGCCACATCTTTACCCTTAAACACCTTATCCTCCTTTGAATATTTAATACAAGGTTCCGGGAATGTCCACGTAAGCCTTAAAGCTGAACGGGTTATAGTTAATCCTTAGGGATCATGCGGTTTGGCAACAAGAGGTTATGTTGTAACGATGTTTGGATAGATGGTTAAAGATGAACTGTGGGATCTGAATATTGCGAATATATTCTCACGTCTGTATTCCCCGAAGAGGACGCTCTTGCTGACATTACGCCGGTCGGTGTCGCTTATTTATACATATACATAAATACAGATAAAAGAAACTAACTAAAGCTTTTCACTAAATGCATATGAAAGCATACACGCTACTGACTCAAAAAAAACAAGTTTTAATTTTTTTCTCTTTCTGTCCGTCTGTCTTTCTGTCTGTCTGTTTGTCCCGGGTTTCACTCGCAGGTAGCTGATGTTTCAAGGAGTAACTAAGGCTACTTTTATTTATTAAAAATATAAGGACTCCGCGACAGTAAGGATGACTAAATCTACGCGGTGAAACCGCAGGGAAGAGCTAGTAATGTAATAAATACGCCTGTCTGTGTGAGTATTTCATTTCTAGTGATTTGTTCCTAAATTCCGTATTCCATGTTCATCCATATGTGAATGTTTAACGTAGTTTTATGTGTAAGTAGTTAGCCATCTTCTCACAAGATGGCGCTGTATTATTCTACATCTCGATGTAGAGATACTCTTTTATTTACGTATTAAGTGATCAAACCAATATCAGTGTAGTCAGATCAGTGTCGTCAAGTAAACAAACCAATAGTGGTCGAACCAATAAACCAGGACTGCCCAAGTTACGGAGTTTCATTCCAACCACCTAAGGTCTGCTCCGACTGATCCTGGCTCCCAGGCCTAATTTGTGTTATACAGTGTGTTACAGGCCTAGACAAAGTAACATTCCCTCGCGCTTGCGCTAATAGAAACGATACAAAATTTATGGAAATGACATCAGTCACGTGACATATGTCATTCCCATACATTTTATATCGTTTCTATTAGCAAAGCGTGAAGGTCCTGTTCCTTTGTCTACAGGTATCTTCCGCTAAGGTGGGCGTAATAAGAACTTCTGAGCTTTGACGTTATATTTTGGTTCGTAATACGCGCTGCTTAGACGATCATAATAATCCCCCAACTCTTCCTTCCTTCAGCTGATGATGACCATTATGACTGCATATAACAACAAATATTTAGTTCTTTACAACAGTACGGTGCAAGTATTCATACATTGCATACATGTCGTAGCCTCGCTCCCTTTTCATGTACTACCTAAGTGGTTTAATGATCTGCAATTAGCATGAATAAGCCGGACCCAAAGACCTTATGCATATGGGCTCCAAAGTGTATGTTAGATCAGCTTTAAGCTTTCAAGTTTGTTAGCAAGACTAAATTGAAATCCCACAAATATGGTGTCCTTCGAGTGACCTCACTGAGAATGTACACACAGTAACTAGCATCATCTAGACCAGTGTTCCGCAAAGTGTGTGCCGCGGCACACTGGTGTACCGTGATCATTAGTTGGTGTGCCGTGGAAAAATAAGATTATCTTATAAAATATTTTTTAGTAAGTAAGTAAGGGTAAGTAAAATTATAATAAGTGAAATTTAAAGTTAAAGTTTGTTGATTAATAATAAAAGTTGATTAATATTAATTAAAAACTGTTTTTTAATTTGTGGTGTACCTCAATTTTTTTTCGTTTTCCTAGGTGTACCTTGAACACAAAAAGTTTGCGGAACACTGATCTAGACTACTTCAATTCAAATTCATTAACATCTTTATACATAGCCTGTTTTGGATTTCAAGACACCCTCCCAATTGGTTGTAGCTAGGACTAGTCATTTAGGTAGCGAGTTATACGTTGATATATAAATCAGTCAGCCGAGACGTTGAATTTTATCTGTAAAACTAGCTGTGCCCCGCGGTTTTACCCGCGTAGATTTAGTTTCACGCTTTATTTCACGGAATCCTAATATGTTTTCTAAATAAAATTATCCTAAGACACTTCTTGATAAATCAGCTATCTGCCAGTGAAAGTCCCGATAAAATCGGTCCAGCTATTCACGCGTGATGGCGTGACCACGGGAAATGGGGATTAATTTGTATATTTATAGATAAATAGATCAATTTGAAATTAACTTCTGGGTCCTTTCCCCGGGTTGGGCAAAGTGTTATTATAATAAGGATTTGCTATCTGTAATTTCCCAGTAGAAGCCTGGAGTCTGGATTAATGCCAAGTTATTGGCATTACGCTCGCTCCCTATTACATGGGACTTACACGTAACTGGCGAAATGTGGGTGTATACCTCTGCCTACCTCTTCGCAGAATGTATGTATCGATACTTGAATATTAAATCTACTAAGTCCTGATAGATGGGGAAGATTAAGATGTAGGTTTGTAATTTTTCAGTTTCTAGTCCTGGGCCAGTTAATGTCGGTACTTATCTTTCGACCTAAGCCTAAGTTAGCCATTAGCCTAAAAATGTGGCTCGAGTATCGTCATTAATCTACGTAGCCTGAATGGGGATGATTGAACGGCAAATTTTGCTGAATGTCTCGGAAATGTTAGAATGTATTAAGCAGTTTACCTATTGAAAGGTTTAAGGCTTCGCTGAATTGAAAGGGATATCGCTGTCTGTTTTTCAATGAAATATAGCGATGTGGTATGAAAAGAAAGTTGTATTTATGGACGAGGAATAATTATGGTCTGATATAATTAATCGTATAAGGAGGAGCTCGTGGCACAGTTGCTATTGCGCATATCATTCGATCAGCGAATTTAAGCAACCCTAGCCCTAGCCAGTAATTGGATGGGTGACCGCCCGAGTTCCCTCCGTGCCTCGGAGAGCACGTTAAGCCGTCGGTCCCGGTTGCCAATTTAGCATCTTTGGCAATCGTTACAGGTCAGTCAGAGGCCTAAACTGGTTTAACCCAGATCACAGATTTTCCTCCTAAATGGGGTTGCGAAGGTCAGATGGCAGTCGCTTCGTATAAAAATCAGGTGATCAGCCACATCGGGTTGAATTAAGTGCCGACCCCAACAATGTATGGGATAAGGCCAGGGAGATGAATAATTATGGTCTGATATAATTAATCGTATGCCGCAATTTTGCTGTTTGAAGGTCAGGGTGAGCTTGGAATGATTTTAGAGGGTTTTCTAAAGGAAAAGTTGTTAAAACACACACTTTTCACCTGAAATGATTATCATTGTTCGTAAGATTTTTTAAGGAAACTTATGGGTAAAGACCGGTGGATCTAGCGACTACTCAAATCACTCGGCTATTAAGGCTTTTATTCTTTTAGTGTGGCAGAACTGGCAGAATACATAATAGCTCAAAGACTGACTAACTGATTTATATTACTATAAATTTTGAGGGAGTGTTCTTGGTGAGATGTAAGCGTATACATCGCTTTCAGTAGCTATGGGCGCTAAGCGAAAATAGTGGGATTAGAGGACCATACACGACTCAAAAAACTACGCATTCAATGTCAGCGCTCAAAACTCCCGACGGCACCTTAATTAGATAAGCAAGGGTTTTCCATTATCCTTTCCTTTCCAATAGAAGGACTACTAATAGATATAATAAAAATTCTACAACACCAAATAAAAAGACTGAAATGAATTCTTCTATAAAACCAATCAATGAAATCGGCGGCAAGACACTTAAGTCTTGCATATTAACATGCAAACGAATGTGTGCTTTATATATAGGGATATAAGGTCTCTCGGGTGAAATCTACACGGTTTCACTTAGCTCTGAAGACATAATAATTCCCGAGGGAGTGACTTGCAGCTGCGTGCATAACTGAGCGACTGATGAGTTTAGCGGGACTGGGCGGACACACTTGCGACTAATTTGTCGCAGTGATTTTGTCTTTTAGTAGAACAGACAAACACAATTGGAGTGTCTGTTAGTAATTCCAAATTAAAAAAAATCTTACTTAACGCATATGAAAGTATACGCGGTATTTAAAAAGTTTCCAAAGGATGAGTGAAAGGCGATTGACGGAATATATTTATAGAGCGAATGTGAGCGGAAGTGTCCGTCCAAGGAAGAACTACTATGAACAAATGAATAGTATTTTTCAGAAAGGTCCAATTCGGAGCATTCGTAACCGCAGGAAGTGTATGAAGAGATGCATGAATGTGGATGAAGCGACAGAGATGTGTAGGGGTCGTAGCTTGTGGCGAACGGTGGTCTCTGCCTACCCCCGTGGGATACTGGCGAGAGCATATGTATGTATTTAGGTAGGTATGTACAATAAAAAAAATCTGTTTGATCCAGGAAATCTCTCACCAATGACCAATTATAACGGGGGATTTCGTCACTGGCAGATTTCTATGGATTAAGAACTAACTTAGGCTACTAGTTATTCAAAGAAAATATTAGTACTTACTTAAGTAATTTGGTAAATAATTATTGAGTTTTGTACACTAATGTTATAAAGGGGAAAGATATTAACTCACAATTAACTTAATTAGTTCCAAAATTTTAGTTTTTGTCGACGACATTCGCTTGAAATTCCAGTAAATTATAAAAAGCACTGAAAGTCTTAATTAAAGCAAACATAAATGAATCCTTATTAAGTAGCAGTTTCGAAGAAAATATGACACAAAGAGCCAGACAAGACCTGAACCTTTGCTTATAAGTATGGAAGTATAGAAGGCATATAAACTCCTACAGTTTTGAGCACTCAACGCAAGTAATGGGAGATTGTTTGCCCTTATCATGAGCTCTTATTACCATGATAGTTTCACTCATTTATGAGACAGATGTATGAAAATGAAAATGAAAATGATTTATTCAGTTTAGGCCCTGGTAAGGCACTTATGAATGTCGAGGAATTTTCCACTGTATGTGACGTGTATACATCTGTCACTGTCGCACAACTGAATTATCATTGCAATAAGAGCTCATCGTTAGGCTGTTCATGTGGGAAGCGATCCCGCGACACCTTTTAAGACTTCAACTATACCTACTTACTTGTTATATATAAGCTTTACACGGTAGACCATGTTGATGTAACAATTACCAAGACTACACAAAAAATAAATTGAATTACACAAGAGCTGGGCGATCGATAGAATGGCTCGTTACATAAGTAGCGATAAAGCAATTTGATACACTTCAAGTACTTCGAATCATATCGAATTTTAACACCCACACAAACATCTACTTATTCGTACTTGCTAATTAATTATTAAAGGGATATTTATGACGATGTGATAAAGTCACAGTATGGCTTTGCAGGATCGAAATTTTATATACTGGGTAACTAGAAAAGTGACAGCTTACTTTAATCTATACTCATAAATTGTCCAAAATTACTGACTGCCGAATCAACGGACATCCTAAAGCGCATGTCATAGGCATCCCACATTATCAACCCTTAAGAGGGTAAAATAGGGGATGAAAGTTTCAAATGGACGCACAAGTCAAAGCCTTAAAGCTAGAAACTTAAAATTTCGCACACGTATTCCTTAGGACATAGGCATCTAGTGAAGAATTTGTTAAGATTCACCCCCCAGGGGGGAGTTATAACGGTTGAAAATTCTTGTATGTGAAATCTTACTGCCACGCAGACGAAGTTGCGGGAGGAAGTACAATAATAAAGAAAACTGTATTTTTTTCATAGACACCATGAATAAACCTACACATATTAACAACTAGCGGACGTCACATAGTTCCCGTTCCTGTGGGAGCACGGGCATAAAATATAGCCTATGTAACTCGCTGATGATGTAGCTATCCATTGCTGAAAGAATTTTTAAGATCGATCCAGTAGTTTCGAAGCCTATGCAATGCAAACAAACAAAAACCAATCAAATCTTTCCTCCTTATAATTTTAGTGCGGACAAATCATAGAAGTTTAGTAATATATTGTGATTTGTGCCGCTGCTAGTAGAAGTGCCTCGAGCGCCGGAAGTATGTTTGCATCGGTCAAGGATACATATTTGCGGTTGAAACTTTAGAACCTTGGGGCTGGATGCTCATTGTATTTTAATGAGGTGAAATACGGTCTAGGTTCAACTCTAAGTCTTGCATGAGAGACATGCTAAGGTGTTTCTCGGTTAGAGAATCTAGAGTTCTATCTGCGATTGCTGTCAGGCTTCTTGACGCAAGATTTGAATCGAGTTTCATTTTTGAAAATTATATCACAACTAGCTTCTACCCGCGATTTCGTTTATAAAGTGTGATGATTTACCTTTTAGTCTTCTTCTATTAATAGGCTATCTAAAACTGTAATAATTTTTAAAATCGGACCAGTAGTTTAGCGCCTCAGGTAGCGGGAGTTTGTTTCGCTGTTTCTTCTCATGGCTCGCCCATAAATAAACACTCAGAATTTAATAAATACTAGTTATTTTCTAGCACACTTTATTAGATTTATAAAATCAATAATCCATCATTTTTGTTCACACAGTTAGTTCTTTCTCTCACCCTTAGTGGCTGTGTTGAACATGGCTTAAAATTACATTCAATGAGTGTCCCTTGTGAAGAATATTTTTTCTTGATTAGATTTCATTCGTTTGTTCAAGCAAACAAACATACTCTTCAGCTTTATATATTAGTATATAATAGATGATTTACAACATAACAAAACGATTAATTTAAATAAGTCTGTAAGACACAATGTTTTGAATGTAGGTAGCGTAACATGACCAAGGTTGTTCTTGATGTGCCTTGATGATGATGCGCGCCATTCATTGCGGTCGCAAAATAACCGCAAAAACATTGATCTGTCGTGTCATTATTATTGTTAGTTATTTTATTTACTTAATGATGCATTTTTAGAAGTTATAAGACAATAAGATCAAAGCCTAACCTCAACTCAAAATTATTTCTTTGTTAAAAGTAGGTAAATGTAAAACTCTATACTTATTTAAAAGCAATGTTTTTGAAATTTAAAAACCTGGCCAATTAATTAATTTTAATCCTGTTTTCTTGTATGATGAATTAATTCACACAATTTAGTATCGATTACCAATATATAAAGCTTAAGAGTTTGTTTGAATGCGCTTCAGGCACTACTGTTTGTAAATTCTCTCAGTTTTTATATATCACTAGCTGTGCCCCGCGGTTTCACCCGCGTAGATTTAGTTTCATCCTTATTGTCGTGGAACCCTAATATTTTTGATAAATCAAAGTAGCCTAAGTTACTCCTTGAAACATCAGCTACCTACCAGTGAAAGTCCCGTTAAAATCCGTCTAGCCATTGCAGAGATTACCCGGAACAAACAAACAGACAGACAGACAGACAGACAGACGGACAGCCAGACGGAGAAAAATTTTAAAACTTGGTTTTTTAGAGTCAGTATCATGTATACTTTCATGTGCATTTAGTGAAAAGCTGTTATTTTGGAATTACAAACAGACACTTCTATTTTATTTATCTGTA
The DNA here is from genome assembly GCA_964035505.1 of Watsonalla cultraria. NCBI lineage: Eukaryota > Metazoa > Arthropoda > Insecta > Lepidoptera > Drepanidae > Watsonalla > Watsonalla cultraria. Next base: position 1,125,691 of record OZ037732.1, on the reverse strand, counting down.
TAGATGTATAGATTACGCTAAAACCAATCGCGGGTTTAAGTTAGCATTAGCCGAAAGTAACTATTCCGAGAAGAAGTTAGAAGGTAGTTATAATATAAAATGCGATATTAGAACAGAGCTAATTTACGGTACCAAAACGTCAAAAGTTCTTGCTTAAACTGATGATGGTAGGCTGAATATGATTACAGGTAAAAAGTCGTTAAGTCGCAAGTCTGTATAGCTCAATAAAATTATGTAAATCCGGAAGGCGGGCGATAGGGTGACAACATTCAGGATATGATCTGTCATGCATACGGACACCGGATTGTGCAGTAGTTGCTTACAAAACCGTATGTGCAAGTTAATCGAGGTTTCTTGAACCGGATTTTGAGGAAGAGTTTTGAAGTAACGAGGATTTGACATGGATTACAGAATAGAAGCTTTGATAATGGATATTTTCAGTGTTCCAGAAAAGGCAAAGTTAAGATTGTCCGTCAGTCCTTTTCCGAAAACCAGTGCGCGAGTTCTACATACTACTATATGTATAGGGTATATGTAAACTTGGAAAGTTTTTTTCTTTTAATACGGTTTCAGCCGCGTAGCCTTATTTTATTCTCATGCATGTAGCATGTATAATCCATGTCGTTCTGACGATTTGAAAGTACTTTGTAAAAAGTCTAATCGAATAAAGATATTTTTGACTTTGACTTTGACTAAGTATGGGTGGTTTTTTTTCGCATAATTCCAAAGCCACTAAAAGTCTCGCTAAAATCGGTCCAGACGTTTCAGAGATTCATATGAGCTGAGACAAAATTTTTAGATTTAATTTTCTTGTGTACTTACTGTATATACTTTCATATTATTCATTCAGTGAAAATCTTTAAATTTGGAGTTACAAACAGACACTTCACTTTCATATACATATGTAATGTATATTCTTTTTTGTTTCGAATGTAGGAACAGGATATCACCTTGTTTCAATGACAATGTTCCCTCGGGAGTAGCGTATGTTAATACAGGGACTAAGAATGGAACAACGAATACCATTTGAATTTTATAAATGACACGCGCGTTACAATTGATTTCATCCTGTTTGTTATGTAGATATCTAATAGATATGCATGTCACAACCTCACGAGGTGCACCCCGAGTTGATAATTAAATCAGCCCCTCAAGTGTAGGTTTTGATGCGGTCAAACGTCGATGCGAACTTGCGTTTTTTTGAGTCTCAAAACGTGTTGATACTTTTCGGATGTCGTTTAACTCTAAAGTTGGCGGATCAATACATGTTGACGAAACTTATTACGCAATCGAATGTCGACAACTTTTAAGCATCTATACTTTGGTTGCTCTACAAGAGCATAGGTAAGGTTTTTAAGCTATAAATGAGGCTATTAGTCAGCAAACTATTTCTTAGTCCTAATTTTTATCAGACTAAAGATTTTAAATAGGCTCACGCCCAGGGGCGTGCATTGGATTTTCAGAGGGGTAGGCATATAAAAAATAAGTAGGTAGGTAGGCAGGTTAAGTACATACCTATGTGACGCGGCGTAGGTACGTACGTCTTGGTAAAGATACACACACGAACATAAACACACACACACACGCCACGAGTGTATTCAGTGATCACAAATTGTAACTTCTGCTTACTGCGTAGATGCAATGCACGCCACTGCTCACGCCATCCCATCAGGGTCCCCGAAGGGGTAGGCAGAGGTATTGTAATAACAACACCCACATTTCACCGAATATGAAAAAGTGCCAACGTGGCAGAAGATGAATCCATCGCCATCTCAGGCACTAGACAGCGAAAAGCTGCTTATATACAAACAGACACATAATTTATCTATGTATAGATTAGGTAGGTACCTAAGTAATATCTCGTTTATCAAGGCATTGTTAATTACAAGACTAATGTTACGAAACTGTTAGTCATAGTAACTGGGTTGGCATTACTTAGGTAGATACTGGTCTAGAATCAACATTGCCTATTACGGCTACTTAGTCATGAAGGAACGTGTTTGCAAAGCTTATTGGTGATTCTGTTTAGATTTATTTTTATCTTTATTCTATACTAGCTGTGCCCCGCGGTTTCACCCGCGTAGATTTTAATTTCATGGTTGCCCGCGGATCCCTAATATTTTTAATAAATAAAAGCCTAAGTTACTCCTTGTAACATCAGCTACCTGCCAATGAAAGTCCCGTTAAAATCGGCCCAGCCGTTTTAGAGATTACCCGGAACAAACAGACAGACAGACAGACAGACATACAGAGAAAAATTTTAAAACTTGGTTTTTTAGTGTCAGTAGCGTGTATACTTTCATATGCACTTAGTGAAACGCTGTAATTTTGGAATTACAAACAGACACTTCAATATTATTTATCTGTATAGATGTATATTTTTTATTGCTGGTAGTTTATAATTTTTTGACTAAAGTCAGATAAGAGTTTCTCACTAAACGAAAACCTACGCTATTTATTTTCCATGTAGTTATAAAATACCTTCCAATGGTCACGGCGTTTAAAATAACAATGTGCAAGAGGGAAGTTGGCACATTTCCAATTTCACTTTGCACCAGTAATTACGAACAGTTGGAACCAACATTAAATTATTTCTTGGAACATATTGGGTAACAGGTAAAAATATTGTTATATCTATACAGATAAATAAAATTGAAGTGTCTGTTTGTAATTCCAAAATAACAGCTTTCCACTAAATGCATATGAAAGTATACACGCTACTGACACTAAAAAACCAAGTTTTAAATTTTTTCTCTGTCTGTCCGTCTGTCTGTCTGTCTGTCTGTTTGTTCCGGGTAATCTCTGAAACGACTGGACGGATTTTAACGGGACTTTCACTGACGGATAGCTAATGTTACAAGGAGTAACTTAGGCTACTTAGATTTTTTTTAAACATTAGGGACCCGCTGGCAACCATGAAATTAAAATCTACGCGGGTGAAACCGCGGGGCACAGCTAGTATTTTATAAAATAACAAAACTTAAATTAATATGCTCACGTACCTCGAAAGGGTAAGCTGAGTTGTTGTAACAATACCCACATTTCACCGAAGTTGATTCAGTACTGACGTGACAGAGGATGAGTCCATCGCCCTCTCAGGCACTATACATACGTTTTTGAATTACTTGTCAAACATATGCAAGTTTACTCACGATGTTTTCCTTCAACGTAAAAGACGTGGGGTGAAATCACTGTACATAAGTTTTTTAGAAAAACTCATTGTTATAGGCCCAGCTGGGATGCGAACATGCGTCGCTTACGTAACAGGTGACTGCTCTAACCCTAAGGCCACCACGGCTATAGTTATCCAGTATATAAAATTGGGATACTGCTAAGACATAATGTGACGTTTTCCCATTGTCATATTCCCAAGTAACTAACATACATACATATGCTCACGCCTGTATCCCATGGGGGTAGGCAGAGACCACCGTTCGCCACAAGCTACGATCCTTACATACTTTTTTCGCTTCATCCACATTCATGCATCTCTTCATATACTTTCTTCGGTTACGAGTGCTGCGAATTTGCCCTTTCTGCAAAATACCAAGTACTAAATATCCCTTAAACAATTAAATAGCAAGCAAGTAGATATTAAGAGTTAGCCTTAATAGGTACTTGTCCGTCCACCGTTACAAATATCCAGATAAATGATATACCATAGTAGGGTTCCATGACATTAAGTCTACGAGTTGAACCGCGGGGCACAGCTAGTAAGTCTATAAGTACACCTCTACACCTACGGGAAATACAGGCGTGGGCATATCCCTACTAATATTATAAATTCGAAAGTAACTCTGTCTGTCTGTCTGTTACGCTTTCCCGCTTAAACCTCTCAATTGATTTTGATGAAATTTGGCATAGATAATATTTAGACCCTGAGAAAGGACATAGGCTATCTTTTATTAAAATATTAGGGTTCCGCGACAATAAGAATGAAACTAAATCTACGCGGGTGAAACCGTGGGGCACTATCCAATGACAATCTTTATACAGACTTCTGATTTCGCATTTAGGTACTTCATTATACGTCAGTTTCTTCGTAAATGTCAATCCGAGTCCCAAGTTTAGTTTTTAAGTTAGTAAAAGAGAAACTTGACTCGTAATAAGTATGTAAGTTCGTAACCTTGTCAAGAGGGAATCCGACATATTGAATGAGCTTTTTAAGTTCAAGTGAAAGTATTGGGAGAAACGCTGTGAATATTTATAGTTGGTATTTGCTTAAAACATTGATTTACGGTCACAATTCACATTTTACATGTACGTTTCTAGCATTTTGACGGCAAATTCGTCTGCATAGAGAACAAAATCGTGGGATAAAATTATTTACATAGTTTGAATACATACATTTCGTTACGCCTCCGAATTACTAAATATCATCGCTCATGCGTTTCACATCTTATCTCGGTTGTGGAAATATTGGATCCGGTTGCCCGGAAGCACGTCGACCCTTGGGATCTTTTGTGCCGCCCTTGCCCTTATGCTCTACGTACCTGACTCCTCAAATACTCCCTGAACAAGCCGGCAGATCTTGCCCATGGGGAAGAGCTTGTAGTCCTCTGGTTTCGGATCCTTACCCAATAGGTCAATTATAAATGCATATTTGGTGACTCATGGTCTCGGCTTCTAATTGACAGTACCTACATACCACAACGTCGGATAAGTTCATCTTATGAAGATGTTCTTTTGTCCTATGATGACCTGTTAGTGCTCCCGTGAATTGCCTAAGCTGACAAATATTCAAATATCGTTTCACATAATAAGGCTATAGTTATTACATACATTCATGCTCACGCCTATTTCCCACGGGGGTAGGCAGAGACCACCGTTTGCTATCATACCGTTTACGACCACCACATGCTACGACCGATCTGCAGTTATTCTTCTAATAAACAAAAAATATTACGCCTATATTTCCCTAAAGGGTAGGCAGAGTTGTGCGTACTTAAAGTTTTGAAAATGAAAATGAAAAATATTTATTCAGTTTAGGCCCTGGTAAGGTACTTATGAAAGTCGAGAATTTACCACCGGTTCGGAAACTAGCTTTCTGAGAAGAACCGGCAAGAAACTCAGCCAGGCATCATGTACATATCATCGAAATATATAAATCATATGAAATCATCAATATAATACAAAATCAAATTTGATAACAGGTATAAATATTCACTATAGTGACAAATTGTATTAGCATGCAGGTAAGTATAAAACAAAATCAAAGAGAAAAAAAAAAAAAAGTTCACTCACATTTCGTCAATTACAAGTCCCATTTAATAAGGCGAGCCCATTGCTATCGACAGAGCACTAATCCAGACTCCGGGCTGCGACTGGGAAATTACGAATAGAAAAACCCAATATTACTCGACCCGAGTATCAAACCTAAAACCTCGTGTTACGTAGTAAAGTTTACAACCCCTACAGCAACGAGGCAGCGAGTATCAATATACATAATTATAGTTACTAAAATTACTAGTACATTTTATCCACTAATTATATCAGTGTAATACGTGTAGTGTTAATTAAACATAAGGAACCTACAACAATACATTAACATGTATACATTTCAATCACCCACACACACACACAAGCGTATATTGTTAACAGTGTAATATAACACGATGTATAAGCAAATAAACAAAAAAAATTTAACAAATACCATAGGAGAAGAAACCGCTAGAGAAAAACAGCGCGGAATTTTAATTACATACATCTATACAGATAAATAAAATTGAAGTGTCCGTTTGTAATTCTAAATTAATTAACAGCTTCTCACTAAATACATACGAAAGCAGAGGCGGTACTGATTTAACAAAAAAAAAAATTGTTTGCTTGTTGTTCTCAGACACATGAAGGTTGCCTCACGATATTTTCCTTCACCGTAAAGCACGTGGTGTGATATCACTGCACTCGACATTCGAACTTGCGTCGCTTGCATAGGAGGCGACTGCTCAAACCCCACGGTCACCAAGGTCGTATAACCATTAATTAAATATAACGATCCATTAAGGTCCGGAGTAACGTTAATTGTTATTTAATTACGTGGTAAAACAGACAGATCGTCACCGCAGCTATTCCTAACGTAATTACTATGTAAATAGCGGTCTCTCTAAGACGGTGTTTATCATTTAAACTAAACAGATAAGATTAGGTTCTAATAAGTAACATCCTCTGTACGAGGTATTTATTTAGTTTTGTCTCTATTAATGTCGTGGACTATGGGGTGAGTCCACTACCTATCGCCCAGAATAAGATATAATATTTTTTTATTCAGTTTAGGCCTTTGTATGCACTAATGACTGCAACTGTCGAACGGTCCGAGGCTTCTACTAAGAAATTCAAAGAGATTTTACCTACTCTCTTTGACAGTGTCACTTCATAATTACGGTATACTAGCTGTGCCCCGCGGTTTCACTCGCGTGGATTTAGTTTCATGATTCATTTCGCCGACCCCTAATTATTTCTTTTAATTAAAAGTCCAAGCCTAAGTTACTCCTTGTATCATAACCTACCTGCCAGTAAAGTCCCGTTAAAATCAGTCGAGCCGTTTTGGAGATTAGCCGGAACAAACAGACAGATAGACAGACCGACAGAGAAAATTTTTGAAAATTTGTTTTTCCATGTCAATACCGTGTATACTTTCATATGCATTTAGTGAAAAACTGTTATTTTGGAATTACAAACAGACACTTCAATTTATTTATCTGTATAGATATATAGATATGTATAGATATAGATGGATCCTAAGGATATTTCATACATCATATTATATTCAGGCATTAGAAATTACCCATACATGTACATCGACCTCAAGAAAGAACAATCGGCTAATTTCGGTTTCGTTAAGCTGTCACATCTGTCACACTCTACGAATCCAAAATTTGCCGATTGGTATTTCCTCAGTTCGGTATATGTATAATATAATTTCCAGTTACTATACATACATGAACCTTAAAAACAAAACATATTTGGGTAGTCATGTAATCAATCGAACTTGCCAGAATAAATCAAAAATCGATAAGAAAGGCCATCCCTTAGTCACGCACCCTCGGAGATGGCTATCTAAAGAACCCTCTATTTACTTCTACCCGCTAGATATAAAGGTTACTCTGCCAATAACTACTCTATGCATAGAGGGGTAATGTCTTTTGTCCGTTTTCTCGTCCAAGAAGTAATAACACATGAATTGTATGTATTCATTACACTATTATTTGTGATAGCCAGCAATAAATCCGAGGTTATTTTTTGTGTATTTATGTAAATAGTGGTTTTTGCGTTGGCCTTCTATATTAGTGTAGAAGTAGGTCAGGAAACGTTGAAAGGTTACTGGTTATGGTATCCGATTAGATGTTAGTATAAGTCCCGTTACGAGTAAAGAACGCGCAGCGAAAAATAGTGGGGAAATCGAGTATTTTTTTATTCGCCTCGCGCCGTAAAGTTATTTTAATTTTTATTTAAGTAACACTTCCTTGGACTTAATACCATAAGGCATTATCTACCAGTCATCCTGTGGGTGATGCACAGATGATCATGGCAGGTATCAAAATAAATGTATGTGGGAAGGAAGAATATATAATGCTATAGTTATACATACTTCTTGGGACGAGGCGCTCGTATAATTAAGATAGAACTTCACTTACAGGTAAGTTCGTTTGATCATTAAATATAGACAGTGATAGACTCATAAAATGACTGATGCATTCAAAGGTAAATGTGTAAAAAATATGGTCGGCAAACATTGAGTTTGTTACGCTTTATTTATAAAAATGCTTAAACGAATTGGACTAGCCTTAACTATAATCCGAAAAGCAAACTCCCTAAATTGGTACTCATATATACTTCTTTTATTTCTCCTCAGACGTATGAAGGTTTGTCTTACAGGGCTCCTTTCCTTCCTCGGTAAAATCTACACGGTGATAAAGCCATCTTACATTCAAGCCTGCTCAACGTTTCGATCCATCATTACATTCGCCATAACACGACACCCCCACACTCACAGACTCACACTTAAGTGGAGCATAAATACGCACGCATTGGCGATAAATTCAAATCTACCCTGCGTTTTGTAATACTACCCTCACTTAGGGTCCTGTACAATAAGTCAGGCTCCAAGGGGAACGGCCCCCTTCGATATACTTAAGCAAGGTGTACGTTCGATGTGATCCTAATGCCGAATTGATATTTTTTTGGCGAAATAAAATCTCTTACAAAATATGCTACTTGGTTTTGTATTGCAGATTTAAACGAAAGCCATGGTTGCCGGGTTTGAACAGTCGCCTACTTCGCAAGCGACTCAAGACCAAATACCAGCGCGGTCTGTAAGTAAAAATGTACGATCTTCAGCGTGAAGGAAAATATAGTTAGGAAACCTGCATATGTCTTAGAAGTAATTCAAAGACTAGTGCCTGGGCCGGCGATAGACTCACCATCTATCGCGTTGGCACTTGATCATCTTCGGTGAAAAGTGGGTGTTGTTATTACAACAACACCTCTGTTTATCCCTTCGTGGGCGTGTGCATATTTTTTTTTACTTCGTCTGCATCTTGGAATATAGAGCCGTCTCTATTGCTTAAGATCAGAGTTTAAAATCATTTGAATATTTATAAAACCTATCACATATTCGGAAAAAAGTTGGGCTGCAGACATTCGGCTGCAATTTTCAGAACTGCCCAGTAATGTGTAATATTTAATAATCAACTTCACATATAGCTAGCAGACTAACAAACTATGGTAAAATCAGATTAATAATGCAGAGTGAACAATGCTTTATCTAGAGCTCCGAGCGCGATTATACGGTCTAAGTAACAGGAGAGCTGAGTTCCACAACTTTGGAGTTTGACGAGTGGGGTCTTCGGAGTTTGGGTAACTTACCTTCCATTTATGTGTGAAATTATAATTTTGATAGGAAATGTTGGCGAACGACCAAGGTTTTCGGACCAAGGACTTCCCTTCTTCATCAACACAAATCAACCTGGTCCCAAACTAAAAGTACTAGAACACCCTAACAATAATATAAAGATGTAGTGAACGTTACATACAAAATATAATATTACTTATACAGGGTATCGGGGAAAATAGGACAGCTGTTAAAATGTGATAATGTATAATTTTAGGGAGCAAATAAAATTATTATGACAAAAATATCTTCTTCCGTTTTCGAATAATTGACGTTCAAAGTTGACCATATCAAGACCTTATTATGGCATAAAAATCACCTGTAACGTAGAGTTATTCACGTGAAATCTAACACCGTTTTTATTTTTTTCTCTCACTAATAAATCCCGAAATAATCAGGTAAAACCATTCTTCGAAACCATTAACCTTCGCCTTAATTTAAAAAGTTTAATTACCGCGTAAGTAATGTAGGTAAACACGGCCGCGCGTTCATTCAATCGCTTAAGGCCGCGAGCTCTTATATGCCTATAGCTACGTTATCGTTGGAGCTAGATATTTTACGATTTCAATATAGTGATGTTCATAAAACCCTACAACTTTTAGAAGACAACTGTTCCTTTTTCTCCGACATCCTGTATAATTGCAGTCCAAGCACGACTATTGGCCAAATAAAAAAAAAGTTTTATCGGCGTCGGTCGAGTTAACGAGGCATAACCCTCGGAACCCGCAGAGTCAGCACGGCGGCGGAGCACCGGCATTCTGCTTAGTCTTAAGTTTTAGTTCATAAGTTTTATACTAATTATTGTTAGTCCATTTCTTGTCTTGTAACAATAAACATCTATTGTTCAAATAAATATATTTTTTTATCAAAATCCCGATCGCCAAACACTTAACTGGCGCAGTCGGTAGGATCGCAGCACTCTCGTATTGAATCCCTATTCTCTTACGATTGTGTCACGGTTCTCAAATCGTACCACCGCGATCCGAAAGAACCTAAAAGCGCGATCGGTCAAAGGACTCGTCAGGAGATGCAGAACATCCTGGGGTAAGTACTCTTGCTATTATCCAAGTGTTCCTGCTCTATTTCCTGTCATTTTTTTTTATGTGCATTTTTCTATTGTGTGTGTATGTCTATAGGCTTTAATCGCGATAGACATTTCCTATTTTAATATACTTATAATAGACAAATACTTACATTTGTGCTATAAAATAATTATCAGTACGTTTGTCTGTTAGCTATAATCGCGTTAGACACTCGATACTTAGAGCGAACTCTGACGTCACTCTATTGTTCACTTAAAACCTTTATTTTAGTACCGAGAATTTTGTGCAGGGTTATTACCCATATTTACGTGAATTTCAATTAAATTAATAAAAATGTCGCTTAAAGATTGCGATACGCACTTTAAGCTGATGGCTGACTTAATGCCCCGATATGACGGTAACCCAAAGTTATTAAATTATTACATTCGAGAGGTCGAAAATTTATTGAAATTATTGACAGCGGAAGACGCGCAATCACACCCGGCTTTAATCTGTCTTATTAAAAGTAGACTCAGTGGCGCCGCAACAGACGCATTAGCTTATGAGGAATATTTAAATACGTGGGATACTATTAAAAGCGCACTTATTAGACGACTCCGTGAACCGCGCAACGAGATTCAAGTGATGCAAGAACTCACTCGTACTCGCCGTCCTAAACATGAGGATGCCGAAACATTTGGAAAACGGCTTAGAGAGTTACTTGACACTTTACTCTCCGTTGGCGAACACAATAATAAAAGTTATTATGAGAAAATGGTAATAGAACAGTACACTAACCAATTAGATTTCCATGTTTCGCTAGGAGTTAGAATAGCGAAACCAGATACATAAGAGTTAGCTATAATAGCGGCTAGGCAGGAAGAGGCTAGACTTGCATATAATCGAGCAACTAATTTTAGCATGCCGTCAACATCCCAAGCTAAGCCGAAGGAACTACCTAAGTTGAACTCCAATGGTAACCAATATCGTAATTTTAGCAACCCTTACATGCCCCCTACGAATTTAGCGTTCCAAATGCAACAACCCCCTGTTAACCCCAGTAATAGCATGTCCCCGGAGCAACGACAGCAGTGGACACAGCCAATGCTACCCTGGAAAACTCGACCTTCTTCAGGTAATTTTCGAACAGGTGGTTCAGGAAACTATAGAAGCGGAAACTTCAGGAACCAGCCAAATATACCCAAACAACAGGTAAATACCCCTCATAAATCTTCAGACGTGACCATGAGATCTGTGGACAAACCCCCGAGGCCGCAGTTTGCCACCGAACAGCTCTTTTATACTCCCAGTCACATGAGCAACCAGTTGCAACCATGCACCGACGAAGGTGAGTACTATAATATGCAACCCCTCGACAACAATGGCTTTGAAACAGATGTGTACAGCAACGAGCAAGACCCAGACCAGGATTTTCCTTTGGAGGAGACTCAGGACGACCAGAGCTAGTAGAGATAAACTTCCAGGACAAAGACCATCTCCCATACATCGAACTACCAGAATTTCAAGGTAAGTTTTTAGTCGATACAGGAGCAAGCCGCTCTACAATATCACCGGATGTTATTTGCGGTACAATTTTTGAACAATGTGTCGAATACGAACCCTTTGAAATCTCCACGGCCCATAGCGTTTCACGTCATAATCATGTAGTTTGCCTACCCTTGCCACCCGTTTTTAATACCGATATAATGCATAAATTTTTAATTTTTGATTTCGATCCAAAGTATAAAGGTCTTATCGGATTTGACTTGTTGCGCAAACTAAAAAGTAATATCGACTTGAATAATAACTCGTTACGTACATCTACAGCGGACATACCAATATTTTTTAACCACCCCTTTCAAAAACTTAAAGTCGAACCTAGATGCGAAAAGTTAATAAAATTCAAGACACATTATATAGATGGACAGTATATACACGACGATTTCTATTGGTCCGACGGTTTAAAATCACCCGCGGCGATAGTTAATGTAACAAACGGAACGTTTAGAACTTCGGTCATTAACTTCAATAACGATAAAAAATATGTTCCAAACAAATCCCCAATACGATTAGAAATTTACTCAGACAAACAAATTGATAGCTGTGAATTAAATCATATACAAGGACAGACTGACATTGACCATGAATTACGCGAAAATCTAAAGAAAATTAGAACAGATCATATGAATGAGGAGGAAAAACGCGAAATTAATAGACTTTGCTATCAGTATAGGAATATATTTTTTTCTGAAAACATACCATTGACGTTCACGCACGCGGTCAAACACGAACTAAGACTGACAGACGAGACACCTATTTTCGTTAGGAGCTATAGACAGCCCCCCCAACAGCGCAAAGAAATCCAAAGTCAGGTCGATAACCTACTGAAACAAGGCATTATCAGGGAAAGTATTTCCCCGTGGTCGTGCCCAGTTCACATAGTCCCCAAAAAACCAGACGCATCTGGAAAAGTTAAATGGAGACTTGTTATCGATTATAGACGACTAAATGACCGTATTGTAGAGGACAAGTACCCCCTCCCCAACATACATGACATACTTGATAGGCTAGGTCGTGCCCAATACTTTACTACCCTAGATTTAGCTAGTGGGTACCATCAGGTAGAAATGCACCCTAATGATGTCGAGAAGACCGCATTTACTACCGAAAGAGGGCATTACGAATTTTTACGCATGCCATTCGGTTTAAAAAACGCCCCAAGTACGTTCCAACGCTTAATGGATCATATTCTTAGAGGCATAGAGAACGTGTACACGTATTTAGATGACGTCATCATAATATCTACGTCACTACAAGAACACGTCGAAAAACTAAAACAAGTGTTCGAGCGGTTTCAAACACATAATCTCAAGGTTCAGTTAGATAAGTCCGAATTTCTTCAAAAACATGTAACATTTTTAGGACATGAACTGACTGACCAAGGACTTAAACCAAATCAGGACAAAATTAAGGCCGTTTTGAATTTCCCATTACCGAAAACCCACAAGGAAATAAAATCATTTTTAGGACTTGTAGGATATTACCGAAAATTTATCAAAGATTTTGCCAAATTGACCAAACCATTAACACTCTGTCTCAAGAAAAATAATAAAGTCGTACATTCACCGGAATTTCTAGAAGCTTTCAATAAATGTAAACAGATTTTGACAAACGCCCCAATTTTAATGTACCCTGATTTTGACGAAACTTTCGTTCTTACTACCGATGCTTCCGATGTGGCTTTAGGCGCGGTCTTGTCACAAGGCAAAGTTGGATCGGATAAGCCAGTCGCATACGCATCTCGAACGTTATCAGAAACAGAGTCGCGTTACTCTACAATAGAGAAAGAGTTACTAGCCATCGTATGGGCTATTAAATACTTCCGCCCTTACTTGTACGGCAGAAAGTTTATCATATACACAGACCATAGGCCCCTTACATGGCTAATGTCGTTAAAAGACCCAAATTCAAAATTAACGCGATGGCGCCTTAAATTAGCCGAATATGACTACAAGGTTATTTATAAGAAGGGACGCCAAAACACGAACGCAGACGCTCTCTCGCGCGCGAAAATTTTTCACAATAGTGTAGACTCTTTGGCAGTTAATCCAGATAATGATGATGAAGATGATATGATAAATGATATACTCGATAACGCCCGTAGAAATACCGAACGCGGAGCAGGAGCGGTTAACGATTTCGATCCCGCAGATGTTCTCGGACCGGTATCTCTTGCTCAGCCAATGAGTATAAATGAGCCAATAGCAGGTAGCGCATCTATGAGTCTAACGGAACCGATAAATAGTAACATACAAGGATCACAAGTAGGCACCGAATCAGATACTATGAGCGTAGTCACTATTAACCCAGATGAGTTAATTTCGACAAATCACACGCAGGCTGATAATGAAAACAACGGAATCCCTATTATAACAGACGCGATAGATAGGCAACTTAAACAATTCCACATACGATCCACGCCAGGCTCTACGTACAGAGTAGACGACAGGTCCACTAACTCGCGAACTGTTATCAAAGATGTTTTTATCCCTGTTAACAACACGGAACAAGAAATAATTAAATTCCTTAAAGAACACACTATTGCGGACCGTACGTTTCATTGCTATTTTTATGATGAAAGTTTATATTTGGCATTTTCAAGAGTATATACAACAGTTTTTAATGAGAGAGGCCCTAAACTCATTAAATGTACGTCGCGCGTTACTCTAGTTCAAAGTAAAGCCGAGCAACAAGAGTTGATTAAAAAATATCACGAAGGCAAAACCATTCACCGCGGTATTCAGGAGACTTACAAGCAGGTTCATCGTAACTATCACTGGCCCCATATGCTATTAACTATCCAACGGTATATAAACCAATGTGACACATGCCTAAAATCAAAATACGAACGGAATCCACTAAGGCCCCCGTTAGCCCTCACAGAAACACCCCAAAAACCCATGGAGCACCTGTTCATGGACTTGTACTCCACAGGTGGCGGAACTTTCCTTACAGTTATCGATAACTTCTCAAAATATGCTCAAGCGATACCGTTAAGTGCATGTAGTAGTGTACATGTAGCCGAAGCACTCTTACAAGTAATGTCTGTTTTAGGCCTACCCCACAAAATTACAACCGATTCAGATACAAAATTTGATAACGACGTTATTAAGGAAATTTGTGCGTTGCATAATATAAATATTTATTTCACCACCCCTTACAACCCAAATTCAAATTCTCCAGTAGAACGTCTACATTCCACATTAGGTGAAATCATTCGTATACAACGGATGACAAACAAAGACGACCCCATTCAGAATATCATGAAATACGCGATAATCGCCTATAACAACGCGATACATTCCGCGACAGGCTATACTCCACAGGAACTGTTATTTGGGCACACAGCATCCCGAAATCCTTTAGAGATATTTTATCCTAAAGAATTTTACCAAGATTACGTTCTCAAACACCGTTCAAACGTAGAGGCAGTACATGAGTGTGTTGCAACATTCATGGCAGGTAATAAAGAACAGGTGATCGCAAAACGAAACCAAGATGCCGAAGGAGGGTTATTCAAGGTAGGTGAAACCGTTTATAAGCAGGTGGCTAAAACAGCGCGGAACGATAAGACGAAACCTGTATTCAAAGGACCCTACAAGGTGATACATCTCCATCCTAACAATGTAGCAGAGATCATAGGTAACCACCCGAACTCAAAGTCTATAAGAGTTCACTTCAAGCTACTACGTAGGCCTCATCTTGTTCCAGGCCCCTCGTCGCAGGAGCCATCGTGTTCTACGCAACCGCAAACGTAACCCTTGATCCCATTAGTAACGATAATGGCATATTACTACTTAAACAAGGACAGTTACTCAGACAGACTGACTACTTCAGCCTAGCTTCTGTGTATAATATGACTAATATAAAACTAGCATCAATTAAAGTAATGGCATTATATGCAAGTACTAAGAATGCTGAAAATTCCCAAACATCTGGTAATAGATATAAATCCTATGAGGATCAGATATTATATAGTATAGGTTTAATTAATAAGAAATTAGATTATCTTACTCCCCCTGTAAGAGTTAAACGTGGAATAATAAATGGTTTAGGCTCGATAGTAAAGGCGATAACTGGTAATTTAGATTATGAAGATGCTGTTAAGTTTGAAAAGGAAATTTCAGTTATAAATAATAAAATAAACAAAGTTCAAACTTCACAAAAGAAATCCCTATTACTAGCCGAGAGTACGATCAACGAATTTAACAGCCAAATAAATAAATTAGAAGAAAATCAGAAAAATATAGTTAACATACTGCAAAATATCACGCAGAACTCTAATGGAGTTATAGATAACATTCATTTTCTAGATATATATATACAAATAGACTTAAGTTTACAGTTAATTTTAGAAAAGTTAATTACATTAGAAGATGCCGTAACGTTTGCTCAGCTAGGAACTATGCATCCAAGTGTTATTAGCCCACACAATCTTATTAAGGAATTAGCCATTTTACGTACTTCTTATTCAATGAACCCGGTAGATGATATAAATATTATAAATATACATAAGATAGAGAAATCTATTAAGGTTAAGGCATATAGCACACCACACTCAATAAATTTCATATTAGAAATCCCCTCTGTCGATCAAAAAGTATTTGACTTCATTCACCTTTATTCCATCCCTGACCATAATAACCTCACAATTATTCCAAAGTCCAAATACCTTGCACTTGGTAGCAATGAGTACGCCCACATCAAGGAAGGAGACTGCCAACCCCTCACCGAGGAAACACATCTCTGCAAGTCGCTGGAAGTCAGAAGACTAGAAGGCTCACAAGACTGCATAGCATCGCTGGTCCAACATCAAAAGGCCAACTGCACTTACGCCAAGTTACACCTGACCAGAGGAAAACTACAGAAGATCCGAGATAACAGCTGGATACTGATCCTACTAGATGACGAAGTAATCAAAACCCAATGCAACATGAAGACAGAATACAAGAAGACAAAAGGGACGTTCCTAGTCACATTGTCTGAAGATTGTCAGATGTATGTCCTGAACAAAACACTGCAAACACACTTGAGAACAGTGTACACTGACGTCATCATCCCTCTTCCTGATGCACAGCAGATACCGCAAGAACACATTAAGTTTGAACTACACCAAGAAGACATCCCACTGGACAGCATCCATGAACTAATAAATAAAATCAATGACATAGTTCCCGAGGATGAAACTAGCTGGACAACTCTAATGGCAACTCCAAGCTGGACAACACTGTTCCTGTACATGCTGCTGAGCGGAGTGGCCCTCTGGAAACTGTACAAATGGAAGACCAAGCAACTACCACTGGATAGCAAAAGCAGCGAGGACGCTGCTAGAAGCTCCAACTCTCGCTTCTATCTTAAGGAGGGAGGAGTTAACGAGGCATAACCCTCGGAACCCGCAGAGTCAGCACGGCGGCGGAGCACCGGCATTCTGCTTAGTCTTAAGTTTTATACTAATTATTGTTAGTCCATTTCTTGTCTTGTAACAATAAACATCTATTGTTCAAATAAATATATTTTTTTATCAAAATCCCGATCGCCAAACACTTAACTAAACAAAATTTCGCATGGGCTTATTAGATTTTTTATTGTTTTTAAGAGTGAAAACTTTTAAGTTAAAACTAGATTTGGCTTCAATTTATTTATAGTGTCTACATTCACTCGTCAAGTTACGATTATTCGAGCTATCACTGAAGATGAGATTACAAAAGGCCTAAGGTTCTTGGCGACTCGGAATACACACGTTCAACGCATAAATATGTTCCCGCAACAGGATACAAACAAACATACGATTAATTCCACTCAAGACATCAATCGTATCCAATCTCCTCATAAATTCCCGACAATTTCGAGTGCTCTTCACATTTTCCACCCTTACATACAATCCAGCTTGTCTATACTAATATTATAAAGCTGCAGAGTTTGTTTGTTTGTTTGAACGCTCTAATCTCAGGAACTACTGGTTCGATTTCAAAAATTCTTTCAGTTTTGGATAGTCCATTTATCGAGGAAGGCTATAGGCTATATTTTATTATCATAAAAATTAGGGGTCCGTAAGTAAAATGCAATTTTGTAACCTAAGGTGTAAAATCGAAAACCTATTTATGCGTACGCTGCAAAAACTATTGACAATAGAACAAAATGATGTACTACGGGTTTGTAGGTCTTATTAAGATCTACAAAAAATTCCGCGAGAGCATATATCTAACTCTCATAGTTTAGTCACAATAACCGCTTTAATGTTCATAAAAAAAATGTAATCGCCTGAAGAAAGAAACTACGTTAAATGTGTATAATATTAATTCTTATCCGAATCAAGCATTATCCTATCAAGGGTATTCATGTAGAAGTAAAATACTGTTTGCTTTATTCCAATAGGACATTGCGTTTAGAAATTATCACGAGTATAAAAACGCAAAGAATTGGTACCTAATAATGAGTTATTTGCCAAAGAGTAATCTCTGAAACGGCTAGACCGATTTTAACGGGACTTTCACTGGCAGATAGCGAATGTTACAGGGAGTACTATGGGTTTTTTATTTATAAAGAAAATTTAGGGTTCCGCGATAATCAAATTAAATCTACGCGGGTGAAACCGCAGGGCACAGCTAGTTATATGATATGAGTGACACGCGATGTTTCTAATTTAAATCTGATTGTTCTTTAACTCTTTTTGATACTTTGAACTTCTGAGCTTTGACGTTTCATTTTAGTACCGTAAACCTAAGAAGTTCTTAAGTAATACGAGCTACAGGAAAATTCTTTTCATCTTGAAACTAGATTTAGGTCTAGCGCTTATGGCAAGGTTATGTATTAGACTAGAATTATAGACTAGCTAAGCCTCGCGGTTATATTCGCGTAGGATCAATAAAAATAAAAACTATGTTATAAGTAACATGTGATAATTTTGAATATCTAAGAACTGGTTTAACCTAGATTACCGATTTTCATCAGTAATCTAGAGATATGTAGGGTTACGAATGTCAGAAGTTCGGTTGAACGCGATAATCTCAGGAACTGTTTTGGCTTGAAAAATTATACTTGTGTGTATAAAGTTATTATAATAGTACCTATTAGATGTGACATTTTGTTATTCAGGCACGCAAAAACTAATTTGTTCACATTTGGATCAATATCTAGTCTGAAGCAGGATAATCATGCTAATAAATACTAAGTTAGATAGAATGAATATTCTACGTATATTTATACCACGCGGGTGAATCTGCGGTCGGTAGCTAGAATAACAATGATCTGAAAATAATAGCCAATAATAAAGTTTGAAACGTTCAGAGATTTTCCGTTCGTATATCATCTATATCTACATTTATAAATATACATACAGATAAATAAAATTGAATAGTCTGTTTTTAATTTTAAATTATCAGTTCTTCACTAAATGCATACGAAATAAGTGATATACGGTACTCACATAACAAATCCATTAATTTTTTTCTATCTGTCTGTCTGCTTGTTCCGGATAATCTACGAGAAAAGGCTGGACCGATTTAAACGAGCATTTTTACTGGCAGATAGCTAATGCTACATTAGGGCTCCGCGGGTCATCCAAGAAATTAAGTCTACACGGGTGAAGCCACAGGTACAGCTAGTCAAACACAAGCTTACATAAGCCGAGTTTAAAACTCTTCATAAGGATGCAAGGCAACCAATTCAATTTGTCGTTGTACACAGCTGTAATTACTTCCGCTGAACGTTCTATGACTACTAACAAGACAGCAATTATACTTGCTGGTGCCCGCGACTTCGTCTGCGCAGCTGGGACTGTAGTGGTCTTATAATAGTCTAATGTCTAGTGGGAGTCGTTTGGTAGAACAATTTGTAGTGGAAGATATATATGATGTAGTAAAGGTCTTATAGGGGATGTCAAGTGGAAGTCATATATGGTGTAGTAGCCGTCATATAGAGGTGTAGTAGACGTCTTATAGGGATGTAGACGTCATATAGAGGAGCAATGTGTAGTGGGAGTCTTGTAGTAGAACACATAGAATAGTGGCCTCTAATACACCCGTATGACTTATATAGGATGTATTGGAGGTTCATATAGGGGCGTAGTAGTGGATACCAGCACAATAACGAGTTACCTTACCTACCTCTTCTATAAGGTCGTTTGGTAAATATTTCTACCGTAATAAGACCGCCATTTAAACTCTAAACTTGCAAGTGTTATTATTTGTCTCTTTGTTCTTTAATGATGTGTTCTTTAATGTTACATGATTTATTTCTGTCTTACACTGAAATAATCCTCTTTCACGACATACAAAGTAATTGTTGATAAGCCAACGGTTTGAAGACATCACTCTAATACAAAATGCGTTATTAAATCATAATTAACTAATACAGACACGAGTCACGACATGATAGCAACACGACCACAATGTCACGAGCCAAACTCTTATGAATATGAAAAATGTTTTATTTATTAAGCACACGTCCTAAAGTATACCAGTTGCCTAGACCCTAGGTTAAGTAGGATTTGTTTTGAATCACGGCTCAATGTTGCTGGTCGATTGATCATTTTATTTCGATGCCAATCTTTCAACACTGCTCTTTTTTTGTATTAAAAACTAGCTGTGCCCTGCGGTTTCACCCACGTAGATTTTAATTTCATGATTGCCCGCGGATCTCTAATGTTCTTTAAAAATCTAAGTAGCCTAAGTTACTCCTTGTAACATAAGCTATCCGTCAGTGAAAGTCCCGTTAAAATCCGTTCAGCCGTTTCGGAGATTACCCGGAACAAACAAACAGACAGACAGACAGACAGACAGACCGACAGACAGAGAAAAATTTAAAAAATTGGTTTTTCTGTGTCAGTACCATGTATACTTTCATATGCATTGAGTGAGATACAGAATACAGACATATGCAGGTTTCCTTCATCGTGAAGCACGTGGTGTGAAATCACTGTCACTGTCCGCTAGTTCATTGTAAAGTACTTATTATAACGTATCTCAAATTTTTTTTACTAACTAAATAAAAATATATACTCTAAAAAATTCAACCACTTCGCTAACTTTCATATATAACCCATTTCAAGTAAATCCTATAGAAACGTATAGTATATATTTCGTTCTTAGAATAGCTTTAACACGTGTATTTCCAACGAGAGTTCAAAGCCATAGCCGTCGGCATCACATCACGATGTGAAGGAACGGTACCAGTGCATTACCGAGATCATATCTGAATAGATTTATTTATGTCAGGTACCGTATTGCTATTAAAGTGTTTGGTATAGTTGAGGCCATGATCTGAACAGCGAAACACGCTTTAGTTTTATGTTTTGATCTCTCTCCGGTCGTGTCGGATTGCCTCCCATCGGACTATGAGAGTGAGGGAATAAAGAGTTCACCTGTGTTTGCGCGCACACTTGTGCACTATAATATCTCCTGCGCAGTTGGCTAATCCTCGTTGAGATTAGCCGCCGTAACCGAAATTCGGTAGGAGACCATTATAGTAGTTTTATATCCTTGCTGTGATGTTGAGAGCGTTTGTTAGTATTTAGTTATTGTTAGTTATAGTTAGTGTTAGGCTCACGCCTGTATTCCCCGAAGTGGTAGAGCTGTTGCAATAACAACACCCACTTTTCACCGAAGATGATTAAGTGCCAACGTGACAGATGGTCTATCGCCGTCCCTGCCACTATACATACGTCTTTGAATTACTTCTCAGACATATGCAGGTTGAAATCACTGTAGTTATGTTTTTAGTAAAACTCTTTAGGCCCCGCTGGGATTCGATCTTGCATCGTTTGTTTAGCAGGCGACTGCTCAAACCCCAAAGCCACCACTGCTCTCTCAGATGACTAGTTTCTGAACCGGTGGTCAATTATTCGATATTCATAAGTGCCTACCAGGGCCTACTATATATCATTTTCATTCTCATCATCAACAACATCCACATATCGCCGATTATTCTTTACTTTTTTCTTACTGGTATTTCAGTCACTTTTCAAAGTAAAGATACTTTGAAAAGTGACTGAAATACCAGCAATGTTCGGACTCTTTGGAAAAGTTGTAATAGCACCAATGTTCAGACTTAGATGTCAAGGCGCTTCAGGGTTTCAGGGCATAGCGACATCGCCCGTTTGAAATACTCCTTGGGTAAATCGATCTTTATCACAAGGCGTGCCTAATACTCATGATTTTTTCTTGCCATTATTAATATATATTTTTCGTTGGTAGCGACATAATTCGCCATTTCAGGCTGATACCCCATTATCTCTGTTGTCCACAAATAATAGCCGTGTCGATAATGAGCCGGCTGAGACGACAACAATACAAGAGGAAAGTATTATTTTTAGGGTACCGTAAGTTGGGAGTATGTTATTTCAAACCCACTATTTTATGTGCGATTATTAATCTATACTAGTATTATTGTAACTAATAGTATTAGAAAATAGTAATAGTATTAGATAGTATTAGTAGTATAAAAAATTCTCTCACTATATTAATGCTACATTATCATTGATTAATATAGGCTATACTTTATCTTCGTACTTCCACGGGAATGGGAACAACGCGGGTGAAACCGCATGATGTCCGCTAGTCTGAGATATAAGTAATAAAGTAGTCGCAGGTTCATAATAAGTGCAGGTACAGTTGCCGTCATGAGCTATGAGCGCTGACCTTGAATGCCCAGTAGTAATTTCATGAGTCTGTCTGTATGTGTGGCGTGACGTGAATAACATACACGCGCAGTTGCCCCCACTATTTTCGCTGAGCGCTTGGTACCAAATGTATAAAAAAATACTACTATTCAAACATTTCTGAAAGTCAATATAGTCAAGTCTAATAAAAGTGTTGTGTTAAAACCGGCATAACGAATTCTTCTTCTTAAATAAGAAGCAGAAAGAATGCGGAATCCTTAAAATTATATTCGATAAGCTCTTTCGTATTATCCATATTTCCTTGCAGAGATTTTTGTGCGGGCTACATTTTCAAACCGAGCGCTTCGTTGTAGATCCCATTATAGCTTATTATCCTGATTCAATAATGTTCTTTGAGTATTAATCTAATTATAACACGGAATATTTCCTGCCGAGGATCGTGATTCTACAAAATCATGGTAAATCCACGGGAATTGATTTAACTAAAATATTGATGGTTTGTAAAAAATACCCTCTTCTCTATTATACAAAGTCCAGACTCTTTAGGCACACATTTACAGCACAGAGGCTTCAATATCTATACATCTATACAATCTTTTTTTTCTCTTTCTGTGTGTCTGTTTGTTCCGGCTAATCTCGGTATGATTTTAACGGGACTTTCACAAGCATGTTGCAAGGAGTAACTTAGGCTACTTTTATTTCAATGAAGGTGCCGCGAAATAAATTCTACGCGGGTAGGTAAACCACGGGGCACAGCTAGTTTAGAAATAAAATAAAAAATCCGATAGGTTTTTTTTGAATTTTTCGTCCTTTTACTTAATATTTATATTTTGTGGGAAAGTATAGTAGTTAGAGATTACTGACGGTTTCATGATTATCGAATGATATGTGGAACGTGACATGACACATTTTGAAAAACCTAGTTTTAAACTTACTTTAGTGTATATAACCTGCATCTCACCAAGAACATACCCGACAAATGTCATGTCTCTAAACGAGCGGCTCAGGCTACTATATATTTACATACCTATTTCATTGCGTTCTTTAAGTACCTGCAAAAAGAAAAAACATTTGGTTAAAATCTTTCATTATAAGCAATAGGGTTATTACATGAGACTTTGCATTAGCTGGCGAAATGAGACTGTGCTAAACGAACTCCTCTGCCTACCCCTTCGGGGGATACAGGCGTGAACATAATTTGCTCATATTTATGCAATTAAAACTATGGTTTATGTAAGTAAGGGTGTCATTTTTGTTTCAATAAAGTAAGTACATAGGTATACTCATCTCCCTGGACTTATCCCATACGTTGTTGGGGTCGGCACTTGATTACCCGCTGTGGCTGATCAACTGATTCTTATACGAAGCGACTGCGACTGACCTTCGTAACCCCTTTTACGAGAAAGATCGGTAATATAGATTAAAACAGGTGTCAGACTTTCCTAGGCTTCCGGCAGACCTATAAGGATTGCTATACATGTTAAATTTGAAACCAGGACCGTCGACTTAACGTACTATTCGAGGCATCGAGGCAACACGGGCGGTCACCTATTCAACTCCGGTTGGGGTTACTTAACTTCGCTGTTCGAATGATATGCTCAATAGCAACTGTGCCATGAGCTCCTTAATTCACGTACCTACGTAAGTAATAGGAAAAATATTGATATCTAAAGGGTACCAGAGGCTAACCTATAAAAATAATACTTCAATAGCTGAAAAGGGTTGGACATTTACAGTTTAATGCAGAACCCACGTCAGCAGTAAAATGTGTTTGAAATACGATATACTGCTCTATGCCATGTTGTATTTACGTCGGAATTGAATTGGAGGAAAATATTTTCGTTAATGGGATAGACACTTTCCGTCATAAGGTATACAGGTAGAACTCTAAAATTCTTATATGCCGTTCATTCCTCCAATATTTTTTTAATATTCATATTTCACACAAGCTGTGCCCCGTGGTTTCACCCGCGTACTCTACGCGGGTGAAACCTTCATGGGTGTCTCTCGGAACACTTATGCTTGTTTAAAAAAAAAAATTTAGTTCTTCTCTGTCTGTCCGTCTGTCTGTTCTCCGAAACCGCTGGACGAATTTTTACGGGACTTTCATTGGCAGGTAGCTAATTTTACAAAGAGTAACTGAGGCTATTTTCATTTAAGAAAAAACATTAAGGTTCCGCGGGTCACTCGTGAAATTAAACCTACGCAGATAAGGTCACGGGGCACAACTAGTCTCGTAAATAAATAAAAAAGAACGAAAAAAGTAATCTAGAAAATAGAAAAATGAAATAGACGATGGCAACTTCAATTCATACTATTTAAAGATAATATCGATTGTCCCGGCAAATAAATATGTTTTGAACGATAATACTTGCTTAAATCAATGAAATCCTTCACCTTTTTATCCCTAAGGATAATCTAAGCTATGAAGTGGTTTAGTAGCCTTTTTCTTTGCCGTAAAATTTGTTGAGGATCCTTCTGAGATATTACCAAAAGGGGCATATAGGGTAAACGTAAATTAACCTGATATCTGCACTTTATTACTACATAAAAGAGGCTATTGAAACGTGATATAGGAATTATACAACCATTTGCCTTTTTACTTCTCTATTGGCACAGAGTCCATCTATACACATATATAAAATTGGAGTGTCTGTTTGTAATTCCAAAATAACAGCTTTTCACTAAATGCATACACGCTACTGACACTGAAAAACCAAGTTTTAAAATTTTTCTCTGTCTGTCTGTCTGCTGGTTCCGGGTAATCTCTGAAACGGCTGGACCGATTTTAACGGGACTTTCACTGGCAGGTAGCTGATGTTTCAAGGAGTAACTTAGGCTACCTTTTACTTATTAAAAATATTAGGGTTCCGCGACATGAAGCATGAAACGAAATCTACGCGGGTGAAACCGCGAGGCACAGCTAGTACTAATATATAAAGCTGAAGAGTTTATTTGCGTTCAACGCTAATCTCAGGAACTAATTGGTCCTATTTGTAAAAAAACAGTGTTAGATGGTACATTTATCGAAGAAGGCGCTATATATTATCGCGCTAAGACCAGTCGCGGGTTAAAATTAGCGTTAGGTCAAAGTAACAAAGTACATGGATGAAGTCGCGGGCAGAAGCTAGTATAATTATATAAGCTTATTAAGCCGTATGGAACCGAGCGTGAGGGTCGTCACTCTTAGTTTTTAAAATGGACTCCTTAATTTACCAATTGACGAAACATTATTGATAATTCTAGTATGCCAGTCTGTCAACTCTAAGATATCTATACATCTATCTATGCAGATAAATACAATTGAAGTGTCTGTTTGTAATTCCAAAATAACAGCTTTTCACTAAATCCATATGATAGTATACACGGTAGTGACACTAAAAAACCAAGTTTTAATTTTTTTCCCTGTCTGTCTGTTTGTTCCGGGTAATCTCTGAAACGACTGGACCGATTTTAAAGGAACTTTCACTGGCAGGTAGCCGATGTGTCAAGGAGTAACTTAGGCTACTTTCATTTATTAAAAATATTAGGGTTCCGCGACAATAAGTATGAAACTAAATCTACGCGAGAGAAACCGCGGGGCACAGCTAGTCTACACTAATATTATAAAGAGAAAAGAGTTGATTGTTTTTTTGTTTGTTTGCATTGAATAGGCTCCGAAACTACTTGACCGATCTTGAAAATTCTTTCAGCAATGGATAGCTACATCATCAGTAACATAGGCTATATTTTATCCCCGTACTCCCTCGGGAACGGGAACTACGCGCGTGAAACCGCGTGACGTCCGCTAGTAAATCACATGTCTCAAGTGCTTCTGATAATGTGATGCTGCGGAGCCTGGGACTTAAATATAACTGGCAAAATGTACTATAAGTCAACCTCTGCCTACCCAATAGATGAACACAAGTGATAGATACGTACGAGAAAGCACGAGGTGGCTCGAGTAATATAAACAGCTCTGAATAAACTCCGCTTTGAAGGGCTACGTCGGTATTCTGGTCACGTAAGGTACCATCAGAGCAAAAAGATTCCGATGCTACGTATCCTTTACGAAGGGTAAGGTATTCGAAGGGAAAATGTGTATTTTCACGGTAATTTTCGCAGATAGAAAAAGTGTATAAACACTTAGTTTTGATAGTTTAACCCTTAAGGAACCTATTCTGCGCGAATTGGGGGTTGCAATATCACTTTGTATGTAAAGTTCATTTTCAATTGTATCCCAAAACGTCTCGTTTACATATTATGATTATTTATGACGATGGATAACAGCGGCATTAATGGTCGAGTTTATCTGATTGCTCTGTAGAATGTAGTCAACATGTCGCGGGCTCCATTCCCGTGTCAGGGCAAAAAGAATTGCGTAAATTTTTATTTGCTTATTAATTAAATCAATTGTACAGGAGTCGTCATGAGCTATGAGCGCTATAAAGAAAGACTGTCTCACAGAGTCTATGTGTGTGTATAAAAATATAGTATTTAAGTACGTCTTCTGAGGTTTACACTGCGTCACATTAAATAATTGAATTAAAGTTTTAAATTCTATGATTCACATAATACCTTAAAACTATATGTACTTGAAGTATAATTACTCCGCTCGCAGCAAACTTACCTTATAAGTATTTGACGTTAAAGGAAAAGAAGCAATGCAGATGTATGTACATATTCTATTAGCATTAAACCAGGGGCCTTACCATGACGTCTTATTGCCATGATAGTTTCACTCATTTATGAGACAGATGTATATGACGTGTATACATCTGTCACTTTCGCACAACTGAATTATCATTGCAATTAGAGCTCATGGTTGGGCCCCTGTACAAATTAAACAAACACTTTTGAACTGTAACGTGACGCAATACCACTCTACATTCCATTACAGCCGTCTCTTTCTATCTTTCGACAGATGGTCAAACCACCTGGCACAAAATAGAAAAGTAACAGAAGGGCGGATTCCTACATTGAACGTGAATTGTCGTACGCACATAGAAACGTGCACAAACCTTTGGAAATTACATGAATCAGGCACGTGACATATGTCATTCCCATACATTTTGTTTGGTTTGTTAAAGTCGGTTCAACCGGAGATTAGCCGGAACAAACAGACAGACGGAGAGACAGACAGACAGAGAAAAATTGGTGTATTAATTTCAGTACCGTATATATTTTCACATGCAATTAGTGAAACACTGTTATTTTGGAATTACAAACAGACACTTCAATTTTATTTATCTGTATGTGTAGATGGGAGCTGGCCTTCTGTTAGTTTTTATGATTTGTTTACCTGTCATGCGCACACGCGTGAGGCGTCCTTTTATGGTGACTTGAACCTGTGTTTAACCATTTTTATTGTTTAAATAAATAAACGGTGAAAGTTTAATACGTTGTCTTATGGCAAGTGTTAATTCAGTTTTATACTGTAGTTTTAGATAAGGGGCATCTGTTAATAATAAAATGTCTTTGATTCTCTGAGACTTTAAATTAACTTGCTTGTTTTTCCTTAATTATCTAAGCTTCGTTAATCAGTTATGTTTTTTGTGTGACATTTTTTTCAGGTTATGTCAGCGCCTTGGATACTCAGAGTGCCTAGTGCGAGTTCTCTTAAAATCGCCGTCAGAAGTCATCGTGCAGTGAAAAACTCGTACTAAGCCCTCTGTAAGAAGATACTAAGCAATAGTGTTTGTATAATAAGTTTTCAAGTTATCTTGTAACCAAAACTGAGCGTGCACTTGTTCAGTTATATAATAATGAAGTTATCTAATTACAAACAATACCGGTATGTCATATTGGGTATTCAAGTTTCAATCTAAATGTTATAGTGATAAGGAGGAAATTTTATTAGAAATTTTCGACAGAATCAGTACTTAAATTTAGTGGTAGGTATCATGATTAAGTTAGACTCAGATACAATTTCCACATTATCTGATAAATTAAATTATCTGTGGATCTCGACGTCGACCGTCGGTGTCAATCATCGGAATTTGATACATAATATATAGACGATAAAGTTCAGTTTCGTATCTTCAAAACCTTACAGAATAACGTGACTGGTCCCCGAAGTAGTTTTCCCAAACGAGTACAAGGTTATTCAAGAAGGGTGTGAACAGATTATTTTTTAATGAACCTGTAAGATTGGTTACATTTTTCAAAAATCAATCTATCTGATATTAAACAACGCCTAAGATAATCCTTGGTTTAAAAGTAGTTTTATCGCTTTTAGTGATACGGATTTGAAAAGGGATGGATTTAGTTTTAGTCTGAGTTTAGTCTAGTCTTTGGATTAGGCTCACACTTAAAAAAAATATCCTTATCATATACTAGATTTAACCAGCGCTTTCACCCGCGTAGAGATAATTTCAAGGGTGTCCCGCAGCCCTTATGTATTTTTTTGTAATTAATTAGCCTAAAACACTCCTTGAAACATCAGCTATCTGCCAGTAAAGGTCTCGTTAAAATCCATCCAGCCGTTTACGCGTGATACCATGACCAAGGGAAGTTTGTATATATAACTAGCTGTGCCCCCGCGTAGATTTAGTTTCATCCTGAAGGTCGCGGAAACATAATATTTAAAAAAAATAAAAGGTAGCCTATGTCCTTTCTCAAGGTCTAAAGATTGTCTGTGCCAAAATTCATCAAAATCGGTTGAGAGGTTTAAGCGGGAAAGCGTAACAGACAGACAGACAGAGTTACTTTCGCATTTATAATATTAAGTAGGGATGATATATATTGTAGGAATGTATGTGTTTTCAGCTGCTCTCAAACTCCAAAGCTACTCAATACTCATCACAATTTGATAGATGACGTGCCAACCTGTCAATCAATTTGTCTCATAAACGCGTCTGCATGCTAAAACATAAGCAGAACATTATCTTTATGAAATTGGAAATACCCTTATTTTTAACCGACTTCAAAGAACGGAGGAGGTTTTTATTCATGAAAGAAGGCAAGCGTACAGACCGCCTGACTTTCCTAGCGTGTCACGCACTATCATAGATATAGAAAAAAAATTGCTTACTCATTCTAATTCTTACATTCTTTGCGCACTATTAACGGAATGAAAAAATTTAACCACTCTGCTTTAACATGATAAAAGACTAACTGGGGCCTTACCATGAGCTCTTATTGCCATGATAGTTTCACTCATTTATGAGACAGATGTATGTGACGTGCATACATCTGTCACTGTCGCACAACTGAATTAACATTGCAATAAGAGCTCATGGTAGGGCCCCAGGTGCCTTGTAGTCTTGGCTACAAACACAAATCACTTTTTTTTATTTTTATTCAAGTGCCTAGGACTGAACTGCCCAAATCGTATCTTTCCAGGCTCCCAGAATGGGTAGAGGCCTAGAGATGCTACAACACCCACCGTTGGCGTGCATTGCATATAAGCAGGTAAGCAGAAGTTACAATTTGTGATCACTGAATACACTCGTGTCGTGTGTGTGTGTTTATGTTCGTATGTGTATCTTTACCAAGACGTACGTACCTACGCCGCGTCACATAGGTATGTACTTAATCTGCCTACCTACCTACTTATTGTTTATGCCTACCCCACTGAAAATCCAATGCACACCCCTGACACCCATTTTTCTCTGAAGATAATTGGGTGCCAACGTCTCAGATGTATCCATCACCGTCTCACTCAATATAAACACGTCTTTGAAATTCTTCTCAGACATGCAGGACATTTAAATGATATACAAATGAAAATTTTAGACATTCAAGGAAATGTAAAAATAAAAAATCTATACATCTATTCTATACAGCTAAATAAAATTGAAGTGTCTGTTTGTAATTCCATAATAACAGCTTTTCACTCAATGCATATGAAAGTATACACGCTACTGACACTAAAAAACCAACTTTTAAAAATTTTCTCTGTCTGTCTGTCTGTCTGTTTGTTCCGGGTAATCTCTGAAACGGCTGGACGGATTTTAACGGGACTTTCACTGGTAGGTAGCTTATGTTTCAACAATAGGATGAAACTAAATCTACGCGGGTGAAAACGCGGGGCACAGGTAGTTCTCAATATGTTGGTATCGTGTTAAATCGGTGAACGAAACGCCAATGCAAACGCCTTGCCTTTGTGATTCTGAAGTCCTTTGTCGTAAAATCTAATTAGTTGTAAAACAAGACCATAGAAGTTTGAAATTTAATCTTCGTGTCAATGAAAAAGTTCGCAGCTTATTGTGAGTTTTATTTTGCTAATCTACAGGTATCGTTACTTGGTAGGTAAGGTGTAACCTTTGAAGAAACAAAAGGTACCAGGCTTTTAGATTTTGTGGGAACTTCTAAAATATATTTTTTTACCTTTGTTTTTAGATTTAGATTAATGCTTAATTTCGCTGTAAGTACCCTATTTTTTTTAAATTAAAGTAGACTAATTTACTGCTTGAGACATAAGCTACCTGTAATCCCGTTAAAATCAGTCCAGCCGTTTCAGAGATTAGCCAGAACAAACAGACAGACAGCACAAAAATATTAAAATTGGCGTTTTAATGACTGTACTGTGTATACTTTTATATGCATTTTAAAACTGTTAGTAAGTAATTTAGGAATTACAAACAGACACTTCAATTTTATTTATCTGTAAAGATAGATATAGATTTATGTATCACATGGAGGCTTGTAAAAAAAGTTAAACACGAGCTTTTTTTTTTAAATCTACAAAATGTGCAAGGAAGCGTAAAATCTGCCTGATGCTTAACCAACTGTAGCATTTAAACGCTTGCGACCACAAGAATGACACTCGCTCCTTGCCTATCCGTTAAATATGAAATCACAGTACTAACATAATGACAACAATTAGCACAGTACCTAGACTCCTATTCCTCTTTTACAGGGAGCACTGGCGATCTAACTCGTAAGGAACGCTACATAAGAAGAAAAACATTTTATTTTCTCACACTGATAAGATGAATTCAAACACGGAAGAAATACATATTTTGCAGTAAAAAACAGCAATCTACGATCTTCTGTAAGGTGGTATTTAAAACCCCAGTCAGGCAACTCCAAAATCCTAACGGGAATTTCCGTTAATAACTTTCTTATTGAAATAGCCATTACAGACTAACAACACCGTGACAGATAGATACATCGTTTAAGGTACAAATTGCTACATCATTAAACAGTAAAATACCACCAAAAAACATGTAAACCAGGTTAATCGATTTGAGGGAATGTAACCCAAATGGAAGTGCCTAGTCATCTTCTTTAAGGGCAGAACTTGTAGCTCACTAAATATAGTACAGAAGGTCGGTTCCATACATTTGCAGTAACGGCACCACAAAGCATATGTATAAATTATACCCTTAATAAATTTATAAGTTACAAGCATTTTATTTTGAAGTTACTACTGCAGGCTTAGACAAAGTAACATTCTCTAGCGCTTGCGCTAAGAAATGATAAAAAAATTATGGAAGTCACATAAACCAGTCACGTGACATATGTCATTCCCGTACATTTTGTATCGTTTCTACTAGCGAAGCGTGAGGATAATGCTACTTTGTCTGCAGTCCTTTATGACAATGTAAGCGAGTAGCAGATGCGGAATGATATCTACATTTGGCAAATGCGGCGAAGCGCGTTCCGTGTGTTACAAACTGGAAATATTTTTATTTGATACTGCAATCTATGGATTCAGTATATGCGTTATCGCTACGTTATGTAATGTCTAATTATAGGCTATATTTTATCCCAGTACTCCCACGGGAACGGGAACTACACGGGTGAAACCGCGTGACGTCCGCTAGTACAAAATATATCTGATACTTAGTTGACCGTCCTGCTGACGCTCGGTTCGGAACCGGAGCGGTCAACCGCGAGTCATCCTTAACGTAAGCCTGCGAGGGTCAATGCCAGTAGTGGTACTCACGTGCACTAGTGTTAACAGTGGCGACGGATTAAATACTTTAGTAGCAGGCTCGTGGGCCGTACTTTGCCCATCATTGGTTTATGCAATGCGACGATTCCCGGCCAATGTAAGAAGCCGCTCTTCTGTTATCTTTCTATTTTGTTCTTGTTGCTAAGGCGGGAAGTGTGTAAAGTTATTTTAGATGGATATACTTAGTCTAGCTCTGCGAATTTTGTGAAAGGTATTTAGGATCTAATGGAATACAGGATACTGCTTTAGTGACATACTTTGATATTGAACGGCAGTATACGAAAGGTCGAGGGTTTTATAGTACAATTCTGAACTAATATCTAAGAGGAAGTCAAAAGTATTTTTTCTTCAAGGAGATCTTTTGATGAATGTTTGTATGTAAAGACTAGCCGTGCCCCGCGATTTCACCCGCGTAGACTTAATTTTATGGGTGGCCCGCGGAACCCTAATGTTTTTTTCATAAAAGTAGCTTATGTTACTCCTTGTAACAACAGCTATCTGACAGTGAAAGCCCCTCAAAAATCGGTCCCGCCGTTTTTTAAGCCAATACCGTATATACTTTCAAATTTCTTTGCATTTATTGCAAATTTGTTATTTTGGAATTACAAACAGACACTTCAATTTTATTTATCTGTATAGATTTCTTACACAAGTATTTTTTCTTCTAGGAGATCTTTTGATGAATGTTTTTTATGTTAAGATTCCTGGCTTAAGGCCTATTTGGTTAACACGCTAAATAAACATTCTTCGTTGAGTATCATATTTGAAAACTCACAAAGCAATTTACTAAAATATTTAAGGGCAACGCATAAAATATTCCGTGGAAAAGAACCACTTAAATTAATCTTCTTGTTAACTCAAACTGACGTGACGTAAAAAAACGCTTGGGGTGCAGAATTAATATTTTGCGGATTAAGCCTTATATAACTGGCTATTAGGAGGTTGTTTTGTATTCATAATGAAATAAGAAAATTAAGAAGTAAAAGTGTACATAAAAGATAATATAGAAATTGGTAACTAAACGCTGAAGTACTTGCCAAAGTTTTCATTATACTCGTTTTATACTAACGCTTTGGTTTATGGCTTTCCCAGAAGGATAAACAGGTGACAGAGTTGTTAGAACATATCAACACACACAAACACTTGTCACCGAAAATTACTAAGTGTCAACGTGACAGACAGTGAGTCTATAGCCGTCTCTATACATATATCATTGAATTTCATCTGGGAGATATGCAGGTTTCCTGAGAAAGATTTTAAGTTGCAATCTTTCGCGAAAAAGGCAAAGGGACGCCTCTACCCGCTGAGGTAAGCTTCTGGGAAGGCATTAGTCACATTACTAACTACTTGTAACTACTTCAGTTCCATCTTTGTTCTTCTAAGGCGAAGTAGTTTCTGAACCGGTGGTATTTTTCTACATTCATAAGTGAGTACATCTATACATCTATACATACAGATAAATAAAATTGAAGTGTCTGTAACTCCAAAATAACAGTTTTTCACTAAATGCATATGAAAGTATAGACGGTACTGATATAGAAAAACCAATTTTTAGAATTTTTCTCTGTCTGTCTGTTTGTTCCGGGTAATCTCCGAAACAGCTGGACAGATTGTAACGGGACTTTCACTGACGGATAGCTAATGTTACAAGGAGTAACATAGGCTACTTAGATTTTTAAAAACATTAGGGATCCGCGGGCAACCTTGAAATTAAAATCTACGCGGGTGAAACCGCAGGGCACAGCTAGTACTTAAATATTTTCATTTTCGTCTCTTACCTTTCCAAGCCTAAGCCGCTTAACAAATTAGCTACCTATTGTTACAAAAACTAACAGAAACAAACAGACAAAATGCTCAGCTGGCAACAGTGTAAAAAGCTAATATTTCGCAATGTCAGGCATATATAAAATCTGTAGCGCGTTGACAACATTTTTAACGACCCACCGCTGAACACGGTATGTGAATAATTTTTTGCCACCATTTCTATGCGAGGCGCCATTTTACACACGTGTATGGGCTATGTAGCGTTTTTGGAGTGTTTTTTTACTGTGATAACTACACTAGGGATTCCTATCGTGAGATTGGTACTACAAAAATGCAAAGGGAGGGCTATACCTTGGTATAAATATAAGCTTTACACGTATTAAGGAATTTTGGTTCAAAATTATACAGACTCACACATCTACGAGATTATAGTTATAGCGGCAATAAGGGTCATTTACGTGCTCTAACCCTACAGACATTATCAAAACTTCAAAATGACAAAAAGAATTGAATATTGGTACGAAAAGAAATGCAACCCATGACTAGGTAATTTCTTCTCTTCACTCTTTATGTATGACTAGCTGTGCCCGGGGTTTCACCCGCGTAGATTTAGATTCATTCTTATTGTAGCGGAACCCTAATATTTTTAATAAACATAAGTAGCCTAAGTTGCTCCTTGAAACATCAGCTACCTACCAGTGAAGTCCCGTTAAAATCCGTCCAGCCGTTTGAGAGATTACCCGAAACAAACAGACGGAGAAATTTTTTAAAACTTGTGTTTTAGTGTCAGTAGCGTGTATACTTTCATATGCATTTAGTGAAAAGCTGTAATTTTGGAATTACAAACAGACACTTCAATTTTATTTATCTGTATAGATATAGATGTATAGATATAGATCTCCTCTCTTTTTATCTCATCGTTTAATACATGTACTGTAATGTACTTTATAAAACAGTAGAATTGTTCAGACAGACGTCGAGCTCAACCACTGAGCGACTCTACAATGATTTGACTGGCCGAAAACGCAAAGCTCAAAGGCTCTACTTTCGTACAGCTAACGCAGGTTCACATCTAAAAAAATAGTTTGAATCTAGGGCCGACCCTAAAAATGAGAACAAACGAATTAATGCAAGCTCTTTTCAGTATTTTGCAAATATTCAATGGATTAAGCAATGACAAATTGATTCAAATACTGTATCCATACTTCCATTAATAAATATCGTGTTTTCGATTCATCGCCATTTTAAATGTCACGTATACATATTTCATTCAGAAGTGTAATTAAAATGTAATGAACGCGAAATATTCTATCGAATGTATTTCACTATAAAATTTTGTCAATAAATTTCATGTGTCCTAATTTTATTTTATGCACGATTTTAATCATGGCAGGAAATCCAAAGCTTTGTGATGTGAAATTCGGCGTGGCGGTCCAAGGGGGAGGCCTATGTTCAGCAGTGGACGTCTTCCGGCTGATGATGATGATGATGTAATTTATTTCAACCAGATTTCGCAAGATGTCTTCGGAGTCAAATGCACATCACCTGTTTTCGTATCTTCTTTAAAGTGTAGGCTCTCCTAGGCTAAGAGCAGTGACTTTCCCATAAGCTCTTATTGTCTTCATAATAGTTCCACTGTGTGACAGTGACAGACGAATAGACGTCATATACATCTGTCTGATAGATACTAAGAGTTAAACTATCATGCAATAATAGGTCATGTTAGGGCCCCAGGATTTTGAATAGGAAAACAACCGCAAACGCGTCTTATTTTAGCTAGATAACCCTGAAATGCGCCATTGGTCGAAATGAAGTCATACAGACGCCACAATACGAGTGGTTTTCATATTTATGAGACATAGATGCTGACATATCGAAATTTATGCCAGAGTAAATCGTTGCCAACGAAAATGGCTATTCTATTGAAACAGTATAAAAAGTTACGCGATAGGATTTTATGGTGCGGGTTTGCAAATGGTTTCGGGATTATATTCTTTAAGCTGCGGTTTATAGATACCGGATATCGTTTATTTTGGGGTTTACAAAGAGAACATTGGGCGTGACAAACAAATGTCTCGTGAATTTTGTCGTTAGCTCGTCCAAAGTATGTCTCATAGCCATCAAGATAGACCTTAATGTAAACAGCCCCCGAGGGAATAAAGAGTGCACCTGTGTTAGCGCACACACTTATGCACTATGATATCTCTTGTGCAGATGGTTAATCCCTGTTGAGATCAGCCATCATCGAAATTCGGTTAAGAGATCATCACGAACAGATACTTGCAATGACTGGGAGCTAAGCATAAACTATAGAATGAGGTCCCTGGCATGGTTTTCCAAAATACTAAAATCAGCTTCAGGGTGGAGTTCTTCAAGAATAGTGAGAGGTGGGTTACATCTGGTACTGCGAATGTCCATAGGTTACATGCAGTGACTTACCATCAGGTGGGCCGCATGCCTGTTTGACACCTTAGTGGTATAAAAAATCTGATCCTGTGAAGTCTCAAGGTTCACTAATCAGCTGACGATTTCTAAATGATAGTAATTCCTCACAATACGAACTCGATGAAGGAGAACGTTGCGAGGAAACCTCTTAGAATAGATAGTCCGAGAAGACAATCAAAGACTTTAGACTTCACCTTCGTCCTTGTGGGATGTGTGAAGACGACACAAGAAGCTAAATCTAAATAAATCCAGTCATTTAAGAACGACTCTGCCACAGACAGACACGCATATACACGCTAAACTAATACCCCATCTTTTGCGTCGGGGTTCAGAAATAGTATTGTTTGATTCGCCAGTTCCTTCGGTCCAATTCAAACGAGTTTAGGAATGATATCACATAAGCTATCATTGCAGACGTAACTGTCGTAAGGCAGTTTATGCTTCACAAAAAAGCCTTTTTGAACCCAACGTCGACCCTACGGAGAAAATGGCGATATAAACGACACATTTTGTATTCAACCTCTGTCATACATGTGCAGTGCTGAATAACATTACTACGCAGAATAATTTTTGGTGTGTAATATGTATAAACGCTTAAATCTGGCCAGTTTGAAGGTTTCCCGTTATAAGTAATATATAAACAACGTCTGTAGTGACAAGAGCATTACTAGGCAGTGTAAGACAGTCGAAACCCATGAACAATCCTTTATCTTCATGCCCCAGGAAGGTGCCCAATGGAGTAAGAAGAGCTGTAGGCCTAGACACAGTATCAGTCTCTCGCGCTTGCGCTAATAGAGACGATACAAAATGTATTGAAATTACATAAATCAGGCACGTGACATATGTCTTTCCCATACGTTTTGTAACGTTTCTATTAGTGAAGCGTGAGGATAATGCTACTTTGTCTACAGGCCCTGTAGAACTACTTTTCGCCTAAAATGTCAAGGTGTCATCATGACAAATAGTCCATCGCACACTTTGCACTGTATGCATATGTCTTTGTACTTCTTTTCAGGCATAATATGCAGGTTTCCTAAAGATTTTTTCCTCTACCCTGAAGCTCGTGGTGCGACAGCGATGCATTTGAGTTTTTAGGAAATATTATCGCTTGCGAATTATTTTTTTTATCAAAACAGACACTCCATTAACTGTCAAGTTGGTTATATTACGGCTGGTAGTATTTATACGACCTAATTGGAATTTTCGTAGCTAAACATATTTTTGGTTCACCGACGCTTCCAGATTTTATTTTGTGCTCATTTTATAGAGCTTCAACAAAGGGGTTGATATTCCTAGAGCCTAGAACCAAATGTCGATTTTCCATCATAACTTTCGGCATATGTATTGTAACAGATATATGTTATCGGATGTGTAACGGATATGTTCCAGGAAAACTAAGCCAAGCTAACATTTTAGAGAGCGCTACATGTGTTCCTAAAAACAGAAATTTTCATGTTATTTAATAGGTTTCCAGTTAGTCGACTATACCGACGATCTTGTAATTATTATTAAAACTGTGTTAGTATAAAAAAAAAATAGTTGGTAAAATAGGAGAGCCTTAATATTTGCGGCGTTTGCCGCTGAAACCTTTGGGAGCCTGCGGCCCGATGCCCACAATATTTTCAAAGAGGCGTCGCCTGATAGATGGCTCTTGTGACCGGCGGAATGGGGCATTTGCGCTCAGAGAAATTTCAGAAATTCTGCCATCGTGAGATACTGAACCAACCTATGTAGGTATTAATTATAATATACATTTATGTGTAACAATTATAACAATCAAGATACACCGATCACAGAAACAAATAAGTCAACGAAAATTTATACACAGAAATAAAATTAAAGTGTCTCTTTGTTATTCCAAATTAACAATTTCCTACTAAATACATACGAAAAATAATATTTAAGTTATTAAAAAATAAATAGTTTGTGTAATCTTTCAATTTATTAGGGTTTATTTTATTTAAAATCTGCATATACTATATGTATAGATGGAGGATGCGTTCAATCAAACATACAAAATATGTTTGCAAAGGAATGTGAACCTCAATTAATACTATTTAAAGATTATTTTAAAGCCACAACAAACAACAACCTTCCTTCTGTGTAAATTTTCTCAATATAAAGTTTAAAAATGCTGCTTTTTAAAACTTAAACCGAAGTATAAATTGTTGCAGTCATTATTAGTTGGGAAGTGCTCATGCTCAGAACGAGGCATTTAAAATGTTCGCTCTAATTAAAACATTGGCTCATTTTAATACTGTGTATAAATAATGTTGGTATCTAAACATGACGACTGGCAGGAGCATGCATTGGATTTTCAGAGAGGTAGGCATAAACAATAAGTAGGTAGGTAGGCAGGTTAAGTATATACCTATGTAACGCGGCGTAGGTACGTACGTCTTGGTAATGATACACATGCAAACATAAACACACACACACAAAACAAGTGTATTCAGTGATCACAAATTGTAACTTCTGCTTACCTGCTTATATGCAATGCACGCCACTGACGACTGGTCCACGACATCCATAAGGTTACAAACAAGCGA
The DNA here is from genome assembly GCA_964035505.1 of Watsonalla cultraria. Classification (NCBI taxonomy): domain Eukaryota; kingdom Metazoa; phylum Arthropoda; class Insecta; order Lepidoptera; family Drepanidae; genus Watsonalla; species Watsonalla cultraria. The sequence continues at coordinate 1,086,960 of OZ037732.1, read as the reverse complement.
TGGTAAGAGGCTACTACTACACGGTTAATGTCTGCTTTTTGCAAGTGCAAAAACATTTAACGGACGCCAAATCTGAATTAAGTACCTTTTAGTTATTTTTTTAATACCACTTATGTGTCAAACTAGCATGCGACTCACCAAGGTAAGTGGTTGCCGCAGTCTAGTTCTTTTCCTCAATGTTACAGTACCCCGGGAAGACGCAAGAGAAAATTTCGCTAAAATAGTAGGTTTTTAAATTTTATGTATTTTTTCTTTGAAATACTAACTAGTCATTTCATTTTCATTCAGTATCATCTGGCAACCCTACCGTGTTGACAACATTGTGCTGAATATGGTATGCCATGACAGCTATCCAGTCATCAAATGAAGGTCATCCTGCTTTTATAAACCTAAAGACACCGTTAACCGGGTCATTGGGTATCAGTAATCAATTACCTATTGAGGTCGCACCGAACACAATCTTTGACAAATTGTTTTTATTTACATGATGCAACGCTTCCTATAGCGCTTTTGGCAGGTTTCCCTGAAATTAAAGAATCCATTACTATATTGAAAATTTCATATCATTTTCGTAACCCATTTCCGATATTTTAACGGGCAATCATAACAATGCTAAGGATAATTTTGAAAAAATTACTTACTTCATTCGGATTTAGATCTTTTAACATCATCTCCCTGGCCTTATCCCATGTATTTGGGGTCAGCACTTGATTCAACCCGATGTGGCTGATCACCTTGATTTTTATACGAAGCGACTGCCATCTGACCTTCGTAACCCCTTTTTCGAGGAAAATCGGCAATCTGGGTTAAACCAGTTGTCAGACCTTCTTAGGCCTCTGACTGACCTGTAACGATTGCCAAAGATGTTAAATTGGCAACCGGGACCGACGGCTTAACGTGCTCTCGGAGGCACGGAAGGAACTCGGGCACCATCCATCCAACTACTGGCTAGGCGTATGTATTGCTTAACTTTGCTGATCGCATTATATGCGCAATAGCAACTGTGCCACGAGCCCCTCTATTTAGATCTTTTAACATTATTCCTAATCACAACAATTATATACAAAACTGTGTAAGTTAAGAAGCCAAATTGTATTTCTCAAACTCAAAATGTTCAGTATTTGATTGGAGGTTTAACAAAGAACTTACAAATCGTCAGAATGAAATGATTATACAAGATTATATATGTTACTGCCCACGTTCGGAAAGTCACCTGTACTGAGAAAAACCCGGCAAAAACTACTATATCATCTAATTACTGCGTATGATGTTCAGATGTTCTACCATCTGAACCTAATTTATTGAAGAGCACGATAAGGGTTGGCTTCATTTTGGTTCGAAATCTTATTCCAGGTCATATAACTCTCATACTAAGGAACGAAATTCAATAAACAATCGATTTGCTGATACTAGTGAAACAAAAAATGCCATTACTAACTTCTTAGAAAACCTAAATGCATTTTTCAATACAGGTTTAAAATAATGAAAGATAAGTTGAGGTTCATAGCCATCTTAATCCCACTTATTACAAAATATGTTTTAAGCCAAGACTAGACATTTTGAAATCCGTATAACAAAAGTGGTGGAACTACTTTTAAATCTTAAGCGGTGTCGTAAACATAGATTATCCTGAACAATTTGGTTAATGTGAAACTTATCATAAATAAGATTCCAGCTTATAAGCAAAGACTGAAGATTTAATAGCATTGAACATCGATCTATAGAGTCGATTTCCGCCAGAGCGGTCCCCAACTTATCAAAAGTCTGGATAATGACGTCACCCTTTGTGAGAGGGCTGGTATCTTTGAATATAGATTACAATGATTGGGACTGGAACTAAGCCCTTTATATCGCGTTAGTTTACGGGTCAAAGGTCTTAGTAATAATATTAAAAGAAAAACGACACGGAGGTTTCGAGTTACGTACTGGGGAGAGACGAGATTTATAAAGAAACAAACTTATTCATCACGCACAGAACTACCTTGACCCTAACTAAGCAAACCTAGTCCGCCACAGAAAGACAGATCGTCATGTAATGTCTACTGCGCATTTAAGGTCAGTCTCATGGACACTGTAGTAGTCTCATGGACACTGTACTTATGCAACAATTTCTTTTTAATATTATGTTTGATTTTTGTCTTGACTGGCTTGAGTTGTCATGCTCACTAAAATGCCTTTGCTTGCGGCGGCGTCAGGATGACGGGTCGCTCACTTCCCTCTATAATGGTTGAGGAGGGCGATGGCTGGCATTCTCGTCATACTTGTGAACAGGTGCTGCTTGTGGGGGCTGGTCATCTCAAGCTACGCATTTAGATATAAGTACAACTACTAGACTTTTCTTTATGTTAATTTTTATTGACATTTCTGCATTGGAACTGTGTCCATGGGCTTACATTTCTCAAGTGATTTACTTTGTTTTTATAAATTGTGCAATATTTTTAAAAGAGTAATTACTGAGTTTCTTGCCAGGTTCTTCTCAGTAAAAGCAACCATCCGAACCTGGCAGTAGCATGTATAATCCATGTCGTTCTGACGATTTGAAAGTACTTTGTAAAAAGTCTAATCGAATAAAGATATTTTTGACTTTGACTTTGACTAACGCTTATAATTCGTGACGGCATCTGTACCATGGAATGAAGATCATTTAAATTCGAGTATTGATTTCATGTCCGCTTATCACCAGATAGAGTTATTCCCATAATTTGTCTCTGTCAAGTGCAATCTCTTTGACCCCCTTAAACGCCATAACACAACATAACGTTTCTTAATCTTGGTCATCACCTTCCTTTCTTTCTCTATGCAGACAGCATACCTTCAAGATTGTAAGAAGCTCATATCTTGTAGCTATCTTATTTCCTTTCCGATGTCGTTTTGCTTTCAATTATTATTTAGTAGAGAGCTCTAGCATTGACCATTAGCAATCAGGCAATCATTTCAAAATAATTTAAGAGAACAAAATATACGTTTTCTCCACAAAAGCCCTGGTGTACACCCATTACGATATCTCGTTCGAACTGGAAATAGGTATACCACGAAACGGCCCACGGCCAGCAACCAGCTTACAACGGGCTGTTGCACGACTTTTCAACTCCAAACTATATTCATCCTTAACCCTTACTTCATAGACGATAAAATCCTATTAAGCTCCTTCACGATGTTCAAGTAAAAGAAAGAAAGGGAATACAAACTCAACAGTTCCAGTTTTAAAGTTGCTTTTGTTCTGTCTTGGATGTTTTTTGTACTGTTTCGGATGTGAAGCTATAGAACCGGTGCGACCAGTGTCTGTCCAGTCGGTTCAGTTCTGCATAGCAAAAAAGTACTATACAGTTTGAATATATGAACGGGATGAACTTCTGGCTGGTGGTTATGGTGTTAGGTCTCATTGAGGAAAAAATAGTAATATTGAGGTCAAAAAAACTGTATATCTAAACTAAACGCCATACAACTCTACTCCATATTTGTTTAACTGACAATTCAATGGATCGATTGAGCAAACGGGACAGACTTTAATATTTTAGGACTAGCCGTGCCCGAGACTTAACTTCATAAGTCGCTTTGGTTCGCGAAACCCTATTTATTTTAAATATACGTAGTTTATGTTACTAGTTGATACATCAGCTACCTGCCAGTGAAAGTCCCGTTAAAATCGGTCCAGCCGTTTCAGAGATTACCCGGAACAAACAGACAGACAGACAGACGGACATACAGACAGACAGAGAAAAAATTTAAACGTGGTTTTTCTGTGTCAGAAGCGTGTATACTTTCATATGTATTTCGTGAAAAGCTGTTATTTTGGAATTACAAACAGACACTTCAATTTTATTTATCTGTATAGATATAGCTTAGCATCTGACTTCTGGTCGGACGTAAAATATTTATCAAACGATTAAAATTTACGGGTCCTTTACATTTTTATGAACGAGTCTAAAATCTTCGTTCAGAGGGTCGAGCCGTCTTTTATTACCATTCTGTTAAAGTATTGTTCGGCAGTGTTGAACAGAATCATTGTCCACCATTGCTTTCGGAGAAATACAATAGGGCTTAATTGAGAAAGACCCTAACTTTCTATTATTCTTTATCTTTCGACTTTAATTTAATTGTCGAAAACGTTTTAAATGATGTATGTATCTATTTTTTTACCACACTGAATAGCAATACTGATTATTCTCTGGGAAATCCATGCCTAATGATTGTATAGACATAAATAATAATTATATTAAATACTAGTTGATCGTATAATTTAAATACCAGAATAGTCATTTCATTTTTCAGTTAAAATATATATACCAGAATAATCTAACTAACCTATTATAAATAACGTGGTTTTCTATTGGTTCTATCAGTTCCGTAGATCCAGTGATTACGCCTCGTTACAAACTTACTCTTCACTAAAAAGTTGCCCAATAATATTTAACAAATAGCTTAAAATATCTAAAATAAGACACACAATTATGCCAAATCACAGACCGCAGACCCAGAGGTGAATCGCAGACCCACAAATTATAACTGATTGTGAACGAAATTATCTCATAAAATATACTCGGAGCCCTTATCGGTAAAATTTTAAATTAATGCCATATTTTAAGTCCTTTGTTTTGAAAACAATGGAAGGAAATTAGGAGATACGAACTATAGAGCGTGGAGGATAGATGATGGGGAGCATCGCCCAACTTGCCAAACTAAATGGAAGATGGGAAATTATGCCAAGAAACTTGGTCATGTGAAGCAATTAACTTTTCAATAGTTCAACTTGAAAGACAAAATGTTGAGGATACGATGAATGAGGCTGTCAATAGCGAAAATAATGGCGGAACTTCTATTACGAGGCTTGATTACATAGTGGTTTAAGTTCTACTAAAGTTTCTTCTAAAAATAATATGCAGTGACGTCACACGCTTGCCTGGGTTGGTGGGTCAGTAGGGGTGAGAATGATTGAGATAAAATCCAAAGATAACTATAGTGCTTGAGATGGTGTACTGGACTCAGAAACTGTCCTGGTGACACCGTATCTTTGATGGAAAGGATATTGTGAAACCTCTGTCTTCCTCCAAAACCTCTTCAGAGAATGCGTGAAGATATATCATGATATTATTTTTCTTAGGTCACTGTGTAAAATAACAAGGAAGAAAAGTTTAAGTGCCAAACATAAAACTCAAGTGTCATTAATATTTTAACTGAAAGAAAATCTGCGGACATTTAAATTATCGATAAATCGAGTGCTGAGCATAAAATTCAACATAATAGCTCCAATTTGTCCACTCGTACCTAACAAAGCAATTCTGTGCAGCATTTCTTTAACAATTACACCGAATTCTAAAAGGGAAGCTATTCGTCAGCACAATACGTACCCTACAAATATAATGTTCCTTATATTGAAAAGACGCGTCTGGCAGAAATACTTCTTAAAATATCAAAAGACCACGTCCGTTTCAAGCGATATATCCACTGAAATATCTTTCCAATACCGGAAGTTTTCGCACCTGAACCGCAAAGGGCGCACCTTTGAAGGGTCTGAAAGGCACTAAATAAAAAAAACATGGAAGCAATGATGCTCCCTCAAGGTAAGGGTAATAAAGTTTACAACCTATGTGACAACTCGCGCGGAATTTAGTGGAGGACCAATTTACGGGATGGGCAAATCAAACGTCTTGCTGGGGTCTTGGGGTCTTGTCCTGAGGCAAATTACCTTTCGGAATTTGTTGGAACTACTCTCGTTAAAAGGGTAAATGTTTTTCTTTCAATACAAATGTAGGTGTAGCGAATACAATGGGACATATTTTGTGGGGGCGTAATGACACAAGGGATAAAACATTTGAAATATTACAGGCATAATTGAAATTCAAATCCAAAATATATTTATTTCGGATGGTTGCTTCTAATGAGAAGAACACGGCAAGAAACTCAATAATTACTCCGAACCTGATACAAAATAAACCACAATAATATTAAGCCCATGAACACAGTTCATATATCCAGCTAATTAGCACTGCACGAGCATATGTTTGTTTGGATTTAGCTACTGACTTATAGACTTCAAGAGGGTAGTTTCCCTTAAAAACGTGATAAGTATCGCAATATTCCAGGCAGACATCATGTTCAAATTATGATTTTGGTTTATTACATAACGAGTGTCTTTAAGTGAATAGAATACCTTTAAAGCAAGTTAAATGTAATTAAATCCTTGACCAACCACAAAAGCTTAAAAACTTCCCACTGTAGATATTAGGTTCGTGTACAAAATATAAAACAAAGAATTTCGCCCACAGGCGCGTCAGGAAGAATGTGCTCACATTATTACGCAACGCCCTTTTGAAGACTTCAGGTAGAAAAGAGTTCACAAACTTGTTATTCGTGTATCTCGTGTAGGATAGGCCATTGCGCTCTAAAACGTTTGAGATAACTGTCGCAAATCACCTCGACAAAGAGGTAGAGCTGTACCGGCACATAATGGAGGCAGAAGGGTGGCTTCCAACACAGGAACTCAATTGAAATTCAGGCTTTAATAAGAATAAGTAAATACGCTCACGCAATCCCAGAAGGGTCTTCGAAGGGGTAAGCAGAGGTGTTGTAACAACAACACCCACATTTCACCGAATATGTTTGATTGAGTAATTCAATTCGTGTGTATAGTGCCTGAGACGGCGATGGACTCACCCTCTGTCACGTTGGCACTTAATCATATTCAGTGTTGTTGTTACAACACCTCTGCTTACCCCTTCGAGGACCCTTCTGGGATGGCGTGAGCATTTTTTTTTACCTTGAATGCATAGTAGTAATTTTATGAGCTTGTCTAACACTTGTCTTTATGACACGACACGAATCAAATGCAGTTGAAAATAGTGCATTTTCACTGAGCTCTCATAGCTCGTGACGGCTGTACTTCTCTCTCATACCACCAATGTAAAAGTCGTCCTTCTGTATATTTCTAGTTTATAACACCGTGCTCTATCGCTTTTTATGAAACAGATCCTTTGCTAAGGGACGTAGCAAACTACCATTTACACAGATAATATCAAACGACGGCTTACTGTGGTACTTTACATGCGCGTCTTCTGTAAAGATTGTATCTTTATCAGAAAGTCTCGCCACCAAAATTTGTAGAGGTACTAAGTTTTACCTGAGTATAGCGCAGGCTTGATATTAGTATATGTCCCGTCACAAGTTACGAGCGCTGTCCTTGAATGCGCAGTAATAATTTTATAAGCCTGTTTCTGTCTGTCTGTATGGCGCGACGCGAATAAAATACATGCATCTAGTACCCTGCATATTCATCATTCATCATCATCTCAACGGACAGACGCCCACTGCTGGGCATAGGCCTCCCCCAACGATCTCCACGACGAGCGGTGTAGTGCCTCCCACATCCAGCGGGTTCCCGCGATCCTCACCAGGTCGTCGGTCCACCTCGTTGGGGGTCTACCCACACTGCGCCTGTCGGTACGCGGTCGCCACTCAGGGACCTTTAGATCCTGCATATTAAGTTAAAGAAATTCAAAGACATATTAGTGCCTGAGACGGAGATGGTTTTTTTTAAAACCTTAAATTCCTCGGTTAAAAGCAAAACAAAAATGGATGCCTACCCTTTCAACGATCATTCTAGCATTAAGTAAAATTCTATTTGTCTGTATATCGCGACGAGGATAAAATAAATGCGCAGTTACCCTCACTATTTCAGCTTAACGTTCATAGCATGTGATGGTATGCGGTGGATATTTGTCGGATTTTAGGTTTCTTGTTTTCTATCAATCTCCATCAGCTTGTTTGGATTCTTTGCGAAATCAACACACTTTTTTATTGTTTACCGAAGTTTCTAGGTTAGCCGTGGTCACGGGTCGAAAGGGGTCGATGGGATTTTACATAAGACCCAAATTATTTCAGTGTTGTAGCCTCCTTAGAAATCCTTGTGGCAGTATGCCATGAAGTACTATATATTTGCAACTAGCGGACGTCACGCGGTTTCACCCTCGTAGTTCCCGTTCCCGTGGGAGTACAGGGATAAAATATAGCTATCTATAATGTTAATCAGTGATAATGTAGCATTCAAATGGTGAAAGATTTTCTTTAAATCCGTCCAGTACTTTTTGAGCCAATTCGTTACAAACATACTTACATACAAATATTTCCTCTTTATAATATTAGTGTAGATGAAGAGAAGTATAGTCCCAGAAAAAATATTTTCAAGTTTAAGATATTGTGCTCTTTTTATTCCTTCAACATATGTTCTAAGGTTGGATGACATAAGCTCAATGGATGCCTAATAGCGGTCTAATTCGGTCTCAAATATTTGAGCCAGAATGTACATGCGAAATGCGAATACCGTTACTCGCACCGTGCAAATTCAAAGCCATGTTTTACCCGTCCGTGGTGAGAGCAACCGTGCAAAATTCAAATTTCTCCGAACTCAAATTCGCTTGTGGTTATTTTGTACGAAAGATCGTTGAAAATAAAAGATAGACACGTTTAGCAGGAAAACACCACGCTCTCTTGGACTTTTAGTTCTAAGGCAATGAACCAGGAAATAACAACAGACGTACTAATTGTGTAGTGGCTAGAATTAACGAAAATTGCCAAACCGGTTTGAATAAGATCAATGAACCTAATATACAAGTCAAAAGTACATTTATACATAAACTCACGCCTATATTCCCAGAAGGGGTAGGCAGAGGTGTTGTAGTAACAACAGCCACTTATCACCGAAGATGATTAAATACCAACATGACAGATGGTGAGTCTATCGCTTTCTTTTGTCTTTGAATTACTGCTCAGACATAATATCCAGGTTTCTTCACGATGTTTAACTTCACCGTAAAGCACGTGGTGTGAAATCACTACACATAAGTTCTTAGAAAAACTCATTGGTACAGGACCCGCTGGGATTAGAACTTGCGTAGTATGCGACTGCTCAAACCCCACGGCCACGGCTCTTGTTAAAGTTAAAAGTATTAACGTTAACAAAAAAATGGTCAAGGTTGTGTCCTAAAATACCACGGTCACGTTTCAAGCATCACCTACAATGATTATTTTAAGTTATACCTGAGTCCCAACCATGAGTTGTTAGTGCAATGACAGTTCAGTTGTGTGAAAGTGACAGATGTATAAACGTCATATACATCTGTCTTATAATATGAGTCAAACTATCATGGCAATAAGAACTCATGGCAGGTTTGGAACTACTTCGAATGTAATCAACAGCGACTAGAAGCTCCCAATTCTAATCCCTCAATTATAAAACATGGACTAAGATAGTCCTTGGTTGAAAAGTACCACTATCTCTGTGATACGGATTTAAACAGGGGTGGGCGAAGATTTAGTCTGAGATTAGCCTTGTCTTCGTTTAAACCATATTTTTAAAGTGTTCCAGCATTAGTTACCGTATGTCTACGCAACGTAGAATGGCCTTCTATTCCAAAAAGGGCAAATCGTTTCAGTTGCAAAAACAACTTATTCACCCACAAGATGGCGTTACGTTGACAATTGACAAGACATTCCTATGTAAGTAATCCGGCAGACTTAAACTAAATTTATCAATGCACAGCCTAAACTGCTGGAGGTAGAGATATGAAATTTGGAGGGTGTTCTTTGTACGGTGGATCTACTAAGACAGGGTTTATGGGGTTATAAGGGAGTTGAAAGTCTACCAACAGGGGAAGCCTGAAGCGCAAGTTATTAACACAGATTACAAAATAAAGCACGCAAGCTGGTACAATAAGCATCATCTAACGACCAGACACTTTGCAACAGCAAAAAACATAATGCCCAGAGCTCGCAACAGAACATAAAACTAGTAATTTAACATGGCCCATATAATATTTTTTCTCGCAGCACTCCGCTATAGTACCGACTATTTATTATCCATTGTGGCGGAGAGTATTACCGTATTACAGTATGGTCATTGTACTAGCTCTTTTGTTGGACAGATATTGAACTAATAACTTAGTTGGCATGCTTTAATATCATTTGACTGGCGAACTACGGGATCTAGTTTTGAATATGTCTGTTATTGTCTTTGTTTGTTCAGGTAACGTCATGATTTAAGAGCGCTGAGCGTAAATAGTGCGAGTGTATTTGATTTGCGTCTCGCCATACTGACAAATAAATATAGATTCATAAAATCAGTCAATGATCGTGACGACTACTATAGTATTATTAAACCTAGAATGATCATCGTGCCAACGTAACAGATAGTGAGTCTATCGCCGTCTCAGGCACCATACATACGTCTTTGAATTACTTCTCAGACATACGCAGGTCTTTTCCTTCACCGTAAAGCACTTCTTGTGAAATCATATAAGTTTTTTTTAGAAAAACTCATTGATACATGCCCTCCTGGGATTCGAACTTGCGTCGCTTGCTTAACAGGCGACTGCTCAAACCCCACGATAACCACGGCTCTTTTAAGGTAAGTATTACATAGATATAATATCTTGAACAACGGTAAAGTTATCAAAAGGTTCTAAGATGTTTTCAAGAGGCGAACTTTCTCGTTCACAGACTTTTTAGCTGAACAATCCAGAGAGATGAACGTTCAAATGCTTTTAAAGTATCCTTCTGTTTATTCATGTGCATATCGCTTTACAAAGACATCGTATACAATCCTATCTAGTATTTAAAGATCCTTGCAACTCCCATTTCTACTTGAGAAGTGAGATAGCTAATACGAAAGCTTTGACTCAGAGATTCTTTTGAAACCGATCACTTGTAAAATCTATACATCTATACAGATAAATAAAATTGAAGTGTCTGTTTGTAACTGCAAAATACACATAACAGTTTTTCACTAAATTTATATGAAAGTATACACGCTACTGACACTGAAAAACCAAGTTTTAAAATTTTTCTCTGTCTGTCTGTCTGTCTGTTTGTTCCGGGTAATCTCTGAAACCGCTAGACCGATTTTAAAGGGACTTTCACTGGCAGGTAGCTGATGTTTCAAGGAGTAACATAGGCTACTTTTATTTATAAAAATAATAGGGTTCCACGACATGAAGCATGAAACTAAATCTACGCGAGTGAAACCGCGAGGCACAGCTAAGTAGTAGTTTGATATAATTTCAAAGTAGTGATAGGGTCCGAAGTTTAAATATTTTTCTTCAATTGGACTTAGCAAGTATCTATTCCTCTGGAAAGACTTCTACAACTCAATCGAAAGAAAAAAATTGTGAATTTCTAATAAAATTCGTGAAGATTTCTAAAGGTAAGTACTTAGTACAATATACTTTCTGTATAAGGTCGGAATAATAGTCTTTATATATAAAAATGGACCGATTCTACCGAGACTTTTACTGGCAGATAGCTGTAGTTTCAAGGAGTGTTTTAGGCTAATTTAAGAAAAAAAGACAGCATGAAACTAAACCTACGGGAAACCGCGGAGCACAGCTAGTGTACTATAAAGGTCTCCGCTTACATAGTAATTTAGTTGAGTCTACACAAATGTGCTACTTACTTAATACAAAAATAAATAAAGCATTTAAGTATAAACTTTTATAAAGAGCTGTTTCCAAATTATGAAAACATGTTATGTATTCAGATACTTAAATAAAATTGAAGTGTATGTTTGTAATTCCAAATAAACAGCTTTTCACTAAATGCATGATATGAAAGTATATACGGTACTATGATAGGAAAAAACTGTGTCAGTCTGTTTGTTTCAGGGTCCGGCCATCTTTGAAACGACTGGAACGACTTTAATTCATTGTAAAATTACGTCCGAACGTGGTCTGCTAGAAAATTCTATAAATAATTCCTAAAGTTTGATTAACACAACGATACTGAAACTACGTTTGATTTCGAGAAAGAGTAGGTACCATGTTTGTGGGGTCGTGGTTTCGAATACCAACAAGGTGTACGTATTTCTCATGCCAATTGAAATAAATAAAACAATTCAGCTAAATTGCAACTCTTTTCTAAATTGAATAACAAAGACGTACACCTAAATAGATAGAGTTGGAAATTTCCAACAATGAATCGTTCCATTCGCAAACTAAACAACCTAAGTGCTCGCACTAATAAGATTACAAACGAACCCCGCTGGGAATCGAATCTGCGGCCTCCTAAACACCTGAGCTTATTAAACTTTCACTGGGCGGAACGAACATCCAATAAGCTATTTGCTTAATGAAAATGTTTTGTACCTCGGATGGAACAACGTGTTTTAAAAAGAATACATTTTGTATTTTGTCTTGGCACTTACAATTTTTACCCTCCACGCCATGTGCTCCAGCTGTGATTTTGATTGTCGCATCCAGTATAGAGTTGATAGAATTCAGTGGCCCTTTGAGTACCATCCTACAAATATTAATATTAAGTAAAATAGGGCGAGCTCGTGGCGTTGCCATTGCGCATATGATTCGATCAGCGAAATTAAGCAACCATACGCCTAGCCAGTAGTTGGATGGGTGACCCGTCGGTTCCGGACGCCAATTTAACATCTTTGGCAATCGATACAGGTCAGTCGGAGGCCTAAGAAAGTCTGACAACTGGTTTAACCCAGATTGCCTATTTTCCTCGAATAAGGGGTTACGAAGGTCAGATGGCAGCCGTATAAAAATCAGGTGGTCAGCCACATCGGGTTGAATCAAGTGCCGACACCAAATACATGGGATAAGGCCAGGAAGATGATGATTAGAAGTAAAATAGGATACATTTTGCTATTTATTTTTATTTTTTTTAATGCGAGCGGAACCGCGGGTAAAAAGCTAGTAGGCTACAATACACAGACTCACACATTTATAATATATATATCATCATCTCCCTGGCCTTATCCCATACATTGATGGGGTCGGCACTTGATTCAGCCCGATGTGGCTGATCACCTGATTTTTATACGAAGCGACAGCCATCTGACCTTCGCAACCCCATTTAGGAGGAAAATCTGTGATCTGGGTTAAACCAGTTGTCAGATTATTTTTAGGCCTCCGACTGACCTGTAACGATTGCCAAAGATGTTAAATTGGCAACCGGGACCGACGGCTTAACGTGCTCTCCGAGGCACGGAGGGAACTCGGGCGGTCACCCATCCAACTACTTACTGGCTAGGCGTATGGTTGCTTAACTTCGCTGATCGAATGATATGCGCAATAGCAACTGTGCCACGAGCTCCTCCATTTATATATATATATATATATATATATATATATATATATATATATAATTCGATATAGGTTGTAACAAAAGCGTCTAGTCTTAAATTTTCCGGACAAAAATCATGTTGCAAATCCTACGAATATCATAAACACGTAAGTTCATCTTTATATTTATAATTCTACTGTACGTGTGAATGTCACTGACAGCCTCCTAAACAGGAAAAACTTTAACGAGAATTTCACTGGCAGGTATTTAATATTACAAGGAATAACTTAGGCTACTTTTATTTTTAGAAAACTTTAAGATTTCCGCGAGCTACCCATGAAATGCGAACCGCCCCGCGGTTTCATCTGCATAGACTTAAGAGTACTGCGCGGATGAAACTGCTGGGCACAGCTAGTAAATAAATAAATATAAATTATTTGACGGAAGTGCCATCATAATTCCTCAAAACTATGACGCTCATTAAATCATGCTTCAAAGTAAAACGTAACTTCGACTTTAACAAAATAGACATAAAGTGGAATTTTGAACAAGGCCAAAGTGTTAATAGTTTAGGCAATTAGTATTTACTTTGCATCTGCTCCGGCCATCATCATCAACGTTGGCAACTCGAAACATATTAGCTACTAGGGCACAGCTCCGCGGTTTCACCCGCGTAGATTTAGTTTCATCCATATTGTCGCGGAACCCTATTATTTTAATAAATAAAAGTAGCCTAAGTTACTCTTTGAAACATCAGCTACCAGCTAGTGAATGTCCCGTTAAAATCGGTACAGCCGTTTCAGAGATTACACGGAACAAACAGACAGAGAAACATTTTAAAACTTGGTTTTTTTGTGTCCGTAGCGTGTATAGTTTCATATGCATTTAGTGAAAAGCTGTTATTTTTGAATTACAAACAGACACTTCAGTTTTGTTTATCTGTATGTATAGATGCCTTTTTAAGAAGTTTATTATTTTGGCCATTCAAAAGACTTCGGCTGAAGGATACCGTATATCTCAATGACACATTTACTGCAATGCTGATTCTCTCATTTCGCATTCGCTATACTTAAATATTTCACAATTGTACAGATACCGCCAAGTCATTTTTGGCTTTTAAATGGGGCGAGCGCGAACAAAATACTAACCCAATTATTGCAACTATTTTCACTGAACGCTCAAAACTCGTGCCAGTACCCGCAGAGGGTACTTAAACTATTTATCCATCATCATCATCAACATATATATCTTAGTCCACTGCTGGACATAGGCCTCCCCTAATGAGTGCCATAGCGCCCTGTCTTCAGCTTGCCGCATCCAGCATCTGCCTGCAGTCTTTCGCAGATCGTCATCCCACCTGGCCGGAGGGCGTCCTACACTACGTTTGCCGAGTCGCGGTCTCCACTCAAGAACACGTTTACCCAGAGGTTGTCGATTCTTCGTGAGATGGCCCACTGCTGCTTCAGCTTGCTAATTCTTTGAGCTATGTCGATTACTTTGGTACTCTGTCGTATGTATTCGTTGCGAATCCTATCCTTCAGAAAAACTCCGAGCATAGCTCTTTCCATAGCTCGCTGAGCGACTATTAATCAACCATTTAAAGACTGCTAGGTATTTGCGGACTCACATGCTCAAAAAATTATCTACAATTTCCGACAAGGTACAACTGTACCTTTTTTGCCTCGAACACTTTTCGCGGATTCCCAAGGCTTTGATCTTTCCTCGGGTATAAGCTAGACAGATTGGCTTTGGGTCTTAAGGGAGTAATGTCATGTTCAGATACCAAGGCTTAAGAAAGGCAACGAAAAACCTGGAAAGAAACTGATAGGAGCCCTTAGCTCACATTGCCTGCAAACTAAAACTATGAAAAAAAAAAGGCCTTTTAAAAGAAACATTATTTTAGATTTTGTGGTTTTATTTCTTTTATATTTAAGCATTTAAATCGTGCATTGTTGCGAGAACCAAACGTTTGCCAAATTTCAGCTCGATCTGACACTGGGAAATAGGTCACATATAACTTGCAAGATTTGACCCGAACTTATACAAACATAAATACACTTACGTACATACAATGCAAGTTAAAAAGCTTGTAAAATATTTTAGACTAGCTGTGCCCCGATTTCAGTCGCGTAGATATAATTTCGAATTCATGGGCGACCCGCGGAACCATAAATGTTTTATTAAATAAAAGTAGCCTAAGATACTCCTTGTAGCTATCTGCCTGTGAAAGTCCCGTTAAAATCGGTCAAGCCGTTTAGGAGATTAGCCGGAACTAAACAGACAGACAGAGAAAGTTTATGATTTGATTTTTTTATGTTAGTACCATATACTTTCATATGCATTTAGTGAAAAGATTTTAATTTGGAATTACAAACAGATACTTAAATTGTATTTACTTGTAATGTATAGACTACTATAGTATTAGACTTAGTATTGAGTAAGATAAAGCCCGAAGGATGGTTAAAAAATTTGTTTTTAAATGTATCTCACGTCAAATGACGCATCATCAACTGGAATACCGGATAACTATAGTTTGCAGAACATTCGTCATAGATTCGTCACGGACAAGTGAATGACTCAACTTGGTTTTTGTGTCAATTGTCTTTGGAACTTAAAACAGATCTTATAATAAAACTGAAGAGTATTTTTTATCTGAACGCGCTAGGTCCGATATTAAAAATTCCTTTAGTGTTAGATAGCCCTAGGAAGGCTATACCTTCCTCGATATCTGCGTTTTTGCGTTTACGTCGACACAATGACCTATGACGGTGATTTTAAGATAACTCGCACTAGGCACTCTGATCGTTCAACTCTCTCGTCCTCCGCCACAAGAATGCATATATTTAAAGCTTCATAATCATAAACAGACAAATTAAAAAGCCAGAGCTAAGCAGTACATTCAGGCCACGTCGAAAACATCCAGAACTTTAATCATAAAAATCTCCTAAAAATAAGTTAGCGAACTCCAAACTTTCGAGGCACACTTTTTGTCCTGCAAATCTATAATTTAAGACCGTGGTCGCTTGTGTTACAGCAGTCGTTTAAGCGAAGTTTTGAAACTTGTATAATTTAGGGAAGACTCACCTTATGAAAAGTTTCTGTAAGTTGTTCCATGAACGTCGTTTAAAATATTTTCGTAAATATCAGCAGTTTTTATTATTATTTATCAAATCTAATACCTTTAACCGAGCAGTTCTTGTATATAATCTGAAGCTCAGAAACGGCTCCAACGATTTTCGTGAAATTTTATATGCAACGGGTTTCGGGTGCGATAAATCCATCTAGGTAGTTTTCATATTTAGAAAAGGTTGTTTTTAAGCGTAAATTAACAAAGGTTAATTTCGCCAAAATCTAAAAAGTCATTATAGTTCAGATGAAAAGCTTCCCAGTCTTTAGGGCGGTAACTAAACTAGAGCTTGGCTGGTATTTTTTGTAGGCTGCCTTTTTTATGAGAAAACGTCACGTTGATTTTTTGTGAGAAAAAAATCTGAGCAATGCTTACTCACTAAGTAAACAAATAGGTACGTTGGAATACCTACTTTCAGTTGTCGAATTAGTGCCTTTTTGATTCGTGCCATTTTGGCGCTGTTGTCTATAACGAAATGTACCGAACTTGCACTGTTCACGGAACTAACGGACAGTAAGACAATTCCTGCAATAAAGAGTTCCGAAGACACTCGCAAGTGGCGCTTCAAATCACAAAATACGTCTGTCACTTTTTATGGACAGCCAGTCCAGCATTCTTGAATACAGATTAGTGGTTCGAGCTGTAAGCTGAGTCACTAACTACTGTTACGGTGAACTACATCACACACTAAGTCACTAAGCCACAGACTCAATTCAAATGTAGGTCATCCAGCTCAGCTTGATAGTCAATTTATCCTGAAGCATAAGCTCACCGAATACCAGCGGCCTGTACCAATGAATTTGAATAAACACTAATGTGCAGTGATGTCACACCACAAGCTTTACGGTGAAGGAAAACATCGTGAGGGAACCTGCATATATCTGAGGAGTAATTCAAAGACATGTGATTCAAAGTATGTATAGTGCCTGAGACGGTGATAGACATCTGTCACGTTGGCACTTAATCATCTTCGGTAAAAAGTGGGTGTTGTTATTACAACTCTTCTGATCAAAATTTATGTTTGTACAACATTCTTAAATTGAGCGATGTTAGCTACCTACACTTTCAGAGAGACTAAGTCTAGATTATTCTATATCTTAAAATTGAGAATTATCTTAGACTTTCAATGAGTTTAAGTTTCAACAGCTGCCTCAAGATAAGTCGCTTCAGGAACACGAATCTATAAGACAAACTGTCTTTCAGCTACATTATTCTGTTAGAAGAAGGCATTTTCTGCAACGCAGAATAATTTATAGCGTTGATAACGCAATTCTTTCAATGTCACCCATTCAGAGATCCGGGGTCTCCATCCGGAACGCATCAACAGAATAACTTGTTGTTGATATTGGAGACAGATATCTTCCAATAGTTTCCTAGCTCGCATTATTGCCTGTTTACTTTTAGATACACAACCAAATGTATTTCCAAATAGGACAACGACTTACGTGAGGGCATTGTTTATTTATGTTTGCCACGACAAACAAAACTTACTAGTTGGTACGGATATCTGTACAACAGTCACTATCTGTAGAACAGTCGCCTACTACGCAAACGACGCAAAATCGCATCTCAGGGGGCCTGCATCAAGTTTTTCTAAAAAAACATGTGCAGTGATTTCACACCACGTGCTTTACGGTGAAAGAAAACATCGTGAGGAAACCTGCATATGTCTGAGAAGTAATTCAAAGACGTATGTATAGTGCCTGGGACGGCGATTTGCTCACCTCTGTTACGGTGAAATGAGGGTGTTGAATATTTACGCTCAATGGAGCAAACGTAGAGCCATACAGACCAGAGACGGACTCAACTGCATACTCTTCAATGGTCAGCGCTCGTAACTCGTGAAGGCACCTATAGGACCTTCAAAGGTTTTATATGCCGCCGTGTATTGTTTACATAATATAAATAAATACATCCAAAACACTCGTTTTGGATGTTTCTTATCCAGGAAATATTCTGTCCGTGTATTTAATTAAGAACAGATGCCCGTTTCTGTTTTATTTTTAGAGGGCTATCTCATAAATTGTTGAGTAGCCATCTTGAGATAAGTAAATAGAACAGCTTTATTGTGATACGCTTCGTATTAATATCGGTTAATTTAATTTGTAATAAAATTTCCTCGGGGATACCAGTTGAATTCGTGATATTTTTTCATTTGAATTCAGATGATTCAATCCACGCCTTAAGTGTATGTTTTATAATGATACTTTTCGGAGGAGGGTCGTGGTTGAATTCACAGATAGCGGATAAACGTATGTGTGTGTATTCCCCGAAGGGGTGGTAACTTCTAATTATAATTTTCCAATAGTCAACTTTTACTAACAGGAGCCGTCATCCCTACTAATATTACGAATGCGAAAGTAACTCTGTCTGACTGTTACGCTTTCCCGCTTAAACTCTCAACCGATTTTGATGAAATTTGGCACCGACAATCTTTAGACCCTGAGAAAGGACATAGGCTACCTTTAATTTATTAAAAATATTAGATTTCCGCGATCACAAGGATGAAACTAAATCTACCGCGGGGCACAGCTAGTGAGTTATAAGCGCAATTATAAAATATATTATAAAATAGTGGGGGATAAATGCACTTGTAATTCATTCGCGTCGCGCTATACAGATAGACGTAGACCAACCCATAAAATTACTACTGCTCAATCACGGTCAGCGCTCATATCTCGTGCCGATACCTGTACATGTTAAATCAAAAATTGTGATACGTATTTGCAGTTGGTAAACTGACCGTGACCTATGTATGGAGAAAACAGTTTTGGCAAAGTTAACTTTGTCCCTCAATCCTACCTTCATGTTTGTACAGAACCCTTCGCAGCTGAGTAAATATTTACTCTCGGGCCTTGGAGCGCGAGTACAAATCTCACTTAGACGTTTTTTTTTTCACTGAAAATTTAAATGTGAACTACTGTGTATCGACGGTGAAGTGTCAATATCTCTTAATCGCAGTCAAGAATTTACAAAAATCCTTAAAACTATTAAGATTAAGAAGTAATTTCTTGATAAATAACAGCTAATATACTTCGCTGGCAATATGCAGTAGTCATTGACAGCCGGTATTCCCTGAAGGAGTAGGCAGAGGTGTTGTAATAACAACACCCACTTTTCACCGAAGATAAAGTGCCAACGTGATTATTGTCGTATATTATACGTCTATTGCCGTCCAGGCACTATACTTTACGTCTTTTGAATAACTTCCCAGATATATGCAGTTTTCCTATTGATGTTTTTCTTCACCGTATACCACAGAAATAAAAGTGAACTAAAGATATATATAATAACCCTTTAAAGGCGCCGATAACATAATGAAACTAGGTATTTACGTCACTAAGGACTGGAACAGTACCCCAATAACATTCCTTTGACTCATAAATCTCTTGACATCATTATCTCAGGTCAGACCGCTCGCAATTAGCAAAACGGCAGCTCCCGTTACAATGGTATTATTCCATCAGCGAATCACGTGTTCCGAACAATTACTTACCGGGAATTTGACCCATTAGTGGCTATTAATTATATGCCCTGGATCGCCGGTTTGAATCCTCTGTAACACAAATTAAACCCAGTGCAAAACCTGAAAATTGGAACTATTATTTTCCTCGTATTATTTTAGTCGATCGTTACACCACGTTTATGAATACGGAGAAATATGATTTTAATATTAAGGCTCTCTCAGAAAAATTAAAAAAGTAGGGATTTTACGTCACCTGGTAGAAGCCTCTCGTGACAAGCGGGCTGGGGCTTCTCTTCTCCTCAGAGAATCAGCAGTGCTATTCAACGTGGCAATACTGCTAGCCTTCTTGGCAACATCCCGAGGGTCGCCGATCTGGGCCAAGCTGGCTGATCACCTGACTTTTATACGAAGCGATCTGACCTTCATAACTCCTTTTTTGAGGAAAATCTGCAATCTGGGTAAACCAGTTGTCAGACTTTCTTAGGCCTCTGACTGACTGTAACGATTGCCAAAGGTGTTAAATTGGCAACCGGGACCGACGGCCTAACGTGCTCTCCGAGGCACGGAGGGAACTCAGGCGGTACCCATCCAAGTACTAGCTAGGCGTATGGTTGCTTAACCTCGCTGATCGAATTATATGCGTAATAGCAACTGTGCCACGAGCTCCTCGTCATTTAAAAGTTTAGATTTGTGGACACTATATAATATCAATGATCATTCTCACACAAGCTTCAAACCTTAGCCACTGGTTGCGTCTGACAATCTAATGCCAACGTATATTCGGTTGTTAAGTCGTAAAGTCTTTACGAGGGGATTGGGAATGGCGAAAGTACCATCCCATTGTAATAACTTTCAAGCACTGAAAACATAACAATATCAATAATAGTACCACATAATAGAAAGGTAACAGAGATTCTTATATTGGTCAAGAACGAAAGGGATTTGGGATCTAGTCGGATTATTCCCGTACTACATTTAGAACTCAGTATACCTATATGTAAGCTTACTAAAAGCAGTAGTGGAATCGAACATGATCAGGTTGGGTTTCACGGATGTCGCCAACATAGGATGTGTGTACGCTGCGTCCCAAACTATGGCCCATCTTATATCGTGCCCTGCGTGCCCCACCAGCACGCGGGAAGATCTAATGGCTGCCACCAATAGTGCTGTTGAAGTAGTTCTGGGCTACAACAATTTAAACTGTCTGTCATTGACACGATAAGAAGAAGTGGAATCTAGAGATGTAAAAGAGATTTTAAGGCGTAATGTTAGTAACGGGTGTCACGCCATGGCCGTGAGCGTAGTAAAATGTTTGACAGACATTTTTCAAAACTTCTAACTGACAAATCTTTCACTTTGCCAGTCAATTACAGGGATCAACTATTAAAGGGATTCGAACTTGCGTCTTTGCTTAGCAGGCGACTGCCCAAACCCCAAGGCCTCCACGGCTCTCAAGTTCAAAAGTTCTTATTTAACTTATTTTAATCACTTTTAAATTATATACTTAAGTAATTACAAAAGCGACAGAACTATGTACTTCTAAACCAACTCATAACAATAAGGGTATGCACGTAAAATGATTTGAATTTTATTTTCTAGTAAGTACTTAAGTAATTTCTCTCAAGCTGAAAGCTTCCACGTGAAATATAATTGAATTGCCACGAATGTATTTTATGGCGGCACTAAAGAGGAATTTCATTCCCAAGATGCATTACTAAGTGAATTTGCAGCCAATGACATTTTCAAGAAATATATAGTCAAACGTTCCAATCTAGACCTACGATCGGCTACGAGCATTGTTAAGAAGCAATTCCAACAAAAATAGATCTGAATTAAGATATTTTTTAATGTATTTACTAGCTGTGCCCCGCGGTTTTACCCGCGTAGACTTGATTTCATAGGTGGCCCGCAGAATTCCATTGTATTTTTTAAATAAACTTAGCGCATGTTAGTGAATTATAAAAACATTAATGGTGACAGCCCTCACGCTCGGTGAAGCTTTAATTAAAAAAATTGGTTTGGATTCAATAAAATAAAAAAAAATTTTGAAAATGTCACTGATTGGTTTATGAGCAACTTTATACATACAAGCCAAATGTTGCATGTCTCATTACTCGCATACACTTTAATTAAATCATATTTTCACATCTTCGTAACGTTATCCGGACGGATTACTTTAGATACGACAAAATGTGCCTAGTGCGAATTTTCTTAAAATCGCCGTCACAAGTCACCGCGTCGAAGTAAACGCATATTTGAATGGCCTCACAATAGTGGCATCTTTAGGCCGACAGAGGCGCTGTTCCGATCCTACACAAATCTGCATTTACGTCGACGCGATGACTTGTGACGGCGGCAGTGAAATACTCGCACTTGGCCCTCTGCATACAAAGTATTGCCGCGTTATTCACTAAGGTTTCTCACGATGACTAGCGTTGGCTTCAACCATACGGAATTGATACATAATACACAGAAGATAAGGTTCAATTTCGTATCTTTAAAACCGACACTCGACGACGAGTGCGACGCTGAGAAACCATCGTGAATAACGCGGCTGTAATGTTCACCTTTGCTAATTTTCATTAAAATCTCCTCTACGTTTTCAGAGAGTATTAAACATTTCTATAAGTACCTGGTATTTTGTTATAGCGAGTGTTTTAGAACACGTGCCTGTAAGAACCTTATCTTGGAACATTTGCAAAGCCTCTTAAAGGTACTACAAGGAAACTTTATTTGTGGAATGGATGTACACGATAATTGGCAAAAAATTTATTAAGTAAGTACTTAAGTACACTTACAGTATACTTACTTACTTACTAACATTATTTAAGTAAAGTCCTTAGTGTTGTAAGGTTATATTTATACTATCCTATTAGGTTCGTAAGGTAAATGCTTCACATCTCAATTCTCAATATTGAATGGGCTGGAACGCAATTGGCATGTGGCTGATTGTGACTCGATCATGTGAAAATCAAGTAAATTATAATTTACCGGCCCAGCAGACATAGCTCGCGTCATACATTCCTGACCTAATCGAATTCACGTTAGGTACTTCATATAGCACTAAAATAGACGTACTATTACACGTACATCTTTGTTTGAAATGAGATTATATACCGGTCAAAATTATAGACCCTTTTGCTATACCGTAGTCGGGTAAAAAATTTAAAACGACATTGATTTCACCGGGACTTTCACTGGCAGATAGCTAACGTTTCAAGACCTTAGTTTTATTTAAAAACAATAGGGCTCCCCGAAAAGAAAGCCCCATAAGTAAATTAACGGGTGAAACTGCTTGGCACAGCTAGTCTATACAATATTATAAAGAGGAAAGATTTGTTTGTATGTTTGTATCGAATAGACTCCTATTACTAGACCGATATTGAAAATTCTTTCAACAATGTTTCTACATCTCCCACGGGAACAGGAACTGCGCGGTGAAACAGCATGATGTCCGCTAGTCTATACATCTATAAAGATAAATAAAATTAAACTGTCTGTTTGTAATTCCAAAATAAAAGCTTTTCACTAAATGCATATGAAAGTATTCACGCTTTTGACACTGAATAATCTTTCTCTGTTTTAAAAATTGTTTCTCTGTCTGCCTGTCTGTCTGTTTGTTTGTTCCGGGTAATCTCTGAAACGGCTGGACCGATTTCAACGGGACTTTCACTGGCAGGTAGCTGTTGTTTCAAGGAGTAACATAGGCTCCTTCTATTTATTAAAAATATCAGAGTTCCGCGAAAATAAGCATGAAACTAAATCTATGCGGGTGAAACCGCAGGGCACAGCTAGTTCTAAATAAAAAGGTTGGTCCATATTGGGTTTTGTTTATGTTTTGCAAGCAGAACAGAAACTTTACCACTGTTTATACTTGGTCAGAACTTTCGTTGCGAGGGGAAGGTAAGGAATTTTAAACATTTGAGATATCTACTCTCGGAGGAGGAGGAGCTCGTGGAACAGTTGCTATTGCGCATATGATTCGATCAGCGAAGTTAAGCAAACATACGCCTAGCCAGTAGTTGGATGGGTGACCGCCCGAGTTCTCTCCGTGCCTCGGAGAGCACGTTAAACCGTCGGTCCCGGTTGCCAATTTATCATCTTTGGCAATCGTTACAGGTCAGTCAGAGGCCTAAGAAAGTCTGACAAGTGGTTTAACCCAGACTGCCGATTTTCCTCGAAAAAGGGGTTACGAAGGTCAGATGGCAGTCGCTTCGTATAAAAATCAGGTGATCAGCCACATCGAGTTGAATCAAGTGCCGACCCCAAATACATGGGATAAGGCCAGGGAGATGATGATGAGATATCTACTCTCTTTCTCCGATAACGAATAATCAAACGTAGTTTCAGTATTGCTTTTTTTTTATCAAACTCAAATTTTCTATCTTTTAATAATTTAATTAAAGTAGATTTAGAATATATCTATTAACGTCAAAGAATTTTCTAACAGACCACGTTTGGACGTAATTTTAGAACGAATGAAAATGAAAATGAAAAATATTTTACAGTTTAGGCCCTGGTAAGGAACTTATGAAAGTCGAGAATTTACCACCGATTCGGAATAAGAACTGATCAACCAGACAGTGAGCATATGTTAGATATTTTTATTACCTAGGTGCTTTACGAAGAAGGAAATCGTGAGGAATCCAGCTTATGTCTGAGAAGTAATTCAAAGACGCATTAGTGCCTGAGACGATGATGGACTCACACTCTGTCACGTTGGCACTTAATCATATTCGGTGAAATGTGGTTGGAGTTACAACACCTTTGCATACTCCTTCGGACCCTTCTGGGATGGCGTGAGCATATTATTTTCAATCCTATCGATTTCTTGTTGACATTGATAAATCCTTTGACTTAAACTCGTCCATTTCCACAAAATGCTTCCTCGCGACAAATCGTGTTTGACTTTGAACCCGTCCCGTCCCAGTTCGGCAATTGGAATATTTCCGTCATTTAAACTCGAACTTTTAATGCAATAAAACAAGTGCACCCAAAGGATCAAAGTTAGGGTGATTTGGTAACGAGAGCATGGTGTGGGCGACCCTTTACTCAAAGAATATGAGTTCAAAGGAAGACTTTCATTTACAACCTTCGGGAAAGAAAATAAAAATTGAAAGCATTTATTCAATTTTTACTCGACTAAGCAAAAAGGAGGGTTATGATGTTGACCGGTATGTATGGACATCTGTTCCCTCAGACCTCCAAAACTATTTACCATAATTGACAAATGAGGTATCGTTGAATGCGTCCTGATTATCCGCTGGTTATGGGCTACATAAGATCGCATATAAGTGGATGTGGCGCCCCTGGCGACTTTATGAAGGCATTTCGAGAATACACACATTACTATATAGCTATAAACATAATAGTACTTACCACATAAATGCAAAGAAAGTCTGACGACTGATTTCACCCAGATTGAAGACTATCCTCGAAAAAAGGGGTTACGAAGAGATCAGCCACATAAGGTTGAATCAAGTGCTAACCCCAAATACATGGGATAAGGCCAGGGAGATGATGAACGCCGCAGATATGAGACACCGATTATTTGCATTCTAAAATAATCTAACTCATAACCCAAAATTTATTAAGTAAGTAAATGAAAAAAAAAAGGTTTAAAACCTAAAACCTAGTGAAAATCACGGTCTGAAAAGTATCTATGTTTTTAGGATAGCCGTGGTCATATGCCAGTTATGCCAATATACTATTAGAATGTATTGTTTTGTTAGAGTACGTGGCATATGACCACGACTATCCTCTAAACATCACATTTCATACTTTTAAAGGCGGTATTTTTCATGGTAACATTTAGAGATTTCGTAGAATTTCGAAGATTCTTCCACGAGAGAACTAAGTAATTTTGATCTTATTACATTCCTAAATAGTCTGCTGTAATAGAAAAGCCTATAAATCCAGTTTGACGTAGTTTGAACCCGCATAATATCTAAAACACCGAACCCATTGCACCATGCGTCTGTGCCATTTTGCAGCAGTTATCAATACCGCTCCCACCCATTTATCTCTACGCAAACACACTTATCAAAGGTATTTATCCTTATCAGAATGTTACTAGATATCTAGGTACACGTATTCAATCAATACTTTATACTCGATACTAGATAAGAAAGTCTCTTTGGTCGCAAGCCCTACTGTGGAACGCGAGGCAAATGTATATTGGGTTCTTCCATCTGTAATTTCTCAGTAGCAGCCCGGAGTCTGGATTAGTGACTGGTTAATGGTAACAGGCTCCCTCTCTTCTACGTGGGACTTAAACATAACATCTCTTGTTGCATATTCCTGGTAGCATATATTGCGGACACTTGTAAGTGGGAACCATAACTGTTTACTTTTACTCTTAATAAAGGGTGTTATAACGAGCAAAAAGGGATTTTGTTTGCACCGAGTCTCTGGAACAGCCCTGCGGGCTGAACAAGCAATTAAAATTTGGACCCTTTGAAGAGATTTTAATCGTTAACTATGTTTAAATAAAATATTTATATACGGAATGAGGCTTGTTGTTACTTAAAAATTTGGTTCTGAATCTAACTTAAGTTTAAGTCACAGAACAGAGTGCCTAGTGCGAGTATTCTTAAAATCGCCGTCACAAGTCATCGTGTCGACGTAAACGCAGATTTGTATGGGCTCACAATATTATCATGTTTAGGCCGACAGAGGCGCTGTTTCGATCCTATACACATCTGCGTTTACGTCGACGCGGTGACTTGTGACGGCGGCAGTGAAAAACTCGCACTAGGCCTAATCCTTTATAATTGTGTCGTTCTGACGACTTGAAAGTGCTTTGTTAAAAGTCTAATCGAAAAAAGATATTTTAGAGTTTGAGTATGGTCCCAGTGTTGGTCTAGACTAAGAGTACACCTAGGTATTTAAATCCTTTGTGTAGCACACATAGCAAAGCTAATATCCCCATTTATTTTAAAAACCTACATTAAGATACCACTAAAAGATAGCATAAATGAGATGATTTTTTCCACCGTCGCGGAACAAAGCCTTTTCAGCGTTACTCGTGACAGACAATATTAAATTAAGTGGTACTTTATAACATTTAATGTGCGGGATACCTCGTGCATTTACTTAGAGTATCTTTCTCAATTAACATAATTATTTTCTTTTTTACTAAATCCATTCTAACCTTCAAAGGCTTTTGAAGAACCCATGTTTTTTTTAATTAGGATTTTTAATATGATATCGTTTTTATTAAAGCAGAGATAATGTTATGTCCAATGGTCTTTCTATTAAGCTGAAGACGAATTCGAGAATTATATTTTAACGAGATTTCAGATATATTTAGAATCCCTTTGAAATAATCCACTTTTTTAGCACATTTCAACGAAATGTCATATTATTTGATTTGCAATATTTACTTAGTCGTAACCTATACATATTAATTTTGTTGTCGGTTGTAAGATTTTACATACAAACGTTCAACCGGTTCTCAGAAGGTTAGTTTCCGAAGCGGTGGTCAATCCATCGACATTCATAAGTGCCTTACCAGGGTCTAAACTGAACAGCTTTCAATTTCGAAAAACCTTTTCTTAGTGTGTAACTGCCGCGTTATTCACTAAAGTTTCTCAGCGTCGCTCTCGTCATCGAGTTACGGTTTTAAAGATACGAATTTGAACCTTATTCTCTATGTATTACATATTAATTTCCTTTGATTGAAAGCAACGCTCGTCGTCGCTGAGAAACCTTAGTGCATAACGCGGCTGCACTTCAACAGAGTGCCTAGTGCGAGTTTTCTTAAAATCGCCGTCACAAGTCATCGCGTCGATGTAAACGCAGAGAAGAACTTTAGGCCGACAGAGGCGCTGTTCCGATCCTATACAAATCTGCGTTTACGTCGACGTGGTGACTTATGACGGCGGCAGAGGAAAACTCGCACTAGGCCCTCAGGAACACTACCTCCAAATGTCATGTCTCTCGGACCAGCGGTTTGAACTGTGCAGTGATTTCAGTCAGGGAGTTTGAATTTTATATGTATGCCGGCTAAGCGCTTATTTTCTACCTTTATAGTAGCATAATAAGTTAAAATAATCCAGTAAACTATGGCTATTAGTCAGAGAATTTGTTAAAATGTGAAAACTATTAGGGTCCGTTAAATACATGGACATTACGACGACTTTCCTCGTATAACTACAAAATAGCTGAAATAATTCATTTCAGCCCTGTTGTTACTTGTTACAAATCTGGGGTGTCATTATATTGCTTACCCTCGAAAGTTGGTAAAGTTGGTAAATGTATCTCGGGAAAAAAACATTGCCGAAAGGTCGGCTCCCATAGTGCTTGTAACTTGGCGCATAAGCAACAGAACATATTTACAACTAGCTGTGCCCCGCGGTTTCACCCGCGTAGATTTAGTTTCATCCTTATTGTCGCGGAACCCTAATATTTTTAATAAATAAAAGTAGCATAAGTTACACCTTGAAACACCAGCTACCTGAAAGTGAAAGTCCCGTTAAAATCGGTCCAGCAGTTTCAGAGATTACCCGGAACAAATAGACAGACAGACAGAGAAAATTTTTAAAACTTGGTTTTTCAGTGTCAGTAGCGAGTATATTATCATTTGCACTTAGTGAAAAGCTGTTATTTTGGAATTACAAACAGACACTTCAATTTTATTTATCTGTATAGATGTATAGATTGGAATTCAGTTAACAAAATCAAAATTCCCCAAGTCATATAGTTAAGTAACAGATAAGAAATAGTAATGTTGAAACTGCCAAGAGTTTTTCAATAGACGTAAGTATGTAACACACTGCACAAACAACGGAATGTATAAGAGTTTAGATTTGACATTTTTTGAGCGACCAAAAATATGCGCATTTATCCCATCACCTTTATCTTATTTCGTGAAAAAGATATGTTTGCCGCCAATGCATGTAATGTTACAAGGAAGGAAGTCTTCGTTTGAAAATGAAAATGAAAAAATGAAAATGATTTATTCAGTTTAGGCGGCGGCGTCAGGATGACGGGTCGCTCACTTCCCTCTATAATGGTTGAGGAGGGCGATGGCTGGCATTCTCGTCATACTTGTGAACAGGTGCTGCTTGTGGGGGCTGGTCATCTCAGGCTACGCATTTAGATATAAGTACAGCTGCTAGACTTTTCTTTATGTTAATTTTTATTGACATTTGTGCATTGGAACTGTGTCCATGGGCTTACATTTCTCAAGTGATTTACTTTGTTTTTAAAAATTGTATAATATTTTTTTAAAAGAGTAATTACTGAGTTTCTTGCCAGGTTCTTCTCAGTAAAAGCAACCTTCCGAACCTGGCAGTAGCATGTATAATCCATGTCGTTCTGATGATTTGAAAGTACTTTGTAAAAAGTCTAATCGAATAAAGATATTTTTGACTTTGACTTTGACTTTAGGAAAACAATTTTTGGATTCTAGTGGTTACCATGTGTGAGAATTCTCGTGAATGTAGGAAGCCGTCCTTCTTCTAACTTCCTATTATCTCGCGGCTCAAGTGCTATTATACACGTACCTACATAGTTCGTAGTAATGGCGTCCCTCTAATTTATTTTTTAGGTCAACGCAAAGGGAAAACGAAATTACAGAAATATTTTGTTTGAGTGCTGTTGTGAAATAGTGCTGTGGGGTATGTGAAAAGGGTATATGATATTAGGATAAAAAATAATTACACACTTTCCTGGCGTAGAATAAGGTGTAAATGAACAAGACAGATTGTAAGAATGTCCATCAGCCATAGTTTCGAGATTTCAAACTAAGAAGGATTTGATACAAATACCTTCATTCGATGTGAATCGAACACACGACCTCTCGCTACGTAAATAAGCTAAGTACTGGTAGCGATGCGAGATGTTTCAAAAATCGAAACAATCGTAGTCGGTCAAACTTCCCATCGAGTCAACCATCGACTCGCCCTGGCGATGAAATTCCTCTCGATGATATTCGATTGTTTTGTTGCAACAATAATTCCGAGTCAAGCCCAATCTTGTCGTGTTTAATGAGTGGCGAATTACACGCCAATCGGACTCGCTATCATCGACTGCGATTCATCGATCGCATCGAGATGATTTATCAATCGAATAAATCGCGGACTACCAATGACTACGGTATCTTTACCCCGTATAGGTAGATTTTGACACGTTCGTACGTCGTCGCTCATAATATTTTGGAGACGAGCTTGATGACCAAAGATGGCGGATCAACACGCTAAAAAGCAAGGCCAAGCGACGAAGTTTGATTATTAAACCTTTACGTGGGGTACTTAACCTTTATTTGGGATTTGGATTATGTAAACGAAATGTTATATCAAAGGCTGGTCATCTCAAGCTACGCATTTAGATATAAGTAGAACTACAAAACTTTTCTTTATGTTAATTTTTATCGACATTTGTGCATTGGAACTGTGTTGGGCTTACATTTCTTAATTGATTATTTTGTATTTTTAAAATTGTATAATATTTTTATAAAGAGTAATTACTTACTGAGTTTCTTGCCATGTTCTTCTCAGTAAAAGCATCCTTCCGAACCTGGCGGAAGCATGTATAATCCAGTATAATTATGTCATTCTGACGATTTGAAAGTACTTTGCAAAAAGTCGAATCTAATAAAGATTTTTTTGACTTTGACTTTGACATAAGAAGTCCAGGGGCCTTACCATGATCTCTTATTGCCATGATAGTTTCACTCATTTATGAGACAGATGTATGTGACGTGCATACATCTGTCACTGTCGCACAACTGAATTAACATTGCAATAAGAGCTCATGGTTGGGCCCCAGATCTCAGGATTATAACTAAACTAGCTTTCGTCTGCATTCTTATTATTGAGGAGAAAGATTTTTTTTAAATCGAATTATTGCAAACATTACCATATTCGTACAGATGTCAATAGTTACGATAGATAACTCAATATTTCCCCGATAACATACTACCAAGGCCATGTCACGATCCCAATTCGTGGAGCCGATAAACTTATCTTAAGGCGAATGTTTACATACAAAATGTTCTCACAGTATTAAAATTTATATTTCAGTAATGCATTTTATGCCAACTGCGGTTTTACGCGCGTCGGATTCGTCGGAGATATTTTTTTAATAAAATTAACCAGTTTACTCCTAAAATCAGCTATCTACCGTCAAGTCCTTTCAGAATTCGTTCAGCCGTTCAGATATTAGCCGGAACAAACAGACAGATTCATTTGGAATTAGAAACAGACACATCAGTTGTTTTTAAGTGATGGTGAATAGATATAGATATACATGTATAACGCAGACGCGTATTTCTATATCAAACAATATGGAAATACGTGCCGACGTTCAATTCAAAATCCTCTCCTACCACTGCTTTAAATCTGGACTGGATTCCCGTATCCACAATTCCCGAGACGAACAAGTCTACATGTAAGTATTTGTCCCAAAAACAAGCACTCCAACTTAAAGCAATTCTTAAACTTGGAACGCCTAGGTCCCAAGTTCAAGTTAGCTAAGTAACTTAGAATACACGTGAGCGTGACTTGGAATCGTTGCCTAAAGTCTTAAGTTTCAACGGGCAAGTTAAACATGTCTGCCTTGCGGCGAACTCTTCCGTGCTTGAGGGAGCAAGTCCAATTTTCTGGTATGCTAAGCAGGATAAATACTTTGGGTCTTGGTTAAGTAATTGCATTATATTACCCACTACTGAGGCAGTGGGTGCAATAGAAAGATTTTTAACTCACGTTTATCTCTGAAGGAAAGGCAGAGGTGATGTAATAACAACACCCACTTTTCACACAAGATGATTTCGTGTCAAAGTGACAGATGGTGAGTCTATCGCTGTCTCAGACACTATACATAAGTACATCTTCGAATTACTTCTCAGACATACGCAGGTTTCCTCACGATGTTTTCCTTCACCGTAAAGCACGTGGTGTCAAAACACTGCACGTAAGATCTTAGAAAACTCATTGGTGCACAAGCCCCGCTGGGATTCGAACTTGCGTCGCTTGCGTAGCAGGCGAGTGCCCTAACCCCAAGGCCACCACGGCTCTTTTTACGCATAGGTATAGGGTTAAAAACATTCAACCCGAACCTCGACGTTGGTGTAAATCGAGTGCAAAAATACTTTAACTGTAAAAACTCAAAATCTAGTGACAAACGAGTCTCAGTTGACACAATACGATCGGCTAACGAAAGGTCACTTTCAGTGTAAATTGTATACATAAAAATATACTCAGCCTATACTCAGGCTTTTTGCTTCCTACACTCGCCGCTAGGGGCGCTTTTACGTTTTCATACAAAATGAGGAAAATATAAACGTCTGGTAGAAAGTAGCCTCTCGTTACAAGCTGGGGCTCTCTCGCTCAGAGAATCAGCATTGCTATTCAACGTGGCAATGCTGCCAGCCTTCTTGGCACGATCCCGAGAGACACAGATTAGGGCCAAGTTTTCTTCTTGTAGTGAGTACTTAAGTGCCACATCCCTATCATGACATGACAATATATTATTATAGATAAACAATGTTTAGGAGTCATGAAGTCTGTTTCACACAACTATCATCATGGCATAAAGAGCAGGCAAACCAAAAGCTTTACCATGCAATTAAGGTATTGTTATAAATGAAAATTTGGTATTGCCATCGACCTCTCGAATTTAATAGCTGCTTATCAAACTACTTATCAAACGCAATATTTTACGAAGCTCCCCAAATGATTCTCACTCCATTTACTTCAATTTTACTGTCTCACTTTCCAGCGAAGATTTAAATCGAAAACCCATTAAATTTTAATAGCTTGAGCAACGGAAAATATCGTTAGAAGATTCATTAAAAATATACTCGGAAAAGATTGTTTAAGCTTTATGAAGTTCCTACTACTGTATTTGAACAAGTAAAATATAGTTTAGGTAAGTACAAACAACCCTTTGTTTGATAATATTACGTAGCTTTCAGGGTGTCTTTCTATTCAATTAAATTAAACCCCAGAAGGGTCCCCAAACACCTTTCCACTTTTCACCGAATATGATTAAGTGTCAACGTGACCGACCGTGAGTTTATCGCCGTCTCAGGCACTATACATATGTCTTTGAATTACTGCTCAGACATGCAGGTTTCCTCACGACGTTTTCCTTCACCGTAAAGCATTTGGTGTGAAATCAATGTACATAAGTTTTTAGAAAAACTCATTGGTACAGGCCCTGCTGGGACGAACTTGCATCGCTTGCGTAGCAGGCGACTGCTCAAACCCCAAGGCCATCACTTCTATTCTTCACTATGTTTTATTGTAGATGCGTTTCGTGGAATACTTCTGTGCATTACATTTGGTGCGCTTCAAAGTGGATGCGTTCAAGGAACACCCTAACATTTGACGACAGACCTAAGAAGACAATGAGTAAAAGCCTAATATATAATAAAATAAAAAGTATAATAAAAAAAAGAGATATCCATATTCGATTTTTAAGTCAAGTAGAACAAAAAAGTGTCGCGTGCTAGCAGATAAGAAGTGAAGGGTAGCTGTGGGTAGATCGGCACTTGAGCACGGCGGACTCGAGTGCGCTCAGGGTTCCGCGATATGATCGACCAATTAGCATTCATAGAGCAAAAATATTAATTAAAACAAACATACTATAAGTGGTTCCATCCCCCGCATTAAATAAAAATAAAGGGATGTAAAAGGTCGGTTTCCTACGTAGAATAGCCGCACATAGAAAGCTTCGCGTGGATCTCGTATTATGTCGGGCTCGAATCAACGGTAAAATTTGATTGGTCGCGAGTTGATCGTAACTTTACGTCAATGTATGCATGTGCATTTATGCATAGTATGTTAATATATGGAAGCTAGTTAGCATTTTAACTTGAACGTTTAAGGCTTAAATACTGTCTTCTATCTTTAAAACCATATTGAATATAATTTAGACTTATGATACAAATATTTAAAACTTATGACACCCTCTTCCAAACCAAACTCCTTTATTAACCAAGACTCGAACTAAATCTGCATCCATCCCTTTTGAAATCCGTATCACAAAAGAGATGGAACTACTTCTAAGCCAAGGATTATCTTAGGCTTTGCGTTGTAACGATTTAATAATGTTTAAATATGGTTTACTAGAACAAATATAATCAAACGACAGATCTTAGAAAGCATGATTCCCAGAACAAAGCGAACATATATTCCTGGAATTCAGCGTAAAGGAAATAGGTACAGAGTAGACTACTGAATATCCAGACCATTTCAGAATAATATATCCGTACGAGCTAGGTAGAACTGTTGGGCTCAACCCGTCTTCGCCGCCGCCGAGCCGCTGA
Source organism: Watsonalla cultraria (assembly GCA_964035505.1). Lineage (NCBI taxonomy): Eukaryota > Metazoa > Arthropoda > Insecta > Lepidoptera > Drepanidae > Watsonalla > Watsonalla cultraria. The sequence goes on along the minus strand of OZ037732.1, from coordinate 1,053,024 downwards.
GCCGATCTTCTATATGCTTTAATTTTGTATTCCATACCCAACTTCACCGTTTTCAGAAAAATGTTTAAAATAACATCTACAGACGGACTTCACTTAGTTTAAAAGGTTACCAAAAGGTTTTTGTATATGTACAGACTGTAAATATAGGTAGAATTTTCAGGTAACTTATAAAAAGTACGGCATGTACTACATAGGTATTATGCCTGCCATGTCTGTCTCTGCTTCACCCAAAGGTTGACTGGTAGACAATGCCTATGGCATTTAGTCCGTCTGTGCATTTATTGTAATGCAGGAAGGTTCTAAATATATACATAAATAAGTATTACTTAGGTATAAAATACAAATATAGGTATAATTTTATTTTTTAGCCCCATAATTATTATTATGGTGCTTACAATTATTGTATTTATGTATTTCTTGATAATAAAAAAACAATTAAGTATGTATATTAATAATGATATACTTTGTATAATGCATAAGTAAGTACTTACTTTTAATAGGTATATTTACTGTTTAAATTAGACTTGCATAATATTTAATATTCAATGTACTTACTCCTACCTTAATTACATTCAATATTAATGAACGGTCGGCAATTTTAATGAAAAATTAAATTATCGTCCGCAGGGTTGTCGAGTATCACTTTTATAATTGCATAAAAAGGGATGAAGCTTCAGTCAATAGTTTAATTTAAAATTTTATTATTTCCTCTCTAGCTTTCACCCGTGGGTTCGCACTAATTAAAAAAAAAACGTACCGTGATTTCACAAGTGCTTTACGTGCACCTGTTTTTTTTGTTTGGGGGGCCTTACCACAAGCCCTTACTGCCATCATAGTTCCACTGTGTGACAGTGACAGACATATACAGGTCATATACATCATCTCCCTGGCCTTATCCCATGTATTTGGGGTCGGCACTTGATTCAACCCGATGTGGCTGATCACCTGATTTTTATACGGAGCGACTGCCATCTGACCTTCGCAATACATCTGTCTCATAATAAGAGTTAAACTATAATGGCAATAAGAGGTCATGGTACCCTGGCCTTGTTGGGATTCAAGCTTGCGACGCTTGCGTAGCAGGCGACTACTCAAACACTACGACCTCGGCTATTTATTGTGTACATCCAGTAGCAGTTTATAAACGTCTGTTTAAGTAGATTATCGGACTTAGCCCTTGTTATAAGTACATGACTAAGAGGGTGTTATTTTTGGAGGTGCGTGAACGTCTGAACACCAGACGTGCCGAATAAAAAGCCAACTTAAATATAGTTCAGTTTATGTTTGAACTCAATTAGTCATAGAATCTATAGTGGTCTGATACTGCCTGTCTGTTGCCGCTGAACCGATTTGGCTGCAATTCTAGAACGGGACATAGACTGAGAAAAATGTTTAGGTACGCAAACCAAGTCGGGGGTAAAAGCTTGTTATCATCTACCTGGCCTTATCCAATACATTGTTGGGGTAGGCACCCGATGTGGCTGATCACCTGATTTTTATACTAAGCGACTGAAAAATTGGCAATCCTGGTTAAACCAGTTGTCAGACTTCTTAGGTACCTGACTGACCTGTAACGATTGCCAAAGATTATAATAGATCTAAGTAATAGTATAAAGAGGAAAGATTTGTTTCTTTGTTTGTATTGAATAGGCTCCGACAGTACTAGATCAATCTTGAAAATTCTTTCAGCAATAGATAGCTGCATCATCAGCGAGTAACATAGGCTATATTTTATCCCCGTTCTCCCACGGCAACGGGAACTACGCGGGAGAAACCGCGTGACGTCCGCTAGTCTAAACAGATAAATAAAATTGAAGTGTCTGTTTGTAATTCCAAAATAACAGCTTTTCACTAAATGCATATGAAAGTATACACGCTACTGGCACTAAAAAACCAAGTTTTAAAATCTTTCTCTGTCTGTCTGTCTGTTTGTTCCGGGTAATCTCCGAAACGGCTGGACGGATTTTAACGGGACTTTCACTGGTAGGTAGATGATGTTTCAAGGAGTATCTTAGGCTACTTTTATTTATTAAAAATATTAGGGTTCCGCGACAGTAACGATGAAACTAAATCTACGCGGGTGAATCTGCGTGGCGTCCGCTAGTAATAAATAAATTTAAAGAAATTGTTTCCTTTTTGTTCTAAAAGTAGCGTGGTATTTCAACATAATTAACACAATAGAATAACGTATCGGTAGAAGCGTCAATGGATGACATCAGCCCATTTACACCTACGCTTATTCTATCTTATTAAGAGTCATATTATTCTAGGTTTACCTAGGTAGGTAATCTATCTAGTGTCATGGCTTGTCTTGCAAATGGAGAAGGCTTGAAGTTTGTTTTTTACGGTTACGAGTAGGACCCACTCGTCCCCTGAATTTTGCACCCTATGCCCTCGTCCCCTTAAATTTTTGAGGTTTCCATTAGTTCCCTGATCTATCTGAAGTACTAGGGCGTCAGAAGTTTAAAGAGTAGGCTTCAATGTTTTTCGACTTAGTGTATGTCCGTATCATAACGTAACTTTTATACTAGGGGACGAGTGGGTACCATAAAATAAATAAATAAATAATTGAGTGTTCTCCTCTTGGAGGACCAATGGGCACCGATATAAGGACCGAATCTAGAACTTTTATTTTAGGGGACGAATATTAGAAGCTCAGTGGGTCCTGCCCCCTATGCCCACTCGACCCCTTACATTTTTGAGGTTTCCACTCATACCCCGATCTATCTAAAGTACTAGGGCGTCAGAAGTTTAAACAGGTAGCTTCCGTATCATAACGTAGCATTCATACAAGGGGGCGAGTGGGTTCAGGCGCCTTACCATGAGCAATTATTGCAATGATAGTCCATCTGTGTGACCGTGACAGATGTATACACGTCATATACATCTGACTTATAATATGAGTCAAACTATGATGGCAATAAAGAAGTGCCTCGATAGTCATCTTATGAGTCTGTCCCTGTCTATATGTACGGCGCGAGGCGAATAAAAACATGCGCAGTATCCACACTATTCTTCGCTACGCATTCTTTACTCCTGACGGGACTATTACTAGTAATAATAAAATGGCTTTACAGACAGACAAAATGAAATAACCATAGCTGTTTGATGCGGAACACGAAACAATGAAAACAAAACAATAACAACAATTAGACCATCATTGTTCAAGATACAACCAGGTAAATAAATAAGCGGTTAACTTCATAGGTAAAACTTCCCTATCAGTAATTTTTTTATTTTGTAAATGGTATGTTTTTATTTATGGTTAGACCTTTATTCTCCGAAAGGGTAGGCAGCAGCACTTTTATATAGAATAGGTACCACATCTCGCTAGTTATGTTTACTTAAGTCCATTTATTTTGTATTTATACATATTTAAAGTATAATATTTTTGAAAACAGTCATTACACAGTTTCTTGCCAGGCTCTTCTCGGTAAAAGCAACCTTCCGAAACTGGCGGTAGCATGTATAATCCTGTATAATCATTGAATCATGTCATTCTGACGATTTTAAAGAAGGTAGGTACTTTTTGAGTGTGTGGTATAGGTCCGGGCCTATTTTTTTTTAATAGTTGATTGGGTAAGTACCTATTGCTAGTATTTAACCTATCTTACTTCCTATAGGTACGTAGGTAGTAACCTACCTAGGTCGGATAGCTACCTGACCTATGTAATGTATATAGCATGCATTGAAACAAAACTTACTTACGATTTTTATTTAGCACACATGGTATATCTACGTCGGTATTTCCACACACACATTCATTTGTACCAACTAGGTTACCTATCTTACTACCCATAGGTAGGCAGGCATAGGTATCAATCTATTAAGTATTGGTAGATAGGAAGCTAGGTACCTAACCTATGTACCTATTGCATACGTAGGTAAATCAAAACCTACCTACTATTTTGTATTTGACAGACCTGTCTACCTAACGTAGTTACACACACACAGTGGCGTGCATTGCATATAAGCAGGTAAGCAGAAGTTACAATTTGTGATCACTGAATACACTCGTGTCGTGTGAGTGTGTGATTAGGTACGTACGTTTAGGTAAAGACACACATTTACCTAAACGTACGTACCTACGCCGCGTCACATAGGTATGTACTTAACCTGCCTACCTACCTACTTATTGTTTATGCCTACCCCTCTGAAAATCCAATGCACGTCCCTGCACACACATACATACATGTGTAGTAACTAGTTAAGTTACACACAGTTTGTATGTAACCTCAAAAAGAAGGTTGGTTGTAAATGTACCAACTCAAAGAAAGTCGAGTTACAGCTGCTCTTAAAACAGCTTAAAACCTGATTTAGTTTTTTCGTCAGCCGGTTTTTACGTCCCATCTTTGGCGCTATTGTTACGGTTTGTTAAGAATTTGTTATTTTTTGTGATAATTTCATCGTATTGTGGTTCTTTCTGATATTATTATCAGGTAGGTACTTACCTAAGTAAATACTTATCTATTTGTACCTACTAGGTATTTAGTATTACATAACTTTAAGTTCAATCAAGTTATAGTTAGATATACTTAATCCATTACGTGGTTCTGGCGACTGGGACTGCGTTCTCAGATGCCTCATTACTTAGTTATTTTTCTCACCATGCGAGTGGGACCACCTGAAGTTTAAACTAAAAATCCTGGCCCAGATAATATTTACTACAGGTACATATGTAGGTAGGTAAATACCTAATCATTTAATTCAAAGTTAATAACCTAATGATTTTATTAAAGTCTACATCACAAGGCTAGAGAAATAAATAGAAGGAAAACATGCAAACTAAGCATTAATTTTCTAATTATCAACAACGTAAACAACGCGATTAAAATCCAGTAAAGTTACCTAATTAAAATACGGGTTTGTCATAAATAAATCTAGTTCTAGTTTATGGCACGTACCTAGATAAGATGGTTGGTAGGTAAATTAAAAGTGCATGCTAAGTAAACAATAATGTATAAATCTTACCTTTTTGCCGCATCCGAAACAAAATCCTCAGTATTCAGAGAGAATAACAGCGTCCACGATTTACTTTCAACTTAACACTTTAATTTTATAACAAAATACTTGCTCACTAAGACTTGCTTCTTGAGTTGTGCCCCAAGATGAATCACCAACTATGCACTGCGATACACTATCTTTATTCACTGAAACTCTCTTCAACACACACAAACACCACTCTGTCGTTAATTATTCGTATTTCGTTTCGTTGTTATAACATTTATAAGTAATTTTCTTGAATTATATTGAAGACAAAAGTTTCCGACGTCGAATACGTAAGAAACACAAGAACACGGCACGCTACCCGGGAGCGACAGCTCGACTGACATACAAGTATAACCGAACAAAATCGAACGGGCCCACGCGGTTGTACCGCCGAAACAAACTGTTGCTCTCCGTAACTTAGCACGGTTACCTTAGCGATTACTATAAACAAAACAAGAGTCGAAAAACTTTATTTGGAGTTGTTTTAACGTTTGAATTCACTGTTACGTTTGTTTGGGGCTCAGTTTGTTGAAATATAGCACTGTGCGTGTTTAGTTCGTCAATAAGGTTTTGTTTTTGCTAAAGTCACGAACGTACAGCATAATAACTTCGTCTACAAAACACCGGGCCGCGACCGTCCCTTCCCTCCCTTCAGCACGCACGTCGTCGTTCGTACGCGGCACTAGTATGAGTATAGCTGCAAATGGTAGTCAAATGCAAGCAAAGCAAGCAATCAAATTTGCAATTGAAAGTGTAACTAACTTCATTCGACTAGAGTTTAGTAAGGGGAAGTCGGGGATAATTTGTTGCGTTACGTTAAATTTTTTATTAACTTGAAATGAGCAGTCTGTTAGTGTCACATCTGTAAAAAAAAAATTGCCCTTCGTACCTACTAAGAACTAACTTATGTTCATATTCTTGGTTACTTATCCCAAAATACTGTAGGTAACATTATTTTAGATTCAGATATTTTCAAAAATTTGCAACTTTTTTAAAAATTATAACTGTCGTGGGAAAATCGGAAATGACGATTCCTAAGACACAACCGTGAAAAATCAAGCTATTTTAATAGAATATTATATTGCAAACATTAATAATTGCCTGGTGGAATCCTCATAGCAATGACGACGAGTCTCGTTGTAAAATACTAGCTGTGCCACGCGGTTTCACCCGCGTAGATTTAGTTTCATCCTTATTGTCACGGAACCATTATATTTTTAATAAATAAAAGTAGTAAGTTACTCCTTGATATATCAGCTACCTGCCAGTGAAAGCCCCGTTAAAATCGGTCCAGCCGTTTCGGAGATTACCCGGAACAAACAGACAGACAGACAGATAGACCAACAGACAGACAGACAGAGAACATTTTTAAAACTTGGTTTTTTAGGTTAAGTAGCGTGTATACTTTCATATGCATTTAGTGAAAAGCTGTTATATTGGAATTACAAACAGACACTTCAATTTTATTTATCTGTATAGATTTTCATATTCAGGATTTCATTTTGGTGAACTTTTTCAACTAAATGCTTCAAAATATACATTATGTTTTAAATATATAATAACCATAACGTCAAGAAATTAACGAAAATTAGATACATTATGTCAGAAATAATTTCGTTTGTGTAATCTAAGCGATAAAGATATGGTAATGTTTACCAGAACACCAAACACTGTTAAGGCTGCGTTCTAATACATTAACACTTAACTAAGATATTAAATAGGAACAATAACGTATTATAAGAAATCAAACAAATAGCTTTTGTTGTATGTAAATATTATTGTTACGCATCCCGCATTAACCTCGATGAACAATATAGACTACTAGCTGTGCCCCGCGGTTTCACCCGCGTAGATTTACCCTTTTTAATAAATAAAAGTAGCCTAAATTACTCCTTGAAACATCAGCTACCTGCCAGTGAAAGTGCCATTAAAATCGGTCCAGCCGTTTCAGAGATTACCCGGAACAAACAGACAGACAGACATACAGACCGACAGACAGAGAAATAATATAAAAATTGGGTTTTAATGTCTGTACCGTGTATACTTTCATATGCATTTAGTGAAAAACTGTTATTTTGGAATTACAAACATATTTATGTATGTATTATCTATATGTATATTTATAGATGTTTAGATATTATTCGCTAAGATGTAGATTTTCAACGGTAAGGGTAATTTAAAATTGGTCTGTATAATATAAGTATATAATAGAATTTAAGATTAGGAGAAACAATTCTATAATCAATTCTTCAATCTTATTGAAGAGGCAGAAAAAAAAAATTATGAAAATTTTCATGAACGCATATCTATTATTCGCTGTTATAATCTAATTAGATAATCTCCCATAATGATGGGAGATGTTTATGCCTCAGGAAAATCTCTTATTATCAAAATTTACATACCCTTATCCCATTTACAATTAGCGTTATAAGGGCCGGCCTGATTTAGCCTGCGACTGACCACATACTTAATTTTTATACCATCGCTTCTCAGGGAAAATCGAAAGCCTGGGTTAAACCAGTTGACAGACTTTCTGATACTTCTAAAAGACCTGTAAAGATTGCTATAGATGTTAAATTGGCAACTAGATCCATCTTCAGGGCTAGAGGGAACTAGGGCGGTCACTCTTTAAACTAATGCGTTGCTTAACTTAAAGCAGATGTGCCGATTTTTTGGGATGCTTTTAGCCTTGTGAAGGCTTACAATCTAACGCTTTACCATCAGGTGGGCTGTAGGTACGTACTCTAGTTTGTCTTAGTATGTTTGATTGTGTATGTATAATGGAAGTATATGCTGTGTCAATGTATATATTGTGTACTGCTGCATTTAGTTAAATTAGTAAGATACTGGCGGTTCAAAATGTATTCATCATTCAAATTGTATGAATAAATCAATAGCATAAGAAATCATATATTTATCTAAAGGTGGTAAGGTTGAATAAAATAGTGTACAGTATAATTCTTGTGCACCGTTACAATCAAATACATTTAAATTGGCAATTTGAGAAGACAATAAATAGGTTTCTGCAATAATAGAAAGTAAATTATATAAAACTAAGAAATAGATAAATAAACCAGCGCCGTTATTTCGGATTAGTAAAATCTTTTGAAATCTGGAACCGACAGAGACCTTTGGCTGTGAGCTAGGGGATTTAAAAAAACAAACGCATGAATTCCGTAAAAAATCTAAATTTCGAGAGCGCGACGTAAATTACGGTCGACTGGCTCATGGCTCCCTTGGGGGCGCTGAACGGAGTTTCATTGACAAGCAAAGCGAGTAGCGATCATGTATAACCATTTTTCTTTAGACTCGATACATAGCGGAAGAAGAAACTTTTAATTTAAAATCTGTAATATTTAAAAAAATATTTTACAGATTTTAAACTAAGACTTTTTTCTTGTAGGTATTAATAATTCCCCACGCTCCTCTTTATTTGCGAACCAACTCCTTCAATCAAACACAATTAATGCTTCAGTTAATTAACGGCATAGACGCTAGATGGCGCTACCTGTATTTTTATTTTATCGACAAATTTTCTGCACTATATATTGCACTTTTCGCTGCGCTTGTGAATAGATTATCAACCTTATAGCAAGAACAGAAAAGGACCACGCGGGTTTTGGTATGATAACAAAATGTAACGGAATCTGAAGTATCGTTATTATTCTGCCGTCACAAATTATATTCGTCGTCATTTAACAGCAAATAAGGGGAAGAAGTAAATGTCTATATATTATTGTGTTCTATTTTTATTCGCACTACAGAATTATTGATCGGTCAATCAGAGATATTTTTATTTCTAAACTCTAATGTCATTTAATTTTCAGCCAAGTATATTATATTCACCAAACATAGATTAAAAACCGCTACACTGCTAACTTTAACTAACTGTGAGTACATACATTTATTTTAACTGGTATACAGTAATATTTCCAAGGAATTAAATACTATATTTTGGTATATTAAATCAGTGTTCGAAAATACTTTGTTATTTGGCTATATTTGTTATCTATAACCATAAAATATTAATGTATGTTTTATGGAATTACGAGAGTGTAAAGTGACATTATGGCTTATCTTAGGATTTATACTCGGTAGCTAAATCCATAAATACCAGTAAATAATAAAACAGGTAGTAAAAAAGATTATTAAGGTAGGAACAAAAAGAGTCAGTCCGTATGTTTGTCTTACGTGAATGTTATCTTTAAACACAGCTAAACTGCTGAACCGATTAGACAACCAACTTTGCTTTGTTGTAATGAAAAGGGAATAGTTTGGTTTAAAGTTTAGGGTGGACTTAATTATTTACTTCCATTCGTGTAGACATCGTTTGTAATCCTGCTTTAATATTTTAGCGCCTGTACAATAAAAATAGCAAAACTGTCTTGTGCGTGTAGGTAACTCTAGCAATATAGGCTGTTGATAATAAAAATATAACTATGCTATAAACTTCACGCTTTCTCTGGAAAAGCGGTTCTCGAAGGGTTACCTACTATTTTTTAACATACAGGTGCCATCACGAGTAATGAGCGCTGACCTTGTATGCACGGTAGTATTTTTTTGGGTAGGTATTCATATTTCACATACCTACAGTTATCTTCCCTATTCTAGCTGAGTCTAGTGCGGGTTTTTCACTGCCGCCGTCACAAGTCACCGTGTCGACGTAAACGCAGATTTGTATAGGATCGGAACAGCGCCTCTGTCGGCCTAAAGATGACACTATTGTGAGCCCATACAAATCTGCGTTTACGTCGACGCGATGACTTGTGATGGAGATTTTAAGAAAACTCGCACTAGGCACTCGAGTGCCTAGTATAGTAAATAATAGTGCCGTGAGTGAGAGCTGAGAGTGACGTCACTAACCAACGGCTACACGTTAACACGTCATAGAAATAGAGGGGGTAACTGCGCATGTATTTATTAGCATCGCGCCAGACATTTGGACTGGGACAGATTCATAAAATGCCTACAGCACATTCAAGGTCAGCGCTCATAACTCCTGCCGAGAGCTATAGGTACTGTTCTTGGTCCATACTGGGAATAGAATACCTACACTACATATCGCTGCTAATGATGTTTTTTTTCATTTCTTAGGGTTCTATTCCCGCGACAGGATGTTTAATGTATTTTCCTACCTACTTAAGCATTATATACGTTATCTGGTACCCATTATACCCATAGTACAAGCGCTATGTGACAATGTCCTAACATTACCTACTTGTTATACAAATATAAAAAATACTATAATAAGTATCAAACATTTTTTAATTTAGTTTGTTTTTGAGTTGTAAGTAATTAATATTATCTCGAAGTTCGTATTTAATTCAGTTTCAGAACGAATTTTATACTCAACCGTGGAAATCCCCAACAACACGACGAAAATGACGTCACCCACCAGTCCCACTGTCCAACAACACTTCACGTCCGTTCAAGTAAACTGCGCACAACTTCAGAGTATATTCGCCATGTTGAGAGGCCACGCGTATACCGAGCCCTGAAGTTGTGCGTAAGTGCGAACATTTTGCGAAACTTTAGACGTATTCTCGTCAATAAACAGTTCGCAATTGACTTTGTCCTCGTGCGCACGGACATTATTCCGAATTCCTGACACGATCGTTGAATTTAAGATAACTGTGAAGGCGAATTATTTGAAATCTATCGTTGTCTACTGTAATAATGAAGAAGTGTATTAACAGAAGATTTTCAGCTTTTCTTGAGAGACAGGTATATTGATTATCCATATCTATCTCTGATCAAGAATGAAGCTTTATTAGTTACCCTAAGGATTTTTGCTCTGTAGGATTCATTGCTGTTTTACTTAGAACTCATCATATTTACTTATATTTCCGCTTAAGCTTAATGTGCTTTAATTCCCTTGCTTACTTACTTACTAACTTGCTTAGGTTATTTGACTATGGTACTCATAAACATACTTAAGTATTTAAGTAAATTCACAAGATGAATTTAACGATAAGGGTTACGGCATAATTATTGTTCGTCACAGCGCCATCTATCGTTAAATACTTGAAACTGACCTTCGTAAATCAGTACCTGTTACGGTACTACACCACTAGATGGCGCTGCTAGTAACAAGACTAGATCTTAGTAGGTATTTTCTTTATCTAGCAGTTATATCATTGCTTTATAAATAAGTAAATAAATATAATATAAATTTATGAGAGCCGTGGCGGCCTTGGGGTTTGAGCAGTCGCCTGCTACGAAAGCGACATAAGTTCAAATCCTAGCAGATCTGTACCAATGAGTGATTTCACATCACGTGCTTTAAGGTGAAGGAAAACATCGTGAGGAAGCCTGCATTTGTCTGAGAAGTAATTCAGACTATGTATAGTGCCTGAAACGGCGATAGACTCACCATCTGTCAAGTTGAAACTTAATTAAGTTTCAACTTGACAGATGGTGAGTCGTGAGGGTCTGAATCTTCGGTGAGAAGTGAGGGTTTATTACAACACCTCTCACTACCCCTTCGAAGTGTAAGTACAGGCGTGAGCATATGTATGTATAAATTTATACGTAGATAGTTGTGCCCCGCGGTTTCACACGCGTAGATTTTAATTTCATGGTTGCCCGCGGATCCCTAATGTTTTATAAAATTTTAAGTTACTCCTTGTAACATTAGCTATCCGGCAGTGAAAGTCCCGCCAAAATCCGTCCAGTCATTTCGGAGATTACCCGGAACAAACAGACAGACAGACAGACGGACAGACAGACAGACGGACAGACAGAAAGAGAATTAAAAAAAAAATTGGGTTTTCTGTGTCAGTACCGTGTATACTTTCAAATGCATTGAGTGAAAAATAGTTATTTTGCAGTTACAAACAGACACTTCAATTTTATTTATCTGTATGTAGTATGTGTATGTATGTATGTATGTATGTATATGTATAGATAAACAATATAAATAAAGTAGCTTACTATTTGGCACTGTAAAATGGGTTACGTTTGAGATGCACATATTTTAAATAAAACTCATAGATATTCTATTAATACCATATTTCAAGAAAATAAATTACTCTCATGCTATTTTTTAAATTTCCAGGAACCACAACCTGGATCACCAGCATCATCACTACTGTCAGAGGATTCATCATCAAGCGACGTAGAGATAGTGGGACTATCAGCTCATCAATTTAGTGCATGTACAGGGCCTAAGCTCAAGGTAGAACAACCTTCAGATTTCGAAGAGTCTGTAAGTCAATTGACCTCAGATGGTGATGAACCACCAGTGAAGAGAATTAAAGAAAATAACGATGTAAGAGACACGGTGATATCTGTAGACGAATGTACCTGCAGTAATCTGTGGCTTAAAAATTGTACGAGAATAATAGATAATTCTGATGTTGTGATTTGTAACATTTGCAATGTTCTTTTCTGTCCAACAAAACATGGCATCTTTGAACACATAAACTTAGAATGTCACATGAGAGATTATTTAAGGCTTTCAGAAATAGCGAACACTGTTACTGCTCCCGAGGATGATGTGAAATGGGGCCTGAATGCCGTTAAAAGAGCAGAACTGAAATTAACAGCTTTCTTGGCAACGAATGATATACCGCTCGAACTGATGACAACGTTGGAATCAATTTGTGTAGACATTTTTCCTGATTCTCAAATTGCGAAAAACATACACCTTGACGCTTTAAAAGCTAATACTATCCTGAAGGAGGTCTTAGGAAAATCATTTGCGGATGAAACAGCAGAATTAATTAAGAACCGTGGAAATTTCTTTACCATTCTGATGGATGAAACCATCGATCGTAGTGGGAATAAACAGTGCACTCTGACCGCTGTTACATTTGATAACAGCACTAAAGAAATCACCACTCGCTTTCTTGATACTATATGTACTACATCTGAAACATTCGTGAAATGTCTTTTGGAGATGATTGACGCGAAAGGTATACCTCGCAACAACTTAGTGGGTATAACATCCTCTATGAATGAATTACTGGCAAATAATGGCGTTGAACAAGCAATTCCTCATATTGCAATTGTTACAAGCTCTTGTCATACGGTCAATCTATCAGCTTCAAAGGCCTGTTTGAATTTACCGCGGTACGTTGAAGATCTTTTACGTAACATTGGATCACACTTTAGCAGAAACCCCAATGAACCAGCATTGAATCAGGAATTAGTAGACTTCTTTAAATTTGACATTCACGATTTGTTAACATATTCTCAAACTCGTTGGCTGTCTTTAAAAGCATGTGTTGATAAGGTTTTGGAGAATTACGAATCTCTGAAATCATATTTTAAATCAAATTTGAGAACGGCCAAGTCGAGAACTACCGAAGACATGGTGAAATCGTTTGACACTAAATTCACGATAATATTTCTAGAATTAATGTCATACACTTTGGAACTGTTAACAACATTTACGAAGAAATTTCAAACAGAAACACCTCTGTTGTATAAATTAAAACCTGAAGTAGAAAAATTGTTACAGCTGATTTGTTCCAATTACATGAAGATGTCTTATTTGCGCTCAATGTCTATATTTTCACTTAACTTTAAGGATTCTAGAAATTTTCTACCGCTTAGAGATATATGCATCGGGGTGAAGGCATCTGAAAGCATGAGGAATTTAACAAGAGATCCAAAGGTTCTAACCACGGACATCGACGCATTTTATGAAACCTGCTTTTCATTTTATGTTGAATTGGCAACGGATATTGCTAAGAGATTTAATTTTAATGACTCTTTGTATGACATAATAACTATTCTTGATCCTACTGAAGCCCAATCTTTCAAAGAAGTATCATTAAGTAAGGTATTCAAACGGTTTCCCATTTTGAATGAGCATGTTAAACTACAAGACGCCGATATAGAATGGCGTGAACATGCGTTATTGGACTTTCATAAATTAGGATTGGACATATCACTGCCCGTAGATAAATATTGGGCCAGAGTGTTCCACTTAAAAGATAGTGGTGGTATTCCATTGTTTTATAATTTAGAGAAAGTTATAGGACTGTTATTAATATTACCGTTTTCAAACGATTCTGTTGAAAGGGTGTTTAAGACTGTAAGAAGGATTGGGCAATGTCAACGCGGTGAAACGGATAGTGACATCACGGTTGCCTTCATGAATACTAAACAAGGTATTGATAGTGCTGGCAGTTTATTATATTTTGAACCAAGCAATGATATGATGAGTTCGAAAATATGGGATTCGATTCATAGCGAATGATTTAAAATTTTAGCTGTTAATTCGTCATAAAAGCCTTTTTTGATTTCAGGCTCGACTCTCTACGTACCTCTTCGGGGAATACAGGCGTGAATATATTATTCATATGTCTACATACATATATATGCTCACGCCTGTACTCTCCGAAGGGGTAGGCAGAGGTGTTGTAATAACAACACCCACTTTTCACCGAAGATGATTAAGTGCCAACGTGACAGATGGTGAGTCTATTACTAAACATACGTCTTTGAACAACTTCTCAGACATATGCAGGTTTCCTCACGACGTTTTCCTTCACCGTAAAGCACGTGGTGTGAAATCACTGCACATAAGTTTGTTTTAGAAAAACTCATTGGTACAGGCCCCGCTTAATAATACTTAAGTATGTTTACTGTATGTATTTTCCTAAATAATTATTCTCACTATGCACTGTGTATAATATTTACTGTTTAATCCTACCTAAGAAATAATGTTTGTCTTTATCATTGTTTCTTCTAGTTTTCAGTAAATTTGGTCACAATTTAATAATGGTCACATTCTTTTTAATTTAGACCTAATTGTGAAGCTCAGGGGCCTTACCATGAGCTCTTATAGCCATGATAGTTTCACTCATTTATGAGACAGATGTACGCGACGTGTATACATCTGTCACTTTCGCACAACTGAATTATCATTGCAATAAGAGCTCATGTTTGGGCCCCTGATCTTACTTATGTGATATTCGTTATTTTTTAACTCTTTTGAGTAATGACACAAAAGGTGTGACATTACAAAAATAAAAAAAACGTATGGTGGTTATAGCTATGTAATACATTTTTGTGTTTCGTTCCGGTGGCGAACTTTTAAATATTATATCAATATATTTATTAGTTTAAAGATTGTAATACTTTACGGGTAATAAGCATTTATTTAGTAGATAAGATGAAAAGAAAAAGTATTTTTAAATAAAAATGTAAGATACCAATGTTTTTTAATAAAGTACAATTACATATCATGTTTGTTTTCTTGTTAAGAAGTGTATCTGTACTGGATGCCAACTGATCGTTTAAGCAGTTTTATTCCACTGTCCCAAAACGAAATGTCAAGTTTCAGAAGTTCATAATACGCTCTGTTTAAACCCGTTTGGGGCCTTACCATGAGCTCGTATTGCCATGATAGTTTCACTCATTTATGAGACAGATGTATGTGACGTGTATACATCTGTCACTGTAGCACAACTGAATTATCATTGCAATAAGAGCCTGTTGGGCCCCTGTTCATTCTAACCTGAATAAAAACTCAAAGGTTATCTCTGCATTTTAATTACAGTCCCAACTCCCGACTGGAATCAACATTTTACGAGATTCAAGGTACACACAGATGCACCAACTAAAAACGAAACTCCTTTGATTTTATTTTTCCGTCTTGATTAAATTGAACTAGCTGTGCCCCGCGGTTTCACCCGCGTAGATTTCGTTTCATCCTTATGGTCGCGGAAACCTAATATTTTTAATAAATAAAAGGTAGCCTATGTCCTTTCTCAGTGTCTAAAGATTGTCTGTGCCAAATTTCATTAAAATCGGTTGAGTGGTTTAAGCGGGAAAGCGTAACAGACAGACAGACAGAGTTACTTTCGCATTTATAATATTAGTAGGGATAATAGATCATTTAAAAACTTCCGTATCGCTACCTTTTAAGGAATGAAATAAATAAAACTTAGACTTTCAATATGTATTCACTTAATTACAAAAAAACTTACAAATTATTTAAATATAACGATATATTCATTTTTCAAAATAGTATCTATATATTTGTACGTTTATTCTTGTATCACAGACTAGTAAG
This sequence comes from Watsonalla cultraria, assembly GCA_964035505.1. Classification (NCBI taxonomy): domain Eukaryota; kingdom Metazoa; phylum Arthropoda; class Insecta; order Lepidoptera; family Drepanidae; genus Watsonalla; species Watsonalla cultraria. Next base: position 1,037,006 of record OZ037732.1, on the reverse strand, counting down.
TATTTATACAAATACATATTAGTAAAACTTCTTACAAATATATAAAAGCATTCGAAAAAGGAGGTATGTGCCCAAATGTAAACTAACTATCTGAGGTGAAATATCGGTGTTGTTACACCGGAGCTTAAATCGATTATTCGATGTATGATATAAGAGATTCGAGATCTTGAATCGATTGTTTCGTTTTATTAAATTACTAGCTGTGTCTCGCGGTTTTACCCGCGTAGAGTTAATTCCGAAGCATACGTTACTCCTTGTAACATTAGCTATCTGCAGGTGAAAGTTCTATTAAAATCGCTCCATCCGTTTCGGAGATTAGCTGGAACAAACAGACAGACAGACATAAAAAGAAACTGATTTATTTTATGTCTGTGCCGTGTACAGTTTCATATGCATGAAAAACAAGTATTTTGGAATTACAAACAGACACTTGAGTGTTATTTATCTGTATAGATATGATATTAATTGCATCAAAAAAATTAAGTAGGTACATAATAGTCCTTACTTGAAACTTAAGTACTTATAATATTTATACTTTTAAATTAATACAGTCTAATATCGCATATCTTATAGAATTCGTGCTCGCTCAGCAAAAAAGGCTTGGTGAATGTCTTGAACTGGTCATAGCTGCAGAAAGCGGTGTCTTCGCAGTTGCGGAAGAGGAGAGGCTTTGCTGAAGAGTTCCCTGCTTGAGGAAGGTAGACCGGCTGTAATGTAATACAAGGTTTTTTTTAATAACTACATACATAAGAGACACGTAGAGGCAGAGAGCAGGGCATCTACCATGACCTCTTATTGCCATGATAGTTTAACTCTTATTATGAGACAGATGTATATGACGAGTATAATTCTGTCACTGTCACACAGTGGAACTATGATGGTAATAAGAGCTTATGGTAAGGCCCCAGGAGTGGAAGCGCTGTACTAGGTGTAGGTATAGTGGCACCCTTTCATGGCTTACATTTCTCAAGTGACTTATTTTGTTTTTTTTTTATTGTATAATATTTTTGAAAAGAGTAATTACTGAGTTTCTTGCCTGGTTCTTCTCAGTAAAAGCAGTTTGCCCTGCGGTTTCACCCGCGTAGATTTAGTTTCATCCTTATTGTCGCGGAACCCTAATATTTGTAATAAATAAAAGTTGCCTACGTTAAAATCAAATAAAATCAAAATCAAATATATCTTTATTCGATTAGACTTCATACAAAGTACTTTCAAATCGTCAGAATGACACAATTACACAGGATTATACATGCTACCGCCAGGTTCGGAAGGTTGATTTTACTGAGAAGAACCTGGCAAGAAACTCAGTAATTACTCTTTTAAAGAATATTATACAGTTTTAAAAATACAAAATAAATTGTTCAAGCAACTATAAGCCCATGGACACAGCTCTAATGCTCAATTGTCAAAAATAAAAACTAAAAACTAAAAATATAGTACAAATATATGTGAGCATGGCAAATTCCAGCCAGTCAAAGCAAAATTAAGATTAATTAATTGTAGCAAAAGTACAGTGCCAATGGGATTATTTACAAACATTATCAGGTACATCCCAGGCTCCCTTATCACAAATATAATCACTTACAGTATAATATCCTTTTTCAAGCAAAACTGATTTAATTGTTTCTTTAAATTTGTTGAAGGGCAAGTTTACAATTTTTGTTGGTAATTTATTATAGAAGCGTGTGCTCTGTCCTAAAAATGAGCCATGCACTTTTTGTAGGCGATGCGCAGGCACTACAATTTTATGTTTGTGTCTTGTGTTTACGTTATGCACATCACATTTCCTTTGAAACGATCCAATGTTTTGATGCACAAATAATAAGTTAGCTAAAATATACTGTGAGGCCACTGTCAAAATTCCAATTGATTTAAATTTTTCCCTTAACGATTCTCGCGGTCCCAAATTATATATAGATCGTATAGCCCTTTTCTGTAGTGTAAATATAGAGTCTATATCAGCAGCTTTGCCCCAAATTAAAATAGCATAGGACATAACGCTATGAAAATAAGAAAAATATACAAGTCGAGCTGTTTCTATGTCGGTGAACTGTCTAATTTTTCTAATTGCATAAGCTGCGGAGCTGAGTTTTCCTGATAACTTGGATATATGTGGGCCCCACTGAAGTTTATTATCAAGGGTTACACCTAGAAATACTACAGAATCTACTATTTCCAAAGTTTCACCATTTACCATGACCTTTGTATCAACAGGTTTGACGTTTGGTAAAGTGAATTTAATACATTTAGTTTTTTTGGCATTTAAAACTAAGTTATTTACATTAAACCATTTCAATACCTGATCAAGTGCACTGTTTACATCTTCATAATTCGTTTTGGCTCTGTCGACTTCAAACAAAAGAGATGTGTCATCAGCGAACAGTACAATATCACACGTATTCTTTACTAAATTTGGTAAATCATTAATATATACTAAGAATAGAAATGGTCCTAGGATTGAACCCTGTGGGACGCCCATTAGTACTGGAGAACCGGAAGATCTGACCCCATTTACTTCGACTTTTTGAATCCGTTGACAAAGATATGATTTGATTAGGTCGAGTGCCCTACCTTTGACACCGTAATAGTTTAATTTAACTAATAAGGTTTCGTGTTGTACACAATCGAATGCCTTGGATAGGTCGCAGAATACACCTATCATGTCGTGAGCGTTTTCCCACGCTCTATAAATATGTCTAAGAAGTGCAACACCAGCATCAGTGGTTGAACGACCTTTGGTGAAGCCATATTGCTCACCATGTAGAATATTATTAAGATTAAAGTAAGCGACTATTTGATTCAGCATAATTTTTTCGAAAATTTTGCTGAGGGCTGGCAAGATAGAGATCGGTCTGAAGTTAGTAGGGTCACTAATATCACCACCTTTAAATAATGGAATAACTTTACTATATTTCATGAGATCCGGGAATACACCGCTCTTAATACAACTGTTAAAAATGTCAGCTAAGTAAGGGGCAATTATGTCAATAATACCGTGAAGTACTTTCACTGATATATCCCATAAATCACCAGTCTTTTTGGAATTCAAACTTTTAAATGTCTTAATTATTTCAAAAGGCGTGATAGAACAAAAACTAAAGCTAGTGCCGCACTTAGAAACATTTAATTTCAGTAATAATTCGGCGTCTGTGGGAGATGAATTTAGGGAACTAGTAGTTACTATAGGAACATTTGCAAAGAACTTGTTGAAAGTTTCAGCTATTTCACCATCGTCTTGGATTACTTTGTTATCTATATTTAAAGTTAAACGACAATCGCGACTTTTTGCCTTTCCCGTCTCGGCATTAATAACGTTCCAGGTAGTTTTTATCTTATTATCAGAATTCTTGATTTTCTGGGCAAGATGCAAGGCTTTAGCTTTTATACAAACTTTCTTAAAACATTTAGAGTATCTAGTTACGAATGCTAAGAATTCAGGACTATGATCATTTCGTTTCATACCATAAAGTTCATACAACTTCCTTCTACTTTTATGGATACCTACAGTTGCCCACTCATTGAATTTAGCTTTACTATGTTTCTGAACTGTTTTTAGTTTAAATGTACTATTGAATTCCGTTTGTATAACGTTAAACAAGCTATTGTAAAGAGCATCAGGATCTTCTTGTGGCCCTTGCAGATAAGGTATCTTGCTTGCTAAGTTAGACCTGAAATTTGCTACAAGTTTCTTAGTAATAGGTCTGTAAGTGGTTTTACTTACTACATTATTAGTTTTATTTAATATTGTGATTTTTTGACCACAATGGTCTGACGTTAGATCACTGATAATAGATTTTTCCAGGGCCTCACAATCGCAGAACACATTATCTAGACATGTCGCAGAAGTGGCAGTTATTCTAGTGGGCTCCAGAAATAAATGCTTTAAATTAAAAGAGTTAAACAAACTAATTAAACGCACCGAAAGAGAATTATTTTCTCCTTGATATATCAGCCACCTGCCAGTGAAAGTTCCGTTAAAATCGGTCCAGCCGTTTCAGAGATTACCCGGAACAGACAGACAGACAGACAGAGAAAAATTTTAAAACTTGGTTTTTTAGTGTCAGTAGCGTGTACACTATCATATGCATTTAGTAAAAAGCTGTTATTTTGGAATTACAAACAGACACTTCAATTCTATTTATCTGTCTAGATTATGATTTTGATTGGATGTTTTACTTACCAACACACTGTAACTGCCCGTACTCCTAGACCGGTACATCTCAAGGGCAAACAGGGCTCCGTATTCAGGGATCCGGTGGTCACTTATCACACCAGTGACGTCCATCAATGCTCCGATATTGAAGTCGTGGGAGGATATAATCCTAAGCCTTTGGTTTACGGGTTTGCCTGTGACGATGTCATCAGCTGCTTCGATGAAGTCGTTCAACAGGACTCCTGGAAAGAGTTATGTTCTAGGTTCAACAAAGATAGGCCGAGGAGCGGCTGATGCCTCCGTAAAGAGGGCCGCGGGCGTCGGGACGGGGGTCTTGGACGACGCATGGCCCTCGCGGTTGAAGGGCGCGTTCGTGTTCCGACGCGCCCTCCCATAGTGTAAAAGCCGGGTACAGCCTGGTATCATAAGGAGGGCCTGACAGGCCAGTCGCCGGGAGGGTAACGGCGAAGCATGTGAAAACATATCACGTGCACCCCCCCACTTAGCGACCAGGAGGAACACCACGGAGTTTAGTCGGTGCGAGTCCGACATAACCCTTCCGAGTAAGTACGGCGGTAGGTGTATCCATACAGATACTCCACGATAAAAAAAAAAAAGTGCAACAAAGATCTTTAACAAAGTACCTACTTATCAGAATAATAATGATTATACATGGTTACCAGGTTTTACCCGGCATCCCGAGAAAGAAACAACTTCTAATCTGTACATATAAGAAGCCGAGAGAGACACAAGCCACGCAAGTACGAATCCCAGCAGCTTGCACCAATGTGTTTTTCTAAAAACTTAAGTTCAGTAAATTCACACGTGAGTGACCATGAAGGAAAACATGGTGAGGAAGCCTGCATATGTCTGAGAAGTAATCCAAAGACGTATGTACAGTGCTTGAGACGGCGATGGACTCACCCTCTGTCACGTCGGCACCTAATCATTTTCAGTGGCAAAGCAGTTGAGTTATTATATTATACTCGTAACTGTACTTTTCGAGAATGCGTAAGCCTATGAATATTATTCTAGACTAGCGGACGTCACTTGGTTTCACCCGCGTCGTTTCCGTTCCCGTGGGAGTACGGAGACGCGGATACGGATAGCCTATATTAATGAGTGATAATGTAGCTATCCATTGCTGAAAGAATTTTTAAAATCAGTCCTGTCTTTTGAGCTAATTCGTTACAAACATAAATACAAACCTTTCCTTTTTATAATTATAGTATCTATAGAAAATTTAGTTATACGATACACACCTCCTCCAATCTTTTTCATTTCAAAATTCCTGAAGTATATATTGTAGGCTAATCTCGCGGCTTCATTCAGTCTTGTCTGGAGGGGCTTGGACCACTCGGGAGCTTCCAAGTTTAAGCCGGCCTGAAATAATTAATGTTGCTGAAATCAAGGCTATGAAAACATACAATTGAAACTGAATGAGCAACTTTAATTGTGGTTGTCGTGGATGTGATTTCTCCAGTTCTTATCTCAACAGTCGTAAATTCTAATCTACACGGATATAAATAAGATTTATGTGTCTGTTTGTAATTCCAAATTAAAAGATTTTCTCCAAATTCATAACAAAGAATATACTTATATGGAATTAAGTCTATACGGGTGAAACAGAGAGCCCAATTTTTTAATTAAAATTTCTACCAAGTTGATTCATCTGTTTACTCATGATAATGTTACAAACAGATAGGCAGAGACAATTTTAAATTTATTTCTTCTTAATTGGTAATTAACAACAAATTTATAATAACTTTTTGACATTATCTTAAAACCAGAAAACCTGCATATGTCTAATAAGAAATTCAAGAACATTTTCAAGATGCCTGAGACGCTTCCTTCCCCAGGACCCTTGTAAGAAGTTCTGAAGCTGAAAAAAGCCCTTACCAAACTCCTGAAGAGATCAAAAAGTGTTTCGAACAGCAGAGGGTTTTCAGTGAAGTTTCGCCCAGTTTTCTGAGCTAAGAATGGGACGAGTTCCAAGAACGGTGCCAGCTCCTCATTCAGGGCGTACAGCTTGGCTTCCTCCATCAGCTTCGTGAACCGTTCGCAGTTTGAGTAGTAGCGGAGCTGAAAGAAAATCAATTATGCATTTATTAACTTTATTCAATTTGATAAACACAACGATGTGACTGATCACCTGGTTTTTATACGAAGCGACTGCCACCTGACCTTCGTAATCGCTTTTGGGAGGAAAATCGGTAATCTGCGTTAAACCAGTTATCAGACGCTTAGGCATCTGTCTGACCTATATCGATTGCCGAAGATGTTCAATTCGCAACCAGGACCGCCTGCTTAAAGTGCTCTTCGAGGCACGGAGGGAACTAGGCCGATCACCCAAGGGCTTAGGGCTACTTAACTTTGATGATCGAATGAGATGCGCAGTAGCCGTAGTAACTGTGCCACGAGCTCCTCTTCAAGATCAAATGTATTGAAATCTAAATAAAGTTGGCAATTTTTGGTCATGCGACAATAAGCCTTGACTTACATTAAGTATAGTGTAGTTAACCTAATAAGTCATTTCAGTCTATCGCTGAATAAATTAACGTTTATAACTTAATTGTCGACTGAAAGAAACCTGCTTGTTGCGTGCACATTTTTTCAGGAAATTTGGCCTTATTATCATGCAGAGGTACAGGGGCCTTACCATGAGCTCTTATTGCCATGATAGTTTCACTCATTTATGAGACAGATGTATGTGACGTGTATACATCTGTCACTTTCGCACAACTGAATTATCATTGCAATATGAGCTCATGGTTGGGCCCCTGGGCCTGTAGACAAAGTAACATTATCCTCGCGCTTAGCTAATAGAAACGAAAATGTACAGGAATGTCACATGTCACGTGACTGATTTATTTCAGTTCCATACATTTTGTATCGTTTCTTAGCGCAAGCGCGATAGAATGTCACTTTGTCTAAGCCTTCTTGTCCCGTCACGAGTAAAGAACGCGCGGCAAAAAATGGGGATACTGCGTATTTTTTACAGACTCATAAAATGACTACTGCGCCTTCAAAGGTACTCGTTCTTATCTCGTGACGGGATCAGTATACATGACTCTTATCAAAAAAAAATATTGACAGAAGGTCAGCTCTCGTACATTTTGTATCTTGCACGCACACAGCCGCATACTTGATCTATGAACTTGGGAATTAAAGGTTTTGACATGAATGAGAATATGAAGACTCATTATTAAAGACGCATGTGTGACATCACGTGAGCCTTGCGGTAAAGGAAAACATCGTGAGGTAATCTGAGTCTGAGAAGAAATTCAAACGTATGTATAGTGCCTGAGACGGCGATGGATTCACTCTCTGGCACGATGGCACTTAATCATATTCGGTGAAATGTGGGTGTTGTTGTACAACACCTCTGCTTACCCCTTCGGGGACCCTTCTGGGACAGCGTGAGCACATTCAAGTTAAGATCATACGAATGTTAAGTCCGCGAGTAGATAAGTTATCAAAGGTCAAGTTTAATTGAAAAGTTATGTAAGTAATTAATATCTTATTTAGCTAAACATAGCGTACCTTATCGCGCGACTAAGATTGTGGTGATTTGTGTTTGAATAAAGTGATTTATATTATACTAGTTTCCGCAATTTCGCCTGTGGGGCAGCAAATTTCACAAACGTTTATACCTTTTTTCACTCCCTTGAGGGATGAATTTAAAAAAATCCTTCGATAATGGATGCCTTTGTCACACGAGGAATACGTTCTCTTGGCAATCGTTGCAGGTCTTACAACTGGTTTATCCCAGATTACTGATATCTCTCGTTAAAGTGGTTACGAAGGTCGGATGGCAGTCACTTCGTATAAAAATCAGGTGATCAGCCACATCACGTTGAAATCAATCAGGTGAACGTGCGGACCTCAACAATGGGTACGATAAGCACAGTTTAGCCCAGCGAGATCATGAATTTAGTATGACAGTGACAGATGTATACAGGTCATATACATTGGTCTAATAATCAGTCAAACTACCATGGCAATAGAGGCTCATGGACCTGTTTGACACATGTAGTGAAAAATAATACTCACATAATCCTGAGACAACGGCAGCGCTTTATAAGGCACTGGTTGCCATATCTTGCCCACTCCGTCGTCCCACTGTTGGACTTCCTCCGGCGGGTAGACAGCTGACATGGCGACTTGAGCAGTCATCTTAGTTCTCTCCTTGTCAGTACTCCTGACAGATATCTCGTCGTAAAGGTATATGTTCGATATCAAATTGTGTTCGTGGCCGTAACGCTTCCTTATGAATTTACCTATCTGGTAGGCTCTTCGTTTTCCAGCCTGTAAAATATAATTTGTTTTCAATAATATATAAATGGTCAGGAAAAATACGAACACGAGGCGGGACTCGAACCCACGACATCTGCAAACCGTGCAGTTGCTCCAACTAAGCTACTCGTGATCCTATCTAACGCGTCGAATTTTGCCTTCCCTTGTTTTTTCGGTTTAAGGGCCGTCTTATATATGCTCACGCCATCCCAGAAGGGGTAAGCAGAGGTATTGTAACAACAACACCCACATTTAATCGAATATCATTAAGTGCTAACGTGACAATTGCTGGGTCTATAGCCATCTCAAACACTATACATACGTCTTAGAATTACTTCTCAGGTATATGTAGATTTCCTAACGATGTTTTCCTTCACCGTAAAGCGCGTGGTGTAAAATAATTGCACATAAGTTTTTCGAAACTCATTGGTACAGCCCCCGCTGTATGCATACGATAGTTACGATATGTATGTACCTATAAGTTATGTTTTTAACACCATAAGTCAAAATTATATTCAAAGAATTACACGTTACTATACAAAGTAAATCATTTGAACGCCAACAAGATCTTGATCACTTTCTGATAACAATGCTGTGGCCTTCAGAGCTCACCTCGCGGAGTCATTACCAACGTCAAGGAAAACAGAGTTAATAGAGCAATGTACTGCCTACATTGTTTCATATCCGTAGTTCTACATCCATACATATAAGCAGATATATAAAATTGAAGTGTCTGTTTGTAATTCCAAAATAACAGCTTTTCACATAATGCATATGAAAATATATACGGTCATTTTTTTTTTTACTCTGTCTGTCTGTTTGTTCCGGCTAATCTCCGAAACAGCTGGACCGATTTCAACGCGACTTTGGCAGATAGCTAATGTAACAATACAAGTCATAATGTGGCTAGGTATTTTAACACGCTTTTATTATTTATTTAAAAAAACACATTATGGTTTCGCGCGACACTCGTGAAATGAACTCTCTCCAGCTAGTATAAAATAAAATAAAATATTTTTTCATCCCACCATCTTGGAAAGAGTATTTTTAATCTTCAATATCTGAATGGAAAAGCCGTTTTAATTCTCTAGAGGATAAAGTAAGTTCAATTTACTACATCGTGTGCACTAAGTTTGTGAATTAAAAAAAACATTAAACCTATTTACTGCTACCTCTATGGTGCCGAATATATCATACAACTTTTTTTTAATTTGTTATAAACTCAGACTCGGAACCTTCTTGGTGTTCTTTTTTCAATTTGCTTTGTACGCGGTTCTTTACGCGGCTTTTTTTTTGCATTTAGTCATTTCCTCGCTGAGGTGGAATGAAAAGTTACGTGTTGCACTCGAGTGCAAAGATTTTTCACCTCGTGCTCTTTTGATTCCCTCGCTAACGCTCAGGATTCTAATTGAACACGCGGTTAAAAAGCAACTTTGCACTCTTGTATAACAAATAACTATTATTACATTATTAAAAGAGTGCAAACATAATATGGATAGCGGCATAAATGCATTGCGTCAGATATGACTCACGGTCAGCGCTCATAGCTCGTGACGGCTCTAATACACATGTAACATAGTCAAGAGAGCACTTAATCTATTCTTAAGGTCATACTTACATTCGTGAGTGCTTCAGGACCATATAAAGCTGTTAAGTTTAATAACATCTCTTTTTGATCGTATAAAGAAAACTCGTCAGCGTCCGGAGTTCTTTCACCATGTCTGTGGACCTGAAAAAATAATAATTTTACATGATTATTTATCTAGGTAATACAGTTTGATCATCATCCCTAGCCTTATCCCATTCATTGCTGCGGTCGGTTGATTCAACCCGATGTGGCTGATCACCTGATTTTTATACGAAGCGTCTGCCATCTGAGCTTCTGAGACAGACAGAATAATTTTAAAACTTGGTTTTTCGGTGTCAGTAGCGTGTATACTTTCATATGCATTTAGTGAAAAGCTGTTATTTTGGAATTACAAACAGATACTTCAATTTTATTTATCTGTATATAGATATAGACGTATAGATTAATAGTATTAATAAAAGAGCTCTTTCTCCTCTTTTACCCTTAAACAGACATTTGTAAATTATTTACAAATAATATATCTGTTATCTAAACCTAAGTGTCTGTCATGCTAATTAAATGGCTATGTCGATAAAACACTAATTAAACGACTCTTCATTGCGCAGTTATTGTACGATAATATCGATAACAATTATTTAGCAGAGAATAGTGATAACTTAGGAGATATTTTGAGAAAGCACGTGTACATAAGTCGGTAAATGTATGATATCGTAACTCACTCAATGAATGGAAGTCCAGCCCCCACAAACACAGATACTTTGTGTATTTTGATTGAGGTAAGTATAAACAACTTTAAAAGTTAATACTGGTTGTGTGTGATGGACATCAATCATTTGTGTGTGCCGGACATCAATAATTTGGTGTGATGGACATCAATAATTTGTGTGTGATGGACATAAATAATTTGTGTGTGATGGACATCAATAATTTGTGTGTGATGGACATCAATAATTTGTGTGTGATGGACATCAATAATTTGTGTGTGATGGACATAAATAATTTGTGGGTGATGGACATAAATAATTTGTGTGTGACTAACACCACTAATTAGTGCGAATAAGCATCAATAATTTGTGTGCTTTGGACATAAATAATTTGTGTGCGATGAACATCAATAATTTGTATGTGACTAACACCACTAATTAGTGCGAATAACAATCAATAATTTGTGTGTTTTGGACGTATATAATCTGTGTGTGATGGACAACAATAACATTGGCATGGTAATTAACCGTCTTATCATTACTTTCTGTTATGTGGCGTGCTTTTTTAAATGGTAATAAAAAGTATACTCACGGCCATGGCGAAGACTAGTTCCTGGTCCTCGACGATTTCGTTCGTCGAAACGTTGCCACACGTAATATGGCATATTGCTAATAAACACAACCACGTGAAATACTGTAACATTGTCTGTAACAAAAGGATATTTTATCATGAAGCAGAAAATAATAAAAAACACTTTTTTTTAAATTTTCCAAAAAAAAAAAAATTATGAATTAGAGTTTTTTTTTTACAAATTATTACAAAGAAATAATCTTAATTGTCCCTAACGACAAACTGACAAAATAAGCACTCTAATCCAAATAGTAATATTTATAAAAAATAAGTGACCTTGTCCGTCTGTTCTGATTAGATTAGTAACTGTGTTATGTTTATATTAATTATATTAAATGTAACTCTTGTGATAATTTCCTTATCTGAATTATCAGATAAGGAAATGAGGGATGCTGAAAATGATCATTACCTATGTGTGATGATGATCATTATGCATGATATTGATGATGACGTATGATAATGATGTTCTGGTTACAGCTAGTTTACATCCGCATAATCTATGTGTTAAATTCGCTCTACGCTCTTAATACTTATTAATACTTTCGAAAGTGACGGAATAAAATTTCGAAAAACGTTTATATTAAACCTGATAAGTTTGTATGTTTGAAAACGAAAATCTCAGGAACTACTAATGGTATTTGAAAAATTCTTTCAAAGTCAAAGTCAAAGTCAAAAATATCTTTATTCGATTAGACTTCATACAAATGAGAAAAAATTTAAAACTTGGCTTTTTAGTGTCAGTGTCGTATATACTTTCATATGCATTTAGTGAAAAGCTGTTATTTTGGAATTACAAACAGACACTTCAATCACATGCAAATTGTAAAATTATACCTAAATCAGAACATTAGTTTATTGAAATGTGACGACTATATGGCATTATTTGTATGAACTTTAGTGGTTTTTTAGTGCAACTAAGTATTTTGTATGTTTGTGTAAACCATAAATACAAAAAAAAATTTTTTACCAGTAGTTTCTGAGATTAGCGCGTTCAATCAAACAAACAAACTATTCATATTTTCACATATTTACTAGCTTCAGCCCGCGACTTCGTCCGCGTGGAATAGTTACTTTGGGCTAACGCTAATTTTAACCCGCTATTGGTTTTAGTGTGATGATATAAATCCTATAGCCTTCCTAGCTAAATGGGCTATCTAACACTGAAATAATAACCTGTAGTTCCTGAGATTAGCGTGTTCAAGTAAACAAACAAACTATTCATACACATACATTTTATTATATTTATTTCTTGCAAGTTGGTTTCATAGAACACACAAAATAAACTTATTTAAAGTGGTTATAACATAACTAAATTCAGCTTCATAGCATTTGTATAGATTGGTAAATGCATGCTTATGCATAACTTATAATATAACTTGAATTAAATGTCATTGCTTGCGAGATGCAGGCTCTGTTGTACCTGGACAACCTTGCAGCATTGTACTATCTAATGAGGAATGATTTTTGTTACGGAAAACGTGCCGTAGTTTTATGCCTCGTTCCGGTTATGTGAAAGAGCCGTGGTGGCCGTGGGGGTTAGCAGTCGAATGTTTATAATAACAATAAAAAAAATATAGTATGTAATTTTATTATGCTCACGCCATCCCAGAAGGGTCGAAGGGGTAAGCAGGGGTGTTGTAACAGCAACACTCATATTTCACCGAATATTATTAAGTGCCAACGTGACAGAGGGTGAGTCCATCGCCGTCTCAGGCACTATACATACGTCTTTGAATAATTTCTCAGACATATGCAGGTTTGCTCACGATGTTTTCCTTCACCGTAAAGCACGTGGTGTGAAATCACTGCACATAATCTTTGAAAAACTTGGTGCAGGCGCCGCTGCCATGAACGAAACTAAACAATACTTAAAGAATTGAGTTCTGCTTCCGAGACATACATACATTTTTCTAAATACATATGCTCATGCTAGTTTAACCAGAAGTGTACGCAAAGATGTAGTACACCCACATTGCGTCAGTTATGTTAAGTCCCATGTAATGGGGGACGAGCCTATAGCCGTTAACCTGGCATTAATTCGTAGTCCGGGCTGCTAGCGCGAAAAATTTTTTCCATTTTCAATTTTTATTTTTTATTTTAACACCTGCACACTATTTACACAAGTGGCCTTAATGCCATATGCACTATTACCTACCAGTCATCCTTTGAAAGAAATTAAAAAATCTTTCGCAGCTTACCTACCAAATTTTACGTACGGAAATATTTTCTAAATGCGTCGTCACATTTTTGATTTGAATTCAGCGAAGTCGAGCTTTGCTTTCAATCATAGGAAATTGATACGTAATGCTTAGAGGATGAGGTTTAATTTCATATCTTAAAAACCGACACTCGACGAAGAGTGTGACGCTGAGAAACTTTGGTGAATAACGTGGCTGATTTTTTTCCCACAGGGTTACATAAATACATGTTTTTTTTTGTAATTATTATTATTTTACTGTGTAATGAAATGTACATGATGCCAGCTGAGTTTCTTGCCGGTTCTTCTCAGAAGGCTAGTTTCCGAACCGGTGGTAGATTCCTCGACGTTCATAAGTGCCTTACCAGGGCCTAAACTGAATAAATCATTTTCATTTTCATTTTCATATAACCCGGTAAAATTAAGTCTTCCTATGCCTCATACTTCCGATAATAGCTAAGGTCTTAAATTGAGATCAAACACGTGTTTACAGCGTGCCAATCATGTAGGAAGTGATTCGACCCGTTTCTACTATCAGACGCACTTTAGACCGCAGATCATTATTTGATTATGTTATTTGAAATTATTTAAAATAACAGTCGTTAGCACGTGCTGGATTTGTAGACAAAGTAACATTATCTTCACGCTTCGCTAGTTGAAATGATACAAAATGTATGGGAACGACGTATGTCTGCATTTTGTATCACTTCTATTTGTTACAAAGTTTTGTCTTAGATAGTCTTTGGTTTAAAAGTAGTTCCATTTCTTAAAAAGGGATGAGCATTGTTTTAGTTAAAAAAATTTCTAGGCCCGTTTTAACCATGTTTTGTAAAGAAGGCTTAATTATTTTTGTGTTATAAGTATTCATTAGGGGCCTGTACTAATAAGTTTTTCTAATAAACTTATGTACAGTGATTTCACACCTCGTGCTTTACGGCGAAGGAGAACATCGTGAGGATACCTGCATACGTCTGAGAAGTAATTCAAAGACGTATGTATTATAGTGCCTGAGACGGCATTAGACTTACCATCTGTCACGTTGGCACTTAATCATCTTCGGTGAAAAGTGGGTGTTGTTATTACAACACCTCTGTCTACCCCTTCGGGGAATACAGACGTGAGCATATGTATCTAAACTAATATTATAAGGAGGAAAGATTCGATTGTTTGTTTGTTTGTATTGAATAGACTCCAAAATTACTTGACCGATCTTGAAAATTCTTTCAGCAATGGATACCTACATCATCAGCGAGTAACATTATATTTTTATCCCCGTACTCCCACGGGAATGGTAACTACGCAGGTGAAACCGTGTGACGTCTGCTAGTGTTTCATAAAGGGATATCTGCATCTTGTTATTTCACATTACAATCAGTAAATATATACAGATAAATAAAATTGAAGTGTCTGTTTCCAAAATAACAGCTTTTCACTAAATGCATATGAAAGTATACACGCTACTGACACAAAAAAATCAAGTTTTAAATTTTTTCTCTGTCTGTCTGTCTGGCTGGACGGATTTTAACGGGACTTTCACTGGTAGGTAGCTGATGTTTCAAGGAGTAACTTAGGCTACTTTTATTTATTAAAAATATAAGGATTCCGTGACAATAAGGAAGAAACTAAATCTACGCGGGTGAAACCGCGGGGCACAGCTAGTCTTTATATATAAAAATTAATCCCCATTTCCCTTGGTCACGGCATCACGCCTAAACGGCTGGATGGATTTTAAGGGGACTTTCACTGGCAGATAGCTGATGTTTCAAAGAGTGTTTAAGGCTAATTTTATTTAAAAAAACATGAAATTGACTCTACGCGGGTGAAACCGCGAGGCACAGCTAGTATTATATAATATCTATCTAGATATTTTGGCAAATGGCATCGGTAGGTGGTAAATAGAGTTAAACATAGTTTATTTATTTTTTCGTCGACATACTACATTTTTTGGAGCCGATGCTCTGAGCCAGAAACGTTTGCATAAGAAGTCTAGACCTTTTTGTGTAGATGTGAATTCCTAAGTTGTCGGCAAAAAGGCCTATTATAAAACTATTAGCTTGCCTTCCACTCACACGCACACTAGCGATGCAAGGTATCGTATTCAATATCAAACGTGTTTTGACATTTGATCAGCTATTTGTGGACCTGACACATTTACCTTATATAGATCAAATCAATTCAAATCTTTAAAACATTTGAAAGTTTATAAATGGACCAGAGCTTTAGTAACGCGACGAATTCCAGAGGCTTGCAAAAATCTTAAATTAAGGGATTTCACACCAAGAGCTTTACGGTGAAGGAAAACATCGTGAGGAAACCTGCATATGTCTGAGAAGTAATACAAAGACGTATTGTATTTAAATCTAAATGAGGCTGATGCCAATTTAAGAATAAATTATTCGTAAATATTTTAAAGAGCTTCCGCGTCGTCTGGTAGAAGCCTCTCGTGACAAGAGAGCAGGGGCCCAACCATGAGCTCTTATTGCAATGTTAATTCAGTTGTGCGACAGTGACAGATGTATGCACGTCACATACATCTGTCTCATAAATGAGTGAAACTATCATGGCAATAAGAGCTCATGGTAAGGCCCCTGGGGCTTTTCTCGCTCAGAGAATCAGCATTGCTATTCAAAGTGGCAATGCTGCCAACCTTCTTGGCACGATCCCGAGAGACACCGATTTAGGACACGTTTCCTACTTGTAATTAAGTACTGTTCCTTGTATATAATTAAGTTTGTATTCAATGAATGTATCACTTATATATATTACAGGTTAGGTTATATATATTACATACGGTTCTCTTTGTTTTATTCATTACGTATTTTATGCATTCAACTCAACATTTTTAAGTTAAACAACCTTAACTGATTCAAATTTCTGCTTTTGCTTTGTAATGACACCATTATTAGTAATTAGCGTACATTCCATTTTTAATTGTTATCATAATTTATGCAAAGCGATACGTTATGGACGAAACCATACACCATTCATCTCGTTCTGTGGTATCATTGTAATACAATTGAAATTTTACGCCAATATCTTTAATCACCTGCCTGTTTGTACTTGTACTCGCAAACGCTACTGCGGAACATGGGGTCCAGATTTCGATCCCCGGGTTGGGCAAAGTGTTATTGGGTTCTTCCATCTGTATTTTATTAGGATTATTGCCCGGTTAATGGCAATAGGCTTAATCCCCATGACTTTATGCGAGTGCTTCGTTCGACTAGTGGTCACAAGCGCTATTGCGGAATACGGGATCTTGTCGGTAAATTCCTAGTTACAATCTGGAGTCTAGACTGGTGCTTGGCTAATGGCAATAGGCTTTAGGACAATGGACTTAACACAACTGCCGAAATGTCGTTGTAACACAAACACAAACATATACTCACGCCTGTATTCCCCGAAGGGGTAGTCAGAGGTGTTGTAATAACAACACCCACTTTTCACCGACGATGATTAAGTGCCAACGTGACAGATGGTGAGTCTATCGCCGTCTCAGGCACTATACCTACGTCTTTGAATTACTTCTCAAATATATACAGGCTTTCTTCACGATGTTTTCCATCACCGCAAAGCAAATGTTGTGAAATCACTGTACATAAGTTTTTAGAAAAGCGCATTTGTGCAAGCTCCGCAGGGATTAGAACATGCGTCGATAGCGTAGTATTTTTCAGTCAGTCTACTAAGTTTGTGAATTCAGGTGTCATATCGGAAATGAATACAAAGGGGAGTGTAGAAGCAAGACAAATAATATAAAATACATACATTCATATAAAAACAATATATATTTGCATATCTTATTAAACTATTGTGCACGGTCCTTAAATAAAGTTTGATCAGTTGTTACGCGACTTATTGTATACTAGCTGTGCAGCGCGGTTTCACCTGCGTAGACTTAATTTCATAGGTGGCTTTTTTAAGAAAACCCAAACAGAATTTTAATAAACAAAATGTAGAGTAATGTTATACTTTCATATACAGTTAGTGGAAAGCTGTTTGGATTTTAAAACAGTCACATCAATTTTATTTATGTGTATGTATGGATGTATAGGATTATACGTTATTATTTGATTTTATATATTATTTGAGGTAGCTGGGGTAAGTGGAATCGAACATCGAATATTAATTATTGTAATAATAATGTAATTTCAGCTGCCATTAATTTCGTTTGTAACGTAATAAATGACGTTTAATATTTTAATCTGCCCTAGGTGTAGTGGTAGCAACCGCTACTGCGGAACTCCTCCTGGGTTCGATGCCCGGGTTGAGCAGTGTTATTAGGTTTTTCTGTAATTTCCCAGTAGCAGCGGAGTTTGGATTAGTGCCCGGTTAATGGTAATAGGCTCACCCTATTAGTCCTATTACATGGGACTTAAACATAACTGGTGAAATGTGGGTGTCTTACAATGATACCTTAGCCTAGCCCTTCGGGGAATACAAAGGTCCTACTCACTTTCGCCGGAAAACGAAGCTTCGGCCGAAAGTTCGCAAAGTACTACCACGGTTCTTGTTCGTTCTAAAAATTACGCCCAAACGTGGTTCGCTTGAAAACTCTTTGACGTTTCTATGTTCTAAACGTATTTTAGTTAAATTATTAGCAGAACGAAAACTTCAGTTTGATAAAAACAAAGTGATACTGATACTACTTATGATTTTCGTTCGCTTGTGAAGTTTCGTTTTCGGAGACAGAGGGCCTAGTGCGAGTTTTTCACTGCCGCCGTCGCAAGTCATCGCGTCGACGTAAACGCAGATTTGTATAGGATCGGAACAGCGCCTCTGTCGGCCTAAGGATGACACTATTGTGAGCCCATACAAATCTGCGTTTACATCGACGCGATGACTTGTGATGGCGATTTTAAGAAAACACGCACTAGGCACTCTGATAGTAGACTCCCAGGCGTATATGAATGTCAATAGAGATACGATTTTTCTTGCAATAACATTAATTATATTCTATTCTAGTGTTTTTCAAAAGTATGATAATATGAAAAAATAAACAATATTTAATTTGATAGCTTCAACTCGTACAAATAACTTGTATGTTTAATTAATTCAAACGATAAATAATGTATATGTCATGCCAGTGCTAATGAACTCTTTGGTTTAATTTGCACAAATATCAATGTTATTGTTTAATATTAGCTCTAATACCTACACGATGCTAGTCGCAAATGCTATTCGTACGTCCTGGGTTCGATCCCTGGTCGGGCACAATTTTATCGGGTTTTCCCGTCTGTAATAAACCAGTAGCAGCCTGGAATATGGAATAGTGGCTGGTTAATGGTATTAGACTCGCTATAATGTACTATAAGTACAGCTCTGCTTATCCCATCGGAGAATACAGACGCGTATTTGTGCGAAAATGGCAATAACGTCGATATGTATTTCAGAAGAAATAAGCGAACAAACAGACAGATGTGAAAGGACTTCATATGATACAATTAGAGAGAGATTATTTATAACTAGCTGTGCCCCGCGGTTTCACCCGCGTAGATTTAGTTTCTTCCTTATTGTCGCGGAACCCTAATATTTTTAATAAATAAAAGTAGCCTAAGTTACTCCTTGAAACATCAGCTATCTACCAGTGAAAGTCCCGGTAAAATCCGTCCAGCCGTTTCAGAGATTACCCGGAACAAACAGACAGACAGAGAAAAATTTTTAAACTTGGTTTTTCATTGTCAGTAGCGTGTATACTTTCATATGCATTTAGTGAAAAGCTGTAATTTTGAAATTACAAACAGACACTTCAATTTTATTTATCTGTATAGATGTATAGACTAAATGCTTTATGATAGTTTAATGAATTGCTGTAATTAATACGTGACCTTACAGCTAATAACTAACTAACAATAAATAATAATGTACTTATTTTTTTTATAGATATATCTAAAAACAGGTAGTTATCATGTTATTATAATAATTACTATAATGATTGACTAGCGGACGTCACGCGGTTTCACCCGCTTAGTTCTCGTGGGAGTACGGGGATAAAATGTAGCTTATATTAATCAATGACAATGTAGCCTTAAATTCAGTACTTTTGAGCCAATGCGTTACAAACATACATACAAACCATTCCTCTTTATAATGTTAGTATAGATGACTAGATTTTTATAAAAACACACATTCATGCTCAATTTTTTCAAAATAAATGAAAAAAATTGAAGGCTATAAAAACTGGGAAAATCATTATTTTCCTTCATAACTTTCGGACGAATAATATTACAATTGATGTTGATTTAAAAGAAAAATCAAATACTTACAAATAAATAAATCTTCTAAACTTAACACTAAAAACTAAGTAGAATTAAATTAAAATATATAAATTAACTAACAAGTCGTATTCGGCTCAATGCCCAAGAGATACTGCCAGCCGCGAACCGAGACACTCGCTATAAAACATTACGTAACTAGCGATGTCTGATTTACTAAATATTTTACGAACCAAAGCAAAATCTGATAACAGGTTTAAGTTCACCGAGTTTAAGATCAGTCGCCAATCACGTGTACAAAAACTAGTAAAATATCAAGATTATAAATTATACTTTTTATGACAAAAAAAGTGAAAAAAAAAACTTGTCCAAACTCTGTTCAAATGTAACTTTTTTTGCAAAAACTACTTCCAATGACCTTTGCAAGCAGATATATTGGTTTTGAATATCATTTGTGCCTATTAAGCTAAGATTTATTTCTAAATCTGTTGCCTAAGAGCGACGCAAGTTCGAATCCAAGCGGGGCCAGGGGCCTTACCATGAGCTCTTATTGCCATGATAGTTTCACTCATTTATGAGACAGATGTATGTGATGTGACGTGCATACATCTGTCACTGTCGCACCACTGAATTAACATTGCAATAAGAGCTCATGGTTAGGCCCCTGTACTAATGAGATTTTCTAAAAACTTATGTAAAATGACTTCACACCACGTGCTTTACGGTGAATCAAAACATCGTGAGGAAGCCTGCAAATGTCTGAGAAGTAATTCAAAGACGTATGTATAGTGCCTGAGACGGCGATGGAGTCACCGTCTATCACGTTGGCACTTAATCATCTTCCGTGGAAATTGTTGTTATTACAACACCTCTGCCTATCCCTTCAGAGACTGAATATATGTAGGAGGCTGCCGCCAGGTTCGGAATATCGCTTTTACTAAGAAACTCAGCCATTACTGGGAAACTGCTGAACTAAGTATCAAAATGACCTCGAGTGAAATAGCGAACACATCGCTTTACATACAACTACACAATTTGCATATCACACGTTTGCCTAAATTAGCGAAACTAATGAAACGGTGACCTAGTTCAATAGGTATTTATTCCCGGGCTTATCAGTATTCAGACTGTTTTTTAAACATAAAATATTTAAAACTAGCTGTGCCCTGCGGTTTTACCCGCGTAGATTTAGTTTCATCATTATTGTGGCGGTACCCTTATATTTTTAATAAAAAAAGCTTTTCAGTAATTAGTGCTACAATATCCACTTTTGATAAGAAACGGAGGAAGAAAGCATTTATTTTATACATATTAATAAAATTGAAGTGTCTGTTTGTAATTCCAAAATAACAGCTTTTCACTAAATGCATATGAAAGTATACACGCTACTGAAACTAAAACACCAAGTTTTACATTTTTTCTCTGTCTGTCTGTCTGTCTGTTTGTTCCGGGTAATCTCTGAAACGGCTGGACGGATTTCAACGGGACTTTCACTGGTAGGTAGCTGATGTTTCAAGGAGTAACTTAGCTTTTAATTAATTTCTACGCGAGTGAAACCGCGGGGCACAGCTAGTCTAGTATATAAAAATCAATCCTTATCTCCCTTGGTCGCGGCATGACGCGTAAACGGCTGCATGGATTTAATTCGCTTAGATCGGTTTCACTCGCGTAGATTTAGTTTCATTCTTATTGTCGCGGAACCCTAATATTTCTAATAAATAAAAGTAGCCTCAGTTACTCCTTGAAACATCAGCTACCTGTCAGTGAAAGTCCCGTTAAAATCGGTCCAGCCGTTTCAGAGATTACCCGGGACAAACAGACAGACAGAGAAAAAGTTTTAAAACTGTTTTTTATTATCAGTACCGTGTATACTTCCATACGAATTTAGTGAAAACTGTTCTTTTGGATTTACAAACAGACAGAGGCAATAACAACACCCACTTTTCACCGAAGATGATTAAGTGCCAACGTGACAGATGGTGATTCTATCGCTGTCTCAGGCACTATACATACGTCTTTGAAAATGAAAAGGAAAATGATTTATTAAGTTTAGGACCTGGTAAGGCACTTATGAATGTCGAGGAATTTACCATCGATTCGGAAACTGGCCTTCTGAGAAGAAACGGCAAGAAACTCAGCTTTGAATTACTTCTCAGACATACACAGGTTTCCTTACGATGTTTTCCTTCACCGTAAAGCTCGTGGTGTGTAATCACTGCACTAGAGTTTTTAGAAAAACTCATTGGTACAAACCTCAGGGCCACCATAAGCCTTTTGATTGTTTTAATTTAAGCAACTTGTTAATATTGTTTTAAGTTAGTAAATAATCGTTCACCGCTAATGCTTACTACAATAACCACAGCCTTATTAACAGAAGTTTTCGTTTCCGTTAGCAAACAAACAAAACTAAGGTTTACATACTGCAGACCTTAGAACAAACACGTAGCGATACTGAATATATGAGAGCGAGTTTCACATTTGCATAATAAGAAGTCGCGTATATTCTGAAATTACTTGTGCAGCTACAAACATCTATACAGATAAATAAATTGAAGTGTCTGCATGTATTTACAAACAAGTTGCCCCTTGTAACATTATAAATCTGTCTGTAAAAATCAGTCCAGTCGTTTCGGAGATTAGCAGACAGACAGAGGATTTTTTTTTGAGTTCCTTATTTTTAGAGTACCATATACAGGGCGTCGGGGAAACTGGAACAGCTGTTAAAATATGTGATAGGGCATAATTTTAGGAAGCAATTAAATTTATTATTACTGAAATATCTTTTTCTTTTTTTTTAACCTGGCATATTTTTTGATTTATTTTGTATTCCTCAAAATTGTAAAAATATTATTGAAAAGAATTATTACTGAGTTTCTTGCCAGGTTCTTTAAAAGCAACGTTCCGAACCTGGCGGTTCGGAACGTTGCTTTTACTGAAAAGATGTCGTTCTGACGATTTGATGGTACTTTGAGAGTATAATCAAATAGAGATATCTATACATACAGATAAATAAAATTGAAGTGTCTGTTTGTAATTCCAAAATAACAGCTTTTCACGAAATGTATATGAAAGTATACACGATACTGACGCAAAAAACCTAAAAATTTTCTCTGTCTGTCTGTCTGTCTGTTTGTTCCGGGTAATCTTTGAAACGGCTGGACGGATTTTAACGGGACTTTCACTGGTAGGTAGCTGATGTTTCAAGGAGTAACTTAGGCTACTTTTATTTATTTAAATATTAGGGTTCCGCGACAATAAGGAAGAAACTAAATCTACGCGTTGAAACCGCGGGGCACAGCTAGTAGGTTAATAAATCTCATAGGGTTACATTGATTCATTCTTACATAATATATTGGTATATGCATCAGATGGCATTCGGCAATCTAACTTTTTACTACTCATGTAATGTTATAATCTGGCTATGCCTCGCGGTTTTACATATACCGCGGATACTGAATTCCACAGGTGGCTTTATTTCTATGTGCTAATAATATCTTAGGCTATTTTAGATAGAAGCATAAGCAATGCTAATATCAAAAAAAATTACAGAGCTTTCACTGGCAGATGGGTGAGGTGATAAGGATTAACATAGGATACTCAAAAATAAAGATGTTACGTTTACGCGCAACAAAGCCATTCATAATAAGTGAATGTAATCGCGGGGCAAAGTTAGTAATCTATACATCTATATCTACGTATCAATATATAGTGTTTTGATACATAAATCTATCAGAAGTGTCTGTCTGTAATTCCAAAATTACATCTAATCTCCGAAATGGCTGGACTGATTCTAACGGGACTTTCACTTGCAGATAGTTAATGTTACAATGACTAACATAGGCGACTTTTATTTAAAAAATGCATTAGGGTTCCGCGGTCCATCATCGGGTTTATTAATATTATCGACATCCCCCATCCCTATAGCGTTAGTAAGGCAATCTCCCTATTTACGATGCAGCGCAGTCTATTAAATCCTCGTGAGCCGTAGTCACCTGTATTCCTATCGATTATCCCAGCACTAAGCCATTACCAGCTCGGGAACTAATTAATTGTATATTAAACATACGATCATTGGATCTGCAACGGGTAGATAATGGGCGTGTATTGGAGAATTAATATAATATCTACTATCTGATGAGTTAGTGATGTTAAAACCGATAGCTATCTTCCACAATAAAATTTCGCTGTTTGGCCCTTCGGCTCATTGGGTCTTTCGGTCTTTGGCTCTTTCGGTCATTGGCTCTTTCGGTCTTTGACTTTCTGGCTCTTTGGCTCTTTCGGTCTTTTGGTCTTTGACTCGTTAGCTCTTTCGGTCTTTCGGTCTTTCGTCTTTGACTCTCTGGCTCTTTGGCTCTTTCGATCTTTTGGTCTATGACTCGTTAGCTCTTTCGGTCTTTCGTCTTTGACTCTCTGGCTCTTTGGCTCTTTTGGTCTTTTACTCTCTGGCTCTTTAGCTCTTTCGGTCTTTCGGTCTTTGAAACTTTGCCTCTTTGGCTCTTTGACTTTTTCGGTCTTTCAGTCTTTGACTCATTAGCTCTTTGTTCTTCTCTTCACTATAATCATTTTTCTTCTTATTTTATCGACATTTATTAAGATTCATTGATACAAGTGTGTCATTTAGAATTTCACCTCGCGGGTTAGCGTTAGCCCAATGTAACTATACTATTCGACATGGACGAAGTCGCGGACAAAAGCTAGTAGGTAAAAAAAAATATAATAATTGTATATTCTCTCGATTGAAGATATTTTTGACTACGTATCTTCAATGGACTTAAATCTGTCGCTCGATAAATAATAATAACTTTGTAATTACGTAAATAATTTCTTAATTGCTTGAAGTTCGGCCCTTCCATTCAAGTTAAGTCTGATATTAATAAATACACTGGGGTGGGGTGCCTATTGCAGCGGACGCTTTTACTTTTGATAAGACATATTGATGGAACGATATTGATATTTTCATTGATTACTTCACTAGAGCCTGCTGACACTCGCAGAAACATAAAAAAATACCTATAATTAATTTATGTTTGTTTGTGCTAATATTCATATTATAGAGTATTAATATGAATTTAATTATTATTATATATTTTTTTGTTATTTTCAAAACATTTCATGTCGAATTCGTTATAATAGGTAGGTACTTTAAGGTTTTGAATTGGGTTTTACTAATTAAGTAATTATAAATTAAATCGATTGAGCTGTATCAGAGCACAAACAAACAGATGAAAATTTATGCGTTTGTCTGAGGTAACGAATTTTTAATATATCTCTTCGGCATGCTGCACTCCGAAGATGTAGTAATAAATAACGTCTACTTTTAAAGAAAACAATTAATTAGTAAGTAAATAAATATTTACCCAAATTGGAGATGGTATATAGGACCTCACACCTCAAATTCTTAGCGTCAGAGATGGGGATTTTACATCTTTAACAAGGTTTTTTTTCGAAAATCATATCTGTCAAAATGTAAATTTAGAGTCTGAAAATTGGTTAAAAAACACGTTCCTTATATTCCCACCCTACCCTTCATTGACCCCTAGAACAAACTGGGAACAAATCTCATTCCCTGATTAGAGGGACGTTTAACTTTGCAAAATGACTTTCTGAACTTCTTCTCATAAATTGGTCGGAATAGCTTCAGCTCCAAATGTCCCTAAGATTTTCCAATCCACACTTACTAATAATAGATTTGATTTGTATACTAGGGTGACATCCTGTCTGATAAGCGGTTACTACGTCACTAAACTAAAGTGTACATCTTTGGCAATCGTTATAGGTAAGTCATAATATACTTAGGTTATAGGCAGGTTTTCCTCAGTAAAACCTCCGAACCGGTGGTAAATTCTCGACATTCATAAGTGCCTTACCAGGGCCTAAACTGAATAAATCATTTTAATTTTCATTTTCATTTTCAAAAGCAACCTTCCGAACCCCGCGGTAGCATGTATAATTATGTCATTATGACTATTTGAAAGTAGTTTGTTAAAAGTCTAATCAATTATAGATATGAATAAAAAATAAATAAATAAAGAAATGTCTTAAAAGGTCCGATAAATGGTTTACCAGACCCAGGTTACCGATTCAACCAGATAATAATCCCAACAATCTATGGGATAAGGCCAGGAAAACAGGTCAGGGAGGGAGATATACTTACTAGGAGTATCTTAAGTTACTTACTTATATTTAAAAAAAAGGTACCGCGTAATAAAGTCTACTTATGCGGGTCAAACCGCGGGGCACTGCTAGTCTAATATAACCCCTCGTAGTATTAGCTATCTGCCACTTCTGCCAGTGAAAGTCCCGATGTAATCGTTCTAGCCGTTTACGAGATTAGCCGGAACAAACAGACGGTGAGACAATTTTTTTAAATTGATTTTTTTTTCTTTTAAGTATCTACCGTATACGTACATGCATTTAGTGAAAAACTGATAATTTGGTAATTTGGCACAGACACTTCAATCATATTTATCTGCATAGATTATACTTGCAGTTTTACTTTCGCTTTTCCTTTATATTAGAGACATCTACTGACAATATTGTGGAAGCTTGCCAAAAATACTGAGTGTCTTTGAATTCTGTTGAACGATACTTTTCGCCATCCTTGACGATATAAAATTAATATAGAACACTAAGCGACATCTGTCGGTTTTGTTGGTAGCAGTAGTGCAAGTATTCGCCGTTAGATGGCGTTAGTGGCTATGTTCAAATCATTCTTGACATAATTATGTTATATTTTTGCCTGCAATTTTATTGTATTGTTAACCGATTTAAAAAAAAACGATTGTATATTTTTTATGTTAGTTACATCAGATATTTCAATAAATTTAATAGATTAAAATTGCTATAAGCTATTGAAGAATGTGTTGTAATTGTTAAGTAATAATATTTTCTTTTGTTTGGTATGCAAAAATAAATTGCGCACTAAGATAATAAAATATGTATTTTATGCTACTTAAATACCAGCAAGCTATCATTCGCATTTTACAAATACACAGAATAATTCAACATAAACATACCTAAAATGTATTTGTAAAGGGCGTGTATTAATAAGTTTTTAATTTCATAATCACTTCTTTTCAAAGATTATTAAAGAGTAGAGAAGGGAATATTATAACTACGCTCACGCCTGTATTCCCCGGAGAGGTAGGCAGAGGTGTTGTAATAACAACACCCACTTTTCACACAAGATGATCAAGTGCCAACGTGATAGTAGGTGAGTCTATCGCCGTCTCGGGCACTATACGTCTTTGAATGACTTCTCAGACATATGTAGGTTTACTCGCAAGATTTTCCTACATCGTAAAGCACGTGGTGTGAAATCACTACACATAAGTTTTTAGAAAACTCATTGGTATGGGCCCCATTGTACTCACTCTTCATAATAATAATATTATACTGAATAATCACCCCTAATTTTGAATGGAAATGTCTGACTTTCTTAGTGTATGATGATAGCTGTATGAGAGAATTCCCTTATTCTATGTTGCATAAGTGGCTGAAGACCGTTCTATCTAACTAAGTAGTCCTATAAGCAGGTATTATAAACTATCCCGCAAAAAATAATGAATTGTTTTATTAAAAATATTATATTAAATATGCTCACGTCATTTTAATAATCTTAGTGACACTTTACAATACTATAGTTTACGAGTATACATCAGAATAACACACCACAAAGACTTTTTCGCAGTAGTTAAGTGTACACCGACCTTTACAATACATAAGGCACGTCCTACACAAGTATATAATGGTCCAACATTTACTCACACCATTGAAGTATCGAGCAATCACTATGTTGTTCGCAATTATCCTTACTATTCTACCTATAGTTAAGGCTACGTACGTCATATCAGTCTATGGCGATGTTTATAAGGATAGGGAATTCTTTACGAGTACCTATCCTTGGATTATAGACAACATAGGAGGGGAAATTACTGTGGACTATCATTTACTGGGAAGTGGGAAATATACGGTGCCGCAGATGTGCGTGTTGGCGGAACTACGTTACAATACATATTTACAAGCGCAGTATTTAAAGTGCGAAGCGGAAGGTATTTTTTTTCAAAATAAATTTTTTTTGTTATTTGCGTCGAACTTGCGTACAGCCGCGTCACTCAGGTTACTCAGCGTCGAACTCGATGACCAGCGTTGGTTTAAATCAAAATAAATTGATACATAATACATAGAGAAAGGTTTAATTACGTATCTTTAAAACCGACTCTCGTCGTCGAATGCGACGCTGAGAAACCTCAGTGAATAACGCGGCTGCTTGTGGGGGCTGGTCATATCAAACTACACCTTTATATATAAACTAGCTGTGCCCCGCGGTTTCACCCGCGTAGATTTTGTTTCATGCTTCATGTAGTGGAACTCTTATATTTTTTATAAATAAAAGTAGCCTAAGTTACTCCTTGAAACATCAGCTACCTCCCAGTGAAAGTCCCGTTCAAATCTGTCCAGCCGTTTCAGAGATTTTTTGTGTCAGTATCGTGTATACTTTCATATGCATTTAGTGAAAAGCTGTTATTTTGGAATTACAAACAGACACTTCAATTTCATTTATCTGTATAGATGTATAGATAGAACTAGTACACTTTATTGACATTTGAAATTTACAAGGGCTTATATTTGTCATATGATTTATTTTGTATTTATAGAAATCTATACATCTATACAAATAAATAAAATTGAAGTGTCTGTTTGTAATTTTAAAATAACAGCTTTTCACTAAATGCATATGAAAGTATACACGATACTGACACAAAAAAACCAAGTTTTAAATTTTTTCTCTGTTTGTTTGTTTGTTCCGGGTAATCTCTGAAACGGGTGGACGGATTTTAACAGGACTGTCACTGGTAGGTAGCTGATGTTTCAAGGAGTAACTTAGGCTACTTTCATTTATTAAAAATGTTAGGGTTCCGCGACAATAAGGAAGAAACTAAATCTACGCGGGTGAAATTGCGGGGCACAGCTAGTTGTATAATATTTTTGAACAGAGTAATTACTGAGTTTCTTGCCAGGTTCTTCTCAGTAAAAGCAACCTCTCGAACCTGGCGGTAGCATGTATAATCCAGAATAATCACATCTTTCTGACGAATTGAATTTACTTTGTTAAATGTTAAAATAAAGGTTTTTTTTATTTGGTGAAAATATAATTTGAAATTACAAACAAACTCTTCAATTTTATTAATACCTTTAGATTTATTTTTATCATTCACTCCCTTTCTTGCACAATTTCCTAAAGTTTTCTTCTTCGGTCAAACAAACCACCTTCGGGCTTCTAATGTTCAGCCACCTATA
Source organism: Watsonalla cultraria (assembly GCA_964035505.1). Lineage (NCBI taxonomy): Eukaryota > Metazoa > Arthropoda > Insecta > Lepidoptera > Drepanidae > Watsonalla > Watsonalla cultraria. The sequence goes on along the minus strand of OZ037732.1, from coordinate 1,007,928 downwards.
TTTATTAAGCCTTTCTTTCAGGCAATGCAAGCGAATATTGTTTCTGCGAAACGGGACTTGAACACGAAGACTTCAAACGTTGTGTGAGAGGCAACGGGCATCTGGCAGCGGAGGCGTCGGAAAGCTTCGATAAGCTAGGTATAGACGCATCGCCACTCATCGAGTTGGGTCCTCAAAACACCGTATTTGGTGTCTCAGCCTCGTGGTATCTTAAGAAAATTTGCACGATCTTTGGTGAATTCAAACCTAGAGGGTGTATAAAGCCTTTTCCTTGTAACGGAACGGAAAGTTTTGAACATATCAACGCGATAGCTCAGGTTGATACGTGTTGCGGTAGCGTGGTCTGTGAACAGACTGGGTGGAAGACCACGACATATGGTCCAATTACATTCGCATAGCTATTAATGCTTCATTATAATGTAAGTATGTGTGTGAAAAATAAAAAATACAATTATTTCTTAGTTTAAATATTAGTAGCACTTATAGGGTTGCCAACTTTTTTACAAGAAAATAAGTATATTCAGGTCTGTGAAGAATATTGAACAGTACTTTAGAAAAATGAACGTATGTACGTATGTACGTGAGTGATTATTATTGTTTGTTCCAAAGCCAACATAATAGTGCGGTCACATGGGCCATTCTAGTCAAGCGTGTGACGTAGCTTCGTATTTAACCTTCCAACCCGCTGCCTACTGTATACAGTGACACATATTTATAGAGTTGTTTTTACCATTTTATTTACATAAAACTGTCACGCCATAATTTTTTTGTCAAAATATTTGATTACACTATAACAAAGTACTTTCAATTCGTCAGAATGACATGTTTATACAGGATTATACATGTTATAATGCTACCAATGGGTTTCCAAGGTTGCTTTTACTTAGAAGAACCTGGCAAAAACTCAGCAACTACTCATGCCATCCCGCCACTCGCCACCGGACATGATTTAGTGCTATCGTGGCAGAGGCTGAGTTCATTCCAATCTCAGGCATTAATTCTCATACATCTTTTACCGTAAAGCACGTGGGGTGATATTACTGCAATTAAGTTTTTAGAAAATCTCACTACAAGCCCTGGGATTCACACTTGCCTCGCTTGCGTAGCAGGCGACTGCTTAAACCCGGCCGCTGGTACATTTATATTATTCCAAAAGCTAGTATTAACATCTCTATACGATGTCGTAGATGAAATTGCAATAACCTTTGACCCCAAACTGGACACTGGGACTAGTTACGTGCGGATATGCGGAACCACAACAAGGCAAATCCTCTTGTGTACATTTTACTTCACCTCTGGGACCCTAATGACGCTTGGGTCCATTTTAAAAGCTGTTGTGAAGAGGTTTCAACAGATTTTACCGCAAATGACACTTTGTGTAGCCATTGTGTACATACACTGTTTTGTATTGGTGCTAAATGTACGGAAGTTGATATTTCCATTGAATAGGTATAAGCGTGAAAGTTTGTCAGAATGTATGTATGGATGTATAATTCTTGCCCTTTTGATATTGATGAAACTTTACAATAAGTTATATAGTTTATACATCAGAATAACACATAGGCTATAATTTATAAAGAAATTGTGTGAATTATCCAAAATACAACATACATACATATGCTCTCGTCTGTATTCCCCGAAGGGGTAGACAGAGTTATTGTAACAACAAAACCCACTTTTCACCTAATATGATATAATCAGCAAATATCGCGGTCTCAGGCACTATTAAAACGTCTTTGAATTACTTCTCAGACATAATAAAAAGATAATTCAAACCCTGCGGGCTTTAGCTAGTAGAACATAAATCTTATATATAAAAATCAATCCCCATTTCCCTTGGTCACGGCATCACGCATAAACGGCTGGATAGATTTAACGGGACTTTCACTGGCAGATAGCTGATGTTTCACGGAGTATTTTAAACATATTTTATTTTTTAAAAGCAGCATTAAACTAAATCTACGCGACAGAAACCGCGGGGCACAGCTAGTCGATAATAAAATGATAGACGTAAATTATTTTGGTTAGATTTGAAAAAAAATCACTCGTGTAAAACGTTCCTTTAAAAAACCGTGTGTACACATCCAATGTACACAATGAAACAAAAAATGTTGTAAATCCAGATAAGTCATTAGATTTTTTATTTACAGCATTCAGTTTATTTTTGAGCCTACGCTCTTGATGGATAATGGTTATTGTAGGTTACCGCTTCACTGATATGATTTTATGGAAGGGCTCAGTAACGGCCTTAATTTCTAAAGCACGCAAAATTGGAAAGTTTCCTCTGTCACATTCCTTGCGACCTAATCGTTATTTCAGGCACATTATTATAAGCAGCCACCCAAGTTATAAGTGAAAGAGGGTAAATTGTAACTTCTTACGTATAAACGATACCGGTTTGTAATATTATTATGTTTGATTTTTGTCTTGACTGGCTTGAGTTGTCATTCTCACTAAAATGCCTTTGCTTGCGGCGGCGTCAGGATGACGGGTCGCTCACTTCCCTCTATAATGTTTGAGGAGGGCGATGGCTGGCATTCTCGTCATACTTGTGAACAGGTGCTGCTTGTGGGGGCTGGTCATCTCAAGCTACGCATTTAGATATAAGTACAACTACTAGACTTTTCTTTGTGTTAATTTTTATTGACATTTGTGCTTTGGAACTGTGTCCATGGGCTTACATTTCTCAAGTGATTTACTTTGTTTTTAAAAATTGTATAATATTTTTAAAAGAGTAATCACTGAGTATCTTGCCAGGTTCTTCTCAGTAAAAGCAACCTTCCGAACCTGGCAGTAGCATGTATAATCCATGTCGTTCTGACGATTTGAAAGTACTTTGTAAAAAGTCTAATCGAATAAAGATATTTTTGACTTTGACTTTGACTTTGACTTAATATGATATTATACGCTCAAGCCTGGACATGTTATGTGGAGGGATGAGGATAATATTGCCAGTAAAGTTTTGTTTATGAATGTGGATGGTTACAAGGGGAAAGGAAGACCTAAGAAACGATGGATGGATTGTGTGAAAGATGATATGACTAGAATGGGAGTGAATACAGATATGACGGCTGATAGAGAGAAATGGAAGAGAAGAACACATTGCGCCGACCCCAAATAACATGGGAAAAGGGCAGGAGGATGATGATGACGCTCAAGCCATCCCAGAAGGGTCCCCGAAGGGATTAGCTGAGGTAAGAAGCTGTTGTAATGATAACACCCACTCGTGGACACTTAAGGTTCTTAAGATTTTTTCGAGTATAATTAAACGTTAACTTTTCTCTTCTAATAAGACGTATATGTAGTATGGATTTTTTAGTTAGAAACCCACCGGAGTTCTATTTCTATATAAAATGCAGAAGGTGAATGTAAAATAATATCAAGATCCGTTACGTTTTCTAGAAGACCGATGCGTTCATATACACCAAACAATTTTATATCAAAACTAGCTGTGCCCCGCGGTTTCACCCGCGAAGATTTAGTTTCTTCCTTATTGTCGCGGAACCCTAATATTTTTGATAAATAAAAGTAGCCTAAGTTACTCCTTGAAACATCAGTTACCTGCCAGTGAAAGTACCGTTAAAATCGGTCCAGCCGTTTCAGAGATTACCCGGAACAAACAGACAGTTTTAAACAAATTTTAAAACTTGGTTTTTTGGTGTCAGTAGCGTGTATAATTTCATATGCATTTAGTGAAAAGCTGTTATTTTGGAATTACAAACAGACACTTCAATTTTATTTATCTGTATGTATAGATGTATAGATATAGATGACGACTTTTCACTTTAATAATGAATAACTTTGAAGATTTCGAGTAGTATTGAGATAGCGTCTGGAAGAATAGAATCAAAAACCTATCTTTAGTGACTATGGTGTAATTTAATCACTGCCAGGGAAAAGTAGGTGAACTCTAAGGTAGCATTATTTGACTGTGATCTTCTGCAAGGTGTAGTCTCCAGTCGGGTACCTTCGTATATCGAACATGAGATCCCGTACACCCTACGTATGTCAAACACACAACCAAGGCATCCGCTACCACTTTACCGTCTGCGCCAGACCTCACTGCGGGCCCTGCTATTGGCACTGCTCATTAATTTGATAGATGGAGGCTGGCAAAATGTCGGCCGTTTGTTTGTTCACCGAATTAAGTTTGTCTCTAAAGATTGCGACAAGGAAGCGGTGGCTTTGTTTACCCTCATTGTGATTGAATGGTGATTACCTCACCATTTGAATTCATTGTTTTCATCCCTTGATATCGCGGTGAGAAATTGGTAAGAGTGAATTGGAGAGAAATTTGATGGAATATTTTTTATGGGGGTCGTGATTCTTATAAAAACATTTAAAATAATTATTAATAGCGAGCTATGCCCCGCGGTTTCACCCGCGTAGATTTTGATTTCATGGTTGCCCGCGGATCCCAAATGTCTATGTAGCCTATGTTACCCCTTGTAACATTAGCTATCCGCCAGTGAAAGTCCCGGTAGAATCGGTCCATCCATTCACGCGTGATGCCGTGACCAAGGGAAACGGGGAATCATTTTTATATATAAGATTAAGACTAAAAATAAAAAAATTTAAAACATTCATCTTTTCTCGCAAAGTACCATGCACTAACAATAGCAGTTTCATCCGTCATCAAACACATCCATAGAGGGTTAGACTCCAGGACGTATGACGTGTATAAGTCTGTCACTGCCACACAATGGAACCGTGATGGCATAAGACCTTGCGACCAGGAATTATAATAACGTGACCATATGAGACTTTAAATTTGAAAATAACTATCGAAGTGTGGGTATACTATTAGTAAGCCTCTATCTATCCCTTCGGGGAATACAAGTTGATCGCCGTAAACCAAGGTAACGATAAAGGAAAATAGCGAACACTTAGCCATTAAAAGAAGTGAGCAAGTTATCTATTAACACTTGAGACCATGCTCGGTCGGGCCGGAAAATGGACCGATAAATTTTTGGGCCTCGCATATCCTACTTTTGATTTATGTCCAACATTAAATCTGAGAACGGCTGGGTATGGCGCACACGCGAACTGTTGACTTAAGACTTTATACTGTAGTACTTGATTCTGCTATCTATATATATATATAGATAGCGGTCACCCGCTTAGTTCCCGTTCCCGTGGGAGTACGGAGAAAAAATATACTCTTTATTAATCTGTGATAATAGCATTCAAATGGTGAAAGAATTTTGAAAATCGGGCCAGTAATTTTCGAGCCAATTCTTTACAAACATACAAAATTTTCCTCTTTATAATATTAACTAGCTGTGCCCCGCGGTTTCACCCGCGTAAATTTAGTTACATACAAACTTTCATCCCCTATTTTATCCCCTTGGGGGTAGAATTAATCAAAATCCTTCTTAGCGGATGCCTACGTCATAACATCTACCTGCATGCCAAATTTCAGCCCGATCCGTCCAGTGGTTTGGGCTGTGCGTTGATAGATCACTGTGTCAGTCAGTCAGTCACCTGTGAGTTATATATATTTAGCTATAGATCTATGCAGATAAATTAAATTCACCACACTTCAAGACACTTTATTTGAATGTATGTATAGAGTATATAATATGTATAGAGTATAGATATTATCGTGATAAGTCCCGAGTAACTTTAAATAAGAAATTCTTGAGTTTGAGTTTGAATGTTTCCAAAGTTCCAAGTGTATGTGGGTTCCATAAAAGAAGTTACTGTTTGAATCATTAATGTAATTTACTACACAGCCATCCCGACGTATTATTGCTATGATTTATATCTAAGCGGAGATTGATACGTTTGTATGACTTGTATGACCTATTTAGAAGAAAGATTAAACTTAGGCATTTTTATTTCAATACTAGCTGTGCCCTGCGGTTTCACCCGCGTATACATAATTTCATGGGTGACCCGCGGAACTACCGTTTTTTTAAATAAAAGTAGCGTAAGTAACTCCTTGTAACATTAGCTATTTGTCAGTGAAAGTCCCGTTAAAATCGGTCCAACCGTTTCAGAGATTACCCGGAACAAATAGGCAGACGGACAGACAGACAGAGAAATGTTTTAAAATTTGGTTTTTTAGTGTCAGTTGCGTGTATACTTTCATATCCATTTAGTGAATAGCTGTTATTTTGGAATTACAAACAGACACTTCAATTTTATTTATCTGTATAGATTTAGAAAGGTTAAACTTAGGCATTTTTATTTCAATATAGAAAAGGCCACGGTAATGAGCTCACAATGAAGGAAAACATACAAACATACAAAACAAAAGGAAAACTGCAAACAATTCAAAAACGCATGTATAGTGCCTGAGACGGCGATTGAAAATGAAAATGAATAATATTTATTCAGTTTAGGCCCTGGTAAGGCACTTATGAAAGTCGAGAATTTACCACCGGTTCGGAAACTAGCCTTCTGAGAAGAACCGGCAAGAAACTCAACTGGCATCATGTACATAGTACAGATTGACTCACCATTTATCTCGTTGGCATCTTAACTTCTTTGGTGAGCATTTTTCTTGACCTAGGTGTTACAACACCCACTTTTCACCGAACACTTTGGTGTCAGATAATTAGACTCGATGTATAAACGCATTACTACGCGTTATTGTTGTTTTTTTTTATTTTTATTTTTTAGTTTTTATATTTTTTTAATCGACCTTTGTGCATTGGAATTCTGTCCATGGGCTTATCTAAATATATATAACTCAAAGGTGACTGACTGACTGACTGACCTAGTGATCTATCAACGCACAGCCCAAACCACTGGACGGATCGGGCTGAAATTTGGCATGCAGGTAGATGTTATGACGTAGGCATCCGCTAAGAAAGGATTTTGTTTAATTATACCCCCAAGGGGATAAAATAGGGGATGAAAGTTTGTATGAAACTAAATTTACATGGCTGAAACCGCAGGGCACAGCTAGTATAATATATATTTTATGATTTATATTGTATTCCTCAAAATTGCAAAATTGATTTTTGTTCTGAAAAGAGTAATTACTGAGTTTCTTGCCAGGTTCTTCTCAGTAAAAGCAACCTTCCGCTGGCGGTTGCATGTATAATCCTATGTAATTCTTCTCAGAAGGCTAGTTTCCGAAACGGTGGTAAATTCTCGACTTTCATAAGTGCCTTACCAGGGCCCAAACTGAATAAATATTTTTCATTTTCATTTTCATTTTTTCAATTGAGTCGTTCTGACGAGGTGAAAGTACTTTGTTAAAAGTCTAATCAAATAAAGATATTTTTAATTTTGTAGGTTTTTCCCCTTCGTTAATAATAAAAAAAGATATACAAATGTAATATATTGCATCCTTGTACGATTGCACATTAACCCGCACAGGCAGACATAAACTTTAAGCACACATACTTAAGGTATGTTATCGTGAAATGTAATGTGGTGCGATTCCAATGAAATGAGATTGTTACATCCCATACACATTCTTATTGATGCGGTGATTCGAATGCAAAGATCAACTTACGATGGATCTTATATGCATTTGTTTTATGACTGGTGTACGTTGAGCTCTTTGAAAAGAAAAGGTTTGTGATCATCCCTATTCTGTTTATTATACCTACACGTGCCGTCACTAGTTTTGAGCGCTCGACGAAATAGTGCGGATGAATGCTGAAAAATCCTAAGTACTTTAGCAAATTTGTTATAGCAAAGTTAGTTGGTGCAACCCACCCTTATTCGGTGACTTTACAACAAAAATACAACGAGTATTTTATGTATACATCTATACAGATAAATAAAATTGAAGTGTCTGTTTGTAATTCCAAATTAACAGCACTAAATGCATGTGAAAATGTTTACGGTACGCACATAAAAAAACTAATTTAATTTTTCTCTCTCTGTCTGTCTGTTTGTTCCGACTGATCTCCGAAACAGCTGGACCGATTTTAACCGGACTTTCACTTGCAGATTGTTAATGTTACAAGGAGTAACTTGGCTTTTAGTTCAAAAGCATTAGGATTCCGCGAGAATTAACTCTACGCGAGTGAAACCGCGGGGCAGGTTATTAATAACAAACTCGATCGTGTAACGTGATTGGTGTGAAGTTCCGCTATCGCAATGACGTCACATCATAGCGATGACGTAGCTGAATAGCTGTAATTAACGTGAACGAGGGCATGACTCGACTTTGATAAATTGGTATCCAATATTTATATATATATACTAACTTATTATGTGGAGATATTTGCGAAGGATAACATATTGAGAAAGCTATCTGAGAAGATATTGTTATGCTTCAAGCGGCGTTTAGCAAACAGTAGGCGAGGTACAAGTGCTTCGCGAGTTATAAGCGCTGACTTTGAACGCCCAGTAGTCTTAAAAAAACTTAATGAAAATAATTAACAAACGCAGTAGTCACCACAATTTTCAACATGGGAGCCATCATCTATCTATATCTATACAGATATCTATTACAGATAAAATTGAAGTAACTGTTTGTAAATCCAAAATAACAGCTTTTCACTAAATGCATGTGAAAGTACACACGATACTGACACTAAAAAACCAAGTTTTAAAAATTTTCTCCGTCTGTCTGTTTGTTCCGGGTAATCTCTGAAACGGCTGGACTGATTTTGACGGGACTTTTACTGGCAGGTAGCTAATGTTTCAAGGAGTAACTTAGGCTACTTTTATTTATTAAAAATATTAGGGTTCTGCGACAATAAGGATGAAACTAAATCTACGTGGGTGAAACCGCGGGGCACAGCTAGTCTTTCAAATAAAAAAGAATCATCCCAATCGGTTCACCCAGTCTAAAGTTCTGAGGAAACAAACACCTTTTTTTAAGTCGGTTAAAAAACACCTGCGCTACGCACAAACCCTCGTGTTTACTATTAGTCCTCACGCTGTATAAGTTGACCATTTGCTTTGACACAAAGTAATTCTGTAGTCCCCTCGCCTGTCTATTCTTCAACATTCTTTGATGTTCGTCCTAGTCGGCACACAAGTTTGGCAACCTGTTTCCATTTTCTAATGGATTTACTCTACGCCGAGTCAAAACTTGGTATAAAAGTGTCTGACACAGCGAGGTAGCGATACAAACCTTTTATCGCTTGCAGCGTTATAATTTTTTTTGTAAACTTATGCGCTTCAGAAAGGTAATACCTCTCAGATGATTAGGTGCCAACGTGATGCATGTTGAGTCCATCGCCGTCTCAGACACTACATACGTCTAAACTACTCCTTCTCAGATATATTAAGTTGATCTCCTCACGATGTTTTCCATTACCGTAATGCTCGTAGTGTGAAATCACTGCACTTAGGGTTATAAAAACGTCGCAACGAACCCCACGGCCACCACGGTTTGTTAAACAAATAGAATCCTCGGTGCCTCACCAGCGTACCGCATTACAACAGAATCGCGAACTATGCCAGCACTAGAGGTCCTAATTAAACTGAAGTTTGCGGAACAAATAACACTGAAGCGTACGGTTGTTGTACACTTATCTATATCTATAGTACGCGCTTACTGCACTGTGTTTTACAGCTACATTGTATCGGGAATACTGTCTACTAAATGCTTTTGAAATACTACTAAATAATCTTTAAAATGGTTCACGAGCTGTACGCTAAAGGGATACATCGGAAGACGCCTGTATCCCACGGGGGTAGGAGACCACCGTTTGTCACATGCTATCATCCTTACATACTTATTTTGCTTCGTTCACATTCATGCATCACGTCATACACTTCCTTCGGGTAAGAGTGCCCCGAATTTGACCTTTCTGAAAAGATTCATGGCAGTTCTGAAAGGTAATTCAAAGACTATATGTATAGTTCCTGAGATACTCTACTTTTGTCTTGTTGATAATAAATATAATGCATATGCTCAAGCCATCCCAGTAGGGGTCGTTACAGCACCCATCTTTCACCGAACACGATAAAATACGAACGTCTCAGAATCCATTTGTCTTAGAATTTCTCCTTAGCAGGTTTCCTCGCTATGTTTTCCACCACCGTAAAGCTCGTAGTATGGAATAGCTGCACTTTTATTGTTAGAAAACCTCACTGATACAGACCGTTGGGATTAGAACAAAGCTCGCTGGCGTAGCAGGTGACTGCTCAAACCACTCAACCACAACGACTTTTTTTGAGTTTAGCTACACCTCAAACTAAACGGTGAATTAATACATCGTGACAAAGGTATAATTATAAATGGGGACTCCGAATTTAAATCAAAGATATACTCACCATACTCACCATCTGTTACGCTCACACCTTTTTTGGTGTCATTTAGATGATGTAACTTCTAACTACCACTTCAAACCCTTTTAGAAAATAGTCTACGTAAAAAATATCCAACAAAAAAATGTCATCAATTCATCTGGATTGTTTTAAACAAATTCCGTGACCTTCTTTACAATGTCGGACTATACCTAGTGTATCTAGGGCAGGAAGTTTGACTGGAAGAGAAATGGAGGCGTTTCCTTAAGGGTAATGGCTTGAAGCTTGATCTACGTATCCGGAAGCGTGAGAAAAATCCACTAGAATGAGGGTTTTTTCAGTATCATTTGTACTTTACAAAAGAATTTTTAGTTAGAAGTTTGCTTACCACCTAGTTTTTTGACCATCATCTCCCTGGCCTTATCCCATGTATTTGGGGTCGGCACTTGATTCAACCCGATGTGGCTGATCACCTGATTTTTATACGAAGCGACTGCCATCTGACCTTCGTAACCCCTTTTTAGGAACATCGGCAATCTGGGTGAAACCAGTTGTCAGACTTTCTTAGGCCTCTGACTGACCTGTAACGATTGCCAAAGATGTTAAATTGGCAACCGGGACCGGCGGCTTAACGTGCTCTCCGAGGCACGGAGGGGACTCGGGCGGTCACCCATCCAACTACTCACTAGGCGAATGGTTGCTTAACTTCGCTGATCGAATCATATGCGCAATAGCAACTGTGCCACAAGCTCCTCCACACTGTAGTTTTTTGACCATTCATCATAAATCCTTCTATATGCACCCGACCTTATTAATTACTAGCTGTGCCCCGCGGTGTCACCCACGTAGACTTAATTACATAAAGGCCCGCGGAATATATTTTTTAATCAAAGTAGCCTAAGTTGCCCCTTGTAGCATTAGCTATATGACAGTGAAAGTCCTGTTAAAATCGGTCCAGTCGTTTAGGAGATTAGCCGGTACAAACAGAGAGGCAGACAGAGATATTTTTTTTATTGGTTTCTTTGTGAGTACCGTATATACTTTCATATGCATTTAGTGAAGCAGTTAATTTGGAAGTACATACAGACACTTGAATTTTTTTATTTGTATAGATATAGATGTATAGATAAGCGAGATTTGGAACATTCATTGAACATCATTTATACATCTATACAGATAAATAACAGCTTTTCAATAAATGCATATAAAAGTATACACGATACTGACACTAAAAAACCAAGTTTAAAATTTTTCTCTGTCTGTCTGTTTGTTCCGGGTAATCTCTGAAACGGCTGGACGGATTTTAACGGGACTTTCACTGGTAGTTATCTGATGTTACAAGGAGTAACTTAGGCTACTTTTATATGTTAAAATTATTAGGGTTCCGAGACAATAAGGAAGAAACTAAATCTACGCGGGTGAAACCGCGGGCCTAGCTAGTATAAGCTAAAATAAGTTTATGTGCTACCATTTTCAAATAAAAGGCACAGCTATTTTAAGATATTCTGCGTTAGCCTTAAATACTTGAGAGCTAGCGTAACTTTTTGTTATTCAACTTGTGATACAATCTATAACCCTAGAACTTAGCGTGAACAAGAACTAAGTAGCGCGATAAAAACAAAAGCCGCTGAAACTACGCCCAAGTCCAGGGATACAATGAAAACAAGTTATATTGCAGCCTTGCTAACTATTCCAACTTTCGCTATAAATTTAAATATGAATATGTCGTCGGAGCTACCAAGAACGTTTGGAATAAATGAGGCTCACTCCACACCGAACTTGCGTTAATTGCACCTGCATACACGATGTCAAACGAAAATTATACTTATAGAATAGCTATCTATATATAGTGTGTATTGATAGCAGTGGCGTGCATTGCATATAAGCAGGTAAGTAGAAGTTACGATTTGTGATCATTGAATACACTCGTGTCGTGTGTGTGTGTGTGTGTGTGTGTTTATGTTCGTATGTGTATCTTTACCAAGACGTACGTACCTACGTCGCGTCACATAGGTATGTACTTAACCTGCCTACCTACCTTCTTATTGTTTACTAGCTGTGCCCCGCGGTTTCACCCGCGTAGATTTTAATTTCATGGTTGCCCACGGATCCCTAATGTTTTTTAAAAATCTAAGTAGCCTAAGTTACTCCTTATAACATTAGCTATCCGTCAGTGATAGTCCCGTTAAAATCCGTCCAGCCGTTTCAGAGATTAACCGGAACAAACAGACAGACAGACAGACAGACGGACGGACAGACAGACAACAAAAAATTAAAAAAATCGCTTTTTCTATGTCAGTACCGTGTATACTTTCATATGCATTTAGTGAAAAACTGTTATTTTGCAGTTACAAACAGACATTTCAATTTTATTTATCTGTATAGATGCCTACCCCTCTGAAAAGCCAATGCACGCCCCTGATTGATAGCCGTGGTTGCCTTGGGGTTTGAGCAGTCCCCTGCTACGCAAGCGACGTAAGTTCGAATCCCAACAGGGCCTGTACCAGAGAATTTTTCTAAAAACTTATGTGCAGTGAGTTCACACCACGTGCTTTACGAGGAAACCTGCATATGTCCATGAAGTAATTCAATAATGTATGTAAAGTGTCTGAGACGGTGATGGACTCACCCTCTGTCACGTTGGCACTTATTCATATTCGGTGAAATGTGGGTGTTGTTGTTACAACACCTCTGCTTACCCCTTCGGGGACCCTTCTGGGATAGCGTGAGCCTATTTATTTAAATTTTATTTTTCTATTTTAAAATTCACTTGCATCTGTTTAGCTGATAACAAATACCAACCTTACCAACTTATTTCCGAATTCACACATTTTTATGATATCGTCTTTTCATAATTATTTACTTTGTATTTGTTATCACCAGAAATCCGAGCAGAATCTTTTCCTGTATAAAATATAAATAGCGATTATACCTATACTCTATACATATACATACAGATAAATAAAATTGAAGTGTTTGTTTGTAATTCCAAACAGCTTTTCACTGGTGCATATGAAAGTATACACGCTATTGACACTAAAAAACAAAGTTTTAATTTTTCTCTCTGTCTGTCTGTCTACGCGGGTGAAACCGTGCGCACTGCTAGTATTAAATGTATTTGTTTTTCGGTGTAAGTTGAAGCCCCATTAAGGGTGCATTGCAGAATGGTTTTCTTTGTAAACTCCTCGACTTGTTTCCGTCGCTAATGGCTAATACTTGTGCCCTTTTGTTGCGTGTTTATGGTTTTATTTGAGACGATTAATTGTTATAAATTGATATAAATCACTGTATAGAGCCGTGGTAACCGTGGGGTTTGAACCGCCTGCTACGCAAGCGACGCAAGTTCGAATCCCAGCAGGGCCTGTTTCAATGAGTTTTTCTAAATACTTATGTGCAGTGATTTCACACCACGGTAGGCAGAGGGTGTTGTAATTTTCAACACCCACATTTCACCTAATATGATTAAGTGCCAACGTGACAGAAGGTGAGTCCATCGCCGTCTCAGGCACTATGCATACGTCTTTGAATAATTTCTCAGACTTATGCAGGTTTCCTCACGATGTTTTCCTTCAACGTAAGGCATAAGTTTTTGGCAAATTTACTTTATCTAAATTAATTTTGCCAAGTGTCGGGAGCAGAGTTGCCGCAATGTTGCTGTCAGACAAAATATCCTATTGTTTTAGACACCTCGTACTTTCGACTCTCACTGGTAGGTAGCTGATGTTTCAAGGAGTTTTATTTATTAAAAACATTAGGGTTACGCGACAATAAGGAAAAACTAAATCTACGCGGGTGAAACCGCCGGGCACAGCTAGTAGAATAATAAAATTCTACGTGGGTGAAACCGCATGGCACGGCTAGTATCGACTAAGTAATTAGCTTGTAACTAAGTTTGCTAATCACAAAATGGCAGATTAAACAAGTCTGATAGCAAAATATCTGTTTACAAAATTTGTTCACAATGGGCCGGCATGGCATTTTGTAACTGCGGCCCATTTCACGGCCCATTGCCTCAGAGGCTTAATGATTTTATTGCTCCAGTATTTTTATATGAACGTGCTCAAATACCAGACCACCATTAAAGGGTTGAGTTTTATAGACGCCTACTTTATTATACAACTTGCTTTTACCCGCGACTTCGTTTGATTTATTACCACATTACGAAAACAAACAAATGCAAAAACGGTCATGCCATCCCAGAATGACAAGACCCAAAAAGCAACAACCATTTTCTACTGAAGATGATTAAGTTCCAACGTGACAGATGGTGGGTCTATCTCCGTCTCAGGTACTTATATGTCTTTGAATTACTTCTCAGCCATAAGCAGGTTTCCTCACGATGTTTGCCTTCACCGTAAAGCACGCGGTGAGAAATCATAGCACTTAATATTTTTGAAAAAATCATTTGTAATTAATTCAATAAATTCGTAGTCTCAGTATCGCTTTGTTTTTATCAAACTCATGTTTTAAATCTGTTAATAATTTAATTAAAGTAGGTTTAGAACATAAAACATAAAAAAGTTTTCTAGCAGATCACGTTCGGACGTAATTTTAGAATGAATAAGAACGTTAGTAAGAACTTAGCGAACTTTCAACCGAAGCTTCGTTTTTCGGAGTAAGCGAGTAGGCCCCAGGCCGCTGGTATTCGACCTTGCGTTGTTCGTTTGGAACCGAATTTCGACGTCGAGTACGTTACTGAGAAAACTTACATAATAACGCAGCTGGACAATACTTCAGGAAGGTATGTTATTCGGACATTTTGTAATAGCGGAATAAATCATTGTAGTACTTTTATAATTTTTACCACCAAAAAAAACATTCCTTATCATTGCCTCTCATAATAATCATAATTCCAGAAGGATTATGCCTGACTGATAAGAGATAAATGATAATTAATAGCCAACATTTTGTAATTATGTGTTAAGTAATTCATTAGTGTATTGTGGTTTGATATTAAAATGTTAAGGATATTCGGTTTATTTATTTTATTTGGTTACGTTTTTGGAAGAAATGAGGACTATAAATCGTAAGTAATGCTGTTTTCAATTTGTTTCTCTCAAGTGTGGATTTGTTTACCTATTGTAATAATAGACAGTATGACTGTCCCGTTGATCTTATGGCCTTAATCGCTACTGCGGGTTATTAGGCCCGGGGTTCGATCCCCAGGTTGGGCAAGTGATCTTGGGTTCTTCCATCTATAATTTCTGAGTTGAAGATAGCTGTGGCGGCAGTGGGGTTGAGCAGTCGCCTGCTACGCAAGCAACGCAAGTTCGAATCCCAGCGGGGCATGTACTAATGAGTATTTTCAAAAACTTATGTGCAGTGATTTCACACCACGTGCTTTACGGTGACATCGTGAAGAAATCTGCATATGTCTGAGAAGTAATTCAATGACGTGTGTTTAGTAGGTACCTGAGTCAGCGATAGACTCGCCATCTGTTAAGTTGTCATTTAAAAATCATGCGTGAGCAGGCCAGATTAGTGTCCGTGAAACGTAGTAATAGGTACACTTTTACCTACCCCTTTGAAGATTACAGGCGCGACCATATGTAAGATGCATTTAAAATGATTTCAGATTTAAAGTGTACAAAATCAAATTCGAAATAGAACAACAGCAAGATCGTTTACATTTACTAAAGAGTGATAACATTGATTTTTGGAGGAAGCCGTGTGTCAAATACAATGTCACAGGACTCGCTATGGTACCAGCTTCTCACTATGACTGGTTTGAAGGACAACTGGAGAAACTAGGGGTTAAGAAAGACGTTTTTACTGAAGATGTTTACGAGTAAGTACCTTGAAAAATATATATCGCTCAGCAATATAATTCTAAATCCAAGGAGTTTTTCTTAAAACTTATGTGCATGATTTCACACCACGTGCTTTACGGTAAAGAAAAATCGGAATGCATAAGTCTGAGAAGTAGTCTAAGTTATCTATAGCTATCTGCCAGTGAAAGTACCGTAAAATCAGTCCAGCCATTTCGGAGATTAGAAGGAACAGACAGACAGACTGAGAAAAATAGGCATTGTTTATTTGGCATAATTATAAACAGACACTTCAATTTTATTCATCTGTATTGATATAGATCTCTGAACTGAATATATTGATTTTGATCCTTACCATGGTACAGGTTCCATCGCCAGTAGAGTCTGAATTTCGAACAGTACAGCCCGTTACTCTCTTAATGTCTGATGTATACTGTTTATCTATAACTTTGGACTGGTTTATCCCATTATGCACTTGTGTCAAAAGTGCTTGTCAAAAGAGCTCATGGCAAGGACCTGTTCTGTGAGGTACTTGATTGAGTTTCTTCTTTCTCATTTCTAGGTATCTGGCTGAAAAAGAAACATTATTAACTAACACTTGGAGCACACAAAGCAGACAGTTTGACTACAATGGATACCATCGTTACGATGTTGTAAGTACTTTGTTAGCTTTTTCTTATAAGAAATAACTTATAGGTCTTTGTATTTAAGAGCTTTGTTTATATTGTCATTGACACACTTATCTATTCTGACAATCCTTAACCTCTTGTGAGAACACTATACAGGGTGTCGGGGAAACCGGGACAGCTCTTCAAATATGTGACAGGCTATAATTTTAGGAAGCAATTAAAATTATTATGACAAAAATATTTTCTTCCGTTTTCGAGTTATTGATGCTCAAAGTTGACCATATCAACACCTTATTTTCGCATAAAAATCAGCTGTAACGTTGAGTTATTCACGTGAATTCTAACTACGTCTTAATTTTTTTTCTCACACTAATAAATCCGGAAATAATCCCATTATACCATTTTTCGAAACCATTAACCTTCCTCTTAATTTAAAATGTATAATGACGGCGTACGGAATCAATCCGCTATGGCCGCTAGCTCTTCGGCCATAGCTTATAACTATGTTATCTTTCGAGCTAGATATTTTACTATTTCAACAATGTCATATATTCATAAAACCCTACAACTTCTAGAATTGCTTTCAGTCTCAGTTTGTTCATTTATACTGATATTATAAAGAAGTTAAGTTTCTGAGTTTGTAGGGGGCGATCCGGATCTAAACAACTAATTTAAAAAAAAAATACTAATGGAAACCACGTAATTTGTGAGTGGCTTTAAATTAACCCAATAATTTAAATACTTTTTCATGGTAACTAAACTGTAGGTTGGAAAAACCACAGGGCTCAGCTAGCGTAATATAAATGTATCATCTAGGTATACTTCAAATCAGTACATTATTCACAGATTTTGGACTACTTAACCAGGATCAAAGAAGAATACTCAGACAGTTCAACAATTAATGTAGATCTCATTGAATATGGTGTTACCGATGAAAATAGACCGATAGTTTACATGAAAATCACAAGCAATAATGCTGTAGATAAGCCTGTGATCGTCATAGAAGCTGGTGTCAATCCTAGGGAATGGATAACTATACCTTCTGCTATGAATGTGATTGAAAGATTATTGGAGAATGGCCAGGAAACATTGAGAGATCAATTTGAGTGGATTGTCATCCCTGTATTGAATCCTGATGGCTATGAATATACTCATACTAATGTAAGTAAACAAATTTAAACTTATCCTTTAAACTGAAGCGACTCATACGCATAGAAATCCTTGGGTTTTAAAAGTTTAAGATAACCTCTCAACGTGATATTTTAACATACCCCATGCTTGGAGTTAAAACTGCAGAATTTCAGGAAATCTGTTCATCATTCAAAAGGTAAATGGCATACAAGACCTAGTCTGGCGCCACTCGTCAAATAGATTTAATTACTCTCCTCAAGCTGACATCTTTATTTTCTGATGTAAAATTAAATTATGTATTTAACTTGTTTTATTATTTTCCAGCTTCGTCTATGGACCAAATCCCGAAGCACCAGAACTGACTTGAGCTTTATATGTCCAGGTGTAAATCTGAATAGAAATTTCGACATTGACTGGCAAGTATCCGACTCTAGCTCAAGTCCGTGCAGTCATCTCTATGCTGGTGTGGCACCATTTTCAGAACCTGAGACTGGTCTTATAAGATCTTTGATACAGCAGTACGGATCAAGAATCAGAATGTATACGTCATTGCAAAACAATTACGGTTCTATAACGTACCCTTGGAATTTTGAAAGGGCTGCAAGTGGGATGTTCCGACAACACTACCTGTTAGGTCTTGAAATGGTCAGTGCTTTAGGTGCTGAATATTATTTAGATATGGGTTCGTTGGCTTTAGGTGATCGAATGTCTGGTACTAGCGTAGATTTTGCTAGGATAAGCGAAATTTTATATACATTTACTATAGACATAGGTGATAGAGGTGATGGGGTCCTGATCCCCGAGAGTGATATAAGAACCGTTGTTGATGATGTCTGGAGAGCCGTGTCTGTGGCTGCTGCGGGTGTTATGTGAATAAATACTTTTGTAAAATTGAAGTGTTTTGATTTAAAAAAATATTTTAACAAACAGGGCTATTTGTCTCTACGTAAAGTTTTACTGATGAGCCAAAACACGAGTAAAAAAACTTTGTATATAATAGGGAACTACTGAAATCCGGGGGAACTAGGGTAAATGGGGTATGCTAGTAAAGGTACAAAAAAGAAAAGTGTGTGTTTTGTCACTTCTGACTTCGACGATACATGTGTTTGTGGAAATCCCTACTAATATTATAAATGCGAAAGTAACTCTGTCTGTCTGTTACGCTTTCCCGCTTAAACCTCTCAACCGATTTTGATGAAATTTGGCACAGACAATCTTTAGACCCTGAGAAAGGACATAGGCTTTTTACCTTTTATTAAAAATATTAGGGTTCCGCGACAATAAGGATGAAACTAAATCTACGCGGGTGAAACCGCGGGGCACAGCTAGTATGTAATAAATTCTTTATCTGAACTAAGAAAAGTATCTAAGTCGAGTCCATATAAACCAACCGCTCTATCACACTATAATGTTTAAAATGTGATTGCATTGTACATATTGGGAATTTCCAGTTTTCCTTCGTACGTACTACATGCTTCCTGCAAGTACGACGTGCGCCGACTTGAGAGCATTCTTGTAAGTATAGCCACTAGATATCGATGGAATTCGATGAATATTGTATCGATAAATTAGATAAAATTTTTTAGGTTTTGAGATAAATTATTTCCACAGATAAATACAATTGAAGTGTCTGTTTGTAATTCCAAATTAACAGATTTTCACATAATGTATAGGAAAATATATACGATATTAATATTAAGAAAAAATCTTTTTAATTTCTCTGTCTGTCTGTCAATTACTGAATATAATGTTTGCCCTGGAGCTTGCAGCCGTCGTATATTAATCAGGAGAGCTTATTGTATTACTTATAGCTGATACCAAACACTGTTACCAATGCATTGTTGTTGGACCTCACAGTAAGACTTGTTTCTAAGTCCATTATTTAAGTCGTTTAATGACATTTCGCACACGAAATGGAGATAGACTTTGTTTTGAACGACGTTTCAATATGAGGTCGTTTCTATTTTTTTGATTAAGAAATCAACCTGCCGTCACAGAGATGTAAAAATCTTAATACAACCATGAAAGATAATTAATTAGGAAACTATATTATTTAAAAAATAAACTCAGGTATTTGTATCGATAAACAATATTTAAGTGTTATTTTCATCGACAAGCTGCCCCCGCTCTAGTGTCCACCACTCCGCGCCGTGTCACGTCGCTCCTCGGGGCAATATTTCCCAGTCTCCCCTTGCTTCGTTCAAGGTGGGACGGAATACTTCCACGGATTCTCGCCATTATTGCTTACCTCCTTCTAAAAACAACGACAACGATTTACTTATTGATGGTTGTTTCGAAGTTTACAGGAATATAATTAGGTACTAGACGGCTATGGATATTCAATACGGTAAAGTCGCAATTGGATAATATTCTAACACTAGTATCTAAATCCATTTAGTAGCTTAGCTAAGGATATTTAAATATTTTCACGGTAAAGTCGTAATTTAGATAATACTAGCTGTGTCCCGCGGTTTCATCCGCGTAGATTTAGTTTCAACCTTATCGTCGCGGAACCCTAATATTTTTAATAAATAAAAGTAGCCTAAGTTACTCCTTGAAACATCAGCTACCAGTGCCAGTGAAAGTCCCGTTAAAATCGGTCCAGCCGTTTCAGAGATTACCCGGAACAACCAGACAGACAGACGGACAGACAGACAGACAGAGAAAAATTTTCAAACTTGGTTTTTTATAGCGTGTATACTTTCATATGCATTTAGTGAAAAGCTGTAATTTTGGAATTACAAACAGACACTCCTATTTTATTTATCTGTATAGATGTATAGATGTATAGATAACTGACCGACAAAAAACTTTTAATGTTTTCAAAATCCACGCAGACGAAATGGCTGGGTATTTAAGCATGTAGCATCAAGTATAAAAGTCTCTTAATGAATATGTACTAGCATTTCAAACTAGAATTACGTACGGACAATGCATTAAACCAAGGTCAAACTCCCAAATCCACAAAGTCACTTTAATCCTTTTGGTAAAATTTAATAACCCGTGATGGATCGAGTTTGATAAATAGATAATACTAATCATTGAAATGTCAATTGAGTTCATAATTCAATATCAATTCGAGTGCGTTCGTGATAAGAGACAGTCATGGAAAGGATATTGGGATTATTCCTTTTATTTACAGCTGTTTTGGCGAATTACGTGAGCTATGATGGGTAAGAGTAAAATCATTACAATTTGTTATCGTCTTAGTGTAAGTTCACGCAAACACGGGAGAGAAGGAGTAGGCAGTTCAATCTTCCATTTTTCGGCAGATCATTTTCTAACTCCAGTCCTTCAGCAATCGAATGTGTGATCAATATGTCACCTGATTCGGTCTTTTCAGCTGCCGGTGGAAGTGCGGCCAACATTCAACTATAATCGTTTAAGCAGCGTGTATTAAGATCTTCTTAGCTTTTACGGTTAATGTTTCGGTACGAATATGAAACGTCAAACTCAGAAGTTGTTAATACGTTCTGCTTAAACCAATGATGCTAGGCTCCCTGGTGATGCTTCATAGATGTGTAAAAGGAAATATAGATATAGTAGATCAACGCTACTGCGGAAGACGAGGTCCTGGGTTTATTCCTCAGGTTGGGAAAAGTGTTATTCGATTTTTCCAAGTGTGATTTCCCTATAGCCCAGAGTCTGGAGGCAATAGACTCGCTCCCTATTACATGGAAAATTATGAAATTGTACTATAAGTACACCTCTGTCTACCCCTGCAGGCATTTTTATGAATATAAATGTAGGGTAGAAGTAATAATATAGATAAGCAATAACCAAATTTTTCTTTTTTTCGCTCCAGATACATTCTATACGAAATTTCCGTAAAAGATATTGACCAGGGCAAACGCATCAATGATTTGGGTTCTGAATTACACTTAGATGTGTGGTCCCACCCCCTCCCAGGGCGTCCTGGCTTGATCCTGGTCCCTGGAGAAGCTAAAGAAATGATCCAGGATGTCTTCAGATCCCTCAAAGTCGAATACAAGGTTGCCTCCGAGAATATTGAAGAGTAAGTTTAAAGTCAAATTATTATATTTCCTAAGCTTGCCTTATTCGAAAAGTCTCCGTATAGATTTTGGCTCGTATTGTAGTTGATATATCAGTTGATACAGTGAAGTGAAGCAAACCCATTCCGACCTAGCAGTTGGATAGGTGATCGCCTGATTTCCTTCTGTGTCTCAAAGTGCTAGTGAAACAGTTGATATCGGTTGGCAATTTGACATCTTTGGCAATCGTTACATCTCAGTCAAAAATCTAAGATCAAAGGTGGAAGTACAGTCCCCACATGGGTAGCTCCTAATTATTAACGAGTGATCGCCTTATTTGCATCCCTTGTTCTGCTTCTGAGATCAAACAGTTCAATAACATAATATGAAGAAATCAAGGTACAAGGAATGAAGCTGAATAAAACATACCTTAAGGTTATTGTCCTGAATTTCAGAGACCTGAAGATGGAGAGAAATAAGATGGCGTTGACCAGGATGAAAGCCTTCAACGCTACTAGAAGTGCTCGGGAAGGTCTCGATTTCGATAGGATCTACTCTTACGCGGAGGTATGATTTAAAAATATGCAGATAGCATATGCATTCATTGTAATCATTGCCTTGGTTCATTTCGGGAACATCTCAGGTTCTTGTAGGTTAATAAAAATAAAATGCAATTGGGTGTAGTCGAGGGTAGAAGATTCACGGTAAATTTTCATCAATGAGCAAACAGAGAAAATGAAATATCATTCCACTCTATGCTTGCTTACTGAACGTTCTTATTTTTCGATTTACCCACACTCATAAAACCATTCAAGTCTGATGGAGATCGATCATAAAGCTACTGTGAATACCTTATTCATTGACAGAAGCCTATTTCATGCGGTGAAGATATTTATGATTCTGTGAAGTGAAGGGGGCATGAATATGAATCTAGGAATAGAATTGCATTCCATTATCTATCTATGCATGACAATATGTATGAATAACTTGGAATACATTGCTGAGTCCCACTGTATCACTGGCCTTACGAATAAAAACTTACGAGGTGGAATTGAACTATGCTCATCTGTGAATATGCCGGTATATCACGGTCCTCTTTTAAAATTTCTTAGGTCCTTCTCGTTGGTTCAAGAGCCGTGGCGGCCGTGGGGTTTGAGTAGCAACCTCCTGCGCTAGCGACGCCAGTTCAAGTCCAGCGGGGCCTGTAACAATGAGTTTTTCTTTAAACGTATGTGCACTGACTTCACACCGCTTTACGGTGAAGGAAAACATCGTGAGGAAACCTGCATTTGTCTGAGATGTAATCCAAAGACGTATATTTAGTGCCTGAGATGGCGATAGACTCACAATCTGTCACGTTGGCACTTTTTGTTGTTATTATAACACCTCTGCCTAATCCATCTAGAATACTGACATTGTTTTTTTTAACCAGGTGAAAGCTTACCTCGAAGAGATCGCAGCGACATATCCTGAAACTGTAACCTTGGTGAACGCTGGACGGAGTATCGAAGGAAGAGACATTAACTACCTGAGGATTTCCACCACAAATTTTGAGGTATGTTTGTATTACACTGTGAGGCGAGCGAGTGATCATGTTCTGCACCAGCAAAAGGCAGATGCCAAAGCAAGAAGCCAGACAGATGTTACCCTTGGAGAACCGGCCTCTGACTGTTCTAGTTGGAAACTTGTAATATGCACTTGAATGTGGAGAAAACTTTCATAGCGCGATTTAGGCAGTCGTCTAGTTAATCACAACCACTGTTAAGAATAGCGCCATCTATGTAGCGAACGGAGAAACTTTGTGCCCAATAATCAGAGGATTTATTTATAATCCAATCATAATGAATCCCCAGTTGCCACCTCAGACAAGACTTACATGAACGTTGAATTTCGAAAAACGTATCAGGTTTCCTTATGATGTTTTCGTTGAAGCTCTTGGTATGAAATCACTGCACTTAAGATTTTGGAAAAACTCATTGCTAATAACAAGTGACTATTCAAAACACTCTGCAGCTGCAACTTCTTAAAAAACAACGCTTAAATACTAAACAGTAACATAAAATATTCTTCAGGACACCAGTAAACCCGTAGTGTTCGTCGAATCCCTCCTTCATTCGCGTGAGTGGATCTCTCAGCCAGCTACGCTCTACGCTATTGAAAAGCTCGTCGTTGACGTCACTGAGCAGGATCTCCTTCAAGACATCGATTGGATCATACTCCCAATCCTCAACCCTGATGGATTCGTGTTCTCTATGGAAGGAAGTGTGAGTATTCAAACAGGTGTTTTTTTTTATCTTAGGTTGTAAACGCTGATGATTCGGTAAATGGTGTAGGACGATAAAGACTGGCATTCGCGTCATACTTGTCAAAATGTGGGGATTATTATCTCAAGGTACACTTGTAGGTTAGTATTATTATAAAATTAAAATATTATAAAGTTAGTAGTATTATAAATCATAACATTATGTATTGTATTCACCAGTCTAATGCAAACTCACTTTTATGACATTGTCGACAAACCTCCGTGGTTTATTTCAATGTTACTTAAATAACCATAATTGTAAGAAATTGTAAGATTGATAAATAAATAAAAAAAAAATAAAAAAAAAAAATAAAAAAAAGGTATGTGATATATTATAATTTGTTTATGTTCATTTATTTGTGTCTTTAATGGCCATGAACATAATAGTATCCTGTCATTTGCGTCAATATATTTTATAAGTTTTCCTTGTCAAGTTCTTCTCAGTAAAGTGAGTTCGAACCTTCGGCGGTTACGATGATTTGAAAGCAATACGTTCAAAGTCTTATCAAATAAACATAGTACGTATTTTGTTTTCGAGACGACCTAACACGTACTAGAAACTATTATTTTCGTGTTAATATATAATTTTGTTACGCAGGCTGATGCTCTGATAGATCGTTTCTGGCGCAAGAACCGAAGAGTGAACAGCGGGCTTTGCATGGGCGTTGACCTCAACCGCAACTTCGATTTTTACTGGGGAACTGCATCCAGCGCTATCACTTGCATGGAAGACTTCCACGGCACCGGTCCACTTTCCGAACCGGAATCGCAAATCGTTAGCAACATCGTCCTTGAAAACTTAGATCGTATGGAACTCTTCCTGGATATACACAGCTTTGGGAGCATGATCCTTTACGGGTACGGAACAGGAACACTGCCCCCTAATGCTCTTCAGCTCCACGTAGCTGGGATCCAAATGGCTGGAGCTATTGATGATGTTAAAATGAGTTACAACCCTAATTACATCGTGGGAAATGTAGCATTAGTGCTGTACACTGTGTCCGGAGGTGCTAGTGATTACGTTCAGAGCATCGGAGTACCTTTCTCTTATACGTACGAATTACCACAATACAGATTTGGTTTTGGTAGTATTCTAGGCTTTCTGGTTGATGAAGACTTTATTGAACAAGCTGGTATGGAAACCTGGGAAGGAATTAAGACTGGTGCTAGATATGCTCGTGGAAGCTTTAGGGCTAGGCGAGGCCTTGAGTAACATTGGAATGCATCGGAACACAATTTTGGTTGTTGTATAAATACATAAAAAAACAACTTGTTTTTTATTTAATTTGTGTTGATAATTGTACGTACTTTTAGAATTTAAAACAGAAATGTTTTTAACAATTTCTTAATTGAGAAAATTCCTAAAAATTAAAATTCTATTTAGATTACATATTTTGGTCTAGATTTGTTTTCTATAATCAATAATAAACTAAATTTGGTTCCGACACATGAATGTCGCTAAAATAATAGCTCAATTCCTATTGGGCATTGACCATGTGAATATCTATATATATAAAAGAAAGTCGTGTTAGTTACACTACTTTTAACTCAAGAACGGCTGAACCTTAGCTTAGAACCAGGAGAAGGACATTGGATACTTTATACCGTTCTCTTGAAACCTGAAGAAATCGTCATATAACACACTAAAGTCTGCACGGGTGAAACCGCGGGGCACAACTAGTAATTTATAAATTGTTATGCATATGTTGAAGCCTTCCATTAAAAAAATTATTTATTATCATTTAATAGACACCGACTTGGGACAAGTTTTCTACCTTTAATTAGTTTTAAGTACTGTTCCTTGTATATATAATTAAGTTTTATTGAATAAAGAGTTATACCATTTATTATCATAATTAATATGTAACATACTTAGTCCCTATCCAGCACAGTTTTCCAGGCTTTGTGCCTTCTTTGATAAAATGTTTCAAGGTCATTATTATCTGCGCTGTTCGATGTAGCCCAAATGCGGCCAAATAGTTGTCTGGCATGAAGCAAATATGGCCCGCACAATGCTATTTCAGATGTAAGAAAAAATACTAACATCTATAAAAACCACATGATCGTATTGTATTATAAAGATTTTGATGTAATTAGTGTGTTTATTGTTTTTTGTAATGAATATGTAACGACATAATTGAAATTCAGAGGTGCATCTCACTGTGGCATTTTAAATTCATTGAGAAGTTTGAACGTTAGGATTACAGAGAATTACCATGCTGGGTTGTTGAAAACTCAGCCAAGACGGTTAGTGATGTGACTAAGGCAGGATTTATCGAAGTCGATAAATTATAAATGTTTTTTCAGGATGAAACTTTGTGAAGCTATTTTTAATTAATCGTATTTATTGGCCGGTTTTGCAGCATGAATGATGGAAAACATTCTGACGGATGCTGCATAGTACTGAGAAGTAATTCCAAGACGTTCTCATGTGCAAGACGGTGTCTCACTATCTGGCCTCTAGTTATTCTTGGTGTAAAGTGTTACACTTGTAGCTGTTTTAAGATAGGCAGGATAACCACAGTCAAATAAACCTTTGAGTAATTGTGTTCCTGAGTGAGTAAGTTAGCAATCTATGGAAGGGAAGAGGTAGGAGTGGACTCCTTGTGCTAAAAATATTAGCATCCACTTCACCAGGATACCTTGTGGGTTTGTGTGAAAAGAAATAAGATTATTACAATATTTTAATGTCATGTTTATATACAAAATTTACTTGAACAGTAATAGTTCCACTCCTTACAGTATAGACCTAGCTCCCGCCTTGATCCCTTCCCAAGTTTCAAAGCCAGCCTGCTCAATGAAATCAGGATCAACTAAGAATCCGTTCATCGTGTTCAAATTCCTATACGTGGGCAGCTCGTAAGTATACGATAGAGGTACGCCAGCCGACATAGCGTAATCGCTAGCGCCACCAGATGCATCATAAAGAACCATGGCTATATTACCGACTATGTAGTTAGCGTTTGATGGCCACTTAACATTATCAATAGCCTGAGCCATTCTGACTCCTACTAAGTTGACAGTCAAAGCATTTGAGGGTAGGACCCCATTACCATAGCCGTATAAGATCATACTGCCAAAGCTATGGATGTCAAGGTACAATTGGACGCGACCTCCCTGCTCTCGTAAGATGTCCCTGATGACAGCAGTTTCTGGTTCGGAGAAGGCGGTTCTGCCGTGGTAGGTGTCGCTGCAGACGCTAGCGCTCGAGGCGGTCGACCAGTGGATGTCGAAGTTTCGATTCAAATCTACTCCTAAGCACAAGTCGCCGATGATGAAGCCATTAGCGCGATTCTTTCTCCAGAAACGGTTCTGTGGATTGATAAAGGCGTTGTTTAAAGCTAAAAACCTTCAGCTAAAAAGATGGCACTATGATTATGTTTTCTTGAAAATATATATTTCTACGTTTCTTCTCTCCTCGCTTTACCTAAGCCTAACTAAGTAATAGCGGAAGATCAGTGATGGTTGTCATCAACGTGGCAGCCAGATTATGCTGAGTTGGGACCAATTCGTAACAACTATAACACACTGTTACTATAATCCATTTCGCTATTTTGTGTATGTTTGTTACGAATAAATTTATTTTCTTTCTAATATTTCTATGTCTGTTACGCTTTTATGTCTCATTTAAGTAGACTCAATACAGTCGCGAGAAACTATCATCTAGCTCGCTGAATGACATAAACTTTGGCTTAAAGAGTCACATCGTGGTGTTCAGTTGAATACAATTATTCAGTCACTTACAGTGGTATGAGTATGCGTATAACCGTCAGGGTTGGCAACAGGTAAGATGATCCAGTCAATATTCTGAAGGAGGTCCTGTTCAGTGACATCAATGACTAGCTTGTGGATTGCGTAAAGGGTAGCCGGGAGTGTCACCCACTCACGCGCATGTAGAAGCGACTGCAGCATTACAACTGGTTTAGATTGGTCCTGTAATAAGATACACTAATGTTAATTCATCCAACAATCGCCATCAAAATAACCTTAAAAAATAAAAAACGAAGAAATATAATCTAATAACTAAAATAATAGGAGTCCCTTTAGGCAAGGTTCGGTAGATACTGGCAGCATTCCCCCTTTGAATGGCTAGACTAATTCATTGTCCGAGGTAGCTGCCAGCTCTTCGGTATCCTATGATGTCGACTAACCTTTCAGTTAATGTTAATTATAAATTTAGATATGATGTAGAAATTTATTATGGAGTAGATATTGCCTCTGGATGGACTCAGTTTGACCCTGAGGGCTAAGTTCCCTCAGCACAAGATCGAAAGGGCAGAAATAATGAATGTGTAGTGTCCACTTATTATTTACTCATTGTTCCCGCAAGATTTTTCTGATGACAGCAGTTCAGGTTTAAAAATGGCAATTCTGCCGTGGAAATCAACGCATGTGCAGATGCAGTCGGAGTTTATACCTTTCATTCTTTGTTCTTGTGTATTTGATTTAAAAATACTAGCAGATAAAATACTTTGCTTAAGGAAGTAGTTACCTGGAAATTTGTAGTAGAAATTTTCAAATATTTAATGTCACGACCCTCAAAACTCTTCCCTCCTGTCACCACTGTGACGATGTCAGGGAACAATTCAGCCAATTCTACAAGGTACGCGTCAACCTGAAAACACACAATAAATTTTCACTCAGTACGTAAAACCTCATACGAAGATGCATTTGGGTATTCGATTATTTGAAAATGTAAGTTTACACCTTCCTCTAAAGAGTTCCCAGGCAGAGGTGTAATAGCACCCACATTTCACCGTTCAATGTTAAAGGACAGATGGTGAGTCCATCGCCAATTCAGTCGGTGTACATATAGTAGCAGATATACCAAAGAAATGCCATTTAAGATTTCTTTCGGTCTGCAACCTTATAAATATACTAGCTGTGCCCCGCAGTTTCACCTGCGTAGAGTTAATTTCATGGGTGTCCCGTGGAACCCTCATGCTTTTGTTTAAATAAAAGTAGCCTAAGTTACTCCTTGAAACATCAACTACCTGCCAGTGAAAGACCCGTTAAAATCGGTCCAGCCGTTTCGCAGATTACTCGGAACAAACAGACAGACAGACAGAGAAAAGTTTAAAAAATTGGCGTTTTAATGTCTGTACCGTGTATACTTTCATAATTCATTTAATGAAAAACTGTTATTTTGGAATTACAAACAGACACTTCAATTTTATTTATCTCTACCTATAGATTATTTCGTTTTTACATTGAAGTCACGAAATTTAAGTTTTTCGGTTGAGTAGCAAGTGACTACCTATACCACTCGAATGTTACGGCTCACATTAAATTGTATGAACTAACTAATTACTACAAAGCTTAACACGTACCTCTTCGTATGTATAAATGGTATCAAAAGGTAATCCAATGCTAGACCTATTGCTTCTCAACGATGCGGCTGTAAGGAGAGCATCCTCTAATTCTAATTTCCTGTAATATAATATACTATTATTTAGACAAGTTCTGCTTATAACAATAACACAAATTAATACCAACTTAGTAGTCTAACCAGCAAAGAAGGTAGAGCAACTCTAAGGAGTTCATTAACTGATTTGTTAAGATGTTCTGAAACATGTTCTGAAGCACGTAAGGGAATAAATTCGATAACGTATGTAGCCTGAGAGACGGAATTGCAATATTCTGTGATCTTGCTACCATCAATTCATCATCTTACAGAAATGTGCTTTTATTATTAATCTGATTATTTAGGTATAAACTAACTTACTCTATAATATTTTCCACTTCAACTGTGTATCTTAGTCCAGCAGCATTAAGTTCATTTTCAAACAAGTTGCGTTTTTCTTTTGGCACGAGCACCTCACCAGCTCGTCCCGGAATTGCGTGAGACCAAACATCTAGGTTTAGGTTCGTCTCTATTTCATTAACAATCCTTATTTGATCTACATCATGTACCTCTATCTGGTACATGGCATGTCTGGAAGTAAGGGAATAGTGATTAATTACATGTTGTAATTTTACTCGATTAAACTTCACGAGGCGTCGAGAAATGTTAATCTGACTTAAAGTTTATGATTTTTTTATCTTTTGCATGGACCCAAGTTGGGTCTTGGTCACAAATCTCATAGTACTTTCTAGTTATAAACAAATAAATATTGCTGTCGCACTAAAACTTGAGAAACCAATCGATTGACGATTGGTTTTATTTTAGAGAGGGTTGGATTAAAACAATTATTAAAATAATAAAGGTATAAAAAATAAAAATAAACTGCGGATTGGGCTGCTATTATTTCATGAATAGTACAATTTAATAATTAAATACATACCCATCATACATTTCATGTTTAGCAAACACAAACCCGATGAAACATAATATAATAAAACTTTTCAACATCTTGACGACCAAATGGTAATTTGGTCAAAGTAAAAATAATTGTATCGATTAAAACCAATCGTATTTTATTGCGCCACAAAACATTATCTAATAATCCCTAAGCGTCGAGGATTATGTAGCTAATCCATCTATTTCTCAATGTGCTGTTGCCATTGTGCAACACGTGATACTCAGTGATGGGTTTATTGGCTGCAGTAGTCGCTTACCATGAGTACCATGATGTACCATGAATGATGCCATATCATTTATGGATAAGATAACCAATACTTGTATAAACAATGCACAGAGCCTCTATCGGTCACGTAAATAATAATACTTAAGTAATATTACAGAAGTGGCAGTAACTCGATATAGAGGTTAGGGGTCTACCATCATCGGTTTGAGCAGATTTTACTGAACTGAAGAACTTCTGAGCTAAGACGTTGCCACTGAATTATTTTGTTTTCTTTCTATTCGACAGTTGAAAATATTGTCATTGTTTTGACTTACATTGATTGGCAAAGGATTTCAAAAAAACATTATATTTGTATCGTTTTTGAACATAACACTATGATTTCAACAACAAACTGACGAGCACATTTCCACAAACTGTATATGGGTGATAAGCTGCAATCAATTAATGTATTTACAGTTTATCTGATATAATTGCTCAATTCGTATGTATTTAATGTACAAATTGTGGGTGATTAGCTACTTATTACAAGACGTCATAAGATAAAAATATGAGATTGACAGTTCTATTGAATTAAGATTGTATGGCACATGCCACATGCAGAAGAGAGGGACCAAGATTCAACATACAAGAATGAAAGATATATGATAGACATCATGAACTAAAGATCGTTAAATACAAGAAAACGAGGGAAATTGCATCTGAAGTGATATTGCTTCTTGCAAAGATCACGAATAAGTCAATGGAACTGAAGAAATTTGAAAGGTTTAATACTAATATTAAAATGTAATAAATTTGCGCAGATTCTACTGCTTAAGTACGTCTTTTCTATTAACAGCAAAGATTAATCAAATACTTATTTTCAGTATCGATTGGGATTTGTTATCTTCGCTAGATATCACAGACGTTTCTTATCAGAATGGTAAGGTTATAAAAGTTATGACACTAGTTGTTTAGTTATAGATACCGTTTCAAGATGAGGGCTTGGCTCATTGTGTTTCTGTGTGCGGCAGTCACCGCCAACCATGTCGGCTATTCAGGGTCAGTATAGTATATAAAAATTTTTTTTTCGTACTGGTTTACCTTGACGACCTTTTATTTAATGTTCATTTTGCGTTATAATTTGAATGAATTGTGCGTAGTGGCAAAAAAATATTGTTGGTATTGCAATTACTTTGTGGTAATGTTGCGATACAGTTTTTGCTCATTCGATCACTGCGATATAG
This sequence comes from Watsonalla cultraria, assembly GCA_964035505.1. Taxonomy (NCBI): domain Eukaryota; kingdom Metazoa; phylum Arthropoda; class Insecta; order Lepidoptera; family Drepanidae; genus Watsonalla; species Watsonalla cultraria. The sequence goes on along the minus strand of OZ037732.1, from coordinate 976,186 downwards.
TTTTTTTTATATGTAAATCGTTTTAAGATATCTTACACTAATTCATGAAATGAAACAATGGTTGTAACTATTTTCAATTGAATTTAAGTATTCGTGTTAATTCCATGATCTCAATCTAGCCACTGATTAAAACATCCCAAGTTGTTTAGATTAATCCTGTTTTCTACATTTCGAAAAGTCTATCAGAAACACACATTATTGGAAAAATCCACTGTCAAACTTATACCTAATTAATGAGGGTTTCTTGTCGGTTCTACTCAGAAGGCTATTTTCCGAACCGTTGGTCAATTCTTTGACGTATATATGTGCCTTACCAGGGCCTAAACTTTTATTCTGCTTTTAGATGGAAGTCCTACTTTATCAAGCCGACCACAGAAGAAAACTTCCGCGAGATGGTACGCGTTTTGCAGGAGTTCAATATTGATGTGCTCAGTCATCCAATAATCGACCGCGAAGGTGTGGTGTTGGTCAGGCCAGACCAGATGGACTTTTTGCAGGCTTTGGAAGCCACTGGTGTCGAATATAAAGTACACACCAATGATGTTCAGGCGTAAGTAATCTCAACTAAAATGCTCAGCAGTAGGACATAGTTTGTATTACTGATCATTTTATGCTCAAAATTTTTTTTTGTTGTTCAGGGGGCCATCTATGATCGTTTAAGCAGCGCTTATTAAGAACTTCTTAGCTGTGACGTTTAATTTTACAATACGAAAATGGAAGGTCAAAGTACAAGTTCTTAATATGTTTTGTTTAAACCGCTAAAGGTAGGCTCCCAAAATGCTCTTGTGCTGAATTAAGTATTCGTATACCTACTTTTTTCTAACTAGTGATCAGAAAAACAAATAATAGTGCTCCTATGCAGGCTCTTTGTGAAAATGTTATATTATTATAATTAACATGATCTAATACATTTTGAAATCAATAAATTTATACATCTTGGTATCAATCGAGGCCACTGCCACTATACATATATTGGCAGCGTTACTAGCATACCACTACGACTTTAAACTTAGTAATTATGAGAAAAAATAAGCTAATTAAGTACTGATTGTATCGTTGGTTGTATCAGATAAATAAAAGGTTTTTTTTTTCATTGGTTATTTCAAAATAATTTAATTATCTTATCTTATTTTCAAAACATAAAATACATTTTTGGATTTATTTTCAGTGCTCTTGAAATCGACAATATGAAAATTGAAGCCCAGAAGAAAGAATCCATGGCCAGGAATGGTGGAAGACTTCTTCCTTACGACAACTACCATGATTTGGATGTGGTGTGTATTCTTGAGATAATTTTACCCAACCCTCTCCTGGGGTCAAAACAGTCGCTTTTATTATTCGTCGTAAAGGCAATCCTAACGCCATCATTTGATTCTTAAGAGACTACGCAGGACTGAGCTAGTCAAATCAAAATTTCAATTTGTGGCGACAAAAAATTAACACTTCGAGCCAGTCTGAGGGTTTATTTTTGGTAATAGCAACACTCCTGGTGTTGCATGCGTTAATAGGTGCCAGTAATGGCATACAACCAGGCAATATGTGTGTTGGTTTTACAACCGTCCCAAGGACCTAATTAATTTTCACACGAACCAACCATCTGCCGTTTCATTCCAAATTATTTGTTTTCAGATTGACGACTACCTGGAAGAAATCGCAGCTCGCTACCCTGACATCGCTACCCTGGTCATCCCCGCTAACAGCTTCGAAGGCCGCCCCATCAGGTACCTGAGGATATCCACCACAAACTTCGCGGACCCCAGCAAGCCTGTCATCATCATTGATGGAGGAATCCACGCTAGGGAATGGATCTCCCCACCCACTGTGACCTGGGCTATCCACAAACTCACAGAAGACGTTACTGAGAATGACCTCTTGGAGAACTATGACTGGATCCTGCTCCCTGTTGTTAATCCTGATGGATATACCTACACCCACACTACTACTGTAAGTTATCATTCTCTTCTTGGTTCTTATCATGATTAAACTCATTGGTTCTTCTACCAAAGAGAATACATTGATGATAAAAAATTATAGCCTTGGGTGATACCATCTTAGAACATCCACTTTTGTATAGTAATTCGACCTATAACAGTGCAATATAGCAGGTAATTTACTAAACGAAATAACGAGTCAACTATATCTATACATCTATACAGATAAATAAAATTGAAGTGTCTGTTTGTAACTGCAAAATAACAGTTTTACACTCAATGCATATGAAAGTATACACGGTACTGACACAGAAAAACCAATTTTTTAAATTTTTCTCTGTCTGTCGGTCTGTCTGTCTGTCTGCCTGTCTGTTTGTTCCGGGAAATCTCCGAAACGGCTGGACGGATTTTGACGGGACTTTCACTGACGGATAGCTAATGTTACAAGGAGTAACTTAGATTTTAAAAAAACATTAGAGGTCCGCGGGAAATCATGAAATTAAAACTACTACTACGCGGGTGAAACCGCGGGGCACAGCTAGTAATGATATAAAAAACTGTCCCATAAAGTAAGTGAACACATTAACATCGTAACAACCTAACTAATGGGTGTTTGTCCATTGCATTAAATCCCAGTTTTGCGATATAATTATCAACTGTTATAAGTATCAGAACTGCTTGTAATTGAAATGTTTTGTGCAAGATAAGTGAAAACGGTTTTTATCCAAGCGTAATAGTATTAGAGTTTGAACCTTCGAAAAATATAAAGACTACCTTTTATGCTGAGAATTTTTGGGCGAAAAAATTAAGTTGCAGGCCAAAGCTAAATTATAAATACAAGATTTGAACTACAGCCCATACATGACTAGTACCAAACACCTGCAGCCACATTCGTTTCGTAGGAGCATTGATGTAGATAAACCATCAGCATCCCAATTAAAAGTTTGCCGCCGTATTTATGATCTATACTCGCTAGTCACTGCATAGGTTTTGTTGGAAAAAAAACTACCAGTCTCGCCACGAACTAAAAGTCATACAAATGTCACTTTAAGTGAAAATAACGAATATGATAGCTTTCTGTAGCTTGTTATACAGTCACCGAGTCGTCTTTTAATTTGTCTGGAACATTATTATAACGTTACTTATGTTATTTCAGAACAACCGCTTCTGGCGCATGACCCGCTCCACCGACCAGCACGCGCTCAGCAACTTATGTCCTGGAGTAGACGGGAACCGTAATTACGACTTCTTCTGGAACACCGTTGGTACCTCTAGCAACCCTTGCCTTGCCGAAACTTACGCTGGAAACCAACCCTTCTCCGAAATCGAGACCAGAGTAGTTAGGGACATTATTTTGGAGCATTTAGACCGCACTGCTCTCTACCTCACCATGCACAGCTATGGAAGCATGATCCTGTATCCTTGGGGACACGACGGCAGTCTTTCTTCGAATGCCTTGAATCTCCACACCGTGGGCATTGCTATGGCAGACGCTATCCATCAGACAAGTCTGTCCAATTTCCCCAGATACGTTGTCGGTAACTCCGTGCTTGTTGTTGGGTACCCCGCTGCAGGTGCTTCGGAGGACTACGCTCACGTCGTTGGCGTTCCTCTCTCGTACACTTACGAGCTGCCTGGTCTGGCTTGGGGCTTCCAAGGGTTCCATCTAGACCCTATCTACATTGAACATGTATGCAAAGAGACTTGGGACGGTATCGCGGCTGGTGTTAGACGAGGTGGAGCTATGTGGCGCGCGTCTAGACAATAAACAGTTTTATATTGCAATGTTGTTTTATTACCGAAGTGACACTACGCTACTTTTTAAGCTACAGCTTAATAAATTGGTGATTTTGGCTAATGATTTTTTGATAATTCTCAAACCAATGTTCGATAGTTAGATAATGTGATGACTTATTATTACTATGTAATAAAACATTAGCAGTAGTATACTTGTTACATGTCTCAATCAAAATTTAAAAACACATTTATAGTGAGTGCCTTGATTATCTCATTTTCGATGGGTGTTATAACACCGCTGACTCTTTTGGGAAGGCATGACTTTTTTACTTTTTATTTTTAGATAGTTTTATCACATTTTACTGATTCATTATTTCATCGACTACAGACAACACTAGGCAAGCCAGCCGAACGCGAATAGAATACTCAGAATTGGAAATTGATCCCGCACTGCGCTGAAACTTTCGTACAAGAATGATGAGAAAATTCCAATTAAAACTAAAGTTTACATGCACCGCGGATTACGGGGAGGATATGTAAATTTAGATCGGATCAGCTTTAAGTGATCTAAGAGTTTGTAAACTTAAGATGTGCTGAGCGAAAAGTGAGAACTATTTGAGCGGTCGTCAACATTGCAAAATACACAGACGTGTAGTTATGTGTTTATAAACTAAAAAGAGAAAGGCAAATGCGATGGGATATAGTTACGTCTGAGAAGAAATTCAACGAGGAATACGAGAGACGGTGAGATACTCGTTACAGAGACGCCACGTTGATATCACAGTATATAATATATGTATGACCTTACTAAACAGTATGGAACGTAGAGCAAATTTTTGAAGAACTTTTGCTTCATCGACCGTAAGGAATTTAGACATTTTTTTTTTAATTTACTCCTTAATTTACTATCAAAATAATGTCGATTTGAAGTTTAGAAAAATGTCGGTAGAACACGTAAATGACGTCGTGGCTTATAATCTTGTAGATCCGCGCGACTATGTGAGTCGACACATTTCAAAGGATCTGTTCCTAGATTCAGTACTGCTAGCAGTAAGCTAATATGTGTACTGTGTTGATACCTAACATCTTCGTTGGATGCTCAAGCACACTCCACTATTCCTTAAGGGAAGCTGTCTGGGCAGGGAACATATTATTAATATTAAGAAAAATCAAATACCAGTTTCAAGAACTCCTTCGGTAGGTATTTTTTTTTCAAAATGGCGTTTGTTCTTACGCGTTATCTCTAATTAATCAATCATAATGTTAATAACATTAATTTTATAGATAAGTCGTAATTGGTATAATTTAGGTATTATTTATTTATCTATGTAAATCCCCATATTTGTTCACGTGCGTGCGTGCGACAGGTACTGTAAGAACGATAAGGCATAACGGGCTTTCCCGTTCAAAATTTGGAGTTGCATGACTGCACAGTTTAAATATAAACTTAACAAGCAGTGAGGAAACTAGGTACAAATCGTTCGAAATAACACACAGACGCGCTCATCTACGAAATTTTTTCGGAATAGGCGTAATGATAGTAAGAGATGTCACGTCGTGGCCGATCGTGTATACTTCATTCACGTGTTTCACCGATGTTTTTCAAAATTTCGAAAGGATATATCTACGTAAAATAAATTTTAAATCTTTATGATCGACAACCCTCACGTTTAATGGACCAAAATCTCACTAAAAAAAAAAGTTGCTTCCTTAATGCGTACAAAGCTTATTTTATACTGTGGCTGAGGCCTGTATCTACTCCAAGAAGTCATCATCATCTCCCTGGCCTTATCCCATGTATTTGGGGTCAGCACTTGATTCAACCCAATGTGGCTGATCACCTGATTTTTATACGAAGCGACTGCCATCTGACCTTCGTAACCCCTTTTTTCGAGGAAAATCGACAATCTGGGTTAAGCCAGTAGTCAGACTTTCTTAGGCCTCTGACTGACATGTAACGATTGCCAAAGATATTAAATTGGCAACCGGGACCGACGGCTTAACGTGCTCTCCGAGGCACGGAGGGATCTCGGCCGGTCACCCATCCAACTACTGGCTAGGCGTATGGTTGCTGAACTTCGCTGATCGCATCATATGCGCAATAGCAACTGTGCCACGAGCTCCTCTGTCTCTGTACTCCAAGAAATATAGGTTAGTAAATGAAAAGTCGTTCATTGACAATTATTTTTTAAAAAACAACCCTAATGTTTCCTACATGAGTTTCTTCATAAGCTCCCATAACGCCGAATGCGGGAGGCAAGCCCCCGTCTCTTTTCCATTATACAGACATAATAACTTGTAAATCCGAGTATCTGGACACGTACTAAACGTTCCGACGGACAAGGGAGGAATGTTAATAATGTAACTTCTGCCGGTCACGTCATTGTTGGCATTCTGAGTCGAGCCGCTACATGGAAACGTCATGGAAGGACTGCTCACGGTAGAATATTGTCGCACGCAGCGACGCGGGGTGCACAAATATTTTAACTTTTATTGTAGTTATCTTATATATAAAAATGAATCCCCATTTCCCTTGGTCACGGCATCACGTGTAAACGGCAGGATGGATTTTAGCGGGACTTTCACTGGCAGATAACGGATGTTTCAGGGAGTGTTTTAGGCAAATTTACCTGCCATATATATATTTATATATACCTGCCAGTGAAAGTCCCGTTAAAATCCATCCAGCCGTTTAAGCGTGATGCCGTGACCAAATGGGGATTCATTTTTATATATAAAGATATAGGTGTTTTTGATTTTGATTTGATTTATAAACACGCGACTTGGAGTTGAAATCTTTCATAGACTACAGAAGTCGCTTAGCATCAGGTGGACTGATTACCTGCCTTGTGTTCTTCCCTGTAAAAACAATCGTCCGAACCTGGCACTAGCAAGTATAAACTTATAATTATGCCATTAGAAAGTACTTTGTTAAAAGTCTAATCGAATAGAGATATTTTTGAGTTTTGAATTTTGAATGAAAATGCGACTTTATACGCGATATGGGAGCTAGCCATCTATTATGTTTTTTTTTGTAGTCTTGGTGCCCCAAAATTGTATAAGTTTTTGTATAGATGAGACCTCAGATCGTATAAACCAGGGTAAGGTAAGGTAAGGTAATTTTGGCCTGGGAGCGTAGAATGAAGATTGTAGGTAATAGTATCGCTTTGTGTGGGCAAAGTGAGGACGATGTTATATTTTTTCTTTCATACAACGCATTCCTATAGCTTCTCTTTATATTTTTTCGTTGCTACTTGCTATGCCTCGCGTAGACTTAATTTCATAGGTGGCTGTTTTTCTCGAAACCTTAATAAAAAATAAGCTTATCTTACTCCTGGTAACATCAGATAACTGTCAGTGAAAGTCACGTGAAAATCGGTCCAATTCTTTCAGAGCTGCGACAACAGACGGACGGACAGACAACATTTTAACATGCATTTAGTCAAAATGTGTTATTTTGGGATTACAGAGAGACACTTCAATTTTATTTATTTGTATAGATGCATAGTATAGATTAAGCTGTCTTCAGTCACCCAAAAAATATGAACGACGTACCAATTTTTTTTTGGACGACAAACAGACATATGCTCACGTCAGTATTTCCCGAAGGGGTAGGCAGCGGTGTACTTATAGTACACTAATATATTATTAAAAGTCCCTGTAGCCAAGCACTAATCTATACATACAGATAAATAAAATTGAAGTGTCTGTTTGTACTTCCAAATAACAGCTTTTCTCTAAATGCATATCAAACTATACACGATACTGACACTAAAAAACCAAGTTTTAAATTTTTTCTCTGTCTGTCTGTCTGTCTGTTTGTTCGGGGTAATCTCTGAAACGGCTTTACGGATTTTAACGGGACTTTCACTGGTAGGTAGCTGATGTTTCAAGGAATAACTAAGGCTACTTTTATCTATTAAAAATAGTAGGGATCCGCGATAATAAGGATGAAACTAAATCTACGCGGGTGAAACCGCGGGGCACAGCTAGTATATTATTAAAAGGGGTCCCTGTAGACAAGGTTAAGAAGATTCTGGCAACATTCCTCCTTTGAATGGCTAGACTGGGCCCTTACCATGAGCTCTTATTGCCATGATAGTTTCACTCATTTATGAGACAGATGTATGTGACGTGTATACATCTGTCACTTTCGCACAACTGAATTATCATTGCAATAAGAGCTCATGGTTGGGCCCCTGATTCTTTGTCCGACGTAGCTGCCAGCTCTTCGGTCTCCTGTGTCGACTAGCCTTTGAGTTATGCCTTTAAAAAGCCTTATAGCGCTAGGACGGCACGGACCAAGGGTCTAACATTTCGCCAGTAATGGTTAATCCCATGCAATAGGCGGCGAACCTAATGCTACTAACGGAACACTAATCCAGACTACAGATTGCTACTGGGATATTACCTCATAGAAAAACAATATCACATTGCCTGCGCCAGGGATCCAACTGAAGACCTCGTGTTAACTATTAGTACTATTATCTATACAGATAAATAAAATTGAAGTGTCACGACACAGACAATCAAACACCAATTTTTTAAATTTAAAACCGCGGGGCACAGCTAGTTTCTTCAAAATATTATAAGTACGTGTTTCTTGCTAGTTCTTTTCAGAAGGCTTGTTTCCGAACGATTTGAAAGTACTTTGAAGAACTAAGAAGTATAATCAAATAAAGATATTTTGAATTTTAAACCAGTGATAAATTTTCTACGTTCATAAGTGCCTTACTAGGGCCTAAATAAATCATTTTAATTTTCATATTCAGAAGAACAAGCATTTGCAAGTAATTTAAATTTATTTTGACTGAAAAAATATCAAATTTACTATCTCCGAATATATTTCAAATATCAGAAATATTACCCCGACCGGTCGTGTTCCAACTAGGTAATGTTACTTCGAAATTCGTGAAAGCCTTTGAGATCGCAAGATATGGGCTTAATCGTACAAATGGCTTCTACGTTTTATCACCACTCATCGAGATATTAGAAGTCAAAGGCTTTCTAAAAGGGTCGCCGAAGGGGTAGGGTTGATTTTTCGGCGAAAATGGTGCCAACGTGACAGATGGTGTCTAGATCCCTTATTATGAAACGTGGTTCAAACCGAGACTAGACCGATCAATACACATTCGATTGTCGAATTTTCACTCATGGCTCACGCCTGTATTCTTGGATTTATATTGTTTCGATGATATGTGCATGATGGCAGCTGAGTTTCTTGCCGGTTCTTCTCAAGGCTAGTTTCCGAATCGGTGGTAAATTCTCGACTTTCATAAGTGCCGTACCAGGGCCTAAACTGAATAAATATTTTTCATTTTCATTTTCATTTTCGAAAGGGGTAAGCAAAGGTGTACTTGTAGTACATTCACATTTCGCCAGTTATGTATAAGTCTCATGGAACACTAATCCAGACACCGTGTTGCTACTGGGAAAGTATAATATTGTATAACGTTGTACAAGGATTCCTGCAAGCGCGATATGAAGAGCTTTGATATGGATACAAGAAACTGGGAGCCACACGCCAATGTAAGAACCCAATGGCGCCGTGAGGTATCATCTGGGATGTCAAAGCATGACGAAAGCTGGCTCGACAGAATTAAGCAGAAAAGACTTCGAACAACCGGCACTCCACCCTGAGATTCTCGGTTCACTTGCGAAAGATGTGGCAAGATATGCCGTGCTGCCATTGGTCTGCTAAGCCACAGGAGAAGATGTATGAGATAGGACACAGCACTGCAACAATCATCTGACAAGATGAAGTGGCCTATGATGATGTACGAGAAAATTACCAAAAGTAGCAATAATACTACACTCCAAGGACATAATCTTATGATACAGCCTATTCCAGTATAAAGCCTGGAATTCGGAAGGTAAATGAGGATAATTTCGCCCCGTTTTGAGCTACGTACACTGCTATAAATGGAGTGAAATGCATTTCCACTGGCACACTTGGCGACGCTCACAAATGAGAAATTTTAATGAATTCTTGCCATCTTTGGTTTATAAAGAGTTATATTTTCTAGAAGAGACTATATCGTCGTTGCGCGTGCAAAAGTCGCTATGTGTATTTCGTGAACTCTGTGTCAACATTTCCAGTAATGTTTAATTTTGGCATTATTAATAATAATACCTATCCAACATTAATCTAAATAATCTATGTTAATTTGTTATATGTATCAATGGTAAGAATATTTTTTTTGAATACTCGGGCCATATTTCGTGAAAATCATTTTCTGTGTCTCCTAAAGTGTGTAAAAACACATAGCTACTTTTGAACGCGCAACGACGATATTTACTATGATATAATGAGAGAATTGACAAAAGTGATAACATGATCAACGTGAATAATGATGAGTCAGACACAGGGACATAATGAAAAAAGTGTGACATTAATTCTGTTTCTATACCGCAAATAACTATTAAATATGAAACTACTGAGAGCGTGATTTTTCAGTAGTACTATTTAACATTATTTTGCGGTTATATCTGTTTTATTAATAAACTTGTGTGTATTTCAGATTTGATTCGAGAAATGATTATTTGATTTTTAGAAATTGTTCTTAATTATTTGGTGAACAACGTGCTCCAATTAGCAATACATATATTATAGTTAAAATTTATCTAATAGTGCCGTATGGGGTATCAAGTTAAGAGGCTAAATATATGAGCATGTTACGAAAATATATGTATTGCTAATTGTATCACGTAGTTTACCCAATAATTGAGAACAATTTCTAAAAATCACATAATCATACACAGATTAATATAATATAATATAATAGAAATAAAACACATATATAAAAATACACACAAGTTTATTAATAAAACAGATATAACCGCAAAATAATGTTCAATAGTACTACTGAAAAATCACGCTCTCAGAAATTAAAATATAGTACCTTAATTTGTTGTGGTAATGTAATATTTAAACATGCAAACATAACATTGAAATTCATATGAAAGTATATACGGTACTGACATAAAAAAAACTGTTAATTTTTCCTGTTTGTTTGCTTATCTGTCTGTTTGTTCCGGGTAGGTAATCTCCGAAACGGCTTCACCGATTAATTTTCGACGGAACTTTATTACAACTGATTTTACAAGGAGTAACTTAGGCTTTGTCTTAGACTTTTTTGTTAATAGGGATCCGCGAAATGAAGTCTACGCGTGAGGAACTAGAATATAACTCAGTTATTGACCCCTTTGCCTCCTCCAGCAAGCATTACACCCCTGTACCCCCGGGGTTGAAGCAGGTAATTAACGATGGTGGATTAAATGAAAATGATTATTTGTGCCCCGTCTGTTTGCGCGTGATAATATTCACTCTGGCCCCAAACTTGATGCTTCTGTCAACAAGGTGCTTAATATTCCACGTTATTAATGAGCTTTGCGTGAATTTAAAATGAAAGTGAGTTGTGTTTATTTCACATCCCACACAAAAACTGAAAGAGTCGGACTCGCGCACCAAATGTTACGTACCATCTTCTATGTATATATAACTACATACATATACCATGCAGATAAATAAAAACGAAGTGTCTGTTTGTAATTCCAAAATAACAGCTTTTCACTAAATGCATATGAAAGTATACTCGGTAAATAAACTGAAAAACCAATTTAACTAAATTGTCTGTTTGTACTGGCTAATATCCGAAACGGCTCGACCGATTTTAACGGGACTTTCACCAGCCCATGGCTAATTACAAGGAGTTACTAAGACTACTTTAATTTTAAAAGGGCATTAAGGTACCGCGGGTCACCCATGAAATTAACTATACGCGGGTAAAACCGCGGGGCACGGCTAGCCTATACTTTACATTATAAAGAGGAAAGATTTGATTATTTGTATTGGCTCCGAAACTACTGGATCAATCTTGAAAATTCTTACTGCAATGAATAGCTAAATTATCCGCGAGTAACAAAGGCTATATTTTATCCCCGTACCCCCACGGGAACGGAAACCACGCAGGTGAAACCGCGTGACGTCCGCCATATTCATAAAGACGGCAAAAAATCACGGTTCCTTTATGAGAGCCGTTGAGTCTGGATAATTGCCGATTAATGGCAATAGACTCGCTCTCCATTACATGGGTCTTAAAAACATCTCCGGCTAAGTGTGTGTGTACTAAGTATAAGTACATCGCTGCTGAAAAACATAACTGGCGAAACATGGGTGTACTAAAATTATAAGCGCATCTCTGCTTACCCCTTCGGGTAATACGGGCGTGAAAATAATGTATTCAGAGGGCCTAGTGCGAGTTTTCTTAAAATTGGCGTCACAAGTCATCGCGTCGACGTAAACGCAGATTTGTATGGTCTCACAATAGTGTCATCTTTAGGCCGACAGAGGCGCTGCTTCGATCCCATACAAATCTGCGTAAACTTTGACACGGTGACTTGTCACGGCGGCCGTGAAAAACTCGCACTAGGCACTCTGCATAAGGTAACGCGAATATTGCGTTCATAGACTGCAAGTAGCCGCTTACCATCGGGCGCTTTTTTGCAACTATTCAATCGAAAAGGCTACCGACTAAATGACAAACAAACGTACAAAAAATAAACGAACATATTGGGAATCTATTCCTTTATCCGGCAGTCATTTACCGACAGAAACGAGTAAATAGAAAAATCCAATAACAACTAACGTGCTTTATAAAGAAGGAATCCGTGTACCATCCCATAGGCCAAATAAGTACCTATATTTGCCGATACTGGGTGAATCGCCTTCAATTTGTTCAGAGAATACGAATAGGCTATTTACAAGGCTCCATTACTGAGATTGTAGGAACACGGATTTATAAGCGTTTACTGCCTTTACACGCTTAGGGATCCTTCTGTTTTTCCTACAGACCATATTGAAAAAAAAAATGTAGTCGTTTATGCATAATGCTTATCTGTGTAGGCAACAATTTTTTTATTAAGTAAACTGCTGTTTTATGATATTAAAAAAAACATGTTACGGTAAGCTACGTGTTGAACTGTGTATGATCTGTGCCGTGACGTCATCCACGCCCTGGTTTCAAGGGAAGACCAGCGCAGACTTGTAGCTAGCATATTCTATTCTATTCTATTTAATTTATGGTGACTGGTTGATACATACTGCCTGTATTCCCCGAAGGGGTAGGCAGAGATGTTGTAATAACTTCATGACTACACCCATTTTTCACAGAAGACGATTAAGTGCCACCGTGACAGATGATGAGACCATCGCTATCTCAGGCACTATACGTCTTTGAATTACTTCTCAGACATATGCAGGTTTCTTCATGATTTTTTCCTTCACCGTAAAGCACTTGGTGTGAGCACTGCACATAAGTTTTTTAGAAAACTCATTGGTACAAGTCGCTGGGATTTGAATTGGTGTCGCTTGCATAGCAGGCGACTACTCAAACCCGACGGCCAACACGAACAGATACTTAGCTTTTATTTATCTGTATAGATTTGCTTCTTGTCGCCCTTGCTACACATTAAATTAAGTCTACGCGGAGGAAACCGGGGCACATTTGTTGTATGGGAGCCGCTGAGTCTGGATTCTATACCCCAATTACATGGGACTTAGAAACATACCTGGCGGAATGTGGGTACTATAAGTACTGTAAGCACAACTCTGATTACCCCATCGGGTAATTCAGTCGTGAGCATATGTATTCTGTACTAGCTGTGCCCCGCGGTTACACCCGCGTAAAGCTAATCGCTAACCGCGTAGAGTTAAATTAATGATGAGCTGCGGAGCCCAGATGTTTTTTTAAATAATAATAAAACATTGTTAGTGATACATTTTAAATAAAATTAGCCTATGTCTGAGTGACCTTGCAACATTAGGTACTTACCTTTACTTACCAGTGAAAGTCCCGTTAAACCGATTTGGAGATTAGCCATTAAATTTATTATTGCTGTGATAAATAAAACTACCAAATACTGTGCAGTGTATAATTCAAACAAAGCCCAAATTCAATTCATCTTCACTTAACTGATATCTGTTAAATCGCCAGCCACTCTAATGCAAAAAACATGAACCCAAATTTCGTCTCAAATCCCCGCAGTCGCAGTAAAAATGGGGATCATAATTGAAAATACTTGAGAACCAATAACGGTTGAGCGCTTGCGAGTTATCCAATTTTAATTTAACAGTCAATTCTCTCGAGAATAGAACTGGACGCGGAAACTAAAGAAAAAAGTTCATAATAACCTGTGATGGAATTGCTGTGAAATTAATGAAATCCCTTGGTCGGGGAAACGGAGAGCTTCCTCCATACCTGGATGATACTAATTTTATATGATTTTTTGTTATTAATTATTATTTACTATGTAATGAAATGTACATTATGACAGTTGAGCTTACAGGCGTAAGCATATATGTACGTAAACTGAATAAATCATTTCCATTTTCACTTTTATAGTCTTATATATAAAAATGAATCCCAATTTCCCTTGGTCACGACATCACGCGTGAAATGCTCGATGGATTCTAACGGGACTTTTACTGGCAGGTAGCTGAAGTTTCAAGGAGTGTTTTCGGCTAATATTATTAAAAAAAATAGCATGGTACTACGCGGGTGAAACTGCGGGGCACAGCTAGTCTTATATATAAAAATAAATCCCAATTTCCCTTGGTCACGACATCACGCGTGAAAGGCTGGATTCTACCGGGACTTTCACTGGCAGATAGCTGATGCTTCAACGAGTAACTTAGGTTAATTTTATTTGGAAATTATATTAGGGGTCCGCGAAATGAAGCATGAAACTAAATCTACGCGGGTGAAAACACGGGGTCATGTATAATCATACCGTTCTGTACATCTGAAGTCTATGAATGAATGATAAATAGTCCTAATGACTCATGATATGACTCATGTGATGTTAGATTTGACAAAAGGAGGTTTTGACTTGAGATTAAGAGATATTCAAATGAATTATATTCATCTATCATTTTAATATCTCTTAGTTCCATACCTAAGAAGTGGTGTAAATTTATATTTAAAGTTGAAGTGAACATTTTATTCTGTAACTGGAGACTTCCTAATAACTGGGGAAGTTCGGAAAGATACCACAAAATAGAAACGTTACAGAAGATCGGCTTGCTACACTGGTCAAAATCGTCAGATACACAAAGCCGTACGAATCTAGATATGTCGGGTGAATTCCGGAAGCGCACCAGAGCGCTGGCTTTGAATGTGCAGTAGTATTTTTTTGGGTTTCATTGGTCCGCTAAATAAGCGCCGTTCTCGCACCGTGAGAAAAATGTGCGCTTATAAAGTCTAGGTCCTATATATAGAATAGAATCACTGTGTCAACATAGTAAAATGTACCACCAAAGCTAGCACAGAGTTTCTTTTCACCGTGATTTAAAGAAAATTACTTGACCGAGCTCTGCTCCGAACCAATAGATGCGAATTGAATACTGATGAAACATGAATAATAATTTTCTGTGTTAATTGCTTACAAAAATAAAAATAGTATGACTACTCGCCAATAGATATTAGGAACAGTCATATTATAATGATATTGTAGCAGTTTTTCATTGCCTGAAAATACATTAATAAATAAATGAACCTAGCTATATTAATATTGCCCCTGAAACGCCCTACATACTAAACTTTATGAAAATGTTTGGAGTCGTTGCCTAGATGCTTTCGTAAGTGTGTGATTGTGACCACCGTTGAATGGAAGCTGGTTTTCTGTTAGCATTTTATTCTGAAAATACCGATTATTGTTCCGATTTTAATATAAGTTTACTCGATTCCCTCTTCGGCGAAAGAAATGTATTGTTGCTCATAACTGCTGAAGTTATATTAAAATTGTTTTCCTCCAGTCGATTGCCTCGGAACTAAAGTGTCTTTGAGTCGTATCCATGCAGAACTTAGTATCTTAAAAGGTCTATATCTAGTAGAAATTATATACAAAGTTTTACATAATTTACTAAAGAATGTATTGTCTGTTGAGGCCCTATCATCTTTCGTTGAGTGTTTATACCGGGGTACTTCAACATGAAAGAAAGAAAGAAAAAAATAAAGAAAGAAGGAAGGAAAGAAAGAAAGAAAAAAGAAAGATAATCTGACAAATTTAAAGTAGCCTACTTTGCAAAAAGTCGAATCAAATAAAGATATTTTGAATTTAATTTAATATTCTGATTATGTTGTTTTAAAAACAAAACTGCACCGAAAAGCCAGTATTCCGTGCTTGTTTACAAATTACGGGACGTGGTTATTTAGCGACTGCCAGCTACAATGATCCCTCGCTTTCATGTTTCAAAAAATGCTAATACAAGTGTATATTTTGCAGATATCACGCCATAAAGGATCACGTGATGCATACGAAAGTCTCAGAGGTAGCACGCAGCGCGAATTTCAATCAAACCAGGGACCATTCACGCGGCGATAAAATTATATGATTTCCGATTTATTTCTCCATTTATTAAGTTAAAGAATTCCAGCGATTTACTTATAAGCTTGATATTCAACTTCAGAGCCGTGGTGACCGTGGGGTTTGGAGCAGTCGCCTGCTACGCAAGCGAAGCAAGTTCAAACCCACATCTATGAGTTTTTCTAAGAACTTTAGTGCAGTGATTTCACACCACGAGCTTAATTAACAGTGAATGAAAACCCTGCATATGTCTGAAAATTCAAACACCTATAAAACCTGAGATGGCGGTGGACTCACCATCTGTCACGTTGGTACTTAATCATGTTCGGTGTAAAGTGGGTGTTGTTATTACAACACCTCTGCCTACCCCTTTTGGGATCCTTCTGGGATGGTGTGAGCATATTCAGCTTATAGTAAGCAACTTTTAACTACAGTGCCCACATACAATGTGGTAAAATCGTGAGGTACTAAGTATCAGATTAGTCAAAGTCAAAGTCAAAAATATCTTTATTCGATTAGACTTTATACAAAGCACTTTCAAATCGTCAGAATGACACAATTTACAGGACTATACATGCTACCGCCAGGTTCGGAAGGTTACTTTTACTGAGAAGAACCTGGTAAGAATATAATAATAAGATTTTACAGTTGGTAGCACAGCGCCTTTTGATACATCACAGGCAACCTTACTCACCATAACTGAACACTAAATACCAATTATAATAGACAGAATTAAATAATAGTAATTGTACTGTAAGACAAAAATATTGGCTACTTGGGTCAATGAAGTTTAAAATTTTGTTTAAATATTCAAATTTGAAATCTTAAACTAATAAAACCAAGGAAAAATAATATTTTGACGGATTTTTTTTGAAAAAATAATATTTTTTTTAATAAATTGAATTACTAAGTATTGACCGATACGGGGATAACATATGATTCGAGTTGGGGTCGTATGTTACAGTACTATGGCATATAAGACAAATGTATGACGTGTATAAATCTGTCACTGTCAGACAGTAAAACTCACATTGCAACAAGATGTCATTGTACGGCTGGTAATTCGTCGGCTATTAGATACGATACTTTACTAAGGCTGTTTGTAATTCCAAATTCTTTTCACTAAATACATATATACAGTATATACCTACGGTTCATACATCATAAAGAAAACAAGGTTTGATAATATTATCTGTCTCTCTGTCTGTCTGTCTGTTTGTTGCGGCTAATCTCTGAAACGGCTGGACCTATTCTTTAAGTTTTATTCAAAACTAGCGGACGTCACGCGGTTTCACCCGCGTAGTTCCCGTACCCGTGGGAGCACGGGGATAAAATATAGCTTGTCTTACTCGCTGATGATGAAGCTATCCATTGTTGAAAGAATTTTCAAGGCTGGTCAAGTAGTTTCAGAGTCTATTCAACGCAAACAAACAAAAAATCAATCAAATCTTTCCTCTTTATAACATTAGTATAGAAAATAGGGTTTCAGGAAATAAAGTCTACGCGGCTGAAACCACGGGGCACAGCTAGTTTATACTTTTAATGTGAGTGGTATAATCGCTAAGTGTAACACTTGCACCAAACATGAGGGAATTATTAAAGATTTTGAATGACTGAACTCCCGCGGATCTAATTTGCAAAAGGATCCCTCAAAATCCTTATAGAATTGGAAGGTGAAGAATTGGATCGTTTTCGTGATCCGACGGTTGTTACTTGAATACATTCCGAGCCAATGTTCAAGTAATGAGCATTTGGTTCATCCAAATGTTAAGTATCATTAACGAAAAAATCGCTGGGCGGTTTTCAGCGAATTACAAAAAATATTTGTCTCAAATACATGAATTCTGTATTCCTTTCCTGATTTTTTTTATGAAAAAGTTAAAATTTGAGTACTTAAACATACGTACATATGTACACGCCTGTACCCCTAGGGGTTAGGCAGAGACCACCGTTTGCCGCATGTTACGAACCTAACATACTTCTTTCGCTTCATCCACATTCATGCATCGCTTCATACACTTCCTTTGGTAAAGAGTGTTCCGATTTTGACCTTTCTGAAAAAATCGAAGCACTCGTTACTTAGAGTACAAAAAATAGTCACATTTCCGGTTGATACTAAAGGGATATAAAAATGAATGCCTATGTGAGGACTCCTAACTACAGACACGGCTAGTGATATACATAAAAATAGTGTGCAGTGTAAGCAGAATGCACAACACGTTGTCACAGTGTGCATTTCACGCGACGCTGGACTACATCTAATTCGCGATTAGCTCAGGGACTGACGATACGCACTGCTCAAGAGAATTGCCAATATAATAATTTATTTGCATCTATCTAATAGTAATAAAAACACACAGTAGAGTGCTCAGTCACATTTGTGTACACAAATAGGTATACAATATAGTGATCAATAATGTGATAGAATCATTGCCATAATTTAGAAATTTAAAACAGCTGTTTGGTGCTCCTAATTCCTTTGTTTGGTTCGGCTCTATCTTGATGTAATTGTTTATTTATTTGTATTGTTATTGATATATAAAGAATTCATCATAAGTCAAATCTGAACTCACCATTTAGTACGTACACTAGCGTGATGCTTCGTAATCGTATCATTACAAAACGCGCAAACTGTGCAAACGAAAAAAGAGATTGTTATACTATAAAACTCGAATGAAATGATATTCAAACTTGTGATGGTACATCTATCTATACAGATAAATAAAATTGAAGTGTCTGTTTGTAATTACAAAATAACAGCTTTTCACTAAACGCATGAATGAAAATGAAAATGATTTATTCAGTTTAGGCCCTGGTAAGGCACTTATGAATGTCGAGGAATTTACCACCGGTTCGGAAACTAGCCTTCTGAGAAGAACCGGCAAGAAACATATGAAAATATACACGATACTGACATTAAAAACCCAAGTTTTAAAATGTTTCTCTGTCTGTTTGTTCCGGGTAATCTCTGAAACGGCTGGACGGATTATTACGGGACTTTCACTGGTAGGTAGCTGACGTTTCAAGGAGTAACTTAGGCCTTTATTTATTGAAAATATAAGGGTTCAGCGACAATAAGGAAGAAACTAAATCTACGCGGGTGAAATCGCGGGGCACAGCTATAGACAATAAGAGAGCCGAAATAAATAAGCTATTTAAAAATAAGAACAGCCAAATAAAATCCAAATGGCTCACAATTTCCCAGTGCGTTGTGTCTCGTATGAAGCACAGCGTATAAGCGCATTACACGGTGTGTAGTCACAGAGCTAACTTGACGTGTTGTACGCGTTTCAAATGCCTGTGCGTCTGGATGGATGCACGCTACATTTACTTAACGGATAAAGAACTGACATTATGACCATCAAAATTATTATAGCCGTGGGGTAATAGCAGTCGCTGTGCAAGCGTCACAAGTTCGATTCCCAGCGAGTCGATGAGTTTTTCTAAAAACTTATGTGCAATGAAATCACCACGTGCTTTGGTGAAGGAAAACCTGGATATGTCTGAGAAGTATTTCAAAGGCGATTTTTTACGGTGGTAAATTCCTCGACATTCATAAGTGCCTTACCAGTATATACAGGGTGTCGGAGAAACCGGGCCAGCTCTTAAAATATGTGATAGGGTAGAGAGTTTATGTGATAGTTAGAAAGCAATTAAAATGATTATGACAAAAACATTTTGTTCCGTTTTCGAGTAATTGATGTTCAAAGTTGACCATATCTATACCTTATTTTCGCATAGAAATCAGCTGTAACGTAGAGTTATTCACGTGAAATATAACTGTGTTTTTATTTTTTTTCTCCCACTAATAAATCCTGAAATAATCCCATAAAACTATTTTTCGAAACCATTAACCTTCCCCTTAATTTTAAAAGTTTAATGACCGCGTACGGAATGTAGGTAAACGCGGCTGCGCGTTCATTCAATCCCTTATGGCGCGAGCTCTTCGGCTATAGCTTATAACTACGTTATCGTTGGAGCTAGATATTTTATGATTTCAATATAGTGATATATTCATAAAACCCTACAACTTCTACAAGACAACTGTTCTCTTTTCTCCGATACCCTGTATATGATGTACGTGTGCTATGTCACAGAATTTTCTTGAAAAAAAATCACCTTTTACATCAGAAACTCAGAAAACATATCTTCATAGCCTAAAGCATAAAATAACTACTGTGCTTTCAAGGTCAGCGCTCATTACTTTACGCACCTATATATGCGGTAAATTATTAGATGAAATATCTCTTTCTAAATAAAAGCCTAAGTTACTCCTTGAAACATCAGCTACCAGTGAACGCCCCGTTAAAATCGGTCCAGCCGTTTCGGAGATTAGCCGGAACAAACAGATAGACAGACAGACAGAAAAAAAATTTAAAACTTAGTTTTTTAGTATCAGTAGCGTGTATACTTTCATATACATTTAGTGAAATAATTTTGGAATTACAAACAGACACTTCAATTTTATTTATCTGTATAGATGTATAGATTGTGTTTTAGTCGAGACTAGTATAACCTTTCGGTATCATTCAACATTAATCTAAACATAGCACAGTAACTTGAAGTTCAACCCCAACTCAAGTTAGCAAGGTAAACATGTAAGTACGGCACGTCACACCTCACTCTGCATACTAATTAATGAATCTCTTACAATATGCTAATGAACATTTAACAATCTTATAACTTTGGGAAATCGCGCCGTATTCTAACTCACTCACTGAAACTGTTTATATAATTATTAAGGTTAAAGTTACCATATTGTTCAAGTGTCTTTTTTTGGTTACCTGACTATAGCTATAAAAAATATCTATATCTATTAAATAAAATTGAAGTGTCTGTTTGTAATTCCAAAATAACAGCTTTTCACTAAATGCATATGAAAGTATACATAGTACTGATATAGAAAAACTAATATTGAATTTTTTTCTCTGTCTGTCTGTCTGTCCGTCTGTCTGTCTGTCTGTCTGTCCTGTCTGTCTGTCTGTCTGTTTGTTCTGGGTAATCTCTGATACGGCTGGACTGATTTTAACGGAACTTTCACTGGCAGGTAGCTGATGTTTCAAGGAGTAACTTAGGCTACTTTTATTTGTTAAAAATATTAGAGTTCCGCGACAATAATAATGAAACTAAAACTGCGCGGGTGAAACCGCGGGGCACAGCTAGTCTATAATAACTTTGAATTTTTAGACATATGCAGGTTTCCTCACGATGTTTTCCTTCACCGTAAAGCACGTGGTGTGAAATCACTGTACATAAGTTTTATGAAAACCTATTGGTACAGGCCCCGCTGGGATTCGAACTTGTGTCGCTTGTGCAGCAATCCCAAGGCTACCACGGCTATTCAATTGCCATTCAAGGCGGATAGCATGTATAATCCTGTATAATTATGTCATTCTAACGCTTTGAAAGTGATTTGTTAAAAGTCTAATCGAATAAAATATTTTTGATTCGATTCCGAGCTAGTTTCCGAACAGGTGGTAAATTTCTCGACATTCATAAGTGCCTTACCAGGGCCTAAACTGAATAAATCATTTTCATTTTTCATTTGATTTTGAGTCTGAGTTTGAAGTCTGTAAGCAATATCCTTCTCAACATAATCCTAGAGCTACGATCAAACTGCGGATTTCCATCCAACCTCGAGACGTACACATATAAAACAAACAATATTGTGTACAGACATTTTGCATTATGGGATGCACGTTCAAGCATATTGCATATTTACATATTACATATATCTACATTGCATATTTCTATAAAGCCCTGAGCTTTAAATTACGAGACGAGTGAATAAGGTCTTCATATTCACGATCCTTCTAAGGATATAATTTTCTACTAGCTGTGCCCTGCGGTTTCAACCGCGTAGACTTCATTTTACATACATACATGTGCTCGAGTCTGTATCCCATGGGGGAGGCAGAGACCACCGTTCGCCACAAGCTACGATCCTTACATATTTCTTTCGATTAATCCACATTCATGCATCTCTTCATACACTTCTTTCCGTTACGAGTGCTCCGAATGTGACCTTTCTGAAATATTATTAATTTAGTCATAGTAGTTCTTCCTTGCACGACCTCTACCGACACTTCTACTCACATTCGCTCTATAAATGTGTTTGATTAATTATGTTTTAACTTTAGTTACTCTTTGTTACTATCTAACTATATTTGTAACTATAAAAATCAACTATCTGACAGCGGATGACTCGTTAAAACTCTCCAGGGGCCTTACCATAAGCTCTTATTGCCATGTTAGTTTCACTCATTTATGAGACAGCTGAATTATCATTGCAATAAGAGCTCATGGTTGGGCCCCAGGAGTTTTGCCAGACACAGATTTTTTATATCAGACCGTATGTTTTCATATGCATTTAGTGAAACGCTGTTAATTTAGAATAACAAACAGACACTATAATTGTATTTATCTTCATAGATGAATCGAGGATTTATTCACATTTACATACACTAATGATTTCTCCAGAACTATTTTTTCTATTCAAAAAAGTGTCAAAATGAAGTAAGGACACAGAAGCGAATGTTTTTTTGAAAGTCAATTTACAGAGGAACTACCTTATAAAAACATCGAACTACCTTATAAAAAGTACCGTGTGCAAAGCAGGAGTTCTATCTCAATACTACTAAAGTATAAATTAAGATAAAAAATAAAATATTACATACTCTCGTCATTGTGGAAGTGTCGCCGAAGGGGTAAGATAGAGATAGGTGCCATAATATGGGTATTATAGCACCTATTCCTATCTTACCCATTCGGAAGATAATTAAGTAACAACGTGACATCTATACAGATAAATAAAATTGAAGTGTCTGTTTGTAATTCCAAAAAACAGTTTTTCACTAAATGCATATGAAAGTATACCCGCTACTGACACTGATAAACCAAGTTTTAGCATTTTTCTCTGTCTGTCTGTTTGTTCCGGGTAATCTCTGAAACGCCTGGACCGATTTTAACGGGATTTTCACTGGCAGGTAGCTGATGTTACAAGGGGTAACTTAGGCTACATTAATATTTAAAAACCAATGTAATAAATGTGATATGAGCGTCCAAGGAAGAACTACAATGATAAAATAAATAATATTTCAGAAAGATCATATTCAGAGCACTTAGATTTTTTTTTTAAATTAGGGAAACGCGGGTGAAACCGCAGGGCACAGCTAGTAACATAATATTTTTGAAAAGAGTACCTAATTTCAGAGTTTCTTGCCAGGTTCTTCTCAGTAAAAGCAACCTTCGGAACCTGACAGAAGCATGTATAATCCTGTGTAATCATATAATACTGACGATTTGAAAGTACTTTGTCAAAAGTCTAATCGAATATAAATATTTTTGAGTTGGAGTTTGAGTTTGACAGTTAGTGAGTCCATCGCCTTCTCAGGCATTATAATGCAGTGCTACTCTTTGGCTACTTTGTAGATTTTTTTATAAGTATTGAATTAAAATGGTAAAGTATTTTTATCTTGTGCTACTATAAAATACTAGCTGTGCCCCGCGGTTTCACACGCGTAGAGTTAATTTTATAGTTGACCCGCCGAGCCTTAATGTTTTTTTTAAATAAAAGTAGCCTAAGCTACTCCTTGTAAAATTAGTTTAGGAGATTAGCCGGAACAAATAGACAGACAGACAGAAAGATAAAAAAAATGTTTTTTCATGTCAAGTACCGTGTATACTTTCATATGCATTTAGTGAAATGTTGTTATCTTGGATTTACAAACAGACACTTTTCATATATTCGTTTTGAATAGATTTCTTTCGTACTGACTATACTAGTGGTAAAACTTTATACGCCTCAGACTCAGTAAATATTTAAATTTATTCCCTCAATATATCGTAAACAAGATAAGCCAGAGAGTAGGTCTCCCACACTGCGGAAATTAAGAGGGCAGATTTAGGCTTCGTGTAAATTGGCCCTAAAAAACGATTTTATATCGATAAACCGGTAAAATCCGGCGCGTACCGGCTTGTATGGCGAAACAATTTAGATAGATTGGTTTTATCTCTAAGGGTGTTTTTAAGGGATATCTCCGGTGGGATGGTAGTGTTACATACATACAGTCATACTGTATAATGTGTAACGCACCTTCTCCCCAGGCTTGTATGGTTGGTAAGATTAAACCGACATTGCACCTAAACAGTCGTATCATTTACCTAGCTCTTCCGCGCCCTACATTGCACCGGCGATATATATTGCACATCGATTTCAGGAAAAAGACAATCGGGTTGTTTTGGCTTCCTAGAGCGCTTAGTTAATTATGCAATAATTAACGTACTGTATGTAATGATCTCCTAACCGAATATCGGAATCGGCGGTTAATCTCATCGGGGATCAGTCATCTGCGCAGAATATATAGTGCACAAGTGTGTGCGCAAACACAGGTGCACTCTTCATTCCCTCACTCTCATAGTCCGATGGGAGGCAATCCGACACGACCGGAGAGATCAGGCGTGGGACTAACGGTTTTACGTGCTTTCCGAGGGGTGTGATACATAATCGTATACCTTATGAGAGAAATCGTCGATAGTATTTCTATTACTTTTTACCTCCTGAATATATTATTGTATGAAAACCTAAAAATGTGCAGGCATAAAAAATAATTCGACGCGTAATTGTTCCTTTAATAAAGAAGTATCGTAAATTACTTAGACCTCATTGTCGTGCCCCACTTCACCTAAGAACTTAGACGAATTGCACAATTTGGTCCCCGTCCAAATTCTTCGATGAAGATCCTGTTCGAGTCGGTTAAAGCCGCTTTTCGTTAGATGGTTCTAGTTTAAACTGGGTTAAGGCAGTTTAAACTTAATTCAACTGGTTCATGGGTAAGATAGGTACTGTAAAAAAATAATTAAGGCTTGCATCCATGGCAAAGTTCTAGGTTCCTATCCCAGGTTGAGCATAATGTATGATATTTGATTTATCAGGTATACTACCTATCAATGAAAAATAATACTTGTTCACATCTAAAGTAATGCTTCGTTGGTCAAGTAGTTGAAAACGCTACTTCGAAATACGAGGTCCTGGGTTCGGTCTTCGGGTCGGGCAATGGGTTTTTCGATCTGTAATTTCCAACGGCACGAAGACCTTGCGCCCGGTTAATGGCAATAGACTCGCCCTCTATAACAGAACTGGTGAAATGTGGGTACAATATAAACAACCTCTTTGGGGAATACAGGCATGGGCATATGTATGTGCGTGTATGTATATTTTTAGAGTAATGAAAAGATACATGATATAATTATTATGCTTGTATTTGGATTGACGACATATTCAGCGTGTTATATTAGAACTCTAAAACATAAACCCTTGGCGTGGAGAGCGCGTGATCATGCTCATCCTCAGCAAAGGGAAGATCTTCCAGCTAGGCGGGTGTCAAGCCTGGGGAACCGCGGCTCCGTACCGTATTTTATACCGTTCTCGGCGGGCGCCCCCACTCGCCCGCTGCACGTGTTGTTTTTCATATATATACTGCAAATCGCTTGAAAACACTTATTGCGCGATTTAGGTTCTCGTGTATTTGTACTCAAACTTCGCATTTGTTAGCGAGTAGCGCCATCTATGCAGCGAGTGGAGAAACACTGCTACACACTTATTACAAAACACAGACTAAAATAATCCTTGGTATAAAAGTCTCTTTCTGTGATACGGATTTAAAATGGGATAGACATAGTTTTAGACCGAGTTTAGTCTAGTCCTCGTTTAAACCACGTTTTCTAATAAGTGGAGAATGTTGTAAAGCACAACAGGGGCCCAACCATGAGCTCTTATTGCAATGTTAATTCAGTTTTGCGACAGTGACAGATGTATGCACGTCACATACATCTGTCTCATAAATGAGTGAAACTAAAATGGCAATAAGAGCTCATGGTAAGGTGCTTTACAACCTTCAAGGATTTATAATTTATATCTTCGTGCAAATTAAGTTGTTAAATACTTCCAGCGTTGCCTAACCATAATTTTCAAAGATTTATAAACCTATTCCGCTTGACCTACATTATATTCCTAGACTTGTTTGTGTTTTGGATAAAATAAAACATAAACTCAGTTCTTTCCATGAAGTTTGTTTTATTTATTTCTTAGTTCATAAAAGTTACGAGCTTCCGAGTAAATAGGATTTAACTTGTCAACTAAGTGTTATAGCAGTAAAACTTATTTATTTTATTTTTATTTTTCAGTGTTGTTGACTTCCTAGGGTCCCCGAGGGGGTAGGCAGAAGTATGACAACCCAAAATTTTTGATAATGATTAGGTAACAACGTGAATGGTCTCCGATCGTCGACGTATTAGAATTACTTCTAAGAAATACACAGGTTTCCTCACGATGTTTTCCAAGTTCGTGGTGTGACATCATCATCCCATGTTACTTATTTGTGGTCGGCGCCATTATCCTCTTCCATTTTTCTATCATCCGTCATATCTGTATTCAGTCCCTTTAAACAATAAGTCTCCACTGAGATATATCGACGCACAACCTAAACCGCTAATACTAGAGACATGCAATCAGGAGAGTGTGTTTGTTCGATTACTTGGTAAAGAGTAAACATGTTAAAAAAATATATGTGAAATCTAACTGCCACTCAGCGAAGGCGTAGGCGCAAGCTAGTCTATCATATGTTATCATAATTATTATCTTTCACATGATCCATGACCAGATTTATAATCTATTTAAGAAAGGTCAAATTTGGAGTACTGATGGATGTATGAAGTGGTGCAAGAAGTATGTAAGAATCGTAGCATGTGGCAAACGGCGGTCTCTATATACCCTCGTGGGATACAGGAGTGAGCATATGTATGTACTTAAATTTGTAGGAAATTTTATTGGCAGCGCTTGCGCAGCAGCTGGCAAATTCAACCACTCGTTCATCACGGCTCTTATTGATTAAGCGTGGCAAGATCCCGTGGCAATAATATCCTTCAATCACAATAAAACCTCATCATGCCGAAGTGATTTCTCATATCGATATCAATAAAAGTCTTCATAAAGAGAAATGACCACAAATATTATCGCCTTTCGTCCGGCAAAGGCCCGTGTATTTATGTGTTCCGGTGTTCGGGTTTGTAAGTGAATTGTTTTCTAAGCGTTTGTTTACGTTTCTTTGGTTCGGCGGGTCTGATATTTACGGGTTTTTGAACTTCTATACGTAAAGAATAAATAAAATTGAAATGTTTGTTCGTAAAATCATAAGCGTTTTTATTAAATGCGGAAGGATAAGTGTGGTATTTGCAGTTAAATTAAAAAAATATGCTCACGCCATACCTGAGAGGCTAAGCTGATCCGAATAACTGAATATGATTAAGTACCAACGTAATAAATGGTTTGTCCATCGCCGTCTCAGCCACTATACATACGTGTTTGAATTACTTCTCAGACATATGCAGGTTTCCTCACAATGTTTTCCTTCACCGTAAAGCATGTGGTGTGAAATCACTGCAACTAGTTTTTAGACAAAATTAAGAAATTGCATTCCTTGAGATGCAGGCGACTGCTCATACTCCACGGCCACGTGACGACATTCTTTTTAAATTAATTCTATAATTTATAGTAGTTTTTTTTGGCTATTTTATTTTCTATATTAATGCTTATAATGCCTATAAATTTAACATCAAGTATGCCTAGCATCATATAAACATGTGTTTGTGAATGTGAAAAAAAAATTTTTCATTTGATTTTATTCGAGCCTGAGTTAAATTTTGTCACTACGAAACCACATAAGTGACATGAGTTTTTAATTTCCCAATCGCGGTTTGCAGTCAGCAGTTTTATTGCTCCACTGATGAATGTACTGTCTGTCTGTCTGTCACTCGTGCGGTTTTATTCTGTTGCGTATTTCGTATTGATGTTATTTGAGGGTAAGCAAAATTTATTTATAGAGCGTATGTGAGGAGTCCAAGAAAGAACTTTATCTTTTTATTTCTTTCTTTTTTCTCAAATTGGAACTGTGTCTATGGGTTGTTATATTTTTGTGATTTATTTTGTACTAGCTGTGCCCGGCGGTTTCACCCGCTTAGATTTAGTTTCATGCTTCATGTCGCGGAACCCTAATATTTTTAATAAATAAAACTAGCCTAAGTTACTCCTTGAAACATCAGCAACCTGCCAATGAAAGTCCCGTTAAAATCGGTCCAGCCGTTTCAGACATCCGGAACAAACAGACAGACAGACAGAGAAAAAATATAAAACTTGGTTATTTAGTGTCAGTAGCGTGTATACTTTCATATGCATTTAGTGGAAAGCTGTTATTTTGGAACTAAAAACAGACACTTCCATTTTATTCATCTGTTTAGATGTTTAGATTACTCAAAATTGTATTTTTTTAAAATGTAATTACTGAGTTTCTTGCCGGATTTTCTCAGTAAAAGTAACCTTTCGTCCATCGTTTCTTAAATCTCCTCTTGTACTTATTACGCAGCACTATAATGTTGATGAACTAACAGACACCTAAGTACTCTACTAAGTAAGTAAAGTAATTTATATCCCTCTAAGCTAGTATGAGGTCTGAGTATTATTAACGTTATACCAATAATCCAGTTTGAGCTACAAATACCAGATTGGGCTTAAACAGACGTACTTGTTATCAGCGGGACGCATACCTCTTCAGAGAATGTTAGACCATTCGATGCAATGTATGGCGATACAATATTTATACAGATATATAAAATATATCTGACATATAAATATATAAAGATACATAAAATATACTAATTAAGATAAATAAAATTGGAGTGTCTGTTTGTAATTCCAAGACAGAGAAAAATTTTAAAACTTGTTTTTTTGTGTTTTAGCGTGTATACTTTCATATGTATTTAGTGACATTTTTGAATTACAAACAGACACTTCAATTTTAATTATCTGTATAGATGTATAGATATATACTAGCTGTGCCCCGCGGTATTACCCGCGTAGAGTTAATTTCATGGGTGAACAACGGAACCCTGTTTCTATTTCATCATCATCATCATCATCAGCCGGAAGACGTCCACTGCTGAACATAGGCCTCCCCCTTGGACCGCCACGCCGAACGACAATGCGCTATTAGCATCCATCGGTTGCCCGCGACTCTCACGATGTCGTCGGTCCACCTAGTGGGAGGCCTGCCTACGCTGCGTGTTTCTATTTAAATAACTGTAAAAGTTACTCCTTGTATTATCAGCAATCTCCCAGTGAAAGTCACGTTAAATCGGTACAGCCGTTTCGAAAATTAGCCGGAACAAACAGACAGACAAACGGCCAGACATACAGAGGAAAATTTTAGAAATTGTTTTCTTCATGTCAGTACAGTATACACTTTCATATGCATTTACTGAAAGGCTGTTGAAGTTAAATGATTTTACTGGTTTGATGTTATAAGGTATTATAGGTACCTATTTCTATAAATGAAGTTAAAACCACGTGGTACATACAGTGGAAACTTAATATATTTTTTGGATTCACTAAAAATAATGAACTTTACCAAACGCATATGCATTCAAAGAGCGCGTCGTACTCGGTTGAACCCGAGAGTCGATCCCAAAACCCGTCGGTCTCAAGATTAGGAGATTATAACCACTAAGCCTATCGGATATTTCCGCTGTGAGCGAGGACCGTATGATTTTGGCGACATTATTACCATCTACTGGCATTTACTAAACTACGTTCAGTCGGTGAACTATGGCTATTGTCTTGAAATTTATTACATAGAACTAGCTGTGCCCCGCGGTTTCACCCGCGTAGAGTTAATTTCTTGGGTGTCCCGCGGTGTCCTTTTTTTTAAAAGTAGCTTTAAAATAAAAGTAAAATAATAGTTACTCTTTGTAAAATTAGCTACCTGCCAGCCGTTTCAGAGATTACCCGGAACAAACAGACAGGCAGACAGACAGACAGAAGAAAAAAATTAAATTTTGTTGTATGGCAATTTATTTATTTATTTGGGATAACAACAGCATAACTAATTACTAAAATATAAAATTAAACTTAGGAGTACATCTATACAGATAAATAAAATTGAAGTGTCTGTAATTCCAAAATAACAGCTTTTCACTAAATGCATATGAAATTATACACGCTACTGACACAAAAGTCTGTCTACTGTCTGTCTGTCTGTCTGTTTGTTCCGGGTAATCTCTAAAACGGCTGGACCGATTTTAACGGGACTTTCACTGGCAGGTTTTAAGGAGTAACTTAGGCTACTTTTATTTATTAAAAATATTAGGGTTGCGCGACTATAAGAATAAAACTAAATCTACGCGGGTGAAACCGCGGGGCACAGCTAGTAGCCAATAAAAGTTATCCACACACCACACATGGTTTTTTAGTGTCAGTAGCGTGTATACTTTCATAGGCATTTAGTGAAATGCTGTTATTTTGGAATTACATACAGACACTCCAATTTTATTTATCTTTATGCATATTTAGAGAAACTCTGCTAATTTTGAATTACAAACCGATATTTCATTTTTATTTTGGACTAGCTGTGCCCCGCGGTTTCACCCGCGTAGATTTATTTTCATCCTTATTGTCGCGGAACCCTAATATTTATAATAAATAAAAGTAGCCTAAGTTACTCCTTGAAACATCAGCTACCTGTCAGTGAAAGTCCCGTTAAAATCGGTCCAGCCGTTTCAGAGATTACCCGGAACAAACAGACAGACAGACAGACAGACAGACAGACGGACAGACAGACAGACAGAGAAAAATTTTAAAACTTGCTTTTTCGGTGTCAGATGCGTGTACACTTTCATATGCATTTAGTGAAAAGCTGTTATTTTTTAATTACAAACAGACACTTAAATTTTATTCATCTGTATAGATATATAATAGATTTAACAAAATCTATACCAACATATACAGGATACTCTTACGAAAGTTTTTCTATAGATTACAAAATAGCTAAAATTACTATGTAACAAATTACAGTGAAATGGGTAATTTTCATAGAATTGCTCAATGTTATGAAAACTCGAAACCTCAGGCATGACTAATTGTTAATCATAAAAATAAAAATAAATCTATACATAGACATACATATACTCACGCACAGGCGTGAGAACGGTGGTCTCTGCCTACCCCCATGGGATACAGATCCCATGGGGGTAGGCAGAGACCACCGTTCGCCACATGCTACGATCCTTACATACTTCTTTCGCTTCATACACATTCGTGCATCTCCTCAAACACTTTACATAAACAAAATTGAAGTGATTTGAACTTACATAGTAGGTGACTTCTCAAGCCATTTTACCACGCAGCAAAATAATTGAAATTAAAGACCAAAAAATATTTCAGTTAATTGTGCAATTTTCGAATTGCACCATATTGTGAAAACCTCAAACAGGATGTATGGCTCACACTTCAATAATAAAGATATATACAAATATTATTATTATGTCAATTAGTGAGAGAGAGAAGAGCTCGTGGCACAGTTGCTATTGCGCATATCATTCGATAAGCGAAGTTAAGCAACCATACGCCTAGCCAGTAGTTGGATGGGTGACAGCCCGAGTTCCCTCCGTGCCTCGGAGAGCACGTTAAGCCGTCGGTCCCGGTTGCCAATTTAACATCTTTGGCAATCGTTACAGGTCAGTCGGAGGCCTAAAAATAATCTGACAACTGGTTTAACCCAGATCACAGGTTTTCCTCCTAAATGAGGTTGCGAAGGTCAGATGACAGTCACTTCGTATAAAAATCAGGTGATCAGCCACATCGGGTTGAATCAAGTGCCGACCCCAACAATGTATGGGATAAGGCCAGGGAGATGATAGTGAGAGAGAGACGCGGTGGCCATGGGGTTTGATCAGTCGCCTGCTACGCAAGCGAAGCAAATTCGAATCCCGGCAGGGCCTGTACCAATGAGTTTTTCTAAATAACTTATGTACAATCGTGAGGAAACCTGCGTATGTCTGAGAAGTAATTCCAAGACGTATTTATAGTGCCTGAGACGGCGATCACCATCTATCACGTTGGCACTAAATCATCTTCGGTGAAATGTGAGTGTTGTTATTACAACACCTCTGCCTACCCCTTCGGGGAATACAGGCGCGGCGTGAGCATGAACTATGAACCAAACAATATTTATTGCTGAATATTATGAAAATTAAAATGAAAACGGTACCCACATAAAAGCAGACAAAGTATTTTTTATTCTCTGTCTGTCTTTATGTCTGTTTGATCCGGGTAATCTCGAAACGGTTGGATCGATTTTAACTGGACTTTCCCCTGGCAGATTGCTAATGTCACAAGGAGTATCTGAGACCACTTGTATTAAAAAAAACATTTAGCTAACATTAGGTTCTTGCGGCCCACCCGTGAACCATTAAGTCTACGCAGTTCTAGATGAAACCCAAAGGCTTAGTTAGTTGAAATAAACCTTGGAAATTGAGGGGATTGACTCAATCCTTTGCCCTTGGTAGCACGATGATGATAAGTACATGTGCCTACTTAACTATGCTTGTAAGGTTATTTAGGAATTCCCCTTAAACTGGTTTTAATAGGTCATTCACAGAAATCACACCTAAAAAGTCGAATTGGCTTTTTGTACCGTTCTGACGTCATCGTGACAATTTTGTTTTCAAATTTCAGTAATTTCCTCCATGAGTCATCATAGTTATCTATAGACTAGCTGTGCCACGCGGTTTCGCACGCGTAAACTTAATTTCATGACAGACGTCTTTTTGCGGAACCGTAATTATTTTGTTAAACTGAAAAAATAAAAAAAACATACAGTCGAATTGATAAACCTCCTTTTTTGGAAGTCGGTTAAAAAGTAGTCTAAGTTACTCATTGTATCATCAGCTAACTACCAGTGAAAGTCCCTTTTAAATAGGTCCAGCAGTTTCAAAGATTTGCCGGAACAAACAGACGGATAGACAGACTGGGAAAAAAATTAAGTTATTTTATGTAAGTACCGACTATACTTTCATATTGGAGTTACAAACAGACACTTAAATTTTATTTATCTGTTGATAGAGATAACGCAATGTGTTGTCACTCTTTAGTTTATATACCAGTGTCACGGCAATGGAGGCTATTATCACACACACAGTCAACGCAACATGAGGCATTTTGAATGTTACGGCTATCCTTCTGTGAGAGGCTTTGAGGACTTCGGACAATGGCCTCACTTCGGGCCTTTTGGTCACGGCCCCTTCAGTCACTTCGGTCCCAGGGAATTTGGGTTCGGCCGTGGACCTTTCGAAGATCACGGTCGCAGACATCACGGCCCGGATTTTGGACCTTATGGACCTCATGATAAACATCACGGCCCTCCGTGTGGACCAGGCTTCGGAGACCATGGCCCAGAGAGGGAAGCTGGATCGTGTGGGCGTAGGCCCCCTGGTTTTGAACATTTTGGACATGACAGAAGGCATCATGACAAACATCACGGCCCTCCTTGTGGACCAGGCTTCGGAGACCATAGCCCAGATAGAGGATTTGGGCAATGTGGCCATAGGCCTCAATCGCCCGGAGGTTTTGAACATGGTCCTTCGAGAGGGCCTTTTGGACATCATAGAAGGCCTCGTGGTCCTGGACATAGCCCAGACAGGGGATTCAGGTCTTGTTGTAGACCTCCACCACCCGGAGGATTTGAAGGCCACGGTCCAAGAGGCCCCTTTGGACACTGTTCTCGTGGAGATGACTTCGAGTTCGGACCATCTGACTTCGGACCATGCCGT
This sequence comes from Watsonalla cultraria, assembly GCA_964035505.1. NCBI lineage: Eukaryota > Metazoa > Arthropoda > Insecta > Lepidoptera > Drepanidae > Watsonalla > Watsonalla cultraria. Next base: position 942,494 of record OZ037732.1, on the reverse strand, counting down.
CGTGGACCACCCAGACATTTTGGTAGACAAGGCCCTTACGACAGACCAGGTTGCCACTGCTATGGACCTAACGACTCAAGACATAAAGGCGGAAATCCCGAAACAGACGACTCAGGGAACGAGGGACATGGAAGACGTCATGGGAAAAATAAACCTTGCGGCTCAAAGAATAAGGATGGAAATGAAGGTGAAACTGTTTTGGTACAACGTATCGTCGTTGAAACATCACCTAGGTGTAATTCAGTTTGAAGTGTTATTGTATGTTATCGACATTTTAATCTTATATCAATATTTAATAATATTTTTAAATCGGTATCGGTATTATTATCTCAAAGTAAATACAATATGACGTCACATTTGACAGTACTTTAAGTAAATTTGTTGTATTCGCTTGTTAAACACTAATTTTAATGCAGCGTTCACACCTTAGCGACTACGATAATAGTGCTTCATGGTCTGTCGCGTATGTTTAATCTATATTTAATAGGTTTGTAATTCGCTCGCGTTGTAAATAGTAAGTCCATTCTAAAAGATCTTTGTAAACACATGGGCAGTTTTGAATATTATCGTAGATGCAAACATACAAATAGCAACTTTATAGGTATTAGTATAGATATGAATATTGCAATCTCTTGTAGTGTTGGGTAACTTTAGACTCGTGTTAAGATTTCACATACTTTTTTTTTTCCTTTTCTTGGTATGATATCTACAATTCAAGAATACGCCCTCTTAATGTCTCTAGGACCTTGTGTTTAGACTGTGCGATGATATTTAGACAGTCGGGAATTTTATATGTATGTAGATATTAGATTATGCGTCATACATTTATCGGAATTATTCGATAGATGCTATTGATAGATATAAAAAGATAATGTTATATTTACTGGGTATTTTTGTCAAAACAACTGATACGCGATTTTATTTGATCGTAGATATTGTTAATTAGGGATTTTCTCGAAGTATTTAGTTTTTGTAAAAGTTTGTATTAGTTTAATTTTAGAAATTATCTCTCACTCTTCTTTTTAAGTTTTATTTTATATATAATATTCTTTTTTTTTTATATTTTGGTAATAATTTCTGGTACTAGTTTTTTATTAAGTAGACTCTTAATTAGTAATTAATTGATTAAAATCACAATTCACTTCAAACTGCCATTCACCAATCATCTCTGGAGACCAAAATAGTCCGAGAAGAACACGACATGAAGAGTTGAAGAAAGCAAAACAAGAAGTAAACGATATTCCTACGTAGTATTAAGATCACATCACTTTAAAAAAAATATAAAAGCACTGAAAAAAACGTGTTTCTTTTGATACCTCCCTTCGTTTCAATGTTTACATATTAAGATTTTTATAAAAATGGGTGAATCTAAAAATGGAATAGGGAGCTGACTATGATCGTTAAAGCAGCGTGTAGGTATTAAAAAAGGCTTAGCTTTAACGTTTAATTTTACAAATCTATACTTACATACATACATATGATCATGCTTACATTCCGCGAAGGGGTAGTCACAGGCGTTGTAATAACAACACACACTTTTCGCTGAAGATGATTAAGTGCCAACGTGACCGATGGCGAGTCTATCGCCGTCTCAGGCGCTATACATACGTCTTTGAATTACTTCTGAGACATATTCAGGCTTACTCGCGACGTTTTTCTTCAATGTAAAGTACGTGGTGTGAAATCACTGCACATAATTTTTAGAGAAACTCATTGTACAGGCCCCGTTGGGATTCGAAGTGCGTCATGACTTCTCAAACCTTAAGGCCGCGGCTCACAAACCTATAATTGGGGTACTGAATAGGATTCACGTCCAATAGGAAATTACGAGAGACTTACGACATTTTAAATTTTCTCCTTATTCAATCAAAACATCGTATGTGGAATAAATTACAACCATTCAATAAAATTTTCCTGGTCCTTTCAATTTTAACGATGAACCGATATCAATCGAGTAATTACACGGATACTCTTTATACCCGTAAATTGTATCCGTGTATCAATGTTTATTTATTAAAACCAATATTTTACAATTAATTTAGGCCGAAGTAATATCGAGTTACATACTTTAATTACTTCAGTCGTGAAATGACACAATATATATGTACTATTTATTTAAATTATAAATAAATAAATATGCTCATGCCATCCCAGAAGGGTCCCCGAAGGGGTATGCAGAGGTGTTGTAACAATAACATCCACATTTCACCGAATATAATTAAGTGCCAATGTTACAGAGGGTACTAAAATCCATCGCCATCTCAGGTGCATGTTGAATTACTTCTCAGACATATGCAGGTTTCCTCACGATGTTTTCCTTCACTGTAAAGCACGTGGTGTGAAACTGGGTATAAGTTTTTTAGAAAAAGTCATTGGTACAGGACCCCAAGGCCTCCAAGGCTCTTGCTCTGCATGGGCTTGAAGAAACTAAATTATTTTCAGTTTAATTTTCGTTGTTGTCAGCGAAGTGACATTGACACTGCATGTTGACCTGGAGGTCAGACATTGTGTACTTACTAGTCGGAGTATACCGTGTGATTGTAAGCCAGTGTAGAGTCATTACAGCTAGAGTTACGACGGTAATGGCGGACTTACGCATCGTAACTCTACGTGTGCTCGCGGCAGATAACCAGAGTCAACAGACTATTAACTGGGACACGCGGCCGAGAAGGATCGCAAATAATACTTGGACGTTTGTTTAAAATAAGCCCGCGTTTTTATCACCGTAGTGACTTGTTGCGGTTGAAGCTATCTCCTTTTTCAATGTAGGAAAAATTGGTTCAGGTATTCAATTCAATCAATTTAAAAATATCTTTCTTTGATTAGACTTTTAACAAATTACTTTCAAGCCATCACAACGACATGATTATACGCCAGGTTTGGAAGGTTGCTTTAACTGAGAAGAATCCAGCAAGAAACTCAGTAGTTACTAAACTATAGTAATAAATATATCATTTAGGGGTATGGAAAAAAGTTAACGCCCTATTCTCAGACCTCACGAACATTCTTAAATCTATACTTAATATATAAAGCTGAAGAGTTCTCAGGAACTACTGGTCCTATTAGAAAAAATATTTCAGTATTTGTTAGCTCATATATCTAGGAAGGCTATATAGGCTATATCATCACGCTAAGACCAATCGCGGGTACGAAAATTCACAAAAATCAGTCAAGCCGTTTTGAGGAGATTTGTACAGACACAAACGCGACATTTGCTTACCTATATTACATAGGATACTCATAGGATACTTTTCCCATTAGGATATCACGCACTTATTCTTTCTCTATCTTTTATTGTAAAATTGTATTATGGCACATTTTTCCATCCCTTCGGGAAATTGGGACAAGTGGAATAATAATAATAATAATAAAAACATTTATTGATAACAAATGAACGGCAACAATTCAAATAGCATTGAAAATGAAGAAGACCAGTGCTTGCCATTTTTCATAGCAGTGTGTCCGCTTATTTCAATTCTGCCTATACTTACGTACAGCAGAATTCATTAGCATAATAAATTGCAAACAGCTGCAAAATATAAAGTTGCCTTCACCTTATAACATAATATCGGGTTCCTGTACTATATTATCCATTAACATAGAGCTAGGATTTATGAGTATTTGGAGTTCCCAGTCAATGACCTTAATTATTCTTATACATCAAAGAATGCAATTATTAAGAGTGCGCCTAACGGTAAGCGGTTATTAATAAATGCTCGCATTTTAAAATGAATTTTAGTTGTATAAAGTCAAGTTAAACATACATTATGATCACGCCTGTATTCCCCGAAAGGGTAGGAAGAGGTGTTTTAAGAACAACACCCACTTTTACACAAGTTGATTAACTGCCAATGTGACAGATGGTGAGTCTATCGCCGTCTTAGGTACTGAAAAAAAGTCTATTTTAATTATTTCTCAGACATAGGTTTTCTTACGATGTTTTCCTCTACCGTAAAGCACATGGTACCGTAAAGTCATTGGTACAAGCCCTGCTGGGATTCGAACTTCTTTGCGATTGCTCTAGCCCCAAGGTCATGACGGCTCTTTACAAAGTTACACTTTCAAGTTTTGTCAACTTAAAACGTTCAGTTATCATAAAATTCGTTTTACCCAAAATGAATCCGGAAGCGGATTTGTTTCAGACGCTGCATCTGACATGACTTATGGACTTCATTCGTTCGTTCATTCAATGGCTCAATCATTCATCACGACTTGTCTTAGGCAATTGGGAGATGCAAATTCGTATTGGATTTTCTATGTTTACCAAGTAATTTTCAAGGCGTATTTTGATTGTGACGGACAGACAAACATCTCAAATAATGTTTATTGCTATAAGAAACGTCCTGTGATTGCACACGCACTTAAATCCAAAAGTTAAAAAGGTGAAAACAGATACAAATTGTCTTTTCGTTTCTTTAATTCTATTATATTGTACCTAATTATTAGCCTCTCTTTTAATATAAAGCCAAGTGGCTGCAAAGTTAGGTTACTGGTTTCATCCGTAATGTGGATATTGAAAGCATTTGTATGACATTAGTCTTGAAAATTTTATAGTTATAAATAAATCTCGTGTCACGGTGTTTGTGGTCTCCTCCGAAACGACTCTACCAACTTTAATGATATATGAAAATAGGACATAGCATCTTTCACCCTCCGACCCCTCTCAATTCTTTTATTTCCTGAGCCAAAGATCACGCAAGCAAATCCGCGAACAGAAGCTATATGTATAATACAATATGGAATACAAATCTAGTGAAACTTTAACCACTTACAAAATACGCCCAATAAATATGCAAATGTGAGAGCGATAAATGCTCAAATCGGATCTGCCTAAGTGTCGGCATCAGGGGATCCTGTGAATCCTTAAACCTCTCACGTGAATGCACTTCTCTGATCCTTTCCCTCCCAGTGAACCTCCGATACCGCATCTACTGATACTAAATTTAATTTGACCACGGTTTACATTATAGGCTTATAGCGGAAAGCGAATTCAAACGCATTCTTTATTCGGGCGACGACTTTCTTCATCCGTCATACAGTATTCATTTAATTACGCTGACTATACAGGGTGTCGGGGAAATCGGGACAGCTCTTAAAATATGTGATAGGGTATAATTTTAAGAAGCAATTAAAATTATTATGACAAAAATATTTTCTTCCGTTTTCGAGTAATTGATGTTCAAAGTTGACCATATCAAGACCTTATATTCGCATAAAAATCAGCTGTAACGTAGAATTATTCACGTGAAATCTAACTACGTTTTTATTTTTTTTCTCCCACTAATAAATCCTGAAATAATCCCATTAAACCATTTTTCGAATCCTTCCCCTTAATTTAAAAAGTTGAATGACCGCGTACGGAATGTAGGTAAACGCGGCCGCGCATTCATTCAATCGCTTAAGGCCGCGAGCTCTTCGGCCATAGCTTATAACTACGTTATCGTTGGAGCTAGATGTTTTACGATTTCAATATAGTGATATATTCATAAGACCCTACAACTTTTAGAAGACACCTGTTCCTTTTTCTCCGACACCCTGTATATTAACTATCTCGTGCGACATGACAGCTTTTTTTAAAAACATAACAGAAGGAAAGGTAGAAGGGAAGAGAGGAAGAGGAAGACCAAGGATGACATACATGGCACAAGTTACAGAAAAGGTGTCTGTCATGTCATATAAGGAGGTCAAAGAACTGGCACTGGACAGAGACAAATGGAAAGAGTTGCATCGACACCGACAAGAGTCTCATTACTCTTACATTCAAGATGATGAATGGATAGCGAATTCGATCGCATTCTTAATTCAGGCGACGACTTTCTTCATCGGTCATACAGTATTGATTTAATTACGTAAATTTGTAAAGTGTCAGTCATATGCTCTGCATTCCCTGAAAGGGTAGACACAGGACTACTAATAATGCACAATTTTTCGCCAGTTACGTACAAGTTGGAAGGGGTGTATGAACCACATATCCAAATGCAGTAACCCAAGTATGTGTTAACTCTGGTCAATATTATTTAGAGAAATCTAGTACAGAATGTATCTGGGGCGGAAAAAGAGAAACTTGCTTCCTATTGCCAGAGCCTTTGCCTGACCCGGAGATGAAACTCAGGACCCCGTGTTCCACAGTAGCGTTTGCGACCACTAGAAAAACGAATCAGACAATATGTAACATTATGGCTGTGACAAACGCTCACGCGCTCGCTCACATCTCGTATCTCGTGGAATTAAGTCCGGATTAGTTTCGCGTTCACTCGAAGCTGTCTGTGTCCTGTGAATGGAATACAGTTAATTTGCGGTCAATGCGCGTGCGCATCTAAATACTATTTAGACAAATGGTTAGACAGGTTGACGGGAGAACCTTTAATGAATGTATAACTAGATAATACTGTACTTTAGATGACCTATTACTGCCGTCTTAGATTGACATACATATTCGTACATTGTAATAACAACACCCACTTTTCACCGAAGATGATCAAGTGCCAACATGACAGATGGTGAGTCTATCGCCACCTCAGGCACTATGTCTTTACATTACTTCTCTGACATATTGCAGGTTTCCTCACGATGTTTTCCTTCACCGTTTTATGAAAATATCTGGGAATATTCACACACTGACCAAATTTTTTCACTTAAAAAGCCTTTAAGAGATAATGGTCTTTTCCACACATATTTCAGTCAAGATATGGAACCCAGGATGCCACGAATGTCATGTCGGGATGTCATTAGCACACTTGATAGCAGAGGCACAGTTTAAAAAATCTTACGTAAGGTCAGCTTTAATAAAACGCCAGTAAAAATGTTTACTTATAAAGTGTTTTAGTTCAGGAATACAAAGCATGGAGAAAGTTATAGGCAGATAGTTGTTAAAATATCACAACAAGTCTCTTATCAAGTATTTAACAAGTTAACATACATTTTCCGATTAAAGGCGCAGAGACGGTAAATTGCTATATTATTTTTCACTGAAATCAAGTACGTTATCGTTTATGTGCATTTTGCCGTCTCAGAAACCCGACACAAGAAGAAACGGCAAAAAAAACTTGCTGTTTCTTTATTCTGTACTAGTTGTGCCCCGCGGTTTCACCCGCGTAGATTTTAATTTCATGGTTGCCCGCGGATCACTAATGTTTTTTTTAAATCTAAGTAGCCTAAGTTACTCCTTGTAACATTAGCTATCCGTCAGTGAAAGTCCTGTCAAAATCCGTCCAGCCGTTTCGGAGATTACCGGGAACAAACAGACAGACAGAGAAAAATTTAAAAAAAAAAATTTGTGTCTGTACCGTGTATACTTTCATATGCATTTAGTGAAAAACTGCTATTTTTCAGTTACAAACAGACACTTCTATTTTATTTATCTGTATAGATGTATGTATGTATAGATTTATTATGAGATCGTCGTACACGCGTGCCCTTATAGTGCGAATCTCAACGAATCGGGGAAGCTGCCCTTATATGACTTTTCGTAAAAATGGGAAAGTCCTTGAGGTTTTTATGATAAATGTAATTTTCTTTTGTTCCATTTCGGAGCCTTACAAAGGAGATAAGCTTTGGATCTGAAGTTTGAATATGAACAGAAAAGTGTGTACGTACATTAATTCAAGCCTTCCCTGAAGGGTCTCCGAAGGGGTAATAAGAGATACAGCGTTACATTTTACCGATGATGATGATAATTATTGTATACTACTGTGCCCCGCGGTTTCACCCGCGTAGAGTTAATTTGATGTTTTTTTTAAATTAAATTACCCTTAAACACTCCTTGAAACTTCAGCTGTCTGCCAGTTAAAGTCTCGGTAGAATCGGTCCAGCCGTTCACGCGTGATGTCGTGACCAAGGGAAATAGGGATTCATTTTTATACATAACTAGCTGACCCGACAGACGTTGTCCTATCTTAATTAGGAGATATTTGCAGCACGAATTCTGTCAATTCTGTGTCAAAAGATACATCAAAAAAGTTTTTATTGTCCAAAGCGCTAAGGTTATTAAGTATTCTTAAATTTTAAAAATAATCCGCGCAATATTCTATTTTTTTTCTTCTATAAAAACCATCTCTTGACTATAACGAACACAACAAAAAAATATTATTTAAATCGGTCCAGCCGTTCACTCGTGATGCCGTGACCAAGGGAAATGGGGATTAATTTTTATATATAAGAAGAAGATACATACATAGATATATAGAAGAAGGACATAGTACACAAATCTGCCAAAAGATGGCGCTACGCTAACAGTGGCTACTATTAGATCGCGCTGTTGAGATTCTCGTGTGTTTAATGATGCTATTGTGATCTTCCCGACGTCGTCCGAGGCACGTTAGATGTGAATCGGGGCATAGATGTCACGTGATACTGTCCGAACATGATCTATTTAAAAGACTTTGTTAACCTATATTTTGTATATGTAAGTCCAGCCATCAATTCAGAGACACAAGCAATAACAGTTATTATAATCTGCGTGATATATAACACTCGTTTCATATCATAAATTATGACGTGTCAGCCAAATGAAGCGATTAGGGGCTGGGGATTTCGCTTGGCAGACTATGTGGATCAAATACACTTGATACTAAACTGTCATTGGCTCTTAAGCTATCGTTGTCGCGGCTAGGCACGCATTGCAAAAAAATGTTTTATTTATAACTAGCTGTGCCCCGCGGTTTCACCTGCGTAGATTTAGTTTCATCCTTATTCTCGCTGAAACCTTAATATATTTAATAAATAAAAGTAGCATAAGTTACTGCTTGAAACATCAGCTATCTGCCAGTGAAAGTCCCGTTAGAATCGGTCTAGCCGTTTCATAGAATACCCGGAACAAACAGACAGACAGACAGACAGAGAAAAATTTAAAACTTGGTTTTTTAGTGTCGTGTATACATATTTCATATGTATTTAGTGAAAAGCTGTTATTTGGAATTACAAACTGACACTTCAATTTTATTTATCTGTATAGATGTATATATAAAATGTATCCTATGCTACTTCTAATACCACTATACTAAGAATATGTGTACAAAGTATCACGTTGATCGTTTACGTAGTTTTCACGTGAAAGCGAAACAAACTTACATTCACACTTAAAATATTAGTATAGATTCAAAACCCATCCTATACAGCGCACTGAAGATCAAGATCCTTTAATAAAGCGACGTTCATGTCTCTCATAATTGGCGAAGTATCAAAACCATTATTGCCTCGTAAAGTCCCAGCAAGGCTGCACTGGACGCATTTGGCGTGACACGATGCAGACGGGCCGACTGCTAATAATTACGTCACGCTAACTAGGTTACGTTCACTGCTGGGATGTAAAGGAAAACAGTGCTTTTGTGGTGTCTGCTGTTAGCAAACACCAAATTACCGGTTTCATTACCTACTTACTTTACATAATACTACTAACTGAGCTCCGCGGTTTCACCCGGGTATTTTATTATCACGAAAATGATTTTCATTTCAATAGCCCATTTGTACTTCGCCCGCGTAGACTAAATTGAATGGGTGTCTATACATACATCTAACATACATCTATATACAATTGAAGTGTTAGTTTGTAATTCCAAAATAATAGCTTTTCACTAAATACTAATGAAAGTAGGTACATACGGAACTGACATAAAATCTTTCTGACTGTTTGTTCCAGCTGATCTCAAAAACAGCTGGACCGATTTTAAGGGGGATTTTCATTGGCAGATAGCTAATTCTACAAAGAGTAACAAAGGCTATTTTTATTTAATCAAAACCATTAGGGTTCCGCTTGTCACCCATGAAACTCTACACGGGTGAAACCGCGGGGCTCATCTAGTCTTTAATATAAAAATTGCCTAAGTTCCTCCTTGTGACATCAACCATCTGCACGTGAAAATCCCCTTAAAATCAGTCCAGCCATTTCAGAGATTAGCTGTAAATATGAGACAGACTAAAAATCTATTTTAAATAAAGATATAATTTTTTTTTATCTAAACTTTTTTTTAATTGAAAATTGACTTGGGAATAGAATCTAAGGCCTCGAAGTCATCGTATCTGTTGAACCATAAGGCCTTACCAATTAGTAAATGTGTATTGCTTTATTGTATCCGTTAAAACAACGCAGATTTATAATATACCCGGCAGTCTGCACTGGACAGTGATTAAATTTATTATACAGTTAATTAATAAAGTCCTTTAATTTATACCAGTGTTTGTATGTTTCCAGCTAATTAGGGAAAACGTCGCGTCATAATCCGGTAATCGGGAGTGATATATGGGATATTATACTTTATGCGGTCGGAAGAAGGTTTACTTTGATACTTAGTTATAGTTATAAAAATATTCAGTAATTTCTTTACGAATTCTTAAATAGTCGTTACTTCGAAAGTGACTTTGAGAGTTGAAAGGGTGTAATAGTTTGTATGTAAAATCTTAGTGATACGCAGGGAAAGCTGCCGGCTGAACCTGGTATTGTATACATACATATGCTAACGTCGGTATGTCAGTTGATAAGATGATTAAGTGCCAATAAGACAGATGGTGACTCTATCGCCGATTCAGGCACTACACATACGTCGTTGAATTACTTCTCAGACATATTCAGATTTCCTCACGATGTTTTCCTTCACAGTAAAGCGCGTGGTGTGAAATCATAAGTTATTAGAAAAACTCATTAGTGCAGGCCCCTGGGATTCGAACTTGCGTCATTTGCGTAGCAGGCGACTACTCAAACCCCACGGCCAGTACTCTAAGTTCGTATTGATAACTAGAGGACGTCACGCGGTTTCACCCGCGTAGTTCCCGTTCCCGTGGGAGTATGGGGATAAAATATAGCCTATGTTACTCGCTGATGATGTAGCTATCAATCGCTGACAGAATTTCAAGATCGATCAAGTAGTTTCCGAGCCTATTCAATTAAAAAACAGTGAAATCTTTCCACTTTACAATATAAGTGTAAATTTATGTTATTCTAAAGTCTTTAAAGATCATTCTGACCGTCAGTAATGGGCGATGGTTTTGGTGAATTAACAAAATATACTGCAACAATCGCGATTTTGGATGTCAGTTCTTAATATGGTGTGACAAAGTCTAAAATCGCTTGAGTTTTCAAGTGGTAGTCGTAATTTCGGGGTAACTTTGACAATATTTTGCGGGGTCCTTGTGTTAGCGGGGAGTTTGACTTTATCAAAGGACAGTGCAACGGTAAGTAACGCTAAGCAGAGAAAACCCAGTAACGAACGTGGTGGCCGACTGATTAGGTTAGTCACCTGCTTTGCAAACTCCGTAGGTTCGAACCCAGGATGCGCGATTGCGAGATGTTTAAACGATCGCAATCACAGTCATTCAAATGTCCATCGAGTCAACCATCGACTTGCATTGACGAAAAAACAATCGAGAGGTTTATCGATTGTTTTGATGTAACTGGTCCGAGTCGCGCCAAATCTAGCCGAATGGAACCGATCGTCGGCCAAGCATCGCACCTTTTCCAATGAGTCTCCACTACACAGTCGGACTCGCTACCATTGACTGCGATTGGAAACGATCGTGATGCATCGAGACGCTAAAACAATCGATACTGTCGCGATTAACCTCTCGCCATTGCGCATCGCTGACTCTAATCTTCTAGAAAATCGCTTTTCGCTTATAAAATCGCTCTCACTGAGCCCCGACCGCCCGTTCAGCTGGCAAACGACGCCATCTTGTGCCGGAAATTATCAGCTATACGGCAAATGGTCTCCCGATACCGCCTTATCTGTAGAAACTCACACGAGCTGACAGAACTCCACCTCTGTGTGGGGAAATTGCCCGGGGTAATATGGAGGCGATGGGGAGAAGATTTCCCAGTATTGACACCTACAATGAAATTGAATTATTAGGTGACTATTGCTTTGACGATGTTTTTTTTGTACCTACGATGTAAAGATGGCAAACAAGTTTCATCACTCACGCGTATATTCTCCGAAGGGGTAGGCAGTCGTATTGTAATAATAACACCCACTTTTCACCGAAGATGATTTCATGCCACCGTGACATCTCATCTAAATGCCATCTCAGGCAGTATACATACGTATGCAGATTTCCTCACGATGTTTTCCTTCACCGTAAAGTACAAGGTTTGAAATCACTGCACACAAGTTTTTAGAAAAACTCATTCGTACACACCCCCCTGGGATTCGAAATTGCGTCGCTTGCGTAACAGGCGACTGCTCAAACCCCACGGCCATCACGGCTCTATCTTACAAAAAGGTTTAAATAGAACCATCACAAATTACCGTTCGTCTGAGCTGACCACACCATTTTTTAATTTTATTGCGTTGTTTGTAATGGTTTTACTAATTTTACTTATTTCTTTTATATGAAAAAATCCCGGGAATTTGGTTCGCTGTGTGTTCTGTCAGGTATTCATTTGGAATAGGTAATAAATTAAGCAATTCTAAAATTCAATTAGAGTCACCCATCCAACTACTGGCTAGGCGTATGGTTGCTTAACTTCGCTGATCGAACGATATGCGCAATAGCAACTGTACCACGAGCTCCTCTATCCAATCTATATCTATACATCTATACAGATAAATACAATTGAAGTGACTGTTTGTTATTAAAAAATAACAGCTTTTCACTAAATGCATATGAAAGTATACACGCTACTGACACTAAATAACCAAGTATAAAAAAAATTCTCTGTCTTTCTGTCTCTGAAACGGCTGGAGCGATTTTAACGGGACTTTCAGCGGCAGGTAGCTGATGTTTCAAGGAGAAAGTAAGGCTACCTACTTTTATTTATTAAAAATATTAGGGTTCCGCGACAATAAGGATGAAACTAAATCTACGCGGGTGAAACCGCAGGGCACAGCTAGTCACTCATTAAAAATTCTCATTTATTTTTCCAAGCGCCCCTTCTGTATGAAGTTATTTGATTTTATTAGTATAGTGGCCTATGCTGAGTAAGTCATTAAAATTATCAGTATCATTTTAATTACATCGAAAGTTAAGGGTCCCGTCATCCGACTGCCCTTTAGACGAAACGATCTCATTTGGGGGAGGAAATGAATCGCAATCGACGGAACGATCTCGCATTATTTAACTGTAAGATTCCAAGAGTCTTTTGCTTTAATAATTTATAATTCAAATATCAATTGGGGTTTGAGCAGTCGCCTGCTAGGCAAACGACACAAGTTCAAATTCCAGCGGGGCCTGAACCAATGACTTTTTCTCAAAACTTATGTACAGTGATTTCACACCACGTGCTTTACGGTGAAGGAAAACATCGTGAGGAAACCTGCTGTTAAACATAATTTATGTCAGATGCTTTGCCTTGCTCTTTTAAGAATTTAGTCCGCATGTAAGCTATCGTCGCTACCTGCATATATCTAGTGCCTGAGACGTCGATAGACTGACCACCTATCATGTTAACACCTAATCATCTTTGGTGAAAAGTGGGTGTTGTTATTATAATACCTCTGCTGGTTCATATGTATAAAATTAACTTTTTTTAAACACGTTAAAACGTCTATATGGGAAATCTACTACAGAGACCTCTTAAAAAGGATGATTTAACAGTAACGTGATACGATTTGGAAGGAATGAGACTAGGCTTCACCCTGACTTAAACACCCCGTTGAGACATTAATGATCAGTAAAAATATACGCCTTTTTTTTTGTCAAATTCGAAGCACTCGTAACCAAAGGAAGTGTATGAACAGCGTGAATGTGGATGAAGCGAAAGAAGTATGTAAGGATCGTAGCTCTCCGCCCTCAACGCTCTCTTGGACTCCAACCCTGATTGTGACGTGTTCGCGGATGAATGGCAGAGGATAATGTCAGCATGCCTGGAGTATTGTGAGGGGAGCGAATGAATGTGTTTTTTGTATATATTAATATTACTCTTACTCTTAATTAGTGTAATTGGCTTTTAGCCGTTCTAATTAATACATGTATAAATAAATAAAAAAAATAAATAAAGTAGCATGTGGCAAACGGTGGTCTCTTCCTACCTCCGATACAGACGTGATGTCAGGGGCGTGCATTGGATTTTCAGAGGGTTAGGCATAAACAAAAAGAAGGTAGGTAGGCAGGTTATGCACATACCAATGTGATGCGGCATAGGTACATACGTTTTGGTATATAATACGTGTGTGTATAAACATAAACACACACACACATGACACGAGTGTATTCAGTGATCACAAATTGTAACTTCTGCTTATCTTCTTATATGCAATGCACGCCACTGCGTGATTTATGTATGTACTAGCTGTGCCCCGCATGATATTTTGCTGTTGGCAATGCAAGTGATGTGAGCTTTTTTTTTTTTTTTTTTTTCCGTGGGAAATCCGTCATGGATACACCAACCGCCGCGGGGGCAGCAGAAGGGTTATGCCGAACTCATATCGGCTGAAACCCACGGGTGTTCCTTCTCGTCGCTTTAACAAGGGGGGCGTGCGATGGCGTTTGCAAGGCAAGTGATAAGCTGCGGTAACCACATCAGAGTGCAAGTTTTCTTAAAATCGCCGTCACAAGTCATCGTGTCGACTTAAACTCAGATTTGTATGGGCTCACAATAGTGTCATGTTTAGGCCGACAGAGGCGCTGCTTCTGCGTTAACTTTGACGCGGTGACTTGTGACGGCGGCAGTGAAAAACTCGCACTAGGCACTAGGTGGGGAGTAAGATTTTTGAAATAAATAAATGATTTTTTTAAGTAATGAAGCCGGCCATTGGCATTGCTATCAAATAATAATATCCTGAAATAACCAAGAATTATCCAAAACAGAATTTTTGAGTATAAAAAATAATATACAGCTTGAGAGAAGCCTCCACATTTAACTGTTGTTTAAATTATTCAATGAACGTAATAATATTATGGTAATAGAACCTGAAAAAAAGAGGGAGAAAATTACATTTCCCGTACCGGGAATCGAACCCGAGCCTCCTGGGTGAAAGCCAGGTATCCTAGCCACTAGACCATACGGGATACGTTAGTAGTGACAAATATTTGGCTTATATTTTGTGCTGAAGGTGCTACAGGGCTAATTTAAAAACTAGGTTTTATAAACTAACGCCCGTGTAGGGGTAATCTATACTATGAATGATAATGATAACTTGATATAAATTGATATTGATATTGAGTGCCGAATGAGGGGGAAATAAAACCGCTCCGTCCGAATGATAATTGTGCACTGACTTTAATTGTTGTTTGCTTAACCTAAATATGCTATGATTGCGTCGGCGTCGGCCGCTGACGCTGCACATTTCGCATACATGTACGGAAACCCGTACATCCTGCCCGCCCAAAGGACGAGATCAAAAGTGGATGTATGCTGTGCCTATGCTCTTGATTGTTATGATATTATCTTAAATATGATACATAAACTAAATTATATAAATGTATGATAATGATACATGTTGATAAAACATTGATAATTTCATTTAATATCTAAAGTTAGCTTTTACCATTAGTGTCCCTAATAGTGACAAATCTCGCTCTTAAAAGTATGAAACAAATGATGTTTTAGAGGATAGTCGTGGAAAATGGGCCATTGGAAAAGTGAATTGAGAAAACTGGTAGGTACTATTACTTTGCATACGTAGCAGACAGACAGATATGAAAAATGAAAATGGAAACGATATGTTCAGTTTAGGTCCAGGAGGTCTACTCTCTTTCTCCGAAAACGAAACTTCGTAAACGAACGATAATTAAACGTGGTTTCAGTATAGCTTTTATCAAATTCAAATTTTCGTTCGTTAGTACTTTTGTCAAAGTAGGAGTCAAATATATAAATGTCAAAGAATTTTCTAGCAGTTCACGTTCGGACGTAATTTTAGAACGAATAAGATCCGTGGTAGGATCTTTGCGAACTTTCGGCCGAAGCTTCGTTTTTCGGAGAAAGCGAGTAGGCCCTCTGGCACTTATGAACGTCGAAGAATTTACCACCGGTTCGGAAACTAGCCTTCTGACAAGAACCGGCAAGAAACTCAGCTAGCATCATTTACACTTCATTAAATCGTAAATAATTATTATTACAATAAAATCCAAATAAAATTAATCACAATAGTTAAAATATTATATTTTACCCACAAGGTGGCGCCACACGGTACAATAATAACGTTTTCTTAAAGAAGCTAATGACAGGACACTTTTTACATTTATAATATTGTGGAAGGGCGCTAGCTATTCCCAAAACAAAACACGTTGATCCCAAAAAGGCCGTGTAGTCATAAATTCTGCTTAGTTCTCGGATTAGCAGAAATTAGTACAAATACGGATCATGACACTGAGTAATATAAGTAATATCATGCCAGTTGTTCTATAATTCATTTTCATTATCTGCCGCTTTGTGCGGTCAGAGAATAAGGACAATCCTATTACGTTTTTGACCTGCAAAAGTGTCAAAGTTCGCTTGATAAATAATAAGTAACTGGATGATCGAGCTATGCACGGTTTAATTGGTACTATGGATAAAAAATATAGCCTATATTAATCAATGATAATGTAGAATTCGAATAGTGAAATAATTTATAAATAATTTTTTACGTTTTGAGCCAATTCTTTACAAACATACTCACATACAATCCTCTTGACAATATTTGTATAGGCAAATAGTTCTTTTACACATTTAAAACTCTGTGTTTTATTTACAACTAGCTGTGCCCTGCGGTTTCACCCGCGTAGATTTTAATTTTAAGGTTGCCCGCGGATCCCTAATGTTTTTAAAAAACTAAGTAGCCTAAGTTACTCCTTGTAACATAGCTATCCGTCAGTGAAAATCCCGTTAAAATCTGTCCAGCCGTTTCGGAGATTACCCGGAACAAACAGACAGACAGACTGACAGACAGACAGAGAAAAATTCTAAAAATTGGTTTTTCTATGTCAGTACCGTGATAAATAAAATTGAAGTGTCTGTTTGTAAATCAAAAATAACAGCTTTTAACTAAATGCATATGAAAGTATACACACTGCCTACACTAAAAAACCAAGTTTAATTTTTTTTTCTGTCTGTCTGTCTGTCTGTTAGTTCCGGGTAATCTCCGAAACGGCTGGATCGATTTTAACGGGACTTTCACTGGCAGGTAGCTGATGTTTCAAGAAATAACTTAGGCTACTTTTATTTATTAAAAATATTAGGGTTCTGCTACAATAAGGATGAAACTAAATCTACGTGGGTGAAACCGCGGGGCACAGCTAGTCAAAGCTAGAAGCGAGAATCGAATTCAAATCGATTGCGTCTCGTCTGAGCTCGGAAAGTTTCGAATATTCAAGCTAGGGTAGATATATTATACAGATATCTAGACATATATAATCCAAACCCAATCAAAACTAATATTTTATCATCGACAAGTATCAAACGCTTATCGGATTACTAATAAATTATTACTCGTAGTTTCAGATCGAGATTTCAAGTTGGTCTGATATAGTTTGAAGTGCCTATAAAGTTTAAGATTTGAGCAATTACGTCCATATGTTCACGCCTGTATTCCCCGAAGGGGTAGGCAGAGGTGTTGTAATAACAACGCCTACTTTTCCCCGAAGATGATTTAGTTCCAACGTGATAGATGGTGTGTGGTTATTGCCGTCTCGGGCACTATACATGATACATTTTTTTTACGTGTATTTTTTCCTTCACCGTAAAGTGGCGTAGTGTGGAATTACTGCACGTAAGTTTTTAGGAAAACTCATTGGTACAGGCCTCGTAGGGATTCGAACTAGCGTCGCTTGCGTAGCAGGCGACTGCTCAAACCCCACGGCCAGTCCGGCTCTTTCAGCACAAACACTGTCGATTATAAATTCATTATAAATATCCATGTACTAATGCCATCCCGGAAGGGTCTTCAAAGGGGTAGGTAATAACATCTACTTTTCACCGATGATGATAAAGTGCCAAGTTCACCATCTGATGGTGAGTCCATCGCCGTTTCAGACACTACCTATATGTCTTTGAAATTCTTATGAGGTATATGCAGGTTTTCTTCTTCTTAAAGCTCGTTAGGTGTCACTGGACTTAAGTTTATGAAATACTAATTTCTCATAGCGTTGGGATTGAACTTGCGTCGCATGAGTAGCAGGTACTACTTCAACTACTCAGTTAGTCCTGGGCTCTATATTATAATGGATTATATAGGGTTAATAAAACTATAACAGGTACTTTTTAACCGGCTTCCAGTTTTATTACAGATCCTTAATTTAACTCGATTAACAATAGGTATAGTCTATGTCACCTACAGTGAAATTTTTGCATTAATTAGTGAAATAATATTTGTTAGAAACAAATAAATCTTCCCAACAAATAATTATTTCTAATCTTAAAACATTTAATAGCTCCGATTTTGTAGCTTGTTGAGTATCGGCTCATAAAATTAATTGAAACCTTAGATAACATTATATTTGCTATTCCAAATGGGTCCAATTTAATCCTTTCTTAAGAAAAAAACCTATATTGGCAGATGTTGGACTAATTAGTCCGGATTTTGGGGTTTTATTCTGTGTTATTTATTAATTAAACTTCTAACAAAACGAATTATGAGACGAGTATAAAGCGTCTAATATGTAGTATATTAGACGCTTAAGTATGTTTGTATCGAATTGACTGCGAAAGTATAGGCCAAATTATTTCACCATTTGAATGCCCGTACTGACACTGGAACGGAAATAACGCGGATGAAACCGCGTGACGTCCGCTAGTCCTGTGTCATGTCATTCTGACGATTTAGTTATTTGAAACTACCATACTAAAGTCTAATCAAATAAAGATAATTTGAATAAAATAACTGTGGAACCCTTTTGGGAAGGAATGTAAAGTTCTAGATATAAATGTGACCTTGTGGAATAGCCATAAACCAGAATACGAAGGACACGTCGGGTTAACATTACCGATAATGGTCGCCACCGCCATAAACAACGCCATATTTGTCCAGCGCCGTAATGGTCTATTTAGGACCCCTATTACGAAGGACTTACAAACTAATGTCCCTAAATGGGAATTGTGAAACTAATGATCTGGATTATATTATCAAAATTGTATTTTGAACGATTTTAGATTGTGGTTCTTTGGAAAGTCCGTTTTCTGGTTTGGTATTTTTATCTAGAGTCACTCACATACGAAAAAACTACGTTTTAACCGTGGTCTCACTGCCATTGACCCACAGTGGGTCCACCGGTAATATTTTTTACTCGTAGACCCACTTCTCTAGTTTTTATTTATCCTTTAATATGTCGGTTTCTGTGAGCCCACGGACCAAAATAGCTAAACATTCAAGAATTATTAGGGTAACATAAAGTAATTTTTAAAAAAATATATATATATTAAAACTAGTGCAGTGGGTTTGCGGCAGTGTTGCCAATTCAGATTTTGAAAAATATGTAGATGTAGTAAAATCAGCTTATGAAAAGTTTTTAGATCTACTTACTTTTATTAAGCCGCTATTTTTAGTTTAGGTTTCTTCAGATTGTACGGAAAAAACCTCTTTTTCATTTGGTACCTATAGGAAATAACTAAAAAAAACAAAGTCGCATTTAATATTTACTATCTTGTTAGACGAACTGAGTGTGCGTTTGTTATGAATCAAATCCAATCAAATCAAAAAGTTTTATTCAACATAAGGGACACTTGGAACACTTATTGAACGTCATTTCTCTTACGCTAACTTATGTTAATTTACTACCGTTTCCAAAAGTAAGCCTGTCAGGAGAAGAAACGGCGAAACAAACTCCCCGGTTTTTTTTTTACATGTGTCCCTTCTATATACATAGGGTTGTTTAAGTACATTTTAATGTAAGAGTGAGCAACTCATTGCCATGCTTGGCTACCATCAATATACTCAGTTACACTATAATATGCTTTTTCACAAAGTTTCTGAGTGATGATTGCCTTAATTGTTTAATTCTACATTTAGTTCATTAATTACTAGCTAATTATACAAACACAATACTAAATTAACAGCGTTAATAGTCATGATCATAACTTCAAAGCCGCCGAGTAATTACAAGGGGTCATAATAAAAGTAACTGAATTACCTAAGGGACTGTTTCTAACAAGCAATTACATTAAAATGGGTCCAGCCCGCGGCTTGGGAGTGAATAATCTTAGTAAAATGCAATTTTACTTAAAATTTCTTATAAAATTGCTTTTTATTATGAAGTTTTGCGAAATTTCATAATGATCCTTTTGATTGCTTTTAAAGTCACCTCTGACTCGTTGGGTTGTTCTTACACTAAGTAAGGGTTTATTATAGTACTAGCTGTGCCATGCGGTTTCACCCGCGTAGATTTAGTTTCATGCTTCATGTCGCGGAACCCTAATACTTTTAATAAATAAAAGTAGCCTAAGTTACTCCTTGAAACATCAGCTACCTGCCAGTGAAAGTCCCGTTAAAATCCGTCCAGCCGTTTCAGAGATTACTCGGAACAAACAGACAGACGGACAGACAGAGAAAATTTTTAAAACTTGGTTTTTTAGTGTCAGTAGCGTGTATACTTTCAGATGCATTTAGTGAAAAACTGTTATTTTGGATTTACAAACAGTCTTCAATTTTATTTATCTGTATAGATGTATAGATATAGATATTATACATATACCAATCTAGCACCTACCTATTAACTTATCATCTCCCTGGCCATAATCCATGTATTGTTGGTGTCGACATATGAAAATAGCAATTATTTATTCAATTTAAGCCCTCGTAAGGCACTTATGAATGTCGAAGAATTGACCACGGGTTCGGCAACTAGCCTTCTGAGAAGAACCGGCAAGAAACTGGCATCATGTACATTTCATTACACAGTAAATAATGATTAATTGCAATAAAATTATGATGATGCGGCTGATCACCTAATTCTAATACGAAGCGACTACCATCTGACCTAACTTCTTTCGCGAGGAAAATCGGCAATCTGGGCTAAACCACTTGACAGACTGCCTTGGACTTCCGACTGCCCTGTAATAATTGCCAATGTCAAATTGGTAGACGCAGTTGGGGGGGACCAAGGGCCTCCAGCCGAGCTTATACTATCTCCACTATTTTCGCAGCGCGCTCTTAATTCGTGACAGGCCATGTATATGGAAATACCTAAATAATAGTCCGTAGAAGATTTAGACAGACGGTAAATTACTTTAAAATGGCAGAGATTAATTCCGTCAAATCGTTTTAAAAATAATTTTGTAACTTAAGTTTCAGGGTGTTTTCGGACAGATTGTGTCGCATTCTATGTAAATTAAAGGCCGGATGGTGAGGTTAACGACGGTTTAAACTTAAGTTGAGGAATTCGAGTCCAGTAATGTAGGTACATTCCATGGAGTGTGTAATGGACTTTGCTACGACTATTTTATACTAATTATTATGGAACTTGGATTTTTAAAGCGCCTTTTCGACGTTATTTTTTATTCAATTCAATTCAAAATATCTCTATTTGATTAGATTTGTAACAAAGTACTTTCGAATCGTCAGAACGACATAATTACACAGGATTATACATGCTACCGCCAGGTTCGAAAGGTTGCTTTTACTGAGAAGAACCTGGCAAGAAACTCAGTAATTACTCTTTTCAAAAAAATTATATTACAATATTGAAAAATACGAACACGACCGAACCCTCGATCTCTGAAAACCGAGCAGTTGCCGCGTCATTTGAGCGATTCGTGATCCTAACTCATGCGTCGAATTTTTAGTTCAGAACTTCTTAATACGCTTTAAATAAACCGATGATGAGGATATATGTAATAATAATAGCAAGTTGAAAAGTAAATAATATTTTGTTGACTGGTAACATCTCCCGCTTTTTTATCGGTGAATAAAATCATCATCATCATCTCCCTGGCCTTATCCCATAAGTTGTTGGGGTCGGCACTTGATTCAACCCGATGTGGCTGATCACCTGATTTTTATACGAAGCGACTGCCATCTGACCTTCGCAACCCCATTTAGGAGGAAAATCTGTGATCTGGGTTAAACCAGTTGTCAGATTATTTTTAGGCCTCCGACTGACCTGTATCGGTGAATAAAATAAACTATATACATTTTCTAAGTAAAAAATACAAATTTTCGGTAGCTATTTAGCTGTAAAATTTAAAGTGCGCCTGGGGTTATGTTAGCTTATCTTTCAGCTGACACTAAACAGCTCATTCTAAGCACTCTGCTTAAACACTAACGGGATACTTAAAACTGAATTTTAATATATTTATAACACTTGCTTGGAGTAATATTTATAAAATATTGTATAATTTTATTCTCGTTTCTTTCTTCGAATATGTTATTTAACTAGCGGACCCGACATACATTGTCCTGCATACTACATACAGTGATTTCACACCACGTGCTTTACGGTGAAGGAAAACATCGTGAGGAAACCTGCATATGTTTGAGAAGTCATTCTAAGACGTATGTATAGTGCCTGAGACGGCGATAGACTCACCTTCTGTCACGTTGGCGCTTAATCATCTTCGGTGAAATGCGGATGTTGTTATCACAACACCTCTGCTTACCCCTTCGGGGAATACAGTTGGTATGTGACATATATACTGTTGGAAACTATTTTGTTATAATATTTATGATTTATGTTTTTTTTTTATTCATTTTTATACATTCTTATCAGTTGTCAAATAAACACGGTAATGTCACCTGCTTTTTTCACTGCTCTCCCTATCTCTAAATGCTATTATATGCTATCGTCTACACATACAAAAATACTCTTAACGTTTTATGAAATTGTCCAATGAAATCCGTAAAGCTTCACTTCAACCTTTCATATAATGAATAGGAACCTCTCGTCAGAAATGCCTACATAAATTCGCCAAATAAAAGCATCAAACAAAAATTTTTTATTGATAAATTCGTCCCTTTTTTGTAGTTGGTTCAAAAGAAATGAAGTGTACGCAGGTGAAATCGCGGCTTGTATCATATAACTTCCCTTATAAGTAAATCTCGCAAAATTTGCATACCTCCTTAGCGGATAAAATCCTGTTCCTATACGCTGGCCCCTGGGAGCTCAGTCCATTACATTGCGGAGCATTGTAATACATATACAGGTTGCTTTAATAACGAGGCACATTTCAAAGTGAATATTTAAACCAATCTTTATTTTAAGACTAGCGGTTTCACTCGCATGGATGGCCCGCGGAACCCTGATGTTTTATTTTATAAAACTATAGCCTAAGTTACTCTTTTTAATATTAGCTATTTACCTGTGAATGTCTCGTTAAAATCAGTCGAGCCGTTTCAGACATTAGCCGGAACAAACAGACAGATAGATATTTTTTTCCTTATGCGAGTACCATATATACATTATATTATATACATTTAGTGAAAAGCTGTTATGCCTAGCCCCCTTGGGGACATGGGATTTAAACATAACTGGTGAATTGTGGGTGTACCTACTATTAAGTACTATAATATGTACCTGGGGTATACAGGTGTGAGCATATGCAAACATATTATACTCAAAAACAAAAACATCTTTATTTTTTATAAAGATATTTTGATTATACTTCGTACAAAGCACTTTCAAATCGTCAGAAGGACACAAAAAAATATACTGTACAGGATTATAAATACTACCACCGGGTTCGAGAGTTTGCTAAGAAGAACCCTATGACACCTCTTTCACAACAACCTGTAGATGTATTCTTCCACAATTCTTCGCCAATTTGAAGTTTGACGCACAAAACGCCCGAAGGCAAGTTATTTACGCAGGACTTGGGTTCATACATTTTCATAGAGTTTGTGAACAAAAGAAAATGATTTATTTTGGCCCTGGTGAAGTACTTACTAGTAGTAGGGGAGCCCACGATGCTAAATGGGGATTTACTCGAGCGTCATAAAGACCTTTTGGGTTGCAATGCTTAGATGATAATAAGAAAATAATGTCATATAATGAATTCCTTTTCATCGGTGGGGGAAGCGGCTATAGCTATAGCAAATTTGTAAAAAAAAAACTGTTATGTGGACATACTCGAGCGCGTCAGATATTGATGGCATAAATGTCCTACGTATTTTTAATAATAAATGTATGTTAATTTGATCGTTTGCATGATGGGGGTGGTCGAATGAAAGGGTTGAAAATTTAAAAAAAAAATTCTTAGAGGGTGTTAAGGGAACCTTAAATAAAGCTCTCATGCAATAATCTGACGATTTCGAAATTGACGCAAACTCGCCATTTTGAAATACTCAAGCGCGTCAGATTAAGATATATATGGGATAAAATCCTTATGTCCTAAACGTGTTGTCACATAATCTGACGATTATCTAGAGGGATTCGCCTGATCTGACATTAAAAAAATATTTTTTTAAAACATCCTTTATCCTGGCGCGGCCTTATTTATGAGGTTCATATTTGGTGGAGGTACTTAACCGGGTACAAGGTATCCCCCTGTATATTAATCTGCCGCGCTTTAGGAAAACACGAAATCCCCGCTTGGGACTCCCCTACTATAGTGAATGTCGATAAATACTGCCAGATCGAAAGCTAGCCCTTAGTTTTGTGTGTAGTACACCTATTACGACATGACGCTTTCATTACAAACATCATAGAAGGGAAGATAGAAGGAAAGCGAAGAAGAGGGAGACCAAGGATTAGTTATGTACAACAGCTGAAAGAACAAGTCAGCGTCATGTCGTACAAGGAAGTCAAAGTGTTAGCGGACAATAGAGAGGGTTGGCGATTGCTTCACCGACAAGAGTCTAGCTCTTAAATAAATGATGATGAATATAAAACTGAGCATAGTTTGATTGTTTGGTTGAACACAATAATCTCAGGAACTGATTTGAATTAGCAATTATTTTTGTGTTGAAAGAAAGAAACCTGTCTAGAGGTGGTCTTGAGGTTTGAGCAGTCGCTTGCTACGTAAGCGACGCAAGTTCGAATCCCAGCGGGGCCTTTACCAACGAAAAAAAACTTTTGTAGAGTGATTTCACACCACGTGCTTTACGGTGAAGGAAAACATCGTGATTAACCTGCATATTTCATAAAAACTCCAAGACGTATATTGCCTGAGAGATTGACTCGCCATCACGTTGGCACTTAATCATTTTCGGTGAAAAGTGGGTGTTGTTATTACTACCTCTGCCTAACCCTTCGAGGAATTCAAGTGTGAGCATGTATGTATTTTTTTTTTGTATACATACAAATTTATACTCTGGGGTACAAATCTTATTTAGTGAAAAGTGCTTACGCAAGAAAATTTTTCTTAACTGGGTAATACTCATAAATTAACAATATCTTCAAGTTAGCCTCTTAACTTATCCAAGTTGGGAAAGTTATCAAAGATAATTCACTGAGATTGAGACATCTGTCTGTATCGAGTATACTTAACTATAACTTAGTTATCTTGGTTCAACGTAGTTATTGCATCCTTTGAGAACTTAAATATAACTCAAATAACTTTTGATTTTCTTTGCAGATTTCCGTGCGAGGTTAGTTTATTTTTTATTTTAATACAATCGGTAAATTGGAACCGCAGGGTTCGTAAGTATCGATCAGGGAAGTTAAGCTACCCCAACCTAGGCCAGGAGGTTGATTAGGTGCTGAGTTCCATCCGTCTCTGGGTCCTTGGTCCCGCGTGAAATTGAATATCTTTGGCAATCAGAATTAAAGGTCCGGAATCTCTGATGGACAGCCAAATGCTTACGACTGTATTCCCCGAAGTGTAGGCAGTGTTGTACTTATGGAATACCATTGTTAATTATGTTTACGTCTTAATTAATAGGAGCCGAGCCTATTGGGCGCTTTCGCATTGGACGATAACGGTAACGACACGATATCGTCAGAGTGTTGTTCCCCAATGTTTCCCAATCCATTGGTGTGGACATTTTTGGAGATAGTTTCCCACAGTGGAAACATAAGCTGCTGCAGCCGGGTCTATCATTGTCACCTCGCTAAAACAAATTTCACAAATCGAGTATTTGTATATTAGATTCCATTATCTATATCTATCTATATACAGATATATAAAATTGGAGAGTCTGTTTGTAATTCCAAAATTACAGCTTTTCACTAAATGCATATAAAAGTATACATGCTACTGACACAGAAAAACCAAGTTTTAAATTTTTTTCTCGGTCTGTCTGTCTGTCCGTCTGTCTGTCTGTCTGTCTGTTTGTTTCGGGTTATCTCTGAAACGGCTGGACCGATTTCAACGGAACTTTCACTGGCAGGTAGCTGATGTTTCAAGGAGTAACTTAGGCTACTTTTATTTATTAAAAATATTAGGGTTCCGTGACATGAAGCATGAAACGGAATCTACGCGGTGGAAACCGCGGGGCACAGCTAGTTATAAGATAAAATTACAGCTCATCATAACCCTAGCCTTCATATATTTACAATAATGTTATTTGTGAATGCTGTCTCACACCTGTTATTAGTGACTAGGCTAGACCATATATTACAAATTTGTTAAGTAACCACTCCGACATATTATCAGGACGGCCGATAGCGGCGGACGATATCGTGGCAGTGGAAAAGCGCTTATTGCCATTAATCAGACACTAATATGAAAAAACTCATCATACAATCTATTTAACTCCATTAATAACATATGATACATGTATGTAGCTTTCTAAAAGTGGAATGTTATAATCAATCCAATTATTTCGGAGCCTATTCGGTACAAAGCAACAAACAAAAGACCTTTCCTATAATTAGTATTAGTATAGATGTATGTGTATTGAAAACCCTTAGCTGAAATCGTAGCCTTTGTTCTTGAAAATAGTTAACATTTTTCAATGATCTTTAATTACATTTCAAGCCTTCCGAACTCGAACAGGTATTCCTAACTAGGGAACTACTCAAATTACGTCCAATTACGACTTTTCAAGTTCCCAAAATATTTTGCTGAAATGT
The DNA here is from genome assembly GCA_964035505.1 of Watsonalla cultraria. Taxonomy (NCBI): domain Eukaryota; kingdom Metazoa; phylum Arthropoda; class Insecta; order Lepidoptera; family Drepanidae; genus Watsonalla; species Watsonalla cultraria. The sequence continues at coordinate 915,704 of OZ037732.1, read as the reverse complement.
AAATTTGAGATCCTTAATAATTCATAGGTTCGACGGACGGAAATGAGGTAAGAAAATTGAGTTGCTACAAGTTTCCAAATTAAATTTGATAAAGTAAACAAAACGTGCCCTCAATATGATACTCTCTCGACAGCAAGGATAACTTCCGCTGGAGCTAACTGGGTCCGAGCTGGGGCCGAGCTGGGTTCGAGCCGGTCCGAGCCGGGTCCGAGCTAAAAGTCGGCTCTAGCACGGTCAACTAATTAATAATAAATAAAATTGCAATCTGTTTGCAATTCCACACTACCAGTTTTTAGTAAATGCATATGTATGATGTCTGTCTATTAGTCGGTTTGTTTGTTTCGGATAATCTCAGAATCAGCTGGACCGATTTTAACGGGACTTTCATTGGTAGCTGATGTTACAAGGCGTAACATATGCTATTACAATTAAAAAATAAGCTTCCGCGAAATACTGCCACACATTAAATTAAGTCTATGTATAAAAACACATATATTTTATATGAACACACTCGCACTATACCTCGCAGCAACCGAGTGACAACCGAATCTCGGCTCTGGCTCGGCTCGGACTCGGCTTGGCCTCGGCTCGGTCAAGCGTAAGTTATTCTTTAAGTTACACTTTACCTATTTTTACTAGGTTGCTATCGTATTCATCATACAAATTCGGTCAAAAACGAGTCATCTAGATATGATTTTAAATGCGCAAATGACCCGGCTCTCTCGTTTATACCCTGTTGGAGTGATAACCCGGATATTGTATCAGTTTGAAGCACATTAATCACAAGCATCTGCAGAGGACAGCGTTGCACATGTCTGTCGCACGTAATTTGAGCCAGCGAAATTCATAATGTCCGTTTCACGTCACGTCCAACGACTGTTTTAGTGTTGGATATTTATTAGGTCCGTTGAAATTGACGAGAGTTCCCCTACAAGAGGCTTAATTAATTATCACAGCATATTTTGTACTGTAACATGCGGACCGGCGTTTTATACTTCTACTTGCTGTGCCCCGCGGTTTCACCCGCGTAGATTTAGTTTCATAATTATGTACCAATTCTTTGCGTTTTTATACTCGTGATAATTTCTCAACGAAATGTCTGATTGGAATAAAACTAAAAGTATTTTACTCCTACATGAATACCCCTGATAATATAATGCTTAATTTGGATAAGGATTAATATTACGATATACATTTAACGTAGTTTCTTTCTTCAGACGATTTAATATTTTTTATGAACATTAAAGCGGTTATTGTGACTCAGCTATGATAGTTAGATAAATGCCCTTGCAGACTTTTTTGTAGATCTTAATAAGACCTAAAAACTCGTCGTACATCATTTGGTTCTAATGTCAATAATTTTTGCAGCGCACGCATAAATAGGTTTTCGATTTTACACCTTGCGTTACAAAATCACAATATTCTTACGGACCGCTAATTTGAAAATAAAATATAGCCTATAACCTTCTTCGATAAATGGACTATCCAAAACAGAAAGATTTTTTGAAATCGGTCCTGTAGTTCCTGAGATTAGCGCGCTCAAACAAATAAACAAACTCTGCAGCTTTATAATATTAGTACCTATAGATGATATGCTCACGCCTGTATTCCCCGAAGAGGTTAGCAGAAATGTTGAAATAACAACACCAACTTTTGACTGAAGATGATTAAGTGCCAACGGGACAGATCTAGTCTATCGCCGTCTCAGACACTATACGCTTTTGAATTACTTCTCAGACACCTACAGGTTTCCTCACGATGTTTTCCTTCACTGTAAAGCACGTGGTGCGACAGCTCCAACCCCACGGCCACCGAGGGTCTATCTTCAAACTACCCGTCAAGTTTTTTTGACATAATATTATGTGTTCTTTGGGTATTATTCCAAGATTTGAAACTTAATTTCAAACTGCTTTGCCCTATGTGGCCAATGAATATTATGTTTGAGTCCTTATTAATTTGGAATCACAAACAGACACTTTTATATATCTGTATAAGATATAGATACATTGAAGATACCTGCTGGGGCCCAACCATGAGCTCTTATTGCAATGAAAATTCAGTTGTGCGAAAGTGACAGATGTATGCACGTCACATGTATCTGTCTCATAAATGAGTGGAACTATCATGGCAATAAGAGCTCATGGTTAGGCCCCGGGTCATCTCAAGCTACGCATTTAGATATAAGTAGAACTACTAGACTTTTTCTTAATGTTAATTTTAATAGACATTTGAGCATTGCAACTGTGTCCACGGGCTTACATTTCTCAAGTGATTTATTTTGTTTTAAGAATTGTATAATATTTTTGAAAAGAGTAATTACTGAGTTTCTTGCCAGGTTCTTCTCAGTAAAAGCAACCTTTCAAACCTGGCGGTAGCATGTATAATCCTATAAATTAATGTCATTCTGACGATTTGAAAGTACTTTGTAAAAAGTCTAATCATAAATAAAATAAAAATATATTTTTGATTTTTTTTGACCCTTTTGAAACAAAATTATTTGTCAGTCCAGTCGACTTTGAAACATGGCAAAACCTATACTTAGGCAATCGTTTTGCTCGTTCTGTTTTATTGTTTGAGCAACAAAATACAGATCTACCTACAGACGTTGTAATTTATATTAAACTAGCTCTGCCCCGTGGCTTCAGCTACGTACACTTTATTTCATGGATGGCTCACGGAACCCTAATGTTTTTTGTTATATAAATGTAGCCTATGTTACTCCTCGTAACATTAGCTATCTACCAGTGAAAGGCCCGTTTAAAAAGTCCAACCGTTTCGGAGATTAGCTAGAACAAACAGACAGACAGACAGAGAAAATTTTTAAAACTTTTTTTTTTGCATGCATATATATGCATTTAGTGAGATGCTTTTATTTTGAAGTTACAAACAGACAATTTAATTTTATTCATCTGTATAGATGTATAGATATAGATATGTATTTAGTGAATAGATGTTTTTTTTTTGGAATTACTAACAGACACCTATACTTTATTTATATGTATAGATGGCTAATTAATGCTTAGTACTTTAAGCTACGATCGTCAAATATCAAAGTTCAGTCACATCACAACGTATTCATTTATGTAAATAGAATTACACTTAAGCAAGATTTCGAGTAACTTTTAATTAATAATTTACATGTATTATACGGTATGATAGTAAATGAAGACTCACTGAACTTACATGAATTGACCATCCATTCGAAGATAAAGCTTTGCATATTTTTAACCGACTACAAAAAAAGAGGAGTTTATCAATTTGCCTGTACTGGGGCCTTACCATGAGCTCTTATTGCCATGATAGTTTCACTCATTTATGAGACAGATGTATGGGACGTGCATACATCTGTCACTGTCGCACAACTGAATTAACATTGCAATAAGACCTCATGGTTGGGCCCCTGATTATGACTGGGTGATTCGATTTCAATAATTCTTCTTTTATTTGAAAGGTGATGCTTCCGAAGTGGTTCATAAATAATTTTTTTGGTTCAGTTCTGATGGTGGTATCCATGAAAAATCGAGAGGAACCTTCGAAAACTTAATGGGGACTAGTTAAATATTTTCACTGAGTATTTGAAGCACTACGTTTTAATGAAGGTGTGGAGTCCATCTGATGATGGAGCCGAACAGTCGAAGGAACTCCTCAACGATTTACAGCTGGTGCCTAGTGTTTGGGCTTGATGAATTCGTATTGATGAGACTTTACACCTAGATGGGCTATGATTGGTGTAGGTGCACTTTGCAAAAAGAAAAAGAAAAGCGTGAGAATAAATTTTTCAAAAAAGTAATAGCGCCTTCAAAAAAGCAAAAATAAAATTATGTGAAATAAATTACGCAAGTTCGAATCCCAGCGGGGCCTGTACCTATGAGTTTTTCTAAAAACTTATGTACAGTAATTTTACACCACGTGCTTTACGGTGAAGGAAAACATCGTGAGGAAACCTGCATATGTCTGAGAAATAATTCAAAGACATGTATAGTGCCTGAGACGGCGATGGACTCACCTCTGTCACGTTGGCACTTAATCATATTCGGTGAAATGTGAAAGTGCCTACCCCTTCGGGGAATACAGGCGTGAGCATATGTATGTATTTTGAATACGTGTTACTTTTTTTCTAAGATAGGTTAATTTCTTTCGAACTTGCGTTAAAGAACTCTAACATAGTAAAACATAATAAAAATAATACTGTGTAGAAAAAACAATATAATGTAAAGCCTGCGTCTCACTAATAGTTAAATCACAAATTGTAGGAAATTCTAGCCCAAAAATACTTATTAGAAGGTCAGCCATTACTTTAGCAGATACATTTGTTTTCTTGTAATAAAATGGCATTATTAAATCTTGAGATATAAACCTTAAGGATCCCTACAAAGCTTGGGGTGTGTCCCAAGGTCAAGATATAAGAGAGAACAAGGAAAGGAATACATTTTATGATACATCTATTTTTAGCCGACTTTAATAAAGAAGGAGGTTCTAATTTTATTTGAAACGTGTATTGGGAAAAAAAAGGTTTTTCTTCACATATTCACCATTTCAAACTTACGTAATACGTAAATGCATAATTTTCACGTCTGTATTCTGTTATGGATACCATAGCGCCAGCGTTATGTCGGACTCACACCGAAACTAACTAAACTAAAGTCCACGTTGTTCCTCCTGGTCGCTAAGTGGGGGGTGCACAACGTCTGTATCCCTCTAATATTATACACCTGAATGAGGTACAATCTACAGATTGTTTCCATCCCCTGTGACTTCAACCAACCGAAGTATTAAAATACATCTATACAGATAAATAAAGTTGAAGTGTCTGTTTGTAACTGCAAAATAACAGTTTTTCACTCAATGCATATGAAAGTATACACGGTACGGACACAGAAAAACCAAGTTTTAATTTTTTTCTCTGTCTGTCTGTCTGTCTGTTTGTTCCGGGTAATCTTCGAAACGGCTGGACGGATTTTGACGGGACTTTCACTGACGGATAGCTAATGTTACAAGGAGTAACTTAGGCTACTTAGATTTTAAAAAACATTAGGGATCCGCGGGCAACCTTGAAATTAAAATCTACGCGGGTGAAACCGCGGGGCACAGCTAGTTTTTATATATAACTAGCTGTGCCCCGCGGTTTCACGCGCGTTGATTTAGTTTCATCCTTATTGTTGCGGAACCCTAATATTTTTGATAAATAAAAGTAGCCTAAGTTACTCCTTGAAACATCAGCTACCTACCAGTCCCGTTAAAATCCGTCCAGCCGTTTCAGAGATTACCCGGAACAGACAGACAGAGAGACGGACAGACAGAGAAAAATTTTAAAACTTGCCTTTTTAGTGTCAGTAGCGTGTATACTTTCATATGCATTTAGTGAAAAGCTTTTATTTTGAAATTACAAACAGATACTTCAATTTTATTTATCTGTATAGATTTTTTCTAACAATTGTTAAAAGCTTTTTGCTAAAAATAAAAAGTATATTTTTCTTTACCGCGACGTTTTATATCCGTTCAAAATGTCATGACTTGCACCAGCCCGGCTATATTCGTCGAAATGGAAACGGAATTCCTGCCCGAAGACAGGTTGTCACATAAATTCAATTTTGTACGACGCACCCAAATGAAGACGTCTCGTTCAAATTGGTATCGTTACGTCCCGTGTGATTCTGACTGTTATTTTTAGGCTCTTCTGCTTGCTGACAGTTATATCTGCGAGAATATTGCTCTTGAAAACACACTTTTTGCGATAAAACTACGTTTATTTCAAACTAGCTGTGCCCCGCGGTTTCACCCGCGTAGATTTAGTTTCATCCTTATTGTTGCGGTATCGTAATATTTTTGATAAATAAAAGTAGCCTAAGTTACTCCTTGAAACATCAGCTACCTACCAGTGAAAGTCCTGTTAAAATTGGTCCAGCCGTTTCAAAGATTACCCGGAACAAACAGACAGACAGACATACAGACGGACAGACAGACAGAGAAAAAAATGTAAACTTGGTTTTTTAGTGCCTGTAGCGTGTATACTTTCATATGCATTTAGTGAAAAGCTGTTATTTTGGAATTACAAACAGACACTTCAATTTTATTTATCTGTATAGATTGGTTTTACTGAGAAAATTGAAACTGAAACTATTTTCTTTCTTCACTAACAACTTTGTTGGTTGTTATTACATGAAACAGAGATGAAAATGGTTAAGCAATTCTCAAATACCCAATTCTTTTGAAGGATAGTTACTTAATTATTGGCTTATATTTTTATCTTAGCTTACACTTTTTGCCCGTGAAACCAGTTCGAATTGATTCTTCTTGATATTATCGATATCAGAAATTATAAGCTTTACTTTAAAGGTATTGTTTGAATAAGGGACCAACTATGATCGTTTAAGCAGCGCGTATTAAGGGCTTTTTAATTTTACGGTTCCAAAATGAAACGTCTAAGGTCGGAAGATCTTAATACGCTCTGCCTAAGCCGATGATAGCAGGCCCCTCGGGTATGCACGACAAATGCTATCAGATTAAAAAGGTTTTGAAAGATAGCTCGAAACATTAGCGTCTTCAAAATCTTGACCCTTCTCGTCCCTCAAGCAAATAAAGCAACTTGGGATTAATTTATTTTTTGTTCAGCGTAATCAAAATTAAAAAAACAAACATTTCTGAGCAAAACTAGTCAGTAAACCATAAAGAAGTATAATTTGAGAGTTTCTTTTGTAAAATGGGATTTTTTTTGCCACAATTTAACGGAAAAACTTTGTCATTGCCAATTGTAACTTTTCCCCGGAATCATTGGGTAGATATCGGTGCGGTTGAGACATTAATTCTTCCTAAAATCTCAAGAGTTCAAAAAGGTTACCATTAGAAATCCTTATCAAGGTTTTTCGAACTTTAATTTTGTTCCTGAATTATTCAATTCCGTTTTTTTTTGCTCTCACGAATTCAAATTCTTACCGATTATTTTAATTTATGATTGAAATTAAAAAAATATTGGACCGATTTTATTGTAATTTCTTGTTAAAGGACCTACAATTTTTATTAAAGACCAGCTGTACCCTGCGGTTTCATCCGCGTAGATTTTAAATTCATGGCTGCCCACGGATCCGTAATGTTTGAAAAAAAAATCAAAGTAGCCTAAGCTACTCCTTGTAACATTAGCTATCCGTCAGTGAAAGTTCAAAGAACAAACAGACAGACAGAGAAAAAAAATTAAATTGGTTAATAAGTACCGTGTTTACTTTCATATGCGTTTAGTGTAAAGCTGTTATTTTGGAATTACAAACAGACACTTCAATGTTATTTATCTGTATAGAAAACTAAGTAAAACTAAAAAAAATGCTGATTGATGAATTACACGCAATTAATTTATCTCAAAAACTTTTTATATAAAGACGTGTACAACTTTAAAAGATCTAAAAACGGTGAACAAAAAACCTATCATTGTATTTTATCTGAATAGATGTGTCGTTAATAAAGTCTCGTTTGAGTAAAATTGTATTTTATGTGACTCGACGTCGAGGTTGGAGCTGAAAGTTAAGAATGATGTTAGTGAACACTCCAACCTAAAAAGTCTAACAAGTATCTAAGGAACTATCAACAAAATCGCAAGCAAAAAACTTAAACTATCGTACAGTTTTCAACAGTTTGTGGCAAAACATGGCTTAAACCAAGACTAGTCATGAATCGGACTTAAACTGTGTGTAGTTTTTGAAACCCGTATCACGAAAGGACATGTAAATTCTTTTTAATAAATATTAACTAAGGCGATGTTTTGTAATAGGTAAGGATTTTAAGTAAATGTAACATATATTTTTATCGAATTTCAAACAAATATTTTTAGATGTTTTTAGTGATTTTTGCTAAAAAAATTATAGTCTTTTTATTTATATCTTTAAATTATTATTTTACAAAACAAATTAAAGCGTTTTCACAAATATAAAAGTGATAACTTACTATTATAAAAAATTGTTTTTTTATAATAGTAAGTATCTCGTAGCACAGTTGCTATTGCGCATATGATTCGATGAGCGAAGTTAAGCAACCATACGCCTAGCCAGTAGTTGGATGGGTGACCGCCCGAGTTTCCTCCGTGCCTCGGAGAGCACGTTAAGCCGTCGGTCCCGGTTGCCAATTTAACATCTTTGGCAATCGTTACAGGTCAGTCCTAGGAAAGTCTGACAACTGGTTTATACCAGATTGCCGATTTTCCTCGAAAAAAGGCTACGAAGGTCAGATGGCAGTCGCTTCGTATGAAAATCAGGTGATCAGCCACATCGGGTTGAATCAAGTGCTGACCCCAAATACATGGGATAAGGCCAGGGGGATGATGAGTAAGTATAAGTGTTATATAATTTTTTTTTATCCAAAACTATGTAAAATAAGCTTTTACACTTTGGGTAAAATGCAGCACGCAATTACCAAAAATAAGTCAGCTTCTGAGAATACAAAATGAACACTGCAATAATAAGGGTGGAGAGTGAATTGAGCAAATTCTTTTCGTAGAGAGATTTCTTAATTTGATATCTTTCAAGGACCGTCTCTGGACCAATTTAAAATGACACGTCACTGTCTTGTTCAAGTAAAGCTTTGTTATATTTTTATGATGACGTTCATGATTCATTTGTCGTCAAAAATGTGTCTAGACTTATTTCTTTTTTAACAATCTTAATTAAATATTCAAGGAACAGTATTTAAAGCAAATTACAATAAAACTTGGCCCAAATCGTCCAGGGGCCTTACCATTAGTTCTTATTGCCATAATAGTTTCACTCATTTATGAGACAGATGTATGTGACGTGTATACATCTGTCACTGTCGCACAACTGAATTAACATTGCAATAAGAGCTCATGGTTGGGCCCCTGGAATTGTGCCATGAAAGCTGGTACCATTGTCACGTTAAATAGAAATGCTAGTTATCTTTAAAAATGAATCCATATTTCCTTCGGTCACGACATCACGAGTGAACGGCTGGATGGATTTTAACGGGACTTTCAATGGATAGATAGCTGATGTTTCAAGTAGTGACTTAGGCTAAAATTATATTAATAAAAATATTAGGGTTCTGCGAAATAAAGCATGAAACTAAAATCTACACGGGATAGGAGGGTGAATATTGATTATGATAAATTAAAAAAAAAAGAGAACTAGCGCGTTTTTGGACGCCAGTTTCAAGCAAGGAACAAGTCTAGAAAGTCAGTAAGAAGTCTTTCTTTGTTCTCTGGTCTTACCAGTACTCACACCTTAACACCCATTTATATTCAATTAAAAGTAGGTGTAGTTACCCTTCTGAGAACACGGTATATATTTGCTTAATTTTTTTAAATAATTATATTATTTATTTTATTTATTTATTTATTTTAAGACTTTTTTCGAACGCTAATTTTAATGCTATTATGTCGTATGTCCTATTTCATTTCAAAATTGCATAATCTAAGCATGAAAGAAAATATTTCTAGCCATCATACCATGATTATTCACTCGACTGGATTTTCCCCTGAGTGACGTACATTACATCCATAAACCCGGCTCATCCCACTTGTGTGAGTTATATATGGTTTTAAAATATACTTGGAGCCCAATTTATGAATTCTGTATTCTAAGACAAACGAAGATTAATAATACTCACATTATTTCTGTTTGTAAGACATGACACGTGTCAGTTATTTTATTCCATATTTTCACATCTCAAGAGCGATGTGAAAATTTAGATAAAAACAAATCTTTTGTCTTTTACCCGTATTTATGTTATGTACAATTATGACGAATTCATTGGTCTAGAGGTTAGTATACCTGACTGCTGTACTAGGTGTCGCGGGTTCGATTCCCGCGGGCAATCATTTTATGTGATGAGCATTTGTATTTGCCTTGTGTCTGGGTATGTAATAAAATTATTAGTTATAAGTATAGTAGTGCCGTGGTGGCTGTGGGATCTGAGCAGTCGCCTGCTACGCAAGCGAAGCAAGTTCGAATCCCCGCGGGGCCTGTAAAAAGATTTTCTTAATATTAATGTGCAGTGCTTTCACACCACGTGCTTTACGGTGAAGGAAAACATCGTTAGGAAACCTGCATAGTTCTGAGAAGCAATTCAAAGACGTATGTATACATACGCCTGAGACGGAAATAGACTCCCTCTGTCACTTTGACACTTAATCATTTTCGGTGTGAAAAGTGGGTGTTGTTATTACAACACCTCTGCTTACCCCTTAGGGGAATAAAAGCGAGAGCATAATGTATGTATATTTTTGAGTAAGAGTTATCAAACAATTTACGACTTTAGACCACAGCAAAGTAAGTCAAAATTAAAAATCAAACACCCTTAGCTTACAAATCTTAGGCGCAAACATGACTCAAACACTAACAGAACTGTTTACCCACAGCAAAGACATACAACCTGAATAGATAGGGTGGATAAACTGATGGTCGTGTTCAGCCATAACTTGACTAGTTTAGACGCCTCCTGAATGCTAAGTCTGTGGGAACAAAACCTTTTAAAGTTATACAATTGAATTCAACTGAAAAATATTTTTATTTGATTAGAATTTTAACAAAGTACTTTAACAAACTTTTTCTATCTAAACAATTTTTACAGGTGATGTAATGAATTACCTTAGGCTTCGTTTACTTTTTCACTAAGGTTGCCTGGAGAAATCGCTCTAGCGATAAAGGGCCCTACCGTGACCTCTTATTACCGTGATAGTTTACCTCAAAAATAAATAAAAATTGAAGTGTCTGTTTGTAATTCCAAAGTAACAGCTTTTCACTAAATGCATATGAAAATATTCACGCTACTGACACTAAAAACCAAGTTTTAAAATTTTTCTCTGTCTGTCTGTCTGTCTGTTTGTTCCGGGTAATCTCCGAAACGGCTGGACTGAATTTAACAGGACTTTCACTGGCAGGTAGCTGATATATCAAGGAGTAACTTACTTATATTTATTATTACGCTAAATCTACGCGGGTGACAGCTAGTTCGTTAATATAATCGAAACTTGAACAAGAAATCTAAAAAAACAAGCCTTTTTTATTCACCTTTTTTAATACGGTTAGACAGTGAAATTCCAACAAATCATGGTTTCGACGAAAAGATCGAAGCTATACCTTAACAAACCAACCCAAATACCAAACCACAAAGCCACAGGGGTGATACAACTACCCTCTTAAATGCTCATGAAAACCACACCAGTAAAACAAGTAATTAAATATAATAAACCAGAACAGTTTACGCTGAAGATCGTGGGCCCGCATAACTTGTGCACTTTAGTAGCGATTAACGAAAAATTTAACTTGTACTTAGATTGTCGCAGTCTCATTTGGTGAATACTAATTAAATAAGTTTCTGTCGAGCAGCCGCCTCTTAAAGCTTAGATGTACGAAGGGATGAAGGTGACATTTTGGGGAATGTTCACCACTGACATTAAATGGTCCTGTGTGTTTTCCCAAGCAATGGAAAGGTCTTTCAGGCAGGCGGATGTTATGTCTGGGGAAATGCGGCTCCAACTGTTCTTGTTGGAAACTTGTATATATACTGCAATACGCTTGAAAATTCTTATTGCGCGATTTAGGTTCTCGTGTATTTGTGCTCACACTTCGCGCTTATTAAGACCGGAGGTCGTTCTATTTTCGTTGTATGCAGTCAGTGTGTACTTGAGATACCTTGGAAGGGCCAGGGTGTAGGGCGTAGAGATACGTAGTTATATAGAATAAATTATAAAACTTAGACTACATGTCAGACATGATTTTCAGTCAGACATGAAGTTCTGTACCTACAGGATTATTTACCTTTGATTAATACAAATTATTATAACATTAATTTTATTAATATAATTTGGCCTTTGTTAAAGAAACGTATTATATTTTATAGTCCGACTCGCACTTGGCCGGTATTATAACATCATTATTATTATTATTCCTTCCGAAAAGCCCCACGTTGGGCGCCACATGTTAGTAACATGTGGCACCTTCAACCTTCATCATACATAAACATGCAAAAGGCTGCCATCTTAAATACATGTAGGATTGTCAGAAAGTTCACGGATTTAACCGAAATAAGACCCAACCAATAGAACAACCAATACCAGACACAATCCATCCCAATGATACCCACTTGGTCTTGACCCGTGGGTATCATTTATTACCTGAGTTTCTTGCCAGGTTCTTCTCAGTAAAAGCAACCTTCCGAACCTGGCAGTAGCATGTATAATCCATGTCGTTCTGACGATTTGAAAGTACTTTGTAAAAAGTCTAATCGAATAAAGATATTTTTGACTTTGACTTACCGGCCTCGGCTGAGAAAAAATAAACCAACATGAAAATAATAATAATTTTATTTCAGTCACATTCGTAACCATAATTACAGTCAAGAAAAGGGCAGGAGGATGATGTTAAAGTAGGCGGTAGAAGTTTAATGTTGGTGGAACGCTTGTAGGTATTCCCAAGGTCTCCTTGAATCCCCCAAGGGCACATATTAAGGAAGTTACGTTGACAATAATGAACATTCTTGTTGAACGCACAAGTTCTGTCAACTTTTGTTGCGAAGACGGAGAATGGCCGGAAGCGATTTGAGTTTTCCGAATTAATTTGTTCCTGTGCGTGCTTTCGTATACTTTATATCTTTGTACTTAACACTTTTCCGAGTTATGTACATTGTCTTAAGCGAAGGTTTATTTAGCTTATTATTTATTTGAATAATTTTATTACATAACTAGCTGTGCCCCGCGTAGATTTAGTTTCATACTTCAAGTCACGGAACCCTAATATTTTTAATAAATTAAAGTAGCTTAAGTTACTCCTTGAAACATCAGCTACCTGCCAGTGAAAGTTTCGTTAAAATCGGCTCAGAACAAACAGACAGACAGACAGACAGAAAAAAAAATTTATACTTGGTTTTTTTAGTGTCAGTAGCGTGTATACTTTCATATGCATTTAGTGAAAAGCTGAAATTTTGGAATTACAAACAGACAATTCAATTTTATTTATCTGTATAGATTTACCTTTATATTTGGCTGCGAGCTTCTGTAATCTGTAAGGTGAAGATGCAATTAGCGATGCGCGATTGCGAAATGTTTCGACAATCAAAACAATTGGTGTCGGTCAAATTTACCATCGACTCCCATTGGCTGTGAACCAATAAAGAGCTTTTTGGATTGTTTTGATGCAAGCAATTGGTCTGAGTCGCATCGAACTTAGCCGAATGGAACCAATCGTCGGCCGACGTCATGCATCGCACCATATTTGATGAGGTGGCGACAAAGCGCGAGTCGGACTCGCTACCATCGACTGCAATTGATTACAATCGTGATGCATCGAAATGTTTGAACAATCGAAACAATCGCGCATCGATTAATACAATTCCTAGTGGGGCAACTTCGAATTTCATTACTTAGTACATGATGCCAGCTGAGTTTCTTGCCGGTTCTTCTCAGAAGGCTAGATTCCGAACCGGTGGTAAATTAATCGACATTCATAAGTGCCTTACCAGGGCCTAAACTGAATAAATCATTTTCATTTTCGAACGGGAGATCCTATAATGCTGTAATTGACACATGAATATATTTTTTCTTATTTTTGCAACTTTTTCCATTGATCTCCTATTGTTCGCAGCGTGATGTTATTAAACCTAAAGCCTTCCACGATAAATGAAGTATCCAATACAAAACTATTTTTTCAATTATAACCAAGGTTACTGAGTTCTTTCAACTTTATAATATTAAGTATATACTTAAGTCTTATTATTAGTTAATCTTATTTTAAGTAGAAATTATGAAATATGCCTTCTCCGTCCTTTCACAAACGTTTCTGTTTCAGGAAGCCATGAATTTCAGGGCGAGATAACAACGAATTATCCCTTCAGAGACTCGCCGCCTACGATCCGACGTAATTAAACTCGCTATTGTAAATATTTGAGGTTTTCTTTTGAAATCTGTTTATTTGTAAGTATAATGTTCTTCTCACTGTTACAAATGGAAACAGTGCTTTTGTATTTTGTATTTTATACAATAACTAACTTCCGTCGCGAGTCGCCCGCGTGGTATTTTGTTTTTTGTCACAAAAGGCAGAATAAATTGTGCTAGAAGCTAATGAAGAAATGATTAAAACTTGTTTTTTTTCTGCTCAATGGTGAAATTTATTTGTTACTTATTTATTTCAATAAAATAGGACGCAAGTTCGAATCCCAGTGGGGCCTATACCATGTGCTCATGTGCAGTGATTTCACACCACGTGCTTTACGGTGATGTGAGGAAACCTGTATATATCTGAGAAGTAATTCAAACATGTATGTATAGTGGCTGAGACGGCGATGGACTCACCATCTGTGACGTTGGCACTACATCTTCGGTGAAAAGTGGGTGTTATTATTACAACACCTCTGCCTACCCCTTCGGGGAATACAGACGTGAGCATATGTAAACATTTCGAGGTAGTATTTCATCTACAATGCATAATGTTCGTGGTGTCCACAATTTTTTCCCTCAAGTTCTAACAAGTTGAATCTCGATAATCCAATACACAGATAAGGGCCGGATGTTGTTGGTTTAGGACCAAAATGGGTCTTTAACGATGTCCCAAACCTGATAGAAAGGGCCATTGTCACGGCCACAGATTTACATAATTGTGTTAACAAGTCAACACGCTGTGTGTGTTTAATGTGTCGTGTGTGTGATCGTGACGAACTGAAGTTGTTGAGTTAGGATAGTTAGCTGCAGGAAGATCGTAGTCAATTATAACCAATCATTCGGGTTATGGGTCGCTTACTTACCAAGCTAATGACACAGTATACATATACAATACTAAAAGCAGTACTGAATCTAGGAACAAATCGTTCTAAATTACACTCACACTGACGCGTGCACCTATAGGGTAATAAGCGATCCTGGCGTAATGTCAGCAAGGGTGTCACGTCGTGGCCGAACACGTATACTTCATTTATGTGTTTTACAGATATTGTGGAAACTTCTAAATTATAATTTGAAGTTTTCAAATCTATAAAAGTGACAACCCTCGATGGAGCAACGCTCTTATTCCAAAATGTTTGTCTAAATTCCATTATGTAGTAAGCATTACATATATGTATATATACTGAGCTAGGTTAACGAGGGCGATGGCTAGCATTCTCGTCATACTTGTGAACAGGTGCTGCATCTGTTTGTCTGTGTTTCTAACTGCGTAATTCTCAGTAAAAGCAACAATCCGAATCAAGAAGTAACATTTACGTATAAACAATATTTAGGTCTTTTTTTGATCGTAGGTGAAGAGAAGTCCCAAAAATATAATAAACAATAATTTGTGCAGTTAAGTAAAAATCCAACGGCGTCAAATTCTAAATAAAGCTGGTAAACTATTAAAATGGACGATTACTGGGATCATAAGCTAATGTTTGCGATCCACTCGCCGCTTGCTCTGCTCTCGAACCGGCACTATCTAGGGCTTGCAAAATATTGACGGACTCCGAGAGGATACATTATATTTTAACGCACGTTTTAATAAGCATTTTGTTATAAAGATTTATTGTCGTTGTATCGTAATAGTGCAGGTGAAAGCCTTTATTATTTAATAGCTGTGCTCCGAGACTTAATTCCATGGGCGGCCAGCGGAACCCGAATGTTTTTAATAAAAGTAGCCTAAGTACTCCTTGTAACATTAGCCATTGCCAGTGAAAGTCCCGTTAAAATCGGCCCAGCCATTTGAATGTTTACCCATACCAAGCAGACAGACCGACAGTGAAAAAAAAAAAGAATGTCTGTACCGTGTATACTTTCATATGCATTTAGTGTAAACTGTTATTTTGGAATTACAAACAGACACTACACTTTTATTTATCTGTATAGATTTTTTTGTAAATGTCCCGAATTTATATTCTAAATCTAATTACTTTATTCTGTCAGAGACGGAAAAGTCTCTACCCCGCTATAATATACCTTTATTATAAAAACTATATTTAGACGTAGACTTAATTTTATTCCTGGAAAAAATCCCGTTAATATCAGTCATCAATCCCGTTTCAGAGACAGGCAAACAGAGATATTTTTTTTATGTAAGTACTGCTTATACTTTATACACACTTAGCGAAAAGCTCCTAATTGGGAATTAAAAACAGATACTTCAATTGTATAAGTGGATTTAAGACAAGTGTAATTTCATATTCATGTCACTTGGGATTAGACTTTAAGGATATCAAATGAATTATAATCTCTCCAGGCGTCCAAGAGTTATGATAGAACTAGCTGTGCCCTGCGGTTTCACCCGCGTAGATTTAATTTGATTACCGCGGAACCCTAAATTTTCTGTATAAATAAAAAGCCCATGGTACTCCCTGTAACATTAGCTATCTGCCAGTGAAAGTCCCGTTAAAATCGGTGTAGCCGTTTCAGAGATTACTCTTTGGCAAATAACTCATTATTAGGTACCAATTCTTTGTGTTTTTATACTCGTGATAATTTCTAAACGCAATGTCCTATTGGAATAAAACAAACAGTATTTTACTTCTACATGAATACCTTTGATAGCATAATGCTTAATTCGGATAAGAATTAATATTATGATACACATTATTTCTTCAGGCGATAATTTTTTTTTTACGAACATTAAAGCGGTTATTGTGACTAAACTATGAGAGTTAGATATATGCTCTCGCGGACTTTTTTGTAGATCTTAATAAGACCTACAAACCCGTGCTACGTCATTTTATTCTATTGCCAATAGTTTTTGCAGCGTACTGTTATACCCCGTCAATGTATAGAGTTTGGCTGACGAGACTGCTCTCGTCAGCATATTATCATTCATGGTCTGGATGGAAGACGGCCATCCAGTCAGTCGGGTCTCAGAGTCGGTACGGGTCGGAAGACAGACTCATTTTCTATTTTCTAATTCCATAATTATACTAATTCTATTTCCATTTTCTATATTATAAAGTTTAAGTTTAAAAAGTCTTTTTTAAAAAGCCTTTCACTGAATCCCGTATAACATTTTGGTGGCAGCGGTGGGATACGAAAATCCCCTACCCAAATACGTCTTCGAAGTTCCATATCCAAGTGCAGTGTATTAAAGTGTATATTACAATTTATGAAAGCAAGTGTATATTGCTTTGTGTTTCGTGAATTTGGCGTTACATGCAAAGGCCTAGCAAGTCCTTTGCTATCCCTGCAAACTCCTGCTGAGACACGGTGGTCCGTGTCGCGATCCTGACGTGCCTACCAGGACACCCCTCGGACAGTGACCAAGGTCATGATGCTGACTCCCATACTTTTGACGGCGTTCCTGTGAGTTACGTTTTCATAATAACGAATCGTGAACAAAATATCAAAACTTAAAGAACTCAATATAAAATAGAACTCAGGTTTCGTGAACAAACTATAAACTATTTCTTTACAAGTTTCTACATTCTACATCATCTTGATAAGTTTTACTATATTTTACTGAGTTTTTTTGTCATTAATGTAATTTGATATCGTGTAAAATTGTGTTTTAAATACAGTGCCAGTTCCGAGAACTGATATACATATGTCTGTCTGTCTGTACCTATAATATACTGGCTAGCTTAGTATGGATAAGACCTGCATTGATTAATATTAAAGTGTGTTATTGTTAGTTATATTAGTTCAACATGACATCGAAAACAGAATCGGGATCTGACACCCCCAGTGTTTCAAGGACAATAACTCGCACTGATACTGACGAAAAAGTTGAACTGAATGTATTACTTAAGTTTATTAAGCCATTCGACGGGTCCCGAGATAAACTCAACCCCTTTATATCGAATTGCCAAAACGCATATAACCTTGCTAACAAGGCACAAAAGCCTATTTTATTCAGATATATTCTGAGCCAGCTCGAAGGGAGAGCTGAAACAACATGCAGTATTAAAGAATTCGAGTCATTTGAACCTTTTGTAGAATTTCTAAAACAACAATTCGGTGAAAAGAAACATTATACTCACCTCTTATCTGAATTACAAGAATGCAAACAACATTCTCAAGAATCAGTTAATCAATTTGCTCTTAAAATTGAAACTTGCCTAGCTAGACTGCTCACAGAAATTAATATCTCAATTCCAACTAGAAGAAAAGCAGAGTTAGCTGGTCGCGTAGCTGCTATGGAGGATCTTGCCCTCCACACTTTCATGACTGGTCTTCAACCACGACTATCTCAAGTCGTTAGATGCCGCGATCCAGACTCGTTAAATTCGGCAGTAAATCTTGCAGTTGCTGAGGAAAAAATTCTATCTAGCATTTATAAAAGGTCGCAACCATCTCCTATCAATAACGCTGATAGACCAAGATTCTCACCCCGTCGCGATTTTCAACCGCGTTCTGACTTTCCACCCCGTCGTGAATTTCAAAGCCGTCGCGACTTTCAAACACGCCGTGATTTCCAACCTCGTCGCGATTTTCAAGGCCGGCCTAACCATTTTCCAACCTCACAAAATTATCGATCCGAAAATTTCAAGAATGTGAATGCAAGTGAAGTGGTCTGCCGCTATTGCAAATTTGCGGGCCACACAATTGAAAATTGTCGCAAACGACAATACAATAATAGCCAAAACAATTTTGGCGCTTCTACATCTCAAAACCAACAAAATAGTTTGAGACAAAACCCCATTCCAAACTCATCGCGTAGAGTCTACACTCTTGATCAACCTGACGATACACGTGATCAAGACGATAAGAATGAAAATATCGATTTAAACGAATAAAATTTCCCGATCGGTATCGCCCGGGAAATTATTCCAATAAATATAAAGTCGGTACCGCGAAAGTCTCTGAATCCTCTGTATCCTCTGTATCGTTTAAACGTCGTGCTAACAACCAGGGTAACCAGCCCCAATATCATAGCACCAATAACGTCGCTGTATCCTCTGTATCCTTGAAACGTCGTGCTAACAACCAGGGTAACCAGCCCCAATCTCATAGCACCAATAATCTCTCTGCATCTTCTATATCGTTGAAACGTGCTAACAACCAGGGTAACCAGCCCCAACTTTATAGCACCGTAGCCGCTAAACCTATTAAAGAAAAGATACCAATTACTAAATCTAAATTAATCTCAAAAGTTCAAACTTCAGTCACTATCCCTCATCCTGCTCATGAGTCAAAATCAAATAAATATATCCCTGAATCAAATGAACATACTAAATCTAATATATCTATAATTCAAAATGCTAAATCTACTAAGTCGACTCCCGTTCCAAATCCAAGTGCTCCAACCACAGTCTCCAATTCCGTCGAAAACCTGAAAACAAAAAAACAAAGCATAAGAATATATGAAATAAATAATAACTCAGAGAAAAGATACTTACCTCATGTGTTGATTCAAACCTCCGTCGCCGATCGACCACTCTCATTTCTAGTGGACACTGGTTCAGCCATAAGTCTGTTAAAACTAAAATCCCTATCCAAAATGCCAACTCTTAATAATGAGATAATTACTATAAAGGGCATTGATCCCGGTAACAAAACAACGTCAACTCTGGGTAGTTTCAATATGCAAATATTCCGAAAAGCGAATAAAACGCTTACTCACGAATTTCACGTTGTCGAAAATATTAACCTTATCCATGACGGTATCATAGGCAACGACCTACTTAAAGACTTAAATTGCCAAATTGACTATTCCCTAGAAACATTGCGCATAGACAACGCCTCAATCAAATTAAAATTCTCAGAACCCGTTTATAAGATTCCACCCCGAACAGAAACAGTTATTGAATGTTCAGTTAAGAACCCAGAACTAAAAGAAGGCATTATTTTTGATCAACATGTTTCCGATACACTCCTAGTAGCAAACTGTGTAGTAAAAGTTAAAGACAACAACAGAGTAAATATCTCAGTAATCAACTTATCCGAAAATCCAGTCTCAATCAATTCCAACCTCCTACTTGAACTATGCCCCTTAAACGACGAATTCTATCCCATTCTAACCTCGTGTTCCAATTCCATTCAACGAACTAGAAAAGTCCTTGAACTACTCCGCACTGATCATCTAAACCATGAAGAAGAAGAGTCCCTAATAGAATTATGTTCCCAATACTCTGACATATTCCACTTACCTGACGAAATACTGACCTCTACTGACATTTTAAGACATGACATTAAATTGACATCCGACAAACCCATTAACGTAAAATCATACCGATTTCCTCATTGTCATAAAGATGAAGTCCAAAAACAAATCGACACAATGTTAAAGAACGAAATCATTAAAACTTCATCATCCCCCTGGTCAGCTCCAATTTGGATCGTCCCCAAAAAACTAGACGCCTCTGGAAATAAAAAATGGCGTATAGTAATAGATTATAGAAAGCTAAATGATATAACCATAGGTGATACTTATCCCATACCTAACATAACTGAAATCTTAGATCAGCTAGGAAAATCAAAATATTTTTCCACATTAGACCTTTCTTCTGGCTTTCACCAAATAAAAATGGCACCAGAAGACTCAAATAAGACCGCATTTACTGTTCCCCAAGGACACTTTGAATTCCATCGTATGCCATTTGGCCTAAAAAATGCGCCAGCTACATTTCAAAGGCTTATGAATACTGTGTTATCCGGACTCCAAGGAGAGCGTTGCTTTGTCTACCTTGATGACATAGTGGTCTACAGTGTAGATTTAAAATCCCATATCGATAACTTATCCGCAGTTTTCAAAAAGTTAAGACAGAGCAATCTAAAACTTCAACCTGACAAGTGTGAGTTCCTACGAAAAGAAGTAGGCTATCTAGGTCATATCATCACTGAAAATGGTGTTAAGCCGAATCCCGAAAAAATTAAGGCCGTAAGCCAATTTCCAACACCTCAATCTCCCAAAGACATAAAATCATTTCTAGGCTTAGCCTCTTACTACAGACGATTTATTCCCGACTTTTCTAAAATTGTAAAACCTTTAACATCCCTCTTGAAAAAAGACACAGACTTTAACTGGAAAAACGAACAACAACTTGCATTTGACGGACTTAAAGAAAAACTTACTACATCCCCAATCCTAGCATACCCTGACTTTACCAAACCATTCATCCTCACATGCGACTCATCCAACTACGCTGTTTCCGCAATCCTATCACAAGGCCCAATCGGTAAAGACCGCCCAATTGCATATGCCTCACGTACTATGAACAAAGCAGAGTGTAATTATAGCGTTACTGAGAAAGAATGCTTAGCAATCATTTTTGGAACTAAAGCCTTCCGTCCTTACCTGTACGGAAATCGATTCACTATCGTTTCTGATCACAAACCCCTTCAGTGGCTATTTAATTGTAAAGACCCCGGTTCCCGACTAGTACGCTGGCGACTGAAACTCGAAGAATTCGATTATGACATTGTCTATAAAAAGGGTAAAATAAATACCAACGCTGATGCACTGTCTCGATACCCAGTTAATCCTATAGAGAAACAACCTCAAACGTCACCTCAATTCCTACCTCATGACTTTGACATTGAAATTGACAACCCACTAGAAGACCCTCTACTTGAATTGCCATCTCCGATTCCATTTTCCTTCGACAATGAAGAAGTTCTAAATCCTAATCCTACAAATGTTGTTCCAAATCCTCTACTAAACCCCGATACTAATATTGTTCCAAATCCATTACTAAATCCTGATACTAATACTGTTCCAGTTCCAACACAAAGTCAAATACCAAATCCTCTGCCGATTCAAGATCATCAAACGTCCCCTCTGTCAGACTTTGCAGATATAGATATTCAACCTCTGTCAAATAACCCAAACCTTGATATTGACCCTACCGAGTTACTTCAATTTCCGTCCTCAAGCTCAGATCCTAATATTAATCCTAATCCGCAATTAAATAATGATGACTACTCCAAATTCCTAAAAGCCGTATCTAACAAAGAATTTATTCCTAACACTAAATTAAAAGAACACAATGAAACACTTTTGAAATCCCCATGTAAAACAATATTAATTCCTACATCAATAGATCTGGACGAATCAAACCCATACGTTCTTGAGATTTTACAAGATCCTGAAATAAAGAATAAAATATTTAACACTGAAATGGAATTACACTCTTTCTTAAAACTAAATTATGGTAACAAAGACATTTATCTCATCTTCACTAAAGTTCATCATTTTGATGAATCACCGTATCCCTCTATATACAACACTCTGAAACGAGTAAGAGACGAAATTATACAATCCGAAGGAATAACCGATATTGCAATCTCCGATTTTAAGAATCCTTTTGACAAACACTCATATACCAAAATTTATAATATCATTACACATCTTTTTAACAATACAAATATTACCATACATGTCTACCTTAACAAAATCATATATCCCACTCTGAGCGAAAGAAGTAAAATTCTCCGTGACAATCACGACATACCAATTGCAGGCCACTTAGGTTCAACTCGTATGTACAATAGAATCCAAGAACAATTTTACTGGAAAGGTATGAGAAGCGATATTGAAGACTATGTAAAGAAATGCAAAGCTTGTCAAGAAAATAAAGCGTTAAGACAAGTACACAGAGCCCCTATGGAAATTACTTCTACATCTACAGCCCCGTTCCAGCGAATAGCGCTAGATATCGTAGGTCCCTTGCCCGAGTCTGGTCCTGCAAAACTCAAATACATACTCACCTTACAAGATGATCTAACTAAGTATTCTGTAGCTTATCCTATACGCAGCACATGCGCTGAAGAAACTAGTGACTGTCTCATTCATTTTATTTCCCTTTTTGGAATCCCTAAATCAATACTTACCGACCAAGGAACTAATTTCACATCCGAACTTTTCAAAAGTACATGCCAATTTTTAAAGATAAAGCAGTTATGGTCCTCACCTTATCATCCGCAAACTCAAGGCGCCCTAGAACGCAGCCATTCAACTCTAAAGGAATATTTAAAATCATTCATCAATGAAAATCAGGACAATTGGCCCACATACGTTTACACTGCTATATTAACTTACAATACTACAACACATTCAACTACTAAATTCACTCCCTACGAACTTGTGTTCGGACATAAGCCTTTCATCCCAAATTCTATATATGAAAGTAGTCTCAGTACCACGTATACCGACTATATTAAAATGCTACAACACAAGCTGAAATACACCCGTGGTAAAGCAGTAGAAAACATTTTAAAATCGAAAGAATCTTCTAAATCCTACTATGATTCCCGTGCAAAAGCCCCTCCACAATACAAAATAGGTGACTATGTCTACCTCAAAAACCATCTAAGACTTCGTAAAGCAATGTCACCCCTTTGGAAAGGGCCATACAAAATCATTAAAGTCCACAGTAATCATACAGCCACACTCCTTATTAATCGACGTCATGTCACACACCATTTTGACCAAATTAAACCTGCTCAAATTAATTCATAAATGAGACATATAAATTTAACATTATAAGTTATGTTTACACATACTATATGTTGTATACAAAAAATACATATATTAATTATCATATGACTAGTTATTATTATGAAAACATATTATAGTTATTTTTACTTCTATTAAGTTAACATTTACTCAATTTTATTTCAGCATCACGATCAATGCGCAACAAGACTTTGTCCAGCCGCTTCCCTCTGGTTCCGGCATTTACTTCGATAGACTAGGAAAACTTAAAGTTATTAATGGTGAATTGAATATAATTAATCACCTAGATATATCTTTTATAAGTACTCACATTCAGAATATCGATCAAACCTTAGATACAGTTAGACATCTGTGTCAACAAACAGACATACTACAATGTAAGAATATACTATCTCCTCTGACAGTCCGCTTCAATGATATTAAGCGTGAATATAATTCTATTTCCCATTTAATAACTAAGCGTAATAAGCGTTCAGCTTGGTTTAGTGGTATAGGTACTATGTTCAAACATATTTTCGGTACTCTTGACGAGGACGACGCCTTAAAATACGATTCCGCAATTGAATCTGTACAAAACGATGAAAAGAAAATTGCACAATTAATGAAAGAAAATATTTTAATTACAAACTCTACATTAAACTCGTATAAACAAACCATTAATCAATTAAAAACAAATCAACAAATTCTTTATAATGCTATTAATCATTTAATGAATCAAACAAATAATGTTACTAATATAATTTATAATATATCAAAGGTCCATTCCATAGTAACTAGCCTCGAAAGCTCTCTACTTACCTTATCATTCCAGTTGGAAGATTTAATTACTGCTATTCTACTCAGTAGCCAAAACATCCTGCATCCAAACATTCTTACGCCCACTCAATTGTACCGCGAGCTCGTTGATAACGAGAGGTACCTGTCTAGAGACACTGGGGTTGCGATTCCAATTAGTTTAGATAATATTCATTTAATTTTAAGTGTATGTCATGTAGCATGTTATTATTATAAGAATAAGCTCGTATTTGTTTTACAAATACCCCTTGTCACTATTGACGAATTTCATTTGTATCATAATTTAGCTTTGCCAATTCCTCATGATATTCATAATCCTAATACTTTTAGTTTAATTTTACCTTCTAGTTCATATACTGCTATCTCTAAAGATAAGATTAGTTTTTGTAATTTAGAAACTTTAGATAAGTGTAGGACGGTTACACCTGAGTTCTATCTGTGTGAAGTGTCGTTAATATTGCTAACGAGTGGCAACCCTACATGTGAAAGTGAACTGCTAACAAAACCTATCAGTGCTATTCCTGTACAGTGTAAGACCAAAACAATCTACGGTGAATTAGACATTTGGAAACCACTTATGAACAATCAGTGGATTTTCGTGCAATCCCGTTCTAATAAAATATCTGTTGACTGTGGCTCGGAATTACGAGAAATTATTGTGTTCGGCACAGGTGTACTGCATACACCGGAACAATGCACAGTGTATACAAAGAGTACCAGACTCATATCGTCTAACAATATTATTAATATTAGTATTCCTATTCCTATGTTAGATTTTAATATTATAAATGATAAGTGTTGTAAACAAGACAACATATCTCATATTTCAAATAATATAACTCCTATTTTACTTCAAAATATTAATTTAGATGATTTGTCTTTGAATAATAAAAATGATAAATTGTTTTCAAATTTAAATAAAATCATTGAACAAAAACCTATTCTCGTAAAGTATGAGACACATTATGTTATATTAACTTCTTTTATATCTTTAATTGTAATATCTTTTGTAATTTTTAAGTTTTGTAAAATCTTGTTTAAATTTAAGAATAAGTTTGTAACATCTACTAATCTGACTCCTACCGACAATGACAGTAGTAACGAACAACTTGAAAACTCGTCCATACCGCTACCTCGCTTAAGAGAAATTGTTTAATTCCCTGAACTTCGGTTTCATCCCCGAACTTCAGTCTTCCGCGGGGGGTTGTTATACCCCGTCAATGTATAGAGTTTGGCTGACGAGACTGCTCTCGTCAGCATATTATCATTCATGGTCTGGATGGAAGACGGCCATCCAGTCAGTCGGGTCTCAGAGTCGGTACGGGTCGGAAGACAGACTCATTTTCTATTTTCTAATTCCATAATTATACTAATTCTATTTCCATTTTCTATATTATAAAGTTTAAGTTTAAAAAGTCTTTTTTAAAAAGCCTTTCACTGAATCCCGTATAACAGTACGCATAACTAGGTTTTCGATTTTACACCTTAGGTTACAAAATTACAATTTACTTACAGACCCCAAATTTTTATGAGAATAAAATATAATCTAATGGACTATCCAACACTGAAATAATTTTTGAAATCGGACCAGTAGTTCCTGAGATTAGAGCGTTCAAACAAACAAACAAACTCTGCAGCTTTATAATATTAGTATATATAAAGAAACTGACATACAACGAACCGTAAAAGCAATACAGTTAATTTTAGATACAAGGCAGACATACAAATGAATAACAGAATTTAATCATTCCCGTCATCTTATATTTATTTTCCCAATAAACTAAGCATGAAAATGAGAGTTATGAACTTGAACGTACGTGACAAAGCTACGAATCGGGACAATCCCCAATACACCAGTTACATGTAGCATGCATGACACGTCACTACAAAATGTTGTCACTCGAGTACAACGTAACGACGACATTTTTTTCTCGTGTGCCGTACATATGTTTGGCTTACTGCAGTGATATATTTTGCCTTGAATATGTCATTATACGTCATCATCTACCTGACCTACCGTCCTACCATCATCGGTTTAAGCAGAGTGAATTAAGAACTTCTGAACGTTGACGTTTCATTTTGGTTCTTTAAAATTAAATGTCAAAGCTAAGAAGTTTTTAGGCATTGCTTAAACGATCATAGATGGCACCCAAGCTTTTTCTTTCCACTAAGAATAAGTCTGAAAGCCAACATAATCCTTGAGTTTCGATCAAACTCTGGTTTTTAATTCAATCCTGGCCATATACAATCATATCATCATATCAATATATAAACGATCATAGGCCCGTTGAAAACTGTATTGCCTCAAATTATTAAAAAAATGGACAAGCAAAAATAAAAAAAAATTACTACCATTTTTTTTAATTGATATAAATCTGTGCCCGCGTTTTGACCTGCGTAGATTTAGTTTCATGCTTCACTCGCGGAACACTAATAATATTTATTAATAAATAAAACTAGCCTAAGTTACTCCTTGAAACATCAACTACCTTCCAGTTCAAGGAGATTACCCGGAACAAACAGACAGACAGACAGAAAAATTTTAAAACTTGGTTTTTCAGTGCCAGTAGCCTGTATCATATGCATTTAGTGAAAAGCTGTTATTTTGGAACTACAAACAAGCACTTCAATTTTATTAATCTGTATAGATAGATGTACCTGCCACCAGCCAATTCTCTGTGCCAAATTGTGCACCGAAAATCTTGACTCTATACGCATTGAATGTGTCATAGTACCTATTTAAAACCACAGTATAGTAACTTTCCATACACTTTGTGTCTGCAGCCGACAGGAGGTGCCACAATGAAGATTTGTGACACTGTATCCGCTTAAAAGGCAGTATTTCAAACAATTTGTTCGCAATCCATACGCGAACCATATTCGGTGTTTGAATAATTTTCACATACATTAATAACATTGGATATTCGCTTTGTGTTGACTAAATTGTTATATATTAGGTCGTGGAAATGGTTTGGCATACGAATTTTTATATGAGGATACTTTTACCAAAGTTAAAAGTAATTTTTATTTAAATTTTTATTTTTTCGTTACTACTAAAAGTGTTTGCTTGCTAATAATTTTTGACTTGTGATACTGATATGTCAGTATTTTATATTATTATACATCAATGAAAAAAATCTCAACAAAAGCAACCTTTCGAACCATGTACATTGTATTTTGTGTGGCGTCGGGATGACGGGTCGCTCACTTCCCTCTATAATGGTTGAGGAGGGCGATGGCTGGTATTCTCGTCATACTTGTGAACAGGTGCTGCTTGTGGGGGCTGGTCATCTCAAGCTACGCATTTAGATATAAGTACAACTACTAGACTTTACTTTATGTTAATTTTTATTGACATTTGTGCATTGGAACTGTGTCCATGGGCTTACATTTCTCAAGTGATTTACTTTGTTTTTAAAAATTGTATAATATTTTTAAAAGAGTAATTACTGAGTTTCTTGCCAGGTTCTTCTCAGTAAAAGCAACCTTCCGAACCTGGCAGTAGCATGTATAATCCATGTCGTTCTGACGATTTGAAAGTACTTTGTAAAAAGTCTAATCGAATAAAGATATTTTTGACTTTGACTTTGACTTATCTGACGCCTTGAACTTTGAACCTTTAATGAGAAAAGTGTCCTATTAGTATAGTGCACAGATTAAAAAAAGCCGATCATTTCGTGATATAACTGACGCGTGGTGCTATCTTATGGGTAGGTTTATTTGTCTACCTTCATTTCACGGGTAGACAGTTTTAAATTTGGAACGAAGGTAATTTTTACACCAAGGTCCATCACATTTTAGATATTCATGTTTCAATCACCAGCCTACCTTAGTCCACTGCTGGACATAGGCCTCCCCTAATGAGCACCATAGCGTCCTGTCTTCAGCTTGCCGCATCCAGCATCCGCCTGCAGTCCTTCGCAGATCGTCATCCCACCTGGCCGTATTCATGTTTATGAATGTATTTTTAAGAATATTGGAATTTCGGTATTTCACGTACAAATGCGTCCCCGAAGTCTGTAGTCCCCGAAGGGGTAGACAGAGGTGTTTTAATAACAACACCCACATTTCACCGAAGATGATTAAGTGCCAAACGTGACAGATGGTGAGTCTATCGGCGTCTCAGGCACTATACATACGTCTTTGAATTACTTCTCAGACATATGCAGGTTTCCTAATGATGTTTGCCTCCACCGTAAAGCACGTGGTGTGAAACACTGTCCATAAGTTTTTTTTTTTTTAGAAAATCTCATTGGTACTAGCCCCGCTGGGATTCGAACTTGCGTCGCTTGCGTAGCAGGTGACTGCTCTAACCCTAAGGCCACGACGGCTCTATTTCACATAAATTTCCAATATTATTTTAAAAATCGAAAACTAACCATTTTTGCATATTCCGGAATATCTGGATGGAAACTAGTACAAAGTCGCGGCAAAAGCTAGTTTAAAGAGGCAACAAAAGCAATAAGTATCTCGTTGGCAATATTGCTAGAAAATAAACCTCAAATGGCACCGAAGGAGAAAATAGTTCTCTTCAAGATTTAATACGTTGAAGTTTGGAACTACTTGCCGCTATTGACTGCACTGTTTGACTTCGTTCTATTGCACAAATACAGTTACGTTTATCGCCATTTTGTATCAAATAAACAAAAGTCGATATCTTATCGATAAATTGTATCGGAAAGAGATATTATCTTCCTTCCCTGAGTCTTAGCCGTATAAGTTGAGTTATTTTATTTTATTTCACTGTCCGATAATCCGATAAGATGGCGCTACTCACTAACAAACGCGTAGTTTGAGTACAAATACACGAAAACCTACATCGCACAATAAGAGTTTTAATCTTTACTCTATACATACTCTATATACATATATATACAAATAAATAAAATTGAAGTGTCTGTTTAAATTCCAAAATAACAGCTTTTCACTAAATACACATGAAAGTATACACGCTACTGACACAAAAAAACCAAGTTATAAATTTTTTCTCTGTCTGTCTGTTTGTTCCGGGTAATCTCTGAAACGGCGGGACCGATTTTAACGGGACTTTCACTGGCAGGTAGCTGATGTTTCAAAGAATAACTTTAGGCTACTTTTATTTATCAAAAATATAGGAGTTCCGCGACAATAAGGATGAAACTAAATCTACGCGGGCAAAACCGCGGGGCACAGCTTTATTGCAATATATATAAAGTTTCCACTTCTTTCCAACAGTTGGAGTCGGTGTTCCCCAGGCATGAGACACGCCTTGCTGGAAGATCTTCCCTTTGCTGGGGATGAGCATGAAGATGAGCACTCGTTCTCCACACAATACTATTCAGCTAGTCATATAAGCTCCCCTTCTGCATACATACATAAGCTCACGCTTGTATATTAAGTAATTACTTCTCAGACATATGCATGTTTCCTCACGATGCTTTCCTACACCGTAAAGCATGAGGTGGGAAATCACTGTAGTTTTTAGAAAAACTCATTGATACAGACTCCGCTGGTATTCGAACTTGCGTCGCTTGTGTAGCAGGCAATTGCTCAACCCCAAAACCCCCACAGCTTTCCTTCTGTTAATAAGAAATTTTTTTCTTCCGCAATCCCTTAATAAACAATCTATCAGATTCCCGTTTCTGGTATTAACGTTGCTTAAGAACTGCGATGTCGTTTATACAAATAAACGTAAAAACGCCAGCAATAAGGTTAAATTTCCAATTTAATCTTGAGAAAGTTAACCGGAAGGTGTGACAGTTACAAAGATTTAAAGGGATTTGTTTTGACAAAAACGTGAAAATCGCGAGAAACAATGGTCATTTAGCTCCCAATGGAGTGTAGGGCTATCACAGTTTTGTTTAACATATTTTTATTTAAAAAACTATTAAATTGTCATGATATAATTTTTGCAATGTCAAACTTGAGATTCATCATGCATATAAAATACTAACGGACGACACGCGATTTCACCCGCGTGGTTCCCGTGTGCGTGAGAGTACGGGATAAAATATAGCCTATGATAATCAGTGATAATGTAGCATTCAAATAGTCAAAGAATTTTTACAATCGGTCCGGTACTTTTTGAGCCAATTCGTTACACACATACATACAAACCTTTCCTCTTTATAATAATTTTATTATAAACGTCTATTGGGTGTCCCCTTAAATATATATTTTATTCTTATTTTTAGTATTTTGTTGTTATAGTCGCAACAAAAATACATCATCTGTGAAAATGTCAACTGCCTAACAATCACGCATCATGTAATACTGCCTGGTGATGTATGGAACACTTCGTGTGCGAGTCGGGCTCACACTATTTACATTAAGTAGGTGGTGCCTCTCACACATAAATGTAACAATTATAATTAAGTTTATGTTGTATCATGTAACTAAGTTATTGCAATAAATATATGAATATGAATATGAATACACTTTTTTGTTTTTGTTTTTAATCTTTTTCTTATTGTAAACTTGCCAACCCTAGATCTCAGTCACGCTGACAAAGGCGAACTTTTTGAAGCTGAAATTTGTCTCCAACTCAAAGTTCGGACGCTGTGGGTATTACTTAGCCAAAATAAATGGTTTCGAAAGCCCCTCATTTGCAAACTTTTTGCTGTTAACTGTATATAAATAGGTGAACTCCGTTGATGCAATTAACGTCGAATCAATCAATACTTGTTTACCTTGCTATAAAGTGTGAGGGGTAGACAGATGTATTTCCAAGGTTTACTCTCTTTTGCCTTATACATATCCATATACCTTTTGTAAATCTATACATCTATACAGATGAATAAAATTGAAGTGTCTGTTTGTAATTCCAAAATAACAGCTTTTCACTAAATGTATATGAAAATATACACGATACTGAAACTAAAAAACTAAGTTTTAATTTTTTTCTCTGTCTGTCTGTCTGTCTGTCTATTTGTTCCGGGTAATCTCTAAAACGGCTGAACCGATTTTTAAAAATTGTTTTTATGTCACTATCGCTGTAAAAAGGAGTGCTTTACGTTGTGACCCTAAAGGTAAATCCCATTTACACTGTGGCCTTAAAGCTGTTATTTTGGAATTACAAACAGATACTTCAATTCTATTTATCTGTATAGATGAATACATTGACAACCCTTACGCTCAATGTATCAGACGTTCTTATTTGAAAACTAGCTGTGCCCCGCGGTTTCACCCGCGTAGATTTAGTTTCATGCTTCATTTCGCGGAACCTTAATATTTTTAATAAATAAAAGTAGCCTTAGTTACTCCTTGAAACATCGGCTACCTGCCAGTGAAAGTCCCGTTAAAATCGGTCCAGCCGTTTCAGAGATTACCCGGAACAAACAGACAGACAGACAGACAGAGAAAAATTTTAAAACTTGGTTTTTCATTGTCAGTAGCGTGTATACTTTCATATGCATTTAGTGAAAAGCTGTAATTTTGGAATTACAAACAGACACTCCAATTTTATTTATCTGTATAGATAAGATCTAAATTCCTTACTACCAGTAAATCTTACATTTATACTGTGACGTAG
Source organism: Watsonalla cultraria (assembly GCA_964035505.1). Classification (NCBI taxonomy): domain Eukaryota; kingdom Metazoa; phylum Arthropoda; class Insecta; order Lepidoptera; family Drepanidae; genus Watsonalla; species Watsonalla cultraria. The sequence continues at coordinate 884,069 of OZ037732.1, read as the reverse complement.
TTATGTGAAGATTGCAAAATTAGGCAATTTTCACAGCCTTAAGCTTTGTAATAAGTGCTTAATGCGCTAAAAGGGATCCCTCAGTGAATTCTAGTATAAAGTTCAATCCATTACAAGTACTAACTTAGTTTTCGTTTCCACTTCATAATTTGCAAAGTAAAAGTTTTTCGGTAAAGTAATTCGTACAAAAGCTTCACCAAGCTTACAAAACGTAAAGTATTCTACTTTTCACTAAGTTTTATTCTATGAAAGTCTAGTTTTTGTAAGACTGAAGTAGCACAAAGGTGACTTTTAGAAATGTTCAGAAATTTGAAGGAAGTCGGTTCAGTGATTAAAATAAAATATTGGTCTCGTACTAATTCGTTTCCTACAAATTCATTTGATTATCTATGCATCTATACATCTATACAGATAAATAAAATTGACGTATCTGTTTGTAATTTCAAAATAACAGCTTTTCTAAATGGATGTGAAAGTATATACGGTACTGATATAAAAAACCACTATAATAATAGTTATTTTTCTGTCTGTCTGTTTGTTCCGGCTAACCTCCGAAACGGCTAGGCCGATTTTAACGGAACTTTCACTGGTAGGAAGCAAAGAGTAACTTAGACTACTTTAATTTTTAAGAAACATAAGAGTTCCACTGGTCTCCGATGAAATTAACTCTGCGCGTGTAAAACCGCGGGGCACAGCTAGTTTATTGATACAACAATATAGATAGCTCCTTGGGGGCCTACCATCATCGGTTAAAGCAGAAGTAAGAACTTCTTAGCTTTGACGCTATTAGGTACCGTAAAATTAAACGTCAAAGCTAAGAAGTTCTTAATACGTGCTGCTTAAACGATCATAGAGGCCCATGGCCTCCTTCAGAGTTACCATAACTATCTAGTATTATACTACACATAGCTTACAATTTTGTTTAATGGTCTGCACAACGATGAGTTGGCGACGGCTTACAAAAAAAAAAATTTAAATTTTTTTTTTTTGGTTCTTACCATACTTGCACAATGGTTTAATTTCGTATCCGTATTGTGATTAAGAGTAACGATTTTTCAATATATATAATTGACAATAATCAATTATTTGATGTGTGAAATTGGCGAGGTCAATTTATACTTTAAGAGATATTGACTTGCCCTGCATTCATTGTCCAGGGGGCTTACTCGCTTTCTCCGAAAATCGAAACTTCGGCCGAAAGATCGCAAAATTCCACTGTTCTTATTCGTTCTAAAATTACATCCGAACGTGGTCTACTAGAAAACCCTGTTGTTTCTTTGGTCTAAATTACTTTAAATTAATTATTGACAGAACGAAAACTTGAGTTTGATGAAAATAAAGCGATTGTGAAACTACGTTTGATTTTCGTTCGTTTACGAAGTTTCGTACTCGGGGAAAGATAGTAAACCCCCAGCACTGATTATTTTAACGTGAAATCCCAAACTGCATTATCCGCATGGCTTTTAAAATGCTACCGCTTAATTGATTTTGCATCATATAGTCGAATATATGAGTTTATTTTTACCGTTTCCAATTCTGATCAAACATGGAGGTATCGGGTTTGATTGGGATTTAATATCAGTCAGAAAGTGACTGACTGCCTTATTATATATATGGTCTTAAACACTTCTGCAGAATACGAGGGTTCGATTCTCAAGTAAAGGCAAAGTGTTACTGCGTTTTTCGATCTGTTATTTCCCAGTAGCCGTCCGAAGTTTGGATTAGCACTCGATTAATGGCAAAAGGCTCAACTCTATTACATGGGACTTTACGTAAACTGGCAAAATGTACTTTTGTATACGTACAGACGTGAGCATATGTAGATTAACCATCTGTTTTATTTAATAATTAGCGGACGTCACATTCCCGTGGGAGTACGGGGATAAAATAAAGCCTATGTTACTCGCTGATGATGTAGCTATCCATTGCTGCAAGAATTTTCAAGAATGGTCAAGTAATTTCGAAGCCTATTCAGTGCAAACAAAGAAACAATCAAATCTTTAATCTTTATAATATATTAGTGAAGATAAATTCGTAAACCGTTTTTATTTTAGGTCTAGCTAGACAGACTTAGCTTAGTTGACTGATGAATGTAATTTGTAACACTACTTAGGCTGTAACGGGGTCTCTTATCACAACTCACATTTATAAGATCGGAGGGAAATAATGCTATTTTATACTAGTGTTTGTACTCCATTTTTATACAACTTAATCGTAAAACAAGCGTACAGCCGGCCTGTAGGCCTAGACAGTCACGTGACATCTGTCATTCCCGTACATTTTGTATCGTTTCTACTAGCGAAGCCACCTTAATAGAATTGATTTCAGATCAATCTTGATTAAGCTATACTAAGATTATAAAGAGGAAAGGTTTGTATGTATGTTTGTAACGAATTGGCTCAAAATGTACTGGAAAGATTTTAAAAATTCTTTCACCATTTGAATGCTACGTTATCATTGATTAATATAGGCTAAATTTTATCCCCGTACTCCTACGGAAACGGGAAAAACGCGGGTGAAACTGCGTGACGTCCGCTAGTCGGTTAATAAAAAAACGAAATAAAATCGATGTTTCGTAGACGGTTCTGATACATGCCAGAGACGCTATTCTTTCTCTAAGGTCCTATGTTATGAATTTTTACGATATCACTACTGTTCAGATTGAATATATTACACAATGTATATGCACATTGTAAGAGTAAATAGGCTATATTTCAGTGAGAAGGCTCTATAATTCACTTTGTAGACACTCGCTGTCTCGACACAATCGATGTATTTATTGCGAGCTTCTTCGATTCATCTCATTTCCAATTTGTCAGTGTTTTCGTCGGCCCATTCGGCTGTGTTGCCATTTCCCTCAATTACTAGACTAGGCTTTCGTAATTAGTTGGGGATATTTATGGCCAAACCTTTCTTAGTTTGCTAAAACTACAGCCACTTTTATTTAACGCTTATTGGAATCTTTTACAAAAGCTTACCTACATTTTAAAACATAGTAGATTGGATTTATTTTTACATGCCATGATTTTACTACCAACTCCACGGCAGTTGTTTAGGTATACAAAGAATTCTCACGACATCCAAGAAATATAATTGTCGTGAAGGTCGTGGGACTGAATGTACGAAAGTTTATTTTTCAAAATCTATGGGCTGTGGATGTCTGGGAATAAACCTGAACAACTCTGATACTACGGCCTTCGAGTAGGTACTTTGGATCGTATTGAAAGAACGATATACCAAAGAGGAAAAGTCTTTTATTCAGCAACAGACGTTTCATATATATTAGCCCGTTGAAACTATCAATAGCGCGTTTTAAATATGAATGTCAATAAAGGCAACGCCATCTATCCACATAACGTATAACTAAAATACCCCACAATATTCTATGTATATTTGGCTTATACAAAGCCCTCTTGCCTGTATCCCATGAGGGTAGGCAGCGATCACCTCTTTCACTTCATCCACATGCATGCTATTCCTCATCATACACTTCCTTCAGTTACGAGTGCTCCGACTTCTCTGAAAAAAAATATTCATTTGATCATGGTTGTTCTTCCTTTGATGTCCTCTACTGTGTCAATTCGAACAATATGTTCCTAAATTCCTTTCTACTGATATTTATTCAGTGACATTACTATCGACCCCTACCACTACCCCTAATCGAATTTCCAAAACTATCAATGTGCCTGTCAAAGTGGAAAACAATCGTAAAATTGCTGGTAAAAGCCCACAATTGAACAAAGAGCACAGACAAAGTTAGTGATGTCTTTCAAATAATAGAGCTATCGACAATTCTAAACACGTACCGAGTTGTGACTCAAGAGGAAAATATTATTTGTTACTCGGCCGTATTATGTTGACACTATCGCAAACATTACAAATTGATAGGACATAGGTATCTGGTATGAAAATGAAAATGAAAATGAAAATGATTTATTCAGTTTAGGCCCTGGTAAGGCACTTATGAATGTCGAGGAATTTACCACCGGTTCGGAAACTAGCCTTCTGAGAAGAACCGGCAAGAAACTAAAGTATAAGTAGGCAATCGATACACTGAAATAAAATTGAAGTGGATGTTTGTAATTCTAAATTATCAGCTTCTCACTAAATGCGTATGAAAGTATATAAGGTACATACATAAAAAAAAAAAAAATTATTTCCTCTGTAGGCTAGAGTAAAGTAGGCTATTTTTATTTATTAAAATCATTATGGTGTCTACTAATACTATAGGCATTACTACTTATTTTGTATTGAGAATATTTTTGTATATGCGTACCGTATAAACCTACTTTCGTATGCATTTAGTGAAAAGCTATCAATTTGGGATTACAAACAGACAACTTTATTTATCTGATTTCATAGATTAACTAGCAGACCCGACAGACGTTGCCCTGTCTTAATTAAGAGAATGCAGCTTCAATTCTATGTCAAACGTCATAAGTTTATATCAATAAGTTTTTATTGTCCAAAGCGATAAGGTTAGATTTAAGAAGAAAGAAATAATTTTATATGGTGGTTAAGTATTCTTAAGATTTCAAATTTTCCACGCAATTTTCTAACTTTTTTCTTTAATAAGAACCATCTCCTGACAATTACGAAAACAACAAAAAAAATACTATCGAAATCTGTCCAGCCGTTCACCGGTGATCACGTGACCAAGGGAAATGGGGATTGAATTTTATATATAAAGATATTATATGAAGTGTGCATATATACAAACGCTCACGCCTGTATAACATTCTACGAGTGTACAATATCACTGAAAATATACATAAATCTGAAACAAGCTTCGTTTGAGTGAAACCGCAGTAGATAGGCTAATGAGCTCTTGTGGGAATCCAAAAACGGTGCGCTGACGATATTTCAGTTTATTTGCGACTGAAACTGAATACCCTGATATCCTTATATATTTTTATTACTAGATCTGGGAATGACACTTTATCCCGTATCCCTCGGGATAAAGTAGATAGGATAATATACCAATCTTGTTAACTATACTGATAAATAAAATTGAAGTCTGTTGTAATACCAAATTAACAGATTTTCACTAAATTCATATGAAAGTAAATACGATACTATTATAAAAAATAAAAAATCAATAAAAATCCCTGTCTGTTTGTCTGTTTGTTCCCGATTTCAACGGGACTTTCACTGACAGATAGTTAATGTTACGAAGAGTACCTTAGGCTATAACGATGACAGTAGGACCCAAGGTTTTTAAAGGGTCATTTTTAAGACGGAAAAACTAATAATATATAGACAAGCATTTAAAAATACTCAAAGATAAATAAAATACAGAACAATTATAAAGTAAATGACAGCTAAGATACGGGTTGACCTTTGAACATGTCTATTGACTTTCACGGGAATTGGTATCGAAATGCCCTCACTCCTACACCGATTGACATAGGCTAACGATGATAGATATTCCAGTAATAACGGTAAATGGTTGTATATCTATGCAGATAAATACAATTTAAGTGTCTGTTTGTAATTCCAAAATAACAGATTTTCAGTGAATGCATATGAAAGTATATACGATACGATATTGAACTCTGTCTGTCTGTTTGTTCTGGGTAATCTTCGAAACGGCTGGACCGATTTAAACGGGACTTTCACTGGTAGATAGTTTATGTAACAAGGAGTAACCTAGGTAACTTTAATTTAAAAAAAAATCATTATGATTCCTCGGGACACCCATGAAATTACACGGGTTAATCTACGCGGGCGTGGGTAAAAGCGCAGGACACAGCTAGTTCATAATTTATAATCCTCCAACTTCTAGAAGACAACTGTTCCTTTTCCATAGAAACCCATTTAGTTCCTAGAACTTTGAAGCAAACCTACGATGCAAATGAATGTGAAGTTAAATGCGAATAATTGAACCATAGCAGGTAATTATCCGAACCCCTAGTAAAAGCAATAAGCGAGTACGAGAACATACAATTGTCCCATTAAAATAACTACATAATAACATCTGTTCTCGATGACAATGCAGTATGTGGAGGTAACTAAATTCGTTTCAGAGATGTACCGAATTTTCGGCTACGACGGCTAATCTCAACGGGGATTAGCCATGTGCGCAGGATATAATATTATAGTGCACGAGTGTGTGCGAAAACATAGGTGTACTAAAGAGTACACCTATGTTTTCGTTCTCTCATAGTCCGATGGGAGGCAAGCCGACACGACCGGAGAGAGATCAGGCGTAGCACCAACGGCTTAACGTGCTTTCCGAGACACGGGGGTGGAAACACCGCCAACTTCCATACTCCGGGCATTTTTATTGTGAATTTCTTGACAGAAAAACGTAATATCTATTTTTGACCCGATTCGAGAATCGAACCCGGGACCTCATCGGGATCGGCAGGACGGTAGGCAAACCTACTAACCACTAGATCAACGAGGCAGTGTCAGATAACATTCAACCGAATACGCACTATCATAGAATTCAAATTCGCTGCGCCGTAGTAGTTTTTTTAAGTATTCTAAATATCTTTATTTGATTAGATTTCTTACAAAGTACTTTCAATCGGAACAAAACATCAGAAGGACACAATAAATACATTAAACATGATTATAAATGCTACCACCGGGTTATTAAGGTTGATTTTACTGAAAAAAAACCGGCAAGAATCTCAACAATCTCAAAAATATTTTACAATGTTTTATGGTTACAATATATCTCATGAATTTAATAAGCCAATGAACACAGTATCAATGCTGAATTGTCAGAAATCTCTCTCACACTTTCTCACAGCTGAATTATCATTGCAATAAGAGCTCATGGTTGGGGCCTTACCATGAGCTCTTATTGCCATGATAGTTTCACTCATTTATGAGACAGATGTATGTGACGTGTATACATCTGTCACTTTCGCACAACTGAATTATCATTGCAATAAGAGCTCATGGTTGGGCCCCTGGATGACTTAGCGTTGTATCCATTTGTTAGTTAATTACAAAAAATATTATGGCATTACTACTCGCTAATGGACACCAACTTCAAAACTAAGTAATTTACGTAAAAAAAACTCGTTTTGAAGGCTGTTTTACTTTTTTTTTCATACCCTTAAATGATAAGGAAGATCCACCCCAAATATATATGGCAATATAATCCGGGCACAGCTAGTGAAAGTAAAAGATTTATAATACAACGTAACACTTTACACGCTATGCCCTCGTATAGAGCCAAGAACCTCGGGTTATTTCATTCACTTATGTCTCCGCGACTGAGTTAAGTATCTGCTATTCTTGCAACTACGCCAGTTAAGTCGCTTGTGAGGCAGCCAGCAGAAAATAAGACGTGTGCTTATAATAGTTCGTTGTCTAAGTTGTTAGGGTAGCTAGTTAAAAAAGCTTGAATGTCCCGTGGGCTCACCCGCGTAGGTATTATTTCGCGCACCTACCACTATTTTTTCGCAGGTCGCAACCGAGTGTAACAATGGTAGAACCTTCCTCAAGGCTTTAATTTGTAAACGGTAGTACATAAACTTAAGTTAGTCTTATATTTGACGTTCAATGAGTGTTCCAAGTGTCCCTTATATTGAATAAATGATTTGATGAACGAACTATTCAACAAGAAAATTCAATTCATACCAGTAGTTCCTGATTCAAACTCGTCAGATTTATAATCTATACATCTTCTATACATACATACATACATACAGATAAATACAATTTAAGTGTCTGTTTGTAATTCCAAAATAACAGCTTTTCACTAAATGCAAATGAAAGTATACACGCTACTGACACAAAAAAAACAAGTTTTAATTTTTTTCTCTGTCTGTCTGTCTGTCTGTTCTGGGTAATCTCCGAAACGGCTGGACCAATTTTAACGGAACTTTCACTGGCAGGTAGCCGATATGTCAAGGAGTAACTTAGGCTATTTTGATTTATTGAAAATCTTAGGGTTCCGCGCATGAAGCATAAAACTAAATTTACTCGGGTGAAACCGCGAGGCACAGCTAGTATATGATAAGATAAGACCCGTGGTGGCCTAGGGATTGGTGCAGTTGCCTGCTACGCAAAAGACACAAGTTCAAATCCCAGCAAGGCCTGTACCAATGCGTTTTGCGAAAAACTTATGTGCGTTGATTTTACACCACGTGCTTTACGGTAAAGGAAAACATCGTGAGGAAACCTGCATATGTTTGAGAAGTCATTCAAAGACTTATGTATACTGCCTGAGACGGCGACAGACTCACCATCTGTCACGTTGGCACTTAATCATCTTCGGTTAAAAATGGGTGTTGTTATTACAACACCTCTGCCTACCCCTTCGGGGAATACAGGCGTGAACATGTTTGTAATTGATAATATTTGTCACAAAAATGTTTCATAGTAATTTAACAATACGAGCGTTAGGGTGGAATAACAGTAAGGAAAATGTGTGTATAAAGAGTCTTATGATGTCTGCAATTCCAGCCCTAGCCAGAAACGTGACTAGAATACAGTCTCACTAGAAATACACTGAGTTTGGCTAGATTTTAAAATCCTAAGTATAAAATATTGAAATGCTTTCAAATACTTGCTATTTTCTTCAGCACGTATGTTTTCAATTGTAAGCTTATTCTTTCGGACTTGAAATTTCATTTGGAATCTGCTCTTCTACCCACAAGTGTCCCCGAAAGGGTAGTAAGAGTTTTACCTACCAACATTTTTCAGGGGAGACATTGAGGGTTTGATAAAATAGATTGACTCTTCGCCATCTTCCGAGCATGTTTTAGAAAGCGACGAGGGCTCAAAACTTAGCCACCGATAATACTTACCTATTATTCTAAGATATTTAACTCAGTGATGTCACGCTACGAGCTTTACGGTGAAGGAAAATATTGTAAGGAAACCTATAAGTCTGAAATGAAATTGAAAAGCGCATGTATTAATGCCTGAGGTGATTAACTCACCATCTGTCGTACTTCTGCCTACCTTTGGACCTAGGCAACAAGGTGAAATATCAATCGATAACTCACCAACTGCATCCATCGGTTACCGGCGACTCTTACAATGTTGCCGGGTCATCTGCGTCCTCCCCTACATGGTTGCCGCTATCGAGAACGCCTTTAGCGCAAACTTTCTTTCAAGAAAGATGAGAACAAATAATTAAAAACACTCAAACGTACAGACTAAACTGGTGAAAATTTAACTCGCACCTATTGTGCGCTTACTTATTGGACGATAACAGTAACGACACGATATCGTCGGACTAGTAGTTTGATACATTCAATACTGAGTGCCTAGTGCGAGTTTTTCACTGCCGCCGTCACAAGTCACCGCGTTAAAGTTAACGCAGATTTGTATGGGATCGGAGCAGCGCCTCTGTCGGCCTAAAGATGACACTATTGTGAGCCCATACAAATCTGCGTTTACCTCGACGCGATGACTTGTGACGGCAATTTTAAGAAAACTCGCACTAGGCCCTCTGAACGCTTTCACACTGTGTCGTTGTGATCAAGTATCGGCGGACGATATCGTGGCAGTGGGAAAGCGCCTATTGAGTTATGTTCGCAAAATCAATCTACAAGGCCTGTCTTGGATAACTTTATTGTTTAGAAATCATTAGGTAAGTAAATATATCGAAGCCGTGTGAACAGAAGCTCGAAGATGAAGCCTCTAAAGTTATCCGTTCATTAAAGCAAGAACAACATTTAACAAGTTTTGAACTTCTAACACAAATGCTCAATGCACATGATTTGCAATGAACACTGTCGGTAGTTAAAACTTGGATGCCTTGCTACAGTAGCCGGCAAGAGTATTGAGCGCTCGGCGAAAATGGTGGGAACAGCGTAGTTATTTGTACGCTGTCGCGGCATAGTAATTATTTAAAACCCAAAAAATAGACAAACGGATAGAAAGATAGAGAATTTTTTTAATAATTGGTTTTTCTATGTCTGTACCGTGTATACTTTCACATGCATTTAGTCAAAAGGTGCCATTTTGTTCTTAATAGGTAATTCAATAACAGCATTTCATTAAATGCACATGAAAATATGTACGCTCCAACAGGAATAAATTCTATTTAAGAATGTTTCTGTCTGTACGTTTGTTCGTTGTTTTGCTCCGAGCGTAAATCCTCAAGATTTTAAAATTTACGCTTTTACTTGCTGTCACTAGTTATTTTAATAGCAGGATCTCCAAAATATATTGTTCTAGCGGACGTCACGTGGTTTCACCCGCGTAGTTCCCGTTCCCGACGGAGTACGGGGATAAAATATAGCTTATGTTACTCGCTGATGATGATGATGATCCATTGCTGAAAGAGTTTTCAAGATTGATCAAGTAGTTTCGGAGTCAATTCAATGCAAACAAACAAACAAAAAAAAAATCAAATGTTTCTTCTTTATAATATTACTAGCTGTGCCCTGCGGTTTCACCCGCGTAGATTTAGTTTCATGCTTCACGTCGCGGAATCCTATTTTTTTTAATAAATAAAAGTAGCCTAAGTTACTCCTTGAAACTTCAGCTACCTGCCAGTGAAAGTCCCGTTAAAATCGGTCCAGCCGTTTCAGAGATTACCCGGAACAAACAGACAGAAAGACAGACAGATAGACAGACGGACAGACAGAAGGAGAATTTTTTTTAAATTGGTTTTTCTATGACAGTACCGTGTATACTTTCATATGCATTTAGTGAAAAACTGTTATTTTGGAGTTACAAACAGACACTTCAATTTTATTTATCTGTATAGATGTATAGATGTATAGATGTATAGATTATATTAGTGTTGATGTTTTGAAGGTTACACAATTAGGTAAGTAGTATGTACAATAATAGTAAAGTGTATAACAGTTCCTCGGATAGTTAATTTCGCCCGTAAACCGCCAAGTGGAATGGCCGCTAGTTGGGCTCACGTTAATTTGTCTAATAGCAAAGGGCGTGTACTTACTACCTATTAATTAACGTGTTATATCCTACTTTCACAATACACACACATTTAGTGGAAAGACCAAGGTCGTATTGTTAGTTTAGTGGTGATTTTTGTAGCTTTGAATTTTGAGGTACTCAGGTTGATTTAGATCATCATCTCTCTCACCCAAAGTCTTCCTTTTTACAAAGTACTTTCAAATCGTCAGAATGACATAATTTTACAAGATTATACATGCTACCGCCAGGTTCAGTAGGTTGCTTTAACTGAGAAGAACTCGGCAAGAAACTCAGTAATTACTCTATTCAAAAGTATTATACAACAATTTAAAAAATCTATACAGATAAATAAAATTGGAGTGTCTGTTTGTAATTCCAAAATAACAGACTTTTACTAAATGCATATGAAAGGATATAGTCTACTGACACTCAAAAACCAAGTTTTAAAATTGTTCTCTGTCTGTCTGTCTGTTTGTTCCGGGTAATCTCTGAAACAGCTGGACCGATTTTAACGTGACTTTCACTGGTAGGCAGCTGATGTTTCAAGGAGTAACATAGGCTACTTTTATTCAGAAAATATATTAGGGTTCCGTGATGTGAAGCACGAAACTAAATTTACGCGGATACAAAATAAATCACTTGAACCATAAGCCCATGGACTCAGTTCCAATGCACAAATGTCGATAAAAATTTACGTAATGAAAAGTCTAGTAGTTGTAGCCAATAGCCAGGGTCTAAGAATTTGGCTATGGTATCCCCTACCTGTCATAAGAGGCGACTAAAAGGGGGCCGGAGGGCCTGCTGGCGGTGGTGAAATGAGAGCTTTGACCACCGGGACCGGGAAGATGGCAGTGCGCCCAAATGTACATGTGACGATCTTACTAGCACAATTAACTCTACCGGAATTACCTATATAATTTTGCGTTTGCCACAAAATCTCAAGAAAATCGTAAAAAAAGTAATCATTTCCTGCAATTATTTTTTCACCATATAACATTTTACGAGCTCTGACTTTAAGATGAGGTGTTAAAATTCACGAGAAGCAAGATTTAATTTTGGAGTCGTTAAAATATAACATTGTCGCTCACTAACAGAGGTTTTATAGGCTTTTTTCTTCAAGCTCCTTATACTTGTGTGTTAATTTGTAACTTACTAACGGAAGTAACGCGGTTTTAGCCACGTAGTTCCCGTTCCCGTGGGAGTGCAGGGATAAAATATAGCTTATATTAATCAGTGATAATATATCATTCTAATGTAGAAAGAATTTTTTAAATCGGACCAGTATTTTTTGAGTCAATTCTAAACATCTATACAGAAGATAAATAAAATTGAAGTGTCTGTTTGTAATTCTAAAAAAACAGCTTTTCACTAATTGTATATGAAAGTATGAATATAAATGTATATGATACACGCTACAGACACTAAAAAACCAAGTTTAAAAATTTTTCTCTGTCTCTCTGTCTGTTTGTTCCGGATAATCTCCGAAACGGCTGGACTGGCAGATAGCTAATGTTACAAGGAGTAACTTAACTTAACTATTATTTAAAAAAAACATTAGGGTTCCGCGGGACCGGAAACTAACTCTACGCGGTTGAAACGGCAGGACACAGCTAGTATTTATATAAAAATAAAAATCTTTCCTCTTTGTAGTATTCAGCTTAGACGGGCCAAAACCATACATATATACAACATACAGATAAATAAAATTGAAGTGTCTGTTTGTAATTCCAAAACACCAGCTTTTCACCAAATGCACAATAATGAAAGTATATACGATACTTACATAAGAAAATCTATGTCTGTTTGTTTGTCTGTCCGTTTTTTTCCGGCTAATCTGAAACGGCCCGACTGATTTTAACTGGCAGATAGCTGATGCTACAAGGCTTTACGCTTTGCTTCCCCCAGGTCATTTATATAATACGAAATCTATACATCTATACTACAGATAAATAAAATTGAAGTGTCTGTTTGTAATTCCAAAATAACAGCTTTTCACAGCATATGAAAGTATACACGCTACTAACAGTAAAATACTAAGTTTTAAAATTTTTCTGTCTATCTTTTTGTTCCGGGTAATCTTTGTAACGGCGGCTGGACCGATTTTAACAGGACTTTCACTGGTAGGTAGCTGATGTTTCAAAGAGAAACTAAGTCTACTTTTATTTATTAAAAGTATTAGGGTTCCACGACAATTAGGATGACACTAAATCTACGCGCGTGAAACCGCGGGGTACCGCTATTATAAAGTAAGAGTAAAAGTAAAGTAAATATTTATTGTCACAAAGATAATACATATACAATGTTTAGTTTTCTCAAATCCTAAACTAGGCTTAGCCTGTATTATAGGTAATTGATTCATACCGAGTTACATTTATGTATATATTTATGTATTATAAGCTTAATAAGCTTTCTTTATTAGGACTTTCTAGGTGATGTGATATGTGGTCAAATATTGATTGTTCTGTAAAAGACACGTTCATTCATAGCAATTCATGTTTCCAACTTGAAATAAAATCGTTCCCTGAATAGTTAATAAATCAGTAGTGGTATAACCTAATAATTGATTGTAATTGCAGTTATTAGTATTAATTATTGATTTTTTGACATGATATTTCGAACCTTCTTAATTGATATAATTCTAATTGACAGGGATGGAATTTTATTATTTTTTGTTGAGTTGAATTATTTTTGCTTAGCACTTGGCTAGTTTTTAATACATTTATTTTTAGCCGTCTCCTATATTCAAGTAGAGGTGACTGCTTACTTGCTTTATGGTCTAACCATTTTTGTTGCTTGTATCCTGAATATTTGTAGAGATCGGATGGTTCCATGGCTGCTATTATTATTATTATTAGCCTGTAGTGTGCCACTGCTGGGCAAAGGCCTCTTTTCCAACTTTCTCTGTCCTCAGCAGTCCTCTCCCAATCGCTCCTGAAAGCATCAAGCTCATCCCGTCATCTCCTCCGAGGCCTGCCGCGTTGTCGTTTCTTGCCATTTGGGGTCCAATTTGTAAAGGTTTTCGCCCATATGCGGCATTAATGGCATGGAATTTTAAAGAAAAATAATTTAATAATAGTTTTTTGTAATATAATGTAAACATAAGGTTTGAGTAGTCACCTGTTACGCAAGGGATGTAAGTTCGAATCCCAGCGGGGCATTTACCAATAAGTTTTTTTAAAAAAAATACTGTCCTGTGATTTAAAACCAATCACCGCCTTACGGTGAAGGAAAACATCGTGAGGCAACCTGCGTATGTCTGAGTAGTAATTCATAGAGCATAGTGCCTGAGACGGCGATGGTAATTTGTGCTTTTAAATTTGTATAATGAACTTTACGAGGCTAATTTATGTCAATTAAGTTTTAATTCTTATTGGCTTACCTATTAAGTTCAATTTTCGCTGTATCCTCGGGGAAAGCTAAGTAGAACACCCTTTTTGAATATAACTTAAAGTTATTCAAATGCGCTCCTAAGTTCTTTTGTAATTTATCATACGAAGCTTTTCGCCATAAAATATGGTAAGGAAACCTGAATACATTTGACATAAATCTATACAGATAAATAAAATTGAAGTGTCTGTTTGTGATTCCGAAATAAAAGCTTTTCACTAAATGCATATAAAAGTATACACGTTACGGACACTAAAAAAACAAGTTTTAAATTTTTTCTCTGTCTGTCTGTCTGTTTGTTCCGGGTAATCTCTGAAACGGCTGGATCGATTTTAACGGGACTTTCACTGGCAGGTAGCTGATATATCAAGGAGTAACTTAGGATACTTTTATTTATCAAAAATAGTAGGGTACCGCGACAATAAGGATGAAACTAAATCTACGCGGGTGAAACCGCGGGGCACAGCTAGTACATACATATTATCGAGCCAAGTTCCACACAATTTTGCAAAGAAAGGGCTTTTTAAACCTTGGGACGTATTATTCTACCATTTATGAACAAAACAAACAGAAACTTTGTGAAAAAGCATATTATAGTGTAACTGAGTACATTGATGATAGCCAAACATGGAAATGAGTTGCTCACTCTTCCATTGAAATGTACTTAAACAACCCTATGTTTATAGAAGGGACACATGTAAAAAAAACCGGGGAGTTTGTTTCGCCGTTTCTTCTCCTGACAGGCTTACTTTTGGAAACGGTATTAATTAACTTAAGTTAGCGTAAGAGTAATGTCGTTCAATAAGTGTTCCAAGTGTCCCTTATGTTGAATAAAACTTTTTGATTTGATTTGATTCACTAAAAATATCTAACGGCATAATTCCTGCTTATATTATGCAACAAAACTGCTGAATAAACAAATTTAAGTCACGACTAAAAGCTATTAAATTCCTCTATTTTACATCAACTATAAACCAGTGAAATAATTCCAGTCGTTACAGAGATTCCGGAACAAACTGACAGACAGAATAAATGAAATGCGTGAGTACTGTATATCCCTACTTAATATTATAAATGCGAAAGTAACTCTGTCAGTCTGTCTGTTACGCTTTCCCGCTTAAACCTCTCAACCGATTTCAATGAAATTTGGCACAGACAATCTTTAGACCCTGAGAAAGGACATAGGCTACCTTTTATTTATTAAAAATATTAGGTTACCGCGACCATAAGGATGAAACTAAATCTACGCGTGTGAAATTTCATATGCATTAAGTGAAAGCCTGTTAATTGGGAATTACAAACAGACACTTCAATTTTTATTTATCTGTACATAGGTCTCGAGATCACCAGTATTTTTATAACTTCATACAATATGTATATTTAAAGTGGGACTTAAGTAATCAATACACGAACCTCTTGGCATTTAATATTTTATTTTTGTAGCTAACAATCTGATTTTAAGGGTTTTCCTCTCCCTCAAGGGGACTCATTGAATCTTTTATGTTAATTCAATTCTCCGATTGAGGGTCGAGTAAAAGTATTAATATATTTTTCCAAGTAAACCAAGATTTTTATTTCATTTTTGGAGACAGTAAATCGGCTAAGAATGCTTTTGATATCAGATTTTCTTATCTTTATTAGTTACTAGCTGTGCCCCGCGGTTTCACCCGCGTAAATTTAGTTTCATGCTTTTGTCGCGGAATTCTAATATTTCTAATTAATAAAAGTAGCCTAAGTTACTTCTTGAAACATAAGCTACCTGCCAGTGAACTTTCGTTAAATTCGGTCCAGCCGTTTCAGAGATCACCCGGAACAAACAGACAGACAGACAGACAGAGAAAAAAAATTTAACTTGGTTTTTCAGTGTCAGTAGCGTGTATATTTTCACCCGCATTTAGTGAAAAGCTGTTATTTTGGAACTACAAACAGACACTTCAATTTTATTTATCTGTATAGATTTAGATTTACTAGTTATAGCCCGCGTAGACTTAATTTCATAGGGAATTGGGATATATTTCGCAGAACCCCATTTAAAAAAAAGTAAGCTACTACTTACCTTGTAGCATCAGCTATCTGCAAGTCGAAGTCCCGTTAAAATTGGTCTAGCCTAGACCTATGTTAGCTGATATTAGCAGGAACAAACAGAACGACGAGCAGAGATTTTTTTTAAATGAGCATAATTAATGAACGTATGTCCGTATCCTGAGGTTGTGACGGTGGAGATTGCTCTAAAGATAAGATCGTTTTTGTTACCATAATCTTATTATTTTACTAGCTGTGCCCGCGGTTTCACCCGCTTAAATTTAGTTTAATACAAACTTTCATCTCCTATTTTATCCCTTTGGGGGTAGAATTAATCAAAAACTTTTCTTAGCGGATGCCTACGTCATAACAGCTACCTGCATGCCAAATTTCAGCCCGATCCGTCTAGTGGCTTGGGCTGTGCGTTGATAGATCACAATGTCAGTCAGTCACCTTTGAGTTATATTTATTTAGGGATAGGGATAAAGGGAAAAGAAGCACAATAGACCAGTGAGCACAAGAGAAGGAAAACTCGAAATCAAACCTGCATCCAAACCCCCCACTGGTTGTATTGGTCTCCGTTCCGCTGGGTTACGGGGGATAAGGACCAGACCCTCTCTGGGGGCATCTGCGGCTGCGCAATCGCTGATGCACTTAAAAATATTCCTGCGCAGATGACTGCTTCCGAATCATCATCATCATTTTAGATTTTATATTTTCGTTCTTAATTTGGTGAGCAAAAAAGAATATTGTATAGTATTATATGTCGTATAAAGAAACATTTTTTAGTTGATTTAAAATATGATGTAAACCGTACCATGTTCACACGGCCTAATATGAAAAGCTATTTAGCTAAGTACCTGTCTTTGATGCCATAAATCACCAGTGTCCGGTTTAATTACCTTATTTGGAGGTTGTTTGTCATGTAATTATAGTTGTGACACTGGATGATGTCATGATAAAGTGATACTGGGTTATATTTTTTTTTTTTTATAACCATTTTCTATTACCGTTCTTTACGACGTAGTTGCCCTATTTATTTTGTACTAACTTTGTCTTGCGGATTCGACCACACGGATCTATATTTCATGGGCGGTTCTACCTCACGGAACCCCGTTTAAAAAAATAAAAAACTTAAGTTACTCACTTAGGTATCAATGAAAATGCCAAAAGCCAATGAAAATGCCAAAAGCTAAAATCGGTCCAGCCGTTTCAGAGATTATTTATTTATTTATTTAAGGATCACCAACGTAAGATACAGTTATATGATGCATTTGAAAATCAGTTTGTTTGGGCAATTTATAAACCGTTCTTACAATTATAGGTAACCACAGCATGCGTTGTGTTACAAAATATGTTACAATATTTAAAAATAATCTTTTGAAATTAAGACTATTTGGACTAACACTTAATAAAACCAAATATAATATAATTACGAAACTGCAAAGCGGAATGTTTATAATATGTACTAGGAATTAGGTGGAACAAACTGACTAACAGACGGACAGACATGTAGAAAGAGGAAAATTTCAATAATTGTTATGTTTTTTGCGTAAGTAGCCTATATATTTTCATTAAATATATTTATTGAAAGATGTTAATTTGGAAATTACAGACAGACACTTCAATTTTATTAAAAAACACATTAGGGTTCCGCGAGTCATCCATGTACGTGAAACCGTGGGGCACAGCTAGTTTTTTATAAAAAAATTTAAAAAAAGCTGGTGAAATTAGAACCTAAATCGCTTGCATTGCAAATAACTTGCATTATAAATATACAGGGTGTCGGGGAAAATAGGACAGCTGTTAAAAAATGTGATAGGGTAAAATTTTCGGAAGCAAATAAAATTATTATGACACAACTGTTCCTTTTCCTCCGAAACCCTGTAGAATAGTTTTTTTTTTGAGAAATGAGCATTGAAACAAACAAACAGTTATTACCAATCATTATTTATTTAAATTATCTATGTATTAAACCAATCACTCATCATCATCAATCAATCACATTGGTCCTTTCAGAATCTCTCTTCACGTCGCGATCAGTAAATATACTCGTAATATTTCAGTAATATAAACATAACTACTATTTACATTTTATACAATAAACAAGTATGATTAATCATTTAACTAATTAATGACGGTCGTATTAATTTAATCTAACCAATTATATGATTTATAATATTTTAATAATATATTCAAGGATTTATACATACATTTTCGTATTATACATAAGTAACTTTACATAATATTGTATATTTAATGCCAGCGTTTTGTAAAGAATCTGTTACATTTACATTGTAAGGGGCAGATGTATATGACGTGTTTCCGTCTGTCTGTCACTCAGTCACATTTACGGATTTCAATAACCTATCAAAGTTTACAGATGAAAATGAAAATGAAAATGATTTATTCAGTTTAGGCCCTGGTAAGGCACTTATGAATGTCGAGGAATTTACCACCGGTTCGGAAACTTAAGATGAATAGCTATCCCCAGTTATCTGTCAGATTTGATCTATCCATGCCTTCAAGTATATAATAAAGTTAACTAGCTATAAATTATTTCAATATAAGTAGAGAAAAAAATATAGGTTTGTTTATATTTAGAAACCTAAATAACAGATAGATATACATTTTTTTAAAGATTACTCGGGACATATCACGATAATATTTGGAACATAACGTACCTCGACGTTACGATTGGGTTACACCAATCCTGGTCGCGAGCAGACGGCAGAAAAGTCGACGTAACTTTTTTAAAAATGAATGTAAATCGCGAAAGTTTAAGAAAAGGTTATAAATAAGTAATCGTAAGTCGTTTAATAGGAGTTAACGGTAAGGTTTTTGAGCAAAGAGGTGAATCGGGGAAATCAAAAAGATGACCAAACAGCATTCAACTTTACGTTGACTAGCTGGAATTTGCCATGCTCACAAATATTTGTAATGTTTTTTTCAATATTTTTGACCTGTTTCCATGGGCTTATATTCATGAGATATAAATGTTGGGCTAAACCTAGCATAGAGTTTAAATATATGTAAATAATAGTTTATTATTTATGGTTTATATTTTACTCTTTTGTTTTACTTCTTACCTATAAAATACAGTCGTATTCAAAGTTATATTTGCGTTTACTTTCCTAATCTAACAGGTTATGGGCCCAGGAAGTTTCCACTGCGTACAAATACTGTACGCTGTACTGTACTGTAAATACTGTAACCATTAAACATTGTATAATATTTTTTAAAGAGTAATTTATGTGTTTCTTGCCGGGGTTTCCTCAATAAAAGCAACCTTCCGAACCTTGTGGTACGAGTAACATTCATAATCTTTTATTAATTTTGTGTCCTTCTGACGATTCGATACTAGTATTTTGTAAGAAGTCTAATCAAATAATTTGTATTTTGAATTTTGAGCGTAGAGGTGAAACAGTCAAATCAAAAATATATCCAAAAATGCAATTAAAACTTTGACTGAATTTTGTATAAGTAAGGGATAAGTTATGTTCAAATGTAACAGAAACTTTACTAAAATAAAGCAGTAACTATGGAAGGTATCTTAATTGCAATCAACTTTATTATTCTCGTAAGCACCAATATCAATTTACTATTAAAATTGAATTTACGTAATGTAACAATCATTTTTGTTATAGCTTTTCGAACACATTGATTTCATGAAATTACTGTGAAATTCTTGGGATAAATCTAATATTTCCTGAACCACCCACTAATAGATGGCCAACTTTGACCGTTTTAAGCTGCCCTTATTTGGAATGTGGGGAGAGCGAGTGATCATGCTCATCCCCAGCAAAGGGAAGATCTTCCAGCCAGGCGGGTGTCATGTCTGGGGAACCGCGGCTCCAACTGTTCTAGTTGGAAACTTGTATATATACTGCAATGCGCTTGAAAACTCTTATAGCGCGATTTTGGTTCTCGTGTATTTACTCAAACTTCGCATTTGTTAGCGAGTAGCGCCATCTATGAGCGAGTGGAGAAACGCTGCTATAGGAACATCTTTCTTAGAGATAAGACTCATTTTGATTCTATGAAATGAAACGTCAAAGCAAAGAAACGATCAAAGTTGGTCCTAAGTGTCACAAGTATAGGTTTTGACACGTTCACACGTCAAGAAATGCGTTTTTGCGTGGCTCAAATTGTGTTGATACCTTGGTTGGCAGGTTATGATTGAATCCCAAAGATAGCGGATCAAGAAATTTTGAGCCACACCAATTACACCAAATTGAATTTCGACAGCATTTTAACATGTACAGTAGGCCCAGACAAAGTAACAATATCTCGCGTTTGCGCGAGAAACGATTCAAAATGTATGGAAATGACATATGTCATTCCCGTACATTTGTTACATTGTCTACAGGTCCGTCTCGAGTTTTGAGCGCTGAGTGAAATAGGTTTAACTGCACCCATATTGTTCCCGTTCACGCTATACAAGACCCAAAGAATCACAACTTAAAGAAAAGAAAAAAGAAAAAACACCGTGAGTAGCCGAGACCGCAGGAGAATAGCCATCTTTATTTGTCTATAGCTTAATCTATGAATAATATTGTTTTTTTTTGCTATGTTCTATTGGAACTCTTTAATCAAAAAAGGAGGGTTTTTTCTGCTTTTGAGTAAATTTTTAAGTTTTTAATTCTTTTATGTAAAACATCTCAATAAATTATGTAAAGTGATTGTGAAACGTTTTTTCAAGGTCAGCGCTCAAAAGTCCTGACGGCAACTGTACAAACCTATACTTGAAGTAATGGTAAGCAGTATAGATCTATGCTGGCGTAAAGTTACAAGTGCCTACATCAAGTTATAAGACCCGTAGATACCAGCATAGAACTTCCATATGAAAGTTTTCTTACGAACTTAAAATAGACAAGTAATAAACTTAACCCGTACTAATAACGTAATATAAATCAGTTTGAACATGTATGAAACTTAGTATTGTCTTTGAAACTTCATGTTAGTAATTTTAGCTTCAAAAGAGCAAGTATTCCTGAGAGGCGAGGGAATCGCTAAAACAATTGGCGTAATATCTTTGTATGAATTGTACCTGTTATAAGTATGTTTTAGTTTCACTAATTGTAGGTAGATGGCGTGAGTTGTGAAATAGATCGCGCTATTGAAAGTTATGTCGCGTTGTATAAAAATGTTTGGGTATCAAATTGATTTTTGTTTCCCTTTTTGACCGAACATTATAATAATCCTTTGGTTGCAAACCCTGGATTTATTCAGATCTTACAACCTTTGCAAGGTCAACAGTTTGAAACCCTCAAACAATATTATAATATAATAAGAAATAAAGTATGTAAGGGTTTATCAAAAAAACTTATTTTAATCTGCAGCGGCATTGCATATTAAATGTGACTAATTGACAATAAACAAAAAAATTCAAGCATTTATGAACTCTGAATGGTACGGATATTTTTATTCACTAGTAGTTCTCGCAACTGCTAAAACATTATCATTACCGTTACATCAGGTAAGGCACACTGCCAAAACAAAGTTCTATAGCAGTTGAACATTTGATCTCATTGTAGATCCGATATTACATAGACGTCAATAGTTTTACTCGCCAATTGCTCGATTCAACTCGCCTCCCACAAACCAATTGCATTCCTTATTGGCAATCGCCCAAACATTACCTCCGAGTCGACAATTTATTTGGAACCGTAGAATTTAGACTTGAGTCGCATTTTCGCTGGCATTCATCAGGAAAGGCTCTTTCACTTCACACGTATTCCTCTTCTTTTGTTTCTGAGGAGGTTTCGTAGTTCTGACTCTTCCCAGAGATACATTATAACCTATTCTTAAATCTCGGTTCTTTAGAAGACTCTCATGTTCTGCTAACATGACTTTCAGAGGCCTTTGCTCAGATGTCTTGAGAACTTGTGTGTTGTTCAGGGCTTGTAACGCTAAGAGTTGGTTGTGTATGTTTGGGGAACTGAGACTGCTTCTAGGTATTGTGGCGTGAGGAGTACCTGGAGCGGGGGAAGGTGCTGGCTCCAACTCTTCACTATCATTGAACCTCTGATCCAACTTCCCAACTGGTCCTAGATCCATCTCACTTTTATTCAAGCTGTAATACTGACCATTATTCCCAAACAGCTTCATATTAAACGCGTCATAATATGGAACAACCCCATTAATGGTTGAGAAGATCTGGGGTCGTATGTCAGGGGTCATTCTTGGTCTTCTTGGTAGAGTGACGTAGCCTTTTGAGCTGATTAAAGGAATTGTACCTTGGAAGTTTGGGTTTTGAAACCGGCTGTATAGGGCTGGATTGATGGCTGTGACTCCGTACCCTGGAGATTTGATAGGGCTGTCTTGAATCTGAGACCCACTTGCAGGGGAGACTGTGGCCCCTCTGAGAGGGAATGAGAGAAGATCAGGGGGGTAGGCCTGATGATCTTGGGTGAGACGGTCAATGAGCAAGGTTTCTTGGGATATCTTCGGGAGATCCACCGCTGCTGGCCGGCTGTTGTCTTCGTTGGAAGCTGAAATAGATAGCATTGATGATTATTTGATTCTTTACCGACTTAAAAAAAAGAGGATGTTCTCTAGTCGGCTCATTTTTCACCAAGTACGAATCCTCTAAATTTCATGTATCTAGGCTTAGTATGTGCGTTGATATAAGCCAGTGAGTCAGTCTATAAGAACTTTATATGTATAGACAAAGCTTGATTTGAACACACAGTAAAAAAATAAAGAAAGTTGAATAAAATACTTCTTCATACTTCGAATTAAAAAAGTAAGTAATGGAAGTCTCATAAAAAATATACCGCGCTGCAAAAATAAATGCGCAAGGAAAATTTCTTTCTTCCGAAGTTTTCTTTAGTATGGGAATTTTTGCTGACTAGTCGATAATGTTTAAAATATATTATACTTGCTGATCCGCCTACCAGTTTTGCATAGCCTGCGATTATTTAGGTTCAACAAATTATATGGATTTGTGAATTCATTTCAAATTCAGACCCTATTTATAGAGATTCCCTTGTTACAAAACTATACTAAGATAGTCGTTGGTTTAAAAGAAGCTGTATCTCTTTCTGTGATATGGATTTAAAACGGGATGGGTATAGTTTTAGTCCGAGTTCAGTATCCGTTTAAACTGTTTTGTTACAAGGGGGATTATACTTCTAAGGTGGCAAACAAGCGTGCAGTAAGGTAAGTGGCTACTGTTTTAATGATGATTTTAATGCCAATTATCGCTAGTACAGCGACTCTCCTATTCCCCTTAGATCAATAGCTTGCGGTACACTCTCACTAGATATTGACAAGGAAAACAGAATTTGCATCAACAAAACTTGTCAGAACTTTAGGCACCTCACGCAAATTTTAGCTTAGCTTAAACGCGTTACTAGGTCATAAGACAGTGAATTATTATAAAATATTTGTCTAAGATGAAAATATCTGCCAAAAAACTACTTACTTGACTACTGACTTGTTCAGATTTGATGAATAAAATTGGTTTGAATCTCGGTGAAAATAATTTCGTTGCTTAGTACAAGCCTACGAAAAGCTACACGCAGTATATCTAAAAAGTTTTAGATCCCCGATATTTTTCCATCACTAAATCACAAGCCACTAAACATGAAACTCAAAGCCTTCCCATAAATCAAGTTGCGCTTATTCAGCTAACGTAAATCAATTTTATACGGAAACTTTTAATGTATTTATTTATAACAGGCTGACAAATCAAAGGGAACCATTAAAGCGAAGAATTTGTTGGATATAGAAGTTAGCGTTTGCTTTGTAAAACCAATGTGGTTGGAATTTGAGCGGATGGCTTTCAATATTTTCCTTATTTGTCTCCGACTAATTAAGGGTTACATTTTGATAGAATATTTCTGTTGATTTGGAGTTCATTAAAGTTAAGCTGGTGTTCTCTCCAGAAAGGTGTCTTGGGAGTACGTGGTGTTATATCACCCATTTTTCACCGAAGAAGGTGACGACATGATTGATGGTGAGCTCATCGCCATTTTAGCCAGAACTACTTTGAATTTCAGACATATTCAGATTCCTGCAGATTATTCCCCTTCACCTTAAAGCACATGGTGTGACAATCCACTTATGTTTTTAGGTGAATTCTTTGGTATAGACCAGTGTGATTGGAGTGATCGAAACTCGGTGGATTAGTAAGTTAGCTAAATTATAATTATATGGAAAGAAAGGCTGGAATGTGTATCTGCTATAATTTATACTTCTCAATATCAAGTGACATCAAATTCGTGTAAATAAAACAGAGTGCCAGTTTGTCAGTAGTGCGAGTTTTCTTAAAATCCCCGTCAGAAGCCACCGCGTTGACGTAAACGCAGATTTGTATGGGATCAACATAGTGCAACCCGTGGGCCGACAGATAGCAAGGTTTCGTTCCCATATAATTAATTTATGACGGCGGCAGTGATAAACTCGCACTAAGCCCTCAAAAATACCGGTTGAAGAAATATTAAATTGTGGTTGTTTTTTCTTTTCTCAGGTTTACAAGACTCTTAAAAGCAGTTAATATTATGTTTCCTTACCAAGTATTGAATCATTGTCCAATAAGGTTCTGTTCAGCTCCGACATCTCCGTAGCTTCGCTGGTGAGGGAAGGCGGTGCTTCATACTTCCTCGGAGGCTTCGACACTGGATTCACCTCAGATTTAAGTCCTTTCTCTACCTCCGAGGAAACCGAACCTTCAATCAACACCTCCCCATTTGATGACCTCCCGTCATTCTTTATCAGTCTTTTGATTTCACTATTCTGCGTTGTCAAGTAACATACAACTAATGCTCCGCCGCATATTATCACTAATGCTGTCAAACAACCAACCAGTATCGCGAACGAATCCGTATCCATTCCCGCTATCATCCCCATACCACTATACCTTCCCAACACAAGGCTTAACGTCTTCTCATCCTTGCCTCCAGGATTCTCAGCCACACAGGTGTAATTACCTTTATCGCTATATCTAACATTAACCACCGTCAAATTCACCCATCTAATCAAATCCATGGTATTCTCCGCCATAACGTATCTAAGTTCACCGAACGCTTTCATTTCAATAGTTTTACCATTGAATCGCCAAACTACCTCAGGTGGTGGATTCCCAACAACTTTGCAAGTCAAAGTCACGTTTTCGTCGTAACTTTTGACTGTTGTATCGGGCAGGGGTTCGAGTATTGTAGGCCGGCACGCGAAGTTCGACGAATCTAACTCGTTCCAAAGTTTGTCTTGCACGGAATGGGGCTCGGCGCATGCCGTCGGCGCTGTGTACAAATTGTGAGTGATCACCCAATCTCTAAAGGCCTGCAGGTTGCAGTCACATCGCCAAGGATTGTTATGCAAGTCCAAACCGGACAAATTCCTTAAACCCATCAACGTTTCTGGCTTCATATGGCTCAGGTGATTCCCGTCAAACCTGAGAATCTTCAACTGCGGCAAGTACACGAACGCTTTAGTCCCTATCTTCACTATCCTGTTATTGCTTGCCTCTACTTTCTGCAAGTATTTCAAGTTGCGGAACAATCCGTCCTCTAACTTATCGATAAAGTTGTTGCTTAAGTTTATCAATCTTAGTTTCTCTGTGCCTTTGAAAGTGTCTGGGTGAAGGTATGTGATCCTATTTTTGGAGAGGTCTAACTCTATCATGATGGCTAAGGTGACGAATGCAGTTTTGTGAATAGTCTCTATATTACACTCCTTTAAGAATAACTTTTTAAGATTACTGAGGCCTGCTTTCTTGAAGGCTTCTTGATGTAACTGTCGAAGGTTGTTGTTCGATAGGTCTAGTATTTGGATGTCGTTGCTGAGGTTTCCTGGTACGATTTTGAGGCTTGAGTTTGTGCAAATGGCAGCCTTGTTCCCCGACTGCCACCTGCAGTCGCAAGGCCGTTGACATTCCGTTGTGAAGTCCGCCACTGTTGTGGTGAACAACACGAGAGGTATGAAAGCGACTTTCACCCATGCCGTCCAATATTTATGATCCATTTTGCTATGCTTGTCATTGCCTCGTGTCGGTGCATTCCCGGAGCGTGATCCGACGCATTTGGTAATCTGTAACAATCAGAAAATGTATTTTAAATCTCGAGAGCAGAACACTTTTTTACGGACGCTTATTTATGACGCTTTTCTAATGCGAATAATTTTCTATATATATATATTTCTAATTGTATGATAACTGGTTAGGTAATATACTTTGATGTTTGATGAAGTGTCACATCAGCTGAGTTTCATGCCAGTTCTGTTTAGAAAAATAGTCTTAAGCAATGGTAATCTTACCGGTCATAAGTGTCTTAATAATGAAAATTGCCTCAACTGGATGCATAATATTCGGTTTCGTTTTCATCGAATGAATAAGCAGGTACATGCCAAAAAAATTTAAAAAATAATCTCGTAATATTCCACCATTCCTATCCCATAAGACTCACCCTTTTAGGCGTAACATAACATTACGACAGCTACGTGAGGGTCTCAGTATAGATAAAGCCTTATATGAATTACTTCATACAAACTGTGGTAATGTGTTAAGTATATCTGAGGAAAGATTTTTCAGCTTGGTGCTTCTTTATGCATTGATTTTTCTGTACCCATTTTAACCGACTTCAAAAAAAAGGAAAAGGTTCTGAATTGGACTATGAATATATTTTATTTTTTTATGAGTGTTCGCGGATAAATTCGTCCTTTTAGAACCGATTTTGATATTATTTTTTTGCTAGAAAGGAGATATATTATTATACAGTTCCGAATTGCAAACGAAGTATAGTGGAGCGCTATTTTGAGTATAAAGAAAGAAAGAAAACAAATGTTCCTAATAAATTAATATTTAATTCGAAAATACTGCATCGTTAACCAAAGAGCATTATTGGGAAAATTACCCGATTCCGATTGCAATTTGTGATAAACGTATTTAATACGACATCACACATTTATTCAATCTGCAATTTATTTCAGCAATACTTTACCCGTCATACTTTAACATACACGACGCGAAAATACACGAGCAATGTAGAAACCTTTATGTATGAGATTCTAAAACTTTCTTGATTCTTTGATTCTTCTCAGTAAAAGCTACCTTCCGAACCCGGCACCGTGTATATAATCATGTCGTTGTGCCCATTTAAAAGTACTTTATTAAAACTTTAATCAAATAAAGTAAATTTGAATGTATATAGACTATTCTGGGTACAAAATTTAAACTTTGTTATGTCATTTGAAGCGCTCGTAGCGAAAGGATCCAGAATTCAATTTGACGTGTTTATTGTAGCTGTGGCCCGCGGTTTCACCCGCGTGGGTTTAGTTCCATGATGTTGTTTTTTTAAATTTGCAACACTCCTTGAAACTTCAGTTATCTGCCAGTGAAAGTCGCGGTAGAATCGGTCCAGCCGTTCAGGCGTGATGCCGTGACCAAGGGAAATGCGGATTCATTTTTATATATATGTAAAAAAATTATGGGCATTATGCATTTTAAATATTAGGCTTTCTTGAAAGCAAAAATAAATATCTCTCTATCTTTAGAGAGAACTCAATCACCATGTTTGCTATAAACATCTGCGACAAAATGGGCCGAATCAAATTAGCACAAATAGGTTGACGATTGCCTCGTTGGTGCTGTGATCGCAAGTACTATTGGGGAACACAGGTCCAGGTAATTTCCCAGTAACAGGTCGGAGAATTAGTGCTTGGTTAATGGGAATAGGCTCACCTATTACACAAATGGTGATATGTAGGTGTTCAAATTCAAAATAACATTATTTTATTACAAAGTACTTTCAAATCGTCAGAAGGACACGAAACATTATACAGAATTATATACGTTACCATCGGGTTCGGAATGTTGTTTTTGCTGAGTTGAACCCGGCAGGAAAATAAACAATTACTCTTTTCAAAAATATTTTATACTTTACTTGCTGTGCCCGCGGTTTCACCCGGGTAGACTTTATTCTGGGATCAAGTATCCTATGTTCTTTTCCAGGTTCTAAGCCACCTCCCCACCAATTTTAAGCCAAATCGTCCTTGAGTTATAAATAGTGTAACTAACACGACTTTCTTTTATATATATAGATAACGGTTCATTGTTGAATTGGAATTTTACTCGGATTTTTAATAAAATAATGTGTTTTTGATGAAGTATTAGTATACATAAGACAATACTATTTTTAAATTCTACCTCTGAAGGGGTCAAATGGGATTTTTTATGTGATTTGGAGTTTGTATCTGAAATATTACTGTGCAGGCGATACTAGTCCTTTAAGGTTAGCAAAACTCGAATGACAGCTTATCAGTAAAGTGTAAGATTTTTTGACAATGTTCTATAAAAAAGTTATTATAACTTTATCCCAGCTGAATCAATAGTTAGATTTAAAACGCTTATAATAAAATTTGTTACCTAATTATCCTCTGAAAATAAACGATGTAATCCAATAATTTTCATAAGGTTATCATAATTACGTTCAGGCTAATTACTTTTAAATTATCGTGTAAAGATAGGTACTTAATCTATTTAATTAGGATATTTTGAATAAAATCGCTGTGCTCCGATGTTAGTATGTATTTAGGTCAGATTTCAATTATTATGTGTGTGGGTAGGACCGAGGGATTTTTAATTAAATCGTTATGATTCTTTTGAATTTAATATGAAAGGTTGTTACCGAGTTTTTTCACAGAAATAATTATTGAAAGGTAATAAGGATGAGTATTCATGAATAATTTTTATGCTTATATCAATAGAATTTCAGAGGAATTTTGTACAGTCACTAGCGGGCGTCACGCGCTTTCACCCGTGTAGTTCCCGTACCCGTGGGAGTACGGGGATAAAATATAGCCTATGTTATTCACTGATGATGTAGCTACACATTGCCGAAAGTCTTTTCAAGATCGGCCCAGTACTATTTGAGCCAATTCGTTACAAATATACTTACATACAAATCTTTCCTCTTTATAATATACTAGCTGTGCCCTGCGGTTTCACCCGCGTAGATTTAGTTTCATCCTTATTGTCGCGAAACCCTAATATTTTTAAGAAATAAATGTAGGTTACTCCTTGAAATATCAGCTACCTGCCTGTGAAGGTCCCGTTAAAATCAGTCCAGCCGTTTCAGAGATTACCCGGAATGAACAGACAGACAGACAGAGAAAAAAATTTTGAATTGCTTTTTTAGTATCAATACCGTGTATACTTCCATATGCATTTAGTGAAAAACTGTTATTTTGGAATTACAAACAGACACTTCAATTTTATTTATCTGTATAGATTAGATGTATAAATTAATGCTGCGTCGCATTTTTCTATGTACGAAAAAAAAAAATTCTTTATTTCTTCTTCAAATAACCCAGGAACTCGTGTTCCACAGTAGCACTTGCGACCACTAAACCATCGAGGCAGTACAGGGGCCCAACCATGAGCTCTTATTGCAATGTTAATTCAGTTGTGCGACAGTGACAGATGTATGCACGTCACATCCATCTGTCTCATAAATGAGTGAAACTATCATGGCAATAAGAGCTCATGGTAAGGCCCCAGACGTTTAAAAACGCATCAAGCAACAAAAACAAACTACATTTCTGTCCAAAGCCTTCTAAGAAAATGTTCACGCGAAATGTTTTGAAACGGTATTATGTTTACAAAAGTTTCTGTAAAGGTTCTACAAAGGTAGTAAAAAAAGTTTGGGGTAATACTTGCTTGAGGTAGATATCGGTAGATCCGTTAGATAAAGTCAATGGCTAAAGTTATAATAAGTTCTACGTACACTTGAGATTGTTGAGGCCAGATACATGCCGGTCCCTATTTATATCTATATCTATACAGATACATACAATTAAAGTCTGTTTGAAATTTCAAATTAATAGCTTTTCACTAAATGCATATGAAAGTATACACGCTAATGACACTAAAAAACCAAGTTTTAAAATTTTTCTCTGTCTGTCTGTCTGTCTGTTTGTTCCGGGTAATCTCTGAAACGGCTGGACCGATTTTAACGGGACTTTCACTGGTAGGTAGCTGATGTTTCAAGGAGTAACTTAACTACTTTTATTTATTAAAATTATTAGGGTCCCGCGACAATAAGGATGAAACTAAATCTACGCGAGTGAAACCGCGGGGCACAGCTAGTTTATATCTCTATCTATACAGATACATACAATTAAATTGTCTGTTTGTAATTTCAAATTAATAGCTTTTCACTAAATGCATATGGAAGTATATATATATAACTCAAAGGTGACTGACTGACTGACATATGATCTATCAACGCACAGCCCAAACCACTGGACGGATCGGGCTGAAATTTGGCATGCAGGTAGATGTTATGACGTAGGCATCCGCTAAGAATTAGTAGGATTTTGATTAATTCTTCCGCCGAAGGAATAAAATAGGGGATGAAAGTTGGTATGAAACTAAATTTACGCGGGTGAAACCGCGGGGTACAGCTAGTGGAAGTATATAATACAGCACTTACATGAGACAAACATACATACATACATATGCTCACGCCTGTATTCCCCGAAGGGGTAGGCAGAGGTGTTGTTATAACAACACACACTTTTCACCGAACATGATTAATTGCCAACGTGTATATGGTGAATCTATTGCCGTCTCAGGCACTATAACATACGTCTTTGAATTACTTCTCAGACACATGCAGGTTTCCTCACGATGTTTTAGGTACTTCACCGTAAAGCACGTTAAGTGAAATCACTGAACATGAGAAAAACTCATTGGTACAGGCTCCACTGGAATTCGAACTTGCTCAAACCCCACGGTCACCACGGCTTTTAAGCGATGTTTTGTGTTTTTAAATTCTTAAAAATGGTTAAGAAAACTGCGGGACTCGAACCCACGTCCTCTGCAAACCGTGCAGTTGCTCTGCCAACTGAACTACTCGTGATCCTACCTCATGCGTCGCTTTTTTGCGGTTTAGGGCACCCTCGTGTTCGTATTTTTCTAGACCATCATCTCCCTGGCCTTATCCCATGTATTTGGGGTCAGCACTTGATTCAACCCGATGTGGCTGATCACCTGATTTTTATACGAAGCGACTGCCATCTGGCCTTCGTAACCCTTTTTTCGAGGAAAATCGGCAATCTGGGTTAAACCAATTGTCAGACTTTCTTAGGCCTCTGACTGACCTGTAACGATTGCCAAAGATGTTAAATTGGCATCCGGGACCGACGGCTTAACGTGCTCTCCGAGGCACGGAGGGAACTCGGGCGGTCACCCATCCAACTACTGGCTAGGCGTATGGTTGCTTAACTTTGCTGATCGCATCATATGCGCATTAGCAACAGTGCCACGAGCCCCTCAATTTTTCTAGACCATTTTTAAGAATTTAAAATGTAGATAATTGTGTCTAATCTAATATTTAACTGTTTTTATTCTTTAATTCACCATTATTTGTACACTTTCATTCTTATTTGATCAGCAAACATGCCCGAACGTTTTTTCCATATACTCAGTTTAACTCGTCACGTATGAGCGTGACAAATATATCTGTCAAAAATAGCTTACAATTCCCCCGGAAGAGAAGCATCTTCAATTTTA
Organism: Watsonalla cultraria; assembly: GCA_964035505.1. Lineage (NCBI taxonomy): Eukaryota > Metazoa > Arthropoda > Insecta > Lepidoptera > Drepanidae > Watsonalla > Watsonalla cultraria. The sequence continues at coordinate 852,280 of OZ037732.1, read as the reverse complement.
TTACTTAAACAAATGTCTTTTTTTTGTATAATGCAGAGCACACACGAAACTAGGTTAACATGAGTCTCACGTAGGGTATGAAGTGAGAACAATATTTTCGCCTTACGCCTCCAACGTATTATTATTCTGTTTTCAACGAGTTTTCTGAATAAAATATGTGAGCACTCGAATGGATTATGGCGTAATGCGTGTTGTAATTGGACGGACGCGTTAATTGCTCGGAAGTTTTGCCTTCCCATTACGTCACTTGTATATTAACCTAGCTGTGCCACGGGCCTTTACCCGCGTAGATTAATTAATTAATTAATAATTAATTTCATGGGTGACACGCGGAAATCTATTTAAAAAAAAGGAGCCTAAGTTACTCCTTGTAACATTAGCTAACTGCCAGTGAAAGTCCCGTTAAAGTCAGTCCAGCCATTGCGGAGATTAGCCGGAACAAACAGACAATAATAGTTTTTTTTTATGTCAGTACCGCGTATACTTTCATATGCATTTTGTGAAAAGCTATTATTTTGGAATACAACAGAACACAAACATACAAACAGACACTTTAATTTGATTTATCTGTAAAGATGTATAGATTAGCGTGAAAACGAAATTCGTCGTCCTTTAAACGTGTAAAAACTTTACTTGGGACACTGAAGTGATGCACGTACATACATTTGGGGGGACTTTATTTAATAATAGCTGTGCCCTGCGGTTTCACCCGCGTAGATTTAGTTTCTTCCTCATTGTCGCGGAACCCTAATATTTTTCATAAATAAAAGTAGCCTTAGTTACTCCTTGAAATATCAGCTACCTGCCAGTGAAAGTCCCGTTCAAATCCGTCCAGCCGTTTCGGAGATTACCCGAAACAAACACACAGACAGACAGACAGATAATTTTTTTAAAACTTATTATTTTAGTGTCAGTAGCGTGTATAGTATTTTAGTGTCAGTGGCGTGTATACTTTCATATGCATTTAGTGAAAAACTGTAATTTTGGAATATATACTTCAATTTCATTTATCTGTATAGTTTATCTGTATAGATATAGATTTATTTACCTTATATTGAACGGCTTGAAGCATTAAGACAGACATTGTAATACTACGTTGCTCATTTAAAGTAGTTCATATGCCATCGATACGAATCACACTGAATGGCTCAAAATTGAGCAATTTCCTTGTCCGTGCAGTTGCAATGGAAATGTATAGGGAAATGAGTTACGCAATCACGCCTGCAATACTGAACACATTTAAATGAAATTTGGTACCGAGATAGTCTAGAGCCTGATAAAAGACAATTACAAATTTTATTGCAATACTAACTGTGCCCCGCGGTTTTAGTTTCATGTTTCATTTCGCGGAACCCTAATATTTTTGATAAATAAAAGTAGCCTAAGTTACTCCTTGAAACATCAGATACCTGCCAGTGAAAGTCCCGTTAAAATAGGTCCAGCCATTTCAGAGATTTCCCGGAACAAACAGACAGACAGAGAAAAATTTTAAAACTTGGTTTTTTAGTGTCAGTATCTTGTTAGTGTATGCTTTCATATGCATTTAGTGAAAAGCTATTATTTTGGGATTACAAACAGACACTTCAATTTTATTTATCTGTATAGATAAGGGATACATTTTTTGAGTGATGACGTCGGCAAAAAGCAAAAAAGCTCATAAATTTATATTTAAACACTTCTTTCGTGCCGCGTTCTTCACTAAGGTTTTTCAGCGTCGCACTCTTAGTCGAGTGTCCGTTTTAAAGTTACGAAATTGAACCTTATCCTCTATGAATTATGTATCAATTTCCTATGATTGAAACCAACGCTCGTCATCGAGTTCAACGCTGAGAAGCCTTGGTGTATATCTTAAAGTCGACAGACGAGAGCATACCATTAAAACTACCTGGTGATATTCTTCACCTTGTGAACACAATACTACTCAAAGGTTATTTGCCTGGTATCTTCTGTGAAGTGGAGGTACAAGCCTCAGTCGGACAGCTCTAGATATCTAACGGGAGATCCTATGTCCTTTCGCTCTTGTTTGTTCCACTTGACAATGATTTTTACATTTCAAAACTAACAACATTGCTTCATCAAATATAAATTGAAACTTCGGAACGCATATGGCAAAACAACAATGGAACGAAATCAAAACAGGAAAAACAAATAAAACTTCAAATTTAATACCTCTGCATAACACTCCGGGGGTCAGGACCCACTAGTCCCCTATAATTCGCATCCTTCTTTTTTTTTTATTGATGTGGGGGAAACCTTCAAAAGGTCCCCGACCGCCCTGGGAGAGGCAGATTGGGGTATGTGGCATTTTTAACGCACTAAAACCCCCCCGGTCGCCATCCTCGGTGCTCAGGGGGACTACGGGTACTCTGATGGATCGCATCGGTGTCCCCCTACACTTTGCCGGGGCAGCTGTATTGCCGCCCCTGGAGACCTCGCTGTGCAAGGCAGCGCAGCCACATCGCGCTGCCACCTTCCCGGGCCCGCGGCTCGGTGGTCAAAGCTCCCACCCCGACCACCGCCAGCAGGCCCTCCGGCCTCATTTTAGTCGCCTCTTACGACAGGCAGGGGATACCATAGCCAAATTCTTAGACCCTGGCTATTGGGTGATAATTCGCATCCTGTGTCCACTAGTCCCCTTAAATTTTTGAGGTTCCCATTCGTCCCCTGATCTATCTTAAGTACTAGGGCGTCGGAATTTTAAAGAGGTAGTTTTCACTGATATTATACGGACATACAGTCGATACTGTATGTCCGTATTATAACGTAACATTTATACGGGGAAAAGTGGGTACCACAAAATTAATTGATAGTTGACCGTTTTCCTCCCGGGGGACCAATAGACACCTATATAAGGGTCGAATCGACAACTTTATTCTAGGGGACGAATATTAGGCGACCAGTGGGTCCTGACCCCACTCCAGGCCGTATTATGAACACAATTCGTGTTTCTAAACACACGCGAGTCGTGTAAATTAGAGATATTATCAAAATTACCCCATTCGGAATTGTTCGGCGACATTGTACGTAAATAATAAGATTGTATTTACTGAATATGGAAGGAAAATTGTGATTCTGTTTGAAGGAGTCTGTGAAAGTATTAGCTAGGACGTTTAGGTTGTATATATACTCGATTACCAACTTAGTGTCAATAGAACTAAGGTTTTTCATAGATAATTTTTCGCAAATTTGGCAAGAAATATATCTGTGAGTATCATTTAAAAAAAAGTCGGAGCTTTTTGGCAACACCACTAGCCATGTATATTGGGATGAAAAACGTTTCTTTTTCTCAGGGTTCCAACCAGCAATACAGGAACTGGTATTAAGGAAAATACTCCCAAATACCGGTTCCTGTGATTTACTTTTTTGGCATCTGTTAATTAGTGTCATATATTCAGTTTAGGCCCAGGCACTTATAAACGTCGAAGAATTTACCACCGGTTCGGAAACTAGCCTTATGGGAAGAACCGACAAGAAACGCAGCTGGCATCATTATTTATTATACAATTAATTATCTCATTCCAAAGTGGGGCACAGCTACTTTAGAGAGAGAACTTGCATACTATTATAATTACTCTTTACTCTCATTTCTATAATTCTATACATTTATATAATTCTAATATCATTGAACATACATCCGTCTCAGCCACTCAGTGGGGTATTCATCGCAGTAAGAGTTGGTAAGCCTCGTTCACGAGGTATGACCCAAATGACAGCCATTACAGAGGTTATGTGCGTCATAAAAACATTTATACAGCCTAATCTATCTTGGAAATTAGAACGTTAACGGCTCTCTCTAATTATTAAATTTTTAATTCATGACATACATACATACATACATATTATATATGCTCACGCCTGTATTCCCCGAAGGGGTATAGGTGTTGTAATTTTCAACACCCACATTTCACCGAATATGATTAAGTGCCAACGTGACAGAGGGTGAGTCCATCGCCGTCTCAGGCACTATACGTACGTCTATGAATAATTTCTCAGACATATGCAGGTTTCCTCACGATGTTTTCCTTCACCGTAAAGCACGTGGTGTGAACTATTGTGAGCCCAAACAAATCTGCGTTAACTTTGACGCGGTGACTTGTGACGGCGGCAGTGAAAAACTCGCACTAGGCACTCTGATGGTCGGTGTATCCAAACTCATTCTAATTAAACCCAAAACACACCTACCAAGCGATGCTATCTAAACTGCGCGATTATAATCTACTCAAAGTTAACTAATAAGGTCAATCGATTGGATTGACCCCTGTCATGACGTAGAGGTCATATGAAGTAATGCACCGATAGTTTAGCTAGTCACGCGACTTTACCTACTAACAATATTTAACACGCTATGTTTGAAGTACACATTTTTTCTTCAACACTACGGCAAATAACAGCCCGCTTGGCGTTTAGTAGTTGTTACATGGAATTTATTTTTAACTGCCGAGGGTAAAAGCTAGTTACACACATGCTCAAGCCTGTATTCCTCGAATGGGTAGGCAGATGTGTACCTCACACATTTCACTAGGTATGTTTGAAAGTCCCATGAACATGGGGGAAAACCCAATGACTTCGCTCGACCTGGGTACGAACTCTAGTTAGCGAGTAATCAGCGTTCTTTCCAAGCACTATATATGTCAAAGAGTCTAGTAGGGATGAGCCGATTGTGGTACCAATATGAGCAATGATATTGTATGAATGCGGCATGATTATCGTAAAATAAGATTGTTTTCTAAAAGGTATGACCTTTCATGGTCAGACCCCAGAGCGGCAAGGCAAGTTAGTGTATATATAGTGAAAGATGGTACCCGTCTGTTCAACTATACAGCTATTAAGTCCGTTTGTTATACTTTTCTCGTCTGACAGGAGACTTTTTCCATTTATAATATTAATATGGATAAAATATCTCTACAAAGCTGATAATATAACGCACAAAGGTATTGTTAGAGTATATTTATTGTGAAGATCTATACAGATAAATAAAATTGAAGTGTCTGCTTGTAATTCCAAAATAACAGCTTTTCACTAAATGCATATGAAAGTATACACGCTACTGACACTAAAAAACCAAGTTTTAAATTTTTTTTCTGTCTGTCTGTCTGTTTGTTCCGGGTAATCTCTGAAACGGCTGGACAGATTTTAACGGGACTTTCACTGGCAGGTAGCTGATGTTTCAGGGAGTAACTTAGGCTACTTTTAGTTATGAAAAATATTAGGGATCCGCGACAATAAGGATGAAACCAAATCTACGCGGGTGAAACCGCAGGGCACAGCTAGTATTTCATAAGTTTGTGTATTTTAGTTATTTAGTGGTGTCTATTCATCGCACTTATAAAAGACCTTGTCGATTTCATGCAAAGCACAATAAAGTAAGGAATATATTTTGCAGAATGGACTCGATATTAGAGTGCCTATTTTACGCGCAATAGCAACATCTGAATTTTATTTAAGAAATACAGTAGCCATAGATTATAATATATAGTAGTGAACCATACATGTATATGCGTGGCTGTATCCCACGGGGGTAGGCAGAGACCACCGTACATCACATACTACGATCCTTATATACTTCTTTCTACCCTCAACGCTTCCCTAGCCTTTGCTAAGCGAAAAATTATAATTTTATTGTAATTAATAATATTTGTTACGAAAATGTACATGATGCCAGCTGAATTCCACCCCACGTGCGTTACGGTGGAGGAAAACATTGAGAAGAATACCTGCATATATCTGAGAATTAATTCAAAGAAGTATGTATAGTGCCTGAGACGGCGTTAGAATCACCCTCTGTCACGTTGGCAGTTAATAATATTCGGTGAAATGTGGATGGTGTTGATACAACACCTCTGCCTACCCCTTTGGGGAACCTTCTTCCCTTCTCTTCTGTCAGAGTGACATACTTACATCACAAGTGACAGTACGAAGTGAAATACATCTGTGTCATAGCGTTGTCAAGCAATGACAAAGCGTTTTTTTTTTTTGCGAACAGCCCACCTGATAATAAGTGACTACCGCAGTCTATGGTTGCTTGCAACACCAGGGGCATCACGCGTAGTCATTACTATAGTTCATTCCACAACTTAAGCGTCTGTAGAAGGAAGCTTCTATAGATGGCTGGCATTCTCGTCATACTTGTGAACAGGTGCTGCTTGTGGGGGCTGGTCATCTCAAGCTACGCATTTACATATAAGTAGAACTACTAGATTTTTATTTATGTTATTTTTTATCGACATTTGTGCATTGCAACTGTGTCCATGGGCTTACATTGCTCAAGGGATTTATTTAGTTTTTTTTTAAATTGTATAATATTTTTGAAAAGAGTAATTACTGAGTTTCTTACCAGGTTCTTCTCAGTAAAAGCAACCTTCCGAACCTGGCGGTAGCATGTATAATCCTGTAAATTATGTCATTCTGACGATTTGAAAGTGCTTTGTAAAAAGTCTAATCGAATAAAGATATTTTTGACTTTGAGTTTGACTTTGACTTAGAAATGAGCAGTGTAATCATTTGGGTTCCAAAGTGTGGATGATCTCCCCGTCATGATTTCGCAAAAAATATGTCCATTACCCTCAAGTGTAGTACAACAACACTCGTCGCATGGCCGCAGAGATATCATTAAAGCCCTTCGTGCATTTACATATTTTATGACGTCCCTCTACGCGCTGGATGCGGATAAAATCCGTCACTCGTCGTCATTTGCAGGGCTTTTGTTTTTTCATGACTTTTTCACAGTGTTGCATAAAAGAGGACGTTATTGTACGCTGATATGGTATGATATGCTGATATGCAAATATAGTAGTCACACAGAATCCTTTACGGTCACGATTTTTTTTCCACGAAGATCACTTCACTCTTATGATTTATGATCTTCTACCGAATTTCGGTTACGGCGGCTAATCTGAGCGGGGATCAGCCATGTGCGCAAACACAGGTGCACTCTTTATTCCCTCACTCTCATAGTCCGATGGGAGGCAATCCGACACGACCGGAGAGAGATCAGGGGCCCAACCATGAGCTCTTATTGCAATGATAATTCAGTTGTGCGACAGTGGCAGATGTATACACGTCACATATATCTGTCTCCTAAATGACTGAAACTATCATGGCAATAAGAGCTCATGGTAAGGCCCCAGGCGTAGGACCACCTGCTTAACGTGCTTTCTAAGGTACGGGAATGTATATTACACTAATAATGATACTCGCTGTGTTAAGGTAATAAAAGGCTATCCTACTTATTAAAGCTTACATATTGCTTCATTTCTTCCCTTCACCTGGCTGTGACCTTCTGTATTGAGGGATCGACTTCAATAGTCTGAATTTCGTTAGCGGTATCCCGGCTTGCCTTACCTCCCTGCCTCTCTTGGGTACAGACTATAGTGTCATTATTTTCTGTATGGACCTCTCACTTAAGCTACCTTCAAGTTTTAGAGGCAGCTGATGAGGTTTTTAAAAAGTGAAGAGAATATAAAAGATTGACATAAATTTTTGTGTGTGTGTGTGTGTGTTTAAGTGTCAATTTGTAGAGCACCGAAAACACACACACAAAATGGATGCTTTTAAATCAAATGTGGAATTATTTAGATGCTCAACATTTTAGTGGTCCAAAATATTTGGTGCTTAATATTGAACGTATTTTTTACCTTCGTAGGTAACTGTTAATGGTTAAGCCCTTCTGTATTTACCTAATCAAGTTCGCGTGCGTTTCCCCATAGCGGTGTAGCGTGCCAACTAGCACTACGCCACACATATGCGGCAATACCAGTTATTTATTGCAACTCACACAAGTGCGTTATGGTGACACTTTGTATGTGCTATAAAAATGAAATGCGTAGGTTAATGACCTTTAGAAATCGTGTCTCGTAAAGGTGGGATTTTATTATGTGTGAAATTAAAAGTGACGTGGTGGCCTTGGGGTTTCAAGCGACGCATGTTCGAATCCCAGCGGGGCTTATACCAATGAGTTCTTCTAAAAACTTATGTGCAGTGATTTCACACCACGTGCTTTACGGTGAAGGAAAACATCGTGAAGAAACCTGCATATGTCTGAGAAGTAATTCACAGACGTAGGTATAGTGCCTGAGACGGCGGTAGACATCTGCCTACCCCTTCGGGGAATTCAGGCGTGAGCATGTTAATACAAGTATGTGTGTTTGAGATGAGATGAGTATGTGAGATTTAATTTTCGTTGCTATAATAAAGATTTTATAGTTAAAAACCAGAATCAAGGATCCAACTGTAAGATAACGTAACTTACCAAAATATTTCAACAGCGAATTGCTTTCCAAGTGCACCTCGTATCAGTATCTGTAAAAAACAAAATCAGATGTAAGTATTTATAGTCCAACGCCGTCTAAGGCACTACTCGTCTCTGTCAGGATAGGATTCGCAACACATACATCTGACAGAGAACAAAAGTAATCACATAGCTCCAAGAATTAGCAAGCTGAAGTGGCAGCGGGCCGGCCATATCTCGCGAAGAACCGACAACCGCTAGGGTAAGCGTGTTCTTGAGTGGAGACCGCGACTCGGCAAACGTAGTCTAGGACCACTCATTAGGAGAGGCCTATGTCCAGCAGTAGACTAAGATAGGTCGATGATGATGATGTGACATCCTGCAAGTACTGTCTCAATAGATTGTCTCTACCTTCGGCCCTCTACCTTCGGCATGGTGGATTGCGACGTTCACCGGTATTGCCAAATTTTCGGTCACCTGGTCTTGACCGTATTTTCGGACTACGACCTCTTAATCGTTTGCACTCTGTTTTGCCAGTTACAGCCTTTCAAGATTATTTACTTAAGGCACCACACATCTTTGAATTACTTCTCAGAAAGATGAAGCTCCCTCACGATGTTTTCCTTCACCTTAAAGCTCGTTATGTGAAATCATTGCACTTAAGTTTGAAGAAACCATTGGTGCAAACCGCTGAGATGCGAACTTGCGGCTCTTCAAATCCCACAGTCACAACGGCTATATATCTCGATTTTAGCCCGTTGTAGCTAACATAACATAATCTAATTTTATAGAATACCTATTTGACTATACACATTATAGCAGTAGGTATATATCAAATGTCTAGCTCTCATTGTACAAGTTCAGTTTCAAACACGTTTCAAACTAGGTCATGTTATGCGGAGTGTCGGAAAGATTTTTCAATACTATCTACATACGACACAAACGTTTAGCGAGTACTTCAAAAGACAAAACCATTGTACAATTCTCAAAAGAGAATCTCCACAATAGTTTTAGATTCAACATAGGAAACCAATATACCATTCAAAGGGTCAGAACTCACTGGTCCCCTGAAATTCGCACCCCACTCATCCCCTTTTTGAGGTTTCCACTCGTCTCCTGATCTATGTAAAGTACTAGGACGTCAGAGGTTAAAGAGTTAGTTTTCAATATTTTTCGACACTATTTCCGTATCTTACCGTTACATTTATACCAGGAGACGAGTAAAGTTATTTAATATGCTTTGTGAGCATATTTGTAATATTTTAGTTATTATTTTGGTAGTTGGGCATTAACATTGTATAATATTTTTAAAAGAGTAATTTTTGAGTTTGTTGCCGAGTTCTTCTCAAAAAAAGCAACCATCCGAACCAGGTAACATTTATAATCATGTATAATGTATTTTTTGTGATTTGAAAGTACTCTGTAAGAAGTCTAATCAAATAACGATATTTTGAACTTTGAGTAACTGTTTTCCTCCCGGGACCTCATATAGGGGCCGAATCTACAACTTTTATTCTAAGGGACGAATATTTAGGGACCAGTGGGTCCTGAGCCCTTTTAAAGTGTTATATCGACAATCTGGAATATGGATTTAAAGTATTAAAACGTTTCACTACAAAAGACTTGCCTACAATAAAGTAAAAAAGGCTGGTAAAAATTTAACAATAGATAGTGGCTAGCTTTGTTCCCTCCGCCCAGTTGGTTAAAGCGAAAATTGTGACTAACACTCGGCTATAAAGAGACTGGATGGGATACAAAAAGGCTTGTATATGGAAAAGTTTGTACGTTTTTCCTATAATGCAGTAGTTAAATAAAAGTGAAAATGATTTATTCATTTCAGGCTCTTTTGAATGTCAAGGAAATTATCACCGGTTGGGAAACTAGCCTTCTGAGAAGAAACGTCAAAAAACTCAACTGGTATCATGTACAATTCATTACATAGTAAATAATTGTTGATTACAATAAAATTCATGATAAAGACACATGGAATTAAAACTCTGCACAAGTAGCGCCTGGCAATGACATGGTATGCAAACATGATATGTAAATCATTTGGTATTGTTTTTACTCTTTTAATTATTATTTTTTACACATGCATGCTGATACAATTTTCACTATTGTGAATAACTTTAGATGTTTTTTTTTTGTACTTATCACTATTTACTCTGTAATGAAATGTACATGATGCCAGCTGAGTTTCTTGCTGGTTCTTCTCAGAAGGCTAGTTTCCAAACCGGAGGTAAATTCCTCGACATTCATAAGTGCCTTACCAGGGCCTAGACTGAATAAATCATTTTCATTTTCATTCTTCATATAAAATTATTCATAATTTAATAAGGAAGTAATTCAAAGTCGTATGTATAGTGCCTAAGACGGTGAAAGTCAGGCGAGTCAACTACTGCACACATACATACGTTCGCCTGTTTACCGAAAGGGTAAGCAAACGTGTTGCAACAGCATCACCCACTTTTCACTGAAGATGATTAAGTGTCAACATGACAGATGGTGAGTCCATCGCCGTCTTAACACTACACATCTTTGAATTACTTCTCAGACATATGCAGGTTTCCTCACTATGTTCTACTTCACCGTAAAGCACGTGTTGTGAATCACTGCACATAAGTTTTTAGAAAAACTCTTTGGTTGGCCCCACTGGGATTTGATCCCCACCACGTCTGTTTTAAACTGCTTCCAGTACTGAATTATATGACAATGTAAGCAAAGCCGTGGTTACAGTTGTGAATTCGCAGTAATTTCGCGTCGGCTCGTCGCCCGATCCACCAACTTTCCCTTTGACAAATGTTTTTAATGGTTTTCTTTAAATTATACCCACTTTTTTGTCCGCTATTGTAAAATATTGGTGGTAGGCCAGTGCTCGTTAAGGGGTTTTGTCAAACAATTATTTATTGTGCAATTTTATAGACGTTTTTTGAACAAGGAGAGACAAAGGGTACACAATTTAATCACCGCCTAAGCTTAGCATGTAGGTTTGATTGTGATTCTTTTTTGTGAATGATATTTAAATAATAGTTTCTGAAATTGCTTGATACTAACAATTCAAATCTATACAGATTAATAAAATTGAAGTGTCTGTTTGTAATTCCAAAATAACAGCTTTTCACTAAATGCATATTGGATTGGGATACAGACTGGAAAAACCAATTTTTTAGATTTTACTCTGTCTGTCTCTATGTTCCGGGTAATCTGCGAAACGGCTGGACCGATTTTAACGGGACTTTCACTGGCAGATAGCGAAATGTTACAAGGAGTAACTTAGGCTACTTTTATTAATTAAAAAAAGAAGGGTTCAGCGGGACGCCCTTGAAATTAACTCTATGCGGATGAAACCGCGGGGCACAGCTAGTAATTAATAAAGACATTATCCTTAATTACTACTTTAATGCAGAAAGATATGCTCAGTGTAGTTGATACCATGCTTGCAAAACAGGTAACGGAGACTTGTTGGTATGTCTTAAGAGTGCTTAGTACAATATTATGTGGTTAGAATCTGTAACTCACATTTCACCAATCATGTTAAAAGTCCCATGTAATAGAGGTGAGCCGATTGACATTCACAGGTCACTAATCCAGACTACGGACTGCTACTCAGAAATTACAGATGGAAAAACCCAATAACAGTTTGCCCAACTCTAACCTAGGACCTCATGTTCCGCAATAACGACTTCCATCCGAACTTAGTAACAACTTTTTACGAGGAAAATCGGTAATCTAGGTTAAACCAGTTGTCACTCTCTTACGCCCGACTGACCTGTAACGATTGCCAAAAATGTAAAATTTGCATCCAGGCCCGACGGCTTAACGCGCTTGCCAAGGCACGGAGGGAACTCGGGCGGTCACCCATCTATCTACCGGCTTGGATTAGCTACTGTGCCACGAGGCAGTCTATAATTTGTAATATCAGTAAAGATTTCCTAGCAAGTAGCGGTCAATGTATTATATTTGTAGAAAAATTTAATCTCGCTAAAGCCTTCAATTTATATCAATATACTCAGTTCGCCCAGGGCGGTTTAGTAATAGAAGACTTTATAAGGGAATTAAGCTCAGTTAGCTTACAGTAGCCGCATCGCTGCGATGCTGGGAAAAAGAAAAATGCTACGATAAGACTTAATGTAGAAGCGAAAGGTTTTTATTAAGGTTTTAATAATTTACTTCTCCTAAGAACAAGAAGAGGGTTACCATCATCGGTTTTAGCACGTATTATGAATATCTAAGCGTTGGCTTTTATATTTTGGTACCGTTAAATTAAATGTCAAAGATAAGACGTTCTTAATACGCGCTGCTTAAAGGATCATAGTCGGTTCTCTTAAATGTATTTTTATTTATTTCTTTCTTTTGAGGAATGCCAACAGAAAAATTACTTCAAATTAAGGTAACAGAATAATGACTTAAGTTGCTTATTACAGGCATCTATATGTACATCTATATAGATAAATAAATTGAAGTTTCAGTTAGTAATTCCAAAGCAACAGCTTTTCACCATATGCATGTGAAATTATAAACCATACCGATATTAAAATAAACAATAAAATATTCTGTCCGTCTGTTTGTTCCGGGCAATCTCCGAAACTTTTACTGTCAGATAGCGAATGCTACAAGGAATAAATTAGACTACTTTTATTTATAACAAAATAGGGCTCGGAAAATCTCCGTGGGTGAATCTGGGGCCTAACCATGAGCTCTTATTGCAATGTTTATTCAGTTGTGCGACAGTGACAGATGTATGCACGTCACATACATCTAAATGAGTGAAACTATCATGGCAATAAGAGCTCATGGTAAGGCGCTAGGGACTGTGCCTCCACCGATCGTCGTAACCTATTTCTTTCCCTTCGCCTACATTACACCAACACAGTTTTATTGAAGTTACGATCATATAAAACAATTGAAACACGTAATAGCTCAAAATTTCAAGCTAGAAAGATAAAAAATGAAAATTACATATCTTTAAGAAACATCAAAAGGAATACTAGGAATACTAATAAGTATTCAACAAAGCATACGTATTCGTGAGAGATACTCGCTCCTTTGGTATCACTTTGAATACCTAATTGTATGCCACTATAAGGTACCACAAAAGCTTGCCTGCGTCTCCGCTCGCATATATTTTTTGCAGGATTCTAATATTATTCTGAGATATTATACAATCTATACACCGATACAGATAAATAAAATTGAAGTGTCTGTTTGTAATTCCAAAATAACAGTTGTTCAATAAATGCATATGAAAGTATACACGCTACTGACACTAAAAAACCAAGTTATAAAATTTTTCTCTGTTTGTCTGTCTGTTTGTTCCGGGTAATCTCTGAAACGGCTGGACTGATTTTAGCGGGACACTGGCAGGTAGCTGATGTTTCAAGGAGTAACTTAGACTACTTTTATTTATTAAAAATATTAGGGTTCCGCGACAATAAGGATGAAACTAATTCTACGCGGGTGAAACCGCGGGGCACAGCTATATATAAATAAATATATTCACGCCCTCTCAGAAGGGTCCCTGAAGTGGTAATCAGAAGTATGGTTGGAAAAGTGAGGCCTTGGTAAAACAATAGGGTATATGCTTATAATAAGTATTATTACCTATACAGATAAATAACATTAGTGTATCTGTAATTCCAAAATAACTAACTTTTGACTGAATGCATATACAATTTTTTACATAAAAAGCAAATTTAAAAAAAAATCTCTGTCTTTATATTTGTTATGGCTAATCTCTAAAACAGCTGAACCGATTTTCACTGGCAAATAGCTAATGTTACAAGGAGTAACTAAAACAACTTTAATTTTAAAAAATATCGTTTTACGTGCCACGCATGAAATGAAATCGCGGAAAATCTTGATTAGCAACTTCGCGGAATAAAAAAATCTATAAAATAACCATATTATATCTTATCACTTAACCCACGGACTAAGTAACACGTTCGTTACAAAGAAAACAGGCTAAGTTCCCGGTATAGTACTTTACCGGGTAATCTCTTTAAATATGTAAATAGCTCCGCTTAGACGGCTTAAATACTGTTGGTAGTCTTAAAACTTAATATTACATTTTATCGCATCGGCAACGATTCGTCACCGCTTTTCATAGTTTTGGATATTAACTTAGCTCTACAAATTACTAACGTTAAAAGTTCTATTTTACTAAAAACTTATATACGTTGAAGGAAACATCGTGAGAAAACGTACATATGTCTGAGAGTTCAAAAATGCATGTATAGTGCCTGAGACGGCGATGGACCTACCATCTGTCACGTTGGCACTTAATCATCTTCGGTGAACAGTGGGTATTGTTATTGCAACACATCTCTGCCTACCTGTATACCTACCTATAATGTATTTTGTTTTATTAATGTGATTTATATCTATACAGATAAATAAAATTGAAGTGTCTGTTTGTAATTCCAAAATAACAGCTTTTCACTAAATGCATATGAAACTATACACGCTACTGACAATAAAAAACCAAGTTTTAAAATTTTTCTCTGTCTGTCTGTCTGTTTGTTCCGGGTAATCTTTGAAACGGCTGGACGGATTTTAACGGGACTTTCACTGGTAGGTAGCTGATGTTTCAAGGAGTAACTTAGGCTACTTTTATTTCTTAAAAATATTAGGGTTCCGCGACAATAAGGAAGAAACTAAATCTACGCGGGTGAAACCGCGGGGCACAGCTAGTATATATATATATAAATAAAGCAGCATTTCTTATCAAAGTTACACCGAAAACATTCCATAAAATAGAAAGCGAGAATACTCTTAAATGTCGCTCCAAAAACAATACCTTTTGGGTAAAAGCCATACATCTTTGCCCGAAAAAGTAAACCGAGGGTTCTGAACGCAACATAAATCACGATGTGGCCAAACGGAGACTCGAACCTGCAATAAATACCTCAACTGACAATTAATGTAGTAAGCGCACATAAATTCACTTTGGAGCAAAGGCTTTCTGGGAGCATGTCAACATTTCTGCTTCTTTGACCCAATGCTTAAATTATAATTTTATTTAACTGTCTAGTTGGTTTAGTGGCGGGTAACTTAATGGGAGTCCAGAATTGTATCTATATAGATAAATAAAATTGAAGTGTCTGTTTGTAATGCCAAAATTACAGCTTTTCACCAAATGCATATGAAAGTATACACGCTACCGACACTGAAAAACCAAGTTTTAAAATTTTTCTCTGTCTGTCTGTCCGTCTGTCTGTCTGTCTGTCTGTTTGTTCCGGGTAATCTCTGAAACGGCTGAACCGATTTAAACGGGACTTTCACTGGCAGGTAGCTGATGTTTCAAGGAGTAACTTAGGCTACTTTTTATTTATTGCCCCGCGGTTTCAGCCGCGTAGATTTAGTTTCTTCCTTATTGTCGCGGAACCCTAATATTTTTAATTAATAAAAGTAGCCTAAGTTACTCCTTGAAACATCAGCTACCTACCAGTGAAAGTCCAGTTAAAATCCGTCTAGCCGTTTCAGAGATTACCCGGAACAAACAGACAGACAGACAGACAGACAGAGAGAGAAAAATTTTAAAACTTTGTTTTTTAGTGACATTAGCGTGTATACTTTCATATGCATTTAGTTAAAAGCTGTAATTTTCGAATTAAAAACAGACACTTCAATTTTATTTATCTGTATAGATGTATAGATAACTAACGAGATGTGGGTGTTGTAAGTACACATTTGTCTACAAACGTAGACATAATGTTTTAGACTAACTTGTCTGAAAAGGATTGAAAGCCTCACAAAAGGGCCTTTTAAAAGAGTTTTGTTTCTTTAAGCAAATGTGACTGAAGGAAACCTCAAACCCTTTGCCGGGTGGGTAAATTATGAACACCTAAGTCTCAAAAAGATAAAGGCTGGATAAAGCTGTCGTCCTGAATCGAACTGGATGACCTTAGATCTACAACTTATCCGGGGATAAAAATGATGATTTTGTTCTGACATTTGGTTCACTATGTATATAGGTATGTATATTTTTCGTGATGTTCCGTATACATACATATATCGATAAGTGACTGCGGGACTATGAACTTTGCAACATGGAATAAAAGCGACACTAAGTCGTTACGTACGTTTTAAAGAACGAAAAAAAAGTTGAGTTAGTTTGTAAATGCAAATCGAATAACTTCTCATTAAATGCTAGAAATTAAAGGTTAAGGATTAATAACTATAAAATTGAAGGTAATTTATATGTAAACAAAGATAATTTGCGGTTTTAATTTTAAAAAAATATCTACATCCATCTACACCATAAAAAACACATACATTAATATGCTCACGCCTGTATTCCCCGAAGGGGTAGGCAGAGGTGTTAACAACACCCACTTTTCACCAAAGATGACTAAGTGCCAAAGTGACAGATGGTGAGTCTGTCGCCGCCGTCTTAAGCACTATGCATACGTTTTTGTGTTATTTCTCAGACATATGCAGATTTCCTCACGCGGTGTGAAATCACTGCACATAAGTTTTTAGAAAAACGCATTGGTACAGGCCACGCTTTGAATCCAACGTAGCAGGTGACTGTTCCAACCCCATGGTCACCTGGGCTCAATATAGTAATATGTGATTCAAGTCGACCGATCCAGGAGTGCTATCAGGCAACTCCAGTTCGGTCGCGGTTCCAGTTCTTAGTGATTTCAGTCGCTTGTATCTTCGGGGAAACTGTATTTTTTATGTTTTTATTAATATACTAGCTGTGCCCCGCGGTTTCACCCGCGTAGAAATAGTTGCATCCTTATTGTCGCGGAACCCTAGTATTTAAAAAAAATAAAATTAGCCAAAGTAACTCATTGAAACATCAGCTACCAGCCGTTTCAGAGATTACCCGGAACAAACAGACAGACAGAGAACACTTGGTTTTTTAGTGTCAGTATCTTGTATACTTTCATATGCATTTAGTGAAAACTGTTATTTTGGAATTACAAACAGACACTTAAATTTTATTTTACTACTGCTTAATGTCGTGACGGCATCTGTAAGTATATCACGTAACGGGAGACACGTATCGATATATCATTTCACATCACTATTATTAGAAAGGGTGTATTATAAATGGAAAAGAACCAAGGAACTTGGTGGTAAATCTTCACGGCTCTCAACACAGACGGGCAGACTGTGACAAAGGTCGCGATGAATAATTTATACCTCGCTTTGAATAAGTAGTTTTTATAAATTTCGTACAAACATCAAAGAAACGTTTGTAATAAAATTTTCGTCACTCCAAATACACTTCAAGTCACAAAGATTTTCTAGCTAAATATTTATTAAGGCACTTTTCTTTATAACTAGCTGTGCTGCGGTTTCACCCGCGTAGATTTAGTTTCATCCTTATGATCGCGGTAACTTAATATTTTTAATAAATAAAAGTAGCCTAAGTTACTCCTTGAAACACCTTGAAACCTACCAGTCAAAGTCCCGTTAAAATCTGTCCAGCCGTTTCAGAGATTACCCGGAACAAACAGACAGACAGACAGACAGACATACGGACAGACAGACAGAGAAAAAATTTAAGACTTGGTTTTTTTGTGTCAGTATCGTGTATACTTTCATATGCATTTAGTGAAAAGCTCTTATTTCGGAATTACAAACAGACACTTCAATATTATTTATCTGTATAGATACATAGATTGTTTGTTTTAGAGGAATTTGTATTACGCGAAAAATTCTACTATTGCCTACACTATAACAGCATAGTAAGAGACAAAAGAGTCCCACTATAGTACCTACAGAGTCTCCAATTATCTACCAACTAGCTGTGCCCCGCGGTTTCACCCGCGTAGGTTTAGTTTCTTCCTTATTGTCGCGGAACCCTAATGTTTTTAATAAATAAAAGTAGCCTAAGTTACTCCTTGAAACATCAGCTACCCACTAGTGAAAGTCCCGTTAAAATCAGTCCAGCCGTTTCGGAGATAACCCGGAACAAACAGACAGACAGACAGAGAAAAATTTTATAACTTGGTTTTTTAGTGTCAGTAGCGTGCATACTTTCAAATGCATTTAGTGAAAAACTCTTATTTTGGATTTACAAACAGACACTTCAATTTTATTTATCTGTATAGATATAGCACGGGCGCATTGGCGATCTTCCACTCCGTAAGAGTCTGAGCACTAATTCAAAGATGTATATATAGTGCCTGAGACGACGAAAGTGTTAGATTAGGAAAGTAAACGAATATAACTTTGGATACGACTGTATTTTATAGTTGACACGAGACGAGAGTAAATAATAGTTTACATAATATATTTAAACTCTAGGCTGGGTTTAGCCCAACAGATAGACTCTTAATCATCTTCGGTAAAAGGGGAATACAGGCGTCTGTCTGCAATCTGAACTTGCGTTAATTCCCGCCACGCCATACAGGCAGACAGAGACACAGTGATAAAATAACTTCTGCGAATTCAAGGCCAGCGCTCATAGCTCGTGACGGCACATGTAAATGACGTGGACAAATAACATAAAGAAATTCAAAATCCATTCTGAAAGAAAGCCATTTGATTGCTCAACTCAACAGTAAAAGCTTTCTAAACTATAAAGGTCTATAGTGAATCTATAAAAGTCCGATTACGTGTTTATCTTTTATGATTGTCCTATAAGAGAACCTTAAGAGCGCTTGACGTCAAGGAGAAGAGTATTAAATGCTCTGATGCGAAGGCCACTTGCGATAATAATATTATTGGACGTTAGATCTTGAAAAACTAATCCTTCGAGATAAGAGTTTCGTTTTAGATAAATGTTAGTTAGTACTGTGATTTTATTCTTTATAACTGTGTAACGTGGTTTCTCCCGCGTAGACTTTCATCGGTTTTTTTTTACAAAAAAGGCTGAGTTACTCCTTGTAACATCAGGTATATGTCAGTGGACCTTCTGTTAAAAATCTATCCAGCCGTTTCAGAGATTACCCGGAACAAACCGACAGATAGACAGACTGACACAACATATAGAGAGGACAGAGAGAGAGGAGATGGTTTATTATTCATCCACATTTATTTTAATTTATATGTATAAGAATCCTAGTGATGTACTTTGCCCATAGGCACAAAATAGAATGGAAATATATAAAAAGGTAACCTACAAAAAATTATTCACTTTTTATTTTTCTATTTTCGGTGACTGGGGACGGTTTTATTTTTCTAGCTATAAATATGACAAGTGGTGATACTATGTTATAGCAGTAGATAAATTAAATTCCTTCACAATATTTCCTTCACCTCCAACAAATGGCTTTTGTCCTAAAAGTCTAATAAATGATCCTAATATCGGTAAGCGGCCTTAAAACAATTTGGCAAGTGCTAAAACCTTTTTAAGGTCATTATACACAAATTATTGGATATTGTGAGTATCTATCGGGATTCTGACAGCAATCTTTATCATGAAAATGAACACGACGTTGTGTTAATGTATTTTCGCCGGATTTTTAGATGAAGAATTTTTTATCAGAATAAAGGTAATTGATTTATGTAGACAGTTTTTCATATACTAGGTGTCAAGTAGTCGTGCTGTCCGCCTGATGGTGAGCGGCTACTGTACCCCAAGTATGGATTAATAAATAAATCTTTTAACTATGACAATATCGTATTGCGTATTTTCCACATTATGTATGGAGATGTTACAAAGCACCTTACCATTTACAAAAGCGAGTATGGGAATAATTCATACAAATGAAAGCGCAAAACGGAACGTCAACGGATGTTTGAACGTGTCAATACTTGGGACCCTGTAGTCCATCAACGTGATCCTAACGAGCGTTACTAAACGTATAAAAGTGTGTGCCGCGGTTGCAACCACATAGACTTCATTTTAATAGGTGACTTTATTTAGCGGAACACAGGATATACTATCTATACATACAGATAAATAAAATTAAAGTGTCTGTTTGTAATTCCAAAATAACAGCTTCTCACTAAATGCATATGAAAGTATTCACGCTACTGACACTAAAAAACCAAGTTTTAAAATTTTCTCTGTCTGTCTGTCTGTCTGTCTGTCTGTTTGTTCCGGGTTATCTCTGAAACGGCTAAACGGATTTTAACGGGACTTTCGCTGGTAGGTAGCTGATGTTTCAAGGAGTAACTTAGGCATTTTATACATTAGAAATATTAGGGTTCCGCGACAATAAGGAAGAAACTAAATTAACGCTGGTGAAACCGCGGCACAACTAGTTTCAAAAAAAGTTGAGCCGAAGTGGCCGTGGAGTTCGAGCAGTCGCCGGCTACGCAAGCCATGATAGTTCAAATCCCATCTCAATCCTTACTCTTCTTCGGTGAAAGTGAGGGTTGTTGTTGCAATACCTCTGCTTATCCTTTCGGGTACCCTTCTGGGTTGGAGAGAGCATATTTAAAAAAAAAAGAAAAATAATCTTATATTTTATTATATCCGGGTTCCGCGTTATAAAGACAGCCATGATATTAAGTCTATGCCGGTTCTTCTCAGAAGGCTAGTTTCCGAACCGGTGGTAAATTCTCGACATTCATAAGTTTTCTTAAAATCGCCGTCACGAGTCATCGTGTCGACGTAAACGCGGATTTGTATGGGCTCACAATAGTGTCATCTTTAGGCCGACAGAGGCGCTGCTCCGATCCCATACAAATCTGCGTTGGCTTTGGCGCGGTGACTTGTGACGGCGGCAGTGAAAAACTCGCACTAGGCACTCTGGATTCAAGGGAAGACCAGCGCTGGCTTGTGGCCAGCATTATGCTGATTTGAAGCCTTTTTGTGGCATTTTGGCATTTTTATCATTTTTTGTTATATTTCAACTTGTATTTTTATAACTGTAAGCCTTAAGTCACAAATAAACAAATATTCTATTCTATTCTATAAGTGCCTTACCAGGGCCTAAACTGAATAAATCATTTTCATTTTCAAAACCACAGGACACAGCTAGAAAATAAACAAACTGAAGGATTCAAGAAAAAAAGTCATGCGTAAACAAATTGTAATAGGAGATATATCAATACCGCATGAATATCAAATGGCGGTTATAGTCGGTTCTCGCTCCAACGGGAAACCTTGCGGCTATCCTTGAGACGTATCAGTTTCCACGTGTCTGGTTTCATATTGGTCACTCCAATTGCGTAATACTTGTAAGCGTTTTCATGGAGATTTACATACGTGAGCTCACGCCTCAACAAAAGGGGTGGGCTGTTACAATACCCACATAATACTGAAGATGAATAGGTGCTAATTTGGTGGTGAGTTCATCACCATTTCGGACACTTATAACGTATATACGTGCATGTGCGCCTGCGTTCCAGATAGAGGTGTATTTACTGAACACCCACACATTTGCCAGTTATGTTTAAATCCCATGGGGACGAGCCTATTGCAATTAACCGGGCACTAAGCCAGACTCCGGACTGGTACGCAGAAAGTATAAAAAGAAAATCTCACTAACACTTTTTCCGATCCGGGGATCGCTCCAAGACCTCATGCTCCGCAGTAACTTTTCGCGACCACTAGACCGACGAAGCAATACCCTAGTAACTCTTTGAATGTTATATCAGAAATGTAGGTTTCCTCACGATGTTTTCCTTCACCGTGAGGCTCTCACCGTGCACCATTTAAATTTGTGACCGCCTCGTAGATCCAATCTCCGGGTCGGGAAAATTGTTATTGGGTTATCTGTGATTTCCTAATAGCCCGGAGTCTAAAACTCTGCCCGGTTGATGGCTGCTCGCCCCCTATTACATGGGATTTCAATTCAATTGGCGAAATGTGGACGTGCTATCATACATATGTTCATTTGTATTCTCCGAGGGGTAGGCAGAGGTGTAGTAATATCAACGCCCACTTTGCACCAAAGATCGCCTCATACTATTCACACGTCTTTGAATTACCTCTCAGACATATGCAGGATTCTCGATGTATTACTTCTATCTAATTAGGTATGCTATCTATACAGATAAATAAAATTGAAGTGTCTGTTTGTAATTCCAAAATAACAGCTTTTCACTTAATGCATATGAAAATATACACGATGCTGACACCAAAAAACCAAGTTTTAAATTTTTTCTCTGTCTGTCTGTCTGTCTGTTTGTTCCGGGTAATCTCTGAAACGGCTGGACGGATTTTAACGAGACTTTCACTGGTAGGTAGCTGATGTTTCAAGGAGTAACTTAGGCTACTTTTATTTATCAAAAATATTAGGGTTCCGCGACAATAAGGATAAAATTAAATCTACGCGGGTGAAACCGCGGGGCACAGCTAGTCGTATATATAATTACACTTCTGCCTACGCCTTCGGGAAATACCTATGTCAGATTTAAATATGTATATATTTGTAATAAAATCTGTAATATATCAGCTGACATTCAGTCCGACGTCAGGCCGATATTAAAAGCGTCATATTTTACATGACACTCTGAATATCTTTTGTGCAAACATCATTTCGAGTTGAAATTTTGTGTGCACAGATCTAAATGTATGCTGCATACATTTGTGTGATATACGAGTAGTCTGGCTGCAGTAACTTTATGTCGCTAACAAACAAACACACGGCTGTGGAGAATGATGTGCTATGTAGATTGAAAGACAACTATTTGAATGGTAAATTACACTACTTATGAGCGCTGACCATGAGTGCATTAGTTATTTTATGAGTCTGTTTTTGTCTGTCTGTATGGTGCAACGAGTTTTGTAACATCTTTGTAAAAAACAAGCCTTTGTAATGAATGTTGCTTGCCTACCTTACCATCTAAATCAAGGAATCGATTCATAGAAATAAATCATTTATAATCAGAGCGCCGCTACTAGCAATGCTAGAAAAAATATTGGGCAACTTTCCGTTGATTAAATTAATACTAGCAGCGCCCCGCGGTATTACCCGCGTTGATTTATTTTCATAGGAGGCCCGCGGAGTTCTTTTTTTTTTTTTCAATAACAGTAGCCTAAGTAGTACCTTGTAGCATTAGCTATCTGCCAGTGAAAGTCCGTCAGACACCGACAGACAAATAGAATTGAATTGTTTTTTTTATTATTATAGTACCATTTATACTTTCATCATGCCGTTTATAAAAAGCTTTTAAATTTGGAATTACAAACAGACTTAAATTTTACTTATTCTATGTTTATAGTTAATGTTAGCCATCCTATATAGCAGTGTGTACACAAAAATAACGGATGAGGTGTGAACCCTACGTTCCAGTATAAGTCGGCACAAGTTTGCCTTTACGACGTCATGCATCATATTTGCAGTCATTTGCGTACTTAGCGCTCCCAGTAACTTTGGAACTTATTAGTGGGTGAATTTTACTGACTGAAAATCTTACACTGTGTCACATAATAGCTGAGTCTGTTCTTAAGTGTTATTTGTTACGTTTCCATGTCATTGAAGACATTGAATACCTATTATCCATACACTGATATATAATATATGAGCCGTGGTGGCCGTGGTTTGAATAGTTAGCCTGGTACGCAAGCGACGAAGTTCGAATCCCAGCAGCGCCTGTACCAATGTGCAGTGATTTCACACCACGTGGTCATCGTTGAGCTGCATATGTCTTAGAAGTAATTCAATGCGTACGAAGAAGCGGTCAAAAGTTAGTAATATAATATATTAAGTACCTGGTTGACCGAGTTGTTCTCGGTTTCATTTTCTCATAAAAAAACTAAACTTTTTCCCTCAAAAGAAAAAACGTTTTCTCAAAAAAGCTAGTAGAAAAAAAAGGAACCGGTGAACGTCATAACTTGACAGTTGTCGGCGAAATTTACTGTCGCATTGTATTGATATTTTATGAGTTTTTCAGTGCATGAAAACATGGTCAAAACGATGTTATCTGAAAGTGAAACCTAGCTAGATAATTTTTTTGCACTCGAAACCCCCTACGTACAAAATTTCATGAAAATCGTTGCAGCCGTTCCCGAGATCCAGATTATATATATACAAGAATTGCTCGTTTAAAGGTATAAGATAAGTGCCTGAGACGATAATGGACTGATCTGTCACGTTGGCACTTAGTCCTCTTTGGTGAAAAGTGGGTGCTATAACACCTTTATCGACCCCTTAGGAGACCCTTCTAATAGCGTTATATTAAGTTCACTCAACCGCTTATGAAACTTGGTTTAAATAATCGAGCAAAAACTTTGTAAGATGAAAATTCATCACTTTTAAACACAATAAAGTAAACTATAATTAAATTCGTGCAGTTAAGGCGAAGTTATTGTTTCACCAACATTTCGGTCTTTTGTTACGTTTTGTTATGCAAAATAATGAATTCGTCAGTCTACTGCATAATTTATACGCGCCGAGTACTTTTTAGACTTAAAGTTTGATTCATAACTTAAGATATAGGCTATAGTGATGGAACGAATGTAATTTTATAAACATTCGCGACTGCGAATGCGAATGTATAAGTTTTATTGAAAACTAGCTGTGCCCCGCGGTTTCACCCGCGTAGATTTAGTTTTTATCCTTATTGTCCCGGAACCCTAATATTTTCTCCTAAAGTATCCTAAGTTACTCCTTGAAACATCAGCTACCTGCCAGTGAAAGTCCCGTTAAAATCCATCCAGCCGTTTCAGAGATTACCGGGAACAAACAGACAGACAGACAGACAGACAGACGGACAGACAGATAGACAGTGAAAAATTATAAAACTTGGTTTTTCAGTGTCAGTAGCGTGTTTACTTTCATATCCATTTAGTGAAAAACGGGTATTTTGGAATTACAAACAGACTTCAATTTTATTTATCTGTATAGATTTAATTATTAATCCCAAAGTAAAATAATGAATAAATAATACCAAAATGATAAAGTGAAGACTGTTAATGTGCTTATGAGATTAAGTTACTTTTTCTTGCATTTAAAACATAAGACATGAATGGATTTTGATTTTATAGACCTACCATTATCTTTAAATTGTTTTTTTTTCTGATATCTGTATTCGCAAAACATTCGCAGAATTTTTGCGAATGCGAATGCGAATATTCGTTACATCACTAATAGGCTATATAGATATACAGGATGCCCTCGTCCTTTCAGTAAAGTATGCCTAGACTTATTAGCCGGACATTTTCGGGGCAATTAGTAGGTGGTATATCAAATCAAAAAAAATATGTATAGTAGATAGACATCTAGAACCTTTGTTTGTCCACTGCTGGACATAAGCCTCCCCTAATGAATGCCATATCGTTTTTTTATCGAGGTAACCCCAGTCCGCTTGTCACGAGAGGTTTCTACAAGACGAAGTGAAATTTCTCGTGACAAGCGGGCTGGGGTTATCTCGCTCAGAGAATCAGCATGGCTATTCAACGTGGCAATGCTGCCAGCCTTTTTGGCACGATCCCGAGAGACACCGATCCGGGCCAAGTTTTCTACTTGTAATTAGTTTGAAGTATTTATAAAATGAAGTTGCTATTTGGTATTAAAATATAAGTATTCATGTTATATTATATAGTATCTTAAAATAATACTAACTATGCCCTGCGGTTTCACCCGCGTAGAGTTAGTTTCATGGGTGTCCCGCGGAACCCTAATACGTTTTTTTTTTAAATAAAAGTAGCCTAAGTTACTCCTTGTAACATTAGCTATCTGCCAGTGAAAGTCCCGTTAAAATCGGTCCAGCCGTTTTGCAGGTTATCCGGAACAAACAGACAGAGACAGACAGAGAAAAAATTGGTTATTCTATTTCAGTATCGTATGCATTTAGTGAAAAGCTGTTATATTTGAATTACAAACATACTCTTCAATTTTATTTATCTGTATGACTGTATGTATGTATAGATAGATGTATATATAGCTTCACATTATATCAGTTAAATGTCTTCCAAACTTGGTGGTAAAATGTATAATCTTGTATAATAATCATTCTCGCGACTTGAAAGTACTTTGTTAAAAGTATGATCCAAAAATGTATTTTTGAGTTTGAGTAGACTAAAATAAATTAATTTAATTTTCTACTAAATATTGCTTTTTTAATTCAGTCTCAAAGTTCGTTAGTGCGAAGCGAACTTGTCATTAAGAGCTAGGTGATGGAAGACATGCCTTATCGCGGTAAAGGAAACAGCTCATTAATTCACGGCCACCTACTTTTGTCGCTATAACCTCTTCTGATGGACTGAAAAGGCATTTTTACAGCCAAATTCTTACTTACTACATAGGTACTGTAAAGCCTTAAGAATCATTGGACATGCGGGTCAATGACGTTTAAGAGTAACTAGCTGTGCCCCGCGGTAATACCCGCGTAGAGTTTAATGAGTGACCCGCGGAACCCTAATATTATTTTATAAAACAAAGTTACCTAAGTTACTCCTTGCATAAGCTATCTGCCAGTGAAAGTCCCGTTAAAATCGATCCAGCCGCAGTAAGTAAGTACAGTAAGCAGTAGCGTGTATACTTCCAAATGCATTGATTGAAAAGCTGTTATTTTGGAATAACAAATAGACACTTCAGTTTTATGTATCTGTATAGGTGTATATATACATGTACATATAAATGAGTAGAAGTACGTTTAAGTAGCTTCGAAATATTATTATTATGATCGACACATTCCCAAAAGCATATTTAACCTTTTAAAATATTATTTATTCATCCGATTTAGTGAGCAAAAATACTCTTCAGTTTCATTTATAAATTCTGACCCACATTCCGCGTGTGATATTTAACGGCCTAACTGATTGATTTACTGATAATTAACGCACAGTCTTAACCTCTGGTCTTAGAGATAGGAAACTTACTACGTTATTTTTCAAACCCGCGGAATCCTAACTTTTTTCAAACTTATATTTCAAAATTATAATATGTAATATATTACTCCTTCTAACATCAGCTATCCGCCAGTGTAAGTATCGTTAAAATCGGTCCAGCCGGAGATTAATAGGAACAAACAGACAGACAAGAAAAAAAATGGTTTATCTTTATCAGTACCGTGTACACTTTCATATGCATTTAGTGAATATCGGTTATTTTAGAATTACAAACAGACATTTAAATTTTATTTATCCTTATAGATGAAAGATATGAATTCCACCGACCGCATACAATGTTGCTTAACATGTCCAAACTGTGCGCGCTCATTATTATTTCAGAAAATTTCAGTTAATTACAAAATTAAATGCACAATCTGCATATTTATAATGTTAACCGAATTAAATAAATACGGAATGCAATTTATAACGGCCCAGACCTACTGGGTCCCCTGTTAACAGGGTGGTAAAATAATTTGTGTTATTAAAATTCCGTTTTAATCGCTCCCTTATTCCACGATATTATGCCGGTTTTTTATTACGTCCGTTTTTTATCATAAAATAAAAGATGTTTATCATTTATTTAATGGTTTGAAACAGGGAGTTTATTTTTATTAAATAAACAAGCTGTGCCCCGCAGTTTCACCAACGTAGAATTTAATGGGAGTCCCGCGGAACCCTTATTCTTTTAAAATTAAAGCAGGCTAAGTTACTCCTTGTAACATTAGCTATTTGCCAGTGAAAGCCCCGTTAAAATCGGTCCAGCCGTTTCAGAGACTACCCTAACAAACAGACAGACAGACAGACAGAGAAAAATTTTAAAACTTGTTTTTTTTGTGTCGGTAGCGTGTATACTTTCATATCCATTTAATGAAAAGCTGTTATTTTGGAATTACAAACAGACACTTCAATTTTATTTATCTGTATAGATATAGACTAGCTGTGACCCGCGGTTTCACCAACGTAAAATTTAATGGGAGTCCCGCGGAACTCTAATGCTTTTAAAATTAAAGCAGCCTAAGTTACTCCTTGTAACATTAGCTATTTGCCAGTGAAAGCCCCGCTAAAATCGGTCCAGCCGTTTCAGAGATTAGCAGCAACAACAAAAGATAGAAATAAATAAAAATAAGTTCATTGATTCGGCTTTATAAGCTAATGATTTTAAAGTGCATAATTCGTTGGAGAATCTTTTTTCTAATAAAAAAAACTGAAATCGCGGTATGTCGTGCAATTTCTGAGCTAGTTCTTAGTAGAATAATGTAAATGTATGGAAATTAAGTCATTATTTCAAATCAAAATTCAAAGTTATTCATCAAATTAAGTAGTTATAGCAATTTGCAACAATTTCTCAGATCAATAAGAAATCAGACGCAAAACAAGTCACAGATTAATAGCTAGAGTTTGATTCATTTCAGTTCTTATTCATTCAACGCAAACTAAGTAAATTGTATAAACTTTTGTAGTTGTGCAAATTCAGCTGAAATTCTATGATTATATATCTGCGTGGTTGCTTTCAACCCCCATATACCCTTAGGGGTCGAATTTCGGAAAACCTTATCTTAATGCGTATTTACATCTCACCAAGAACACACTCTACAAATTACATGTCTTTAGGACCAGTTTAGGCTGTGCTTTGATATATAGGAATTAGCCTTTTTTCCTGACAGGCTTACATTTGGAAACGGTAGTAAATTAACCAAAGTAAGTGTAAGAAAAATGATATTCAATGAGTGTTCCAAGTGTCCCTTATATTTAATATTTATTTTTGAATTTTGTTTTTTTTTTAATTTAGTCCCATTTCTTTGTCATGCTCTATTGTATTAAAATGCTCAAAGGTATTAAATTGGCAAAATAGCCTTTAAAAAAGTATTTGAAAAAAAAAGATTTGATTTAAAAATGGCGCAATTGCGCATCCCTATTCTATCTACTAACATATGCCACCGGGTAATAC
The DNA here is from genome assembly GCA_964035505.1 of Watsonalla cultraria. Taxonomy (NCBI): domain Eukaryota; kingdom Metazoa; phylum Arthropoda; class Insecta; order Lepidoptera; family Drepanidae; genus Watsonalla; species Watsonalla cultraria. The sequence continues at coordinate 823,414 of OZ037732.1, read as the reverse complement.
ATGTCTGTGTTTATGTATATATACATATTAATATTTATACCACTCACCATGGGTCACTCTGAAAATAGAAATGAATCGAAACCGTGTCATATGGTGAATTAGCTTTTCTTTACGGGTTTCAATGTGAAATTGTGGAACCCATTTGGGTGGCCTTATCTTATCAAAGGTCGAACACGTGGGTCCCACAATAAAAGCTTTTCATCGTACCTATAAATCTAATCACGCGTGCACGGTGACTTTCATTTATACGGGTAAAACTATTGCTTTGCCATGGTGTTGTTGATCGAGTGTTCTACCCGTGTTGTTTAGAAACGGATTAAATATATATACAGATACAAGGGGCCTTGGGGTCCGGATACTCATCAGCTTTTCAAAGAGCTTGCACGTCGTCTGGTAGAAGCCTCTAGTGACAAGAGAGCTGGGGCTTTTCTCGCTCAGAGAATCAGCATTGCTATTCAACGTGGCAATGCTGCCAGCCTTCTTGGCACGATCCCGAGAGGCACCGACTTGGGACAAGTTTTCTACCTTTAATTAGTTTTAAGTACTGTTCCTTGTATATATAATTAAGTTTTTATTGAATAAATATTATACAGATAAATAAAATTAAAGTGTCTGTTCGTAATTCCAAATAAACATCTTTTCACTCAATGCATATGAAAGTATACTCGTATTAAGTACATACATACAAAAACAATTTTATCGTTTTCCTACGTCTGTCTGTCCGTCTATTTGATCCGTGTAACATCTGAAACGGCTTGACCGATTTTAACGGGACTTTCACTGACAGGTAGCTGATGTTACAAACAGTAACTTGAGATACTATTTTAAATTAGACTTCGGTGAAATAATACCACCCACGAAATGAAGTCTAGGTGAAACCGCGGGGCACAGCTAGTGAAAAAATATAATTGTATTGATGGATTGTGTGAATGATGATTTAGCTAGTAAGTGCACATATGACGGTTGATAGCGAGAAATGGAAACAATTTTTTTTTAATCACGCTCGCACAAGTATGAAACTTATCAATGTATTATTAGACTAGCTGTTCCCCGCGGTTTCACCCACGTCGCGGAACCGTAATATTTTTAATAAATAAAAGTTACCCTAAGTTACTCTTTGAAACATCAGCTACCTACCAGTCAAAGTCCCGTTAAAATCCGTCCAGCCGTTTCAGAGATTACCCGGAACAAACAGACAGACAGACAGAGAAAAATTTAAAACTTGGTTTTTTAGTGGTAGTAGTGTGTATACTTTCATATGCATTTAGTGAAAAGCTGTTATCTTGGAATAACAAACAGACACTTCAATTTTATTTATCTGTGTAGATATATAGATTATTAGAATGTATTGCTTTGATAGAGTATGTGGCATATGACTGCTATCTTCAGGGGCCTTACCATGAGCTCTTATTGCCATGATAGTTTCACTAATTTATGAGACTGACTTGACTGAATTTGACTCATCAACTGGCAACACTGGCCGGAACTGTCAAGTCTTTACGTCTCCGTAAATTTTATTGTAATTAAACTTAAAATTAGTAATAGATTAAGATAAAACTTATTAATAATTATTAATTAGTGTATAAATATTAACCAAAAGTGTTCGTGAAGTAAATCTCGCAATACTTTCGTCACAATAACAACTTTAAAATTACGACTTGTGTGAACTGTCAAACAACGGACGTTATTCAAAGTTTCAAACCTATAGTGATTCATCGGAACTAAAACCCGGGGAGTATAGTGTTTTATAATTGTTTACTCATAATAATACCACACATTACATCCCTCACTTCCACATAACACTGCTCATAACCTATGAGCAACGTCCAATACACACCTGGCCCAGTGACAATCTCACTTTACTTGACTTGTTAGTGGAAGTAAAGTTGAAGACAAATACTATCGCCACAGACAGATATACACTACCTTCTACCCGTTAAATGCTATTACTGTGCTAAAATATACATATACACTACCAATTTTATTGTGGTTACACATTACTTACTGTACCTAACAACTAAACAACTTAGTTTAAACTGCTTCAGATCTCTCACGTCTCTTAATTTGCATTCCAGTCCTCTACAACAATGAATACCATGATGACCCGTAAAGCAACAGCCCGGGATGTAGAGGACAAACTCAGGAAAACATTGCAAGAACTAAAATTGTCTAAAAATCTATGCGACAAACTCCTACAAGAGAGGGATGAGAGTGAAGAGGAAGTATCTAATATCAATAGGAAAAACAGTCAGTTGAAGAGGGAAATGGCCGAACTACATCTACAATATACTGTAGTTGAGGAGGAGCGGAACCAGTTGCAGAACATTGTTTCATCGTTCAATGAGTGCAGCGACACCCACGAGAGGGCCCTGACTCGCATCTCTGAACTGGAGAATAGCTTGAGTCTTGCTCACACACAGGTGACCAAACTGGAAACAGAGAGGGACATCAACCAGACCACCTCCGCGCTCAGCCTCTACGATGAACTGGTAAACACCGACTCCGGAGCCATGCCAACCGACCATCTGGTTACTATTGACCTTACTGATGATGTTTCTTCGAATGTACATATGTCTAGCCATAATAAATTAAAAAAGTATGTTAGGTATAATAGGTTAATTAAAAAAACTAAGAAATTAATTAAAAATCATAGAAAGTTTTTCAAAAATGTAAAATTAACAAAAGACTGTTTATCCTTAAGAAAAACAATTGATTCTTATGAGTGCAGTTTATCTAGCTTAAATTTAAGATATGACACTGACATCCAACGATTGCAATCTGACTTGCAGAGCAAAGAACAGTATTTAGTTGATTTAACTAACAGATACATTAGTGCTCAGAAACAGATAGATGAGCACATTTTGGCTACCACCGAACTAGTCGATCTTTGTAATTACAATGAGGAGCGCTTTCAGTCATTGACTAATAAACACACTTGTGACTGTGTGCCCCCATCATCACCATCACCACCATCCTGCAATAGTGAGCCGCTGCCACTGCCCTGCAAGTTGCAGGTTGCTGAGTTGAATGAAAGTGTGGAACAAATAAACTCAAGTCCACCAGAATACAAAACGGTCATGTATTCAGATAAAATCGGTAGGGATTTTAGTTGCTATTTAAGAAATAAATTATCTCATGCTGTAATAAATTACTGTATGCCAGGAGCTTCATATAGACAAATTGTAAATAAAATAATTAAAAACAATCATGACAGTCACACAACAATCATAATCTTAGTTGGACAAAACCCTAGTATTACCAAACGGGAATTAATTAATAGTTTTGAGGACTTGACAAACCTGCATGTAGGCAGGGTTGTATTGTGCACTATTCCATATAGTATTAGCTATACTGAGACACAGAACAAGCATTTATCATACATAAATAGCTTATTGCATAACATGACGTGTCATAATGAACGATACATACTGTTTGACACTAATAAATTTATTAGTGGTGTAAAGGTAACTCGGGAATCTCTTTACATTCCCAAGATATATAGACAAAAGCTTGCTACATTGTTAGCTTATAATATTAACACTGTTATAGCCAATATAACAAAGCATAGGTTAAGTGACGAGCCAGTGGTAGATAGATGTTCTACTAGCACTGTGACCAATCTTATTGATTCTTTAAACCATTAAGTCAGACAACAGAGAAGTCAGGTGCATGTATTATGCGTCTGCTACACCAGAATATTAACCGCTTCTCTGGCAAAATTCTTGATCTAGAGTTATTACTAGACAAAATACCTATTGATTTTCTCTGTTTTACTGAAACTTGGTTGAAACCAGATACCATGATGTTTAATATTACTAATTATACCATTGCCAGTTCTTATAACAGACTCTCAGCGGAGGGAGGTGGTACCATCATCTTACTGAATAGTAACTTTAAGTCCAAAGAGAGAAAGGATATTACTAGTCTTTCTGTAGAGCGAGTCTGTGAAGCGGCTTGTGCAGAGTTGGATAATTATATAATTGTATGCGTATACAGACCTCCATCCTCTGATATTCACTCATTTTGTTCAACAATGGAGGTCATTCTTAAGAAAATATTTCGAACGAATAAACAAATATTGATATGTGGTGATTTTAATGTAGACATTTTAAGAAGGTCTTCTGAGGCGCGTTTATTTATATCTCTTTTTAAATCATTTAACCTGGACTTTGTATTTAATGAGCCCACGAGAATAACGGCCACTTCCTCTACTTGTATCGATAATGTAATAACTAATGGTAGTATAATAAAACAGTCTCAGATAAGTGGAATTCGATCTGACCACATGGCTCAACTAGTTGAGTTGCAATGTAGTAGGCAACCTTCTAAATCTTTTAGGGAATCTAGACCTCTCTCTGTCCATAGACTGCTGAAGTTTAAAAATAATGTTGAGTTAAAAATTAAAAAAGCAGAGTCTCGCGAACCAAACAAATATTTCAATAAATTACATGATGTCATATGTACAGAATTCAACAAGGCATGTCCTAAACAACAATATAAATTAAATAACAGATTACAGTTCAACAACTGGGCAACCAAGGGCATAAGGAAAAGTAGAGACACTTTATATGAGTTATACCACAAGAAAGCCCAAACAACTAATGTCGCTTTTCATAGTCACGTTAGAATGTACTCAAAATTATTTAAAAGAGTTTGCCAGATTGCCAAATCAAAACATATAAGTAGTGAAATTAGCCGCTCTGATGATAAAATAAAAACTGTTTGGAAAGTTATAAACAGGGAGACTGGTAGAAATAAAACTAAAGAGCAAGTAAGTAAGCTTAAAATCAATGATAGTATTATATCGGATAAGTTAGAGGTCGCAACTGCTTTTGAGAATTTTTTCGCTAACATTCCCACAGAGACTACCAAACATCTTAACTCTAGTCCGAATACAGCTGAAAGCTTATTGAAACAATCGTTACGAAAAAGCTTCCCAGATTTTAGTTTTAAACATGTACGTCCTATTGACATCATGAAGGCATTTAAATCGCTTAATATTAAAAATACGGAGGACTTATGGGGACTCTCAATTAAAAGTATCCAATCTATTATAATAACGATTGCTCCCGCATTAGCTTCTATTTTCAATTTATGTATAGATCAAGGTATATTTCCTGATATTATGAAATATAGCAAAGTAATACCGATATTTAAAGCAGGCTCTAAAGAAGATCCTTCTGATTATAGACCTATATCGATTCTTCCCGCGCTTAGCAAAATATTTGAAAAAATTCTGCTTAATCAGATGTTAGCTCACTTTAACGTACATAACATCTTGCACGATCACCAATTTGGCTTCACTAAAGGTAGATCAACAACGGACGCGGCAGCAAAATTAATAAAACACATTTTTGAGGCTTGGGAGGGCGCCTATGACGCAGTAGGAGTCTTCTGTGACCTTTCTAAAGCTTTTGACTGTGTGGATCATCGTACGCTACTTCTTAAGCTAAACTATTATGGAATTCGCGGAAATGCTCTCGACCTTTTATCCTCGTACCTATCAAATCGTCATCAGAAAGTTGGCGTCGGTGGTGTAACATCCAAGGGGTCAATAATCAAAACAGGCGTGCCGCAAGGCTCCATACTAGGCCCATTCCTGTTTCTAGCGTATATCAATGACCTACCACTTGTTGTAGAAAATATCTGTGATATTGTTCTATTTGCAGATGATACATCTTTAGTTTTCAAAGTGAGTAGAAAAGACAAAGATCTTAAGGCACTAAATGAAACTCTAACATCTGTTTCAAAATGGTTTGATGCCAATAATCTCGTTTTAAATTCTAAAAAAACAAAATGTATCCGATTTTCACCACCTAATACATCGCAAATAGATACAAATATATCATTAGTTGGGAGTCAATTGGAGTTGGTCGAAAGCACAGTATTCTTAGGTCTTACCTTAGATTCTAATTTACAATGGGGCGCCCATATTGAAGCATTGTCAAAAAAGCTTAGTTCAGCTGCGTTTGCGGTTAGAAAAATTAAACAAATGACGGATATTGATACTGCTAGATTAGTCTACTACGCTTACTTTCATAGTGTCATGTCATATGGCGTATTGTTATGGGGTTCCGCAACAGACTTAGATTCAATTTTTATACTTCAAAAGAGAGCCATCAAGGCAATATACTCGCTGGACCCCCGAGATTCTCTTAGAGATAAATTTAAAGAAATAAATATTCTCACCCTACCGTCACTGTACATTTATGAGAATTTGCTATACATGAAAAAAAATATTCATCTATTCAATTTAAACTCGGACATTCATTCAATTTCAACACGAAATAAACACAAAATTGTAGCTCCTAGATTCAGGTTAGCAAAGGTAAATAAATCATTCATGGGGAATTGTGTTCGTTTCTACAATAAAATCCCACAGTCAATAAACGCGTTAAATTATGATAAATTTAAGACACACATTAAAACTGTACTGATGAAGAAAGCTTATTATACAATTTCGGATTACATAAATGATAAAGACATATGGAATTAAAACTCTGCACAAGTAGCTCCTGGCAATGACATGGTATGCAAACATGATATGTAAATCATTTGGTATTGTTTTTACGTTTTTAATTATTATTTTTTACACATGCATGCTGATACAATTTTCACTATTGTGAATAATTTATGATGTTTTTTTTTTTGTAATTATTATTATTTTACTGTGTAATGAAATGTACATGATGCCAGCTGAGTTTCTTGCCGGTTCTTCTCAGAAGGCTAGTTTCCGAACCGGTGGTAGATTCCTCGACGTTCATAAGTGCCTTACCAGGGCCTAAACTGAATAAATCATTTTCATTTTCATTTTTCATTTTCATTTTCATTTTCAGACAGATGTATATGAAATGCATATATCTTTAGTTTTAAAAGGATAAACTACCAACTTTTGTTTTAATAATTTGTTCCAATTTTATCTTACTTTATTATTACTCAGCAATTGTTTGGTAAATCGTACACCCAAGTTTTGAACTTTTTGGAGTCTCGCTATTGTTTTAATTATTCTTACATGTGGTATTGTTATTATGTTATTTGTATTCTAAATCCTATCTATTATATTTCTGTTTTTGTACGTACTGCCATTATAAAGTAAGCATTGTGAAATGTGTTTTCTCATTAAGTGAATTACTGTTATTCTTTTGAGAAATAAATTATCTTAAACCCAAATATCTGTCACTGTCACAGAACTAAAATATAATTCCAACAAGAGCTCAAGGTTAGGTCTCTGAACATCACTTGTTTCATAATTTTGAGATCGTGATTTTGCACTACTCGGGGATAAGTTTAGTGAAAATAGTTTTTATATGGTTATTTTTAACAAAAATGCAATTCTTTTCTCTTTAATCATCAGTTCATAGATTCTATTTTATCTTCATCAATCTTACATGCCAGCGGATTTCGCGTATAATTACAAAGTGATTAACTACACCTTATTAAGTTACCGTTATGTTGGTAGGTAGTATGTTTATGAACAACCTAGTTATTAAGTAGAGTAGTTACTGTAATTTGGAACCATTTAGATATCACAGATAACGCGAGAAGGTTATAAACACCGACAATAAGGGTTGCGTGCTTAAAGATAGTTTTAAGGTTAAGCCACGAAATATAAAAGTAACTGAGAGTCAGCTCTCTACATTAAGTTGCAAAAATAGACTTCTTCCTCTTCGTACCATCAAGTCAGCCGCCAGTACTACGAGGAGGAATTCCGTTTTCAAACTGTTCAAACCCCGAGGCCACTGTGGCTTTTTTTTATTAAGATCAAATATATAAGAACCGTTTTCTTAGTACAATGATTGCACCTCCCCTCAATTTTCCGTCCCAAAAATCCCTACAAAATATCTCCGCATTCCTTCTATCACAACGCATAAAACCATCCCAATATGAAACCCAATACAATCCTCTATTCCATAGACTATCCAATACAAAATACCGGCCAAGTGCGAGTCGGACTCGAGCACTGAGAGTTCCGTACATACCTGTAGGTATATAAGTAGATTATTAAAAATATTCAAGTTCAATTCCCAGCGGGGCTTGTATCAATGAGTTAGTCTAAAAACTTATATGTACAGTTATTTCCCACCACGAGCTTTGCGGTGAAGGAAAACATCGTGAGGAAACCTCTATGTATATGATAAGTAAATAATATACTGATAAATAAATCTATGCATCTATACAGATAAATAAAATTGAAGTGTCTGTTTGTAATTCCAAAATAACAGCTTTTAACTAAATGCATATGAAAGTATACACGCTACTGATACTGAAAAAACCAATTTAAAAATTTTTCTCTGTCTGTCTGTCTGTTTGTTCCGGGTAATCTCTAAAACGGCTGGACGGATTTTAACGGGACTTTCACTGGTAGATAGCTGATGTTTCAAGGAGTAACTTAGGCTACTTTAATTTATTAAAAATATTAGGGGTCCGCGACAATAAGGATGAAACTAAATCTACGCGGGGAGACCGCGGGGCACATCTAGTAAAATATTACTACATGATGTAACAAACATAATATTGTTTTCGCATTTTTCCTTTATTTGTGCTACAAGACGTTGCTACGTATCAAATTTCAAAGTCTTTATTCACATACGAGTGTCAAGAATTTGCAACAAATTTTGGCTTAGAAATTTGTTTTTTAACACATACACATATCAAATACTCAAGTCTTAAACTTGAGTATTTGATATGAATTTCATAGTCAAAATCAATGTCAAAAATATCCTTATTCGATTAGACTTTTACAAAGTACTTTCAAATCGTCAGAATGGCATTAATTTACAGGATTATACATGCTACCGCCAGGTTCGGAAGGTTGCCTTTACTGAGAAGAACCTGGCAAGAAACTCAGTAATTACTCTTTTCAAAAATATTATACAATTTAAAAAAACAAAGTAGTGTAATGATTTCAGCTTGATACCTCCTGAAACAGACTTTACAGACAGATGGACAAAGTGATCATATAAGGTTTTTCCTTTCAATCCGCGGAACCCTAAAAAGCAACACTGTTTTATATGTATAAGAAAAGAATGGTAAGTAAGTAAACTTTTTCCTATCACGCTTTATGTGTGTTTTACGACTTTTTCTGATGTTATGGTGGTAGATCGTGTATCTCAATTTTATAGTCTTATGGGATCACAGGTGACGCCGGGTTGTTTATGTGTTTATGGAATTATGATGGTTTCTTGGAAGGTTAAGTTTAATGATAGTCTTGTCAAATTGATTATTTAAAAAAAAAGTTTTTTTTTAGTAATGACTCGTAGGGACAAGCACGAAAATCTATGCAACTGATACTTTTTTTCGAATAAAATACAAGAGCATTTACCCCACTACATTTGGTCATAGCTCATGACGGTATAATCACAGAAAATTGTATGCCTACACTCAATGATTAAAGTTGTAATATTAAGAGGAATTAAATAGGCGTAATGACAGTAAGAGGTGTCACTTCGTGGACGATCGCGTATACGTCATTCATGTGTTTTACCGACATTTATAAAAACTTCAACACGACAATTTTTTATTATCTATACAGAATACAGATACATAAAATTGAAATGTCTGTTTGTAATTCCAAAATAACAGCTTTTCACTAAATGCATATGAAATTATACGATACTGACACTAAAAAACCAAGTTTTAAAATTTTTCTCTGTCTGTCTGTCTGTCTGTTTGTTCCGGGTAATCTCTGAAACGGCTGGACGGATTTTAACGGGACTTTCACTGGCAGGTAACTGATGTTTCAAGGAGTAACATAAGCTACTCTTATTTATTAAAAATATTAGGGTTCCGCGACAATAAGGAAGAAACTAAATCTACGAGGGTGAAACTGCGGGGTACAGCTAGTTATATACTATGGTTACATTCAGCGGATGGATGCAATTACAATCTTATGTATATTACACCTTAATGACTCAAGCAAAAAATTCAGTATTGAAAACCTTTCAGCAATAGATTAAAAATCGCTACGCAGCGAATTTTAATTCTATGCTTTCAGCGTATTAAAGTTTTACATAATTTAACGGGGAATATGAAAGCAAAAATTACGAACGAAATATCCTTTCATTGGCATTGTATTACGACTGACGCCCAATTAATTTTCACGAATCGTGAATATTCAACGAAACGTAATAACTTTTAATGTGCCCTCCATAAGAATTCCAAATGAACTTCTGACGATAGCGAAGAATTCCGAAGCTAAAATTCAACACTTCATAATTATAATCGCGCCCTCCCGAAAGGGCAAAGGTGTTAAGACACTTTCTACAAATACATCTTCTATACACCGATAAATAACATTGAAGCGTCTGTCTGTAAACCCAAATTAACAGTTTTTCACTAAATGGATATGAAAGTTTAGGGTTATTCCAATAATTGAAAATCCCCATCAACCCCACGAGTGCCGTATGAACTTTCATAATATAAAAAAAAACTATTTAGAGGTTTTTCTTTATGTGTCTGTTTGTTCCACGTAATCCCTGTAACGCCTAAACCGATTTTAACGGGACTTTCACTGGCAGATAGCTAATGTTACAAGGAATAATGTCTTTGAAAAAATTGGGTTCCGCGAAGCCAACGCGGGTGAAACCGTGGGGCACAGCTAGTATAATAATATGAAGTGCCTCGTTGCTCTTATTATCGCATAGGCTTCTATAGCATACTAGGTCCTGAGTTCGATTCCAGATCGGGAAAAATTCGTCGCCCTCTCAAGCATTTTAATATACATATCTATACAGATAAATAAAATTTAAGTGTCTGTTTGTAATCCCAAAATAATAGTTTTTCACTAAATGGATATGAAAATATACACGCTACTGACACTGAAAAACCAAGTTTTAATTTTTTTCTCTGTCTGTCTGTTTGTCTGTCCGTCTGTCTGTCTCACTCGGCCACTACTAACTCCCTTTGTACAAACAGACTGACAATAAACATTACTCGTGAAGAAAACTGTATTAGACTCAGGAAATAGTGAGGAAATTGGTTTAAACAAGTCTGTTTTGAGCTGAACAGTTCGCGTTTACTATTTCTCGGGGATTAATAAGATGACAGTCGCTTCTTTGAAGCGGAGAATTGGAATTGGCTCAAATTCCTCAGAAAATAACGAACGAGTCTCGACGTTAGTGGAACAAGAATAGAGTCTCATTTTCAGTGTTCACTTTATTTTGCTGTGCATAATTTGTTTTTTAATTAAAGTTTTTTTTCCACTGTAGTTTCAATCTTTTCTGTCGGTTAGTGTATTGTTTCCGAATTTGAGAAATTGAATATGTGTATGTAAAGGCGTGGCGGTCCAAGGGGGAGGCCTATGTTCAGCAGTGGACATCTTCCGGCTGATGATGATGATGTAAAGGTAAAGTTTGTTAGTAAACAATCATCGAATCTCATGATATGATTTCATAGAATCTCATCATATGTTTTCTACGCTTGGATTTTTGATTCATGGTGGATTATGATTGCTGCTATTTGAACTAGAAAACGCGGATAAAACCGCGTGCAGAAGCTCGTACCTTAATATCTTAATATTCTAAACTAATTATGATTTACGTTGTATAAGAAATGGATGATGCTTATGGCTTTGTGTTTAAATAATACTTAAAATTTACATTAAGAAAAAATACTATCTGCATACAGGTCGAATATTTCAAATGTGAATGGATGGGCCAATGAGCAATAGCAAAATTTAACTCAAAGTAGTCTCAGGGTCCATTTTGACGAAAACTAAAACTACAAAATAATATTTTTTTAAATCGTTCAAAAAACAAAAAAAATATCATAAAAATAGTTAAAAATCTTCACCATTTCGACGTCACAACTACTCACACACACCTAACTAGCCCTTATCAAAACACCAATATATCTGGCACTGTCACACACAATGCCCGTCACACAGCTTCAAATTGAAAGCGTACGCGTACAAATATTTGTAGGTTTGCGCAAAGGAACCCCATTCCTCCACAATTCCACGATCATTTCAATCATCACAGTCACTGATTCCAAGCACACCACATGACGGTGACATTTACATCCACTGATACACAAATTAATATAAAGGTAGCAGATAATCGGCCCCCTATAGTTCTTGTCAGGATTGAAATAGAGTAGTCTTTAGTTGACTTACAAGAAACTAAAGTTATGTAAGTAACTCTTTTTTTTTAATTTAATTTACTGTCAGAAATATTATTATCTCGGCCATAGCGGGTTATTTTCAGTAGTAACTTTAGAACACACGCTATATGTTTAAATGAAATCATTAGGCATGTAAAATTATTACAACCGACTAAAGTTATTTTTGTTTAAAGACCACAAAAAATTATATCAAAAATCTTATTTACTCTTAAATGACAAGTGTTACTTATTAAGTCATGTAGCCATTAATGCACAAATACAACAACCCTATTATAATAAGTTGTCATCAAGGGACGGTAACACGCGTATTTTTTTTCATAATCTCCCACGTACTTATAAGTTCCATCAGGAGTTTTGAGCCCTGACCTTGAGTGCTAAATAGTAATTTTTGGGTTTTGTATAGCGCGAGCGCAAACAAATACATGTGTAATTCATGCAGTATTGAGTGCTTATAATCCGTGACAGCACCTGTGCATTTCTATGTGTGTGAGCTGACTTCCTGTAATGTTTTTTTTATGCCACAACAAAGCAGTCAATTCGTATTTTGACAGGATATATTCGTAGAGATGTGAAAAGCCCGGGGCTTCAATTATGTATTGGGAATCGTGTTATATTTATGTGTGATTGAGAGATGTTACAACAATCGAAAAAATCGGAATCAGTCAAAATTATCCATCGAGTCAACCAACTCGCTCTGGTGATGAAACAATCGAGTGATTTTTCGATTGTTTTGATGCCAGGGATTGGTCTGACTCGCGCCGAATCTAGCCGAATAGAACCGATGGTCGGCTGACACGATGGGCGTTTTCGCACTGCCACGATATCGTCCGCCGATAAAGGGACGATATTGTTACGACACAGTGTGAAAGCGTGCAGTAGTAATTATAACAAACTACTAGTCCGACGATATCGTGTCGTTACCGTTATCGTCTAATGTGAAAGCGCCCGATGTACCGCGTCGTGTTCGATGAGTGGCAAATACACGCGAGTCGGACTCGCTACCATCGATACGATTGAAAACAATCACGATGCATCGAGTTGTTTGAGCAATCGAAACATTGCGATTAACCTCTTGACATCACGCATCGCTATCGTGTAGTTGTGTGTGATTTCGGTTTCCGTTTATTGAATTGTCGGCGGAGTGGTTTTAAACTTGGTTAACGGTTTTTTGATGTACACAGGTTTACTTAACCAATGTAAATTCTGTTGGAAAGTTTGTCCCATTGGTTTCAAATGGACAAGTAAAGAAATAATGGACTTGCTGATGACATATTTGTGTTCTCTACTATACAAGTACGCTGGACGCTATTACATTACAGACAAATGAAATTGAAGTGTCTCTTTGTAATCCAAAATTAACATCTTTTCACTTAATGCATATGGAAGTATATACGATACTTACAAAAACAAGCAATTTTTTATTGTCTGTCAGTCTTGTCTGTTTCTTTCGGCTAATCTCAGAAACGGCTAGACCGATTTTAAAGGGACTTTCACTGGCAGATGTCTAATGTTACGAGGAGTAAATTACTTTTGTTTAAAAAAACATTGGGGTTCCGCGGGGCACAGCTAGTTTTATTTTAAACTAGCTGTGTCCCGTGGTTTTACTCGTGTAGAGTTAGTTTCGTGTGTGGCCCGCCGAAACATGATGTCTTTTTTTAAATAAAGGAACCTAAGTTACTCTTTGTAAAATTAGCTATCTGTCAGTGAAAGTCTCGTCGGTCCAGCCGTTTCAGAGATTAGCCGGAACAAACGGACAGACAGAGAATTTATTTTTAAATTTGCTTTTTTATGTCAGCACCGTATATACTTTCATATGCATTTAGTGAATATCTGTTATTTGACAATTACAGACAGACACTTCAATTTTATTTATCTATATAGATTGATAAACTGTACACTCATACTTCGAAAATGAACGTGAACATTACGTATCTAACCAATGATCCATGTTGTCTCACGTCTATCAACAGTAACACAAAAGGCCCAGCCAGTCATTCCATTGCTATCCGACTAATTGCAAACCATACATCTAATACAGCAGCATCGATTGAACCTGCGTGCTTTCAACTCAGGCAGGGTTAAACCAACCGGAAAAATAGCAACACACAGCGGCTGTAAGCACAATACGGCGCGTATATGGACACCCAGACGTATGTTAACCTTTATTATAGAGGTGGGGCAATGAAACAGGCGATTTTGTTTCTTTATCAGACTAATCTTGGCCGTTCGAACATTTCTCGACTCCTTGATAAGAGAACAGTGCCTTTATTGCAAACTAGCTGTGTACCCGCGTAGTTTTAGATTCATCCTTATTATCGCGAAACCCAATGTTTTTTAATAAATAAAAGTAACATAAGCCACTCCTTGAAACATCAGCTTCCAGCCAGTGAAAGTCCCGTTAAATTCGGTCCAGCCGTTTCAGAGATTACCCGGAACAAACAGACAGACAGAGAAAAAATTCAAATCTTGGTTTTTAGTGTCAGTAGCGTGTATACTTTCGTATGCATTTAGCGAAAGCTGTTATTTTAGAATTACAAACAGACTCTTCAATATTATTTATCTGTATAGATTTTGCAGCGTTTCTGTAATGCTTCCTATCGTCACCGACGATATTTTGTATGAGATATTTTAGTTACTAACTTATTTAGGCACTAGGAGGTGCTGTAATGTCTATACAAATATTCGGCGAGCCTAAGATAGAGATCAAATTTTATCGTCTAAGCAGCGCGTTTTAAGAACTGTTAAGCTTTGTCGTTTCAAATAATACCATTAAATTATATATCAGCTAAGAATTTCTTAATCATAGTCGGCATAATTAACTTATCAATTCAAATAATTACTTGCGCGGCAGAAAGCACAAGTTATTCTGTGTGTCTGTGCCCGGACGCCGGTCCTGCGCACTCTCTCCGCATTCAACACTTTCCTGGATAATCATCCTGACTGTGATTTGTTTGCGGATGAATGGAAGAATACTTTGTCTGTATGTTTGGAGTTTTGTGAGGAGACTGCATGAAAGTGTTCCTTTTTTCCCTTTAGTTTAAGTGGCTTCAAGCCGTTCTATAAGATTAAATAAATAAATACAGATAAATAAAATTGAAGTGTCTGTTTGTAAATCTAAAATAACAGCTTTTCACTAATTGCATATGAAAGTATACACGCTACTGACACCAAAAAACCAAGTTTTAAAATTATTCTCTGTCTGTCTGTCTCTCTGTTTGTTCCGGGACTTTCACTGACGGATAGCTAATGTGACGAGGAGCAACTTAGGCTACTTCGATTTTTTTTTAAATTTGAGATCCGCGTGCAACCATGAAATTTAAATCTACGCGGGTGAAACCGCGGGGCACAGCTAGTAAATAAATAAATGAAATAAATCATACAGACTCAGTTCTTAATATAAAATAAACCAATTTTAATTCAAAAAAGAAAAATTCTCCGCCAATTTGGAGGCCTGATATCATCCTTCATATAGGTTTACCATTTTGAGCGCACTCTCATACAATACCGTGAACACGGCCACTTTGAAGGGCCTTTCACTTCACAATATCCAGACCGATCATACGAGCCCTAGGGTCTTTTAGCAACACTCAGTATTTACTTTCTATATTGTCGAGGTAATTGACAGCTGTAAATTGGTTTTGGTGCAAAAAAATGTAATTGTACTTTGAAATAAGTTGGGTGATACTCCCGCGTACACTTCATTTAAGGGTGACTTTAATTAGTTTTATTTTAATGAGAGTAATGAAATTCCTGTAAAAATTTGTATTTTTCTTACGTAATTTTTCCGTGTAAACTTTTATTTGTGATGCATTTAGTAAAAAGCTGTTAATTTGGAATTACAAACTGACATTTTATTAATATGTATAGAGCCGTGGTAGCTGAAGGGTTTGAGCAGTCGCCTGCTACGCAAGCGACGCAAGTTCGCATCCTAGCGGGGCCAATGAGTACCAGTGAGTTTTTCTAAAAACTTATGTGCAGTGATTTTACACGACTTGATTTACGGTGAAGGAAAACATCGTGAGGAAACCCGCATATGTCTGAGAAGACGACGATATATAGTACCTGAGACGGCGATGGATTCACCATCTGTCACGTTGGCACTTAATCATATTCGGTGAAATGTGGGTGTTGTCATTATAATACTCCTGCCTATCCCTTATTTACAGGGAATACAGGCGTGAGCATGTGTAAAAAAGTATGTAACTATATGTATAGAAATAATCTATATCTATATCTATACAGATAAATACAATTCAAGTGTCTGTTTTTAATTCCAAAATAACAGCTTTTCACTAAATGCATATGATAGTGTATACGCTACTGACACCGAAAAACCAAGTTTTAATTTTTTTCTCTGTCTGTCTGTCTGTCCGTCTGTCTGTCTGTCTGTCTGTCTGTCTGTCTGTCTGTCTGTTTGTTCCGGGTAATCTCTGAAACGGCTGGACCGATTTTAACGGGACTTTCACTGACAGGTAGCTGATGTTTCAAGGAGTAACTTAGGCTACTTTTATTTATTAAAAATATTAGGGTTCCGTGACATTAGGCATGAAACTAAATCTACGCGGGTGAAACCGCGGGGCACAGCTAGTATAAGTATAAGGTTGTTATTGCTTTCATCCAAATAGATATACTTTTTCGTGGAATTTAAAAAACGATGTCTAAGGACGATCATTCATCAGTCCGTCACGGCGTTATCTTGGGCGTGAGTACATCGATTTTGTATTATCACTGCTGTTTTAGGACCCTTACATAATGCCCTTAATATTTTTCGCCGTAGGGATCTTGGGGAACTGTTATTTTATTGTTTCAATTATTTAAACGTGGCAATATATTTTTGTCTCTTCCAATGGTGTGTACTTCAGTGTAAGATTTTGAGCAACAAGGAAGTATCCATTCTTTTTATTTTGATTCACCGAATCGAATGAATAATCTATATCTATACATCTATACAGATAAATTAATTTGAAGTGTCTGTTTGTAATTCCAAAATAACAGCTTTACACTAAATGCATATGAAAGTATACACGCTACTGACTATAATAACCCAAGATTAAAAAATTTTCTCTGTCTGTCTGTCTGTCTGTTTGTTCCGGGTAATCTCTGAAACGGCTGGACCGATTTTACCGGGACTTTCACTGGCAGGTAGCTGATGTTTCAGGGAGTAACATTAGCTACTTTTTTTCATTAAAAATATTAGGGTTCTGCGACAATAAGGATGAAACTAAATCTACGCGGGTGAATCCGCGGGGCACAGCTAGTAGTATAATAAGACAGTTGCAGAATGATGTGATCAGAATTGAAAATAGTATGTTAAGGTGGTTGGGACATATCGAAAGTATAAGTGACTGGCGATTAACGAAACAAATTTATGGAACTAACGTGAGCGGAAGTATCGATAGAGGTAAGGAAGAACTACTAATGACCAAATTAATAGTATTCTGTAGAAAAGTCAAATTTGGAACACTCATAACCGCAGGAAGAGTATGAAGAGATGCATGAAGCGAAAGAAGTATATAAGGATCGTAGCATGTAGGAAACGCTGGTCACTGCCTACCCCGTGGGATACAGGTGTGAGCATATGTATGTATGATTTTTTTATTTTGAAATCTATACATCTATACATACAGATAAATAAAATTGAAGTTTATAATTCCTAAATAACAGCTTTTCACTAAATGCGTATGAAAATATACACGCTACTGACACTAAAAAACCAAGTTTTAAAAATTTTCTCTGTCTGTCTGTCTGTTTGTTCCGGGTAATCTCTGAAACCGATTTAAACGGGACTTTCACTGGCAGCTAGATGATGATTCAAGGAGTAACTTTTATTTATTAAAAATATTAGGGTCTCGCGACAATAAGGATGAAACTAAATCTACGCGGGTGAAACTGCGGGGCACAGCTAGTATTATAATAAGCTTTCATAAAGCCCTAGTGATTTTATTCACTTAGCTTTATAAATGAAGAAATTAAGATACTTTCCTGGTTGTCATGTGCGTGACGTCACAAGGCTCCTTTCAGTAATAGTAGTTAGCTCAATACGTCGGATATCGCTGCGGAATCAACACGAATACTATATACACTATAAATAAATAATAAATAATAATCTTTATTTCAGAAAATATTGTTACAGACAATAGATAAACTATAACAACTGCGGATAGTTTTACAACTGTGTTGCAGTCATTATGCCCACCAAATATAAACATTTTTAGGAATATTAAATACATAAGGTTCGAAACTTTAAACAATTTAAAAGGACATGGTTAGATTAGATTAGAATTAAGTTTTTTTTTTTTATTTTTTTTTTTTTTTCATTACATTATACATTATTAAGACAAACTATTAATGCAAACGACATACATATTTTACTTTATATTGTATATATTTTTACATGAAAATGCGTCGAATTTACACAAACAATAGTCTATAAACAGTTAGAGTGCGTATACGAGTTAGTGAGTGTGGTGTGATGTGGTGTGGTGTGGTGTGGTGTGGTGTAGTGTGGTGTAGTGTGGAGTAGTGTGGAGTGGTGTCAAGTGCATTGAGACCAGTAGTGATCTGTCATTTTATAACGTTCAAGAGGCTTTCTGTTTCTTCATATGGCAAAGAGGTGAGCCAGTTGCTAACGGATATCTTACACTTATGCATAGTTAACGGATATATATTTAACTTTCCATTGATCCTATTATAAAGTAGACTGCTTATACCAATGAAGTGTCTACGAGCCACTATAGTTTTGCAAGGAATCGACCTACAAACCAAATCTGATCTGCGCTTATTCTTTATTATGTTGTTTATCTTACACTAATGGGAAAGTGCATTATTAATAATCTATATAGTACCTATTAGTGCTTGAGCGTACTAATAGGTGTGTAACTACACGAAGCGTGGCTTGTGGCGTCACAGAATTTAATTCCCTAAGCAAAAGTAAATATTGAATAACTTAGTAACGTGGTTTTTCTAATACGAAGATAATTCCTTCAAGAAAGAAATAAAATTTATTCTTCATACATAAGAAATGCGACGATGCATTAATTATAATTATATTGTGAGGTATTAAATAGGCGGTTAACCTAATCACATTATAACGTCACAGACATACTTTTAACTCTTGAGCACAGACACTGTTGCTCTCTCTATTGCTTATTAATTGTATGTCTGAGGGCCTCACCCCAGATAGTAGGGCCACAAAGAAGACTTCACATGTCGATATCTATCAAAAGCTTACAAAAAAAAAAGTATCGAAAGTTCTGATACGTTACGTGAATCGGGCTACTGGACAGCTACTAATTTATAAAAGATTCCGTTATGGTAAACTAGTAAAGTAGCAGTAAGTTCCAAAGAAAATTAAGAAAGTGTTATTAGGTTTTTAGTCTGTAATTTCCCAGTAATAGCCCGGAGCCTGGATTAGTGGCCGGTTAATGGTAATAGAATCGCCCCCTACATGGGATTTAAACATAACTGGCAAAATGTGGGTTTGGCTGGCATTCTCGTCATACTTGTGAACAGGTGCTTGTGGGAGTTGGTCATCTCAAGCTACACAATCATACGTAGTACCTCATGTATTTTTTATTCGACATTGTAACCGTATCATGACCATTGTAAAAAAAAATTAAAAAGTCTAAGTACTGTGTGTACTTTGAATAAACAGAAAACCAAAAATAAAGAAAAAACACAAACCTTAAAAGTCCTAATTGAAAAAAAACAACCATTTTTTAATCTTACGGCACAGTTCGCGAAACTATAAAACCATTTTCACCCTGGCAATAAACAGAAACTTTCCAAGGAAATAAAAGCGGTTCCCGTTGTAATTCGTTCCTTAATGCTGGCAACACTGAGCGGATACAATGAATAGTTTGGAAACTGCGACGATTACTGCCTTTGTTCAGTTTTACGAATCAAGTTTATGGCACGAATTATTTGTTTTTGCACAAATAATGCGCAAAGAAAACAGGGAAGTTATTTCATTAGCATACTTATGCCGTTAGTGCATCTTAAATTCAGAATTCTAAAGATCTTAATTGGATTAGACTTTTAACAAAGTACTTTCAAATCAGGATTTCAAAACAAGATTATAACCTGCAACTGCCAGGATCGGAAGGTTGCTTTTATCGAGAAGAACCTGGCAAGGAAATCAGTAGTTACTCTTTCCAAAATTTTACAATGTACATGATACAGTTACAATGTCGAATAAAAAATAAATAAGGTACTACGTATGATTGTGTAGCTTGAGATGACCAGCCCCCACTAGCACCTGTTCACAAGTATGACGAGAATGCCAGCCAAATCCACATTTTGCCAGTTATGTTTGAATCCCATCTAATAGGGGGCGAGTCTATTGCCATTAACCGAACACAAATCCAGACTCCCGGCTGCTACTGGGAAATTACAGATTAAGATCATAACACTTTGCCCGAACACAGCTCAAACCCAGTACGTGCATGTAGCATTCCAACCACTAGAACAACAAGGCAGTCTCTATTTAATTAGCTCAGTTGCTTTAAGTTTGTGTTGAGACGTTGTCCTAGATTCGATTTACGACGAACTAATAACCTTGGTCAAGTCAAGTCAAGTCATGTTAGATTAAGTCAAACAGGCTTATCCAAAGAACTCCGCACCGAATTAAGAACGTCTTAATTATTTATTCGGTGAAATCGACAATGAATATGATCACGCACCGTGTAAATGGGACTCACTTTTCGAGACACAACGCAAAACACTACATTTTTTTCAGGTAATTTTGAAATTAGTTTTTATTTATAAACTAGCTGTGCCCCGCGGTTTCACCCGCGTAGATTTAGTTTCATCCTTATTGTCGCGGCACCCTAATATTTTTAATAAATTAAAGTAGCCTAAGTTACTCCTTGATATATCAGCTACCTGACAGTGAAAGTCCCGTTAAAAGTGAGTTTCTTGCCGGTTCTTCTCAGAAGGCTAGTTTCCGAACCGGTGGTAAATTCTCGACTTTCATAAGTGCCTTACCAGGGCCTAAACTGAATAAATATTTTTCACTTTCAAAATCGGTCCAGCCGTTTCAGAGATTACCCGGAACAAACAGACAGACAAACAGAGAAAATTTTTAAAACTTGGTTTTTAGTGTCAGTAGCGTGTATACTTTCATATGCATTTAGTGAAAATCTGTTATTTTGGTATTACAAACAAACACTTCAATTTTATTTATCTGTATAGATTATTCAAAGTATTTGCTTAACGTGTTACTTATGTAAATCTAAACATCATTAATATATACATATTAATACTCTGTATGTATATAATATATAAATACGTGTATTATATAGAGATTAAAGGGCATTTTAAGTGCCAACACAAAGTAAATACATCGCGACGTGTGTTAAAACCAGCGGGTATTTAAGGTAAATTATGATTCCCGTTAACTTAAAAGCGACCGTATTCCAAAATGAAACTAAAATACAGTGAAATGTTAAATATTTTTCAGTTTCTTCTTTTGTTTCATATTTTTCTCACTTCCGTGGAACTCGCAATTTCTGTGACATTATATAGCGCTCGGGTTTTAGAGAATTTAATGTAATAAAGTTACTAAAAGTGTGTTCTGAAGGTTCATTTTGGAATCTGAAAAATGAAAATGATTTATTCAGTTTAGGCCCTGATAAGGCACTTATGAATGTGTAGGGTCTATTTTATGTGTATCTATATAACTAGTTGTGCCTCGCGGTAAAGAAACTGAGTGCAGTTTCTCAGATTAAATTTGAAGCTTTGTTTCACGTTGCTATTTTTTTACCAAACTAAAACCTAGTCTACGTTACTCCTTAAAATATCAGATATCTACTAGTGAAAGTCCCGTTAAACTCGGTCCTGGTTTCAGAGATTAGCTAGAACAAACAGACTAACAGACAGACAGATATTTTTTAATGTTTTTACTGTTTATTCAGCTTGTACTTCAAAGTCAAAGTCAAAAGTCAAAAATATCTTTATTCGATTAGACTTTTTACAAAGTACTTTCAAATCGTCAGAACGACATGGATTATACATGCTACTGCCAGGTTCGGAAGGTTGCTTTTACTGAGAAGAACCTGGCAAGAAACACAGTAATTACTCTTTTCAAAAATATTGTACAATATAAAAAAACAAAATAAATCACTTGAGAAATGTAAGCCCATGGACACACTTTTATCACATATCCATTTAGTGGATAGTTCTTAATTACTTTACTTAAGTTTTTAGAAAAACCCATTGATGCAGGCCGCTGGGATTCGAATTTGCGTCGCTTGCGTAGTAGGTGCTCAAACCCCACGGCCACTACGGCTCTTGGACGATAAATCTTTTAGCAAAACACTTTCCCGCAAAACTGTATAACTGAACCTTTTTCATCCGGACAGGAATCTCTTTGCGAGATGAATGTGTATCCAAAAGTTTTGTTGTACAACTGTATTTTATACCTGACACCTACCGTATAATATGTGATGATAATTATTATAATGTGTTTTTCTAGCTATAGCTTTTGACTTAGCCTGCGAGTAGGTGACCAAGAAAATTCATGCAATCTATACATTTATACAGATAAATAAAATTGAAGTGTCTGTTTGTACCTGCAAAATTACAGCTTTTCACTAAATGCATATGAAAGTATACACGGTACTGACATAGAAAAAGCAATTTTTTAATTTTTTCTCTATCTGTCTGTCTGTTTGTTCCAGGTAATCTCCGAAACGGCTGGACGGATTTGAACGGGACTTTCACTGGCAGGTAGCTGATGTTTCAAGGAGTAACTTAGGCTACTATTATTTATTAAAAATATTAGGGTTCCGCGACAATAAGGATGAAACTAAATCTACGTGGGTGAAACCGCGGGGCACAGCTAGTACGTAGTAATATTAAATACGGTATAACATTAAAAAATACTACACAATAAACTTTAAAACTAAAATCCTTGTCTGTTTGTTCCGGCTAATCTCTGAAACAGGTGACTATTAACGGGACTTTCATTGGCAGATAGCTGATGTTACAAGGAACTTTTGAAGAAAGAAGGTTCTTTTAAATGGGGTTCTGCGAAATAAACCTATCAAAGTAAGTATACGCGGTCGAAACTGCGGGGCACAGGTAGTTTTTAAATATATTATAACTAGCTGTGCCATGCGGTTTTACCCGCGTAGAGTTAAATTAATGGGTGATGGTAGATTTTTTCCTACTTATTTGACACTTACCGTCATATTTTGGATAATTCACACAATATCTTTATAAATTACTAGCTGTGCCCCACGGTTTCACCCGTGTAGACTTTATTGTATTATATATATATTGTGGAAAGGGATCCTCTGTCCTTATCCTGGTTCTAAGCTACCTCCCTACCAATTTTCAGCCAAATCGATTCAGCTGTTCTTGAGTTATAAATAGTGTAACTAAAACGACTTTTATTTATATATATAGACTAGCTGTGCCCTGCGGTTTCACCCGCGTTTTTTAGTCACTAAATGTTTTTTAAAATAAAAGTAGCCTAAGTTACTCCTTGAAACATCAGCTACCTGCCAGTGAAAGTCCCGTTAAAATCGGTCCAGCCGTTTCAGAGTTTATCCGAAACAAACAGACAGACAGACAGACAGAGAAAAAATTTAAAACTTGGGTTTTTAGTGTCAGTAGCGTGTATGCATTTAGTGAAAAGCTGTTATTTTGGAATTACAAACAGACACTTCAATTTTATTTATCTGTATAGATATAGATGTATAGATATCCTATGTGTTATTCTGATGTATAAGCTATATTATTGTAGAGTGTCATGAAAATCCATTCAGTAGTATTTGTGTGAAACAGGAACAAACATACATACTCACAAACTACCACGTTAATATTAGTATGATTGAAGTTACACACTTAAGCTACATAAATTAATTAATAACGAAATCATATATGGCAAAATTACCTGAGCTGAAATAGTGAAATCAATAGAGCGTTTTAAAATGAACCTAATTACGTCGCGTTACAGACTGCCTACGAATGCAATGTTCGCTTTTAAGATCTGCATAAGGTACAAGCGGCAAGCGGATTTCATAATTCACTTAAATATTACAATTCATTGTTTTCTACGGTAGAAAATAGCGATGCGCGAATGCTTTAACGATTGAAACACCAATTGTTTTATCGGTCAAATTTACCATCGACTCGCCCTGGCGATGGAACAATTAAGAATTTATTCGATAGCTTTGATTCAAGCGATTGGTCCGAGTCGAATTTGTTGACAGAAAACCCCCATATCTATTTTTAACCCGACGCGGGAATCAAACCCTCGTGGTCTGCAGGCGAATTTAATAATCACTAGACTAACGAGATAGTTAAGTTCCTATAGGATATACAAAAAGACTAAATTAGAAGACATTTCGCGCTATTAAGTTTTGGAAATATATTTAGCTGGGAGATTGCCTAAGGGCTTGAAATCGCCAAGTGCCAAGTCATCATCATCATCATCTCCCTGGCCTTATCCCATACATTGTTGGGGTCGGCACTTGATTCAACCCGATGTGGCTGATCACCTGATTTTTATACGAAGCGACTGCCATCTGACCTTCGCAACCACATTTAGGAGGAAAATCTATGATCTGGGTTAAACCAGTTGTCAGATTATTTTTAGGCCTCCGACTGACCTGTAACGATTGCCAAAGATGTTAAATTGGCAACCGGGACCGACGGCTTAACGTGCTCTCCGAGGCACGGAGGGAACTCGGGCGGTCACCCATCCAACTACTGGCTAGGCGTATGGTTGCTTAACTTCGCTGATCGAATGATATGCGCAATAGCAACTGTGCCAAGTGCCAAGTGTATGTCACAAATTAGGCCTGGGAGCCAAGATCAGTCGGAGCAGACCTTAGGTGGTTGGAATGAAACACCGTAACTTGGGCAGTCCTGGTATTTATTTTGGTTCGACCACACTATTGGTTTGTTCACTTGACGACCACACTGATATTGGTTTGAGCACAGCCTTGACATTTGTAACTATATATACAACTGAAAGAGAATCTCAACATCGAGGTGTAAAACAATACAACACCATCTTGTGAGAAGATGGCTAACTTCTACAAATAAACTACGTTAAACTCCAAGGCTTATAACTTGAGTCAGTCTCCCGGCGAGTTGGCTGTACCCGATTGTCCCAACTAGGTCGAGCCCGATTTTTGCCATTTAATTAGAGCGCGCCCGTAGGGAGCTCTGCGCTTTTTGCCACTACATGTGTGAGATCTCGTTAGGCTTTCACTTTGATGGAAGTGTGTTATGTTACCCAAGAGGTTGTTATTTGGGTGCCTTGAAAAAACACGACTTAGGACTCTGTATAAAGGTGAATGTGGCGCCATCTGTTGCTTAGTAGTGGCTAACATAACTCCAACTTCGGATGAATTATTCGCTTCTGCAAATACAACTCTAGATCAATAACATTTTAAAGCAGAGATATTAACTGCCGTAGTGGCCGTGTGGTTTGAGCAGTCGTCTGCTTCACAAGCTAGTTCGAATCCTAGCGGTAAGAAGCAATGAGTTTTTCTAAAAATCTTAAGTGCAGTCATTTCATCTAAGTGCTTTACGGTGAAGACATCATGAGGAAACCTGTATGTCTGAGAACGGTGATAGACTCACCATCTGTAACTTTGGAACTTAATCATCTTTGGTAAAATGAGGGTGTTATAGCACTACTGGCCTACTGGCTCCATCCCTTCATGTTAGGTTTTCAAGGCACCTTTGAATACACTTTTAATATAATGGAGACGTACATTTTTATTTCCTACAAAATTATCAGAACGGCCGTACTCGTTGCTATAAATAAATTAAAAAAGTGATTACTTTAACCCAAAACTCATCTGATGCCAGTAAAAAGTGTAATATTTTGCCATAAATAAAACTGTTCCAAGCGGCAAGTTCGGAACTCAGGTGGTTTTAAGTAACGCGAGATAATGCTTTTCAAATTACAAATATTTTATACTTTTACCATGAACGGAATGTTACGTTTATTAATATTTTACTTTAGCTAAGACTGTAGTTAATAGCAGCTGGTTTTTAACTACCCCGACCTATCTACGAAACTAGAAAATAGGAGGGGCAAGATGATTGGACACTTATTACGACGACAAGACTAAGAAGAGGGACCAAGGATTAGTTATGTACAACAGCTGAAGGAACAAGTCAGCGTCATGTCGTACAAGGAATTCAAAGTGTTGGCGGTTGGCGATTGCTTCACCGACAAGAGCATAGCTCTTAAATAAATGATGATGACGATCCACGAGGTTCGATCCCTGGGTCGGGCAAAGCATTTGGGTTTTGTCATCTGCAAATTACCCAGTCTATAAGCGCCCGGATTCTGGATTAATGCTCGCCCCTATTACATGGGACTTCCATATAGCAGGCCTACTGTGGGTCAACTATAATAACACCTCTGCCTACCCTTTATGAGAATATGTGAGCTGAAATCTATATCTATACAGATAAATAAAATTGAAGTGTCTGTTTGTAATTCTAAAATAAAAATTATTCACTACCTGTTTATGGAAGTATACACAGTCATTAAAACAGCAATTTTTAATTGTTTTCTCGGTCTGTCTGTCAGTCTGTCGGTCTCAATGTAATCAATGTTTTCTTTCATTCTTCATTCTATACTTGTTAGTAAACTATTTTATTTCTAGGAAGTTCAATAGCGAACCAATAACCAATTTGGACGTGTTCAGGTATTTCCCTGAGGATTGTTCTAGAACTAGATCAACATTACGTGATCAGAATAGAAGGTTAGCTTCGGTAAGGTAAGGTTTCGGACGGATAAATAACTGAAGGAAAACAAATCTATACATCTATACAGATAAATAAAATTGAAGTATCTGTTTGTGCGTCCAAAATAACACTAAATGTATATCAAAGTATGCACGGTACTGACATTAAAACATTCAAATTTTTTCAACGGGGCTTTCACTGGAAGGGACTGGTGTTTCAAGGAGTAACTTAGGCTACTTTTATTTATGAAAAATTAGAGAGTAGATTTAGTTTCATCCTTATTGTCGAGGAACCCTTATATTTTTAATAAATAAAAGTAGCCAAAATTACTCCTTGAAACATCAGCTACCAGCCAGTGAAAGTCCCGTTGAAATCGGTCCAGTTGTTTCAGAGATTACCCGGAACAAACAAACAGACAGACAGAGAAAAAAATTTAAACTTATTTTTTTAGTGTCAGTAGCACTTTCATATGCATTTAGTGAAAAACTGATATTTTGAAATTAGAAACAGACACTTCAATTTTGTTTATCTGTATAGATGTATAGATTACAAACACACACAAATTTTATTTGTGAATAGGCTCACACCTTGTGGCGTAGCTTTAGGGCTAAGTGGTGCAGCAACCAGGGCCTTGAAGTTCAGAAGGGCGTCCTAAGGTTAAAATAATTGTGTTTAATTCCCCATTAGGGGTGGAATTTCAAAATTACTTTCTTAGTGTATGCCTTATCAAAGAACACTCTACAAATTTCTTGACTCTAGGATTAGCTTAGGCTGTGCTTTGATAGTCAGTCATGACTTTGAAAAGACAATTCAGGCATTGTCAACAAAAAGTAAAGCATTTTAATTTAGAAAAGTCTTTTCAAAGGCGTTTCTTACAAACTAAAAAGATTTTAAAGTAAAACCACTGGTGTACTTACTTATAGCAGTCAAAAGTGTACTCTATTAAATAGTCTGCAGAGTACATTTTTAAGTACATAGATAGAAGTACACCCGCAAGCAGGAGTACATTTATGATATAATTTATACTCTACGAGGTTGTACCAAGGGTCCTGAACAAGAATTTCAGGCTGCGTAACATTTGTGTTGATACTTTATTTGCTACGGTTTTGGTGTAAGTTACAAACTTACATTATATATATAGTAAAACTACTAGACTTTTCTTTATGTTAATTTTTGATCAACATTTGTGCATCGGAACTGTGTCCATTTCTCAAGTGATTTATTTTGTATTTTCAAAAATGTATAATATTTTTGAAAAGAGTAATTACTGAGTTTCTTGCCAGGTTCTTCTCAGTAAAAGCAACCTTCCGAATCTGGCGGTAGCATGTATAATCCTGTGTAATCGTGTCGTTCTGACGATTTGAAAGTACTTTGTTAAAAGTCTAATCAAATAAAGATATTTTATATTCTAAAAATATAAAACACATTTATATTTTTAGAAGTCGGTTAATAACATGCTGTACTCCGCAAATTCTAATATCGTATGTAAGCAAAACGCTGTCACCTATAAATCAGGACAGAATCCCGTAAGAAATGTAGCGAGCGGTATAAAATTGAAAATGCTGCAAGTTTTCCTCTTGCTGTTTTTCTTGTCTTAAGTGTAAATGTATGTATGTATAAGACTATTGTTTTATGAATATGTGTAACCATAAATAAATATGCTCACGCCATCACAAAAGGCAGAGGTGTTATAACAACACCCACTTTTCAACGAATATGAATAAGTGCCAACGTGACAGAGGGTGAGTCCATCGCCGTCTCAGGCATTATAGATGCGTTTTGAATGTGGAACCAATAAAGTTATCTTCACTAAAAAAAAACTATTGCCTTGTTGATTTAGTGGTCGTTAACGCTACTGCGGAATGCAAGTCCTGGCTTCGGGTTCGATCACCGGGTTGGGAAAAGTGTTGTTGGGTTTTTTATTTGTGGGGAATCACAGAATAGCAGGAATAGCAGCCCTCTCCGGCTCTCCCCCGTTTACGACCGTCATCTCAACGTCGACCAATCTCGTATCATCATCAGCCTATTTTGGTCCGCTGCTGGACATAGGCCTCCCCTATTGAGTGCCATAGCGCCCTGTCTTCAGCTTGCCGCATCCAGCATCTGCCTGCAGTCTTTCGCAGATCGTCATCCCACCTGGCCGGAGGGCGTCCTACACTACGTTTGCCGAGTCGTGGTCTCCACTCAAGAACTCGTATAATCTTTATTTTATTTATTTATTTATTCAGTCATTCATTCATTTATTCATTCATTCATTCATTTATTCATTCATTCATTCATTCATTCATTTATTTATTTATTTGTGTAAAGGAAACACAGTTTTATGTCAAAGAAATTAAACTAAACACATTTAAATTAAACATAAACCAATTAAGTTTCCAAAATTAAAAGTTTCAAAATTTATCTATACTCTATACATACATACATACAGATAAATAAAATTGAAGAGTCTGTTTGTAATTCCAAAATAACAGCTTTTCACTAAATGCATATGAAAGTATACACGCTACTGACACTAAAAAACCAAGTTTTAAAAATTTTCTCTGTCTGTCTGTTTGTTCCGGGTAATCTCTGAAACGGCTGGACCGAATTTAGCGGGACTTTCACTGGCAAGTAGCTGATGTTTCAAGGAGTAACTTAGGCTAATTTATTTACTAAAAATATCAGGGTTCCGTGACAATAAGGATGAAACTAAATCTACGCGGGTGCAACCGCAAGGCACAAGTACTCGATATTTTCATAAGAAAAGAGTTACATTCACATCAACTCGGCGCTTATTGTTCCAGACTCGGCTTACATTTGAAGTATAAACATAATTGTCTTCAAATTCGACTTTAACCCCATCTTCCGGGTCTACGAGGCGTCTAA
Organism: Watsonalla cultraria; assembly: GCA_964035505.1. NCBI lineage: Eukaryota > Metazoa > Arthropoda > Insecta > Lepidoptera > Drepanidae > Watsonalla > Watsonalla cultraria. The sequence goes on along the minus strand of OZ037732.1, from coordinate 793,705 downwards.
ATGGTGTTTAATTAAAGTAGAGATCCGTCGTCAAGTCTTTGGTGTCAATTAACGAATTTCCAAATTTCCATTTGCGAAGTTTCCTAATCCAATTTAAACTGAGACTAAGTATTAATAAATTTGAATAAATACACTCCGTATGACTCGTTTAGAAAGAGTTAGTACCAATTAGACATTAGAATTGTGTCCATAGGCTTATTTTTTACTAGTTTTGTCCTGCGGTTTCACCCGTACAGACTTAATTTCATAGGTGGCTTAATTTCGCGGAATCCCTATTTAAAAAAAAAAACAAAATTACTCCTTATAACATTAGCTATCTGCCAGTGAATGTCTTGTTACAATCAGTCCAGCCGTTTCGGAGATTAGCCGGATCAAACAGGCTGGCTGACTGATAGAGATATTTGAATGTAAGTGTAAGTGCCGTATATACTTATTTCCTTTCAAATGCATTTAAGGAAAATCTGTTAATTTGCTATTACAAACAGACTGTGGGGGCTGGTCATCTCAAGCTACGCATTTAGATATAAGTACAACTACTAGACTTTTCTTTATGTTAATTTTTATAGACATTTGTCCATGGGCTTACATTTCTCAAGTGATAAATTTTGTTTTTTTTTAATTGTATAATATTCTTGAAAAGATTAATTACTGAGTTTCTTGCCAGGTTCTTCTCAGTAAAAGCAACCTTCCGAACCTGGCGGTAGCATGTATAATCCTGTAAATTGTGTCATTCTGACGATTTGAAAGTGCTTTGTATAGAGTCTAATCGAATAAAGATATTTTTGACTTTAACTTTGACTCTTAAATTTTATTTATCTGTATGTATTGAGTATGTTTAGATTAATAAGTAAATTAATCTTGATAACGCGATCTCAAGATAACCACGGCTTGTCATATTTAATTCAAAGTGACATGTTAAATTTCGGAAAGTTTTTTGATTAAATTAACTGTATCGAAACTCGGAACTTATTTCTGCCCTAAATAGAAGAGAAAATTAAATTTAATATATTCTTAAAAGTTCATGAAGATGAAATAAATAAAAGCGTGAAATCTTAATATTATAAAGAGGAAACACTCGTATGTTTGTAACGAATTGGCTCAAAAAGTACTGAACCGATTTTAAGAATTTTTTCACCATTTGAATGCTACATTATCACTGATTAATATAGGCTATATTTTATCTCCGTACTCCCACGGAAACGGGAACTACGCGGGTGAAACCGCGTGACGTCCGCTAGTTATCAATATAGGCTAGTCTAGTGGCTACTATTCAGTAGTATAATTATGTTCTATGTTATCTTATCTTAATTGAGGCAATATAGTATCCAGTTGCCCGAAAGCACGTCGAACCTTTTTGTTCTGCCCTCCTTATGCCCTACGTACCTGACTCCCCAAATACTCCCCGAACAAGCCAGCAGATCCTGTCTATGGAAGAGCTTGTAGTTCTCTGGTTTCGGATATGCCTTACCCAGTAAGTCCATTGTGCGTCGCAAGTGCTTATTACGTGACTCACGGTCATGGTTTCTGATTGACAATACCTACATACCACGTAGTCGGATAAGTTCATATTATGAAGATGTTCTTTTGTCTCGTAATGACCTGTTAGTGCTCCCGTGAGTTACATAAGGTAGAATAGCTAAGCTAAAATTATTTTAAACTACCTAAGTATTTGTTTCACGCCAATTTTTTCAACAGTAATTGCTACAACACCTCTGCTTACCCCTTCGGGACCCTTCTAGGATGGTAAGAGTTTTTTTAATGATCCATAACACATTGTTTTTCTATATAACCATTCATTAAAATTGGACCCAACTTTTTGACCACAAAAATAGCATCAACATTCGCAGGGTTATTTTCTATTCTATTAGATTTGATACTGTCTACATAAAGATATAGATTAAAGTCGGTCGTATCCAAATTCAATTTAGAGAAGCTCGCGCGAAACGGATGCCACATCAATCTAAACTAACCTTTAAAGCTCAATAATGCATGTGATCCAGTTTGGTTTGTTCCCAAAAAGGAAATTGACGCGTGTCGCGTGCAGTCAATATTTGGACAAAATAAATGAAAACCTATTCAAATAAAGGCCACTAAAAGTGTAAATAGGCCTGAAATGTGTGGACGAGATCGGCCGGTGACAGGGCAAATTAATTTTGATAGAACATTCGACACATTGATTGGTACTCTGTAGAGCTTCAGCTTTTACAAATTGCATACCTTTTCTAAAAAACCTTTTGTGAAATACAAGAGACCGCTATAGACCGCTTGAGTGCCTAGTGCGAGTTTTCTTAAAATCGCCGTCACAAGTCATCGCGTCGACGTAAACGCAGATTTGTATGGGCTCACAATAGTGTCATGTTTAGGCCGACAGAGGCGCTGTTCCGATCCTATACAAATCTGCGTTTACGTCGACCCGGTGACTTGTGACGGAGGCAGTGAAAAACTTGCACATTGCCCTCTGATGGTAAGCGGCTACTGCAGTCTTTAGACGTGATCAAATCAATAGTTACACTCGTGCGATAACTATAATATAAGCCGAATGGTTAGCACAACGCCTTTCCCTTTTTTGGTTTTCTTACCTGTCAGATGGACAAAGAAAAAAACATTACTCAGAATTATTAATATTAGCACCGGATGGTTGCTTCCTTGGAGCGTAAGTCCGGCTGACACTTGATTTTTTTATTATTAATCTGTAGCAGCGTTTCTCCACTCGCTACATAGATGGCGCTACTCGCTAACAAATGCGGAGTTTGAGTACAAAATTGAATACAATTTACAATAACAATCGGATTAGTAATTCTTCAACAACCAACCTAATTCGGTACAAACCACGATTTAAAAAGTAAAATACAAGTAGAACAGGTAAATAGAAAGGTACAGAAAACACATTTCATTGTACAAATGCACACGAAATAGCGCAATGCGGTTCGTTGGACGACTCCTTTATAAAAACATTAGCTTGGGTTTGTTATTGAGTTCAAAGAAAGCTAGAAAGAAGAATAGAATGAAGGGATAAGTATTAGTTTAGGATTGCCTCGTTGGGCTAGTGTCAAACACTGATGCACTCTTTATTCCCTCACTCTCATAGTCCGATGGGACGGCAATCCGACACGACCAGAGAGAGATCAGGCGTAGCACCAACGGCTTAACGTGCTTTCCGAGGCACGGAGGTGTAAGCATCGCCAACTTCCAAGGCCAGACATTTATTGTGAACTAGCAGACGTCACGCGGTTTCACCCGCGTAGTTCCCGTTCCTGTGAGAGTACTGGGATAAAATATAGCCTAATCAGTGATAGTGTAGGATTCAAACTGTGAAAGAATTTTTAAAATCGGTTTAGTATTTTTTGAGCCTATTCGTTATTCGTTACAAACATATTGTCAGAAAATCCCAATATCTATTGACCCGACCCGGGAATCAAACTTAGGACTAGTAATAGGCAGACGACATATATCAACTCAAATATAGATCGTCACCGCCTCACCTCAGTTCGCGAAGTTGTCTCGATACGAGGCGGTGCGGTTACGATTCTGATTAGCGTGCGTTGCAATATTAAGTTACATTCCCACAAATAACACCGACGTCTCGAGTTGAGATATTGATCCTGCGCCGATCTAATAAGTACGCAGCCAGTGAAGGAGAACATCGTGAGGAAACCTGCATATTATCTGAGAAGATTTTCAACCGTGTTTAGTTTCTTGCCGGTTCTTCTCAGAAGGCTAGTTTTCGAACAGGTGGTAAATTTTTGGCATTCATAAGTGCCTTAACAGGGTCTAAACTGAATATATATTTTTCATTTTTTTTATTCATATACAGTCTTCCGTTTGGCAGCTCCAAAATTCGAACCTAAAAGACACCCTACGAACCACCCTAGAGCAATGGAAGAGAAAAACACAAAACACAGACCACATATACCATGATATAAAGAGGTGAATGATACATGTCAACTGTTTTCCCCGAAGGGGTAATTTTGCCAGTTATTATAAAGTCCCATGTAATAGGGGCGAGCCTATCGTCACTGAGAAATTACAGATACCCAATAACATTTTGCCCGATCCGAGGATCAAACTCAGGAGCTTGTTCCGAGGTAAAGCTTGCGACCACTGACCCAACAGTCAGAATGTCTGATGATGATGATGATGGTCCGACCGATTTCGGCCATGGCGACCGCTTCAACTCCGGTTAACTTGTCGGTAGTGCACTCGCATGTGGCTAATGTAGCCAAGATCAATGGAAGTTAAACACGACTGAGTGAAAATGAAAATGAAAGATAAACTGAGTGTTCCAAATGTCCCTTATATTGTATACAATTATAATAATAATCCCGTTATATCGTACCTCTCTTAAGGGCCAATTTTTCAATGCTCAGATTACTAGTCTGATAGCGTTCAGTTTTCAATTCGTCAGTTAAGCTTATAGTGTAGAATAACTCGTTTAACTGAATAAAGCAATTTACCTGCGTGTACAACGGTCAGATAAATTGGATAACAAGCTATTCGTCGGTTGATGTGACAATTGTGACATACAAACTTAATTAATGAAACAAAATGTATGTGTAGAAACGAGTCGTGCATGTTATGAGTTATGTTTTAGTTTCATTCTTTGTAAGTAGATGGCGTGAGTAGTAGTAATCTATTTAGATTGCGCTATTGAAATTTGTATCACGTTACATAAATACGTCTACCATTGATTTGTTTACTAACCCAACCGACCATTGTTCCGTCCTCGCCGGCGAGGCTCTTCGCGAACTCTACGTCATCGTCCCCCCGTCCTCTGCTAGGGCCGGCATGCGCCGAGCCACTAGCCTCAAACATGTCCCTAAATAATACCACTCAGATCCAGCTCCCTAGCTCATCCCCCAGCAACGCCCTAAGCCGAGGTCCAAGCCCCGCACCGGGGCGCCCTTAGCTGTGTTACTTAGATTTTTAGTATAACCTCGGCTGGAGGCCCTTGGTTCTCGCCCTTTAGTCCGGTTAAGCAGTGGAGGTAACTCCCCCTACCAACTACGAGAGACCACATCGTAAAAAAATTAAAAAAATAGTTTCCTTTTCTTCGACGTAACATTATAACAAACTTTTGGGTATGAACCCTAGTTTTATTTAGTTCCTGCAATCTTCGGAAGGCCAGTCTGATACCCCTAAACAAGAGAGTACAATATATAATATGCTTAACCTTAAGAAAGAAAGGAAAGATCAAAGTTAAACTTCGATTCTTATAAGTCGAATAGCTATCTACCATTTATCTGAGAATTGTAAAATCGGCCTTAGACCCCCATGACCACCTCTCAGTTTAAATTAAAAAAAGTTAATTCAACGCAGGCTAGTTACATTTGAGATATACCGCACCATTTGCCGGCGCTTGTCCGAAACGTTGCATTATAAATAACACCATTCCGCGGGCTAACCGAATTGAGGAGTACGTTTTATTATTTCAAGAGCTCACTGTTTACCACCAGAATGAGGCTGGAATTAACTTTAAAAGGTGAACAGGCTGTGGAGTAGTGAGAGGGCCCACTGCGGACTTTTAGTTCTTATATAAAGCCGCTTTGTTTGTTTTTACACGCTAAGAAAGGGCGGTCTTTTACCTATCTATAAAGCCTTTGTGTAATAGTTAGGGGTACACCCACGCTTACTTTTCACGAGAAGCGTATAATAATTTATAGGCAGTATGCTTATCGTAAACGGTTACTGCACATGGACGTGACCAACACTAAGAATTAAATTGCTATGTTACCAAATATCTATATCTAAATATCTATGCAGATAAATAAATGTTAAGTGTCTGTTTGTAATTCCACACTATTTTTTTTAATTAAATACATATGAAAGTATATTATACTTTACTTGGACAAAAAAATATGATAACAAACAGACGGACGGGCTTACACATTTAGTATGTGTAAATGTTTAAACATTCCTTGTTGTGCGATTTAAGACTTTTTGAAATCAGGTAAATATGACACTTGCGTCATTCAAGTTGTCATTATGCCAGTCACTGTCCTCAGTTACTTTCAAGTCTGTAAAAGAACCACTAACAATACTGACAAACACACGTGAAGAATTTTTTTTTCGGTCGTTTTGTGACATCTATACTTTTATTATCTTTGAGACTGACAAATTACTTGATACCTGTACATCAAATTAGGCCTGGGAGCCAGGATCAATCGGAGCAGACCTTGGTTGGTTGGCCGATGTAACCGTAACTGGGCAGTCCTGGTATGGTATATTGCTTCGACTACAAAGCAAGAAAATGTGCTATTTACAATACGGAAAGAGACTTTCAACAGCGAGATCTAAAAAGATATAACGCCATCTTGCGATATATTAAACTAACTTAGTTAGCTTTCATTCTGGATACTGTCAATTGTAGTTATATTATTGTTATATGTCTTGAATCATTATAAATCGCGGCGAATAAAAGTAAATAATTATTTACGTATTGTACCTATTGTACGTATTATAAGACTTTGAGCTTTTCGAGGAAATAGCCCATTTACCAGTCCAAAGGTAACTTAACAAAGCTTTGTTTTGACATATTCGCCGAGGGCTAACGACCTCGCTAATTATAGGGTCGATGACCTGTTGATTGCATGGGCGGAATAATACAGCAATAAAAATTATTATAACAAAGTATAATGTGTTCAGAGTCATTACACCGTAATTAGTAGGTATAGCATTCATCACTGTGATATTTTTAACAACCCTAGCCAGTAGTTGGATGGGTGACCGCCCGAGTTCCCTCCGTGCCTCGGAGAGCACGTTAAGCCGTCGGTCCCGGTTGCCAATTTAACATCTTTGGCAATCGTTACAGGTCAGTCGGAGGCCTAAAATAACACTGGTCTACAGTGGTTTCGTTGCCGTGAATATGAAAATGATTTTGGGTCTATTAATGCACACAATTCATGCAACTAGCAATGCTTTTGTAAGATTTGCTCAAATTTGATTTCTTTTCATAATGACTTGGAATTTTTTATTTTTTCTACAAGTTGATAATTGTTTAAAATATAAGATACGCAAATATCATGAAATACGAGAACATTGAGAACTTTCATGAATATATTCGTAATCTGGGCACACGAAAACGTAAAAATTTGCGCTGGAACAAAAAAAAAGTTTTTTTGTAGACCTGTGTAATCTGACAACTAGTTTAATACAGATTACCGATTTTCCTCGTCAAAGGGGTAAAGGTCAGATGGCTGACGCTTCGTATAAAAATCAGCCGCGTTTTTCACTAAAGATTAGCGTCGAACTTCACGACGAGTGTTGGTTTCAAACATAGGAAATTGATAAATAATGCATAGAGAATAAGGTTCAATATCGTATCTTTAAAACCGACACTCGATGACGAGTGCGAAGCTGAGAAACGTTAGTGAAAACGCGGCAGATTATCAGCCACACCGGTGCTGTATGTATGTTTTAAAAAGACTATCTCCTTACAACACGAAACGCAGTAAAATCTGATCACAATCATTTGTAGAGTTCAAACGAAACACAATTTCGTGGATAAATCACCTTTAAAGTATGCTTATCAGACTTCACACGCGAGGTTCAGAGCCGTCGGTGTCTACAGTAAAGTGTTACATATCAGATTTCATATAGTTTGTATGTAAATCGTAGCTACATCTAAAAATGCAATCTATTTTGGAATACAATTGGAATGTTGTTCACCCCTAAACGTTTAAAGGTAGAATTGCAAGAAACCTTTATGATTATCAAAGAATATAAAATTGTCTGATACCTAAAGAAAAAGCTTCGCTTTGTCACCTTATATTTACTTTGTGTAGGCACTTATTATGCTCATTAGTCCTCAGTCTTGGATTTATAATCTATACATCTATACACACTAGCTGTGCCCTGCGGTTTCACCCGCGTAAATTTAATTTGATTCCCGCTGAATCCGAAAATTTCTTTATAAATAAAAGTATGCCCGTGTTACTCCTTGTAACATTAGCTATCTGCCAGTGAAAGTCCCGTTAAAATCTATCCAGCCGTTTACGCGTGATGCCGTGACCAAGGAAAATGGGGATTCATTTTTATATATAAGATTATTCGCCGGTAAAATCGTGATATTCTGATGCGATGGTAATTTTACGTTACTAAGTGCCTTACTAACTGAATAAATCATTTACATTTAATTCATTTATTTCGAAGCACAAGGAGTCGCTTGAAATTGCAGGTGAAAATCTTGATTGACTTGAAAACGTTCGAGATTTATTTTGATCAAATTGCATGTCATGCTTATTCTGATTAGATTTGCTATCATAAACGTGTAAGACAAATATAATGCAAGTTAAGGAGACAATATAACTTCCATAGCTCCCATATTACAAACTATTTTTTTATATTATTTTATATTTATAGCTGTGCCCCGCGTAGATTTAATTTCGTGGTCGGCCCACAGAACCTTAATATATATTTTTAATAAAAGTAGCCTATGATACTCCTTGTAACTTTAGTTATCTGCCAGTGAAAGTCCCCTTAGAATCGGTCCACCAGTATCGGAGATTACGCGGAACAAACACATAGGGAAACATTTAAAATATTGTTTTTTTCTTATATCATTATCGCATATACTTTAATATGCATTTAGTGAAATGCTGCTAATTTGAAATTACAAACAGACACTTCAATTGTATTTATCTATATAGATTATAGCACATAAAGTCTGCGTTTACCTACGGGGTTCGTATCGACTTACAATATAATATTCTGACCCGACATTATCTTAACAAACCCTTTATATTTTCGGGAATATACAATAACTGTTATTGCTAATACTTTGATCTAAGAACACAATAATGATAATCATAAACATAAATTCCAAAGCTTAAACTATAGCATATGAATCTATACAGATAAATAAAAAGATTAGTAGTGGCCTTGAGGTAGCAGTCTAACTTATGTGCAATGATTTCAAACCACAATATTTTTCTTTCTCGGTGAAAAAAAAACATCGTGAGGAAACCTGTGTCTGAGACGGCGATAGACTTACCATCTGTCACATCATCATCTACCTGGCCTTAATACCATGCATTTGGGGTCGGCACTTGATTCAACCCGATGTAGCTGATTACCTGATTTTTATACGAAGCGACTGCCATCTGACCCCACAACCCCTTTTTCGAGGAAAATCGACAATCTGGGTTAAACCAGTTGTCAGACTCTCTTAGGCCTCTGACTGACCTGTAACGATTGCCAAAGATGTTAAATTGGCAACCGGGACCGACAGCTTAACGTGCTCTCCGAGGCACGGAGGGAACTCGGGCGGTCACCCATCCAACTACTGGCTAGGCGTATGGTTACTTAACTTGTCACGTTGGCACTTAATCATCTTTGGTGAAAAGTGGGCGCTGTTATTACATCACCTCTGCTCGGCCCTTCGGGGAATACAGGCGTATTTACGTAGTTAGGTTGTTATTCAATAAATGTGCTTCATAAACCTTGAATTTGGGCTGTAGGTAGCCTAAAATCTTCTTGTTCAGTAGCTCTATACTTCGAACGGGAGATCTTGTCATCATATTCAAGAGCTAATGTATGTCTGTGACGTTATAATGTACTTAAAGTAAGCAGTATTTAGTAATTAATTTTAATTAATGCTGCATCGCATTTTTGTTATGAAGAATAATTTTTCTTTCTTTCAATGATTCTATAACAAATAAAAAAAAATTCAACACTAGCTGACCGACAGACGTTGCCCCGTCTTAATTATGAGAATGCTTCTGTCAATGTATTCTGTCAATTCTATGTCAAACGTCATAATGTTACATCAAAAAGTTTTTATTGTCAAAGCGCTAATGTAAGATTTAAAAAGAAAGAAATAATTTTATATGGTGGTTAATATTCTTAAATTTTTAAATTTTCCACGCAATTTTCTTAGTATTTTCTATAACAAACACAACAAAAAAAAAATTATAGAAATCGGTCCAGCCGTTCGCCCGTGATATCGTGACCAAGGGATTTTATATATATAGATAAGGGACACTTGGAACACTCATTGAACGTCATTTTTCTTACGCTAACTTATTTTTTTTTTTAGAATTTACCACCGGATCGGAAACTAGCCTTCTGAGAAGAACCGGCAAGAAACAAGCCTGTCAGGAGAATCATCACATAGGTACTTAATAACGTACGTAAAAGGTACTCTTTTTCAACAAGAACGTAAAAATATTAACTGAGCTTTGTTATAAGCTAGACGAAAAAGCCTTAATGAACCCTTTGTAGTACAATGTCGCAACTTTCATAGTTACGATGAGTTTGACCATGGTTCGCTAACAATAACCGCTTTGCGCACGAATTTAATTATTATACAACTCCTATCACGACCGATTTCAGTCAAATTTCTGCAAATTATTTTTACTACATCTATACAGATAAATAAAATTGAACTGTCTGTTTGTAATCCCAAAATAACAGCTTTTCACTATATATGTTGTACATGAAAGTATTCAAGCTACTGATACAAAACTACCAAGCTTTAAATTTTTTTTCTGTCTGTCTGTCTGTTTGTTTGTTTCGGGTTATCTCTGAAACGGCTGGACCGATTATAACTGGCAGGTAGCTGATGTTTCAAGGAGTAACTTAGGCTACTATTTATTAAAAATATTATGGTTCCACGACAATAAGGATGAAACTAAATCTACGCGGGTGACACCGCGGGACACAGCTAGATAATAATAAGTAAATGGATTTTTGTACGTTTTTTTTGGTTAATCGTATTTTTTGGAATTTTCATTTACAAAGAAAGAAAATAAATGTATGTACGAGAAGTCGCGAACAGAAACAAGATAAAAAATATGTCTATTCACATAAAAACTTTGATAAAAAACAGGTTTACGTACACGGCACTATCCTCAGAGCGATTTAGAAGGCAATAAAGGGCAAACGCATGTGTCATGTCTAGAACCATATTAAGCCCACATGAAGTACACTAGAGCAGAGTTATGTACCTCAGAGGGGTGGTTTTATAGCCAGCGTTAGGCACTCATACGGCTGTAGGTGATTTTATTGTTCCCAAAAAAGGTGCACGGTCTTTTTTGGAGGCTTCGAAAAAAATATTTAGATCTGGCTGTGCTCTGCGTTTAATGGGTAGCCCGCGGTGCCTTAATGTAAAAAAAATATATAAAAATAGCCTAAGTTACTCCTTGTATTTTTAAGCTATCTGCCGGTGAATGAGTGCGGACGTGGTGAGGCTATCGCCGTCATATTATACATACGTCTTTGAATTTATTCTCAGGCATATGCAGATTTCCTCACGACGTTTTCTGTTACCGTAAAACACGTGGGCTGAAATCTCTGCACATAAGTTATTTTGGAATATCTCAATGGTACATGCCCCGCTGGAATTCGATCTTGCGTCGCTTGCGTAGTAGTCGCCTGCTCATATCTATACATCTATACAGATAAATAAAATTGAAGTGTCTGTTTGTAATTTCAATATTACAACAGCTTTTCACTAAATGCATATGGAAGTATACAACACGATACTGACACTAAAAAAACAAGTTTTAAAATTTTTCTCTGTCTGTCTGTCTGTCTGTCTGTTTGTTCCGGATAATCTCTGAAACGGCTGGACGGATTTAAACGGGACTTTCAGGTAGTTCGCTGATGGTAGGTAGCTGATGTTTCAAGGAGTAACTTAGGCTTCTTTTATTTCTTAAAAATGTTAGGTTTCCGCGACAATAAGGATGAAACTAAATCTACGCGGGTGAAACCGCAGGGCACAGCTAGTTCTTTATAAAATTTTAAACTACCCTCATACTACCCAGAATATGTCAAATTTAAAAATGAATTCTTTTCCACCAAACTATGGTTTTCAAAACCACTATCCATATTCCATAAAAAACCAGAACCAAAGGCAGGCTTTCCCAAAACAGTGCCGTGAAACTCAATTTGCTTGGTAATAAAAAATTTAATCAAAAATCCTGCATCCCTGTTTTATACTGCGATGGTAGGCGGCAACCCATTATAGGCTAACCGAGGTCGGCCTCGCACTACGAACTTCCAAAAACAAACAAACCTACGGCGATGAAAAACTGGAAAGAAAAGCAAACCCTGTACTAACTGGCTGGATGAGCTATGAAAACGATTCTTTCAATTTAAGACCTGATAAGGCTTATGAACGTCTAAGAACTGACCACCGGTTCGGAATCTAGCCTTCCGAGAAGACTTGGAAAGAAACTCAGCTGTAGGTCTAAAACGGCCACTTTGGGAGAATCATAATGTGATCCGAATATGATTCAGAAGTGATTCATATTTCGCAATTCACCTGTTTGACACTTTCCTATGAAAATTCCTAAAATTGTCCACAAAATATGAATTGCTTTTGTGACAAATAGCAGAACCATAAAAAGTTACATAGGGACTAACATCTACAATTATTGTAATCATTCGTGAATCATAAATATGAATTGCACTTAAGTGACCATTTTGTCATGTCGGTGATGAATCATATTCGGATCACATTATGATTCTCCCAAAGTGGCCGTTTTAGACCTACTGGCATCATGCACATTTCATGACATCCTACTTAAAATTATAAATGTGAATATAAGTTGTCACGCTTTCACGCAAAAACTACTTAATCGATCATCATGTAACTTATTAAATATATGTTCTTTGAGGTATTAGATAAAATATAGTATTAAAAAAAACGTTAATTGTGAGCGAAGCCGCGGGTAAAAGCTATTAGTAAATAATTATTATTGATTACAACATAATTCATATAAAATTATTCAGAACTAGCTGTGCCCCGCGGATTCACCCCCGTAGATTTAGTTTCATTCTTATTGTCACGGAACCCTAATATTTTTATTTTTAATAAATAAAAGTAACCTAAGTTACTCCTTGAAACATCAGCTACCTGCCAGTGAAAGTTCCGTTACAATCGGTCCAGCCGTTTCAGAGATTAACCGGAACAAACAGACAGACAGAGAAAACATTTTAAACTGGGTTTTTAAGTGTCAGTAGCGTGTACACTTTCATATGCATTTAGTGAAAAGCTGTTATTTTGGAATTACAAACAGACACTTCAACTTTATTTATCTGTATGTATGGATAGTGAAAATTGTATCAGCAATAACTCGCTCTATCAATCACTAACTGTCTCTCAGATTCACCCGCGTATGAATAAAAAATGCCTTTTTTAGTCTCAGCCTCAGCTATAATGCAGCATACCATTTATTACATTCATCACGTCGAATCAATCACAGGATTATCTTCAAAAATAACCCCTAGTTAATTAGCAAATAGAATCTAAAGCACTTTAATCAATAACCCCTTCAATTCACTCTACATCCGCAGTTATATCGCATATTTTTCCAGCCACAGCTGAATGTGGCTGCATAAGCCATTATTTACGTTTATCTGAGTAAAACGGTATTCTACTAGTCAGCAAGTTTTCTGTATTTCTGGTAATTGTATTTATTTTGTGGCGGTAGGAGTTAATCAAACATATGAATAAACTAGCTGTGCCCTGCGGTTTCACCCGCGTAGATTTAGTTTCATCCTTATTATCGCAAAACACTAATTTTTTTGATTAATAAAAGTAGCATAAGTTACTCCTTGAAACATCAGCTACTTATCAGTGAAAGTCCCGTTAAAAACCGTCCAGCCATTTCAGAGATTACCCGAAACAAACAGACAGACAGATAAAAATTTTAAAACTTGGTTTTTTAATGTTAGTAGCGTGTATACTTTCATATGCATTTAGTGAAAAGCTGTAATTTTTTAATTATAAACAGACACTTAAATTTTATTTATCTGTATAGATTATTTTGTAGGGGGTTGTTAAAGTTTTCATAAGTACCGTATGTATAGTGCTTGAGACGGCGATAGACTCACTGTCACGTTGGCACTTATCCATCTTAGGTGATAAGTGGGTGTTGTTATTACAACACCTCTGCCTACCCCTTCGAGGAATACAGGCGTGAGCATATGTGAGTATCTCGAGTTGAGAGTATTTAGTCCTTTACATAATGAGAGCCGTGTTGGCCGTGGGGTTTAAGTAGTCGCCTGCTACGCAAGCGACGCAAGTTCGAATACCGGCGGCCAGTAGCATTATAAATTAAGATATGCTCACGCCTGTACTCTTCGAAGGTAGGCAGAGGTGTTGTTATAACAGCACCCACTTTTAACCGAAGATGATTAAGTGCCAAAGTAACAGATTGTGAGTCTATCACCGTCACAGGTACTATACATGCGACTTCTTGATTTCATTCTCAGACATGGTTGAATGGTGGCAGGTTTCCTCACGATGTTTTCCTTCACCGTAAGACATGTGGTGTGAAATCACTGCACATGAGTTTTTAGAAAATTGATGCAGGTCCCGCTGGTATTCGAACTTGCGTCGCTCGCGTAGCATACTGCTGAAACCACGAGGCTACCACTCAAACTCAAACTCAAATATATCTTTATTCGATTAGACTTTATACAAAGTACTTTCAAATCGTCAGAATGACACAATAACACAGGATTATACATGCTACCGCCAGGTTCGGAAGGTTGATTTTACTGAGAAGAACCTGGCAAGAAACTCAGTAATTACTCTTTTAAAGAAAATTATACTCCACCATTATATTATACCACGACTCGGCACTTATAGTATCTTAATTTATTGAATCTCAAATGCCAAGCTCTAATGATCACATGGCGCCGCAATGCGACCAAAATGCGCGACCTAACTGAATTATAAATCACAGCTATTTGGGCTGAAACAGATATTGCATTCGATTTGAAAGCAATTACTGTGTACATTAGTATCAATTTAACACGCATTATTGAGCTGTTTCTAAATGTGTTGCTTCCTTGGTCTAGTATTCATAAACGCTACTGAAGAGCACGAGATACTAGATTTGATACTCGGATCGAGCAAATTGTCTTTTGTGTTTTTCTATCTGTAATTTGTAAGTTCTAATCCCAGCGGTGCCTTTACCTATGAGTTTTTCTAAAAAAACTTATGTACAGTGATTTCACACCACGTGCTTTACGGTGAAGGAAAACATCGCGAGGAAACCTGCATATGTCTGAGAAATTATTCAAAGACGTATGTATAGTGCCTGAGGCGGCGATGGACTCACCTTCGGTCACGTTGGCACTTAACTTACTGTCTACCCCTTCGGGAAATACAGGCGTGAGCATATGTATGTATGTTTGTAGCCTGGAGCCTGGATTAGTGGCCGGTTAATGGCAATAGGCTCACCTCTATTACATGGGACTTAAACATAACTGGCGAAATGTATAAGTACAATAAAAACACCTCTGCCTACCACTTCGGAGAATCCAGTAGGTCTAAAAAGGCCACTTTCGGAGAATCATAATGTGATCCGAATATGATTCATCACTGAAATGGTCACTTAGGTGCAATTCATATTTATGATTCACGAATGATTACAATAATTGTAGATGTTAGTCCCTATGTAACTTTTTATGGTTCTGCTATTTGTCACAAAAGCATTCATATTTTGTGGGACATTTTATGAATCTTCATAGGAAAGTGTCAAACAGGTGAATTGCGAAATATGAATAATTCCTGAATCATATTCGGATCACATTATGATTCTCCCAAAGTGGCCGTTTTAGACCTACAGGCTTGAGTAAATGTATTTTAATTGTAAAGTATCACCGCTTTGTTTTTACATACAGATAATTTCTTTCGGCATATTAATCGTGGTCCCACTGCTATTGACTTACAATGGGTTCACGGGTAAATTTACCATAGACCCACTGCTCTAGTTTTAATTAATCCTTTTCAATATGTCTGTTTCTTTGAGCCCAAGGACCAACAATCTAGCTAAACATTCAAGAAACGAAAAAGAAAACTTGTGAACTTGTGAACAGGTGCTGCTTGTGGGGGGCTGGTCATCTCAAGCTACGCATTTAGATATAAATACAACTACTAGACTTTTCTTTATGTTAATTTTTATCGACATTTGTACATTGGAACTGTGTCCATGGGCTTACATTTCTCAAATGATTTATTTTGTTTTTTTTAAATTGTATAATATTTTTGAAAAGAGTAATTACTGAGTTTCTTGCCAGGTTCTTCTCAGTAAAAGCAACCTTCCGAACCTGGCGGTAGCATGTATAATCCTGTAAATTGTGTCATTCTGACGATTTGAAAGTGCTTTGTATAAAGTCTAATCGAATAAAGATATTTTTGACTTTGACTTTGACTTTGAAGAGTGCTTCGCTTCGGGTATCCGCTAGCATAAGGTATCAATGTTTTCATAAAGGATACATTATGATGGGTCTATGGGTAAAAAAAATACCTGTGGATCCACTGTAGGTCAATAGCAGTGAGACCATAAATAGCTGCGCCCCGCGGTTCTACCCGCGTAGAGTTCACTTCATGGGTGACCGGCGGAACCTTAAATGTTTTTTTTAAATAAAAATAGCCTAATTTATTCCTTGTAAAATTTGCTATCTGCCGTTAAAATCGGTCCACCCGTTTCCGAGATTACCCGGAACAAACAGACAGACAGACAGCGAAAATTTTAAAAACTTGATATTTATTTTCAGTACCGTATATACGCTTATATACATTTAGTGAAAAGCTGTTATTTTGGAATTACAAACAGACACTTAAATTTTATTTATCTGTATAGACTCTATGTAGAGTGTATTCCAGGAAGAGGGAGAGATATTATTGTAAGTCTAAAACAAAACAATATTTAAAACGCTCAAAAGGACCTTATGTAAAGGGAAATTACGCACGTGTAAACAAAGCCTATTTTCGTATCCTTCCGTATACGATGTTTATTAATGAGTTTATATTAACTGCTTTCAAACGCTTCGGAATTGATAAGAGGGAAGTTCAGTTCCCGATAACAGAAGTTTGGGAACAATTTAGCTGTGTTCGAGACATAAATATGCATATACTATGCTAATGTACATTATACTGTAACAGCTGAATTTAGGTAGAATAGTAATGTGATATAAATAAATGTACTAATGCTCAGTTGCATTCTAACTTCTATATCTATATCTATCTATACAGATAAATAAAATTGAAGTGTCTGATTGTAATTCCAAAATAACAGTTTATCACTAATTGGATATGAAAGTATACACGCTACTGGACTGAAAAACCAAGATTAAATTTTTTTCTCTGTCTGTCTGTTTGTCCGTCTGTCTGTCTGTCTGTCTGTCTGTTTGTTCCGGGTAATCTCTGAAACGGCTGGACGGATTTTAACGGGACTTTCACTGACGGATAGCTAATGTTACAAGGAGTAACTTAGGCTACTTAAATTTAAAAAAAAACATAAGGGATCCGCTGGCAATCATGAGATTAAAATCTACGTGGGTGAAACCGCGGGGCACAGCTAGTGGGATATAAATAAACGTACTAATGCTCAGTTGCATTCTAACTTAAACTTAATAAATAAAATTGGAGTGTCTGTTTGTAATTGCCAATTTAACATCTTTGGCATACGTTACAGAGTGCGAGTTTTCTTAAAATCGCCGTCACAAGTCATCGCGTCGACGTAAACACAGATTTGTATGGGCTCACAATAGTGTCATGTTCAGGCCGACAGAGGCGCTGTTCCGATCTTATATAAATCTGCGTTTACGTCGACGCGGTGACTTGTGACGGAGGCAGTTAAAAACTCGCACTAGGCACTCAGGTCAGTCAGAGGCCTAAGAAAGTTTGACAACTGGTTTAACCCAGATTGCCGATTTTACTCGAAAAAGGGGTTACGAAGGTCAGATGGCAGTCGCTTCGTATAAAAATCTGGTGATCAGTCACATCGGGTTGAATCAAATGCCGACCCCAGATACATGGGATAAGGCCAGGGAGGTGTCTGTTGGTAATTCCAAAATAACTGCTTTTCAATGAATGAGTTTTTCTAAAAAACTGATCAATAGTGAAACTGAGCATTTCGGTGAAAAGTGGGTGTTGCTATTACTATACCTATAGGTTTTCTTAAGGTGTTAAACGAGGGGTTGAATTTCTCGAGAAACTTTATTCCTATGGGCAGTGGCGTGCATTGCATATAAGCAGGTAAGCAGAAGTTACAAATTGTGATCACTGAATACACTCGTATCGTGTGTGTCTTTATGTTCGTATGTGTATCTTTACCAAGACGTACGTACCTACGCCGCGTCACATAGGTATGTACTTAACCTGCCTACCTACCTACTTATTGTTTACTAGCTGTGCCCCGCGGTTTTACCCGCGTGGAATTCGTTTCATCCTTATTGTCGCGGAACCCTAATATTTTTGATAAATAAAAGAAGCCTAAGTTACTCCTTGATATATCAGCTACCTGCCAGTGAAAGTCCCGTTAAAATCGGTCCAGCCGTTTCAGAGATTACCCGGAACAAACAGACAGACAGACAGATAGAGAAAAAATTTAAAACTTGGTTTTTTTGCGTCAGTAGCGTGTATACTTACATATGCATTTAGTGAAAAGCTGTTATTTTGGAATTACAAACAGACACTCCAATTTTATTTATCTGTATAGATGCCTACCCTCTGAAAATCCAATGCACGCCCCTGCCTATGGGTCAGATGATGATGCCATGATGCCAGCTGAGTTTCTTGCTAGTTCTTATTAGAAGGTTAGTTTAGCGAACCGACATTCATAAGTGCCTTACCAGGGCCTAAACTGAATAAATATTTTTCATTTTCATTTTCATGACTCCTACTACCGTACCTCATCACTCTAGGAATTGGAATGTGGCTTACCAAAATCCTATCAACTTGCTTACAACTTAGTTTTGTGCTTGAAGGCTAAATTATTGCAAACTTACAAATTAATACAACACTACGCTGCTACGGCGTAGCTGCTACGAACTGCTACGAGCATTGAAAAGCTACGAACTATTAATGTTGTAGTTTGCTTACAATTTGAAACTGTTGGTTGCAAGAAACCAAGTTCTTTGTTTTGAATGTGTTATTACTTACTTGCTTCAGCCCGTGGGTTCGCCCGCGTTATCAAAACTATATCACTTTTATTCTTTAAAATGTTCAGGAACAATACGAACACGAGGCGGGACTCGAACCCTGCAAACCGAGCACTTTCATATCGTCAGAATGACACAATTACACAGGATGGATGCTACCGCCAGGTTCGGAAGGTTGCTTTTACTGCGAAGAACCTGGCAAAGCGAATTCAATTGAATTTCAACTGAAATCCATGCTCACTCGACTGGGAATGTCTAAGCACTTCTAAGCAGTTTCAATCACTTGATAATCGACCGATTAATGCTGCACTCAAGAGCTCCAAGCTTCAACACCTCTGGAGGAGTTGGAGGTCTGGATAATTGGTGGGAATTGAACAGATTTATGATAACGTATATATCATTAAATAATACTTTAGTATTTGTTTTTTTTTATCGTATTTGTCACGCGGCTTCACCCCCTTTGACTTAACTTCGAAGGTTATTCCACTGAACTCTATTTTAAGCGTAGAATACTCCTTCTAACATAAGCTATCTGCGAGTGGGAATCCCATCCAAATCGGTGGAGCCATTTCAGAGATAAGCTGGAATAAACAGACAGACAGAGATTAATTTGAAATATTATTTTTTTTAAGTGCAGAGAGAATGAACAATTTGGAATTACAGACAGACAGTTAAATTGTATATACTTTATAGATTGGGACGAATTATTACGCAAACCAAAACTAAAGTAGAAATTACTGATTTCTTTCAAAGAATATAACTCAAAATATAATGATTTTAGCAGCAAGTAGTTTGTGTCGTTTCTACGCAACGAAATTCGTTGACGTTAACGTTCTTTAGAACAGTCAAAACCTATTCTCATCATCTCCCTGGCCTTATCCCATACATTGTTGGAGTCGGCAATTGATTCAACCCGATGTGACTGATCACCTGATTTTTATACGAAGCGACTGCCATCTGACCTTCGCAACCACATTTAGGAGGAAAATCTGTGATCTGGGTTAAACCAGTTGTCAGATTATTTTTAGGCCTCCGACTGACCTGTAACGATTGCCAAAGATGTTAAATTGGCAACCGGGACCGACGGCTTAATGTGCTCTCCGAGGCACGGAGGGAACTCGGGCGGTCACCCATCTAATTACTGACTAGGCGTATGGTAGCTCCTAGATTCAGGTTAGCAAAGGTAAATAAATCATTCATGGGGAATTGTGTTCGTTTCTACAATAAAATCCCACAGTCAATAAACGCGTTAAATTATGATAAATTTAAGACACACATTAAAACTGTACTGATGAAGAAAGCTTATTATACAATTTCGGATTACATAAATGATAAAGACATATGGAATTAAAACTCTGCACAAGTAGCTCCTGCCAATGACATGGTATGCAAACATGATATGTAAATCATTTGGTATTGTTTTTACGTTTTTAATTATTATTTTTTACACATGCATGCTGATACAATTTTCACTATTGTGAATAATTTATGTAGTTTTTTTTGTAATTATTATTATTTTACTGTGTAATTAAATGTACATGATGCCAGCTGAGTTTCTTGCCGGTTCTTCTCAGAAGGCTAGTTTCCGAACCGGTGGTAAATTCCTCGACATTCATAAGTGCCTTACCAGGGCCTAAACTGAATAAATCATTTTCATTTTCATTTTCATTTTCATTTTCAATAGCAACTGTGCCACGAGCTCCTCCAGTCAAAACCTATTCTAAAGAACTTATTTAGATTAGAATTTCATGTCTCGTTAAAAATTATAATTTAAGTAACATTAATAACAACGTATATATAGAAGTGTCACGTGCACTAGAAAGGTAACTGCAACATGGAATGAATACGGCTTTACACACGTTCCTTGGGTGTTCACGCTAATGATGCCAACTATACAGAGTGCATGGCTTTAACACCTCAGTAACAAGTCTTAGTCGCGTGCACTGTAGTGCGGTGCTTGAAATTTAGAGGTTGACTTTATCGATAAGAAATAAAAAATACTGTTCGAATTTTATGTTTTCGATTGGCTCAAAAATATGTATTCATTAAAAATAATTCTAGGGTTGTATATTGCAAAAATTAAAAAACAAATCAAAATATTAAAAAAAATGTAAAACTCAGGTTTTTACACAGTAGAAATTTAAAATAATGTAATAACATATTCGATCATCGTCATGCGTTTGGCATTAATTTTTGTCAAACAATTCATTTCAATATTTTGTCGACTTCATGCAAATCTAGTTGTGAGCAAATAAGTAACAAACTAACATAAACAAACATTCACACCTACTAACTTTATTATATATAAAGCTGATGAGTTTGTTTGTTCGTTTGCTTACTTAATCACAAGAACGATTAGTCCAATTTGAAAAAAAAACCAGTGTTAGATAGCCCATTTATAGGCAAAGGCTATAGGGCTTTATATCATCACCTTAGACTTAGTGGGTTAAGGCACAGAAGCTAGTGTGAATTGGAGTGTTTATTGACGACATTGTCAAATTGGAAATACTGCCGTTATCTAAAACGTAAAACTTTCACCCTTTTCTATCACGTACAAGAAAATGCTCTCACTTGTCACAGTTGTCACGTTGGTTGGCAACTTGTGTGAAAAATGGGTGTCGTGACCTCCAAAATAACATAGCATCTCACTGAAAACAATCTTTAAATCCATTGCCAGTATCTTCGGAACCTTGCCTACAGGGACTCCTTTTAATAATATATTTTAGGTATCAGATTATATATTTCTTTTATTAAGTCGCTAAAACCATATATATTATACATTCAAGAACTTATACCCGTAATTTCATAGGCTACTTAATTTCGCGAAACCTTAATTATAATTACTCCTAGCATAAGTTACTCCTTGTACACATCGGCTATTTGCAAGTGAAAAGCCAAGTTTACAATTGATCCAGCCCTTTCATTGATTAGCCGGAACAAACAGACAGGGAGATGTTTTAATAATTGTTTTTTTCCGTATATTCTTTCAGATGCATTTACTAAAATGTTATTGAGTACTTCAACTTTATTTATCAGTATAGATATAGATAACTCACTTCCCTCTATAATGGTTGAGGAGGGCGATGGCTGGCATTCTCGTCATACTTGTGAACAGGTGCTGCTTGTGGGGGCTGGTCATCTTAAGCTACGCATTTAGATATAAGTAGAACTACTAGACTTTTCTTTATGTTAATTTTTATCGACATGTGTGCATTGCAACTGTGTCCATGGGCTTACATTTCTCAAGTGATTTATTTTGTTTTTTTTAAATGTATAATATTTTAAAATGAGTAATTACTGAGTTTCTTGCCAGGTTCTTCTCAGTAAAAGCAACCTTCCGAACCTGGCGGTAGCATGTATAACCATGTCGTTCTGACGATTCGAAAGTACTTTGTAAAAAGTCTAATCGAATAAAGATATTTTTGACTTCGACTTTGACTTTAGCAAATATAGATACGTAGAATTTAGATAGAGTGTATTTAAAATGAATAATCGATAAAGGCGTGTCACATCACTAAAGGAAGCCCAACGTTAATCGTCTCCTCATAATTATAGGTTATCGTCGCGCATGATTTCACAGGCTTCTTACTACCCTGATAATTAGTTACGGTAGCCATTCAAAACTCAACCCTGCCACTGCGAAATAAAGTCCAAAATCCCCCGAACCGACAGCTAGGCATGTTCAATGATACTCGAGTGAAGAACTATTCACACGACATGCTTTTTTCGTCGGTTTTGCGTCTCATTTTGTTGAGAATTCAGGTTCATTTTGTAAGGTGAGTGATTGAAGTTGCGATTGACAGACAAACAGAGTG
Organism: Watsonalla cultraria; assembly: GCA_964035505.1. Lineage (NCBI taxonomy): Eukaryota > Metazoa > Arthropoda > Insecta > Lepidoptera > Drepanidae > Watsonalla > Watsonalla cultraria. The sequence continues at coordinate 770,990 of OZ037732.1, read as the reverse complement.
AGTTCATTAATTTTTTTGTGTGAATTGGCATGTTTTATGTAGATTTTCAGAATTTCAGATAGATTTATTAAAAATAAGTTGCTACTTACCAAATCTTAATGTGATGTGTGAATCTGAAACAAAATAATGAAATTATTTAAAAATAAACTTGTCTTAAAAATATTCACGCACACATAAACAAGCATTCCCCGAAGGGGTAGGCAGAAGTGTAGATAGTACACTCATGTTATCGCCACTAACCGGGCACTAACCCAGAGTGCTAAAAAATGTGTTTTCTAAAAAAATACTTGATTACAGTTATTTTTAGTTTACCCTACGTGCTTTACGGTAAAGGAAAACATCGTGAGGAAACCTGCGTATGTCTGAGAAGGAATTCAAAGACGTATGTATAGTGCCTAAGACGACGATGAACTCCTTCTGTCATGTTGGCACTTAATCATATTCAGTGAAAAATTGGTGTTCTTACAACACCTCTGCTTACCCCTTCGGAGACCCTTCTGGGATGACGTGAGCATATTTATTTTATTCATACTATATAAAGAGGATTGCAGAAGCCATTGAGACAGTCTGACAAATTCTAGACATGTCCCAACGTCCCAAAATCCCAGCGCATTGTGATATTAATATACACCACTATTTATAGGCCTGCTGGGACCTCTGCCTACATAGCTGCTGATGGAGTAGCGATGCGCGATTGTGAGATGTTTTAATAATTGAAACAATCGCAGTCGGTTGCATTTTTTACCGAGTATTGCATCAATTTGCCCTGGTACTGACATTATTTAATCTAGAGGTTTTCCGATTGTTGTTTAATTAATTAATATTATTATTTATGGATATATAGTATGATACAGACAGAACTAGAAAGTATATTATAATACAATGTTAAGTAGGCAGTGCCTCTCACACTGCTGTGCCATAACAGGGTTTATGTTGGTTACACATAAATGTAACAATAATAATTAAGTTTATGTTGTATCATGTAACTAACTAATTACAATCAATATGTGAATATATTGGTCCGAATCTAGCCGCATGGAACTGGTCGTAGGCCGACGCAACACAATGTGTTGTGGTCAATGATCATCACATATGGAAGTTTTGTTTTTTCTTCAACTATAGGGTCGTAGTGTGACATTACTGCGCTCAAACATCTAGATTAACTTATTATTTTGATAGCTATGAAATAGAAACTTATATAGCCTACGTTGCAGGCGTCTGCTTAAACCACTTAGCCACCGGCTTATCAACACTATGCTGAAATAAGTAAATACGTTTATGTTTGACGTCACAAGCTAAGCCACTGAGCCACATTATTGGATCAGTTAGGTGAATTATAATCTGTACAAAATTGAAGTGTCTGTTTTTTAATACAAAATTAACAACTTTTTACTAATTGCAAAGGAAAGTAAAAGGCTACCAACATAAAAAAAAAAAACAAAAAAATCTCCGTCGATCTGCCTCTCTGTCTCCCAAACAAACAGACAGGCAGACGCCTGGTTTCCGGGTAATCTCTGAAACGTTAATCGATTTTAGCGGGACTTTCACTAGCCAGATAGCTGGTGTTACACTATTTTTTCTTTTAAAAAATATTAGTGTTCCGCGATTGAAGCCACCCATTAAATAAAGTTTACGCAGGTGAAACCCCGGGGCATGGCTAGTAATAAATAATTATTATAAACTTTGTTGAATGTTTCGCTACAAGCATATCATTCATCCAAGATGATAACATTTAAATCAATCATAATTCTTCGCAAACTCTTAATCCGCTTACACACAGCCGCGCGGTCCGGTTAGATAAACCGCGAAAATTTCTAATTAAATTTCGACACGAAAACACGTCTTAAGCCCATTCAAACACACCGCAATTTATATCCGACCGAGTGGCCGGGCAAATTAATCCGGGCGGTCGTAAACAAGTAACCGCTAACCGGTTGTTTACACTGCATACAACATCCCAAGAGCGTAATTTTGAAGACCTCAAAAGATGCTCCACAAACGACGAGTGAGCTACGAATGCTACTCGTAATGAGAAACATACTAACAACTCGTACTTTGATTGTTTATTTTATTACTTACACCATAAAAAGATATGGGAAATCCTTGTGTTTATCACCATAGCCTCACATAGCGTAAAGCACTTGTTTCTATTTGAGACATAACAAAAACGAGCAGTTAAAGTGAAACTATCTTCGCAGTGTTGTGTTTTAGCAGAAAATCAAAATCAAAATCAAAATCAAATATATCTTTATTCGATTAGACTTCATACAAAGTACTTTCAAATCGTCAGAATGACACAATTACACAGGATTATACATGCTACCGCCAGGTTCGGAAGGTTGATTTTACTGAGAAGAACCTGGCAAGAAACTCAGTAATTACTCTTTTAAAGAATATTATACAGTTTTAAAAATACAAAATAAATTGTTCAAGCAACTATAAGCCCATGGACACAGTTCTAATGCTCAATTGTCAAAAATAAAAACTAAAAATATAGTACAAATATATGTGAGCATGGCAAATTCCAGCCAGTCAAAGCAAAATTAAGATTAATTAATTGTAGCAAAAGTACAGTGCCAATGGGATTATTTACAAACATTATCAGGTACATCCCAGGCTCCCTTATCACAAATATAATCACTTACAGTATAATATCCTTTTTCAAGCAAAACTGATTTAATTGTTTCTTTAAATTTGTTGAAGGGCAAGTTTACAATTTTTGTTGGTAATTTATTATAGAAGCGTGTGCTCTGTCCTAAAAATGAGCCATGCACTTTTTGTAGGCGATGCGCAGGCACTAAATAAATATATAATAAATAATTAGGCTCTTAAGCACACAATATTACAGTGAATATTCACAATATTATTGAAAAATACAAAATCCGGACCGCATACACTCAAAATTATACGCAATACGCACTTTATTTACAATTTAATTGTGTTCCCTGTGCGGCTAGCCTTAAAATGTTGTAATGATAATTTTACAATGAAAAAATTTAAGAACAAATGAAAACGAAAATGATTTATTGAGTTTAGGCCCTGGTAAGGCACTTATGAATGTCAAGGAATTTACCACCGGTTCGGAAACTAGGCTTCTGAGAAGAACCGACAAGAAACTCAGCTGGCATCATGTACATTTCATTACATAGTAAAATAAATTGTGAAAAATGGTTTATTCAGTTAAGGTCGTGGTATGGACTTTTGGGTCGTGGCATTACCACCGTTTTGGAAATTAGCCGTTTTAAAAGATCAGGTAAAAACTCAGCCAAAAATCTTCCCATCATTATCATCAAAAACAATATCCTAAAACTTCAAAAAATCGATTACCACAAATACAATACCTGTAAAATAATAAGCGCAATTGAAAACATCATCCCTGTTTTAGTCTGTTAAAAATAAACCTGGGTTCGAAGACATATTATGATATTGTTCTAAAAACTCTTCAAATCGACGTTCCATGTAGAACTAAAATTTAAATGGGACAGCGGATAGAATGAACGTTGTCCTAAAATAACCGAAAAAGGTTTTATACGAAGATTTTTTTACCGTAAAAGGCGTGATGGAAAATGAATGAGAGATTTTTCACTACTACAAAAATAAAGTAAATGTAGGTAATTGTGTTTAGACTTAAATTAGGTCTAACGCGATATTCTTACATCTGAGTGCTATATTTCAGTCTAAGTTCAACATTTTATACGCATATCTTAGAAAAAACTACAAGCCGTATGTATAGTGGCTTTAAATTATGTGGGATAAATGACTTACTTTTGAAGTTGGTATCAAATATAATTTATTTCACACTAGCTGTGCCCCGCGGCTTCATCCGCGTATTTAGTTTCATCCTTATTGTCGCGGAACCCTAATATTTTTGATAAATAAAAGTAGCCTAAGTTCCTCCTCGATATATCATCTACCTGCCAGTAAAAGTCCTGTTAAAATCGGTCCAGCCGTTTCAGAGATTACCCGGAATAAACAGACAGACAGACAGAGAGAAATTTTTAAAAATTTCTTTTATTTGTGTCAGTAGCGTGTATACTTTCATATGCATTTAGTGAAAAGCTGTTGTTTTGGAATTACAAACAGACACTTCAATTTTATTTATCTGTATAGATAATTAAATTTTTCCCTTTTTAAGGCGTTTTTACGTTTTTGTAGAAAAAAAATCACAAAATAAACCATAACAGATCAAAAACTTATTCGCCAAATGCTTTACAAAAGCGACATAATCTCTAACTAAGATCAGTAAGTTACGTATCACATTCATTCCGCTAAGAGTACAATTGTAAACTTGGCACGAGATAAAGCATTGTACAATTGTAGTGAGAGTACAATCACGGTGCCGTGTTTCCTTCAGCAAATATATTGTTATTAGATATGAGATACAAGCCAAATGGATAGTGTACTAACGACTGTAGAAATGAAAATTTACCATCATCTCCCTGGCATTATGTATTTGGGGTCGGCGCTTGATTCAACCCGATGTGGCTGATCACCTGATTTTTATACGAAGCGACTGCCATCTGACCTTCGTAACCCCTTTTGCGAGGAAAATCGGCAATCTGGGTTAAACCAGTTGTCAGACCTTCTTAGGCCTCTGACTGACCTGTAACGATTGCCAAAGATGTTAAATTGGCAAAAAATAAATGGAAACTTACCAAATGTATGTTATACTTAACTGCCTCGTTGGTTAGCGTGTTTGCCTACCGAATCTCGCGTCGGTTAAAGTAGATATTGGGTTTTTCTGTCAAGAAATTCACAATAAATGCCCGGAGTTTGTTAGTTGGTGGTGTCCACTCCCGTGTCGGAAAGCACGTTAAGCAGGTGGTCCGGTCGTGTCGGATGGCCTCCCATCGGACTATGAGAGTGAGGGAATAAAGAGTGCACCTGCGTTTGCGCACACACTTGTGCACTATAATATCACCTGCGCAGATGGCTTCGCTCGAAATTCGGTTGGAAGAGACCACTATGTTATACACATTGTCTTTTATATAAACTCAAGCATTCGCAGAATAGAAGGTATGTTAAGGTTGCTAACTGTTTGATTCAAATTCACACCACGAGATGGCGTTATGCCATCTCTTAGAAAATGGGAGCATTGCGCTTATTTTATTTATATTTAAGTACGAGGACATTTCAAATTATATTATGTTTACTCTTAATACTTATTTGAGAGACTTAATTGAGAGAATACACAATTTACTTTGAATTTCGTTTTATATTGAAAGGACCGAAGGCTCGAAGGACCAAAAACATGGTCCTTCAATGACCAATTAAGAAATGTAAGCCCATGGACATAGTTCCAATGCATAAATGTCAAAAAATTTACATAAAGAAAAGCCTAGTGGTTCTAGCAGCACCTGTTCACAAGTATGACGCGAATGCCTCACCCTCTGTTCGTTAAAAAACAAATGCACTGTAAGTTAAAAATGGATATCGATAGCAAACTCAATTTTGTAACGAGCTGCTAATCCTTAGAAGGCAATAGGAAACGAAGTATATACGACGGGCCGAAGCCGTAACGAGGTTAATAGCCACTTTGTCGATTTTCCTTACAACTAAAGGTGGGGCTTTGGGGATAGGTAGAGCGATAAGCTTTCTGATGTTTACAAACATTGACAATTCCATCAAAATAACATGTTTTGTACATTTTACAAAGGTATGTAAGCACCCACTGCTGTCTTATATAAACCTTCAAAAGGAACCCGATTGCCTTGGGAGACAGTCGGGGTATTTGGGATTCATCTATACATCTATACAGTCTATACATATAGATACATACAGATATACATACATACATACATACATATAAATAAAATTGAAGTGTCTGTTTGTAATTCCAAAATAACAGCTTTTCACTAAATGCATATGAAAGTATACACGCTACTGACACTAAAAAACCAAGTTTAAAAATGTTTCTCTGTCTGTCTGTCTGTTTGTTCCGGGTAATCTCTGAAACGGCTGGACCGATTTTAAGGAGAATTTCACTAGGAGATAGCTGATGTTACTAGGAGTAACTTTGGTTTAAAAAAATAGGATACCGCGAAATAAAGGCTCCAATGAAATTAAGACTACACGGGTGAAACGGGTATAGAATATTTGTATAGTAAACTAGCTGTGCCCCGCGGTTTCACCCGCGTAGATTTCGTTTCTTCCTTATTGTCGCGGATCCCTAATATTTTTAATAAATAAAAGTAGCCTAAGTTACTCCTCGAAACATCAGCTACCTACCAGTGAAAGTCCCATTAAAAACCGCCCAGCCGTTTCAGAGATTACCCGGAACAAACAGACAGACAGACAGAGAAAAATTTTAAAACTTGGTTTTTTTGTGTCAGAAGCGTGTATACTATCATATGCATTTAGTGAAAAGCTGTTATTTTGGAATTACAAACAGACACTTCAATTTTATTTATCTGTATAGATTCTTCATAGACTACGATGACAATCCATCTGTTGACTATTTATTTGTTTACCCTCAAACCCGCTTCCTCCCACGACTCAGGCGCAGTCGTGAAGACAGCAAAGGAATTAGGGACGTGGTTAGTATTTCCACGTTTAGAATGAAGCGTATTTTATTTCTTTCAAATAACGCTTTTGTGGCGACGCGTTTGATTAGATCGTTAAGGAGGTTAATTCGTATATGCCGTATGTTTTGTACGTAAAATACACGGTTCTATCAAATGACGGACAGATTACCTTTCAATTTGTTTAACTAGTCTTGGGACGTGATTGAGTCATGTTGTTTTGTAGGATAAGGTTTTAAAGAGCCCCCTTTCAAATTCAAATTGGATATGATGAGACTTTTAATTAAGTAATTTCAGATTGTAAATATATTATTTCGTTGTAGGGTTATTAGCTGTGCTCGGCAAACCCTTATCACTTAAGGGTTAATAGTTTATGTCCTATTGCCACTGCCCCAAGTATGAATTTTGACACGTATGTATTGTATGGAGATGCAAAACTTCCTACACTCGCCGTTTAGACGATAGCGAATAAATAAGAGAGCAGTGAAAAAAAGCAGCTGACATACAACGTATTTATTGACAACTTCACTTTTTAAATATAATAAGAAAACAACACGATAAAAACCATAAATAAGTATAAGTAGTTTTCAACACGCCGCTTGGGGCGCTTTTAACGCTCCCACGCAAAATGAGGAATACTGCCACTGGTCTATCGAATATTGGAAAAAAATCCTAAATTTATAGATCAAGTCGTTTCAGAGGAGTTTTATTACAAACACTGTGACACGAGAATTTTATATACATGACTTAAATGTTAATTTATCTGAAAAAAATTTTATAGATTTATTCAGTTTAGGCCCTGGTAAGGAACTTATGAATGTCGAGGAATTTACCATGTTTGGATTGTGGCTTTGACTGGGAAAAACATCGCAATTATTACCCCTAAACCAGACTCTGGGGCCTTACCATAAGCTCTTATTGCAATGATAGTTCCACTTTGTGACAGTGACAGATGTATACACGTTATATACACCTGTCTCATAATAAGAGTAAATAAAGCAAATACAGGGGTCTGGGCACCGAATATGATTTTGTGCCATTCGGTGTCGAGACCCTTGGTCCGTGGGTTCCTAACGCTATTAGGCTATTTAATGAAATTACGAAAAGGTTAGTCGACATCACCGGAGACCGAAGAGCTAGCAGCTACCTCGGACAAAGAATTAGTTTAGCTATACAAAGGGGGAATGCTGCCAGTATCTTCGGAACCTTGCCTACAGGGACTCCTTTTAATAATATATTTTAGGTATCACATTATATATTTCTTTTTAAGGTTTTTAATTTATAATTAGGTGTTTAAATATAGTTAATAGATAGTTTATATTTGTACATAATAAATAACGAACGAAAAAAAAATAAGAGTAAAACTATCATGGCAATAAGAGGTCATGGTAGGGCCCCTGGGCTGTTACTGGTAGTGACAGATGGAAAAATACAACAACACTTTGTCCAACCTACCGATCGAACCTAGGACCTCTAGCCCTTGCGACCACTAGACCAACGAGGAGTAACAAATAAGTTTTCAACAATACCCTCGGTAGGCAAGAGCCCAATGCATTAGTACCTTCGCTATATCAAAGGGTCCACACGTTTACTCAAATACCTATTTACCTTTGTAATCCTCCCATGACGTGGGACGAGCGTGCTCAAAGGCAAGGAGATTAATTTCAAATTGCATTTGGAGATTGCAAGGCTTAGGCGTCAGAATTATAAATGAGTGATACACCGGGCTCTGAAGTGGGTGATGTTTTTATGGTGTTAGGCTATTTGTCGAATGTAAACCACGTTATTATGGCACACCTGGACCGTATTGCGATTACCTTTCGAATTAGTGTGTGACGCTGATTTATATCTATCCATTTTCAACTACCACGGAATAGACATTTATAAGCTTACTAGCTGTGTGCCCTGCGGTTTCACCCGCGTAGATTTAGTTTCATCACTGCACGTAAGTTTTTTGAAAAATTCATTGGTACAGGCCCCGCTGGGATTCGAACTTGCGTCGCGTACGTAGAAGGCAACTAAACCAAACCCCTAAGCCACACGGCTCTATCATATCCTTACGCACGGTAAAAAAGCTTACATAAAGAATATAATACCCAAGTATAATATCTCATTCTACGGATCCGAAAACGAAACAATTTATCAAACAAAATTACCCAAACACTTGGTAGGGAAAAGCTTCCTCCGAACTTCAAATGCAAAGGGAGTTCATCAAAACATTTTCCGCATTCATCAGTATCTAAACAGAAAGTTTTAAACGATGTAGTATTAATATTATGTATTTGTGAATACAGGTAAGCTATATTAAAATCTAACTGTGCCCCGCGGGTTCACCCGCGTTTGGCTGCGTTTCTTGCCGGTTTTTCTCAGAAGGCTAGTTTCCGAACCGGTTGTAATTTCACGACTCAAAACAATACCACGGCCTTCACCTGTTCTTTTTAAGATTGTCTTTAGAACAGTTAAGGTTAACACACTCAATAATATCTATACATACAGATATACGTATACAGATAAATAAAATTTAAGTGTCTGTTTGTAATTCCAAAATAACAGCATTTCACTAAGTGCAAATGAAAGTATACACGCTACTAACAGTAAAAAACCAAGTTTTAAAATTTTTCTCTGTCTGTCTGTCTGTTTGTTCCGGGTAATCTCTGAAACGCCTGGACCGATTTTAACGGGACTTTCACTGGCAGCTGATGTATCGAGGAGTAACTTGGGCTCCGCGACAATAAGGATGAAACTAAATCTACGCGAGTGAAACCAAGGGTAGTTATTTATATAATTCGATTTTGTATAGCTCTCTGTAAATAGTCTTCTTTCTTAGTAATGGATGCGTTTGTAACGATATTCTCCTGTTTCATATACATATACTTAAGTCTACATACGTCTTTGCCTTCTCAGACATATGCGGGATTCCGCACGATGTTTTCATTCGCCGGAAAGCACGTGGTGTGAATTCACTGCACTTCAAGTTTTTAGAAATAGGTACAGTCCGCTGGGATTTGAACTTGCGTCACTTTCGTAGCAGGCGACTGCTCAAACCCCAAGACCACCACAGCTCTCTCATAGTACAAGCTATGCTTATTTTGAAGCTAGATGGTAATGGGGTCTTCATTGATTTATATATATTATTCACACTTTGTTGAATGTCTCTTTGGTGAGAGCGAGTGATCATGCTCATCCCAGAAAATAGAAGATCTTCCAGCCAGGTGTCATGTCTGGGAAACCACGGCTCCAACTGTTCTAGTTGGGAACTTGTATATATACTGCAATGCGCTCGAAAACTCATAATGCGCGATGTAGGTTCTCAACATTTGCAATTGTTAGCGAGTAGCGCCATCTATGTAGCGAGTGGAGAAACGCTGCTACGGATACAGAAAAATTACAAAAAGCAATCAAATCTCACATTCCTTTCTCATGTATTTGAACATCTGGTCACGGTCATCAATTGTACAATTTCCATTCCATCCAAATTCCATACAGCGGGGACAATCGTGGAGTCCCTAGAGATGAGCCGGCGCAATACCGGCGCGTACTGAATAAAACATCTTGTCGTGATGTATAAAGCTACCCTTCAGCTCCATCAAGGATTGCGCGTGTTGACTTGGGTACACACGGGGAGTAAGAATAGCGAACTAATTTGTGTTAAAAAACTGCACATTTCATCATAAAGAGCAAAATTTATACATATATGCAAAAATACATACTACATACAGATAAATACAATTTATTAAGTCTGTTGGTTATTCCAATTAACTAATTTAATTAACTTATCTCTGTTTGTCTGTCTGTCTGTTCGTTTGTTCCGGCTAATCAACCAGTCGGATCAACCAATTTACTACTCCTAGTTACTCCATGTAACATCAGTTATCTTCCAGTGAAACTCCCGTTAAAGACGGTCCAGCGGTTTCGGAGATTAGCCGGAATAAACAGAGAATAACAGAATTAATTGTTTATGTGAGTACCGTATATACTTTCATAGATATGCATTTAGTGAAAAGCTGTTAGTTTGGAATTATAACCAGACACTTCAATTTATCTGTATAGTTATTTGCATAGATGAGATGAGATTTAGATTAAACTTTAAATATAAAAGCATTTTTTAAATGCGCGCTCAACTACCTGCTCGTCAGTAAAAAAAGTCTGAACGCATCAAACGAAACGTCTGTCATTGCTAAATTCCATGTTATTACTCGATCCGGCGGGCCTTCCCTTTGATTCCCTCATTATTCTTTGCTCCCCCGGGAACGTCAGTTGTCATCTACAGGTCACGAAATGCAAATTTGTAAATAAAAGAATGACGTAAAGTATTTTTTCATTCGTCATCAAGAAACAAGTAATTGGGACAATTTTAGCGAAAGATCGCCTCGAGGCGCCTTGGACCTTGCTTATCTATAAATATATACGAATAAATAAAATTGATGTATTTTCACTAAATGCAGTATATACGGTACTCACATAAAAAACTTTTTACACATTAAACAATAATACTTCCGTTGAGCGGTAAATAACCGTAAGTTTCAATTTCCTTCAGAGCTCATTTAATATAACAAATGCTTACTTTAACGCTATTACTCTTTTATATTCTTCCTGAATTACCTGCTTTTGTGGTGTGGCTATAAATTTTGAGGGTAAATTTTCTTATTCCCTTACAGAAGCTTTGGTGGCCGTGGAGTGTGAGCAGTCGCCTGCTACGCAAGTGACGCGAATTCGAATCCCAGCGGCCTGCACTAAGGAGTTTCTCTAAATATCCAAATGCAGTAATTTCACCCTACGGTGTTATTGGAATGGTTTACGGTGAAGGAAAACATCGTGAGTAATTCTGCATATGTCTGTGGAATAAGCGGATTCAATTCGAAGAAGGTAGGTATAGTGCCTGAGGTGGCGATGGATTCACCCACTACCTAGTAATGGCAGGCGTATGTGAGATCGGCTTATTCCCAAACATCCATTATCCTCCACGGCCTTTGTTTTGGTATAGGTACAAATAATTCTCACTACGAAACCCCGCGGTGGCCATCCTTAGTGCTTATGAGGGGTCCCGGGTACTCTGATAGATTGCACCGGTGTCCCCCCGCACTCTGCAGCTATGTTGCCGCCCCTGGAGACCTCGCTGTGCAAGTCTACGTTCCCGGGCCCCGCTGCTCGTCGGTCAGAGAGCGAGTTTTTCACTGCCGCCGTCATAAGTCATCGAATGGTCAAGTCAAGTCTGTGGGTCGACAGATGACGCTGTTTCGATCAAATCTGCGTCTATTACATTATACTAATGTCTAGTGGCGGCGGTTTTTAGAAAACTCGCACTAGGCGCTCAGAGCTCCCATCCCGACCACCGCCAGTAGGCCCTCCGGCCCCCTTAAATACTCTTATGACAGGCAGGGTATACTATAGCCAAATTCTTAGACCTTGGCTCTTGGTGAATTACCTACTCTAAGGTACCTAAATATATTTCGGCCTCAGTCTCTCCTCTTACTTGAGTATCTCGTTATGCCTTCATTTAAATTCACCTCTTGACCTCTAATATACAAGCACGCAGGCCATTCCATAAAGAAATATACATACACTAGCTTCCGCCAGCGGCGTTGCTTGCGTAATTTACGACCCAGAATAGAAAATATCAGACAATTATATTTATTTCGAGTTTAATTATTAGTTGTATTAGCGAAAAGGTAAAGAACTAAATTTATTTTTTACTAGCTGTGCCCCGCGGTTTCACTCGCGTAGAGTTTATTTCATGGGTGTCCCGCGGAAACCTTATATTTTTTTTAAATAAACGTTAAACGTTTTATGTTTCTCCTCCGAGAAAGTTCCGTTAAAATTGGTCCAGCCGTTTCAGAGATTACCCAGAACAAACAGACAGAGAAAAATTTTAAAACTTGGTTTTTAATGTCAGTAGTGTGATTACTTTGATATGCATTTAGTGAAAAGCTGATATTTTTTAACTACAATCTGTATATGTATATGTATAGATTTTGGTGTTGTAACTGCTAAGATATTAAAAGGAAAAGTAGAAGGGAAGGGAGGAAGAGGAAACCCCAGTTAAGGAAGATACATGAGACAAGATAAGGAAAAGGTGTCTGTCATGACGTATAGAGCGGTCAAGGAGATGGCACTGGACACAGACGAATGGATGAAATTGCACCCACAAGAAAATGTATGATGATGAACTGCTAAGACCCATCGCGGGTTAAAATTTGCGTTAGCCCAAAATATTCCACGCGGACAAAGTCGTGTGCAGAAGCTAGTAATACATTGCTTAGATACGTAGGTACACCAGGGGCGTTAAGCAGATAAGCAGTGCTTACCATTTGTGATGACTGAATGCACTCATGATATGTGTGGTTTTTTTTGTGTCTTTATTAATGTACAACGTAAACCTACGCCGCGCCACATAGGTATGTACTTAACCTACCGATTACCTACTTATTGTTTATCTCTCAGAAAATCCAATCCTGAGGCTTACATCTATACAGATAAATAAAATTGAAGTGTCTGTTTGTAAACAGACACTTCAATAACTGCTATTTCAATAACTGCAAAATAACAGTTTTTCACTATATGCATTTGAAAGTATACACGGTCCTGACAAAGAAAAACCAATTTTAAAAAAATTTCTCTGTCTGTCTGTCTGTTTGTTCCGGGTAATCTCCGAAACGACTGGACGGATTTTAATGAGACTTTCACTGACGGATAGCTAATAAGTACAAGGAGTAACTTAGGCTACTTAGATAAAAAACACTAGGGATCCTCGGGCAACCATGCAATTAAAATCTTCGCGGGTGAAACCGCGGGGCACAGCTAGTACATAATATAATATTGATTGAATTCGGAAATCAAACCTCGACCCGAACCGATACGATCGGTCACCGGAAAAACCACACCACAAAGCTAATTAAAGTAAACAAGCTGTGTTATGCGGTTTCACTCTCATTGTATTTGGGTCAAAGCATCATGGTGGACGGACAAAGACGGACTATATTACTTATTCATAAATACTTGTCAAAATCGGTTCAGTGTTCAAATCACCAAAAGTATGCGCCACATCTCATTTACATACAGATAAATAAAATTTAAGTGTTTGTTTGTAATTCCAATTTAACAGTTTTTTAGTAAATGGATACGAAAGTATGAACGGTACTCGCATCAAAAAACTAGGTTTCGTTTTCTCTGTCCGTCTGTCTGTCTATCTGTTTGTTCCGGCTAATCCCCGAAACGGCTTGACAGTTTTTAACGGGACTTTCACTGGCAGATAGCTAATTTTACAAGGAGTAATTTAGGGTTATTTTATTTACTCTATGCGGGTGAATCCGCGGACCACAGATAGTGTTAAAGTAAAAAGTGATTAAAAACTGTCGTTACCCAATACCCCTTCATTTTACAATACACTTAGTAAAACTTAACTTTCCTAGTATGTTTGATGAATGCTGAATGCGTTAAAATGCTAAGAAACTTTAAAATAACTCATGCTTTTGTCAATAACACAAGAAAATGTATTCTAGGCTTGGTCATCATCATCTCCCTGGCCTTATCCCATACATTGTTGGGATCGGCACTTGATTAAACCCGATGTGACTGATCACCTGATATCTATACGAAGCGAATGCCATCCGGAAATGAACAATTAAAATGATTTATTGAATTTAGGCCCTGGTAAGGCACTAGTGAACGTCGAAGAATTTACCACCGGCTCGGAAACTAGCCTTCTGAGAAGAACCGGCAAGAGAGTCACCTGACATCATGTACATTTCATTACATAGTAAATGATTATTAAACACAATAAAATTCATATAATATTATTTATAATAGTGAGAATTATATCACAGCAAACTGACCTTCATAACCATTTTACGAGTAAAATCGGTAATCTGGGTTAAACAAGTTGTCAGTTTCTCTTAAGCGACTGACCTGTAACGATTGCCAAAGATGTTAAATTGGCAACCGGGACCGACGGCTTAACGTGCTCTTCGAGACACGGAGGGAACTCGAGCGGTCACCCATCCAACTACTGACTTGGGTTTGTGTTGCTTAAGTATATTAGAATTATATTATGTGCCACAAGCTCTAGGCTTTGTATCTAGCCAATATTAATACTCGAGAGACCTTTGCTTACGTAACCTACGCTCTGAAACTGTTCGGCACATGCATAATTGATATATTGTTCGAACTAATATGAGATATGCATTCAGGTGGCTTTGTGATAAATTGAAGGGATATTTATGGGTTAATTGATTTATTTCGTACCATTGATATTGCCTTATGCTATAGTTTATGATGACAAAAGACAATAATTTATACAAGTACAGTACTAATATTATAAAGCTGGAGAGTTTGTTTGCAAGAACACGTTAATCTCAGGAACTTCTGGTCAAATTTGAAAAAAATATTTCAGTGTTAGATATCCTATTTATTAAGGAAGGCTATAGGATATAGCATCACGCTACGTAAACAAAGTCCCAGGTTTATGTAAGCGCTAGTTAAAAGTCACTATTCGACACGAAGTCCCGGGAAGAAGCCTGTAATGTTATAAAGCTGAAAAGTTTATTCGTTTGGCTGAGCTAATCTCAGGCACTACAGATTGAATGGAAAAATATTATTCTATACAACTGTCCTAAAAAATCATACCTCAAAGCGAAACGAAGGTCGCTAATGGAGGATACAGACAAATTGGTCCCGGTCGCCTGAATCCTCCGCCTATTATTTATAAAATGTGTTAAATACCAGATGAAGCCTGGAAAATTTAATTAGCTGTAGTCTGGATACGTCTGTCAACAGACAGATGACCAGTGGAACAGACATGTCCTAAAGAGGAATCTACGTCAAAAAGTTTGTCTGCTAAATAGCTTGTATAATGGACACATGTCAAAATTTACGTTGACGTCTCAAATTAATTTGGTAAAAGCCTCGTTTCAAAAAGTACCTGAGTAGAGTTTTTAGGTTTTTGTAACTGAAGGGTAATACGGGACTATTACAAAAATTCCGCTGTTCATCAGTCTGTCACCTAGCTGTATCTCATGAAGTATGATAGTGATGAACTTATATAATGATGTGGTTTGTAGGTACTGTCAATCAGAAGCCGAAACCATGAGTCACCTAATATGCAATTGCAATGCACTGGCCAAATGGCGAATGGACCTACTAGGTAAGGCGTATCCGAAACCAGAGGACTATAAGCTCTTCCCCATGGGTAAGATCTGTCGGCTTTGCGATGCACTGGCCAAATGGCGAATGGACCTACTAGGTAAGGCGTATCCGAAACCAGAGGACTATAAGCTCTTCCCCATGGGTAAGATCTGCCGGCTTGTTCAGGGAGTATTTGAGGAGTCAGGTACGTAGAGCATAAGGGCAAGGGCGGCACAAAAGATCCCAAGGGTCGACGTGCTTCCGGGCAACCGGACCCAATAATGCCACAACAAGATAACATAAGATGATAGTAATGCAGTTGACATTTTTACAGATATGCTGCTGTAACAACACATACTAAAACATAATGGCATAAATATAACGTAATTTATTTTGCGTTTCCCATAAAATACTTTCTCTACTAACAATCTGGTAATGTACTTGGTAATAGTTCGTACCGTAAACTAGCGTGGTATCTATAAATTGAGTCCCGCATTCTGCCAGCACGTGGTCGTAATGCACTTTATAAAGTGTCTGAGAGATATTATTTCATAGTATCTATTTCACGGTATTGCACCGACTCATTTCAGCGATAAATAGCCTCTGAAGCGGAGATATATCTTTTGTTATTATTATACTAGCTACGCCCCGCGGGTTCACCCGCGCTGACTTAATCGCATAGGTGACTTTTTCAAGTAAAAGTAAAAATAGGTGTCGTGTACTTGTAATAACATTTCACCCACACTCACATTTTACCGAATATGATTAAGTGTCAACGTGACAGAGGGTGAGTCCATCGCCATCTCAGGCACTATGCATACGTCTTGGGAATGGCTGGCATTCGCGTCATGCTTGTGAACAGGTGCTGCTTGTGGGGGCTGGTCATCTCAAGCTACGCATTTTAGATATAAGTAGAAAGAACTACTAGACTTTTATTTATGTTCATTTTTATCGACATTTGTGCATTGGAACTGTGTCCATGGGCTTACATTTCTCAAGTGATTTACTTTGTATTTTTAATATTGTATAATATTATTGAAAAGAGTAATTACTAAGATTCTTGCCAGGTTCTTCTCAGTAAAAGCAACCATCCGAACCTGGCGGTAGCATGTATAATCCTGTATAATTATGTCATTCTGACGATTTGAAAATACTCCTTAAAAAGTCTAATCGAATGAAGATATTTTTGAGTTTTGACTTTAGAATTACTTATCAGACATAAGCAGGTTTCTCACAATGTTTTTCTTCACCGTTAGTGAAAAGCTGTTATTTTGGAATTACAAACAGACACTTCAATTTTAAAGTATAAAAATAAGTGTTGGTGACAAAGCCACGTCGTTTAAGGAAAGCTTAACTGGAACGATAAGAGTAAAGCTTTATAATTAAGCTGTTTATCTAGCTAAGTGACACAGGAAGTTGATTTAGTTCAGCTAGGTGCGGTGACGAGCACTACGGAAGTTAACTTACTTAATGGTGCTTAATTTTAAACCTAACATGACATTTATTCTATTCTACATTTTATACAGATAAATAAAATTGAAGTGTCTGTTTGTAATTCCAAAACAACAGCTTTTCACTAAATGCATACCTATGAATGTACATACGGTACAGACATTAAAACAAAAAAAAAATCTCTGTCTGTTTGTTCCGGCTAGTCCAAATCAGTCGGACTGATTTTGACGGGACTTTCACTGGGAGATAGCTTATTGTAACTAGGCTACTATTATAATCCGCGGGTCCCCCATAAAATTAACTCTACGCGAGTGAAGTCGCTGGGCACAGCTAGATTATTGGATAAAACTTAATTATATATACAAGGAACAACACTTAAAACTAAATACAAGTAGAAAACTTGGCCCAAATTGGTGTATTTCGGGATCGTGCCAAGAAGGCAGCATTGCCACGTTGAATAGCAAAGCTGATTCTCTGAGCGAGGTAACCCCAGCCCGCTTGTCACGAGAGGCTTCTACCAGACGCCGTCCAACTCTATTTGAAAACTTGGTGATATATTATTGGATGGGTTGCCGTACCATCGGACAGCGAGAGTGAGACAATAAAGAGTGCACCTGTGTTTGCGCACACACTTGTGCACTATAATATCTCCTGCGCAGAGAGCTAATCCTGGTTGAGATTAGTCGCCGTGGCCAAAATCAAACCCAGACCCTTGTGATCGGCAAGCAAACTCTCCAACCACTAAACCAAAGAGCCCGCAAAGTGTAAATAAATCAATAAAACTTAATAAAAGCCTTGGATGTTATCGAAAACGGAACAAAAGCATCAATCAAACGAAATTACTTAATAACTTCATTCTGTTACGATATTTTACTTATATGCCAGTAAATTGCACGTTAGTACCGCATAGTGACGTATGGAGGTACATATATCAATTTTAATGGCGTATTAACTCGGTCTGTTAATGTTTTTTGGGTGCTAGAGGAGTGGCTGTGGTTTTATTAATTCACAATTTCTGATAGTACATTATACATACTTAATTTATTTATTTATACTAGCTGTGCCCCGCGGTTTGTGCATCCTTATTGTCGCGGAACCCTTATATTTTTAATTAATAAAAGTAGTCTAAGTTACCCCTTGAAACATCTTTGAAAATCTCGTTAAAATCGGTCCAGCCGTTTCAGAGATTACCCGGAACAAACAGACAGACAGACAGAGAAAATTTTAAACCTTGGTTTTCTAGTGTCAGTACCGTGTATACTTTCATATGCATTTGGTGAAAAGCTGTTATTTTGGAATTACAAACAGACACTTCAATTTTATTTATCTGTATGTATGTATGTATAGAGTATAGATGTATAGAAGATTGATAATAATTAGAACGGCAACAAATAGCCAATTACACTAATTATAATTAGAAACATTATACATATGCTCACACCTATATTCCCCGAAGGGGTAGGCAGAGGTGTTGTAATAACAACACCCACATTTCACCGAAGATGAATAAGTGTCAAAGTGACAGATGCTGGGTCTATCGCCGTCAAAGCCTCTATACATGTTTTCAATTTCTCAGACATATGCAGAAAATTTATACCGTAGAGATGTGTGGTGAAATTATTGTACATACTTTTAAGACAACCTTATTGGTGCAGGCCGCTGGGATACGAACTTGCGTAGCAGGCGACTGCTTAAACCCCAAGACTACCACGAGTCCTTTGGGGAATACAGTCGTCAGCATATGTATGTAGGTATGTTTGTATAAAATATGTTCTTGACGACCCCACCTTCCACAATCAATCATTCATGCTGTCAAACCAATTTAGATTTTAGATATCTATACATACAGATAAATAAAATTGAAGTGTCTGTTTGTAATTCCAAAATAACAGCGTTTCACTAAATGCATATGAAAGTATACACGCTACTGACACTAAAAAACCAAGTTTTAAAATTTTTCTCTGTCTGTCTGTCCGTCTGTCTGTCTGTCTGTCTGTCTGTTTGTTCCGGGTAATCTCAGGACCGATTTTAACGGGACTTTTACTGGCAGGTTGCTGATGTTTCAAGGAGTAACTTAGGCTACATTGATTTGTTAAAAATCTTAGGGTGAACATGAAGCATAAAACTAAATCTACGCGGGTGAAACCGCGGGGCACAGCTAGTATAATATAAGATCTATTGTTATTTCTATTCAGCTTTGAACTTTCATAAAACGGGCAATAATGGATTTAATGAGTGTATTATACATTGGCTTGTCTAGAGGACTTCCAAGGTGAAAACATTTTTTTATTGAAGGAAATCTATATCTATACATCTATACTCTATACAGATACATAAAATTGAAGTGTTTGTTTGTAATTCCAAAATAACAGCTTTTCACTAAATTCATATGAAAGTATACACGCTACTGACGCTAAAAAACCAAGTTGTAAAATTTTTCTCTGTCTGTCTCTCCGTCTGTTTGTTCCGGGTAATCTCCGAAACGGCTGGACCGAATTTAACGGGACTTTCACTGGCAGATAGCTTATGTAACAAGGAGTAACTTAGGTTACCTTTATTAAAAAAAAACATTAGGGTTCCGCGGGACGCACATGATATTAACTCTACGCGGGTGAAACCGCAGGGCACAGCTAGTAGTAAGTAAGAGCCGGGATGGCCTTGGGGTTTGAGCAGTCACCTGCTACGCAACCAACGCAAGTTCGAATCCCAGCGGGGTCTGTACCAATGAGTTTTTCTTAACGTGACGGCGATTTTAAGAAAACTCACACTAGGCAATCAGTTATATCTAAAAAAAAGTAAATCTAATGTCAATCCATTGTTTAACTTTTTAACTTGAAACTTCTACAGTGAAGTTCGCCACTTAATATTTTAACATGGCTGAACAACTTGCAACTTAGTTCCTTCTTGTGACTTGAAACTTTGGTCACACTATACCATTCTCTGGACTCTAGGCCATTATCTAGATATTAAAGAATAAACATTCTTTAATTTTGAGAAAATTTAAAGTAAAATAATATACATACATACATACATATTCTCACGCCTGTATTCCCCGAAGGGGTAGGCAGAGGTGCTGTAATTTTCAACACCCACATTTCACCGAATATGATTATGTGAGTCCATCGCCGTCTCAGGCAATATACATACGTCTTTGAATTATTTCTCAGACATATGCAGGTTTCCTCACGATTTCCCTTCAGCGTAAAGCACGTGGTGTGAAATCACTGTACATAAGTATTTTAGAAAAACTCATAGGTACAGGCCATGCTGGGATTCGAACTTGCGTCGCTTGCGTAGCAGGCGACTGCTCTAACCCCGAGGCCACCACGGCTCTTTTAAATATGTAAAATAATATATTTTTAAAAACAGAAATAATTTTTCCGTATTGCCACTTTGACGTTTGACACCCACACTCTTCAAATATCACTTCTCTAAGATCAGCAGCTTATGAAGTGTAGTGATAGATAAGCGAGTCTCGCGTAAACTTAATTTCATTGGGGGAACCTAAATGTATTTTTAAATAAAAGTAACCTACTTACTGTATGTAACATTAGCTATTAATGAAAAACTTGATAAACGTTTTTTATGTGTACCGTATATGCATTTATTGAAAAGCTGTTGATTTTAAATTACAAACAGACACTTAAATTTTACTGTACCTATAGATATAGATATTATTAGTATTATTTATATTTCTAACGCACCATGATCTCCCAATTTTGAGGGGTAACATTTCTGACAAACGGGGCTTTTTTTTTTTTTTTTTTTTATTGACGAGGGTGAAACCTTCAAAAGGTCCCCGATCGCCCTGGAAGAGGCAGATCGGGGTATGTGGGATTTTTACCGCACTAAAACCCCCCCGGTGGCCATCCTCGGTGCTCAGGGGGGACTCCGGGTACTCTGATAGATCGCACCGCCTGAGCCAAGTGTGACAGATTTTTATTATAATATATACTTATATAGTTGATGTTAGTTTGATGAGGATGAGGATGAAAGGAATTTCCGGGTCAGACGGCATGTGTTGAGTATAGCAGCCTTTTGTAGGACAGAGAGAGTGTACTTGGACATTTGGAGGGTGTTAAGATGTGTCTTGAGGGTGCTGAGAAGCACGCCAGTTGTGGAAATGACTATTGGTATTATTTTAGCAGTATATACTTTCCACTGTCTTTTAATTTCTATTATCTCCTCCGAGGCCTGTGTTTCCTGCGATTTGGAGTCCATTTTGTAGATATACATAGATATGGATATACTTTGAAAAATACGAGTATGTCCAAAGATTTTAGATGAATCATTTTATCTAGAGTTCACTCGATAAAGTTAATAAACTTTAGTAAGACGAATAATTTAATAAATAATTCGTTTACGTACACAAATTAAAATACTGCTTACTTATTCACTTAGGAGTGTTTAAATATTGATGGGTATTTATCTTTGCAGGTAAACAGGTTACTAAGACTCCAACTACTAAATGGATTGAGAACGAAGTACACGAAATACCTTTTAAAATGAGCAAAACAAAATTAAAGAGCAGATTATTTAAACAAGTTTATGAAAGAGGCCCCCTTTTAGCCAAATCAAAAAACTCAACCCAAACGTATTCTGACTCATCCAAATGCTAAATATATCAATAATCTAAGGTAAATAAATCGGTAGGGATTGCGTAAAAAAATATTTATATACCACGAAGGTAATTCAAATATTACTGCTGAATATAACCCCATTAAAACACGAAAATGTAATATGCTAACAGGTTGTTTACACATATTTAGTTAGTAATGAGCAGAAAAGTGTTAGTAAAGTTCTAGCATTGCCTATTCGTCTGCACCCAAAAACCATGGAATGGGAACAACGCGGCTGAAATCGCGTGACGTCCGCTAGTTCTTAATAAGGTAGTCGTAGGCTGCAGTAGCCACTTACTTTCAGACGGACAACACGCTTATTTTTCGCGTTAAAGAAACTCGACTCTTACCTATAAAATGTATTCCACCAAACAACGTAGAAAAACATGGTATATTTCAATGTGTGAGTGACAATAAGGCAGTATAATAATGTAAACAGAGCTCGTACTCGCGGTTCCAGTTGCGTAGTGATGTATCATGTGTGGAGGCCGTGATACGTTGTCAATATCCGGCACATTTCCCCTCACACCCACACTGCGGTACACTCAGCGCGATAAATTCGAGACGCGGTGACAGCCACGTGTTATGATAAAGGAAAGGAAACTCTCGAGCCAAGTGTACACTGAACTGAATAAATATACTAAATGTGTGCTTACTGGGTGCAATTTTGTAAATAATTATTGTATCTGTATGTCTCGTTGGTCTAGTGATGAAAAGCGCTAATGCGGAACACGATGTCCTGGGTTCGATCCCCGGGTCGGGCAAAGTGTGGATTAGTGCCTGGATAATGCCAATAGGTTCGCCTCCTATTACATGGGACTTCAGATGCTCGTGAAATGTGAGTGTTATAAGTTCACCTCTGCCTACCCCTTCGAGAAATACAGGCGTGAGAACATGCTCATTTAATAATAGTTAGGCCCTTACACTTATTGGAGCAAAAGTTATTACAAAAAGAATATTTATATAGACTTAAGATTAGATTAGACTTAAGATTAGAGACCGCGACTCGGCAAACGTAGTGTAGAACGCCCTCCGGCCAGGTGGGATGACGATCTGCGAAAGACTGCAGGCAGATGCTGGATGCGGCAAGCTGAAGACAGGGCGCTATGGTGCTCATTAGGGGAGGCCTATGTCCAGCATTGGACTAACATAGGTTGATGATGAAGATTAGATTTCATAGTTCTTAGTAAGCTTATATTTTAAACTTTGCCATTTGGTGTGTCATCACTGCACTTAAATAAGAAAAAAGTTATTGGTTGACAGCTGGGAATGCTGGGATTTGTACTTGCGTCGTTTACAAAAACAACTTACATATTACACACAGCTGCAGGACATTCAATGACCTCATGATATTGCACGACCTTTCTGTGCAATATGTTCCCAAAACAACAATAAATTGGACTCGATCTTTCATTAGACTTGACTTGAAGTTTCAAACAAATAACAAACAGACATTATGATATAAAACGTGACATGAGACGTTTCGATTCGTGACGCGTCATGTCTGACACGGCACGAATGACACGCAAATTGCGTAGTTCACTGTACATGTTGTTTACTAGTATGGCTGAACAAATCAATCAAGCATATATTTAAAATTTACTTGATTCCCAAATTCAAATAAAAAACAGACACTTGTTTTTCCTAATTTTATGCATGGTTCTAGCTTTGAATGTATTTGTAAACTTTTGCTGCTCGCTAAGTATATCATGGGATATGAGTGCTATTTAATCAAATAAATAAGTAAGATACTTAACTTTTATATTTATAGACATTTTTTTTTCAGAGAAAATTTTAATTCGTATTTACAATATAAATACCTTAATCAAACTGAAATAAATTGATAAAATTATAAGTAAAAAACAGAATTTAAATTAGTGTCTGCGGGAATGGTGCCCAGTAAGCTGGCTGCGTTACCTCGCTGGATCGCTAAACTGATCCTCTGACCGAGGTAAGAACCAGCTCGGCGGTCACCAGAGACATCAACAGTAAGATACTTACTAATATTATAAAGCTGCAAAGTTTGTGTGGTCGAACGCACTAATCTCAAGAACTACTGGCATGTACCGAATAATATTTATGTGCAGGATAGTTCATGCAATGACAAAGGCTTTATAACTTCTCGCAGCCAATAAGAGCAAAGCATCAATGGAAAATGTTACAAAAACGGAGAGAAAATCACTAAGTAACAGTTTTTATTATTGTTTCTACGTGAGTTAAACCGCGAGACAAAGCCATTCGATACGAACACGAAATGAGGAAAAATTTCAGATGATGAGGAACATTTATGGATAGAATGGGAGTAAATACAGATATGACGACTGATAGAAAGACATTGAAGAGAAGAACACATTGCGCCGACCCCAAATAACATGGGATAAGGGCATGATGATGATGATGATTATGAGGAAAATTTTTGAACAACCTACAAAATTTCAGCAACGCTACTAACCTCAGATAGTGCATCATACCAAACGTCTAACAGACAGGCAAATAATTATACATGTGGGGGGTGCGAGTGATCATGCTCATCCCCAGCAAAGGGAAGATCTTGCAGCCAGGCGGGTGTCATGCCTGGGGAACAGCGGCTCCAACTGTTCTAGATGGAAACTTGTATATGCTGCAATGCGCTTGAAAACTCTTATGGCGTAGGTTCTCACGTATTTGTACTCAAACTTCGCATTTGTTAGCGAGTAGCGCCATCTATGAGCGAGTGGAGAAACGCTGCTACATACTTATAACATTGCTAATCTTACCTTAGACTATTATATTTTATGCCTTGACTTAACTTGAACACTCCCTTTTGGCTAAAAGGTACAATCATTATATTTGCGTAAGAATAGAAAGCACTCACTTTTGCCAAAAGGTTGAGTGATGGTGTCGATGGTAAACTTTTGTCACTCTGACACATTGATGCATGAGGAAAAACTAGACACACCTTTACGTATATAACGTGAACTAATACAATTATCTTTCTTCACGTGGCGGATAAAGGAGCAGCACAATTTCTTATGCTCTCATTATTATAATAGTTAATGTTGTTTCTAATTAATTCCGAAACATTATAAAATAGAGAACATGAAGAAGTACATAAATACATGAAGTAATAATATTATTATAATAAAGCAATAGTCACATTCATCCGGCTCTGTTTAATTAAGTCAATAAATATAATCATTTATTTGGGAGAAATATGAAACTTAAAAGAAGACTTATGTTATCATAAGATATATAATCTACCACGAGACATGTGAGAAATAAACCATTCGCGATGCCAATATAAATATTAATATTAACTCATGTATTACATAATGGATTCCGTCGTGAAATTCCATAATCCCTACGATATACCTATACGTGATTTTACAACAATAAACCAAAATAATAATTCAAATACATGACTGAATTCGGCCGCGACGCAGGGGCCTTACCATGAGCTCTTATTGCCATGATAGTGTCACTCATTTATGAGACAGATGTATGTGACGTGCATATATCTGTCACTGTCGCACAACTGAATTAACATTGCAATAAGAGCTCATGGTTGGGCCCCTGGTATCTTGTTTTAACCCTGCATCAATGTAAACTTTATTGGCGAATGCTGTTTACTCGCTTTTTGACGGGGGTCTATGAAGCTTATGGAAGGTATTCCAGGTAAGCTTCGAAAGCTTATCCCTTATTTAGTTACTTAACCACACTTTTCACTTAACATCGGCTTAACTTGATGTCGTGTAACTTAAAATGTTGGTAAATTTTAAAAGTCGCTTCTGTGGCTTCGAACTCCGGTCCAAAAAAAATATTATCATTTATTCGCGTTTAATGTGGCACAAAATAAATATTGAGATTTCTAGAAAATCAAATGAAGGTCACGATAATGTGGATGTTCTACATGTCTCTGCCTACCCCTTTGGGATATATCTTTTAGGGGTATATGTATCTATGTACGTTCATGAATGCCTTAGGCGTTAAAAACTTATAAATCATTATGCTCACTGCCAACCCAGAAAGGTCCCCGAAGGGGTAAGCAGAGGTAACAACAACCAACTTTTCACCGAAGATGATTAAGTGCCAGCGTGACAGAAAGTGAATCCATCGCCATCTTAGGCCCTGTGACATAATTTAATTATGGCTTTGAAATATTTCTCAGATATATGCAGGTTTCCTCCCGGTGTTTTCCTTCACCGTAGGTTTAGCACGTGGGGTAGATTACTCCACATAAAATTAAGATAAACTCATTGGTACAAGCCACTGGGATTCGTATTTGCGTAGCAGGACTACTCATACCCACATAATTTTCAATTTCATTTCATTATTTAGAGCAGTTCCTCACTAGATTAAAATAAATTTGCATTCAACAAAGCCGTGTACAAATCTCGCAGACATGGCAAAACTTTACTTAAAAAACCAACCAACTACTTGTGTCCCAAAAGTGTTTATTCGACAAAATTCTGAAGTCCAACTTTATACTCAAACCCAGGGGCAATCGTTGATGCGGTAACTAGTTGCTTAATCGCAAGGACCCGGGCCTAACCCGGAACTTTGGAAAAGTTCATCCCATTATACTATGGAAATAAGTTCCCATGATTTATCTCATTTACATGTTAGGCCTGCCGCATTTAGTTAGATAATACGTATTTTCGCAGAGGTATTGTGCTTACACCCCACTTGGTTTTTATCGGTAGTTATTGGTTAAATTATAGGTTTTCACATGTGTCATTCTCGAAGAATATCGCTAAGCATAAGCGTGGAACGAAATGTGTTCATCTTATTTATTTATTTACTACCTGTGCCCTAGATTTAGTTTCATGTTTTATTTCACGGAACCCTAATATATTTCCTAAGTCACTCCTTGAAACATCAGCTATCTGCCAGTGAAAGTCCCGTTAAAATCCATCCAGCCGTTTAGGCGTGATGCCGTGACCAAGGGAAATGAGGATTAATTTTTATATATAAGACAATATATATTTTTCGGATTCGTATTTGTTTGGGATTCATTACAATTCACGATTTCTTAGTATGGTTCTAGCTTAGTGTCTCATCCTGTTATATTTTTCTAGTAGAAAGATCTTCACCAATTTTATCTTCCAAAGTCATAAGTCAAGTAATCAAAACTGTGGAACGAATAAAACAATTTTCTTAAGATTTTTCATCATTCGCAGTAGTTTCAAATTTGATTCGTCAAAAATTTCATTATGGACCAAAAAAGTTTTTTAATATCGACGTGCACAAATTGAAAATGTTCTCGATGCTTTTATGATTCATAAAAATATATATTTTCTTCAATACTGGACCTCAGTTCATATTAAAATTGAAATCGTATTGTGAGTTTATAAAAATACTTCTTAAAATCTGCCTCAAATACAAAACGAAGCTCATGCTTTTCCCAAATTGGTAGGCAGGTAGGCAGACATTACAACACCTACTTTTCACCTAAAATATGTAGGTGCCAACGTTACAGATGAGTATATCGCCGTCCCGTGCAACACATACTTTGAATATCTCCAAAGACATATGACTTCGCGATATTTTTGTTCACCTTAAAGAAAAAGTCGGTTGAATTCCCGAGTCTGCCAAAATTTTATTGGGATTTCTATCTGTAATTTCCCAGTAACCAGATTGTAGTTAGAGCCAGGTTAATGACAATAGGCTCATATTTAATTGAAAATAACACAACTGACAATGTTTATTTCGTTGTGTTGGGGGTACTATAAAGTCAAAAGTTCTTGCCAGGTTCTTCTCAGTAAAAGCAACCTTCCGAACCTGGCAGTAGCATGTATAATCCATGACTTTGAAAGCCAAAGTCAAAGTCAAAAATATCTTTATTCGATTAGACTTTTTACAAAGTACTTTCAAATCGTCAGGACGACATGGATTATACATGCTACTGCCAGGTTCTGAAGGTTGTTTTTACTGAGAAGAACCTGGAAAGAAACTCAGTAATTACTCTTTTAAAAATATTATACAATTTTTAAAAACAAAGTAAATCACTTGAGAAATGTAAGCCCATGGACACAGTTCCAATGCACAAATGTCAATAAAAATTAACATAAAGAAAAGTCTAGTAGTTGTACTTATATCTAAATGCGTAGCTTGAGATGACCAGCCCCCACAAGCAGCACCTGTTCACAAGTATGACGAGAATGCCAGCCATCGCCCTCCTCAACCATTATAGAGGGAAGTGAGCGACCCGTCATCCTGACGCCGCTATAAGTACACCGTCATGGAAACAGGCGTCAGCACATGTACGTATGTATCAATGTCGTTTACATTCTTATGACGTATTTGACCAAATTTAATACCATATTTATAACAAGGCCGTTCACGAAGCAATGTGACCCATAATGAACCATGATACTTTATTTTTAGATTCAATTTCCATAAATATGTAACGTTTCAACCGTTTATGAAGGAATTCCTTTATGTAATGTACTTCAAAGTAAAAACAACCTGTGTTTGAACTTATGTTCAGCTCAAATGATGTTTACTTTCATGAAAGAACTAAAAAAAATTGTAGATAATTCGAGTGACTTTTGGCATTAGAAGCTGTTATAGGCTGCAGTAACTGCTTACCGTCAGGGTACTTTGGACTTTGAATGTCATATCAAAGACTTCTCAACGTACCATTATCAGAATGTTATTTACGTAGCTTTGTACCGACTGCGGCATAGTTTAGTGGAAGATAATTTTTTTCTCTTCGAGAACTACAGAGGTACTCCAGAAAGTAAAATATCATCAAGATAAACTTATCAAAATTGGTTATTACTGGGCTGTTTGGTCATTTGACTTCAGATTCACAGACTTGATGTTTGTCTCTTCAGATCCTCAAACACAACTGGAAGAGCTGGGGGAGTACCATCAACGATGAGCGAAGACTGTTCGGAGGGGAGATGACCACAACCTGATGTTATCCCATTGTCGTATCTATCAATATTATGAGCCGCTTTTTATCTTTAGGCTGCTTTAGGCACGAAATTGTGCGACCATCCGCTTGTTGTTTGCAATTGTAAGTAATTTCATGTTAAAAAGATCATTCAAACAAATAAAAATTATTGAAATTTTGTTTCAATAAAACTAACATTGAAACCTTTTCGTATCCCAAAAGGAAAAGTAATGTTTCTCTTGTGCAACGCCTATCTCTAAAATACTAATATATTTCCTGACACGACACCCAGAGACATTAACTTTACATTTTACGATGGGGTTGATGGAGAGTGCGACTCGCACGCATTTATCGCATGTCAAGTAAATGGAATATTTATTTTATACTACTAAGGTGGCAAACACGCGAGTAGAGCAGAGTGTTGCTCGCTTATTGACTACCTTATGTATATAGATAAATGGAATTCAAGTATAAGTAGTAGTCCCATATTAACAACTTTTCACTAAATGCAAAAGTATAAACGAAGTTTTTTCTGTGAACATACAGAGAAAAAAGAAATTTTTTTCTCTGTTCCAACAAGTCTGTTGCAACGTCTCTGGAACGTTTGTTGTAAAGCCGATGTTGTAAAAAGAATATCTCAGAATAATATTGATTATAATAAGTACTCAAAGACTTGTATTGTATAGTACACTTTTATTGAGTCCTGTACGGCGCGGGCGCGAACAAATACACATACAGCTATCCCTATTATTTTCGCTGAGCACTCAAAACTCTTGAAGACACCCATAACATCTTCAAACCTACCTTGAAGATATAGCAGAAGAACTGGTAGAAATTCAGCTATCAAATTCATATTTTCTCCGATTTATTATGACAGAACCTCAAACCGATGGATATGTGTACTTCAATTTGCAGCATGTTTGTTTTACCGTGGAAACGTACATTTAGATCAGCCTAGTTGTAGAACTAGGCTACGCACACACGACATCGTGTTTTCAGTCTTATAGATTTCAACCGCGATAGTGGAACTAGCAATTTGTATCATACAAGAATTTAAGGAGTTACCCCCACATAAATCGTGACGGTTCCTGTATCTTCATGTAACATCCGAATTATACAGTCTTAGAAAAGTATTGTGATCCCAAAGAGATCGCAACTGTTCTACGAGTATGAGTTCATAGACTGTTTTAGTCTCTTATCATACGGCCATGATCATTATCATAATATGTAAATATGACGTTGTATAAATACAGATTAAATAAATGATTTGATGCGCGCATTAACAGGTGGCGCACTACTTAAAAATAATCCACAGCTTCTTTATCTTTCTCATATGAAATTATGACCTAAGAATTGTGCTTTGCTCAGAATGTTTTCTTATAGCGTGGTGTGACGAATCTAAGTACTTCATTTAAGAAAAACAACTTGATACAAACCATGATCAGAACCCGCATATATTTCATATTGAACCCTCAAGAATTTTGTATCCGGATGCTTTGAAGTGATTCGAAAGGGTCCCACGTTCGGGTCGCGGGTTCGTTTCCGGAAAAAGAGGATTTGTATGTGACCACATAAACATTCGTTGCGCGTCTAACCTTCAGTTACGTATAGGAGGCTATAAAAAAATGCCTGGCATTTAAGCCCCTTGCCACTTGCCACAGAATATACAAAAGTTTTAGATCTTGACATTCGGTGCCAATATCTTTTCCTATAATTTACATGCAGTGATTTCATAGAAACAAAGAGATTAAACCGAAATGATTCAAAAAACGACGTCATTGGACCCATGTATAGTGTCTGCCACGGCGATCAGTACTTGATCATCTTCGGTGTAAACTGGGTGTTGTTCACTCTTATGCTTACCCCATTAGGACCCTTCTGGGATTGGGTGAATATATTTTAGTCTTAAAGGCAATACTTACATGTATGTATATGAAAATAGTGAGTTGTGAATACTTATTTAATTTTGTTAATGGACTTACACCATAATAAAGATAGAATCCCACTCTTATAATATGAGAGTAAAACAACATATTCTGTGGAATCCCGTTGTATAGAAGTATATTTGTGTAACTTCTAATAATATAACCTCGAAATAGATACGACAAGAGTGACCTTTGGTTAATCATTGACCTCCGATGTTAAGACTAACGCTCACTGAACTCGTATCAATGGTACTAAGTTCGTAGGCGTACTGACGGGAGCTATTTCGCGATTTGCCAATATGAATTGGTTATCTATACAGATAATTTAAAATTTATGTGTTTGTTTGTAATTCCAGACTAACAGCTTTTCACAAAATGCATATGAAAGTATATAAGTTACAAAAATAGAACAATTTAAAATGTTTGTCTATGTCTGTCTGTTTGTTGGTTCCGACTAATCTCTGAAACGACTGGACTGTTTTAACTTTGGGACTTGAAGTGGTAGATAATCTGATAAGGGGTAGCTATTATTATTTAAAAAACATTGGTTTTATGAAATAAAACCACCCATGAACCTACGCGGGGAAGTCCACGCGGGTGAAACCACGGGTACAGTTAGTAAAAATATAAAATAAACTCTTTAGACATCTTGTATGCGAAAACCTTAGATCAGATATAACAGTTACAAATCAGAAACAAAGTATTGGTGTCGCGGGATTCCATCAGCTGTAATATATCCCGGGATAATAAAGGCGCCGTTCTACGGGATTGTTATCGCGTCTGCAAAGGAATTGGGAGCTTGAATGCGAATAAATAAGGTTGATATACGTATGTATGTGGGAATAATTTTGAGGATAAGAGCTTTATGTATGTGGTTATGTGGGTTGTTTATGTGTGGGTGTTATTGTATATGTTATCATATTTTATTACATAAGCCGCTTTCATACTAACTATTATCATTGGGGTATAAAATATTGTAGTTATTTTGTGATATTGTATTTATTAAATGATTTAATTTTATACCTAATTCACTTTTAAGATTCGACTTTCCGCAATTTTAACGAATAGGAATTCGGCGAAAATATGTAACGTTTTCGAACACTTTGCAAGCCCATCAAATAGGTTTATTCGGTAGGTAAGCTTTATAGTCTAAGAGTTCTGACGTAACAATATATGTCATCAGATTTACCTCAAACAACATTTGATGTACTAAAGCCTGATTGATAAATATTTTTTTCAACATAATAGGACGACAATAGGTGAATGAATTTAAAATATATATATATAGAACTAGCTGTGCCCTACGGTTTCAACCGCGTAGAATTTAATTTCACGGATGCCCGAGATCCCTAATGTTTTGTTTTAAAAAAATCTAAGTAGCCCAAGTTACTCCTTGAAAAATCAGCTACTTGTCAGTGAATGTCCCATTTAAATCGGTGCAGCCGTTTCAGAGATTACCCGGAACAAACAGACAGACAGAGAAAAATTTTTAAACTTGGTTTTTTAGTGTCAATAGCGTGTATACTTTCGTATGCATTTAGTGAAAAGCTGTTATTTTGGAATTACAAACAGACACTTCAATTTTATTTATCTGTATAGATGTATAGATTAAGTAAAATCTAAAACTTTCCTAAGTGGACACAACAGGCATACTTACAGGTACGACATATGTAGTCATTTTATGAGTCATTCTCTGTCTACTAGTTTCAA
Source organism: Watsonalla cultraria (assembly GCA_964035505.1). Classification (NCBI taxonomy): domain Eukaryota; kingdom Metazoa; phylum Arthropoda; class Insecta; order Lepidoptera; family Drepanidae; genus Watsonalla; species Watsonalla cultraria. Next base: position 738,763 of record OZ037732.1, on the reverse strand, counting down.
TAAGCGCTCATAATTCGCGACGGCGCTTGTACAACACGATTCATCTTGCACTTGCGTTTATTTTATTACTCCTGTCTCAAGTTCCATAGATAAAACAAAGCATATCAAATGTCTATGACTTAAAATATACCTACTCAAGAACTAGAAGAACTCAATATGACGTAGTTATAACTGTAAAATAATCAACAATAAGAATTTCTTGATGTTATCTCAATTGCTAAAATAGGAACACATGTAAGAAAACTGGGGAGGCTGTTCCGCTGTTTTATCTTCTGAGAACCTAAACTTGGAAACGATAATTAAATCTTAAGCTTAGTTACGTTTATAAATACGTTAAATGAGTGTTCCAAGTGTCCCTTATCTATACATCTATACAGGTAAATAAAATTGAAGTGTCTGTTTGTAATTCCAAAATAACAGCTTTTCACTAAATGCGTATGAAAGTATACACGAAACTGACACTAAAAAACCAAGTTTTAAATTTGTCTCTGTCTGTCCGTCTGTCTGTCTGTCTATCTGTTTGTTCCGGGTAATCTCTGAAACGGCTGGACGGATTTTAACGGGACTTTCACTGGCAGGTAGCTGATGTTTCAAGGAGTAACTTAGGCTACTTCTATTTATTAAAAATATTAGGGTTCCGCGACAATAAGGAAGAAACTAAATCTATTTATTATATTGTTGAATATTTAAATTTGATTTCACTCTAAATATCATACTTTGCAAGCTTACAAGGAAATTAAACTTTATTTAAACTCAACAGAAGCCCTCAAAAGTGTTTCTTACCAATAAACTCAACGGTAAAACCAATTATTTGTCCAGGAAACGAAGTGTACTTCCCGAGAAGCCTCTTAGAGGTGAAAAGGGTCTTTCAACAACCTTGACTTCCGTAATACAGTTGATTCACTAACTTGTAATAAACCAATAAGGAGAATTATAAAGTTTTGAGGTGTAATTTCACTTTTGAGTAATAATGTTAAACATCTTCCGTGAAAAGTGGGTGTTCACCTCTGCTTACCCCTTCGGAGACCCTTTTAGGATATAGTGAGTATTATTCTTGAAGCTGAAGCTGAATCTTCTTGAAGGAAGATTTTTGGGCAAAGGGTGTAGTATACCGCCGTTTCAGAGGTCGGTTACAAAATACTGCACAGCTGCGTCACACGTCGCCGAAATTGCGTGTGAATTAATTAAATAAGTTTATTTTATAATGTATATTTATTATCATAATATGTATGAGGGGCTCGTGATACAGTTGCTATTGCGCATATGATGCGAACAGCAAAGTTAAGCAACCATACGCCTAGCCAGTAGTTGGATGGGTGACCGCCCGAGTTCCCTCCGTGCCTCGGAGAGCACGTTAAGCCGTCGGTCCCGGTTGCCAATTTAACATCTTTGGCAATCGTTACAGGTCAGTCAGAGGCCTAAGAAAGTCTGACAATTGGTTTAACCCTGATTGCCGATTTTCCTCGAAAAAAGGGTTACGAAGGTCAGATGGCAGTCGCTTCGTATAAAAATCAGGTGATCAGTCACATCGGGTTGAATCAAGTGCTGACCCCAAATACATGGAATAAGGCCAGGGAGATGATGAATATGTATTTTAAGGTATTCATTATTTTTGTTACATCCGCTGTCTGGTATCCACAGTACAAGCTCTTTTAGTTTGGGACTAGACTGCGCTGTAACTTTTTTGTATTTTATATTACCTATATTTGTATTTATGAATAAAAAAAATGATTTTGGAGAATTAAAAATATATATATCTTATTATGTATGTAATAATAATGTTCTGTTGGAATAACTTAATTGGGGTGTACATAACCACTAAGCAGACACAATTTCTATTTGTATCTTATTATTATTATAGGTATTGTAGACATATTTTTAAAAAGAACAGCCATTGTGGCCTTGGGGTTTGAGAGGCCTGCTAGGCAAGCGACGCAAGTCCGAATCTCAGCGGGGCCTGTAGGAACCGATGAGTTTTTCTAAAAACTTGCCGTGCAGTGGTTTCACCCCACGTGCTTTACTGTGAAGGAGACATCGTAAAGAAACCTGCATATGACTGAGATGTTATTGAAAGACGTAGTGCCTGAGACGGCGATGGACTCATCGTCGGTCACGTTGACACTTAATCATATTCGGTGAAATCGAGAAGGCGTGAGCAAATTTTTAATTTTTTTTTTGAATCTTGTAATTGCCGAGTTTTTTGCTGATTCGATTAATTGGTTGTCAGAAAGACATCATTATCCGTACATTTTGCTCATTTCAGTTTTCACCGAATGTTTATACCTTAAAAAAGCGCAAGTTCTGATAACTACATAAATTCTAAACTTTAACAACAAATAATTAAGATTCTATATTTATATTGCAATGCAAACAGTTTCCGTAGCTTAGTTCGTCTTCAAACCGTTTGAGCATAAACCAACCGAATAAGTTTGTCATGTTAACTCGCATCAAAGGATTTCAGTTACGTCATTACTAGTGCTACTCAAGTTGACAGCTTCATCAACGCTTGCTAACTTTACTGATGAAATTCACTTGTTTACTTATGTTTATTGAGACGTTACTAACGAAACTAACAACATACAGATAAATAAGATGAGAGTGTCTGTTTCTAATTTCGAATTAACAAATCAAATCAAATCATTTATTCATAAATACAAATATAATATAATACAAAAATGTTACAGCGCAGTCCAGTCCCAAACTAAGCAGAGCTTGTACTATGGATACCAGTCAGCGGATGTTACAAAAATAATGAATACCTTAAAATACATATTATGATAATAAATACACATTATAAAATAAACTTATTTAATTAATTCACTCGCAATTTCGGCGACGTGTGACGCAGCTGTGCAGTATTTTGTAACCGACATCTGAAACGGCGGTATACTACACCCTTCGCCCAAAAATCTTCCTTTAAGAAGGTTCACAGATGTTCGGTTGGTACTCTCACCACGAAGGAATAACAGCTTTTGACTGAATGCATTTGAAAGTAAATACTTCATCATAAACAATTTTTATTATCCTTGTCTGTCTGTTTATTCAAGCTATTTACAACCTTTCCTAGGACACATACTACTATAATGGCCACACAAACAAGTGCGCTAAAAATATTTTTTCGTTAATTTTGTTATTTTTTAATGTTAAGGCTAGTCGCACTCTCAACAATAATATAGTCAGTATTTTTGTATTCACATTATTATTGAAAAAATACTGGACTACGGGCGGCACATCTATACATCTATACAGATAAATAAAATTAAAGTGTCTGTTTGTAATTCCAAAATAACAGATTTTACTAAATGCATATGAAAGTATACTCGGAACTGACAGAGAAAAAACAATTTTTAATTTTTTTTCTCTGTCTGTCTGTCTGTTTGTTCCGGGTAATCTCCGAAACGGCTGGATCGATTTTAACGGGACTTTCACTGACGGATAGCTAATGTTACTAGGAGTAATTTAGGCTACTTAGATTTTAAAAAACATTAGAGATCCGCGGCCAACTATGAAACTAAAATCTACGCTGGTGAAACCGCAGGGCACAGCTAGTACACAATATTATTGTCAATATGCACTTTATTGACAATATTATCGCCTCTGTGCAGCTAGATTAAGATTTAATATAAATAACTAAGTATTCAATAAAATAAAGTGAAATGTAAGTATAGTATACTTAGTGTAAGTCCTCTCTTCAAAGTTCCTGTGCCCCACAGGGTCCATATTGTTAACCTAGTCTTACAGTCCTCTGTAAGAACTACATTAAGATTATGTTTTGAGCAATAATTGATATCAATAAGTATCATCATCATCATCTCCCTGGCCTTATCCCAAACATTGTTGGGGTCAGCACTTGATTCAACCCGATGTGGCTGATCACCTGATTTTTATACGGAGCGACTGCCATCTGACCTTCGCAACCCCTTTAACGAGGAAAATCTGTGATCTGGGTTAAACCAGTTGTCAGACTATTTGAGGCCTCCAACTGACCTGTAACGATTGCCAAAGATGATAAATTAATAAGTATGTATCCTATAAATACAATACCCCTAGCTCCCAGCCTATAATACCATAAAACACAACCTAGTGCCGTTTGGCAGCTGTCAGAACATTGTTTCTTTGATAAAGTAGAACTTGTAGAAATGCGACTGAATTTTTCCGGGTAGGTCGACTATCGTAATAGCTTTAAAATATTAACTTTGGAAGACTAGGGTATATCTTTGGAATCAAAGAACAAAAAATTATTTTAATGACTAGCTGTGCCCTGCGTTTCACCCGCGTAGATTTAGTTTCATCCTTATTGTCGAGGAACCCTAATATTTTTGATAAATAAAAGTAGCCTAAGTTACTCCTTGAAAGATCAGCTACCTACCTGTGAAAGTCCCGTTAAAATCCGTCCAGCCGTTTCAGAGATTACCCGGAACAAACAGACAGATAGACAGACAGAGAAAAATTTTAAATCTTGGTTTTTTAATGTCAGAAGCGTGTATACTTTCATATGCATTTAGTTAAAAGCTGTAATTTTTTAATTACAAACAGACACTTCAATTTTATTTATCTGTATATGTATATAGATTTAAATTGATGCGTGGCGGCCTTTTTAAATAATATTAAGAGGCAAAGTGAAAATCCCGTTGAAATTGGTCCAGCCTTTTCAGAGATAACAAATAGATAGACAGACAGCGAGAGAAATCTAAATATATATAACTCAAAAGGTGACTGACTGACATAGTGATCTATCAACGCACAGCCCAAACCACTGGACGGATCGGACTGACATTTGGCATGCAGGTAGATGTTATGACGTAGGCATCCGCTAAGAAAGGATTTTGCTTAATTCTACCCCCAAAGGGATAAAATAGGGTATAAACGTTTTTATGAAACTAAATTATGCGGGTGAAACCTCGGGGCACTGCTAGTTATATATAAACTCTACTCTGAGAAACGTTTAATTTGGAATTACAAACAGACACATATATTTTATTTATCTGTATAGATTAGAGCCCTATAATCTAGAATCACCTAAGGCTTGCAGATACATTCGACTTCATTCATAAATTAATAATATTTATACTTACAAAATCATCGCCTAACCATTATTGTTTTTATTCCTAAGCCCTTAAAGTATCTTATAATACACCTTGTACTAAGGAAGATTTCGTCCAAATTGCTTTAACACAGTAAAAACACCATAAATAAAAGATTTGTGCCAAGTCGACCTCCCTGGAGATTACAGTGGAAGCGCAATTTCATTTATTTAAAATCACGTGATCGTATCTCCTGAAGATTTTAAAGACAATTTAATTTTGTTTTTAACGTTTTTATCCAAACAAATCCCGAAATTATCTTGCGAGTTTCTCTCAGAAGGTTTCTAAAGCTCATTACGGGATTCGTGTATGCCGAACTGCACTAACTCCACCTTATAGAAGACTAACAGACGTCACGCATTTTCACCCGCGTAGTTCTCGTTACCGTGGGAGTGCGGGGATAAAATATAGTCTATATGAATCAGTGATAATGTAGCATTCAACAGGCAAAGTTTTTTTAAATCGGTCTAGTACTTTTGGAGCCAACTCGTTACAAACATACATACAAAACTTTCATCTTTATAATTTAGTATACTCGTATATAGATATATAGAATAGTGTTGTGTTATTGTGTGGTGAGAGGCGGCTCTTAACTAGCTGAAGTCATGCTATCCAATAACCTGATAATGCCAGCAGAATACCTTGCCTTTAAAATTTCTAAGAAGGCTAGTTTCCGTACCTTCAATAATTGTATCCACATTCATAATCGCCTAAGGGCCTAAACTAAATCATTTTCATTTTACGCGTCGCGCAGTAAGATAAAAACATTTTCAAAATTGAAAACCTCTTTTGTATACACGGTGTGTGTTCCAATCTCTCCCAGCAATACCTCATGGGCCATACATATGCAAACTCTCTTGAAAACCTGTGTGTAAGCGAAGGTATCTCACACATAAATCAGAACGGGTACGCGTCAATCGACTAGTGAATAGTTCATGAGGTGACGTCATTCCCAACGTCATCGTCAAAGGTGAGAAGTGGGAACTTACAGTCTAAGTATAATCACTGGGTAGCGTCGTTTGGGAAAGACTGATTAAGATTTTGATATCAAGATTACTGATGTACTGACGAACCGTAATGGCGCTGTGGTTAACGTTGTACATTAGGAGGCGTCGATAGGATTTAAAAGATGTGTTTATTACTGGGTTCGTTTCTCGTCATACTTGTGAACAGGTGCTGCTTGTGGGGGCTGGTCATCTTAAGCTACGCATTTAGATATAAATAGAACTACTAGACTTTTCTTTATGTTAATTTTTATCGACATTTGTGCATTGCAACTGTGTCCATGGGCTTACATTTCTCAAATGATTTATATTGTTATTTTTTTAAATCGTATAATATTTTTGAAAAGAGTTATTACTGAGTTTCTTGCCAGGTTCTTCTCAGTAAAAGCAACCTTCCGAACCTGGCGGTAGCATGTATAATCCTGTAAATTGTGTCATTCTGACGATTTGAAAGTGCTTTGTATAAAGTCTAATCGAATAAAGATATTTTTGACTTTGACTTTGACTTTAAAAACCTTCCAATCTTGGTAGTAATATTTATAATACTGTATAGTATAGTAGGTATAATGCAATTTACGACAATTTGAAAGTCTATACAGAATAAAGATTTTTTGAATTTCAAGTAGAATATAAATATTACAATAAATCCTTTCCAACTAAAATAGAAAAATCCGCCCATAAACGACGAATGACGAAAACACATGATATTTGAGAGACTTCCTCTTTTTTTTAGTCGGTTAAAAAAAGAGTTTGTTTTTTTCGAATCCTGTTCTGTTAGGTTTTAATTTGAAAGGTCTTAAAAAATACGTTCAAGATATATTCTAAGTGTCTTTATGGTTGAATAATATGATTAGGTTTCCATTCAAAAGAAAATTAATATATTCGGAATAAATAAAATAATAAAACTGCCTCGTTGGTCAAGTCACAAACGCTTGCGGAAAACGAGGTTTCAATCCTCGGGTAGGACAAAGTGTTATTGGGTTTTTCCATCTGTAATTTCCCAGTAACAGCCCGGAGTCTGGATTAGTGTCCGGTTAGTAGCCATAGGTTCGTATTACATGGGACTTAAACATAACTGGCGAAATGTGGGTGTACAATGTGTACACCTCTACCTACCTCTTCGGGAAATTCATGTGTGATCATGTATGTATGTAAACAAAATAATAACAATCAATTCCAAAATTGCAAGAATAAATCATAAAAATTGCCATCATGCAAATTCCAAATACAAATATATCAACCATCAATCTTCAATAGCTTCAACGGGTTCTCGACGTCACTAAGTAAACAAATCGATGTTCGCTCGATGTCTTTATCAAATGCGGATGTCATTTCAAACGACATGAACAGTCATCGATATTGTGCGACAGGCGGCATCAAACATCTCGACTTAAGAGGCATGCGAAGGGTTACTTACTTACTTCCCCACAACGTAATATCATATTGTAATTCGAGCACATTTTGTATATCACACATTACGTTGTATTCTGATAAACAATAACAATCTAGTGACTGCCTCGTTGGTCTAGTGGTCGTAATGGTATTGTAGCACATGAGGTCCTGGTCCTGATCCCAGTAGCAACCTGGGGTCTTATTAGTGCCAGGTTAATATCAAAACGGATTACCCCATTACATGAGATATTTATTTCTAAATTGATACACTTTAAATTAAGAAAAAAATTAGGGCTATGAGTCACTTAAATATCACTACCTACATGGTTTGCAAGAGGTCGATTTTCCAATCCTTCTTCCGTCTTTAGTTCGTAATTTAACTACCCATTTTAATAATCTCTACAAGAAACAAATTCAGTTCAGCCTTTACTGGTATGTATTGTAAGTACAATATTTTCAAACTAACAGTATAACGTTTACGGCTATTATATAACTAAAGCTTTAGGTAAACTTATGAGGGTGTATCACGCTTGGCTGGCAGCTAACAAAAGTTCGGTGTTTCGCACCAATACTCGCCTTGTCTACGGTCAGTCAGTGTTTCAATACTTTTTACATTGAATGGGTCTACACTTATATTAATATCTATACAGATAAATAAAATTGAAGTCTGTTTCTAATTTTAAATTAACAGATGTTCATGAAAGTTATAAGGTACTCACATAAAAAAAAAATAGTTTTTCTCTATCTGTCTGTTTTTGCAGATACCCTAATTGTTTTCACTGATCGTTCATAACTTGTGACGGCACCTGTACATAGACTCAAGGTACCTAAGTAAATTAATAAGTGAATATTTACATACCCTAAAATTGGTTGCAAAATGTATATATAAGAAGACCTTTATTTATGCCATATTTATTGTGAATAAAAAATATTTATCATACAAAAAATTCAAAAAACTATGAGATTTCTTACAAAGTACTTTCGAATCGGCGGAAGGACACAGAAAAAATATATTACACAGGATTATAGAGTCCAGCCGTTTCAGAGATTACCCGAAACAAACAGACAGACAGACAGACACACAGAGAAATTTTTAAAACTTGGTATTTTAGTGTCAGTAGTATGTATAGATGTATGTATTCTAAAGTCTAACACATTACGTGCATCAAATTACCACGCGGATTCATCTCCCTATCTCATAGTCGGGTACATTAACCACTAGACCAACGGTGCCGTCAAAAGGTAAGAATACAGAGCTAGTAACATACATATTGTAAAAGAAATACTTTTCTATCGCGCATTGGAACACTAGCGATGAATTATTGAGGCGGCCGAGAGAACGGTTCAATATTCAATTGTGTTAAGAATAGAACCGATGCACCTGACTTGCTTGCTGCCTTCTAGAAACAGTAAAGCATTACTCGTTTGTCTAGTGATCGCATAGGCTTTTGGTGAACACGGAATTGTAGGTTCTATCCCCGGGTATGGGCAAATGTCATTGGGTTTTACCGCCCATCAGCCTAGAGTCCGGATAAGTGCAATAGCATTAGGCAGGTGATTCTTCTACACTAATAATATTGTAAAGAGCAAAGATTTGATTGTTTTTTTTTGTTTGTTTGCATTCAATAGGCTCCGAAACTACAAGACCGATCTTGAAAATTCTTTCAGCAATGGATAGCTACATCATCAGCGAGGTAACAGTCTATATTTTATCCCCGTACTCCCACGGGAACGGGAACTACGCGGGTGAAACCGCGTGACGTCCGCTAGTATTACATAAGACTTAAAGCTGTTAATTTGGAATTATAAACAGACATTTTAATTTTATTTGTCTGATGATTATAAATCGCTAAGTAATTTCCTTAAAAAAAACTCCGGGATTAATAATATTAGCACTGGACCACCCTAATTAATGAGTCTTTAATTAAATTATTACCTTTAAGACTGATATAGCAGAGTTCAAGAAATATTTAATTGAATACGAAAACGAAATTACGAATTTCACGATCCAATAAAATGGTGAAGTTACTTTGGTTACACCAAATAGGGTCACTAATTAATATCGTGACTAGGGGCGCGGCTCTTGGCAATCATTAGGTAATTTCCCGGAAAAGACAATGTAAGTATACAATTTGTGGTGTTAGGTAATTACAACATCGAATTATACGTTTCAAGAACTGGTTTACATACGTACATATGCTCACGCCCAGGGGCGTGCATTGGATTTTCAGAGGGGTAGGCATAAACAATAAGTAGGTAGGTAGGCAAGTTAAGTACATACCTATGTGACGCGGCGTAGGTACGTACGTCTTGGTAAAGTTACACATACGAACATAAACACACACACACACGACACGAGTGTATTCAGTGATCACAAATTGTAACTTCTGCTTACCTGCTTATATGCAATGCACGCCACTGCTCACGCCTGTATTCCCTGAAGGGGCAGGCAGAGGGGGTAATAACAACACCCACTTTTCACCGACGATTATTAAGTGCCAACGTGACAGATGGTGAGTCTTCCACCGTCTCACACTATACATATATCTTTGAATTACTTTTCAGACATATCCAGGCTTCCTCATGTTTTCCTTCACCGTAAAGCACATGATGTGAAATCACTGCACAAAAATGTTTAGAAAAACTCATTGGTACAGGCCCCGCTGGGATACGAACTTGCGTCTCTTGCAGGCGACTGCTCTCAGACCACCACAGCTCATTATATGAGTTTGACTATGAATTGGGTATCAATAGCAGTGTGCTCTAGTGAAACAACTAGCAAGTTTAAATTATTAGTCCAAATAGCAGAATTGATTTCATAATCAAACAGGAACTGATTGCAGTTAGTACTAGATAAATATTTAGCTTTAAACCGTATATACGCTGAGTACCTATACCTGTTTTGAATAATTCAGATTGGTATTCAATTATGCAATTTGAAAGCTCATCTGTGAGGTGCAACTGTTATTAATTGAATTAACTTTATTTGCTAAAGGTATGTGTGTTATTTGGGCAATTATAGGGATGTAACACATTTCTGCTACCTGTTAAATTGTATATAGTTTTAAAGATTTTATTTAATTTTATTTCTGAAAACATTATATAAATATTCCTTAGTATAATTATTTGTTGAATACTTGATCACACTTGAAACAGTCCTGCCTAGAAAGCTAGCAACCACAGATCATCGAAAAGGTAGGCAGAGGTAGGCAACAGACACACCAAGGTAGGGAACATCTTCGGTAATGTCAACAAAATGTATCCCCGGCCTTCTGGAATTACTATAATCTGGGTTAAACCAGTTGTCAGACTCTCTTAGTCCTCCGAATGACCTGTAACGATTGCCAAAAATTTTAAATTGGCTACCGGGACCGACGGCTTCACGTGCTCTCCGAGGCACGGAGGGAACTCGGGCGGTCACCCATCGAACTACCGGCTTCGGTTAGGTTGCTTAACTTCGCGTATCGAATGATATGCACAAGCTCTTCACACGTCAATGACGTCATATAGCCGTTTTTCTTCATAGATGCATTAAGTCACAACGTTTTCATTCAACTTATGTTACTGAAAACTCATTGGTTCAAAGATTTGCACCCGCTATCTAACCAATAAATCCTGAGTATTTAAACTATTCCACGTTCAAAGTTCAAACGAATCATTCAATTCAACTGACCAGGAATGAACGGAATTAAACCTATCAACACGGTATGCATAACATAACGTACTGCGTGCTTATATACATACAGTATATAAGCAAGCAGTAGGGAATGTAGGAATACATCGATCGAAATTACACACTCACAGACTACGAGATTATAAGCGACGGCATGTCAGTAAGAGTCACGTCGAAGTCGATCGCGTATGCGTAATTTACTTGTAAAAATGTACATTATCTACTTTGACAGTATAATAAGGAGTAAACTTTAAAAACTTTAAGAGTGAAATCTTCACACCTGAATGCAAATATTCTTATTTAAAAACTAGCTGTAACTTCATGGCGGCCCGCAAAATCGTTATTTATTTTTAGTAAAATTAAGACCTAAGTTACTCCTTGTAACATTAACTTTCTGCCAGTGAAAGTCTCATTGGTCCAGCCGTTTCGGAGATTAGCCTGAACTAACAGACAGACAGACCGCTTTTTTGGGTCGGTACCGTCTTCATATGCATTTAGTGAATAGCTGTCATTTTTTAATGTCACTGCTTGTAACATCAGCTATCTGACAACGCCTGACAACGCACAAATATAAGGCATGAAACTAAATCTACGCAGGTGAAACCGCGGGGCATAGCTAGTTTGGAATAACAGACAAACACTTCAATTTTTATTATCTGTATACCGACTTGGTCTCGTTTCCCGACTGCTTAATAAGCTTATAAATATACTATGAGTATGATATCGGCTTGAGTATCGAATTTAACGATAATGTTTCGTTGATCGACTTGCTTCGATAACTCGATAGCCCGACTTGGAATTGCGGTATAATGAGCAAAATCCGACTGAGTGAATGAAGTGAACGGAATAGAGCGGATCTGTAAATGTTTATGACAGCTGATAAAAAGTTCCGCTGATTACCAAGGGGATACTCCGACTTACTTGTTTAAGGCGCGGATTTTGTGAGTGATTATTTACAACTCAGTTAATTGATCGAAGAGCAGTGCTTTTGTTACGTCAATTAGTTTATCCGAATGGAGAAATACTGGGAGAAAAACTTTTAAGAAATCTGAATCAAACAAACGAGTATTTCAAAGACAATTTCTTCCTGTTTTGACTTTGTTTTTTATTTTTATCAACATCAAATTATATTTTTTTCCCTGACGATATTTTGGTACAAAAAGAAGCTTTTACTTATTAATTTTAATGAAATTAGTCTGGGTACAGAAGTCTTAATTCAGAATTTTAACATGACTCTCGTAAGGGCTACTAGCTGTGCCCCGCGGTTTCACCCACGTAGATTAAGTTCCATGCTGTTTTTTTTTAAATTAGCCTAAAACATTCCTTGAAACTTCAGCTATCTGCCAGTAAAAGAGCCGTTTACGCGTGATGCCGTGACCAAGGGAAATGCTGATTCATTTTTATGTATAAGACTAGCTGTGCCCCGCGGCTTCACCCGCGTAGAGTTAATTTCCCGCAGAACCCTGATGTTTTTTTTTTAAATAAAATTAGCCTTAACAATCTTTGAAACATCACCTATCTGCCAGTGAAATTCATTTCTATATATATGGAGAAGAAGTAGATTGTTTTATAGGTTAAAGGCTAGTTCGTTTGTGTGCTTGAACGCGCTAATCTCAAGAACTACGGGTCCAATTTGAAAAAATCTTTCAGTGTTAGACAGCCTATTTATTAAGGAAGGCTATAGAGTATATATCATCACGCTAAGACCAATCGCGGGTGAAAGTAAGCGTTAGCCCAAAGTAGCAATTCCACGTGGACGAAGTCGCGGGTAGAAGCTAGTTCGAGATAAATACTATAACTTTGAACTTTTAAGTTTCAACATTGTAAATTAGCAAATGCTTCAAACTTTCATGAGGGCTTTTGACAAATTCGTGAAACTGAAAATTTCAGTCTTTCAGACGTTGGCAACGTGCCAGAAGATAGCTTGACCTTAATAGAGAGCTAATGAGTTTTCTCGTGTTCTAAGGTTTTGTCGAAAGGTCATTCTTTGTTCTGTTCCTTAGCTGAGAGTCATTTGTTTAGACATTTGTGCATTGGAACTGTATCCATTACAAATGATATAATTTCTTAGAATACACATGTGCTCACGCCTGTATCCCATGGGGGTAGGCAGAGACCACCGTTTGGCACGTGTCAAGATCCTTACATACTGCTTTCATTCATATTCATGTATCTCTTCATACTCTTACTGCGGTTACGAGTTCTTAATATGGTTATGAAAAATACAAGCACGAGGCGGGCATCAAACTCACGACCTCTGCAAACGGTGAAGTTCTCGTGATCTAACCTCATGGTGTCGGACTTTTTCCTTCCCTTGTTCTTGCGTTTAGCTACTTTAAATCTAAAAAGTGTGTCATGTATAAAAATCTAATGTCTCTTCCAATTACGTAAACAAAAATGTCATTCAATTTCCAGGCTTTGTATTTTACGGAAAAAATAAACAAGTTTGCATAAAATAATCAGGAAAAAGGGTTGAAATCTAAATTAATCCCGAAATCTGCGTAAAAACTTTCGCAATTGACATCAAAGCAAAGCCGAGAAGCGCGAAAAGTATAAGGGGATAAGGTTACAAAATAAAATGTAAGATAATGTCGACGTCTTACAAATTGGTCGAGAATTGTCGCACACATGTACGAAAATCTTGCATCATGTTGGTCTCATTCCAGTAAGAGGTAGGTTATACTGGAATATCCAGTTAAAATTTTGAAACTGCTTGACTGGGAATTCGCCACCTTACAGAAGACCTTTATTACCAGACTAGCTGTGAAGTCTAAACCGCAGGGGTTTCACTAGCGTAGAGTTCATCTAATGGTTAGCGAATGGCTATATTTTGGAGAATTGCTATCTTCGAATTCTCTTTTATATAAAACCTTGAAACATCAGCTAACAACTAGTGAAAGTCCCGTCAAAATCGGTTCAGCTGTTTCAGATTGGGCGGGACAAACAGACACTGTCTGTCTGTGCGAATTATTTTTTTATGCCTTTACTACTTATATTTTCACATTATGCATAATGTGAGAAGCTGTTAATTTGAAAATACAGACACTTCAATTTTATTCAGCTGTATAGATACAGACGAATAGATTATCAGGGCCTGTAGACAAAGTAACATTCTCTCGCACTTGCGCCAATAGAAACGATACAAAATGTATGGAAATGACATAAATCAGTCACGTGGCATATGTCATTAACGTAAATTTTTTATCGTTTCTATTAGCGAAGCGCGAGGACAATTGTCTAGGCCTACAGAGTATATGTAGTAGTATGGTAGCCGACCGTGTGTATGTAAGAAAAAGGATATGGTGTTTCTCCGAATGGCAGATTACACGGCATATTTGCTGCTACTTTGTTTGTGAGAAAACTTGAAGTGTGCAAAGGTAACAAGGCTTTACAAATGATTACGTAAATGTTCAATTTTGTACTCAGGAATTTATATGAGGGAGTTTATAACTGGTGATGTGAATTAATTTGATTGCTTTATTATACTGAATTGATGTACGCGTGTGTTCTTGTTCAGTGTATATATGAACGTACTAGGGATTGCAAACTTCACGCTGGAATCTATACTTAATATTATAAAGCCGCAGAGTTTGTTTGTTTTAACGCGCTAATCTCAGGAACTACTGGTCCAATTTCAAAAATTCTTTCGGTGTTAGATAGTCCATTTATCGAGGAAAGTGATAGGCTATATATTTTATTTTCAAAATAATTGGGATCCGTAAGAAAATTTGCGATGTACCCAAGGTGTAAAATCGAAAACTTATTTATGCGTCCGCTGCAAAAAACTATTGACAATAGAACAAAATAATGTACAACGTATTTGTAGGTCTTATTAAGATCTACAAAAAAGTCCGCTAGAGTACATATCTAACTATCATAGTTTAGTCACAATAACCGCTTTTATGTTCATAAAAAATATAAAATTGTCTCAAGAAAGAAACTACTTTATAAAGAAAAATAGTCCTTATTCAAATTATGCATTATGTTATCAAGGGTATTTATGTAGAAGTAAAATATTTTATTCCAATCGGCCATTTCGTTGAGAAATTATCACGAGTATAAAAACGCAAAGAATTGGTACCTAATTATGAAATAAGGTCTACGCGCGTGAAACCGCAGGGCACAGCTAGTATCCTAATATATTTCAAACTTCAGAGCTGTCTAACTGTATCTTAAAAACTCAACTCAACTCAAACTGAAACCTCCTTGTTATAAAACATAGTACTTGGTTTAAAATTAACTCCATCTCTTTCTGTGACACGGATTTAGAAAAGGATGGACATGGTTCTAGTCCGAGTTTGGTGTAGTCTTCGTCTAATACAGAGTGGTGGCCGTGGGTATAAGCAGTCGCTTGCTACGCAAGCGACCCAAATTCATATCTGTACCAATGAGTTTTTCTAAAAACTTGATTTTGAACATTGATATAGTGCTTTACGGTGAAGGAAAAAATCGTGAGGAAACCTCTGAGAAGTCATTCAAAGATGTATGTATAAGTAGTGCCTGAGACGGCGATGGACTCACCATCTGTCACGTCGGAACTTAATCAATATTATCACTTAATCATCTTCGGTGAAAAGTGGGTGTTGTTATATTACAATATATCTATACAGATAAATAAAATTGAAGTGTCTGTTTGTAATTCCAAAATAACAGCTTTTCACTAAGTGCATAGGATAATATACTCTCTACCGACACTGAAAAACCAAGTTTTAAAATTTTTCTCTGTCTGGCAGGTAGCTGATATTTCAAAGAGTAACTAAGGCTACTTTTATTTATTAAAAATATTAGGGTTCCGCGACAATAAGGATGAAACTAAATGTACGCGGGTGAAACCGCAGGGCACAGCTAGTCTAAAATATAATATAATTAATATACGAGTATCCGCCTAGCCCTTCAGAGAATACAGACGTTTGTAATAAAAGGCTATATATTTTAAATTGATTTAATTTTTAACAAATTACTTTCTCAAAATCATACAAGATTGTTACCGTCGGGTTCGGAAGATTACATTTACTGTCTGACTTTGACTGTCATGTTGGTCGTGTAGTTGCAAACGCTACCACGAAACACGAGGTCGTGGATTCGATCCCCGGATCGGGAAATATCTTATTCGATTTTTCATATTAATCCGGATTCTGGATTCGGGAACTGTTCAGAAGACACTTGAGTCCAGGTTTTCAGAAAATTGTCTGAAAAATCATCTTCCTTTTCCGTTTAAGCGAGGCGAGTTATGAAGTGGCTTCCCCTGTAACATTTTATTATGTTTCGTAAAGTGCTCTCGTAAAAATTAATGAATATTTGTATACTTTTATACCTTCGGTACCTGACCTACCCATTTACTGTATAATTTATGGTAATACTTAGTAATAATATAGACGCAGGGAAGTTTTTATTCATAATTTTTACAAAGTTACTATTATTATATATGTAGTTATTGTATAAAGTTACTATTATTATATAGAAGTTATATATGTAGGGATTTAGATTTTGAAATGAGTATACTAATAATGCAATGTAAATTAGATTGTCTTTTTTGAAAGTCAGTCTCAGCCTTGTTAAAAGAATAAATCTGTCACACAAATGTACCGTTTAGAAAATATTATCTTAAAAATATTACCCGAATAAAAACAAAAATCAAAACAACAATAAAAATTTATATTGTTTTATAATATAATCTTTAAAACTCGAGGAGCTCGTGGCACAGTTGCTATTGCGCATATCATTCGATCAGCGAAGTTAAGCAACCATACGCCTAGCCAGTACGAGTTCCCTCCGTGCCTCGGAGAGTACGTTAAGCCGTCGGTCCCGGTTGCCAATTTAACATCTTTGGCAATCGTTACAGGTCAGTCGGAGGCCTAAAAATAATCTGACAACTGGTTTAACCCAGATCACAGATTTTCCTCTTAAAGGTCAGAAGGCAGTCGCTTCGTATAAAAATCAGGTGATCAGCCACATCGGGTTGAATCAAGTGCTGACCCCATCAATGTATGGGATAAGGCCAGGGAGATGATGATATGGTACACGAAGTACCAGGCGCACATAACGGACAAGGAGTTAATAGGTTGATTGCTACTAACATGGAGCCACATCCGGTTGAATCAAGTGCCGACCCCAACAATGTATGGGATAAGGCCAGGGAGATGATGATATGGTACACGAAGTACCAGGCGCACATAACGGACAAGGAGTTAATAGGTTGATTGCTACTAACATGGAGCCACATCGGTTTGAATCAAGTGCCGACCACAACAATGTATGGGATAAGGCCAGGGAGATGATGATATGGTACACGAAGTACCAGGCGCACATAACGGACAAGGAGTGAATAGGTTGATTGCGACTAACATGGAGCCACATCGGGTTGAATCAAGTGCCGACCCCAACAATGTATGGGATAAGGCCAGGGAGATGATGATGAATATCATCATTAAAACAATTTTTACATTTCTATCAATAATACGGTTTCAAAAACATTTGAAAAAAATACTCAGCTGAACAAAAATATCGCATCCAAATAGTAGCCGCACCCGTGTTCCTTAACCGCAACACCGCACATGTATTATGCGCACCCTTATCAGAACATGTGTATCAAATACGGCACCCTAGGGTAAGTAATTTACCAACAAAACAAAATTCATTTATGTGAAGTACAGTCAACATTATTTATTTCTACAATAATATTAAAAAGTACAAAGATTTGATTGATTGTTTGTTTGTTTGCATTGAATAGACTCCGATACTACTTGACCGATCTTGAAAATTCTTTCAGCAATGGATGGATACATCATCAACGAGTAACATAGGTTATATTTTATCCCCGCAATCCCACGAGAACGTGAACTACGCGGGTGAAACCGCGGGACGTCCGCTAGTCTATACTAATTATAAACAGGAAAGATTTTCGTGTATGTGTGTTACAAATTGGCTCAAAAAGTACTGAACCGATTTTAAAAAATCATTCACCTTTTGAATGCTAGATTATCGTTGATTAATAAAGGCTATATTTTATCCCCATAATACCACGGGAACGGTAACTACACGGGTGAAACAGCGTGACGTCCGCTAGTATGATTTATTTAATGAACAAGTTAATGTTTAGAATGCTTTATAGTCAATAAATCAAAAACGAATATGCTTGAAAATGGGCACATATAATATGTTTTTTTCCCAGAAAATGTAGGGTTCCTGTTGTATAAATGTTATTTAGCTCTAAGTTAACTTAAATAAGGCTTGTAGCCTAACTAGAAGGCTCCATTGGGTAAAAACTTGGATAATAAAAGTTATTATTCCTTGAATGTGATCGAAGTAGATTCTGACGGGTGTGGCAAACGCTCGCTATGCAAACTAATCCTACCCTTCCAATACCTTTCCTAAAGAATTTAAGAGGGTGCAGTTTCCCGTAAGCGTTTGGTTAACAATGACCCTCAATGATTTCCAAGGTCACTTTTTCAGTTTTGACCTTGGATTGGATTTTGACATAATAATAAATGTACATGATGCCAGCTGAGTTTCTTGCCGGTTCTTCTCAGAAGGCTAGTTTCCGACACCTAAATTACTACTAAGACTAAATTCCTCGACATTCATAAGTGCCTTACCAGGGCCAAAACTGAATAAATCATTCTCATTTTCATTTTCAATAATCTGCTTTCTTCACTGTCAGCTAGATGTGACTTGCTTATAAGTCACTATATAATCATTTGATTTCGTTGTGTTCCTGCGCAATGTTCTTGTAAACATTAAAATATTATGTAATATTGAAATGTATACCTATCATACCTATGTATCTCACATATGTATCATATGTGATAGTGAAAAACAAAATGGTAACCGAGTCTGCTCGCGGCCACGGTTTGGGCATAATAATTTAATAAGAACTTTATTGTAATCGGTAATTGTATGCTTTCTTGCTGGCTCTTTTTCAGAAGGCTAATTTCCGTACCGGTGGGTTATTCTTCGACATTCATAAGTGCTTACCAGGGCCTAAGGTGAATAAATCACTTACATTTTCATCTTAATCAAAATGTCAGGTTACCATTTTACAAAATACTCACAACAACATATCAATGATAATTATTATTTAATCATATAACGGGGCTTAGAATCTCTACAAACCAACAAAACTCTATAACCGTAACTTACTGAAAAAAATAAAATCCTCAAAAAATTCTATGTTAAGCACGAATATACGTAGCCGACTATACCCTCGACAACAATTGCACGAGCGTCCGTAGCCTCAAAGCGGCTCATGAAATTTAAATAGCTTGTTACCACCTCAAAGTAGATCAGGGGAACTAGAACCGCGCTATAATACAACGCACTCCTACCCAAGTACCGACATATTTCATTGGTTTACAGCTAAATAACAAGACTGTAGCGGTTTATGCATCGGTAATGCTTCGTACATATCCATCATCATTATTATATTATAGTTGAGGCCCGCGAAACTCTAACGTTTTTTTAAATAAAAGTAAATCCTTGTAAAATTTTCTATCTGCCAGTAAAAGTCCTGTAAAAATCAGTCCAGCCGTTTCGGAGATTAGCCAGAAGATACAGGCAGACAGACAGGATAATAGTAAAAAAAAAATTTTTTTTCATGTCAGGATTAATTTAGTGAAAAGCTGTTATTTTGGAATTACAAACAGACGGTAACACTTTATTTATCTGTATGGATAGATTTATCTATATTTCTGCTGATGTTAAAAAGAGCCGCGGGAGCCGTGGGGTTCAAGCATCCGACTGCGACGCAAGCAACGTAAGCACGAATCACAGCGAAGCCTGTATCAATGAGTTTTTCTAAAAAAACTTATGTGCAGTGATTTCACACCACGTACTTTACCTTTGAAAACATCGTGACCTGCGTATGTCTGAGAAGTAATTCAAAGACGTATGTATAGTGCCGGTTACGACGATAGACTCACCATCTGTCACGTTGGCAATTAATCATCTCCGGTGAAAAGTGAGTGTTGTTATTACAACTCCTCTGCCTACCCCTTCGGGAAATACTGATGTGAGCATATTTATGTATTAAAAATATGTAGCTTTGTGTTATAGATAAAACAGTGTGACAGATGAACATCAGCGGGAATCTGTAAGAGTTCCGTTTTTCCTTTTTGGTTTGGAACCCTAATCTTCCCCTTATACCAATAAGGAACCTGCATTGTTTACGTCAGTTCAGAACTAAATTAAAGAAATACATTTCTGACTTACAGAAAACTCACGAGGCTCTAAAGCTTGACTCCAGTGCTATTTAAGAACACAGTACAGTTTTTTTTTTCATATTTTTTATTATTATTTTTTTCTCTTTTTGTTTGATTTATACTGATGAAGTCCAAGTATGTGTGAAATTATGATAACTGTAATATACTTACTTATAATTTGTATTTTTATATGAAGTATTTGTTTTTTATTTTATTTTTTATTATTTAATTTGTATAGGTTTTTTTTTTTTTTTGTTATTTTACATTGTATTTAGGTTAAGTTGTATTGTGGATACTGCCAGTGTGACCGTGCTGTTACGTGACGCCTTGGTCCTAGCGGAAGAACATTGATGGTTGTCATCAACGTGGCAGCCAGATTATGCTGAGTTGGGACCAATTCGTAACAACTATAAAACACTGTTACTATAATCCTTTTCGCTATTTTGTGTATGTTGTTACGAATAAATTTATTTTCTTTCTTTCTTTCTTATATTATAAAGAGGTAGATTTGATTCTTTTATTGTTTGTTTGCATTGAATAGGCTCCGAAACTACTTAACTGATCTTGAAAATTCTTCCAGCAATGGATAGCTACATCATCAGCCAGTAACATAAGCTGACGTCCGCTAGTGACCCAATATTCGCAAAATAAATTCCATTGCTAACCTTTGGAATGTGTCAATATTCCCAGAGGGCTTATTAATCACCCACCGGGTTAACTGATTTAACCGCTAAATCTCCCAGATTAACGAGCCGTGGATCAAAATGACCATTTCATTGTTTCTCACCGAATTTAACGGTGTCAGTGCGGATTGGATTCTATGTCTATTGTTTTACGCTTGTAAATCAAATGGCTTTTGAATTGTTCTCGTTTTTAAATATATTATTAATTTATTTTTATTTTAATTGCCTTTACTTTTATTTTAACGCAACAACGTTGATAGAAATCATTTTATTTTTATTTTTTACTTTAATAGCCTTTGTTGCTGCTAAGCAGTACGGTTACTTACACTGCTTTGCTTACCGTTTTAAATACGGGTGAAGGATGGACGATATATAAATAAATGAAGCACAGTTTGTTGATAAATAAGCTAATTTTATATTTGTTTGAAATAAAGTAAGAAATAATGTGTGTCACGATAATGGAAGCAAGAAGTGAAGAGAGAGCGTGCCCATAGACAACAGGCAGTAGTGAGGCGATTACATTTTAGTGACTTATTATTAACTAACCACAGATTTTCAATATATATCTATACAGATAAATAAAATTGAAGTGTCTGTTTGTAATTCCAAAATAACAGCTTTTCACTAAATGCATATGAAAGTATACACGCTACTGAAGCTAAAAAACCAAGTTTTAAAAATTTTCTCTGTCTGTCTGTCTGTTTGTTCCGGGTAATCTCTGAAACGGCTGGACGGATTTAACGGGACTTTCACTGGTAGGTAGCTGATATTTCAAGGAGTAATTTAGGATACTTTTATTGAAACTAAATCTACGCGGGTGAAACCGCGGGGCACAGCTAGTATTGAATAAAGGAGAAAGTAGAGTGAAGTGTAATAGTAAGAATGAAATACGCAGTTAAACTCAGTTTTCACTAATCGTATAGGTAACATAAGGTACAGGCGTCTACACCAGTTTTGGGCGCTGATTGAGTTGTCATTTTCCAGTTTTATTTGTCGCGGGCGCTAATAAATACATTTGCAGTCTCTTCACTATTTCAATGAGCGCTAAAAACTTGTGACTGCATCTATTAAGTTAATAAAGTAAATGATGTGTTTCTTACGATTCCTTGCCTGAAAAGATATAAGACTAGTCTCAAATATCACTTTGCAAACTCAAAGTCAAAAATATCTTTATTCGATTAGACTTTTAACAAAGCACTTTCAAATCGTCATAACTACATAATTAGGTATAAAGTATTATACATGCTACCGCCATCTGCAATCTGTCTGTATGTTTGTCTGCCTGCGTAGACCCTTTTACTCTGAAATTTAATCGAAATTAATGCGAAACATTAAAACCGCGGTATATGGTATCAAACATTTAAGACAACATTTAAGGGCAACGTTCACTTTCCGCTATAAGTTATGAATTTTAGTAAGTTAATTACTTTGCTAAGCCCTCAGGGCTTCAAGTGGTGAAAAGAACCCTTTCCTACAGTATACTGGTATTTTAATATGCTCCACGCTTCCAGATTACTTTGAAATAACATGCTAAACTACTCTCGTGTATAACAAAACGGATTACAAATATTTAAAGAGGAAAGAGTCGTATGTAAGTATGTTTGTAACGAATTAGCTCAATAAGTTCTGGACCGATTTTAAAAATTCTTTCACCATTTAAATGCTACATCATCACCAATTAATATAGGCTATATTTTATCCGAATACTCCCACGGGAACAGGAACTACGCGGTTGAAACCGCGTGACGTCCGCTGGTAAGGAATACACGTCTTTATGGACGATAAAAAAGCTTATGCCCGTCGAAATATACACTTTTACGTTTAAATGGCTCATATTACTGTAAGGATGGCCATGAAAATGAAAATGATTTATTCAGTTTAGGCCTTGGTAAGGCAATGAATGTCGAGGAATCGACCACGGTTTGGAAACTAGCCTTCTTTGAAGACCCGGCAAGAGCCTAAGCCGTCGGTCCCGGTTGCCAATTTATCATCTTTTGCAATCGTTACAGGTCAGTCAGAGGCCTAAGAAAATCTGACAACTGGTTTAACCCAGATTGCCGATTTCCCTCGGTAAAGGGGTTACGAAGGTCAGATGGCATTCGCTTCGTATAAAAATCAGGTGACCAGCCACATCGGGTTGAATCAAGTGCCGACCCCAAATACATGGGATAAGGCCAGGGAGATGATGAGGACAAAGTTTACTTTGTTATTGGTTTCAAATAAATATCTATACAGATAAATAAAATTGAAGTGTCTGTTTGTAATTCCAAAATAACAGCTTTTCACTAAATGCATATGAAAGTATACACGCTACTGACACTTAAAAACCAAGTTTTAAAAATGTTCTCTGTCTGTCTGTCTGTTTGTTCCGGGTAATCTCTGAAACGGCTGGACAGATTTTAACAGGACTTTCACTGGCGGGTAGCTGATGTTTCAAGGAGTAACTTAGGCTACTTTTATTAATTAAAAATATTAGGGTTCCGCGACAAAAGAGATGGAACTAAATCTACTCGTGTGAAACGGCGGGGCACAGCTAGTAAATATTAAAATCGAGCAGTACATTTGAATTCTTCATTAATATTTTTTAGGTCACCTGTCGTATCATATAAAATTCATTGAATTGAACGTTTTCACGGCTTTCCATATTTAAACACCGGATCTGGATATAGCGGTAATGTCAACGAATAGCCATTTGAATTTGTCCAAAAGTTACGATAAAAATCGGTCTTTATTTTTCGTTTTTCGTATTTAAACGATACGGATCATCCCCCAATGTATGCATTTAAAATGAAACATCCAACCGATTTTGGAATACACGCTAAAGAATTTTAATATTTTTATAAATACAATCCGAGGAGCCGTGGTGGCCGTGGGGTTTAAGCAGTTGCCTGCTACGTATGCGACGTAAGTTTGAATCCCTGCGGGACATTTTTCTAAAAACTTATGTGCAGTGATTTCACACCACGTGCTTTACGGTGAAGGAACACATCTTGAGGAAACCTGCATATGTCTGAGAAGTTATTCAAAGATATATGTACTCGTATAATGCCTGAGACGGCGATAGACTCACCACTTTTCACGTTGGCACTGTGAAAAGTGGGTGTTGTTATTACAACACCTCTGCCTACTCCTTCGGAGACTACAGGTGTGAGTATATGCATGTATATGCGTGTGTTTGTATAAATACAATATTGTGAATGAAAGTTCGCCAAATTTGTACCTTCTAACGTCTGTATTTTTCAAAACAGTATAAAAAAATTAATGTACTGGGTTCAGTTAAATTATTTCCTTCTGTAAATGTATTTAAATGACGGCTTTCCTGAAATTGGTTCTCTACATATATATTATAAACTAGATGTGCCCCGCGGTTTCACCCGCGTGGATTTAGTTTCATGCTTTATTTCGCCGAACCTTAATATTTTAAAGTAACCTAAGTAACTCCTTGTATCATAAGCTACCTGCCAGTGAAGGTCCCGTTAAAATCGGTCCAGCCTTTTTGGAGATTAGCCGGAACAAATAGACAGACAGACAGAGAACATTTTTAAAACTTGGTTTTTAAGTGTCAGTAGCGTGTATACTTTCATATGCATTTAGTCAAAAACTGTTATTTTAGAATTACAAACAGACTCTTTAATTTAATTCATCTGTATAGATATATTCTATTTTATTTTCCTACAAATCGTTCACTTCAATCGTTAAGTTTTTGAACCGTATCATGGCGGACATCTAGTCAGCTATTTACATAACCTTCCGACTCCGTGACTGTTGTCGTAACATTACAAATGAAAATAGAACCAATGGGTTATTATTATAGGACCGATTCTCGCTTACCTTACACACATTTATGATCTTGTTATCTTAAAGGCTTCATTTGAATGTTTCAATTAATATCAAGATTCAATATTCTCAATTAGATTGATCTTAACTTGATTTCAGTCTGACTAAACGTCATTTATGTTATGCATCCCTATTCAATGACCCTTCCCCACGGTACTACTAAATTGTACTACAGATAGTGCGAATACAATTGAAGTGTCTGTTTGTAATTCCGAAACAATTACGCATATGAAAGCATATACGGTACTGACACATAAGAAACAATAAAAAAAAAAAAACAAATATGATATAATCTATACATCTATACAGATAAATAAAATTTAAGTGTGTGTTTGTAATTCCAAAATAACAGCTTTTCACTAAATGCATATGAAAGTATACACGCTACTGACACTAAAAAACCAAGATTTAAATTTTTCTCTGTCTGTTCCGGGTATTCTCTGAAACGGCTAGACCGATTTTAACGGGACTTTCACTGGCAGGTAGCTGATGTTTTAAGGAGTAACTTAGGCTACTTTAATTAATTAAAAATATTAGGGTTCCGCGACCATAAGGATGAAACCTTATCTACGTGAGTGAAACCGCGGTGCACAGTTAGTAAAAAATAAATACTGTCGGTTTGTCCCGGCTAAGCTCAAAAACGGCTTGACCGATTTAAACGGGACTTTCACTGGCAGATAGTTAATATTACAAGGAGTAACTTGAACTTTTAAAGAAAACGTAATCATTCCGCGGGCCACGCAAGAAACTATTTATAACATAATAAAAGTTATTTTAAATGTAAATAAAGCCTCTCAAAATATCTTAGGAGCCATTTCACACAGTTTCACGTAATTCAGTGGTAGGTTAGCTACGTATTTGTTATTCAACCCGAGCACGTGCGTCTTAATTTCTTCCTTCAGCTGACTAAGGCCGTACTTTACGCTTCTGTCTCTCTTAAGAAGGCCTTTAATGTTATTTATCCAACCTTTGTGGAAAGGAGTTTAGGAAGTGATAATCTGAGGTTGACTGAGAGACAATGGTAGGAAGAAGAACCGTGCAAGACTCATATTTGTGGCATGGCTGTTAACATATTTATACATACATACCTAATATGATAAGCTACACCAAAAAAAGTTAAGGATACAATAACGGTCACGTGGTATAAGGAGGTCAAAGAAGCAGCACTGGACAGGAACAAGTGGAGGGAGCTTCATCAACTGCACCGACAAGAGACTCTCTCAGACATATGCAGGTTTCCTCAAGATGTGTTCCTTCACCGTAAAGCTCGTGGTGTGAAATCCTTGCACATATTTTTTTAGAAATACTCATTGGTACAGGCCGAATCGAACTTGCTTAGCAGGCGACTGTTCGAATATCCAGGCCACCGCGGCTCTTCAAATTCAAATTCAAAATTTTCTAAAGCTTATTAGACTGAAAATAGCCTAGATGGTAAAAGCAATGTCACGCCATTTATTAATGTAAATTAGCAAGTCTTTAGGAAAAAAAATACGTTGTAAAACTTAGTAGGAAGTATAGTGAAGGTATTAAACCAAGCATAACTTAAGACTAGCCATTCAGTAGTCTTACACATAATCTAGGTACTGAATGCAAAGCTTTTAAAGCGTTTTCCTTAACGGAAGCTTCTCCCGTCAGCTAAATTCAATCAAGTAAGACTTATTTGAAATATAAACTAACCAACCTTTTAGTGAAACAAAAAGTGAATTTTATACAATGACGCAATATCTAATGTTTTCTTAAAGGTATGCTTTATATTAACCGGAAAAAAGGTTATAAATCCAACCATTTTTTTGTTGGTTTTTTTTCGTATGTAAATGAAGTATTTGGATGGACTGCGACGAATATCCCATTAATTCGGAATCTTCCAAAAATATGAAAAACAATTTTTATCAAAAAAATATTTCTAAAAGTGAACACTGAACACAGAATTTTTTCAAAGAAAGTAAAAAAGACGGTTGACAAAGAAGAAAAAAGAAGGTCCCGGTCGGTAAGCGGTTATAACAGCCTATTAATGCTTAGAACACACCGACTCCCACGCTATTGTCGACCCTATAAAATATAAAATAAACTGTATTCATTCTTTCCAATAACGAAAAGATTAAAACAAATCTAAGTTGGAATCCGGAGTCATCATCGCGTGAAATGTACAAATTAAGGCAGAGTGAAAGAGAGACAGTCTGCCGTGGAGGCTTTTATTTGGACCGCGGGGAGATTAAACGCGCCGCTTTGAGCGGAAGATTATATACGCACTGGCGTGTTATGATGTCGCGTTTGCGTTTAGAAAACGCTCGGCGTTTTTTTAATACTACTAACGCGCCTAAAAAGCTAGCAGTCCGCTTGGTAAGCGGTTACAGCAGCCTATAATATAACGTATGTAAATAAGATAATATGCCTGGTTAGAGCCATTGACACATACATTATGCTCACGCCTGTATCCCGTGGGGGTAGGCAGAGACCACCGTTCGTCACAAGCTACGATCCCTACACACTTCTTTCGCTTCATCATCCACATTAATGCATTTCGTCATATGAAAATGAAAATGAAAATGAAAATGATTTATTCAGTTTAGGCCCTGGTAAGGCACTTATGAACGTCGAGGAATCTACCACCGGTTCGGAAACTAGCCTTCTGAGAAGAACCGGCAAGAAACTCATACACTTCCTACATATTCATGCATTTTTTGAATAGTCAAGAAAAATACGAACACGAGGCAGAACAATCTAATATTTAGATCCGAGTTGCGTCGTCGATTTGATATGTAGCTAAATATAACCTTAGACATCAGTTGAGGAAACACCGACAACCAGATGGCGCAAGGCGGCCCCAAACCGCATAACAAGGGAAGGACAAATTCGACGTATGAGGATCACGAGTAGCTCAGTTGGCGAGTGTCGCCTCGATGTCGTATGATCGTATTTTTTCTGACCATTTTTAAGAATTTAGAATCTATATCTATACTCCATATGTACTGATAAAGATAAAATTTCGAGTAACTATCGTCGCGTTTCAAAAGCCTAGTGCGTATCAAGGAAAAGCTCAAAGCGAAACATATCTCGAGGACTCGCGATTATGTCGCGGTCACTTACGCCAAATACTTAGCTTTCAGCGAGAATTCTTATTTCACGCTCGCATAAAATGAAATAAATTAATATATTCCAACAACTGCGGTTGCCAACAAAATTGGCGTTATTCCGAGAAACAAAATATGATTGAAGCGTTTCTCGGATACAATTTGATAATGGTAGCGTAAAATATAAATGTTACCTTTCAGGTGTAATATTTTGAAGACAGCTGAAATATGACCAAGACGAGGCTGTAAAATTGATTTTCACGTCGTAACGAAATACTTTGTATCGAAGGCTACAAGACAGATTAAATAAAGAAACAAAATAAAATCTTATTGTTCCAGTAAAGAGATAGTTCTTTTGTTATTTTAACTATACCCTTGAAGGGTCTGCAAAGGGGTAGATAGTGTATTGAATTATATTTATAGGTCTTAGACATGACGTTCTGTTTTTTTTATGTAAGTACCGCGTATAATTTCGTATACTTTTAGAGAAAAACTGTTAATTTGGAATTGTAAACAGAAATTTAAATTTTATTTAGCTAATTTTTTTTTTTAAAACAGCCGTTGTGGCCTCATTGTTTGAGCAGTTGCCTGCTACGCAAGCGACGCATGATCGAATCCCAGCGGGGCCTGTACTTATGAGTTTTTCTAAAAACTTATGTACAGTGATTTCACACCACGTGCTTTACGGTGAAGGAAAACATCATAAGGAAACCTGCATATGTCTGAGAAATAATTCAAAGACATATGTATAGTCCCTGAGACGGCGATGGACTCACCTTCTGTCACGTTGGCACTTAATCATATTCGGTGAAATGTGGGTGTTGAAAATAACAACACCTCTACCTGCCTGATGATTTCATATGATTTATATTGTTTCGATGATATGTACATGATGCCTGGCTGAGTTTCTTGCCGGTTCTTCTCAGAAGGCTAGTTTCCGAACCGGTGGTAAATTCTCGACTTTCATAAGTGCCTTACCGGGGCCTAAACTGAATAAATATTTTTCATTTTAATTTTTCATTACCCCTTCGGGGAATACAGGCGTGAGCATATGTACGTATGTATTTCTCTGTATAAATAAGATATTCCCAAAATCCCAGAGCTTCTACAGTCTTCAGACTAAACTCAAATCCCCAAAAACAAGCACAGTAAAGTTTACACCCCTGTTCAGTGGAGTGTAGTTACACAGTGTCTCCAACACTACTTCAAGTTGTAAGCTTCACAAAAACGTGATTTGCATACAAACAGATGAAGATATATACAAGTTTTTCGTGGGATTTCATGGCGACTTCGTAATTTAACGGGGTTTTTTTCTTGTTATGAAGAAGGTTTTTTATAGGTCAGCAATTATACATTTGGCTTGATATACAAGGGGGCCTACCAGGGCCTGCATTGGATTTTCAGAGGTCTAGGCATAAACAATACGTATGTGGCGCATGTTTTGGTATCGACACACACACAAACATACATACACTCAACATGAATGTATTCTGTCATCACAAATTGTAAGCACTGCTTATCTGCTCAAGCTACGCATTTAGATATAAGTACAACTACTAGAATTTTCTTTATGTTAATTTTTTAAGACATTTGTGCATTGCAACTGTGTCCATGGGCTTACATTGCTCAAGTGATTTACTTTGTTTTTTAAAATTGTATAATGTTTTTTAAAGAGTAATTACTGAGTTTCTTGTCAGGTTCTTATAAGTAAAAGCAACCTTCCGAACCTGGCAGTAGCATGTATAATCCTGTAATTTAATGTCATTCTGACGATTTGAAAGTACTTTGTAAAAAGTCTAATCGAATAAAGATATTTTTGACTTTGACTTTGACTATATGCAATGCACGCCTCTGGGGCCTAACATCATCGGTTTAAGCAGAGCGTATTAAGAACTTATATTCTCACACACACGAACTTGTATTCTCTGAATAGGAAGGCAGAGACGTACATACAGTACACCCATATTTCACCAGTTATGTTAAGTCCCACGTAATACGGGGCGAAAATGTTGCCACCAACCGGGCACTAATCCAATACTCCAAGCTGTTACTGAGAAATGACAGATGGACATCTATATATAGAACCCAGGACCTCGTCTTCCACAATAGCACTTGCGACCACTAGACCAACGAGGCAGTTAAATTAATGTTTTGTTAATTATTAATACGTGTCAACGTGACAGATGGTGAGTCCTTCGGCGTCTCAGGCGCTATACAACGACTTAGAATTTCTTCTCAGATATATTAAGGTTTCCTCATCATGTTTTCCTGCGTGGCAGGCAACTATTTAAACCACCCCACTATGTCTTTAATGAGTAAATGTTATTGACAAAGTAAATTCAAACTCGCAAGATCGCATCCACTCTGTAAATTTCTTTGTTCCTCCAATCTACAAACACCAGTAATTAAAAGAACAAATTCGTTTCCACTACTTAAAGCAAATTCAACTTAAACTTCAACAGTTCAAAGTTATTTTTTGCCTGGACAAATTGGGTCAGCACAAATCAGCTGGCCGTGTAACGCTGAACTCCGTCTTCCGGCAAATGTGGATTAAATTAAACCTAAGTACTTACTACGGAATTATTTCAATGTTTTGCAATTAACTCTGGCTGTGATTTAAACGTGTTTACAGTATTAATGAGTGCATAAAAAGGTTTATAGAGGTAGGATTTTTCTATCAACATACCTTACTGCAAGCTGATATAATGAGGAGCTCGTGGCACAGTTGCTATTGCGCATATTCGATCAGCGATTGGTGACCACCCGAGTTCCCTCCGTGCCTCGGAGAGCACGTTAAGCCGTCGGTCCCGGTTGCCAATTTAACATCTTCAGCAATCGTTACAGTTCAGTCAGAGGCCTAAGAGAGCCCGACAACTGGATTAACCCAGATTACCGATTTTTTCAAAGTCAAAGTCAAAAATATCTTTATTCGATTAGACTTTATACAAAGCACTTTCAAATCGTCAGAATGACACAATTAACAGGATTATACATGCTACCGCCAGGTTCGGAAGGTTGCTTTTACTGAGAAGAACCTGGCAAGAAACTCAGTAATTACTCTTTTCAAAAATATTATATATAATATTAATATTTGCCTTGTAAAAGGCGCTATGAAGATCAGATAGCAGTCGCTTGTTATAAAAATCAGGTGATCAGTTACATCGGGTTGAATGAAGTGCCGACCCCAACAATTTATAGGATAAGGCCAGGGAGATGATGATACATTACTGTAAGTGCATGTATTTGCAAAAACATAAATAAATACATTATCTCACTCTCACACAAAAACTTCCAGAAGAGGTTGGTAGAGGTTACGGCACCTACCTACTCATGACTAAATATGGGTAGAACATATTATTGTCATCATTATAATGTTCCTGGCTCCTAAAAAATATTTATTTCTAAACTATTACCTGCCAGTCTCATTAATTTTAAACACCACACAAAGGATAAATATTTTTTTACGTTTTAAGTTTCGCATTAGCTGTGGAAATACATTTTCTCACACTGACAGGAGTTGAGAAAAATGAATGAAGCCTTTTATTTCAGTAGAAGCTTGACAGTAATAAAATACAGAGTAATTCCCGAGGGACTCGTTTGTGAATGCTACGCGGGAATATCTCAAAAACAAGTTAACAAAAATACGCTCGGACGCGGAAACTTTGCATACGAAGTTTGATTTAGCACTCTAAGGTTTGATGACTATAGGCACAGACAGGATTACGCCTGTATTCCCCGAAGGGGTAGGTAGAGGTGTTGTAATAAAAACACCCACTTTTCACCGAAGAATTAAACGCGGTGAGTCTAGTCTCAGGCACTATACATACGTCATTGAATTACTTCTCAGACTATGCAGGTTTCCTCCCGATGTGTCCCTTCACCGTAAAGCACGTGGTGTGAAGTCACTGAACATAAGTTTTTAGAAAAATCTTTCATGGGATTCGAACTTGCGTCGATCGCATTAGAGGCGACTGCTCAAGCCCCAAGGCTACCACGGCTCTTGTTTGATAATTATAAGTCAAAGTGGATTTCTTTAGTTTGACTTACACTGGCAGATAGCTGCTGTTTCAAGGAGTAAAATAGGTTAATATATGTATTTATTTATAACTAGCTGTGCGCCGCGGTTTCACCCGCGTAGATTTAGTTTCTTCCTTATTGTCGCGGAACCCTAATATTTTTAATAAATAAAAGTAGCCTAAGTTACTCCTTGAAACATCAGCTACCTACCAGTGAAAGTCCCGTTAAAATCCGTCCAACCGTTTCAGAGATTACCCGGAACAAACAGACAGACAGACAGACAGAGAAAATTTTTAAAACTTGGTTTTTTAGTGTCAGTATCGTGTATACTTTCATATGCATTTAGTGAAAAGCTGTTATTTTGGAATAACAAACAGACACTTCAACTTTATTTATCTGTATGGATTTGAATATATAAACTTACAGCTATTGCCAAAGCGCTTATATACAAAACCAAAAAAAATTTATAAAAGAGACCCAGCCTTCTTGGTACGATCCCGAGAGACACCGACTTGGGACAAGTTTTCTACCTTTAATTAGTTTTAAGTACTGTTAAAGTACCTTGTATATATACGTAGGTTTTTATTGAATAAGTATAATCATGAAATAAATATGTAAATAAGTCAGAATTCGTTTATAAAATACATAGAAACAAAAAGAAACTAAGTGTCATTTCCCATTAAAGAAACTGACACCTTGTAATAAAATAAAGTGTTAAAGTAAAATTATAACCAATGGATTTGGTAAAATGTGATAATGACACGTCTCAATATCAAACCACTATTTAACCCATTATCGGCAATCGTTACTATGTACTTATCATATAATTTACATATCCATTGCCTTTAATAGTAGCCTAAGACGAAGGCTTAGGGTTGACACACTTTATAACGGCTTTTATGATACATTCAAATGGACGGCTAGTAATTACTTTAATTTGTGCCCTAGCGTAGGGTTCGCTTGAAATTAAATTGATTATCTACATCTATACAGATAAATAAAATTGATGTCTGTTTGTAATTCTAAATTAAGAGCTATTCACTAAATGCATACATATGTCCAAGCCTGTATTCCCCGAAGGGATAGGCAGAGGCCGTCACGGCTCTAATCTCTGAAACGGCTATACATATTATAACGGGACTTCTACTGGCATATAGATGATGTTACAAGGAGCAATTTATCCAATATTTATACTTTTATTTAAGTAAAAACAAATAGGGTTCCGTGAAATAAATCCATCGTAAAAATTAAGTCTACGTGGTCGAAGTCACGGGGCACAGCTAGTAGAACAATAAATATCGTACGTACGGAATATTCCTTTGTAACGCTCGATAGCAACCCTATCTCTAACACCCGGTCATGACCCATAAATCATATGTTGTTTTGCATCAAAAGAACACGCGATCGTATAGCGTATTGTTTTTCTATTTTCCGCCTTTCCACTTGGGTGTAACTACACCTACTTTCAAGTAAAAAATTATGCGTATGCACTTACACATTATGTAGGCAGAAGTGTTACAATACCCAACTTTCACCGAAGATGATTAAGTGCCAACGTGACAGAATGTGAGTTCCATCGACATGCCCTATGCCTGGCTGAGTTTCTTGCCGGTTCTTCTCAGAAGGCTAGTTTCCGAACCGGTGGTAAATTCTCGACTTTCATAACTGGCTACCTTACCAGGGACTAAACTGAATAAATATTTTTCATTTTCATACGCAGTAGTCATTTTATGAGTCTGTCTGTTTGGTGCGATGCTAATGGAATACATTTTTTTTCCTCCACCGTATAGCTCGTGGTGTGACATTAGAGTACTTAGTTTAAAAAGTATACTTAATTATTTAAAATACGTTAAAATACTCAAAATATATTTGAGCACCTACATAATATATTTAACTTTTTAAAGAAAATTAATTAAATGTATACAATTGTAATTGTTTATATTCTAATGTTGGACCAAACAAAGTTATCTATCACAACGTGATTATTAAACTCATGTTACGCGATAATGCTACAAATACAAGGTATCTTTATGACGAAAATATTATTATGTAAACGGGCCTTAAATGTATGTATATTTATATATAGGCTGAGATTTTATCAAAATCCCTCTACAATCCTCCAACAATCGCAGCGGACGATCTCTTAGAAGAGAATTCATTTCGTCGTACAAAATCAGTCCCTTTATTCAAATGTCATATCTTTTTCTTTTGTAAATAAAAGACAAAGGGTTTTATATTCACGACGGTATTACCCAGCTATAAGGGGTGTAAAGTGTGGGTCCCAACTTGGACGCGGTCACAAGGACATGGGAAGCCTTATGTTTGAGCAATTTACTAAATGTGTGTGCACATACGCGGTTTTTCTTGTTTTCTCCACTTAGAAGGTTTTCGACATTTTCGTAAGCCAAAGCTTATTACAACAAGAAAGGAAATACACTTATTAAACACCCTCCAGCCAGGAAAATAGAGTTGGAAAAGGTATTGCTACAATTTTCCTTTTGAAAAATAAGCCTAATTTATCCGTTGGAATATTCTAGTTTGAACAACGGTACTCATCATCCGCCATGTTTTTGTTTCAATCATTATTTTGTAGTCTTTCTTATATTCTCATTAGCTGTGCCCCGCGGTTTCAACCGCGTAGATTTAGTTTCATCCGCATGGTCGCGGAAACCTAATATTTGTAATAAATAAAAGATAGCATTTGTCCTTTCTAGGGCTCTAAAGATTGTCTGTGCCAAATTTCAACGAAATCGGTTGAGAGGTTTAAGCGGGAAAGCGTAACAGACAGACAGAGTTACTTTCGCATTTATAATATTAGTAGGGACATTTAAAAATAAACACGAAATTATCATATTCGAAAACTAACTTTTTATAGTTGTTATCAAGTAATCAAACTAGCTCCCGCCTGCGTATTTGCTGCATGGCGACTTATGTTAGATATTTAAAAGTATTTAAGTTTTTGTTTAGTATGTTTTCACGACAGAACCACTGAAAAATATTGCAAATAATTTAAAATTCTCATATCTGATAAGGGTAGTGAAAGGTAACCTACCTATATCTTCACAGATAAATAACATTGAAGTGTATGTGTGTAATTCCGAATTAACAGCTTTGCTGTCCGTAGGTTTGCCTGGACCAAACGATGGGACCGATTTTAACAGGCTTTTATTTAAAACTAGCTGAGCCCTGCGGTTTCACCCACGTAGATTTAGTTTCATCTTTATTGTCGCGGAACCTAATATTTTTATATGTCATGTATATAAAAATATTAGGTTCTATATATGTCAAACGTCATAATGTTACTTACATCAAAAAAGTTTATATTGTTCAACGCGCTAAGATTAGATTAGCATTCTTAAATTTTATAATTTTCCGCGCAATTTTCTTAATTTATTCATTCATAAGAACCATCTCCTAACAATAACGAACACAACAAAAAAATAATTATCGAAATCGGTCCAGCTGTTCACGCGTGATGCCGTGACCAAGGGAAAAGGGGATTCATTTTTATATATGTAAAGAAACTATACTTCTTTATATGTACAGCTCTCTTCCGTCGGTATACAGTGTTCGTGTTGTGTACTCTTTAACGTATAGATGTCGCTATGAGTGATGGCAGCCTACATGGTTGGTTAAACAGCTTTTGTGTCAAGTAGACAGAACTCATTTAAAATGGAGTCGTTGGACTAATAATATTGTATATAAAGGAATTGACTAATTTAAAGAATAAACTTTAAATGTCGTTTCTTTGTTTTCAGGTAAGATAGTATGATTTAAGTTATATGTTATTATTATTGTTATATGTGTAAATACTTAAATAAATCTTTGTTTTCAGAGCAACGCAATTGTTTATTTGAATTTTACAATTCCTGCCATATTGTCTTATAAAACGACATTTTTAGTCTAAACTAAGAAAAATGGAAAAGCTACGATTTAAATTTGTTGTCTTGGGGTCAGCGGACGGAAAAACAAACGTGATATGCATTACCTCCATCGAGACACCGGACGGATGTGTTTTTGAGATCCCAAGCGATTCAAAGCCCGTAAGTAAGCATACTACCATATTATGTTCGGACGTGTTTACGAAAATAAAAAATTCTCTCAAAAAAAGACACCAAACACGCGCAGTATGGATCCCATTAACTGCAGATATGAGGAAAATATATCTAGATGAAGGTGAAAATATACAGTTTGATGACCAGTATTTAGAGGAGATTACAGGGGTGACATTACCACAGCGAGATAGCACTGGTAGCAATGCGCCCGAGAAAAAAAATATAGGAAAAATCTCCGAACGGTTTTTGATAGAAAAATTTTCTAATAAAACATCAAATGCTGACCAATGGATCAGTGAATTTGAAAATGAGTGTGAAAGGTTCGAGGTTCAACAGGATGAAGAGAAAATTGAGATTTTGAAATATCTCCTAGAAAAACAATGCCTAGATTGGTACAGCAGTATGTTAATAAAATTGACTGTGAATTCTAAGTGGGCACTATGGAAAACAAATTTTTGTGAAACATATGGAAATAAAGGTTGGTCACAAATTAAATATGCATTCACATTTAGATTTCAATCTGGTTCGTTACTAGAATATGCCACAAAAAAAGAAAGACTATTATTGGAGGTCAACAAGCACATCGACACCCAAACATTGATACATCTTATTGTCATGGGATTACCGGATTACGTCATGGATAAAATTGACAAAGAAAGTGTAAAGTCAACTGCAAACCTCTATAACGAAATTGGAAAACATGAATATTTAACGAATAAAAAGATTTTCAGCAAGAATAAAAGACATACTTATGATTATAAAGGAAAGGCATATGAGGATAAGATAAAACCGTGTAAAGCTTGTGAAGATTTAAATAAAGGTATTCGGTTCCACCCTGAAGAAAAGTGCTGGTTCAAACAGACACAGGAAAATAATTACCCATCATTCAAAAGAAGCAATAGTAAAACCATAAATAATTCTGTCATTGATGTTGAACTCACTCATAATGATACAAAAAACGAATAATTACACCATTAATTCAAGTCAAACTATTATTTAATTCACAATTAAAAACATTTGGAATATATGATTCAGGCTCAAATGTTTCTGTAATAAATTCCAAATTAATAAGATTAAAAGGAGAAGGAAATGATATATCAAAAAGTGATAATTTAATCACAATTAATGGTGTAAAAAAGACAGTTGGTTTGACAACTATTAAAATAAAAATATTTGATATTGAAGATACAGTTGATGTCTATATAATTGATGGAGAAGAATTTAAGTATGATTTTTTAATTGGATTGGATATTATAAAACAATTCAGACTGGTTCAAGATGAGAATTTGAAAATCTCACAAAAAGAAAAAGAAATAAAATTAAATTATGAAAAAGATCCTAAGAAGAAGGATGACGATAAAAATGACATTTCTAAGGAAGTGAAAAATGGAACAAAACTGTGTTCAATGAATTTTAACGAACATATAAAAGAAGAAGACTTCAAAGTAAGTATGAGTAATTTAAATACTCAACAAAAGTCAGAAATAATTAAACTGATAGACACTTACAGATCAACGTTTGCAAGGGACAAATACGACATCGGTACGGTCAGTCAATATGAAGCACGGATTGATTTGCTTGTCGACAAATACTGTAGTAAAAGACCTTATAGATGTTCAATTGAAGACAAAAAGGAAATAGAAGAGCAAATAGCAAAGCTGCTTGATAGAGACCTCATAGAAGAATCTTATAGCCCATTTGCGGCGCCAGTAACCTTGGCTTTCAAAAAAGAGGACAATAGAAAATCAAGATTATGTATAGATTTTAGAGATCTCAACAAAATGGTGGTACCACAAGCTCAACCATTTCCTTTGATCGATGACTTAGTGGTAAAGACAAGAAACTCAACATATTTCACAACCCTGGACATCAATTCAGCCTTCTGGTCTATCCCGCTAAGAATTGAAGATAGGAAGAAAACGGCCTTTGTAACGCAGGAAGGACACTACCAATGGACGTGCTTACCTTTTGGTTTGAAGACGTCGCCAGCCATATTTCAAAGGGTACTAAGTAATATTTTAAGAAAGTATAAGCTTAATGATTTTGCAGTTAACTATATCGACGATATCCTAATATTTTCAAAGAATTTTTCTGAGCATATTGACCATTTAACACAGTTGTTAGAGGCTATAAAAAAAGAGGGTTTTAGACTAAAATTTACAAAATGTACATTTGCTTCCGATTCAGTAAAATATCTTGGCCATATAATACATAATAATACGGTACAGCCACTTAAGGATAATTTAATTTCAATAAAAGATTTCCCAGTACCAAAAACTCAGAAAAATGTTAGACAATTTCTTGGAAAAATTAACTTCTATCATGAATATATACCAAAAAGTGCGGTAATTTTAGAACCTCTTCATTGTTTGCTAAGGAAAAATCAAAAATTTATTTGGTCAGCAGATTGTCAAAGATCATTTGAAAACATAAAGGCCTTATTATGTTCACAGCCAATCTTAGAAATATTTGATCAACATTTGCCGATAATCATTTACACAGATGCATCTTTAGAAGGTATTGGTGCAGTGCTAAAACAAACTCAACCAAATGGCATAGATAAGCCAGTGGCCTACTAAAAGGCAATTTATTTAGAATGTTTGGCTATTAAAGAAGCGATAAGATACTGGCAATACTGGCTAATAGGTAGGTCGTTTACAGTATACTCTGACCATAAACCATTGCAAGATTTAAATATTAAGTCTAGAACTACCTACTACTTATCACAGTATGATTTTAAAATTAAATATACTCCGGGTAAAGATAACATAGAAGCAGATTGTTTAAGTAGGAACCCAGTATTAAATGCAGATGAAAATATGGATGAGCAATTAAAAATTGTAAACATGATAAAATTAAATGACATTGTTACAGATCAATCAGATAATGTGGATATACAAAATAATAAATCAAAATTTATATCGAAAAACAATGTTTTCTATAAAAAGGTTCGAAAACGTGAGAAAATTATTTTGACGGAAGATTTTAGTAAAAACTTTATTAAAAATGTACATGAGAACATGTGTCATTTGGGTGTAAAACAAATGCAACTAAAAATTAGTAAATTATATACAGCAAATAACTTAATAAAAAATATAAAGAGATGTTGTAAAAGTTGTGAGATTTGTATAAAAAATAAAACTAGAGGACATGATAAATATGGGTTAATGTCACATTTAGGTCCTGCCACAAAACCATTTGACATTGTATCAATAGACACGATTGGGGGGTTTGGAGGCTCACGCTCTACGAAAAGATATTTACACCTTCTTGTAGACCATTTTACACGATACGCCTACATAGTTACCTCAAAAACACAAAATGCTAATGATTTTGTTAAACTTATAAATAACGTAGCAGAACCTGATACAATTGGAATGCTTCTCACCGATCAGTACCCGGGAATCAATTCAAAGGAATTCAAAGCATTCTTAAATGAAAAATCAATACCAATTATATTCACTGCAGTAAATGCCCCATTTTCTAATGGCTTAAATGAAAGGCTTAATCAAACACTTGTCAACAAAATACGATGTAAAATAAATGAAAAAAGTAACAAGAAAGCGTGGACAACCATTGCTCATAACTGTGTTGATAAATATAATAATACAGAACATACAGTTACTGGGTTTGCACCGAAGTACTTATTGGATGGTACAGATGTTACATTATTACCACATGAATTAAAAAGGGATAAGACAGAAGTTGAATGGCTAGAGGATAAAAAAACAGCTTATGAAAATTCAATAAAATCACATAGATATAATAAACAAATCTTCGATAAAAAGAGAACTCAATTTAATTTTAATACAGGGGATATGGTCTACGTAGAGAACGGAAATAGACTGAATAGAAATAAATTAGATGAGCTGAAGATTGGTCCATTTAAAATTACTGAAAAGATATCAAGTTCAATATACAAGATTAACACAGGTCACAGAAAGTCTGAGTCAAATCTTTTTCATATAACTAAGCTCATACCAATTCCTACATAAAGCGAAGATGGCAAGATTTACTTACGTATTTTATTTTTTGTTAGAAAATGTTGTACATATATTATAGTAAGTTATGATTAAGTTTTGGTTTGTGAAAAATTTTGGGAAAATTTTCTTCATTGGGAAGGGAGATGTAAAGAAACTATACTTCTTTATATGTACAGCTCTCTTCCGTCGGTATACAGTGTTCGTGTTGTGTACTCTTTAACGTATAGATGTCGCTATGAGTGATGGCAGCCTACATGGTTGGTTAAACAGCTTTTGTGTCAAGTAGACAGAACTCATTTAAAATGGAGTCGTTGGACTAATAATATTGTATATAAAGGAATTGACTAATTTAAAGAATAAACTTTAAATGTCGTTTCTTTGTTTTCAGGTAAGATAGTATGATTTAAGTTATATGTTATTATTATTGTTATATGTGTAAATACTTAAATAAATCTTTGTTTTCAGAGCAACGCAATTGTTTATTTGAATTTTACAATTCCTGCCATATTGTCTTATATATATATAGATATAGGCTTTCGCGATATATAGCCGCTTATGAAATTCAGTCTACGTGCTCAAAAAGCGAGGCAGAGCTAGTACCTAATAACATATTACACAGGTCATAGATATAAATAATTTAGGGCCAGAAGCAGCTATAAATATTAACATTATTATATCGTATCGTATTATATTTGATACAGGAAATTGGATAAATGAACCGATTCGGAACGGACTATGGCTTCATGGCCGACCTCATATTTAATTCACTCCATCAATTTGTAAGTATATATTTATACATGACCCTGTCTCTAGGACTTACGTCTTTGAATGTGCACTTTCACATTGGACGATACAGGTAACGACACGATATCTACGATAATTACTACTGAACGCTTTCACACTGTGTCGTTGTCTCTGCCTACCACCATGGGATACATGCGTGTATCTTCGGTGAAAATTGGGTATTGTTGCACTTCTGCCTACCCTTCGAGGGACCAACCATGATCGTTTAAACAGTGCGTATTAAGAACTTCTTAGCTTTGACGTTACATTTTCCGCTACTAAAATGAAACGTCAAAGCTCAGAAGTTCTTAATACGCTCTGCTTAAACCGATGATGGTACGTCCCCTAGTAGGGATGGAGTTTATATCATTCAAACTTGATATCGATCCAAGTACATAAGTTATTTAAACCTAGATTAGGTATACGTGAAGGGTAGCATTCTCATCATACTCGCAATAACCAACCTTTGCGAAGGGCCTGTTATTGAATTAAAGGGACACAGTTCTATCTACGAAGAGCACCATTTATCCTACACTAGTTTCTGCCTATAGATTCGTCCACGTGGAATAGTAACTTTGGGCTAACGCTGATTTCAATAATACTGTTAAACTGATTTGCTGAAATGATTTTATTTCATTTAAAATATCTTTGATTGGTTTTGGCATTTGGTATTTATTTTCATAAATACCGATAACACATTACTAGCGAAATGTGGGTGTACGTTCACCTCTGCCCATCCATTTCAAAGTAACAATATACAAGCATTCTCTAAAATATAGCCATCGATCAGTCACCTCACTACCGCCAGTATTTAGCCCCATGCCAATTCACAGTAATGGGGTGACTTACACTACGGGTACAAAGGGCCTCTAGTTGGAGCTGTTTGCACCATTCATCTAGTATAATCCCTCAGTAAGTCTTGGAACTATAATTCACTTAAGGAGTGTGAAGTTAGGGAGTATGATTTATTCATTAGCGGAGCGGTAAGCGAATCAGGCGCGAAAAGTGGGAGATATTTAAATTGGCCAGTATATGGCCCGGTTAGGTGTATGGATATCCCCAACAAAGGGAATACCTTCCAGCCAGGCGGTTGTCATGCCTGGGGAACAACTGTTCTAGTTGGAGCCTTGTATATATAGGTACTGCAATACGCTCAAAACTCTTATTGCGCGATTTTGGTTCTCGTGCGTTTCTACTGAAATTTGCATTTGTTAGCGAGTAGGTACAGGCCCAATGAGTTCTTATTTCAATGATAGTTCAGCAGTGTCAGATATAAGAATATCACACCTAGTCAGATTAAAAACTGCCTACATTTACTTTATTTTAGAAACTAAAATGTAATAAGAAATGTAATACATACTATAATCGTTTCTTGTGAAAAAATAAGCAAAAAAATCCAATCAATTGTGCCTCACGCAAAAATCAAGAGTTTTAAAATCTCGCGACCAATCTACGCAAATTCACTCCCCTTGCGTACCACTGAGCGGTTAATCCAACTTTTAACTGTAAATTGCTTACGATAGCATCTAAATCGCTTCAGCCAATTTGGTTACACCCTAATGGGCTTTAAGTAAATCTAGTTGGCCTCAGAAGTTCTGCCTTTGGGCCATTCAATAGTAAATTTATTCGTAGGCTCAGATTAAGGGGTCACTCAAAGGTCTTGTTGATTTTCACACTCATTCTTCATACAATTGCTTGGATTTGATGGATCTTGAGGTGGATTTTGTTAGGAAAGTGTATGGAAATATAGCGGGAGTACTAGTTGTTACTTGGATAACTTGGAGTTAAAAGATTAAGGTTTCCAGTACGTACCATAGTGTGGGTTTTACGAGGGGTACATCATCGGTTTAAGCCGAGTGTGCTAAGAACTTCGGAGCTTTGATGTTTCATTTCAGTTAAGAAGTTCTCAATACGATCATAAGTGATTAAAATATGACAAACATTCAAACCTAGCAATCAATGCTAAGTAGGTACAAATTAAGTCGCAGAAATTTAAGTACAGAGCGAATCAACCGAAGTATAAATCTATACAGATAAATACAATTTAAGTGTCTGTTTGTAATCCCAAATTGACAGATTTCCCCTAAATGCATAGTTAAGAAAATGTATTTAAAAACGTACTAAAAAAAAATCTCTGCATTTTTCCGGCTTATCTCTGAAACGGCTGAGCCGATTTTAATGGGACTTTCACTGGCTGCTTCAGAAAGCTGATATAACAAGGATTAACGATATTTTATTTTAAATAAAAATTTGGGTTCCGCTAAAAATAAGCGCATGAAATTAAGTCTACGTGGGTGAAACCGCGGGATACAGCTAGTCATATATAGAATTCTCAAGAAATATATGCCCACAATCGTTAGGTTATTTATGGAACGTTGAAATATGGTGAAATCTAAGCAAGAACTTGGGCCATTCAATACATTTACAAATTTGTATCGCTATTGTATACTTCCTAGGAATGGTGTAGAGTTCTAAGAAATGAATCCCTATTTCCCTTGGTCGCGGCATCACGCCTAAACGGCTGGATGGATTTTAACGGGACTTTTACTGGCAGATAGCTGAAGTTTCAAGGAGAGTTTTAGGCTATTTTTATAAAAAAAAACAGCATGAAACTAAATCTACGCGGGTGAAACCGCGGGGCACAGCTAGTCTATATATATAAAAATTAATGCCTATTTCCCTTGATCACGGAATCACGCGTAAACGGCTGGATGGATTTTAACGGGACTTTTACTGGCAGGTAGCTGATTTTCAAGAAGTGTTTTAGGCTAATTTTATTTAAAAAAAACAGCATGCAACTAAACCTACGTGGGTGAAACCGCGGGGCACAGCTAGTATCTGTATAAAATCTATACAATTCTAGCAAAACAGAAGAAC
Organism: Watsonalla cultraria; assembly: GCA_964035505.1. Taxonomy (NCBI): domain Eukaryota; kingdom Metazoa; phylum Arthropoda; class Insecta; order Lepidoptera; family Drepanidae; genus Watsonalla; species Watsonalla cultraria. The sequence goes on along the minus strand of OZ037732.1, from coordinate 695,107 downwards.
AAATAAACCGCATTTTAATTCACCTGCAATTTTCTCATAGTAATCAGTTTCTTCGGTCATTTGCAAGCAAGGCTGCGAGTAATAAATTAACGTTTGTGCCCGCATTGCAGAATTTGAACAGGTGGTGTTATGAGGGCTACGTGCAGTTAATTGGACCCGATGGATGGAGCTCCTGGCAGTGTGGTGGGAAATTAGGGATGTTTAGTTTGTGAATACGTCTTCAGGGGCCCTACCATGACCTCTTAATGCCATGATAGTTAAACTCTTATTATGAGACAGATGTATATGTCGTGTATAAGTCTATCACTGTCATACAGTGGAATTATGATGGCAATAAGAGCTTATGGTAAGGCCCCAAGTTTATTTGTACTACGTTTGATGTTTGCTTACGTTTTATAAAGGTGGTGAGTCTATCGCCGTCTCAGGCACTATACATACGTCTTTGAATTACTTCTAAGACATATGAAGGTCTTTTACCATTATTTCCTTCACCGTAAACACGTGGTGTGAAATCATTGCAAATAAGTTTTTTTTAAATACGTTCATATTACTTAATCATCTTCGGTGAAAACTGGGTGTTATTACAAAACTTCGGGGACCCTTCTGGAATGGCGTGAACAGCACCGATTTTTTTTATAAAATGTTCATTAGGTTTGTGTTAGGTTTATAAACGAAATTTAATATGTCAAAACTGTGTCAGTCGTTTGACGTATATGTCAGCAGATATTGCTGTGTCTCTCTCGCTCGAATGATCTCTCTCTCTCCACTGTCTGCAATAATGGCTCCGTGTTCACTCTAAATATACTTTTAAATATCTACACCATCTTTAAGTTTCTCGCCCATTTTCCAATAGTTTGCGTGTTCAAACAAACGAACTCTTCAGTTTTTTAATAATAGTATAGAGTAGCCGTGCCCCGCGGTTTCACCTGCGTAGAGTTAATTTTATGGGTGTCACGTGGAACCTTTATGTTTTTTTTTTCCAAATTAAAAGTAGCCTAACCCAGCCGTTTCGGAGATTACCCGGAACAAACAGACAGACGGACAGAGAAAAAGAATAAAAATGGTTATTATGTGACAGTATCGTGTATACTTTCATATACATTTAGTGAAAAGCTGTTATTTTGAAATAACAAACAGATACTTCGATTTTATTTATCTGTATAGATATTACCTTCATCATATTTCGTTATTAACATTAATATCACATCAACCTTAACTCTATTGTTTGCAAGTCAAGAAATTACACATTTAATTATAATTATAATATCTTAGAGCGAAATTCTCACTCTCCTGGGATCACCTTCTGTTGTATATTGTAAGAGGCTTTGCATTGAACATGACCTCCGGGTTTAGTGGTTTCGGCACGGAGGGTAGTTGCGAACAAACTATGAAAGGGCTATTGTAAATTCAACTTATTATTGTTAAATTATATGCAATAAAACGCTCCTAGAAATGGAAACCAGTTACTATTAACGAGAACAGTCGAGACTTTAAAGGGGCATATTTTTGTAATAGAGCATTAGATGCAATAGGCAGAGGTGTTGTAATAACAACATCCACTTTTCACCGAAGATGATTAAGTGCTAACGTAACAGATCTATCGTCTCAGTTACTATACATACGTCTTTGAATTACTTAATGAATGCATAAGAATGTATGGTACATGAAGTCATATTGCTTGCGTTTTTGTTCAAAAAACTTCAGCCAAGAAATGACAAAAGCAAAACTTCTTGTCAGTAAACTAGCCACATCTGGCAGAGGAAACTTATCGAATATGATACCATACATTATGGAAAACTCATTTCTTTCATGTCTTTTTGTATACGAATTATTCCTAGTAAAAATACACACACTTACGTCACTATGAAGATGATAAGTCCTTTGACTAATTAATTAATTATGAAACAACGTGATTTTGACAGATGTGGCATGAGATGCCGTGCTCCCATTGGACTGCTAAGCCACAGGAGAAGATGAATGAGATAGGACACAGCACTGCAACAATCATCTGACAAGATGAAGTGGCCCATGATGATGAAGATGAAACAACGTGATAAATGGTGAGTCCATCGCTGTCTCAAGCCCTAGACATTTAATTTCTTCCCAGACAAACAATGTGAGTTTTCTATAAATCTAGGTACCTATAGACAAAGATAAATAAAATTTATGTGTTGGTTTGTAAACCCAAAATAAACGGCTTTTCACTAAATGCATAATATGAAACTATATACCTACGTGGGGTAGGCACAGTACGGTAAAAAAAAATTAGAAGAGCCGTGGTTACCGTGGAGCAATCGCCTGCTAAGCAAGCGACGCAAGTTTGGATCCCAGCGGCCTGCACCAATGAGTTTTTCTACAAAAACTTAAGTACAGTCATTTCACACCACGTGCTTGTCGGTGAATGAAAACGCGAGGAAACCTGCATATGACTGAGAAGTCATTCAAAGACTGTATGTATAGTGCCTGAGACGGCGACGGACTCACCCTCTGCCACGTTGGCACTTAATCATACTCGGTGAAATGTGGGGTTGTTATTACAACACCTCTGCCTACCCCTTCGGGGACCCTTCTGGGATAGCATGAGCATATTTATATTTATTTACTGAGTAAATAAAATATCCTTATTCGCACTTAAACTACAAAGAATGCATAAATTATTCAGTATTTTTCATCTACAAAAGGATATTTTATCTACCGCATAACAAGTCCCCCGGATCCTTCCCGACCTTACGTTATAATGTCATGGAATGCTTTCAGAAGGGCAGAAAAACATTCGCCATGGTGGCCTGAATAGAAGGGATTAGAATGGAAGTTCGATTGGGATTTGAACTAACAAGAATTTTCACCGGTTTTCATCGCTTGGTACTTTACTGATTTTAGTGATTTTGACAATTTATACCGCTTTTATTACGAAATACGAAAATACCGGTAAAATACGGTATTTTTCTATATCGGTGTTTCACCATTTTTATCAATGACGGTTTTATACCGGTTTTTACAGATTTAACATGATATGAAAAAAATTTGTTTTTATCTATCTATATGATACTCGTAACACTTACTTGATTTTGGTATTTTTTAATTTCATTAATGTATCGGTTTTAATTGTTCTTGATATTTTACCGGTTTTTATAGACTTTGGTATTTAGCTCACTTAAGCAAGCCTCCTTGGTATTTGGTAAATATAAACTCATCAGCTGCGTATGTCGTACTATAGTTACTACTGGTACTGTATGTATATAGAATTATAATGTATATAGAAGGGACACACGTAAAAAACCGGGGAGTTTGTTTCGCCGTTTCTTCTCCTGACAGGCTTACTTTTGGAAACGGTAGTAAATTAACCTAAGTTAGCGTAAGAGAAATGACGTTCAATAAGTGTCCCAAGTGTCCCTTATATTGAATAAAACTTTTTGATTTGATTTGATTTGGTACTCGCCTTAATCCAAATTGTATATGTTTATTTGCTTGAGAGAGTTGTCCTTGTGTCTTTATATTTTGTCGTAACGCTGTAGGTCAACATTCTTCGGTAAACGAGCTCATAACATTTTTTATGGTGGATCCAAATCTGGGATACATTAAATGTGCAAGCCCTTATGAAGCACTTTGGATATTGTACCACATACCACGTTTTAATGGGTGTTTTCTCTTGGCTGAACTATTTATCCTAACTTTTGGAAACGAAGAACAACGTTATAAGTAAAGTACAATTACAAACAAAATAATTACAAAGGCTACCGTATGATTGTCTCTACTAATATTATAAATGCGAAAGTAATTATGTCTGTCTGTCTGTTACGCTTTCCCGCTTAGACCTCTCAACCGATTTTAATGAAATTTGGCACAGACAATCTTTAGACCCTGAGAAAGGACATAGGCTACCTTTTATTTATTAAAAATATTAGGTTTCCGCGATCATAAGGATGAAACTAAATCTACGCGATTGAAACCGGACACAGCTAGTAATAAATATTTATAGATACATCTATACAGATAAAAACAATTTGTATATGTGCAAAATGGGATTGTTTGTAATTCCGAATTAACAGCTTTTCATTACAATACGGTACTTACACCACTTTATAAACACTTTCCATGTCTATCTGTTTGGTCCAGCTAAGCTCCAAAACGACAGGACCGATTGTAACAGGACATTAACTGGGCCCCAACCATGAGCTCTTATTGCAATGATAATGCAGTTGTGCGACAGTGACAGATGTATGCACGTCACATACATCTGTCTCATAAATGAGTGAAACTATCATGGCAATAAGAGCTCGTAGTAAGGCCCCTGGCATACAGCTTACAAGGAGTAATTAAGGCTGCTTTTATTTCAAAAAAATAATTAGTCCGCGTAATACATCATCATCAACATATGTTAGTCCACTGCTGGACATAGGCCTCCCCTAATGAGTGCCATAGCGCCCTGTCTTCAGCTTGCCGCATCCAGCATCTGCCTGCAGTCTTTCGCAGATCGTCATCCCACCTGGCCGCGAAATACAGTCACCTTTGAAATTAAATCTACGGGGAGCACAGCTGGTGATAGTATAAAAACAACACCGACAGCGTCCACCCAGGGCAGGTCCAGTGATAGCTATGACGTCACAAGGTTCTTATTTTCCAAGGGTGACAGGAGGCTAACCTATTTCACCCTTAAAGATAAACGACCCCGTGACGTCATTACTGACAGGTCTATTAACGTCCGGGACGCAAGAATGTCGTTGGTTAATAACCTTGGGCAAGTGTGAAAATTTTCATGGAGAAGGATTTTTCTCTCAACATATACCTCCTTATTACAATACATAGACTAAGATAGGCCTTAGTTTAAATGTAACTCCATCTCATTCTGTGATACGGATTTGGAAAGTGATGGCCGTAGTTTTAGTCCCAGTTTGGGCTAGTCTTCGTTTAAACTATGTTTTTTAATACGGGGATAGAGATGTGCTATGGTCAATAAGGCTGCCAGTGTTTTAAGGAAGTAGGAGTGAAGAACCAATGCTTGCTGTAGCGGGACACATATTTCATTAAATACAAATAAACAAATATGTTCTCACCATCCCAGAAGGATCCTCGAAGGGGTAAGCAGAGGTGTTGTAGCAACACCCACATATCACCGAATATGATTAAGTGCCAACATGACAGATGGTGAGTCCATCGCCGTCGCAATATACATACGTCTTTGAATTACTTTTCAGATATATGCAGGTTTCCTCACGACGCTTTCCTTCACTGTAAAGCACGTACTGCACTTAAGTTATTAGAAAATCCCATTGGTGCAGGCCGCTGGGGTTCGAACTTGCGTCGCTTACGTAGCAGGCGACTGCTCAAACCCCACGGCCAACACGACTCTTGAGCTGCTGCAAGCGTCGATAGGTTTTTCTTGTTCTACTTAGCTGCGAAGACTTCGCGACATACCTCGCCAAAAATTTTTTTTCCAGGAATCATCATGACTGGCCCTCCATACGCCGAATCATACCGTTGGGGGATTAAACTATACCACCGTGTATAGGATGAAAATTTCCACAGCTGAACATTCTACTGGTACTTTTTAATCTATACATTTATATAAACATACACAGATAAATAAAATTGAAGTGTCTGTTTGTAATTCCAAAATAACAGCTTTTCACTAAATGCATATGAAAGTATACATCGTACATATATTAAAACACCCATTTTTAATTTTTTTCTCTGTCTGTCTGTCTGTCTGTTTGTTTCGGGTAATCTCTGAAACGGCTGGACCGATTAACGGGACTTCCACTGGCAGGTAGCTGATGTTCCAAGGAGTAACTTAGGCTACTTTTATTTATTAAAAATATTAGGGTTCCGCGACATGAAGCATGAAACTAAATCTACGCGGGTGAAACCGCGGGGCACAGCTCGTTAATTTTAAATAGTGGGACTATGAGAAACAGCCAAGAAATTCAAAATTGTGGCTTTAATAAGTAACTCAACCACAGTAACCGCTTATCGTCCAACGCTAGAACTCTTGAGATTGCAAAATACATGGGTTCAATATACCAGGATAAAATATGTAAGATGAGCAATATTGGTCGCCGTGCTTACACCCGGGCATTGATTGGCAAAGTGCCCGGAAGGCTGTGCTCTGAACAAAATTACGATTCCCAAAACAGCCGTCTACATACTCGTGGTCAGTTAAATGCACTTTAAAGGTAACCAACAATGTTATGTCCTTGCATAAAGTGGAATGGACTAAATGATAGCCTTGTTTCACTACTTAATGTATACTAATACTAGCTGTGCGGTTTCACCCGCGTAGATTTAGTTTCATCCTTATTATCGCGGAACACTAATATATTTGATAAATCAAAGTAGCCAAAGTTACTCCTTGAAACATCAGCTACCTACCAGTGAAAGTCCCGTTAAAATCCGTCCAGCCGTTTCAGAGATTACCCGGAACAAACAGACAGACAGACAGAGAAAAAATTTAAAACTTGGTTTTTTAGTATCAGGAGCGTGTATACTTTCATAATATGCATTTAGTGAAAAGCTGTAATTTTGGAATTACAAATAGACACTTCAATTTTATTTATCTGTATAGATGTATAGATAAGTTGCGGGCACAAGCTACAGTCTTATATCAGCATCGTAGATAGACATTAGGGCCACAGTATGCATATAAGCTTACTACCAAGCAATATGTAATCTAGGAACCAATCCTTGGGAATGACACAGTCACACGCGCGTATCTATGAGATTATAAGCTACATCCGCGTACTGTCAGTAAGGGGTCACATCATGTCCGAACACTTAAACGGCATTCACCTGTTTTACATACCTTTTTACTATACTTCAAACAACCGCTCTCATTTAAAAATTAAGCCTAGTTTCCATTCTACTTATTAGGTTAGTCTAATATACACGCAAAGCAGAAATGTGTTCGTGTGAGTGACAGAAACAGATTTATGCGCTTAAAAAGTGTCACCCGTCAGTGAATTAGCGCTCGGAATATTTGTCTCACTAGTTTTTACTGTTGTGTACTAAAAAGGTTCAATTCAAGCTCAAATCAAGTTCATGATTGGAATAGTTACTGAACACTACGAAAACACATTTAAAGGATTTCAAAGTAAGTACTTATTTCTCAATTCTATAAAAAAGAAACAAAACAACCAAAATGGTAATTAAGGCGTTGCTAACTAAAACAGCGAGACGTCCGTTATTCTCTAAGGTTTCTCAGCGTCGAAATCGACGACGAGTTTTGGTTTCAATCATAGGAAATTTGTTAATAACACATAGATAATAAGGTTCAACTTCATATGAAACCGACAAGTGCGACGCTGAGAAACCTTCCTGAATAACGCGGTTTGTAAACCCACACATTGGCATTATTCTCACGCCGTTAACTAACATGTGTTATACTCAGTCATATCCGCTACCTGTTATATTAAGAGTATATTTACATAACACTTAGGTAAGGTGCTAAGTAGAGTGCGGTATATTCATGAAACACTTTTGAGATAGAAGGAAGCTTATAGCGTTCCTGAAAATTAAATTACGAAAGATACCGTGGATTGTAAAAATTGTATGTTGGAAATAAAATATCCTATGGTTTTTTGCCACTCGGCATGGAATCACATTGCTTGCGTACTCCAAGACAAAAAAAAACTACTGCCAGCACAGCGCCTGCACTCCTACAGCCTTTTGCGACCTTTGAAATCCTTCACATTTAACGAAAAATTTGTAATATTTAATTTCTTTTTAGGATTATTTTGGAAAAGCCTAGAAATTTTCTTACAATATGGCTTTTTCGGAGAAAACTGTCCGCCTTGATTACGAGTATATTCTGTGAAATGTGGATGTTGTGCATGTGTATAGCTAATTACCGTCTACCTTGAGACACATGAGAAAAGTTAAAGAAAAGGTGTCTGTCATGACGTACAAGGAGGTGGCACTGGACAGAGACAAATGGAAAGAGTAGCATCGGTCACACCGACAAGAGTTATTACTCTTTCATTCATGATGATGACTGCTGACAATTTCTTCTAACCAGAGGTCATAGCCGGTGAACAGACGGATAGATGGACTGGCAGGTGGACAGACAGACAGACAAACGAATGGACATCAGGGACTTTTAATAATAGGGTCCCGTTATACCCTTTGGCTATGCAACCGTAAACATACATAACTCCAACACAGTACCTCTGGCTGATAATATAATAAGCAATAACTTAATCAAATGTAAGATCAATCACTTTCTCCTGCAGGAATATGATATCAATAATGTATCGAAGCATACAACAGCCGTCTCGCACAGACATATAAATTGTCAATTCAAATCAAACCCTATAATTACAGTTATACGGTCTAACTCCCAAACTAACTTCTCTTACGTAAAGCGATCTAATTACGAAATGTACGCTGCAATGGGAACGCAAACAGAATTTGGTATTACCGAGGTTAATTATACGGAACGGGGAGAATAATTCAGTTTTTAATTATAGTTCGAGTTTAAGAACTGCTCTGCAATAGTGAGTTACCTTTTCACGGGTAAGTTGATGAACCAATCTTGGTTGTACCTGGTTGACTGAGCTGTGCTCGGTTTCTTTGTATCTCAGAAAACAAGACTTTTTCCTTGACCTTGACGTTTTCTTATGAAAAAAGCAAGTTGAAAAAAAAAACAGATAAAAGATCGTCGTCATTAGGACTCGAACCAGGGTATCGTCTAATTCGGCTGGACGTCTCCAGTCTTAGCTATCATAACTTGATAGATTTCGGCGAAATTTACCTTCGTATTGTAATGATATTGCTGCAATTTTTCACTGCCTGAAAACATGGCTAAAACGATGTTTTCTGAAGATGAAACCTAGCTAGATTTTGTTTTGCCTCCGAAACCCACTACACACAAAATTTCATGAAAATCGTTGCAGCCGTTTCCGAGATCCAGATTCTATATATGTATACAAGAATTGCTCGTTTAAAGATATAAGATTTGGCTAAATCCTAAGAAAAATTTTTTTCAGGATTTTTAGTTTTTCATATTATTCTATCCTTACCTGTAAAAAAAATATAGGGCAAAAAGGGGGGAGGGGAAAAGGCCACGCGATCGAAGCCCAACACGCTGGACAGATCAAATCCGTACCACACTCGGGACACTACGTGACGCCATGCATGACGCCGAGAACAGACCCAGGTATCTCAAAAGATACAGTGAACCAGGGAGGTCACGACCCTCAGCAGTGAGGAATACAACGCGAAGAGAGAGAGAGAGAGAGAGAGTACAAAAAAAAAGTGTCTGTTCGATTCAAAATTAACAGCTTTTCACTATATGAAAGTATATACGGTACTCTAATAAAAACAAAACCATTTTAAAAATGTTTCTCTGTCTGTCTGTCTATCTGTTTGTTCCGACTAATCTCCGAAACGGCTGGACCAATATTAACGGGACTTTTACTCGCAGATTTGATACAAGGAGTAACTTACTTTTTTTTAAAAAAACATTAGGGTTCCCCGGGCCACAGGTGAAATTAAGTCTACGCGAGTGAAACTGCGGGGCACAGCTAGTAATATTATAAAGTTGAATAGTTTGTTTGTCTGGTTGAATGTGCTTATCTCAGGAACACTGGTTTTTGCACTCAAATGTTTATATATTTCTTGCGTAACAATATCCATTCCAACCAATATCCTAAGGTTTTTCAGCGTCGCACTCGTCGTCGAGTATCGGTTTCAACGATACCAAATTGAACCTTATCCTATATGTATTATGTATCAATTTCTTAAGAATTAAACCATGAGAAACCTGAGTGAATGCGCAGCAGCTCATACGCCAATAATAAAATGGATATTGTACTGATTAAGCGCTTGGACGGCTCTTGTTATTCCTTACTGTTTTTACAGCTTATATTTATATTGTTCTTCTACTTACAATGAGCTGATAACAATTCAACATCGCTATAACCACCACACGAGCGTCGTTCCACATGACAACATAATTTAGAATGATCAATAACAATCATTGGGGCTCGTGAATGAATTTGCTATTCCATGCCTCGCGGGGACGGCAGGGACGGATTTAGAAACGAATTCATAAACATTTATTTTTACTTATCGATTTCATATCCATCTATACTCTATACAGATATATCTATACATCTATACAGATAAATAAAATTGAAGTGTCTGTTTGTAATTCCAAAATAACAGCTTTTCACTAAATGCATATGAAAGTATACACGCTACTGACACTAAAAAACCAAGATTTAAAAATTTTCTCTGTCTGCCTGTCTGTTTGTTCCGGGTAATCTCAGAAAAGGCTGGACGGATTTTAACGGGACTTTCACTGGTATGTATCTGATGTTTCAAGGAGTAACTTAGGCTACTTTTATTTATCAAAAATATTAGGGTTCGGCGACAATAAGGGTGAAACTAAATCTACGCGGGTGAAACCGCGGGGCACAGCTAGTATAAAATAAACTGAGTAAGTACTGAAAGAAAAAGGCTTTTGTACTTCATGCCTGGCTGAGTTTCTTGCCGGTTCTTCTCAGAAGGCTAGTTTCCGAGCCGGTGGTAAATTCTCGACATTCATAAGTGCCTTACCAGGGCCTACACTGAATAAATATTTTTCATTTTCATTTTCATTTTTATCAAAACAAATGTAATGTAAATATCTTTGAAGTATAATTAGGCTTTTTCTGAGATTTCCATATATTATTTTGATACTAAATTGGTAACAAGAAATATATTTATACTCTATAAATATTTAAGTGTACTTAGAACACGTATTAATACTCTCAAGGTACCCTTTTTAAGTAGAAGCTTACCATTTAAGTATACTCTCCATAGCTGAAGATCTGAAAAAAAAGAAAATTTTCATATTAGTATAATTCAGATTAGTATAATCAACTTTTCAAAGAAGTTGCACGTCATCTTGTAAAAGCCTCTCGTGATAAGCTGGGGCTTTTCTCGCTCAGACAATCAGCATTGCTATTCAACGTGGCGATGCTGCCAGCCTTCTTGGCACGATCCCGAGAGACACCGATTTGGGACAAGTTTTCTACCTTTAATTAGTTTTAAGTACTGTTCCTTGTACATACTTACGTTTTTATTCAATAAAATATTGTTAACTAATGAAAAAAAAACTAATTCATTTGTATGTCCCAGCGGAAAAAAAGGAATTCAGAAAAAAAGAAAAAAGACTTTTATCATTGAATGAAAATGAAAAATGAAAATGAAAATGAAAATGAAAATGAAAATGAAACTGAAAATGAAAATGAAAATGAAAATGAAAAATATTTATTCAGTTTAAGGCCCTGGTAAGGCACTTATGAAACTTGAGAATTTACCACCGGTTCGGAAACTAGCCTTCTGAGAAGAACCGGCAAGAAACTCAGCTAGGCATCATGTACATATCATCGAAACAATATAAACAATATGGTTATTCTAATATGGTTATCAATATCATTATTCGATCTTTTACAATATTAATCCCAAATAATTCAGTCAAAGTTGGGTGTTTTACATCAATTTTGGGAAGGGGCCAGATATCAAAGGAAATAAATATACAGAGCCGTCGTGGCCATGGGGTTTGAGCAGTCGCCTGCTACTCAAGCTACGCCAATGAGTTTATCTAAGAAACTTTACTGTGAAGGAAAACGGCGTGTCAAAACCTGCATATGTCTGAGCGATAATTCAATACACGTAAGTATAGTGGCTGCCACGAATGTGGGTGTTGCTATTACAACACCTCTGCTTACCCCTTCAGGGATATTCTGGAATGATCTGAGCATGATATAAATAAATGCGAGAAAAAAATTACTTATTTAAAATGCCATCACCCTGACATCACAAATGTCGATGATGACAGAAGGTGATAAGTAAAATAATCCTAAATCCAGCCCAATGTTGTTTAATAAACACAAATTGAAATCGGAACGAGCAAGATTACTTCCGACGAAAGTTTTAATAAGGATTGCGTATTGTTTAGGCATTATTTTTCATGAAAACAACATTTATCTATCCTCGGTGAAAAGTATACTCACCCCTGCGAGGAGACTCCTAGGACGTGAGCTTATTATATTCTATTAATTGATTTTTTATTGCAGTACGATGTGAAGAGATATTCACAGGGTCGGCAATGCGGGAGTGATACTCCTGGTATTACAAGTGACCATAGGCTGCAGAAACCACTTACTATCAGGTGGGCCGTATACTTGTTTGCCACGTGGTAGTATGAAAAACTGCAAAACCCTTGTTAAGAGTAGAATATCTTTGACCAAGTTAGTTTATCTATTTATCGCAAGATGGCGTTATCTTCGGGATCGTTTTTAGATCGCGCCGTTGAAAGTTTCCGTATTGTATATAGCACATACATTTTCTTACATTGTTGTCGAACCAATAAAAACCAGGACTGCTCAGTTAAGGTGTTATTTTCCAACCAACTCAAGGTCTGCTCCGAATGCTCCTGGCTCCCAGTAGACCTAGACAAAGTAACATTCTCTCGCGATTGCGCTGACAGAAACAATACAAAATGTATGGAAATGACATAAATCACTCACGTGACATGTCACTCCCATACTTTTTTGTATCGTTTCTACTAGCGAAGCGTGAGGATGATGTTACTTAGTCTACAGGTCTAGCCGTAATCTTTAGATATAAAAATGAATCCCCATTTCCCTTGGTCACGGCATCACGCGTAAAGGGCTGGATGGATCATTACGAGACTTTCACTGGCAGATAGCTGATATTTCAAGGACTGTTTAAGGATAATTTTATTTAAAAAAAGCCAGAAGAACTATGGCTTACTTTCTATGAGAGTGAAAGAGAGACAGACAAAGAAACACGCGCACGCCGCACGGCTTAAAACTATAGCAAAAATATAAGGGCTGTGGGACACCCATGACATTAACTATATGCGGGTGAAACCGCGAGGCACAGCTAGTTGGTTATACAACCCGTTTCAATACTTAACCCTAAAAATAACAAGTATTTCAACAGAAACACTTGAGCGCCTTTCAAAATAATAATAGCGAGGACCACTTAACCTGATTCAGAACAAACCAGTCACTCGGCTCAAATAAATTACCTCCTCGAATAGAATTCCATGCGCACGGAGGTAATGACCCACAGAATTAAGATGATTCTAGAAAATTATGGCCATAATTGAATGGGCTTAGAACAAAACGTCGATTATAAGGCTCTATAGCGAGGCTATTTACAAAGAGTACTTCTTATACCCCAACTATTTGTTGGTTCGAGCCGAATCTAATAAAATACGAAGAAGGGATTGGTTTATTTGTGAGATTGTGTGCGTGGGATCTGGATTAATATAGTTGCTGTAATTGTGTTGATGTTTGGATATCAGTATTAGATACCTTTGTCTTATGTAATGTACGTTTGTTTGTACTTTTAGATTAGATGGTGTAGAATTATTTCTGATTTGTTGGTCGCAAACGCTCCTGCGAAGCACGAAGTTTCGCCGCGTTATTAGGGATTATTTAAGAAATTGATACATCTATATATCTATACATCTATACAGATAAATAAAATTGATGTGTCTGTTTATAATTCCAAAATAACAGCTTTTCACTATATATGCATATAAAAGTATACACGCTACTGATACTAAAAAACCAATATATTTTTTTTTCTCTGACTGTCTGTCTGTCAGTTCGTTTCTGGTAATCTCCGAAATGGCAGGACCGATTTTAATGGGACTTTCACTGGCAGGTTGCTGATGTTTCAAGGAGTAACTTAGGCTATTTTTAATTATTAAAAATATTTTGGTTCCGCGACAATAAGGATGAAACTAAATCTACGCGGGTGTAACTAATTGATACATAATAGAGAATAAGGTTCACTTTCGCTTCTTTAAAACCGGCACTCGACGACTGACGGCACGACGAATCCGACGCTGAGAAACCTTAGTGGATAACGCGGCTGTGTTCAATCCCCGGATCAGGCAAAGTGTTATTTAGTTTTTCCATCTGTTATTTCACAGCAGTATGCAGTCTGGACTAGTGACCGGTTAATGGCAATAGGCTCGCCCCCTATTACATGGGACTTATACATAACTGGTGAAAGGTACTCTAATAACACCTCTACCTCACATTTCTAATCAGTTCAATCAGCAGTCAAGTCATGAAGTTATGAAAAATTTCGGGACTCACCCTTTATTGCTTACTAGCGGACGTCACGCGGTTTCATCCGCGTAGTGCAAGTTCCCGTGGGAGTACGGGGATAAAATATAGCCAAAAGTTACTCGCTGATGATGTAGCTATCCATTACTAAAATAATGTTCAAGATCAGTGAAGTAGTTTCGGAGCCTATTAAAAAAAACAATCAATTCTTTCCTCTTTATAATATTAGTAAAGATAATCTCGTAGATAAGTCTGTCTGTATGTGTGTGTCATTGTGAACGATTTGTTCCTTGGTTCCTTCTTACCCTTTCTAAGATAGCGTGAACATTTATATTTCCTTGTATTTACGTTTAAATACACTTCTCAAAATACGAATCTAACAGCTTTATCGCATACCCAACACGCAGTATAATTGACATTTGATTTAGAGTACAATCGAATCGCGTAATCGAGAGCGACTCGAGAAGGATAATCGATTGAATGATGTCATTGTGTCAGGTGTCAATCCAAGAATGACAGGACTTTATTGGATAGAACAGCTGACGCTCGCAGTAAAACGAGGCAAGGTGCGACATCGTATTTTGAGTTTTATTTTAAACGAGTTAAGGTCTTGTTTGCAAGATCCGTTTAAGATAGGTGAGTTTTTCATCACACGCTTAATAATCTTTGTAATGTAATGTAATATAGGCGGCAAGTGCTAAGTTTTGAGAACAACTTCTATTTAATGAAATTTCGCTACGACTCATGTTTTCAAATTCAATGATTTTAAATGAATTGAATTTGTAATCCTATAAGGTGTAGGTAAATTATATTAGCCGACCATACAAACTTTAAGACGTTGTGACATACATACATGTATATGTTCGAGACTGTATTCCCCGAAGGGGTAGGCAAAGGTATATACTTGCAGTGCACCCACTTTTCGTCAGTTCTGGGGCCCAACCATAAGCTCTCATTGCAATGATAATTCAGTTGTGCGAAAGTGATAGATGTATACACGTCACATACATCTGTCTCATAAATGAGTGAAACTATCATGGCAATAAGAACTCATGGTAAGGCCCCTGTTTAATTCCCATGTAATAGGGGTCGAGTTTTTACTGAGAAATTACAGACGGTAAAACCCAATAAAACTTTGCCCGCTCCGAGGAACGAACCTAGGAGCTCCTCCACAGAATCACTAGCGACCAGGCAGTAGTGAAGGAAACAAACCTTTTTTAATATTATAATGGTGGCAAACGTCAACCCTCAAACGTAAATAAAGGTAAGCGCACACTCATCAAAACTGAAGGAACGAATCTAATTTTAGAATTAGTACTTAATACCTAGCCACCGCAATAATTCCAAAAGTTTGGTTGACGAGGTATTTTTTTTCGGCGGCGCGGTCGATTCTTGCGGCGTGGACAAGTGTGCGGTCACCTTAAGGCTGAGTGGCGCAACACATGGCGTATCTTATACTAATACAAAAGAGGAAAGGATTGTAACGAATGTATGTATGTATGTATGTTTGTGACGAATTGGCTCAAAAATTACTGGACCGATTATAAAAATTCTTTCACCATTTGAATGCTACATTATCATTGATTAATATAGGCTATACTTTATATACGGGAACGGGAACTAAGCGGGTGAAACCGTGTGACGTCCGCTAGTATGCATATAAAAAGCACTTGTTTTTATAATATTAATATTAATTCTGTGTCACTCGTCTTTTATCTATTTCTATGCAAATCACGTCAACGTCGCTCCGTTGCTGCGTACAAATTACCAACTAACAAACATTTTAAAAAAAATTATATTAAGTTGTTTAACGCTTTACCTATCACTAGCTTGTGTTTGCGACTTTGGCTGGTTTTTAAGTACCCTATTTTGTCCCTGTGATCATGCACGTATCTGAAAAGGTGGTCATGGCTATTTTTACAAACACAATACTTTATGAAAATACCCGCTCTCTCTTCACTAAATGTTAATAAAAACCGTATAAGATCCGTAACCCAAACAGCCAAAATATTGTTTTTTTATTAAAACTAGCTGTTCATCGCGGTTGTACCCGCATAGAGATAATTTCATGGGTGTCCTGCAGTCCTTATTAGCCTAAAATACTCCTTGAAATATCAGCTATCTGCCAGTAAATGTCCCGTTCAGAAATCAAATCCATCCAGTCGTTTACGCGTGATGCCGTGACCAAGGGAAATGGGGATTCATTTTTATATATAAGATGGTGTTCTCAATTTATTTATACTATTTAATTATTTCAGGTATACTAATCCAGCTGTTCATTCACAAAAAGATAAAGGACTAATAGACAGAGAAACTAAGACCAAATCTATACAGATAAATAAAATTGAAGGGTCTGTTTGTAAATCCAAAATAACAGTTTTTCACTAATTGCATATGAAAGTATCTGCATTTTTTTACACTGCAAAGTGGTATATAAGCTTGGGGTTTGATGGTAAGTGGTTACCGGTCGCTTACAGTAGGGGCACCACGCGCACTTTGCCAACCTTGAAACTTGCATATGTCTGAGAAGTGATTTAAAGCGGTATGTATAGTGCCTGAGACGGCGATGGACGTATTAATCATCTTCAGTGAAAGTGGGTGTTTTTATTACGACACCTCTGCCTACTCATACATATGCTCACGCCTGTATTCCCCGAAGGGGTAGGCAGAGGTGTTATAATGACAACACCCCCTTTTCACCAAAGATGATTAATTACCAACGTGACAGATGGTGAGTCTATCGCCGTCATCCCTGCCTACTCCTTAGGGGAATACAGGCGTGAGTGGATCTTAACGAGGATCTGAAGATGAAAAGTATACGCCACCACATGGAGTAATTAAACTCTTATATTTTGCACTAGCGGTGCCCCGCGGTTTCACCCGCGTAGATTTTAATTTCATGGTTGCCCGCGGATCCCTAATGTTTTTTAAAAATCTAAGTAGCCTAAGTTACTCCTTGTAACATTAGCCCCGTTAAAATCCGTCCAGCCGTTTCAGAGATTACCCGGAACAAACAGACAGACAGACAGAGAAAAATTTTAAAACTTGGTTTTTTAGTGTCAGTATCGTGTACTTTCATATGCATTTAGTGAAAAGCTGTTATTTTGGAATTACAAACAGACACTTCAATTTTATTTATCTGTATAGATTATATCTCGCAGGCTATCTTGTGCCCTTAGCACACGATTGCGTCATTTACGATGGTCATAAAAAGTGTGATCATTAAAGTTCCTCCAATAAGACACACGTCACATATTAATATGTTTGTAAGTTTAATGTTTCCAAAAAATACTATCTGTCATTTACAGCGTAAGCATCGTAAAAAATAAAGATACCTTCATATAAAAAAAATGTTGATATGACAATAAACAAAAGGGAATTAAAAATATACTATCCTAACCTAAGGGTGTTAGTGCTCCAGAAACGCACATAATAGAGACAAATGGAGGAGCATCGCTAATAAAGCTTGTACCAGTGCATCTATGACCACGACCGCTCTGCCAAGAGCGGACGACTAAGAAGAACAACCTAAGGGTGGGTCCTTTAGGTGATCCACTTTTCATCTAATTATGAAACTAAGATAAATTATCTCAGGTTTTTAATAAAATCGTTAAATTAATGCAACTAGTTTTATTATTATTTCGCGCCCTTAGTATGAAAGTGACCGAATTAAAAAAAAGTTATTATGGGAAATCGCAAAAATCATTTAGCAATTGGGACTTCTTCTGCTTCTTTGGACATAGAGGTCACGAGATGCTAGTTATATGTCAACTATTATTTTAAAAAGCTTGTATATGAGCCGTATATTTGACAGAACCTAAAATTATATATATATATACCTATATATACATATTTTGTACCTTTTTAATCGAATACTAGTAACTTCAATTAAAATGTATATAGAAGTCTGTAATGTATACGACAATTACGTACAAAAACAATTAATTAACTAACAAACGTAACCCAGGAGTCCGCATACGAAATTAGTCCCAAATTACACGTCTACACAAACACACAATCTTTCTATTAGCATTATAATTCCGCATAAGTACGGACTATGAATATCATTCCACGCACGCTACTGCCAAAATAGAAATGTTTACCGCACAAAACTGCCACAATTTTTTATCGATTTACCAAAATAGAGGGCTATTAAATGCTGTTTTTTGTTTTTTAGCTGTGGCTTGCGGTTTTATCTTTGTAGAATTAAAATAAGAACTCATTTTTTTAAATTATCAGAATTTATGTTGGGGTTTCGGGGCCAATGCATTGATCTAGCTAGGATGTATTATTAGATAACAAAATTTTGTCCATGTTTTCAGGCACTGAAAAACTCATACTATATCATTACAATACGAAAGTAAATTTCACCGACATCTGTCAAGTTGGGATTGCTCAGACGCGAGGCTTCCAGCATACGGGGCGATAACGAAACTAGAGTAGCTTCGAGTCCAGATGTTAACGGTTCTATTTTTACTTTTTTTGAGAAAAAGAAACCAGGTACTAACTAATTTTAATTAGAACCACACATCAGCTCATAAGCTTAAAATGACATTGCGGAAAATATAAAACACTAGCTGTGCCCCGCGGTTTCACCCGCGTAGATTTAGTTTTTTCCTTATAGTCGCGGAACCCTAATATTTTTAATAAATAAAAGTAGCCTATGTTACTCCTTGAAACATCAGCTACCTACCAGTGAAAGTCCCGTTAAAGTCCAGCCGTTTCAGAGATTACCCGGAACAAACAGACAGACAGATAGACAGACGGAGAAAAATTTTAAAGCTTGGTTTTTTAGTGTCAGTATCGTGTATACTTTCATATGCATTTAGTGAAAAGCTGTTATTTTGGAATTACAAACAGACACTTCAATTTTATTTATCTGTATAGATTATAAAGTTGATGACATAATTCATAGCTGACCATTTCATAATAACATTTGATTATTCATCGCTTAGTTCTCGCAATTATGTATACCTTTCAACATAATTATATAAAGTGCCGCGTCAGTGGATAGACCTTGTTTTTTGCCAATCATGTGATCTTACGCCATGGTTTGAAGAGAGGTGGAGTTTTTATTTGCAAATAAATTACTCTATTTAATTTGGTAATACATATGGTAATTATGTATGTACGTTTGTAACGAATTGGTTCAAAAAGTACTGGACCGATTTAAAAAAATATTTTCCAATTGAATGCCACTTTATCACTGATTAATATACGCCTTATACGCAAAAACTACGGAATGGAATTGAATGAACGTTAACAATAATATAACATATGTCAATGATAATATTGTGTGAATTCTCCCAAATATAAAGACAAGTAAAATCCCGTGTAGATGGATTTGGCATCCCAGAAGGGTTTTAGGTGTAAATAACAGAAGGTTCCCTAACACTAATATTATATAGAGGATATGATTGCTTGTTTGTTTTCATTGAATAGGCTCCGAAACTACTTGACCGATCTTGAAGATTCTTTCAGCTATGGGCAGCTACATCATCAGCGAGTAACATAGGCTATATTTTATCCCCGTACTCCCACGGGAACGGGAACTACGCGAGTGAAACCGCGTGACGTCCGCTAGTTATTTATATAAGGTAGGCATCATGTGGACTGTCCGATTGTTTACCACATTTGTGTACAATAATCGTTATTTACCCCTCCTTATTTATAAGGCCGTGTGTCCACAGGCTAATCGCCGACCATCAGGCCTGTTTTAAGCTTGTTTGCCTTTCTCGGGAAAAAATTGTTTTAAAACTGCTACTGTTGTTCTTTCTCATGAAGGGTTGGATTTGTGTACACGTGTAAATTACTTCTGTGTGCGTTAGTTCGGGAACGCTAAGCATATGAGTAAATATTCCAGCAAAGGCACATACATATGCTCACGGTTGTATTCCCCAAAGAGGTATGCAGAGGTGTTGTAATAACAACACCCACTTTTTACCGGAGATGATTAAATGCCAACGTGATAGATGGTGAGTTTATCGCCAAAACTGCGCACATAACTAAGACCAACCCAGTTTTGGGAGATCTAACAACTTTAAGAGTACGTTTAGTTAAAAATTTAGATGTTAACTTAACCCAGTTTATTCCATAAATAGAACTATTAATTAATGAGGGTCTAATGAGTCAGTGGAAACGTGCAGGAAAGCTATTACAACTACAAATAAAAACAGGACAAGTACGAGAACTCGACCACAAAGTTGAAGTGTCTGTTTGTAAATCCAAATTAACAGCTTTTTACTAAATGAATATCAAAGTCTATAGTAGGAGAATTTGTTTTTGTAAATTTACAAAAAAAAACTGTCTGTACGTTCCGGCTAATCTATGAAACTATTGAACCTATATGATAATTCTTTCACTAATAGAATTCTACATTATTACTGAGTTACATAGAATAAAAAAACCGGGGAGTTTGTTTCGCCGTTTCTTCTCCTGACAGGCTTATATTTTGGAAACGGTGGTAAATTTACCTAAGTTAGCGTAAGAGAAATGACGTTCAATAAGTGTTCCAAGTGTCCCTTATGTTAAATAAAACTTTTTGATTTGATTTGATTTGATATATTTTTAATCAAGTTAAATAAAGTATCCATAGTAATACGAAGACAAAGCCGCGGTCGGAAGCTAGCTAGATAAACGCAGCGAAACAAAGGAAAAAGTAAGGAATGATTCCTACAAGAATCGAATAGTTCTAATCGATCTTCCGCACAAAAAAAATACCAAGTGCTTTTATTTGTTTCCATTCAGTTGCACGAATCCATCACACACTTAACTAAGTATTTACTTCAACAGAATAGAATTTAAGTTCCATTATTTGTGTACGAACTAGACATCCACACAGATAAATAACTTGTCACCTTTCAACGAAAACATGACCAATGGGAGTCCATCGTCGTCTCAGGCACTATACATACGTCTTTGAATTTCTTCTCAGGCATATACCGTTTTCCTCACGATGTTTTCCTCCACCGTAAAGCACGTGGTGTGACATCACTGCACTTAAGTTTTTAGAAGGACTTATTGTCGATTGCGTAGTAGGCGACTGCTCAAACCCAACGCCACCACGGCTATTTTTGAAAGTTAATAACGATCGATTTCCGCAGTTTAGGTTCTTAAACCACCAAGCCTGTACTAAGGTTTCTCAGCGTCGCACTCGTCGCAGAGTCTGTTTTAAAGAAACGAAATTGAACCTTATCCTTTATGTATTATGTATCAATTCCCTATGATCGAAACCGACGCTCGTCGTCGAGACGCTGTGAAACCTTAGTGAATACCGCGGTCGTAGTAACAATGAGTACGTTAGTGCTTGCACGAGGTAATGCGAATAACTTTAGTAGGTAATAACCGGGGGTCACGCTATCAAGGCATTCCTTTGCAAATGTACTTATTGCTCCACTACCATTCCTTGAATAAAGCATTTACTTTATTATACGCTATGTTTAATTACTTTATTTTTTCTTACTATTTTTGTGTGATATTTATTTAAGTATGTCGTTTATTTATTTGTTTTTGTTTCGTATGTTGACTCTATCTGAATTAATTAATATTTTTATTTTATAAGGTCATATACAAATCCTATAATATACAACAAATGATTATTCATATTGCTCACTTTCAAATTCAACCAAAAATATCATTAATTAAGAATAAGAGTTTAACAAACTACTTCCAAATCATAATAACTTTATAATTATGATAATATAGATATGACATCCGGGATCGGAAGGTTGCTTTTCCTGAGAAAAACCCTGAAAGAAGAAGAATTATTTTCCTAAAAATATATTCATAAATTTGATCGTTACACGTCTGTATTCCCCAAAGGGGTAGGTGATGATCTACATCTCATCATAAGTACTAATAGAACCGGGCACTAATCCAGGCTCCGGGCTACATACATACATACATATGCTCACGCCTGTATTCCCCGAAGGGGTAGGCAGAGGTGTTGTAATTTTCAACACCCACATTTCACCGAATATGATTAAGTGCCAACGTGACAGAGGGCGAGTCCAACGCCGTCTCAGGCACTATACATACGTCTTTGAGTTATTTCTCAGACATATGCAGGTTTCCTCACGATGTTTTCCTTCACCGTAAAGCACGTGGTGTGACAGGCCCCGCTGGGATTCGAACTTGCGTCGCTTGCGTAGCAGGCGACTTCTCTAACCCCGAGGCCACCACGGCTCCGGGCTACTACTGGGAAATTACACTTGGTAAAACCCAATAACACTTTAACCACTGATCGAACCCCGGACCTCGTATTCGTTGCACTTATGACGAGGGCATCATGAATTTAACCATAATACAAAATATTATTAAGAAGGTTCAAAGAGGAATTCTCCCTTTACCAGCACACCCATTGGAATTCCCTTCAGAATATCTTAAATACAATTTAATACCAACATTATTTCTGGGCGATATTTCAGAAAGCAGAAAACATTTTTCTTTGAAATACACTTCGCATTTAGCGAAAAATATGAGCCGCAACGTTCCCGTGCCATTGAAGTAACATCTTGACTTACCTGCATGTATTACATTCTACATTCCACGCCATTTGATGGCGGACCGACTTCCTTACCCTCAAACCCTAACCGAAGTAAGGGTACATTATATTACTCTCTTACTTGTAAAATATCCTTAAGTAACTTACTCGTAGCTTATAACTGCGCGTTTTTCGAACGGTAAATCACCGTTATACGCGGATAAGATTTCTGGGTTTATGTTGCATAGCAGTTAATTATAAGTTAAGAGGGTTTTCAAGTTAGAGTGTTTTATGCAAATTATTATTAAGTTTTATTTAATACAAACTTTATTTAAACCTACTATATATATAAAGACTAGCTGTGCCCCGCGGTTTCACCCGCGTAAATTTAGTTTCATACCAACTTTCGAGTTCATCCCCTATTTTATCCCCTTGAGGGTAGAATTAATCAAAATCTTTAGCGGATGCCTACGTCATAACATCTACCTGCATGCCAAATTTCAGCCCGATCCGTCCAGTGGTTTGGGCTGTGCGTTGATAGATCACTATATCAGTCAGTCAGTCACCTTTGAGTTATATATCTATACAGATAAATAAAATTTAAGTGTCTGTTTGTAATTCCAAAATTACAGCTTTTCACTAAATGCATATGAGAGTATACACGCTACTGACACTAAAAAACCAAGTTTTAAATTTTTTCTCTGTCTGTCTATCTGTCTGTCTATCCGTCTGTCTGTCTGTTTGTTCCGGGTAATCTCCGAAACGGCTGGACCGATTTTAACGGGACTTTCACTGGTAGGTAGTTGATATTTCAAGGAGTAACTTAGGCTACTTTTAGTTATTAAAAATATTAAGGTTCCGCAACAATAAGGAATAAACTAAATCTACGCGGGTGAAACCGCGTGGCACAGCTAGTATTTAGATAAAACTCACCATCTGTCACATTGGCAATTAATCATCTATGGTGAAAAGTGGGTGTTGTTATTACATCTCAGCCTACCCCTTCTGGGAATACAAGCGTAAGACTATCAGAGTAACGTAAAAGACCACTTTACTAAATGGTGCACAATAACGGATATTCGTACCTTTACACAAGTTAGTTAAGTGTGTAACAACCCTAATATTGCCCTTAGAACCTTCAACACAGTTACGGCCGCTAAATGAGGCATACGTCTGGAAATGTTGGTTACTCAAAAAGTAACGCCTCATTTCATATCAGAGACTAATCATTTGTTCAGAGTGCTCTTACTTTGTCTTAGCTTTTCATTAGATTATTAAATAGAATATTAAAGGCTATATGAATCTGTTGCGAGGTGTAGTCAAATGCTATTAGACGTCGTGTACTATAAAGATAAATTAAATATAAGTGTCTGGTTGTAATTAAGATTATAATTAAACGAATTAATCGCTTTTCGATAAATGCATATGAAAATATATACGGTCACTTACATAAAACAATATATTTGAAAAAAATTGTCGGTCAGTCTGTTTCTTCCAGATAAACTCTACTTTAAAAGTGTTATTAGATTTTTAGGTTTTACCTATATTTTCGAAAAGTTTCTGGAGTATAGATTAGTGCCTGATTAATGGCAAAAGGGTCGTCCCCTTTTACACGAAACTTAAACAAAACTGGCGAAATATAAGAATAATCACACCTCTGCCTGCTCCTTCAGGGAATATTAACGATGTAATGAAATGTACATGAGTTTCTTGCCGGTTTTTCTCAGAAGGACGAACCGGTGGTCAATTCTTCGACGTTTATAAGTGATTTACCAGGGCCTAAATTGTATGAATCATTTTCACTGTCAATATAGGCGTAAGTTATGTTTTAAGCGATCCAAGTATTCCTTTTGCATCCATGAATCAATCAATATAGATTCAATCCTAGATTAGTCTAAGAATAACCTACGAACCAAAAGCGTACCAGACTAATTAATTAGCTTAAATGTTGTCCATTTTCGCTTTCCCTGTGTCCTTTGGCAAGTAAAATATTAATACGGAGCCGCATTGCGGCGTCTCCAAGGCCTTTGGACAATACTACAAGACCGTGATACGCTTTAAATACATCGGCGGTTAACAAAAGCGAAATTTTAAATGACACCATAGAGAACGCGTTTTTTTTTTCAACTGATTCATATAATCCATTAATCTCTTCTTGGATGCTTGGGGTAGACATTTTCTTCATGTGATATTCTGATTTCATTTATTAAAGTCTTTTATATTAACTTGACTTTTCGAAGAAATAAATGGTGACTGAGTGGTTTAAGAAATCGCGACCGAAGTTTGAAGCCAAATGAAGTTTGTTAAGGCCAGAGATTTCACACTACGAGAGCGCGGTGAAGGAAAATATCGTGACTAAATTGGCATACATCTGAAGAGATGTTTGAAGACAAGTTATAGGCAAAGGGATGTAGGGAAGGCACGTTGACACTTAACCATCTTCGGTAAAAAGTTGGTGTTGTACCTCCCACTTTTCACCTACCCCTTCGGGGAATCTGGGTAGACGTGAGATTGCTACGAATCGCCAGGTTCACTTTAAAATAATGCTGTAAAGGGTGCCAATAAGCTGAAAGCACTTAATATACCACTGCGCTTGGTCCCTTATATGGTAGGCAGATAGAAAGAAGAATATTTCAGTGCAATTCAATTTAGTTACGACATTTACGGAATACTCTAAGGTAAGTCATGCCAGCATTCTCGACACACTTCCGTAGGACATAGTTTGAAGTGTAACATGATGTAAAATATATCGCGTTTCTCATACAGATTCCTTACGATGCTGAATTTGAAGCATGAAGTATATGTAGTGGTGAGTCAGTGAAATATGTAAAAAATATTAATTCCTTTTGTTGAATTGGGAGTTAGGAGTTACTTTGTAGAAGCCCATGTTTAATAATTTAATCCAAATAATAAAAAATATATAATGTTACAATACTTCATTCTGCTGTTAATAAATATACAAATAACATAGTTACATCACATATTTATTCATCATTATCAGCCTATCGTGGTGCATCGCTGGACATAGGCTCCCCTAATGAGTGCATATTTATTAAATACTAGCTGTGCCCCGCGGTTTCACCCGCGTAGATTAAGGTTCATGCTGGTTTTTTTTAAATAAAATTAGCTTAAAACACTCCTTGAAACATCCCGTTAAAATCCATCCAGTGTTGCCATGACCAAGGGAAATGGGGATTCATTTTTATATATCAGATATAGATTTTCTTTAGCTGCAAGCTTTGGAATGGCGGTAGTTCCGCAGTTGGTCAGACACAAAATTTGAACGGGAATTACCGTCTTACCTTAACCTTTGGGGAAAAAGTAATCTAACCCAATTCTAACACAAAATACACACAATTCAATACGACAGCCAATTCAAAATGGCATTTAACTGAGTTCATCCACTGAATTCTATTTGTCCACGTAGAAAAATGTGACGCATATAAACTTTATACTTTACGGCGTCGACATAAAGGCTATATTGCAATACTGAGGGTGCACCTGGCGCGATGCCAAGGCGCACTTTGCATTTCCAACAGCTAAACAAAAAGGGATTGGAAAAATCTTGTTTTGTACACAGTCTTGATCGATTGTAAATGTTATACGTATTTACTTTAGATTATAAAGATCTTGGAACCATGCCATTTTCTCTGGTTCCAAACTATAGAAAATGAAAATGATTTATTCAGTTTAGGCCCTGGTAAGGCACTTATGAATGTCGAGGAATTTACCATTGAAAGTGCTAGACAATATTATTAGACTATAGATATAGTTACAGGTTACTTTAAGATTGAATTAGATACTTGCACCTTATGATAATAAAGTATATTTTCATCTGCACATTTTTGCGGCTTAAATAGAATACCTTACTCCTTGTAACATAAGCTATCTGCCTGGGAAGGTCCCGTTAAAATAGGTCTAGCCATTTCAGAGATAAGCCGGAAGAAACAGATAGGAATATTGTTTGTTTAATGTTGGGACCGTATATACTTTCATGTGCATTTAGTGAAAATTTGTAAATTTTAAATTACAAACAGACAATCAATTTTATTTATATGTATACATATAGATATCATTAGAACTTCACTGCATAGTATAAAACAAAGTCGCTTTTTCTGTCCCTATGTATGCTTGAATCTTTAAAACTACGCAACGTAATTAGATGCCGTTTTTTTTTAATAGATAGAGTGATTGAAGAGGAAGGTCTATATGTATTATAATAACATACATTAAATAGTGGAGAAATACTGTTATTTTTGAGGTTTATTACACATTACAAAAATAACAATACTTAAAAACGTGCTTTTCAGACGTGCGACAATGTATCAGTAACTTACGATAAATAATATATTATAATTAAATAAAGGGATAAAAAGTCCACGATTTGTAATAGTCTTAAAAATCCGTCCCGTAGCGCTAGTAAACTAATATAAGAGCCTTTTTTAGTAGTAGTTTGATAGTAGAACCCACATAGGTATAGTACACAAACAGATGCTTTAAAAGAAAAAAGTAAAAAACACTGCCCATAAAAGCGAACAGCGTAAAAAATGCGTTGGAACTCACCTAAAATAAATCTTGATTATCTCACGACAGCTGTGACGTATGATGCTCCTACACTTCTATGTTATAGTTTTTGTATTCTACTCGTACAAAGTATTTTGAAGACTGCCTCGTACGTCGGACCTTACCATGAGCTCTTATTGCCATGATAGTTTCACTCATTTATGAGACAGATGTATATGACGTGTATACATCTGTCACTATCGCACAACTGAATTATCATTGCAATAAGAGCTCATGGTTGGGCCCCAGACCACTCTGGTATTCAAGCTTACGTCGCATGCGTAGCAGGCGACTGCTCAAAACCTACAGCCACCACGGCTCCTTTATGGTTATGTAATAGGGGGCGAGCCTATTGCCATTTACCGGGTACTAATCAAGACTCCGAACTACTGGGAATTCACAAATGAAAAACCCAATAACCCTTTGCTCAACCCGGGGATCGAAGTCAAGATCTCGTGATCAGTACCCCTATCACGAGTTTGCCATTCAAAGACGTATGTATAGTACCTCATACGGCGATAGACTCAGCATCGTCACGTGTTGTAATTACAACACCTCTGCCTACCCCTTAGGGGAATACAGGCCTGTAATGTATGTTTAAAATAACTGGAGGAATGAAATGGGTTAAACTAGTTACACATTCTAAAACTTCTGACTGCCCTGTAACGATTGCCAAAGATGTTAAATTGACAACCGGGACCAACGGCCTAACGTGCTGTCCGAGGCACGGAGGGAACTCGGGCGGTCACGCATCCATCGGTCTAAGGTTAGGGTTATTTATTTTGCATGATCGAATGATATACGCAATAGGAATTGCGTTACGAGAATTTCATATGAAAAATAAACAAATATTTGATCACCCGAAGGTTTCCGATGTTTGACGAACGCTGACGGATTATACATAATCTTGGCATTTGGCAAACACACTGGACCTTAATATTGCCTTTCATCTTATGTAAATGCGGTTATAAAAATACATAGGGTTGGGAATGTTTACTGTCCGAAGTGCAGGATTGCCTCAGCACTTTTATTTTTACTAACATTTCCTTTTTTGCGTCACTATACTGTAATTCATCTACACTAATATTGTAAAGAGAAAAGATATGATTGTTTTTTTGTTCGTTTGTTTGTTTGCTCCAATACGCTCCGAAACAACTTGACAGATCTCGAAAATTATTTCAGCAATGGATAGCTACATCATTAGCGAATAACAAAAGCTATATTTTATCCCCGTACTCTTACGAGAACGGGAACTACGCGGGAGAAACCGCGTGACGTCCGCTAGTATTCATATAAAATTCAAATTCCTGACTGACTGACATACGTATATCATCACATAGCCTAAACTTGTGATTTTAGAGATATGAAATTGGGAAGAGGTAGCCCGGAGTTTTAACTAGTGTTATTACATGGCAGTAAGCTCGCGTTTCAGTTACCTATTTGCACCTTTACCAAACTTTTTTGATAAAATATTATGGGCCTCATAGATAGTGTCATTGTATATATACCGATAAATAAAACTGAAGGGTCTTTTTGTAATTCCAAAATAAGAGCTTTTCACTAAATGCATATGAAAGTATACACGCTAATGACACAAAAAAACCAAGATTTTAAATTTTTCACTATATGGCACAGCTAGTGAGATAATAAAGAAAAAAGTTTCTCCAGATATACGTAACTTTGTACTAGCTCGAATGAAACTCCAAGTCCCTTCGGCTCTACCTTAATAACCTGAAACTGAAAGGGCTCTCACATTTATACCTGAAAATTACGAAGGTTGCCCCAACTTTACAGACCTATAACATTCTGTTTAATATTCGGAAAAAGCACGCGACCGTATTTTTTTAGTGAATTATTATAATTAGCTACTTTATACAGAACCGACAGGCGAGCGAGTCCTTGGCCTTATTTTTAATGACGCCTAGTGTTAATAGGCCACTAGTTCCGTGTTGCTTTAAAAATATACACAAATAAATAAAATTGAAGTGTTCGTTTGTAATTACAAATTAACAGGTTCGCAGTAAATGCATATGAAAGTATATACGATCACATAAGAAAAATGATTTTCTTTGTCTACCAAAATGGTTTACCGATTTCAACGGGAGTTTTATTGGTAGCTGACGTTACAATTAGTACCTAACTTAGGCTTAAAAAACACTAGGGTTTCGCGAGCCACCCATGAGATTGAATCTACACGGGTGAAACCGCAGGACACACCTAGTATACAGATAAATAAAATTGAAATATCTGTTTGTAATTCCAAATTAGCTTTTAAGCAAATGCTTATGTAGAGTATACTCTCATAAAAAACAGCTTTTATAATTTTTCTCCGTCTCTCTGTCTGTCTGTGTGTTCCTCCTAATCTCAGAAACAGGTTAGCTGACGTTACAAGAAGTAACTTAGGTTATTTTAAAAAATCAAGTCCACTGGATTTGAAATATTTATTTATTTATCTATATATATAAAAATTTATCCCCATTTCCCTTGGTCACGACATCACGGGTGAACGGCGGGACCGATTTCGATAGTATTTTTTTTGTTATGTTAGTAATTGTCAGGAGATGGTTCTTATGAAAGAAAAACTATGAAAATTGCGCGGAAAATTTGAGATTTAAGAATACTTAACCACCATATAAAATGTATTTCTTCTTAAATCTAACCTTAGCGCTTTAGTCAATAAAAACTTTTTGATATAACCTCATGACGTTTGACATAGAATTGACAGAATACGTGCTGCATTCTCATAATTACGACAAGGCAACGTCTGTCGGATCAGTTAGTAAACAATAAAAATAAAGCAATATAAAGCTCTCCCGGTCACCACCTTTTATGGCGATCCTGTCAGGATTCAAATTTTTTACAGACATATGCTCACGCCTTATCCCACGGGGGTAGGCAGAGACCACCGTTGGCTACGATCCTTACATACTTATTTCGCATTCATGCATCTCTTCATACATTTTCTGAGGTTACGAGTGCTCCGATTTGGAGCTTTCTGAAATATAATATAAATTTGGTCATAGGGGTTCTTCCTTGGACGCCTTCTACCGACACTTCCTTTCACATTATTTTTAGATCAAATATTTTAGTTATGGTATATTAATTAAATTAAAGATCGCGTAACGAGCCGTGGAGGCCTCGGGGTTAGAGCAGTCGCCTGCTACGCAAGCGACGTAAGTTCGAATCCCAGCGGGGCCTGTACCTATGAGTTTTTCTAAAAACTTATGTACAGTGATTTCACACCACGTGCTTTACGGTGAAGGAAAACATCGTGAGGAAACCTGGACTCACTCTCTGTCACGTTGGCACTAAATCATATTCGGTGAAATGTGGATGTTGAAAATTACAACACCTCTGCCAACCCCTTCGGGGAATACAGGCGTGAGCATATGTATGTATGTATGTAAAGGTTGCGTAAAACGTAATGCTAGTTAAAAATTTAACATTCTCCCCTTAATCCGGTTTTATTAGGGTCATTAAAACATATGTTAAACAGCTAACATTTATGTTAATAGTTCTACTAATAAACGCTTATTACCAGAATAAAAGGATTACGTAAAAGGGAGAGTTTTAAGAGAGCCATAACGGCCTAACCCATCGGAAACTTAACAGAATAAATCTTTTCATAAGATTGTGTTTTTATAAGACTCGTATTGTTTAATGAAGTCACTATAAGTACAATATATGAAAGGACAAGCTGTGGTTCGCAGTTATACCCGCTTAGAATTAACAATAAGAACAATACTACTTAGTGATATTTTTTCCCGTTATTGCTTCGCTTCTATTGATCGCAGCGTGATTTAGCCTGAAGCTTTGGTCTATGAATAAACTATGCAACTCAAAAGGATTTTTCAATTCAAAGCAGTAGTTCCTAATATGAGTGTGATATGATTTATAATATAAAAAATATGCTCACGACATCCCAGAAGGGTCTCCGAAGGGGTAACAAGAAACGTTGTAAGAACGACACCCACATTTCACCGAAGATGATTAACTGCCAACGTGACAGAAGGTGAGTCCAACGCCGTCTCAGACACTGTACATACGTCTTTGAATGACCATCTCTAACAAATGAAGGTTTCCTAACGATGTTTTCCTTCACCTTATAGCACGTGGGGTGATATCACTGCATATAAGTTTTTAGAAAAAACTCATTGGTACAGGCGGCTGGGATTCGAACTTGCGGCAATTGCGTACCAGGCGACTGCTCAAACCCCACGCCCACCACGGCTTTTTAATATTAGTTTAAATATGACGTACCTGGCCTTTCTAAAAACGCGAACACAAATAACTTCGGAAGGTTTCTAAACCGCAGAAACACAACTACAATACAAACTCTCTAAAACCATATTTAAATAAAATGGCCGAGCCAGGGGGCCTACTCTAATTCAACGAAATACGAAGATTCGGTCGAAAGATAAAGTTAGTACCGCGGTTCTTATCTATATCTATAAAGAAAAACAAATTTGGTGTGTCTGTTTGTTATTTCAGATTTTTTCAGCTTTTCATTAAGCGCAGTGAAAGTATACCCTCAAATAAAAAAACAATTTAAAAAAGCTCTGTCTGTCTGTTTGTTCCCGCTAATCTCCGAAACGGCTGGACCAACTTTACCGAAACTTTCACTGGCAAATAGCTAACGTTACAAGGTCATAGGCTACTTGTATTTAAAAAAAACAAGGGCTCCGCGGGCCAGCTTTGAAATTAATTCGTTCTAAAATTACGTCCAACCGTGATCCGCTAGCAGCATATTTTGGACATATATATAGAAACAATAAATACAACCTATTGAAATTAATAATTGAAGGGAAGCGTGGCCGTGGTAGAAGGCGCACATCATGGACTGAAAATATAAGAGACTGGTTAAAAGTGAAGAGCATAGATGGACTAATTCGCATGACTGAACATAGAGAGACATATAGACATATGGTCGCCGACCTCCTGGACGGAGATGGCACTTGAAGAAGAAGAAGAAGAAGTGATCCGCTAGTTTTTTTTTAAGTTTATATTCCTAACTACACTAAACTACTTTTGTTAAATTTTAGTTTGATGAAAACAAAATGGTATGGACATGTTACGCGAGATGAGGATAATATTGTCAAAAAAGTTTTGTTTATGAATGTGGATAGTTACAAGGGGAACGGAAGAAATAAGAAACGATGGATGGATTGTGTGAAAGATGATATGACTAGAATGGGAGTGAATACAGATATGACGGCTGATAGAGAGCAATGGAAGAGAAGAACACATTGCGCCGACCACAAATAACATGGGATAAGGGCAGGAGGATGATGATGATACAAAATAATTTTGAAATATCGTATTTCGATTTTAACTAGCTTGCGAAGTTTTGTTTTCGGAGAAAGAGAGTAGACCCCTTTAAATAGCAGAGACATACGTATATAATATTCACATGTCATTAGCTAGTTTGTCCGTCGGTGGGAACAAGCACAGATCTCCAACAAAGCTGAAAGCGGACCCTCGTTACGACGTGTCATATACATGTATACAGCATTCTTTGGTGGGCTAATAGCGTATTTATGATGTAGGCTATTGTGTTTAATGTGTGTGGGTGAGCCGTGAATACTTTCAATGAGCCCAATTGCGATTATTATTATCTTTTACTCGCTTTGCCTCGTGGTTTTACCCGCGGTATAGCCTAAATTAATACTTGTAGCTTTAGCTGTCTGCCAGTGAAAGTGCCGTTAAAATAAGGCGGAATAAACAGACAGACGGACAGACGGGGAGAAATTTCATGCTATACCGCATATTATACTTAATAAAATATGCATTTAGTGTAAATCTGTTAATTTGCAACCATTGCAATTTTATAAACATGCATAAATATATATTGATGAACAGAGGAGCTCGTGGCACTGTTGCTATTGCGCATATCATTCGATCAGCGAAGTTAAGCAACCATACGCCTAACCAGTAGTTGGATGGGTGACCGCCCGAGTGCCCTCCGTGCCTCGGAGAGCACGTTAAGCCGTCGGTCCCGGTTGCCAATTTAACATCTTTGGCAATCGTTACAGGTCAGTCAGAGGCTTAAGAGAGTCTGACAACTGGTTGAACCCAGATTGCCGATTTTCCTCGAAAAAGGGGTTGCGAAGGTCAGATGGCAGTCGCTTCGTATAAAAATCAGGTGATCAGCCACATCGGGTTGAATCAAGTGCCGACCCCAAATACATGGGATTAAGGCCAGGGAGATGAGAGAGTGTAGGTGTGTAGGCCTACCAATTCTTCTATTAATGTATTTTACAATACTTCTCTCAAACAAACAAACGCTTGATTGAATTTCTATGGAATATGTCAATATAATTTGTTTATATGAAACAAGACTTATCCGAAATGGCGATCGATTATATGTCAGGCCGACTTTGTATGTAATATTTCAATCTTTCACTTTCGGATTTTAGAATATTACTTAATCAAATATACATTCTTCATGTATTATTCATGTGCCGAGGTAACCGTGGGGTTGAGCAGTCGCCTGCTACGCAAGCGATGCATGTTCGTTTCCCAGCGGCCTGCACCAATGAGTTATTCTAAAAACTTAAGTGCAGTAATTTCACCCCAGATGATTTACGGTAAAGGCAAACATCGTGAGGAAACCTGCATATTTCTGAGAAGTAATTCAAATGAAAATTGAAATGATTTATTTAGTTTAGGCCCTGGTAAGGCACCTATGAATTTACCACCGGTTCGGAAACTAGCCTTCTGAGAAGATCCGGCAAGAAACTCAGCTGGCATCATTTACAATTCATTACACAGTAAACGATGATCACTACAAAAAAAACATAAAGTTATTATTATTATTATTATATAGACGTATGTATGTGAGTGTATGGAAGTGACTGAGACGATAGACTCACCATCTGTCACGTTGGCACTTAATCATCTTCGTTGAAATGTGGGTGTTGTTATTACAACACCTCTGCCTTCCCCTTCGAGGAATACAGACGTGATCATTTGTATGTTCT
Source organism: Watsonalla cultraria (assembly GCA_964035505.1). Classification (NCBI taxonomy): domain Eukaryota; kingdom Metazoa; phylum Arthropoda; class Insecta; order Lepidoptera; family Drepanidae; genus Watsonalla; species Watsonalla cultraria. Next base: position 660,989 of record OZ037732.1, on the reverse strand, counting down.
CAAATGTCTACTACAAATTAACCATTCTTAGTATAAACCATGATAAATCATCTCCCTGGCCTTATCCCATGTATTTGGGGTCGCCACTTGGTTCAACCCGATGTGGCTGATCACCTGATTTTTATACGAAGCGACTGCCATCTGACCTTCGTAACCCCTTTTTCGAGGAAAATCGGCAATCTTGGTTAAACCAGTTGTCAGACTCTCTTAGGCCTCCGACTGACCTGTAACGATTGCCAAAGATGTTAAATTGGCAACCGGGACCGACGGCTTAACGTGCTCTCCGAGGCACGGAGGGAACTTGGGCGGCCACCCATCCAACTACTGGCTAGGGGTATGGTTGCTTATCTTCGCTGATCGAATAATATGCGCAATAGCAACTGTGCCACGAGCTCCTGTAGTATAAACCATGATAAATACACCCTACAAATTGCCCATTTGTCTGTCTGTAGTGAGTCAAGATTCTTTTAAACTACGTCTCTTTAGCTTTCGTGAATAACGTTAGCTACTTGGAAATCGTATTATTCAAGCATTACAAGCAAATTGTAGATTAAAGTGATTGTATTCACCCACGTAGACATTATTACGCGTAAACTTAATTTAAATAATAGCCCACGTTACTCTATGTAACAGCTATCCAATGAAAGTCCCGTTAAAATCAGTCGAGTCGCAGCAATCTTTGGAACAGATTTCCCGGAACAAACAAAAAGGCAGACAGCCTGAAAAAATTAAATTGTTTTTTTAAGTAAGTACCATAGGTAAATACTTTCATAAGCATTTAGTAAAAAGTTGTTGAATTGGAATTACAAACAGACACTTCAATATTATTGATCTGTGTATAATATATATAGATATAGATTACACTTATTTATGAATACAAAAAGAAACAAATAAAATTTTATACAATTTATTGTAAAGTACTTAATGAATAGGAATTTCCCAATAAATATCTCGCGTGGCCCTTAAAAGTTACGGATCGTAGCGTTTCGAGAGCGCTACGAGAATGCTACGAGAGTGCTACGCCTCGTAGCGCATTGCTACGATAAGTGTGTAGTATTGAAAAATTGAGTATGGCTATTTTTAACGTTTTTATTATTTTCTCTTGGTCGGGTAGTTATAATAGGTATTTATTACAACAGCTTATTAGTCTAAAAATACTTTTTTCATTATACTATATTGTTTTTTTTTGGATATAACACAACCTTGTATCGAAGATGAATTCTTAGTGGTTACAAGTTCACACACAATTTTCTTAGAAAAGGTTTTAAGAATTGTATTTATAAAAATGTCAATGCCTATTGTATTTACCGGACCTGATTCAGACTCCAGGTTGAGAATTCAGGCTGCTACTAAGAAATTACAGAAGGGAAAAAACCAATAAATCTTTGCCCGACCCGGGAATCGAACTCAGTACCTTGTGTGCCGCAGCGCTTGCAACCACTATACCAACTAGGCTCTTCACTACATTCCCAAACAAGATAATTTAGAAAAAAGATCCCACAAACATTTGTTCAAAAATCTACCCAAGCGCACGCAAAATACGTTTCAAAATCTGAAAGCGAATCACATATCTAGTTTACATTCCAATTTGAGATTTGTTTCACCGCACAGCCGGGTTATTCACTAAGGTTTCTCAGCGTCGAACTCCAAGACGAGCGTTGGTTCGAATCATAGAAAATTGATACATCGATACTAATATTATGAAAAGGAAAGACTGGATTGTTTTTTAGTTTGTTTGTTTGCATTGAATAGGCTTCGAAACTGATCGATCTCAAATTCAGCAATCGTTAGCTACATCAGCGAGTAACATAGGTTATATTTTATCCCCGTACTCCCACGGGAACGGGAACTACGCCGGTGAAACCGCGTGACGTTCGCGCGTAATACATAAGTCAAAGTCAAAGTCAAAGTCAAAAATATCTTTATTCGATTAGACTTTTACAAAGTACTTTCAAATCGTCAGAATGACATTAATTTACAGGATTATACATGCTAACGCCAGGTTCTGAAGGTTGCTTTTACTGAGAAGAACCTGGCAAGAAACTCCGTAATTACTTTTCAAAAATTATACAATTTTAAAAAAACAGAGTAAATCACGTGAGAAATGTAAGCCCATGGACACAGTTCCAATGCACAAATGTCGATAAAAATTAACATAAAGAAAAGTCTAGTAGTTGTACTTATATCTAAATGCGTAGCTTGATATGAGCAGCCCCCATAAGCAGCACCTGTTCACATGTATGACGAGAATAAATAAGGGATAAGGTACAATTTCATATCTTTAAAATCGTCACTCGACGACGAGTGCGACGTTGAGAAACCTTAGTGAATAAGGGGGCAGCTCTAGAAGTCTTCCTGGCAAGTGGCCAGCGAGACATTTTACATGTTTTTTTTTTTTAAGTGGCATGCATTCGTATTGCGTTTAAAAAGTTATCTGAAGGAAATACGGTATTGTTTATGGTGTTGGCTGAAATTCAAGTTTTGACTGCGATTGTAACGCTACTTACATTTTATGTACATACATAAAAAAAGAGCCATGGTGGCCTTGGGGTTTGAACAGCCGCCTGCTACGCAAGCGACGCAGGTTCGATTCCCAATAAGGCTTGTATCAATGAGTTTTCCTAAAACAAAATATGTACAGTGATTTCACACCACGTGCTTTACGGCGAAGGAAAACATTGTGAGGAAACCTGCATATGTCTGAGAAATAAATCAAAGACGTATGTATACCTAAGACGGAGAAGGACTCATCCTCAGTCACGTTGGCACTTAAACATATATTTATCTTATCATATTCGGTGAAATGTGGGTGTTGTTATTACAACACCTCTGCCTACCTCTTCGGGGATTACAGGCGTGAGATATTTTAAAGAAAATTTGTCAAGATCGCTAATAAACCACTGCAAGCCGTACACGCCCTTCAAACATAAATAATGCGATGACAAGTGATTATAAGACTAACGACTACTCTTAGCCACCATCTTGCTTCAACTTTAAATATACAGTAACTTTACATTCATTCACTTGAATAAAGTTTAAAATTAGTTGTATTAAAATGCAAGTAAAAAGTGCTTTTTAAGTCGAAGACGCGCGGATCAGATCGAGCAACTTAAGTGGGTCAAACAAATACCAACCTTAAGCAGAAATACAATATTCTACAACGGGACTTTAATAATAATGTTTTGTTTAAGGTTGTTTCTTCATTGTTCTAACTTTATTCACGCAATCTCTGTTTAACAGTTGTATGGGGAGTGTATATTGTACATCTATACAGATAAATACAATTGAAGTGTCTGTTTCTAATTCCAAAATAACAGTTTTTCACTAAATGCATATGAAAGTATACACGACACTGACGCTAAAATCCAAGTTTTAAAATTTTTCTCTGTCTGTCTGTCTGTCCGTCTGTCCGTCTGTTTGTTCCGGGTAATCTCTGAAACGGCTGGACGGATTTTAACGGGACTTCAGTGGTAGGTAGCTGATGTTTCAAGGAGTAACTTAGGCTACTTTTATTTATTAAAAATATTAGGGTTCCGCGACAATAAGGAAGAAACTAAATCTACGCGGGTGAAACCGCGGGGCACAGCTAGTACTCAATAAAGATAAGTAAAATTGGAGTGTCTGTTTGTAATTCCAAATTAACTTATCACTCAATGCATATAGAAATATATAAGGTTACTTACAAAAACCAAACATTTTTTTTTATTTTATCTGTCTACCTGTCTGTGTTTGTTTCGGCTAAGCTCTGAAACGACTGGACCGATTTTAACGGGACCATATCTAACAGACTTAATTTTTTTTAAATGGTTTCAGGGGTCTACTCTCTTTCTCCGAAAACGAAACTTCGCAAACGAACGAAAATCGAACGTAGTTTCAGTATCGCTTTGTTTTATCAAACTATATTTTTTAATAGTTTAATAATTATATGAAAGTGTGGTTAGAATATATAAATGTCAAATAACTTCCTAGTGGACCAAGTTCGAACGTAATTTTATAACGAACAAGAACCGTGGTAGGAACTTTGCGAACTTTCGACCGAAACTTCGTTTTTTAGAGAAAGATAGTAGGCCTGATACAATTAAGTCTCCGTGGCTGAAGCGGGTAGCGTATATACAAAAAAAACAACTATATGTTGTTATATTGCTCCGTGGCCTATAATAACTTAATAGCAAAATGAACTCTAATAATGCTGATTGATTGAGAAAATTAAAGTTGTTTACTAGCCTGTACATTATTTTCTCTACGATTACTAGCCTCATGGTTTCACCCAGGTACACCAAATGTACAAGTACAGCAGGTACAGGTGGAATGACGATCTATGAAAGCCTGCAGGCAGATGCTGGATGCGGAAAGCTGAAGCCAGGGCGCTATGGCACTCATTAGCAGGGCCGTGCATTGGATTTTTAGAGTGGTGGGTTAGTGGTAGGTAGGCAGGCAGGTTAAGTACATACATACCAAAGTGGAACGGCGTAGGTACATATGTTTCGGTATAGACACACACACAAACATAAACACACATGACACGAGTGTTTTCAGTGATCACAAATTGTAACTTCTGCTTATCTGCTAATATGCAATGCACGCCACTGCTCATTAGGGGAGGCCTATGGCCAGCAGTGGACTAAGGTAGCTTGATGATGATGACACCAAATGTTTGGTTTTTTTGTATGATACATACATAGACATGCTCACGCCCGTATTCCCCGAAGGGGTAGGCAGCTTAAAAAGCGCTTTTTACTTGCATTTTAATACAATTAATTTTAATCTTTATTCTAGTGAATGAATATAAAGTTACTGTATATTTAAAGTTGAAGCAAGATGGTGGCTAAGAGTAATAGTCGTTAGTCTTATTATCAGTTTTCATCGTATTATTTATGTTTCGTCGTGTACGGCTTGCAGAGGTTTTGTAGCGATCTTGACAAATTTTCTTTAAGAAATCTCACGCCCGTATTCCCCGAAGGGGTAGGCATAGGTGCTGTAATAACAACACCTACTTTTCACCAAAAATGGTGAAAGATGGTGAGTCCATCGCCGTCTCAGGCACTATGCATACCTCTTTGAATTCTCAGACATATGCAGGTTTCCTCACGATATTTTCCTTCTCTATAAACCTCTTGGTGTATCATTACTGCACAATTTTTTTAAATATAACTCATTGGTACAGTCCAGAGGGATTTGAACATGACTTCACTTCACATAATATTTCTATATATCTTGATCTTTATACATCCATAAAAATATACTGCACTTACTCTAAGTACTTAGCACAAGCCGGTGATAAGTCAACATTCGACACGTAATATTTTACTACTGACCGTAGTAGCCGATTGACTTTCAATATAGACATAGTGTACAGTGAAACAGTAAGATAACTAAACATTAAGTACTATTACTTGGATCGCATCGCACAAAAATATACTGATAAATAAGAACCATGAATTTTTTTAAGCTATTAATCTTACAGTATTTTCACAGTATATATATGTAAGCTGTCTAAGCAGTATGGAATCTCGACCAAATTTATGAAATAAAAACCTTAATCCTTTATTAATAATGTCGATTTAAAGTTTAGAAGGGTCAGGACCCAATCGTCACCAGAAATTCGCAGCGTGTGCCCAGTCGAATTTTTGAGGTTCCCACTCGTCCCCTGAACTATCTAAAGTACTAGGAAGTCAGAAGTTTAAAGGGGTAGCGTTAATGTCTTTCGAACGTAAGTCCGTCTCAGAAACTAAAATTTATACTAGGAGACGAAAGGGTATATTAAAAGAAATAAATTTACTGTTCTCCTCCCAGGGGACCAATGGGAGCTATATAGGGGTCGAATCTACATCTTTTCCAAAGTACGAACATTGGGGGACCAGTGGGTCCAGGAGCCTTACCATGACCTCTTATTGCCATGATAGTTTCACTAATTTATGAGACAGATGTATGTGACGTGTATACATCTGTCACTGTCGCACAACTGAATTAACATTGCAATAAGAGCTCATGGTTGGGCCCCTGACTCGTTTAGAAATATGTCTGATAAACATTACGCCGGGTCGCTTATAATCTCATTACTGCGCGCGTGTGTGATTGTATAGTTTCGAACGATGCTTTCCAAGATTCCTTATTCTTGTAATATTTATCTGCAGTACTGTTTTATCTTGTACTACGGTAAAGTGGCTAGTCACGTGCACCCACGTTACGTGGTACCAATTTATAAAGCAAATGGCGACTTTACAACGAAAAATTCCACGTGTTTTGAATGTTTAGCTACGTTATGCAAGCTTTGCGAAAATACAACTAACGTTTGTCTATTGAACCAAAGATTTAAAGATGTTTACTAATAGACATTTTAAAGTGTTTGTCCCGCTATCATTCGCGTGGTTGGAAAAATCTAAAACTATTTAATGTATTGTAGAAAGCCTGAATCATCTATACATACGGATAAATAAAATTGAAGTGTCTGTTTGAAATTCCAAAATTACAGCTTTTCACTAAATGCATCGAAATAAAGTTTTAAAGTTTTCTCTGCCTGTATGTCTGTCTGTTTGTTCCGGGTAATCTCCGAAACGGCTGGACCGATTTTAACGGGACTTTCACTGGCAGGTAGCTAGTTTTACAAGGAGTAAGTTAGGTCATAGGCTTTAATTTAGAAAAAAAGCATTAGGAATCCGCGGGACACGCAAGAAATTAACTCTACGCGGGTGAATCCGCGGAGCACAGCTAGTTATATATATATACCTGTACTACATAATAGCTGGATTGACAATAAACACTATGTTGCTAAGTGATTATTTTCCCATTTTTGCAACATTTATTTATTTATTTATTTATTACAAAATCCACAGCTCTTAAATAAAAACAAAAACTATCTTACATATAGCCAACAAGGGATTTACAATATGTATAAATATTTAATTGATTGCTTCACTCCTTTTTGGCGTAGCGAGATATTATGGAGCCTTCCTCTATGGCTGAACTATCCAACACAAAAAAAACAATTCAAACCAGTACCTGAGTTTAGCGTTTTCAACCAAACAAACAAAGTATTACTATTCGCTAGTATCTCTATTAAGGAATCATATTATTCCTATGGGATCATCCGCAGCCAGAACCACAGGATGGTATTAGTAAACTTAACAAAGAGGAAACACAAAATGAATAACATTAATCGCGAGTTGTAATCTCGAGTCCCGCAGTAGGGTGCCGAGGCTGGCAGCATTGTCACGACAAATTGTATTGCTGTGTCCCTCCTGATAATTATTGTTATGATTAATTCATCTCAAATATGAATTCAGCGTGCTATCAATACTTATATTATTAAGAGAAAATATTTGTATGTCTTTCAACATAATTATATAAAGTGCCGCGTCAGTGGATAGACCTTGTTTTTTGCCAATCATGTGATCTTACGCCATGGTTTGAAGAGAGGTGGAGTTTTTATTTGCACATAAATTACTCTATTTAATTTGGTAATACATATGGTAATTATCTATTCTAATATTATAAAGAGAAAAGGTTTGTATGTATGTTTGTGACGAATTGGCTCAAAAAGTACTGCACCGATTTTAAAATTCTTTCACCATTTAAATGCTACGTTATCTCTGATTAATATAAGCTATATTTTATCCCCGTACTATATATATAGTATATATAAAATAGGTTGACCTTGGGCTTGGACCTCTTCCTCTCTTCCCTTCTACCTTTCCTTCTATTATGTTTTAAAAGGTATATCTCTACAGATATCTATACATCTATAATATATATAAAATTGAAGTGTCTGTTTGTAATTCCAAAATAACAGCTTTTCACAAAATGAATATGAAAGTATACACGCTACTGACAATATAAAACCATGTTTTAAAAACATTCTCTGTCTGTCTGTTTGTTCCGGCAAATCTTTGAAACGGCTGGACTGATTTAACGGGACTTTCACTGGCAGGTAGCTGATGGTTCAAGGAGTAAATTAGGCTACTTCTATTTATTAAAAATTGTAGGGCTCCGCGACAAGAAGGATGAAACTAAATCTACGCGGGTGAAACCTTGAGGCACATCTAGTATATAGATACTATACTATAAATAAAATGCTATGTACGGAAATCACAATAAGAGATACATTGTTTGAATCCTTTACCTTTTACTCGCAATATTGAATACGATATTCGCTTTGTTCTAATGTGTTTCGTGTTTTTATATCATCTTTGCTGTAGATTGGGTTCCATAAAATATGAGTGAATTCTCTCGGCGGGGAAGATAAACATCTTTCAATATTTGATACGTTACTCGACTGTTTTGTGATGATTTCAGCTTTTGTGACAATAAAAGATATATTCAGTACTTAAGCTGTCTAAGAGAATAATAAAGGAACAAGAAAAGCTGGTACTTTTTTCAAATGTATACATTCTATTCAGACGAATAAAGTTGGACGTGTCTGTTTGTAATTCCAAAATAAAAGCTTTTCACTAAATGCATATTTTTAAAATTTATTATCTGTCTGTCTGTTTGTTTCGGGTAATCTCTGAAACGGCTAGACCGATTTTATCGGGACTCACTAGCATGTAGCTGATGTTACAAAGAATAACTTAGGCTACTATTATTTATGGAAATATTAGGGTTCCGCGACATGAAGCATGAAACTAAATCTACGCGGGTGAAACCGCGGGGCACAGTAACCCATGAAATCTTTTTATCTAATACTTCTGTGTGCTATCGTGTGTCGATCACCAATAAATATACGTTACTATTATTATTATTAAAAACTAGCTATGTCCCGCGATTTCACCCGCGTAGAGTTAATTTCTTGGGTGTCCCGCGAAACCCTAATGTTTTTTTGAATAAAAGTAGCCTAAATTACTCCTTGTAACATTAGCTACCTGACAGTGAAAGTCCCGTTTAAATCGGTCCAGCCGTTTCGGAGATTACACGGTACAAACAGACAGACAGACAGACAGACGGAGAAAAAGCTTTAAAATTTGTGTTTTTTTATCAGTAACCAGTATTCCACGTACTACATTTAGTGAAAATATGCATTTAGTGAAAAGCTGTTAGTTTGGAATTACAAACAGACACTTCAATTTTATTTATCTGTAGAGATAGATTTAAAATTATGAAAGAAACAGCTAGCAGATAAGTTAATCAAGTGTGAATAGTTAGATAATTACACATCATCACCTAGTCATTCAGTTGGTTAAACAAGGCTTTATAATCACCGTTAGAACAATGTAATGTATTATAACAAACCTCTTGTAAGTGAATATCGTGTGAGCCCATAACCCAGCGTCGGGTATTCAATGTCCGCGCTAATAATAATTCCCGTGTCCCTTACAGACAATAGGGCAGTTTACCAAAATTGGTGGGAGGGCTAACAACATTCGAATTGATCCCGCAACGAGGACCTTCGTATGGTGCGTTACTGTTATTGAACTGTTTCATACACTTTTATATCTACCTTACTGTAGAGGAAATTTGTTAGTAAGGGGTATTTAAGGTTTTATACGAATTTAAAAGTATCTCTAAAAATGAAAATGATTTATTCAGTTTAAATTATAAGGAATTTATGAACGTTGAAGAATTAACCACCGGTTTAGAAACTTGCCTTCTGAGAAGAACCGGCAAGAAAGTTAGCTGGCATCTTGAATTTTATTACATAGTTAATCATTATGAATTACCTACGAGAAAATTTTAGTAAAATTATGCACAATAGGCATTTTTAGGTCAATAAAAAAGTACTTTCAAATCGTCTCAATGGCATGATTATAATCTATATACAGGAGGTCGGAGAAGAAGGAACAGTTGTCTTCTAGAAGTTGTAGGGTTTTATGAATATATCACTATGTTGAAGTCGTAAAATATCTAGCTCCAACGATAACGTAGTTATAAGCTATGGCCGAAGAGCTCGCAGCCTTAAGCAATTGAATGCGGCCGCGTATACCTACATTCCTTACGCGGACTATCAACATTTTAAATTAAGGGGAAGGTTAATGGTTTCGAAAAATGGTTTTATGGGATTATTTCAGAATTTATTAGTGGGAGGAAAAAAATAAAAACGTAGTTAGATTTCACGTGAATAACTCTATGTTACAGCTGATTTTTATGCGATATAATAATTGCTTCCTAAAATTATACCCTATCAAATATTTTAAGAGCTGTCCCGGTTTCCCCGATACCCTGTATATTCTTCATGAATCGCCGAATCTTACTATTACTATAAGTTGTTCTTTTTCCAGTTGGATGTAGCTCAAATCATGTAGCTTCTGTAATGACGTCACCACTCGATCGAAAACTAATCTCGTTCGCAGAGGCATGTTCCCCTTCACCTATATAATCATATTACTGCGGTCAAATATCCATTCCATCGGGTAGAGTCAACAAAAACATCTCCCTTATGGACAAATATGTGTGCGTACTCGATTTTATTGATGTATTATTCGGTAGGCCCGTTCGGTTTGTTTACAACAATAACTAGTTATGGGATAGACCTCTAGAAATCATGGCTTAAAACCGTGGTGGCCATGGGGTAAGAGCAGTCACCTGCGACGCAAGTGACGCAAATCCCAGCGGGCCTGTACCAATGAGTTTTTCGGAAAACTTATGTGCAGTGATTTAACTGTGAAGGAAAACATCTTGAGGAAATCTGCATGTCTGAGAAGTAATTCAAAAGACACACAAACACAAAGAGACACAAAAGTCTAGTGCCTGAGACGGCGATAGACTCAATCTATCATGTTGCCACGTAATCATCTTCGGTGAAAAGTGGGTGTTGTGTTTACAACTCTGCCTACTACAGGCGTGAGCATATGTATGTATGTATTATTATTATCTGAAACCCATCGGAATAAATTCCTACATGTTAATAAAATCCATATCAAGATAATGTTGATAAAGTCAAAGTCAAAGTCAAAAATATCTTTATTCGTCTTTTTACAAAGCACTTTCAAATCGTCAGAATGACACATTTTACAGGATTATACATGCTACCGACAGGTTCGGAAGGTTGCTTTTACTGAGAAGAGCCTGGCAAGAAACTCAGTAATTACTCTTTTAAAAAATATTACACAATTTAAAAAAAAGCAAAATATCCCTTGAGCAATGTAAGCCCATTTAGAAGAACAATGCGTTTCGAACACACAAAATAATTCCGTAGGCAAAATGGCGATGACACGTTATAAATTGTATAAAAGGGTCAATTTGACCCAAAATCGGTTTGGAAACAAATAAACAAAACACGAGCTATAAAAGTCTCGTGATACAATGCTAGGGACCAGCCCTCGTCACACCTCCGTCGCGAGTGACAGGCAAATAGTTCCCAGTAGTTCCTACGACAAAACATTGCGATACGATGGGGAAAATATTTTATTAGCCATTACCCTTCTTGTCAAGTATGGATGTAGGTTCAATTGAAAAGAAGCTGGTATGTTAACGTTATCTATACAACGTTTGTATTCTACACAGATAAATAAAGTTGACGTGTCTGTTTGTAATTAACTAATTAACAACTTTTCACTAAAAGTATACACGCTACTGACACTGAAAAAACAATTAAATTTTTTTTTTCTATTTGTTCCGGATAATCTCCAAAACGGCTGGACAGATTTTAACGGGACTTTCACTGGCAGGTAGCTAATGTTACAAGGAGTAACTTAGGCTACTTTTAATTTAAAAAAAAACGAGGGTTCCGCGTGACACATGAAATTAACTCCACGTGGGTGAAACCGCGGGCACAGCTAGTACATAAATAAAACAATTAAAAAAGAATGTCTTTTTATTCCGGCTAATCTTCTAATCAGTTGGACTTTCACTAGCAGATACCTGATGTACAAGGAGGACATAGACTACTTAAAAAAAATAGGGGTTCGTGTAATAAAGCCAGCCATTAAATTAAATTTACGTGGGTGGAACGAGGAGTGGAGGCGTGGAGACGCTGTGCTTGCGCATACTAGTAACCGCATGAATGTGGATGAAGCGAAAGAAGTATCGTATTGTGGCGAACGTTGGTCGCTGCCTACCCCCATGGGATACAGGCGTGAGCATATGTAAAGAAAGAAAGACTAGTAAGTAATAAATAAAAGTAAAAATAAAATGGAGACGATAAAAACGGAAAATACTTAATACTTGTTGAAATCCACAGATTATATATCTATGCTCAAAATATTGTGAGTCTATGGAAGTGTATGTATGTATGTAGAAGATGAAAAAAGGAGTAGGTACCAATTTCATTTCACATTACATAGGTACATAAAGAATACAGAGTTTCTCGGTTGTATCCCGTTATACGTTCCCAAGGGAGTAATGTTAATTCCCGTTTTTGTAACCCACAATTTGAAACGAGTCCCTGAATACAGGTTGTTTTAATTTCGATTTTTACTGTATACTCTGGTTTGTTTGTTGGTGTCTGTTGCACTAGCTTTTGTTTGTGACTTTGCGTGGTTTTATGCAGATATAAACTGTATTACTCTTACAGCATCTGCTTACTAACGCTTGTAGTGGAAATAACGATTACATACATATGCACACGCCTGTATTCCCCGAAGGGATAGGCAGAGGTGTTGTAATAACAACACCCACTTTTCACCGAATATGATTAAGTGCGAACGCAACAGATGGTGAGTCCGTCGCCGTCTCAAGCACTATACATACTTCTTTGAATTACTTCTCAGACATTAAGATTTTATCTTTTAAATAAAATAAAGTCAAGAAGAAATATTCAGCATAAGGGACACTTGGAACACTCATAGAAAGTGATTTTTAAAGATATCTTATCTTGTTGTGGCATTATTGGGTCCGGTTGCCCGGAATCACGTCGACCCTTGGAATCTTTTGTGCCGCCCTTGCCCTTATGCTCTACGTACCTGACTCCTCAAATACTCCCTGAACAAGCCGGCAGATCTTGCACATGGGGAAGAGCTTGTAGTCCTCTGGTTTCGGATACGCCTTAAATCTAACTTAGCTTATAATTAACTACCGTTTCCAAATTTAATCCTGCTAAGACATTGAACTTGCACCAATTGCCATCAAAATAACATAAGGAAAAAGTTTTTCTTGCAATGCGAAGCAGTACGGTTTAAAATCAAAAAAATATGAATGTAACAGTTGAATTACCCTTATTCTCCGTAAATTACTAGTAATGTAATAATTAAATATTCTTCCTACATTACCCGGTTTTTTACGATTGTGGAGAACTCCATGTTTTTGTAGTAAGAACAGCCATTTCTTCGTATAAAACCGGGTAATGTAGGTAGAATATTTAATTATTTGTACATAACTGCCAATGGAACTAGTAATGTACAAAGAACGAAAATTTACATACATACATATGCTCACGCCTGTATTCCCCGAAGGGGTAGGCAGAGGTGTTGTAATTTTCAACACCCACATTTCACCGAATATGATTAAGTGCCAACGTGACAGAGGGTGAGTCCATCGCCGTCTCAGGCACTATACATACGTATTTGAATTATTTCTCTGACATATGCAGGTTTACTCACGATGTTTTCCTTCACCGTAAAGCACGTGGTGTGAAAATCACTGTACATAAATTTTTTAGAAAAACTCAAAGGCACAGGCCCCGCTGGGATTTGAATTTGCGTCGCTTGCGTAGCAGGCGACTGCTCTAACCCCGAGGCCACCACGGCTTTTTTTTTCGAAACTTTCTTCTTACATAACCCGGTTTTGTACGAAGAATATTTTTTCTTTGTACATTTCTAGTAATATAGGAAACACAGGGTTAAAATGTTTAAGCTCTGCTTGCGTGAAAAACTTACAAGTAACTTAATATTGCTCAAGAATAGAGTAAAATACAAAGATTTTTGTGTCAATAAAGGTTATTCGACTCCAAGTTATTCATTTCACAATTCTATTACGAAGGCGTTCAAAAAAACTTTATGTATTCACTTTTCAACAAAATCAATTCTCGAAATCTAATATAGAAGTTGAAGATGCCTATATCTTAGCGATCGAGCTCAAGACTTCAACGTACTTTTATCGGTATTAAAAACAAAACGGACCGCTTAGCTCAATAGGTCTAAAACGGCCACTTTGGGAGAATCATAATGTGATCCGAATATGATTCAGAAATGATTCGTATTTCACAATTCACCTGTTTGACACTTTCCTATGAAAATTCCTAAAATGGTCCACAAAATATGAATTGATTTTGTGACAAATAGCAGAACCATAAAAAGTTACATAGGGACTAACATCTACAATTATTGTAATCATTCGTGAATCATAAATATGAATTGCACTTAAGTGACCATTTTGTCATGTCGGTGATGAATCATATTCGGATCACATTATGATTCTCACAAAGTGGCCTTTTTAGACCCACAGAGCTTCGCAGCTAAATTGAACATTCCATCGAGTGAGAGACAATTACCCGGAGGACAATGGAACTTGGCGACAGGGTGGAACTTATACTATACTAGCGGACGTCACGCGGTTTCTCCCGCGTAGTTCCCGTTGTCGTGGGAGTACGGGGATAAAATATAGCCTATATTAATCAGTGATAATGTAGCATTCAAATGGTGAAAGAATTTTCACGATTGGTCAAATAGTTTCGGAGCCTATTCAATGCAAACAAACAAACAAAAAAGCAATCAAATCTTTCGGCTCAATAATATTAGTGCTTCAGCCCGCGACTTCATCCGCTTGGAATAGTTACTTTGGGCTAACGATCACTTTAACCCGCGATTGGTCTTAGTGTGACAATATTATAACGCGCCAATCTCAGGAACTACTGGTCCGATTTGAAAAATTCTTTCAATGTTAGATAGCATATTTATCGAGGAAATTCCACGTAAACAAAGTTGCGGGCAGAAGCTAGTTGCTACTGTAAATTGAGATGTAAGCTATCCTATCTTTCAAGTTGGATAAAATTGTACATGGTGTGCAAATTAAATTTAAAATCGGTTCATTACTTTAAGAGTCCTTCGCGGATAAACAACGAGACACGTAATGTTTACATATAAAGATATTATGCTATAAGCATATGATTGAAGAGATATTGCATTCATCTGCTCCGTAAACGACAAGTTCAAATCCCAGTGGCCTGCACCAATGAGTTTTCAAGAACATAAGTGCAGTAATTCACGGTGAAGGAAAACATCGTGAAACTGCTTCGTGGAAACAATGCACTCGAAAACTCTTATTGCGCGATTTAGGTTTTCGTATATTTGTACTGAAACTGCGATTGTTAGCGACTAGCGCCATCTGCACAAAAGCTGCTACATGGCTAATCAAATATCTTGCAGTTAGTTCTGAATGTCTGCTCTAATATATTATTGTTTTGGCATCCACCATGTTTGAGCTTAGCTGGTGATATATTCGTCGCCGACAGATGTTTTATTTGGCGCCAACATGGCGGACTACTTATGTTATCTGTTGGCTATGTCTTGTGCCAGCGACTTCTTCCACATTGAAATATGATAAACTACACTTAGACCTAATTTTATGGGTGTTTTTTTAAATACTAGTCACCTAAGCCAGTCAAAATTCCTTAAAAATTCCTATAAATAGACAGACAGCGATATTTTTTTTATTTGTTGTTTTATTTAGGTAGGTACCGTCGGTAAAGTCTGACAACTGGTTAAACCCAGATTACCGATTTTTCTCGAAAGGGGGTTGCGAAGGTCAGATGGCAGTCGCTTCGTATAAAAATCAGGTGATCAGCCACATCGGGTTGAATCAAGTGCTGACCCCAAGTACATGGGATAAGGCCAGGGAGATGATGTACTGCATATGTATAGTTCATGAGTATATATTAAAAAGCTGTTAATTAGGAATTACAAACAGACACTTAATTTATCTGTATTGATGTAAATAAATACCACTAATGTTGGTACAATTAAAATTAATATGAATGTAAATAGATTTGTTGTTACGTTCCAGTTCGTTAAAGTTTCAATAAAAGCTATAAATTGAAGGGGATCAGTTCGCTTAATTAACTATTTTCAGCGACGGATCGTAAATCGATCCCCCAAGGAACTGTATTTGGGCTTCATTTGAGACGAACAGGAACTTAATGGGCTTAATTTACCCTTATTTTCATCCTTATTGTCGCGGAACCCTAATATTTTTAATAAATAAAAGTGGCCTAAGTTACTCCTTGAAAGATCAGCTACCTGCCAGTGAAAGTCCCGTTAAAATCGGTCTAGCCGTTTCAGAGATTACCCGGAACAAACAGACAGACAGAGAAAAATTTTGAAACTTGGTTTTTTAGTGTCTTTAGCGTGTATTCTTTCATATGCATTTAGTGAAAAGCTGTTTTTTTTGGAATTACAAACAGACACTTCAATTTTATTTATCTGTATAGATAGATGTATAGACTAGCTATGCCCCGCGGTTTCACACGCGTAGACTTTAATTCGCGGATACCTAATCTATACAGAAAAATAAAATTGAAGTGTCTGTTTGTAATTCTAAAATAACAGTTTTTCACTATATGCGTATGAAATAAAATATAGGTAACTGATACAGACATTAAAACAAATTTTTATCTGTCTATTCTTAATTTTCTCTGTCTGTCTGTCTGTTTGTTCACACTTTTTTTTGTGCACAGCTAGTGTAAAAAAAATAGTCTAAGTTAAGGCACAAGACCGGCCGACGTGGAGATTGGGACAGGCCTATGCCCAGTGGACGTCTGTCGGCTGAAATGATGGATGATGATGAGTCTTAGTCACTCCTAATAACATTATACCTGACAGTGAAAAAACTCAGGAACTACTGGTCCAATTTGAAAAAATATTTCAGTTTTAGATAGGTTCAGTTTTAGGCTATATTATATCATCACGCTAACGCTGGTAAAAGTAAGTATTAGCCCTAAGTAACTGGTCCATGTGGGCGAAGTCGCGGGCAGAAGCTAGTCTATACATCTACACAGATAAATAAAATTGAAGTGTCTGTTTGTAATTCCAAAATAACAGCTTTTCACTAAATGCATATGAAAATACAGTGCAACCTTAATATAACGTACCTCAATATAACGACTTCCTCGATTTAACAAATTCTTCGTAATCCCCTTGAATTGTCCATAAGAGTCAATATAAAATATACCTTTACATTGCGAACATTCTTTGCGTACAACCTCGTTATAACGAATTTAATTTAATATCTCAATCGTCTTGAAGGCCATAATTTACAAAACTACGCAATATACTCGTTAGTTCTTAAAACTAGTTATTGCATATTTAAAAACTACGCAATCTGAGTAGTTGCTTAGTATTAATAAGCAAAGCCTAAGTTATAAAGTTATTGCGCACCTCGTTTTAATGAACACAAACCGACCAAAGCATCGTTGTGGTAAAACGAACGCGATAAATAAAATTTCCAGCGTAGTTCCGATCAGAAGCACGGTGTACCGGTTTTTATGTCGAATCGGAAAAGTTTGTTTTATTGTTTTTTTTCCAACTTCGACGTTTGGCCTCAGGCATTTGTCAGACCCTGTCGGGAATATTTTAGATCAGAAGATAAAAATGCGAAATGAAATGGGATGTTTTTAACAATACGTTTTCGATAAATGCGGTCGGCAAAAGGGTAAATAAACGAATTTTATTGCTGTACGTTTGAAATTCGTTTAAAATCATGAAATGATGATGGGGTTTGAGCAATCGCCCGCCTCGCAAGTGACGCAAGTTTGAACACCAGCGGCAACCAATGAGTTTTTCTACAAAAACTTATGAAAAAGAAAATTATTTATTCAGTTTAGGCCTTGGTAAGGCACTTATGAACGTCGATTTCACACCACGTGCTTTACGAGGAAGGACAACATCGTGAGGAAACCTGCATATCTGAGAAGTAATTCAAAGACGTATGTATAGTACCCGAGACGGCGATGAACTCATCCTCTGTCACGTTGGCACTTAATCATAATCGGTGAAATATGGGGGTTGTTACAACACTTCTGCCTACCTCTTCTGTATATACGGTCAACAATAGGTTAAAGAAGCGAATTTTATTGATGTAGGATTAAATTTTGTCTAAAACCATAACAGCCATCTACCAATGGATTTAATTAACAGTACTCCCTTTCGTTTTTATGTCTGCAATTACTGAATAGATGAAACCTGAATTTATGACGAAATCTCAAATCAAACTCGTCTCGTATTTTAAATGAATCCCTAGGTAATAAACGAGCTGGACCTCTCGATTTATCCCGCGTAGAATTAACAAGTAAAACTATGTACTGACATTATTCTAAAATAGTCGTACCCATATAACTTTATAGTAGGGACTTTTTACTCCTAATAATGCTGCTATCTGCCAGTGAATGTCCCGTTAAAATCGGTAAACCCGTTTCAGAGATAAGATAGGAACGAACATACAAAAAAATTACGTGTATACTTTCATAATATGCATTTAGAGAAAATCTGTTAATGACATACATACATATGCTCACGCCTGTACTCCCCGAAGAGGTAGGCAGAGGTGTTACATTAACAGAAATGGTCAATCTATCGCTATATATATATTATGTATATTTTTTTAGAAAAACTCATTGGTACAGGCCCACTGGGATTTGAACTTGCGTCGCTTGCATAGCAGCCCCAAGGCTACCACGGCTATAAGTTTCCCGAAAGCTTTAACCACAACTTATAAATACTACCCCTTAATAATGGCCTAAGTTTTTATAGACTATTGGCGTAAAATTAAATCATAGCCATAAATTTGGATATTTGGCGTTACATTTAGATATGGGACGCGTTTGTGTAGGTGTTACAATCGTAATGGTCCAATCGCGTGATGCCAACCTTCCGGTGAAACCAGTCGGTGTTGCCAACATTAAAATTAGCCCTTATTAATTTTCAAGCACACAAGTTCATAATGAAAAAAAGGCTCATTATACCCTGGGCCGAATTAACCCTATTGGGGCCTCTAAGTAATGTAATTTTCTGGGCCCCTTTCCTTTGAAATATATTTCCAACTCTCACGGGGCCCCTTGTCGGTGCAGGGCCCCTAAGTTACTGCTTGTACCATAAGTGAAAGTGGAAGCTGCTAGTTAAAGTCCTGTTAAAATTGGTCCGAGATTAGCCGGAACAAACAGACAGACAGAAGCTATTTTTTTTTAATTGTGTTTATCTATGTGAGAAGCTACCATACCTATGGTATACATAAACTTTCATATGCTTTTAGTGAAAAGCTATTCATTTGGAATCACAAAGAGACACTTAAATTTTATTCATCTGTATGTTATAAATAGAACTATACTACATTTGCATTCAAACTGTAATTCTGAATTAAAAACAGACACTGCAATTTTATTTATAGACCACCTGCGCCCTGCGGTGTCACCCGCGTAGACTTAATTTGTGACCCGAGGAAACCTAATTTTTAAAAACAAAAGTAGCCTATGTTATTCCTTGTACCATTAGCTATTTGTCAGTGAAAGTACCGTTAAAATCGGTCCAGCCGTTTCAGAGATTACCCGGAACAAACAGACAGACAGACAGAGAAAAACTTTACAAATTGTATTTTTTATGTCAGTATACATTCATGTGCATTTAGTGAATAGCTGTTGATTTAGAATTACAAACAGACACTTCAATTTTATTTATCTGTATGTATAGATAACCTAGGTATAGGTCTGTGATCTAACAACATCCAATCCGTCAATACAACTAATGAACAATAAAGCTACACTAATAAGGCAGGTCTCCGCGAAACACTTGGAACCAACACATAAGAGAACTTAATTTGATCTACTTTATTAGCAACTTTTATCTTTTATTTCCAATAAAACTAGGGGTCAGGCGTTCGTGTCAAAGGTCGCACGTGGTGAGGTCGTGTCGCATTCGTATCGACACAACATCGATAAAAACGCCGCGAAAGGTCGACTTGCTACGCTCGTGAACAATGCTCTCAGCGCTTATACAGTCTAGACTTTTTAGGCAAACATTTTTGGCACAGGATCTGTAGGTACATATCAATTTAAAAATATTATAAAAAAGACTTATCTTTTTTATATATTTACCGTCGTTATACTAACGTAATTTTTGTGTTATATTGTAGTTATTAGGGCTTAATTAAGGTTTGAAGTTCTGATTGTTATGTGGAACATAAGACTATGCTTATTTTTCTTGAATATTAAATTTTAAAAACAAATTTACGCCTTAAATGATACTTATCGTTATTTATTTTGGTCAATCCACACAATATCTTTATAAATTGTAGTCTAAACGATATTCTGACATGAAAGCTATGTTATTGCAAAGTTTCCTTATATCATTCTGTAGTTTGTGCGTGAAACAGTATCAATCAACCGTCCATGAATAATATTATACGCATATTCACATGAAAAGAGCCGTGACAAAAGATCATTCAAAATTATTAATTGCAATCATCAAAGGCAAACTGCTCACTTGCTTACTTTCGGAAAAGTAGTAAAGAAACCTAACTTGCTAGTTAGTTTTCTTACGCTAATGTATGGGGAGAAATGGAAGAGAAGAACACATTGCGCTGACCCCATATAACAGGGGATAAGGGCAGGGCTAATAGCGCATTGTCGTTCGGCGTGGCGGTCCAAGGGGGAGGCCTATGTTCAGCAGTGGACGTCTTCCGGCTGATGATGATGATGATGAAGGGCAGGAGGATGATGGTGCTAACGTATGGGGAGCTGACCTTCTGTAATCCGTGTATCTATCGTATACGTTCCACCTCTCTTCAATTATTTAGGTGTGCCTATTTATGTTAGTTCAACTATAATATTATTTAAACGGTTCAGCATTCAATTCTAGCCGAGTTTTCACACCGGCATTTAAATAAACGTTATAATATGAACTAGCTGTGCCCCGCGGTTTCACCCGCGTAGATTCAGTTTCATCCTTATTGTTGCGGAACCCTAATATTTTTGATAAAAAAAAGTAGCCTAAGTTACTCCTTGAAACATCAGCTACCTGCCAGTGAAAGTTCCGTTAAAATCGGTCGAGCCGTTTCGGAGATTACCCGGAACAAACAGCCAGACAGACAGACAGAGAAAAATTTTAAAACTTGTTTTTTTAGTAGCGTGTATACTTTCATATGCATTAAGTGAAAAGCTGTTATTTTGGAATTACAAACAGACACTTCAATGTTATTTATCTGTATAAATGTATAGATTAAGCACATTTTGTATTATTAAAGGGGTCAACAAGTCCATCTGATGGTAAGCGGTCACCGCATCATATGAACATGATCAACACCAGAGTGTCACTGACGCGCACATTCCCTACCTTATAAAGAATGGAATCACTGTGCTAGCATATTTAAGGACTACTAGCAGTCCCCTACCCCTAAGAGTAAGAGCACTGGTGACCGCATGAACACAATACCACAGTATATTTATAAGCTTACTAAGTAGTATGTAAATTAAAAAATATTTTTAAATATGAATGTTTTGTTCCATTGAACAGTGAAAGTCACTGTTTAAGTTTTTAAAATTTACTCCGTAAACTGTCAAAGAAATGTAGATTTGTCGATTTGAAGTTTAGAAAAATGTCTGTAAAACATGTAAATTATGTACCTATAGGTAAGCCATACATGGGACTAGGTAATGACAAGGTGTCATGACGTATAAGGAGGTCAAAGAGATGGCACTGGACATAGACAAATGGAAAGAGTTGCATCGGTTATACCGGCAAGAGTCTTATTACTCTTAAATTAATGATGAAGTACGCGATCAGCCACGACACTCCTTACCGACATTACGCCTGGGTCACTTGTAATTAAGAACGATTTCCTAGATTTGGCAGTACTTGTAGCCTCATACTAATATGATGAAAAAGAAAGATTTGCTTGTTTGTATTGAATAGGCACTGACACTACTAGACTGTTCTTGAAAATTCTTTCAGCCATTGACACCTACATCATCAGCGAGTAAAAAAGGCTATATTTTATCCCCGTACTCCCACGGGAACGGGAAATACGCGGATCAAAGCAAGAAAATGAAAATGAAAATTAAAATGATTTATTCAGTGTAGGCCCTGGTAAGACACTTATGAATGTCGAGGCATTTACCACTGGTTCGGAAACAAGCCTTCTGAGAAGAACCGGCAAGAAACTCAGCTGGCATCATGTACATTTCATTACACAGTAAATAATGATAATTACAAAAAAAACATCAAAAATTATTAAGACGTCCGCTAGTAAGCGTATGCATTGACTATGACTAAGTATTCAGAGATCATTTCTCAAGATTAGAGAAGATCCCTTCTAATTGTCCCCTTTGGTTGCCTACCTACAGGTTACCGAACCATGTTTCATATTCATGTTCCCATATTATTTTCTTTTAGAATGGCTTTGAAAAATCCCCTAACTCCGTATCTGCATATAGACTCTTGCACGATAATTATCATGGGATTTCGTGATGTCACGCGATGTTGTACCAAAATATTAAACTGGCTACCTTTTTCGTTTCGATTGTACGTAATTGTTTATTTATCGGATTATTTTAACGATTGTACACGAATATTTTTTCGATGACTGTCCGTGAGTTTATTTCATGCTATCATTACTAATGATAAATATATTTTATTCTAAATCGGCTTAGATATCAGATATTTGATGTACATAAAATTAAGCTATTATACCAATCAATTATTATACCATGCGCACCAGATTCAATAATCTATTAATTAAATTACCCGCTGTGGCGTTGGGGTTGAAGCAGTGACCTGCTACGCAAGCAACGCAAGTTCGAATCCCAGCGGGGCCTGTACCTATGAGTTTTTCTAAAAACTTATGTGCAGTGCTTCAGACCACCTGCTTTACGGTGAAGGAAAACATCGTGAGGAAACTTGCATATATCTGAGAAGTAATTTAAAGACGTATGTGTAGTGCCTGAGACGGCGATAGACTCACCATCTTACGTTGGCACTTAATCATCTTCGGTGAAAAGTGGGTGTTGTCTTTACTACACCTCTGCCTCGGCAGCCTCGAAGGGGTAGCCTTCGGAGAATAGAGACATATGTGTGTATATAAGTAAGTACTTTTAAGAATTTAAAATAATGTTATTAAACAAAAGCGGCCCTTACAACTCGTTGAATGTAATTTTAACCCTAACTTCCAAATTAAAGCCTGACAGGAGAAAAAACAGTGATACATGCTCGGCATGCTTACATGTGCTTCATTTATTTAAACGTGGTTGTGTTATTACTTAATTGCATTTATAAGGGATAACGATTGATATTGATGTTAAATAAAATCGAAATGTCTGTTTGTAATTCCAAATTAACAGCTTTTTACTAATCGCATATACCCCACTATGTGTCAATAAAAGTGGGACCATGGTAAATATCCCGATTATAAATGTTACCACCGGGTTAGGAAGGTTATTTTGGTGAGAACCCGGCAAGAAACTCGACAATAACTCTTTTGGTTACAGTATATCTCATGAATATATATTTACACACCGCACAGTATATCTTAAAGTACACACGCGTAATTTTAAAAGATAATTGAAGAAAACCACAACGGCTTTATGGAAATTTAGTGTGATATTTTAAAATTAAAATAAAATAAATGCATAGTTCCTAATTGGCTGGTTATCATATAAATTGAAAAAGGAAAAAAATAAGAATCTATGCCAAGAGGAAGGATTGTTCGTGCTTATTTTTCTAAATGATATGATCGAAATCATTGGACGCGAGATGGGGGCGCAAAGTGAAGAAGATCCCTCTAATAGCTGGTATCAACCGACGCTAAAATACCCTGACATTTGCCAGGAGATTTCCAAATCCGACTTTGAAAAACCTGCAAGCTTAGCCAGAGTTATTTCAATCTCGAGCGAAAATAATGACACCGCTTCAGAGGGGAATGCGGAATTTTTCTTTCATCTCTCTCTTGTAAACTTAAGGAATTATTTTTTACACTGTGGTAAAGTTATGATACATCCGAGTGCCTAGTGCGAGTATTCTTAAAATCGCCGTCACAAGTCATCGCGCCGAAGTAAAAGCAGATTTGTATGGGCTCATAATAGTGTCATCTATAGGCCGACAGAGGCGCTGTTCCGATCCTAAACAAATCTGCGTTTACGTCGACGCGGTGACTTGTGATGGCGGCAGTGAATAACTCGCACTAGGCCCTGTGTGTTCTAGAGGTGTTCGTGGGGCCTGTAGACATAGTTATATCCTCACGCTTCGCTAGTAGAAACGATACAAAATGTACGGGAATGACATATGTCACGTGACTGATTTATGTCATTTTCATACTTTTTTTATCGGTTCTATCAGCGCAAGCGCGAGAGATTGTTACTTTGTCTAGGACTACATTTGCTATTGCGCTATCAATCGACCAGCGATGCCAAGTCAGTAATTAGATGGGTGACCGCCCGAGTTCCCTCCGTGCCTCGGAGAGCACATTAAGCTGTCGGTCCCGGATGCCAATTTAACATCTTTGGCAATCGTTACAGGTCAGTCGGAGGCCTAAAAATAATCTGACAACTGGTTTAACCCAGATTACCGATAGCCGCTTCTTTTTCCCTGTTAGGGTAGGCAGATGTGTACTTAGTACCCGGAATCCCCCCTGAGCACTGAGGATGGCCACCGGGGGGGTTTTAGTGAGGTAAAAATCCCACATACCCCGATCTGCCTCTCCCAGGGCGGTCGGGGACCTTTTGAAGGTTTCCCCCTCGTCAATAAAAAAAAAAAAAAAAAAAAAAGGCAGATGTGTACTTATAGTACACCTTCATTTCAAAAGTAAAGCTTTCATTCCAACTTAATAGGGGGCGAGCAATTTTAGAGGGACTTCCACTGGCAGATAGCTGATGTTACAATGAGTAATATAGGCTACTTTTATTTCTAAAATCAAATTAGGGTTTCGTGTAATAAAGCCATTAATGAAATTATTATAGATTACGTCAAAGAATAATTGAATAACAAATTGATATCTATACATCTATACAGATAAATAAAATCGAAGTGTCTGTTTGTAATTCAAAAATAACAGCTTTTCACTAAATGCATATGAAAGTATACACGCTACTGACACTAAAAAACCAAGTTTTAAAATTTTTCTCTGTCTGTCTGTTTTTTTCAGGTAATCTCTGAAACGGCTGGACCGATTTTAACTGGCAGGTAGCTGATGTTCCAAGGCGTAACTTAGGCTACTTTTACTTATTAAAAATATTAGGGTTCCGCGACAATAAGGATGAAACTAAATCTACGCGGGTGAAACGGCGGGGCACAGCTAGTTAAGCCTATAATTATGGCCTATATATTTCTAAAGTGTCTAATATTAAAAACTCGATATTCAACTGTCTATCCAGTTCTGCATACCATTTTGTAATGTACCATAACCACCCTGCTTCCCTTGGGAAGTAATTTGTACCAATACCTTTTTAATTACCATAGAGTAATTAAAAAGTAATTGCCATAAATTTTAAACTCCATTTAGATAAGGAAAAATGTGAATGTTTTTTTTACTGGAAAGAATTCTGCCTATAAACCATTGGGTCATCATTAGACCACTGCTTAACATTTTATGCCATATTTTATACCATATCCAAATAAAGTCTCACAGGAGAAGAAACGGCGAAACAACTCCCCGGTTTTTTTAAACATGTTTGTAGCCTAAGTTACTCCTTGTAACATACGGAACAAATAGACAGACAGACAGAGAAAAATTTGCAAACTTGGTTTTCTTTGTCAGTACCGTGTATCCTTTCATATGCATTGAGTGAAAAACTGTCATTTTGCAGTTACAAACAGACACTTCAATTTTATTTATCTGTATAGATATATAGATGTATAGACTAGCATCCGTCCGCGATATTGTCCTCATGCTATCACGGATCCTGAAATTTACCTCGATTAACAATATAAACCTATGCAACGCTGTAATTGTAATTTTTTTGCGGTTACTTTATACTTGTAATGAAACATTTTATTAGTCACGTTTTATATTAATAAAGCAATAATGTTAATTGTGTAATGGCTGCAAGAAGAGAATAGAGAGAGCGTACTCATAAACAACAGGAAATAGTACAAACATCCATAGACACACAGTGAGACGATTATATTTTAGTTAGTTATTGTTAACTATCCACAGATGTAAAATTAATACATTGAACAACGGTGAAATTATCTATATCTATACATGTAAATAAATAAATTTGAAGTGTCTGTTTGTAATTCCAAAATAACAGCTTTTCACTAAATGCATATGAAAGTATACACACTACTGACACTACTCGTAATAAAACAAGTTTAATTTTTTTCTCCGTCTGTTTGTTTATTCCGGGTAATATCTGAAACGGCTGGACCGATTTTAACGGGACTGGCAGGTAGCTGATGTTTCAAGGAGTAACTAAGACTACTTTTATTTATTGAAAATATTAAAGATCCGCGACAATAAGGATGAAACTAAATCTACGCGGGTAAAACCGCGGGGCACAGCTAGTTTATAATATGAATTAAATCTTAACAAACAACCTCTTTATTAATATTATTATTGTATAGAAGTACGTATATATATTCAAATCAAATGAATAGAGAAAGAGGTAGGTTAGTAGCTAGCAATAAAGAGATTAAATTATAAAGTCAAAAGTCAAAAGTCAAAAATATCTTTATTCGATTAGACTTTTTACAAAGTACTTTCAAATCGTCAGAACGACATGGATTATACATGCTACCGCCAGGTTCGGAAGGTTGCTTTTATTGAGAAGAACCTGGCAAGAAACTCAGTAATTACTCTTTTAAAAATATTATAATGTAATATTACTAAGTGTTACCTTAAATAAGTTGAAAAAGAGTTATTAATATACGAACGAAAATATGTAACGATAAGTTCCTATATTTAAATAATAATTAATTCGGCCTTTTAATGGAAACCATTAAATTAATGAGTAAATATATAATGGTAACCCTTTTCATCCGTCCGTCGGTTAATGTTAATTAGAATAAAAATGGAATGACGAACGAAATAACTCTATACAGATAAATAAAATTGAAGTGTCGGTTTGAATTCAAAAATAACAGCCTTTCATTCAGTGCATATGAAAGTATATACGGTACTAACATGAAAAAAACATTTTTATTTTATTTTATCTGTCTGTCAGTCTGTTTGTTCCAGCTAATCTCCGAAACGGCTGGACCGATTTTAACCGGAAAATTTGCATAGAGTAACTTAAACTACTTTTATTTTAAAAAAAACATTATTGTCCCGCGGGTAATCCTTAAAATTAACTCTACGCGGGTAAAACCACGAGGCACAGTTATACCTATAATAGACACACTTGTTATTTATTATTCATCACTCACCTGAATTCTAACACTACGAATAAGTTATACTCCTTAAATATTAACTGAAGCACAACACAGTTTTCCGGCCAATGTATAGCACTATATACCGGTTTTCACTTCACTATATATACACCTGAAAAGTTTCAAAGTTGGACAACACACACTGGTATTATTTTCACTGTCTACTACTTAACACGCACTAGGGAATATGTGTATTGAATTATTAAATTGGGGTTTTAAATGAGCAACGATTTCCCGCGACACGAAATCGAGGAGCGTAGCGACCGCCCCCTACAGCTGTCACGACACGACTGAGTACCGTAAACCTATACTTATGGAACACACTATAGGAATTTGTAGAGGCACGCAGCACGGCGGCGTAGTAATATTTGCACGCGGAACTACGTCTTTATTATTCATAGAGTAAAGTCTGATTTCCTTATTAAATATAAAGAAATAAGTACTTTACTAAATTATTTAACTACGTAAAGATACAAATTGGATAGGTAACTAGTAACTACTAATAAATTATGAAAATACTTCATTCAAACTTTCAACCCCCGGAAAATCCCTTCATTACAAAGAACACGCCCTCCAAATGTGTATAGCTACGACCTGCGGTTTAGGCTGTGCGTTGATATATCCATTAGTCAGTCAGTCAGTCAGGACTTTAAATTATATATGAGCACAATAGAGATTATTAAGATAAGTGGGTAGGTAATTTGTCGTAGTGGCCGTGAGGTTTGATCAGTCGCCTGCTACGCAAGCGACGCAAGTTCGAATCCCAACGACTGCATCAATGAACTTTCCTATAAACTTAAGTGTAGTTATTTCACCCCACGTACTTTAAGGTGAAGGAAAACATCGTGAGGTAACCATGTGTCTAAGAAGAAATTCAAGACGTTTATATAGTGACTGAGACGGCGATGGACTCACCCTTTGTCACGTTAGCACTTATCATATTCGGTGAAATGTGGGTGTTGTTGTTATAACACCTCTGCTTACCCCTACGGGGACCCTTCTGGGATGGCGTAAGCATTTTTTTTTTGATGTGGGTAGGTAGGTAATTGTAATATTTAACTAAGAATGGAACCAACACAAGATGAATAGATAACAACTACCTACGCATATTTTTACATCGGGATGAATGAAAAGGTTTTTTAGGGAAGTCACCTCAAACGTTTTCTAAAAATAATAAAGTCTCATTAAGGTAATTGAAAGACTTTTCAAAGGTTGATATAGTATCACTTGATATTTTATATTTATAGTACTCCACGTTTTAAATCTGTTCCCGATAATGAACAGAGCAAAAAATAACCACGTTTGTAGAAGAGCGCCATACGTTCAAATTAGGACGTTGACTTTACTTTTATTCACCGAGTTTGATGCTAGATTTGGCACCAACTTCAAAAGTAATTAATTACAGATAATTTAATTTGTATCTTTTTGAAGGCGGGTTAATCAGCTCCTTGGCCCTATCCCATACATTGTTGGGGTCGGCACTTGATTCAACCCGATGTGGCTGATCACCTGATTTTTATACGAAGCGACTGCCATCTGACCTTCGTAACCTCTTTTTTCGAGGACAATCGGCAATCTTGGTTAAAGCAGTTGTCAGACTTTCTTAGGCCTCTGACTGACCTGTAACGATTGCCAAAGATGTTAAATCAGCAACCGGGACCGACGGCTTAATGTGCTCTCCGAGGCACGGAGGGAACTCGGGCGGTCACCCATCCAACTACTGGCTAGGCGTATGGTTGTTTAACTTCACTGCAACTGTGCCACGAGCTCCTCATCCTCGGGTTAATATTTTTTTTAATACCGTGCATGAAATAAAGCCAGCCATGTAATTAAGTACATGCGGGCGTAATGGTGGGCACAGCTAGGTGTTAATATAAGGATGGCTTGGAAAATATTCTTTATCAGTCTAGTCTAGTCGGTTGTGGTGTGATGACCTACTTTGGCTATTTATAAAGTTAGGTTCTGTGGTTAGCGAGGTACCTTAACAGGCGTCGGATCAAGTTTACAAAGGGCTGTGGGTTTCGCGTAGCTACCTAACTTATTGTTATACATAGTCGAAAGCTTTGATGTGATTTTGAAATTGCGTAGATTTGAAATATTTTTGGATGTGAAATGAATACATATTTCATATCCATAATACACAGGAACGCAAAACTGAGGCTGAGAAAACAGAGAACAAAATGAGCATAATACGCAGGCGATATCAAGATGGGAAAATTAGCAACTCAAAAATCAAAGTGAGTTCTATTCGCATGCAGAAGAGTTTTATAGTTCCCGATACTTTTTAAAGATAGCTCTGGCTCAGAATACTGAAAAAAAATTAAATAATGCTCTGCTTACTTCCCGAACATCATTTTCGAGCACATAGATAAGTGAGATAGTTCTTGATAGTTTTGAGAAGTAGTTCTGTCTATTTGACAGAAATAGACGAACATGAAAAGTCATCGAAGTAAAAAAAAAATTACTATATCGTCAACGTAAAAACCTATACTTGGAGTACTGGGGCCTTACCATGAGCTCTTATTGTCATGATAGTTTCACTAATTTATGAGACAGATGTATGTGTCGTGTATACATCTGTCACTGTCGCACAGCTGAATTATCATTGCAATAAGAGCTCACGGTTGGGCCCCTGAACATAATATTCTCATAACGTAAAAAGTTTTTCAAGCCATATTTTCTCCTTAATTATCATCTTCGGCTGCTGAACAATTAAACTTTAACATTTGAGTAGGGATAGGTCAGGAGGGAGCGTAATTAACAAACTTTTCAGGAATACTCCTAAAATATACTTAATATGTTCAATGCCAACTTATTAACAAGGCTTAAATACTTATGATTATTTAATGGTACCAGAATGAAATTTAAAAATTTCTTAATTGATTTATTTTGTATTTTTAAAATTGTATAATATTTTTGAAAAGAGTAATTACTGAGGTTCTTGTCAGGTTCTTCTCAGTAAAAGCATGCACATAAGTTTTTAGAACAACGCATTGGTAAAGGCCCCGCTGGGATTCGATCTTGCGTCGGTAGGGTAGCAGGGACTGCTCAATTTAAAAATTTACTGTCACAATATTATAGATAGCGGACGTCACGCGGTTTCACCGCATAGTTCCCGTTGCCGTGGGAGTACGGGGATAAAATATAGCCTATGTTACTCGCTGATGATGTAGCTAGCCATTGCTGAAAGAATTTTCAAGTTCGGTCAAGTAGTTTCGAGGCCTATTCAATGCATACAAACAAACAAACAAAAAAACAATCAATGCTTTCCTCTTTATAATTTTAGTGTAGATTTGACATTATGAAGTTTTAAAAAATGTCTGTAGAACACGTGAATAACGTACCTATACGCGATCTGCCACGACGTATCGTCATTACGCCTATTCAGCTTATTTTCTCGTAGATTCCTTTAAGCTTGTTGTAAAGCTTATATTGGGATTTATACCGTGTTATATGATTGTTAAAACAAAGAATGATAAGTCATTCTCCAGCAAAAAAGGAGATCGACAAATTAAGTTACGACCACTCAGTCAAGGTTTATTCACTTAATACACGTAAGTAACTTAGCCAACTTTGTCATACTTCGGTCCTAGTTATTCTTATACAACTTTATTCAATCCCTTGCAAAATTATTTTCTCATTTTAAGAGAGCCGTGATATTCCGAGCCAATAGTGTTATATGTTTTTTTTTCTAATTATCATTGTTTACTATGTAATTAAATGTACATGATGCCAGCTGAGTTTCTTGCCGGTTCTTCTCAAAAGGCTATTTTCCGAAGCAGTGGTGAATTCTTCGACATTCATAAGGGCTTAAACTGAATAAATCATTTTTATTTTCAAACTGCGACGCAAGTTATAAGCTAAACTGATTCTAAAAACTTAAGTGCAGTGACTAAAAGCTGCATTAATCTAAGAAGAAATTCAAAGACGTATGAATTGTGTCTGAGACGGTGGTGGACTCAACATCTCTCGTTGTTGTTTGTGAGTTGATAAGTCAGTTAGTCAGGACTTTAAATTGTATATATAGAAGAGCCATGGTAGCCTTGGGCTTTGAACAGTCGTCTGCTACGGAAGCGACGCAAGATCGAATCCCAGCGGGGCCTGAACCATTGAGTTTTTCTAAAATACTTATGTACAGTGATTTTACACCACGTGCTTTACGGTGTAAGAAAACATCGTGAGGAAACCTGCATATGTCTGAGAAGTAATTCAATGACTTATTTATAGTGCCTGAGACGGCGATAGACTCACCATTTGTCACGTTGGCACTTAATCATCTTCGGTGAAAAGTGGGTGTCGTTAATACAATCCCTCTGCCTACCCCTTCGGGGAATACAGGCGTGAGCATATGTATATACAGAGACATATATATATATATAGATGGCAATATTAAGCGTTAAAATACTTAATACTGGTAACATTATCTACTAGTACAGTTGATATGCGAACATAGGTTCGCGATTTCGGGAAGCGGAAGGCATAAAAGCGCCCTCGCGCACGATAGCGCATGTAATGTGACGAAATGCGATGCCAACGGATACTGATACCAACGACATATTTGATGTGATATTTAACATACATATGCTCAAAAGCCGTGGTGTCCGTGGGGTTTGAGCAGTCGCCTGCTACGCAAGCAACATAAGTTCGAAGCTCAGCGGCCTGCACTAATGAGGTTTTCTGAAAATTTAAGTGTTGTAATTTCACTCCATGTTTCATAGTGAACGAAAACATCGTGAGGAAACCTGCATATGTCTGAGAAGTGATTCAAAGACGTATGTATAGTGGCTGAGACGGCGATGGACTCACCCTCTGTCACGTTGGCACTTAATCATATTCGGTGAAATGTGGATGTTGTTGTTACAACACCTCTGCTTACCCCTTCGGAGTCCCGTCTGGGATGGCGTGAGCATATCATTTTATTTTTTACATATGACAGAGGTGTGCTTATAGTACACTCACATTTCGCCAGTTATATTTAAGTCATCAGTCAGACAGTCATGTAACAGCGGACCTTTTGGCACTAACCGGTCACTAATTCAGACTCCGGGCTGCTACATACAGATGTACAAGATATTTTATTAAATTAAAGTTGCAACATTCTCATATAAAATTCAGTTTAACATTCCATACATTACGCGATGAACGGCGCACAATAACACCCTAAGCCATGCACAGGCTGATGCAAAATCACCTCTAACACATAATACAGAGTGTAGTGTACATTAAAATTTGCATAGTGCCCGTTTTGAGCGTCGCATTAACAGCTCCGCTCGACATTAGGGGCTTATCGAACGCTCCCGGATGGTTTATAACTTCCTTTTTCCGGCGAAAATGGCGCGCTAGCGGACACTGGCCAGTTTGAAACTTTTTTAATTCTTTTTACTTTTTAAGATGACATGACAGATGCACTTTTGGGCGGGAATCAAGTGTCAAGTGAAGCTATTGGTTTGGTCAGCTTTGTTAAACAATGTTACGTTTTAGATTCAACCCGAAATGGTTGGTTTTAACCAGTTGTCAGGATTTCTCAGGCTTTCTGACTGACGTGTAAACATACTGTGGTTCTCATGGCCTCAGAGAATAATAGATCGATGAATGGGCTATCTAACACTGAAATAATTTTTCAAATCGGACCAGGAATTTCTGATATTAGCGCGTTCATGCAAACAAACAAACTCTTCAGCTTTATATGTTAAGAACTCGTACAGATAAGAATGTAGTCACATGCATTGTCAGCCAAAATAAGAGTGTAATTAACCAAATTTCAGCTCAAACGGTCAAAGATGATATTTCTTGCGAACTTATTGAGAACTCATTAGCTTTGACGCTTAATTTTAGAATACCACAATGAAATGTCAAAGTTCCGAAGATTATATTACGCTTAAACCCATGATGGTAGTTGCAAGATTTTAAAGTCAAAGTCAAAGTCAAAAATATCTTTATTCGATTAGACTGTTTACAAAGCACTTTCAAATCGTCAGAATGACACAATTTACAGGATTATACATGCTACCGCCAGGTTCGGAAGGTTGCTTTTACTGAGAAGAACCTGGCAAGAAACTCAGTAATTACTCTTTTCAAAAATATTATACATATTTAAAAAAAAAACAAAATAAATCCCTTGAGCAATGTAAGCCCATGGACACAGTTGCAATGCACACATGTCGATAAAAAATAATATAAAGAAAGTCTAGTAGTTGTACTTATATGTAAATGCGTA
The DNA here is from genome assembly GCA_964035505.1 of Watsonalla cultraria. Lineage (NCBI taxonomy): Eukaryota > Metazoa > Arthropoda > Insecta > Lepidoptera > Drepanidae > Watsonalla > Watsonalla cultraria. The sequence goes on along the minus strand of OZ037732.1, from coordinate 627,560 downwards.
GCTTGAGATGACCAGCCCCCACAAGCAGCACCTGTTCACAAGTATGACGAGAATGCCAGCCATCTATTTGATACACACATACATAATGCAAGGAGAGAGTTAACACAAAATGTGTATAATTACGAAGGCGAACCAAAAACGATGGAATGGAGGTTGTATCTTCCCTGTGTCCACTTAATAATTAAAGTACTGCATATTATAGGTATTATACGTGTATAGATCGTGGGAGATACTATCCTGTGTGAATGACACGACACTTTATACCGATACGGCCTAGTAGCTATTAATCATTCGTCCGAAGTTAGGCGTGCGTTGACATCTTGGTACATACGTACACACTGCGTTTTAATTCGGACGGTATTTTTTTTTGGTAAAGCTATAAATCACCCGAAATTGTTAATAGCTTGCCATTTTTTCGCGATTCGCTGGTCAGAAACTGAGTTTTTATTGGCATTTGATAAAAATGCTGTGAGGTTAGCTTGATTTCATTCCTTAAAAGACTTATAAAGAGTGTCGCGTAAAAAGTTGTTTTTTTTTTTTTTTTTTATTAATTATACTATACATCAAAGCAGTTAAATAAAATGGAAGTGTCTGTTTGTAATTTCATATAAGTAGCTTGCCTTTAAATATTAAAGTTGTTCTGACTAATCTCTGAAACGGTTGGACCGATTTTAGAAGCACGAATACCATAGTGTTTTGAGTTTTCTACTGCAGATGAAAACAGGAGACCGTGACCATATTTTTTTTAACGGGTACGAAACCTTCAATAGGTACCCGGCCGCCCTGGAAGAGGCAGGGATAGGTAGGGTACCCCTATGAATACCATAAAGTCCTGACTTTCCGACTGCAGATGAAAACGTGAACGGAGTGAACGTGACCAAAAAAAGACCAAAGCAAAGTATTTCATTACAAGACAACTATTAAGGTAGGTATTCCTTGTTTACCAATCTATAACGCCATCTATCGTGCGTTTTGTTAACTAGATAAGCGTTATTGAAGTTCACTGCAATCCAGTTTTCTTAATAATTCACTACTAAATTATTATTTGTTAGCTGCTAACGCCATCCTTTGATTTTCCTGTGAACTACTATACGGACATGTATCTCTGTGGACCGAAACTATCTAGGTCCAAAAAGACAAACCAACCAATGCAAAAAGTTCAGATCATGTTCAATAGATGGCTCACAGATGCATAGATGTAAATTTATTTAAAGATCGACCTCAAAATGTTGATTCGAATGCATGAATTTACATAATGCTAAGACGTAATTTTCTGTAGAGTTTTGTAAGTAAGGTTTTAATTCAAGATAAAAATTTCACCACTCATAGGTATTATAGGAGTTCTAAGTTTCGTATTTATAAAGGTATTACTTTAAAATAATCGTAGGTTCTCTATAAGTTGTCCTTGGCATATAGACATACGATTTTTTTTCTATATCTATGGGCATAATGTTTCATTTAATCAAATATCAATATTACCAGGAATAAACTGCGTAGTTACTATTTATTTTTTACTGTGTAGTGAATACCTACTAAAAATATGTCTTTTTATTTAAGGTGCAATGGTGAACACATATCTGTGGGGTAGCCTCCGAACGAAGGCTTGCAGCTCAGTGTACATAGAAAATTTGTTAAGAATATGGGCGTTTCCTTCACATTCGTGATAAACAGTTTTGCCGAGCCTCGAAAGCTACTCGAACCGCATTTTTTAATCTATATTGATGTTTTGATTAGGACTTTGATTATTTTTACCATTGTTACATGGGTGACCGACTAGTTGGTCTCAAATGGTCACGAAGGCCATGATATGACGGGAAAACGTCCCTTTGACTCTGTGAGTATGAATGATCGATCTTTCAAATTTCATCCACCAACCTAACAAAACAAAATGTCGACGACGCCTCGCCCGAGAGTTTTTCTCTAGGTAATTATGTAGCGTTATGTTAGATAAAATCACCTTAGCCACTCCACTCTTACTTGTGAATACTAATTATTGTTATGCCGCGTAAACCTTGCTATTGGACGCGTAAACTAGAATTAGATTTGGTAGATTTTATACGTGAACGTGATTTCATATGGCGTCCGATTGGTAACACAAATCATCATATCCAACAGAAATACAAAGCGTATGCTGAATTTGCTGCGAAATTAGGACGTGGGTTTACTGGTAAGTCATCAAATTTGCTCTTTGCTTTAAAAACCACGTAAGATATTATTTTCATTTATTCCCGTGTGAAGTTTCAAACTCATTCAAAACATCAAACAACCATATTATAAACAGCAATTTTCGATTACCTTTCTCGTAAAATTCATCAAATAAGTACCTACAAACATGGCGTCACGAATTTTGAGCGTTCACCATGATTGCCCTTTATTGATTTTATGTTTTGCGCAAGCGCGAATCACATACATGCGCAGTTGTACCCACCATTCAATCGATGAAGGCACATAACCCGGGGTGGCGCGGCATTGGGACTTCAGCCTCCAAATGATTAAGTTAAAAATCATTTTTACCAGCTCGTTCGGTTCGTGACCGATGGGTGAACATCAGAAGCACCTTCAACCACAACGTGCGACGCGTAGAGAAGTCCAAAGAAGCAGCTGCCACGCCCGCTGATGTCTACGTACCTTGCTGGCCCTTATGGAAGCCCCTTCAGTTTTTAAGAGACGTCTCCAAGAAAGAAGCTAATTATGAGGTAAGTTCCCTCCTCACTATGGGTCTTCACTTGGGAATCTTTGATCCATTTGAGATATTTAACAGAACATGTCGGCGACTCATGCCTTTCTATGAATCTCTTAATTTGCATTGCGGCATTCAACTAAAATCATTGGTTATTCAAGATTTGCATCGCCTTACACAAAAAGGCATAAGCCTTAATAATTTCTGGGCTTTTGTGGCTCTTAGAACAAAGAGCGTGCCACACCCTTATATTCCTCCATTTTGTTTTTTCACTATAAGGGTTGGTTATGAAACAAAGGGATGATACCATACAGTGGTATATAGTTCTTGCAGATCAATAAATGGTTAAATAATTTTGAGGTTTCAGTGAATTTTAGAAAAAAGAGCATGCCACACCCTTATAGAATATTAGATCTGCCATTTTGTTTTTTCAACGCAAGGGATGGTTATGTAACAAAGAAAAGATACTAGACACTGGTAGATATTGCAGATCAATGAATGCTTAAATCAATTCTGGGCTTTTGCGAATCTTAGGAAAAAGAGGATGCTACACCCCAATAGAATATTCATTCTGCCATTTTGTTTTTTCATGGCAAGACATGGTTTTATAACAAGGGGAAGATACCAGACACTGCTAGACATTGCAGATAGATAAATGCTTAAAATCATTTCTGGGCTTTTACCCCCTAGAACAAAGAGAATGCCACACCCCTACAGAATCTGTTCCGCCATTTTGTTTTTTCATGGCAAGGGATGGTTATCTAACAAAGGAATGATACCATACAGTGGTATATAGTTCTTGCAGATCAATAAATGCTTAAATCATTTTGAGGCTTCTGTTAATATTACAAAAAAATCATGCCACACCTATTTATGTAATATTAGTTCCGCCATTTTGTTTTTTCATTGCAAGGGATGGTTATCTAACAAAGGAATGATACCATACAGTGGTATATAGTTCTTGCAGATCAATAAATGCTTAAATCATTTTGAGGCTTCTGTTAATATTACAAAAAAATCATGCCACACCTATTTATGTAATATTAGTTCCGCCATTTTGTTTTTTCATGGCAAGGGATGGTTATCTAACAAAGGAATGATACCATACAGTGGTATATAGTTCTTGCAGATCAATAAATGCTTAAATCATTTTGAGGCTTCTGTTAATATTACAAAAAAATCATGCCACACCTATTTATGTAATATTAGTTCCGCCATTTTGTTTTTTCATGGCAAGGGTTAGTTATGTAACAAAGAAAAGATACCAGGGTCCATAGACTAAGTAACATTATCCTCACACACTAAAATATTGAATTGGAATTGAAATATGTCATGTGATTCTTCCATATATTTTGTAGCGTTTTTATTAGCAAAGTGGATGGTTAATGTTACTTTGTCTAAACCTTCATACACTGGTTGACATTTCAGATCGTTAAATCCTTAAATAATTTCTGGGCTTTCTAGCCCTTAGAAAAAAGGGCATGTCACACCCTATAGAATATTAGATCCGCCATTTTGTTTTCTCATCCCAAGGGTTGGTTACGTAACAAAGGGAAGATACCAGATACTGCTAGACATTGCAAATCAATAAAATATTAAACAATTCATAAATATAACATGGCTGCAGGTATCTAATAGAATGCAAATGTGTATTCAACATTGCACTTTATTAATGTTATAAAAAACAATACAAGATGTATGGCGTTATGTCACGTCTCATTTATGTCATTTCAATATATTTTGTATCATTTATATTAGCAAAAACGCAAGAAAATGTAACTTAATCTCAAATATTCCCTGGTTGAAATTTCAGATTGATTAATGATTAAATAATTTCTGGGCTTTCTAGCCCTTACAAAAAAGGGCATGCCACACCCTATAGAATATTTCTTCCGCCATTTTATTTTTTCAACGCAAGGGATGGTTATGTAACAAAGGGAAGATACCATACACTGGTATATAGTTCTTGCAGATCAATAAATGATTAATTAATTTTCAGACTTTTCGTGAATCTTAGAAAAAAGAGCATGCCACACCCCTATAGAATATTAGATCCGCCATTTTGTTTTTTCAACGCAGGGTTCAAAAAATCAAAATCAAATATATCTTTATTCGATTAGACTTCATACAAAGTACTTTCAAATCGTCAGAATGACACAATTACACAGGATTATACATGCTACCGCCAGGTTCGGAAGGTTGATTTTACTGAGAAGAACCTGGCAAGAAACTCAGTAATTACTCTTTTAAAGAATATTATACAGTTTTAAAAATACAAAATAAATTGTTCAAGCAACTATAAGCCCATGGACACAGTTCTAATGCTCAATTGTCAAAAATAAAAACTAAAAATATAGTACAAATATATGTGAGCATGGCAAATTCCAGCCAGTCAAAGCAAAATTAAGATTAATTAATTGTAGCAAAAGTACAGTGCCAATGGGATTATTTACAAACATTATCAGGTACATCCCAGGCTCCCTTATCACAAATATAATCACTTACAGTATAATATCCTTTTTCAAGCAAAACTGATTTAATTGTTTCTTTAAATTTGTTGAAGGGCAAGTTTACAATTTTTGTTGGTAATTTATTATAGAAGCGTGTGCTCTGTCCTAAAAATGAGCCATGCACTTTTTGTAGGCGATGCGCAGGCACTACAATTTTATGTTTGTGTCTTGTGTTTACGTTATGCACATCACATTTCCTTTGAAACGATCCAATGTTTTGATGCACAAATAATAAGTTAGCTAAAATATACTGTGAGGCCACTGTCAAAATTCCAATTGATTTAAATTTTTCCCTTAACGATTCTCGCGGTCCCAAATTATATATAGATCGTATAGCCCTTTTCTGTAGTGTAAATATAGAGTCTATATCAGCAGCTTTGCCCCAAATTAAAATAGCATAGGACATAACGCTATGAAAATAAGAAAAATATACAAGTCGAGCTGTTTCTATGTCGGTGAACTGTCTAATTTTTCTAATTGCATAAGCTGCGGAGCTGAGTTTTCCTGATAACTTGGATATATGTGGGCCCCACTGAAGTTTATTATCAAGGGTTACACCTAGAAATACTACAGAATCTACTATTTCCAAAGTTTCACCATTTACCATGACCTTTGTATCAACAGGTTTGACGTTTGGTAAAGTGAATTTAATACATTTAGTTTTTTTGGCATTTAAAACTAAGTTATTTACATTAAACCATTTCAATACCTGATCAAGTGCACTGTTTACATCTTCATAATTCGTTTTGGCTCTGTCGACTTCAAACAAAAGAGATGTGTCATCAGCGAACAGTACAATATCACACGTATTCTTTACTAAATTTGGTAAATCATTAATATATACTAAGAATAGAAATGGTCCTAAGATTGAACCCTGTGGGACGCCCATTAGTACTGGAGAACCGGAAGATCTGACCCCATTTACTTCGACTTTTTGAATCCGTTGACAAAGATATGATTTGATTAGGTCGAGTGCCCTACCTTTGACACCGTAATAGTTTAATTTAACTAATAAGGTTTCGTGTTGTACACAATCGAATGCCTTGGATAGGTCGCAGAATACACCTATCATGTCGTGAGCGTTTTCCCACGCTCTATAAATATGTCTAAGAAGTGCAACACCAGCATCAGTGGTTGAACGACCTTTGGTGAAGCCATATTGCTCACCATGTAGAATATTATTAAGATTAAAGTAAGCGACTATTTGATTCAGCATAATTTTTTCGAAAATTTTGCTGAGGGCTGGCAAGATAGAGATCGGTCTGAAGTTAGTAGGGTCACTAATATCACCACCTTTAAATAATGGAATAACTTTACTATATTTCATGAGATCCGGGAATACACCGCTCTTAATACAACTGTTAAAAATGTCAGCTAAGTAAGGGGCAATTATGTCAATAATTTCGTGAAGTACTTTCACTGATATATCCCATAAATCACCAGTCTTTTTGGAATTCAAACTTTTAAATGTCTTAATTATTTCAAAAGGCGTGATAGAACAAAAACTAAAGCTAGTGCCGCACTTAGAAACATTTAATTTCAGTAATAATTCGGCGTCTGTGGGAGATGAATTTAGGGAACTAGTAGTTACTATAGGAACATTTGCAAAGAACTTGTTGAAAGTTTCAGCTATTTCACCATCGTCTTGGATTACTTTGTTATCTATATTTAAAGTTAAACGACAATCGCGACTTTTTGCCTTTCCCGTCTCGGCATTAATAACGTTCCAGGTAGTTTTTATCTTATTATCAGAATTCTTGATTTTCTGGGCAAGATGCAAGGCTTTAGCTTTTATACAAACTTTCTTAAAACATTTAGAGTATCTAGTTACGAATGCTAAGAATTCAGGACTATGATCATTTCGTTTCATACCATAAAGTTCATACAACTTCCTTCTACTTTTATGGATACCTACAGTTGCCCACTCATTGAATTTAGCTTTACTATGTTTCTGAACTGTTTTTAGTTTAAATGTACTATTGAATTCCGTTTGTATAACGTTAAACAAGCTATTGTAAAGAGCATCAGGATCTTCTTGTGGCCCTTGCAGATAAGGTATCTTGGTTGGTTACGTAACAAAGGGAAGATACCAGATACTGCTAGACGTTGTAGATCGATAAATGCTTAAATCATTTCTGGGCTTTTTTGACTTATAGAAAGAAGAGAATTCTACACCCCTATAGAATATTTTGTATCGTTTCTATTTTTAAGTTCCGCCATTTTGTTTTTTCATTGCAAGGGTTGGTTACGTAACAAAGGAAAGATACCAGACACTGCAAATCGATAAACAATTGATAAATAAAACATGGCTGCAGGTGTCTAATAGCATGCAAATGTGTATTCAACATTGCACTTAATCAATACAAATCTGGGGTGAATTTTAAATTGTCTGGAGCGATATTGTTATTTTATTCATGATCTCATTGTATAAAACATAGGTTTTTTATGTTGACTATGTGTACTAGTTGAACCTCATGGTTTCACCTGTTATTAGTTTTGACATAGTGTCTCTCCGGGATCTTAATTACCTATGCACAAATTATTTAATAATGTATTGTTGTGTTCTTGCTATGAGTTAAGTTACTAACTTATGTACACTACCTTCCGTCCTCAGCTTTGCCTACACCTGATTATGGATTCCTAATCATCCTCCATTAACAATTGAGTCAGTATTGAAAGCCTATGTTACTCAGCAATAATTTTATAAGTAAATTTTATAAGTACATTTTAATCAATGGGGCTGTTAGAACTAAAATATATTTCTTAACATTTAATTATTTTTTTATATTTTTTTTCTTTGCAGCCAAATCTATCAGCAGATCAGACACAAGACAATGGAGTCAAAGAAGAATCAGCAGAAGTGGACAATACCTTGATCCTGGTCAGACAGAGAGGTCATCGGACAAACAGACCACGTCGAGAGCTAAAACCTCTCCGCACAGAAACAAAACCAGATGAATGTATCAAAGTCCTTGATAATCTGATAGAATCCTTGAATCCTCTTGTTGTAGGCACGAATAATGATCGCTACGGGTTCTTCGGAAGACATGTGGTGGAACAACTGGATGCGATGAGAGATCTTGATGCAGAGGTGGCTAGCAGAGAGATCATGCGATTGGTTAATGATTGGCCAAATGATTGGTTGGATTGCCAGTTTGAAACCTGAAATTGTTCGAAGTTGGCGAATATTGGTTGATGTATTGCCAACATTGGCATTCAATACTCTATTGGTTCCGATATAAGGTTCAAATTGTGTAGTCGGGTTCTTCAGATATAGTGAAAGGTACAAATCAACCACCAAGAAATGACATGTCACAGACATACAAAAACTCCTCACCACAGACACTGTTACTCTCTAATATTATGATGAAGAATGCAGTATTGTTAAAAAAATACTAATTTGGACTTTTCAAAGGCACTTTCAAATGATCAATACCGCCGTGTTCGAAAAGCTGCTTTTACTGAGAAGAAACTCAGTAATTATTCTTCAAAAATATTTTTTACAATTTTGGTTAATAAGTACAAAATAAATCACAATATAAGCTAAAATAAGCCCAAAGAGGCAGGTCCAATGCAAAAATGTCGAAGAAAAAAATATAAAAACTAATATGTAGTAGCTATGAAGACTTAGATGGTCAAGTTATGTAATAATCTTTGTGAGTTAAGTAAAGCAAGTTCTTCAAGAAAGATTGAGATTTCAATAGGGTTGAAGATGTGGGGATATTACCTACCTATCCCTACAATAGCTAACGTCAAGCTTTTGTGACTATTCATTTGGAAAGTACTCTGTAAACTGCATGGAAAATTACATAACCTTCTCGAACAAAGAAATCTATTGTTATTCATTTGATGCAAACTGCTTCGAGCTTGTAATTTCCGAAACTCCATCAAAGTCAGTGGAAATTTAAATAATTTGACCTTTTTATGCTGAAATTGAATGTCTGGACTGTGATATATTGCTGAGAAATGGGGATAAATTACTGTCTCATTGAATTTAAAACGATATTGGTTTTATTATTCATGCTATTCGGTTTCTCTGCTATATAAAGCGCAGTGCGAATCAGTGTTTGGTGTCATTCGACGTCCACTCTTCTACGTCTCAGTGCCAGGGAGGGTGTCTTGTAAAATGTATATTGGCCGTGGTCTTTCTATTGTCGTAAATCGTTGTCGAAAATTGCAATTTTGTCGTTCCGCATCCAATACAAAAAACAATTGCCTAGATGGTCATCGTTGTATTAATTTAGGTTTTCCGCTGTCACCAATAAAGATGCGGCGCAAAACAGCTTTGTCGTTTCGTTAGGCAATAGTATTGTGTACAAAAGATAGTTTCCGCTTCTGCGATAAAGTAACAGCGCTAAACTATCTTTTGGGATAATTCCCAAGGCATTTGAAAATTAAAATGAAAAATATTTATTCAGCTTAGGCCCTGGTAAGACACTTATGAAAGTCGAGAATTTACCACCGATTTACGATATGAAGTCGTTCAGAATTTCTATTGTAGATTATAGTTAAAAGTTTCCGCTGCTGCAATAAAGTAGTAGCGCTAAACTATCTTTTGGGATAATTTCCTATACATTTTCGCTATGAAGTCGTTCAGCATTCAACATGTTAGATAATAGCTAAAAGTTTCCGCTGTTGCGAAAAAGTAGCAGCGCTAAACATTTTTTTGGGATTCATCGGGCTATCGAATCGGTATTTCAATATTTCATTCGTTGGCGAATTTTTTAATTGTTCTACCAAAGTCTGCATTCGTATATTCGTCAGTCACTCACAAAATGCTATCTTATTGGTTCACCATACAACATTTCATTTCACAATGTTGGCGTATCATGATGAACTACAACGGAAAAAGAAAATGATTTCTTTATTCAGTTTCAGCCTGGTAAAGCACTTATGAATGTCGAAAAATTTACCACCGGTTCGGAAACTAGCCTTTTGATAAGTCAGGAGTCCCAATTGGGTCATGAGTCCAGGAGTTGGACATACGTAACGTCAAAGATCGCAACATCTATAAATACCCCGGACATGACAATTGTCGCTCATGTCTGTTCACTTTCCTATAACTTCTCTCGTGTCCTTTACCCAATTTATGACCGTTCCATTGGAAAACTCCATGACCATTCCAATTTTATAAAATAATTAAATTTCAATCAATTTCAATTGCTGATTTGAAAATTCTCAAATCACTTCGATATTTCATACCAACAATGAGGTACTTTTATCAAAGTATCTATGAATATGGTTGGTTACTTTATTGCGTATACTGTCTGTCTGTTTACTTCAATCTCCAGCATTCATTTGCAATTGAATTGCTGTTTTTAAATCAGCTGATTTCTGTAATTTCACAACTTGAGTCTGCAATTGTGGAATTAAATTTCTCAAATCTTTTTTAATATTTTATACCAACAGAGAGGCACTTTAAGTGTTTGTCACTATGGCGCATCTCGAAGTACTTAGAGTCAATGATATGAGAACTTTCACGGTTCGTTATCTTGATTGTACCGAACTTTTTTACCGCCGTCATTTTGTTTAGGCAATTCAGATGGATTAACTAACCTACATTTCTGGTTACAAGACTTCCACATTTCCCATTTCCAAACCCATGTTCAATTCGAACCGGGTGGTGGATAATAATTTGTTTTCCGTTGTGGCTAAAAAACGCAATGCAAAAAAAAATTGAATTTCCATTCATATTTTCCTCATCGAATTGGATGCATACTTACATACGTAAATGCGAGTATTTTGATATCTCAATTCGAGTATCTACCTAGTTGATGAATAAAGTTTTCACATTTCAATTTGTAATTTCTTCAGCAAATATTTCATTTGCTGTTTTTGTTCGGCAAATTTTATTTCCATGAAGAGTCCCTAAACATTTCTATTGCAATTTTGTCATCATACCGGCGCCATACTTTTAAAGATTTGAATTCTCCGCAAGATTACTTGCAAATATTACAAAAAACTCTCTCGGTACATAACATCGCTTTATTTCCCAAAGAAGTGTTTGTACATTTCATTATTATGCGATGTGTGTTCCCCAAGTATTCGAAATGATTCGAAAAATTTTCACGTATTTTGGTATTTCTTTTTCTATTTCAACATTTCATACCAACAAAGAGACACTTTTGGAAGTGTAAAGAGTGTGATTATCGCAATTACCTCGTATACCTGTTTCCAACCTGTGATATAGGTATCTAATCTCCTTCGAGTGCGTATTTACACAAGCGTATTACGAAGCAAACATTGCCATATTTTCCTACGTCGAAGTCTTAAGCATGCAATTATAGTCATGTTATAATCTCCTCGATTTAGTAATTAGGTCCTGATGTATAAAATTGTCATTTTGGAAGGGACCTAAAGTCGATTTTTTCAAAATGTTATATATTTCTTTAATGAAAGTACCATTGCTACGAGTACTTATGCACTTTTGCCATCTCACGGGTAGTTCATTGATCCCTTTACTAAAAAAAACATTCTGATGGGAATCAATAACATTTTTGAAGGCGCTTTGGACTGCCCCATCAGAGTTGAATTTTATCCATTGCAAGTTATCCAAATTTCGAAAAAAATTGTCAAGGTCCATACTCCCCGTACGGTGGGTGTCTTAGACATTCCAATTGAAGCTCTCGTAATTTGCTAGTTGTCCTGAAGCAGCAGTCGCCTACGGCTATTGACCAGCCTCTGTTGCTTAGCAGCTAACTTTTCCATCATGTTTTCATCAACGTTTAATAGATTTTGATGTTGATTCAGCAGTCAAGGTTTCCAATTTTCACTCTTTCTCTTTTCCATTTCAATGTTTCATACCAACAAAGAGACACTTTTTGGCTATCGATTTTCTGTAACCCTGGTGTTTGTGTAGCAACTGATACAAGGCTATTCGTTGACGCGAATATGTACGTAGCTTTTGAATTCACACAATTACACTGCTTTTGGTCTTGCATTTGGATTGGATACTTTTTATGGTGTCATTTCCCTTTTGCTTAAACAATTCGTTCCTGTCACATCAAATTTTCTGATGTTTGGATGAAGATCCAGCTGGGATCCTTATAATACGAGTAGAGTTACTACTCGTTTGCATTCTGTCTATAGATGTTCTTTGTGGTAACGGTGTAACGCGGCACAAGGAGTCGAAGTTACAAAAATAAGAGAGAGTGGTTTCTAAAGTTTCTGCATGAAAGTTGGTAAATACAATGATTTTTCGCAGTGGCGAACGGGTTGAAAATATTTATTGTATCACACACCTCTCTTAATAAATATTAGGAAATATAAAATGTGTCATTAATTAATGATCTATCTAGTTTAGCATGGGATAAGGGCAGGAGGATGATGATGATCTTATTAACCAGATTATCTAAATCTCATGTTATACCACAATTATACAAATTTTTAAGTCAAAATACTTAAAGTCCTCAAATGTAGGCTCAAAGCCCTATACGAAGTCGGTCAGATAAATACATAGCCTACAAAAGAAAACCGAAATTTTTTAAAAAGTTTATGTATTTTTCAATATAGTCGCCTTTAATCTCCATATTTCACCCAGAGATGCTCCGAATTTTTTAATCCGTCTAAAAAATTGGTTTTCTCAAGGTTTGCAATGAAGGCCTCCATTGGCGGCAATGACAACCTCATTCAAATTTCTGCCCGGGCATTTACTCGTCAATTGATAAAATTTATGAATTCAAGATCAATAATAATTCGAGGTAATATGTCGCAATTTTTTCTCATAATCTAAGGCTATTAGTAAAAAGGTTCTAGCCCTATTGCACTTTCCGATAATTCAAGAAATATTCTGTTACGGACTATCTGTCTGAAGATTGTAATAAAATTTGTTCAAGATTTATTCTCAATGTTCATCTTGGAAAATTGCCTTGTTGATACAGAAAACGCCATCATGGTCATTAAGGATCGAATGAGATGGCGTGATTTGTCTGTGTGTTCCAATACTAATAAGCTGAGTGGTTTTCAAAAGCGGAGCAGTTCAGCCGTAGGTCGGTACAAAAGCTGATGTGATGTGAAAGGCTGCCTATGTCGATGTACCTCCTGGGTTTGTAAAGGTGGATGCATCATGACCGAAGTTTCGTTACATTTGTGCTGACTATTTCCCGCGAGTGTTTTTCAGTCTTATGTCTACAGCCATTAGTATTCCATAAAGGACGAGCGATGTTCATCGAACACCTTAGCCTTTTTAGGACCATGACTCAACTGGTCGGCTTAATTTTGGTTCATGCAATTGTCTTGAGCTGCAATCAATTTTGTCTTTCAAGCTTTGGTGTTACGCGACCAAACTGGCGAATTACCGTAATTTTTTTTCTATTTATGTGTCTATAAATTGTTTTTCTGTTGGTATAAAATATTAATAAAGTTTTGATGACTAAAAGTATAATTGGCGCCAAAAGGTGACAACTCGGGTGTGGTATGCATTTCTGGTGCGGAAAGTACGGGACTGCGAACTATCGCTACAGTGCAAAAGATGATTAATATTCCAATCCTGATGCTAAGACACTACATTAGGATCCAGAAGCGTTATTCTGTAAGGCTTCTCAGCGTCCCACTCGACATCGAGTGTCTGTTTCAAACACACGAAATTGAACTTATCGTCTATCAATTCCCTATGCTTGAAACCAATGCTCGACACTGAGAAACCATACTGAATAACGCGCCAGATTCGGCACCAGTAAATATTATATAAAGAGATAAGTTCGTAAAGTCTGCAAGGTAAAGTTGTCCCAAGACATGTTACATATACAATTCGTATTCATACTTACATTCCAGTCCCTGAAAGTGTTTTGCTCGGTGGAGTAGTTTGCCTCAGAATTCATTATGGCTTAGCGAATAAATATATCTGGACCATGTGAATAAAGTGGATAGCTCGTAAGTTAGCATAGCTCGTGTTGTAGCAGTACCTAATGTTTATATTTTAAATGTGTAATTTATCATCCGTTTTATTACTTGTATGTTATGTATATTTATTTGGCTAGTGTTTTTAATTATTTCAATGTACATTATAACATTAATCCTAATCCTTCAATAACAAAATGTTCTTATGTTGCGTCTCATGCTGTCGAAAATTATCGTCTACAAAATCTGAATAAAAATCTTTATGTATTATTTATGTATCGATAAATGAAATGTGTATTTATGAAATATTGATATGAGTAAGTTAATGTAAATGTAAATTTATTATTGTCTTTCATGCAAGTTCAACCTGCACCATAATTAGCTAATCAAAGCGATTTTTCCAAATATAAGTAGATGCTGTGTCTGAAGAATTAAAAGGTATAAGTTATTTTTCTTGATCCTGTTTTGTTCTTTCGACTTTTACTATTCATAATCATCGCGCGCCTCAGTTTATTAGGACGGATGCATAAAATCCACGGCATTAGTCCTGTCCGGGGCAGCTGTAGATAAATCTTTCCACGTTTTACTTATATTTCAACCATGTACATAATTATTGATTAAGTATGTTTTTCAAAAGTGTTTCATTGTTGGTATGAAACATTGATATAGATTGACTTGTAAATTCTCCAAAATTACCTACTTGAGAAATAAATATTTATAAATGTGTATTATTGTTTTATTTACGCTCTTCCCTATCCCTTGAAAAAGCGGTACAATTACGATGGTCAAATAAATAAATATAACGGTTTATCGTTATTTCACTGGTGTTCGTTCAAAATTCGATGTTCCAAATGGGACCATTGAATTATTATTAAGGACAAAAAAATTATTGTGTATTATGCGATTGTAGCTAAAGGTATTTAATTCGTCTGCTATAAAGAAAATAAATATTAAGTTCGTCTTTATAAACAACAATCGACAAGTAATGTAAACTGACGGAATGAGTTTACACGCATTTTTTCAATACGAATTTCATTTTCTGTACATGCCGAACGAGCTAACCAATCCATTATAACACAATGCACAAAACACGGTAATTTTTACACGTATTTTTTCAATACGATTTCCATTTTCTGTACATGCCGAACGAGCTAGAGTCTGGCCAACGAAAGCTGTCCAAGGAAAAAGGCGGGAATTTAAGAAAAATCAAGAGATGTTAACCCTGGCTATACTCTGCACAAACGGAGTTGATACTATTTATTTTTCAACAAGTACGTTTTTTTCGAGATTTAAAAATTTTGTTTTGTTAGCAACTGTTGAAATTTTCGAATGTATTATGAAGAATATCAAATAAAAGATTACTCTTCTTTATTACTAGTCTTTTTATTATTTTCAAATAATCCATGTAAGCGAGGGGGTGCCGGTTTTATATCAATGACACACTCACTTTGTAACGCTGACACTGCGCACAGTTTCTTATATATTGCGATATGTAAGTACGCATACCGGGCCAGTAGTATTTACCAGCAATGCGTTGCAACGTACGCTGTACGCCAAAGTGACCGGCAGTAGGAGCGTCGTGATAGTCAACCATGATGCCGTTACGCTCCTGCTCCGGTACCACGAGGCTGGCATCATCGTTGTCGTCATTTTCCGGTCCATACCGGTATAATACGCCATCGATAAGAACGTAGCCTTTGTCGGCCCACGCCCTCCCCCTGAATGGATCGTCAGATTCGATTGCTTCCATAATTTTGGATAATTCGGGGTCCGATAGCTGACCTTCCCGGACGTCCTTGGGGCTGCGTGCAGGCATATCGATAACGGTGAGACACAGGTCACACTGCGACTCCTCCGCGCACGCGGGGCGGGATAGGGTGTCGGCAATAACGTTAGCTTTGCCAGGTGTATACTCAATTTTAAGGTTATATTCCTGTAAGCAGAGAGCCCATCTGGCAAGGCGGCCGCTTGGGGCCTTCATGCTCATTAGCCACCTAAGAGGCTGGTGATCAGATTTGACCACCACCTCAGCTCCGTCAATGTACCCACGGAACTTGGACACGGCCCACACGACGGCTAGAGCCTCTCTCTCCGTCGTATTGTAATTTTTTTCAGCAGGGATGAGGAGGCGGCTGGCATACTCTACCGGCCGCTCATCAGTGCCCTCCCCCTGGAGTAGAGCAGCTCCAAGAGCGTATCCACTGCTGTCTGTTCTAAGGACGAAGGGTTTCGTCACATCAGCCTGACGCAATATTGGCCCTGAGACTAACAGTGCTTTGATACGCTCAAATGCGTCTTGCTGTTCAGCTCCCCATCGCCATGTACTTGCCTTCTTGAGCAATAATGTAAGAGGCTTAGCAGTATCAGCGTAATTGGGGATAAAACGCCTGAACCAACTAGAGGTCTGCAAGAAGCATTTGAGGTGTTTCACGTTTTGGGGTGTTGGCATGTTGGCAATGGCCGATGTCTTGTCTGGGTCCACGTGAATACCACCAGGTACAATGACATGGCCCAGGAGCTTGACAGACTGCCTAGCAAAGTGGCTCTTTTCGCTATTAACTCGCAGATTGAACATCTCAAGGCGATCGAAGACGGCTGTAAGGTCCTGGAGGTGTTTCTCGAATGATCCATCTGATATGATCAATAGGTCATCTAAATAAGCGACTATCATGACGTCTGGGAGGTTAGACTTGAACCGATCGATTAACCTTTGGAAGGTAGCCCCTGAATTCCTAAGGCCCATCGGCATGCGCTTAAACCTAAATGTTCCCAGCGGGGTGGTAAATGCCGTCTTGTCCCTGTCAAGAATATCAAAGTCAAAGTCAAAGTCAAAAATATCTTTATTCGATTAGACTTTATACAAAGCACTTTCAAATCGTCAGAATGACACAATTTACAGGATTATACATGCTACCGCCAGGTTCGGAAGGTTGCTTTTACTGAGAAGAACCTGGCAAGAAACTCAGTAATTACTCTTTTCAAAAATATTATACAATTTAAACAAAATAAATCATTTGAGAAATGTAAGCCCATGGACACAGTTCCAATGTACAAATGTCGATAAAAATTAACATAAAGAAAAGTCTAGTAGTTCTATTTATATCTAAATGCGTAGCTTGAGATGACCAGCCCCCACAAGCAGCACCTGTTCACAAGTATGACGAGAATGCCAGCCATCGCCCTCCTCAACCATTATAGAGGGAAGTGAGCGACCCGTCACCCTGACGCCGCCGCAAGCAAAGGCATTTTAGTGAGCATGACAACTCAAGCCAGTCAAAACAAAGATCAAAAGAAATATTAAAAAGAATTGTAGCATAAGTACAGTGTCCATGAGACTACTTACAATATTTGTCTGGTAATACATTATTCCAAGTTTCCTTATCACACATATAATCACTAACTGTATAATAACCCTTTTTAAGTAATACAGATTTTACAGTTTCTTTAAATTTATCAAAGGGCAAATTTACAATACATGTAGGTAATTTATTATAAAAGCGTATACTTTGCCCTAAAAATGATCCCTGGACTTTCTGTAAGCGGTGTGTAGGTACTACTAATTTATTTTTATGTCTTGTGTTGACATTATGTACATCACTCTTCTTTTGAAAAGAATTTATATTTTTATGTACAAGTAGTAAGTTTGCAAAAATATACTGCGAAGCCACTGTTAAAATTCCTATTTCTTTAAATTTTTCCTTCAAAGATGCCCTAGATCCTAAGTTATAGATTGATTTTACAGCCCTTTTCTGTAATATAAATATGGCTTCTATATCGGCAGCTTTGCCCCAAAGCAAGATAGCATACGACATAACACTATGAAAGTAACTAAAATAAACTAATCGTGCCGTGTCTACGTCAGTGAACTGCTTTACTTTCCTGACGGCATATGCTGCCGAGCTGAGTTTCCCCGATAGACTAGATATATGTGAGCCCCATTGAAGTTTGTTATCAAGTGTTACACCTAGAAAAACTACTGACTCAACAATATCCAGTTTTTCACCATTGATCATAATTTTGGTCGGAACAGGTTTAACGTTAGGTAAAGTAAATTTTAAGCATTTTGTTTTTTTCGCGTTTAAAACTAAGTTATTTACAGTGAACCATTTAAATACTTTGTCAAGGGCACTGTTTACATCGTCATAATCCGTTTTACCTCTGCTAACTTCGAACAAGAGTGATGTATCATCAGCGAAAAGTACAATATCACAAATATTCTTAACAAAATGCGGTAAATCATTGATGTATATCAGAAATAGAAAAGGCCCTAAGATTGATCCCTGCGGCACGCCCATCAGTACCGGGGACCCGGAAGACTTAACGCCATTTACCTCTACTTTCTGTACCCTCTGGCTTAAATATGAATCAATTAAATCGAGTGCAGTACTTTTGACTCCATAGTGTTTTAATTTGAGCAATAATGTCTCATGATGGACGCAATCAAACGCTTTAGATAGGTCACAGAATACACCTATCATATCATGTGAGTTCTCCCAAGCCCTATATACATGTCGAAGAAGTGCAACACCGGCATCAGTAGTTGACCGACCTTTGGTGAAGCCATACTGCTCATTGTGTAAAATATGATTTATGTTGAAATGGATAACTAGCTGATTTAATATGATTTTCTCAAAAATTTTACTAAGAGCAGGTAAAATTGAAATCGGTCTGTAGTTATTGGGATCATTAATATCACCAGCCTTAAACAATGGTATAACTTTACTATATTTCATCAAATCGGGAAATTTACCTAATTTAATACAATTGTTAAAAATTTCAGCCAGGGTTGGGGCTATTATATCTATTATATCGTGTAATACTTTTAGAGATATATCCCACAAATCACCCGTTTTTTTTAAATTTAAACTTTTAAATGTCCTTATTACTTCTAATGGGGTAACGGAACAAAAACAAAAGCCGGCGTCGCATTCTGACACACTTGACTTAAGAAGAGATTCAGCGTCTGAAGATGAAGAATGCAAAGAACAAGTTGTAGCTACCGGAATGTTAATAAAAAAATTATTAAACGTTTCTGCAATTTGAATATTATCGCGGATTAAATTATTATTAATATTCAAGGCTATTCGAGTATCGCGACTTTTTATTTTCCCTGTCTCCGCATTAATCATATTCCATGTAGCCTTAATCTTGTTATCAGCATTTTTTATTTTAGACGAGAGGTATAGAGCTTTAGCTTTTATACAAGCTTTCTTGAAAGTTTTTGAATAAGTCCGTACATAATTTATAAATTCTGGGTTATGATTACATTGTTTCAACCCATATAGCTCATACAACCTATTTCTACTAACACGTATACCTGGAGTTGCCCATTCATTAAATTTTGCTTTAATGTTTTTATGAACTGGTTTAAGTTTAAAGGTACTGTTAAACTCATTTTTTATAAGGTGAAATAGGCTTTTGAAACGTTTATCGGGATCAGTTTGTGAACATTGCAAATATGGAATTTTACTTTCTATGTTAGATCTAAACAAATTTAACCGTTTCTTTGTGATAGGCCTACATGTTACTTTTTGTGTATCTAAGTTACTTGTATACAAAACAGTCATCTTTTGACCACAGTGGTCAGATGTGAGATCACTAATAATAGCACTATCTGTGGCTTCGCAGTCGCAAAATATATTATCTAAACATGTGGCTGTAGTTGCTGTGATTCTGGTAGGCTCAGAGAATAAATGTTTTAAATTAAAAGAATTAAAAAGACTAACCAACCCAACCGTTAATGGCCCACTGTCTAGCAAATTGACGTTAAAGTCGCCACATACTATTAAACTTTTATTAAGTACACAAACTCGCTGTATAGCATCTTCTAACAGAGATTCAAATAAGCAAAAGTTCCCTGAGGGGGGACGGTACACGCAAATAATAACAAATTTATCAAGTTCGATGCACGATAACTCAGCTGTGCGCTCAACGGAAATATTAACTATGTCTTTCCGTTCCTTATATTTAACTTCATTTGAAACAATGATTAATGAGCCTCCATGTATTGCTGAACGTCTGACAAATGCACTTGCAAGTCTATATTTTGTATTAGTGAGCAATAGCTCATGGTTCTTCAGCCAATGTTCGGTTAAGCATAAAATGTGAACATTGTGATATTCTAAAAACAAGTCTATCTCTAATTCTTTGCCAGCTAAGCCCTGTATGTTCTGATGAACAACATTTAAGCGACAACGCTGAGAGACACTGGGCACAGCTGTTGTCTCTGGTACTAGTTTAAAACACCAATAGGAGTGTTACTAGTACTGTTATACTCAGATTCATTCCTTAACCTATGTTTTGTTATATTTGCTATAACGTCGTTAATATTGTAAGCTATCAAAGTAGCAATCAGTTTAAGACATTGTTTAGGGATATAAAAGGAATCCCTAGTTACCCTAAGTCCACTAATAAATTTATTAGTGTCAAAAAATATAAAACCGTCACTATGACGGGACGTCGTGTGCAGTAGGTTATTTAACCTACTTATATATTGGTTCTGCCTATCTGTGTAACATTGAGAATATGGGAATGCACATAACATAATTTTCCCAGAGTTTAATTGGGAGAATAACTCTAAGCTCCCTAATAGATCACTTTTGTTAATACATAGACCATTTCCTATTAATATTACAATATTTACATGGGCACCAAGTGAAAAGCTTTTAATTTTACTAACTATTTGGTTGTATGTGGCCCCGGGCATACAATAATTAATAACTTCGCCTGTTATATGGGTGTACAATAACTGACCTATGTTTTTCCCCATACAGTCTGAGAATACAACAGTTTGTGTAGTTGTGTTATGCTGAGGTAGGGGCATGCCGTTGCTACTATTATGAAGCGCTTCACACAAACTGTTATTAACCTGTGATGTGGTGGAGCACGGTGATAACTGAGCACACTGACATGAATGTTTATTAACTAGCGAATCAAATCTATCCTCATTGTACTTACTAAGCTCCAATAAGTGTGAGGTTGCTAAAATCTGTTCATTGATGGTCTTTTGAGACATATCATATTTGGCAATAAGACTATTTATGTATAGTTCTTTCTTTTGTAATTCAAAGTTCAGGTGCTCCATTTCACTGTTGTGCAAAAATAAGGTATCTTTTAATTGCTTCTTACATGAATATAATGATTCTATAAGTTTGACACGCTCTACTCTATTCTTATACAATTTAATATTCTTGTGCTGTGACTTAATTAATTTCCTAGTTCTAGCTATTGTTTTATTAATCTTAATATATTTCTTAAGTTTATTATGACTACCCATTATAACAGGCTTCCTACAGCACATAGTACTATCATTTGTTAAATCTATGGTGTCCATGCACTTTGGAGACGGTGCTGCATCAGTTCCCAGCAGTTCATCATAAAGGCTGTGTACGCTAATTTCCTGTTGGCAGTGCTTCTCTTGCTCTAGCTGGTTAACAAGGTGGTGGGCCTCGCACAGACTAACTTCCAGTTCTGATATGCGGGAGAGGGCCCTCTCGTGTGTGTCACTGCACTCGCTGAACCCGTCCACCACCTGTTGTAGGTGATCCCGCTGGTCCTGGATGTCCACATAGCTCTGGTGGAGTGAAGCCAGCTCCTTTTTCAATAGACTGTTGCGGTCCACAATACTCTTCACTTCCTCTTCGCTGTCATCTCGCTCCTGGAGCAGCTTAGCGCAGAGGTCTTTACATGTCTTGAGTTCAGCAAGTGTTGTTCTTAGCTTACTCTCCAAGTCCTTGGTTGTGGCCTTGCGGGTCATCATTGACATGTTGGTGGTGTAGGTCTCTGAGGCAGAAAACAACTAAAGTGAGTAGCAGTCCGTCAAGGAAGTGTAACTACACAGATAATAATGTGTTTTTATCATGGAAAAATAACAATAATATTAAACGGGGATCTCTTCTAACTATTTCCCAAATATATTTTAATAATTTAAGCTATAAAGTAAATGTTTCGAAATTAAAAATATTTTTATTTTATTGTGGAGGTAGATGAGTAAGCTAATGATTTGAATAAATTGAAATGTGTTACACAGAGAACTAATTGAAATAAGTTAGTAATAATGCCTATAAATTGTAGTCAATAGTCTTAAGTATACAATTATTGACTTAAATAAACAATTATAGGAATAAATCACAATATATCAAGTCTAACTAAAGTAGTTAGATTGTGTCAATGTTTGTGCATTTGTGCAATGAGGAAAAAAAAATGCAAAGACTTTTAGGTGTTAGTGATAAACCTATCTAGTGTTTTCTAAACTATAATAATATAATAAAAGTTCAGAATACTCCCCGGGTTTCACTTTTGATGGCGAAGTTCAAAATTCCTTCCGTTGACAGTTCGCCGGTGGAGAAACTTGATATTTCACAGCTACACTAGTGTTTATCACAATGCACAAAACACGGTAATTTTTACACGTATTTTTTCAATGCAAATTCCATTTTCTCTACATGCCGAACGAGCTAACCAGTCCATTATAACACAATGCACAAAACACGGTAATTTTTCACTAAGCTAAAAATATGATTCATGTGCCTACAGATATAATATCCTAAATTCTCTTTCTATTTCATATTGTGCTTTGGCTTCCGTTAGTATTAGTATTCCGTTGTGGTTATCTATTGACTGCACAATTGCTGAGCTTGCGGCGAGTCGGAGCATTGCGACGAATGCGATGGCGTTCCTTATTTTCGCGTTCACATGCTTTCCAATTATTTCAGCTATTTGTTCAGGGTGAATTACGTACGATTGTATAAAGGCCTAAGTATTTGGGTTCTAGTTAATAAGTCCTTGTAGTTATAGCTACTTGTTTGTATACTTTGTCACCTACTTTAAATAATGCCAATTCTGTATTTTCGCTTTATTTATGACCTGTCGTATATTGCCAAGTAGGTTTATGGTTGAATTATTGAACATTTTTCATAATTTGTTTGTGTTTTAAGTCGTACTCTTGGTAGAATTCTTTGGGATACTATAATTCTAGTGGATTTCTGCTATCTATGTACAACCATGTAGCAGTTCGAATGGAGTGAATCATGTTGCTGCGTGAATGTTGCTGTTATATGCGATGATTGCATACATCAGTTAGACCAACGTTGAGTGGAGTCTTTCGATTGGTGAATTTGAATTCATAATGAGGTGAATCAATATATAACACATTTTCCAGGTGACTAGTATGCATACTGAAACTTCTTCAAGATGGAATCATTTAGCAGCTGGAGAAGCAATGATGACCGCTTGAATGTTTTCAAGTTTCAACCTTATTTTTAGGGATAAGACAGGAAATCTCCTCTTCCAAAATCCTATGCATCTGCAATGATAAGTTTCAACTTGTATATTTTTTATTCGAAAGCTAAATTCATAACAAACTTTTAAATCTAAGCTTACCTCTCTATTGTATTTCTTGTTTTAATATGGGTTTCATTATAGTGTTTCTCTGCTTGGGTATTTGGGTTTAATAATGGTGTCAGAAGATAGGGCTTACATGGATAGCCACTGTCACCAAGCAACCAGCGATTCCCAAGGCCACCTTGGTCACAATAAACTGTAAATAAGCTAACACATAGTTTTACAGCGCAAATAAACACCGCTACAAATATATTATGTTATTAAATGAAGTAAAGTATGTAATAAATAATAATATGCACCTTTAAAATCAGAATTGTTTAGAATACTTGCATCATGAGTAGATCCCGGCTACCGAGCAACAACATTTTGAAACACTAAGGATGCATTACACACTACTTGAACATTAATGGAAAATGTTCCCTTTCTATTTCTAAATAAAATTATTCTCTATCCATGAGAATATTGATAGTACAGAAGAGACGACAGACGATACGTGACGTGCTCGGAGTTTATGTCAAAAAAAATCCGATTATGAATTGGGGCTTATGACTGTCAATGAAAATGGAAGGAAGAAAGGGAACACAAGGATAATCAGTTTTCTTGGGCAAGCATATGGGTCAGACTTAAGATAGGCATTTGAATATTAAATTAGCTGTCTAGTTTTTAGCACTTGAGAAGGTTAAGTTTAATTTAGTGATTTTTGCACCCATTGTTTACTAGATTCATACCTATTAAGTTATGTACCTACCTTATATACTGCACACACTGTTCGAATACTTTTGATGTTAAGGTTATTCTTTTTTGTCAAACTATAGCACATACCTAATAATTTTCACTTCATCCGTCCTGAGTTAATTCTGTGCTGTACAGCCCTGTCCAAGTCGCCATCGCTTTGGATGAGTGAACCGAGGTACCGGAAGTCGGAGCACACTGGTATGGGTACACCGTCTAGGCTTACATTTACTGGATCGGATATACCGCCGAAATCGCAGAACATGTACTCCGTCTTGGTTCTGCTGATTTTCAAGCCAACCTTCTCCAGCGAATGCTGCCATTTTACCAACCTGCTCTGGACCTCGGGCCCGTCCTCACCGACCAGTACAATGTCGTCGGCAAATAGCATGCACCAGGGTGCCTCCTCCTGTATCGCCGATGTCAATGCATCCATGATTAACAGGAAGAGGTAAGGACTCAGAGCCGACCCTTGGTGTAAGCCAACGGCGACATTGAACTCGTCGGTGTTGCCCGCAGCTGAACAGACATGCGTACTTGACCGATCGTACATAGCACGAATTAACTCCACATACATCCCAGGAATACCTTTATTTTTCAAAGTCCACCACAAAAACGTCGGGGTACTCTATCGTATGCTTTCTCTAGGTCAACAAACACCATGTGCAAGTTCGTATGAGCACGCCTATACTTCTCGCACAGTTGGCGGAGGGCAAATATGGCGTCTGTTGTCCCGCGACCTGGCATAAACCCGAACTGATTTTCTGTTATCTCACTTTCTTCTCTCAATCGTTTCTCTATCACTTTTTCCCACACTTTCATACTATGGGACATGAGCTTTATTCCTCGATAGTTATTGCAGTCCTGTATATATCACCTTTGTGTTTGAAGATGGGCACGAGCGAACTATTGCACCATTCATCAGGGATCGCCTCTTCGAGCAACAACTTATTGAAGAATAAAGTCAGCCACTTGCATCCATCTTTACCTAATAGCTTCCATACTTCCACAGGTATACCATCTGGCCCCATCGCTTTTCCATTCTTCATACTGCACACTGCTTTCCTTACTTCATCTTCACTGATGGGCCTCACTAAACCTTCATTCACTGCTTCGTCTTTCAACAAACCGTCCCAATCATTTTCCTCATTCAATTAATTTCTCAAAGTAAACTTTTCAACGTTCTTTTATAGCCTCATCTTGAAATAATACCTTTCCCGCTTCATCTTTCATACATTTAACATGCTTTAGATCTGTAATGAACTTAACTGCAAACATAAAATAATAACAAGCATTAACTACCAGTTAATGGTGGAGTACAACCTAATTAATAGATTTAAGAATAATAAACATTTTTAATATTTATTATTCTTAAATAATTATTAACTTCCTTATCAACTTTGACAAACGTTTGCTTGTCAAAAAAAAAATTATTTCTATGAAAACACTTTCTTAATTCAGTCTTATAGCAATGACTTTACTGAGATCAATAATCTAAACTTATAACCTACTCTGTAAAAATAGATTCATTTCAGTAACTTAAAAAAAAATATTCTGAGCCGTCGTCAGAATTACAATTTTGACAAACATAAGAATGAACATCTTCAGATTTCAGGCATTTTGAATGAGCCCAATTCTTACACATGCCGCATTCAATCCATTGTTCACCTGGTCGTGACTTGGAATATAAATCGCAACATATTAGACAATATATAGAGATCTTCTTGCAGTAGTTTCCTTTTCACATTTTCTTTACCATTTGCGGATTTACTTGCCACTTTATAATTTCGCTTGTTTTTACCAGTTACTGTATTCTTTCTGACTCTTTTTTCAACTTCCTTCGTATTTATTTTACTATTGCTCTTAACTTTTCTTGCTTTTTCTTCAGCCAAAGCATTCTTTTCAGGCATATCTGTCAGTATTGCTTATTATCTTATTCGTCGCTTAGTTGTTACACACGATCTTGGCGGTGCTTTTGGTGAAAATATGCTAGATGTGGCTTGAATGTCAACATTATTTGGCAAATTAGCAATGATCGAGGATCCTGGTTGAGGTTCATTGGTTGCTGATTCTATTCTTGCTGGACGTGGCTCGTTATCTGGGACGGTTTCCATATCATGATCCACCTGAGGCTCATTAACGTCTGCTAATCCTTGAAGCTGTGGTTTCACATTTCCCAATCCCAATGAAATATTAGCGGTGTCGGGCATTGGTTGATCAGTAACGAACGACGGGGCAAAATCTTCATCCGTAAATATATCAGGGTTGTATGGACTTTGGCCTGCCTTTTCGAATGCGTTCATAATGTTATTTGGTGTAGCTGCTAAAGGCCATGCATGTTTGACAATTCCAGGTATCTCATAAATAGACATTGTCTTGCCTGGGTAGCCAGTCTTCTTGCGCTTTGGCACAATATGTTTTAAACGGTCCATTAACGCCAACATCTAGTGGTTGCAAATTATGTGTACAATGTGGCGGGAAAGACAACATTATAACCGAATTTGACTTTGACCACATTTATGTCAACATGTGATTGATGGTTATCAAGCAATAACAATACGGGGTCTTTGGGAGTGGGCTTTGTGTGTTTTATAAAATGGTCCATAAATATGAGGAATTCTGTAGCCGTCATCCATCCCGAGCTATTTCCAGCTCCAATATTCTCCGTGGGACCATCTCGAAGAAATAAGTCCTTATATTTAAGGCGCGGAAAAATAAACATAGTTGGTACAGTATTTCCCACTGCATTTGCTGCAAGTTCAACGGTAACTAAAGTTCCTCGCTCCGCAGACACTATGGCACCCACGTGTTTAACGACTTTTGCAGCGACTATTTTCTTCGGCTTCAATACAGTGGTAACACCTGTTTCGTCCAAGTTCCAAATTCTAGACGGTAGCATGTTATATTTCAAAATGACGTCTCCAAGCTTGCTAAAGAATTCATTAGCGTTTTTTTTTTTTTTGTATGTTTTCTGTCTTTCCAGAGACTCGAAGTCTCTGATTTTTTTGCATCTTTTTTATGTTTCTTCCTTATTTTCGGTTATATTTTATGTTTGTTTCTTAATCATAAGTTGAGTATAAATTTAATAATAGTTTTTTATCTTATGTCTTTAGTTACATTTTCATATATTTAAGTAATATGTAAATTGTTTTTATTTATCTTGATACTATTTTAATTTTATTAAGATATATATTTTTCTTTATTTCAAATTTTCTCTTCTTAGTATGCTTGGCGTTATTAGTTTATTCGAAGTTATATTTATTTTGTCTTCTTATATTTACATTATTTTCTTGTTTGTTACACAGTATATATATTATATATTTAATAGGATATTTTTATTATCTTAATAATATTTTTATTTTGTGCACTTGTATTTACATTCCTCTTTGTTACACAATAATAATAATATGTTATATATTTAATAGGTTATTTTATCTATCTTAGTATTATACTTATCAAAAAAAATTTTTTGTATAGGTTTTGGTTTTTTTTATTATTATTTATTTATATATTATTTATTGTTATTGTTCCACTTTAAATATATGGTTACTCAATTTATTTACACTATTATATACAATTTTTGTTTTGTTATATACCCATGTTTATGATGCTCATCATTACTCAAAGTACTATAGGTAAGTATTATTCAACGTTTTGCCATAATTGTTTTTATTTGTATATTGTTGGTTATAGTGTTATTGTTGTATTTATTTTAATTAAATTTTATTTAAAATGTTTGATTAAGTTTGTTGAAATTTATAATTTTTACGTTACGTTTAATTGATTATAGGAATTTTGTTAGTTAGTTGTAATATTTGTAAGTTAAGTTGTTTAAATTGAATTTAATATTTTTTATTAAGTTGTATTAATTTAATTTAAGTTTTTGTGCTATTATGCTAGTACACTGCTGGAGGGGGGGGCTAATACCTCCCTCAACTGTACTGCACACTGCTGCGGGCGATGCTGTCTCATTTCCGACGCATCGGGCAGTTAAAGTCGAATGCGTTGTGGTGTTTTCCTTCAACACCTGCCCCGTGGCAATTCTTACATTCTGGCTTTAATGCTCGATTGGGACAAAACTTGCAAAACTTTTTGCCATGGCCGAACTTCAGACATTTGGAGCACTGGATCACCGGCGATTGATCCTCTACCCGCACCCGCTGCAGGTCCACCTTTAAGTGTTGGGCCTCTGTTAGTGTGTCGATTAAATTTTAACCTACACACTGACAGTGTTCCGCAAACTTTTTTTGTTCACCACAAATTAAAAAACAGTTTTTAAGTAATATTAATCAACTTTTATTATTAATCAACAAACATAAACTTTAAATTTCAGAAAAGGTATTTAATGCGAAACATGAGACTAATTGAGCATAGACGGTCTAAATTTGGAGTAATCGTTGACAAGGCTGCTCTCATTTCTTCGTCGATCGTCCTGAGGCGTTCCCTTTTTTTGGTTTTTATTGTGGTAAGAGTTGCAAACGGCAAAAGTATTGCAATAGCATGCTTAGAAAGCAGAGGATACAAATTTTTCACACATAGCAAAAAATGATCTATATCAGTTTCAGAAAATTTTAATTTTAACCCGGCGAGCATGAGGTGTAAAAAAGTTGCATCAAGCATGAGGCAGGGTATGATATACCCTTATGTTGATGTGCCATAATTTTGTTATTATGGTTATTTTTTAAACTTTATTGATTATACTATTTAATTTAATATATTTTGATTTTAAAAATAATAAAACCAGTTCATAATTATACAATTATTATCGTTTATTCTCGTTTTTCATAAACTAAGTAATATTAACAACAAATCTTTATAGACTTACATTAACATAGATTTAAACAAAAAATCTTTATTTTTTGGAATGTAATCAACTTAAAATCAAAAGATAATGAGATCCTCCTCGTAAAATACTAATTATTAAATTTTTTTCATTAAAAATTATGTCTAATCGCTACCGTTGAGATCAGTACAATTTTCGCAAGTGAATTTTGCATGTTGTAAACATATTGGCTTGTTACAAGCTTTGCAAGAGTATTTAGTTTTTCTGTCCTTTTTGTAAGGACAGTCCTGACATCTGACGTATTGTCCTGGAACATTCACAGCTCTGGGTGAGGGCTCACCGAGCTGTTT
Organism: Watsonalla cultraria; assembly: GCA_964035505.1. Lineage (NCBI taxonomy): Eukaryota > Metazoa > Arthropoda > Insecta > Lepidoptera > Drepanidae > Watsonalla > Watsonalla cultraria. Next base: position 598,325 of record OZ037732.1, on the reverse strand, counting down.
TTCGATGCGCTGGCGGATGTAAGTTGGTATATTTTTTTTAGATTTTCTTGCATTCAGATGTTCGTAAATCATGGATAAGCCCAAATTACGAATAAATTCAGTTCTCTTGATGTTCACGTTTTTATTTGCTCGATATATGATGCAAGCATTGATAGCTGCCATGTTCAGAACACCATAGAACAAAGTCATAGGCCATCGTTTACTGTTGCGACTGACATTATAGCTGGCACTTAATTCGTCGACCACGTCAACGCCAGCTTTGGTGGAGTTGTAAAATGTTATCATGTCAGGTTTTTTTTTCTCGCCTGTAGATTCATCTATTGCATCATCGTGGTGCATAGTGGACATCACAACAACCACTTTGTTCTTCTTTGGCGCATAAGAAACAAGTGTGACATCTTTTTGAAATCCAAAGAGCGAACTGTTGGGTTCTCTGTTGGTTCTAATGAAAGATTCAGGGATCTGTCTCTTGTTCTTCCTTACAGTTCCAACCGACGTAAGGCAATGTTCATTCAGTCGATGCAACATTAGCTCATATCCAGTGAACCAGTTATCAAATGTTATGTTGCGGTGGGATCGTGAAACTGGTTGTATGAGTCTCTCCACTACCTCAAATGGTTTGTTGCTGACGGCATATGGTCCTTCTGGTTGTCTACCTGCGTATACTTCCAGATTCAAAACATAGAAGCTTTTCGCATCGACCAGAGCTAAAATTTTTAACCCATATTTGGCTGGCTTATTGGGAATATATACGCGAAACAGGCAACGACCTCTAAATGCTAGTAACATCTCGTCAATAGTTAGATACTCACTCGGAGAGTACGCATTCTGGCAGCATTGTACAAACTGGTCGAAAATGCTTCTGAAGGCTGCCATGTTATCGATTTTTTTACGCTCTTCTCTTGTTAATTTGTCATCAAAACGAACGGCAGTTTGAAGGAATTGAAATCTCTGCAATGACATTGTGGTGCGAAAGATATCTACACCAGTTCCATCAGTTCGCCAAAGATCTTTCAAACTTTGTCGATTAGACTTGATGACGCCAGCTAAATACAGTAAGCCAATAAAAGCTTTCAACTCGCATAAAGTGGTTTCCTGAATGTAAGAAGGAGTTTTCTCATTTTTATTATCTGCCTGTCTTTGACGAATTTTAGAATTAGTGTGAATCAAGATTTCTTGAAGCATGTCTGGAGTCACAAAAATATTGAAGCATTCATATTCTGTAGCAGCATCCCTTGCAGTATTCTTCACCCCAGCATGGTCGGCGACAATGTTTTCTGATCGAAGCCTCACGTTTGGACGCTGACCACTTTTGTGCCACTTAGTACCATCTTTAGACGTATAAAAAGGGCCATTTACTTGCCGAGAAGCTGTAGCTCTCTGCCTGATTAGTGACAACGGTAAATCGTCCTCCATGTCATTACCTGATTCATTTCCTACAGCTTCTTCCTGTCTGGAGTTAGATAAAATATTATCTGAATCGTCACCTTCTTGCTCCGTCCAAGAACCCACTTCGTGTTCACTGCAATGATCCGTTTCCTGCTCTGAACTGGATTCATCGCCTGAAAAATCCGTCGTTGTCTCCTCTAGCATGGCACGGATCCGTTCTTCTTCCCTGTCGAGGTCCATTTCGGGGCAAAAACTAAAAACAATAAAGAAAAACTCAAAAAAATAAACAAACTACTATACCGGAATCTAAAATCAAATTAAACTCAAAAAACAATAAACCAAAACTAATAAAACGATAATAATTCACTCTAAAATTTTTACGTAAAAAAAATACGTCTAGCATGAGGCAGGGTGTGACATACCCTCGACACGTTTGCGCACGTATATCTCCGCCGGTGTCCCGCGCAGCACTGCGATCACGCCACTAACCCGCCCCGCACACCCCTCCCTCCGCGCTAGAGTTGCCAAGCGAGAAACTTAGAAATTACACAACTTTTAAAAAGTTACAGGGTATGAGATACCCTGGGTCATGCTCGCCGGGTTAATGTGCGATCCGTTTTCATTTCCATCAGTTCTTCCTGCTCATTTATTGGCAAGTGGCCGAAAGGAATGTTCTCGGAGAATGGATTTCGAACCCAGTCCATAGGTTGCAGATCACGCTTAGGGAAATAAAAATTCATTTTCTCTGCAAGAAGCTTTAAGTGTTTGACAATCAAAGTCTGCACCCTTTTTTCTGAATCAGCTGCTATGACATTTGGGAACATTTCATTATTACCATTCGTAGCGAGACTGATCCATAGTTCCAATTTAGCGCGAAAACTGTCAATTTTATCCGACGAAGTCAAAATATTGGAATTTCTCATAATGACTGTAATCGAAGACTGCAATGAATCTCTCGCAGCTGTCTGTGTGATTCCCAGTACATCAAAAGAAGACTCGCCAGTTCCGAGCACGTCAACACAAATTGTTTCACTACATCTTATGATGTCTAACCAAGAAGTCCCACTTGATTCTGAATCAGATGTTGTACCACAAGTTCCTGGCACGCCTAATCAATCTAGTGTATTGCATGATTTAATAAAAATGCCCGAGAAAGCATCTGTTAAAACAAGACAGGGCCGAAAGAAGCAACACGCTACAATTTTAACTTCAACGCCACAAAAAGAAAATCTGTTAGAAAAGGAAATTAATAAAATGAAGAAAAAAGGAGGTAAAGAAAAAGAGAAAACATGGAAAGGTAGAGGACAAGGAAAAAAGACTAAAGTACAGAAGAAGGGTCCTGAAAAGGCAAAGCGCCAAGTATTACAAGAACAGAACGAAACTTCTGTATCAGATGTTGGCACTGACGACTTATGCCAGGACGATGAGGATGATGACGCAGAAGATGCTGGGAACAGATGCCTAGTATGCGACGAATTCGGAAGAAACAACGAGATGTGGTACAGGTGTACCTCGTGTGGACTATGGGCTCACGCGGAGTGCACTGGATGGGAGTCAGCTGAAGGTTATGTTTGCGACGTATGCTAGATTTTATTTGACTCCAATTGCCCCCAGGGTGATCACCATTACCCCTACGTTGGTGTAATGGGAGTCAAATCTGTTTTTTTTTTTAACTCTTATAATTTCCAAAGTTGACTGCCAAAGTGACTGAAATTGATCTCTAATGATAGTTTAATAAGCAAATTATGTTTATACGCAGTTATAATAAATACTTTCTTTTTAATTAAAATTTTATTTGAGTTCTCGCTTAAGTGACCCCCATTACCCTCTTTTACCCTACCTTCTAAAAGACCCCGGACAGGTGTACAAGTACTACCCTCTACTGACGTGCGTTGCGATTGTATTGGTCATGAAAAAATATTTATGGATTCTAGAAATAAGTGTAAATTTAATAATTGTAGGAAACTTACCTCCTGGTTCTGTAAAAAGTGTAGTGTCGTTATGCGATAGTAAAAACAATCAATGTTTCGCATTATTTCATGCATAGGTATATCTGATTTCTTTATGGCGTTAATGCCTGAAGTATCAAAATTAGTCCTGTTTTTTTTCTAAATAAATATGAAAAATAAATATTGTGATTTTTTTAGCAATTTTTCCCTTCATCTAGACCCTCAAGCATACACAGTAATATTAAAAATAAATCACTCGTAAATCAGGCTACTAAGGGTTAAGTGGATAGATTGCCTTTTGCTGAACTGTTTTTGTGCAAGCGCTTCTAACTCCTTCACGCGCGTCATTCACCTCCGATCTAACTATTGCCATTTGGGTAACTGAGGAGGGAGTCTCTTTACTTGTGAGTAGCAGAGCCAGTCCCGGGTGGACATATTTTAAACTGAAAACAAATGGTGACAAAGTATAGAATATTGTAATGGAAATCAACAACATCGCAAATAATTAGCATGGTGTTGGTATGTATGTACTTACATGAGATAAGTTTGTAAATCCACTTAGTCAATAGTCATCCATGTTTCAAAGCAATGAAGACATTAACTTGTAGAAGATCCACAAGTTATTTTATACTACGACATTCTCACGGAATGTTTACCTATCGCGACGTATAAAATGAAGCTCCCCACAAGTAATTACTTGAAGTATTTTTAGAGTAAAAAAAAAAAACGGTCGGACTTTGAGAAAATTACGGCTTTTTCAAAATAAATAAAATATTTCATATATCTGGGATTCTGAAATTTTTTCCTATTTTGTTTCGAAAACTACATTTAAAAACAAAAATTTTGAAACAAAAAAAGTTCCCAATCGCTCAATTTTTGAAAAAGTTCTGGCAATTTAAAAATAAAAGAGCGGATTTTTTCAAAAAAATTCACAACTTTTTTTGAGTCGGGAAAAAAAATTTGAAAAAAATCTGAAAAATAACTTTCGGGGGGTAGAAAAGCGAAATCAAAGGGGGTCAGGTAAAAAATTTGTCGATTTGACATGGAATGACCCATGTACAATCTCAAAGCAATAAGCTATATATAGAATGTCCTAATCAAAAAACTTTACAGTTAAACATTCTTGGAACGGGAATTCTAAACATCCCGAACTCTTGTATTGCCTTCTGCAAAAGTACTAAATTGATACCTAAATTTAATAACATCCAAATAAATGTAACTGTATCCCATTCTGATTTTAGTATAATAAATGACTCTTGTTGTAACTTGGATAAATTTCAAAAAGTTGAAAGTAATGAACCTCATGTTAACTTACAAAATATCGACTTAGATATTTTCTCTCAAGACACAAAATCAAAGTTAAAGTCAATGACAGAAAAAACAGATAGCATACTCTATCAACATAACTTCATTAAATATGAAACTCATTTCTCTACAGTGTTAATTTTAATCATTATAATAATTGTAATCTTTTGTATTTTTAAATTGTTTATGTTCATTAAATTACGCAGTCGTTTTCCTATAACTTCTCCATCTTCTTCATCAGATCCAAATTCAACCCCAGATCCGGTCATCCCTATTAAAATCATAAAACGTCAACCTAAACCCGAATTTCTGACTCCTACTATTAGATCAAACTTATGACTTCCTACTTCTATTCCTAAACTTCGAAACTTCTTCCCCGAAGTTTAGTCTACCCCGGGGAGGTGTTATAGATGGGCTATGTACCCCTTAATGCTTACCTCTACTTTCTTTCTGTCCACTCATCAATTCCCGCTTGCACTCCCGCATTCATTCATACCCGTCCAATCAGTCTCCTTCCATCCTCCAACCAAGACGGCAGTCTCTTCAAACTTAAATATTTTGTTTTTTTAAAAAGCCTTTTCAATTGAGATTCATAACAGTACTCTCTTTCTCCGCAAAAGAAACTTCGGGGACGAACGAACGTTAAACGATATTTCGGGCTTAACCTTACTCTGTTATTTCTTCGGAGGGAGTTATGTCCGTGTAAACGTGACATTATACAATGCCACCCATTGTAATCAAGCAATATAGATAAGAGTCATGTAACATAGGAATCTTAATGCTTCCTATCAGGAAACATTAAGATTATTAGAATAAGTAATCCTTTGTCTCACGTATCAATGTTTTAGATGTAGTTTGAAATAAACGGCAGTCTTGATCAGCTCTTCAAGCGGTTAACACCACAAAATTGTCTTTTTAAAAAGCCTGTTGCCCTCGCCCACCTCCTAACTAGGGTCATCCGTTTATTCTTGAACGAATGAAATTGGTACCATAGAGAGGGTAACTCTTTGTCATCTAAATATGGTTACCGGTAAATAAGGTTTTCTTTATAATGTAAATAAATAAACTATATTGCTTTATTTTGTTGTATAATATATTTAATTTATGCCTTTTTACGCATTCCTCGTGATATTCACGCAAAACACGTAATCTAACAATTCAGCATAAAGAACTCTACTATAGACAATTATTTTTTTCTAGCGGCTTTTAATCCGACTTATTTGAAAAGGTGAATATCATCATGTTACTTTTTTGTAATGAAGTATCTGTACCTCTACAACTTAACTGGGTATTCATAATCAATGTCATGATTTGATTGAAGTACCTAATAAAACGCGTCAAGAATTTTGCAAGGACTGACTTTATTTTTTAATTATGCACATTAACATAAATGGCGCTACTTCCGTCACACAGTAATAGATAACATAAGAACATAGATAACAACTTAGATTATTATTTCAATGCACAGATACATATTAACACCACCACTCATTGAAATAAACTTAGCATGTACTAAATAAAATTTACACACACACAAACATTTCACAGTACTAGAATGTTTATTATACTATACATGGCTACAATCAATCAAGCCTAATTTCATCAGAAATTTATAATGCTTAACACTACACAAGCTTTTTGTCATTATATCAGCAGGCATATTCTCTGTATTTAAATAAACAATTTTTACCAATTTATTACAGACAGCTTCTCTAATAAAATGAAATCTAACATCTATATGTTTAGAACGTTTATGGTACATATGATTTTCAGTAAGTTTTCTAGCACTTTGATTGTCATTATACAGTATAACAGATCCTATATCTTTACCAGTAAGTTCTAGTAACAAATTTTTAAGAAAAATAGCCTCTTTGCTTGCTTCACAAATTGCCATGTACTCGGCTTCAGTACTTGAGAGTGCTACTGTTTGCTGCTTTTTACATTCATGTGAAACTACTCCTCCCGAAAGTATGAAACAGAAACCTGTATAAGACCGTCTGTCAACAGTGTTGGAAGCCCAGTCGGCATCAACAAAACCAACTAGATCTGAACTATCTTTAGTATAAGTTAAGCGATAAGACTTAGTTGCTTTTAAATACTTCAAAACTCTCTTAGCATGCAGCCAGTGTGTTTTGTTGTAATTATTGTTAAATTGACTTAGGTAGCTCACTGCATATGATATATCCGGCCTAGTAAGAACAGCTAGATACATGAGGCTGCCTATTAACTGCTGATAAGGATATTTGACATTACAATCAACAGTATCACATTTATCCAATTTTAGATTTATTTCCATAGGAGTTACTGACACAGTTTTACAATTTTCCATTCCAATTTTTTTTAATAAACTATCAATGAATCCTTCTTGGTCAATATACAATTTATCTTTACAAGTATCAACTCGCATACCCAAGCATTTTTTTATATTGCCTAAATCTTTAAGTTTAAATCTGGCACTTAACTGTTCTTTGACCTTTTTTACTTCGGTAACTTCATTCGAGAATATAAAGAAGTCATCGACGAATAAAGCTACAAAGGTCTTTTTACCTCCACATGACTTTAAAAATAAACAAGGTTCATATTTTGATTTTCTGTAACCAAATTGATACAAACTTTCATCTATCTTTTTGTACCAGGCTCGGGCTGATTGCTTCAGACCGTATATTGCCTTCTTTAATTTAAATACTTTATTATCAAATGTAAAATTCTGAGGTGGTTGCATGTATACAGTCTCATCAAGATCACCATTTAGGAATGCGGTAGTTACATCAAGATGGGTGATATTCATATCTAATTTAACACTTAATGCAAATAGTAACTTTAATGTGGAGTATCTTAGTACAGGTGAGAAAGTCTCCTTATAATCAATACCTTCTTTTTGCGTAAATCCCTTCGCCACCAAACGCGCACGATATCGCACTTCATTGTCACTATTTAGCTTTTTCTTGTAAACCCATTTACACTGCACTACCGTCCCACTTTCTGGCTTGTCCACCACTTCCCATGCATCACACTCATGAAACGACTGCAGCTCCTCCTGCATCGCTTTACACCATTGTTCACGTTCCATCCCATTCATGACATCTTCATATGTTAAATTTTCATCACCACCACTTTCTATACAAATGTTATTATATCCAAATCTATCCGGTTGCTTTCTCTGACGTTTACCCAAGGTGGTAGGCTCATGGGGCACTTCAGGTTCACCAATAGTATTGTAGAATTCATCTGAGCTTGAAGAACTGCTACTGTCAGTCTCGTCAGGTATATATGTGTCATCTGAAGCGTTGACAACAGTTTCTTCTTCCTCCTCTGTGGTGTTATCACTATGTTGTTCCACAATTTCAGCTTGGATCACATCAGAACTATTATGCGTGTCTTCCATGATAATGACATTTCGGCTGGTGGTGATTTTATTTGTCTTGGGATTATATAACCTGTAACCCTTTATATTGTTCTCATACCCCATCAAAATATGAGCTTCTGCCTTCTTGTCCCACTTTGTAGTTTTGATTTTTGGAATGTGAACCATAGCGGTGCTCCCAAATACTCTAAGGTGGCTGACATCTGGCTTCTTGCCTGTCCAGAGTTCATATGGTGTCTTTGTCAATCCAGATGCTAAAGTTCTGTTTCTCAGATATACAGCAGTGTTAACGGCTTCTGCCCAAAAACGTTCGTCAAGTTTAGCATCAAACAGCATACACCGAGCTCTTTCCACCACTGTTCGGTTTAATCGCTCGCACATCCCATTTTGCTCTGGGGTATAAGGGTTTGTTTTTTGATGAATTATTCCAGCTTTTTTCAAATAATTTTCAATTTCCGAAGAGCAAAATTCGCCTCCATTATCTGTCCTCAAAACTTTTAAATTTTTGCCTGTCTGCCTTTCGACTGAAGCTTTAAACTCCTTCAAGTAGTTAAATACTTCACTTTTGGCCTTGAGGAAATAGACGAATGCCATTCGGCTATAATCATCGACAAAGAGCAGAAAATAGCGTGATGATCCTATTGATACTGACTCCATGGGTCCACATACATCGGCATGAACCACCTCGAGCACAGTCTCACATCTGGCACCTTTGTGCGAGAAAGGCAATCTTGTTTGCTTCCCCTCACAACACGTAATACATTTTGCCTTGTCAACCATAGCTCTGTCTGAGAAATCAATGCCATCTACTACACCATTTCTCATAGTGTTTAGGTCTTTACAGTTAATGTGTCCAAACCTTCGATGCCACATCTCACTAGTCGTAGTTGTCGCTGAGCCTGCAAACAACTTATCTGACTTTATGTTCAATCGATACACTCCATTCACTAAATCTGCTCTTCCCACCAGTTCATTCTGTCGATTGCGTATATAGCAAACCTCTTTTTCGAAATTCACCTTGTTTCCATTCCGAATAAGCTGACTAACTGATAGCAGATTTGTGGTGAGACTAGGTATACACAAAACGTCACTCACTGTAATATCAAATTCTGTATTGCCGACCACTGTCGTTATTTTAGTATTTCCTGTGCACAACACGGGCACTGTCTCTTTATTCGCGACCACTATACTCTTTATCTTGTGGCTGGGTGAAGCATTTTCCAAACACGTCTTGTCAACAACCATATGTGAACTCGCTCCCGAGTCAATATACCAATCTGACTCTTGAAATAGATTTTCAGGATTCAAGAAAACAGCGCTAAATGCGTTTTCTGTTCTATTTTGACTATTCTGGGGGCATTTATTCATATAATGTCCAAGTTGTTTACAACGGTAACAACGAACTGTTTTTGTTGACTTTGGATTTGACATTGACAGTTTTGACTTGTCCGCCATATTTGCGTTCTTCATGTTGGCACTAACTTTTTTACGCTGCTGCCAACTTTTAGACAAAAAAGCGCCCTCAGTGCTGCCAACCTCCGATTGCATATCCATCAATTTTGCTTTAATGGCGTCGGTACTAATTGTAATACCGGAATGTTCTATGGCCATAATCATTGGCGCGAACTTTTCTGTTAAACCCGCCAATAATAAAGATCCAACCCACTCATCCGTGATTTGAAAACCCGTTCCTTTCAGCTTTTGTGCAGTATCTACCATCTGAGTTACATATGCCGTCATTGATTCACTGTCTTCCAGTCTTATAGAAATAAGCTGCCGCAATAAACTAATGCGCCGCGTGAAGCCAGAATCATCAAAGAGTGTTTTCAGCCGCGTCCATATATCTCGAGCTGTATTTTCATTTTTGATGTGAACATATAATGAGGAATCAACGGTCATTATCAGCTTTGCTTTTGCCTTTTTTTCTTCCGCTGAAGCAGCTTCTTCCACCGATACTTCCTTAGATATGTCGACACCATCGAGGATTAGGAAATTTTCTGCAGCAAACGCCCACTGGTCATAGTTTTCTCTTCCTTTTAGCTTAGGAACGTTCACTATATAGCTACCGGCCATCTTGCAACTCAAATGCAGTACGGATTTTATTTGCATAAAAACAACACCAAACAACAGTCTTTATTATTGTTTCTATACGCACTTTCAAAACACTGATAGTCCACGATAAGATAAAGAGTTTAACACGAAATACTAACGACTTTTTCTTGCAAATTCAGGGACTGGGCCCATAACCTAATAAAACGCGTCAAGAATTTTGCAAGGACTGACTTTATTTTTTAATTATGCACATTAACATAAATGGCGCTACTTCCGTCACACAGTAATAGATAACATAAGAACATAGATAACAACTTAGATTATTATTTCAATGCACAGATACATATTAACAGTACCCACATTATATTTTATCGTTATAAGTCAAACATTGAAATAATATTCTATTAATATTCTTTAATTAGTTTTAAGTACCTTGTTTTAGTTTTAGTTACCTTGTATATATAATTAAGTTTTTATTGAATATATGTGATTATTAAATATTATATTTTATTCTTTGCATTAATAAAAATATGGCTCCGCATACGGGATTTGCGTCAAACGAACAAATAGAAACACTACTGAATTTTCTAGACGACCATAGGCGTGAGGATGGTCGGATCCAAGCCAAGAGGCTTTGGGAGGAAGTAGCCAACATCCTTAATTCAATGGGTGGTTGCACAAAGAGCGTCCAGCAATGGCAAAAGGTAAATATTCATACATGTATGCTTTTATTAATATTATACTCCCACTCCAACAAATCCGACTCAAAACCATATCTTTTGTGCTACGCCTTTGCGTGAGCACAAATGTATTTTTAAACAGACGAAAATATTACTCCAACATTTTTGAAGTTGGTGAAATTTATTGATAATAATTAAACTAAATAACAGAAATTTTATTAAATTTAACAATTCAAATCTGACACGTGTAACCATAAGTATACTACACTATACACTGCTACCTAGAGAATATATCTCAGACGAATTGTGTTATATAATGGAACACAATCTTTCAACAATTATATAGGTATGGTAACCCAATGGCTGGAAGACGAAAGTTTTATCGAAATTTCACTTGCGTATAATCAACGCCATCGCACAACAAATGCTATGGTATCCTGGCAAAAAAAACTTAAGACTGCCACAAAACCCAATTTTTTTATCAACTTTTGAAAGCTTTAGAAACGACGCCAATATGCAAATCGTTAATGCCAATGAAATTGTCAAGGATGAGTATTACCAACATTTAACCAACAAGTTCTCACTAGGAAAAGTACAGTAAGTCTGCTTGGAAAAAAAATATTATAAGAAACTTGTCCAAATTTAAACCTACATCAACAATCTACATGGAACCAACAATAGAGCTGGTGCGGCATGCGAAGCGACTGAAACAGCTAAAGCTTGCAAATACAGTGATCAAGGCTCCGAATACGATTTTGTCCCATTCGGACATATACTTGAACAATATAAAGCACTACTGGTTTTTGTTTCACTCAAAAAGTAAAAGGAAGATTTTTGATACAATGAGGAAAAATGGAAAAGAAAGGACAAAATATGTAAAGTAAGAGTCAATTATTATTTTTAAGGACCAACAGTTACTGTGTTTAATGCATTGTGTTATAATGGATCGATTAGCGTATTAGGTATACACAGACAATGACATTTGTATAGAAACATTACGCGCAAACCCAATCGGTCAGTTTACATGCGTCGATAAAGCAAAAATAGAGTAATTACGTAGGCCGCCTCAAACCTAAGCTTATATCAGGTAAAAAGTAAATCTTTTACTAAACTATAAAAAAATTATGACGATTTCATGGCTAGGCGGTTGCAGTCACTCAAATTAATAATTTTCCTTTCCTCGCCTTTAATTTCGCCGACTAAATCTGCATAAAATGACGAGGGATTCGGTGACTTAAATTACTTTTCGCAACTTACAAAAAAATATGATAGTTCTGATAAACACATTCAGGCTTGTATGGAGATGATTTCCTTTGGCCAAACCCGTATAGAACTAGGCCTGAACACTTAATCCAAAGGAGACACGAGGATCATCAGATTAAAAGCAGACCGAAAGGTTTACTAAGGAATTAATAAAGCATTATTCTTCATCACTTAATAGATATTACTCGGTTTCTTAGTAAGCAAGAACAGACTCCCATTTACAGCTCATGACGAAATCGATTTATCATTAAATAAAAGTAAGTGTTAAAGCTTATTGCTTTCCCTCCTTCCTTTCCAAATCCTTTCTCCAAATTCAAAAAGGTCAGGACTCACTCTGCAAGACCGAATGAACGAATGAACCAACGAACGATCCGAACCGGCTAACACCCCCCACTACACAACAAATAACATCATCTCCCTGGCCTTAATCCCATGTATTTGGGGTCGGCACTTGATTCAACCCGATGTGGCTGATCACCTGATTTTTATACGAAGCGACTGCCATCTGACCTTCGTAACCCCTTTTTCGAGGAAAATCGGCAATCTGGGTTAAACCAGTTGTCAGATTATTTATAGGCCTCCGACTGACCTGTAACGATTGCCAAAGATGTTAAATTGGCAACCTACACAACAAATAACGCGCGCGCTAAATAAAAAAGCAAAAAATGTTTGACGGTGCATTGAAAGTTTGGTGAAAAATGAAAGTAAGTCCTAAGTTCCCTTCCTATTCCTCACAAGCAAATAAAAATTAAATGTTAGTTAAGGTTCTAACATAAGTTTGTAGAAACAGTAGTTTTTATCTAATTATGATAAGTCTGTCAAATAGTATTAAGAATGATCAAATTTCAGCCCTTACATTTGTTTGAAACATTTTTAACGCAATTTATTGAAGTTTGATGGTATTTTTAAAAACGCAAAAGAATGAGGTCCTCCCTGCGTAAACGCAATGTTAATGATGTAAAATTTTATCACAGACGTATGTTTATACAGATTCGAAACAGACATAGCAGTATAAAAAATCTAATATTCTTCCAGCTGCTCTCCAAGGGAAATTATTCTAAATATTCCACAGATTTTCCTGAGTCAGCATTAAGCGATTATAACAAGAAACTGTCCTGATGTTTATAAGCCTACAAATCCTGTAACAAAGCACATCCGGTCTTCCAAGTATCTAAGTAGAACAGCAAAAGAATTACATTGAAACTCTTTGCTAAAGGAGTCCCAATATTCCTTGTCACTTAATGTTGGAACTCTATCCACAAATTCTAAACATCATTTTTAATTGAGATGCAGGTTCGCAAATAACTAGGTCTAGATTTTTTAAGCAAATTACAATGACTTCAATGTAACCTACAAAGAACTCAAAACAAATAAAGGTTGGATTTGAGACACATTCATAATCATCTTTCAATTAGTTCACAGCAACAATAAAAAGTTTTTCCATTGCTTATTACAAAACTATGACTTAATATTCTAACACAAACACATTTTGAATATTTAATCCCCAATCTATTTTTTGTCAAAACATCATTTTTACAGCCATGCTTTATGAATGCAGTTAATAAGTTATGACTTATTGACAAGACCAAGGAAAGATAGTCCACATGAAGGTGATTTCTCACATTTTATTAGAACATCACCAAGGTCTAACTGATTTATTCAATTATGACCAGGTATGGCACTGATGAATGTCAAAGACCTGACCACAGGTTTAGAAACTAGCCTTCTGAGAAGAACCAGTAAGAAACACACCAGCAATAAATATGATTGATGATATTGATTATGATTGACGGCAGTACCTAGACAATGACATCACTTAATTAATGCAATTGGTTCGAGTCACTATCAGAGGTATATATTTAATATCCACATCATTATGTTGGAGACAGACTCACAACCATTTTATGTTATTTCTTTATGACAGTGACGACACTGTGTACAACAAGTACATAGTCTACATATAGTGAAGGCAGAGGAGATGGACGTCCGCAGGCTGGTGGACCCCCAGCACTGGACTGCACTTCACTAGTATAACTATGTCTTTAGTATACTCATAAAATAGCGGAATTAAGAATTGTAACATTTTAACATGGACTTCCACAAAGTAACACCTGATTCTATTCAATGTTTTGCTTATAGTGCGCAGATTTTAGTTTGACATTTTATTTTTGAAATAGGAACTAGCTACATTAGCTAACAACAAGTAAATGTGAATACTACCTAACCTATACCCATCATCAGTGGAAATTATATTGATATGAAGATAGGGTAATTGTGTATCACAGAATTGATGAAGATAGGGTAATTATGTATCACAGTTTTGAATAATAGATAGATTTCTCAATAAATTATTTCAGCTGCCTCCATTAAACACGACAAATAAGATTAGTCAACAACACAGTTTCCAAAATACCAACAATCAGCTACAGCCAACAATAACAATTTTAACAAACCAACCAACTTTCAAAGTAAGATCTTAAGACAATGCCTAATTATTCAACATCAAATCAAGAAGCTTAAGGTTTTGATAACAATCAAAATAAAAAATCTTTATTCAGTTTGAGACCTCATAAGGCACTTATGAATTTTGAAAATTCACTATCAAAACTATGAATACTATTTGCGTACTTAGATAGCCTTCAAATCGAGATAAATAACATTTTACCATCATATTTAAGATTCAGAGATTATTTATATGGTAAATTGTAAATGGTTACAATGCAAAGTTGTTATGACCGACCTTTCAAACCGAGCCAACGACTTAACGAAGAACCTCTCAGAATACAGCAAATAACCAACAACCTACTAATTTCACCAACGAGAAACATAAATCAGAAAAACTGTTATTGATCGTTATGCCCAGCCCACCCTCGCTGTATTTGTATTTGTAAACTATTATAATTATATTTTTTATGTAGAACAAAGCAAACGACAAGTTCGGAATTTGAATTTGATTTAGTTGGTGGTTGATGACAGTATTGACAGTGCTACCAGATAAAAAATTACAAATCCGAAACAAAATAAAATATTTTATCACGAATTATTTAGTTTTTCCTTATTTGTTTTGTTTTTATATTAAAAAATTAACCATTCTTTTGTCTGGGCACTTTATTAAATTATCCTTTTCCATGTTAAAGGTTAGGTTCCATGGCAAGGCAAAAATATCGTTGCATATACATCCAACCATATTATATTTTTAAACTTAAATATGCTATTACCTCTATTAATAATATTATATTATTGTTTATTTACGAAAAGAATGATGCGAGCAACGAATTATATTTTTTTTATAATTTAATAAAAAACGATCGTATTGTCTTGTGTATACCTATAATTTGATACAGGTCAGAATACATTTTACGTCTGTGTACAACATTTTTGTTAATGTATTTTATGTCTATAGTTATTATAACATTTAAAATTGACTTTTATACGCAACATTCTCAGTCAGTGATAGCTTAATTTTGTTCCTAGTATCCTATGCTATGCTGTGCCCGTCTTTCCTTAGGGTTAAAGCCTTCAACTTAAATCTAAGTTTTTATGCAATATCGGTTCTAGTAATTCTTAGAATAGTTATCATGTTATGACGAAATAAATAAATATCACAAAATCGAACAGGTCACAATTTTATTAAAACATAAACTAATCAAAACGGTAATCTATAGCTGGAATTCAGTTTCAATGAGCTTCAATGTCTATGTGTATCGCCAACTGAAAAGAAGACAATCATTTTGTTATTTTATGAATAAATACTTCTTTTCTAAAGCCAATCAAATATTTAACAGGGAGAACTCCCTACTATTATTCTAGTAGTTACGAAAAAATAGAAATCTTAACAATTTTAAGTAGGTAGTTCAAATTAAACTGTAACTATATCGAAGTTAGTAAAATGCTTGATCATTAAATTCTACGTAGGTCTCAATAAGCTAAATAAACTTACTTAAGCACTATATATGTAGTGTAGGTCCATAGTGTTAAACGATTTTTTTTGGGTATATGACATTACATACTTTACTAAATACGTACTTTGTGATACAAGGGCTTGGTAACTTTAGCTCGTCTTCAGATTTGTACACGCATTGGGTGTCGGGGAAGCCGAGCAATTCGGCCAGCAGGTTGATGTCCTTGTATGAGGGCGCGGCGCGTAGCATCTAAGTAGGTAAAATGAGCTTTAACCTGAGTGAAATAACGCTCAATTTTCTCTACCTTCTCCTTCTGTTTCATTTATAATATGTTATGTCTAACTAAACTGGCCTGCGGTACAGTATTATAATATTTAATAATAGTACTTTAAGCACGTAAATTGGAGTTGTAGAGCAGTAATTACTTGCAATGGTTTGGGCCCTTGAGACGTTCGAAAATCCCTCGTAATCATTCTTTCTAAGGTAGACAATAGTAGAGTATTTCCATAGATACTACACAATACATTTATATTAATCCACAGAGTTCAAAGGACCACAGATACAACATAAAATTATTTATTCGATTGTATTGTATGTTATATATAAGTACTCTTTGTAACTGTATAATCTGGACCAATATAGAAGGGTCTCCGAAGGGGTAATCTGAGATCTTACAAGAAGTGTCAACGTGAAAGACGGTGACTCCATTGCTGTCTTGGGCACTATACGTAACTCATCGGCTCGTCTCTGCTTACACCAAATTATGAGGTAAAAATGTAGGCATAAATATAACCTCAGTGACAACTTCCTTGCGATCCTCAATGGGCGGCAAGTTCCAGAAAACCATGCCGACCACGATCTCATCGCGAAGGTAGAACAGGATCCCGCGATTGTAACGACTTTGATATTCTTCAGTCCTGCAATTTTACAACAATATTCATTGATATGGCAACAATAAGGATAAATAATTGATAAGGTAACAACCCACTAATGTGGCAAGTATAGGAGGCGGCAGGTGGCGACAGACAGAGACACTCAAAAAATGACAACTGCAGATTTAGAATCACCGCTCATAATCAGGCACAGCTGTAAGTAAGGTTAAGATATAGATAGTTAAGGTCCTCTTGATCGCAACCTATGGACACTCACGCTTGCCATGCCAAGAACATCGCGACACGTACTTACGGACCCTGGAACTATCTCTTCACTGCCTTCTTGTAGTACCGAAATCGCTGTCACAAGTCATCGCGTCGACCTAAACGCAGTTGTATGGGCTCACAATAGTGTCATCTTTAGGCCGCCAGAGGCGCTGTTCCGATCCCATACAAATCTGCGTTTACGTCGACGCGATGACTTGTGACAGCGGGAGTGAATAACTCGCACTAGGCCATCTGACCATGAGCTCGATTGGGTAAACCAGGGGACTCATTCCCCAGCCTAACCGAGCGCGGAGGAAACTCTCTTAGAACAGCACTGTTCGAGATTAATTAATACAATTTAAAGTGTATTGATCATACTTCTTATAGCAGGGTCGGTCTCCGCCCGCCCCAATCAACTTCATCTGTTGTTCCACTTCCTTCTTGGCGTCCGCGTCCATCGCGCAAGGCTTGAATATGCCCACGGTCGGCATACATGCACCCACTTCACCCACCACCTGTATTTGCAACCACATTATTGTACAAATACTGATATGAATTTTATGCATTAATCATGACGCTGTTTCTAAATTCTGAAATGGTTAGAAATTTACGAACTGTGTCCGAATACACCGCCTCCAATTCCAGTTCAGAATAAGTGATGACCATATTAAATTAGGTACCTCCGTCTCCACCGCATAGCCAGGATCTAAGAATTTGCCTAAAGGGAGCTGGAGGGCTTGCTGACGGCGGTCTAGGTGGAAGTTCTGACCGCCGAGCTGCGGGCCCAGGACAGTGCCTACCAGGGGCGGCCACACAGCTGACCCAGGGATGTGCCCCGGCAAAGTGTGGGGGGACACCGGTGCGATCTATCAGAGTACCCGGAGTCCCCCTGAGCACTTAGGCACTTAGGTTTTAGTGTAGTAAGAATCCTACCGACCTGCCTCTCCCAGGGCTGTCAGGTTCCTTTTGAAGGTTCATAAAAAAAAGGCACGTACCTCCATCTGTATGGCGTCCCCCAGCGCGAGCCAGTAGTGGGGCTCCATGTTGCAAGGCAGCCAGTAGCCGGTCATGTTGGAGCCGGCCACGTAGCCCTGCTCCTCAGCGTTGGTGTAATGCTCCATCCGCAGCCGGTGGCCGTGCCACTGCGAGTAGATGCTCGCCGCGTCGCCCGCCTTACCAAACAAATACAAGAGATTTACGTCAATCTAAAGTGCTCCCACTTTCTCGACAAACCTCTCGAAGCTTAGCAGTGACTACCGTGACAAACCGCTCACGAGGTTTCGAAGCGAGTATTACTACCTCCATTGCGTTTACGCAAAACGCGAGTAGGTAGGTAAATAAAGGTAAGTACCTAATAGTAGACCTAGATAGTAGTGTAGTGCTCCATCCGCAGTCGGTGGCATGCCACTGCGAGTTTTCTAATATTATTGTAACAACAAAAGCATAAAACTAACTCTACGCGAATAAAACCGCTAGCACAGCTAAGTATTAAAAAAGTGAAAAATTATTTATACAGTTTAGGCCCTGGTAAGGCACTTATGAATGTCGAGGAATTTTCCACCCCGTGATTACAAACCACATATAAATGGGTCCTGGCCTCCAGCTCGGTGTTGACGAGGAACCCTCCGTTGATGGGGTCGGTCTCCAAGAACGAGGCCTCCGCCAGCTCGTCGTGAGGACTCGACCCGATGGCTACCAACACCTGAATACGACAACAAAGACCGTATAAATACGGTACGTATGGATTGGTTTTCTTCTCTACTTATACCTAAGTATACGTGGTGTCACAAGTTTTGAGTGTTATATTTTTTGGACGTGAGAGCTAACAATCACATGCGCAGTTATCACCACATTTTCGCTAAGCGCTCATAACTTGTGACAGCACCTGTGCTAAGGTATAAGTAGAGAAAATAACCAATACATATCAACCGTATTTCCGACTACAATATAGCTTGGGCGAGACTTCAAAGGCAAAGACATAGAGGAAAAAAAACAATATTATTAACTACGGGTTCTTCTTATCTAAAACACAAAAAATTGCCTGCAACCAACCTTGAACTTAACTTTAACGAAAATGTTAAATTATTATTATTTAGTTATGGCTTTGCTTGAATGCGCAATAATCATTTATGAGTCTGTCTGTTTCTATGTGTATGGCGCGAGGCGAATAAAAACATGCACAGTATCTCCACAATCTTCGCTCTTAATTCGTACCTGTACATGTCTGAATTACAGAATAATATTGTTCTTACATAGTCTGTGACGAGAGAAGATCCATTGGACAGCGTGAGCTCCAGCCTGCCGTCTGGTGTTTCGAAAGCATCGTATATTTGTGCTGGAAGGAATATGCAAGCCATTGGTATGAAGAAAGAACACCCAAGACTCGAATTATTATTGCGAACAGCGTCGAACTCAACGACCAGCTTCAGTTTCAATCATAGCAAATTGTAAGCTAATACATAGACGATAGAGTTAAATTTCGTGTGTTTGAAACCGACACTCGACTTGTGCGACTCTAAGATACCTTACAGAATGAGGCAGCAGGAGGTGCCAGGAATGTTTTATGAAACTTTGCGAGGGATGTGTTTGCTAAGAACCGATAGAATCACTGCCTTGAGCGAAGCCAGGTAATCTTTTTATACTGCAGTATTTTTTTTATGCAGAACACTAAAAAAATTTTTGTAAAATAAAACTAAACTAACAGAGAAATTCATAAGATCACGCTATGCACCATGATATATAACATTCTAGCATCCACCGAGGTGAGAAAAGCATAGGTACTTAGCTACAACTCGCCTGATGTTAAGTAGACTATGAACGTGACCAACACGTGAGTGCTTCTCAGGCATTGCGTAGGTACCTTATAATGGAATCACTGTGCCAACATAGTAAAAGATAAAAAGATCTCACTATACGCTAGCACAGCGCTTCCACTTCTCCCCGCTCCGAAGCACTGACGGACTCAACGGCCTCACCACAGGAGCACAATATTAATTAATCAAAGGTAGCATAATTTGGTTCAATAAAACGATTCAATTGGTTCTTATAAGTGCCGTCACGAGTTACGAGCGCTGAAGTTAAATGCGCAGTACCTAGCCATTTTGTGAGTCATTCTCTTTGTGTCTGTATGGCGTAAGAAGAATAAAATATATAACGCTAACCTGCAAACACATCCCTAGCTACGCATCTTCACATATCTCAGGTGTAAACAAGTGGCCTTATACTAACTCTTCGGCATGACCTTGACTCCTTCACACTTGATCTTCTCCGCGGCCCACTCGCCGAGGTACTCGGGAAGCACGCTGGACAAGATACCCTTGTCTTTGTATATGTGCACGAACTCTATTGGCTCCTTGCCTTCTGGACGCTCCACTATCCTATCTAAACGACAAACAGTAGAGCTTATTAACCAACTTCAAAAAAAAGAGGTTTCTAAATTCGACCGTATATTTTTTTTGTGTGTTCGCGGAAAACTTCGTCGTTTATGAACCGATTTTGATAGTAATTTTTATTTGTTTACTGATCAATTTTGAAAAATTTAAGTATTATCGTTCACTCGTGTGAGTACGTACTTACAATATTAAGTGCGTGAAGATATTTTTACGGCAACGCGCAAGTGATGTTAGTTTGATAAAATTAAAAGGTACCTCGCGGTTTTACCAGCGTAGAATTAGCAATACATATTTTTAAATGCTAGGCTAATAATACATTTTTTTTTTTCTAACATAACAATAACCAGCCTTTGCGTAAATGAGCCGACACAAACAGTCAGACAGCATTACATTTTACCGTACCTACCTTTCATATACATTTATAAGCTTTTAATTTGTATGTGTATAGATATAGATATTGCTCACTCATGCGCCCCAAAGTCCAAGCTAGTTCCGTCCCAAGCACTCCACCGCCGACAATGACCACGTGTTTGGCCTCCTTTACCTTACGGTACGCCAACTCCAAATCCCTGATGGTGCGGAACGTCGAGGTCTTCTCGCGAACATTCTTCGGAGCCGACTTGAACACGCCCAAATTCTTTGGTTTTGACCCTAGATGAAAGAAGTCTCTTTAGAAGAGTGCCTAAGGCAAAAGTTACGAAGATATTTAGGCACCAAAGTGACAGCTGAGAGGTGAGCTTTATCGTGGTTTTATATAGCTTCAAATACGACGATGTATCAAAGGTTTCCTGATGAGGTTTTCCTTCACTGTATGATCGAAGTGTGACAATCAGATCCCTCCGTAGCGGAACTTTCTTTCTGATCATTGTACTAATGGGACATTTAACTTTTAAGACATTATGGTAGGTACTAAGACAATTTGCAGCTTTTTGCAGATTTGTAAAATGAGGTGTCAGCCTGAAGGCATGGACCATAGCAGGCTACTGAGACGTTTCTAAATATAGTAAATAGTGTCGTGGTCCTCTTACCAAGTGCTAGTAGTAGCCGCTCATAGTACATAGGTATTTCTCCGCTCATGGATTTGAGGTAGAGAATGTGGTTCTCAGGGTCTACCCTCAGCGCACACCAGCCAGCTGCTATGGATAATGCCGGGCCTGTCTTCTTACGGTAGAATTTTATTGGGTCCATGAAGTTACGGCATTCAGCCATGAACATGCTGGAAGGTGCCATTTTAATTGAAGAATTGTAAATAGCTCTTAAGTTTAACGCAAGAAGAATGTTATAAGTATGTAGCCCTTTGTTTCTATGGCAACGAGAATTTCTACATCTTTCGGAATAACGCAAGTGCATGACTGTGTTCATAACTAAGGCCCCCATATAGAAAGAGAATCAAAGATATGCATCGAATAGATTTTAACTACGTTAACTACGATAGAATAAGGACTTATGCGACATATAGTATAATACATCACGACATAAAATATAATATAATACGTACGTGTTCCTTTTGCCATCAACGAGAAAATTTAGGTTTGTAACATCAGGAGGCTGCGGGTTCCACCACATTTCTTTAGACATCGGTGGCCTGCGATACGGCAATATGTCTTCTTTAGTTACGAAAAACACCTGGGAAAAACAATTCAGTTTTCACATCTGAGTTGGGTGATTCATATTTCGTTTAGGTGCAAGTCTTGTGAAATGTCTCAATTGTGTTAGCAGTTGGAACTGCTACTGTCCTCTGTATGCAAAGGCGGAGCTGGCTTGTCCAACAGCCTATTCACTTCTTATTTCTAGACTGCTTAAAAAGCTTACATATATACTGTGGTATAAGAGTGAAAGCACTCCACATGCTGTCTGGTGACGAAATAAAGATAGAGGAACTAACTCGTTAAGGTATACTCTCTTTGTGAGAATCGGACCTGACCTAGACGACTGTGCAACTAAATGTCGGAGGACTAACAGATACACTAACACTAGCGTACCTTAGCAGTCTTGTCATGCTCCATAATAGCCCTGTAGGCAGCCCAGCCCGCCGCGCCCGTGCCTACGATGAGGTACTGCACGCACGGAGGCAGATCCATATCGTGGTACGGCCGCTTCACACGACGACGTGGTCTCCCTGACATATTCAAACAGTTTAACATACTTATATATTATCTTGTTTGGGTGGAGCATGGGTCCGGCCCCATGCTTCATAATACCAGACCGAACAGTTATTTATCGTCAGTGGCGTCAGTGCATATTATTATGCAGAATGTACTTACATATTGGTTCGTTATCGTTCACTTTGTCATACTCCTGTTTCCATAAGTACGCCTTGTATATCTGAAATCGAGGAACATCAATCAATAAGATAAGCATACACCTTATTCTGCTGAACGCAGAAGCTTATCCATACTGTATATCCAGGCGATTCCTGTTTCTATATACCTGTTACATAGAGTATACAATATACTACGAATAGTTGTGTTTATGTATATCTGTGGATCAATGTCAATTTATCGATATTGAATAGTTAGTGTCTGTGGAAACAACTCTTTCAAAAATATTGTCTACCTAAGTACGTGTCAAAGGCCGCTACCGTAACGAATGGGCGTGCAATAGGTATGTTTCTGCAATTCCAACGTAAGTACATGTTTCAAGTATTTGTCTACTATAATATTGTACTAAATTTCACAATACCCATGGGCATGGAATGCAATACACAAATAGATCTGGAATAGCTGAATCGGAGGGAATTTTCAGATGTAGTGACCATCTACCAACACGAAACTTGTGCTGTCGCAACTTAGTTACTTAAACTTACTGAGCTTTAGTATGACGACAACCTAAGGTATCTTCTTATTCTTACTATAACAGGAATAACATAAAAATATGAAGAGAGTACTCACTAAACCCATGGCTCCGAGAAATGAAGTGAGGGCCCACACGTAGATCCAGGGGAAGGGCTTTGGAGGGGGCGGGGGGCACGGCGGGGGGCTCGGCGCCGGTTGGGCGGAGCACGGCCCTTTGGTGCGTGTGCAGTCTAACATGGGCTGGAAGGATCGATGAAGGAAGTAATGGTGGAATCATCCTCTTCCATATCCTGAGCTTGTTTTTGACCAGTCGCTCACTTTATCTCATAACTTTGATTTGACCGAGTAAGTCTGCCGAAACCCCGTACACTGGTGGAAGGTGGAACTACTCACCGCCTTTTTTGAGCATAGCAAGCCTTGTAACATAACAGGGAAACTACATACACCAACTTTCACCAAAATTGATTTGATACAAGCGGACGGTAGCACCATCGTAGACTAGGGCACTCGATGTTACAGTAAGACAAAAAGAAAAGTACTACGTACTACGTAAAAGTGTCAGTTTACTCTAAGAACTTGCATACAATTTTCGCTTTGTCCATTAATTCGTACCTACTTGTCAGAGATTTGGTATGTAACCTACAGAAGTCAAATATCCAGCAATGAAACACGTTCATCACTTCAATTTGCATAGATCCCCATTTTGCTCAAAAAAAAAGGGAAAAAGGTTGATTTCAATTTCCAATCGAGAAAGAAGAGTGCACGAAAAAGTATTGAATTCAGACATTTATTATAAAAACCATGCGACATTTTAAAGATTGCAAAATATTTTCAGTTTTTTTATTCGCAAATCAGAGCCTCACGTGTGCTGTTTCTCGGTCTTCACACTAGCCACATCGAGATCCAGTTCCTCTTTCTCAGCTTGTTCGAGGAGACCCATTCGATCCAACGGTTTCCATGGCTCATGGAAAGCGTACTTGTACTTATTTTTCCCATGGTAGCCAAGTTTGGGAAGCGGTTCCTTGATGGAGTCACTCATCCTCCTCTCCGGCTTATCTTTCCAGTAATCTGGGTGTATGATAGGAGAATTGTGAAACATATCGCCCGCGGGCATCACCCCCGGCCGGTATTCGCATATCTCAGGGGCCTTAAACAGCTCTCTCGCGTCCTCGTTGGGTAGCTCCTGTCAAAAAACTTTAGTTACTTCGGAACTAACGGAGAATGGTGCGACTAGTGCGTTGGACGAAACGAAACCTTGCTTTATACTAAAACGTTGACTAAACTATTGCGCGTCTTCTCTGAGTCTTCTTACCGCTTCTATCCGAGGTAGACTGGTATCAAGTTTTCGGAGGATTCCTTTCCCTTCCCCCTGATCTTATCGAAGAAACCCTTCAGTAAACCAAGGAAGCTCTCGTCTTTGGTCTCCTCTTCCTGGGGAGCCTCCTGTTGTGGCCATCCGTAGCCTTGGTGGTGGTGGTGCTGTTGGGTGGGCTGGTTGTTTGGGTGCTGGTCCGTACTCGACAGCACCACGCACGTCCGCTGATGAACAAAGCACAAGCTGGATTTCATTAGATATTTAATTTCACTACGCGCGGCTCTGATTTCGTCAAACGCACTTCGAAACACAATGTCGCAAGGGTTCAATAATAATTACAGCAAATTAAGAATAGGCGTATTGGAAACTTGGATCAAACTGTCACCAGCTCGTCTCAAGTTTCAAATACGTCCAAGACTACAAGTGATACATACCTTGGCATTACTCGGGGGTAAGGGAGGTACCACGATATCTGGCACTTTGATCCTGTAAGGGTCGTAGTTAGGAGGCTGTGGTTCCTTGGGGCACTCGCAGCGCCAGGCCACCGGCGGAGAGTCAGCCTTGGGCCAGGGCTCTACTCTCCGACCGTCAGTCTGCGCGATCTCCTTGCAGCATGAGTCTTTCTCCTTACCGCCTTTAGCGTAGCTTCTGCGACCTGAGAGAACAATATTTTAATTAGGCGTAACTCTTATGTTTCGACAGCTGACACTGTGGGATCAAGGACGGTAAGTACCGACGTCGCTATTGGTGCAGGATGTGTTCTAATTAAATGGCTCGGAACAAACAAGATATAGTAGTAAATGTACGGAATAAAATAATTAATATGGACATCGTAACATACACAGCTACTATTACTATATTGACCCTGGGTCTACGTAATAAATGTAGTGTAGTGCCTAAATATTTGAGGGCCTAAAATTGGGTGAAATATGTGATTCTTGTGCCCTGAATAGACCTATTTCCATTTCTAAATCCTGAGCCTATAACATGTTCCACATTGGTTCTTCTTGAAATGAAACAACACTCAAGACCGCACCATAAAGAAAGTACCAAAGATTATTTTTTTAACAGTTATCTGAAGTTGCCAACTCACCATGTCCAGCCAAGACACCGATGTTGTTGCTCGTGAGTGCGATGACCCCGTCCCTCACGTGCTTCATGTGGGCACAGCACCGTATGGGAGACCCTAACATTGTGCTCACCGACAATTTTACCATCCAATATGATCCAAATTACACGCGAAATTTTTAATTTGCTGAATTAAATTATAAAATTAATGGGCTACATTGTTTCTGTAGTCGCCGGACATTTGTTCTCCATTTTGAAAGAAAAAATGCAATCTGACAGCGGTTTGAATTTGATTAGAATTGTTGTAGAGGAAAATAAAATAAAATTTATTTGGTGATGAAAAGAGGTTTGATAGGAAAAGTTCTTCACCACAAGATGAATTTACGCTTTACTCTTGTCTACCTTGTAGTAAGTTCTGATGTGTGACTCCTGCTGACCACCTATGGTTATGGCTGCGCTGCAAAATGTCATAAATTAGTCCTTATAATAAATTTAATAAAAGTTATTATTGTTTGGTATCTCAAGAACATGTGGAGAACACCAGCCAACTTTGAGGTGGTCACGGAACCTAACAACTCTCGGCTTACACAATATAAATTCAATATACTTATATTTAGTCTGTGGTAGATGTCAGTAGAAGGACACCATAGAGTACATCGACACTCATAAAACTAAAAAACACTTTGGCATTTCGGTGCTATAGTACACTACCCACATTTTACTAAAACTTACTTTTATCATTGCAATTTTATCTTGAGAGCTGTCATCGTTGAAAGTAAATACCGACTTTTTCTTTCAAAAGTTAATATCGACTAAGCTATCAAGGCAATAAGAGGTCATGCTTCGGCCTAAGTTAGGGGCTGTCTATTAATCACGTGAGGTTCAAAAGGAGGGGAGGGGTTCGTCAAAAATCACAAGGGGGAGGGGAGGTATAGTAAGACATCACGTGTACTTATGCACACCATTCCTTTAATATATTTTTTATGCCAGTCAAACACAACCTGCAACCTTTCTTTCTAGTCATTTTTATCATGGTCGTTATTTTCTAGAACGGGATTAGATTATACAGTACTTAAAAACAATATTAAAAAAAATTTAGATTCTTTGTAGATACTAAAAAATACAGGTGATTTTTGGTGGGGGGTGGGGGGGTAGTCTTAAACCTCACCACGTATCACCATGGGAGAGGGAGGGATTAAAAAATGATAAAAAAACATCACGTGATTAATAGACAGCCCCTTATTGCATGGAAAAAGATTTTGTATGGTTTGGTAGTTACTGAAGATATCGTAATTTTTTTTGTGTATTAGTACTTTCTCTAGTTTGTTTTTTAAATTAAAAGCTTTATAGCTCAGGGGGCCAACTATGATCGTAAGCAGCGCGTATGAATAACTCCCTAGTATTGAGGTTTGATTTTTAGGATATTTTTTCCTCTATGTTATATGGTACCAAAATGAAATGTTTAAAGACAAAAAAGGCAAGAATTTCTTAATAAAATAAACCGATGATGGTAGGCCACCTGTAAAGGAATAAATAACACATTAACTGAATTGACTTTATTTTGTACAAAACAATAACATCAATTCATACATTTTCTTTCAATTTATACAAAAATACATTCGTCAACACTTACACAAGATGGAATGGACAGACGACACATAATAATGATTATTGGATCTATATAAATAATTAGCATTAAGAAAAAAAATCTGAGAATACAATTGTATAAAATGCAGTAGTTTTTGAAAAACACTGAAACAAATTTACTAATTTTTTTATAGTATAATAACTCATATTATATGCTATCTTCAACTGTTATGGTACTATTTTAATAATCAAAATACCTCAGTAGATTTTCTATTTATTTAAGTAAGTAAGAGTAAGGAATGTAATACCTAAAACAATGATACACTTAAATCTTATAAATGTATAGGAAAAACACGAACGCGAGACTCGAACCCACGACCCCTTAAAACCGTGCAGTTGCTTTGTTTTGCAGAGGTCGTGTCCGAGTCTCGCCTCGTGTTCTTATTTTTCCTAACATTTTTTCAGAATTTCAAAGTCAAAGTCAAAGTCATGCATATAAATGTAATATTTATGATATACTAAGGATTAAAGAGAGATAATACTCTCTTATAAACTCTGTAACTGTAATTTTGTTTCAGTACAATTAAAATAAATTCACAAATTAGGTACTTACAGCAGGGGCTATTCACTAAGGTTTCTCACGAACTCGACGACGAGCGTTGGTTTCAATCATAGGAAATTGATACATAATACATAGAGGATAAGGTTTAATTTCGTATCTTTAAAACCGACACTCTACGACGAGTGTGTCGTTGAGAAACCTTAGTGAATAACACGGCTGAACACAAAGATTATATTAATTACTTAATTATATAATAAATTGTTCTTACAAACCTGGACTAGCAAACGATAGTTAGGTGCGCCGAGCGACAAATAAGCAAGACCTAAATCTTAAATTAAGCTAAAATAGACTTTATAACAATGGGGCAAGGATAAAAACAAATTGTATTTACACAAGCAATAAGTATAAAATTTTAATGTTGTCACAAAATAAAAAGGTAGTAGAAGGTCAGCTCCCTAGATAATAATTATAATATTCAAGTTGCGACTTTTTCCAAATAAATATATAACTTACGGGCCATCAGATGACAAATGGTTGAAAATTGGCTGAACTTGTCAATTGCTGTATCTCTACAACTCTGTGTAATGAGTTTCTTGCCAGGTTCTTCTCAGTGAAAGCAACCTACCGTACCTGGCGATAATGTCCGATTTGAAAGTACTTTGTTAAAAGTCTAATCGAATAAAGATATTTCTGAGTTGAGAATATAAAAGAGCCAACCTTTTGTAAATGTATATTTCGTGATCTTGGTAAACGTGACTTTGATAAATGTCGACATATTCTCTATAAATAATTATTACCATCGACTTAAGCTTTCTGTTAAAATGTCATAAACAAAAGAAATGAAGTCGAACCAGTATGACAAAAAAATACTTAATTAATAGACTCACACGCATCGCATCACAACAATCATATCTTTAATACAATTACATATTTACACACAGACGAACTATGTACAGCATTGTACAATATATTTATTATGGTTAAAACGACATCATCGTATCATCGCTAAATTACTTCTAAAACACAATTTAAAATAAAAATCTGTTTCTAATAAATTTGCATACATTTACCCCCCAAATTCTTCACCATAAATTATATTAATTGAAACAATTCGAATAAAATATTGATAAATTGTTTTTTTTTTACAGATTTTTCAGTAATCAGACACCATGTTCCTTCTCAGAATAATCTGAAATATGAAATAAGACTTCGGATGCTCAATCAGGCAAAAAAGGTAGCTCTAATATTTCAGAAAACGGCGCGGCGTGATCGAATTATATGAGTCACCAAACATATGACATACATATTTAATAGAATCAGACGCATCTTCGACGAAATCCGCGTTGAACAAATAAAAATATTACAATGCTTTATTGCGCTATAACATTTAACTGAATTGTTTATGAACGCCACATACTTTATTTATGCAAAAACAATGAATCATCTCAAAGTTTTATTATGTTAAATGCCTTATTACGATAACTTTAATACTGCAATAATAAATATTTATTACATTGGGCCTGAAGTCTTATGAAGTGAGGGTGTGTTATACCTATCTTACGCAATTCATGTTTATAATAATATCTCTTTCGTATATAATCAACGTTCAGGAAGAGTACTTCAGTATTCAAAGTATACATATGAAGTATAGATAAATTTAATTACATGTTAGTGTGACTCGAAATTTGGCGATCTGTCATCTAGCAAATTCTATCACAAAAGGTTAGGTTAGACCGGTTGGTCTATTTTGTAAGTTCGCCTGCCGACCACGAGGGTTTGATTCTCGGGTCGGGTTAAAGAGATATTGGGTTTTCTATCCAGAAATTCACAATAATTGGCGGAGTTTGGAAATCAGCGAAAAAAGCTAAGCCATTGGTCCTACGCCTGATCTCTCTCTGGTCGTGTGGGATTGCCTCCCATCGGACTATGAGAGTGAGGGAATGAAGAGTGCACCTGTGTTTGCGCACACACTTGTGCACTATAATATATCCTGCGCAGATGGCTGATCCCTTCTTTTGGAAATTCAGTCCACGTTGAAACATATTGAATTATTTTCAAAGGGGAATGTGTGCTTTATTTCTTCCGCCAAAGGGACTACCAACCTTTTCAATAATCAATTAAATTAAATGTATTTATTGCATGAAGTAAAGTTTGAAATACCACAAATACTCCGTGACCGTAAATTACTAGTTTTCTTCACAGTGGATAGAAATATGTCTTATTAAGAATTATATTAAAATATATAACAATAAATAATTAAACAATGTACTTACATCAAGCTTAGGATTTCATTTTAATCACTGTAATATATCTGTTAATGTGTTGTGTCGTAAATTATACATATTGTTTATATACATATAGATTTTCGTCACTCTATTCAATCTCAGATAACGTCAACTGTTTAAATACTTCATAGAAATGCTTTACTAAATTAAAAGGATTCACAAACTATTCACTTCAAAAACTATGACATCTCATAAAAAATGTACTATTGGAATTTCTACGCCATAACACTAATTCTTTATACAATCTCCCTGGGTTAGAATGAAACCGCGAGGCACATAATGATAAAATGCCTCTTTATTAGCATTAGATCGGAAAAAAATTACATTAAGCTGAAACTTTACAATTCAACCTAAAAATAAAAGCACAAAAATATTTTTTTAAAATCACGTGAGTTGTGGTATCTATAATTACAACTGAAGGCACCGAATACCACTCCTAAGACACAACACACTAACCCATACAATCCAGTCACTCTGTATTCTGTCAGACGAAATCCAATATTTGTCAGACTGGGTCTAACATTGATCAGACTAAGTCCAATGTTGGTCATACCCCGTCTAACGTTAGTCAGACCAAGTCTGGCAATGATCAGACCAAGTCTGACATTGGTCAGATCAAGTCTGACGTTTATCAGACAAGTCCCGATCAGGCTCCGGTGTCAGTCCCGTTGTGTTCTATATTATTCCAATCCAAAGAGCCAGTTGATGCCTTGAGCCAGGAAGAGGATGAGAGGCTGCCACGCCACCAGCCATCTGATCCAGTCCAGGAGCTGGCCGTACAGGATATGGGGACGGTCCCAACTATGGTTACCATCAGGATATCATCGGATTCAATGTAGAACAACGATTAGAAATCAAATAGGGTGAATAATTTAGATTTTAAACACCTAAACAAAATATTGAAGATTATAATTAGAGTTACTACTAGCCAGCTTTGTCGTAAGCCCTTATAAATGGTTACCGCTGAATGAATCGATAAACCAGTAATACTCCATAAAAAAATCACCTCACTTTTACTTAAGAACTCATGCTATACTCTTGGGCGTACCATAAAAAAGCTCCTCTATATCTATACCGATAAATAAAATTGAGGTGTCTG
The DNA here is from genome assembly GCA_964035505.1 of Watsonalla cultraria. Taxonomy (NCBI): domain Eukaryota; kingdom Metazoa; phylum Arthropoda; class Insecta; order Lepidoptera; family Drepanidae; genus Watsonalla; species Watsonalla cultraria. Next base: position 567,179 of record OZ037732.1, on the reverse strand, counting down.
TTTCTAATTTCAAAATAACAGGTTTTCACAAAATGCATATGAAAGTTTACACGCTACTGACGCTATAATACCAAGCTTTAAAATTTTTTCTCCCTGTCTGTCTGTTCCGGGTAATCTCCGAAACGGCTGGACGGATTTTAACGGGACTTTCACTGGTAGGTAGCTAATGTTTCAAGGAGTAACTTACTTTATCAAAAATATTAGGGTTCCGCGACAATAAGGTCGAAAATCTACGCGGGTGAAACCGCGGTGCACAGCTAGTTAAAGTTTATATTTTGGGTGTCGGAAATATATACTTTCAAGATATCGCACGAAATATGCCGTTAATGGCCTTTTTAAGCTGTGATTTGAGGCGCTCGTAGCAAGTCTGTCTTTGGATTCAAATTGCCTCAGTGCCCCAGAGAGCATTTACAAGTCGTTGCTAATTTACTGTTTTTGCAATAACAACAAGAACTTTATAACCTATCAGTAGGTATATGTAAAGGATACGGGTTGGTGAACATCCTTTTCAGGTCGACCTTCTCCTTGCAGTAAGGACAGGTCTGCTTCTTGCCCACGATGCACCAGCCGCGGATGCAGAATTCGTGGAACACGTGACCACACGTCAACTTGTATGTGTTTTCTATATACATCATTACAAATAAATAAATATGCTCACGCCATCCCAGAAGGGTCCCCGAAGGGGTATTTGTACCTCTGCCTGCACAAAACCCACATTTCACCGAATATGATTTAGTGCCAACGTGACAGAGCGTGAGTCCATCGCCGGCTCAGGCACTATAAATACGTCTTTAAATTACTTCTCAGACATGTTAGAAAAACTCATTGGTACAGGCCCCACTGGGATTCGAACCTGCGTAGCAGGCGACAGCTCAAGCCCAGTGATTTCACACCACGTGGTGTTGGTTTTACGGTACGAAAGAAAACATCGAGAGGAAACCTGCATAAGTCTGAGAAGTAATTCAAAGACGTATGTATAGTGCCTGGAACGGCGATAGACTCACGATCTGTCACGTTGCTACTTAAACTTCGGTGAAAAGTGGGTGTACATCTTCGGGCAATACAGACGTGAGCATATGTATGTAGTTCTAGATTTTCAGGTATATTTAGGTCTAGAACTAAGCAAAGAATATCCAGCCACTTTATACATACCTAACACCCCCTCTTCGTTGACATCGACCAGCAGGTGGTTCCCGCAAACGGCGCACACATTACTCTCCAGCTGTCTCGTCGGAATACCTTCTTGTGTGTAATACTGCAATTTAAATAGTCAACATTCATCCATCTATACAGATAAATAAAATTGAAGTGCCTGTTTGTAATTCCAAAATAACAGCTTTTCACTAAATGCATATGAAAGTATATATGGTACTAACATAAAGAAACCAATTTAGAATTTTTTCTGTTGCTCTGTCTGTCTGTTTGTTCCGGCTAATCTCTAAAACGGCTAGATCAATTTTAACGGGACTTTCACTGGCAGATGACTAATGTTGCAAGGAGAAAAAATGTCATCTATTCATTAATCACTAACATTAATCCTATGCTGAGCAAAAAAGTATTAGGCATAGATTTTCACCCCGATAGATGCAGCCATCTTCCCAGTACAATACTCAGCAACATCTCTGCCCAGCACACCGAAGTACAGTCCGTAGAAGAGGAACATGAGGGCCACGTCCATCCACTGCTGGGGCTTGTGACCAAACACCAGGTTCAGTCCGAAAAACGAGAGCATCATCACCATGTACCCGAACACACCAAGGAAACAACTCAACTTGTATATCAGGTAAAACCATTTGTATACCAATCTGGAAAGTGACATTTAACGGTTGAAATTATCATAATCATTAGGGTAGATAGGGTTTTTAGAGGAGCTCGTGGCATAGTTGCTATTGTGCATGTCATTCGATCAGCGAAGTTAAGCAACCCTAACCCAAGCCAGTAGGTGGATGGGCGACCGCCCGAGTTCCCTCCGTGCCTCGGAGAGTACGTTAAGCAGTCAGTTTCGGTTGCCGAGCGATTATTAATCAGGAAGGGAATTTTTCAAGAACGCGCTAGTATTGCCCTTGATTGTGCCGACTTCCATAGGCTTCGATAACCGCTTACCACCAGGTCTACGATATCAGTGGTATATTAAAAGATCTCTTGGAAAGTGACAAGCCAATTAAACGTACCTTGGCGTGGTGACAGACATGGGTTTGTGTGAAGACTTCCGTATAACGACCGCGGTGAGAAGGGTGAATATACTCCAGATGATGATGAACCTCCACCAGTGGTTCTTGGCGCTCATCAGCACTGGGATCGACCACATCGCCACCATTGTGAAGAACTGGTGAACAAAACATACATTTTAAACCTTATTACAAAATTTATTAAACGAAGACTAGACTAAACTCGAGTTGAAACTATGTCCATCCCTTTTTAAATCCATATCACAGATAGAGATGGAACTACTTTTAAATCAAGGACTATTTTAATCTATGTTTTGTAAGAAGAGGTTCTCCAGCTCCAGATATGTATGATGATGTAGGGAGTAAATACAGATATGATGGCTGATAGAGAGAAATGGAAGAGAAGAACACATTGCGCCGACCACAAATAACATGGGATAAGGGCAGGAGGATGATGATGATACAATAAATGATAAAATTGTTTCAACAATGTTATAACGCCACATCATCTTTGTATATTTTGATTTAAAAAAAATATATTCTTTATGAAGTTTTATGATCCATTATTTCTTCCTATGACAGCTATTAAATGGTATTTATTGGAAAATGATTATCTAAATAATTTACAACCCAAAAGTCCTTCAAGATATTTTAATATCCCTGGTAATGTGACCTTTCAAACACTATAAAATATGTAATGTGCTTAGTTACTGAGTATATGCTACACAACTCTTACTACAATTATACATAGTTGACTTTACTGACATAAGCATGGTATGCAATTTATATATTGTTTTATACTGTTGGTTGTAAATATCTCAAAAGAATAAAAAAAATGCCGACTGACACAGAAAAACCAAATTTTCTGTGTCTTTCTGCCTTTCTGTTTGTTCCAGGTAATATCTGAAACGGCTGGACGGATTTAAACTGGACTGTCACTGACACAAGTTACAAGGAGTATCTTAGGCTACTTATATTTTTTTAAAACATTCGAGATCCGCGGTAGACCATTAAATTAAAATCTACGCGGGTGAAACTGCGGTGCACAGCTAGTTACAAATAAAATTAAAAGTTATAACATTATAGTTGTTATATCCCATGAAGCCACATTGGTCTCAGCTGTGTCCATATGTGTCAACTGATATTTAGTGCACATGAGTAAATATGCCAGCAGATATCAAACTACATACATACAATGAACACTGCCAGAAAGAGACACTGAACATTTTCAGAGGGGTAAGCAATGTGGCGCGGCGTAGGTACATATGTTTTGGTATAGACATAAACACTTGCACGACATGAGTGTATTCACTCATCACAAATGGTAAGTATAGGTTATTTGCTTTTATGGAATGCACGAGGGCACACATGTATGGTAAACAATTATTTATGTCTGGGTGTTTGTTTGAAGGAGGTTGAGGAGAGTTACTTTCTAGTCTGTTATTTAAAAGAGTAATTTCATTTGTACTTGCTTGTCCAAGGAATAAATTGCCCTATAATTATTTCTAATTTTTAACACAAAATTAAATTGAATTCACCTAATTACACTTTTTTATTGTGGGCGAAAAACCAATACAGTAGAGTTGAAACAAAACAATATCATTAAATAATCACAGCATTGGAGTATTAGTATTTGGATATGCACACCTATTACGAGTTTGGCACCACTTCCTAGTCTATACACGCTATCATCTCCTAGTATGAGGAACTGTACCGCGCCTCCTAGCAAAGACATGAAGAACTATCAATGGTGGCTGAAAATCAGCACTTAATGCAATAACATTTTACAGGCAGCACAGGCTGAGCCATGTCACTTTGCTTATATAAGGCTGTAAAACTTTCTTTTATTAAACTAAAAAGCAATAAAAGATAATTATGAACAAAATGTATTACATAAAAATGTAAAGATGTAACAACTGTTAGTAGACCTATTAAATAAATAAATAAATAATTAATTTAACTAAAATATCTCATACATATATTGTTGGTAAAGCTAGCAAAGCAAGTCTAGGTGGCAAAAACGGTTCAACAATCATAAGGGTGCATCATACTTAGGCCAATTTTTTCACTAGACAAGGTATCAAGCACTTAACAACAAGTAACTCACAGCATAAGACCTGTAATGTCTTTTCTTCCACTCCACAACCACCACTTGGGCGATGATGAGTGTTCCAATCAGTATGAGGACCATTGTTGTATGCATCGACTCATGCCCTTTGTGTAGTTCATGGAGTTTCTGGTGGTCGTATCTGTAAAGGTGAAGAGAGAAATAATTAAATTAATTATTATAGCTAGTATAGTATGGCGTCAGATTGCTAAAAGACTGTTTATTTATTTATTTTTAACCTTATAGAACGGCTTGAAGCCACTTAAACTAAAGGGAAAATAGGAACACTTTCATGCAGTCTCCTCACAAAACTCCAAACATACAGACAAAGTATTCTTCCATTCATCTGCAAACAAATCACATTCAGGATGATTATCCAGGAGTGCGCGGGACCGGCGACCGGGCCCGAGCGACTGTGCGGCTCGCGGGCACACAGAATAACTTGTGCTTTCTGCCGCGCAAGTAATTATTTGGCACGTAGAGGCGGCGCAACTCGGAGAAGATGCATCTGTTAAGCGAGTGTAACGAATTTGAGAGTGAGAGGAAAAAATGTGGGTAATTAAATAATATGTTTTTGCCGTGGACATAATTTTCAGATCTTGAAATTGATAATGATAGGAAAATATGATCCAGATTGGCAGGTACAGAAAAATTGCTATTGTTGGATAGTATAAAAATAATTTGAACAAAATACTTCTTAACAGCCTTTTAGTAGTCTGACGGTGGTATTAGCCGTCACAAGTTTGTTGTTTACGCTTGCACCGAGAAATGATTACTGCACATTTAAAGTCAGTGCTCAAAATTCATGACAGCACTTATACCAACAGTGGGTTTTCTATACATTTACCCACCACTTAATAAGACAATTAAATTAATTTCACATACATGTCTCCTTACTATGGATTCCCACACAAGTTATGAATTGAGAATACAATAAATTCTTCATGATTCATAACATACTGCGATGATTCTTATTATTAAAATTCTAAATAATTAGAATCTTATACAGGGTGTCGGAGAATTCGAAACAGTAGTCTTATAGAAGTTGTAGGGTTATATGAATATAGCACTATGTTGAAGTCTTAAATATCTAGCTCCAACGATAACGTAGTTATAAGCTATAGTCGAAGAGCTCGCGGCCTTAAGCCGGGTTGCATTTACGCGCGGCCGCGTTCACCTACATTACGTACGCGGTGATAATCTACGTAAGTATAGGTAGGTACCTACTTCAAATCAATTAGTTAACTGACCTTATTTATGACAGGATACACCTTAGTCTGGACCATATCACTTCACTCACATACAAAACATTTTTATCACTGAAAGCATTATTACCGCTAGTTCAGTCAACTTCTAAATGGGCAAGTGTTCGAAATTGCGCCCTTGCACATCCAAACAAGCCTGAGCTTGGACTTCCGTTATCCCTCAGCCGTTGCACAACTCTCATAAGCACTCTACCTGAAGAGGGCACGCACTCATCACTTCGATGACCGTAAAAGTCCAAATAAAAACGCAACGCTTCACCAGTATTACCCCTTGCAGCTTGCTATTGCATAGGCCAAAACCATGTCGGTATACTGAACATCTGAGTACTGAAAGTTCGGCATGATAATACTAATTAAGTAGGTACTAAGTACCTAACAAACTAACGAGAAAATGAAAGTAACAAGGTCACGACGGAAACAAAAAACTTTGCTTAGAAGCACACGCCCGCGACCATTATCCGAATTAGACTGATTTTGAAACAAATAAATAGGTACTAAATCATAAAAGTGCGAATGAAATAGGGGTGTCACACACTTTTTTCAAGATACAACTTTTAACATACGAATTATTTTGATTTAGTTTTGACTCCGACTGGTAACACAATATGTGGATTAGACATCGCTTATCAAGCGTAGACGTGCCGGTTCTAATCCCGGTATCAAAACATTACCCATTTCCCCTTGGTTTAATTAAAAGTAGTGCTATCTCTTTTTGTGATACAGATATCAAAAGGGATGGACATAATTTTAGTCAGAGTTTGGTCTAGTGAAAATGAAAATGATTTATTCTGTTTAGGCCCTGGTAAGGCACTTATGAATGTCGAATAATTTACCACCAGTTCGGAAACTAGCTTTCTGAGAAGTTCCGTAGAATGGTTTAGACGATGTTTTGTAAAAATAAACATTTTTCAAATTCATTCTTTCTTTTTATTTATTCACGTTAAGAATAAAATTAAAATAAATTAAGAGCGTGAATTAATTTAATAAATCCGAAGAGGGTTCGTGGAACAAGTAGAGTAAATAGACCATGTTCGACAGCCCTAATACAGTTCTATCATAGCGGCGCGGCGCGAGGGCACGTACGAAATAGGGATGGGATGGGACGCTATTATCGATAGACTTATCGAAACATAAATTAAATTACTGAATACGGATAATAAAAACAAATTACAGAACCGATTTAATAAAGTTACGTTATTATGTAGGTACAATTTACATAGTACGTGATATTAAAAGATATCTCGGGTATTCTTGTTTAAAATTGTGTTGTCTTTAAGTGAGTGCTCTACTACAAGAGTAAATTATTGAATCTGTAGTCAGATGATAATTAAGGTAAGTAGTTTATTTAATATCAGAATCCTATAAAATCACAAATTGTATTGAGAATTAGAAATACTCTACCTAACTACATTACATTTACCTACAAAAGTTCTACTATCCAATTACTACAATAACGTAAGTACCTAGGTTTTTCACTTAGTCTATGCGAACAATGAATTGGTATTTACTACTAATGGAAGCATTAGGTACTTTTTCTTTTAATCGAGTGATCGATAAAAATAATCCCACCACTAATAAACACACACACTAATAAACACAAAGCGTGCCGCGCGCTGCCGAAAGTCGCCGCGATATCTGTTTATTTGCACGTGCCGCCTGAACTCAAAGACACCGCGCTCTTTTAATGATGCCGCGCGGTGTCTTTGATATCGTACCGAAAAGCCGGCAGTAACTTTGATTCTTGTGGCGGCATTTCTTTGTAAATCATCGGTCTGTCTTTTACCTAATTCAATTGAACCCGTTAGAGGTTATCAGAGTTCACAGGAGTATGAACTGTAACGATGACCTCAAAAATCATAAAAATTTTAAGAAGTAGATAAATAGTTTCGAAAACAGGTTTCATGGGGTTATTTCAGGAACTATTCGTTGGAGAAAAAAAATGAAAACGTAGTTAGATTTCAGGTGAATAACTTTACGTTACAGCTGACTTTTATGCGAAAATAAGGTATTGAAATGGTGAAGTTTGAACGTCAATTACTCGAAAACGGAAGAAGATATTTTTGTCGTAATTATTTTAAATGCTTCCTAAAATTATACCCTATCACACATTTTAAGAGCTGACCGGAATTAACCGACACCCTGTATATAAAAATGAATCCCCATTTCCCTTGGTCACTGCATCATGCGTAAAGGGCTGGACCGATTCTACAGGGACTTTTACTGGCAGATAGCTGGTGTTTCAAGGAGTGTTTTAGGCTAATTTTATTTAAAAGAAATCATGAAAATAACTCTATGCAGGTGAAACCGCAGGGCACAGCTAGTAACAAATAAATGTGTTATTTGTATTTTTCTAATATATATCTTTAGATTGAAAAATGTATTTATTTTGACATCTAATCCAATAGTAATATTTCCACTGTGCCTTGCGTTAAAAATTATGATATTTCATGCACTCACAAAAAAAATTTATAAATATTCTATATGCAATTTGTCACTTGTTAGTTAGATAAATGGAATGAAAACTTAAGTGCAACTGAGGACAGCGGCTAGAATTCTAACAACTTTAATTGGTCAATATTAAAATATAAAAACACTGCAGTGACATATCTACATCTTTTATTAAAAGTATACTATAATTTCTTGTGTCATCTTAAGTTGCGAATAAGAGGAGTTAATGAACGCTCCAATCCTAACAGTAAGTTTGTTGTAAAACAGGATAATATAAAACAAATACCATAACCAAAAGCAAAAACCAAAGATTTTTCAAAGTATATAATTATAAAAGTTAATATTAGCCATCTCTACTCACCGAAGCTTCTCATCCGAAGACATTTCTTCGTAAGTCTGCAAAATAAACAGAGATATTGAAATAAAAAAGAAGAATTTACTAAATCCTTCATGGATACATTAATCGGATAGTATTTTTACCTTATTAGGATCTACAGGCCTATGAAGATCCATGGTTATTTATATATATATATATATACACTAATCAAAATTCCAATTTGTTACTAATTACAATTCAATACAAACTAATAATAATTAAATAAATAATTTATCTAAAATTTCAACCCGATGCACTACCGCAACGAGGCATCGGTGGAACTTGTTCCATCCCGAACAAAAAGTTATGTTAATTAACATCATCACTATTTCATTCACTCCTTCCTACTTCTGTATTGCATTATCTCATTCTATGCTAAACATATTGTTGGCTTTGGAACGTGGCGTTATTATCAATGTGTCATTTTAATTGTCAGTGTCAGTGATGTCAACACGAATTGCAGTGCGGGAAATTTTTTCGCTATCTATGGGTGCGAAGCCTTGAGTTGGCCTAATAATTTTATTTATAGTTATGGTTGCCTGCCATAGATAAAGAAAAAAATTCGCTTACGTGCCTACGTCCGGGGCGGCGCAGTGGCGCTTCGCATAGTCAAACGTGGTAGTCGTTGTGGGTAAAAAAATTATAGATATGCGTTGGTAAGCAATTTAAAAAAGAAAAGACATTTAAAATTTATATTTATACCATACAGTAGATGAAGCATGCACGGGCAACGCACCGTTTGCCAAATCATCTCAGGAAAAACTTGTGTATGAAACGTCATCTCATCTGCCTATCAAGTGTCAACTGTTCAACTTTAAATGTTTTGGTTTGGTTTTGCAAAGCAAAATAAATAAACATTTTGTATAAATATTTTTTATTGATTGAAATGTATTAATTAATTGATTGATTTATAGCATTTTTTGATACCGTGCTACAGTTACTAATTTTACACTATGCCGAATAAAGGTAAGAATTAGAAGTGATTATTGAAATCAATGTTTAATTGAAACTGTGCTTAAATTAGCCTCTAAACCTAATATTATGAAGCTCAAAAGGCTTAGTGAAGTTTATTTTTATTGTTTTTTATGTTTTCTTGACTTACTACAAGATTAATTAAGGCTACAGATATCATCGTAACTATGGGTACTATTTTCAGAAATTAACCGCATCCAGATTGCAGAGGCCAAAGTGACGCCTTCAGCCACGTTAAATACACCTCCAAGCAAATCAGCTGGATCAGCAATCAAATTAATTGCTGCTAAGGTAGGTTTTAGAATGACATATGGTAGTTTTTTAAAGTAAAACATAAATCGATCTCTTATATAATAGAGCGGGAAAAATGGCAATCTTGTTTCTAATCAATTTGTTTGGGTTACATCCAAATTGATCTATGAATACCTTTCCACGGAGACACTGTTCAATTATTTAAAGAACAATTTCACTTTCAAATGATGTAATTTAAACTCATGCTATTTATCTTCCTTTAGTATTCCTACCCATAAGTACATCAGTCATTGGTACGAACAAAACATTAATTGGTGTCAGGGATTAACATGTTCACTGCTAACATTGCATCTTCTTCATAAATTTGCTCACAGTTGGATACGCAGATGCAATGTTAGCAGTGAATGTGTTATGGAATCAAATAAACAAGTCATGTATTACCATATTTATTAAATAATTTATCTACATAAGTAACTACAGGCTTGTTCAGTAACTCGCCAACATCTTTGGCGAACACAAAGTCGAGGTGGTTGAACTTGGGCCAGGAACAGGCCGGCCTCAGGTCCTCCAGGACTCCCAATGCTTTCAGTTCATTAGCTAGCCGGATGATTTGCTGGGAAGTCAAATTTGTAAATTTTAAGAAAGGCACAATCCCAGATGTATGTCATATATGTCAGCTATACATATGTCTTAGAATTGCATCTCAGACATATTAGATTGATTATAGATACAATACAGATATAAACATTTTCATGTGTTTGTGTTTTTTTATCTTGCATAGTCAATGTAAGCTGTGGCATAGAGCTTACATTGATGCTCTATGGCATAGAGTCTATGAGCTCTATGTGTGAGCCCAAAAAACACATTTTAGCATTCTGTTGTGTCATTTTTGTAATCTGTATGGAAGTAGATGTAAAGAAAAATCCATATAAAGATTCAACTGGACAAAGGGGAGACTGGGTAATTATAGTTAGTAGATAATTCACGAAGTAATGATACAGGATGTAGCCCCACGAAATTTGTAATCAAAATATTTACATAGAAAAAATAATTTCTTTTGCCTTGGAGGTGCGTATCATACAGGTGTTGCATTTGTAACTGTGCACTCTATGTGTGAGCCCAAAAAAATATATACTGCACATGGTCTCTAGGTACAATGGCCTCAAGAGTTTCAAGGACTGAAAACTTGTGATGGCACCTATATCATGACGATGGAATGTATGTTCCTTATGCTACATTCCATGTGAATTGCTTACTATCGTACGTTGCCATAAATAAATTGAAATTTGAGTGTGTAAAAATACTTACGGATTTCTCAGTGAGTTTGTCATTTTCTCCATAAAGTAATGTTACAGGTACTTTGACATTTGATAATTTATACGGTCGTACAGCACCATCCAGACCATTTTCCCAGGATGTGAACACACCTGTTCATTGAAATCACCAAATAAGAATCATTCTTAATTATAGTTACATAATACCTCTAAATTAGGTGCGTCCTTGGCGCTCCATTGAGAGGACCTATGTCCAGAAGTAGACTGCTAAGAAACTATACTACAGCTAAAAAAAATATATCTAACAATCATAGACAACTGTATAAAATACTAAAATAGTATTTGATGGTTTATACCAGTGGTCGCCAAGTGCGGCCCTCAACAAAGCAAAATTTTTAGTATATAATTAGCTGTGCCCCGCGGTTTCACCAACGTAGATTTAGTTTCTTCCTTATTGTCGCGGAACCCTAATATTTTTAATAAATAAAAGTAGCCTAAGTTACTCCTCGAAACATCAGCTACCTACCAGTGAAAGTCCCGTTAAAATCCGTCCAGCCGTTTTAGAGATTACCCGGAACAAACAGACAGACAGACAGAGACAGAGAAACATTTTAAAACTTGATTTTTTTGTGTCAGTATCGTGTATACTTTCATATGCATTTAGTGAAAAGCTGTTATTTTGGAATTACAAACAGACACTTCAATTTTATTTATCTGTATAGATGACCTTAATTCTCAAAATGCTTAGTCTATGCTATGTTCTATAATGATCCAATAGTTTACTAAACAATATGGAATCTAGCTAGACCAAATCTTTGAAATAAGAACGTTTGCTCAATCGATCGTGAGAGTTTCACTCTAGTTTTGTGTGGTGTTATTGTAGAGCTTGTCGTTTGCCAGTTACCTGTTATAGCAATTTTTCCGTAGTGCTCCAACTGACGCCACGAAGCCGGCTGCACCCGTGTTGAAAGTATTGTGTATACTTCCTGAAAGAAACAGTGGTTATGAATAGATGTTTATTTTCCTTACATACATGTAAAATGCGAGTATTATTGAGGCGTCCGCGTCATATTATCAGACTTCTTTGACCGCATACCATATAAAGTTCATACAATCACACTTGACTTACGATGAGACAGGTGAAATTCTTACTCACATTTACGGTTCATAGGTATGTGCAAATGTGACATTTTTACAATACAGGGGTTCTACCATGAGCTGTTATTGCCATGATAGTTTGACTCACACTATGACACAGATGTATATGACGTGTATACATCCGTCACTGTCGCACAGCTGAACTATCATTGCAATAAGAGCTTATGGTTGGGCCCCAGCTCATGCCATGACAACTTCGCAGTCGCTTTGTGTAAAAATCACGTGATCAGCCATATCGGGTTCAATCAAGTGTCCACCCCAATCACGTATGAGATAATGGCAGGGAGATGATGATACTATGGTATACTCGTAACTATCAACGTAATTTTTTTTTCTGTGCTTATATGAAGGTTTTCTATGTTTTCCAAACTACTAATCTATATATCTAGAATCTAGATATGTAAATGATTAAGAGCTAGATACAGTGTTGAAATAGTACCCAATCATATTGCTCCGGATCGGCCCCGACTATGGAGTAGATGAAGGACATGCACATGTCTTCCTGCGGCCTCTTCATGTTGCAGAAGGTGCTCACTAGAGGCTGCATCAACTCCGAACTCAGAGATATTGACGATATGCCTCTGGCACGCATCATATCCTGGAATTAAAGATTTAAATTAGACGCTTTACTTGTCATCCATTTTTAACTGAAATTATTAACAGTACCTGGATTACCGATCTTTGCTCGTTTTTTTGACATTTTCTAAAAATGAAACCTAGTTAGAACGATATATCGCTTCCCAACCCCTCGTGGAGGAGTAGGAGTGTAGTCGCTGTGCTGGTAATAGTTGTCAGTATGTTACCACAGGAATTTCGTTCTTTATAAGGCAGATAAGCACGAGTGACACCTGGTGTTACGAGCATTCATAAGCAGCAGTAGCCGCTTACCATAAGCCGCACTGCACGCCCGTAGTAGTGTAAAAAAATTGCAGATAAGCAGTTGAAATAAAGCAAACTTACAACAACATTTAAAGTTTTCAAAAGCAGAGTAGCCATGGGCTTTATTTGGTCCAAGTAAACAGCAGGAGCTAGGGCGAGGAATGCGATCACTTTGTCGTTGTACTGAGGCCTCGTGGACGCCATTGCGAAGAAGCTGCTGGTGCCCATCGAGTAGCCGATGTACATGATCTTTTGCAGGCCGGTCACCTCTAGTACTCGGTCGATGGTCGCTGGCACGTCGAACATACCGTGCTCGTGGAAGCTGAACGGAAAAAAAATGCTTTGGTCCATCTTCATTAAGTATACAGGATTAAGTACTAGCTGTTCCCGGTAAACGTTGTATTGATTTTTGTGGTGGATCCCCTGGTCCCATTTAAGGGTATGAAAAATAGATGTTGGCTTATTCTCAGACACACGAAACGTGAAAAAGTGACACGCGTAGTTATGTATTAGATAAAATGTTGTCTTGTTAGTCTAGTCAAGTCTAGTAGTTTCAAACGCTACTGCGGAGCTCGAGGTCCTGAGTTCGATCTCCGGGTTGGGCAAAGTGTTTTTGGGGTTATTCTATCTGTGATTTCCCAGTAGCCGCTCTTGAATAGTGTCCGGTTAATGGCCGGCAATAGGATTCTCTATTACGTGCAATTTGAACATCACTAGCGAAATGTGAATACAGGCATGATCAATGATCATAATATGTGTGCCGCTGGGTTTGGAAAGGCTTGTATTGAAAGGGAACCCACCCACAAAATTATTGTGTTTACCTGTACTCCCAAAATTTGGGGTTATTTCGTGTTAGATTCCTGTGTGATGTATAGTGGTTCCCTCTTAAGTTCGCTAACCACACGTCGTACCCGGCGTCTGCTAACAGGAACCCTGAAAAAAATAAATTGGATCTCAGATTGTTCTCGTATTGATGTAGGTAATTTTATTTTTGATTGGGAAAGAGTCATTCCAAAGTCATATGTAGCATCGTTTCTCCGCTCGCTACATAAATGGCGCTACTCGCTGACATATGCGAAATTTGAGTACAAATACACGAGAACCTAAGTCGCGCAATAAGAGTTTCCAACAAGAACGGGTGGAACCACGGTTCCCCAGGCATGATGACATACTGTTTGACACTAATAAATTTATTAGTGGTGTAAAGGTAACTCGGGAATCTCTTTACATTCCCAAGATATATAGACAAAAGCTTGCTACATTGTTAGCTTATAATATTAACACTGTTATAGCCAATATAACAAAGCATAGGTTAAGTGACGAGCCAGTGGTAGATAGATGTTCTACTAGCACTGTGACCAATCTTATTGATTCTTTAAACCATTAAGTCAGACAACAGAGAAGTCAGGTGCATGTATTATGCGTCTGCTACACCAGAATATTAACCGCTTCTCTGGCAAAATTCTTGATCTAGAGTTATTACTAGACAAAATACCTATTGATTTTCTCTGTTTTACTGAAACTTGGTTGAAACCAGATACCATGATGTTTAATATTACTAATTATACCATTGCCAGTTCTTATAACAGACTCTCAGCGGAGGGAGGTGGTACCATCATCTTACTGAATAGTAACTTTAAGTCCAAAGAGAGAAAGGATATTACTAGTCTTTCTGTAGAGCGAGTCTGTGAAGCGGCTTGTGCAGAGTTGGATAATTATATAATTGTATGCGTATACAGACCTCCATCCTCTGATATTCACTCATTTTGTTCAACAATGGAGGTCATTCTTAAGAAAATATTTCGAACGAATAAACAAATATTGATATGTGGTGATTTTAATGTAGACATTTTAAGAAGGTCTTCTGAGGCGCGTTTATTTATATCTCTTTTTAAATCATTTAACCTGGACTTTGTATTTAATGAGCCCACGAGAATAACGGCCACTTCCTCTACTTGTATCGATAATGTAATAACTAATGGTAGTATAATAAAACAGTCTCAGATAAGTGGAATTCGATCTGACCACATGGCTCAACTAGTTGAGTTGCAATGTAGTAGGCAACCTTCTAAATCTTTTAGGGAATCTAGACCTCTCTCTGTCCATAGACTGCTGAAGTTTAAAAATAATGTTGAGTTAAAAATTAAAAAAGCAGAGTCTCGCGAACCAAACAAATATTTCAATAAATTACATGATGTCATATGTACAGAATTCAACAAGGCATGTCCTAAACAACAATATAAATTAAATAACAGATTACAGTTCAACAACTGGGCAACCAAGGGCATAAGGAAAAGTAGAGACACTTTATATGAGTTATACCACAAGAAAGCCCAAACAACTAATGTCGCTTTTCATAGTCACGTTAGAATGTACTCAAAATTATTTAAAAGAGTTTGCCAGATTGCCAAATCAAAACATATAAGTAGTGAAATTAGCCGCTCTGATGATAAAATAAAAACTGTTTGGAAAGTTATAAACAGGGAGACTGGTAGAAATAAAACTAAAGAGCAAGTAAGTAAGCTTAAAATCAATGATAGTATTATATCGGATAAGTTAGAGGTCGCAACTGCTTTTGAGAATTTTTTCGCTAACATTCCCACAGAGACTACCAAACATCTTAACTCTAGTCCGAATACAGCTGAAAGCTTATTGAAACAATCGTTACGAAAAAGCTTCCCAGATTTTAGTTTTAAACATGTACGTCCTATTGACATCATGAAGGCATTTAAATCGCTTAATATTAAAAATACGGAGGACTTATGGGGACTCTCAATTAAAAGTATCCAATCTATTATAATAACGATTGCTCCCGCATTAGCTTCTATTTTCAATTTATGTATAGATCAAGGTATATTTCCTGATATTATGAAATATAGCAAAGTAATACCGATATTTAAAGCAGGCTCTAAAGAAGATCCTTCTGATTATAGACCTATATCGATTCTTCCCGCGCTTAGCAAAATATTTGAAAAAATTCTGCTTAATCAGATGTTAGCTCACTTTAACGTACATAACATCTTGCACGATCACCAATTTGGCTTCACTAAAGGTAGATCAACAACGGACGCGGCAGCAAAATTAATAAAACACATTTTTGAGGCTTGGGAGGGCGCCTATGACGCAGTAGGAGTCTTCTGTGACCTTTCTAAAGCTTTTGACTGTGTGGATCATCGTACGCTACTTCTTAAGCTAAACTATTATGGAATTCGCGGAAATGCTCTCGACCTTTTATCCTCGTACCTATCAAATCGTCATCAGAAAGTTGGCGTCGGTGGTGTAACATCCAAGGGGTCAATAATCAAAACAGGCGTGCCGCAAGGCTCCATACTAGGCCCATTCCTGTTTCTAGCGTATATCAATGACCTACCACTTGTTGTAGAAAATATCTGTGATATTGTTCTATTTGCAGATGATACATCTTTAGTTTTCAAAGTGAGTAGAAAAGACAAAGATCTTAAGGCACTAAATGAAACTCTAACATCTGTTTCAAAATGGTTTGATGCCAATAATCTCGTTTTAAATTCTAAAAAAACAAAATGTATCCGATTTTCACCACCTAATACATCGCAAATAGATACAAATATATCATTAGTTGGGAGTCAATTGGAGTTGGTCGAAAGCACAGTATTCTTAGGTCTTACCTTAGATTCTAAATTACAATGGGGCGCCCATATTGAAGCATTGTCAAAAAAGCTTAGTTCAGCTGCGTTTGCGGTTAGAAAAATTAAACAAATGACGGATATTGATACTGCTAGATTAGTCTACTACGCTTACTTTCATAGTGTCATGTCATATGGCGTATTGTTATGGGGTTCCGCAACAGACTTAGATTCAATTTTTATACTTCAAAAGAGAGCCATCAAGGCAATATACTCGCTGGACCCCCGAGATTCTCTTAGAGATAAATTTAAAGAAATAAATATTCTCACCCTACCGTCACTGTATATTTATGAGAATTTGCTATACATGAAAAAAAATATTCATCTATTCAATTTAAACTCGGACATTCATTCAATTTCAACACGAAATAAACACAAAATTGTAGCTCCTAGATTCAGGTTAGCAAAGGTAAATAAATCATTCATGGGGAATTGTGTTCGTTTCTACAATAAAATCCCACAGTCAATAAACGCGTTAAATTATGATAAATTTAAGACACACATTAAAACTGTACTGATGAAGAAAGCTTATTATACAATTTCGGATTACATAAATGATAAAGACATATGGAATTAAAACTCTGCACAAGTAGCTCCTGGCAATGACATGGTATGCAAACATGATATGTAAATCATTTGGTATTGTTTTTACGTTTTTAATTATTATTTTTTACACATGCATGCTGATACAATTTTCACTATTGTGAATAATTTATGATGTTTTTTTTTTTGTAATTATTATTATTTTACTGTGTAATGAAATGTACATGATGCCAGCTGAGTTTCTTGCCGGTTCTTCTCAGAAGGCTAGTTTCCGAACCGGTGGTAGATTCCTCGACGTTCATAAGTGCCTTACCAGGGCCTAAACTGAATAAATCATTTTCATTTTCATTTTCATTTTCATTTTCATGACACCCGCCTGGCTGGAAGACCTTCCCTGGCATGATCACTCACTCTCCCTTCACATACAAGTGCTTACCGAGGCTCCTCTCGGGGCCCATGATGATGAAGTCAGCACTACACCCCAACAGCCCGTGCACGATGAGAACGGCTCTCTTCCCCTTAGCTGTAGGAGTAGTCCTTCGAGCTGTCCGCCTTCCAGCTGGTATTCTATGCACCTGGCAATTAAAATAACTAGAAGTTTTAGGTCCAAGGCACAGTGTAAATACAAGCTTACCAAGCAGTATGGAATCCAAACCAATTTATGAAATTAATACTCTTGCTCCATACATGTACTCTAGATTTGTTCCTAGATTCCACTTTGTTTATAGTAAGCTTATTCGTAGGCGTCCCACATCCTACTATTACATGGTTTCGAATCATGTTACAAAGATGGCGTTACTATCAATTGCAAGTTCGTGAACATCTAGACAACTCCCTAAATCGCGCTATGAGAGTTTTGGGTGAATCGGTCAGTATCATATTTTACAACTATCTAGAATTGTTGGAGTCGCTGTTCCCCAGGCGCTTGGACTGAACATGATCACTAGATTCAACGATTGCAAGGGACGGCTTTATCATGTGTCGCTGTCACTAATTCAAAGAATTATTATCGCAATATTGTTAAATTACCTGTAGTATATACCCATCTTCTGTGTATACTCTGTGTTTCTCTATCGGGTAGCCGGCTGCTGCTATTAACTTGTCCTGAAAGATAAAATACTTGAGGATAATAGGAACACGCAAATAATTATCCCTTGGAACTTAAAGGATCATACTTTTTTATTAATCGTAATTTTTTATATAAACTTGATTGATCAATAAAAAAACTACGTTGACGGTATGTTATTAACATATTATATACCTTAACTATAAATTGTATTCTTATATCTTAACTTTGTGATGACACGCTGCCACCTCCATAGGTAGGTACTTAGACTTAGTAATGTTGCTCATAATTTAGAATATACTGTTAGTTTTTTTAGCAACGGGCTAATTATCTTTTTGTTTTCCAAAAAAATTAGAACTTTGATTGTTTTGTCTTTTATAGTTAAAAGCTCTCATATTATTTCTAATTTTTATTGATGATTATTAATGCGAAAGTGTCAGTCTGTCTGTTACCTTTTCAAGGCACTGTTCTAAGTGGTATATCGACCTTCCTCAACCAACAACTAAATATACTGTAATTGTTTGTTTAAACACTCTGCAACAATTTATTGAAATGGTGTCAGGTCTCAACACAAAGGACTAAACTGGAATTTTATGCGTTTTGTGTTTGCAAGCACTTTAAGTCATTCGGGTCGAGTAAGGACACTTTAGTTACTTAACTTGTATAATTATTATGTTTTATACCTGTGACTACCAGAGTGCCTAGTGCGAGTTTTCTTAAAATCCCAATACTGCTACCTGTGGGCCGATAGATGGCGCTGTTTCGATCCTATACAAATCTGCGTTTACGTCAAAGCAATGACTTGTGACGGGGATTTTAAGAAAACTCACACTAGGCACTCAGTAACCAGCATATGGTGACATCCAAAATAAATTATGAAGTTTACATACGCTCTAAATAAAAATGTTTTATCCTACATCAATAATTTCTAGACACTTACTTTTCCTCAGGTGTTGTTAAAATAGTATAAAAATGTAAAAAAATTCGTGGCCCATGAGGGGATCGAACCCGCGACCTTCGCGTTATTAGCACGACGCTCTAACCAACTGAGCTAATGGGCCGATGTATACGCATGACGAAAGTACGTATCTTATTTTTATCAACCAGCTAAGATAAAAATACTACAGTGTTCAGCATCACGTAATCGGTAATCTTATGTTTAAGATAAGATTAAAGGGACATGTTTCTGTGTTCTGTAAAGAAAATAATTAAAAAAAAAAAAATTTTAATAGCTTATCAACGCTCTTTTTGTGATTGGGTCAATTGGTGTAGCATTGTCAAAAAATTACATTATTGACTACTTGCTGCCCGCGACTTCGCTTCGTTCTCGTATTTATATGTTAGTAAGATCTGTCCCAGGTGAAAACTATCCGTATACCAAATTTTATGGTTATCTGTTTGCTGTCTGTCCGTTAGTCTGAAACGGCTGGACCGATTTTAACGGCTACCTACTTTTATTTAAAAAAC
Organism: Watsonalla cultraria; assembly: GCA_964035505.1. NCBI lineage: Eukaryota > Metazoa > Arthropoda > Insecta > Lepidoptera > Drepanidae > Watsonalla > Watsonalla cultraria. The sequence continues at coordinate 547,542 of OZ037732.1, read as the reverse complement.
AAATAGGTTTCCCCAAAATTCGTGAGTAGCTTATTACCTAGTCATGAAATTAAGTAGATGTATCAAGGAGTAACTTAGGCTACTTTTATTTATTAAAAACTAGCTCTGCCCCGCGGTTTCACCCACATAGACTTCATATGTAATACCACATTTCATGTCACGTTCCACGGGAACAGGATAAAAAGACCTAATGTATCCTATGTCCTTCCCCTGGCTGTAAGCTACCTCTCCACCAATTTTCAGCTAAATCGGTTCAACCGACGACTTTCTTTTATATATATATATAGAAGATATTAGGGTTCCGCGACAATAAGGATGGAACTAAATCTACGCGGTTGAAACCGCGGGGCACAGCTAGTATTTAATATATCAAGTTTAATTTAGAAAAGTTATTATTAGTTTAAAATGTTGTCCTATCATGATAATATCATCATGTATAAAGATGAATATAGACGTATTTATAATGGCGGTAAGTATAACTATGAAAGAATAAGTCAGTATACAATAGCACCCACAGTTTGTGATACGTCTACCTATTGAATGTAAAGCGGTTCGATTCCCAGCGTGCTCTTTGTATGCAAGATTTTATCATTATAATAAGGAAAATGGTATGGCCACGCGCTCTGCATTCGTGATAACATGGATACGTCTGTTTATAAAAACTTGTTTATTGTTGTAAGTTAGGTCTTGAATCTCGATCCAAATAGTAATGTTGGAAAAATTTACTGAATAATAACTGAGTGTTTATAACAATAAGAGCTTATGGTAGCGCCTCTTTCTCCGAAAACGAAACTAATGAAAATCAAACGTTACAGTATCGCTTCGTTTTTATCAAACTCAGGTTTTCGTTGGTTTAATCTTATATGTATATAAAAACTAACTGTGTCCTGCGGTTTCACCCGCGTAGAGTTAATTGCATTATCCCGCGGAACCATAATGATTTTTATTTTAATAAAAGTAGCCTAAGTTACTCCTCGCAATATTGGCTATCTGCCAGTGAAAGTCCCGTTAAAATCGGTCCAGCCGTTTCGGAGATTACCCGGAACAAAAAGACAGACAGAGAAAAATTTTGAAAATTGATTTTTTCATGTCAGTATCGTATATACTTTCATATGCATTTAATGAAAAGTTGTTATTTTGGAATTACAAACAGCATGAAACTAAATCTACGCGGGTGAAACCACGGGGCACAGCTAGTAATTTAATAAAAGTAGGCTTAGAATATATAAACGTCAAATATTTACTAGCAAACCACGCACGGACGTAATTTTAGAACGAATAAGAACCGTGGTACGAACTTTCGGCCGAAGCTTCTTTTTTCGGACAAAGCGTCCCCTGTTTATTGGCTTTATGCGTCTTTTCCATGCTATAAATCGTAAAACATTAAGTGAAATCAATCGAATCTATAGCTACCTCACGCTGAGATAGCCGCGGATAAAGCTAGCATTATCGTTATAAAATTTCATACACCAGGGAACATTAAGCCTAATGACTACATTAGCATTGTTCAGTTGAAATATACCGGAAATCGGTTCAGCTTGTTCTAATGTAGCAAACTCAAATAAAATACAAAAAAAAACAAATTACACTTCATTTAAATAATGGTTACATAGCTTGGCTAATAAGTTAAAAATATCACAAACTGATACGAGATAAGCGACCAGTAACCAGTACAATAATTCTTTACTAGTTCTTTATATATCTTAACATTAAATACGACCCTGGGGCCTTACCATGAGCTCTTATTGCCATGATAGTTTCACTCATTTATGAGACAGATGTATCTGACGTGCATACATCTGTCACTGTCACAATAAGAGCTCATGGTTGGGCCCCTTAAGTACTTCTACATAATTATGTTGTCAAAAAGGCTTCAGCCATACAGCCATACAGTTATGTAAAAATACAGAAAAAGAAAAAAAAAAGGTCATGTGACTTTCGTATTTTCCACGAGATAGGATTTAAGTTCACACTTACAAAACATTTTTTTTTTTAAATGTAATTAACGTATACATACATCTCACGACTGTATTTCCCGAAGGGGTAGGCACAGGTGTTGTAATAACAACACCCACTTTACACCGAAGATGATTAAGTGCCAACGAGACAGATGATGCTACTATACTATAGCCGTTACCGTATATACTTAAATCTAGTAAAAAGCTGTAAATAATTACAAACAGTTACAAAATACTTTAATTTTATTTATACATTGCTTTTGTATTTTGTAAACGCCAGAAACAACATTTTGAAGCGTCTGGAAAGAAGCCAATAATAAATACTTAATGGGGTGTTCTTAATAATATTACAATTGATAAGTTAATTTAAACGTACGTCGTTTGTAATAAGAGAATAGCTCCAATTAAAATGGCGATAATAGCAACATTTATCAGAGAATCCTAATTACTATTAATGCAGTTAAGTCATGCGACAAAAAGAGCAACAATAGTGAATCACGTGAAATCACGTCACTTGATTGTCAACCAGAAATGTTCGATCATCACTTTATTGACAACCAGCTGTGCCCTGCGGTTTCACCCGCGCAGAGTTAATTTAATTCCCGCGGTACCCCAAATGTTTTTTTTTAAATAAAACTTAGTTACTCCTTGTAATATTAGCTATCTGCCAGTGAAAGTCCCGTTAAAATCGGTCCAGCCGTTGCAGAGATTACCCGGAATAAAGAGACGTGTTGATAAAACTCTTTAGCAAATAACTCATTATTAGGTACCAATTCTTTGCGTTTTTATACTCGTGATAATTTCTCAACGAAATGTCCGATTGGAATAAAACAAACGGTATTTTACTTCTACATGAATACCCTTGATAACATATTGCTTAATTTGCATAAGGATTAATATTAAGATACACATTAAACGTAGTATCTTTCTTCAGACGGTTTAATATTTTTTATGAACATAAAAGCGGTTATTGTGACTAAACTATGATAGTTAGATATATGCTCTCGCGGACTTTTTTGTAGATCTTAATAAGACCTACAATTCCGTAGTACATAATTTTGTTCTATTGTCAATAGTTTTTGCAGCGCACGCATAAATAGGTTTTTGATTTTACACCCTAATTTTTATGACAATAAAATATAGCCTATAGCTTTCCTCGATAAATGGACTATCCAACACTGAAAAAATTCCTGTGATTACAGCGTTCAAACAAACAAACAAACTCTTCAGCTTTATAATATTACTCGTAGTATAGATATTATTGCGTGTGTGCGGCTAGCCTTAAGGTTTCAAAGTTTACTTCTTTATTTACTGTTAAAGTAATGACGATTTCAAGTTTAGAAAAATAATTAGATTTTTTATTCATGACATACATGTTTCATTCTAATTTCTTAAAAATGGTAAAGAAAAATACGCACACGAGGCGGGACTCGAACCCACGACCTCTGCGCAGTAGCTCTTCCAACTGAGCTACTCGTGATCCCACCTCATGCGTCCAATTTTTCTTTCCCTTGCCCCTGAGGTACAGGGGCCGCCTTGCGCCATCTGTTGGTCGGTATATCCGAACTTGGAAGAGCAATTGCACGGATTGCAGAGGTCGTGGGTTCGAGTCCCGCCTCGTGTTCGTATTTTTCTTTACCATTTTTAAAGAGTTTAGAAAAATAACCGTAAAACACGTAAATGACGAATCTATACGCCACGACGACATTACGCCAGGGCCTGTAAACAAAGTAACATTATCCTCACGCTTCGCTAGTAGAAACGATACAAAATGTACCGGAGTGACATATTATGTCACGTGACTGATTTACGTCATTACCATAAAAAAAACGAATCTAGTTACGCTAGCGCGAGGGAATGTTACTTTGTCTAGGCCTACAGGGTCGCTTATTGTGTGAGTGTGCAATTTCGAACGATTTGTTTCTAGATTCCGTACTGCTAATAGTAATTTATATTTATACTGTGCTCACGTGTTACCCCTGCATATCTAGAATTGTTTACATATCTTGATCTGTCACGACGCGAGTACATTGACCGTAACGACTAAGTATCATCATTAACGAAATTTGCAAATTTTATCCTGCGTTTGGATAAAATCTCCCTCACGTTTTGAAAAAATAGTAATATTAAATGTCAAAATATTTTTTTTTTTCATAAATATTGTGCAATATCTTTTGGGATAGACATTTGAATACGAAGTTTGTTTTAAATAGATAGTCCATGGTTTAAAAGTAGCTCCATCCCTTATTGTGACACGGATTTAAAAAGGGATGGCTTTGTTTGGTCCAGTCTTCGTTTAAGCCATGTTTTGTGCTAATAGAATAAGGTGGTAAGGGTCAAACCATAAACAAAATGTATGGGATGCATTCTTAACAAGGTAATTACAGCTTGTATAAACTAACAATACACGTAGCTTATAACACGTAATAAATAATAATTTACCACATTATAGCTGCAATCATCATAAAATGTCAGAACTGTGGTATGAGCTACCGGTGAAGTTATGAATATCACACAATGCGTTATTCTATCGGCCGTCTGTTATTTATCTTCTTTTATATAAAAACTAGCTGTGCCCCGCGGTTTCACCCGCGTAGATTTAGTTTCATCCTCATGGTCGCGGAAACCTCATATTTTTAATAAATAAAAGGTAGCCTATGTCCTTTCTCAGGGTCTAAAGATTGTCTGTGCCAAATTTCATCAAAATCGGTTGAGAGGTTTAAGCGGGAAAGCGTAACAGACACATAGAGTTACTTTCGCATTTATAATACTAGTAGGGATTAGTAGGGATGAATCCCCATTTCCCTTGGTCACGGCATCACGCGTTAACAGCTTGATGGATTTTAACGGGTCTTTCACTGGCAGATAGCTGATGTTTCAAGGAGTGTTTTAGGCTAATTTTATTTAAAAAACAAGAGGTATGCGGGACACCCTTGAAATTAATTATACGCGGGTGAAACCGCGGGGCACAGCTAGTTTTTAATAAATAATTACTAATAACTTAATTTGAATTATTAATAATCTACACTAGTATCATAAAGAGCAAAGATTTGATTATTTTTTTTTGTTTGTTTGCATTCATTAGGCTCCGAAACTACAAGACCGATCTTGAAAATTCTTTCAGCAATGGATAGCTACATCATCAGCGAGTAACAATCTATATTTTATCCCCGTACTCCCACGGGAACAGGAACTACGCGGGTGAAACCGCGTGACGTCCTCTAGTGACAAATAAGTTTATAAAGTAACTAGCGACTCGCTTCACTTCAGACTACGATTTTTTAAGACTTAAGTACCAAACGCTGACTTTTAATCCACTAAGTATATATACATTAATACAGATAAATAAAATTGAAGTGTCTGTTTGTAATTCCAAAATAAAAGCTTTTCACTAAATGTATATGAAATTTCACTAAATGTGTATAAACATACACGTGTGTGTTTTTTTATGGAATAATAGTAGAAAGATTACGCGTCGTCTGCCTGCTGCGAGATGTAGCCTAAAGTGTTATAAGATAACCTCGTGATTCCGGTTCCGGATCATTATACAAATATATTTGTAGTTCCAATGGAGCTTTTCATTATATTCAATTAGATAATAAAAGTATTAGATAGAAAAAAAAAAGTTTTAAATAAAATATTTAATGAAAATAAATATTTTATTAAAAAATACTCAGTTTTTTTTCTTATTTATAGTGAATAATACCGCTCACCGTCGCAAATTTATTTTCCCGTGTCAACCGCTGAGATTTTCCTATTCCGCACACTGCCACAAAACTGACACACAATAATAACACCTTTAAATTAAAACCAGTCAATTCGTAAAACATTTTTTTTAATATTTTAATAATTATTTGAATTCCGCATTCGCGTGCGTTGCGCTCTTATCACTCACAGGAGATTGTTCAAGCGCACAGTTTTATTATGTTACGGCTTTAGTACCTACCAAATACTATACTACGTGACGTGACGTCGTGTGTTGACGTATGTATGTGACAAATTAATTCCTTTCGTGTATAAAAAAAATATAATATTGCGGATACGCGCGTCGGCAATTTTTATGTCACAGGTATCTGTTGCATCTTTTATTTTGCAGGAAATAAAAAATATAATTACATAGTATTGTGGGAGGCTATTTTGATATAGAGGAGCTCGTGGCACAGTTGCTATTGCGCATATCATTCGATCAGCGAAGTTAAGCAACCATACGCCTAGCCAGTAGTTGGATGGGTGACCGCCCGAGTTCCCTCCGTGCCTCGGAGAGCACGTTAAGCCGTCGGTCCCGGTTGCCAATTTAACATCTTTGGCAATCGTTACAGGTCAGTCGGAGGCCTAAAAATAATCTGACAACTGGTTTAACCCAGATCACAGATTTTCCTCCTAAATGGGGTTGCGAAGGTCAGATGGCAGTCGCTTCGTATAAAAATCAGGTGATCCGCCACATCGGGTTGAATCAAGTGCCGACCCCAACATTGTATGGGATAAGGCCAGGGAGATGATGATGATGTGGGAGGCTATTTTATTATTAGGGAATGGTTTGTATTACATAGTGAAATATCTTGCTACAATGAATTGCTATCAAATTGCCGTAGTATTTTGAAGAGTAATAAACGTATGATTAACATTTACTCGCAAGTGTGATGGGAAATCTGTTTTTCTATCACTGTAAGTGGGATAAAGAAGAAAAAATTGGAAATTATTTTATAATTGTTGATATAAAGTACGAGAATCGCACTAGTTGGATCCATCCATCGTGCTTTCGGTTTATTCATCGGTGAAATGTGGTTGTAGTATAAGGACAACTACCTACCAGTTCGCGGAATACAAGCGTAAGCATAAGAAAATTATCTTTAAAACTCATATCATAAACCTAAGCAAATTGTCTATCGAAAAAATGTATATCTATTGTATTAGAAGCGGATGTTAGTTTGAATAAGGTATTAATTGGTTTTATGTGTTAAAGAATTAAAAATAGATGAGACCGGTCGTGGAAAATAATAATTTAGATAAAAGGTAATTAAGGGCAATGTAGTGCTCCTATGTATATTAATTGATTCGAGAGACTACGATTTGGGCCAAGTTTTCTACTAGTTATTTTTTTTTTTTTAAATAGTTTAAATACCTTGTGTTTCTATCATGTCGTGACCATGTCGGAGAATTCACACACACTTCAATAATTGAAATTTGGGTATATTTTTTGTACACCTCTGCCAACCCCTTTGGGGAATACAGGGGCGTTACCATAAGCTCTTATTGCCATCATAGTTCCACTGTGTGTCATATTCATGTCTCATAATACGAGTTAAACTATCATGGCAATAAGAGGTCATTGTAGGGCCCCAGGCATGAGCATATGTATGAGTTTGTAGTTTTATAAATTACCATCTACATACAAACTTATTATTTATGGATAGACATACACTTTGTTTGATCAAAAAATGTATATATAAATGGTTTTGATAGGTAACAAAGAAACATTGATATTCATTGCAAACCAGATTGCTTTGCAAATTGAATGGTCAGCTTACATTATATACCGGACGAGATCGTGTTTTGAACCTTCAAAATTACATTTGAATACATTATGGTGCTAAAAGTATGATATATGACGATCTAAATTAACTTCCTAAGATGTATCTAACATCTACACTTTTAAGGCGAACCTTTTTGCCACAGAGCTTCAGTAGGTGGAAGATATAAATAAAAAAAAAAGCATAAAATGTTTTTCCAATATTGAAAGGTCGTAAGTGCTACGACCCTTCCGAGGAGGTTGTGTAGCATGGCTCAGCCGTAGGCGTAATGTTTAATTTTGATTGAAAATAATGACTGCATGTCGTGTAACTACATTATAAAATCTATCAGCCATCATTCCAAGATTACATATCATTATGTGCTACTGCTGAACCAAACATACATGATAATATATACTACCACACACTCATACCAGCAGATACTAGTACCTAAACTTTTCAAAACATTCGGAACTTTTGAAACTTTTTCCACATTTTTTCATTTCGCAATATCGGTCTCGTAAATGCGTTGTCCACGTAACATTATGGTCTAAAATAATTTTATTGGTCTTGTCATACGGCCACAAGCTTAGTTTCCGCAAAATCTGGTCAAATACAGGGGCTATCGCCCAAAAAATATTGTTTAGTATACCTAAACAATTTTTTTTTGCGGCTCTTCTAATTTTTTTTTGAGTATTTTAATGGTATATGACTTGTCAATCCTATTTTCCTTTCGTAGACGAATCCAAAAGAGTTGGCCATGTCCCCGGGAGCACCGCCACCGGACCCCGAGCGCACGGAGCTGCTCGGCTCGTTGACTACGCAACAGCAGCAGAGGACCAGCGCGAGGGTCATCAAGAAACTGCGACTGGAACCGCCTGGAGATAAAAGGGGTAAAACTGCGATGGTATAGAGTTTTAAGGGCTAGGCGAAGAGAAAAATCTTGGTGGCTGAATTCAAATAATTTTATATGAATTTTATTGTAATTGATCATTATTTACTATGTAATGAAATGTACATGATGCCAGCTGAGTTTCTTGCCGGTTCTTCTCCTCAGAAGGCTAGTTTCCGAACCGGTGGTAAATTCTTCGACATTCCTAAGTGCCTTATCAGGGCCTAAACTGAATAATAATTTTCATTTTCATTTTCAAATCCCAGTGGTCTGTACCAATGAGGTTTACCAAAAACTTGCGCAGTGATTTCACACCACGAACTTTACGGTGAAGGAAAACTTGTTGGTATTTTGGTCGCAAACGCTTCTGCAGACCACGAGGTCTTAGATTTGTCCCCGAGTCGGAATATGTCTGTACTATATACACCTCTACCTACCCTTTCGGGGAAAACTGCCGTGGTCGTATGTTTGTATCATGATGAAACTTGCATATTTCTTAGAAGAATTTCAAAGTGTTTGGCTCAGGATCATCCCATCGCTCTCAGCAACTACAGCTCTGCTTGAAGAATGAAGAGTAGTATGTACTAGTAGTATGCATTTAACAAATACGATAATTAGAAGACCAATTGGTATTTAGTAACAATGGGCTAACAAGGATCCACAATTTTATAGTATTAAGTGCATCTGCACGTGTGAGTAATTAAATTAATATCGACTATTAAGTATATTGGATATAATTGCCATGGGATGCGCAGATAACGATCGTTTAGTATAATTGATGGCAAAGGATCGAAGATTAAGCTGTTCCCGGCTTTTATTGTTTTATTGTCCGCTACCTTCTCAATAATTGGCGGAGCTCGTGGCACAGTTGCTGTTGCGCATATCATTCGATTAACCCAAGCCAGTAGTTGGATGGGTGACCGCCCGAGTTCCCTCCGTGCTTTGGACAGCACGTTAAGCTGTCGCGTCACAAAAAAGAGCGTGTCCACCACTCGGTCACAAAATAAAGTCTTTTTGTTCAGGCATTCCTGAATACAATGAACAGATAATAACCTCCTGTGGCGTGCTATACCTGTACACTAACATTTATATCATTCCTTCAATAAAAGTCTTTGAATATGACCGCATTTCAGAGTTACCTTTTCTAATTTATGACGACTCATTAGTACGTCACATATCCATGATTATTGTATAATTCTACTCCTTTATGGAGGAGTTTGGTAACAAACACCACGACACCAGAATTTTATTAAATAGACAGACTCTTAAAATTAAATAAAAATTAATAATGAATAAAAATAAATGATCTTTTATTGCTTTTTAGTACTTAAACACAATATAATAAAATTACAACAAAATAATAAAATTACAAAACAAAAAAAAAATGTTTAAGGCCTTTTAAAAGCAAGGGAACATGGCTCAGCCTGTGCTGCCCGTAAATTTAATTACGTTTAGCGCTGATTTTCAGCCACTCCCGTTACCTTCGATATTGTGCGGGAACATTGTGAAGAGGGCCATGAGGGGAAATTACTACTGCATATTCAAGATACCTATAGCTCGTGAGGGGATCTGTAGGTATATTTGTACGTCGTATCATATTAATATGCAGGGTATATATTTCTTCCTTACAGATATTCCAGAATGCGAGACCCCAAATAAACTGGACGAAAAAGATCCCCTAAAATTCCCGACAGTCAAACAGCGAATGCCCAAAGCTCTCTGGTCTACTGACGAGAAGAACTTATTCTTCGAGGCTTTGAACGAGTATGGCAAGGATTTCGACGCGATCACAGCTCACATTTGCGCCAAGATGAAGAAGAAAGGCATGCTGGACGTGAACTTGAAGACTAAGACACAAGTCAGCCACTTCTACTACAGGACTTGGCACAAGTTGTCTAAACATGTGCACTTTGATGAAAGTAAGTGAATGCTTAATAACATATAAAAATATGGAGAACAAGCTTATCGGTCTGGGTCTGGAGTCTGTTATTACAAATAGTGTCATAGTGAAATCATTTTGGACAATAGTACGAGATTTATAGTCTGAAATATCTTGTGACGTCATAATCGGTTTTCACTATCATGGTAATGACAAGCTATAGCGTGTGTCAAATATTATGCTGCTATTTTCCTTCAAACTCTTTTGAAATGCATTTTGGGGACAACTTAAATTACACTGCTGTGAATAATTTATATTAATTTTAATATGATTAATAATTATTTATTCTGTTATGTAAATGTACATGACGCCAGCTGAGATTCTTTCCGGCTATCAGAAGGCTGGTTTCAGAACCGGTAGTCAGCTCTTCGACGTTCATAAGTGCCTTACCAGGGCCTAAACTGAATAAATTATTTTCTTATATCATAATAAATAGTATAGGTAAGGCTCAATTATATGCACCAAAGATAATTTTCATAGGTTACATATCCACGAAGACGTTCAAGATACTCGTAGTATAACATATGAAATAATATAATAGTATTATGTAAAATTGATTGTTCTGCTCCGACATGCGATGTAACGTGTCCCCGCTAATGGTCGGCGACAACCTTGGCCATCATTGCTATTTAATTGGTGATTATGTTCCATAATACTGATGCACATCGTCCATCTTCTATAGGTACTTAATTGGAAGTAAAAGTGGAATTAAAAACACATTCAAAACTCTGGATAATGTCATTTTGATCTTAAAATACAAGCTCGCAGAATACAAATTCGTTTACATAACTATTACGAAAACCGCAACAATTCAGGGGGTCTACTCTCTTTCTCCGAAAACGAAACTTCGTGAACGAACGAAAATTACACGTAGTTTCATTATCGCTTTGTTTTTATCATACTCAAATTTTTCTTCGTCTAATAATTTAATTAAAGTTGGTTTAGAAAATATAAACATCAAATTATTTTCTAGCGGACCACGTTCGGACGTAATTTTAGAACGAATAATAACCGTGGTAGGAACTTTGCGAACTTTCGGCTGAAGCTTCGTTTTTCGGAGAAAGCGAGTAGGCCCCCGTTCAGTTGTTTCGAGATGAACAGATACACGATATCTTTTAGGGTACTTAATGGTGATATTTTCGAGTTCATCATTCATCAAATATAACTTTAACCTGCCTTTCAGTTTTTCTGGAATATTCATCCTACCTATTCCCGTCTCATTATTAAAACACTAAGGTTCATCATCTCATCATCTCCCTGGCCTTATCCCATGTATTTGGGGTCGGCACTTGATTCAACTCGATGTGGCTGATCACCTGATTTTTATACGAAGCGACTGCCATCTGACCTTCGTAACCCCTTTTTCGAGGAAAATCGGCAATCTGGGTTAAACCAGTTGTCAGACTTTCTTAGGCCTCTGACTGACTTGTAACGATTGCCAAAGATGATAAATTGGCAACCGGGACCGACGGTTTAACGTGCTCTCCGAGGCACGGAGGGAACTCGGGCGGTCACCCATCCAACTACTGGCTAGGCGTATGGTTGCTTAACTTCGCTGATCGAATCATATGCGCAATAGCAACTGTGCCACGAGCTCCTCTAAAACACTAAGGTTGTGTTTCTGAATATACCTACTATGATGTATCTAGTATTTGGAACTGAAAGGACACGGTATCAGAAACTATTACACTGGCATTTAAATAAATCCTCGTTGGAAAGTGAGTGTTATTACACCACTTGTAGTTATGATAATTTTACTATGTATTCCAAAAATTTCCTTAACGCATTCTGAACGGAATGTACCGTAATCGCTTTAGCGGTATATATTGGTAACTTAGTTATGCGTAACATGATCAATGACGTATACGGCTTTTGTTGCAAAGGGTATGACTGATGCTCGAGCACGTAACGGCAAATTATAATATTCGCTACTTGAATCCTTATAAGTTAAGCTTGTATTGTGGGTGTATCATCGCAACGGGCGTCTTGCTCTTATATGTACAAAAACAAATAGTCACGCTATGAATGGAAAACTGTCTGCTGTCTGCTACCTTTTCATTTAGCATAGGGATAGTTTTAGCTTCGCTTTGAAGTTGCGGCCAAGATATAGTAGCTATAATTAAATATCTCGTACCGGATGTATGTAAGCGTATTACTTTAGACCGGATGCACATATTCGGCAATTTTTTATTTTGCATTATGTAATTGACAGAATAAGGTTTAGATGAAAAAAAACATCAGACTGAAAAGTTAAAAATATGACGTAAGTTGTCCAACATAAATGTGTTATCCCCATAGATGTTAAAAAAGTAGCCCAAGAGCTATACGCCCTTATAAACTACGGTGAGCTCCGTAAGAAGCTGGTGTCAGTGAACGAGAAAACGTGCGCCAGGCTCGGTGAGATGGTCCTCGGAGGGTCCATGGTGGTGCGCGCCAGGGGCCGCAATGTTCGCGTGAGGACGCCTATGTGCCGCGCGCTCAGGCGACTCAACCAGATTAATGGTAAGTTTTTATATACAGTTCTGTAATTAATTCTATCCCTAATGGAATTTGCTGCAGTGTGCAGCCGTGAGCATAGTATGTGTGTGTAGAGCGGGCGATGGGCACCGCGTGTGTTGGGCCGCGTGCAGCCGTGAGCATAGTATGTGTGTGTAGAGCGGGCGATGGGCACCGCGTGTGTTGGGCCGCGTGCAGCCGTGAGCATAGTATGTGTGTGTAGAGCGGGCGATGGGCACCGCGTGTGTTGGGCCGCGTGCAGCCGTGAGCATAGTATGTGTGTGTCGAGCGGGCGATGGGCACCGCGTGTGTTGGGCCGCGTGCAGCCGTGAGCATAGTATGTGTGTGTAGAGCGGGCGATGGGCACCGCGTGTGTTTGGCCGCGTGCAGCCGTGAGCACAGTATGTGTGTGTAGAGCGGGCGATGGGCACGCGGGTGTGTTCGCGCGCGCAGGTGTCGCTGCGGGCGCGCACGTGCGGGGCGTGGGCGCGGGTGCAGGCGGCGGCGCACAACCCGCGCGCGGTGGTGGCGCTGCCCCTCAGGACGAGGTTGCACGCCTTCCTCAGGGCGCTCGCCAAGCGGTGGAGAGGCCGTCTCGTCGGAGTATCCTTTTGACTAAATATAACAAATACCATTAGGTTATTTGTTTAGTACAGATTTCGTTATGAAAGAACGAGTAGCGATGTCACATTGATGGAACCCTAAAAACTGGGTTAAAAATTTACAAATAAAAAAAGTGAGTTGAGACATCAATATCTAGCTACGAAAATAAATATAATATTTCAAATCCTTAACACAACTTAAGTCGTCATACAAGCCGGGAAAGGTAACTGAGAGCTTAGAAGTAAAGTGCACAGAAGAGACTGAAGACCCAGAGCAAACGAGACAGAGCTGCGGGGAAGACAAGGACGACGATAGAGAGGACTTGGAAGATCACTTGAACTTGGAGCCTGATAGGATGCTGGTGCAAGGTTTGATAATTAATGAAACTTTAGCCCCCATTTTCACCTACTTAGGAATGACATTTCGGAAAATCCTTTCGTAGTATAGGTACACCTCGCAAAGAACACACGGCAGGACTTTGAATATAATACGTAGGAATTGAATATCTCAATCCTTTAATTAAAAATATCGCACTATGAGCACGTTCAAAGAAAACGTTGTGAGATAGCTTGCATATATGTAACAACAACTAGTCGGTCATAAAGTTATGATGACCATAAACATTATTCACTACCAAAGGATTGTCGAATCACTGGAATTGAGACTTGTAATATCACCTTTATTCCCTAGAACTTAAGAACCCTAAAAAGCTGGCTCTCCACGTGGGTCCGAAGCCTGGCGCTCAGCTCCACTTACCCACAGTGAGCCCTAGCGAACAGCTCTCCAGCCAGAAGATATGCTTCTCATCGTACCTTGAAAGAATGTGCTCGCTAAGGAGGGATAAGGATTTGTGTAAGTATAGGCTTTGACCCTGTGTTACAACCAAAGATGTGCGTGGATGCGTAGCAAGTTCTAAGCTCGCTACATAGATGGCACTACTCGCCAACAAATTGAAAGTTTGAGTACAAATACACGAGAACCTAAATCGCGCAATAAGTTTCCAACTAGAACAGTTGGAACCGCAGTAGAAGACATTACGTTTGCTGGGTATGAGCATGATCACTCCCTCTTTAACCAATAGAAGAGCTTCATTTACCTAGCCTCGCACAGCGCAGGGATTCGATGGGTTCTTAACAAACACATTCGTTACGCATATTCGCACATTTGTGGTGAAAATTTTCTTTCTTAGGGCTTGTCGGCTTAAAAATCTAATCCAATGGAACGTTATTTATTTATTTTATTTGACGCTTAGTCCTTAAAAACAAGATAACAGAATCATTCTGTAAATCATATCATTCTGACAATTTGCAGTTACTCTTCTAAAATGCTAATCAAATAAAGATTTTTTAATTATTGATTCATTTGGGATATGATTTGATAACAAACATTCACATTAATTTAACATTAATTGCACCCAAATATCCCTTTATAATTAATTATGTTATATCACAGCCAAAATCCGCACACCGAAGCGTCAAAGAAAAGACAGCACCACGGATAAAGATAAAGAAATCGATACAAAGAAGATAAAACTAGAAGACTCTGATCCAAACAGAATGATCCACATCGATGAAACAGCTATAGATGGCATCGAACTAATGGCCAATTACAAAATAAACCAAGAAGATGAAGAGAAACCCAGCACGGAAGATGAAAAGGACTTAAAAGCAGAAGATACAGCGGAAGATGAGGTAGAAAGAGACAAAGATATGTCCGAGAGAGAGAAGGACAGTTTCTCGGAGTTGGAGGATGATGAGAAGTACAATAAGAGTGATACGGACAATGAAAGTGATCACGGCAAGAACGAGAAGAATGGACCGGTGAAGAAATTTAAAAATCTCAAGGTAATCAGATTTTTTTAATTTCAAAGCAGGGTATGCTTGAAATTAATTTTGATCCACTAATTAATTCCAACCAAGAAAGTGCATATACCTATGCATAATGCATTTGCCTGTGTTAGTAGGGGAAGATGATTAAGTGCAAACGTGACAGATGGTGAGTCTATCGCCGTCTCAGGCACTATAAATACGGCTTACAATTTCCTTCACCGTAAATCACGTGGTGTGAAATCACTGCACTTAATTTTTTTCTTAGAAAATTCCAAAAAATGTACTCAATAAAAAAGTTAGATTAAAAACTAAAACCCGACTAGTAACAATCACGCTCTCAAAAGTTTGAAACAAGTGATATTCACGGATAGCCGGCCTCCTTATAAAAAGTATGTCTGAGAAGTGATTCAAATACTTATGCATAGTGCCTGGGGGCCTACTCGCTTTCTCCGAAAAACGCTTCGGCCGAAAGTTTGCAAAGTTCCTACCACGGTTATTATTCATTCAAAAATTACGTCCGAACGTGGTCCGCTAGAAAATAATTTGATGTTTATATTTTCTAAACCAACTTTAATTAAATTATTAGACGAAGAAAAATTTTAGTATGATAAAAACAAAGCGATAATGAAATTACGTTTAATTTTCGTTCGTTCACGAAGTTTCGTTTTCGGAGAAAGGGAGTAGACCCCCTGAGACGGCGATAAGCCGCTACTTACGACAGGCTGGCGATACCAACCAAATTCTTAGACCCTTACAACAGAGTGACTAATCCTGTAGGTATTTTCATTATGTTTACTCCGTAAACTATACGTTCTAGGAATGTAAAGACCATCATTGATAATTAGTTACGAGTTACATACATGTTTACATACTAACAGTAATTTTATGCAAGTTATCCATTTCCGTGGGTTAGGTCTAAATCGTTTAATTTTCCGCTGGGTTCCGTAAATGGGCGTGCATCCACCGTAATTGTTCAAATCATTGTCTATTCCTTCATTTGTATTTATAGATAGTTTATTAACTGATGCCCGCGACTCCGGCTGCGCTAAACTTAACTTTATATTTAAGACTAGCTGTGCCCCGCGGTTTCACTTGCGTAGATTTAGTTTCTTCCTTATTGTCGCGGAACCCCAATATTTTTAGTAAATAAAAGTAGCGTAAGTTACTCCTTGAAACATCAGCTACCTACCATTGAAAGTCTCGTTAAAATCCGTCCAGCCGTTTCAGAGATTACCCGTAACAAACAGACAGACAGACAGAGAAAAATTTTAAAACTTGGTTTTTTAGTGTCAGTATCGTGTATACTTTCATATGCATTTAGTGAAAAGCTGTTATTTTGGAATTACAAACCGACGCATCAATTTTATTTATCTGTATAGATGTATAGATAATACACAATAGCTTTATGAATTACACAATTTTTTTATATTTCTCTATTTGTTCCTATACAATATAGGGTTCCGCGAAATAAACCGCGATTTTCTGAGATAAGTAATTACTGAGTTTCTTGCCAGGTTCATCTCAGTAAAAGCAACAGAACCTGGTGGTAGCATGTATAATCCTGTGTAATCGTGTCGTTCTGACGATTTGAAAGTACTTTGTAAAAAGTCTAATCGAATAAAGATATTTTTGAGTTTGAGTTTACGCGGGTCGAGCTGCCCGGACAGCTAGTAATGATATTTGTAGTCTCTCGTCATATTAATATGGATTCTTCTTCTTCTTTTCTTTCTTCATTTATGAGTTACACTTGTCGGTGCAGCTGATGAAGCTGGTGGTTTACTATCTTTCTCCGAAAACAAAACTTCGCAAACGCACGAAAATCAAACGTAGTTTCTGTATTAATTTGTTTGAAATGTCAACTGTCAATTTTATTTTTATCAAACTAAAATTTTAATTCTATTAATAATTTCATTAAATTAGGTTTAGAATAAAACGTGAAAGGATTTTCTAGCTGACCACATTCGGACGTAATTTTAGAACGAATAAGAACCGTGGTAGGAACTTTGCGAACTTTCAGCCGAAGCTTCGTTATTCGGAGAAAGCGAGTGAGGCCATCTGGATGGATTCTTATGCAAGCTATTTTCACCTTTATTCCTACTGAAATAGACTGACTTTTTAAAACATGGTCTTAGGTGAAGTTCCGCATTCGACCCAAGAAGCGTGGCGGGAGTATTTACACATTAGTGATGGACCCGGAGGGGGTGAAGACTGAGCCGAAAGTGGACGAGGAACCCAAGCCCCAGTTCGACGTCGAGACAGCCATGAGCCAGATCAGGAAGGGGTGGAGTATGCATGATGCTGGCGATCTCACCATTGGCGATTTGTATCTTATGGTGAGTGAAATATATCCCTTACTGCGCATTCGACGTCAGAATGCCTAGTGCGAGTTTTCTTAAAATCGCCGTCGCAAGTCATCGCGTTGACGTAAACGCAAATATGTATGGGATTAAAGATTTGTATGGGGTCTTCTCAGTAAAAGCAACCTTCCGAACCTGGCGGTAGCATGTATAATCCCGTATAATTGTGTCATTCTGACGATTTGAAAGTACTTTGTAAAAAGTGTAATCGAATAAAGATATTTTTGAATTTGAGTTGAGTTTGAAAAAGTGCCACCTGTGGGCCGATAGATGGCGCTCTTACGTCAACGAGGTCACTTGACAACTAAGCACTCAGCTTATTATTCGTGACGGCACCTGTCACTTATTGGTATGTGTAGTTCGGATCAAGGTCTAAGCTGGAGTTAGAGTACTGGTGGGCAGAGCCTACACCCCCCCTATCCCCCCCGCGGAGGGGAGAGGGGGGCGACAGCTCGCTGGACGACGAGGGGCGCCGGGAGAGCGATACGGACATATTCTCGCCCAAGAACACATACAGCCAGGATAGCAACGACGGCCTTTCGGGGGACGAGAGGAAATGTAAGTATTAAAGCGATTATTTTTATACCATATCTAGCGACCCGCCCTAGCTACCCTTTGCAAGACTATTACAAAACGTTGACTTTTCTTTACTAGCATGTCTATATTATATATTTCTAAATTATTAATATTTGAAGAATAAAATTCAATTGTCTGTTTGTGTTTCCAAAATAACAGCTTTTCACTAAATGCATAATATATGCAGTTGTATCAAAAAAAAATTTTTGGGTTCTTTAGGGTTCCGCAGGTCACCCATGAAAGTAACTATAAGCGGGTAAATCAGTGGGGGACAGCTAGTTTTTTTACTACATCTAGCGACCCGCCATCGCTTCACATAGCAAGACTATTACAAAAAATGTGTCTATAAATATAAAATGAATTCTTTTAGCATGTTTGGAGAGCGAGTGATCATTCTCATCCCTAGCAAGAAAAAAAATAACACGAAAAATACATGGTGTTATTTTACAGGTGAGCCGTGGTCCCCGGATCGTGGTCTACTGGGAGGCAAGTTGATCAACAGACCCGCGCCACCAGCTACGACACACGATAACTTCTCACTCATGACTGACCGGTAATAAACAGTGTAACAGCTTGTACAAGCAACCCAAACCCAAGCCAGTAGTTGGATGGGTGACCGCCCGAGTTCCCTCCCTGAGAGATCACGTTACGCCCTCGGTCGGCCAATTTGACATCTTTGGCAATGGTCGCAGGACAGTCGGACGTCTAAGATAGTCTGAATATTGAAAAAATTACGTGCTATTCTCTAAGCTTGTTTACCTATTGTGTTCAAAAAGTGAGTTAATTACAAAAGAACGCTGAAGAACTAGCTATTTTCGTACGAAACGTAAATGTTAAAGAAATATAATTATCAACTTTCGTAATTATGGCACTAGTTTTATGAGTTACGATGCCTTCAGCCGACACTGGGGTACAATTTACGTGGAATCCCCGGGGCGTATTAGTTGCATCTATATCTATACAGATAAATAAAATTGAAGTGTCTGTTTGTAATTCCTAAATAACTAAGTTTTTCACTAAATGCATATGAAAGTATACACGATACTGACACAAAAAAAACAAGTTTTGTCTGTCTGTCTGTCTGTTTGTTCCGGGTAATCTCCGAAACGGCTGGGCCGAGTTTAACGAGACTTTCACTGGTAGGTAGCTGATGTTTCAAGGAGTAACTTAGGCTACTTTTATTTATTAAAAATATTAGGGTTCCGCGACAATAAGGATGAAACTAAATCTACACGGGTGAAACCGCGGGGTACATCATAAATATATAAATAAATAAAAATGCTCACGCTATCCCAGGAGGGGTGAGCAGGGATATTGTAACAACACTCTGTTTTAAGAAGATTGTTAATTGCCGGTTTTTTCGTTGCATCAAATGTGTTAAAGACTGATAAAAGTTATTATTATTATTAGCCTGTAGTGTCCCACTGCTGGGCAAAGGCCTCCCTTCCACTTTTCCAACTTTCTCTGTCCTCAGCAGTCCAATCCCAATCGGTCCTGAAAGCATCAAGCTCATCCCGTCATCTCCTCCGAGGCCTGCCGCGTTGTCGTTTCCTGCCATTTGAGGTCCATTTTATAATGGTTTTCGCCCATAGCTCATCCGACATGTTCATCCCATTTTTATTTATTTATAGTAGCGGACATACCAATTACAATAATTAACATTGGCTTTTAAATCAATGCTCTTATGCCTTATAAATACACACTTATAACATTTTATGATTATGTGTTTGACGCAGATTGAAGCGACTGCTAGCGTTAGTAGGCAACCCGTACGTGAACGCAGCCGCCGCGTCCATCGGACGGTGTACCTGCGGACACGTTTGCTCGCACCAGCGGAAACAGGTTTGTACTTCAAACTTATAGTTTAATCTCAAAACAAAATAAGTCTTATTAAGGTCACAAGAATAAAATATTCCACGAAATTTTAGGGCATGTAAATACTAACTTAATCACCTACGTAGAGTTGTATACGTTTCTTATTGTATAATGTATCCAGAAGCAACAAGCATGCGGCCCTCAGGTATCGGTGCAGCCCCCGGAGCCCACTCCGCCGGTGTTCCGGCACCCAGCACCTATCGCACCCAGACCTGATCCTGAGGTACGAATATAATACAAATATAATCATTTTCGGTGTAAACTGGGTGCTGTAATAACATAAAAGATTATAAAGACTGAGTAAAAGTGCGTACCTATTAGTGTAAGTGGCTTATAGCCGTTCTAACATGGTTTAAATAAATAAAAATAAGTAAGTATTTTTGATAAGAGTAATTACTGAGTTTCTTGCCGGATTCTTCTCAGCAAAATCAACCGTCTGAACCCGGTGGTAACATTTATAATCCTGTACAGTGTGTTTTTGTGTCCTTCTGACTATTTGAATCTACTTTCTAAGAATTCTAATCAAATAAAGATATCTATATAAAGAAATTGTTCAAGTAAAATTTAAGTGTCTGTTTGTAATTCCAAAATATCAGCTTTTAAGTAAATGTATATGAAGGTATATACTTAAAAAAAATCTTTGTCTGCCTGTTGTCTGTCTGTCTGCTTGTTCCGGGCAATCTCTGACACGGCTGGACCGATTTAATGGGACTTTGACTGACAGATGGCTGAAGATACAATGCTATTTAATTTAAAAAATCATAAGGATTCCGCGGGCCACCCATGAATTAAGTTACGCGGGTGAAACCGCAGGGCACAGCTATTAATCAATATAATGTATGTGTTAGGTCCCTAAGACATTCAGCTTGGAAGGCTTGCCTCGGTGGCGTCGTGGGAGACCTCGGGTTGCAGACCGCAGGGTGGTCGTACAAAGACTACTGCCCTTGCTGCCTAAACTGCCACCGCCGAGCAGTAAGTACACTATTGATCTAAGGATTCCTTGCTAGAATAGTCCTAATAAAGCTCTAGTTAAACCTCTTTTATGTTTGTTCGTCCTGCCTTTACATGGCACTGACGGTACCAATGCCAAACCACAATTTGTGTATGTATATGTATTATTATAAATCGAAGTGACCATTTCCATACACCCGAATTGAAGCGGAGGCCGGTCGCTAATTGATTGTATATAAATTATGCCACCTCATAATTATTTTTTTTAAATATAAATATATTAATAAATTAGTTTATTTGATATACATTATGATATGACACAAAAAATAACAACAGTTCTTAACGTTTATTTTAAGTTATTATGTTAGTTAAGTTATAGTGTGTGTGCGTGCGTGTGTGTGTGTGCGCGTGTGTGTGTGTGTGTGTGTATGAGTGTGTGTTTGTGTGCGTGTGTAATTTGTGTATGTGAGTCTGTTTATTTTATGTGTGTAGGCTTAGATATGCTGCATAATAGATCACTGATACCTAGACCTAGAGCTTAATAATGTTGTTGTTTCCCAGATCTAATACCAGTGAAGATAGTACCCAATTCTCCGCCGGCGCCGCCTCGAATACTACCCAAGCCTCCGCCTACCTCCACGTCTGAGTGAGTAGTTTAGTACATTTTTTATTCCGTACTAGCCGTGTCCCGCGGTTTTGCCCGCGTAGATCCTATGAGTGACTATACTTTGCAGAACTCTTATTAAAAAAAATATGTTGCCGTTACATCAGCTATTGGCCAGTGACAGTCTGGTCACAATCAGTCTAGGCCATTGCAGAGATTAGCCTGAACAATACAACAGAAACATTTCATAAAAAAATATTTAATGTAATTACTGTATATACTTCTCCACGAGTGCCGCGCAAGTCTCGTCCTTATCAAAACGGCGTAAGATACTTTATCCCGTGCGAAGGGCTCCTTCCGTTTCGTAACTTAGTTTTTGTAAATAAGATAATTTAATTGCAGTCTATCTCTGTTCTACGTGTTGAGCGAGTCGAAAGGCCAGTTCTATTTCCACGACGGCGACCGACGGATCCCGATCACACCGCACTTCGAGAACGATAATGGGGGTGAGTCGACTACTCAACTGCCATAAATATATAAAAAAAATGTCCTTAAGCCATCCCAGAAGGGTCTCCGAAGGGGTAAGCAGAGGTGTTGTAACAATACCCGCATTTCACTAAATATGATTAAGTGCCAACGTAACAGAGTGCGAGTCCATCGCCGTCTCAGGCACTATTCATACGTCTTTGGATACTCAGGCATATGCAGGTTTTATCACGATGTTTTCCTTCACCGTAAAGCACGTGGTGTGAAATCACTGTAGGTACGTAAGTTATTAAAAAAAAGTTATTGGTACAGGCCCCGCTGACTCAAAAATATATATAATTAATTACACTTTTGACAAAGTACTTTCAAATCGTAAAATGACATTATACAGGATTATACATGCTACCGCCAGGTTCGGAAGGTTGCTTTTACTGAGAAGAACCTGGCAAGAAAATCGATATATACTCTTTTGAAAAATATTATACCATACCATATAATCCCATGGACACAGTTACAATGCACAATATTACAATAATACTTACAACGATCAAATAAAAATATATTAGTGTAGTTTTGGGAATTAAATAATTTTTTCATGTATACGTCGACTTTTAATCGTATTCAGTAACTTGACAGTTCAGAGAAATATTATTTTACCATATTAAAGCCTCGGAGAGCACGTTAAGCCGTCGGTCCCGGTTGCCAATTTAACATCTTTGGCAATCGTTACAGGTCAGTCGGAGGCCTAAAAATAATCTGACAACTGGTTTAACCCAGATCACAGATTTTCCTCCTAAATGGGGTTGCGAAGGTCAGATGGCAGTCGCTTTGGGTTGAATCAAGTGCCGACCCCAAAAATATATGGGAAATGATGAATGATTAAAGCTAATAGTGAAGTGAACGATTTTAAAGAACGAATGTTAAGAATTATTTATTTGGAGTAAAAATAAAAATCCTAATTATTATATACTAGGTGTGCCCCGCGGTTTCACCCGCGAAGATTTAGTTTCTTCCTTATTGTCGCGGAAGCCTAATATTTTTAATAAATAAAAGCCTAAGTTACCACTTGAAACATCAGCTACCTGCCAGTGAAAGTCCCGTTTAAATCCGTCCAGCCGTTTCAGAGATTACCCGGAACAAACAGACAGACAGAGAAAATTTTTAAAACTTGGTTTTTTAGTGTCAGTGTCGTGTATACTTTCATATGCATTTAGTGAAAAGCTGTTATTTTGGAATTACAAACAGACACTTTAATTTTATTTATCTGTATAGATTTAAATAAATATGAATAATTGTAATTTGCTATGCTATTTTCTTATAGTAAAAATAATATATAATTTTTCTTTTTTTGTAATTTTGACCATGACTAGAACAAACTCGGACTCAAACTATACCCCTTTTGAAATCCGTATCACAAAAATATTCACCTAATTTTAAACCAAGGATTATTTGAACCGCTTGTTATATTTGCAGATGATGCAGACGATGATGATGACAAGGGTGATGTAATAAAGCTGGAAATGAATTCATCATCCACCTCTAAGCAAGACTTCGACTCCAATGACAAGCCGTCCTGCAGCGAACAGAAGACGGAAAACCCTGATATTGGCAGTGAGTTTTGTCTCACTCTTACGAATGTTATATCTGTCTTAGCCTTGACACACTGGAGCCTTAATCTATATATATAAACTAGCTACCTAACCTAATATTTAAAAAAATAATGTAGCCTAAGTTACTCCTTGAAACATCACCTACCTGCCAGTGAAAGTCCTGTTAAAATCGGTCCAGCCGTTTCGGAGTTTACCCGGAACAAACAGACAGACAGACAAAAAATTTATAACTTGATTTTTTAGTGTCAGTAGCGTGTATACTTTCAGATGCATTTAGTGAAAAACTGTCTATTTTGGATTTACAAACAGACACTTTCATTTTATTTATCTGTATAGATGAATCCCCATTTCTCTCGGTCATGGCGTCATGCGTGAACAGATTTCGATAATTAGTTTTTTTTCCAATAATCAATCTAGTCGTCACATTTCAATAAACAAAATTTTACGCTAATTTAAATTCTTTCTTTATTTTCTTTGTAGATTTCCTGCCATCAGAGTCGATGTCCCTGTCTCCGTCGCGGCTGCTGGGCTCGGAGGGCTGGCTGGAGGGCGCGGTGCAGGACTTCTCCCTCAGCAGCTTCCTGGCGCACCTCGAGGGACGAGCGCAGCCAGACCTCGCGGTACGCACTCATATATTATATGCTTAGGTAACTTCTAAAACGTACGAGATCAGAACAACTACTTGGCCTTGACCGATAATAATAATTATAAATCCATACTAATATTTTAAGAGGAAAGATTTGTATGTTTGTCAAAAAGTAAGTTACCGATTTAAAAAATTCTTTCACCATTTGAATGCTACATTATCACTGATTAATACAGGCTATATTTTTCCCCGTATTCCTACGGGAACGGGAATCACGCGGGTGGAACTTTGGTACATTAATTATACAAACAATTACTAGAATATTAAAACTACTTAGCCTTGATAGATAACGATAAATCTATACAGATAAATAAAATTTAAGTGTCTGCTTGTTATTCAAAAATAGCAGCTTTTCACTAAATGCAGAGGAAAGTACTGACTTACAAAACAATTTAGAATTTTTTTCTCTGTCTGTCTGTTTATTCCGGGTAATCTCCGAAACCACTGGACCGATTTACCGAGATTTTCACTGGCAGACCGCGGGGCACAGCTAATATTAAAAACAATCAGTATCACAAAAAGAGGGGAATGTTTTTATTCTCCATATTTTATTGTCTCTCTCTCTCTTCTCTAAGGTGGAGTCACACCTGCAGTCTCTTATAACAGAGACGAGTGTGGACTACGTGGCTAAGTTCGCGGATCTCGCAGCAGAAGTCACGGATGAAACGAATCCACCCCAAAACGATGATAATATCACTTGATTATATGATATGATATACTCTTTACACTTAAATACTCTTTATACATGTTATATAACAAAGGTAGAAAGATAAAGAAAAGGGTTGGTGGAAAATTAAAAATGGAATCTCTGTTCAATATTACCTTTTTTTTAAAGTTAATGTAATTGGTATATTCTCTTTTACTTCTTTTTTTTTTTGACATACTATAATTATCTGTTTCTTCTGAAATTGCAAGTCTGCAAAGTGTTTGTTTTAAATAATTGTTATAATTATGTATGAGACCTGAATTTTAAAATTAAACTCAACATAGTATAATGATTAACACTCATATATATAATATGATGTGTTGAACGTAAAGAAAAAACTCATGAATGATGTTATGAAAGTACAGACGACTTGATGACTAGTCTTGTAAATAATGTAAATATACATTTGTAAGCAATGTATTAAGCTATGAAATGTATTAAATTATATTTGGATTTATGTAATTTATATCTAAGCAAATAAAAAATAATTAAATGTTATTTTATTTTTTTATTTATTTTTGGTTGTAAACATAGTATTATTCTAAGTATATTGGGAACAAGAAAATTTTCTAAACTGCACGAGACTTGGGCTACTTTTATGCTAGTCGTCTTTATATCATCTAAATTTGCGGCGAAAATACATAATCTAGCATTCCAGACAACAATGCAGTTCCTACTATTTTTCCATTCTCTAAGAGATTGCTTTCTATGACCAGGAAAGTTTGTTTTCCTTCAAATTTGCTTCTGCTTTATAAATAATGTAATTTCTCCTAGTTATAAAAAGATATATAAAACTACTCTTGACCATAGAGAATGTAACAATTTGCTTTATCTACAGTTGGTACCATAAACAATGACTTATTATTTAAAAAGCTGAATACGTCATGTGCACGTCGCGGCACGTCAGTCGTCATGCGGCTGTCAGTGTCAGTCAGGTGATGTTGTGTGTTTACGTTTTCGTTTCGGGGTTTTTAATTTTTATAAAATCGGCTTAATATCTATTGATATATAGAACAGAAAGACGTATGAATTGAATTAAGTAAATCACTGGCTGGTGTTACTTGTATCTACTTAAATTAAAGGAATTTATATTCAAAATTGGATAGGTGTATTTCATAACATCATGTTTTGGACGCTGTTCATGTAAGTGTTTGATTATCTATTTAAATATCTTTGATAACAAACTTGTTAAAGTAGAATAACTATTACAGCTTGTAATATTCATAAACAACTAGCGGAAAGATTAAAGCGTTTATTAGATAATCAATAATCAATGTTCCATGACTACACAATAACAAAATCTGATAAAAGAGTTCCCAACTGTTACTCCTAAGACTTTTCTCTAGCCAATATTAGCTACGGTCACCTCCTGATCAGTCTAGATTCCATTCTGACTCCCAGAACAGCAGTCCATACACAAATATGTTTTTTATACTAATACTAGCTGTGCCCCGCGGTTTCACCCGCGTAGATTTAGTTTCATCCTTATTGTCACGGAACCCTAATATTTTTGATATATAAAAGTAGCCTAAGTTACTCCTTGAAACATCAGCTACCTACCAGTGAAAGTCCTGTTAAAATCCGTCCAGCCATTTCAGAGATTACCCGGAACAAACAGACAGACAGACAGAGAAAAATTTTGATACTTGGTTTTTTTGTGTCAGTATCGTGTATACTTTCATAGCATTTAGTGAAAAGCTATTATTTTGAACAGACACTTCAATTTTATTTATATGTATAGATTATTAAGAAGAAAGTTTTTATTGTTCTTCTCAGAAGGCTAGTTTCCGAACCGGTGGTAAATTTTCGACATTAATAAAGTGCCTTATCAGAGCCCACACCAAATACTTAAGTAAATAATTTTCTTTTAACAAGCTCTTTTATTTTCAACTTTTTTAATTTTTTTGTTTGTTTGAATTGAATAGTCTCTGAAACTACTAGACTGATCTTAAAAAATACTTCAGCAATGGATAGCTACATCATTGGTAACATTGGCTATATTTCATTCACATACTTCCATGTCAAAGTCAAAAATGTCTTTATTCGATTAGACTTTTACAAAGTACTTTCAAATTGTCAGAATGACATTAAATTACAGGATTGTACATGCTACCGCCATGGGAACGGGGACTGCATGGGTGAAACTGTGTGATGTCTGCTAGTTATTGATCATTTGGTAACTTTGTCCTAAATCCTAGTGAAGCTGTTAACAGCTCTAGTGTATCTTATAAAACATTATACATCCAGAAATATACATATAGATACATAACCTTTCTTCTTCATGTGAACCATCACAATTTACCAACTCACCATCAATAATCAAGTTTGGAACCTCTGGTGTACATAATACATTTAATATGCATATGACATATATACCTAATTTAAATGTACATCTGTTTCAACATTTAATTTCTGTTTCTTTACAAATTATTATTATACATGCTAATTTAGTAAGGTAACATTGTAGAGCTGTTATCATTTTAAGAAAATGGCCTGTTTTGTTTTAAATAATAGGAAATCCTCTCTTAAATCTCGGTATATACCTTTTATTAGTCTCACACACACACATGGGAATGTGAAGACTTGATAGATATCTTGGAATGGAAATGACTTATCCAGTTTATGCCCTGGTAAGGCTTTATGAACTTCAATAAATTATCACCGTGTATATCTTTAACATGGCACCTATCCAGGTGTATGTTATGTTGTACTCCCTCATTGGTATCTTATTGTAGTTGCAAATGGTACTGCAGAACATGAAGTCATAAGTCAGGGTTCATTCCCAGGTCAGGCAAAGCATGAATCATAGTCCAGTTAATGGCAAAAGGCTTGATAGGCCGCTAGTACATAAACTTAACTTTTGAAATATGGGCATAAATGATAATTACAACTACACCTTCCCTTAACTATGTCTCTGCTATACAGATGTGAACATAACTGTTAATATAATGTTGTATAATCTGAATAATATGTTTTCCAGACTACTAGTGGCCGTACCATTATTCTTCCTAGCATTCATCCTGTTATCAGTTTTTGTGCTGATCCCATGCGCATATATCTTCGCAAGCCGGTATGTGGGTTACAAACAAAGAAAGCTGGAGCGGAGGAAAAGGGATGGAGCGAAGGTGGCATTCTTCCACCCGCACTGCAATGCTGGTGGAGGCGGGGAGAGAGTACTCTGGGTTGCTGTCAAAGCTTTGCTTACCAGGTGAATAGTTGGTTATCAATGTTATGAAACTAATCTGTTTCTTTGACTTCCTACTGCTTAACTAAACAATAGAGGTTTACGTCATTGAAATTTTATATAGTATAAGAAAAACAGTAGACTGCAGAATATCTGAAATGGGTAATTAAATAGCTGGGCAGCATAAATGCGAATTTATTCTCAATCTTCTTAAATTTTTGTAGGAATATACATTAAGGAATAGTCATGCAGTAAAATCATATAAATAAGTCTACTCTATGCGTCTGTTTATTAGTAGTTCATTGGCAAAGTTAAACCTCTAATGAAGTGAAATATCTAACTACAATGATCAGATTTATAAAAATGGTTAATAAAATACGAACACGACAGCAAAACACGGTTCGCGGAGGTCGTGGTAAGCCCCCTAGATTTTCTGACTGAGAATTGAATGTCAACCCAGGTACCCAGACACATTAATACACATCTACACGGTGGAAACAGCGGCTCCGCAGACGATCCTGGACAAAGTTCAGAATCAGTTCAACGTGAAGGTAGACCCGAAGAAGATCACCTTCGTCCGCTTAACGATGGGCTGGGCGATAGACGCAGCCAACTATCCTTACTTCACGCTACTCATGCAGAGCTTAGGGTCCATGCTCCTGGGGGTCGAGGCGTTTCTGAAACTTAATCCTGGTGAGTGGAAGATTTTATCTTTGGCAAAGGATAGTTCTGTAAAACCTTAGTTTATAAGCAGGCATGGTATTACATTACAACTGTAGTACTTTTGTTTGTATGCAAAGCGCGCAATATAGGTAGCCCGCGATGAATATACAATTTGCAATTTGCAAGATAAATCATTTGCCATATTAAAATTAAGTCTCAATTTACATGAGAAGACCAAAGAAAGAGATTTTAGCATCTTATTACAGGTCGAAAATCCATATCATATTTAAAGAAACTAAAGTAGTCGTAAAGTGTTAGGTGACCTAAAGCGAAGCGAGGGCGTCTAACACTTTTTTAAAACAAATATTTATCATTGCTGACAAGATTCGGAAAATTATATTAATATAGAAATTTATAATAATTAGTGCGTCTAACCATTTTTAAGATTTAGGAGCAAATCATTTATCGACATTCATAAGTACCTTACCAGGGCCTGAACTGAATAAATCATTTTAATATTAATTTTCATTGTTTCCTGGATAAAAACTATGCCTACAAATATATTCAACAGATGTGTACATAGAGACGACAGGCTTCGCGTTCACGTATCCAATCTTCCGCTACTTGGCGGATTGTCCGGTGGGGTGCTACGTGCACTACCCGACCATCACCTCCGCCATGATGTCTCGGGTCAAGCACCGCATCGTCTCCTATAACAACTCCAGCGCCATCGCTAAGAACCCCCTCGTTACTTGGCTCAAACTTGTCTATTACAAGATTTTTGGATGGGTGAGTGGTAATTACCAAATTGATAGTTGCTGCATTATATTAGTTCACACAAGTTCACTAGATGGCGCTTGTCAAAATTAGAACGCGCTATCAAGATTCTCTACGCAATACGTAAATACAGATTAATGAAATGTCTGTTTGTAATTCCAAATTAACAGCTTTTTATTAAATGAGGATTATATTAGCTTCGATTAAATAGGCCATGTTTTATAATAAGATACATTCCTTATTACAAAACGAAAAGATTTATATTTAATATGAATTTTATCATTATTTGCCCGTTCTTCTAGAAGGCTAGTTGCTTTACCAGGGCCTAAACTGAATAAATCATTTTCATTTTCATTCCAGTTATACGGATTAGTGGGTAACTGCGCCGACGTGGTGATGGTGAACGGCACGTGGACGGAGGACCATATCAACGAGCTCTGGGGGATGCCCTTCAGCACCAGGAGGGTCTACCCTCCCTGCGAGGTAAGGGGAACCGACACAACTCCTACTAAGCATACAAGGCTATACAAACGCATATTTAAATTTTGGCCTTAGGGCTAAAGCGAACTTTAACCCGCGATTGGTCGTAGCGTGATAATGTATATCCTATAGCCTTCCTCGATAAATGGGTTCATCATCATCTCCCTGGCCTTAATCCCATGTATTTGGGGTCGGCACTTGGTTCAACCCGATGTGGCTGATCACCTGATTTTTATACGAAGCGACTGCCATCTGACCTTCGCAACCCCTTTTTCGAGGAAAATCGGCAATCTGGGTTAAACCAGTTGTCAGACTCTCTTAGGCCTCTGACTGACCTGTAACGATTGCCAAAGATGTTAAATTGGCAACCGGGACCGACAGCTTAACGTGCTCTCCGAGGCACGGAGGGAACTCGGGCGGTCACCCATCCAACTACTGGCTAGGCGTATGGTTGCTTAACTTCGCTGATCGAATGATATGCGCAATAGCAACTGTGCCACGAGCTCCTCTCCTCGATAAATGGGTTATCTCTCACTAAAGGAATTTCTCAAATCGGACCGGTAGTTCCTGAGATTAGCGCGTTCAAGCAAACAGACAAACCCACATGAATTAGGATAGATCGAAATTTTTTTTTGGAAATTATTTAATCGAGGTTATAGCTATACGATCAGTACAAATCTTTATTTTATTTAAACATCATGCACTATTTATTCCGCTATAACATTTTATATTCTCTACAACCATTAACATGGAATTCCTCCTGATTCTATTCAATTATTACATAAATGTGACCATATAGGATTTTTTTAACACGGCTATTTTCCATCCCGTCACATAAACACCTCAAATTCTCTGACGATTTTGATTTAGTACTTAGTTGCTTGAAAGTTAATTTGATCGATTGTGTTCTTAGTCAAAGTCATTTATATTTTAGCGGTTTCAAAGTCAAAGTCAAGGTCAAAAATATCTTTATTCGATTAGACTTTATACAAAGCAGTTTCAAATCGTCAGAGTGACACAATTTACAGGATTATACATGCTACCGCCAGGTTCGGAAGGTTGCTTTTACTGAGAAGAACCTGGCAAGAAACTCAGTAATTACTCTTTTAAAAATATTATACAATTTTTAAAAACAAAGTAAATCACTTGAGAAATGTAAGCCCATGGACACAGTTCCAATGCACAAATGTCAATAAAAATTAACATAAAGAAAAGTCTAGTAGTTGTACTTATATCTAAATGCGTAGCTTGAGATGACCAGCCCGCACAAGCAGCACCTGTTCACAAGTATGACGAGAATGCCAGCCATCGCCCTCCTCAACCATTATAGAGGGAAGTGAGCGACCCGTCATCCTGACGCCGCCGCAAGCAAAGGCATTTTAGTGAGCATGACAACTCAAGCCAGTCAAAACAAAGATCAAAAGTAATATTAAAAATAATTGTAGCATAAGTACAGTGTCCATGAGACTACTTACAATATACTTAGCTACTGTTAGAGAAATAAATAGAGCTAGCTTTAGGTTAATTTTCGTCATTTATTAGTGTCTTACCAGGGCCGATACTGAATAAATATTTTTCATTTTCATTTTCATTATAATAATCTCCAGGTGTCAGAGTTGAAGCAACTCCGTTCGCTGGTGAAAGACTCAGACCCGATCAGGATATTATCGGTGGCTCAGTTCCGGCCTGAGAAGGATCACCCGCTGATGTTGCAGGCCATGTACGAACTCAGGAACCTGCTCGTCAAGAACGAAGTGCTTTGGAATAAGGTAGCTTTTCTATTCAATACAAATTGACTGACACTTCGTCTTCGTGAATATCACTTTATCACTGTCACTGATTTATAATCACTAATGACACATTATAAATCATTATAGTTTTAGAACTGTCAAACTATACCATGGTTAAATTCACTTTAGTTTTTCGCTGTTCTTATAAAATTAATTTATTTAATGCTGGTAATAATGTTGGCAAAGTTACCTCAGCCCCTATGAACGCTTTCAATGGCCAGGGGCCGTCACTGTCACTGCCAAACTAACTAGTGACTTCCTCACATCACCGACACTTAACTATCACTCTCCGTCCAGATAAAGCTGGTTCTGGTTGGTTCATGCCGCAATCCGGCGGACGAAGAGCGAGTGGCCAACTTGAAGGATCTGGCCAAGCACCTGTCACTGGAAGACAGCGTCCAGTTCGTGGTGAACGCTCCATACGCCAGGCTTCTGCAGCTCTACCAGACCAGCTCCATAGGACTCCATGCCATGTGGAACGAACATTTTGGTATCAGTAAGTATCTTGACTTTCATGATCCTTCCATATCGACCTTTAACCAACTTCAAAAAAGGGGAAAGTCACTTAATTTGTGGTGATAACAATACCCACTTTAGCCTATTTGATTAAGTGCCAATGTGATAGGTGGAGTGATGATCACGGTCTCAGGCACTATACATACTATTAGAATTTCTTCTCAGACATATGCTGCGACTGCTATGCAAGCGACGCAAGCTTAAATCCCATCGAGGCCTGACCAATGAATTTTTCAAAAAAAAATGATGTGCAGTGATGTCACACCACGTGCTTTATGGTGAGAGTGAATATCGTGAGGAAACCTGCATATGTCTGAGAAGTAAAAGTAGTGCCTGAGATGGCGATGGACTCGCCGTCTATCGTTGGCACTTACTCATTATGGGTGAAAAGTGAGTGTTGTTGTTACAAAACCTCTGCCTACCCCTTCGGGGAATACAGGCGTGAGCATACGTATGTATTAGGTGTGCCATTTGTCTGTGGTGAATGGTGAAGTCTAGGAGCAGTATTGTGTCAGGTGTGCCATTTGTCTGTGGGGAATGGTGAAGTCTAGGAACTGTATCGTGTCAGGTGTGCCATTTGTCTATGGTGAATGGTGATGTGTAGGAGCAATATTGTGTCAGGTGTGCCATTTGTCTGTGGTGAATGGTGAAGTGTATGAGTAGTGTTATCCCAGGTGTGGTGGAGATGATGGCGGCAGGGTTGGTGACGATAGCGCACCGCTCGGGGGGCCCGCTGGCCGACGTGGTGTCGGCGGCGCCCGGCGCGCGCTGCGGGTACCTCGCCGCCGAGCCCGACGAGTACGCCCGCGCCATCCTCGAGGTCATCGCACTCACGCCGCACGAGAGGAACGACATTGTACAAGCTGCCAGGTACGTCTATACACATACATTCAGTGCCTGGACCGTACCTCGCCGCCGAGCCCGACGAGTACGCCCGCGCCATCCTCGAGGTCATCGCACTCACGCCGCACGAGAGGAACGACATTGTACAAGCTGCCAGGTACGTCTATACACATACATTCAGTGCCTGGACCGTACCTCGCCGCCGAGCCCGACGAGTACGCCCGCGCCATCCTCGAGGTCATCGCACTCACGCCGCACGAGAGGAACGACATTGTACAAGCTGCCAGGTACGTCTATACACATACATTCAGTGCCTGGACCGTACCTCGCCGCCGAGCCCGACGAGTACGCCCGCGCCATCCTCGAGGTCATCGCACTCACGCCGCACGAGAGGAACGACATTGTACAAGCTGCCAGGTACGTCTATACACATACATTCAGTGCCTGGACCGTACCTCGCCGCCGAGCCCGACGAGTACGCCCGCGCCATCCTCGAGGTCATCGCACTCACGCCGCACGAGAGGAACGACATTGTACAAGCTGCCAGGTACGTCTATACACATACATTCAGTGCCTGGACCGTACCTCGCCGCCGAGCCCGACGAGTACGCCCGCGCCATCCTCGAGGTCATCGCACTCACGCCGCACGAGAGGAACGACATTGTACAAGCTGCCAGGTACGTCTATACACATACATTCAGTGCCTGGACCGTACCTCGCCGCCGAGCCCGACGAGTACGCCCGCGCCATCCTCGAGGTCATCGCACTCACGCCGCACGAGAGGAACGACATTGTACAAGCTGCCAGGTACGTCTATACACATACATTCAGTGCCTGGACCGTACCTCGCCGCCGAGCCCGACGAGTACGCCCGCGCCATCCTCGAGGTCATCGCACTCACGCCGCACGAGAGGAACGACATTGTACAAGCTGCCAGGTACGTCTATACACATACATTCAGTGCCTGGACCGTACCTCGCCGCCGAGCCCGACGAGTACGCCCGCGCCATCCTCGAGGTCATCGCACTCACGCCGCACGAGAGGAACGACATTGTACAAGCTGCCAGGTACGTCTATACACATACATTCAGTGCCTGGACCGTACCTCGCCGCCGAGCCCGACGAGTACGCCCGCGCCATCCTCGAGGTCATCGCACTCACGCCGCACGAGAGGAACGACATTGTACAAGCTGCCAGGTACGTCTATACACATACATTCAGTGCCTGGACCGTACCTCGCCGCCGAGCCCGACGAGTACGCCTGCGCCATTCTCGAGGTCTGCTACTGACCGAGCTTTGCTAATTAACCGACTTCAAAAATAGAGGAGTTTTTTTTTTTATGATTAATACCTCAGAAATATTGTCTGGGTGAACCGATTTCGATGATTTTATTTTAATTCGGTAAGTGATGCTTCCCAAGTGGTCACATTTAAATTTGGTTCAATTCTAATGGTGGTAATGTCAAAGTCAAAAATATCTTTATTCGATTAGATTTTTTACAAAGCACTTTCAAATCGTGATCATGACATAATTACACAGGATTATACATGCTACCGCCAGGTTCGGAAGGTTGCTTTTACTGAGAAGAACCTGGCAAGAAACTCAGTAATTACTCTTTTCAAAATTATTATACATTTTTAAAAATATGAAATAATTCAATTGAGAAATGTAAGCGCATAGACACAGTTCCAATGCACAAATTTTGTAATACAATTTCCAGAGCATCAGTAGACCGTTTCTCCGAGATGGAGTTCCAGAAGGCATTCCTGAGGAGTGTCGAGAGCCTCATGAGCGTAGAATAGAATACATTGCGTTCCATTAGTTGTAAGATTAACGTTAACTTGTTATTACCCGGGAATATACTTTGGGCCGATCGAATCGCTATTTTGAAACAATAAACTATTACAAAACATATTATCGATACATCATCATCTCCCTGGCCTTATCCCATGTATTTGTGGTCAGCACTTGATTCAATCCGATGTGGCTAATCACCTGATTTTTGTACGAAGCGACTGCCATCTGACCTTCGTAACCCCTTTTTCGAGGAAAATCGGCAATCTGGGTTAAACCAGTTGTCAGACTTTCTTAGGCCTCTGACTGACCTGTAACGATTGCCAAAGATGTTAAATTGGCAACCGGGACCGACGGCTTAACGTGCTCTCCGAGGCACGGAGGAAATTCGGGCGGTCACCCATCCATCTACTGGCGTATGGTTGCTTAATTTTGCTGATCGCATCATATGCGCAATAGCAACTGTGCCACGAGCCCCTCAATATTATCATATTATATTATCGATACAGACCTACGTTTAAAGGTAGTTCCATCTATTTTTGTGATACGGATTTCAAAAAGGAAGGATATAATTTTAGTCAGAGTTTGGACTTTGTTTAAACCATGTTTTGTAATAAGTTACTTGAGTTTTTTTATTTTTGCATGTAGCAAAAAATTTTGGTCATATTAAAAGTAAATGGTTGGTTGGATTGTAAAAAATCAAGTCGAATCGGTCCAAATTATATTTTAAAATTATTAAAGTTGTTTTATTCAATCGCCGGCTGCGATTCGGATAATATTCGTAAGGTTCAAAATAAAAAACTAAGTTCTGAAAATGTGTGACGATTCTGTACGGTCCAGACTTTTAAGGCGAATATTTTTGTCACAGAGCATTAGTTGGTGCTAAATATATAATATAATTTTAAAAATATTATAAATATCTCTCTTAGCATTTTTTTTGGACATATTTATACTTAGGTGCTATTTATTTTTGACAATACGTAGTTATTAGAATATAATCTTATATATAACAATGAATCCCCAATTCCCTTGGTCACGGCATCACCGACCGACTCTACCGGGACTTACTGGCAGATAGCTGAGGTTTCAAGGAGTGTTTTAGGCTAATTTTTTTTTTAAAAAACAGCCTTGAACTAAATTTACGCGCGTGAAACCGCGGGGCACAGCTAGTTAAAAATATCAACAGATTTTTTGATGTCCCACCAACCAATGCTCTGTGACAAACATGTTTGCCATGCAAGTCTAAGCCCTATGCATACGTGAATTATGGTTTATGTTAAAATGTCTTGAGAATATTATATAAATGACTGTATATTTGTATATTTATTGATTGACAATGAATCAAACCCCCTTGTGACAAAACATTACTAAGAAAGTCCATGGTTTAAAATAGCTCCATTTATTTCTATGATACGCATTTAAAATGAGATGGATATAGTTTTAAGCCGAGTTAAGTCTTTTGTTTATAAGGTACGTGTTTTGTTTATATTGTAAAGCTAAAGAGTTCATATTCAAAGGTTAAGTTTTTATAGAATGTTTTGTATGGTAATATGACGCTACTAGTTAAATTAATCGCGGGCAAATCCGCTAAGCACGGCTAGTTTAGTTTGCACAGAATTTGAACACTAGTAGGTGTATCCATACTTACCTCGTGTTAAAATAAATATTTTAAATACATGTTCATGACTGAAATAAAAATGTATATTTAAGACTACCTCGTTGTCTAGTGGTGGCAAGCCCTAGGCGGAACATGAAGTCCTGGGTTCGACCCCCGGTTGGGCAATGTGTGGCTTTTCCTTCTGTGATTTCCTATTATCGGGGAATTCGGGCGCGATCAATATACTATGCAATATGCAAATACTATGGTGGCTTCGCTCACTTTGTATATACTATATTATATTATATATAATAGTCTATTCTATATCCGCCCTGCTTACAGTCCCAGACAAAGTAACATCCTCTCGCGCTTGCGCTAATAGAAACGATACAAAATGTATGGCAATGACATAAATCAGACACGTGACACATGTCTGAGAAGTAATTCAAAGACGTATGTTTAGTGCCTGAGACGGCGATAGACTCACCATCTGTCACGTTGGCACTTAATCATCTTCGATGAAAAGTGGGTGTTGTTATTACAACACCTCTGGAATGACCCATATATTTTGAACCGTTTCTATAAGCGAAGAGTACCGTCGAGTTTAAGCAGTCGCATGTTACGCAAGCGACGCAAATTCGAATCCCAGCGGGGCCTGTACTACCGAGTTAATCTAAAAACTTAAGTGTAGTGATTTCACACTCACACCACGTGCTTTACGGTGAAGGAAAACATGAGGAAACCTGCATATGTCTGAGAAGTAATTCAAAGACGTAAGAATAGTGCCAGAGACGTCGAGAGTCACCATGTATCACGTTGGTACTTAATCATCTTGTGTGAAAAGTGTGTGTTGTTATTACAGCACCTCTGCCTACCCCTTCGAGGAATACAGGCGTGAGAGGAATGATGTGAGGTCTATGTATATAAGTGAAGCGTGACGATAATGTTACTTTGTCTACAGGCCCTGAAATTTAGTTGTTTATTTTATTATATAAATACTAGCTGACCCGGCAAACGTTGTTTTGCCATATAAATAAATGTTAGGGGTGGACTACCCCTAACATTTAGGAGGATGAAAAATAGATGTTGGCCGATTCTCATAGATACCGAATAAGCCCAAAAAATTTCATCAAAATCGGTCAAGCCGTTTCGGAGGAGTATGGCAACGAAAACTGTGACACGAGAATTTTATATATTAGATGAGCTCAAATTTTAAACTGAAATTTTTAAATTTTATTTAGAGTCGGTGCAATATATTTTCAATACAATTTTGACTACCATTATAAACAAAATATAATCAATTGTATTTAATTACTAGCTGTGCCCCGCGGTTTCACCCGCGTAGATTTAGTTTCATCATTATTGTCGAGAAACCTTAAAATGTTTAATGAATAAAAGTAGCCTAAGTTACTCCTTGAAACATCAGCTACCTGCCAGTGAAAGTCCCGTTTAAATCGGTCCAGCCGTTTCGGAGATTACCCGGAACAAACAGACAGAAAAATTTTAAGACTTGGTTTTTCATTGTCAGTAGCGTGTATACTTTCATATGCATTTAGTGAAAACTGTAATTTTGGAATTACAAACAGACACTTCAATTTTATTTATCTGTATAGATGAAGTTACGCCAAAGTAATTAGAAAACTACGATATTTTATTTATTTCTCTATTCTCTATTTATCTTTTTTAACCAAAGTTTAGGTCTAGAAATAACTTCTTAAAATTCTATGAGCACTCACTATATTTTTCATAGGCTTAGTAATCACATTATCTAATATCTTCTAATACATATCTTCACGGACTCAAGTTCTCTCGAGGTAGGTAGGAATAAGTGTAATAACCCATTTATCACCAAAGATATAAAGTGCTTATGTGATGGAGAAATTTAGGTACTACTATATTTCTAAGTATGAAGTTATGTAAAGAAATATATCTTTGAAGCCGTATTCAAAATCATTACATTTAAAACAATACATAGGATTACAAGATATAATTATTATTTTTGTTTGGAGTACAACAAAGTATGTATGTGTGTAAAAAATATATGATAATAACCGGATCCTTTCATTGTTATGAAATTACAGGTTCCGTGATGAGCTATTTGCGTTGACCTTGACTGCCCAGTAGTCATTTTAATGATTCTGTGTCTAATGAAAATGAAAATGATTTGGGCACTTATGAATGTGGAAAATTTACCACTCGTTCAGAAACTGTAACTGATGAAATGTCATCGATACAATATCTATACAGATAAATAAAATTGAAGTGTCTGTTTGTAATTCCAAAATAACAGCTTTTCACTAAATGCATATGAAAGTATGCACGATACTGACACTATAAAACCAAGTTATAATTTTTTTCTCTGTCTGTCTGTCTGTCTGTCTCTTTGTTCCGGGTAATCTCTGAAACGGCTGGACGGATTTTAACGGGACTTTCACTGGTAGGTAGCTGATGTTTCAAGGAGTAACTTAGGCTACTTTTATTTATTAAAAATATTAGGGTTCCGCGACAATAAGGAAGAAACTAAATCTACGCGGGTGAAACCGCGGGGCACAGCTAGTTATATTAAGTATTGCTACAAAATAGGCACACAGAATTACTTGATGTATTCAATATTATGTTACGCCTAATATTTTCACTATGCGCTCATAGCTCGTGACGGCACGTAAAATGATATTCCAGACAGAAATCCAACAACCTTCCGGTGAGAAAATGTCAATTAGTTTTCTCACGCAATTGTTTGAGATGGATAAAGAGACAATATGATCTTGTATCGCTCAATAAGTTAATGTTCATTTGATTGCACTGTACATTTAAATTACTTACTTAAATATAGGTGTGTAGTGTTATGAAGAAACTAAGTGTTTACTTGTTAACTATATATAAGCATTATATAATATATTGCATTAATTTTAGGAAAAATAAATGGATTTAAAATAATAACCAATAAGTTAGAATTAAGTTATAAATAACATATATTTATATTATTGTTCGATGGAGTTACAACCCTGTATCCTTTATGATCACAATGCCTAATCGCAAAATAACTAACATTTAAAATTTTGCTTTTTGGAGATTTGAAATTTTAGTGTTTTTATCACTTAAGACTTATAGCGGTGTAAACGTTCTTCAAAGTCGTTTGCGGCTTAGGCATTGTATAAAGATTTATTGTTTGTAATTTCAACAAGATATTTATTATTGTACTAGGTGTGCCTGCGGTTGCACCCGCGTAGACATCATTTTATGGGTGGCCCGCGGAATAATATTTTTTTTAATGAATAGTAGCTTAAGTTACATTATTATCCTTGAAACATTAGCTATCTGCCAGTGAATGCCGTTAAAATAGGTCCAGCCGTTTCTGAGATTACCCGGAAAAACAGACAGATAGACAGACAGAAAATTTAAAAAAAATTGGTTTTTTATGTCAGTATCGTATATAATTTTATATGCATTTAGTGAAAAGCTGTTCTTTTGGAATTACAAACAGACACTTCAATTTTATTTATCTGTAGAGAGTATAGATTGATAGTCTGTGTTTACCACAGATTATTAGCTTTACAAGTCTTCAAAAGGTTGTCAATTTGACTTGTTTCTTTATTAAGTAGAAGTCTCAAACTAGCGCACCTATTTAACGTTTTATATGGAGTGGGCGCTCAGGGTCTTATCATAAGTTCTTATTATCATGTTTGTTTGTGTGACAGTGACAGACTTATACACGTCATATACATCTGTCTCATAATGATTATATGGCAATAAGAGGTCATGGTAGGACCCCTGTTTTTATCAGCCAGTGTTACTTCCAAAGCTTGTAATAAAGTTGATTTATAAAATATATAATGATTTTTATTTTATTTTCTATTAGTTACTAGCTGTGTCCCACGGTCAAATCAGCTTGTATAAAAAAAGGAGCCTAAGTTATTCCTTGTAACATTAGCTATCTGCCAGTGAAAGTCCCGTTAAAATCAGTTCGGTCGTTTCAGAGATCAGCCGGAACAGACATAAAATTTTCAAAAATTGCTTTTTAATGTCAGAAGCGTATATACTTTCAAAATTTATCTGTATAGTATAGCATGAGATTGCATCAATAAGTTAAAATAAAGCTTAAATTTATCAAAAACATTTAATCAAAATCTGTAACGTAACATAAATATAATATAGGTATAGCTTTGCACCTTTTTACTAAAAATACAACAGATCTAAACTATGTTTGTCCCGCTTACTCATATATGAAACGTCACATACAAAGCAAGACAAAACATAATATAGATAATCAGTCATATTTTTATTAGTAAGGTAGTGTTTACAAAAATAATGCTTACAAATAGTGGTATGGAATTTCCATCTATGTCAGGATATGTCCGACCCTGTCTCTAGGTATCAGGCGGAGTTCAGAGCCGTGCTTCAGAAATACATTGCCTGGAAAAAAAATGTATTGAGAAAATATTTTTAACTAGTGGACGTCACGCTGTTTCACCCGCGTAGTTCCCGTTCCCGTGGGAGTACGGGGATAAAATATAGCCTATGTTACTCGCTGACGATGTAACTATCCATTGCTGAAAGAATTTTCAAGATCGGTCAAGTAGTTACGGAGCCTATTCAATGCAAATGATGAAATAGACCACCAAAATAGCTATGTACCAACTAATATGATGTCTTTAGGGTTTGTTTTCATTAATCGGTGACAAACATTTGTATATCGAGACGTGATGTCCCTGGCATTGTAAGCGACCATAGGCTGCGGTAACCATTTACCATCAGATGTGCCGCATGCTAGTTTGCCACCTTGGTGGTATAAAAAAAAAAGTTTAAAACCAGACTACTTAAAAATGACCAAGGCTTTCCTTTGAACACTTATTTCATACGTTTGAGACTGTGATTTTTAACTCGTCGGGTTTTAGTTTATTAACTAACACCTAACATAGCTTATTTTTTTTCTTAAATTATATTTCAATACTACAAAAATATTCAGAATTTTTTGCTACCGTTGTGGTTGTATGCTTGTCTTGACTACTTTAAGACTTTTTCTGATATGGCGACCGACGCACCATCTGTCACGTCTCACGTTGGGCCACCCATACCAGGACACGTGGAAGTAATGTAATATAACAAACCAGCAGTCTGTTGAGGGTTGATGCCAATGCCGTCGTCTGTGATGATGGCGCTGGTGGCGGGCTCCACTCGGAACTCCTCGGCTGCAAACTTGAGTACCGCCGTGAATGGGGTCGCTTCAGGGACGCTGAGCCTGCGGGGTACATGACTTGTTAAAATTTAACTTTTTTTACTTATTCTCATTCATCAAAATTCTACAGGATACACCACACCTGTCTTAGTCCATACATTATTCGAGACTACATACAATCTTAACCAGCCACTTTTAGGCTTCTAGCTGACTGTAATGATTAACTATGAATTAAGATGATTAATTGGCAATTGGAACCATACTCCACAAACCACAGAGGGAAATTGGGTGGTCACCCATATTAATTATTAGCTTATGGTTCATTTCACTATTTAAACTTCCAGAGCCCTACATTTCTCTTGATTAAAAATAATTACAAAATTTTACTAATAAATTTCTCCACACTCCACCAAAAATATCTTAAGCTTTTTTGGCTTTTTCTATTAATATTTAATGTTACTGTTTAACTGGACTAAGTTTTGATATTGCAATGCCATTGAACATTATGGAAGCATAGGATAGAGTGTAAGTTTACCAATAACAAAAAATTCATCATGCCCATGGCATTGATCACCTACTGTCATTTAGTTCATTAGGTTGTCTAAATAATGGTGAAGAATATACTTATAAATGTTCATCTCAAGTTCATATCAAGTATCAATCTATACATCTATATAGATAAATAAAATTGAAGTGTCTGTTTGTAATTACAAAATAACAGTTTTTCACTAATTGCATATGAAAGTATACACGCTACTGACACTAATAAACCAAGTTTTAAAATGTTTCTCTGTCTGTCTGTCTGTTTGTACCGGTGAATCTCTGAAACGGCTGGACGGATTTAAACGGGACTTTCACTGGCAGGTAGCTGAAGTTTCAAG
Organism: Watsonalla cultraria; assembly: GCA_964035505.1. Lineage (NCBI taxonomy): Eukaryota > Metazoa > Arthropoda > Insecta > Lepidoptera > Drepanidae > Watsonalla > Watsonalla cultraria. The sequence goes on along the minus strand of OZ037732.1, from coordinate 504,803 downwards.
GAGTAACTTAGGCTACTTATATTTATTAAAAATATTAGGGTTCCGCGACATGAAGCATGAAACTATAAGTTCATTATAACTCTTTATTTACTTGATTCCAGTCCAGTCTCTTGACGGATATTTCTACCGTTTGCTTAACATTTACATTTATACGTTAGAAACAGAGTTTAAACACCAACCATGTTCAATGTCAAAAATTCAAGCTGCCATATAAATAAATTATCTTATTCAGGCCCTGACAGCATTTAAATGAATAGTATGTGTATATTTTAATGTGTGAATATTATATTACACCCTATTTCATACCTAAAAATATAATACTACTAGTAGTACCAATCAACCAAGCAATTAACAGGAATTAAAACGAAAAAAAAAAAACATAAATAAAAAATAATATATTAAGGTAAAGTCACTAATGCCAGACAGTGATCTAAAGGATGACACCTACGAAAAAATGATCTTGTATTAAAAACAATTTTAGTTAAATGACTCTTATTACAACATCATAGGATACCTAGTACCATCTATGAAGTGTTCTCAAAAACTCCTAACATTATCTACTTGGAATTTCAAAATATCATCAGTTGTTGTCAATCATGTAACAGAGTGAGCACGCGTTCTGTGATTTCTTATTGTTTTGGTTAAGGACGCCGAAATTTGAAGGTGAGTTTTGAATAAATATTTATTTAAAAAATACTTTTTACTCAATTGTAAAAGTATCAACGATAAGTTGGGATTGTGATAAACATACTTTTCTTGTGTTTGCTATTATTTTTCTGACTAATTATGATATGTCTACAATTAGTTCCTAAAAATAATGAATATCTAATAGATGACAGGCGTGTCATCCATTGGTGTTTCAAGATGTTAAACTCTTATGTTAGGTTTGGTACGATTTTGAACTCAATTCCCAATGAAAATATTACTGTAGAGATATCAACAATTTTGGATCACTTTTACTAATGGTAGACATGGTGTCTATTATTGGGTATATATGATGTCTATTATTGGTTCCATTGCTCCAGACTGATAATTATGCCGTCAATAAAAGGTCAGATGTTTCGTTACTCTGAGGCTGATATGGAAGCCGCTAATCAAGAATGCAGATGAGGAGTTTTGACGTCAACTGTGGCAAAAAAAATCAGGGTACCTAGGGTAATTCTGCTGAATAAAGTAAAGGGTAAGACACCAATGAAACGAAGAATGGGAAGAACATGCTACATGTCAGATGATACTGAAGCTTTGCTTGTAAAGTGGGCTAAAGCAATGGTACGTCATTATAGGCCACAAGGAAGTTGTTAAAAAGAATTCAGATAATATGGTAGTACCTAGTCCTTTTCATAGAACATTGTTTTGGCCAACTCCTAAACAAAACTCAAAAGGAAGAAGGAAAGAAGAAGTGCCAGCTGTTGTATAAGCTTTGGAATGGCAAAGATACTATAAAACAAAGAGAAGAAAAAGACTGAATTACAGTGTGAGAAAAAAGAAGAGCTGAGGAAAAGAAAAAAAGAAAGAAGAGACAGAAAAAGCACGAAAAATTAAGACTGATAAGAAGTTATTAAAGAAAAGTAAACATTATAAGAAACAAACTTAAAGAGATGGTCTATAATAGTTAGAAAATGACAAGGCCATAACAGAATATCAAATAATTAAAGTCCTAGATGACCAAATCTGATTATAACTAATGATAGAATTAAGTACAAATTTTATAGTGCCTTAGAGGTTGATGGATTAATAATTATTATCTAAGTTAATTAAGTATATCAAGCACACTGATGCCCTTAAAACTCCAACTGCATTCATTAAATATGATGTCAACTATTAGTGCATTTGACTGTCTACTTATGGTGATATAATTTTTTTGTGATGTTATCTATTGGTTCTTAAGACAATATAATAAAAATAATTAATAATAATTAAAAGTATGTTGATTATTGTAAATTTTATGATTTAATATAATTGTCTAAGATACATTGTACTCATATAAAAAAACTGTGATTGTTTTGTTTGATAAATATATAATTACTTTCGTATAAACATAGTGTTTTCCTTAAAGTGTCTAGCATTAGTGACTTTACCTTAAAAGTATATAATTTAAGACATGATATTTTCCCAAAAGGCGAATTCACAATTCCTCTCTCTTACTACATCCAAAAAGTTCATTTTAAGATTGTCATCACCACAAATTCTTTGAATGACAGACCTCAACTCAGAATATGTTAGATTAATGTAAAAGTAATCAGTACACATGTTTTCCTTCAGTAATTTACCTATATCTAATAATGCTCCACAGATAATCCTAAACACTTCACCATTATAAAAACACATTTTTAGAAATAATTCATCATTAACATGAAATAATGATTTCCAAAAATGTTTACAGCTACTCTCCCTCATTTTCATAAAGTTAATAAAAGATTTTACAATGTGATTCACAGAATGATTTGTCGCATCATTGTTTGATAAACTTACAATAAGTACTTCTATAGTATCATCCTTGGCATTCTTTAGCATTTCTGTTAATATCTGAGTAGGATTTTCACAAGTTTCTAACTCTGATAATAATAGCAGGCTTTTGAGTTCTAGCAGTTTATCCCGAGGTATTTCAACAGACATTTTCAACAAAGTCTCTGCTGAAGCAGCTTCAAGCATGAATTCAGTCAAATAACTCTCTAATTTATCTTCTGTAAACAATTCTAGGAATACTTTTAACCCAGCATCCATTATACTTATTTTACATTTAGAATTGATTATTTTCTTCAATATGTATTTGGGTGGATCACCAAAACAGCTCTGTATAGCCTTGGATTTGTTTTCATTGATTGAGGACAAACATTCATACAAAAGGTTTCTTTCTTGCAGTTTATTTAGACATTTTTCTACATGCTGTGCAACTAGGAATGCATTTTTTATTTCATTTTCATTTGTATTATTATCAGGCCATGTATCTAACTGGCATAAGTTAATGAAGTCTTGGAAGAAGTCTAGGAACTGTTGAGCGATTGCCGTTTCCATGTTTGACTCGTGTAACTTCAACGTAGTGCCCGCAAGCGATCAGCATCGGCTGTGTACAAATTTTATGTAAGTCAATAAGCATATTTTTAATAGGACAAATTTACAGATTTAAAGGCTACAATACAGCATGACTGCTACGTTGAAGTTACTCTACACAAGATATGTATGTTTATTAATAAATTAAACTAATACTCACACTTTAAAGGGGAGTTTTGGATCCGAAGTCAAAGTTATCTTGAACGTAACTTTCGACCTGAAAAAAGTATAAAATTATGTGAGACACATCGGTCGCATTAAATTTAAGTTGATCAATGGTGATATCGGAAACAATTTTACCCACATTTTGGTATAGAATCAGATTAAATCCCGTGTGGAATTAAGTATTAAATATTTTTGCGAGGTCAGTGAAAGTGACGTACACAAATGCGAATCTGAAATTGTTATGTCAATCAGTTCAATTGACATTTGACACGTGTGAAACAATTTTTTCATGTGTCAAAGGCGAATTATATGGTATTAGTCTCATTCATGTATTCTTGTAACCATTTTTTTGATAATGGGAGCGTTGCACAAACAACCAAATCTTATTCATATTATTTTAGGCGTTTCTGGAGATCAAGGTATTTTATGCGAACAGAAACTTTCTGGGAGAGTTTTTCAGCATCTCGTCACAGCCAGACAGAGTCTCTGTCTTAACATTCTAAAAAAAACTTAATTCTATAGCCTTGGTCACTAAACTGTTTTACTGCTTATTCAATAAAGAAATGCTAAGAATAGGTGTAAAATTTCTACAATGACGAAGAAGTAGGCATATAAAGCTTATTTAAAAAAAAACAATAGAGTTAAATGATCCTAGCTGACACAAAAGTTAAAAAGTCTCTAAACAAGTAACGTCAGTCAGATATGAAATGTCAAAAACTTTTGTAAACAAAACAAAGACATTTTATTTAACATTGATGACATGACGGTCGCACCGATCGATACGAAGAAAAAAATATTCTGCGTAAAGTTTAATGTATAACATGTTGATAAAAAGGAATTTGCTCGAGAATGTAACAATTGTATCATGCAGCGGAACAATTATTTGCGTGTTACTTAATTATTTGACGAATATTTCGCCAATAACCGGAATTTGGTTCCCTGTGTATATTTTCCTTTTATTTATACTTTCCGTGTGGCTAAGTTTTAGGTTTATTCAGTGGTTATTGCATCTGAGTAAACCTGTGAAGTATGATTTGGATCGGATCGTCGCGGACTACCCACAGCTGGCTTTTTTATCGCGATATTTGCCGGTGGTGACGAAGAAGGCAGATGTTCAAGAATGGAAGGGATACGACACCACCGAGTTAAGTGTGATATCATCTGTGCTAGAAAGGAAGCTGATATCATCATGGTACATGCCCTACATCTCTCAGGAGATCGGGTTTCCCTTCGCCTGCAAACAAATGTTGGATCAAATGATTGGCAAAACTTTTCAGGTGGGTACTTTATCATAATATTGAAGACATAAGAAGGAAAACATCGTGAGGAAACCTGCATATGTCTAGGGAGTAATTCAAAGACGTATGTATGTACATTTAAAAAAACTGTTTGTAATTCCAAAATAACAGCTTTTCACTAAATGCATATGAAAGTATACACACTACTGACACTAAAAAACCAAGTTTTAAATTTCTTCTCTGTCTGTGTGTCTGTCTGTTTGTTCCAGGTAATCTCCGAAACGCTGAACCGATTTTAACGGGACTTTCACTGGCAAATAGTTAATGATACATGGAGTAACTTAGGCTAGTTTTATAAAAAAAAAGCATAAGGGTTACGCGGGATACTCATGAAATTAACTCTAAGGGGGTGAAACCATGGGGCACAGGTAGTATTTAATAAAATCCTTATATTTCCTTAGATCTGCCACAACATAGATATGAAAGACATCCATGTAGACATATGCACTATTCTTGAAAGTCACTTGAAAGAGTATACGAAAGCTTCGAAACGCCAGGAAAACCTTCCATCCAGCACGATAGAATCTCTTTACAAGAAATCTCATCCTATACTCAATAATATGAAGCATCAAAACGCAGACCACTGTATATTCATTCTACGTATCATACTTAAAGAGTTAGTTCCCTGGGAGTTGTGGGACACTCCACATTCGGAGTTACTCGTACGAATTCTGGCTAAGAAACTTGACACTTTCATAGACACTACTCTTGCTGATCCAATATGGCTTAATGATAAACTGATGAGTGTCATAAGTAAAGCAGAGAAGGCAGAGTCTAAGGAAGTAGAAGAGATTCACCAGGAAGTTATTGCAGTTAAGGAGGAACCTGTGATAGAACCATTGGTTAATAAGACTCCCCCTCCCGTTAATGGTGAGATTGAACCTATGGTGAATATAGAGAGTATAGTTGAAGAGACGGTAGTGTCGAGCAGTGATCCGGTCGATATTAAGTCTTCACCAGTCCTCAGGCAGCGACGAGGCAGGCAAGGACGAAATGAAGTGAAGATTTATGACAGAATTATTGAAGGTATTTTTCTATTAATTCATACATCAATTTAACTGAAAGTAAATTTTTGTGATCTAAATATTTATTTGGACATTTCTCTTTCATGAAGCAATAAAATCCCTTAAGATTACTTTTCATTGGGGATAATAATGTTGTCATGTCATTTATCTTTATAATTTATATATGTATATAATTCTACTGTATGTGTGTATGTCACCTAACTCCTCCTAGACCGATTTGAAAGATTTTCTTGAATTAGTTTATGTGGCTCCCTGGATGGATTCACAAAACACCCCGGCAGATTGCATTGCAGTCAGTATGCAGGACAGTATCTGTCGGGTCTGCTAGTATTATGTAAATCTTTGATTATAAGTATGTATGCTTGTTAGGTAGCGTAAAGACTTGGGCAACAGACGTGGACCTGCAGTGCATCAGCATGGGCCAGGACCTGCTGGCCAGCCTCGACGGCGAGCTGGCGCTCAGCCGCCTCTGGGCTGCCGACGACGCCGACACTAGACCCAAGTCACCGCAGACACTGTGGTTCGGTATGTTACTTACTGTTGTTTTATCTTTCATAATTATACTTACATCACAGCTAGTCTACGTTATATATTCGACTAGCTATACCCAGCGGTTCTACCCGCGTAGATACTTTCAGGGAAGTTTTTTTTTCTAAAATATTAAAGTACCCTAAGCTACTCCCAATAACCTCACTTGTCTGCGAGTGAAAGCCCCGTTAAAATCAGTCTACCCATGTCCTGCAGTTTCACCCGGGTATTCGAGGATTCCTCCATTTTTTGATTGAAAATAAATTATGTTTAAGTTACTCTGGCACATCTGCCAGTGCTATTAAAATCGGTCTAGCCTTTTCAGTGATTACCTGGAACAAACAGACGGACGGACAGATAATTTATAAATAGTTTTTATTTATTATCTGTCCTGTAATTAACAGACACATCTTATGTGTATACATTTTTCCGAAAAAAATCTAAGCACATATTTTGTCAATGAAATGATGAGAATATTGACATTATCTCCTATCAGAGGTGGTAAATTGGTAGAAAATGCTTTGGCATTATGTTCACCATTGTACTTTTGATTGTGCATAAATATTAAATAAATCTATACTACTATTATATAAAGAGAAAAGATTTGTATTTTTGCGTATAGGTTTGTAATGAATGAACTCAAAAACTACTGTGCCGATTTAAAAAATTCTTTCACCTTTGGAATGCTACATTCACGCTGAGTAACATAGGCTATATTTTATCCCCGTACTCCCACGGGAACGGGAACTAGCACTTAAAGCCTAGTATGCATTTGCAGGTGAAGAGGAGAGCGAGATGGAAGGCGAGTGGGAGGAGGGCGGGCTGCTGCGGGAGCTGCAGAGCTCGGTGCACGTCGCCAAGGCCCGCATCGGAGACCTGCAGGTCCTCCCTCCCCCTCGCGCCTCCTGTGTATGTCTAGCACTTACTATCTGCTTACCGGCCGCGTCTCACTTGGCTGACCTACTATTGTCTTACAAATCCCTACTAATATTATAAATGCGAAAGTAGCTCTTTCTGTCTGTCTGTTACACTTTCCCGCTTAAACCTCTCAGCTGATTTTGATGAAAATAGGCACAGACGATCTTTAGACCCTGAGAAAGGACATAGGCTACCTTTTATTAAAAATATTAGGGTTCCGCGACAATAAGGATGAAACTAAATCTACACAGCTAGTATAAAAACAACAACTTTAACAAAACAACAAAATAACAACTTTTCACAAATTACATATGAAAGTATATATGGTGCCGGTATAAAACCAATACCTGAAATTTTTCGCTGTCTGTCTTTCTGTTTGATCCAGTTAATCACTGACTACGGGACTGATTTAGACAGATATTTCAATGGCAGATAGCTGATGTTACAAGGAATAACATAGACTACTTAAAAATAGGGTTCCACGAAATTAAGCCGACCATGAATTTAAATCTACGTGAAACCGCAAGGCACAGCTAGTATAAGTATACATTTCCATTTGAAACCACTATTGTAGTAGGGTTTTATTCGAACTATATAGTTTGATATGGGTTTACATTAAATAATCGTGTTTTGATTGTTATTTGTATGTTATCAAAGAGAGTTAAATTATCTTAACTTCATCTATACAGATAAATAAAATTGAAGTGTCTGTTTGTAATTCCAAAATAACAGCTTTTCACTAAATGCATATGAAAGAATACACGATACTGACACTAAAAAACAAGTTTTAAATTTTTTCTCTGTCTGTGTGTCTGTCTGTCTGTCTGTTTGTTCCGGGTAATCTCTGAAACGGCTGGACGGATTTTAACGGGACTTTTCCACTGGTGCTGATGAGCTGAGCTGATGTTTCAAGGAGTAACTTAGGCTACTTTTATTTATTAAAAATATTAGGGTTCCGCGACAATAAGGAAGAAACTAAATCTACGCAGGTGAAACCGCGGGGCATAGCTAGTCTGTAAATAAAGGGAGGCTATGAGCGGTACCACAACATATTATGAAGATAAATGTTTTTTTTATATATTTTTTAATTTCATATAAGCTTATTTTAGCTCACTACATTATAAAGGGTATTTAGACAGAATAAAGAAAATGAATTTTGAAACTAAATTATGAATGTTGATTAGATTACAATAACGTGCAAATAATCCACCTTCAAATCAAAATCAAACTCCAATACAATTAAACTCCACAGTTTAGAATGAAAATTTTTTTTTTACATTTGCACTATTTATTACTCGCTAATCTTTACACACAAAAATATACTTTATTATCTTAAACTTACAATATATTATCGCTTACCTAACAGCCAAGTTTGACACGACCATTCTTTCTTATTTTTTTTATTACCAACTAGTTTATATCTGCGATTTCTCCAATGTTGTAAAAATCTTGAAACTCTTTCGATTGTTTAAATTGGATTTGTTTGAAAAAATATCTATTGAAACTGAAAATGATTTATTAAGTTTAGGCCCTGGTAAGGCACTTATGAATGTCGAGGAATTTACCACCGGTTCGGAAACTAGCCTTCTGAGAAGAACCGGCAAGAAACTCAGCTGGCATCATGTACATTTCATCACACAGTAAACAATGATAATTACAAAAAGTTTTTTTTTATTTTTTTATTATTGAATTAAAATTTAGGTTCAGTCGAAAATTGTCCATTGTATAACAGGTTCTATCCAGTGTATCAATTCTGTAGTGCAATGAACATTATAATAATTTGAGGAACATTAAAAAATTTCACCAACGGTAACCAATTGGTCATCTCAAGCTACACTTTTCATAAGTAATAACAGAATGCCAAGTTTCTTCTCAGAAAAAGGTACTTTCCGAGCCTGGCGGTAGCATGTATAATATAACCATGTATAATAAACTGCATTCTGACGATTTGAAAGTACTTTGTTAAAAGTTTCATTTTCACATCGCAGAGCCGTGGTGGCTTTGAAGTTTGAACAGCCGCCTGCTACGCAAGCGACGCTAGTTCGAATCCAGCGGGGACTGTACCGATGAGTATTTCTACGAAAACTTATGTGCAGTGATTTCACACCACGTGCTTTACGGTGAAGGAAAATCGCGAGGAAACCTGCATATGTCTGAGTAATTCAAAGACGTATGTATAGTGCCTGAGACGGCGATAGACTCACCATCTGTCACGTTGGCACTAAATCATCTTCGGTGAAAAGTGCTTACTCCTTCGGGGAATACAGGCGTGAGCATATGTATGTATGGTACGCAAAATTCCCATCCAAAAACAGACCGCGAGTAATATTTCTTACCTTTGCAGATCCACGATCACTATCGTTAAATGCAAGTAAAAAATTATAAATGTGTTGTTGGAAAATCGTTAGAATAATTGGCATACTTTTTGCACGATGCATTCCTGCCTGCATGTGTCAAATGTTGCATGATGTGTGACCGATAGACACATCGAAAATTGTACCTTATTACTGTAACTGTAACGTAGCTTTTCACATGATGATACCGATCTTACGAAATTATTACATAGACAATACAGTTTGTACTTTATTACAGCAATAAGGTGTCTTTTCAAATGAAATCTAGTATTTTGTCGCATGCTCTAGTGTAATGTTAGGTAACTGGTCATTGTGAAGTAAAAGTGTTCTTAGATGATTTATTTATGAAAATCAATACAGTATAAAATTGAAGAGTTTGTTTATAATTCCAGTGAGCAAATTAATTATAAAAATAATTTTTTTCTCTGTCTTTCTGTCTGTACTGTTTTTTCCGGCTAATTTCCGAAACAGCTAGGCCGATTTTAACGAGACTTTCACTGGCAGATAGCTGGTGTTACATGGAGTAACTTAGGCTATTTAAAAAAAATATTAGGTTTCCGCGGTCCAGCCACGAGATAAAGAGTACATGGGTGAAACCGCGGGGAACTGCTAGTAAATAAATGTATAGATATAAAGCTTCTCGTAGGAAAAATATTATATAACAAGATTGTATTATATGACTAGCGGATGTCACGCGGCTTCACCGCGTAGTTCCCGTTCCCGTGGGAGGCTAAAATATAGTCTATGCTACTCGTTGATGATGTAGCTATCCATTGCAGAAATAATTTGCAAGATCGGTCATGTAGTTTCGGAGCCTATTCAATGCAAAAAAACAAACAAACAAAACATTCCTCTTTTTAATATTAGTGTAGATAAGGTATAATAAGTGTGATGTTGCAGGACGAAGCAGCCGGTATGATGGAAGGACTGCTAGACTTCGGGATAGCAGGCCTGAAGAAGGGGCTGAGGTTCACGGGACTCAGCGACGACTCACAAGTAAGCGGAACACACATTATCTCGATCTATATATATATACTAGCTGTGCCCCGCGGTTTCACCCGCGTTGATTCAGTTTAATGCCTCATGTCGCGGAGCCCTTATATTTTTAATAAATAAAAGTAGCTTAAGTTACTCCTTGAAACATCAGCTACCTCCCAGTGAAAGTCCCGTTAAAATCGGTCCAGCCGTTTCAGAGATTACCCGGAACAAACAGACAGACAGACAGACAGACGGACGAACAGACAGACAGAGAAAAATTTTAAAACGTGGTTTTTTTGTTTTATTAGCGTATACACTTTCATATGCATTTAATGAAATGCTGTTATTTTGGAATTACAAACAGACACTTCAACTTTATTTATCTGTATGTATAGATATAGATAACTCAAAGGTGACTGACTGACATAGTGATCTATCAACGGACAGCCCAAACCACTGAAAGGGCTGAAATTTATCATGCAGGTTGATGTTATGACGTAGGTATTCGCTAAGAAAGGATTTTGATTAATTCTACCCCTAAGGTGATAAAATAGGGGATGAAAGATTGTATGAAACTAAATTTACGCGGGTGAAACCGCGGGGCACAGTTAGTTGATATATATACAGGGCTAGTCTAAGCCCTGTATATATCACAGCGAACATTTGCACAGGTACGGGGTACATGACGACATAAATAAATTGAAAATAGAAAAAATCTATAATATAAAAATGAATAGCTGAATGTGTTGCTAAGCGCAAATCTCGAGAGCAGCTGAACCGATTTTGCTAATTATTTTTTAGAATATTCCTTGAAGTACGAGGATGGTTCTTACGGAGAGAAAAATATAAAAAATTTAAGAATCGATTGTTAGGCGGTACGATGTTCCCCAAGTCAGCTAGTTGGAAATAAAGGATCAAGGGTGCCAACGTGACACGTCGTACTGTAATACAAAGGTGAGGAACATTAAAACAAAAATAAAATGCTCAATATAAATGCATTATTTATTGAATCATGAACAAAATACAATACGATTGCCAAAGAATTATAAATTGGGTACTCGGGCGGTCACCCATGCAATTACTGGCTAGGGTTCAGGGGCGTGCATTGGATTTTCAGAGGGGTAGGCATAAACCATAAGTAGGTAGGTAGGTTAAGTACATACCTATGTGACGCGGCGTAGGTACGTACGTCTTGGTAAAGATACACATGCGAACATAAACACACACGACACGAGTGATCACAAATTGTAACTTCTGCTTACCTGCTTATATGCAATGCACGCCACTGCTAGGGTTAGGATTGTACGCTGATCGAATGATATACACAATAGCAACTGTGCCACGAGCTCTTCGAGTGGTACAGTTGCTAAAAATCTCTATGCTAAAAAGTATTAAGAGAGCTTGAATACCCGACAGCTATGTACCCTCTAACTCTCGTTTAGTAAAATGTACCTTATTTTGAACACTAAACCTTATTCGGAATCTAGCTTCGTGTTCTAAACTGCCTCTGTTTATAAGATTGCAGTTTTTGTATTATATTCATCAAAATAAACATAAAAAAGAGATCATGTCTTAAAACTTGACTTGGATCATAATTCCCTATCATACTAGCCAAGACTAAACTTACTATTATTATGACTAGTAATAAAGAATATGCATTTGGCAATCACAAGCCTTACCATAAGCCCTTATTGCCGTCATAGTTCCACTGTGTGACAGTGACAGACTTATACACGTCATATACATCTGTCTCATAATAACAGTTAAACTATCATGGCAATAAGAGGTCATGGTAGGGCCCAGTAGTCTAGCCTACTACTAACCCTGTAAAAAACAATGAATGACTGTTCCCAGTCATACAATACAAGTGCCGTCACGAGCTACGAGCACTGATCTTAAATTCGCCGTAGTCATTTTATAAGTCTGTCTGCATTGCGTAAGAAACATGCGCAGTTACTCCGGCTATATTCACAACGTGCATATCATGTATATGACTTGGAACAGTATCGTTAATCTTATAATTATGGCAGTGATAGCACAATGGAAATTGACCAGGCTTAGTCCGCATTCGATGTTGATGGTTCAGGCTCGTCGTCGAAGTAAGATTCGTTGAAGATTGTCTCAATAATACCAGCCGCAATTCCTATTCCCATGCTGCCAAGTTCCACCAAATTCTGGGACAATGGCAGGTTATCACAGTCTCTTTTCAAACGTTCTATAGCATTTCTACCCCTTTGGGTATTTTTAAATTTATCTACATACCTCAGCGGAAGCTCCGCGACACTGTCCGAGGTCAATAACTCGCGGAATTGGCTCTCGTCCACAGTTTGCATTTTCTCAAATACCTTGTCGTTAAACAAATCCTTCTTCGCCATAGTCAGACAACGTAGCGCTGATGAGCCGAGTCGTACGCCTTGCACGATTTTCGGGAGGTTATCATCGTTCAGGTCCGTGGCTATAGACTTTAGAAACAGGCTTGTTATGTTCTTGAGTCCTTCATTGAATGCCACTTGGATGTTATCGTTTACTCGACACTCGCCGTTTTCGTCATTGCTACTTTGCTTCGTCATCAGCTCGAATATGATCTTGCGACAATCTTCACTTCCCGTCACCTCGGCCAGCTTCGGGTCGGTCTTTATCTTGTAATCGAACATGCTCCTAACCTCCGAAGTGCTATTATAGAGTAACATGTTGACTATGAAGTCCCATATAGCTCGGTGCTTCTTTTGATTTTTAAGCGAACCGGTGCTGGAAGCTTTTAGTAGGTCGGTCAGGTATTCCACAGCGAAGTATTCAGCGAATGCGAGGTGCACGAACCGCGGTGCGCCGTTGACCACGTAGCTGACGATACCAGACTCTTCTTGGCCTGTTTCGATCTTTTTAATGGTATCCTTCACCTCGCTTATTTCGCCCGGATCCATAATTTTATCTATGTCGTCCTCTTTGTAAATGGCGAAGAGAGCTATTTTTTTGTATTTTTCCATGAATTTCGTCCGTTCTTTATCATATTTCTTTTCAAAGTCTGGATCATCTGGGTTGAGTCCTTGTTCGAAGCAGAACTGCTTCAAGTTGGATTCAAGGAAGCACTCGTACATGCCTGAGATGCTCGTGAAGATACCCACTTTCTTTTTGATCTCGTCCAAATCGATACCAAATTTGGAGAACTGAAACTTGAAGTAATTGGCTACCACGTACATGTGCAGGGGCGTGCTCGGCAGTTGGCCTACCTGCGTTGGTTTTGTCTCTATACCGAGAAATGAGTCTAGCTTTGTATAAGTGTTTAACTGCTTTTGAACGTTGTGGTGGGCAGAGGCACTCCGCCAATTCCTCTTTTTTTGGAGAATGATATCTGAACATTTAAAGATAATGTGTAATCCCATGCTAACTAGAGGAATGAAGCCCTGCTCTTCGTCGTTATTAAATTTTTCTGAGCCAGTAAAGTAATCCAAAAGTCCTTGCATGTGATTGAATTGCTCGTAGTTAATTTTTTCAAGTTGCAAGTTTGTTTTCCAAAATCTCTCAAAAAATCCTTCTTGTTGTACCGTATTTAGAGGCTCGAGAGTATACGGTGTGCCGAATTCACGTTCTAAATCTTTCTGTGTGGTATTGTAAGGGCAACTCGTTACCCAAAAACGTTGCTCAGAAGACTCCAGCTGGGACAGAAGATTGATAACCTCCTTTGTGTAATGTGGGCATATTTCGTCGAAACCGTAAAACAAAAATATTACGTTTCCCTTGTTGAAAAAATCAATAAAAAGTTGTATTTCAAATAACGCTGCACTGTTAGTGATATGGTCGGTATTCTTTAAACTTGCTACACCATTTTCTACGTCAACTTCGATGTTAATGTTGCCAATATTTTGAAGTGAAGCTTTACACAAAAACACCACAGCTTCTTTTAAGTTCATTTTAGTCTTCTCTACCTGCCAGTGAGAGTACACGTCAGTATGATCCCATAAGTTGATCCGTGAGATCCACAAGTTTGGTTCGATTACTTTTGTTTGGAGAGCGATGTGAGTGAGTAGCGTGTGCTTCCCCTGGCTCCGCACGCCGGTCACTACCACTACTGAGCTCTCCAGATCCTTCAAGGTGCTCACTTGAATAACTGTGTCCCCGCACTTCAGTTGCCTGTCTTGGTAATATTCCTTTACAGCGTTATACCTTGCGTTAGATAGTTCTAAGCCAATTTCAATATTTAAGTTATTGAGAAGCCTATCTAAAACCTCACTGGTCACCAGTGGTTGTGTGCTCTCATCTATGATAGTATCAAGTGATACTTTCACCCCCTGAAATGTTATTTGGGTTTGTGCTAAAACAGTTTTACGTGATTCGGCAGTCATTTCCAACAAGTTGTTGCTGTTGTCTCGGATTTCTGTTCTCTTTATGTTTGGAAAATATTGGGACAGCAGCCCGGCTATAATTTCACTTGAAATGATGATGACCTGAGTTCCTTTGAAATGGTTAACTATTTCTTTCAATTTCTCAGAAAAATCCTCCGATTTTTTTAGATTTTCGTGTAATATTACCAACGTTTTCTTTTCTGGCTTTTTCAGTTCTGTCATCATTTTGTAATAGTCGTTAGCTGGTAAATCAGACACGTATTCAAAATCAATGAATGTATACTCGTTGCGACTTTTCAAGTATTGCCATACTTTTATGGCGGTCAAGGTGTTCGCATTAGTGATAATATTTATTAGCTTCGATTTGATGTTATCCAGTCGTAATGTATCCACAAGGCCCTGGTGAAATTCGACAGAGGTCTTCTTAAAATTGTTGATGCTCATTAGATTGAGGAGTGTTAGCAGTGGGCTCTGTACGACATCCATCTTCGCTTGCTCGAATATCTTGCTCTTCTTCGTTAAGTATTCTGCTTGCTTTACCTTCATCCACCACTTTTGCATGTCGTCGTGGAATCGTGCAAAGATGGCATCGGTGTGAATGCGAAACAAATAATCATTTTCGCATTTGTCAGCGTTGTAGTTCGAATCAATTTCATTCTTAACCTTTTTTTCTACATCGAGCTCTTTACCTTGGTGTGAATAAATGTACAATCTATCTAAGAAATTTCTGGCAAGACTCATATCATGTTCTGTGCCGAGCAAGGAAATTCTTGGGAAGTCACTTATATTTACTCTGATCCTGTACTCGTTCAGATCTTCTCCGGGAAGCTTCGCAGCTAACTCTGTCATAAATTGTTTGGCATACCCGTACATAGTCCTTCTGCTAAACATGAGCATTTTAGTTTCAGCGTCTTGTTCAAACACGTTGCCAACTGCTCCACCCAGGCCTCCGTTAATTGGCAAGATGCGTTTATCAAATTGTTCATCGATTTCAACTACTTTCTTCTTTATGTTGCTGTCAAACTTAGCGTTAACTATAAATGGTAAGAAATTGTCTATTATGAATCCGATTCGACTTGATTTACTTACAGTCATATCTTTATTCCCAAAGGAATTAGGGATGGGTATTTCTTGTAAGGCTAACAATTTCTTCAGTGCTGCTCGATCAACCGCTTCCTTTGTCATTGCCGAAGTTACTTGTACGTTTTGTAAATCTTCTTTGTAATGATCGTAATTTTCTTCTCCCAATATATTTTGAATGTTGTTACTGTCTACGAATTTAAGCCTGTGTGTTTTCTCGTCGAACACTACAACGCTGCCAATGAGGTTGCTTACAGTGAACGCCGACTGGAAGTGTATTAGTTGGTTGAGGTGACTCTCAAGTTCTTGCTTTTGTACAGTAAGTTTGTTGTGTATCATAACTATTTCTGTGAACAAAGCCTCTTTTAAAGCACAAAGTATGTCGTCTTTTGTGTAGAAGAATTCGTGACGAAACGCTGCTACGAATTTGGTTTCATCAGTAATAGAGCGCGTTATATTAATTACACTTGTGGCCAAAATAACGTGATATATTTTTATGTATTCATCTGTCATCATCTCATTGCTTTTTTTCTTTACAACAAATTCTAGGAGCTTCTTGGCCAGGAGCTTCATGTCTTCCTTTATAATTATGTTTGTGAGTACGTCAATGTCCAGGTCATCGTAATCAAATCGAAACACGCCTGTGTTACCTGATCCTGTGACGATCAATTCGTGTATTTTTTCACTAATTTGATTGTCACTATCATTGATAGGTTTCTTTCTGTTACTCATCGCGTCTTTGGCTGAAGTGTAGAGGACGTAATTGCATTCAACGTTTTTAATGTTCTCTTTGAAGAACACGTCGGTGCTAGTTGGAGAAATAGATCTAATGATTTTTAGGAAACTGTTGAAATATTTGGCATAGGAGAAATCTCCGGAGACACTTTGCAGATCGTCGACGCTAACTTTCCCCTTCTCAATGTCGTCCCTGTGCTTAGCTTGTAAGAATAGATATATGGTTTTTTCTTTTATTTTGTATTTAAGGCAGACGTCATCCAGGTCTCCGATGCCGTTGATGTTGGAGCCTAAGTAAAATTCGGTGATGTCTTCAATATTGATTGCTCTATGGAAAACAAGGCAGAGCATTTTGGATTCGTACAGCTGACCACCTGCGCCGCTGGTGCCGGGTCGTCGTGGGAAAGTGGGTTCCTTCTTTTTGCTAGGTTTTTTTTCGGTAGCGACCGGTTTGTCTTCGGTTTTAACTGGCATTGGCTTAGGTTGAGCGATAGCCATAGTAATGGCGCCTCTTTCAATGAGCATGCGTCTGATATCTGTTCCCCCATCGCCTAGTTCGATGGCTATGTCCAACGGCGTTTTGTTGTCAATATTAGGTTTATTGCACGTCGCGCCATTCTCCAAGAGTAATGTGACGACGTCAGTTTCTCCGAAGTCCGTGGCTATGTGTAGCGGTGTGTTGTACTTGTATTGGGGGTAGACATCGTTGATTTGAGCTCCAGCTGCAATGAGCTCCTTTATGAGGTTGATTTTATCTTTAACACCTTTCGATATGATCGTTAGATAAAGCTGCCCATTCACAGCCAGCTGTTGCAGTTCGTCTAGTTTTTTGTACGACTCTGCCATTTTGATCGATGTGTATTATATCGTTATCTCTGTTTATTGACACTTGGAGTTCTGGCAGTCCCTTATCAACCAGTCCAAACCTCTGAAAATTACAAATGATTAAATTATTATCGTGTCTTGTAATGGTTTTGTTATAATATAGTGCACTTGTGATATCTTTTATTTATTCCGTTCTGTCGTGTGCAAAAGGTATCATCATCATCTCCCTGGCCTTAATCCCATGTATTTGGGGTCGGCACTTGATTCAACCCGATGTGGCTGATCACCTGATTATTATACGAAGCGACTGCCATCTGACCTTGGCAACCCATTTTTTCGAGGAAAATCGGTAATCTGGGTTGAACCAGTTGTCAGACTCTCTTAGGCCTCTGACTGACCTGTAACGATTGCCAAAAATGTTAAATCAGCAACCGGGACCGACGGCTTAACGTGCTCTCCGAGGCACGGAGGGAACTCGGGCGGTCACCCATCCAACTATAGGCTAGGCGTATGGTTGCTTAACTTCGCTGATCGAATGATATGCGCAATAGCAACTGTGCTACGAGCTGTGTGCAAAAGGTATAATTGGTAAACAGCTATGGATACAACAGCAGGATCAGTGAATGAAATTCTCTCGAATTGAATGTGCACATCAATTTTATATTAATCTATATCAAGTCACAATACGAGTACATAGTTATCTTATCTTAGTTATGAGTGAACATCGACTCGATATATGGACGACGTTATTTTATTACTATTACTTACTAGCGCCCCGCTCTCCCTTCACTTCGAGTTACGAATTTTTAAAACTAACAAAATTTTGACTTTTCTCTACTGTCTTCTATACATCTATACAGATAAATAAAATTGAAGTGTCTGTTTGTAATTAAAAAATTACAGCTTTTCACTACATGCATATGAAAGTATACACGCTACTGACACTAAAGAACCAAGTTTCAAAATTTTTCTCTGTCCGTCTGTCTGTCTGTTTGTCCCGGGTAATCTCCGAAACGGCTGGACGGATTTAACGGGATTTTCACTGGCATCTAGCTAATGTCACAAGGAGTAACATATGCTACTTTTATTTAAAAAAACGGTTCCGAGGATCAAAGCGGATGAAACCGCGGGGCACAGCTACCTAAAATTGCTCCATATTTATGATCAATCTAAGCCAATGATTATTATATGTTCTGAAACGATCTAGATATTTTATTATCACGGGCTAACGACCTGTGGGGAACTACCGCCGTCTCCTTGATAGCAATATTGAGATTTATTATTGAGTGGTGTAATTACTGAGTTTCTTGCCGGGTTCTTTTCAATAAAACCAACGTTAATGTAATTGTGTTAGTTATTTTGGCGATTTGAAAGAACTATGTAAGCAATGCTTGGATTAAGAAATTATAACGTACTTCACTTCGGGTAAATTTTTTGAAGACAAGTTACAGAACTTTGTGGGTTCGAGTCCTGCCTCGTGTTCGTTTAATGCTTAACCATTTGGACCAGGAATAAAATATCTATATCTCACCTAATATTATTTCACCATTTGAATGCTAAATTATCACTGATTAATATAGGCTCTTTTATCTCCGTAATCCCACGGGAACGGGAAATATGCGGGTGTAACCGCGTGACGTTCACTAGTGTTTTTATAAAGACCGTTATAATAACCAACTACAATATACATGGCACATGGGAGTCCTTGCTTGATTCGGCCCCGTGAACCATGAACCACGTTTTTATCAACACCGTTTCTTGTATGGGGATATAATTTCTTGTCGGTTCTTCTCAGAAGGCTATAAAGTGGTCTTTTATCATCTCTCTTTTTAACCGCCTTCAAAAAAGGAGGAGGTTCGCTTTCGTTCAATTCGCTCTATGATATTTTTTATGTTTGTTGCCTCAGAAATTTTGAACGGGTGAACCGATTTCGATAATTCTTTTTTTCAAACCTTAGCGTTGAAATGTATTGCTGTTTTTATATTTATTTATTGTCTGTGCGAAAAATTTAATGTTTTTTCTTTATTTCCTCATCATTGCCTAACATAAACATTTTCATAGAGAAATTAGCCATAGGTCTACGACAAAAAAATATTTATAGGTAGGTGGTAATACAGTCAAACTACAGACACAAAATACACAGTTTAGAAGATATACCTTGCATCTGTCGCATTCGTAAATCCTTTGTTCTCGTTCAAAGTCACTTATCAGTAAGCGGGGAACCCCGCTGCCAGTACGCCGCACCGCCGCGCCGTTTTGCTTTGTACGGCACAACTACCTATTTTTAGCACTTCACATGTTCACAGATTTCAAGAAACTTTTGATGAATTTACACTGGATTTAACACAGTTTTTATTGATAACAAGTTATGTATATTAATTGTAAATATAATAAAAAGTTGTTGTCTCAACGGTGTCGGCTTGACGAATGAAACGCGTATGATAGCGTGGTAGAATCAAGTTATCAAAATTAGGGCGGTTGTACATGACCTATGTATTACATTGTAACGTTGCGAGGGTGATGTATGGTTACTGTTTTTAACTATAGATTTACATTAATAATTACTTACTAGCTGTCTGTCTGTTTGTTCCGGTTAATCTCCGAAACGGCTCGAGCGATTTTAAGAGGTCTTTCAGTGTCAGATAACTAATGTTACAAGGAGTAACGTCGGTTAATTTTTTTTTTTAAACATTAGTGCTCCGACTCCCATGACATTAAGTCTACGCGGGTGAAACGGCGGCGCACAGCTTATCTATAATACAATTGTCCAATTAATCGGTATAGTTAAGGAGTCCGTTTTAGATTAGATTACCTAATCAATAATAGTGCTTGTATTAAAAGAAAATACCACATTTTTTTTTTTATAATTTCCCTTTCACCTAATTATATATACGTGTTTTTGAAATACATTTACTAAGCCTGGCCCGGGTTTCACCAGCGTTAAATAGTCATCAAGTTATCATTTTATTTTAATTAATTGGCAGAGTGTGATTCATAATCAGTATACTAAGATATTTCGCCTGTAGCAAGCCTAACAATGATACGTACGAGGGACAGAGACCCGAAATAAATGCTACGTGTCTGACAGAGAGAGCACGATTGTTTATGCTATCTCGAACATTTCGCATGTGTAAATAATTCTAAATGAATATTAACTTTAACAACTATTCACTAAAGCTTAAAATTCAACGATGGCCATACAGTTTTGACCTTCAACCTGGATTTGCTAATATAGTGAGCTACAAGGAAACTTTTTGGCACGGATTTAAAGTCGGTATTTCAATACTCATCGCATTTGTTTATGTAGCTGTTATTGTTCTATTATTTCAATTGTATTTGCAAGCGAACCAGAGTTACCTATGTAAAATCTATTGAAACTGTTATTTCTTACGTTTTCATATATCTACTGGCGATATGTTCACATTTCACTAGCTATGTTCCATGTAATGCACAGACATATATAGGTAATCTGTAGGGGCGAGCCTGTTGCCGTTGATCAGGTATAACCCTAGACCCAAAGATTTCTCAGATTGCAAGAATAGGGCATAAGGCTGTGTCCTGTTCAACCTCAAACTCAAAAGTTTGATTTAGAAAAGCTTCATTTGAATAGACTTCTTATAAGTACTTATCCAGACTCCGGGCTGCTAGTATAAGTATATATAAATATATATAAGAGAAGTAGGACACAACGGGATTTCCCGTTAGAAATATGGGAACTATCTTACAGAAGATACCAGACAAATAATGCTATCTTCGAGTAGTGTTCCGGCAGTGATGTCGTCACTACTCCATGGGTGAGGCTCGCCCCGCTTCCACTCCTATACCCTCCGGGTAGGAGTGGAAGATGCTAGATATAGTGAGACTGGGATTTCATTCTTTGTAAGGTATAGACAATGCGCGAGTGGCACTCCGGTGTCAATTACGTTCATAGGCTGCAGTAGCTGCTTACCATCAGGACTACGCGCTTTTCCACCTTGGTGGTATAAAGAACTCGTCACGAGTACCGAAAAAGTGCATCGTTCGAGCGAAGTCGATTTCATTAAGTTCTGAAAATTCCGTCAATTGCGATTCCAATCGTGCGCTACTGTAGGTGTCCAGAATGTCAAATGACTTTGAATCACAAATGAGTTCTCTATCCCAAATTCCAATTCCGTTTACGATCGAGGGTCGAGAGTAAGTCTACAGGTATACCGTGACTAATGGGCATAGCAACATGTTGGTCGTCTGTATGTAATGTCTGAGTGTATGTATTGTTTCAGGATAAGTCCCCATCGCACCACAGGGAAAAGCCCAGCGACAAGTCCCCCCCAGCTGAAGTGAGGAGCAAGGCTGTACAGGACAGTAAAGAGCCTGTTATTACAACTGATATACAGAAAGGTGATAACCCTATCCTTACTTATATAAAAAAAAATTAACGTCTTGCTTCTTCCGTGTAGACGCAATATCATCGTAACCTATTTTTTTCCCGAAAACCTAATTATTATTCTAATATCTAGTAAATCCTTGCGGTATCGGTTAACTACCGGTGAAAGTCTTATGAAAAATTGTTGACTGGTTTCGATGATTGACCGAAAAAAGGGAAAAAAAAACTTTAGTTATGTACAACACTTTTTAGGTAGACATTTTATATGTTAAGAGGGGCTTAGGTTTTTTCTTTTACATCTTCTACACTTCTTCTTCATAATATTTTATTTTTATATAGAGCTATGAATTTATGTTTTAAGCAGACTAATCCACTCTGAATATATATTCTATTTGTTCTTAATTGACAGCTGAAACTGAAGTGTCCCTCCCGCCTCTGTTGAAGCAGCAAAGAGTCATATCTCAAGACAGTGTGGTAAGTCAGTACATTGTGCTAATCATAATCCATGCTAATAAAAAAGTTAAAGAGAGCCGTGGTGGCCTCGGGGTTGGAGCAGTCGCCTGCTACGCATGCGACGCAAGTTCGAATCCCAGCGGTGCCTGTACCTATGAGTTTTTCTCACCACGTGCTTTACGGTGAGGGAAAACATCGTGAGGAAACCTGCATATGTCTGAGAAATAATTCAAAGACGTATGTATAGTGCCTGAGACGGCGATGGACTCACCCTCTGTCACGTTGGCACTTAATCATGTCAAGTGTTACGACACCTCTGCCTACCCCTTCGGGGAATACAGGCGTGAGCATATGTATGTAGCTTTTTGCAATTATTTAGTTTACTCTATATATACAGCCAATCCAGATAAAGCAAAGTGAGTCAGGCAATCAGTCGACATCTTCGTCCCCCGAGCCCCAGTACGAGGAGGCGGCTGATCTCTCCACCAGCATCGCTAAGCTACGGTGTCTGTTGCAGCAACGAGCTACTACTCAGCCCAGGTAAAAATATTCTTAACTTATGATAGTTGAGGCAATATTGGGTCCATTTGCCTCTACTTAACTAATACTCCCTGAACAAGTCGGCAGATCTTGCCCATGGGGAAAAGCTTGTAGTCGCTATCTGGCTAGTGCGTCGCAAGTGCATATTAGACTCATCATAGTAAGTCTTTAGTTTAACCTAGGTGTAGGTGCCTACAAATAAGGTTGACAGATTTTTACAACATAAATATCACACGGATTTCGCATACAGGTTTCGTATTAGCCCAATTGGCAGAGCAAGTGTACGGTTTGCAGAGGCCGTGGGTTCGAGTCCCGCCTCGTGTTCGTATTTTTAACCGACTTCAAAAAAGGAGGAGGTTCTCAATGCGACTGTATGCTTTTTTGAGGGTTTAAATACCTACATATTGTATTATGATGATGCTGAATCAATAATAATTACTGTAGGAGAGTTATTATTCCATCTGTAATTTCCCAGTAGCGGCCCCGAGTCAGGATTAATGTCCGTTTAATGGCAATAGGCTCGTCTCTTATGACATGGACTTAAACATAATTAGATGTGGTAGTATATGTGATGAATGGAAATGTGTGTGTATGTTGTAGGGTGGAGGAGGTGTGGTGGGAGAGTGCGGAGGAGACCCGCGGTCGCACTCATCACCATCACTCGTCGCGGCCAGTCGACACCGCCACGCTCGCTGGTGATCACACCCACTAACTAATACTTCTTAATCACACAATAACTTATAAAGCTGATATAAAAACTTTATAAAGACTTTAATCAGATCACTAGTAGAGATAGCGATAGCGCGAAATCGATAAAAAGAAAATAGACGCTCTAGAAATGTGGTGCTGGAGAAAAATGCTTGGAATATCGTGGACTGAATATCGCACAAATGCCTCAATAATCCGAGAACTAAGCATCAAGACGCGTCTATCAGCCTTGGTAAAGTCTCGCATTCTCAAGTTCGTTGGCCATGTGTCTCGGCGGGATAACACTTGTATAGAACGCCTAGTTGTGCAGGGTAAAGTGGAAGGCACCAGAGCGCGCGGGAGGTCCCCTATGCGGTGGACAGACCAGGTCAAATCGGCGGTTGGCGAGCCGGTGCACCAATGCTCAAGGATGGCGGCCAATAGAGATAGATGGCGGGCTATCGTAAAGCAAATAACAGCTGCTCCTAACAATACAACTACATGACGACCACGACCGCTCTGACTAGAGCGCACCGACTGAGAAGAAGTAGAGATAGAACGACTTGGATAAAATTACGCAAAAAAAGCCTAAGTAATGTCTCCTACTGAACATAGGTTTCTGACATGGTGCGGCCCAGTACACGGTCATCATTATTTCGCATAAGGGACATGTCATATGTTAATGTAGGTAGGTTTAGTTGATATATTTAGTATGACAGTATGAGGGTACATTTCTACTTTATTAATAAATAATGTGGATTAATGTGGGTAGTTAAGTAACAACATGACATTACTTACTTCTCTGTGTGGGCTACCTAGCTGAATACACGTTCTACGATTACAATGTGTTTTAATTAACATTCGGACATATTAGGACACGTCTTGTTTGTTGAGAATATTAGACTCTAACTAATCAGTAGCTCACACTCTATCTTTCTTTATTAACATCTCCGGATCAATGGGAGTCGGAGCATTCCCCAAGTGCCAATATAAGAAGCAATAAATAAACTGCTTAAAGCAATAATCAAAATAATTACTCTTCTAAAAAATATCCTTCGTTCATCCTTACATCCTGTATGTATATAATACTTATACTACGATATGTAATACGTGATGTGAATGTCTGTGTGTCTGTGCAGATGAATACGACATGAGTTTGGACAGGAACCCGTCGCCGGGACAAACCTCCAACAACATGCAGAGACTTGACAAGTAAGTGGCACTTAGATTTTGCATTATTAATTAATCTAATCTTACTACAATCTTACTGTCTGGAGGACTGGGGCCCAACCATGAGCTCTTATTGCAATGATACTTCAGTTGTGCGACAGTGACAGATGTATACACGTCAGATACATCTGTTTCATAAATGAGTGAAACTATCATGGCAATAAGAGCTCATGGTAAGGCCCCTGGACGGAGCTAGCACAAGGCGGAATTAAATGAAGGTAAAAAGGAGGATGCCTATTCCCGCGAAAGAGGCCTAGAATTAAAAATATATGTTAGAAATATTATTTTTTTGTTCATATACAAGTCAAGGTTTAATTAAGGCTAATTATTATTAATACTATAGTTGAATGTGTTGTTTTTATTATATTCCATACTAGCTGTGCCCCGCGGTTTCACCCGCGTAGATTTAGTTTCATCCTTATTCTCGCGGGACCCTAATATTTTTAGTAAATAAAAGTAGCCTAAGTTACTCCTTGATATATCAGCTACCTACCAGTGAAAGTCCCATTAAAATCCGTCCAGCCGTTTCAGAGATTACCCGGAACAAACAGACAGACAGACAGAAAAAGAACAATTTTAAAACTTGGTTTTTTGGTGTCAGTAGCGTGTATAATTTCATATGCATTTAGTGAAAAGCTGTTATTTTGGAATTACAAACAGACACTTCAATTTTATTTATCTGTATAGATTGCGTGCACAGACTATCTAGAAACTACTTAACAGATTTTTGCTGTGACATTTATTCAACGTTGTGTCGTGAATTTTAATGTTGCACCTCACACCATTGGCGAGAGTTCATCAACTAATTCGGGACCTCTGTTATCATAAGCTTAAGGCCTAAACTGAATAATTTGTTTTCATTTTCTACATTTTGGATCGCGTTTTCGGACGGCCAAACCTTAATGTTTGTTTTTAGGGAAGTATAGGGAAACAGTGTATAGTGCTCGCACTGATGCAATGCTGACCTATCTCATAGGATTCAGGCAGAATTTGCAGTGTAAGCGCAAAAAAATGTGTTTTAGCACTTACACGACATCGCAATGAAAACCTCTAAATTATTGGTGTTTCTCTATTATGCATGTATCTATACATCTATACCTCTATACAGATAAATAAAATTGAAGTGTCTGTTTGTAATTCCAAAATAACAGCTTTTCACTAAATGCATATGAAAGTATACATGCTACAGAGACTGAAAAAACAAGTTTTAAATTTTTTCTCTGTGTCTCTGTCTGTCTGTTTGTTCCGGGTAATCTCTGAAACGGCTGGACTGATTTTAACGGGACTTTCACTGGAAGGTAGCTGATGTTTCAAGGAGTAACTTAGGCTACTTTTATTTATGAAAAATATTAGGGTTCCGCGACAATAAGGATGAAACTAAATCTACGCGGGTGAAACCGCGGGGCACAGCTAGTACATATAAACCTTCCTCTTGAATCACTCTGTCCGAACCAGTTTTAAAGATCTAAGCATACATAGGGACAGACAGACAGCCGGGAGCGACTTTGTTTTATACGTAGTGACGTGTGATACAGGTTGTTCCACCGCACAGTGACGGGGGTGTTCAACTCCATCAAGACGGCCGTGGGGGCCGAGGGCGAGGCCGAAGCCCCTAGGCCTCTCGACTGGGCGTATGTCCACACCGCTGACCTAAGTGTTAGTATATCCTCAAAGCAATTCTTTCAGCTTAGGAGTTGAGATGAAGAATTATACAGATTAACCAAAAAGCAGTGGTGTGTTCTTAAGTTTTTTCAGAAAAACTTATTGGCACAGGCCACTGGGATCAAAGTTGCGTAGCACCTGCGACTGTTCAAGTCCCACGGCCACTGCGGTTCTTTATTGGAAATAAAAAAAAACTTAATTTTTCAATATAATAATTTTTTCATTGATCGTTTGTTTGCTTAAAAAATATTTTGGCAATAGATAGCTATATTATCAGCGGCTACTGGTCCGGGA
Organism: Watsonalla cultraria; assembly: GCA_964035505.1. NCBI lineage: Eukaryota > Metazoa > Arthropoda > Insecta > Lepidoptera > Drepanidae > Watsonalla > Watsonalla cultraria. Next base: position 478,277 of record OZ037732.1, on the reverse strand, counting down.
ACTACGCGGGTGAAACCGCTTGACGTTAGTACTGTGGCGTAGCTGATGATGATTTTTCAGAATTAAACTATATATTTCTTATATTATTAATACATATATGATAAATATATCTATATAAATAAATCTTTATTTCCCTTGGTCACGCCATCACGCGTGATTGGCTGGATCGATTTAACGGAACTTTCACTGGCAGATATCTGATTTATCAAGGGTTCCACGAAATAAAGTATGGCACTAAATCTACGCAGGTAAAACTGCAGGGCACTGTTAGTCAATTATATTTTAATTGACAAATATATTCTTTATCACTCTATGAAAATAATGGTATCTCTCGAATTCCCTTTCTGTATTTTTAACCAACAAATGATGGAGTTTGGATTGCAACTCCTTACAATACAAAGTGAAATAGGTGTTGTGTTTGTATGTGGTAGGTGAGTGGTGCGGTGTCCCGGGTAGTGGGAGCCCGTCGTGCGTTGTCCCCGGCCGACGCGGCGCTGGACCCCCTCCGCCCACCCCCGCCACCGCCCCCACCGGCGCCCGATGACGTCGGTCAGTTTACCTATTAACTCCCCGAATTCTAAATATCTCTATATTGTCAGACTTTTAATGAAGTATTTTTAAATCGTCAGACCGATATGATGATATACAGGGCACCGCCAGGTTCAGAAGGTTGAAAATGAAAATGAAAATGAAAATGATTTATTCAGTTTAGGCCCTGGTAAGGCACTTATGAACGTCGAGGAATCTACCACAGGTTCGGAAACTAGCCTTCTGAGAAGAACCGGCAAGAAACTCAGCTGGCATCATGTACATTTCATTACACAGTAAAATAATAATAATTACAACAAAAAAACATCATAAATTTGCTTTTACTAAGAACAAGAAATTCAGTGAATGTTTAAATTTTAAGTAATTCAAAATACGAGTACATAGCATTTTTTTAGGCCAATAGACACAATCCCAATGTACGAATATCTATAAATTGTAATATGTATAATTATATACCTTGAGATAATCAGACCCCACAAGTAGCACCTGTTCACAAGTATAACGTAAATGCCATCCATCGCCCTCTTCACACACGAAGCAACCTTACGAACCTGGTAGTTTCTTGCCGGTTCTTCTCAGAAGGCTAGTTTCCGAACCGGTGGTAAATTCCTCGACATTCATAAGTGCCTTACCAGGGCCTAAACTGAATAAATCATTTTCATTTTCAGTAACATTTATAATACTAACATTTTGAAGTGTTTTTTGAGAAGTCTAATCAAATGAAGATATTCTTGATTTACGTGACGCTGTAACCTTCTTGTTGCAGAGGAATGGTGTGCTTGGTGCGGCGCGGGATGGGGGGCGGCCTGCGGGGTCACTGCCCGCACGGGGTTACTGACCTCGCATGTAGCCCATCGTCTGGCAACACTACTGGCCGCAGGTCACTACACTCACAACTACAAAAAAAAAAACAGTGACTATCTTTGGTCTAGAGGTCGGAAACGCCACTGCAGAAAACGAGGTTCTCGGTCCGAGCCCCGGGTGCGCTATGGCACTTATTAGGGGAGACCTATGACCAGCTGCCAGCAGTGGACAAACTCGGGTTTTAGAATGAGTGATAGAATTTACCAGTAGCACCCCGAAATCTGGATTAATGCTCGGTGTAAATGTTGTGTATGTTTTCAGATTTAGCAGAGACATTAATAACTACATGGTTGGATGAATTCGGCGCCTGGCTCAGGCAGCAGGTGTTCGTCATATTCGATCAGATGGCGAAACAGGAGGAGCCCTTCGCCAGGGATAAAGCGACCTTACGCCCTTTTGATAAGGACGAGACTTGCGCGGCACTCATGGAGAAGATTCCATGTAAGTCAGGAATAATCTATACATATATACAGATAAATAAAAAATTGTCTGTTTGTAAGTCAAAAATAACAGTTTTTTTTACAAAATACAAATAAACAAACAAACTCTTCAGCTTTACAATATTAGTATAGATTTTCACTGAAAAATGCACATTTATAACATTATCTTCCGTTATAAATACTTGAACTATTTTTATTTCAGTGCGGTACATATTTGGTGAAGAGAAGCTGTCGTCAGCGGTGAAGCTGGTGATCAGCAGTTTCAGCCACAAGGAGGTGAACAAGGACTTCATACTGAGAGTGTTCGACCTGCTCGCGCTGCACTTCAAGACTTCAGCTGAAGCCAGCCATCCTACCTTTGATAACAACTAAGTTTTAAAATATAAGCGCCTACAAACTTTCCCCTCTCAAAATCAAAGTCAAAAATATCTTTATTCGATTAGACTTTTTACAAAGCACTTTCAAATCGTTAGAATGTCACAATTTACAGGATTATACATGCTACCGCCAGGTTCGGAAGGTTGCTTTTACTGAGAAGAACCTGACAAGAAACTCAGTAATTACTCTTTTCAAACATATATAAAACAATTTTAAAAAAATCACTTGAGAAATGTAAGCCCATGGACACAGTTCCAATGCACAAATGTCGATAGAAAAGTCTAGTAGTTCTACTTATATCTAAATGCGTAGCTTGAGATGACAATGACGCGTGAGAAGACCTTTGCAGTCTATATATACAAAAATCAATCCCCATTTCTCTTGGTCACGGCATCACATTTTAACGGGACTTGCACTTGCAGATAGCTGATGTTTCAAGGAGTGACTTTGGCATATTTTATTTAAAAAAAACAAGGGTTCCGCGGGTGAAAACGCGGGGCACAGCTAGTATTAGTATAGTTACAAGAAAGGGCTTACCATCATCTGGACTATTCCATAAAGAAACATTCCATTCATAGACAACTTATACGTTTGTCCTTATCTTGCTTGTGCGATAAAGGTCTTTATCCCAAAAATACTTAAATGTAAGGATTTATCTATGCTCTCTAATTTGTTTATAAAATGTTGGATCTTATTTTCTAGTCTTAGTTTTATTGTATTAGACATTATTTACCAATTTTATTATAAGGAATATATAAAATTATCGTTGTAAATAAAATAATGTTTCCAAAAACCATAGTTTATTGTTTTAATGTACAAAATTGCTTCAATATCACAGGGTACGCCTATCGCTCTTAAGCCACTTTGTAGCGTGAATAAAACATTGCCAGCGCTAAAAAATAAACAACCCTTTACAGTTGCACACTAACAGGGTACACAATAAATAAATTACATATAAATTTTTCACAATCTCCAACAAAAACAAATTCATTGCATTAAATTGATCGTGTCGGGTTCGAGTCGAGCTTCAGCCGCCTAGGGGTTCCAGAGATATAAAATCGAAGTGTCTGTTCTGAGTGAAATCAACAGCATTTCACCAAATACATATGAAAAAAACAATTTAAGGAAATAAAATTCTGACAGTGGTTGGACGATATTAACGGTTGAACGATATTAACGGGACTGGCAGATAGCCAATTATAAGTCTTAAAAGCCTTTGCTACTCCTTCTAATTAAGTCTACTATTATTTTGATAAATATATTAGAGTTCCGAGGGCCACTCATGGAAGCAAGTCTACGCGGGTGAAACCGCGGGGCACAGCTAGTATGTAATATTTGATGGCCGACATTCGGCTCGGGCTCGGCTCGGACCCGTCACGGTCTAACGTGATTCTTCTTTCAATCTCGATTTAATTTGATATGTCATGATGAACTGTCATAAATGTCAATGTCAGTGTCAGTGTCAATGAGACAATCTATCAATATTCTGAGAATGTTAATGTGAAATTTTATCTTTGGGTCCAAATGTACATTAAAGCGAAAAAAGTCAAAGAAAATCTTAAATACTGTGAAGTAAAATACGTAGATAATAATGTTGGTAACACTCGTTTGATATCGTTCATGTCATAACACTTTTAAATAATCTTAGACTTTTTACATCATTAGGACACGTATCCAACGCATCAAGAATTCGATAACTTGAATTATTACCTAGCGTCCATTTTCTATTGGGAATTAATTTAACATCGTCATCGTTAGGTCAAAGTCAAAGTTTCCTATTAAAACGCAGTCGTAAATGAATCTACACATACATAATCATTATGATTACACCTACTTAATAACTAATGTTTGAGCAATGAAGATAACTTTAGGCAAGATATGCAAGCTTTAAGTCACAGCGCCGATATCTGTGACGTCACAGCGCCATGTTATGTGACATTACAGCGCCATGATATATATTTGACGTCACGGCGCCATGATATCAGTGACGTCACAGCGCCATGATATCAGTGACGTCACAATGCCGTGATTTGTGACGTAACGGCGTCACAAAGTCTGTCATCATAGCGTGATATGTGTCGTCACTGCACTATAATTTCTATCGCACTTTATCAACCACCATTTGATGTCTAACATTACAGTATAGAGTCGAGAGAGAATGAGCGCTTTCCCACTGCAACGATATCGTCCGCCGATACTTGACTACAACGGCACAGTGTGAAAGCGTTCAGTAGTAATTGTATCAAACTTTTAGTCCCACGATATCGTGTCGTTACCGTAATCGTGCAATGTGAAAGAGCCCAATGTAAGACGTCATAGCGCCGTGATCACTAATCTAATGTTGATTAGTGTCGTCATAGTGCGGTCACGCTGTCAAGTTCGTCTTCTCTGGTGATCGTCGGCAAAGGTTCTATCTCAGGCCCCACCTCCAATGGTGGCTTGTCCGAGAAAGTCAGGAACATCTGGAATGGATTATTTTATTTATTACTAATTACAAAATTCAAATAACAATGCGACATCGCAGCATCACAAGTAAAATTGTGGATTAAAATTTTTCAACCGCAATTTTTTTACTATTTATGAATTTTTGCTGATTTTTCGCTACTGACCCATCGTTGGTGGTTTTCACTGCTTTAGTTTTAATTTATCCTTTTCAATATGTCCGTTTTTTTTTGTAATTTTTTTATATTTCCCTATTTTTGTTACTACAGGAAAAACATACTACCCGTGGACCCACTGTGGGTCAATAGCAGTGGGGCCAGGGTTAATTCGTCAATTCTTTAGAGCTAATGAACTATTTTTGAATTGATTTATCTTTATGATAGCATTTGCTTATCTGTTATTCAGTTTGATACCCTTAAACTTTAACCCCTGTATTAAAGAACATAAACCCTGCTTTAGAACCTTTTTTGTGTGATATGGATTTAAAAGGAGATGTGCATATCTTAATTCCGGATTTGGTGTAATCATAACACAGGCCAACAAAGAAAATTTTTTTGTTTGGTGCCTCTAATTGTATGTTATAATTTGGTTAATTAGTCCGCAAGACGTTGTGGGAAGCTGTCAAATTCGCGAAGCTACGTTCACGTTTGTACCGATCCAAAGGCGTTAGATAACACTGGGTCGTGTTTTATGTATCTCTCAAGAAAGTAGTATTTATTTTATTTAAAAACTTTATGCACAAAGTACATAGGTGGACTTAATGCTAAAGCATTTTCTGCCAGTCAACCTTACTATACAGGACTAAACATAGAAGGTATGTAATGAAAGGCTGCAATGAAAAGCTGGTATTTTTGATGGCCCACAGATTAGACTTTTAATGAAATACAATGATTTCATTCATTCAATGAATAATTTAGAAGCAGAGGCTTGGAAATCTTTCATTGCTGTCGTAAAAAAAATCTAGGAAATCAGAAGGTCGAAAATTACAAAGAATTCGTTCAAATGCTCTTAATTAGCTTTAATAATCTTGGATGTAATATGAGCATAAAAGTACACTATCTATATAATCATTTACACAAGTTTCCTGAAAATCTTGGTGCGTATAGCTATAATATATTAATTCTTTTTAAATTATTTATTCTTGCGAAATCTCGAAAACTACGCGTAGCATTTAAAAAGTAAGTATAAATTTTTTATTAGGGTACCGAACGTATTTGAAATCAGTTTTACTTTTAGCGGCACCAAAATCATTGTAGGCCTGTGTATTATATGTGTATGAGTGTACCTGATCTAGCGAGCTGAGGTTGACGGCGTAGTCCTCAACATCACAGGCCTTCTGCAGCTCTCCCATCAGCCGGAACACGTCACTCGGCTGGGTCACCACCTCCTTGCCGTTCACTGAACAGTACATACACTTATTATCTACACTAATATCAAAAAGAGGAAACATTTGATTGTTTTTTGTTTGCATTGATTAGGCTCCGAAACTACTTGACCGATCTTGAAATTTCTTTCAGCAATGGATAGCTACATCATTAGCGAGTAACATAGGTTATATTTTATCCCCCTACTCCCACTGGAACGGGAACTACGCGGGTGAAACCGCGTGACGTTCGCTAGTTGACTGATATACTAAAGATGGCGGCCCGTGCTGGCCGTGGGGTTTGAGTCGCAAGCGATGCAAGTTCGAATCCCAGCGGGATGTACCAATCAGTCTTTCTAGTATATGCAGTGACTTCACACCACGTGCTTTACGGTGAAGGAAAACATCGTGAGGAAACCTGCATGTGTCAGAGAAGTAATTCACAGACGTACATATAGTTCCTGAGACGGCGATTGACTCAACATTTGTCACGTTGGCACTTAATCATCTCCTCCTATCCTAGAAGAGTCTTTCAAGGAGTAATGAGGTGATGCAATACCAACTATTCTTCAACTTTTTAGAATTTCTTCTCAGTCATATACAGATTTTGTCACGATGTTTTGGAGTCAATGAATAATATTTACCCTCAGTAGTGGCAGGTATGAGGAAGTGCATGGTGTGTGTGTGGAGGGCTTGCAGGCGGGCCGTGGGCGCGGCGCCTTGTATAGCAGCCCAGGCTGTACGCGACGCGCCTCGGACGCGACATTGTACTATGTACCCGCCGCCAAACCTACGGACATACATTAGCAATTTATATACTACGGACATACAATAGTGAATATGTATGCCTTATATCAGATTTTTGTATGATGGACCTACTTTCATCCAATTCGGTGTACATATTTTGTACCAATACTTATTTTTTTTTATATCGTGTTGATGAAATGTACATGAAACCAGCTTTAGATTGATCCTGAATTTCTTGCCGGTTCTTCTCAGAAGGCTAGTTTCCGAACTGGTGGTAAATCAGTCACGTGACATATGTCATTCCCATACATTTGGCCGGTTGCCAATTTTACATCTTTGGCAATCGTTACAGGTCAGTCGGTGGATTTAGAGAGTCCAACAACTAGCTTAAACCCAGATTAACGATTTTCCTTGTGAAAAGGGGTTACGAAGGTCATGTGGCAGTTGCTTCGTATGAAAATCAGGTGATCAGCCACATCGGGTTGAATCAACATCAAGTTTGCCGACCACAACAATGTATGGGATAAGGCCAGGGAGATGATGATATGGTACACGAAGTACCAGGCGCACATAACGGACAAGGAGTTAATAAGTTGATTGCGACTTACATGGAGCCAGATCGGGTTGAATCAAGTGCCGACCCCAACAATGTATAGGATAGGGCCAGGAAGATGAGTGTTGTTGAGTACTTACCTAGTAAGACAGTGGTCGAGCGGCGCCAACGCCCTCAGTCGTCCGTGAGCCAGCAGCGCGACCCGTGCGGCGAGTCGTCGCGCGTCATCGGTGGCGTGTGTGGACAACAACACGCCTCGCGAGTCCCCGCACGCCGCGCGCACTCCGCGAGACACGCTGCGTCGGGACATCGGGTCCATACCGCTGCCAAATACCAATACAATTACAATTTATTTAAATATGTTCACGCTTGTATTCCCCGAAGGGGTAGATAGAGGTGTTGTAATAACAACACCCTCTTTTCACCGAAAATGATTAAGTGGCAATTTGACAGAGGTGAGTCAATCGCCGTCTCAGGCATTGTAATACGTTTTTTTGAATAACTTCTCAGACTTATGACACTATGTTTTTCGCACCACGTGCTTTTGTGAAGGAATTCACCGTAAAGCACGTGGTGCGAAATTATTGCACATAAGTTTTTAGAAAATATCATTGGTACAGACTCCGCTGGCATTTGAACTTACGTCGCTTTCGTAGCAGGCGACTGCTCAAACCACAAGATCTGACTTCTATGGTGTACGCGTCTCGCCGTACAGACAGAGACAGATTCGTATAGACAAACTCGACGGCTGCTATATTTGTTTGTTATAGTATATACAGACCTGGTGGGTTCATCGAGTAGGACGAGGTGGCTGGGAGCCATGAAGGCGAGCGCGGTGCACAACTTGCGCTTGTTGCCGCCACTCAGCGCACCGCTGCGCACTGATGAATACTTGCTCAACTCGAACATCGACATCGTACGGTTAATCACCTAACGGATAACAACTAACTATTATTACTTGACACAATTGAACAGATCAAAAACTGTTTTCCCTAAATACCATGTAGCAGCGTTTCTCCGCTCGCTATATAGATGGCTCTACTCGCTAACAATAGCAAGTTTTGAGTACAAATACACGAGAACCTAAATCGCGCTATGAGAGTTTTCGAGCGCATTGAAGTATATATTACAAGTTTCCAAGTAGAACAGTGTTCGGGGTTCTTGACAAGATATGACACCCGCCTGAATGGACGATCTTCCCTTTGGGGATGAGCATAATCACTCGCTCTCCCCACTATGATATATGCCTATGACTTGTCCAATTGATTAAATAAGAAGGTGAAAATATGAAATCGATGTCAATGCAAAATCTGAACCAGAAGACAATGCGTGTGTAGCCGCGGGGCAAAGTAACTCGGATATAAACAACCTTATTAGTACGCAATAAGGGTTGAGTCTAAGTACGCGAGTGTAAACTCGGGACAAGGAAACGATGATATAATAAGCCTTAGTGGTACGCAATAAGGGTTACCTCGTCCCGTGCGGCGATGCCTCTCAGCCGGCAGTATATATACAGCGTCTCTCTGACTGTGAGCAGGGGGTCTATCGCGTCGCTTTGAGGACAGTAACCTGGAATTTACAAATATTCTCTGACGAATTCTTTCACGTTACAAACGCACACAAACGCCACACTCCATGTCTCCAAATCTGAAAACGCTCTCCTTATCTGACTGACTAGCTTCCGCCCGTGTGATTGAATACTAAGTTTCACAAAAAAAAGCAACCACCATTTCACACCCTTATTTTTATGCTTGGGGGATCATTTGGAAAACCCTTTCATGGAATCTACACTTCGGATCATCAACACCTCGGAGAATACCCTCCCCCTTCAATATCGTACCTTTAAAGAAATAACTTTGAACTTTATACACCCATGTGATAAGTATATATGTTCACGCCTGTCCGCCTGTATCCTATGGTGATAGGCAGATACTGCACTTACTGTACGCCATATACTATGATCCTTGCCTATTTCTTTCGCTTCATGCACATTAATCATCTTGATACACTTCCTTCGCTTATAAGTGTTCCGAATTAGACTTATTGAATTTGATAAGTAAATGATTAATAGATTAGTACTTACTAATGAACCCTTGGCAGAGTTCCCTGGGCCCCGCGCGAGCGTCGTTGAGGTATATATGTCCGGCGGAGGGGCGCGTCTCGCCGGTCAGTAGAGAAAACGTGGTCGACTTGCCCGCGCCGTTCTGCCCGAGCAGCGCCGTGCACTGGAAACATTAACACCGCCTTAGTCATCATTCCAGGGCGACAAAATGCGAATAAATCTATACAGATAAATAAAATTGAAGTAATCCCAAAATAACAGCTTTTCACTAAATGCATATGAAAGTATATACACGGTACTGACACAAAAAAACGAAGTTATAAATTTTTTCTCTGTCTGTCTGTCTGTAAATTAATGTCATTCTGACGATTTGAAAATACTTTGTAAAAGTCTAATCAAATAAAGATATTTTTGACTAAGTTTAAAGTTATACCTGTCCCCTCGGTATGCCGATGGTGAGTCCCCGCAGCGCCCAGCGGCTCGCCCCGCGGTAGTGCTTGCAGAGGTCAACGCACTGCAGCACGTCATGGGCAGCTGGCACAACTTTCAACGACCCAGCCTTGCCTTCAGTGTGCACGTATCCTAAAGAGTTTGTTTGCATTACCCAGTTTACCCTGTTTACTGTACATGGAAACTTAGGTATGTTGTATGGACCGCGGATCCAGTTCTCCTCAGTAAAAGCAACCTTCCAAACCGGTGGTAGCGTGTATAATCCTGTATAATTATGTCATTCTATGTCTGTCTCCCGTCTGAACCCCTCAAGCTTTTGGCTTTATTAGTGATAGTAAATAGCTATAATACGTTAATCTAAGGTATAAGCTATCCTCATTTAAAATTTTAACAAAATCCGTCCATCCAATGACCTGTTTCTTTGACCTTCCACAATCATAATAATATAATTGTAGTCTTTATGATCGCAATGCCTACGCAAAACGACTTTGAAGGATTACGTCTACACCGCTACATTTAAAACGACTAAAGAGAAAAATGGCTCAAATCGATATCACTAAAGGGGTTTGGTAGGTATGTGATTTGACAGGTGTCATTTTCCCGTTTATTTACCAAGTTTATTACCAAGAGTTTATGTACTGTGAAAATAATATTTTTATTAGATTAGTTTGTTACTAAATAACTAATGTTACCTCTATTAATATTCCCGATGGTCTTCAAAGTAAGCGGTGCCCCGGCCCTCATACAGTCGGCGCGCACTCGGCTGCGCTCGGCGGTCACTTCGGGCAACTCCGTCGTCTTCTCGTCCGAGGGTAGTTTCCCTTTAAACCTACATTAAACAAAAACAAGTATTAATAAAATATTGATGAGGAAAGGAAATCATGAGGTAACCTTATGTCTGAGAAGAATTTCAAAGACTTATATAGTGGCTAAGAGACTGTAATAAAATAAATGTATTATCTGTTATGTATTTTAATAGAATAGAATGTATTCGAAGTATTTGTTATTAAGTTCATCTACAGGTTATGATTTGTTACACCACAAGCTATAGGTACAGTGAAGGAAAACATATACCCCCTTATTGCAAAACATAATGAAAATGAAAATGATTTATTCAGTTTAGGCCCTGGTAAGGCACTTATGAATGTCGAGGAATTTACCACCGGTTCGGAAACTAGCCTTTGAGAAGAACCGGCAAGAAACTCAGCTGGCATTATGTACATTTCATTACACAGTAAATAATGATAATTACAAAAAAAACATCAAAAATTATTCACAATAGCGAAAATTGTATCAGCATGCATACCTATGTAATAAATAATAATTAAAAGAGTAAAAACAATATCATAGTTATTTGTTATACAAGAGTGCAAAGTTGCTTTTTAACCGCGTGTTCAATTTTGATGACCGAGCAAGCGAAGGATTCTAAAGTTTGTGAATTAAAAAAATAATAATTTTAGAATCCTTCGCTTGCTCGGTCATCAAAATTGAACACGCGGTTAAAAAGCAACTTTGCACTCTTGTATAACAAATAACTATTTTAATTCACAAACTTAGTGCACACGATGTTCTAAATTCAATTTACTTTATCCTCTAGAGAATAAAAACGGCTTTTCCACTCAGATATTGAAGATTAAAAATACTCTTTCCAAGATGGTGGGATGAAAAATTATTTACATATCATGTTTGCATACCATGTCATAGACTAGGATAGTCCATGGTTTAAAAGTAGCTCTATCTCATTCTGTGATACAGATTTAAAAAGGGATGGCATGAGGGAAGGGGTTTTAGACTAGTCTTCGTTTAAACCATGTTTTGTAAGAAGGGGGGTTTTTGGGGAGTTACGTTATCTAAGCTTTGAAGTAATAATCTTTGCTTTCATAAAGAAAACACTCACCATATCATTTTCAATAACCATCACCTGGCCTTATCCCATACATTGTTGGGGTCGGCACTCGATTCAACCCGATATGGCTGATCACCTGATTTTTATACGAAGCAACTGCCATCTGACCTTCATAACCCCTTTTTTTGAGGAAAATCGGCAATCTGGGTTAAACCAGTTGTCAGACTTTCTTAGGCCTTTGACTGACCTGTAACGATTGCCAAAGATGTTAAATTGGCAACCGGGACCGACGGCTTAACGTGCTCTCCGAGGCACGGAGGGAACTCGGGCGGTCACCCATCCAACTACTGGCTAGGCGTATAGTTGCTTAATTTCACTGATCGAATCATGTGCGCAATAGCAACTGTGCCACGAGCTCCTCATGATTTTCAATAACCAATTATCTTTGTAAGAATGTTCACCTTTGCATTATCGCCTCGAAGTAGTCGTACTCGATGGCGAGGTTAAGCAACATGAGCAAGGTGCCCACCGCCGCCAGCGACAAGTAGTGCAGCCGCACCAGGTCGGAGGAGAGCGGGTCGCGGTACGTATCCATGCCGAAACGACTCAATACCTGGCATTACCAACATATTGCTAGAGAACTAACTAATAATTAAGGCCTTTTTATATAAGATACTAGCTGTGCCCCGCGGTTTCACCCGCGTAGATTTAGTTTCATCCTTACTGTCGCGGAAACCTAATATTTGTTATAAATAAAAGTAGCCTAAATTACTCCTTGAAACATCAGCTACCTGCCAGTGAAAGACCCTTTAAAATCGGTCCAGCGGTTTTTTAGTGTCAGTAGCGTGTATACTTTCATATGCATTGAGTAAAAAGCAGTTTTTTGGAAATACAGACACTTCAATTTTATTTATCTGTATTGATGTATAGATTAACATATAGGTAACCTACGATTTTTTCTAAAAACTTAAGTACAGTATCACCCCACGGTGAAGGAAAATATTGTGAAGAAACCTACATTAAGTCTGAGAAGAAATACGTGTATGTAAATACCAACGTGACAGAGAGAAAATTATCTTCGGTGAAATGTTGATGTTACAACACCTTTGCTTTCCCCTTCGAGGGCCCCTCCGAACCCGATGGTAACATTTATAATTATGTAGAATGTATTTTCTGTAGCCTTCTGATGATTTGAAAGTACTTTGGAACAAGTCCAATCAAATTAAGATATTTGAATTCTAATTGGAGGATGGCGTGACAGACCTGTGACTGTACAGTGTTCTTGGCTATCTCGAGCAGTCCGTCTCCGAGTGCAAACTGCGGCAGTATCATGAACACCTTGTGCAGCACCCAGCGCGCGTCGTCCGTGGCCTGTATAACCACCAACATTTCATTATTACAATCATCTAATATCGTCATCATCATCATCATCTCCCTGGCCTTATCCCGTACATTGTACGGGTCATCACTTGATTCAACCCGATGTGGTAAATTTTTATACGAATCGACTGTCATTGACTGAAAATCGGTCAGTGTAATCATGATATCTCAAACAATAAAAGAACCAGAAAATGAGGTACTTTCACAGCCCATCCATTTACTAAGTGAGGCGTTGGGTAATGGGGCGTGGGACGCAGTTGACATGTTATTTTTATCGAATATATAATTATATGCAATATGCAATTGCTTGTAATTTTGTACACTTGCAGTAGCAAGTATTAGCGTTAGTTGAGTATATATGGATGTACCTGTGACTCGGAGATGACCTCCAATATGAGCAGCAAGGCGAGCCCGCCGAGGCCGCTGAAGGCGTTGCCGCAGAACACCATCATGTTGGCCAGACTCGCCTCCGAGAATAACTTCTCGCACACGTATACCACGCCGCCGCACGCGTAACTAACGCACACATACACACATAGTTAAAAAAAACACAAAAATAAACAGTCAAAATGATTCTAGAAGACTTATATTTTTTTGATGTGTTCAATAATTATATTGTAAGGACAAGGATTGTATGATGACATGTGGTCGATACTGAGAAGTTAAACAATTAACATTTGCCTTCGGACATGTTAGGCGGAGTGATGAAGATAGTATTGTCGAAAAAATTGGTTTATGGAATTGGATGGTTACAAGGGCAGAGGAAGACCTAAGAAACGATGAATGACGATTGATTGAGAGAGAAATGGAAGGGAGGTGGTTTGATTGGGACAAATTGCGCCGACCGCAAATAACATGCGATAATGGCAGCTGTTTGAAGATGATGTCATGTCCCTCGATGTGCATCAACGCCAAGCGTGCGTTATTGTACGCTACGTACACTCAGCATTAACTTAGATGAATGTGACTCACCCATACAACATAAAGAAAATACATATAGCCGGCAGGTTGTTCCTCTCCACGAACACTGGGAATCCGAATGCGAGCATCACGCCTGCGGTGATCGCTGTGTTGATAGCCATTATCTGGAATACATAACACAAAATACAATGCTTTTGAACAATAGGTATAGTTTGTCATTTAGAATTTCGTAGCAAGTCATATCGAATAATTGACAAATAACGTAAAGAAAGCTCATAAATTGAATTTTGATTTGGGTTTACGCAAGTGGGCAGAGCTTACAGATATATGATTAGCCGTTCTAGAAGGGGTAAGCTGTGGTTCACGAAAATTTGCGTATCCATGTGACAGATGGTGAGTCCATCGCCGTATCAAGCACTATACAAACATCTTTTAATTTCTTCTCAGACTCAAGTTTCCTCACGATGTTTGCCTTCACAGTATAACTCTATAATCAAGAGTTGAAATGACAAACTGTAAGGTCTTACAATAAAGTCCCAAGCAAGAGCAGTGGTCTAGTAGAACGCGGGCGTTCAGGCACTATACAAACGGCTTTGAATTCCATCCCAGACGGCTTCCTCGCAATTTTTCCTTCCACAATGAAGCTACTATAATAAAGACTTGAAAAGTAAACCTATAAGGTCTTACAATGAAGTCCCAAGCGAGTGCAGTGATCCATTAGAGCGCTTGCGATCAGGCATTAACAAACATCTGTGAATTTCTTCTCAGACGTAGTTTTCCTCGAGATTTTTTCTTCCACAATATATTGAGGAGAAGAACCGCTATATTAAAGAGATCTATAAGGTTCTTACAATCAGGTCCCAAGCGAGTGCAGTGGCCCAGTAGAGTGCGGGCGAGCAGCCGCTGAGCAGCTGCAGCCTCTTCTGCTGGGAGCGGCGTGACGTCACCAGGTACATCGCCGCGCCCGCCGTCACCACACAATACGCCACTAACACCAGACCGGCTATACCCGCGTCCGCCACGTGCTGGTAACTAATACCAACAGAAATTCGGATTACATAAATGATAAAGACATATGGAATTAAAACTCTGCACAAGTAGCTCCTGGCAATGACATGGTATGCAAACATAACTATGTAAATCATTTGGTATTGTTTTTACTTTTTTATTATTATTATGTACACATACACCCCTGGTCGCCTACTTGTTTACCTATTGTGTGCAAAGTTGAATTCTGGCGGATTTCCTGTCAAAACTAAAACTTTAAAAAAATTACATTTCAATTATTCAAAATGTTAGAAGTGTACGGTATAGCATTGGAAAAACCACACTCAATATAACTTTGAATTGCTTCTCACACAAAGTCACAAGCTGCTGCACAAGTTGCGTAGCAGGTGACATCTCAGACCACTCGGCCACTGCGGGTTTAACTGATTATAAAGGTAAAGTACTTAATGTAGTTTATCTTCAAAATATACTTACACAGTGCTCTTACTAATCTGCTCTTTGGAAATCTTGAGGGGATGCGAGTAGGTGGTGATATTGGCTTGTGTTTGTGTGACGGTCCGCAAGATGGCGTTGTTCAGCGCGTTGATATACGACGGTAAGGCGTGGTGACCCTTGTTGTTGTACCACGCTACTAAGTTGGTTTGGTTGTTCTGAATTACCGCTGTGAAGCCTCCGTACCTGAGTGTAAAAAAATATAAAAATATTACCAAATGTTTGCAGGACATTAAGCTATTACTTAGGTACTATTGCGCAGCGGGTGGCGCGGCGAATACGTAGTTACGCTATCGGTCCCCCGTTCGGGGGGCACCCCTGAGTTGAGCGTAGTTTTACAAAACCACATCTGTATAATGTATTTTTTTCCTTCTGACGATTCGAAAGTACTTTGTAAGAAGTCTAAACAAATAAAGATATTTCTGATTTGATTTAAATCAAGTTATAATTAGGGATTAGTAATAACAGTCTAGTAAGGCCGCCAACAAAAGCGACTGTGGTATAAATTACCTCTTCTCAATGTACTGGTCGTGTGAGTGCACCAGCCAAGAGTTGAGAGTGTCAGCATCAGGCAGCAGCATCATCTCAGGCAGGTCCTGACTGCTGTTAGAGAAGTCACACACTTGCCGCGTCTCCTCGCACTTACATACAGGTGAGTCCTGAGAACAATTCATTGTTGAGTAACAATGTGTTCCTACTTAAAACAAGAGAGTTAAGGCATAGGATGCCGTTCGATATTTGGAAGTCCGAATCTGGCGGTAGCATGTATAATCTTTATATATAAAAATGAATCCCCATTTCCCTTGGTCACGGCATCACGCGTGAACGGCTGGACCGATTCTACCGGGACTTTTACTGGCAGATAGCTGAAGTTTCAACGAGTGTTTTAGGCTAATTTTATTTAAAAAAAACAGCATGAAACTAAATCTACGCGGGTGAAACCGCGGGGCACAGCTAGTCCTGTATAATTATGTCATTCTGACGATTTTGAAAGTACTTTGTAAAAGTGTAATCAAGTAAAGATATTTTTGACCTTGACTTTGGGGACTGTGCCTTCACCTTATAGAAGATCACAGTCAAATAATGCTATATATGAGAAAAAAATATACAGTCGATTTGATAACCCACTCCTTTTTTATAGTCGGTTAAAAAGTAGAGAACCGATTTAAAAAAATCATCCATCATTTGGATGCTAAATTATCACTGATATTAATCAGTGATAATGTAGTAATAAATGATGGCTATATTTTATTCATATTCTATATTTCACGGGAACGAGAACTACGCGGGTAAAATGGCGTGACGTGCGCTAGTTTATCTATACATACAGATAAATAAATTTGAAGTGTCTGTTTGTAATTTAACAGCTTTTCACTAAATGCATATGAAAGTATACACGCTACTGACACTAACAAACCAATTTAAAAAAAAAATCTGTCTGTCTATCTATCTGTCTCTCTGTTTGTTCTGGGTAATCTCTGAAACGGCTGGACCGATTTTAACGGGACTTTCACTGGCAGGTAGATGATGTTTCAAGGAGTAACTTAGGCTACTTTTATGTATTAAAAATATTAGGGTCCCGCGACAAAAAGGATGAAACTAAATCTACGTGGATGAAACCGCGGGGCACAGCTAGTTATAAGTAAGTATTTACGTATTATAATATGTTAAAGACATCACCTGTGTAGTCCAGTTCCTTGATCGTATGTCTGTTTGTAAAGCATTCATGACGTGTCCTGCGAACGCGGGGTCCACTCCATCTGAATACACCGACGGGTATGGTCTGTGGACAAATTAATGCAATCATTTTCATAAAAATATGTACTCAGTAAAAACAATCTACCGGTATCGTTTATATATAATCCTGTGAGATTTCTTTTCTCCTTCTTACGATTTAAAAGTACTTTGTAAAAAGTTAAATAAAGATATGTTCGATATCATACGTTTTGAGTTAAAGGGTAAATGACCCCGCCACGACCTATGTTTTTTTCATTCAGTCATTTTATGAGACTTCGCTGTTCATGTGCCGGTCTGTCTGTCACGAGGCTGTATACCATAAACCTTAACAGTTACCGCTTTCACATCAAATACTAAGAAACAGAAATAAATAAATATACAAGGGGTGCATTCGTGCACGAGTTCGATTCTCGCTTGGCCGGTTTTTGATTGTGAAATAGATAATTACACTGTGAACTGCGTGGTGTGTGGGTATAGTGAAGGTCGGAGGTTCAAGGAGACTTCATTGTCCGGCGGAGGCCTGATGGTGGAGAAGGCCATCGCGAGGATCACGAACACCGTCGGTAGACCCACCAGCAGGAACATCAGCCATCTGGGGATGCACAATACATATAAGTAAATCTTTTAAAAGATAGATAAAAAGATATATACAGATAAAAAAAAATTCAATTGTCTGTTTGAATTCCACATTAACTGCTTTTCACTGAATGCGTATGAAAGTATTTACGGTACTGACATAAAAAAACAATTTCTTTATTTATTTGTAAACTTTTTCTATGCCTGTAGGTTTTATCCGGATTTTAACGGCAATTTCACTGGCAGATAACTATTGTTACATGAAGTAACATAAGCTTTTATTAAATAAAACATAGTTCTGCGAAATAAATCCACACACGAACGTAACCCTACGCGTGTGACGGCGATGGCACAGCTATTTTGGAACATAAATAATCTAATTTAAGAATTTAGAATATAAACATGTAATTAAGTATGTCTGCACTAATAATATAAAGAGTAAATATTGATTGTTTCTTTGTTTGTTTGTTTGCATTGAATACGCTCCGAAATTATTTGATCGACCTTGAAAATTATTTCAGCAATGGATACATCCATTACATCAGCGAGTAACATAGGCTATATTTTATCCCCGTACTCCCGCGGGAACGGGAACTACGCAGGTGAAACCACGTGACGTCCGCTAGTAATGTATAAAAAAGTAAAAATACGTACTTGTTCCGTATATGATGAAGGTACCGAGCGTACATGAGGCCCCGGAGTTGGTCGGCCGTGGTCCCCCGCAGCGGCCCGCGGGCCCCCGCCCCGTGGGGCCCCAGGCCGGCCTCCGTCCTCAGACTTGTCGTCGATGTACTCTTGGATGGTGCTTCTTCTGAGACTGAAGGAATTTGAGACAAACTAAGTGGACGTTTTACGATCGCTATCCATTAAATAACATTTGAATGTTATCCCATAACGGAAGCATTCGAATTTGAGTTTGAATTTGAAATGCTACCGTTATTTAGACATTGTGCAACTATTTTGTAACGGTTTTAATAGTATCGACATCTGAGAGCCAACTTGAACAACAAAATGATTTATTCAGTTTAGGCCCTGGTAAGGCACTTATGAATGTCGAGGAATTTACCACCGGTTCGGAAACTAGCCTTCTGAGAAGAACCGGCAAGAAACTCAGCTGGCATCATGTACATTTCATTACACAGTAAACAATGATAATTACAATAAAAACATCATAAATTATTCACAATAGTGAAATTTGTAGCAGCATGCATGTGTAAAAAATAATAATTAAAAACGTAAAAACAATAAAGTGACAGAAGTAATTGATAGTTTTTTTTAACACATACATGATGTTTAGTATTTACATGCCCAAAATGGGTGAAGCACGTGATGTACCTATAATGTTTAATTAACATATTAAAAATTATTCTTTCGTTTAAGCATCGATCACCTCAATAATGCTGCTTGAAATTTGCTTCCATTGCTATATACAATCTAAAAGAAAATACTCGCTGCCTAATGATATATCTCACCATATTTAGGTGGAGGTCCATCTGCTTGGTTGCAGACGTTGAAGAACACCTGTTCCAGGCTGCTGCAGTCTATCGAGTAGCTCCGGTAGCCCAGCGCTGGCTTGCCTGCCTCCAACATCTGGCACAGCTGGAGGAAGCTGGTGGGGGGGTGTAATACATATTATAAATGGGGAACATCTCATCACTTGTGATGATAGGACAGCATTTACATATCTCAGAAAATGTAAAACAAAGAAATTTAAATATACTTATAAAGTTAGTAAAAATGCTCCACAGACAGAGTGGGGAGTGGAGAGCCTTTAACTATATTGGCACAGTGATTCTATTCAGTATACGGTATAGTAAGTTGTAATACTGTGTTGGTCACGTTCATACGCTATAGTATGATAATATGTGGTTGCACGTCGTCTGGTAGAAGCATCTCGTGTCAAATGGGCTGGGGTTACCTCGCACAGAGAATCAGCTTTGCTTTTCAACGTGGCAATGCTGCTAGCCTACTTGTAATTAATTTTATTCTTATTGTATACATATAATACATCTATACAGATAAATAAAATTGAAGTGTCTGTTTGTAATTCCAAAATAACAGCTTTTCACTAAATGCATATGAAAGTATACACGATACTGACACTAAAAAAACAAGTTTAAAATTTTTTCTCTGTCTGTCTGTCTGTCTGTCTGTTTGTTCCGGGTAATCTCCGAAACGGCTGGACCGATTTTAACGGGACTTTCTCTGGTAGGTAGCTGATGTTTCAAGGAGTAACTAAGGCTACTTTTATTTATCAAAAATATTAGGGTTCCGCGACAATAAGGCTGAAACTAAATCTACGCGGGTGAAACCGCGGGGCACAGCTAGTATTATAATAAACTTGTCCCAAGTCGGTATAATTACAATTTAGTTCAATAAATGTGTATCAAAAGAATATACTGACTTGTTATCAACTCCATTAGCATCATAGTAGGGCAGCATGACCTCAATATCATTTCCCACGACGTCGACCACACTGGCGTTCCTCACGACTTCCCTCACCGCAGCCAGCAGTTGCTTGCTCCTCTCCTCCACGCTCTCCTCAGGATCCTCGCTCTGGTCGTAGCTGACTAATAACTTATACCCATTGCCCAGAGCTCGTTTAATTTCCACTGGTGACCCTGTTGTGTGCACTTGGCCCTAGGAATATAAAAAAAACATCCAAATCGGCGCATAAACGACGAAGACGAAGTTAGACGCGAACACACATAAAATAGAAAGATATACGCTTGTATAAAGCGGTCGAATTGAGAAGCCCCTTTCTTGAAGTTATCCTTAGCAACCACTTTTGTTTAACGTAGTTTATTATGTAAATAATTAGTTTTGTTTTTGTACGCAAGATGGCGCTTTATCCTTTCTAAATCACGCTATTGAGATTCTCTTTTAGTTACGTATATATTTCGTGTTCCAGAAACTGACATAATAGAGACAAATGGAGGAGCATCGCTAACAAAGCTTGTACCAGTGCATCCATGACCACGACCGCTCTGCCAAGAGCGAACGACTAAGAAGAAGATATTTCGTGTGCTCAAATCAATATAAGTGTGGTCAATATCAGGGTGGTCGAACCAATAACGGTGTTGTTGTTATTCTCCCGATGTTTCCTTCACCCAATAACACTTCACCTATCTGAGGATCGAACACAACCTCGTGTTCCACAAAAGCGATTAAGACCAACTAGGAAGGAAGCTAGAGTTACTTCTACCCTAGTTAATTCCGTGTCCCTGAGAGTAAGTTAAGCCGTTGCAACATTGCAAGGTGAAGGTATATATCATATGGGTACCTTGTGCATGATGACGATCTGATCGCTCAGCAGCTCGGCCTCGTCGAGGTGGTGGGTGGTCAGCAGTATGGTCCGATGCTCCTTCAGCTTCATTATCATCGACCAGATGTCTCTATAACAATATACAATGTATCATTACTCAACATGTATGCAAGTTTACAATTATTTTGAGCCAAGTAACGGGATCTACCGTTCGAAATTTGGAGCTGTCAGACTGACTTTACAGATGACAGTTGTGTTATGTTACTGCGGTGAGTAAGGTCACCTGTGCTCCATGGAAGAAGGAGAGCGAATGTGCTATACTAGCTGTGGTGGGACTCTTTCGTCTCTTACTATCTTGACACAGTGATTCCATTCTTTATAATGGAGGCAATATGTTCATGGGCTGACGCAGCTGCTTTATGCAGACTGTGCTGCTAGTGCTACATGTATTTAAAGAATCAGCTACTCTGGGCTGCATGTCAGCATACGCTTGGCTCAAACGCCTGAGGTAGCTTCGCGAGGCTGCTCGCTCAGTTAAAACGCAGTTATCCACTAGAAAGTGGGGATGAGTTTGAATATTGAGTATGATAGTGTGAAGTGGGGTACCTTCTTGCAGCGGGGTCGACGCCGGCGGTGGGCTCGTCGAGCGACACGAGGGGCGGAGCGCCCACGAAGGCCAGCGCCACGCACAGGCGCCGCCGCGTGCCGCCCGACAGGCGACACACCGACAGGTCGCGGTACGAACCCAGCGATAACACGTCCAGCATCCTGCGATACAATACATCAATCCCATATTATATATGGGAAAATGACTGGATGTTACGATTTCACGGCTAAACCGCCGCACTGATTTGGCTGATAATCACTATACACAGCTGGCGTCTTGTACAAAAATAAAAATAAATATGCTCACGCCATCCCAGAAGGGGTAAGCAGATGTGTTATAACAACAACACCTACATTTCACCGAATATGATTAAGTGCCAACGTGACAGATGATGAGTTCATAGCCGTCTCAGGCACTATAACATACGTCTTTGTGCATATGGTTTCCTTCACCGTAAAGAACGATGTGTGAAATCACTGCACATACGTTTTTAGAAAACTCATTGGTCCAGGCCGCTGGGATTTGAACTCTCGTTATTTGCGTAGTAGGCGACTGCTCAAACCCCAAAACATCCCTAAGATAGTCCTTGGTTTAAAAGTAGTTCCATCTCTGTGATACGGATTTCAAAAGGGATGGACATAGCTTTAGCCCGAGTTTGGTCTAGACACCAAGTTTTGTAATAAGGGGGAAAAGTTCTATCGTGTAACTCCGTTTAGTCATCACACAACTCCACTAGTTTGAATCCAACTGTAAATAAGGACGGTGCAGTGTTTCCTACGAGATGCTAAGTTGATTTACAAGTTTAACTTTCCTTTACAGCGCGATTAAAGTGGTGTTATTACACAACTATAATATTAAATATAGTAGGTAGATAATATAGAGGAGGATCTCAATACACTGTGTTATTTGTTATAATATAATATAAAATGAATAAGTATTATTAGGTATGTGAAGTGAATGAATACTTTTATAAATATTAGCTATTGATAGATATATAGATACAGATATAAGTTAGAAATAAATTTATTTTACGATTATAATTTAATAAGTCTAGTAGTGCCTCTCATGTTTTGCTGTGCCCTAACAGGGCTTATGTTAGCTTGCTAAGGTTATCATTATAATTACGATTATTTTGTATATTAATGTAACTAACATAAACGCAATAAATAAATAAAAAAAAAAAAAAAAAAACTGTCCGAGTGCATTTCAACAAATAAAACCCCTCACTTGTCGACTTCATCCCTGACTTGGTCCATAGTGCGTCCAGTCTTGAGCTGAGCGTACAAGGCGACGTGTTCCCCGGCGGTCATGTACTCGAACAGCACGTCCTTCTGCGGACACACGCCGAGCGTGGCGCCATCGGCCGCCTCCGAACGGATGGTCACGTGGCCACTCGACGGCTTTACCATGCCCGTTAAGATGTTACTTAAAATGAAGAAAAAAATACAAATTGGGTAAGTTGCTGTAACGACCACAAATATATTTTGAAGTAGATTTAGTATCACGCTTCATTCCGCGGAACTCTAATTTAATTTAAAAGTAGCCTAAGTTACTCCTTGAAACATCAGCTACCTGCCAGTGAAAGTCCCGTTAATATCGGTCCAGCCGTTTTGGAGATAAGCCGGAACAAACAAACAAACAGACAGACAGAAAATATTAGGGTCCCGCGACAATAAGGATGAAACTAAATATACGCGGGTTGAACCGCGGGGCACAGCTAGTTGATAAATATGTACGTGCATATGTATAAACTTACATGAGTGTAGTTTTCCCCGCACCGTTATGGCCGAGCAGCGTTGTGATCTGCCCTTTATGCAGCTCTATAGATACATTGTCCAGAGCTAGTTTGGGCCTGCGACTCCGTTCGCCGTACATCTTGCTCACGTTCACTATACTAACGCCCGCCTTCTCACTGGACGTGGTGCACCGGCTTATACTGGACTGGAGGGTTTTGAGACCTGGGGGGTAGGGTTTTATTATGTCCTTAGCTTTGTAAAGGAAGGCAAGGTATGACAAGAAGAAGGTAATGTCTGCGTATATATCGCGACGTAATGTGTTGATGATACTTCTCCATAAAAAATTTTGCTCACTCCCCTCCAGAAGGGTTTCCGAAGGGGTAAGCAGAGGTGTTACAAAACTAACGTTTCAATGAAGATGATTAAGTGCTTGACAGATGGTGAGTCCATCGCCATCTCACGCACTATCGGGAAAAAAGTAATTAAAATACTTCTTGTCTTAGTTACTTAATTTTTAAATTTATTGTTACTCTAACGAATAATTCAGAGATAAATTCTGTTACACGCGCCCAAAGAAAAACTTTTAAAACACATATACTTTCATCAGACACGGTTTCAGTTTTGTCGATTTTTGAAATGTCACCTGTGCCCATATTTTCACCCTTAGAGGTATATTTATAGAGTACTCACCAAAGTATCGATCAATCAGACAGCCAATGACAAAGTATAACACAGCGTCGACGATGATCATGAGTGCAGCGAGTGCGATACTGAAGTCTCCTTGTGTCCAAGAGTGCCAGTGGGCTCCCTCGCCGCTGGACTCCAGCCGAGCTACTTGCAGGAACGCGTAGCACAGCGACGACGACATTGACGTACACTGGACCATGGAAATATTATGTTACGATTATTATTTACTTAATATAATATTATTAAATCTACGCGTACATTTAGTTTCATGCTTTATTTCGCGAAACCCTAATATGTTTTCTAAATAAAATTAGCCTTAGTCACTCCTTTAAACATCAGCTACCTGCCAGTGTAAGTCTTGGTAAAATCCAGCCGTTCACGCGTGATGGCGTGTCCACGGAAAAGGGGGATTCATTTTTTAATAAATAAAAGTAGCCTAAGTTACTCCTGGATATATCAGCTACCTGCCAGTGAAAGTCTCGTTAAAATCGGTCCAGCCGTTTCAGAGATTACCCGGAACAAACAGATAGACAGAGAAAAAAATTAAAACTTGGTTTTTTAGTGTCAGTAGCGTGTATACTTTC
The DNA here is from genome assembly GCA_964035505.1 of Watsonalla cultraria. NCBI lineage: Eukaryota > Metazoa > Arthropoda > Insecta > Lepidoptera > Drepanidae > Watsonalla > Watsonalla cultraria. Next base: position 453,590 of record OZ037732.1, on the reverse strand, counting down.
ATATGCATTTATTGAAAAGCTGTTTTGGAATTACAAACAAACACTTAAATTTTATTTATCTGTATAGATGTATACATATAAAGATTAGGTACCACTTATAAACATATCACGTGCAGGGGGTGCACTTAGCGACCTAACACCATGGAGTTGGTGGGAGTCCGACATAACCCTTCCGCTGCCCCCGCGGTCGTTGGTGTATCCATAACGGATTCTCCACGTTAAAAAAAAAGGTATCACTTATAGTAGGTACTATGTATAATTGTGAAGCTTGAGTGGACAAGCCTCCACCATAATATAATGTACCAGGTACTCACAACAAGCATCTTGAAAGCGGTGGAGATGACGGCCTCGTTGGAGAGCACGATGACGAATGGCATGAAAGTCATGAGGTAGATCATCGCGGAACACACGCCCGCGAACCCAGCTGACTTGAACATCTTGGATACCAGGTAGCTGGAATAGGCAGAAATGGGGCATAACGATATTCCCAGTTAGATATTTGGAATTGCCCGACTGAGGCCTGTACCTAAACCTTACAGAAGATCGCAACCAAATAATGATACCTTTGAGAAGTGTTGTTTCTGCGGAAGAGCTCGTGGTGCAGTTATTAATGCCATCCTAACCCACCTAGTATGTAGTTAGATGAGTGATCGCCCGAGTTTCCTCCGTGCCTCGGAAAGCACGTTAAGCCGTTGGTCCCGGTTACCAATTTAACATTTTTGGAAATCGTTACAGATCTGTCGGCGGCCTAAGAGAGTTTAACCCAGATTACCGATTTTCCTGGTAATAGGAATTACGAAGGTCAGATGGCAGTCGCTTCGTATAAAAATCAAATGATCAGCCACATCGGGTTGAATCAAGTGCCGACCCCAAAAATGCATGGGATAAGGCCAGGGAGAGGTGTGTTTCTGTGGTTAGTAAAGTCACCAGTGCCCCATGGGGGGAGAGAGAAAGTGAAGGCTCAGTGCTAGTTATAATGGAACTTTAGAATTAATATTGACACTGCGATTCCATTTTTTATACTCTCTGCTCCTCTCCCACCTGGCAACAGATCCCGTCACGAGTTATAAGACCTAGTAATTGCAGTAGTCATTTTATGAGTCTGTCTGTATGGCGCAACGAGAATATAATACATGCGCAGATACCCCACTATTTTCGCTGAGCGCTCGTATTTTGTGACGGCACCTGTACCTTACGTTTTTTGCCTATGTTCTTCTGTAAGATGAAGGTACAGACCTCAATCGAGTAGCTCCAAAATTCCTTTTTTTTTTTTAAACTGCGTCTCTTGACTGCTACACTCACCAAAAACTAACGACGGATATTCCAAATACGAAGAGCAGAGTGAATATGAGCGAAGTGTCCGAGTAGGGTAATATCCGTCCGTAGTGGAGCACGGCCGTCATACAAGTGACGGTGACCGTCAACTCGATCGCGGAGAATATGAACCACGAGAGAGTGTGGTAGCTGATATTCACACCCATTGTTGACATTAGCTGGGGACATAAACATTACGGTTTATATCTTTCTTCTCTGGTTTAATTTAGGTTCTTCTCACTAGGTTCTTCTTACTACTAATCAAATACATAATGATATTTTTGAATTATGATCTCATTTAGTGCCAAGTTCTGTAAAAAAAGGCTGTTTGGCTTGTTGAAATTTGAAGTACTAGTTAATCTAAATAGTTTAAATAAATACACCAATTTTAACGTGTTTATGTTGAATATATTTTACGCTTCTGAGGTGTCATTAGTAGCTCCGAATGGTTCGCCTAACACACTGCTCCTGCCTAGCCTGTTTTTTTTTTACTTGGCTTTTGAGAGCCGCGTGTATCGGATGTTGGTCTTGACTTTCAGAATTCTTAAAAATGGTCAGGAAAAACACGAGGCGGGGCTCGAACCCAAGACCTCTGCGAACCATGCAGTTGCTCTGCCAACTGAGCTACTCGTGATCACACCTCATGCGTCGAATTTTTCCTTTACTTGTTCTGCGGTTTTAGGGGCCGCCTCCTGTTCGTATTACTACTGACCATTTTTAAGAATTTAAGATTTAAAAATGTATGCATTGTATAAAAATCTAATATTTTCGACTTTCAGGAGTTCGGCACTCATAATGTAGGTAAATATTTTGGAATTCGAGGGGAAGGGTTGAGTTGTTATAGCTATTAGTTGAACCTTTTCATTTTGGAAATTTTTGTGCAAAATCTTACAGAAACGTAGACGAAGCTGACGGCGGAAGCTAGTTTACGAAAGGTTTAATACGTTACCATAACGTTGCCAGACTCCTTGTCAGCGACCGCGAACCGCGCGACTGATGTCACAGTGTACATCAGACAGAACACAAACACCACGATCAACGCTTGAGACTCGTACAGCGACGATTGGAAGCTGCAACGAACACACTAGGCTGTGGTAAAGCTCTTTAAACTAAAAGTTTAAGACATCTCGAAGTATTTATACTACACCCACATTTCACCAGTTATGATTAAGTCCCATGTAATAGGGGGTGAGCCTATTGTCAGAAATCCAGACTCCGGAAAATGTTAGAACCTAATAACACTTTGCCTGACACGGGGATCGAACCCAGGACATCATGTTCCAAAGTAGCACTTAAATTACTAAATTATACAAATATATTCATCCTGTTTGTGGCTATCACTAACGACCACAAATGTTTGTCTAGTAGATAGTATAACTGAATGTTATTCTAGGTGTCGCCGATTCGATTCCTGCGTCACTACAAACATTGTTTACCTTGTGTCTGGGTGTTTGGTATGTATTATAAGTATGTATTTAAAAAAGTATTTAATTATTACGGTGTAGGAAAACATCTCATCTCATCATACATATATCTGAGAAGTAAGGACGTATGTATAGTGCCTGAGACGGCGATGGACTCATCATCTGTCACGTTGGCACTTAATCATATTCGGTGGATGTTTTTGTTACAACACCTTGCCTACCCCTTCGGGGAATACAGGCGTGAGCATATGTATGTATGTATTTAATTATTATACACGTTGTCTGGTACCTAGATGGCGCTGTATGATAATGGCCGAACATTATTTATTATTTAATAAAAAATACTCACTAATCCTTCCTATAGCAGGGGTTAGGCATTTGCTGTGTGTAGACAGCCCAAGTGTCGACTGCACTCGTATCCTCCTGCCTACCCGCTGACCGTTGCAGCTCTATGATGGCCTTGTCCACCAGGTCTTGTATCTGAACGAACCCTCTTAAGTAACGAAGGTCTTCTATGAAGCTTGACTCTGGGTCTGGGGTCCAGAAGCTGGGAAATTGGTGAGTATTTAAGAATTTTACCAGCAACAGCAAGTTTCTGTCGCGTACTGCTTATTTTTATAAAGAACTAGCTGTGCCTCGCGGTTTCACCCACGTAGATTAAGTTTCATGCTGTTTTCTTTAAATAAAATGAGCCTAAAACACTCCTTGAAACATCAGCTATCTGCCAGTGAAAGTCCCGTTAAAATCCATCCAGCCGTTCAGGCGTGACGCCGTGACCAAGGGAAATGGGGATTCATTTTTATATATAAGACTAGCTGTGCCCCGCGGTTTCACCTGCGTAGAGTTAAGTTTATGTTTTTTTTTTAATAAAATTAACCTAAAACATTCCTTGAAACATCAGCTATCTGCTAGTGAAAGTCCCGTTAAACCCCATCCAGCCGCTTACGCGTGATGCCGTGACCAAGGGAAATGGGGATTCATTTTCATATATAAGATAGAAGAGATGGACTCACTGCGCTAATAAAGTAAGGATGACAGTGTCATGCAATACATACATAGCATAATCACAATATATTGATTATATCTATATGTAAAAATGAACCCTCTCGTCTAATCACGTTAATAACATGAATTTTAACTTGCTTTAACGAATTCAAATCAAACTCATACAAACTCATCCAATTCTCAGTCATCAATTCGATCTAATTCATTCGGTAGGTACAATTTAAAAAAAAATGGGTCCCGCGAAATTTTGTCTGCGCTAGTGAAACCGCGGGGTTAGTACCACAGTTAGTATGTAATAATATTTAGAGTTTACTGTAAGCTTAATATTCTTGTGCTGTACTTTCCTATCTCTTCTATGTAAAGTGACTGTGTGTGCTGAACAATAACTTCTTCCGTTATCCATCGTTTTGACTTTTAGTGGTATACATACATCACTTCCACACATCCACAAACTAAAAGTAAACTTACAAATTGCTGAGCCTGGCAGTGGTGGGAGCATTGTCGATGTCCACGCGGATCTTGTACTCCACGTGTGGAGGCAGGGATGCCTTCCCTTCCATACCCAGGAATACCACGCCTACAACAAACAATACTCTTATTCCTGTCTATGTTATAGGGGAAAATATAACAGATAGACAAACCAAGACACTTTTGTATTTAAAAATATATAGTTCTAGTATCGCGACGTTTTTTACCAAACGACTCGACCGCTTTGTATGACATTTTGTTTGCATATAGGTTAGGTCTGTGAGCCAGATAACATCTGTTTTATACCCCTATATAATAATGGTGATCCACCCCAAAAAATATGGCAATACAATGCTTGCCGTGCTCTATATCGTGCGTTCCTCTTTGATTTGTCATAAAAGGAAATAATTTTGGAAAATACGACATAGAAAAACCTAAATATTGATTCCCACTGCGTAAGTAGCGTAATTGGAAATAGAGTAATCACGTGTTTTCGGTAATTTTATCATTGCAGTTATATTTACCTGCAGAAAACTCATTAACCATAGTAAGTTTGGCTGCATCGCGGGCGAGCGAATCCTCGTCGTGGCTCGCTCGGAACCTGTTCAAGTTGATGCACTGCAGCAGGTTGGATGCTTTCTTTAAAAGACTGCCAATGTCCTGCAATAATCATGATTATTTCCTTTATAATAGGAAAAAATACTCCAACATAAGCTGCTTCGGTTAAACTTGCCTTTGAATAACACATAATTTCGCTTGACCCCTTATAATTTTTTTTTGGATTTGAGATATTTGTCTATACAAATAAATAAAATTGAAGTGTCTGTTTGTAATTCCAAAATAACAGCTTTTCACTAAATGATTAAGAAAGTATACACGCTACTGACACTAAAAAACCAAGTTTTAATTTTTTTCTGTCTGTCTGTCTGTTTGTTCCGGGTAATCTCTGAAACGGCTGGACCGATTTTAACGGGACTTTCACTGGCAGGTAGCTGATGTTTCAAGGAGTAACTTAGGCTTAGGGTTCCGCGACAGTAAAGATGAAACTAAATCTACGCGGGTGAAACCGTGTTTGTATAAACCAACCTTTAAGTCCCCAAAGCTATCAAACAGCCCGTCGACGTCCAGCCCCCCAAAGTCCCCCCCACCCCTACTTCTGTAAAGCATTTTAATGTAGGTAGCCAGCTCCGGCGCAGATATGAGTCGCTGCAACGCTTGTACACCGCCGCGGTGGGACGACAACTTGTCTATTGACGAGAATGAGGCAGCGAACGAATGGACCATGTCTGTCAGCTTCGATATGCTGGCGAATGTTGAGTTGGCCTGGGAATTAAAGTTACGTTTATATATATCTATAGCTAATGTTACAAGGAGTAACATAGGGTTAATTTTATTTTAAATATAAGGGTTCCGCGTTACACCCACGAAATTAACTCAACACGGGAGAAACTGCGGGGCACAGCTAGTATTACAATAAGAAAAAGATCTGTACGATATATTTTAAAGTGCTGCATGTACCTTTTCAATAAGTGTATGTACGAGCGGCGTGTCTGGTGTGTAGAGGATTTTCCCCATGAGGATGGGCTTCACGAACGACCACAGGATCTTACCGCCCGGCACTTTGATTACGTCCTCGTAAAGCGACCGACAGAAATCCGCTGCAATTGCAATGAAGTATATCTACATTTCCAAATACATGAATAGCTGTAGCGGCCGACAGATGTGCAGCCAACCGTTCCCAAAGATTTATCTAAAAAATAAGTGTAAGTAATGTCATACCACGAGCTTTACGGTGAAGGGTGAAGGGTAACATAGTTTGAAATATTGTATAGTCCCTGAGAAAGCGATGGATTTGCCAGCATTTAACCATTATTAGGCCGACCGGAGCATAGCGGCAAGAAGAAGTAAGTCTTATAATAACGACCGCTTCTGGGATGAGCTTACACACAAATATATGAGTAGGCAGAGGTGGTGTAGTAACAACACCCACTTTTCCCCGAAGATGATTAAATATCAACGTGACAGATGGTGGCTATTGTCGTCTCAGGTACTATACATACATCATAGAATTACTTCTCATAAATATGCAGGTTTCCTCACGATGATTTCCTTCACCGTAAAGCAAGTGGTGTGAATTCACTACACAAGTTTTTAGAAAAACTCATTGGCACCGACTACTGGAATTCGTACATACGTCGCTTGCGTAGCATCACCACGGCCATTTTGGACTGACTTAACCCCTAAAAGTATGTAATAAGTACCTATTAAATCAACTTACTGGGCAGTACGTCAAGTTGGGTCTGATCAGGTATGGTGGCGAAGTCCTCCTGCTCAGTGATAGCCTTGTAGAAGCGGTTGACGTCCGCGTTGAACGGACTCCCGCACAACATGTTGCCTGCGTCGTGCATGAAGCTGGACGCTGAGGGGACAACACTTAATTATCGTCTACATGTATTAAAAGACCTTCTTAATTCGATTGCAGTACAGAAACTGACGCGAGGATATATCATGTATCATGTTATTTGTGTGTTTGCGTCCAAGTCGCATCGGTGGCGTTAGTGAGAAATCTCGCATTTGACGCATTTCCTATGTTATTAAGCACTTACAGACTCTGAGAGTTGTAAGGTTCACATAATTTTCGAATTAGCCGATGGTGTAATATACAACGTTTACGGTAAAGCCCATACGTCTAATTTGCCAGTTCTCCATCTTATTCTTATTTTCGATCTTTTTAGGGTTCTGTACCTACCTCAAAAGGAAAAAACAGAACTGTTTTAGGATCACTTTGCTATCCGTCTGTCTGTTTGTCAATAAATGTATCAAGCTGAAATTCATATCAAATACTCAGGTCTACTGTCCCTGGGAGCTGTGAACAAACTACTAAGCTAAGGCAATCAAACATATAGCCGTTTATGATGCAGATTTGTAAAAATCGCAAGTGCATCAAAACCTACACAGTACTTAGCGTGAACTGTGAACCTTGCACAGAGAAAAGGAAAAAATGCGATAAGCATGCATTTTTATTTACACCAGGTTTATAAGGAAACCTCGGTGTCGCCTCGTACGGTTTTTATGTAAACTCACAGAGTCACCTAATATGCAATTGCGATGCACTGGCCAAATGGCGAATGGACCTACTGGGTAAGGCGTATCCGAAACCAGAGGACTATAAGCTCTTCCCCATGGGCAAGATCTGCCGGCTTGTTCAGGGAGTATTTGAGGAGTCAGGTACGTAGAGCATAAGGGCAAGGGCGGCACAAAAGATCCCAAGGGTCGACGTGCTTCCGGGCAACCGGACCCAATAATGCCACAACAAGATAAGATAAGATGTAAACTCACATGAAAGTAGTCCCCCAACAGAGCTGAAGTCCTTCAAGCTCTGGAACAGCGGCTCGTTGGCCAGTGTCTCGGTCAGCTCTCCAATATTGGCCTGCACCAGGGGCAAAAGTGCTGCCATATCTTGCAACTTTGATAGTGTCATGTCTCCCTCTATCTCTGTCACATTGGACGCGGCGTACAACTTCAACTTTACTACGTACGATACCTGACAACACATTCACAAAATATTAATAACTAGCTGTGCCCTGTGTAACTAGATTTAGTTTCATGCTTCATGTTGCGGAACCCTAATATTTTTAATAAGTCCCGTTAAAATCGGTCCAGCCGTTTCAGAGATTTCCCGGAACAAACAGACAGGCGGACAGACAGAAAAATTTTAAAACTTAGTTTTTCTGTGTCTGTGCGTGTATACTACCATACGCATTTAGTGAAAAATTGTTATTTTGAAATTACAAACAGACACTTCAATTTTATTTATCTGTATAGATGTATAGATTGGTTTGTATCCTCTATTCTAACAATCCTTTGGTTGTAAAGCCTAGTTTTATTCAATCCCCGCAATTGCAGCAACCCTTGGAATGCCAATAGTTCGATACCCTCAGGCACTATTTATACATCATTGAATTTCTTCTCAGACATATGGAGGTTTCCTCACCACAGTTTCCATAGGTATTTGTAAATTTGTTCAGACACTTTATACCATTAACATAGGGTCGCAAGTAACATTAAAAGTCAAAGAAAAATGCAAGTTACCTTGTCAATAAAAAAGTCTATATTCAAATGTTCGATGAGTACGGGAACTATCTTCTTAGCTTGTTCGTCGGTTATTCCGCAGAATTGCTCGATTATCGCGCCGTAAACGTCATCGGCTGTCACTTCGGCTGTCAGGGAGGATGGCAGGATGACAGTGGACATGTACTCGGGGTCGCACACAAAACGCGAGATTCTGTATTGCTCTTGTTTACTTGTGAAAAGCTGAAATAAAACAAATATCTTTTAAGTAATTTTATCAAAGTCAAAGTCAAAAATATCTTTATTCGATTAGACTTTTACAAAGTACTTTCAAATCGTCAGAATGACATTAATTTACAGGATTATACATGTTACCGCCAGGTTCGGAAGGTTGCTTTTATTGAGAAGAACCTGGCAAGAAGGCTATCTTGGGACTAATTCACATATTTAGTAAAATAAATCTTTGTTTTTTAAATGCTTATGTCCATAAGTGCCTAATACTACTAAAAGAATGGATTTACATACTTAAAGTATTTAGATTTTTATCTGTTTGTTTGCAATGAATAAACTTAAAAATACAGGGCCTATTTAAAAAATAATCCACTTATAGAATCCAAACATCTTACTGGTTTCAAGTTCATTATTCCGAAAGACATTCGGGGCGCGGCGATGGACCAGAAATTAGTGTTGTTAATCCCCAACGCACTCAGGCCTGACTCTATCGCCTCCCCGTCCGGGAATACAGTAGAAACTTGCGCTGAAACATGAATAATTATACATACATAATTAGTACCCCCGCATTTCGTCAAATATTAAGTCCCACCCATTTACTAAGGAGAGCTAATTACCATTAACCGGCCACTAATCCCGGGCTGCTACTGGGATATTACAGATGGAAAATATCAATAGTACTTTGCTGGAACCGGGAATCGAACCTCGTGTTTTGCAGTAGCGTTTGCGACCACTAGACCAATGAGGCAGTAAATTATTGATGTTCGTACATTATCACTTTTGATTCAATCGGGGCAAAGTTATGGGTTCAGACAGCGAGTTTAAATTATTACGGTGTAGGGAGAGCGGGTGTTCATGATCATCCCCAGCAAAGGGAAGATCTTCCAGCCAGGCGGGTGTCACGCCTGGAGAACATCCCCGAACACTGTTCTAGTTGGAAACTTGTATATATACTGTTATGCGCTCGAAAACTCTCATAGCGCGATTTAGGTATTTTGTACTCAAACTTTGCAATTGTTAGCGAGTAGCGCCATCTATGTAGCGAGTGGAGAAACGATGCTACAATCGTCGATTTAGGCTGTGCCATAAGCATTTCGTAGAAAATACATAAACATTACGTTTAACGCCAAGAATAATTACAGCAATACATATCAATGTACAAAAAATTACTTCAAATGAGGCGTCACTTTATTTTTGGTTGTTATTTGAAACTTACCGCTCAAAGTGTCTCCTTCCAGCAGGTAATTCTGCACCACTTTCAACCCACTCGGTAACGATTTAAGGTCGAATTCCAAATCGGTCCCGCTCAGTAAAGGATGCAGTTCCTCTATCAGGCCGTGGAGACTGAAAAATTACTTGATGAATGAAAGGATATTTAAATAGCACACATTTTTTTAATATAACCATATTGCAACGCAGATGGTAGCGGGAGTTACCTCCACTGCTTAACCGGACAAAAGGGTGAGACCCAAGGGCCTACAGCCGAGTTTAAACTTATAAAATAAGCAACACATCTAGGGTGCTAAGGGTGCAATTTAAAAAAAAGTCCTGATTGGTCCTGCGTTTGATTCCCTGATCGGGTAAATTATTATTGATTTTTTGTCATCTGTAATTTTTACATTTGTGCGCGGTTATCAGCAGTAGTCTCGCCTCCTAATGGACTTCAACATAACTGGCTAAATTTGGTTGTACTATGAGTACACCTCTGCCTACCCCTTTGGGGTATACAGGCATAAGCCTATTCATTATATATTACAGGTCATTGTACCATTCTCTTAGCATAGGAAGATGACGACAGAGAAGTGTAAACGTTTGCACATTCAAAATAAGTTCTAAATCCCCACCTATAGATCACAGATTCCATGGTATCATCCATAAGCACTTGCATGACGACATCTATCAAGGCTTCGAGCTTCCCTTCCATGGCCCCCAGGACATCCACTCGACTGAATACGCCCAGTAGTCTCGAACTATGGGACAATAGGCCTTCCAAATGTTGGAGGATGTTCGACACGAATGCGAAGCGCCAGAACTTTTGTTTTTGTTGCTTTGGGACCTGGAAATATTTGGTGTGAGGTGTAGGTAGGTAGAGGTGTTTTTAAGGCAATGATCAAATAAGATCCTCGTGAAAAGCCTGTAGGCTGCAGTAATCGCTTACGGTCAAGCAGACTGTACCGCTTTGAATAAATTTATACAAATTGTATGGTAATAAATAATTTCTTGCTGGTTCTTCTCAGAAGGCTAGTTTCCGAACTGATGGTAAATTCTTCGACATTCATAAGTGCCTTACCAGGGCCTAAACTGACTAAATCATTTTCATTTTCATCTTCAACATCTATACAGATCAATAAAATAAAAGTGTCTGTTTGTAAAATTAACAGCTTTTTGCTAAATTCAATATCAAAAGTTTATACGACACATACATAAAAAAAAACATTTTTATTTTAGATTTTCTGTCCGTCTCTTTGTCAGTCTATTTGTTCCTGCTTATCACTGAATTGTATGGACATATTTTGTCGGGACTTTCACTAGCAGATAGCTGATGTTACAATGAGTAAATTATTCATTACCGGCTTTAATTTTGAAAAAAAATAGGGCTCTGCGAAATAAAGCCACCTATGAAATTAAGCCTTCGCGGGTGAAACTGCGGGTCATAACTAGTTATAAAATAAAGAAGCAACCTCACCTCCTTCTCGATTAAAGTCTTATTTAAGTTATTGTGTATGACTTCGTATATTTTGGCACAATCATTGCTTTCGCAAATATCCGCCCAGCGCGCTCTCTTCAGTACCACATATCGACCTTCGGCTGGAGTTGTGCTGCGTGCCTGAAACATTAATGTTGGGTTCATCAACCTCACATGGGTCCCCAAAGGGGTACAGGTCACGTCCCAAGTGATGAATGCGTACCTTGAATGCGCAGTAGTTATTTTATGAGTCTTTATACATATATAACGGCTGATAGGGAGAAAATATCATGGGATAAGGGCAGGAGGATGATGATGTCTCTGTTTATATGTATGGTGCGAGGCGAATAAAAACATGCGCAGTATTTCTACTTTTTCTACCTCACGATGTTTTCCTTCACCGTAAAGCACGTGATGTGAAATCACTGCAAATAAGTTTTTTTAGAAAAACTTATTAGAAGAGGCCCCGCTGGGATTTGAAATTGCGTCGCTTGCGTAGCAGGCGACTGCTCAAACCCCGGGGCCACTACGGCTCTATATATACATATATCGTGAATACATCCGTCTCTGCCAAGTAATATCGAGTTTATAGTAAAGGCTATTAATGGTGAACAAACTGATACTTACCATCCTCAAATTGACATCAGCATCTTCAATATCATTAGCCATCATTTCATCACGAAGTACCGTCTTTAGTTCATCTCTCAGATTAGATTCAGACTTCAGGTAGTCCCTCATAGGTTTATACACGTCCAACTTGTGAGAGATCTCATTAGACAGTGCTTTGAAGTAAGACACGTCTGTGAATCCTTCCACTTCTTGCAAGTGTGGTAATTCTGCGCGAATGAGTTTGGCCACGTTGGACAGCACTGATATTAATCTGGAAAATATGAGTCACACATCTTTGAATGTACAAAAACTTAATTTTAATCAAGTAATAATAATAGTGATCGGATTATCTAACAGCGCCATCTAGTGACAAACTAAGCAAATCTTGTGATATGGATACCAGACAACGGATAAAGTGATTGATCAGAATGATTTCTAGAAAAAAATCGAGAAGTTAGAAGATCGAACTACTTATAGAACCTCTTGGAACGTACTATATATTTATCCCCTAACCACAAGTTTGCTCTGATATGGGAATCAAACACACGACACCCGGAGCGTACTATACGTACGTACCAAGTACTTTAGTAGTATAAGCGAGAAACCGTGTCACCAGTAACGTACAAAAAAGGCGATATTGGCCTTCGGTAGGCTTTTGAGATACTTCTTAGATCCTACATATACATAACTAACAAAAAAGTACTTACAAGGCTATATACATAATTATAATAAAAATTTAACTTATATCTAAAACAATATAACTAAAATAAATAGAAAAAAATATAAGTAAAAAATAGAATTTAAATTAGTGTATGCGGGAATGGTGCCCAGTAAGCTGGCTGCGTTACCTCGCTGGATTGCTAAACTGATCCTCAGACCGAGGTAAGAACCAGCTCGACGGTCACCAGAGACATCAACCAGGCGTTTTGAGAGATCCTTAAAAAGGACTTTCGCATTAGGGCCCCATGGTCTACACTTACAAGGTAGCATTTCCAAACGCATTCCCAGTGACATTCCTGGCCAGGCAATCGGTGAGCTTCGTAGAGCTGGCCGTGATGTCTTCTAACAGATGCACTTTGACTAGTTCTAGGAATTCATTCATCGACTTGTTCAGCTCGAATTTGGTGTAATTGCGAGTGGAGATCAGCTGAAAACATATAGCATATCGAAATAAGTTAACGCCTCACTAGCGTTCAGTTTGTGGAGCTCCATGACATGGAGCCTGTTTTTAGTCATAAGATGGACTTTATTTTGCAAAGTCGCAAACTTTGCGGCTATTTTTCTTTTTCTCAATAATATTAGTAAGTATAATTTTCTTAAACTCGCGGTTGAGAATCAATAAAATCACGCAAAAACTTATCAGTAGTGATAGGTGTGGATGGTTACAAGGGGAGAGGAAGACCTAAACGAAGCATGGATTGTGTGAAAGATGCTATGGCTGGAATGAGAACACATTGAGCCGACTCCAAATAAAATGGGATAGGGGCAGGATGATGATGAAATGTACCTCCTGAACAGCCATGTCCCAATGGAAGTCATTCTTCAACGTGAGATGGATGTCCTCCAACGACGTGGTGTCCAGGTGACACAGCAACGAGTCGTACTCCTGCTTCTTGAACAGCTGGAGGTTCAGCTGCTTCAGCCAGGTCGTTAGGGTCGAGCATACTGAGCACTGGCTAGAAGGGTTTACACATTTAGGGTGAGTTTCCACCAGAGTTCACACATGTAGTGTGCGTGGGCATTTTAATTGGTTCTGAGAACCACATCACTTAATCTAAATTTGCCATTACTACCTCTACATTCTTCTTATGAATTTCTTAGTAGCAGACAAATAAGCAAGACATAAACATTGAAAAAAATCTAAATTTGCTTTGTAAGTTGCATTCACCGTGGTAACGATGTGGGGGTCTTCACGAGTTTAGGACCGTTTTCTTCATGCTTACTAACTAACGTCTCCGCCGAACATTTGTATGAGAAATTGTACAGCTCTTAACGGTGACGTCAGGAACTAAAATATCTCTGTAGACGATAGCGAATAATTTAGAGATAGAGAGAGCAGTGAAAAACGCAGCTGACATTACAGTGTTTATTTGACAACTGTTGACAACAATGTATAAAAAAGACTTACAATTAAGAAACATAAACCAAAAATTAATTATGTACAAAATAGTTGCCAACAATCTCATAGGTACTTATATTCTGGGTGACGCTAGCGAGTTAGTTTTCATAAACGGTGCAAAACTCGTGGTAAGGACACTGACTGCGACTTGGTCGAAACTTCATAAACGTCATAAAAATAAGTTAATAATCAACGCGATTGTTGTTTGTATATGTTTAAATTATAATGTTTTTTAGTGGATCCTTTAACTTCTGTCTGTTTCGAGCTGTCACACGTGTCTGCTTACGTTTTTAGTAAATAGAAACCTAATAGATTAGTCATAAGATTTATTTTTCAACAAAATTTAAGCGTTTCCTTTTGAGCAAATAAAAAACCTAATAGAATTAACGTCAGATAATTTTTTGTGACAAAGCAGACAAGAGGTTAATATTTACGTATATAAATATGTAACCTTAGTTAACCTTATCATCATTACCTACACACTGACAACATAAATATGCTTACCTGTCATTCAAAAACAGAGTACCAGCGTCTACGACATTGCTAATAGCACCAAAAGATACTTTAGTTAAAGTTTCCTTCGACAGCAAACCAACGACCGATTCTCTCAGGTCCTTCAGCTTGTCTTCAGTCACCCAACTAGGCCTCAACGGAGTTACGGGGCCGTCCTTTATGAGAGATAGGTGAGATTCGGTCTTTGCCACGTCTGCGTATAAAGCTGGATAATCCACTTCGTTTGAAAGCTTCAGTTCGTTGTCATATCCCTGAGAAGAATTGCAGTTAATGAAATATTCAGTGCCAATATTGCGAGTTGGTTAACAGTTTCGTAATCTACATTCGACGCACGAATATTTGTTCGACAAAAATATAGTTCTTTATGTGCCCGCTAGGCGTTGTAGATTTGATCTTATTGAAACGCTTATGATTAGGTTTATAGGTTTATTTATTACGAATATTCGTTTAAACGTAAGCCCATACAGTGATTACCTAAGTGTTGGAAGCTAGCTAGTTTCCTACCTTACCATTAATAGGGCTAGATTTATCCACCAGCCGGTCTATTTGTTGTTGTCTATCAGACATACTGTGTGTGTGAACACAGCAATATAAGCAAAAAAATCTGTCGAATTTTTTTAATTGAAAATTCTCTCCATGTTTTCAAGTGTAATTCTAAACTATTCTAATCATCATTTCTGCCGTCAGACGCCCACTGCTGTGTATAGACCTCCCCCAACGATCTGCACGACGAGCGGTCTTGTGCCTCCCACATCCAGCGGGTTCCCGCGATCCTCACCAGGTCATCGGTCCACTCAAGGACCTTTAGGCCCCATCGACCATCGGTTCTACCCACTGCCAATTGAGTATAGCGTAGATATTATAATAAAATATCTTTATATATAAAAATGAATCCCCATTTCCCTTGGTCACGGCATCACGCCTAAACGGCTGGATGGATTTTAACGGGACTTTCACTGGCAGATAGCTGATGTTTCAAGGTGTGTTTTAGGCTAGTTTTATTTAAAAAAACAGCATGGAACTAAATCTACGCGGGTGAAACCGCGGGGCACAATATTTTATAACATAATTAACGACGAAAGTTTACCTGTGCGGCGAACACGAGTGGCGGTATTTCCTTGAAGATTTCAGCTTTGTTCGTTTTACACAACATATGTTTAACATCAGTGAACATTCCAGTGGCGTCTGGTATGTAATCGGATAAGGTTATGTTCGGTAGGCAGATGGACTCCGTGTTGTTCACGTTCACGTCGCGCAACAGGCGGATTATCTTAAACAGAAAATACAAGATATTGCGCTGGTAATGCAATTGCTTGCAGTGACCCTACACGTGTGTATAAAAACAAAACTTAAACCCCGTTTTCAATAGGGGTGGAATTTCGAAAATCCATTCCTTAGTGTACCTATATGACACAGAACACCTAACACACCCTCTAAATTTCGTAACTAGCGGCTTAGGTTGTGCTGATATATAAGGACTGGATTCAAGACTTTTTTTATTTTTTTTGTGCATAAATATAAATGAGTGAAAAAGTTGGTCATAGTTGTTTGGAAAGTAGGTTACAAGTCGTTGTTACGAAAAAGTCTCAACGCAGCATATTTCTCCATCAACTGGGATCGAACCCAGGGTATTATGTTCCGTAGTAGCACTTTCATTAATACATTACCACCGTTCACACACACAAACAGCATTTATACGATGCACACACACATTACCATGAACTAGTTTAGAAATACTTACATGAAAGTTATCAAGATGAGTAAGGACATCTTTAGCAACCTCGAAGCTCATTTCCATGTGTCCCAGGAAGTTTTCAGCATTGGGTCCATTATAGAGACCCCTAAGTGGACCCCACCAGTCAGCCCCCGAGAGGAAGGCCAGGATGACGTCATAGTGCTGTATGTTCGAGTGCAGGTACTTCAGGTAGATCGGAAGACCCAGATCGTAGGTGTATGAGATTGACCTTTTTAGGTTATTCACTAATTGTTTTCTGCAAATAGATCATAATTTCGTTTGAAGGTTCGAGATTGTTTGCGTTAGCAGTAGGTACAGAATGACGTGATATTAATAAACGAATTTGAGTCTTATCCATATTAGTACTGATATGTTACATAAATTACAAGTAGAAAACTCAAATTACGAATACGCAAATACAGTCTAAATTAATTTGTAAACGAAAATAAATCGTGTTAAGCTAAAACGTTCAAACACAATTGATCTACATACAGACAGAGCTTCACGCTTGTATTCCCCGAAGGAGTAAACAGAGGTGTACTTATAAACAGGTAGGCACACCCATATTTATCCAGCTATATTGCCACCAACCGAGCATGATCTCTGATAAGTTTATTGCCGGTTCTTCAAAAAACCCAATAAGACTTTGCCTGACCCAGGAATAGAATCTAGGGCCTCGTGTTTCAGAGTAGCTTTTACGACTACAAGAGCAATGAGGCAGTCAATTGATCTCAAGATGGACAAAATCAAAACACATTAATAAAATCACTCACCGATCCCTTAGGAAGTTGACAACATCAGTAACATTCCCAGCATCCGTCTGCAACACCTCTATAAGATTGTTCAAACTCTGTTTCGCTAACACATAATCTTCGTCTAACTCCTGTACTTTACTATAAATCTGCTGGTAATTCTTCGAGCAAATCTGTCTTTCCAATCTAGGATCTTCTGACAATAAGTCCTTGCTGCGATCATTCGATTTCAAACCTTCACACATTGCATTTAAAGCATCGATTAGAGTAACATTGTCATTGGCTAAGACATCAATTATGAGATCAAAATGTGTCGTGGTTAAATCTACAGGTCTTCGTTTGAAAGCTACTTGGATGTATTTTAAATCAGCCTGTAGCTTTTCTAACTCGTCGTCTTGGTAATCACTTGGTTCAAGCGTCATTGTGGCTATATCGTCAGCTATTTTGTTTATTATAGTCACAACTCGTGTTAAGAAAATGTTAGCTTGGAATTGTTTTCTATTTATTTGATTAAACAGTCTGTAAGAAGGGTCTGTTTCATTAATTTGATAGTTTATCACAGTATCGATAGCTTGTTCTAGTTTGTCAGCGAAGGTAGTTTTTGTGTCTTCAGTTTTGTTCACGTTACTGAAATTTGTCAACAGATTGACTAGTTCTACTACTCTGGTGTAAGCGTTCTCGTATTTGCTCGTCATGTTTTGCGTTGGGTACACGTAGAAATAGTATTGCTGGAAATGAATAAACACTTAGTGATTCTTTTTTATATTCTGTATGTATGTAAGAATAAATTTTACGTTTGAGAGGTAACGCAAGCAAACTTCTTCTCAAAAGAGTCAACGTTAAGGTAAGCAGGGCCTGTCGACAAAGTAAAATTATCATTATGCTTCGCTAGTAGAAACGATACAAAATGTACGGGAATGACGTGTCACGTGACTGATTTATGTCAGTTCCGTAGATTTAACGCATCTATTAGCGCAAGCGCAAGAGAATGTTACTTTGTCTAGGCCTACAGAGGTGTTACAACAGCCATTCTTCACCGAAGATGATGTGCCAACGCGACAGATGGTGAGTCCGTCGCCGGCTAAAACTATATATACATATATTATTCTTTCGGAAAAATCAAGTTCCTTCACCATTAGTTAAATTATGCGGTGATATTACTGCACTGAAGTTTTCTAAAAAACTTGTTGGTACAGTGTGGTGGGATTCGAATCTACATCGCTTGCAAAAATGTCAGATGCCGCTACGAGCTATGAGCGTTCAGCGAAAATAGTGAGGTTATCTAATGTATTTTATTTGCTTCGCGCCATACAGACAGACAGACTCAAAACATAACTACTATGCATTCAAAGTCATATCTTGCGGCAGAATCTATACTCAAACCACGGATATAGTGGTAAATTCTTGACATTTAAAAGTGCCTCACCAGGGCCTCAAACTGGATAAATATTATTTTTTTCTTAGAGAAATACTTTTAAAGTTACTCACAGGTTTAGCAACGACATCAAGAAGCGCGTTGTCTCCTCTAGGCAACGAGATCCAGTGTATAAAAGAGGGACAGATATATGGCTGCACTTTCTTCAGCAGAACATCGTCTATAGGGCTGCCCAGTGCTGGAGCCACGGCTTTGAGTACCGCTTCACAGTCCCAGAACTCAGTTAAGGCTGCTCTGCGAACCTGAGAGATAACAATTATAACATTAAACATATGTATTCACCATTCAACATAGGTTAAATTCGGAGCACTCGTAACCGTAGGAAGTGTATAAAGATGCTTTAATGTGGATGAAGCGAAAGAAGTATGTAAGGATCGTAGCATGTGGCAAACGGTGGTTTCTGCCTACCCCCATGGGATGCAGGCGTGAGCATATGTAAGTATGTATGTACGTATTTATACTTACAAATCGTCAGAAAGGCATGATTATACAGGGCTTCGGAAGGATGCTTTTCCCGGTGAGAGAAGAATTAGACAAGGAGCTTAGTAATTAACTACTCTTTTTTAAATTGTATATGTTTACAATTTTCTTACACGTCAGATAACATACGCCTAAGGATAGTTTCAAAGCTCAAATGTCAATAAACAATTCAAATAATGACCTATATATATAAAATATACGTATATATATACAGTTATCATAAGTAGGTCGCATATGCATGTCCGCGGTAGGATCAACACAAAGTTTTATACATTGAAAACATCAGCAGAATTAATAACCTGTGTCATAAACCCGTAGTCCCAGTAAGAGTTGAGCAGCACTCCAAAGAATTCTGGCATCTTTTCGTATAGTATATAGAGGCCAGTGTTCCTTGTGAAGCCTAGCATTTGTAGGATGTTCGAGTTTGGTTCTGGAATGCAACACAACAAAAATCAGCAGATAATAGTTAAAAAGTGTTTTTTTCCATAATATACATTCACGTACATTAAAGAAAGGCTGTTGATTTGGAATTTCAAACGGACACTCCAATTTAATTAATCCGTATAGATTTTATTTCCCAGAGAATGATAGCATATAAGGGTAGAAGAATAATGATGATGAAATAACATGCTTTCTTTTAAAATATAGAAAAAAATACTAAGGAAAACTGTTTTCTTAAGATCGTCGTCATGAGTCATCACGTTTGCGTAAACGCAGATTTGTATTCGATTAAAATAGTGCCATCCGCGGGCCGAGAGATGGCGCTGTTTCGTTCCTATCCAAATCTACGTTTACGTCAACGCGGTGACTTGTGACGGCGGCAGTGAATAAACTAGCATTAAGCCCTCGGACGAAAGAAATCACGGGCTACAACTAGTGTTATAACAAACAGCTCACCGTTAACTTCCTTGAAATAGTTGGACAAATCCTCGGCAATGTTCTCGAAAATGACGGAGAACGTCTTGATAGCCTGTACGCCCAAAGTCCTGCCTGTGTCTAGACACTCCCTTTCTATGTGTGTGTTGTGAGTGGTGTTGGTGCACTTCAGGAATGACTCCAGGAGCGTGTTAACTGGAGATATGGTCGACGATACGTTGATTGAGTTCATGATCAGGTCGAATTTCGATAACGTTCGGCTGTTGAAATAATGTAGTCATCAAAATAATGAAAGAGCTCTCAAATTCTTCAATATTGTTCGATTCATAGAAATATCTTAAGTAGGCGCTAGTATGGAACCCACCATAGTTGTCAAATTGTTCGGGTGACGTGCTCAAATTTCTCACGAACAAGGACAAAAATAGGAGTGTTTTCAAACCGCAATATAAGTACCTATCCGAAGTACTATGTACAACATTTAGAAGGTTTTTTTAATTAATTAAAACATAATTTAAACTAAAAAAATAATTTAAACTAATTCAAAGTAGAATTTTTGGCCCAAGTCGGTGTCTCTCGGGATCGTGCCAAGAAGGCTGGCAGCATTGCCACGTTGAATAGCAATGCTGATTCTCTGAGCGAGAAAAGCCCCAGCTCTCTTGTCACGAGAGGCTTCTACCAGACGACGTGCAATCTCTTTGGAAAGTAAGTACTTAGATATGATTTAGAAATTTACACAGAGATATAATTTAAAAAATACGCATAAATGTAATTATCTCGTTAGATGTAATAGCCTTAAAAACATATAGTTTTTTATAGAAAATTAAGTCAGAAGTTAAATAGACCCACTATTTTAGCCTAGCTCGTACAATTTACAACTTTATTCCATAGCATACAAAGCACAGATTAACTTACCGCAACATAACGTCCCTGTCAGTAGTATTCAATTTCAAGACAGCGTTCTCCCAAGCAGACATCAATGTTATATGGTCCTTATTCCCAGTGTTATTGAACACATATTCCAATGCATCTTTAGCTAAGATTGTGTCGTTTATAATGGCATCGAGTGTCGATGACAACTTGAGGAAGAGATGAGGCTCGTAATCCGTGGAATTCCATTTTAGGGAGTTCTAAAAAAGGCTTCACTTTTCAAAGAATTCACACACGGTGCCAACATAATTAAGTCGGAAAGGTTCCACTATTCTTAACACATCACCTCCACCCCACGTCCTTCCTCCCTTATGCTATACTAGCTAGCACACTCAGCTTCGCCTGCGTATGATTTTTTTCTTGAACTTAATTTTTTTGGAACTTTTGTCATAGACAATGTCAGTTCTCCGATTCACGTAAAACAAAATGTTGTCGAACGATTAAAGACACTCGATCGAAATCCTTTCCTACTCGTAATATATTACTATTATTATACCACACTGGCTGTGCCCCGCGGTTTCACCCGCGTAGATTTAGTTTCATCCTTATTGTGTCGGAACCCTAATATTTTTAATAAATAAACGTAGCCTAAGTTACTCCTTGAACATCAGCTACCTGCCAGTGAAAGTCCCGTTAAAATCGGTCCGGCCGTTTCAGAGATAACCTGAACAAACAGACAGACAGACAGAGAAAAATTTAAAAATTTGCCTTTTAGTGTCAGTAGCGTGTATAATTTCATATGCATTGAGTGAAAAGCTGTTATTTTGGATATATATTAAAAATAGATTAATACATGACCAATATTTCTATCACATGTTTAAGAAGTACTAATTAAATCTGAAAAATATTTTTTGCATTCGCATATATTCAAATTCATTGTAACGTTTACTTACATACGCCAGGCAAACTAGTAGGGGGTTTAATCTAATGCTTACATATATCAAAACGCCACTTACATGTACAGTAGCATTTTTCTTCTCAAGATATCCAATCCATTCCTTCTGTAAGTCCGTATCCAAACAAAGCATGGTCTCAATCCCTCGTACTGCTTGTGCACTATGCGATGACAGTTGGAGCAGTTCTGACAGGCTGGTGGAGGCGCAGGGCCATGCTGGGTTTGAGTTCATTAGGGCGATTATTGGGTCCGGCTGCAAATTAAGGAATTAAATAATTTATTTAATGCCATAACTGCAATAGTTTACTTAACTGTGTAGCAGTTGCTTGCGCCCTCCGAGAAAAAATGTGTGTGTATGTGAGTGAGTGTGTATGTGTGTGTATGCGTGTGTATTTGTATGATAAAATCAAATATTCATAAGCAAAGAAGCTACAAATTTTTGAATACAGGTTTATACATGTAGCGGTAAATGAGTCATTAGATTGAAGGCTAGATTTGTATGCCTCCGCTTGATGACGAACGCGACACAAGGAGGAAGTTTAAGAAGGTTTTAAGGTAAAACGGTACATCCTTGGTTGGTGACAATCTTCAGTCAAGTTCTAACGGTTGCCAACTTCTTTAGGCTTCGCGGGACGACCAAATATGAATGCCTTTCGCTTTTGAACTACTAGATATTAATATAAATGACTTACATCAGTGTTATCCTGTACGATGAGGTCAACAGAGTCAAGGATCAGCTGAGGTAGATTCGGTATGACGTTAGTCATCGCTGACACCGTCATGGGAGGCAAGTCGGATGATACACTCGAGTTCCTAATTAAACCTGCAAAGCGTTTGTTTGGAGTAAGATGCCGTACTCGTTTTTGAAAAAAAACCTATGTAGATACGATAAGGAATTCAGTATCTACCAATTCTTTCTAGGGTTTTATTTCAGTCAAGTTCAAATCCCAGCTGTCTGAACGAGGTTCCCAGTAAAACAAAACATCGCGCAGAACTAATATCATTAGTGTTGAAACTATATAATGACTGACCAGTAAAAAATTTAATCAAGTAAATATTTATGGAGACACATAAGCGTTAGACTCCCCATCTGTCACTCTGGCACAGATTCTACGGAAAACAGTAGTTGTAACCTTTGCGTACCTCTTCGTGGAGTCATCTGGGAAGGTGTCCCTGTTTACTATGAATAAAGGTTTATATAATGTTCCCCTGGGAAGCGTCGACCCAGCTTACTATTAAAGGTACGTACCAGTGAGCAGACGCAGCACATCGTCAAACACCTGGACTGGTCCTAAGGAGACAGCTACAGCATGTTTGATCCTCAACCACGGCTCAGCTGTCACGTTGAACATACCGCTATCCACAATATCCAGCAAACGGACGACGAGCTTCAAACTATCAAAACACAGACACATAAGTACTTATTACATACATAGATATGCTCACGCCTGTATTCCCCGAAGGGGTAGGCAGGGGTGTTGTAGTAGCAAGACCTACTTTTCACCGAAGATGATTCAGTGCTAACGTGACAGATGAGTCTATCGCCGTCTCAGGCACGATACATACGTGTTTGAATTACTTCTCAGACATATGCAGGTTTCCTCACGATGTTTTCCTTCACCGTAAAGCACGTGGTGTGAAATCATTGCACATAAGTTTAAGAAAAACTCATTGGTGCAGGCCCCGCTGTGATTCGAACTTGCGTCGCTTGCGCAGCAGGCGACTGCTCAAACCTCAAGGCCACCGTCTGTTTTTTATAAAAGTATTTATGTAGTAAATATGTTCACACCGCCCCAGGGTGCCAACGTGACAGATGGTAACTGCCTCGCGTCTCCGACACAATAATCCGCCTTCTCAGACCCGCAGGTTTCCATACAAGCCGAAATACATGGGATAAGGCCAGGGAGATGACGACGATAACTTACCACAAATGCACACTCCTCTGTAAATTGTTCTTGCTGAACCAGAACTCCTTAGATTGTGCAGCCATCGTTTTGATATGGTTCATGGTACTGGTGTCCATGTTGTAGCTCCCGTACTGCGATAGATACGGGAAGTCTCGCTCCAGGTTGCTGTATAAGTCCCTCATGTTGTTAATCAGTTTCGTCCAGTTCAATTCTGAGGAATCTCCTGGCGCCGAGATTTTCCTAATCTGAGGAGTTTACAAATGTATTCAAATTTTTGGTTTATGTAAAGGATCAGTCGGATAGCTGATATTGGTATAATTATATATTAAGTAATATGGCTAGTTTTTCTGAAAAATAAATTTTTCACTGGTTGTTGTAGAAGTTTTTGACCACGCCTTGAATAAAATATCTAAAATAAACGTAGCCGATGTTGTTCTTTATAACATAAGCTATTTGCTAGTAGCAAAAAAATCTGAGATAAACTGACAGACTTCTTAAACATCGATTTTATTTTACATTTCATTTAGTCATCTTCATCATCTTTCGGCCCTTATCCCATTTCATTGTGGAATAAAAAATAGTTATAGAGACATTATAAACATACATACATTTAATTTATCTATATAGACCATACTTACAGCTTGAGCAACGAAAGAGTCGTTCTGCATCGCATCATCTATGACCGTGGCAGTTTTACACAGAGTACCGACCAGGCTGGTCTTGTCTACGTCAGAGGGCAAATACAGGTACATTTCAGCATTGTCCACTCCATTGCACATTATATCAACTATGTGAGTTGATAGAGTTTTGTACGTCTGGGAAAAAGTATGAGAGAGAGTGAGAGAATGATCGCAGCTACACATTCAGTCATTCCAGTCTTACGTATATCAAATTATTCTCAATACATTCAAGCAAAAACCTGTGCTTACCAAATATCAACCTTATTTCACCACTGGCACAAGTAACAGTTGAGATACACACACAGATCCAAAGGAGTAGCTTACAGAGATTAAATATTTTAAAAGTTCTGTCGTAGAAGTAATCCACAGAAAAGATTTTTGATGATTTTGTACATAAAACACATGCTTTTGCTAACAAATTTATAAGTTAAGTAAATTTCGATTAGTAAGTAAAGTAATTTTCTTAGTTAAGTAATTTTCACGCCACTAAGGTACTCACTCAACACGCACAGAATAAGGGAAGGAAAAATTCGACAAAACATCAGAAAGGGAGCCAAAAAGCTCAATTGGCGGAGTAGATAACTGCAGGGTTTGCAGGAAGTCGTGGGAGTTGAGTAGAATCAAAAACTTCAGAACAAGAATTATAATAACGCTGATTGTGTTGAAAGTTTGTTATTTAGAAATTTTATTTATATTTGAATAACAATTTGTATTGTTCTGTATTGTATTCCGTACCTTAACTTCATCCATCGAGGTCGCCAACACGACTCTAACAACATCAGGGTAGTGTCTCTTCATCTTCTCAATCAACTCCTTGGGCACGGCTCCTATCTGCTGGTTCAACGCACTGAGCAGGGTCGTCAGATCCGCCAGTATCGGCGACAACTTGTATTGCAAGATCGGGTTCTGCTTTATTACTTCTTTTGCGAAGAGACCGTGGATTGTGATCCTAAATAATTTCAAAACGTTACTTTTTTATCTTAATGTCCACACAGAAGGGACCTCGATAACAAAAGACTTATTCAGGGTATTTGATGGATACTAATATTAGGAAACCATGTTACTTCAAAAGTATAAAAGTTCAAAAGACCGGTGGAAGGTTAACTCGCATTAGATTTAGTCTCCTCATCACCTTATCCTAAGTGAAATTAGGGTTGACACAAGATGCATCTTGCGTAGCAGGCGACTGTACCTCTATCACGAGTTTGCCACCTTTTTCTTAATCTACACTCGCTAGCGTTTCCGACAATATTTGTAGAACATATTTTAGTTCTTCACGACACCGCTTGTCAGGCGCTGTACAATTTCTCATACAAATAAAAAGACGCTAGCGAGTAGAGATTAGGAAAACGATGGCAAACCCGTGATAGGGCTACTGATCAAACCCCAGGGCTCTCTGTAGATATGTAGACGATAAAATGTGTTGCGAAAATCATTTTAATTAAGATACTCACAAAACATGTTTCCCCAAATGCGCGTTCTCTCTAGCAACCTTCATGAACTCAGAGTCATTATTGACACCAAATAGTTGGTTCCAGTCCACGCGTGGACGTTCACCAACCTGTCTGGTTAAATCCCTAGTGAAATTGTGCAGTATTTGAAAGTCTTTCTCAATGGAGTACAGCTGGACCGTCGTGTCTTTGCCTAAGGTTTCTTGGATTACGAGAGAGGTCATTGCGTTTATCTAAAAAAAAACAATTTTTTATCAGTTTGGTTAAACTTGATTTTACTGGCGCCTTCCCTCGTGTGATGTTTTTTTAGTGGTCAATTCAGCTTTGAATGCGTTACACACAGACAGGCAGATAATTATTTAATAGTCACATCATATCTTCATATTCATATATTTAATGCATTAAGGTTATGCAATGCAAACAGTAATCGCATTCAATTTCCAAAAACAAGGACAAATTATTTATTATTATTTGAATTTGACTTTCAATTTTATAAGGTTGGTTAACCTTAAACATATTAATATACTTACGCTATTCTTCACATCAATAACTCCAAAAGCGGCGATCAATTCAGTCATATAACTCTTCCAGGCATCCGTACAAAATAGCTTCTGAAGGGTAACTGCATCGGCCTTAGACACTGCCAAGAATGATTGGATCTTGCTTGCATCACAGAACATTTGTCCAGGGGAGTTTATTATTGATGTTAATATCTGAAATTATCGGAAGAAATCATATCGTATTATTGCCTCAATATCCTGGTCTTTCCATAAGGGATCTCTAAGGGGTAGGTTAGAATACTTATGTGCCTACAAGACAGATAGCGTGATCCATAGCCGTATCAGGCACTAATACCTGAGTACTTACGCCTTCAAAATTCAGAGATATAAAGATTTCCTTAAGATGTTTTCCTTTAGCGTAAAGCTCGTGGTACGACTAACACTTAAGTTTTTAGAAAACCTCATAGGTATTACGGCTCTCAAGAATTAACGATCTTAAATCATCTTTCGATAAAGAATACATCTTAAAAAAAGTCGAAAACCAACACAAAACTGTAAGTAATGTTATAAATACCTGTGCTCTGTCTGCATCAGCTAAAGCCTCAAATCCTTTGCCCAAAACCATAGGCGGTAAACTCAACAGTATCTTCATACCCTCGGGGTGCCTCAAGGTAACATTATAGGTCAACTCTTCTAAATTCATGTTGATATTGACTACATGGTGGGCACTTTGTATTAGTTTCGCGAGCAGTGTGGAGTAGAACATGACGTCATGTTTGGACTTTTCAGGTAACCACTTGTAAACAAAACTCGCTAGTTGGGGCAGCCTGAAAATTTTGTTAAAAGGTAAATCAGTTAAAAGGTTATCAATTAACACTCTCATATTCCGTATAAGGGATGAACAGGATAAAATATTTACTAACTTATTAATGATATTAAATTGATTATTAAAGCATATTTTATCTGATTAAATTCGAAAGATTAAACATTTTACTATTTGCTATTGTTATTGAAGTTAATAATAATAAAAGCCAAGTTTTAGGCTCTGATAAGACATTTTTGAACATCGATTCAATTACAAATGATTCGGCAACTAGTTTTCTGAGAAGCTTAGACTATGTTTCGTAAAGTCACTTACACCTTAAATACATCAATCTGCTTTTTATCATCCATCGCCACATCAAATACATCAGCTGCATTATTGACAAGCTTAGATATTCTCTTCAAACTAGCCTTCATGAAGTTATCCTTGTCTTTGGTTATAGGGGCATCATCTTCCACTTTATCTGCCTGTTGGGCCACCATTTTGTCCAAATATTGGAGGGCAAGAACAGCTGTGTCAGTGAACTCCTTCAATGATTTGAATGATTGAGTGTCACCAAATGTTGGTTGGA
Organism: Watsonalla cultraria; assembly: GCA_964035505.1. NCBI lineage: Eukaryota > Metazoa > Arthropoda > Insecta > Lepidoptera > Drepanidae > Watsonalla > Watsonalla cultraria. Next base: position 426,118 of record OZ037732.1, on the reverse strand, counting down.
AGAGGTCCATTAGTTTTGTTATTCTGAAATTGAAGAATGCATGAAAAGGATATTCGTAAGTATAAAAAAAATCTTCATTTGATCATACTTTTACGGTATACTTTCAAATCAACAGAATGACAATATCATTGTTGCAAGTTTTACTAAGAAAACTTGCAATTTTTTAAAAATACAACTCAAGGAATATAAGCGCGTAGACAAAATTCAAGTGATCAATATAAGATGATATTTCGCTTTATTGCAGGTTTAGACTAGCTTCTTGTCAAAGCATACCGTAGGCACAGTACCGATGCTCAAAATCACATTTCGTTATTAAAAGGAAAAAATATTTTCAAACCCATAATTTTTGATCTAGATAATTAGGTCAAAGTCAAAGTCAAAGTCAAAAATATCTTAATTCGATTAGACTTTATACAAAGCACTTTCAAATCGTCAGAATGACACAATTTACAGGATTATATGTGGAGTCGTTATCTGGATGCTGTGTCCTTACATAAAGGAATTTGGTACAGATCCCTTAGTAAAGAACCTCCTCGTATTCCGTGGTTTCAGAAAATCAGACTTAACAGGAAACTTACTGTAACTGCGCTCCGACTCAGATCTGGACATGTTCCACTAAATAAATTCAAACACCTAATGAAGAAAGCAGATTCCCCAAACTGCATCACTTGTGGCAAAACCGAGGATGTGCATCACATTTTAGTGGAATGTGTCAGATATGAGTCGGAGAGGCGGGCGTTGGCTGCAAAACTGAGCATAAATACCCTTGATGTTGGAATGTTCCATACAATATTGTCGTCGCCTACAACTGAGGCAGCCAAATTACTTTTTTTGTTTGTTAATCAGGGTTTGACGAAAGATTAGAAATTAGTTGGTAAAACAAAGTAAGAGTCCGATGGGACTGATATGTAATAATGTACAAAAGTCCCAAACAATAAGCAAGGCTCCATACTAGGCCCATTCCTGTTTCTAGCGTATATCGATGACCTACCACTTGTTGTAGAAAATATCTGTGATATTGTTCTATTTGCAGATGATACATCTTTAGTTTTCAAAGTGAGTAGAAAAGACAAAGATCTTAAGGCACTAAATGAAACTCTAATATCTGTTTCAAAATGGTTTGATGCCAATAATCTCGTTTTAAATTCTAAAAAAACAAAATGTATCCGATTTTCACCACCTAATACATCGCAAATAGATACAAATATATCATTAGTTGGGAGTCAATTGGAGTTGGTCGAAAGCACAGTATTCTTAGGTCTTACCTTAGATTCTAAATTACAATGGGGCGCCCATATTGAAGCATTGTCAAAAAAGCTTAGTTCAGCTGCGTTTGCGGTTAGAAAAATTAAACAAATGACGGATATTGATACTGCTAGATTAGTCTACTACGCTTACTTTCATAGTGTCATGTCATATGGCGTATTGTTATGGGGTTCCGCAACAGACTTAGATTCAATTTTTATACTTCAAAAGAGAGCCATCAAGGCAATATACTCGCTGGACCCCCGAGATTCTCTTAGAGATAAATTTAAAGAAATAAATATTCTCACCCTACCGTCACTGTACATTTATGAGAATTTGCTATACATGAAAAAAAATATTCATCTATTCAATTTAAACTCGGACATTCATTCAATTTCAACACGAAATAAACACAAAATTGTAGCTCCTAGATTCAGGTTAGCAAAGGTAAATAAATCATTCATGGGGAATTGTGTTCGTTTCTACAATAAAATCCCACAGTCAATAAACGCGTTAAATTATGATAAATTTAAGACACACATTAAAACTGTACTGATGAAGAAAGCTTATTATACAATTTCGGATTACATAAATGATAAAGACATATGGAATTAAAACTCTGCACAAGTAGCTCCTGGCAATGACATGGTATGCAAACATGATATGTAAATCATTTGGTATTGTTTTTACGTTTTTAATTATTATTTTTTACACATGCATGCTGATACAATTTTCACTATTGTGAATAATTTATGATGTTTTTTTTTTTGTAATTATTATTATTTTACTGTGTAATGAAATGTACATGATGCCAGCTGAGTTTCTTGCCGGTTCTTCTCAGAAGGCTAGTTTCCGAACCGGTGGTAGATTCCTCGACGTTCATAAGTGCCTTACCAGGGCCTAAACTGAATAAATCATTTTCATTTTCATTTTCATTTTCATTTTCATTAAATAAAAAAAAAGGATTATACATGCTACCGCCAGGTTCGGAAGACTTACTGAGAAGAACCTGGCAAGAAACTCAGTAATTAAGGTCAATAGCTATACACGATAAGAATTGTGTGAATTATCGTTCAAATTAATACTTACAAAGTAGTATTAAAATAGCTGAAGTGTTCACCGCCGTGCATGACGGCGAATATTTCCGAAGGCACGAAGCTCTGTATCTGCGCCATGTGCACCACCGCCCCGAGCATGTCTCCCAAGTCCAGCACACTGGTGTCTCCGGACAACTTGCTATACATGTTACCTAGCTGCAGTCAAAATATTGTATTTTCTTATTTATATGCCCACGGCATCCCAAAAGGGGTATGCAGAGTTGTTGTAATAGCAACATTCACTTATGTTAATCGCTGTCTCGGGCACTATACACATCTTTGAATTACTTATCAGACATGTGCAGGTTTCCTCGCGATGTTTTTCTTCACCGTTAAGCACGTGGTGTGAAAACACTGCACTTAAGTTTTTGTTTTAGACAAACACTTTGGTAATCTACCTTCAACTTTGAATGTTCTTTAAAGAAGAACTTTTTACAACAAATACTCTTTAATATACATTTTTTTCTCCCTTATAGGGGTCTACATCCACACTATCCACGATATACGAACAAGACGCATCCAACGATACCTCATTAGTAGAAGTTTTGGAATTCTGAGGGATCAGATGAACATACAAACATCCAATCAAAATCATAACCCTCCTTTTTCTTCACCGAAGTCGGGTGAAAACGGGCACGTATTCAGTGTAAGCTTTTATAAATGTTTTAAGGTACTCACCATTTTAATGTATTTACTAAAATTGATTTCAAACAAAAGGTCCATTAAGACCCTTTGCACATCATTATGTGTAAGAGAGCATAACTTCTTCACCAAAATGTTCAAATGTTCCTGGTTCTTTATAACCAACGTCTTTGCTATCGAGTCCGGCCTGCATCTATTTATATCACGTTTTATTATCTGCAAACAAATATTTATTTAGATTCGACATAAAATTTAAAACCGATCTCTTATCAAGTATCTTTAATACATTTTAGAAGATATTTCTGTATTAGATAATTCTTATTGTAACACGCGCACCCCCCAGTTAACGACCAGCCGCGTTATTCACTAAGGTTTCTCAGCGTCGCACTCGACGACGCGCGTTGGTTTCAATCATAGGAAATTGACATATAACACATAGAGGATAAGGTTAATTTTCGTATCTTTATAACTGACACTCGATGACGAGTGCGACGCTGAGAAACCTTAGTGAATAACACGCCAGGAGGAACACCGTGGATTGTAGTGGAAGCGAGTCCGTCATAGCCCCTACACTGCCCCTGCGGCGGTTGGTGTTGGTAAATAGAAAAAGGGTTTGATTGTCGTTATTAATTAAGTTTAAAAATAACTTCAATTACACTCAAAACAGCATTATCTACATTATTGTACGAAGATGAACAAATTATTCCATTAGAATGTTGTTTGAAATTAGACCCTGATATTATGATATTAGGTTCAAAATCCCGTAATAGCAATTCATACTCACGCCTTCCAAACTGAGTTGCGATTCCATCAGACTCTTCACTACGTCATAGGGCAACTGTAATTGTGACGTCAGATATCTTGTCACTTTTGCCGGGTTCCTGAATAAGTCTTGTACTTTCAACCCTCTCTCTGTAAACAAAGAATTACATACATAAATACATATGCCCACGCCTGTATTTCTCGAAGGGGTAGGCAGAGGTGTTGTAATAACAACTCCCACTTCTCACACAAGATGATTGAAATCACTGTACATAAGTTTTTTTAGAATAACTCCTTGGCACAGGCCCTTCTGGGGTTTTATACGTATTGGATGATATGTGTAACATAAGACAATACTTATTAAATTAAAAAACTAAAATACCACAAAAATAAATAAAACAAACGACAAAAAAATGTTGAGGGACTTTGTTTTTAAATTTATAAGTACTACCATCCGCTGATTTATGACCAAAAATGTGCGCCTAAAGAGTCCTCAGTAAATCCTATATAGTCAGTAAATAACATACTGGTAATATCAACAAAGGTGGGTTCGTCGACGACGTCGGCCAGCGTGGAGACCAGCTTCAGGGCATTAGGCACCGAGGCAGCTACGTCCAGCGTAGACTCGTTCACAAGGGGCGCTAACCTCCGCTGCAGCTGAGTTAGTCTGTAACGTTATAAAACACATGCATTAAATTAAACATAATATAATCTATATTTAAATACATATCCTCATGCCTGTATTCCCCGAAGGGATAGGCAGAGGTCTTTTGAATTCATTCTAAGCCAGAAAAACTCTAAAAACTGTAATTCTAACAATGAAATCATTTATATATTTCTCTTAATTTTCTTACGTTACTTATACCTACGGTTGCTTATTTATCTGACTTAAATCAGGTTCTCAGACATTTCCAGAGTATTCAAGAAATATTAGTCATCATTCTAAAATAATCAATACCTACTATATAAAATTTGGAGCGCCCAGCGAAGATAGCGAGTAACTACGCATGTATTGTATTCGAATCATGCCATACAGACAGACAGACACAGGCTCATGAAATGACTACTGCGCTCATAAGTCATGCCGGCACCTATTATAAGTCGAGGGCAATAGAGTGCACTATAATAATCCGATGCGACTGATTAGAAGCGATTATGATAGGCGAGAGGTCGTGTCAGCTGTAATCGTGTCATTCGTGTCGTTGTCACGGAAACGAGTTAAATGAAAACCGCATACGCCGCAAGAATGTCAGGTTACAGGTTTACTTAGAGCTATGGATGTTTTATTATGTAGGAGTAGGATTTATTCGAAAGTGAAATACTACAGTGCGCTTGGAGGTGAAAGTATTATCCTTGTGCATTTAAAACGATGTAGTAACTTCTGTTATTTGAACCGACGAAATGGGTTACTCAAACTCAAATATATCTTTATTCGATTATACTTTATACAAAATACTTTCAAATCGTCAGAATGACACAATTACACAGGATTATACATGCTACCGCCAGGTTCGGAAGGTTGCTTTTACTGAGAAGAACCTGGCAAGAAACTCTTAACGGTTAACATTATTTGTAATTTCTTTTAAATTACACACTTATATATATCTCTTTACAATCCGTTTCTCCACTAGCTACATAGAGGGTACTACTCGTAAACAATTGCAAAGATTGCAAATCGCGCAATTTTCGAACGCATTGCAGTATGGATACAAGTTTCCAACTAGAACAGTTGGAGGCCCCAGGTATGACACGCCTCACAGGAAGAGCTTGGCTTTACTGGCGATGAGCATGATCATGATCATGGCAAATCTGGCACAACCATAATCTTTATAATAAAGTTTAGTTCAATAAAACAAATCCTCACTTGGAGTTGTTGTAGGCTGGTATCTGTTCATATTGGTCGATAGGTGAGCACTTGTTTTCGACGCTGCATATGAACGACTGTAGGAACTGCACCACCCCGGCGCTGGGCAGGGCGCGGGCTGGGTACGCACCTGAAATAAAAAATACATAATTATCATCGATTTCAAGCGATCGTCATCGGCCTAGCCTTATAGAACGTTGGAGTAAGTTCGGCCAAGTAAAAGTGACGAGGAGGAACACTCGTGGGTTTTAGGCGGTAATAGTCCGGCATAATCTTTCAGCTGTCCCCGCGGTGGTTGGCGTATCCAAGACGGATATCCCACGGAAAAAAAAGATAGACAGCGGTATAAGACCCTATCAAAAACAATTACAGCGAAATAGGTATTTTTTTTTGTGAAGCTTAGAATGCAAACAAACCCCATTTAATCCAGCTCCAATTCACAATGTTATCCGCATCTAATATATGGCTTATTTTGCCAGAAATTTATATCATACACTAGCTGTGCCCTGCGGTTTCACCCGCACTAAACTGAAGTAAGTAATACAAGAATGTTTGTAAGTAGAGCCTGAGATGGCGATATAATCTGTGGCGTTGGCACTTCATCTTCGGTGAAAAGTGGGTTTTGTTATTAAACTTACATGTAGGGAAGTCGACATTATCCACATTAATCCTGATGACGTACACTGCGCCGACGAGAGCTGTGGCCCATACGATGCCTAGGAGAGTGATCTGCAACAACCCATTTAAAAACTGTTTTCAATCACATTTAAATATAGTACAATGAGAATGAAAGAACCGACAAGAAAATAAACCATATAAATTAGAAACTGTCTATTAACAGAGTAATGCCGGTAATAAATAAATAAATAAATAAAAAACAGATACTGGAGGGAGCCAATCTTTGTGACACTATTGGGTGTGATCGTCTCATTTAAAGTTTAGTATATGCGATGGATTAACCATCTGTTAATTTATACCTGCTCGCTACATAGATGGAGTTATTAGCTAACAATCGCGAGGTTGAGTACAAATACACGAGCACTATGAGAGTTTTCGAGCGCATACATACAGTATACATACAAGTTTCCAACTAGAACAGAATTTGGGAGTGTTCCCCAGACCCGGCTGGCTGTAAGATCTTCCCTTTCCTGGGGATGAGCACGATCACTCGTTCTCCCCACACACTCATGTATTAGGTATATAAAGTATATATAAGTTACCAGATTCCGTTTCCTGATGAGGTAGTCCTTCCACAGCAGCAGGCGCAGCTGCTGCCCGCCCGCCATCCTCAGGAGGCGACCTCCTTACTGAAACAAACAATATTACATTAAATACAAGAACGCTGCACACTATTTTGTTCCTTCCGATCCCTGATACCTCTAAATTAATACATACATATACTCATGCCTGCATTCCCCGAAAGGGCAGAAAGAGGTTTTGTAATAACAACCCCCAATTTTCTCAGAAGATGGTTAAGTGAGAGTTGGTAAATCTATCGCCGTCTCATGCACCATAAATACGTCATTGAATACTTCTCAGACATATGCAGGTTTCCTCACAATGTTTTCCTTCACCGTAAAGTACGTGGCGTGAAATCCTTCTAAATGTTATAGCACATTATCAACTCATATACAGATTATCATCACCTCAACATATTTTGGGAGCCCATTACTTCTGTTTTATTTAAATCCCAAGTAATAGGGCTAGCCTATTGCCAACAACCGGGCACTAATCCAGGCTTCGGGCTACTGGGATAACAAATGGAAAAAATAAATATCACATTACTCCGACCCGGGGATATAACCCAGGACCACTCTTCAGTAGAGTAGCTAATCAACATCTTAAATAGTAAGTAGCTAGCAACGAAGATGATTATGCAGAAATAAAGCAGCGATGCCGTGCAAACATTGATTGTATGGACTTGAATGGACAATGGATTATTCGGCCTGTTTCCAACAACACATACATTTCACGCGTATCATTAATGGCTGCGTTTCCGGGGACAGTTCACACATCTCTAAATGTATCAAGCTAGCTTTTACGAGCGACTACGCCCGTGTGTGATGTATCCTTTATAATTATTATGAACTGGGAAGTGTCTATGTAACTAATAATATTTTCTATCATGCCAAGAGTTATGCTTTTATCTTAAAAGTAACCTGAAACGTTGACACTGAAAGATATAGTAAAACACAGACAGCCAATCATTTCTTCATAATATCTCCGCCTGTCTAAAACTAAGTTAAACTTACTTTGAATTGGCTATAGTGATAAAGTGATAATCATTTAAGTTTATTTCGAATTTAATTCACTGACTTAAGGTTGATTATCGCTTGTCTATTAACTGAAAGTTCCACAAATAAGGGTAATTTATATACAAATACTCTAATTGTAGAATAATTACATAATAAGGCGCATACATTAACATAAACTTAGTCAAACGTTGCCCTTGTAACATATTTCTAGTGTACGGAAGTCACATAAATTAAAAACATAAACATCCGTGACACGTTATCAAACGTCGCTTTTACATAATATATATTTAGTAGGAGATACGGTCTACCACAGATATCTTTACTTGATTACAATTTTAACAAAGTACTTTCAAATCATATACAGGACTATACGTATGATACTACTTGCTGTGCCCCGCGTAGATTTAGTTTCTACCTTATTGTCGCGGAACCATAATCTTTTTTATAAATAAAAGTAGCCTAAGTTACTCCTTGAAACATCAGCTACCTGCCAGAGAAAGTCCCGTTAAAATCGGTCCAGCCGTTTCAGATATTACCAGACGGACAGACAGACAGAGAAAAATTTTTAAACTTGGTTTTTCTGTGTCAGTAGCGTGTATACTTTCATATGTATTTAGTGAAAAGCTGTTATTTTGGAATTACAAACAGACACTTTAATTTTATTTATCTGTATGTATATGTATATATATATATATATATTATATAAGTATTTCTCATGACGATTGATTGGTGAAATAATTGAATGAACAAATTCACAGTATTGTTCACACTTCTATAATCATCCAGTATTTAAACAAATAGTAAGTAGGTATTAAATGAGTATCTTAATGAAGTGTTAATTTTCACAAGTGATAAAATAAGACGATGCTAACATGGTCGTTCCAAGATGCTGTTGGTTTTTTCCATATGTCAATAAACGAACTTCAGTTCTACTTCACTTATATCAGTTGACGGATTGATTTCTTTATTAATATAACATAGGTATGTCAATTAAGATCTGTTCGGTATTTTTTGCGATAAAACAAAAAATCTAACCTCATGCGAAACTGCAAAATTTTATCCAATTCGTCAAAGCGGTTTTAAAGACGAATAATGTATTTAAGCATTTAGTTTCATACCTATAAGTACCTAAAAAAATGCGCGTAGATAATTTGCCTGTGTGACAGTGACAGATTTATACACGTCATATGTGTCAAACTATCATGGTAATAAGAGCTCGTGGTAAGGATGTGGATACTCGCGCAAAGTGATGGGGAAAGGCTGGAGGCATTTGAAGTGTGGTGGAGAAGGATGGAGGGTATGAGTTGGACAGAGATGTTCACAAACGAGGAAGTATTGGAAAGATTGGAGGAAGAAAAAAATGATAATTAGGACAATAATACAAATAAAAAATATATCATAAGGGACACTTGGAACACTCATTGAATAGAAAACAGGAGGGGCAAGGGGATTGGATACCTATTACGAAAGTCATTAAATCATCATAGAATGAAAGCGTAGAAGAGGGAGACCTAGGATTAGTTAGTTATATACAACAGCTGAAGGAACAAGTCAGCGTCATGTCATACAAGGAAGTCAGTGTTAGCGGACAATAGAGAGGGTTGGCGATTGCTTCACCGACAAGAGCCTAGCTCTTATAAATGATGATGATGGTAAGGTTAACCTATTTCACCAGTCTTATTCATCATTATTATAAATGAAAATTGAATTTGGAATCCGTGCATCAGTATAAATTAGCTTATATTTATACTGTGTCTATACTTTGTAGGAGTGTATGACGCGTGGCCTTGTAATGCTATTATGCCATAATTATACCAAATTATACTGCCCATCTCTTATGCCCAACAGACCTAAGCCACGTCTACTTGGACATACTTAATTATCTTTATCATATCATACCATGCTTTACGCTTCGCTGGCTATGTTTATGAAGCAGAATTAAAAGATGACTCCACTCACATTAGCACGGTCAACTAATCTATACATACATACACATAAATAAAGCTGTCACGACAACGTACCTATTGTATAAAAGTAAATTTATACAGCTAAATAAAATTGACGTGTCAAAGTACAGCATTTCACTAAATACATATGAAAGCATATACGGTGGGTACTGACTTAAAAAAACAATTTTTAAAATGTTTCTTTGTCTGTCCGTCTGTTTCGGCTAATCTCCGAAACGACAGCGGCGGGCGAATATACTAGAATTTCCCTGGCAGATAGCAATTTTCTAACAAGAAGTAGCATAGACGAAAACCTATATCTATACATCTATACAGATAAATAAAATTGAAGTGTCTGTTTGTAATTCCAAAATAACAGCTTTTCTAATATTTCACTGTTTTAATATCAGATTTACATAATGATCTTCCGAAACCAAAGCTCCGTTTGAATCAAGACTCAAAAGCATATAGTCTCATATTTTGATAGCTAATCACGAATCTTTAACGTGTACTTATTTCCAACCTTACTATCTATACCGGTGTTACACGCAGCTACGAGTAAGTTTACAAATGAACCACAATTTCTAGCATCCTGTCCGATGCGACACACGTGACATTACCTATATTATTATGTCACACGCCATCATTTGTCGACGCAACGGACTATGGGATTTGAGATGATACCGCACTTTTGGCGGATGTCATGACAGCCAATTATTTATGACAGTTTGGTTTTATTGTCATCAAACATTCACTGGGAATATTCCGTAATTTCGCCTTCACTAATTAATGATATAGGCACGGCACAGCCGAAAAAGACTATACTGGGGCCAACTTAAAGTCTTCTTAGGTTACGGTACCAAAATGAAACGTCGAAGCTCAGAAGTTCTTAATACGCTGTACTTAAACCGATAATGGTAGCCTCCTTAATCACTGTAATGCAGGGTGAGAGTACATAATACATATAAGTACATAAAACGGTGGCATAAAACTGGCCTGCTGGCGGTGGTCGGGGTGGGAGCTTTGACCACCGAGCCGCGGGCCCGGGAAGGTGGCAGCGCGATGTGGCTCGCGCTGCCTTGCACAGCGAGGTCTCCAGGAGCGGCGATACAGCTGCCCCGGGGATGTGCCCCGTCAAAGTGTGGGGGGACACCGGTGCGATCTATCAGAGTACCCGGAGTCCCCCCTGAGCACTGAGGATGGTCACCGGGGGTGTTTTAGTGCGGTAAAAATCCCACATACCCCGATCTGCCTCTCCCAGGGCGGTCGTTTTTTCAATTTAAATTTTTTTTCAAGTTAAATATATTCCACTTTTTATTTAAATTGAATAATGGAATAATCTTATCTAATTAGTGTATTGTCATCAGGCCACGATAAATCTACGGCTGGAAGGATTTTAGCGGGACTTTCACTGACTTTCAAAGCTGATGTTTCAAGGAGTGTTTTAGGCTCATTTTATTAAATAAAAACAGCATGAAACTAAACCTACGCGGGTGAAACCGCAGGGCACAGCTAGTAATTTAATTTCTAATTGGTACTAAATACGTGACGAAAACCAGTCCACCCGAGATTAACACGTCATGTCACCTCTAAGGATTAAAATACTCAAAAATATAGACAACGTCACGTTTCGTTAATAACTTAAGGTTTTTGTCAATTATTATACAAAAAATATGAAATATAAGGCCGTATAAATAAGTCACTGAGCAAATTAGAGAAACATTTTCGTTGGTTATATTTATGTTTTTATTATAACGTCAATAAATTACATTATCATAAGTGTCGTTCGTAAATCATCGATCGTACGCATTTAATTGACTAGCTGGATACTGTGAATTTGACTACATTTAATACAAAAAGAATAAAACAGATAAGAAACTTTATTGTTGAAATCCTTTGAAGAATTTTAAGCAGAAAAATAATTGCTGGAGAAAAAAATAAGGTATACTTGGAACACGTATCATTTTATTTAATTTACAAATCACGGACTACAGAAAAAACAGCAATACAAACTACTCAGTTTTTTTTTCTTAAAGATGTTTAACGTAGTTTTATGTGTAAGTAGTTAGCCATCTTCTCAAAAGATGGCGCTGTATTATTCTACATCTCGATGTAGAGATACTCTTTTATTGACGTATATATTTCAATGTGTGATTGTAGAAATCAAGTACTCAAACCAATATCAGTGTCGTCAAGTTAACAAACCAATAGTGGTCGAACCAATAAACCAGGACTGCCCAAGTTACGGAGTTTCATTCCAACCACCCAAGGTCTGCTCCGACTGATCCTGGCTCCCAGGCCTAATTTGTGTTATACAAATTTTGGTCCTTCGAGCCGGATCTTCCGGTTAACCTTGGAAGCCTGAGAGTTCAGGGCAAGCTGCTGATCAGCACCAGGCGGGGTGCTCAGTGGCGCCGGAGCAGCACTGCGGACTGACAGTAGCAGGAGGGCTACCTGTCAAGGGGGCGCAGTCCTAAGCAGCAGCACCAGGAGGGGTGCTGCTCTGAAGACCACCAGGAGCGGCGGCACTCCTGATCAAGCACCAGGCGGGGTGTAGCCATCGACAACACCAGGAGGGGTGCGGTTGGCGGCGACAGGAGGCGCAGCATCATCGAGGACAACGAGGCAAGCGGGAGTCGGCTGTGACGTCATCGGTCAAGCACGAGTCGGCAGTGACGTCAACGGCCAGGGACGAGTTGACAGTGACGTCAGTGCGTTAGTAGAGTCAGGGAATATTAAGCAAAATTGAACTTTATTCTGTAGGTAAATTCAACTTAAAATAATTTAGCTGTATTTAGGACTTAGGATATTTTGCGAATTTGGTTCAAACGGGGAATCTATGCTCGATTTTCAAAATTATTTAAAATTCAAAGCACTTAGAACAATTTACGAATTTATTTGACATTTATATTTGGAATTTGGATTTTATTTTCTAATTTAGGTTTCAAGTGTCAAAATGGATTCTTTAAGTTTCGCTCAGGATGACATTCGGGAAAGAATTGCCAAATCATTCAATAATTTCGAAAAATTGCCAATGGATCGCATTACTTTAGAATATGTTGAGAGTAGGCTAGAGCAACTCGAGCTATTATGGGGTCAATTCACGGAAAATCACAAAACAATTATGGAGTCCGTTGAATTGGGGGTTTTGAAATCATCCTCATATTACTCAGATGATGTGTACAGCTCGGCGGAAGAACTTTTCATTGATTTTAAATGCATCCTCAAAATTAAGGCTAAAATGGTTTCGGACAGTAACAAAAATTCCTTTTCGAATATACATTTCAAACTACCAAAGATTATCATACCAACATTTTCTGGACTTTATAGCGAATGGACTACCTTCCGGGATTTATTTATATCACTTGTGCATACGGCTCCTATTGACGATGCACAAAAAATGCAATACCTAAAAGGCCTTCTCACGGGAGAAGCCGAACAGTTGGTAAGACATATCAACATAGCTTCTGAAAATTACCAAAGATGTTGGGCTATGCTTGAAGAACGCTATAACAACAAACGGTTTTTATGTCAATGTATTCTTAAACGACTTTTTAACCAGGACTGCCCAAGTTACGGAGTTTCATTCCAACCACCCAAGGTCTGCTCCGACTGATCCTGGCTCCCAGGCCTAATTTGTGTTATACAAATTTTGGTCCTTCGAGCCGAGCCGTTGAGCGTAACAAACTATGCTTCAACTGTCTTGGTAGTAGCCATTCTGCCGAGCAGTGTCAAAACATTACCTCATGCCGCTCATGCAATCGTCGACACCACACCTTACTGCATCCCAAACATACTACCAACAAGCCACAAATCGGGTCACCAAAGAAAAGCGGGGTTCCTTTATCAAAGCCATCATCAATGGTTTGCTTTTCGTCTGGGGAGAAAACCAGCAGTCAAGCACTGCTGGCAACTATTCGAACTGAGAGAACACGGGGAGGGAAATGTAGTCAGGGCCTTGTTGGATCAAGAATGAAAAATCAATCATTTCACTCATTTTCGCATAGAGACAAATGGAGATTTAAAACCACTGAACCAATTTTGATGAGACAGTCACAGAGAACTTCTTAGTCTCCATCACGATGTTGCTTGGTAGTGTGGTGGCATATATTTTTTTACTTATTGTTTTACCATTTTCTTGTGGAGTTTAAAATCTTACTTGTTGTTATTATTGTTCACCATCACCATTACCATTAGTTTCCTAACCATTGTTTATTGTGAATATTTACCATTTGTTTAATTTGTATGTTTAACCTGTTTTGTTTTTAAGTTTGGTAGTATGTCATTTCATGGTGGGCGGTATGTCACCTTGAATTTTTGCTTATTTCACCTTTTAATTAGAACGAGCTATCTGTAAATTCAAGAAAACTCACAGTGGGCGGTGTGATATCTATGATAAATTTTACCTTTAGTTTAATTGGAAACCTTTCTATGTGTTAGTTTTGTGTTCTGTTATCAACTATATACTATAGTTTTCGTGTACCCTAATGAACGAAATACCTATTGTTTTTTTGATTACCTTTGTCTTTTAGAAGACCAAAATTATTGTAATTTGGTCTTAGTGGGCGGAATGTTTAACGTAGTTTTATGTGTAAGTAGTTAGCCATCTTCTCAAAAGATGGCGCTGTATTATTCTACATCTCGATGTAGAGATACTCTTTTATTGACGTATATATTTCAATGTGTGATTGTAGAAATCAAGTACTCAAACCAATATCAGTGTCGTCAAGTTAACAAACCAATAGTGGTCGAACCAATAAACCAGGACTGCCCAAGTTACGGAGTTTCATTCCAACCACCCAAGGTCTGCTCCGACTGATCCTGGCTCCCAGGCCTAATTTGTGTTATACAAAGATGATAAAGAAAAATACGAACACGAGGCAGGGCTTGAACCCACGACCTCTGCAATCCGTGCAGTTACTGAGCTATTGTACTCTGCTAGAGCTCGTGTTGGTAGTCTTATTTACCACTAGCTGTAACCCGCGGTTTTACCCGCGTAGATTTAGTTTCATCCTTATTGTCGCGGAACCCTAATATTTTTAATAAATGAGAGTAGCCTAAGTTACTCCTTGATACATCAGCTACCTGCCAGTGAAAGTCCCGTTAAAATCGGTCCAGCCGTTTCAGAGATTACCCGGAACAAACAGACAGACAGACAGACAGAGAAAAAATTTAAAACTTGGTTTTTCAGTGTCAGTAGAGTGTATGCTTTCATACGCATTTGGTGAAAAGCTGTAATTTTGTAATTACAAAAACAGACACATTTTATTAGGCTGTATAAATTTATTTTTATAAAACGACTGGACCGATTTTAACGGGACTTTCACTGGCAGATAGCTGATATATCAGGGAGTAACTTAGGCTACTTTTATTTATTAAAAATATTAGGGCGACAATAAGGATGAAACTAAATCTACGCGGGTGAAACCGCGAGTTACAGCGAGTAAACAAATAAGCTCACATTGCCATTCATGATATTAGTCAGCAATATGTGTTGATATGCAAATATCTTACGGTGAACTCTTTGTTACCTATTGCCATTTTGGGCAGTTTTCGTGTCAATGTTTAAGTAACTACTTACAACTGTTACGTTCAGGGAGTTTATTAGTAGGTAGACTAGCTGTGCCCTGCGGTTTCACCTGCGTATATTTAGTTTCATCCTTATTGTCGCGGAACCCTAATATTTTTAATAAATAAAAGTAGCCTAAGTTACTCCTTGATACATCAGCTACCCGCCAGAGAAAGTCCCGTTAAAATCAGTCCAGCCGTTTCAGAGATTACCAGATGGACAGACAGAGAGAAAAATTTTAAAACTTGGTTTTTTAGTGTCAGTAGCGTGTATACTTTCATATGCATTTAGTGAAAAACTGTTATTTTGGAATTACAAACAGACACTTCAATTTTATTTATCTGTATAGATTTGATAAATCGAAGGCTTTATTCAATCGATTTTTTATAAACCTGCCGCGTTATTTACTAAGGTTTCTCAACGTCTCATTCATCGTTGAGTGTCGGTTTTAAAGGCACGAAATTGAACCTAATCCTCTTTGTATTATGTATTAGTTTCATAAGATTGAAACCAACGCTCGTCGTCGAGTTCGACGCTGAGAAACCTTAGTGAATAACGCGGCTGCACTAGCTTAACCTAAGCATTATTATAGTCTTAACATCTTTCAACCAGTGTTACCATTTTCAAAATACTATAATTATTAGTCTGCATTTCCTGAAGAGCCTTGGTGGCCGTGGGGTTTGATTACCTACTACGTAAGCGGCGCGACTTCGAATCCCAGCGGCCTGTAGGTATTTGATAATGAGTTCTTCTTAAGTGCAGTGACTTCTCACCACGTGCTTTACAGTGAAGGAAAACATCGTGAGAAAACATGCATATGTCTGAGAAGTAATTCAAAGACGTATGTATAGTGCCTGAGACGGCGATGGGCTAACTCACCATCTATTTAGTTCTGTCACGTTGGACCTTTATTATATTCGGTGAAAAGTGGGTGCTATTTTATCAGATTAGGCATATATTTTTTATTTTTTATCAGACTTTATGCAGCATCTCCTTGCGATGTTTTTCTTCACCGCTATGCTCGTACCGTGAACAATATTCTCTTATGCAATAAAACTGTTTATTATATTTTTATTTTGTATTTATTCTAATGCATAAATTATCATATTAATTAGGACCGTACTAGGGTTTTACCAAGGAAATGTTTGCTTTTGATATACGAGATTAAATAATTGGCATTTGGAACCAGGAAGAAAAAACATTAAGCTACTTTATCTATTAATTCATCTCATAATTTGTTTGTAAAAAAATATTTGGCTACATGTTGTTAGATCAGCCGTAATATAACACATTTATCTATAGTTGTAATCCACAGCACTTAGTAGAAACATCGCAGAAGGTCTGCTCCCTACATTGGTCGTGAATTCACACGCAATTTGTGACGACAATCTCGGATCATAGCGGACTCATTCGAGTAGACATTTAAAAGATCAAATCCACGAGTAAAAAGAAACATTTCGTATTAGTAACGAAGTGTTAACGTAAGCCCTTGCAATATTTAATTGGCGATTGCAATTGAATGAACTTCAAGGTACCGAAAGAAAACCAGTTCACCAAAACATGTTTTTTTTAATTAATACCGCTTGATTTACATATTTTGGGTATGCACGCACGTTTTTTTTGCGAACTAATTCAAAAAAATTGCCGAACCTGAAAAGCCGGTTTTATTTTTTGACAGTAAAAAGTTATGAATTATTACACATGCGTAGGTGCTGATGAGCTTACAAAACGTAGTATTTTATAACAAACGAATAGAATAACGGCTAATATATTTAACACATCCAATAGATTTTTATTATCTTCAATTCCACATAACACATTTCCATAACAAAGCAAACAGCTGTTTAAAAAAAAATTGCAAAAAATTTGTAAACCTCATCGCGGCAAATCAAATAAAATATTCGAGATCATATTGCATTGTTTTTCATGAACTATTTATATGTATGTTCAATTTAATCAATGTGTGTTTACTATCTAAGAATTATAATTTATTTGTGGCTAGTGTTTTTTTGAAAACCGATTTGGGATGTATTTTTTTAACCCGTAATTTTAATATTATGTAGATCCTGTCTTTCTTGTGTATGCAATTGAGTTTTTGCAAAATATGCATTTAATCTACACTAAAATAAGACCAATGTTTAATTACGTACAGATATAAAAACTAGACCTAGAATAACCTGAAGTGCAACTAAAGGCAAAAAGCTATTATCGCATAGTCATCGTGATCAATTCTAACTTTGGTCAGCGCAGAATCAATGTAAATGCTTATATAACTTCGAAGCTTATAAAAGTCTAGTTGCTCTCATGAGTCATGTTTCCACCCATTTTAACTAACTAACATAAAGAAGTATTTAAGGATAGCTATGAGGTGTAACCTAATGCTGGATACCCTATACTATTTCTCATTAATCTAGGTACAGTATTGTGTAATTTTTTATGATGTTATCCTCCACCGTGAAGCACGTGAGGTGAAGGCAAACTCATTGGTGCAGGCCGCTGGGATTCGAACTTGTGTCGCTTGTGTACAAGTAGCAGGCGACTGCTTAAACCCCACAGAAACCATGGTGTTTATATAAATATATTAATTTATAAAAATTATGTATAACAGAAACCGAAGACTCCTTAGAAAGAGGCTGAGGAATATCCTTAATGCGTAGAACTAGAGTGAAATCATGTGGTATGGGCTGAACTCTGTGAAAGGTTAGCCCTAATGTATTTTAGCAGAACTGTTGTTATTACGTTTTTCTGTGGCTAGATCATGGTATCAGTTGTATTGCACCAATAATTTTTAATTGCGAAAATTTTAACTATAATATAAAGCTAATTTAGAAATAGCTTGTCCTTCTGACAAGTGGGTTAAACTCTCGTCTTGTGTTGTAAAATCTTAGCATACACTTGCTAATCACTTAGGATAACATTGTATAACTATTATAAACAAAATATTTGGCTACTTGTGAAATAACTGTATTGCGGGTTCAAAGCTCGGCATATACTTACCTACCAATAAACATTTAGCGAATCTATCTTATTTACGCCTTCCCAAGAGGATCTTCAATGGTATAATGACACACACTTTTCACCGAAGAAGATTAGGTGCCAACGTGACAGATGGTAAGTCCGTCAAAAAATCCCAATAAATTTTCTTCAGCAGTGGTCAGTTCTTCGACGATCATAAGTGCCTTACCAGGCCCTAAACATAATAAATCATTTTAATTTTTCACCGAAAAACTCCTGGCGTAACAAATCACCGCACCCAAGTATTTAGAAAAAATTATCCCCATTGTTGTATTTCGAGAAATATTTCGTTAAGATCAAGATTTGTTGTTGAGATTGATGTAAATTAAAAAATGTCTAAGCGCACATCTCAGTAGGATTTCAATCATCACTTCTCTTTTATTTTAGCATTCCGTAAGCGTTTCTGCGAAATTTAAGCTACATAAGAATTGTTTATTTTTACTTGCTTAACATTCCAATTGTGTTGTAATTTTGTTGTTTTTCTTATCCACGTTATGGATGTGACTTAAAAGTATTTTTTAATGGTTGGCCATGAAAGTAAATGATGACGATGGCACAACAAAGAGAAAAAAGACAAATATATTTGAAAGGGCTACTAACACATTAAATATGCAAATGACGCCTTGACATCCCATCCAGTTTGTTTTTACGAGAATTATCCAACTGATACTCGAAAAAAACTGTCATTGCTACCCTTGCATTAGTAAGCGCCACCTCTGACCATTAGTTTGCCTTACACTGCTAATTCTACTCGTAATCTTGACAAAAATCTTCAACAGTGACAAATGTTTCAACCAAGTATAGAATTTAACAAATTTCATCAATTTGTTGCTTATGAGCTGAAAATTTGTTGATACTACTTCATACGTGCGTTGTTGCTGAATTCCAAAGATATTATTGGTAGCCAACGTTCTGGGGCCTTACCATGAGCTCTTATTGCCATGATAGTTTCACTCATTTATGAGACAGATGTATGTGACGTGCATACATCTGTAACTGTCGCACAACTGAATTAACATTGCAATAAGAGCTCATGGTTGGGCCCCTGTATCTTGCTATTTTGTTTTCTCTGTGCGATTCAGGCTAGCCACACACACAATAACATTGTCAATTAAATGAAAATTGACAATAATATTGTGTGTGCGGTTAACCTTACTTCAATGAAGTTTGAAAAAGAAAACAAAATGATTTATTCAGTTTAGGCCCTGGTAAGGCACTTATGAATTTCGAGGAATTTACCACCGGTTTGTTTGAAATAAAGCCCCACACACGTTGCCCCTCAATAACAACGAACGTAAGACGCCATCACCTTGACACTGACGTCGGAATAAAATCTTGCATATATTCATCATAAGTTATTAAATAACATAAATTAACGAGGTAGGTATTATTATAAATTACCGATGACACACAATAACGCAAGGACAAGGCCTGCATATATTGTTCCGGATTTAGATTTTAGATTTATTTATTGCTCATTAATTGAAAAATATTTTTTCAGTTATGGCCCTGGTAAGTCACTTATGAATGTCGAAATGTTACACACAAAATACAATTTTGAAGGTACAAGTACCCTATTAGGGCGCTGCTAATTAGTTTTAGCCTTATATTATACACATAGTATCTACAAATTGACAAACATAATATATTATACAAAATTAATTGGTCAAATTATCGAAAATTTTATGAAACAATTAGAAATCTAATTTATTAATATGTCGAGTAAGAGATGAGAATTTGATATAAAATCTAAAGTTTTTTTGTAGGTATAAAAATACCTAAAATGACTTTTTCGTTTTGGGCTCAACAAAGCTGGCCCACAAAGTGTGCATCTTGGCAGTTGCAAGCGGCTATTGTAGTCTATGAATGCTTCCAACACTAACACTCTCGAGCTCCTTATTGTAAGTATTGAAGGTTCTTTGTAAAAAGTCTAATCGAATATAGATATTTTTGACTTTGACTTTGACTATAAATAACTAGCTGGTGCTCGCAACTCTATTTGCGCAGGGTTTTGCTTATCCTTATATTTAAAACACACCAAATCTTATAAATTATAGCATATTTGTTATATATAATGTATATTATTGTAAAGTTTCGTCAATATCCATTCAGTAGTCAAGCAATCTACTTTTTCTTTATTCTTATTCTATTTTTGCGTGAAAGGAAAATATTTGTACTCGTATGGGACTTAAACTTGAAATAAATAAATGTATTATTATTATTTATACGTTTCTACCATTTTCCTCACTACGTACGTTACGTGTTACGCATGATTGATCACTCATCAACGTGAATTGTTTTTCTCATTATTCAATTTATTAAAAATAAAATCATTTGTAAAAAATTCTAACGAAACTTGGATTGCATTCGCATGAACGATGCGCGAACATATAAAAGACAAACATAAAAACTTACTTAAGATAATGTACCTAAAGTATGGCGGGCGCTTTTAATACCTACAACGGCTTAAACAAGCTTTTTCTAATGAGCACTAAAAACTGGCTCCGAAAATATAATAGCATTTATCTTTTTTTTCGTCTGCGCGGATTAAAATGTTTACAAAGTATTTCTTGTCCTTCTTTGGCATAAAATATATCTAAGTACACCAACTAAGAAAAACAACATCCAACGGATTGAGAATAGCCTCCGAGGGGGTTTTTACTGCAGTAAAAGTCCCCACATAGCCCCGCTGTCTCTCCCAGGTCAGTCTTCCCTGGAAGCTGCCTTTTGCAGGTGCCCCGTTGTAAATAAAAAATAACCAAAAATGTGTTAACTCAAATCGGTAGTTCAGCAGAATCATTTCCAAGCAGAGAAAAGTTTTCTCAAAAAACTAAATAAATATAAAAATAAATGGAGGACCGTTCTTTCGAACACTTTTTAATCTCAGTACTTACTATAACATAAAAGTTAAATAACTTTTATAAATTCAAATGTCATGTATACAGATAAATAAAATTGAAGTGTCTGTTTGTAACTGCAAAATAACAGTTTTTCAATAAATGCATATCTATACTAATATTATAAAGCTGCAGAGTTTGTTTGTTTGAACGCTCTAATCTCAGGAACTACTGGTCCGATTTCAAAAATTATTTCAGTGTTGGATAGTCCATTTATCGAGGAAGGCTATAGGTTATATTTCGTTCTCATAAAAATTAGGGGTCCGTAAGTAAATTGCAATTTTGTAACCTAAGATGTAAAATCGAAAACCTATTTATGCGTACGCTGCAAAAACTATTGACAATAGAACAAAATGATGTACTACGGGTTTGTAGGTCTTATTAAGATCTACAAAAAAGTCCGCGAGAGCATATATCTAACTCTCATAGTTTAGTCACAATAACCGCTTTAATGTTCATAAAAAAATTTAATCGCCTGAAGAAAGAAACTACGTTAAATGTGTATCATAATATTAATACTTATCCAAATCAAGCATTATGCTATCAAGGGTATTCATGTAGAAGTAAAATACTGTTTTATTCCAATAGGACATTGCGTTTAGAAATTATCACGAGTATAAAAACGCAAAGAATTGGTACCTAATAATGAGTTATTTGCCAAAGAGTAATCTCTGAAACGGCTAGACCGATTTTAACGGGACTTTCACTGGCAGATAGCTAATAATAAAAAAGGGATATTTATTTATAAAGAAAATTTAGGGTTCCGCTGTAATCAAATTAAATCTACGCGAGTGAAACCGCAGGGCACAGCTAGTGAAAGTATATACGGTACTGACATTGAAAAAAACTTTTTTTTTTAATTTTCTCTGTCCGTCTGTCTGAATCTCCGAAACGGCTTGACCAATTTTAACGGGACTTTCACTAACGGATAGAATGTTACAAGGAGTAACTTAGGCTAAGTATTTTTTTTTAAAACATTAGGTATCCGCGGGCAACTATAAAATTTTAATATACGCGGGTGAAACGGGGCACAGCTAGTAAGAAATAATAATACCATAAGTATTCTAATGATAGTGATTAGTGTAATCAAGAGATACATAAACCTTTATAACATATAAACTCTTTTTGGGCAATTATCTAATAAATAGTTCAAAATACAAACCGAGCAGCGAAACCACGAGAAGCGTTTGTATTGGAAACACCTCTTTAATATCAATCATTTCATACAGTGGTCAGTGGAAAAACATGGATTAATTACACAGGTACTTGTTACGGAGGTAACCATAATTCATAAGTGACCTCGCTATGGTTTTACCCAAGCTAAAATAGATCGGAGCTTCTCTTAATGGATTGTAATAGTATAAAGTCCGAACGCTATATTTTTTCATAGTAAAAAATGGCCGAACTTGATTTAATACAAAAACTTATAATTGCACTATTATGTAAGCAAGTACATCGAGAAACAAGAAAGAATGAATAATAACACTGGTTTTACGAACACAGAGGTTTGCAAATTACTGGCAATTAATTTTAATTCGATAAAATCTTTACTAATATTGTAAAGAGGAATGGTTTGTATGTATTTTTGTAACGAATTGGCTCAAAACTACTGGACTGATTTTAAAAATTGTTTCACCGTTTTTAATGCTACATTATCACTGATAAATGTAGGCTATAACTAATATATCAAAGAAGGTTTGTAACAAATTGGCTCAAAAAGTACTGAACCGATTTTAAAAATTGTTTCACCATTTGAATGCTACATTATCACTGATTAATATAGGCTATATTTTATCTCCGTACTCCCACGGGAACGGGAACTACGCGAGTGAAACCGCGTGGCGTCCGCTAGTTTAGAAAGAATATGGTTTTGGTGGGAGTAAGGGTAAATATTAGGCATGCAGATACACCTACCTAAGTTATCGACATAGGTATTTAGTTGGAACTGGGAGCGCAGTCAGTGCGTGCACGTTTCGTATTGACACCTATCAACTTTTAATCAATTGATTAACTACAACTTGAGTCGTGGCCGAGTGCTTAATACTCACCAGTTAAGAGAGTGTTTCTAAAATTAAGTGCAGTGACGTCACGAGCTTTAAGGCAAATGAAAACATAGTGAGGAATGAATATAAATGTGTGAGAGCCGTGGTGGCGTTGGGGTTTAAGCAGTCCCCTGTAGTATAAACATTTATTGAAAAATAGCTGTGCCCTGCGGTTTCATCTGCGTAGATTTAGTTTCATCCTAATTGTCGCGGAACCCTAATATTTATAATATATAAAAGTAGTTACACCTAGAAACATCAGCTACTTGCCAGTGAAAGTCCCGTTAAAATCCGTCCAGTCGTTTCAGAGATTACCCGGAACAAACAGACAGACGGACAGAGAAAAATTTTACAACTTGGTATACTTTCATATGCATTTAGTGAAAAGCTATTATTTTGGAATTACAAACAGACACTTCAATTTTATTTATCTGTATAGATGAAAATAATCTATTCAGTTTAAGCCGTGGAAAGGCACTTACTCGTATTTTAACGTTGACTACGTCTACGAGTATATCGATTGTTGAGTGGTAATGATAAGCGACCTTAACGGAGAATTTGGGAAATTTCTCGTCTCCATACAAAATAAAAAAATTCAGTTAAAAACTACAGTTGACAGTTAACTATTATTAAAAGTAACATGATGTGCGTATGACATAATGTTTACTATGTGACAGTCGTCAATAAGGTCACCAGCAAGGCCTAGTGCAATGATCTTAGTTTCTAGCTCTCACACACTAACTGGTTATACTAAGCTAGTTCCATTTGAACTTATTAGAAACGTACTTATCTACCGATAGCGAAAGGACTGATGGTGAAACATTCAGCATTTAGTAACTCAGAATCTCAGGACACTATTTATAAAGGTTATTATTGCAAATTAATTCCTTTAATGTAAAGATGGGGGTGGCCTGGTTTGAGAAGTCGCCTGCGACGCAAGCGACGCAAGTTCGAATCCCAGCGAGGCCTGTACCAATAAGTAGTTCTAAAAACTTATGTGCAGTGATTTCACACCACGTGCTTTACGGTGAAGGAAAACGTCGAGAGGAGATCTGCATATGTCTGAGAAGTAATTCAAAGACGTATGTATAGTGCTTGAGACGGCGATAGACTCACCATCTGTTACATTGGCACTTAATCATCTTGTGTGACAAGGAAGTGTTGTTATTACAACACCTCTGCCTTATCCTTTCGGGATATACAGGTATGGTGAGCGTATGTATGTATGTATATTCATTTTCATTTCCAAAAAAGCGGCTTGTGTATTTGGGATGGTCGCAAAATCTTTAAAGTAGAATCAATAACTTTTTCCGAATGGTTCTGCACCTTTATAGTTATGGCAGTATTCTTTCTTACATCCATCCAAATTTAAAACCTCTTAAAACACTAGTCTATAACAACTTTCAGAAATTTTAAAACTAACTATGTAAGCAGAATACAATAAGTATTGAAAAAAATGTCCTTCTCTTAAAACAATAGGTAGGTTGTTAGGTACTTAATAACTTAAAATATGTCATTTATTTATTCTAAGACGTCTGTCATTACTCCGACGGAAACAACAGTAACACAACACATTATGAAATGATGCGTAATTGTACTAAGTACAGACATCGACAGCAGTAAAAAAAAATTGTGGAGTTTTTTTTAATAAGGATATTTAAATTGCTTCTAACCGCATATAGTCCTTGGCTTAAAAGTAGCTTCAACTCTTTCAGTGATACGGATTTAAAATTATAATTATATACATCAAGCAAATTAGCCGGATTTCTTGACAAGGGGCGTTTTCTCTAAAGGCTGGTTTTAGTCGTAAGTTTTCGACGCTGAATATACTGATGATATATATAATACCCACGTCTGAACGCGTCTATCGCCGTCTCAGGCACTATACATACGTCTTTGAACTACTTCTTAGACATATGCAGGCTTCCTCACGATGTTTTCTTTCACTATAAGCCACGTGGTGTGAAAACACTGTCCATAAGTTTTAGAAAAACACATTGGTGTAGGCCCCGCTGGGATTCGAAATTGCGTTGCTTGCGTAGCAGGCGACTGCTGAAGCCCCATGGCTACCTCTCCGGTAATTTTCCGACGCTGAATATACTGATGACTTTACGAATAATATTACCTCCTTACTTACAAAAACATTTTTAAATCCTTTAAGTAGAAGGTCATCATCGTTAATTTGAGTTGTGACTCTTGTCGGTGTAACTGATGCAATTTCTTCCATTCGTCTCTATCAAGTGCCATCTCCTTGACCTCCCTATACGTCATGGCAGATAATTTTTCCTTGACTTGTCTCATGTATGCTACCTGGGTCATCCTGTCCCTCTCTATTTTTTTTATTTATTTAGGTTCTCCAACAATTAGTTACATTTATACATACAATTGTTGCATCTGAAGCTAACAAACTAAATGTACAAATTACTTATGACGAAGAAGACTTGTAGTTTGAGTGTGTGCGTGTGTGTATGAGTGTGTGTATTTGCTATTGCGCTATCGTGTGTATGTGTGTATATCTCTATAGAAGGTACTTAAGATTAATAATTTCAAAACAATATTACACGCGATTGTAATTCAAGAAAGAGATCTGCCTGCCTAGATACCTATCAACGACATTATTTCCGAGAATAGTAAAGCTGAGTAAAGTACGTCAATCGTGTTCAATGCTCAATTGCTCACGTAATGAACACCAATTATCTGAGCCACAGTACAAAGTACTAACAGTCGCTCAACTTGATCAAGGCTACACCAAGTGGATTTAATATATCAATACAGTACAGAAAACTAAAATTGAAGGGTCTGTTCTTAATTCCAAAATTACAGCTTGTCACTAAATGCATATGAAAGTATATACGATACTCATCTCCCTGGCCTTATCCCATACATTGATGGGGTCGGCACTTGATTCAACCCGATGTGGCTGATCACCTGATTTTTATACGAAGCGACTGCCATCTGACCTTCGCAACCCCATTTAGGAGGAAAATCTGTGATCTGGGTTAAACCAGTTGTCAGATTATTTTTAGGCCTCCGACTGACCTGTAACGATTGCCAAAGATGTTAAATTGGCAACCGGGACCGACGGCTTAACGTGCTCTCCGAGGCACGGAGGGAACTCGGGCGGTCACCCATCCAACTACTGGCTAGGCGTATGGTTGCTTAACTTCGCTGATCGAATGATATGCGCAATAGCAACTGTGCCACGAGCTCCTCAAAGTATATACGATACTGACATAAAAAAAAACATTTATTTAATTGTTTCTCCGGCTGTTTGTTCCGGCTTATCTCTATGGTAACGACTATAGCTGGACTTTCAGCGGTTACTTTTATTCAAAGAAAACATAAATGGTTCCGAGGGCCACGAATGAAATTAAGTATACGCGGGTGAGGCCGCGGGGCACAGCTCTCTTTACAAATATACTTTTTGCGAGAGAAATTGAAGCTATGTTGTACTTATATTCTAGTTCAAATTTCGATATCAAAGTCACACGTCTTCCACAATTGATGAAATGAAAATGATTTATTCAGTTTAGGCCCTGCTAAGGCACTTTTGAATGTCGAGGAATTTATCACCGGTTCGGAAACTAGCCTTCTGAGAAGAACCGGCAAGAAACTCAGCTGGCATCATGTACTTTTCATTACACAGTAAACAATGATAATTGCAATAAAAACATTTTAAATTATTCACAATAGTGAAAATTGTATCAGCATGCATTGTATTTTGTACGGAGAGGAAGAACTTGGAAACGATGGATGGATTGTGTGAAGTATGCTAAAGCTATAGTGGGAGTGAATACAGATATGACGGCTGATACAGGGAAATAGAAGAGAAGAACACATTGCGCCGACCACAAATAACATGGGATAAGGACAGGAGGATGATGATGAAGTTAATGACGAACTAACAAAATAATCAAATTGCATTAAGGAATGATGATAAATTCCACCGTGTCATCGTATTTGAGTCACGTTCGATACAAACATTCGTATGTTAATAAAACAGGATATCACTCGCGTTTGGATTTGTACATAATAACAACTTGTGATTCTTACCGTAATTGACTGATACTCGACTTCTTGTTAGTATGTCGACTTAAAGTACATACATACACATACATATGCTCACGCCTGTATTCCCCGAAGGGTTAGGCAGAGGTGTTGTCATAACAACACCCACTTACCACCGAAGATGATTGAGTGCCGACGTGACAGATGAGCAATCTTTCGCCGTCTCAGTCACTATAAATAGGTCTGAATGTATATGTCTGAAAAGTAATTCACTTTTCAGACATATACAGGTTTCCTCACGATGTTTTCCTTCACCGTAAGGCACGTGATGTGAACTGTACATAAGTTTTTTAGAAAAACTCATTGGTACAGGCCCCGCTGGGATTCGAACTTGCGTCGCTTGCGTAGCAAGCGACTACTCAACCCCCACGACCACCACGGCTCTAACTTACTTAAAGTAAGTAATATAAGGTGAGCCGTGGTGGCCGTGAAGTTTGAATAGTCGCCGGCTACGCAATCGACGCAAGTACGAATCTCAGCAGCCTGTACCAATGCGATTTTCTAAAAAAATGTGTACATTGATACTTACTTATCTTAGGTGAAATGTGGGTGTTGTTATTACAACACTTCTGCTAAGCCTTTCGTGAACCCTTCTAGGTTGGCGTGAGCATTTCGTG
Source organism: Watsonalla cultraria (assembly GCA_964035505.1). Lineage (NCBI taxonomy): Eukaryota > Metazoa > Arthropoda > Insecta > Lepidoptera > Drepanidae > Watsonalla > Watsonalla cultraria. Next base: position 398,099 of record OZ037732.1, on the reverse strand, counting down.
GAATCAAAACTTTTTTAATTTAAATTAGACTTTCTGCCAGCGATAGTACTTTTAAAATCGGTCCAACCGTTTCAGAGATAACACGATCAAACAGACAGACAGACGGATAGTTAGACAGATAGAGACATTTGTTCAAATTTGTGTTTTTTAATGTAAGCACTGTATATACTTAAATATGCATTCAGTGAAAAGCTGTTAATTTGGAATTACAAACAGACACTGGAATTTAATTTGTCTGTATAAATTTGTGATGTTTCCTATTAGTATGCGCGGGCACTAACCTAACGAAGACAATCTATTTAGGTTGTTGGCAACACTAAAGCTGTTTATTTCAATGTTATATACAAGGTGTAACACAAAAATCTAATCTTTATCCAGGGCAAACATTTTATGAGTAAATTTATGTTTTATAAATAAATATTAACAAAGAAAAATAAATTTGAATATTTTATCCGTTGTCTGGTACAAGTAAAAGCTTTACTTAGTTTGGGACTAACTGCCTCGTTGATCTAGTGGTTACTAAGTTCGCCTGCCGATCACGAGGTTCCGGGTTCAATTTCCGGGTCAGATCAAAAATATATAATATGGAGTTGCTGTGTCAATAAATTCACAATAAATGCCCGGAGATTGGATGTTGGCGGCGTTTCCACCTCCATTCCTCGGAAAGCACATTAAGCCGTTGGTCCTACATTTGATCTCTCTCAGGTCGTGTCGGATTGTCGTCCCATCGGACTATGAGAGTGAGGGAATAAAGAGTGCACCTGTGTTTACGCACACACTTGTGCACTATAATATCTCCTGCGCAGATGGCTGATCCCCGTTGAGATTAGCCGCCGTAATCGAAATGCGGTAGGAGATCATCAGTTTGGGATTAGATGGCTCTGAGTGCCCGCGCGCTGATACCTATGTCCTTTGAAATCGTGATGCTAATATTAGTGAATTTAATAACGGGTCATAGCGTAGTTATAATTACCTAAGTCGTCTCTAACCCGCGCCGAGGCCGTATCGTCAACCTTCAAAATGTGATGCCGAAAAAATCACGTTATGTAACACACTGTGTCGCAACTTGACCGACCAACAACACTGTATTTATGCAAAAGCTGCATAGATTTTGGCGTTTTAAGATCAAGGCAATAAATATATAGTCAAGGCCATAACATTGGCCTAGTTAGAAACACGTATGAATTAGCTAAGTATCGACTAGACTTATGTGAAGATATGCGGAATACTATTTGCATCATTTTTTTAAAAAGCTTGCACAGATCATTCCTCGAAGGCGTAGGTAAGTGAGTGAGAAGACAATATAACACTGTTTGGGGGGATCAAACTGAGGCCTTACCATGAGCTCTTATTGCCATGATAGTTTCACTCATTTATGAGACAGATGTATGTGACGGGCATACATCTGTCACTGTCGCACAACTGGATTAACATTGCAATAAGAGCGCATGGTTGGGCCCCTGGTCTTCCAAAGATTGCAGAAACTAAATAAAACTAGGGTTAATATCCAAAGGTATGATATATTGTTCCGTCAAAAGAAGAAAGTTAATGGTAGACGAATATATGTAACGCGATATAACTTTCAATAGTGCGATCTATTTCACAACTTACGCCATCTACTTACAACAAGTGAAACTAAAACATACTCAGAATAGGTGCGATTCGTACAAGCACCCAATTTTAACCGAAGATAATAGCTGTGCCTGCGTGACGGATTGTCGTCTACAAATTCCTTACATGTGCTCACGCCTGTTGCCCAAAGGGGTAGGCAGAGGTAGATAGAGTGTATGTAATAGCATATTGCCATAAACCGGGCACTAATCCTGATTGGACTGTGGGCTGCTACTGGATGGAAAAATATAATAACACTTTACCCGCCCGGGGATCGAACCCAAGACCTCGAGTTTTGTATCAGCGTTTGCTACCACTAGACCATCGAGGCAGTCTTTGACAAATATTTTCTCAGGTTTCCTCGCAATGTTTCGGGGTGACGCTATTTTTTATATAGACTAAACTAATGTATCCGCAAATGGCGCAACGCTTAGTACGATCACACAATGATACTAATTTACGTTTGTAAATGTTCTCCTAAGACAACAGTCAGAATGTTTCTCCGATTTGTTATTTAGAACAGGGCTAGCTAGCTGCATATACAAAAAGTGTTCAAGCTAATTCCATCAAAATCCACCTATTTGTTTGAGCCTGAAGAGAGTTTCAGTAACCCAAGGTTTGCAAATGTGTTGAACCGCCATCTTCGACATTCAACCACAAACCTCCGAAAAAGTATTAAGACATTTTCAGCCACAATAAAACAGAAGGTCAGGCGACCACGTTTAACCGTCTCAGTATCTATACGTTGGGGCACTGCAATTGTAAGATTGATTGTATTTGATATAACATAGGAAGGTACTCATCAAGCTCGGCCCTCACCGGCTCGTTATTAAGTAACATAACACAATTCCACCTGTTGGTAAATGCTGTAACCCAGATAATAAAACCAAGTAATGGTGGTTTAATGACTCGATAACAATAGTCGTTGCAGTTATAATCAACTCATCGCCTCATTGGTAGACGCCTACTTACTGCTGTGAAGTCGATTTAACTTAAAATACGCAACTTTTAATATTTACATTAAATAATAGAAGAGAGAATTCTATAAAAAAAAATATCACTACTAGCTGTGCCCCACGGTTTCATCCGCGTAGATTTAGTTTCATCCTTACTGTCGCGGAACCCTAATATTTTAATAAATAAAAGTAGCCTAGGTTACTCCCCGAAATTAGCTACCTGCCAGTGAAAGTCCCGTTAATCGGTCCAGCCATTTCAGAGATTACCCGGAATCAACACACAGACAGACAGACAGAGAATTTTTTTTAAACTTGGTTGTAGTAAAGTAGCGTGTATACTTTCATGTGCATTTAGTGAAAAGCTGTTATTTTGGAATTACAAACAGACACTTCAATTTATTTATCTGTATAGATACATCTATATCATGTATATATGTATAGATTATATATGTACGCGACGGATATATGATATTATTCACAACTAGAAACTTGTCTCCGTGATAATGACAGCTGGAATTCTGTCCAAATAACAACCGTTCATAAGTTAATGAATCGCTGTGAGAACTCAACATTATATAATATCTAGTATTGAAGATTGCTCCATCTTTTCCTAATTCCCTCATCTGCAGAGGACTTTCGAATAAAAAAGCCAGGCATCTTCATGTTGTACATACTTTTTTACAATTTCCCAGTTTATATTGTTCAGTTGTGTGAAAGGCTATTGATGTAAGTTTTAAGCAAGCTCAATCGGTCATTGGCCGTGTTTATATAAATACACGTCGGGCGCGTCCACTCACCGAATACTAAACACTCCACTATAAACACTACTGTGCGTTAGTTGTAACATTCCTTGTTTGCACACACTGCTAGGAACATCAAATTACGATTAGCTTTAGTGAATGTGATTAAATCCTCTTTCAATTCAAATAACAGCATGTGTTTTACAAATGCAAACGCAATACAAATGTTTTATTAAATGCATGCTTTTGCTTGCAATTTGTCAGTGGGTGTCTAGAGGTAAATTTACTGACATATTGTATGAAACGAAGGCATACGGCCTTCTTCTGCCATTACACTTCTCGGCATCGACGGGGAGTTCATCGCCACACTTTGGAACCCAAATAGTCTCGCACTGCTCGTTTTCGAAGGTGCTGGACGCTTGTGTTATGAACATGGTTTTCCCAAACGAGTACAACATGGGGTTCTTCAGGAAGGCAACGCGCACCCCTAGTATTGCAAGCGACCATAGGCTGCGGTAACCACTTACCAACGGGTGGGCCGCTTGTAGCCAACGGTTCGGAAGCCACCGCCACCAAGAAGCCAGCGTCAAGACGTTTAGAAGCTTTTCACTACCATCTTTCTTTGTGTAATAACAAAAGGTCTTGGGTATTCGTGTTTATATACCAGCTTAACTTAGTTTGGGAATACGGCTATTACTGCTTCTACCAACTTCTGTAGGAGGCTTAAGCCAGTCACTTTTAGCACTGGATGTACTAAAAGTGCAAAACCTTAATTGATTTGGGAATTTGCAGTTTCAGCCATTCCAAATCGGCACTATCTATATGTATATTGAGTTGTATTCCAGAATTGTTCTTAAAACCAAACCATATGTCAATGACTCATTTTATAACATCAATAGTCAACTTCCTTGCCATCATTAAAACACGTATGTCGGCAATGAATACGGTAGCCGTAGTGATGTAAGCATTGCCCAAGCGACTGCTTCTTACAACACTGCTCGAGTACCTACTGTGGGAATTGTCACACATTCTAGGTTTTATATCAATTAAGCATATAATACGGTGGTTATTTATCACACTAGTTATTGTATGTGGGAAACGAACTTCAAGTCCTACGTCTTCAAGGTGCCTGTAACGTATCGGGATATATACTTCCAGTCGGATTTTTATCGTCGTTATAGGGATGCGCGCAAAGTCGTCAAACCTTACTGATATTTTATTGTTATATTGAATAATACATTTTGAATGTACGTCCGTTGTCTGGTACACATAGTTTGGGACTAGTTGGCGATATAATATTTCAGTACCTGGTTGACCGAGCAGTGTTCGGTTCCTTTTTCCCACAAAAAAAGAAACCAAAAGAAAAAAATCGAACCGGTGAACGTCAGTCTCGAACCGGGGTACTCTAGTTTCGTTATCACCTTCTGAGCTATCAAAACTTGCCAGTTCTCGGCGAAATTTACTGTCTGTATAGTATTGATATTTTATGAGTTTTTCAGTGCATGAAAACATAGTCAAAACGATGTTTTCTGAAACTGAAACCTAACTAGATCAATTTTTTGCCCCCAAAACCCCCTACATACAAAATTTCATGAAAATCGTTGTACTTTTATATTTAAAAAAATGTTTTATATTCATTCCTAATTACTACATACTCACACGCTTTCCTAGAAGGGTCTATCACGACCTCTTATTGCCATGATACTTTAACTGTTATTATGAGACACATGTATATGACGTGTATAAGTCTGTCACTGTCACACAGTGGAACTATGATGGCAATAAGAGCTTGTGGTAAGGCCCCTATGCCACAACGTGCCAGATGGCGAGTCCATTGTCGTCTCAGGCTCTATACATACCAACATATCGTCTTTGATTGTCTTCATATATATTACCTATGCAGTTATTGGTTATTCTTCACGAATCTGAATAATGAAAATTCAGAATTAATCCTAATATCATAAATGGGAATGTGTCTGTCTGTTGCTACCATATCACGGGCTGCTTGTTACTTATTAGCACAATACGGTTTACGGCTATGGTAAAAGACACTTAGTACAAGTCGCGAGCAAAAACTAGTAGGACATGGTTTTTACTTCTATATTTTTTTCGTATTTTTTTAAAGGTAAGCAAATTTGCGCGATTTTTTTGATCAATACCAGTTCAGATGAAAAGTCCCTGCAAAACTATGATTTTCAACCTTGAAGCTAGAATAATATGCTCATACACGAAATGTAACTGACAGATACATAGTCAAAACAAAATGTTAACAATTTGGTTGGGTTCGACCATCTTGTGTTGAGTGCTCGCGAACTTATATTATTTATTGACGTAATAACTACGATCACAATAATCTATACATCTATTTATCTATACAGATAAATAAAATTGAAGTGTCTGTTTGTAATTCCAAAATAACAGCTTTTCACTAAATACGTAATATGAAAGTATATACTGTATACGGTACCAGTGAAAGTCCCGCTAAAATCAGACCAGCCGTTTCGGAGATTACCCGGAACAAACAGACAGACAGACAGAGAAAACATTTAAAAATTGTTTTTTCTATGTCAGTATCGTAAATACTCACATATGCATTAAGTGAAAAAAATTTATTTTGGAATGACAAACAGACACTTAAATTTTATTTATCTGTAAGTATGTAAGTATAAGTATAGATGTATAGATACACATTGTTTCCGAGGGCACCCGTGAAATTATGTTTACGTGGGTAAAACCGCGGGGCACAGCTACTAATAATGGTAATAGACCAGAAGCATTGGATGGTTCGTTTTTAAATTAATATCTCTATGACCGCAGAAGCACTCACCTCCATCAAATATGACCTTTGGAAGTTTATGGCATTTTAATATCAAAATATACATCTATACAGATAAATAAAATTGAAGTGTCTGTTTGTTATTCCAAAATTACAGCTTTTCATTAAATGCATATTATAAAGTAGGTATATACACACTACTGACACTAAAAAAACACGTTTTAAAATGTTTCTCTGTCTGTCTGTTTGTTCCGGGTGATCTCCGAAACGGCTGGACCGATTTTAACGGGACTTTTACTGACAGGTAGCTGATGTTTCAAGAAGTAACTTAGGTTACTTTTATTTATTAAAAATATAAGGGTTCCGCGACAATAAGGATGAAATTAAATCTGCGCGGGTGAAACCGCGGGGCACAGCCAGTCTATACTAATGTTATTAAGCTGAACAGGGGCCTCACCACAACCTCTTATTGCCATGATAGATTTACTCCTATTATGAGACAGATGTATATATCTATATATATCTATATATTACGTGTATACATCTGTCACTGTCACACAACTGAACTATCATTACAATATGAGCCTATGGTTAGGCCCTGTAGACAAAGTAACTTTGCACGCGTAATGTTTTTTTTATCCTATTAAAATTCCAGTAAAATCGTGAAAAAAAGTAGACAGACAGCACTTATGCATTTATAATATTACTAAGTATTATGTAGGAACAAATATAGATACTTACCTACAGATAAAACTCTGAATGTATCTAATAATTTTATAATCACTTCTACAGAAAGAATGACCACAATGGAAGAGGATAAATAATTATTTAATTCAGCTTCTTTCCTCATGACATTGGAACACTGACAACTTTAAAAGAAATTGGCTTTAAAATACCCTTGGCAATCATAACATACCAACCTACCCACTTGTTAGGTCAAAGCTTAAATCTGATAAGGTGGTCGAACTTACGTATCTACCGGTTATTCCAGTCAAAAGTTCACGTGTCTGATCTAATCTATCTATATATATGAAAATGAATCCCCATTTCCCTTGGTCACGACATTACGGATGAACGGCTGGACCGATGTCGATAATTTTTTTTTGTTGTGATCGTTATTGGCAGGAGATGGTTCTTATGAAAGAAAAAACTAAGAAAATTGCGTGGAAAATTTGAAAAAAAAAATCTTCTTCATGTTAACCTTTGTGCTTTGGACAATAAAAACTTTTTGATGTAACCTTATGACGTTTGACATAGAATTGACAGAATACGTGCTGCATTCTTATAATTAAGACAGGGCAACGTCTGTCGGGTCAGCTAGTAGGTATATAAATATAAGTGTCTTCACAAGTTATGAACACTAAGCGAAAATAGTGTGAGTAATAATGTATTATATTCACATAACGCCATACATACAGACAGAGATAGACTCATAAACTGAATACCTACTGCGATTCAAGGACAGCGCTCATAGTTCGTGACGGCACCAGGGTCTGTAGACAAAGTAACATTATCCCCACGCTTCTCTAGTAGAAACGATACAAAATGTTTGAAAATGACATAAATCAGTCACGTGACATATGTCATTCCCGTACATTTTGTATCGTTTCTACTAGCGAAGCGTGTGGATGATGTTACTTTGTCTACCAGGCCCTGGGTCTACAAAGGGAAGACAAAGTAACATTATTCTTACGAATGACATGTCGTCGTTGCGCGTGCAAAAGTCGTGTATGTGTGTATGTGTATTTCGTGAACTCTGTGTCAAATTTTCCAGTTATGTTTAATTTTGTCATTATTAATAATAATACCTATCCAACATTAATCTAAAAAAAAACTATGTAAATTTGTTATATGTATCAATAGTAAGAATTTTTTTTGAATACTCGGGCCATATTTCGAGAAAATCATTTTCTGCGTCTCCTAAAGTGTGTAAAAACGCATAGCGACTTTTGCGCGCGCAACGACGATATGTCACGTGATTGATTTATGTCATTTACATACATTTTTATCGTTTCCATTAGCGTAAGCGCAAGAGAATACTACTTTGTCTAGGCCATCTATGCTTTAAATTGATATTAAACACCAGTTAAGGATAAGTGAAACCTTCATTGCATTTTCACAGGGAAGTAAAATTCAATACATTCATTGACTTGAAGGATGAGGAAACGTGAGGAACAAAAACAAAGCTATGATGAGTGTCGGTCGTGAGATCTCATACTTAATTATTATCATTTTTTACCTAACAAGCGTGTCTGCCTGATTGTATCTTTAAGGTAGAAGATGACTAAGGAAGCCAGTTTTGCCGAAGATTAATATCTACATCGTAAATCTATACAGATAAATAAAATTGAAGTGTCTGTTTGTAATTCCAAAATAACAGCTTTTCACTAAATGCATATGAAGGTATACACGCTACTGACACTAAAAAACCAAGTTTTAAAATTTTTCTCTGTCTGTCTGTCCGTCTGTCTGTCAGTCTGTCTGTCTGTTTGTTCCGGGTAATCTCTGAAACGGCTGAACGGATTTTAACGGGACTTTCACTGGTATGTAGCAGATGTTTCAAGGAGTAACTTAGGTAACAAGTAGTAACTTTTATTTATTAAAAATACTAGGGTTCCGCGACACTAAGGATGAAACTAAATCTACGCGGGTGAAACCGCAGGGCACAGCTAGTAAACGTATACAATCGATGATCAAACAGTGAGATGGCCGTTTGACGTCACTCATTTACACGTGCAACTTTCAAAACATTTCCATTTATCTATCCTTTAAATATATATAACTCAAAGGTAACTGATTGACTGACATAGTGATCTATCAACGCACAGCCCAAACCACTGGACGGATCAGGCTGAAATTTGGCATGCAGGTAGATGTTATGACGTAGGCATCCGCTAATAAAGGATTTTGATTAATTCTACCCCAAGGGGATAAAGTAGGGGATCAAACGTTGTATGAAACTTTGTCAATATAAACCGACCGGGCTGAGACTTTGCATGCATAATTTATTTATAAAAAATATTAGGTTGCCGCGAAATTAAGCATGAAACTAAATCTACGCGGGTAAAACCACGGGGCACACGGGGTTGAACGCACTAATTCAGGAACTACTTACCGGTTTGAATCGAAAAGTCCCGTAGTGAGTAAAATTAAAAGTAAAATTATTTTTCTTTTAATTTTAAACTCAGAAAATACAGAGTTTTTACACAGAGTGCAAAAGTCTTTTACCCACTCGCATTGGGTACAAGAAACAAAAACAAAAACAATAAAAAAAACTCTCAACCATCGCATCAATGTCAGCGTCCGAATACCCTTTGCTTATCTATACATCTATACAGATAAATAAAATTGAAGTGTCTGTTTGTAATTCCAAAATAACAGCTTTTCACTAAATGCATATGAAAGTATAAACGCTACTGACAATGAATTTGAAAATTTTAAGATTTAAAATTTTTCTCCGACTGTCTGTCTGTCTGTCTGTCCGTATGTTCCGGGTAATCTCTGAAACAGCTGGACCGATTTTAACGGGACTTTCACTGGCATATAGCCAATATTACAAGGAGAAACAGGCTACATTTATTTTTAAAAAAACATAAGGGTTCCGCAGGACACCCATGAAATTAACTCTACGCGGGTGAATCCGCAGGGCACAGCTAGTACATACATATACATACAGATAAATATAATTGAAGTGTCTGTTTGTTATTCCAAAATAAAAGCTTTTCACTAAATGCGTGTGTACACGCTACTGACACTGAAAAACCAAGTTTTAAAAATTTTCTCTGTCTGTTCGTCTGTCTGTCTGTCTGTCTGTTTGTTCCGGGTAATCTCTGAAACGGCTGGACCGAATTTAACGGGACTTTCACTGGCAGGTAGATGATGATTCAAGGAGTAACTTAGGCTACTTCTATTTAGTAAAAATATTAGGGTTCCGCGACATGAAGCATGAAACAAAATTTACGAGGGTGAAACTGCGGGGCACAGCTAGATGTCATATAAAAACAGCATCCACAGAGCTGGGTATTTAATATTGATATTAAATTAGATGCCTTTACCCAGCAAAGTGACATAATGTGCATGAGATAGGAGAGTAACATTTGAACCCCAAAAAAGAGGGGTGCATTTATTTTGTCTACACTAATATTATAAAGAGGAAAGATTTGATTGTTTGTTTGTTTGTTAGCATTGAATAGGCTCCGAAACTAATTGACCGATATTGAAAATTCTTTTAGCAATGTATAGCTACATCATCAGCGAACAACAAAGGCTATATTTTATCCCCGTACTCCCACTGGAATGGGAACTACGCGGGTGAAACCGCGTGACGTCCTAATTTGTAAACTTAGGTAATGTTTCCTGTTTAGATTACGGTAACCTTGTATCAAGCAGGTAAACTGAGTGACAGTTAGTGGTAGGTAATAAGGGTTAAATACAGACGGACCTCACCCCAGAAGCGTCCCGGAGCTGAAGTCTACCCACTCTCTTTCTCCGAAAACGAAACAACGCAAACGAATGAAAATCTAACGTAGTTTCTGTATCGCTTTGTTTTTATCAACATCGAATTTTCATTCGTTTAATAATTTAAATAAAATAGGTTAAGAATACATAAACGTCAAAGAATTTTCTAGTTTCGTTCCGACGTAATTTTAGAACGAATAAGAACCGTGGTAGGAACTTTGTGAACTCGGGCGAAGCTTCGTTATTCGGAGAAAGCGAGTAGGGCCCCAGAGGTGTTACATAGATAAGTACGCCATATTTCAACGAAGATGGTTAAGTTCTATGACAAATGACTATCGCCGTCTCAGTCATGATTACGTGTTTGAATTTTTCCCAGACAGATGCAGGTTTCCTCACGATGTTTTCTTGATAAAATATTAATATTACAGCTAAGTACATGATATAGGGACAATGGTGTTTATTATGAATTCGTGTCAAAGTGCAATATGGCTGTCGTGTAAAAAGTGCAACAATAAGGCGGCGGTCGCACATTGGTTGTGCAAACACAGCTATTTGCAAACTACTGTTTGCTCAGCCAAAGTCCTAAACGTGAGTGACTATGTTACATGCACACGTTTACATTAATATAAAACGTAAGGTAGGTACGTACTGAATACATAACTAAGTATTGATATAAAGCAATGGAAAGATTTTTGAACAAAAAAATACGAAACTGGCTTTTTTCAAAGTCAAAGTCAAAAATATCTTAATTCGATTAGACTTTATACAAAGCACTTTCAAATCGCCAGAATGACACAATTTAAAGGATTATACATGCTACCGCCAGGTTCGGAAAGTTGCTTTTACTGAGAAGAACCTGGCAAGAAACTCAGTAATTACTCTTTTCAAAAATATTATACGATTTAAAAATAAATCACTTGAGAAATGTAAGCCCATGGACACAGTTGCAATGCACAAATTTCGATAAAAATTACCATAAGAAAAGTCTAGTAGTTCTACTTATATCCAAATGCGTAGCTTGAGATGACCAGCCCCCACCAGCAACACCTGTTTACAAGTATGACGAGACTATATATAGAGATAACTTTAGACACTAAGAAGTGAAAAATTCATTGAGACTTTTTTTAAGTACGTTCTTAATTCTACCAACATGCTCACGCCTGGGGCCTTACTATAACCTCTTATTGCCATGATAGTTTAACTCTTATTATGAGACAGATGTATATGACCGGCATACATCTTTCACTGTCACACAGCTGAACTAACATTGCAATAAGAGCTCATGGTTAGGCCCCTGTATTCCCTTAAGGGGCAGAGGTGTACTTGAAGTACCACCATTTCGCCAGTTACTTAAGTAAGTGCGAGGCTATTGCCATTAACCGTGCACTAATCCAGACTCCGGGACTACTGAGAAATTACAGATGGAAAAATCCAATATCACTTTGCCCGACCTGGGGATCGAATCCAGCCTCGTTATTCACTAGTCTGTTACGCTTTCCCGCCTTAAACCTCTCAACCGATTTTGATGAAATTTGCACAGACAATCTTTAGACCCTGAGAAAGGACATAGGCTACCTTTTATTAAAACTATTAGGGCTCCGCGACAATAAGGATAAAACTAAATCTACGCGGGTGAAACCGCGGGGCACAGCTAGTAGGTATATAAATGCAAATTTTCATAACAATTGCATGTCGCACACGCACATAATACAAAAAAAAATTATGGAATATTACGTATTTTTCTTAAATTTTCTGTGATTGTCACAGACATTCTAGCCGATGTATGTACATACAAAAACTAAGCAGTCAATAAATGGGACACAAATGGTATTAACTTAAAAACTTATACTGAGGAGTTAAAAACGTGATTATATTACGTTTTAAAACAGCCTTTTCCTCAAACAAAACCGCAATTGGCATTATATGATTGTTTTTGAATAATTTCTCACGACTTGTTTATTAACAGAAAAACTGATGATTTACGATATTATAACCACATGAGCAGTTAACATATTCATTAATTACTTTGATCAGGATTATTATGACGTGCAATAAATATTTTAATCTTAAAGTTATTAAAAAATAACTGCTTTAAAAAACCGATTTAATATTTTTTTTAAAATTTACAACCGTGATGAATCACCAAATTCGGATCTAATATTGACAATAACATCAAAATCTGACGTCAGTGTACATCAGCAGAAATGACACCACGAAAAATTAACACAAGTAGTGAATAAATATACGAATATCGCTTCAGATGGATGCCAAATGATAGTTACAAAAGATAATTTGACACACTTGGAGTCAAATGTCAGAAGCAATGCTCATACGCCTGCCAGTCTAAGCAAGATTTAACTATACACTATTAGATAACTGCTAGAAAGAGTTATGCAAAAATTAATTATATATTTTTGAATTTTGTATGCTGAATGCTATCACATCAGAAGTCATCACGTTGACGTAAACGCAGATTTGTATCGGATCAAAATAGTGCAATCTGAGGCCCGGCAGATGGCGCTGTTTTGATCGTATACAATTCTGCGGCAGTGAAAAACTCGCACTAGGCCCTCAGAGTGTAACTCGCGCATTACTTACCTCATATAGCTGGTGGCCGCGATTTCAATTCCTCAGGATTTCATTTATATTCATGTTTTGGACAATTCACACAATATCGCTATGAATTAAAGTTTCACCAAAATCCATTCAGCAGATTTTGCGTGAGAGGGTAACAAACATACATCGCGTTTATAACATTAGTAGTGTGAGTAGGAAGTAGGATAGAATCACTGCGCCAACATAGTAACATGAAAGAATCCCGCTATAGCTAACACACCACTGCCTACCTTTTCGGGGAACACTGACGTGAGAATAATACATGTACAGTGCTCTACTTTCATGTTTCTTCTGCACAGATAGCTATCATCAAATATTGGATATTTTTTGCAATAAACAGTAAGAGTCTTCGTAACTCCGTGCTGGTTTCGCTGGCGTGGTATTATTCGGTAATAGCTACCTTAATAATTTCAGACGTAAGATGGTTAGGTAAGTACGTAAAGAATACCTTATGTTACCCTTGAACTCTCCGTAATATCATACCTGGTAGGTAAGTAAGTAATAAGTTTTTTTAACATTGTTAAGTTTTTGCGTAAGGTGACGTACAATGTGACGTCAAAAACTCTCTGGCATGTAGTAAACCATCTGAGTAGGTAACCTGTCCACCTCTTGCTATTAGAAAAAACATTCAGTAGAATAGATAGCCACCTCCTTTTTTTGAAGTCGGTTGTAAAGCAGCTTATACCCGTTTGAAAACGCTGTTTCATATCACACAAAGATATAGAACTCCTCTTTGTTAACTTCCGTCATATGTATTAGTGACGGGGTTAGAGTATCTAAAATAATATATCCACGCCATCCCAGAAGGGTCCCGGAAGGGATAAGTAACATTTCACCGAAGATGATTAAGTACCAAAGTGACAGAGCGTGAGGTCATCCGTCTCAGGCACTATTCATACGTCTTTGAATTACTTCTCAGACATATGCAGGTTTCCTCACGATGTATTCCTTCACCGTAAAGCCATTTGAAGCCAGTTTCCTTAGGGTGGTTCTTAGCTAAGGTTTTTAAGTTAATTTAGTAACTTTATAAACCAGCCCTCACAAGTTCCCAGTCCCCATTAGTTCACGTCATGTATGATAATTATGTTAAATGTATGAACCGGGGGCTAATGATCTGTTATTGTAACAAATAGTGACCTGTGAACATAGTTTTTGTACGAAACTTACACAATAACACATGCCACTTAACGTAAATGCACTGTTCAAACAATAGCAACTAAAACTAGTTATTGTTTTGTTTCAACGGGCGTTATAATATAACGACTTAGTTACTGTAATTGTTGTGTATCACTTTCAATATAAGCGCTGATAATTATAGAAGGCTAATAAGTTGTTTTTACTACAAAAGTTATGCCCCGCGGTTGCAACCGCGCAGACTTAGTTTTATGATTTAACTCGCGGAACCTTATATTGTTTTTTTAAATATAAGTAGCTTAAGTTACTTCTTGAAACATCACCTATCTGCCAGTGAATGAAAAGCCGCTTACCATCAGGCGGACAGCGCGATTGTTTGCAACATCTATAGATATAAAAATGAGTCCCCATTTCCCTTGGTCACGCCATCACGCGTAAACGGGTGGACCGATTTTAACGGGACTTTCATTTGCAGTTAGCTGATGTTTCAAGGAGTGACTTAGGCTATTAGTTTTTTCCGCCGGACATCCATGAAATTAACTCTATGCGGGTGAAACCGCGGGGCACAGCTAGTCTATCTATATGTATAGATCTATACAGATAAATACAATTGAAGTACCGTGCCGTCTCAGGCACTATACTTACGATATTGAATTACTTCTCAGACATAAGCCAGTTTTCCTACGATGTTTTCCTTCACCGTAAAGCACATAGTTAAAGCACATTTCAATCATAAAAAGTATTTTCCTAATTATTTGCAGTGCGTTCGACGTGTTATGTGTACTCGCTAGCATTGTAAGTGAGCAGTGTAATGACGCACGCACAATAATTTTAACAATTTTATTCGCCAAGTTTTATGACAGCTTGACTTTTATGTGATTTAAGTTTTTTTTGACTTATTTTATGACACTGATCAACACGTAATTAACACAAAAATACACTTTTAGACATCCTTGTAATCAGCCGCGTTATTCACTAAGGTATCTCAGCGCACTGGTCGTCGAGTGTTGGTTTTAAAGGTACGAAACTGAACCTTATGTATTATGTATCAATTGCCTTTGATTGCCTGTCCTGCGTACTCTCCGCATTCAACACTTTCCTGGATAATCACCATGAATGTGATTTGTTTGCAGATCTATGTTTGGAGTTTTGTGAAGAGACTGCTTGAAAGTGTTCCGTTTTTCCCTTTATTTTAAGTGGCTTCAAGCCGTTCTATGAGGTTAAATAAACATAAATTATTGAACCATCGTTAAGTTAGTGAAAAACGCGGCAGTACAAAAATGCTAAATAAAAACGTGTTTGTCGTAGACACTGGTGTGATTGTGATTTGAGGACTTCCTTACATGAATGTCATGCATGCATTAGACTTACGAAGGTTGGACGTTTATCGAAGGTGAATGAAACTAAAAACAACCTTTGCGATACCATTTACATAATAAACATGTCTTTGACGCACCAATTACTGGTGCAAAGCTAGTTCTTCTCAGTAGAAGCAACCTTCCGAACCTGGCGGTAGCATGTATAATTATGTCATTCTGACGATTTGAAAGTACTTTGTAAAAGTCTAATCGAATAAAGTTATTTTGAGTTTTAGTTTGAGTTCGAACCCTGTTAAGGGCAGATATGGTACACCGTTCTGTCTTTGCCATTAGAATGTCTATCAATATATATAGACGATAGCTTATAAGTGAACTAAATTCGAGTGTGAGAAAGGGAAAAGCGGCTGACATTAAATAGGTTCCTGTATAAGACAACTTATATTTTGAAAGGCCAGGTAGAATGACGATCTGTAAAGACTGCAGGCAGATGCTGGATGCGGCAAGCTGAAGACAGGACGCTATGGCGCTCATTAGGGGAGGCCTATGTCCAGCAGTGCACTAAGGCAGGTTTATGATGATATTTTGTAAGGTAATAAAAAACAAAAACCATTTACAAATCAATATAAGTAGTTTTCAACAATGGATTTGTTTGAACATAGGAACAGTATGTTTAGTTCAGTTTTCAGAAATAAAATTTGACAATTAAATATTATTTAAGTTTCTAACAGACTATTCCAAATATTTTTTGACATTTTCACGAATTTTTATTCTTCTGACTACCTACAGGTTCCGTCACGAGTACCTTTGTATCCGCAGTAGTCATTTTATGAATCTGTCTCTGTCTATATATACGGAGAGAGGTGAATAGAAACATGCGCAGTATGTCCACAATTTTTCGCTGCGCGGTCTTTACTCGGTACCCGTACCTATAAGCCTAGACAAAGTAACATTATCTTGCGCTTGCGCTAATAGAAACGATAAAAAATTTATGGGAATGACATAAATCAGTCACGTGACATATGTCATTTCCGTTCATTTTGTATCGTTTCTATTCGCGCAAGTTTGAGAATAATGATACTTTGTCTACAAGCCCTAGTAAGAAACAAAGTAATTCATGCAAAAAAATATTGAAACCTTAATTTCAAAGTCGAAATTTGAATGTCAGACATAAGGCTGTACCTACTTGCATATAGATAGGTATTAAATGGGTACATTGGGTCGACACGCTCGAAGATTTCGCAAGAAACCAGCTTCTACAAGCTGCCTTATTACAAGGTGCATTACAACGATAACAATGCAATCAGGAATCTGATTCGGGATTTGAATCTTTAACCACGATTGCAGGCTTAGGATACCTATGTATTACCTACCTAGGTATTACCTATACTAATATTACAAAGATGAATGATTGGTATGGTTGTGTAGACGATAGCGAATATTAGAATTTAGAGATAGAGAGACCAGTGAAAAAAGCAGCTGACATTACCGTATTTATTTGACAACTTACTAACTAATAAGCGAGTATGTTTGTAACGAATTGGCTCAAAAAGAACTAGACCGTTTTAAAAAACTCTTACACGATTTGAATGCTACATTATCACTGATTAATATAAGCTACATCTTATCCCCGTACTCCCACCGGAACGGGAACTACGCGGGTGAAACCGCGTGACGTGCGGCTGTGTATATTTAAGGGTATAATGTTAAGATAACAAAAAATATATATTATAAGTAATCTCATTTTATTAACCTGAGTGAAATACTATGTAACAGTGGGTAGTTTCTTAAAAATGATAAGACACGCAAAATAATATTAAAAGTGCAAGTACTTCCTACAAAGATAATGTTGAACTTACTCTAAATGACAGTTTTAATTCATGATTGTCGACCTCAAGGTTAAAATGGTTGCAATTAAGTAGTTATGATAATCTAAGATGAAAGATTAATATGACAGAATAAAACAATACAATAACTGAGAAAAATTAAATTTTAAAAAAACTTACAAAATTAAAAATTCCTTCAAAAATCTCCTTCTGACACTTGCACAACACGACATACGCAAAGGCTAATTTAATTTTCTTTTATAAAAACGAATTCGCGTGTATTTTTTGCGATGTGAGAAGACGGAACGAGACGTCCTCCCCCTAGCTATCTCGGTTGAACACTGAGGTGTTGAGTAAGATCGTTGAGAATTGATTGCGCGAACGCAGGTTCCAAATTCAAATTAAAGGTCTGTTTATTTGATATGGACGATGTCAACCGTTCTCAAATTGAATTTGAGTTTAGTAACGTTAATATTGAGATGGATTTTAACATTGATTCTAAATTTAACACAACATCCAAGGGAACGGGAGTGGCTGAAAATTAGCGCTTAACGTAATAAAATTTACGGGCAGCACAGGCTGAGCCATATCCCTTTGCTTTTAAAAGGCTGTCAACATTATTTTTTGTACTTTTATTATGTACTAAGCTAAAAAGCAATAAAATATCATTAATTTATTTAATTAAATTATTAGAAAACGTAAAAATAACCTATCATTTCTTGCACATACATAATGCTTGTATATCCCGAACGGTCTACCCCTAGAGGTGTTGTTTATTTATTTATTTATTTGTCTGTCTGTCTATTTGTTCCGGGTAATCTCCGAAATGGCAGACGGATTTTAACGGGACTTTCACTGACGGATAGCTAATGTTACAAGGAGTAGCTTAAGCTACTTAGATTTTTAAAAAACATTAGGGATCCGCAGGCAATCATGGAATTAAAACCTACGCGGGTGCAACCGCGGGGCACAGCTAGTTAATGTATAAATGTAGATTTCAAAAGATTTTTTTATGATAAAGGATTAGTCTTCCCCATGAGTGACGAGGTATAATTTATGTATGAAGTGAGTACAATGCATGGATGTGTTTGAATATACTTTTAATGTTGATCTATTGCTACACAAAGGTATGATCTTAAAATGAATATAAATATAGAATGATTGATTGCACATAATATTTTAATAGTTAAGCAAAAAGGAATATTTATAAAAAAGTGGTTGATACCACTTTTTCTCAAACGAACTTTTGAAAGAGTATAAAATTACCTCATTATTGAACTAAAAAAATACTACGCAGCTAGCTATATAATTGCTTAGTATAAAAGTACATATTTTAATTTTAACACACACCTACCTACCTACTTATAATTACCATGAAATATGGTTTTATATTTATTACCTACAGTACCTTGTAATAATATGAAATAATTAACTTTTTTGTGAGTGACCTAACGCCTTTTTTTTAGCCTTATACGCATTTGTAGAATTTAAAAAAATATGTAGGTACGTTAGAGGTTTTTATCAAAAATTATAAGAAACGTAGGTACCTATCTCTTTCTCCGAAAAGGAAACATCGCAAACGAACGAAAATCAAACGATTTGTTCTATATTTTAACTAAAGTAGCAGACCACATTCGCACTTAATTTTAGAACGAAAATTAATCGTGGATCTTTGCGAACTTTCGGCCGAAGCTTCGTTTTTCGGCAAAAGCGAGTAGGCCCCCAGATAGTGTAATTAATAGTGAAGATTTGCTACTACGATGCCTTAATTATTAACACCCCAAGTGGATTTTGTGGTAGTTGATGCGTTTGTATTATTATACAATTGGTTCATCAAATTGAGAATTTCAGTTAAGCATTCCAAATCCATAGAGTGGGAAACTACAATTGAAAACTCTACGGAATTGTAAGCGCCTGACTTTATTCTAACAGCAACAAAAGTCAAAATGCACTTATATACTATAACTAGCTGTGCCCCGCGGTTTCACCCGCGTAGATTTAGTTTCTTCCTTATTGTCGCGGAACCCTAATATTTTTAATAAATAAAAGTAGCCTAAGTTACTCCTTGAAACATCATCTACCTACCAGTCAAGTGAAAGTCCTGTTAAAATCTGTCCAGCCGTTTCAGAGATTACCGGGAACAAACAGACAGACAGACAGACACAGAAAAATTTTAAAACTTGGTTTTTTAGTGTCAGTATCGTATATACTTTCATATGCTTTTAGTGAAAAGCTATTATTTTGGAATTACAAACAGAAACTTCAATTTTATTTATCTGTATAGATTTTGGTATATGTCATTACTTCCAACAATTCAATCTTCATGACACTATAAAATGGTGAAATAATAAAGGTTTAATACGGCCCTGGTAGCCACATCAACTAAATTCAGCCTTCTAGTTTTATCCACAAAGTGGTCGAGCTTCGAGAAAAGGTTGGTACAGTCGTACAGCTATTTTTTGCTTGACTTGGCTATACCAGATGCAATGTCATTGTTGTTGTTAATATCACATATGTTCACTCACCGCAAAACAAACTAATAAGACAGTCTTTGGTTTGAAAGTAGCTCGATTTCTTTCTGTTAACCGGATTTAAAATAGGATGGACATAGGTTTAGTCTTCGTTTAAACCATGTTTCGTAATAAAGGCTAGTTTTGTCGAACCATTAAATACCGGGTTCTGGGGCCTTACCACGAGCTCTTATTGCCATGATAGTTTCACTCATTTATGAGACAGATGTATGTGACGTGTATACGTCTGTCACTGTCGCTCTACTGAATTAACATTGCAATAAGAGCTCATGGTTGGGCCCCTGTTCAATTTCAGTGCTTCATTCCAACTCCAAGGACAGCTTCGAATGATCCTGCTCCTGTGTCAAACACGCCGCCTTGACCCACACTCCGAGATAACGTAGTACGTACCTACAGGTACTGGTCGTTATCGAAGCAACGCCCCGTATCATGTATCAATGACTACCTCTGATATCACTATCTGATAATGAATCATTTCGCCAACAATGTCAGTCTGATCGCGCTCAGTGTTTCGAAATATTGTCATTTTATACAAAAAACCGTCTCACATAATTACATTCCTTTCATATAATTCTTGGGAGTTTCTTACCTAATTAAAGATCTCTCAACGCTAGCGTTAATGAGTGAATAATTGATTAAAAACTTCTTTGGTAAAGTGTCGTATTGAAATATGTGATTTATAATGTTGTAATATAGTGTTGTGTTTGAAGATTGGTTCTAAGATGAGTTTGAACCGGATCAAGGATGACACAGGAGCCAGGGTTCCTAAGGACTCTCCCTGCTATTTCTGCAATGAGATGTTTGAAATGGGACAACTGCAGGTATTTTGGAGTTCGCTTTAATTACACTACTTGGTTGTAATTTTGGGAAGTCCTTTTCTACAAAGGTTGTCTCCTTGTTTTCTTTTCCTTCTCCCTGGTAAGGTTTTCTGGGACCCTACCATGTCCTCCTATTGCCATGATAGTTTAACTTTTATTATGAGACAGATGTATATGACGTGTATAAGTCTGTCACTGTCACACTGTGGAACTATGATAGCAATAAGAGCTTGTGGTAAGGCCCAGGTCTTCTTTGAAGGTAAGGTATCTGTGTGGTAAAGGTTATGTGGTAATACGAGTAAGTAACCTTAGTGGGCGGTATGTCAGTCACCATAACAGTAAAGCAGTACTTCGTTATAGGGCTGTTATAAGCCTATAATCGTTATTGAAACAACGTGCTCAGGAATAGCAGTTGTAGGTATATGAAGGTGGTAGTTTGCTGGTGGCTGTTCACTGTATTCGGGACGGTTATGGATATGACGGTCGGCTGATACAATGGCAAACGTGGTATCCTGCGTGCGTCAATGAAGTTAATGTGTGAAATTCAATGATAATAAACATAAAAGGGACTGTAGGATACGTAGTTCATCTTGCCGAAGATAGACAGTGAGTCAGATCGCCAAACTCTACCCGTGAGTTACTCCGACTATTTTCGTTGAGCGCTCAAACCCTTAGGTACCCTGTAGGTACGCTTGTGCGCGAGGTTCAGTGAAATTGATAATTTATTTATTCAGTTTATGCCCTGGTAGGTTGGAAGCAGTAGGTAGATATACCAAATTTTCAAGAATATTTTAAATTCACCACATCATCAATTCTATCATGAAGAACACGTCATGATCTGAACCAAACAAAGTGAAACTTGCAAAAGGAGTACCTATTAGGTATCTAACAAAGAGATCAGATTCAAACTGAGTTTCTTGCCGGTTCTTCTCAGAAGGCTAGTTTCCGAACCGGTGGTAAATTCTCGACTTTCATAAGTGCCTTACCAGGGCCTAAACTGAATAAATATTTTTCATTTTCATTTTTCATTTTTTTTTTCAAACATGTTTGTATGCACTGCGATTTCGATATAAATCCCTTAATCTGGACAAGCCTAAATAGCATTCCTTATCTTTCAAGGACCACTTTCGTGTCAAATATTGTGAATTGTGATATTGCCAAACCTATCTCAATGGTTTCGGATGCCGTATCTACCAATACACGCCACATTGCATTGGAGTGCAATCGATGTTAGGTTTATACATCTACCTGGATAACTTTAAATTATGATTTTCAACCTTCGTTTTAATAAGCTTCTGCTTATTTCAAGTTTGAGAACGTAATCTGAGTATTAAATGTGAAACTACCTAAAACTCACAAACTAACTTAATCTTTTTGAAACGTCGAAGTAAGATACAACTTTTTAGAATAAAGGTATTTTAAAAATAAAAAATATATGCTCACGCCATTCCAGAAGGGGTAAGCAGAGGTTTTGCAACAACAACATTTCACCGAATAAGGTTAAGTGCCAACGTGGCAGATGGTGAGTCTATCGCCATCTCAGGCTATATATACCTACACGTCATTGAATTACTTCTCAGACATATGCAGTTTCACCGTTTCCTTCACCGTAAAGTACTTGGGGTGAATTACTACATTTAAGTTTTTAGAAAACCTCATTGGTAAAGGCAGGTACATTCGAACTTTCGTCGCTTGCGCAGCAGGTGACTGCTCAAACTCCACGGCCACTATGTCTCTTAGGTATTGAGCTTATATTAAAAGTTTCGTCTATTTGCATAGATGTTAATGAAGTAATATTGACAGAACCACCTGAAGCAATGTGGCAGTATACTGGAGCAGTGCCCGCTGCGCTGCGGAGCCTGGATCCAGAGGAAGCACAAGGAAACACACGTCAAGGAATGCCCTAAGATGGAGAAGGTGCGGATACCCTCACGCTTTCCCAGAAATGTCTCTAAAATGGTGTTACTAAGTGTCGTCATGATTTGTGAGCGCTGACCTCGAATGCACAGTAGTAATGTCATGAGTATGTCTGTTATTCTGTCTGTACGGGGCGCTCACAGCTCGTGACCTGAACAACACCCATTTTTAACCCAAGATGTGATTAGTGGCCAGATTACGGGTCAACTTGAAAGATTGTGAATCTCTCTACATAAATCTTTTAGAAAAACATATTTGTACAGCACAGACTGGCGACGAGGAAACTTGCATCGTTAGTATAGCAGACAACTAGTCAGATCACAAGCTTACATACACTACTTTAGGCAAATTAACAAAAGTAGATAGACAAGGACATCGTCCATCTTCTACCAAAAAGTCTACTTACGGCTTGACCAGATAAGTCATATCATCATCAAGATGACCTTTGATAAATTTGCGAGCATATTTAATAAAATCTGATAACTTATAATCAGAACCGCAACTCAACGTCGCCCAGCCACGCAAGTACGCCAGCGCCGGCTCCTCCACCGGTCTCCAACCACACCTGGTCGCCCCGGCCTGCCGTGCCTATGGAGGATTGCATCTCCTACTTGGAGAGAGAAATTACTACCATCAGGTATTCTTGCTACTTAAGCTTCCAAGAGCGTCCAAAGTTGGACAATAACAAGTTGGCTTCCTGAGTCAAATCAAGGGATAAATAAAAGTGGAAAAGTTAGGACTACCGTAAAGGACGAATTAATCTTAGTTAACGAGTTCAGAAAGTTGAAGTAAAGGGGTTAAGTCTTCCGATTCTGCAGTATTTATGGGTGTCCAACAGGGATCAATTGTAGGATTTTTTTATATGCAGCAGATTAATTATCTATCGAGACTATTTTTGCAGATTATGATTGATGAAGTCTAGAGTGTAATGGTGCTTTATTACCAGTACCAGTGCCATACGCCTAGTTCCTGAGGTATTTACTGTAGATAACTTCATACCTAACGGTATGCATGTAAACCATTCATTACACGGAGTTATTTATTGCAGGCTGGTGCTAACAGAGGAATCTAGTCAGCGCGAACTTCAAGGCACAGAGCTAGAAACCCTTAGAGGCAAATTAGTGTTAGTCGAGGAGCGCAGTCAACATTTACTGTCAACGTTCGTGTCTCTGCGAGCTGCGGTGGACGACGAAGCGGAGAGGGCAGCCAACTGGGCGGCGCAGTTCAAACATGACTTGGCTAATGTGCAACTCGCTTTGCAGGTATTATAACACCACAGTTGCATTCATAATACTTTTATGATATCACTAAGGATGTAAACATGTGGCCATAAGTGATAAGCTTATCTACTACTATATGATTCTTCTGCTACCAGTATAGCCTAAGATAATAATCTCATGCCTCTTGGGCAAAAATAGGTACGTCGAGATGCTCACTTCACAGCCTGTACCGCAAGTATAGGTATTGAGACGTAATACTTCCTACACTCCATCGATGCCGATAATTGCGATGGAAAAAGGTGGCTGTAGTTAGTCTCGTACTTGCTGTGGTAGTGGCATTGTCTTGAATAATTCCCTATTCACTGTCCATTGTGGCAGAACGTCCTATGACTTCAGCTAACTAACACGTGGCTTAAATCTTTATTTTAAATGCTTCCAGGAGCTGCAGGGCCAGCAGCTGTCGACGGTGATGCGGCTGGAGAGCGCGGTGAGCAGTCTGGTCCACGAACAGAACGAGAGGGAACTACTGGAGCAGGCCATGACACAACACGACACCAAGATCAGGACCGTTAACAAATTAGGTAAGGAAGTTTAAGGACCACTAGAAGATAATCTTGGAGCTCTAAAGCTGATTGAAGCATCGTGAAGATAGATTAACTGGTACCTAAATTTAAAGCACCTCTGTTAATTTCAGAGGAAGTAATAAATTACTTAAAACAAACTGTGGAAGAGGAACGAGAGAGGAATGCCGAGAGCCGAGCACTGTTAGAAGCCGAGCTGATGGAAGCTCGCAGGTCCTCGGAACAGCTGCAACAGCTGTCTTTCTTGAGGGCACAGTTGCAGAACGTTTCCACTGACCAACCGGTAGGATTCAACTAAGCTTTTTCATTAATACTCCAGGATACCACATAAATTAGGTACTTAAGTACCAAGTTCACTAATTTTAACGCTGGCTTTGTCTGTCTGTCAGTCATTAAAGATTTTATAGATATAAAAGGTGGCAAACAAGCACATGGCACGACCAATCTTGATGTGAACTCGTCACGTCTTCGTATCACGATTTTTTTTTATTGTTACTGGTGCTTATGGACGCTTGTAATACCAGGGGCTTAGCTCAATCAGAATACTGTCTCGCTCTCTCCATATCCCACTTTATTTGAGGTCAGCGCCATTTGTTTTAATTTCATTTTATTTCTCTGAGAATATGTATTAACTCTATTTCTTGCCATACAGTCCATCCATCGCTTTTTAGGTCTTCCTCTTTCCTTACTAACCGCATCCACATTCAGAAACAAAACACTTTGCACAATTATCCTTATACCTCTGCATAACATGTCCATACCATGAAAAATGTTATGAATCTTAGAAATGACATTCACTACGAGTACGGTTCCTAGGCAATAGACCGACTAGCAGTACTGGAAGTGGCCACGGCAGACGTGAGAGCCGAGGCAGCAGACCACGCTGCTAAAATGGACCTGGTGTCACGTGACCTGCGCGCCCTCACCAAGTCCTACCATAAGATGAGGACCGAGCTCGCAGACTTTCAGAGCAGAATCAGCTTTGACAATCCTGATATGGGAAGCTACAGCGGTAAGGGAAGAAATCAGATATCTCATAGGGCAACTTATAGGCTGCCTAGAGCATTCATTAGTTAAATATTTTAAGGTGGCTGTGATAGTGTGGCTTTAAGATTAATAGATTAGTGTGAAATATAAGAATAAGAGAGAAAGATATATTTTTTCATGACATAATATAGCAAGTTACATTTTATGGCTCGTGCAAACAGTAAAGCTTCTGAGGTATGGATATATCTTAGAAGCGTTCAGAGTATACATGTTTTGAAAGGGAAACTGACAAACTGATAGAATAACAACAAAATACACGCTTTTTCTATATATTTTGGGAAAAAGCAAAAGTTTTTTTGAGGGCAATCCTGGTTCAACATTAGGATTTATGGCAATCACGAAGATTTGTTCTAAAAGTTTATTTAAAATGCAGGCCACTTCATCTGGAGAATAGACAATTACGCAGCTCGGATGAAAGACGCCAAAGACAACGATACTGTACTAAGCAGCCCGCTGTTCCGTACCAGCCGATATGGGTACACGTTGAAGGTACGAACCGATATTATAAAATAATCACTAGCTACTCGTAAAAATCTTTGAGAGGCTCACAAATACTCGAAGTACAACAGAGCAGTGTAATGTTTCTTCTTATTCAAGTGCCTCTCCAATTAATGAAGGTTGGCAACCAGCTCTGAATATTTTCTGTCATCCCTTGCGAGGTGGAACAACTCCGCAGCGCTTTTCATGCAATGACATCTCAGCGTAATGTTTCAGCGATCAGCAATTCTGGGACCTGATGCTGCGCTGATGCACTGAGCTCTTAGACGTGGTATTCGCCACGTCATTAAGTACCTAAAAAAAGCATGCGAAAAATAAAATAAAATTTAGGTACCTACCCTTTGTCCGGTTTTAGAATCAAAGCTCGAAATCAAATCTCTTTATCTCGATCAGCTTGAGCCATGAAAAAGCAACAATATATTTACTGATGATACTTCTACCAGGCAGATAATTTCTTTGCGCACAAGATAGCGCCACATGTCAAATAGATTGTCGTATGATTATTAGTGCTGAGATGTAGATTAATCTTAGTCTTGTTTTGTCTGTGGAACGTATTGGAGTGAGGCCCAGACATAACAGCAGAGAGTAAGCCTGTGGTTAAGAGTGGTTGAATGTCTGTGACGTGTTATCTCTTGGTGTATTTGCACCTTACATACATTTTCTGCGTCTCATTTGTGTGTGAATAATAAATTCTCTTTCTTTCTTCCTCTCTTCTACTCTTGTCATTTACTTGTGCAGGCAGAAATGAACCTTAATGGCATCGGCAAGTGGAAGGGGCGCAACATAACGTGCACGGTTCGGCTGGTGGGGGGTCAATACGACGCGCTGCTCGAGTGGCCTTGCGACCTTGCACTCAACATTATACTGAAGGACCAGCCAGCTAATAGGAGACAGGTAACAAATATATCTTACCATTAAATAAATTAAATAAAACTTCCTCTTTGGTTTGATGTCGCTCCGGTCGTGTCGGATTGCCTCCCATCAGACTATGAGAGTGAGACAATAAAGAGTGCACCTGTGTTTGCGCACACACGTGTGCACTGTAATATCTCCTGCGCAGTTGGCTAATCCCCGTTGAGATTAGCCGCCAAGACCGAAATTCAGTTATCGGTTAGATCATTATATATGAAGCTTTACATAACTTAGCAGAGACTATATTGCAAAAAACAGTATACCTTACAGCCGATGCGAGTCTTGTGGAATTTACAAAAGAACTATAAAATCCTTAAATTTTATTATTCATTATAGTTATAAACTATGTGTATAGAAACCAGTACATCTATCACGAGTTTGCCACTGTTTTTCTAATCTATACTCGCTAGCGACATATTTTAGTTCTTCACGACACCGCTTGGAGGCGCTGTACAATTTCTCATACAAATATTCGGCGGAGACGCTAGCGAGTGTAGGTTACGAAAAACGGTGGCAAACTTGTGATAGACGTACAGAACGTAATTTTTAAGCATCTAATATATATTTTCCAGGCAACGGACATAGTAAAATCCCTGCAACTCCGGCGCAAGTCGTCATCTAAGAGGCACGACTATGACGCTGGAAATGACGACGAGAAGACGAAATCGAACGAGGCACTCGACAAATCTGTGCTTCAACTGAAGCGGCAGTACATATTCATCCCACACACCAGTCTGGACAAATTTGAATACATCAAAAATGACGTCATGTTTATGGAATTCGTCGTCAATCAATAATCAGCCGAGTTATTACGTGAGTCAGGTTTAAATTTAATTAAAATATGTAAAGCGACTGTAGCGACCTCTGTGATCGCTTGAGATAAACTTTACAAGTTGCACATTGTAAGCAATAGATGGCGCAATTTTTGATGATACAGTGGCATTTATTTAGTAATTTCTGTCAAAAATACATTTGATTATTATATTACACTAGCTGTGCCCCGCGTAGATTTAGTTTCATCCTTACTGTCGCGGAACCCAAATATTTTTTATAAATAAAAGTAGCCTAAGTTACTCCTTGAAACATGAGCAACCTGCCAGTGAGTCCCGCTAAAATCGGTCCAGCCGTTTCAGAGATTACCTGGAACAAACAGACAGAGAAATTTTTGAATACTTGGTGTTTTAGTGTCAATAGCGTGTATACTTTCATATGCATTTAGTGAAAAGCTGTAATTATGGAATTACAAACAGACACTTTATTTGATTTATTTATATATAGATGCAGTTTATTATAATACAGCCAGCATATTTAAGTTTTTTTTAAATTTGGCAACACCAACAGCACTGTATTAAAGTATATTGTTTTAATTATATCATTTGTCAAAGTAATGAATAAATAACCACCGATTTCATAATGTTATTCAATACTTAATTTAATAAGTAGATATATTTGACTTCTGGCATTGTCCCATGACTAATATAAAAGATAAAAGTTGTTTTCTATACATATATAATTACTTGTGTACTTACTTATAATATAATATTTATGTTAAAATAAAACAATAATAAATAAATGTATACATATTTTTATTTAATACAATACATCAAGAATTTATATTGACTGAATATATTTCACTTATTTAAATATAATATTTATATCACTACCAACTATATATTATAATACTTTATACATGTAAGAAAATAAACAGGAAATCCATAGTAATATTTCAAATGCAAAAATTAATTTCTTCAAATTGGCGTCACAAGTCGTCGCGTTGATGCAAACGCAGATTTGTATGGGCTCACAATAGTGTCATCTTTAGGCCGACAGAGGCGGTGTTCCGATCCTATACAAATCTGCGTTTACGTCGACGCGGTGACTTGTGACGACGGCAGTGAAAAACTCGCAACTGAGCAGAATTTTTGAAAGTTGGTATAACGCGGGCGAAGTCGCGGATAAAGATAGTTTTACACTAACACAAACATCTTTATATATTATTCATATTTAATATACATTTGTAAAATCTAAAATGGGGCTCAGCCCTGAACAAGTTGTAGAAATAATTTTGAAATTAATAAGTATCTTTCTCAACCTAATTAAATTAGAATGGCACTTTTTACCTGTAAAGTGTTAGTTAAAAATGGTTTTTAAAGTCATGACTCAAAGGTTAGTTTTTGAATACACAGCCGATTACTTAAGTACATTAAATGTCAATTGACTTACATATTGAATCTAAATAACTCAGCAATTACAGAAACAATTAGAAATCACAGCAATTCAAACTTACGTGCACAGACGTAAAGCTCAAATTTCAACACAAGATTTTGTGTTGAAATCCTACTGAGTGATCTAACTATCATAAATGTAGCAAGTGGGTTATTAGAGCCATTTTATTGACGTAGTATTAATTCAAAAACTGCAATGAACAGTCCTTTGGTGCGACGAGGACAAATATACAAACGTACCACGATCTCAGAAATTCTTTTAGCTACAATGCGTAATGCTCATGGTAGGAGGTCGTGGGTTTGAGTCCCGCTTCGTGTTCGTATTTTCCTTCATCATATGCCGAGAAAAAATACAGTTTCCTGTCCAGGCCGTGTCTGTCAGCACTGACCGCGTTGGCTGAGAACGCGTTAAGAATAAAATCTAAACAAAAATACCAAATGAATTTGAATACCAATTAGTACCAGAGTTAAATCGGACTCACTGTGTAATCGATATAGGCCATCATCTCCGGCACAGTCCCCGAAGGGGTAAGCAGAGGTGTTGTAATAACAACACCCACATTTCACCGAATATGATTAAGTGCCAACGTGACAGAGGATGAGTCTATCACCGTCTCAGACGTCTTTGAATTACTTCTCAGACATATGCAGATTTCCTCACGATGGTTTCCTTCACCGTAAAGCACGTAACTTCTTAGCTTAGACATCTAATTTTGGTATCACAAATTGAAATGTCAAAGTTAAGAAGTTATTAATACGCTCAGCTTAATCCGATGATGGTAGGCCTCCTGTAAACCTTATGTACCTTAAAGCAAGGACTTGTACTGCGCGAGGTATTCCTCCTCCTCAACTAGTGAGGTGTCGAGATAGTCGTCTTCTTCAGACTTGATGGCCGACTTCAGGCGGCGGAGGGCTTGCTCGCGCTCTTTCTTACGCTTACTGAAAAAATTAACAGTGAAAAGGATGTCTCAAAGTTTGAAGATCACCAGGATCAGGCTATCCAAGTAAAGCCATGTATAGAAACCAATTTTTTTTTGCGATGTCCTGATTATCTCGTCATCAAATACCTTTTCTCCTTCTTCAGTTTTTTCGCCTGTGACTTGGCGACAGTGCCAGCACTAGTGGACGGGTCGGTGGGGTCCTCCTCTGGAAATTAATTATTATATTCATCTATACATCTATACAAATATAAGTGTCTGTTCGTTATTCCAGCTTTTCACTAAACGCATATAAAGGTATACACGGTATTGAGATAAAAAAAAACAATTTAAAATAAAATCTCTGTCTAACAGTCTGTCTGTTTGTTCCGCCTATTCTCCGTATGAACCGATTTAAACGGGACTTTCACTGGCAGACATCTAATGATACAAGGATTAACTTAGGCTTTTATTGGAAACATATTTTTTTTTCATTAAATCTTATATCTTATAATCTTATATTATAAATGCGAGAGTAACTCTGTCTGTCTGTTACGCTTTCCCTCTCAAACCACTCAACCGATTTTGATGAAATTTGGCACAGACAATCTTTAGACCCTGAGAAAGGACATAGGCTACCTTTTATTAAAAATATTAGGGTTCCGCGACAATAAGGATGAAACTAAATCTACGCGGTAGAAACCGCGGGGCACAGCTAGTTAAATTATAAACTGAAGTAAATACTCGGGGCACAGGTAGTGTAATATAAAATGATATATATTACGTGGTACATGTCCCCCTCCCGCGACGAGTATATCGACGGCGGCGCCGGCGTGGTTGTGTGCGCGACGTAACGCTGCCCGAGCCTCCTCGGCGTCGTAACCCATTGCCTCCAACTGGAATGTATAATCATAGCTCATCATCATACATTTAAGAGTGGGACTCTTGTCGTTGTCATCATCTCCCTGGCCTTATCCCATACAATGTTGGGGTCGGCCCTTGATTCAACCCGATGTGGCTGATCACCTGATTTTTATACGAAGCGACTGCCATCTGACCTTCGTAACCCCTTTAACGAGGAAAATCTGTGATCTGGGTTAAACCAGTTGTCAGACTATTTGAGGCCTCCGACTGACCTGGAACGATTGCCAAAGATGATAAATCGGCAAACGAGACCGACGGCTTAACGTGATCTCCGAGGCACGGAGGGAACTCGGGCGGTCACCCATCCAATTGATGGCTAGGGCTATGGTTGCTTAACTTCACTGATGGAATGATATGCGCAATAGCAACTGTGCCACGAGCTCCTCTGACTCTTGTCGGTGTAACCGATGCAATTTCTTGTATACGTCACTACCCAGTGCCATCCCTTTGACCTCCTTATATTTCTTCTCAGTAAAAGCAACCTGGCGGTAGCATGTACAATCCTGTATAATTATGTCATTCTGACCATTTGAAAGTACTTTGTAAAAAGTCTAATCGAATAAAGATATTTTTGACTTTGACATTATTTAAGTGAGCCGTGGAGGTCTCAGGGTTTGAGCAGTCGCCTGCTACGCAAGTGAAGCAAGTTCGAATCCCAGCGGGGCCTGTACCTATGAGTTTTAAAAAAAAACTTATGTGCAGTGATTTCACACCACGTGCTTTTCGGTGAAGGTAAGCATCGTGAGGAAACCTGCATATGTCTGAGAAATAATTCAAAGACGTATGTATAGTGCCTGAGACGGCGATAGACTCACCATTTGTCACGTAGGCACTTAATCATATTTGGTGAAATGTGGGTGTTGAAAATTACAACACCTCTGCCTACCCCTTCGGGGAATACAGGCGTGAGCATATGTATGTATGTGACATTATGTAAATAGTACTTACATCAGCGACCAGCTTGTTGTCAGGCTCCGAGGTGGATCCTTCAGAGCTGGGAGTCTCTGAGTGCTCAGATTCCTCGCTGTCCACCAACTACAAGTTGTTAGGCAAACATTAAAACTATTAACATAGCTGTATACTTTTTTTTTAGAAATCTTTAATTAAAAAGTAGCCTAAGTTACTCCTTGTAACTGTACGGGTTTCCGTACATGTATGCGAAATGTGCAGCGTCAGCGGCCGACGCCGACGCAATCATAGCATATTTAGGTTAAGCAAACAACAATTAAAGTCAGTGCACAATTATCATTCGGACGGAGCGGTTTTATTTACCCCACATTCGGCACTCAATATCAATATCATTTTATAACAAGTTATCATTATATCAATTATATCATTATCATTCATAGTGTAGGTTACCCCTACAGTAACATTACCTATTTGTCAGTGAAAGTTTCGTTAAAATCGGCCTAGCCGATTTAGAGATTACCCGGAACAAACAGAGAGACAGACTGACCGACAGTTTTTTTTTTACGAATGTACCTAAATGCATATAATTTATGTGAAAAGCTGTTTAATTTGAATTAAATACAGACACTTTAATATAATATAACTAGCGACCCGCCCTCACTTCGCTTCATGACGGATTTTTAAGAAAAATCTCGTAGGGTGAACCCTGCGTTTGCAATGTAAGCGGAAAAAAATAATTATTTACGACATTACATTAGAAACCTCAAAAATAACAGTATTTCCACTATTTAATGGATGTTATTATTATACATATAAACTTTCCTCTTCAATCACTCTATCTATTAAAAAACGCATCAAAATCTGTTGCGTAGTTTTAAAGATTTAAGCATACATAGGGACAGAAAAAGCGAGTTTGTTTTATACTATGTAGTGATACAAATATTTTTTCCTATGAATGTATAGATAAAAAGTGTGGCTACCATCTCGGGTTCCTCCTGCAGCAAGCGTACAGCTTCAGCGACGTTGTTATTGGAGCATCGCAGCGCGACGGTGGCTCGCCGGCGAGGGAACCCCATCCCCACCATGGCCTCCACCAACTGGCTGCTTACCATGGAGCCGTCCTCACACGTGCCCAAGGCCACTTGTTGCCTGCCACCATAATGGGCGGTTATTAAGACACTGTCAAAAAGGCACCGCGTGCAATATGCTCCTAGTATCAGCAACATCTATAGGCCTTGGTGACTACCATTAGCTTGAGGCCTCAAGTATAGGTTATGACATTTTTTTACTTTGACGATATCGCCTACGTATTTACATGACATTAAGCCTGTATCTCATGGGGATAGGCAAAGACCACCATTTGCCAAATGCAATGATCCTTACATACTTCTTTCGCTTCGTCATACACCATATTCGGTTATTCCTGCTCCGAAAGTGCTTATTTTTCTATGTCAAGACTATCAGAATTTTTCTTTTTAAATGTTTGTTGTTTCTCCACTCGCTAAATAGATGGCGCTACTCGCTAACAAGTGCAAAATTTGAGTACGAGAACTTAAATCACGCTATGATTTTCAAGCATTTTTCGAGCGCATTGCACTATATACAGAAGTTTGCAAATGAAAATAAATGTTTAGTTTAGGCCCTGGTAAGGCACTTATGAATGTCGAGAATTTACCACCGATTCGGAAACTAGCCTTCTGAGAAGAACTGGCAAGAAACTCAGCCAGGCATCTTGTTTACAACTAGAACAGTGTGTGGGGTTGTCCCCAGACATGACACCCACCTGGCTGGAAGATCTTCTCCTTGTTGGGGATGAGATGATGAGCATAAGCACTCGCTCTCCCCACATGGTCATTATACATTTGTTGACAAATCTACTGTTAATAAATACTAGTGAGACTCTTAAAAACGGCCAGGTAAAATACGAACACGAGGCGGGACTCGAACCTACGACCTCTGCAAACCGTGCAGTTGCTTTGCGGGCTGAGCTACTCGTAATTCTACCTCATAGTAATTTAAATTTTTCCTTCCCTTGTTCCGCGGTTTTAGGAGCCAACTTGCGCCATCTGTTGGTTGGTACCGCAAAATAAGGGAAGGAAAAATTCGACGTCGAGGTAGGATCACGAGTAGCTCAGTTGGCAGAGGTCGTGGGTTCGAGACCCGCCTCGTGATCTATTTTCCTGACCTTTTATAAGAATTTAGAATGATGATGCCAGCTGAGTTTCTTGCCGGTTCTTCTCAGAAGGCTAATTTCCGAACCGGTGGTAAATTCGTCGACATTCATAAGTGCCTTTCCAGGGCCTAAACTGAAGAAATCATTTTCATTTTCAATGTAAACTAGTGAGAAAGATACCTTTCCTTCCGATGGTTGTCTCTAGCGCGGTCTCGGTCGGCGCGGCGCGCGGCGAGGTAATGGTGAGCGCCGTCCAAGTCTCCAGCCGCCGCTCGCAGGCCGCAGCGAGCCTGGCCTCTGGACCAACCCAGCTCCATCAACGCTTCTACTGAAGTCTCATCCACCTTACAACGACAAATATATACGTATAACATTCGATGTATATAGAATGTATAGCGAATCGAGACTTTTTGGTACATACACATTTAAAAAACAAAATAATGTTTTTTGTCGTTACAACATTAGTTAAAGGTTACTAAAGGTTCAATGCTTATTGGATAACTAGCTGTGCCCCGCGGTTTTACTCGCGTGGTGTTAATTTCATGGGTTTTCCGCGGAACCCTAATTTTAAAAAAAATCATTATAGCCTAAGTTACTCCTTGTAACATTGGCCGTTTCGGATATTAACTGGAACAAACGGACAGACAGAAACAGAGAAAATAATTAAAAATAGGTTTTTTTATGTCAGTATCGTATATACTTTCACATATATTTACTGAAAAGCTGTTATTTTTATATTACAAACATATATATGAACCCACACCCTACTGCTGGCCCTTGGGATACAACATTTGGCATTGTGTCCCATAACCTTCTTTACTGACCCTCAAAGCATTGAGCTCCGCCTCAGCCTTGTCGAGGAGTTCTTTGGCGTCGGACCTCTTGTTCTGATGGTACGCTACGATGCCTTGCAGCAGATACAGTCGCATTAGCAGTACTCTTTCGTTCGCTGAAACACATCGATATTTTAATATAATAACTAATTTCTCACAAGTTTAAGACAAGACAAATATCAAGAACATCGAGGACACAAACACTCAATTATAATCTATACTTTGGAAAAGATAAGATGATACTGTGCAATATGTCCTGATGATCTCCGACTATTACTGACTGTTCAGACTTCGTCGAACTCGGAACTCAACCTATGCTACAGATTAAGAAAGCCACTGAGTAATATTAAATGTTTTTATTGTAATTATCATTGTTTACTGTGTAATGAAATGTACATGATACCAGCTGAGTTTCTTGCCGGTTCTTCTCAGAAGGCTAGTTTCCGAACCGGTGGTAAATTCCTCGACATTCATAAGTGCCTTACCAGGGCCTAAACTGAATAAATCATTTTCATTTTCATTTTTCATTTTCACTGCATTGGAACGCGAGCCCCCCACTCGTTCTCTAGTTCGATATAACAATCAACGGAACGCTCTCTCTGAATCGGATGTACGCCTTTTTTTAAATTGTAACTCACAAAGAATAAACTAAATTTACTTCAAAGTCCTGGATTTCTTCTTGCCGCACATCTCATCTGAAGCCCAGCAGATTTAAGGCTAAAAACACGAACACTGACTGAGAAGTATTAAAATACAAGCTTTAAAAGCAGTTGGGAAACCAGGAACAAATCGTTTAAAATGACACTCACATAGATGTGCATATCAACGAGATTGTAAGCAGAATAGCTGTAGTGTCCCATCGCGTATACATTGTCATTTACGTATTTTACCGACATTTCAATACTTAAAAACAACAAATTATAGTATTTTGACAGTAAATAAAACTCATTTTTGTAAGTTTGACATTACATAATTAAGTTTTTACGTATTTTACCGATATTCGAAAACTTAAAAACAACAAATATACAGTATTTTGACAGTGAATAAATCTCATTTTTGTAAGTTTGACATTACATAATTAAGTTTTTACGTATTTTACCGATATTCGAAAACTTAAAAACAACAAATATACAGTATTTTGACAGTGAATAAATCTCATTTTTGTAAGTTTGACATTACATAATTAAGTTTTTACGTATTTTACCGATATTCGAAAACTTAAAAACAACAAATATACAGTATTTTGACAGTGAATAAATCTCATTTTTGTAAGTTTGACATTACATAATTAAGTTTTTACGTATTTTACCGATATTCGAAAACTTAAAAACAACAAATATACAGTATTTTGACAGTGAATAAATCTCATTTTTGTAAGTTTGACATTACATAATTAAGTTTTTACGTATTTTACCGATATTCGAAAACTTAAAAACAACAAATATACAGTATTTTGACAGTGAATAAATCTCATTTTTTAAGTGTGACATAAAAAAATTAAGTTTAACAGCCCTCACGCTTAAGGGAGCAAACGTTCTTATTTAAAAAATGAGACCTAAATTCATAAAAGCTTCAAAAGTATATATTTAAACACTAGCTGTGCCCCGCGGTTTCACCCGCGTAGATTTAGTTTCATCCTTATTCTCGCGGAACCCTAATATTTTTAATAAATAAAAGTAGCCTAAGTTACTCCTTGAAACATCAGCTACCTACCAGTGAAAGTCCCGTTAAAATCCGTCCAGCCGTTTCAGAGATTACCCGGAACAAACAGACAGACAGACAGACAGACAGCGGGCCGCCGCCAGGCTGCGTATAGACTGACCGCTGGTGCCCTTGAGGGCAATGAGTCGCTGGTGGTGCGCGCCGTAGGAGTGGGCGAAGGCCCGCTCGGCGCGCGCCAGGCGCAGGCCGGCGTCGCTGGTCCCCGCCAGGCTGCGCAGCCGCAGGTAGCTCCACGCTATGTCCAGCTGCACCAGCGCCCAGTTGTCCACCGACGACAGGATCGACGACCGACACTCGCTGTCCAAACAACACGATATCTTTTTTACGATATCTTTTTTTTCTCGCTAGATGGCGCTCTTTGATAAACATCGGCTATTGTTTGTTTATATTTAAATTGAATCTCTAAAATTGAGTATTGCGGTTAAGTAGAGTTCAGTGTTTGGAATTTAGTTATTATGTCCTAATGCACCTGCACAAGTGTTATCTTCTTCGGTGGTGATCCCTGACCTGATATTTGCACAATTTTGTGAAGTGACTTTACTATTGATGTGAATTGCAAATAAACGCAATTTTGTGACGTTTCGCTCATGAGAACATTGCTTTACAATTGTGAGTAACTTTTTAAAGCTGCTTTTGTGCCTTAAATGGGTGTACAAGCTTTTAACCTAAAATTTTGTGCTAAACTGCTTGGTGTTTTTGAATATTGACGGTTTATATTGGAAGCGGTACGATTGCGATAGCACATAGCACCATCTTGTGTTGAGTTGCGGAACTTTTATAACTACGGTTTTGTTGCCATCCGCTTGACAATAGATGTCGCTGCTTGATTAATATTGATTGTTTGTTCTCAAACTTTACTTCTAATTTAAAAGTCATGATGAATTGTTCTGCATGCTATACTATCATTGTTGAGGGTGAAGATATTATTCGCTGCACATATTTAAACTGCTGTAAAGAGTTTCACCTTGCGTGTATTGGCAAGAATGTCCTAAAATATAATATTAGAGAGACTTGGGTATGTCCAGAATGTTTTTGTGAGCAGAAAAAAGGTGGTGATAATAGTCATACCCCTGTTGGCCAAAAAGGGAGCCGCGACATGAACGTAACGCTTAGGCCGAAAGCTACTTCTCATAAGTCGTTTAATAAAAGTGAGATGCACGGCACAAGTGAACTATCTATTGAAATGTGTGCTTTACGACAAGAGATGGAGGCTTTGAAAGAACAACTGTCTAGAGCTGTGTCACTCATATCAAACTATGAGACTAAATTGGACAGGTATGCTGGTCAAATGGAAACATTTCATAAAAATATGACTAAATGTGATCGTTGCAAAGTAGTAAACCATCTTCCCATCCCTCCAACTGATGCAGTCACGCCGCCAGCTATGCCATCTGTTCCTGATAATACTGGTATACTTATTGAAAAAAGCCACATCACTAACCCCCCCACTGCCACAAAGAAACCCCGCGGAGCCCCCCCAGCTCCCCGGTCCTATGCTGCCATACTATGTTCCGGTAAGGCAGAATCTTCCCAGCAAATCAAGCCCAACAATAATA
This sequence comes from Watsonalla cultraria, assembly GCA_964035505.1. Taxonomy (NCBI): domain Eukaryota; kingdom Metazoa; phylum Arthropoda; class Insecta; order Lepidoptera; family Drepanidae; genus Watsonalla; species Watsonalla cultraria. The sequence continues at coordinate 359,883 of OZ037732.1, read as the reverse complement.
CTCAGCCTCAAGATCCCTCAAATGAAAACCATATCCAAATGGAGGAGCAAAAGTGGACTGCTGTCAATGGAAGGAATAATAAGAATAAGCACGGAAACAAGCGTCCAGTACTACTGTGCGGTGCTGCGGCACCTACCGCAACTGGTTTGAAAGCCGTCGAACCCCGTAAGTATCTGCACTTGTGGAATATGGCAAGCACTGCTGAGGAAATCACTGACTATTTAAAGCAGTTGTGTTGCACAGATGCTTGTACGGTTGACGAGCTAGTTCCAAGGGGAAACTATAAATCATTTAAAATTGGTATTCCCTTAGAGTTGTTTGAGAAATGTTACTCTGATGAAGTCTGGCCACTCAATGCCAGAATTAAGCCCTGGGTGAACTATCATAGAAAACCAATCAATAGCATAATATCGAAAGATAAATACGCGAAGCAGCCCTTTCGCGTCCCAGCAGCTACGCAATAAGTCACCTACCTTCAATATTGTGTACCAGAATGTTCGCGGTCTCAAAACAAAATTACCGGTATGGAGAACTAGTCTGGCACTATTGGAGCACAATTTGATTGCGGCTACCGAAACTTTTCTGGATGAGTCCGTTGAAGATGCTGAGTTGTCTCCAGGTGACTGGAATGTGGTCCGTCGTGACAGAGGTACTCCATGCGGAGGTGTAATGCTTGCGGCACGGGCGCCCCTCGTACCGCGTCGTCGCTCGGAGTTAGAGACCGACACCGGAGAAGACTTATGGGCTAGTTTAGTTTGGTGCGGACACACAGTTTACATTTGTGTTGTTTACATAAAACCTAGTGCAACGGATAATGTCTATATGGATTGGTTCCATAAAATAGAAAGCGTAATTCACAATCTTAATGGATCTGTTATTATATTAGGTGATATAAATTTAAATAGTGCCTCTTTAACTGTAAATAATTATTATTGTTACTTTCTGTCATACTGTTGTCTGAATGAGAAGAATGGTATTGTGAATCTGCATGGAGGCCTATTAGATGTGGTATTAACCCAGGAAAGTGCTGACTTCCGTATTTCCCACGTGACTGCCACCGAAGGCCTAGTCACACCGGATGCCTACCATCCACCGCTGGACATTGAGGTGAGTGTCGGCGCGGCTCGTCATGAATGCGCTGCTCCACCTAGCAATATACTTTCGGCTAGAGACTGGAACTTTCATAAATGTGACTACGAGTTGTTATATGACCTTTTATCTAACATTTCCTGGGATAATGTCTTGCAGGCCAATAATATACACTTAGCTGTTCAATATTTTTATGAATCCATTTACAATATTTTTGATTCCTGTACTCCCAAAAAAAGGCGAAGTAAAAATAAATGTAGGCGATACCCGGTCTGGTTTACGAAGGATATTATAATTGATATTAAAAAGAAACATAAACTGCACCGAACTTGGAAAAAGACTAACAACATTCATACCTATACTTCATACTCCAACTTTAGAGCAAGTATAAAATCTCGTATCACCTTTGCCTATAGCAAATATTTACAGCGTATTGAAGATGACATGGGTACCAACCCGCGTAGTTTCTGGAAACATATCTCAGACCTCCGAACCAAGGGTGGATTTGAACCTAGGGTGTTGTACGAAGGTAAGGACCTTCAGGGCACACAGGCAGCTGATGCATTTGCCTCGTTCTTTTCCAGTGTCTTTCTTCCTGACATACCAATTTTAAATTCAGACAAAATTTCTCATCTTGATAATAACTCAAACAGCAATGTTATACATATTCAGCCTATTACCCAAACTGACGTTGCCAACGGAATTAATAAACTTAAAGTAAACAGTGCCGGAGGTCCAGACAATGTTCCACCTGCCATTCTTAAATTAGGGAGGAAATTTTTTTGTGCTCCTCTTCGACATATTTTTAATTTAGCCCTCCGTGCCGGTTCTTACCCTTCACAGTGGAAAATATCGAGAGTCACTCCCATTCCAAAAACATCTGACCTTACTAATGTAACAGAACATCGCCCGATTGCTAACTTATGTTCTCCAGCCAAAGTCTTCGAATTTATCCTCCACAAGCATATTTACAGTCAGGTTGAGAATTTTTTATGCGACGAACAACACGGCTTCAGAGCTAAACGATCAGTTAACAGTAACCTACTCACATTGGTTGAATTTGTATCCGCACATCTTGATAGAGGTAGCCAAGTAGATGTACTCTACTTCGATTTTAAGAAGGCATTTGATAGAGTCAATAATGACATTCTGCTGACGAAACTAAGCTCAATAGGGTTCCCACCCGGGCTTCTTAAACTACTCGCTGACTACCTGCGAGACCGTCAGCAGTATGTCAAACTAGGTGTCTATGAATCCCAGCCTTACCATACGCGTTCTGGGGTAAGCCAGGGTTCAGTGCTTGGGCCTCTGCTGTTCCTCATCATGATTAACGATCTTCCGCAAGTGCTCAAGCACACTAAGTGCCTTCTCTACGCCGATGATTTAAAATTATACTGTGAGATTAGCTCTGAGGCCGATTGTCTAGCGATGCAATCTGACATCGATGCAATGTGTCAGTGGGCCCACTCAAATAAGATGGAATTTAATGCATCTAAATGCAATATCATGAGCTTCGGTCGAGCACGGCACCTCATAAACTATGACTACCAACTCGTAGGAAACCTTATATCAAGACCACAACACGTGAGGGACCTGGGTGTCATGTTTGATCGTAAGCTAAACTTTCATGAGCACATGGAGTCCGTTGCCAAGGATTCATTTAGGCGTCTGGGATTTGTTCTCAGAAACACGCGTGATTTCACCAATGTGCAGGCTTTGAGGATGCTTTTCTGTACTTTGGTCCGTAGCAAGCTCGAGTCGAGTGCTTGTGTGTGGAATCCACATGAGAGCAAATACTCGGTTCAGCTTGAAAAGGTGCAGAAAGCTTTCCTCAGATACCTTTATAAGCGAGTTTACGGATACTACCCTTACTTGTACCCTACACAGTTTCTTCTTGGTAGTCTAGGGTATAATTCTTTGCAGGTCAGGAGAAAACATGCGCAAATGATAACCGGTCTAAAGACAATACGTGGTCACATTGATGCTCCTTCTCTTCATGACGAGTTGTGCCGCCTCTACGTGCCAAATAATTACTTGCGCGGCAGAAAGCACAAGTTATTTTGTGTGCCCGCAAGCCGCACAGTCGCTCGGGCCCGGTCTCCGGTCCCGCGCACTCTCTCCGCATTCAACACTTTCCTGGATAATCATCCTGAATGTGATTTGTTTGCGGATGAATGGAAGAATATTTTGTCTGTATGCTTGGAGTTTTGTGAGGAGACTGCATGAAAGTGTTCCTTTTTTTCCCTTTAGTTTAAGTGGCTTCAAGCCGTTCTATAAGGTTAAATAAATAAATAAATAAATAAATAAATGAGTATGGTCTCTTGCAATTGTTAGGGGGGAGTTACCTCCCCCAAAGGGCCAGACTAAAAGAACCAAGGGCCTCCAGCCGAACTTAAACTTAAAAACTAAGCAACATACATATGCTCTCACCTGTATTCCCCGAAGGGGCAGGCAGAGGTGTTGTAATTTTCAACACCCACATTTCACCGAATATGATTAAGTGCCAACGTGACAGAGGGTGAGTCCATCGCCGTCTCAGCCACTATACATACGTCTTTTGAATTATTTCTCAGACATATGCAGGTTTCCTCACGATGTTTTCCTTCCGTAAAGCACGTGGTGTGAAATCACTGTACATAAGTTTTTAGAAAAACTCATAGGTACAGGCCCCGCTGAGATTCGAACTTGCATCGCTTGCGTTGCAGGCGACTGCTCTAACCCCGAGGCCACCGTCACTCGAGGACATAGTTTGCTGAAGCAATGTGATATCATCGTCAGGGTCAATAAGGACGTGCCTCGGACGGCGTCGAGAGGAGATGCGATCATGAACGTATTGGGTATACCTGAACTGCCTGTCAGCCTCGAGCAGCAGCACGAGCGCCAGCGGATGGTCCCCCCTCCTTGCAGCGGCCCGCGCCCGCTCGTGCAGCGCCAGCCCCACCAGCAGTGCACGCCGCTCCAACGGAGGCAGCTGAACTGCTTTGCCCGACTGGTCTTCAAGCTGAACACAAGGAAAAACGGAAAAGAAAACACTTTCATGCAAGTTCCTTAAGTTCTTACAAAATGGCAAAATATACACACATTCAGAGTGATTGAGAAATTCATACCTTCATATACTCTTCATCATCCGCCAGGTCATCGACGCACTCCGACAGCAGCGTGGCGTCATCTCGGGTCGCTTTCATCTCCATGTACATCGTGTCTTCCTTCTGGGCTTCTTCTGGTGTCTCTGTTCATCAAGCCATATACATTACTTCATACATGGACCTTTGGACTTGTGAGAAGTTTCAAGTTAAGAATTAAATATGTAGTCTGTAGGTAGCTTATAATATAGCATACCAATCATAATGAGTGCCATAATCTGAACTCCATTCTTGACTCCCTGTTCCTCTAAACTTGGTGTGAGCTTGATCACTCTGCCATTGACTATAAGCTTCACTCTGAAATTATTCATACATTATATTTTTTTCCCAAACATGTTCCTAAAATACCAAAGACTGTGTATTTACGACCAGTATTAATTAAACAGTACAATTTCAAAAGAAATTACTTAATTCATAAATTACAAACAACTTTTACAAAAAGTTTGATAATATATAATGAATCACGCTTAAATGAAACATTGTTCGCATAATATCAGTAAAATAACATTTTGTATTAACAAGACTTAAAATGTTATGTTTGTGTATATATATATACATATAAGTGTTTGTTTATATTCATATAATTGCATTCTGTTTTGTTCTTGTCGCAATAAATTATATTTTAATGCATGCTGTGGCCTCCCTCCTGTAATTGAAGGGACACGCTTACTTAAGAACTGTATCTGTATATTTATGTGTATCCTTTGTTGGAGATCCATAAATAAATAAATTACATAGGAATTCCCACCTGGTCTCTGTAACTCCAACCTCAGAGGCAACAGTAGCAATCAGCTCACTCCCCATGACATCCAGTCTCTTCTGCACCTTCAACACCTTGGGCTTATCACCTGGGATAGTGGCTTTTACCCTGAACGTAGCACAACCTGTCTCCTGTTCACATTTTCATTATTACATTTATGTAAGTTTGATAATCACCAGTTATGCTAAGTCATGTATCACATCACAAGTAATGGTGATGGAACCACCATTTGGCACATAATCATCCACTTTACAGAAGATCACAGTCATATTATGCTGCCTTAGTAGTTTTGTGTTCCTACAGTGCAAAGGTGGCGATGCAGTAGGTATACGGCCGTCAGATTACTAAAAGGCACTTAAGTAACATCTTATTGATTTTTTTTTAATACCATCAGAAAATACCTCTCTTTCTCTACCTGCAAATCTAGGTTATATTTCCTGTCATTTATCAATTTCAAGATCTGAAAATGATGTCCATGGCTATCTACACATTTGTATAAACATCATCATGTTACACTCGCATAACACTGTTTTAGCAATCTGACAGTCATATGGGACTATTGCATCTCTTACTATGTTGGCAGAGTGATCCCATTCCTATAAGGTAGGCAGGGGCGTGCATTGGATTTACAGAGGGATAGGCATAAACAATAACAAGTTGGGCAGGCAGGTTAACTACAAATCTATGTGGCGGGGCTAAGGTACATATGTTTAACGATCATGACACAAGTGTATTCAGTCACAAATTGTAAGGACTGCTTATCTGCTTATATGCAATGCACGCAACTGAAGGTAAGCAATGTACAAGTGACTCTTGTTGTTACAAATGTTCATAGCCAGCTGTAGGCTATCATTAGAGACTGCATTTATTTGCTACCTTAATAGAATAAAGAAACATCTCACTATGGGAATAAGTGTAAATGTTTGTAACATAGTTATAAACAAACATTACGTGTTACTAATATATAAAAAAAAATTATTAAATAACCTTGAATGCTGCATTGGCCTTGGAGCGGTCAACCGAGTGCGTCTGCAGCTCATGGAGGGCCTGGAGGATGGTGTCCTGGTCCATTGCCAGCTCTGCAGAATACTTGCTCGCCAGGTCCTGTATTTATTATAAATGATTATTCTCCGATGTGGAATTGCAGAGTATAAGAACCAAGAGGTTAGAAGGGATTGCGGAACTTAAATATTATGCGTAGCTTGGTTACTGGGTGTTATGATGTAGGACTATAATGTTATCTGGGAATGCGATTCCAGTTAGTCCCAGTCGCCTGTATCCTCAATTTCTCAGTTTTCAGGTGCGAGATTTAAGCGAAAATGGTGGGGATAACTGCGCGCGCATGTATTTATTCGTACTGGCTCTATTCTTCATCAAAAAATTACTACTTCGCATTTAAGACCAGCATATTGTTTTATTATTAAAGTAGATTTTTGTCTAATAAGAAAATAAAGCAGCAAAAATTTATGGTATGGACCCAAAATATATGGTAAACTATTGTTTTAATGAAATAAGAACGCTTAGATCAAGAAGTAATGAGCTAAAATTAATGTAAACAAATAACTAACCTGCATATTTTGTGATATTTCATTGTCGGCCAAAAGAAAAGGAGGTTCCCATAGTTTAATTTTTTCTTCGTTTAGCTTTGATCTTAGTTTTATTAATAAGTCTTCGTGCTGAAGATCTGTCTCCATTGTTCAAACAAGAAACTGGAGAAAAACTTACAAAGAAATAAATGATTTGCAAATTATCACCGCTATAAGGTTTTTGCAAAACAAAACAGCTGTCTGTCGCCCCAAACGTCAGCTGACAGGGTCCTAAATTGTGTCATTGTGCCTGACATGACACGCCAGAAAATAACGTCACAGACATTTCTATGCCTGCATGACATGATCAAAGATATGTGGGTGAAGATTTTTTTCTAATTGGAAATACCTAGTTCTTTGCGTAATAATTTTTAAGCGACTGCGAAAAAAATTAGTTTCACCTACTTTTTAATTTGGTGCCATACCATAAGTACAAGCCCGGTTTCAGGCACTATAGTTACATCAGAAGTAAAGTAAGTACTTCATTCCAAATAATTACACGTCGCAATAATTTAAAAAAATGTTTTGCGAAATTGTTATTACTTACCTAAAAGGATATTTTAAAAGTATTAAGTCAAGTACAACTGCTAGGCTCTTAACATTGTTCATGGTGACTGTTTACCATTATGGTCATACATGAATGATGATAAATATGGTACCAAAGTAGGAGGTAATTTTTATTTATTTATTTATTTTAAGAAAGCTTACAGAAAAATAACTTACGTATGTAATTAAATATGAATAACTTAAATTGCTAATTACAAGCTTCCACCGATATTTTACTAGGTAATTTTTGCACCGTATCCATTTTCTTATTTTAAATTCCATAACTAAAAAATATACTACGCTATATACAGAAAAATGTAACCTAATTAAACATGTATCAACCATAATAACAGAGAATGTAAAATAACAAAGTATATTATACTATTTACTTGCTGTCGGGCTCGCTCGAAAAGAACTGTCTACTGAGGATTCGCTTAATTGCTGCAGTGCTGGTACAGAATAAGTCTATATCCAAGTTAGATGGAATTTTATTGAAGCTATGTGCACTTCGCAGCATGAAGCTATTCTGCCTATAATTAGTAGCGACGTGAGGCTCGCGCAATAGCGGTCGCCTCCTAAATCCCAATTGATTTGTGCACAGACCTACCTTGGATAACAAACATGAAGCATCTAAGGATCCGTTTACTATGTTCATTAAAAAACATATGTCACTTATATGACGTCGATATTTAAGTCGTAGAAAGTGATACCTTTCACAACGATGATTGTAGTCAACTGACCATTGTTTTGCTTTAAAATCTAGATGCCGTAAAAAAATCTTTTGTATGCCTTCAATGCGAGCTGAGTAGATTTAAGTTAGTAGTAAGTATTTGCCAGCTTTGATTTAAAACGTGAAATCCCATTGTGAAATTCAGATCACGTTATTCAGACCACGTAAACAATGAAAAGTACTTATCTAAAAAGGTTTTCCCCGTTAGGCGTTAGGTGTAACTAAGTAATGCTATGTAATGTAGATAAGCGAGCGAGGGTCAGACCTAGGGTCATTTATTATTCTTTGGCGAGTGTGTGACATGACGTGGCGTTAATACGATGCCCCATAATTACGTACCTAAGTTGCTAGCTATTAAGTGGCAGATCGGGGTATGTGGGTTTTTTACCGCACTAAAACCCCCCCGGTGGCCATCCTCAGTGCTCAGGGGGGACTCCGGGTACTCTGATAGATCGCACCGGTGTCCCCCCACACTTTGCCGGGGCACATCCCTGGGGCAGCTGCGTCGCCGCCCTTGGAGACCTCGCTGTGCAAGGCAGCGCGAGCCACATCGCACTGCCACCTTCCCGGGCCCGCGGCTCGGTGGTCAAAGCTCCCACCCCCACCACCGCCAGCAGGCCCTCCGGCCCCCTTTTAGTCGCCTCTTACGGCAGGCAGGGGATACCATAGCCAAATTCTTAGACCCTGGCTATTGGGTACCTAAGCTAAGTAGGTAATATAATAAAATTAATTTCAGCGAAGACAATCTCATTTATTCACCAGAGTCCATTCCGTAAATAATATAGATAAGTACTTAATGTATGTTTCCACAAACGCCATTGTAGGTAGGAAATTAGAAAATTCAATAATAATCATTATCATAGCGCCATCTAGTTCCGAATTCAGCGAAACTTTTACCATGGATTGATAAGTAAGTACTAGAGGGGTTGTACCATCGTCGGTTGAGCACCATTGAGGTAGTACCATCATCGGTTGTAAATAGTATTAAAAACTTTTTAGCTTTGATGTATCATTTTAGTACCAAATTAAACATCAAAACCCACAAGTACTTAATACCCCAAGTATTGTAATGAGTCTTACCGACGTTACCTATGGTGTAAACGTCAAAGCTAAGAAGTTCTTTATACGCGCTGCTTAGACGATCATAGTTGACCACCCTTGTCATATTGTTTACGTAAGTAGTACCTACCTACCTACCTTCTAACCTACTTATATTTTTCATTAAATAGTAGTAACTGAAAATTGATATTTAAGTTTTAGTACCGATAATCCACGGTGAGTAAAATTTTAATAACTGAGATATTGTTTATGGTAGATACTTAATTATTTTTAATTTGAAAATATTAAATACTCGAACGCAGGTCAACGATGGGAGCTGTTACCTTAATTTTCGGTAAGTTTACTTGAGTTTTTTTTTATTTCAACAGAGGTAAAGTACGGTGTAAAATAACATTAATCAGTTAATTTAGTTTCGAAACGCGAGTCAACAGATGGCGTTAAGCGTCACTGCTAATAAGTAGCTCGTTGTATTGCAATCGCGGTTTAAAACGCCTAGAAATAATGTAGGTATTGGGTATTTATGTAAAAGATAAACAAATCAATGGAATAATAATAAATTTAAGAACCCACGTACCCTAAATCCATACTGACATCTACTCTAATGATATTATTTACTAGCTGTGCCCCGCGGTTTCACTCGCGTAGATTTAGTTTCATCCTTATTGTCCCGGAACCCTAATATTTCTAATGATAAAAGTAGCCTAAGTTACTCCTTGAAACATTAGCTACCTGCTAGTAAAAGTCCCGTTTAAATCGGTCCAGCCGTTTCAGAGATTACCCGGAACAAACAGACAGACAGACAGGTAGACAAACAGGCAGACAAACAGACAGAGAAAATATTTAAAACATGGTTTTTTAGTGTCAGTAGCGTGTATACTTTCATATGCATTTAGTGAAAAGCTGTTATTTTGGCTTTACAAACAGACACTTCAATTTTATTTATCTGTATAGAGTATAGATGTATATATTTACAAGTAACGGTTAAGTATGGTATATTAGCTTTAAATTATTCATCCGATTAAAAACCCATAATGCACGTGCAAAGCCGCGGGTAGAGTGCGACTGTGCAATCACGAAGATGTCTTTAGAATAGAACTGAAATTAATATCTATTGGAAGTACCTAGTTCTTTGATAGTTATTTGTATTTATACTTGTTAAGTTAAGAAGTATGTAAGGATCGTAGCATGTGGCAAACAATGGTTTCTGCCTACTTCCATGGCATACAGACGTAGGCGTGAGCATATGTATGTAGTAAGTTAACTTGGATCTTTCACATCTGACAAGAAATGTCCTTAAAATAGGAATGAAAAGGTACCGAGAGCTGTAAAATTAGGAATGTCATGCAAAGGTACAAATAGGGCTTTTGAATCTTATATTCGTAACTACGTACAAAAGAGTCCTGATTTCTAAAGGAATAGAATTGAAATGAAAAGTTCTTACTCATGTTTTAGGTGTAGGCATCCTTTCTTCAAACTATCTATATATCTATACATATAGATAAATAAAATTTAAGTGTCTGTTTGTAATTTCAAAATAACAGCTTTTCACTAAATGCAAATGATATGATATAAATGATAATGATAATGAAATACACGCTACTCTCACAAATAAACCAAGTTTTAAAATGTTTCTCTATCTGTTTGTCTGTCTGTTTGTTCCGGGTTGTAGCAGCGTTTCTCCACTCGCTCATAGATGGCGCTACTCGCTAACAAATGCGAAGGTTCTAGTGTATTTGTATCTAAAGATACAAATACACTAGAACCTAAATCGCGCCAGAAGAGTTTTCAAGCGCATTGCAGTATATATACAAGTTTCCAACTAGAACAGTTGGAGTCGCGGTTCCCCAGGCATGACACCCGCCTGGCTGGAAGATCTTCCCTTTGCTGGGGATGAGCATGATCACTCGCTCTCCCCACACGGGTAATCTCTGAAACGGCTGGACCGATTGTAACGAGACTTTCACTGGCTGATGTTTCAAGGAGAAAGTAGCCTAAACTTTCATTTATTAAAAATATTAGGGTTCCGCGACAATAAGGATGAAACTAAATCTACGCGGGTGAAACCGCGGGGCACAGCTAGTCTACATATAAATTAGTAACAGCGGTTGTGTCTGTCTGTATATTTAAGACTAGCTGTGCCCGCGGTTTCACCCGCGTAGATTTAGTTTCATGCTTCACGTCGTGGTACCCTAATATTTTTAATAAATAAAAGTAGCCTAAGTTGCTCCGTGAAACATCAGCTACCTGCCAGTGAAAGTCCAGTTAAAATCGGAGATTACCCGTAAAAAACAGACAGACAGACAGACAGAGAAAAATTTTTAAAACTTGTTTTTTTATAGTCAGTAGCGTGTATACTTTCATATGCATTAAGTGAAACGCTGTTATTTTGGAATTACAAACAGACACTTTAATTTTATTTATCTGTATAGATAGATTTAGACCTTACTAGTACCTACCCCTAATCTGCCTACGTCATTCTGCCCAGCCATTCCCACAAAACTTCTGAACACCTACGAATTTCAATTCAATTTTGAAATTGAAAAATCAAATTAAAACTTTCCTTCGTTTCGTATTCGGGCGCTTTTCTCCATCGACTAGTTGTTCAAATGAAAATGGAGTCAAAATAATTTATTCGGTCAACGTGCTTCATGCTCTAACAAATAAAAACTTTAAAAAGGTCACATCATCTTCCACCAATTTTATTGTAGCCTTCTGCGAAGGAACATGGGGCCTACTCGTGACATCATCGGTATAAGCAGAGCGTATTAAGAACTTCTGAGCTTTGACGTTCCATTGTTGCATAGTAAAGTTAAAAATGGAAGCTAAGAAGTTCGCTGCTTAAACGAACATATTGGGCCCGCTGTGAGACATAATAATTATTTCAAGTAAATTATCAGATACATTAGAGGCGTGGCGTAATCTATACAACTATACAGATAAATAAAATTGACGTGTCTATTTTTAAATCCAAAATTACAGCTTAGGTTCTTTGTTAAAAGTATAATCAATAAGATAATTTTGAGTTAGAGTTTGAGTTTTTTATGTTTTTGAGAAATAACTGTCCTTCTAGGTATAAGTCCCATTACTTAGCCCTGACACTACTGAACTATTAATGTCGACCAAACTACGAGTAGTTTAGGTGTCCCTGGCATAGTGAGCGGAACGTTTAGTTTATTCGCTAAGCACGTAGGTATACCCTAGGGCGATATTTACCTGAAGGAAAGGGTAAATACGTAACACCTTACTTGGTAAGTTTAAAGGAAAATTGCTTTTAAACGTGACATCAATGGAGTAATTTTTAAACTTCAACTGCCTCGTTGGTATAGTGGTTATTAGGTTCGCCTGCTGATCACGAGTTTCCGGGTTCGATTCCCGGATCAGAATTAGATAGATAAGTATTGGGTTTTTCTGTCAAGTAATTCATAGTAAAAATGTGGTGTTTACACCCCCGTGCCTCGGAAAGCACCTTAAGCCGTTGGTCCTACGCCTGATCTCTCTCCTGCTGTGTCTGATTGCCTCCCATCGGATTATGAGAGTGAGGGAATAAAGAGTGCACCTGTGTTTGCGCACATATATACGTACTTGTGCACTATAATATCTCCTGTACAGATGGCTATTCCGCGTTGAGAATATCCTCTGTAACCGAAATTCGGTATGAGATCATTATTATTATAATAACTCTTAAAGTTATAAAAGGCCTGAGTGGCGCTAAGTAACAAATTTCAATAAGAAAGGGGATTCTCTTGTGATCTCCAGTTCCAAAGTGGAGCCACTCAATTGGGAATTTCCTACCGTCTAACAGGGCACCGCAATCTATTAACGAGGCCCTTACCGCCCTTAGCGTTGAAACCTACAATATATATATACGTACTATTTAAGTTACTCACTCAAAGACGTGAAATGGTGTACATACTAGCTGTGCCCTGCAGTTGCACCTGCGTAGAAACTTAATTTTATTTAAATACTAGCGGGTGTCATTATTTAATTCCACTATCATTTGTTCTCGATCGGTTTTCATTCTACTTGTTTTATGTCACTACCCCGGCCGAAGCACTTCGAATAATTGTGATAGAACTTCATTTCCAAAAGTGCTTCGTCTTCGGGATAATTATTAACTAATTAAATATATATAATTTCAATGAAACCAGGCAACTGATTTTAAGGTCACAATATTTTGTGGTAGATGATTGTCCTAGGTGAACTCGCCTAAGGGACAAAAGTGGTGTATCAATGTGTCTCACGCGTAGTTCCCGTTCCCGTGGGAGAACGGGGATAAAATATAGCTCATATTTTTTGCTAAAAATCTAGCTATCCATTGCTGAAACATTTTCAAATCGGTCCAGTTCTTTATGCGCAAATTCGTTACAAACACACTTACATACAAATCTTTCCTCTTTATATTAGTAGAGATAAGTAGCAAGTTACTACTTGTAACTTTAGCTACTTGCCAGTAAAAGTTCAGTTAATCAGCCAGCGGTTTCATAGATAACCCGGAAGAAGCAAAAAGACAGACAGGCGGACAGACAGACGTTTGTCAAAAAAAAACAGGGCTACGCAAAATAAAGCCAACGCGAGTGAAACCGCAAGGAACAAAGTATATAAATAACTTATTTCTTTCAACCCACAGGTATCCTAGTGACAGTGCATGTAACTCAGCCGTACATCCTGCTGACAGCTAACTTGGATGATGTGCACACGCTCGCGAAGCAGGTGGCGGCATCACCAGTGATCGATCAGCTCGGAAAGCTGGTCCGAAGAGCCTCTGACGTCTTTAAGGAACAACTCAACGCGCCTCAACACAAGAAACGCAATTATGATTATGATAGAGGTCAGTGGAAATCTTTAACTTTTTCTTCTATACATAAAAAATTCAAAGCTGATGCATTTTACAGGGCTTAGACTTATTAGACGAACATATGATAAGGCGAAGCTGCAGACGCAACCTAAAATATTAAATTTAAAGCCTTATCTCACTGACTGACTTATATAACCTAGGTTGGTTGTTGGTTACCACTCAGATCCAGCTCCCTAGCTCATCCCCCAACACCGCCCTAAGCCAAGGTCCGAGCCCCGCACCGGGGCACCCATAGCTGTGATGCTTAGTTTTTTAAATTCAAGCTCGGCTGGAGGCCAATGGAACTCGCCCTTTTGACCGGTTAAGCAGAGATCACAACCGAAAAAAAATAAGCCATAGTGACATGAAATTGAAGGAGGTGTGTTCTTTGTAAGCTATTCACTATTCCTAAATAGGTATTTGTGCTTGAATGTACTTAGAAACTTTATTTTGTGGGTCGAATAATACGTTCAATATAATCACGTTTATAGGCTGCAGTAGTCGCTTACCATCAGGCAGACTATTCGCTTGTTTGACACCTTTGTAGCATAGCCGTGTGAGTCGTTTGTCGATAATATCTGTATCTCAGCATTCCGAGCGTCGAGGGAAGTCCCGCCAGCTGAGGGCAGAGACGTGATGGATGAGCATAATATCGAGAGACGTAATCAGCCGATGGACGACCTGGTGAGCTTTGGGAAGAACGCCAGTTTCTACCTACAGTCCATCAAGAAGATCTTCGAAAAAATCTAAACGTTTCAGCATCGTCGTGCATTGTTATTAGCTAAGTTTGAAAAGTCCTGAAGCCTTTTATTTACCGTCCACTCCCACTCCAATTATTATTCGACTGACAGTGACAGATGTCTACAAATATGGGTGCATTAACACCAGTTCCCTACAAAACATTTTTCCTATTTACCTACTCTAACAATTTGATGAAACTTAAGCTGTCAGTAAATGCAACTCAAAATATTTAAGCAAGTGCTTGTTATCAAAAGACAGTGTTTTGCCAGTTTGAGCATAAATAAGTAAGTAGAAAGAATAATATCGCCTAAAAGTTAAGATATTATATTAAACCTTTTGCATTTGCTAAAGACCTCCAACAAATTGTAAAAACGTATTTTCTTTCTACTTAATAGCTCAATGGGTTCGACCTGGATATTAGCAATTCCTCGCACCCTCACACAATGGGGCGCACCTTTTGAAGCAATGAATCAATTTATCAAGCTAATAACGTCAATAGATAATAATGGCAAGTCACCGGCCACCAATTTATAACCAGCCTTAATAGTTGATGGATTACTTCCGCGTTGTCTCAATCATTATAATTTTGAAGACGTTTTGGAAACCGGCGCGAACTTTAGAATACGGAAATTAATTATAACTCTCTTTTAGCCGCGGTGGCCCTGGGGCTTGACGCTATACCAATGAAAATTATGTGCAGTCATTTCACACTCGTTTTACGGTGAAGAAAAACATCGTGGGGAAACCTGAATATGCCTGAGAAGTAATTAAAGACGTATGTATGTGCCTGAGACGGCGATAGGCTCACCATCTTTCATGTTGGCACTTAATCATCTTCGGTGAAAAGTGGGTGTTGTTATTAACGCATTCGCTGCTAAGGACGCACCTGCGCGTCCAACTGTTAGAGAATTTACGAAGAAGACGAAATTTCAGCAGCGAATTTGTTAAAATACCTTTGCCTTGGGGGAATACAAGCGTGAGTATATGTATGTATGTTCTTTAAATTCTTGCTAAAAGAACAGAAGGAGAGAAAATATAAGAAAGAAAATTCTTTCTTATAAGTGCCTACCTACTTATTTATAAGAAACATGGTATGTTCATACATTGTTGTTGGCATTATTTCAGATAATTTAATATATTTCGACCAATATTTACATGTCCTATGTAAATATGTTCCTTTTTAATGGATACACCAATCGCCGCGGGGGCAGCGGAAGGGTTATGTCAGATTTACATCGACTAAACTCTACGGTGTTCCTCCTGGTCGATAAGTAGGGGTTTTATGTGATATGTGTCCACATGCTTCCTTGTGACCCCCCCCCAGCGAGTGACCTGTCAGGCCCCTCCTTACGATACCAGGCTGATTTTGACAGCCGTTTTGATAGTCGTAACGGTCACGGCCCTTGACACGTTCGAAAATCCCTCATAAATCCTCTAAAAGGTAGATAATATTCTTTTAAAAGTAGAGTGTTCAAATCAAATCAAATCAAAAAGTTTTATTCAACATAAGGGACACTTGGAACACTTATTTAACGTCATTTCTCTTACGCTAACTTAGGTTAATTTACTACCGTTTCCAAAAGTAGAGAAGAAACGGCGAAACAAACTCCCCGGTATTTTTTTACATGTGTCCCTTCTATATACATAGGGTTGTTACATACAAACTAACGCGGGTGAAATATAATGGATTATCCCTTCAATCTCAATGCCTCTCTCAATTTGTATTGCCAATTGTATAAAGCCCCATCGTATTGTAAAAGAACCTAATAAAACAGCTTAATGTTGTTAAAAAGAACCTCCCAACCTTTCAAAAACCTTTTTAAAGGCATATCAAAGGCGTATCGTCCTAGATATCTTTAAAATCTTTCGTGGAACCGCAGGTGAATGGAATAAAACCATCTACAAATTGGGCCCACGCGTCTGACTGACGCCGCCATCTGAATTGATCCAAGTGTCAATTACATGAGACAAATACCACAGTATTTGTATAAGCTTAGTAAGCAAGAGCCGTAGCGTAGTTTGAGCAGTCGCCTGCTACGCAAGCGACGCAAGTTCGAATCCCAGCGTGACCTGTACCTATGAGTTTTTCTAAAAAAACTTATGTGCATGACTTATGTGTACATAAGTTTTTAGAAAAACTCATAGGTACACTCATATTCATAAGTATATAATAACATTTTAATTTAACTCCGAGGTCTCTAAATGTAACGTAAGTTGATTACGGTCGGAACACGAGCAATAAGTACTTCAGTAGGCAATCTTAATGAAAGGGAGCGAGTGTGACATGCTGAAAAGGGCAAAGGGATTTACCTAAAACAATGGATTCGTGAACAAAAACCAATGAATTCATTTTAAATGAAAACCTTTATGTATTTTCAAATATATCATGAGTACAAAACGAGCATTATGAGGGCAAATGTTTGATTTAAAATTACATTCGATGGGGAAATTTAATTAAAATTTGTACTTGGTTTTTTTCAAACAAGGCACGCGGATAAAACCTCAAATAAATACATTTTATATTTAAAATTAATTAAATGGCTACCATTCAATCGTAAAATTGAATTATATTTTATTCATGGTTTCTGTTTCAAACAGGGCAGGCCGAAAAAACCTCCATTTATAATATTTTTCAATGGGAATAAAGTTTATGTTATATCGTCGTCGCGCGTTCAAAAGCAGTGTATACTGTACGTGTACACTTTAGGAGACGCAGAAAATGATTGTCTCAAAATATGGCCCGAGTATTCAAAAAAATATTCTTATTATTGATACATATAACAAATTTACATAGTTTTGGATAGGTATTATTATTAATAATGACAAAATTTAACATTACTGGATTTTTTTACGCAAAATTCACGAAATACACATAGCGACTTTTGCACGTGCAACGACGATATAGAAAATAATAAAGGACTATTCTTTTAATGCACCTACCGTCGTATCGTCAATATAATAATTGTGTTTAGTGATAACTAACTTTCCCAACCCGGCGGCAATTACAGGCTGACGATTTGATGAGTAAAATGTTTTTTGCAACAAGCTATTATTATTATTATTATGAGCCTGAATTGTCCCACTGGTGGGCAAAGGCCTCCCTTCCCTCTTTCCATCCCTTTCGATCCAGAGCTTTCTCAGGCCAGTTTTTTAACAAGCTAGGATATTGAAAAATTCTTTCATACATTTCACGCCTATATTCACCGTGGCAGAGGTGTTTTAATAACAACACCCACTTTTTCCACTTGTCCCAGGCACTATACATACGTCTTTGAATTACTACTCAGCTTTCAAGTTTCTTAGCAATGTTTTCCTTCACCGTAAAGCACGTGGTGTGAAGAACTGTACATACATTTTTAGACAAATTCCGCGGCAGAATTGTTTCTCGTGTAAGTACGTTTAAGCCGTTAGTATTTTTGGTATGGTGGCAACTTTTGCCCACCATACCAAAAATACTAAGTAGTAAAAGTGGCAATATGCTGAAGCTATCAGCTTGTTGTAGGCAACATTAATCAGCTCCTGTGATGTGATCACATTGTTGCTAAAGTGACTCGTGTCGCCACAGACCGCATAGTATACGTATATTATATTCGGTATATACACACACACACACACATACACGTACAGTCAAGGGCAGAAAATTAACAATGCACCGTGGTTTATTCAATTCAATTCAAAAATATATTAATTTGATTAGACTTTTAATAAAGTACTTAAAAATCAGAACCAAATAACTATACAAGATTATACATGCTATCACCGGCTTTGGAAGGTTGCTTTCACTGAAAAATACCCGGTAGGAAACACAGTAATTACTCTCTTCAAAAAAAAAAAAATTTTACAATGTTGAGTAGGTAATAAATAAAAAATACACAAAATAAATAAAAAATATATATGCCCATGGACACAGTTCCAGTGCACAAAAATCGATAAAAAATATAACAACTTAAATGAACTACTGCGTATAATTATGTAGCTTGAGATGGCCAGTCCTCACAAGCAGCACCTGTTCACAAGTATGACGAGAATGCCAGCCATCGCCCTCCTGTTTGCCAGTAACCGCGCTCGAATCCAGACTCTGGGCTGCTACTGGGAAATTAGAATTGGAAAACCCAAGAAGACATTGTCCGACCCTGGAATCGAACCCAAGACCTCATATTCCACAGCGGTGCTTTCCAACCAGTAGACCAACGCGGCAGTCCAACACAGCGCTGAATAACATCTGCAAAATTTGGTACGTTAGATTGCAATCTTCAAGTTAAGTATTTGGGAATAGTTATCGCCACTTGACTGTACTCCACCTGATACTGATTCCCATAGCTATTTGGTATCTACTATGACATAGTTGCGACACAGCCGTCGATGTGTTATGCATGATGGTTTGTCATTGGCGTACATAATGTCTTTGATGATAACATCTTCTACGCAATAATATATCTATTCCATATATTCTAAAATACATGCTATTTAGATAATTCGGTATACGGATAATTAATATTGAAATATCGGTATGTAATTATTTATTTCCAAATTTAAAGCTTTCCATACGGCAGTTACAAATATAATCGAATGAAAAAAATATCTGCTGTCTGTACGTCTTTCTGTTAATTCCAGGTAATTGCTGAAACGGCTGGACCGCTTCAACGGGACTTTCACTGGCAAATATCAGTGAGAAGGAGTAACTTGAGTTGGCTACTCTTATTTAAAATAGGATTCGCGTAATAAAGCCACCTGTGAACCCGCGGAGTACAGCTAGTCCGAACTTCTTTGAGCTTAGTATTGTATCATACCACATAATTTAACAGCTGTTCCATATAGTATTAAGAACTTTTTAGTTGACATTCTATGTTCTTAAAAATGGTCAGGAAAAATACGTCGAGGTCGTGGGTTCGAGTCCTGCCTCGTGTTCGTATTTTTCTGACCATTAAAAGAATTTATAATGTAAACATGTGTGTCATGCATGCATATATTCTTAGTCGAGTTTCACAGTACCAAAATGAAACGTCAAAGCTCAGACGTTCTTAATATGCTCTGCTAAAACCGACGATGGTAAGCCCCTTCATATTATATTCAGCGCTTAAATAACACAACTAATTTTCGATTAGCAAACTTCCAAACTTCAGCTGACGAATTTGATTAATGACCGCATAACTTTATAGTTGCCTTACATCCATGTATTTGCGTGCTCAGCTAGATTGCCGATTGATTAGGCTAAAACTTTGGACATAGCAGTTTGTGTTATAATAGATACTCTTTGACTTCGATGGAACTTTCCAAGTTGCGCTATTTACGAGATTCGAGGGTCACAATGACCGCGGGGTCAAGGTGACGTAAGTGTCTGAAAGGATTTCACTCAACTCAATTTGATTTACAACGTTCCGGCTATTATTTTAAGGCGTCTTTTGTTTCGCTCATTGGTCTGCACCTCAAGTTAAGCTATTTTAATGCGTATGACGAATTTGATTGCGTGTATTTTCCTCAATTGACACTCGCTAGGGACGTTTTTACTTTACCCTTAGGGGTGGAATTTCAGAAAACCCTTTCTTGGTAAAAATATATACATGTGTTGACTACGAACTGTAACAACAACACCCACATTTCACCTATGATTGAGTGCTTGTAGTGCATTATAAGAAATTAAATCAGCCATGAAATTCAGTGCCGTGGCCAAAAAAGAGCCGTGATGATCTTGGGGTTTGAGCAGTCGCCTTCTACGCAAGCGACGCAAGTTCCCCTTGTTCTTCGTACGTTATCAAGTTACGTAACTAGTGATGTACAAAGAAAAAAAAATCTTCAACAAGGGGCAAATTCAAATCCCAACGGGGCCTGTACCAATACGTTTTTCAAAAAAATTATGTGCAGCGATTTCACACCACGTTTTTTACGGTGAAGGAAAACATCGTGAGGAAACCTTATGCATATGAAATAAACATGCATATGTCTGAGAAATTTATTAAAGACGTATGTATAGTACCTGAGACGGCGATGGACTCAGCCTCTGTCACGTTGGCACCTAATCATGTGGGTGCTGTTGGTACAACACCTTTTACCTTTCGAGGACCCTTCTGGGATGGCGTGAGTGTATTTGTTTTATTTATTATGAAATTCAGTCTACACAAGGGAAACCACGGGCGTAGCTAATCTATACAGATAAATAAAATTGAAGTGTCTGTTTGTAATTAAAAAATTACAGCTTTTCACTAAATGCATATGAAAATATACACGCTACTGACACTAAAAAACCAAGTTTTAAAATTTTTCTCTGTCTGTCTGTTTGTTCCGGGTAATCTCCGCAACGGCTGAACGGATTTTAACGGGACTTTCATTGGTTTCAAGGAGTAACTTAGGCTACTTTCATTTATCAAAAATATTAGGGTTCCGTGACAATAAGGATGAAACTAAATCTACGCGAGTGAAACCGCGGGGCACAGCTAGTAGTACATATAGTGCAGGAAATCAAACCTTGCTTAATTCAGCACGAGGTCAGTTCATCGTGACTTGACCAAAGGCATTATAATATTATTGACATAGTACCTTCGAAGGCCCAAAATCCTCAGTTACGTCCTGAATTCTGTGATTGAATGAAAATAGAAAGCAATTCCATTTATTGAAGAAACTATGGTTCGCCTCGGGGACTTGGAATTGGGTCAGATGCAACCTTTATGGTAATACTTCTCTTCGAGGATTAAGAAAAATAACCTTCCTATTTAAGTAATCCATCTTTTCGTTTACTTATCCCTAGCATTTTATCGAAATCTTTTTCTACTTTTATTTCATTCAACACAAGTTGGTATTACTTACAATGGAATTTGCTTTAACTGGATTTAATTTGCCATGCTCACAAATATCTATACATCTATACAGATAAATAAAATTGAAGTGTCTGTTTGTAATTAAAAAATTACAGCTTATAACTAAATTCATATGAAAGTATCCACGCTACTAACGCTAAAAAGCCAAGTTATAATTTTTTTCTCTGTCTGTCTGTCTGTCTGTTTGTTCCGGGTAATCTCTGAAACGGCTGGACGGATTTTAACGGGACTTTTACTGGTAGGTAGCTGATGTTCCAAGGAGTAACTTAGGCTACTTTTATTTATCAAAAATATTAGGGTTCCGCGACAATAAGGATGAAACTAAATCTACGCGGGTGAAACCGCGGGGCACAGCTAGTTAATTTATATATAAATAAGGGACACGTAAAAAACCGGGGAGTTTGTTTCGCCGTTTCTTCTCCTGACAGGCTTACTTTTGGAAACGGTAGTAAATTAACCTAAATTAGCGTAAAGAATGACGTTTAATGACTGTTCCAAGTGTTCCGTAAGCAAATGTTTTTTCGAATATGGAAGCTTAAGGATATAATTAAGAAAATTAAATCACTTTTCTCAGAACCCTAGTGAGCTTCTATAGAAATCAAGTTATATCAAAAGCGTCAAGAATCAAGAGTCAAATGTTAAGAATTTCAACTCGACAAACGTCTTGAGGAATTTCTACAGTTTCAAAGTTTAATATCCTGCCGAGATCTAACAAATGTCTCCTATCCTATTTAGTCTCAAGATGACATTGGAATGCGAGTGAACGAGTTAAGAGGACACTTGCAACTCTTCACCTTCACAGTAACAAAATCGAAGATGAAAGAATCCAATGTTATTGGTTGTGATTGCTGTGCCCTGACTTCGTCCACGTGATATGGGTTTTAACGTAGAGCTTACATATAACAAAGTCTTTTTTCTCCCTTTTGGATTTGGGGTTTGAACAGTCGTCGCTACGCAAGTGACTCAAGTTCGAATCCCAGCAGCCACACACCACGTACTTTACGTAAAGCGAGCGATATTTGGCTATACTTGTTTACCACTCAGAAAGAAATCGAACAAAACCGCCTCTGACCAGTAATTCCACTGGAACCTTTATAATGAAACAACATCAAAGTAATTATTTAGAAAGTACACGTTTGTGGGGAAAAATATGATCTTTATCACACCCAGTGAACTGCAAAATGTCCACAAAGGTAAAAAGAATCCTTTCATACCGAATTACTTCATTATTTTTTAATATAAAACCGTACTTAAAGTAGGGGTGTTAAGCCAGTTATAACAACATACGTGTATTCCGTATATAATACATTTATTTTTACATATGAATCTATCTTCTTATATATAAAAACTAGCTGTTCCCAGCCGTTTTACCCGCGTATATTTAGTTTCATCTTTAGTGTCGCGGAACCCTAATATTTTTAATAAATAAAAGTAGCCTAAGTTGCTCCTTGAAACATCAGCTACCTGCCAATGAAAGTCCCGTTAAAATCAATCCACGGCTGTTCGATTTTAACGGGACTTTCACTGGCAGGTAGCTGATGTTTCAAGGAGTAACTTAGGCTACTTTTATGTGTGTGTTTTATGTGAGTGTTTTAAGCTAATTTTATTTATAAAAAAAAACAGAAGGGCTGCGGGACCCCCTTGAAATTAACTCTACGCGGGTGAAACAGCGGGGCACAGCTAGTTTTCATATCTTTTGCAAGGTCCTGCGAATAGTCCAATGACTGTTTGAGTAGTATGATATGTTTAAGCAGATAGTATCGATTCAACTCTAGTACAAATTGATATTCAATTGTGTAAATTGTAAAACTTACTAAAATATAAACAGCAACTTATACGTTGGATACGGTATGATGATGAAAACAATATCGAATGTAGGGAACAATTATCGAGTAACAAGTATCGTTCCATGATATAAGCATTTTGAGTTTGTTTCCATGGAAGATGGGACGGGTGCTGGTATGGGATGCAGCCTGTTCAGACACGCTGGCCCCTTCCCATCTATCTACATGGAACCAACAATAGAGCTGGTGCGGCATGCGAAGCGGCTGAAAAAGCTAAAGCCTGCAAATACAGGGGTCTAGGCACCGAATATGATTTTGTACCATTCGGTGTCGAGACCCTTGGTCCGTGGGGTCCTAGCGCTATTAGGCTCTATAAAGAAATCACAAAAAGGTTAGTCGACATCACAGGAGGCCGAAGAGCTGGCAGCTACCTCGGACAAAGAATTAGTTTAGCCATCCAAAGAGGGAATGCGGCCAATATCTTCAGAGCCTTGCCTACAGGGACTCCCTTTAATAATATATTTAAATTTTATGGTTTTTAGTGTTAGTATTATATTTTTTAATCTTTAATAGGTAAACTGTTGTGAATAAAGTTTTATAGATGTATCTCTAAGATATTATAAGACACGAGTATTTCTTGTGCATAATTTGGATCAACTGAGACATTATAGAGGTATGATTATGAAGACCGCAGCCTTCATTGACAAGACATTGGTCATGAGTTGTGGCCCTGCGATGCGTTAGCACTCTTTGAAAGGGCTGTTTTTGACACAAGATACAAATAATTAAGTTCAAACGTAAAACCTGACTACTGAAAAATTTACTTCCTCCTCGTCGTACCATCATCTCGAGCCACCAGTACGAGAAGGATTTTTCAATTCCACTGATTGAAATGTCATTTGCAGACACGCATTGAATAATGCTCTACATATTATCCTACTACATATGTTTCTATTTTCCTTCACATTCTAATGTGTATAATACAGGTATATTCGTATTCATGTGATGTTTAGGGGAAAGCCGTGTTCATAGCTCTTATATTTTCTCATATTAGGTACTGTTAGAATATACATATTGTTTTAATATATACATTTTAGGAAAAAAAGGGCCCTTGCTTTGCGTATTCAGATTAAAATATAGTAAAAAATCTCCCCAATTTCATATCAGACGGTAAGTATTGCTACTCGGGATTACATTCGCGTTGGATTCAATAAATAATAGCTGCCTTCGTGAGCACAGCTGTAATCCCGCGGGATACCTTTAACGCATCACGATATTAAAGTAGGAACATTGATTTTGGGACAGCTTTCGAAAACCATTGGATTGATTTTTTAAGAGGTAGGTAGGTTCAGAATGTAGTCCCGGTGAGAGAAGCTCGTGGCACAGTTGCTATGGCGCATATTATTGGTACAGCGAAGTTAAGCAACCCTAGCTCTAGCCACTAATTGGATGGGTGACCGCCCAAGTTCTCTCCGTGCCTCGGAGAGCACGTTAAGCCGTCGGTTCCGGTTGCCAATTAATCATCTTTGGCAATCGTTACAGGTCAGTCGGAGGCCTAAAATAGTCTGACAACTGGCTTAACCCAGATCACAATTTTTTCTCGTTAAAGGGGTTGCGTAGGTCAGATGGCAGACGCTTCGTATAAAAATCAGGTGATCAGCCACATTGGGTTGAATCAAGTGCCGACACCAACTATGTATGGGATAAGGCCAGGGAGATGATGAGATAGGTAGATAATGTCTTCGTTTACGTCTTAAAAGCCCTTACAGACTGAAATTAAGTTACAGCCTAAACTGCTAAATCACCGGTGACGAGACCGTTTGTCTAGTGGTTAGTATACCTGACTGCTACAGTAGGTGTCGCGGCTTCGATTCCCGCGTCAGGGCAAACTTTCAAACACCTCAGCTATAATTTACAAACAAAATTGAAAGAACCTACATCTGCTTTCGATCGAAAGGCAATTCTGACAAATGTTATAATAATAGCACACGTGCTACATATGTTTTTGGGGATAAGTACAGTTACATGAGAGTGTGAATTTATTTTGACTTAGTTCTTACCCGTGAGTTCGAGGCTGTAACAATACTCAAATTTCACAGAAGATCATTAAATCAACGGGACAGTCCATCACCGTCTCAGGCACTATACGTAACGTCTTTGAATTACTTCTCAGACATAAGCAGGTTTCCTCACGATTTTTTTATTCACCGTAAAGCTATTACAACTAGTACTGGAAGGAAAAATCGAAGGGCGAAGAGGAAGAGGAAGACCAAGGAGAAGCTACATGGACCAACTTAAGGAGAAAGCGGGTGTAGTGTCGTATCAAGAGGTCAAGAATTGTGCACAAGAGAGACAAGAGTGGCGATTGCTCCACCGACAAGAGCAAAGCTCTTAAATTAAAGAAGAAGAAGAAGAATCACGGTGTGAAACTGCACTTAAGGTTTTAGAAAATCTCATTGGTAAACACCGCTGGTTTTGGAACTTGCGTCGCTTTGGTGGCAGACGACTGCTCCAACCACTCGGCCATCAAGATTTTAATTTCAACATCATCATCACAGGCCACTTCATCTTGTCTGATGATTGTTGCAATGCTGTGTTCTATCTCATGCAAATTCTCTTATGACTTTTGTGAACTTTCAACAAGATTTCATTATAACTGAATCACGGAACCCCAAAATGGACAAAGAAATTCGTGTTTCTTTATTAATTTGGCTAATTATTACCGTTTGGTCGCACAAATGATTTACCAAGTACCTACCAGGTAAGTTCAATAGCGGCCCTTAATTCAGGTCCCGTTATAATAATGAATAAAGCAATGAACTGTGAATAGAATCGAATCGATTTAAAAAAATGTAAGTAATTATTACGCCCTAGCCGTGCTGAGTTTCGTGGGCTTACACATCTTTGCTAAGAATTCTATTTTGTGTTTCAGAGATGAACCGCGTTTCCAGCCGCGTTATTCTGTCGAGATACGAAATTGAACTTTATCGTCTATGTGTTATGTATCGATTTTCAATTACTTTCTTTTTAATAAAATAACTGAATTAAATACAAGTAACAATACTTAAAACTAATTACAAGTAGAAAACTTGTCCCAAATCGGTGCCTCTCGGGATCGTGCCAAGAAGGCTGGCAGCATTGCCACGTTCAACAGCAATGCTGATTCTCTGAGCGAGAAAAACCCCAGCCCGTTTGTCACGAGAGGCTTCTACCAGACGACGTGCAACCTCTTTGAAAAGTTTATGAGCATCCGGACCCCAAGGCCTCGGGGTTTCAACAGCAAAGGCAACATATATGTGCCCTTGACCGATGCAAACATAAATTTATCAATATTTTATCTGTGCTTGATGCACTTCTACTGGGCGACATCCTCTTATTTAATACTAAGGTCTCATACGAGCTTAAATTCTGTCGTTCGTTGGGAGATGGGAGAGATATTAAATCAATTAATCTATTATACATTTATTAGTATTTTTCATTTACATAAATTACACAATTTACATTTAATACACAGTTTACACTTTCAACCAAAAAATAATATTCTAAGGTAAATTGTAAAAAAACGTATATACTATAACAGTCTCACAGAATATGAACTTCACATAATATTTATTACACATATCAATTTCACAAAACATCAAACAATTAGGGGCCTTACCATAAGCTCTTAATGTCATGACAGTTTGACAGAGACAGACTTATACACGTCATTACATTTGTCTTGTTTTTCATTCAATCTATGAGAGGTCATGGTAGGGTCCCAGTTCCCCCACTCATTTCGTCACAATGAGGGCTTACGATCAAAATACATTTAAGGTCTCTGTAAGACCAACATCAGATAGTATTAGCGAATTGATCATCTTCATAATTTCAGAAGAGAATTCAGCTAGTGAGAAAATGAGATATTTTTTTTTAATCTTCTTTTATCAAGCTTTTTACTCTAATTTAAATTTGTATTTCCAAAACAAGTAAATGATGCAAGTAAAAGGTCGGCGATCGCAAATCGGACCTGACACAGTATACATACGAGCTATCTATCCAGTATTTTTTTGAAATGACACACACACATACGCGCATCTACGAGATTATAAGCGACCCTGACTTAATGTCAGTATCATTTCATTATCATCATTCAATCATTTACGTGTTTCACAGACATTTTCAAAATACCAAATCGACATTACTTTGACGCTACATTTTAAAAAGTTAAAACGTACTTACTAAAAACATTTGTTCTAGATTTCATACTGCTTAGTAAGCGTATATGTATACTGTGCCCACGACGTGACACCTGTCACTGACAATACGCGCGTGTGTGAGTGTGTCATTTCGATTTCATCCTAGTTTACATAATGAATGTAGTAAGCCTACATATACGTCACTATGGATATATAATACGTGTGGAATGTAATATGATAATAGTCCAGCGTACTTGTACAAAGGTCAGTGATACAGCGAAATGTAAGGTCACAATTCATGAAAAGGCCATCAACAGTTTTAATCGATTTATCGGAAGCTGCGTAGGACGTGCCCTATTTCCGATATTTTGTCGACTACATGTTGTTGGCTAGAGACTAAGTTACTCAAGCCAGTAGTTGGATGGGAGACCGCTCGAGTCCCCTCCGTGCCTCGGAGAGCACGTTAAGCCGTCGGTCCCGGTTGCCAATTTAACATCTTTGGCAATCGTTACAGGTCAGTCGGAGCCTAAGGGAGAGTTTGACAACTAGTTTAACTCACATCACCGATTTTCGTCGCAAAAGTGGATCGAAGGTTAAATGGCAGTCGCTTTGGAAAGCAACCAGGTCACATCGGGTTGAATCAAGTGCCGACCCCAACAATGTATGGGATAAGGCCAGGGATGATGATGGCCAAAGTGGGGAAAGACCAGTAGGTCGAAAGAAGACGGCTACTATAACGCGAGTGGACCAGCATCAATAGTGCTGCTGAACTCTAAGGGTAACCTTCAATAGCTGGAGAAGAATTGAGAGATTCAAGAAGAATGCTATAGATATTTTATTGCGCTGATTTATTTGTTTAACCTCGTCAGCATGAGACGCACAGTGTGTTAAAGTCAGTGTTGTAGCACCTAGATTTTCTTGGAGAAGACAATACCAACAACTGTTATAAACTTTTCTTCTTCAATGAAACCAAGGTGAGACAAAACTAGGGTCTTTAAGAACCTCAGGGTCTAGTGCGAGTTTTTCACTGCCGCCATTACAAGTCACCGTGTCATCGTAACACGCAGATTTGTATAGGATCGGAACAGCGCCTCTGTCGACCTAAACATGACACATACTATTGTGAGCCCATACAAATCTACGTTTACATCGTCGCGATGACTTGTGACAGCGATTTTAAGAAAACTCGCAGTAGGCACTCAGGGCGGCGACGTGCATCAGAACGGCAAAAGAGTGTTAAGAGCACTCGTTTGCCAAATGGAGAAGGACAATGGCTTTGACATCATACAGCTGTGTTATTCTCAGCGACGAATTCGCCGTCTAGAGTCGGTTTCAATTATAGGATCTTGATACATCATACTACACGATAAATTTAGTACCTTACAGAATAACGCATCAGGTTTGATATCTTTACAATTTGTACGTATGAACAAACTGTAATAAAAAATGAGCAGAAACATCGCTCAAAGGAATATATGTTTTCCTTTACATTATTGTAAAGATCAAAATCCTAACTATGTAATATTTTAATAGAACAATTTTCTAAGAATCTTACAGGGTTCGTGTCAGTAAAAACAACATCCCGTACCCGGCATTAACATAATATATATTCCTGTATAATCATATGTCATATTCTGACAATTTGTAAATTCAACAAAATAAATATATTTTGAACAAGCTGTGCCCGCGGTTTCAATCGCGACTTATTTTAATGTGTGACTTTATATCGCGGAACCCTATCCTTTTTTAAATAAAAGTAGCCTAAGTTACTCCTTGTAACATCAGTTATCTGCCAGTAAAAGTCCCGCCCAAAAAGACCGAGATTTTATGTAAGAACCGTATATACTTTTCATACCTATGCATTTAGCGAAAAACTATTAATTTGGAATTACAAACAGGCACCTTAATTTGATTTATCTGTATAGATCTAATAGATGTAGGAGATTTAAATCTAGCGCACTGAGTTGTTAGACATTACAAAAATACAAAAACTCAACAATGACATAAATTACCTTCCATGTCGATATAATGAGGAACTCAGTGCACCGGTACGTATAACAACGAAGCACATTAATACTAAGGATATAAAACTCACAACACATTTTGTTATAAATATAACCATTGGAATGAAACAGTAAGGGATCATAACTGCTGTACCGTGAGGTATATTTGGCTAATTTAGATATAAAGTTAGATGCCTGAGCCGCGCAACTTAGGCAGTTTACAAACTGCGCGGTTCGCACGCTAACTGACCGTCGAGTCGTTTGATAACCGCTGACATACAATAATATTTCCACAAATGTATGTTAGCGCACAACGGCAAAACGCACATCCTAATTAAACCTAAAAAATATAAATTGTCATCGCTTGTGCGTCGGTGGGACAACCTTAAAATCCGCAAAATTTATAAATAATAAATAAGTTATTAAATAACTCACTCGATCCGAACGGGTCGCCGGCGAGCCGCCCGCCCCGCCCGTCAATATAACTCGCGGGTTGCTATTAAACATTCTTATTACACCAAACTTAAAAACATTACATAATAAACAACGGCAAATATACATGTATATAGTCTCCATAAACAACAAAGAACCATAAAGACACACGAATGCCTAAGCGTATATAGCTTAAAGCGTAATTAAGTACTAAAAATAATAAAAATAAGTTTAAAGCATCAGGTGCAATCACAGAACATAGAAAGACGTTTGCAATGAAAGATGAGTCAGCTAGTGGTCGCCTTGGTGCTTTTTGGAGGGTGGCCGCGGGATGCCGCAGCGCTTGGCATGCAGCGCGAGGTGGTCGGAGCGCGAGAAGCATCGCTGGCAGTGCGGACACTGGAAAGGCTTGGCGCCCGTGTGCTTGCGGTAGTGCCGCGTCAGCTCGTCCGACCGAGCGAACCGCCACTCGCAACCTATCCACAAACACTTGTACGGCTTTTCACCAGTGTGCGTTCTTTTGTGCGCCTTTAGGTGCGAGCTTTTGGTGTACATCTTGTCGCAGGCGGGGAACTCACAGCGGTGCACGCGGCGGCGAGCGTCCCTAGCAAGGCCGTGCGAGTAGTAGCGCGGGGTGAGCAGCTGCCGCATTGGCACCAACTCCGGAGGCTCGACGCTGGGCTCATCACAATCACTGAGTGGTTCACATTTCACTTCAGCGACGACGAAGAGGCGCGAGGTGGGTGAGGGTGGGTAGCGGGGTGAAGGGGGTGGAGAGGTCGCTGACCTCGCCCACTCTTCCTCTTGCGGTGGATCGCGTCGCTTCACTCTCGGCTCCTCTCTGAGGTACCGTTGCATTTCAAAACACGTTTGTTGCCAGTAGTCCTCGAGAGAGACGATGCCCTCAAAGTAGCCGGTTTCGGTGACATCTTTGAGCTCGCGGAACAGGTTCCCGCTGGGCAGGCCGTCCATGGCGGCGGCTCGTTACATGCGCCCGCCGATCGATCGTCCCAGAGCCCGGGACGCGTGGTCGCCCCTCGACGGATCGCGCGCGACTCCTAGCTACAGTAAAATCGATAACGCATTTTCATCAACCAAACACGAAAACTGCCATTTTAAAGCCATGTATTAATGTAATGTTAACTTATATTTAATTTGAGAAGTTATAAATGTGATATTTACTTGTAAATATTTCAAATTCGGAAAATTCTGTGTATTTTAGCGTCCTTGTGTGTATTCCCGGGATTTTGCGAATTGTTTGCAATATTTTGTGCAGTTTATGCTAGTAGCACTTAAGCCATAAAAGCTCGCCAAGTATTTATTACACTGTGGAAATTTGATAATCTACCTAATAGTTAAATTAATGCCTGGCTCATATATTTAATTGAGTGTATTAAATTAGAATTTCTATAATATTCCTGGATATAAATTTGAAATAAAATGTTTTTGTTTTGTTTACAATGTGTTCAACTCCATTAATTATGTGTTTTTAATCCCCGATTTACGTAATTTACATAATTTTAATTCCGGGTTCGTGACAAAAACATCCGTTAACACGATAAATCTCCGCTGTTATTTTTACGCATAAATACATTGGAATAATTTTATAATTGACCTCAACCAGCATGTGTTAAGGTTTAATGTAGCATGAGACAGATTGTTTTATAATTATTGACTAGAATAAATATTTCAGTTTGGTGCATATCAAGGCTAAACTATACATATTATGATAATAATAATTATAAAGAGGAAAGATTTGTATGTATGTATTTGTTTGTAACGAATTGACTCAAAAATTCTGAAACGATTTTAATAATTCTTTCACCATTTGAATACTACATTATCACTGATTAATATAAGTTATATTTAATACCCGTACTCCCACGGGAACGGGAACTACGCGGGTGAAACCGCGTGACGTCCGCTAGTTATGGATAAAGTAAAGCCGTACCCTAGTTTTTACCTGTTGATACTAATGACAAAGATGGCGTATCAGCCCATTTTGTACCACGCTATACGCAACGAAATTTGTCGACGTATAAATTTGTTCGAAGCTGGAATTGTGGCACTGGGGTCATCATCTCCGGGCCTTATCCCATACATTGAATCTACTTGATGTGGCTGATCACTAGATTTTTATATGTAGCGACTGCCATCTGACCTTCGTAACCCCTTTTCAAGGATAATCGGATCTCAGACTTTCGTAGGCTTAAGCCTAATTGGGGCACTGGGCTATTACGTATGAATTTCAAAAGGTAAAAAATAATACAATGTTTTGTCTGAAATATTTTTTCTTGATTATGTTTATCTTAGTTGTCAGATTTTTATAAAATTATAATCTTTAATTTAATATAATAGTGTTAATAATAGTCCTATAATAATATTTTTAATTTACTAAGGGAAACCGTTGTCCATGCGTGTCGCTATTCCTAGTTTCAGATTTCTCTATGTATGTACCTGGGGACTTACCACAAGCTCTTAGTGTCATTATAGTTCCACTGTGTGACAGTGACGAATGTATACACGTCATATACATCTGTCTCATAATAAAAGTAAAACTATTATGGCAATAAGAGGTCATGGTAGGGTCCCTGTATCTCGCTCGCACACTGACTGGACGGCTCTCCCGGGCAGACTATACAGTACCGTACATTGAGCTCTATATTTATTTGTATAAAGTAGAAAATCTTTGAGCACGGTTACGTGTATAACGTGCCTATTGTGGAAATAAAATCCTAAATATTTTCGGACTGCCTCACTGAACGGAAAAGCTTTAAGTTAAAACATTTGCTTGCAGAGAAGGCTGTCACTTGTTCTCCAAGTCAGTATGATGTGTAAACCACGTAGTGCAGAAAGAGCCGTGGTAACCTTGGGGTTTGAACAGTCGCCTGCTACGCAAGCGACGCAATTTCCCAGCAGGGCCAGTACCAATGAGGTTTTCCAAAAATCTTATGTGCAGTGATTTCACACCACGTGCTTTACGGTGAAGGAAAACATCTTGAGGAAACCTGAAAATGTCTGAGAATTTAAAGACGTATGTATAGTGCAAGAGACGGCGATAGACTCACCCTCTGTCACATTGGCACTTAATCATCTTTGGTGAAAAGCGGGTGTTTTCATTACAACATCTTTGCCTACCCCTTCGGGAAATACAGGCGTGAGCGTATGTATGCATGTGTACAAACAAAACATCGCCAAAGATAGTCCTTGGTTTGAAAAAGTTGCATCTCTTTTGTGATACGGATTTGAAAAGAGGTGGACATAGTTTTAGTCCGAGTTTGTTCTAGTCCTGGTCCCCAAGTTTTGTAATAAGGGAGAAAAGTTCTATCGTGTAACTACGTTGAGTCATGACACAACTCCAGTCGTTTGACTCCAGCTGTAAATAAGTACGGTGCAGTGTTTCCTATGGGATCCTAAGTTGATGTACAATTTAACTTTGCTTTACAGCGCGACTAAAGTGGTCTTATTACACAAGAAGTGAAACTGTCCGATTACGCACGGGTACGTTTATTAGCAGACGCATTTATGCACTGTTAATACATACATAATAAATATAAAGGATACATACTTGCTGCATTTGTGATTGATCTGGATGCTAATAGTGTAATTAATATAAATTTGCTCACGCCATCCCAGAAGGTTCCCCGAAGGGGTCACAGGTATAATAAAACCCCCCACATTTCACCGAAGTGCCAACGTGACAGATGAGTCTACCGCCCTCTCAGGCACTATACATACGTCTTTGAATAACTTCTCAGACATATGCAGGTTTCCTCACGATGTTTTCCATCACCGTTTAGCACGTGGGGTGAAATTTCTGCACTTAAGTTTATAGAAAAACTCATTGGTGAAGGCCGCTGCGATTTACACTTCAACCCACAGCCACCATTTAAAAATAGGTGTGTGACCCATCGTAACGTATTAACTTCTTTTCCGAAGCACGGAGGGAACTCGGATGGACACCCATCCAACTATTGGCCTGAGTTATTTAACTTTGCTGATCAAATCATTTGGGCAATAGCAGCTGTCATTATTTGCCACTTACTTTGTGTAAAGATGTCTTAAGAAGAAAGGAATTAAAAAGGTAAATTTGTTTTCGAGCCGGTAGATTCCCTAAACCGACTAAGACAAGTACTTAGTATTCACTTTAAGTAATTGCTGGATTACACTTAATAATTCTACCTTCAAAAATAAGTACACTTCCTGTGAGCCCTGGAGGAATATCTCTCATTTAAAGTTAGGCAGTAAATTTGTAGTGTGTAGCTTGCACACAACAATACAATTGTATTAATATGTTCCCTTTGGGACTGCGAGCGGGCAGGATTAGACAGTTAAGTAATTTAGAAAGAATGTTGCGACCGAGGATTTATGGTAAGTGTTATTGCTATATATTTTAAGGGTACCGAATGGTTACATTCATTTTTGAAGAAAATAACGTCTATCAAACATTTTAAATGAAAAAAAACCCTACGCTTAAAGTAAGTATGGAACCGTTAACAAGTAAAAAAATCTGGTTGCATCAGGTCGAAGCTACCGTGCTTAGATAATACCTTACATCATTTTGCTCTTACACCCATAATCTTCCTGGCCGTATCTTGGCGGCTGATCACTTGATTTTCACGTGAGCGCCATCTGACTTTCGTAAGCACTTTTCTCTAATCGGTAATCTATGTTAAAACGTCGGACTTTCTTTGGCCTACGCCTGACCTGTAACTATTGCCAAAGATATTAAATTGGCAACCGGGACCGACGGCTTCATTATTCTAACGTGCTCTTCGAGGCACCGAGGGCTGATACTCTTACACTGCTCTACCAATATTAACCAAAGGTAACTTAGAACTACCGGAAGAAAACTAGCTTTAAAACGAAAAAAGCGTATCAGCGTAAGCGTAAGTTCATCCGTTTCAGAGCTACGATGCCACAGACACACACACAGGCTGACATATACGTCAAACTTATCTCTTTTTTTGTGTCTGAGGGTTTGGTGCACAGTAAACTGGCCGATTCGCATTTGGACCCATGGACCAAAAATCTCAACTCTTGTGGTTTTCTGCACAGAGTGCCCCGGACTTCCCTTGTTAACTGAATCGACCCACGAAGGATTTTTAAAATAAGTTTATACAAGGGTTGAGATGGCAACATTTAATTTTAATTACACTTTGTTGTCGCTAACTCTTCCCTTCCCACGTTTAGGATTAATGCCGCTAATTCTGGATCTTAACCATAATCCTAAAATAATTACTTGCGCTGGGTTCATTCCATTTTTCAACTCCGATTGGACTTACAAAGCACAAACAGGGCTCTACATTAAACTCAACAATATTCTTAAACTAAAAAATATTTTTATTCGATTAGACTTTTGACAAAGAACCCTCAAATCGTCAGAATGACATAATTATACAGGATTATACATGCTACCGCCAGGTTCGGAAGGTTGCTTTTACTGTGAAGAACCTGGCAAGAAACTCACTAATATATATTTTCAAAAATATTATAGAATTATAAAAATACAATACAAATTACTTAAGAAATGTAAGCCCATACACAAACGTCGATTAAAAATTAATATAAAGTGAAAGTTGAGTAGTTCTACTAATTTTTTATGTATAAAACAGTTACACAATGGTTTATTTATTGGTATGGAATTATTAATATTCTCCAATTATACATATTTTGTATCATTAACTGAAATCTAGTACAACAGAACTAAAGAGAGAAAAATTTATAAATAGAACACAGAATTTAAATTAGTGTCTGCGGCAATGGTGCTCAGTAAGTTGGCTGCGTTACCTCGCTGGATCCCTGGAAGAAAAAAAAGATCGACGTTCACCAGAGACGTCGACCAGGCGTTTTGAAAGATTGTTAAAAAGAACTTCTAGTTATAAGTAGTTCTACTTATATCTAAATGTGTAGCTTTTGGTGACCAGCCCCCATAAGCACCATTAATGTACGTATTGTACGTACATACTGTAGGTACCTATGTAATATCATTATTTGTACACCTAAGCTACGCTTGCTTTAAAAATTTAGACACGGCACGCACGAGTGATGATCGTGGACATTTTATGAAGTATCGCGCTTAAAACATTTTACATACAAAATGGCATGGACTATATATTATGTTCTAGCTGTGCCCCGCGGTTTCACCCGCGTAGATTTAGTTTCATCCTTATTGTTAACCCTAATATGTTTAAGAAACAAAAGTAGCCTAAGTTACTCCTTGAAACATCAGCTACCTGCCAATGAAAGTCCCGTTTAAATCGGTCCAGCCGTTTCGGAGATTACCCGGAACAAACAAACAGACAGATAGGCGGAGAAAAATTTCAAAAATTGGTTTTTTCTTGTCGGTGTCGTATATACTTTCATATGCATTTAGTGAAAAACTGTTATTTTAGAATTATAAACAGACACTTCAATTTTATTTATCTGTATAGATATAGACTAGCTGTAAAATAAAGCCACACAGGCCACAAGTAGCTTAATAATAAAAGTTTTGTGTAGAATCTCTTATCATTGTTATATTACACATAGTCATTTCTATTGTAAACCATAAAGTTACGTAAGTTACACACTTAACTACAAGTCACTTAACAGCTTAAGTGCTTGATTTATGACTACTGAGAAACCTTAGTGAATAACGCGTCTGCTTTGCACAAAGATGTGTATCATTTTGGCAACAATCGTCCATACGATAGAGAGATGGCTGGTATTCACATCATACTTGTGAACAGGGGACCGACCTACCATGACCTCTTATTGCCATGATAGTTTAACTGTTACAGTTGACAGGTGTATATGACATGTATAAGTCTGTCACTGTCACACAGTGGAACTATGATGGTAATAAGAACTTATGGTAAGGCCCCAGATATAATTAATTCAGATGATTTCAGGCTACTTCGTTAAAGTCTAATCAAATAAAGATAGAAGTTGATCTCATATTAATTATTATTACTAGGTTTGCCCGCGGAACTAGAATGTTTTTAATGATTTTTTCAAATAAAATTAGTACTCCTGTAACTTTAGCTATCTGCCAGTGAAAGTCCCGTGAAAATCGGTCCTGTCGTTTCGGAGATTATGACGTCACGGACATTCATTAAGTGTTGAGCAGACACTGCTGCTCTCTCTCTGCTCCTTATTAATTGTATATCTATGGGCTCCACTCTAGTTGGTACCGCACAAAGATAAAGACTGCAAGCAATTTGCGTAATCTATGGCAATATACCACAACTTTGCACAGACAATGTAAGAATGCGAGTAATCTGCAGCTCGAAAACATGCATCTTACTATTAATATATATGGTAAAAAAATATAGCAATATGATGTAACCAAGAAATTCTAATACATTTTACTAGATCTAATAGTTTAAATAATTAATTAAAGTTACGTAACAAAACATAGGTTCATTTTATGCCTGTGGCCATGACGGCACGGTTGGACTGGTGTTGCTGTGGGTTTCCGTACGTATTATATACTTTTCAGTCAAAAACTTAATTTATATACTTAGTTGCTTATAGTTTATGGATTACAAATAAAATATTATGATTCAAATTTGTTTCCTTCGGGATTGTGCCGAAAAGGCTGGTAGCATTGCCACGTTGAATATCAATGCTGATTCTCTGAGTAAGAAAAGTCCGCTTGTCACTAGAGGCTTCTACCAGACGACGTGTAACCTATTTAAAAAGATGATTTCCGGATGGTCCTCAGAGGCAAGGCTTAACCGCAAACGCAGCAAACTATGTATTTTGTTATTTTTTTCTTAAAATATATTTCTTTTAAACTCAAACTCAAAAATATCTAAATTCGATTAATCTTTCTGCAAAGTACTTTTAAATCGTTAGAATGACATGATTAGGTACACAGAGTTATACAAGGTTGCTTTTACTGAGAAGTACCAGGCAAGAAACTCAGTAATAAATTTTTTTAATTTCAATAAATAATATTATATGCAGCGACAATTCAAGTGGGTACTCAGCTATCATTACATTGCGACGCAAAGAGAATGAGGTTGCATTCCCCTTAAAAGAGAGCTTCGTGAAAGCACGCTTACTTGCAGAAAGCTCTCCTACATTCAGTTATCTACGTACGGGTGCACGCTACGGTCGCGTAGCACCGTAACAACGTAGCGATTGCTACGAACTTTGCGTATTGTGATTAAATTCACTTTTCACTAATTTGTGGTGTTTAGAATAAATTATTATTATAAATATGTTATATGCTAGGTGTAATATATTATTCTCGGCTTTTTAAAGTAAAATACCGCTTCTTTTAATGTAAACTTTGCGAGTTATTGTGTTTTTGAATAATTAAAAATAGACTTAAAAATGAATTATTGCGTTTTTTTTTATGTGTAAAAAACTAATTAACAATTACAATGCTTAATAAACAGTTTCACAAACAAAAACTTCTCGTCACTAAATCGAAAGTTTAGTTCGTATTTAATATGTGACATATTTATAAAAACACGACTTAAAAATGGCAGATATAATACTGCGTGCGAATGAGACTGCTGACCAGTTCTTCAACCGGTGCACAAACTTTACCTCGTTCGACTGCAGTGAGGAGGAGATGCTCTGGCTGATGATGGGGCCTCGGAGACTGCCTCTTCAGAAGATAGTCCCCATATCCGTGTTGCTGCTGGTGATATTCCTGACGGGAGTGGTCGGGAATGCCGCGGTGTGTGTAGTGATAGTGCGGCACCCTGCGATGCACACAGCTACCAACTATTACCTGTTCAGCTTAGCGCTCAGTGACTTGTTACTGCTGCTGTTTGGTAAATATTGTTTTGATTAAATCGTAGTTTACATCACAGCGGAATGTGCTCACTAAACCATTTCATTTGATACCAAACACAACACTATTAGAATTGTTTTTAGTTTATTACTTTTTCGTCTCTAGAAGGCGCTTCATCAAATTTTATGAGACACAGACAGCTGTGCCCCGCGGTTTCACCCGCGTAGTTTCATCCTTATTGTCGCGGAACCCTAATATTTTTGATAAATAAGCCTAAGTTACTCCTTGAAACATCAGCTACTTACCAGTGAAAGTTCCGATAAAATCCGTCCAGCCATTTCAGAGATTACCCGGAACAAACAGACAGACTGACAGAGAAAAATTTTAAAACTTGGTTTTTTAGTGTCAGTAGCGTGTATACTTTCATATGCATTTAGTTAAACGATGTTATTTTGTAATTACAAACAGACACTTCAATTTTATTTATCTGTATAGAAGATTATATAGCACATACAATATACAACGCCTCTGCCTATCCCTTCGACGAAAGCAGGCGTAAGCATATGTATGTATGCTACACTATATTACATCATCGTTCTCGTATATTTTTCTGCGGTTGGTTTTATTTACAACCATTTTTTAAAAAACAATGAAAACAACCATATCTCCCACAACACACTAATTATACTAAACTCATGAAAAATAAACATTTCCGCGAATGGTCTTTTTCCCCTAAATTATTTCCACGTTTTTACAACACAAAATATTCATCTCTATTTTACAGATAAATATATTTACATACAGACATATGCTCACGCCTGTATTCACCGAAGGGGTAAGCAGAGGTGTTGTAATTTTCAACACCTACATTTCACCGAATATGATTATGTGCCAACGTGACAGAGGGTGAGTCCATCGCCGTCTCAGGCACTATACATACGACTATGTATTATTTCTCAGACATATGAAGATTTGCTCACGTTGTTTTCCTTCACCGTAAACGTGGTGTGAAATCACTGTACATAAGTTTTTAGAAAAACTCATTTGTACAGGCCCCGCTGGGATTCGAACTTGCGTCGCTATATATTTACAGTGTCTGTTTTAATTAACATTACGATACTCACATTAAAAACAAATACAAAATTTTCTCTGTCTGTCTGTTTGCTTCGGTTCACTCTGTAACGACTGGACTTATACTATGTATAACTTTTATTTTAGAAAATAAAATAGCACCAAGTAACATAGTTCTTATTGTTAATACCTACGCGGGTAAAACTGTGGGGCACAGCTAGTCACATATTTGATTGCCCAGACGCGGGAATCAAACCCGCAACACGTAGCGAACTTATCAAGATACCTAGCAGTCAACTTGTCACTAGATCGACCATGCTGTCGGAATAAAATACGGGTTACTGGGGACAGGATTCCGGTTAAATTTTTATCGCGTATAGAACGAATTCTAGAGCTGTACGAAACCGTATGTATTCGATACTAAGTAACAGGTACGCCATCTAGTGCCGAAAAACGATACGCGAATTGAAAATAATACCAAAAAAAGTAAAAGTAATGACAAATGATTTTCGCATACTCGTATTTTTTGTAGTATGGATACGTGTCATACTGTACGCGTACGTAATACGACTCGATTCGTTCCTCCAACCTCATAACAACCTATGATGTTATGAGGTATCAGAAGTAACGAGTACTATAGGCCTAGACAAAGTAACATTCTCTCGCGCTTGCGCTAATAGAAAAGTTAAAAATATTATGGAAATGACATAAAACAATCACGTGACATATGTCATTCCCGTACATTTTGTATCGTTTCTATTAGCGAAGCGTGAGGATAATGTTACTTTGTCTACAGACCCTGAGAGCCAACTCGCTTTCTCCTAGATCCTACCACGGTTCTTATTCGTTCTAAAATTATTCAGCACGTGGTCTGCTAGAAAATTATTTGACGTTTATATATACTTAAACTACTTTAATTAAATTATTAAAGTAACGAACACTTGAGTATGATAAAAACAAAGCGATACTGAAACCACGATAGATTTTCAGGAGAAAGTGAGTATAGTCCCCCTGCTGACTGTAACGAATACATACATACGCTTTTGTTCCTTACTTGATCATCTCTATAAAATTCCCGTGGAAAAGTTTGGATGTAAGATATCCGATATAACATAATAGGTAGTAAAATGATACGGTTATTGTTATCTTCGAGGTTCAGTATGCGATTTTAAACCTAGTAGATATGGGAATGCACATAATAATATAGCAAGACTAGCTTCTGTCTGCGATTTCATCCGCATGGAACAGTTACTTTGGGCAAACGCTAACTTTAACCCGCGATTAATCTTAGCGCACTGATATACTCTATAATCTTCCTTGATAAATGGGCTATCTAACACTGAGAGAATTTTTCGGAGAGATTTTTTAATCGGACCAGTAGTTCCTGAGTTTAGCGCGATCAAACAAACACTTCAGCTTACAGCGTAAACTACATCGTAAACTACAATTTTTTACTACGGTAGACTGTAAGTAACGTGTCGTGTAGCGCAACAATATTTAATTTCTGAGTGTATGAACAGCTGTGTGCAAATACGAAATATACGATGTCTATACTAATATATAAAGCTAAAGAGTTTATGATCCATATAATTATATCTTTATTATTCTATATTTCTATTCATATAAAATACACATCCTGTAACCTGTAACACTGTTCCCAGAGACATAGAATTTGGGTATGATGAGGGTGAGAGTGATTAAGGTGGTTATGAGAGTAATTATTAATTAAATACATCGCAAATAGATACAAATATATCATTAGTTGGGAGTCAATTGGAGTTGGTCGAAAGCACAGTATTCTTAGGTCTTACCTTAGATTCTAAATTACAATGGGGCGCCCATATTGAAGCATTGTCAAAAAAGCTTAGTTCAGCTGCGTTTGCGGTTAGAAAAATTAAACAAATGACGGATATTGATACTGCTAGATTAGTCTACTACGCTTACTTTCATAGTGTCATGTCATATGGCGTATTGTTATGGGGTTCCGCAACAGACTTAGATTCAATTTTTATACTTCAAAAGAGAGCCATCAAGGCAATATACTCGCTGGACCCCCGAGATTCTCTTAGAGATAAATTTAAAGAAATAAATATTCTCACCCTACCGTCACTGTACATTTATGAGAATTTGCTATACATGAAAAAAAATATTCATCTATTCAATTTAAACTCGGACATTCATTCAATTTCAACACGAAATAAACACAAAATTGTAGCTCCTAGATTCAGGTTAGCAAAGGTAAATAAATCATTCATGGGGAATTGTGTTCGTTTCTACAATAAAATCCCACAGTCAATAAACGCGTTAAATTATGATAAATTTAAGACACACATTAAAACTGTACTGATGAAGAAAGCTTATTATACAATTTCGGATTACATAAATGATAAAGACATATGGAATTAAAACTCTGCACAAGTAGCTCCTGGCAATGACATGGTATGCAAACATGATATGTAAATCATTTGGTATTGTTTTTACGTTTTTAATTATTATTTTTTACACATGCATGCTGATACAATTTTCACTATTGTGAATAATTTATGATGTTTTTTTTTTTGTAATTATTATTATTTTACTGTGTAATGAAATGTACATGATGCCAGCTGAGTTTCTTGCCGGTTCTTCTCAGAAGGCTAGTTTCCGAACCGGTGGTAGATTCCTCGACGTTCATAAGTGCCTTACCAGGGCCTAAACTGAATAAATCATTTTCATTTTCATTTTCATTTTCAAAGGGTGTGTTCTTCGAGAGGTGCAAGTACACACTAAGAAAGGGTTTTCCGAAATTCCACCGCTAATACTTTAATCAAATGCATTAAAAATAGTATTAGATGGGATCTAACATTACCCTTAAACATAGCTTTTAACTAGGCGATGTTTTAAACAATTATTTTAGTTACGTAGGTCGAAGAGGCTACAGGCGGCACGATTGGTTTGTAGATATACTAGTAGTCTGAATAATGGTGTCTTATGCGGTATCATTGCATGTCAGACTAGAATTTCGTGTTTGGAATATTCCAGGAATACTACCGGTCCAGTAAATCTGAACGCTTCTGCCCCACTGCTCAACTAAATTGCTTACTAGTTGAGCAATAGGACATAGTTTACATTACCAAACATTTTATGCTCAACTCTTATTTGCTCAACTTAGTCCTGCTATATAAATTATTCTTTATCTGCTTCTTCCCACTGCTCAACCAAATCGCAGGCATCACAGTTTTTTTGGAAAATTATACCGTCTTATTAGTTTAGTAAAGGTTGGGTGAAGAGTTATTGGGTTATCCGGGCTTATAATTTATTATTAGCATTAAATAATAAAGACCCCATTTCTTTGTTATTTATTATTAGCTTGAAGTTATAATTAGTGTTCGGTTAATGGCAACAGGCTCGCC
Source organism: Watsonalla cultraria (assembly GCA_964035505.1). Taxonomy (NCBI): domain Eukaryota; kingdom Metazoa; phylum Arthropoda; class Insecta; order Lepidoptera; family Drepanidae; genus Watsonalla; species Watsonalla cultraria. Next base: position 316,989 of record OZ037732.1, on the reverse strand, counting down.
CCCCATTATATGGGACTTAAAAATAGCTAGTGATGTTTTAGTGTACTACAAGAACACCTCTGCGTAACTTCGGTATATTCGCAGAAAACAGCGCGACCATATTATGTATGTGAAACATCGGGTGAAATCCTATGCCGACACTGACAGTTGCAATTGAAATTCAAAATATCCGTATTTAATAAGATTTTTAACATATAATTTTAAAACCCTCAAATAACATTTGTACAGGATATTAATTGGCAATAAACATTAATTGACAGGGACTCCTTTTAATAATATATTTTCGGTTTTTAGTTTATTATAATTATGTATATAGTCTATCAAAGCTTATAATAAAACTGTAACGAGATCGGGTCTGCGGCCTTACCATGAGCTCTTATAGCCATGATAGTTTCACTCATTTATGAGACAGATGTATGTGACGTGTATACATCTGTCACTTTCGCACAACTGAATTATCATTGAAATAAGAGCTCATGGTTGGGCCCCTGTATATTGAATATTTTATGAACATTTTGACGGTGTGTAAAAAGTTAATTATAAAGATTGTTCTTTCTAAAAACGTTAGTAAGAAAGCTTTGCTTTTGTGTCAAATACCAAAGGGTTTAGAAGAGGCCCTTTTGGCACTGAGTTACAGTACGCACAGTTTCTTAATTAGTAAGTTACTAAGTCATATTTTATGCAAAACATAGCAGTTGAGAGCAGGTGGGCTTATGCCATATTTAAGCCACGTTTAATTCTGATTATCATGGTAATAAACTGGAGTTTAGAATGAACTGCCTTTGTCTGTAATTACGCTGAGTTATTGGTCCGGTGTAAGTTTCTGTTTAAACACTTTAGTCTGGGTTTCATCAACTCAGTTATAAAAAAAAATGTTCAATTAAATTCAAAATATCTTTATTGATTAGGAACACTTTTAACAAGGTATTTTCAAATCGTCAGACGTCACGATTACACAGGATTATACATGCTATCGTCAGGTTCGGAAGGTTGCTTTTACTGAGAAGAACAACCACGTTGTTACCACGTACGTAAGATAAAAAAAATGTTGCAACTGTCAGATGACGTCATGACAACTATCGTGCAACCAAGGCATAGACACAGTATACAGTAGAAATTTCGAGTGATTTGATTACAAGATTAAAGTTCCAAAATAAATCACATGAGAAATATAAGCCTATAGAAACAGTTCTAATGCACAAATGACGATAAAGGTAAAATAAAATAAAGTCAATACTTCTACTTGCTTAACGTGCCTCGGAGAGCACGTTAAGCTGTCGGTCCCGGTTGCCAATTTAACATCTTTGGCAATCGTTACAGATCAGTCAGAGGCCTAGGAAAGTCTGACAACTGTTTTAGCCCAGATTGCCGATTTTCTTCAAAAAGGGGTTACGAAGGACAGATGGCAGTCGCTTCGGATAAAAATCAGGTGATCAGCCACATCGGGTTGAATCAAGTGCTGACCCCAAATACATGGGATAAGGCCAGGGAGATGATGATGATGAGTTCTACTTATTTATTAATGAAAAGAAAATAAATAGCTTTATAACAACGTAGCGAACAAAATCTAGTTAAATAAGCTCACAGATTTTCTTTTACGCTGAGAAATGAAATGTTTAATTAATTTACATATTATACGTGTTGTTTTAACACACACGACGTAAAATTATATTTATTTTTGGACTAGCTGTTCGCCACGGTTTCACTCACAAAGACTTCATTTCATGGGTGATCGTTTTTTTTTAATAAAACTTACCCTTAGTTACTCCTTGTAACATTAGCTATTTGCCAATGAAAATCCCATTACAATCGGTCCGGCCGTTTCGGAGATTAGCCGGAACAGACAGACAGAGAACATAATTGAAACTTGGTTTTTTATGAGTACCGTAATTACTTTCATACGCCTTTAGTGAAAACCTGTTAATTTTAAATTACAAGCAGACACTGCAATTTTGTTTATATGTATACAGGGTGTCGGGGAAACCGGGACAGCTCTTAAAATATGTGATAGGGTATAATTTTAGGAAGCAATTAAAATTATTATGACAAAAATATTTTCTTCCGTTTTCGAGTAATTAGTGTTCAAAGATGACCATATCAATACCTTATTTTCGTAGTTGTAACGTAGAGTTATTCACGTGAAATCTAACTACGTTTTCATTTTTTTTCTCCCACTAATAAATCCTGAAATAATCCCATAAAACATTTTTCGAAACCTTAACCTTCCCCTTAATTTAAAAAGTTTAATGACCGCGTACGGAATGTAAGTAAACGCTGCCGCGCGTTCATTCAATCGCTTAAGGCCGTGAGCTCTTCGGCCATAGCTTATAACTACGTTATCGTTGGAGCTAGATATTTTACGATTTCAATATTGTAGTGATATAATCATAAAACACTACAACTTCTAGAAGACCACTGTTCCTTTTTCTCCGACACCCTGTAGAAGTGTACACAGTGTAGATTAAGATTAAACATATCACCCAGTATATCCTGAGCTCGCATTGTTTATGGCACGGTTTTGGAACAATGACAACTCTGAATGCAAACCCCATGTGTAGGAGTATTGCATGGCTATGTAGTAATGTATTACATTGCATTGTATTGTATTCACCCTATACATATTCGTATATATTACATTTATATGTGTGTGGGTATATTTGTACCTGTACCTCATTTTCATTTTCCCAGTTCCGAGTTTCCAAGTGCCTTAGAACGTGTCTTTGTCAAAGTCAAGTCAAAAATATCTTTATTCGATTAGACTTTCCACAAAGCACTTTCAAATCGTCAGAATGACTCAATACAGGATTATACATGCTACCGCCAGGTTCGGAAGGTAACTTTTACTGAGAAGAACCTGGCAAGAAACTCAGTAATTACTCTTTTCAAAAATATCATACATATTTAAAAAAAAACAAAATAAATCCCTTAAATAATGTAAGCCGATGGACACAGTTACAATGCACACATGTCGATAAAAAATAACATAAAGAAAAGTCTAGTAGTTCTACTTATATCTAAATGCGTTGCTTGAGATGACCAGCCCCCACAAGCAGCACTTGTTCACAAGTATGACGAGAATGCCAGCCATCGCCCCCCTCAACCATTATAGAGGGAAGTGAGTGAGGTGAGTGAGTGATACTAAGTATATACTTTCACACATACATACACGGGGGTAGGCAGAGGCCTACCCCTTCAGTACACCTACAGAAGGTGTAGGCACATGTGTTGTAATATCAACACCCACTTTTCACCGAAGATAATAAGTGCCAACGTGACAGATAGTAAGTCTATCACCGTCTCAGGTACTATACATGCGTCTTTGAATTACTTTTTAGACATATGTTTCTTCACGATGTTTTCCTTCACTGTAAAGCACGTCATGTAAAATCAAGACACATAATTTTTTTAAGAAAAACACTCATTGTACAAGCAAATTTGTTCAACTTAAATCGCAAGGTGGTATAAGATACATGGGTGCGTATTGATAACAATTACTTATTGAACAATCGGAAACAATGCGCATGTGCCTGGGCATAGGTTTATATTATTGTTGTTTTGGGAACGCTCTATCACAGCTAAGCCGTCCAAATTGCTTCACCATTTTTACAAAAAGTTTTTAAACGTCACGGAATGGCTCGGATTTTCACGAGACAAAAGAATGCCGCGAATTTTCGTTTTGTGTTGGACTTTTTACACTTTGATATGGTTATATTTGGGTATTATTGCTGCTGAAATTCCAACTTGAATTCTGTTTGTACCTCTCTATAATCCGAGTTATGTGACCGATTGAAATAAACAAGAATTCATTTGTTCGCACGTAAGTCTGGGGGCCTATTCGCTTTGTCCGAAAACGAAACTTCGGCTGAAAGTTCGTAAAGATACCACGGTTCTTATTTGTTCTAAAATTACGCCCGAACGTGGTCTGATAGAAAATTATTTGACGTTTTTATATTTTAACCTACTTTAGTAAAATTATTAAAAGAAGGAAAATTTGCGTTTGATAAAACAAAACGATACAGAAAGTACGTTTGATTTTCGTTCGTTTTCGGAGAAAGAGAGTAGACCCCTAGTCACAATTATTATCGAGATAAATAAAACCTTATGGTAACCTTTTATTTGATCAAACGATTGCTTCATATGTTGGAGCCAAGCCCATATAATCCCATAACTAATATTAGGTTACAATGTCAATATCTTTAGATTAATCCAATAAAGGGGCGCGTAATCCTTCAGTTATTGCTATCTCGGAATGATCATGTCTTGCTTACACCAATATCTTATACATTTGTTCACCATAAGATCATGCTTGTGTATACAAATGTTGCCATATGAATAAGATGTATATTTGTCCATCTATATTACTGAAAGGTCTAAACCCTCCAATTGGCCTGAGCGTCTTATTGACCACTCTTGTCAATGAGGATTAAATTGCCAGGTTCTTCTCAGTAAAAGCAACCTTCCGAACCTGGCGGTAGCATGTGTAATCCTGTATAATCGTGTGGTTCTGACGATTGAAAGTACTTTGTTAAAAGTCCAATCAAATAATTATATTTTGAATTGAATTGAATATACAATTTGGGAACAGGAAAAACTATTTACATCAGAGAGATAGATTTGGGCGTGCGAAATTCTAAAAAATAAATGCCAATCTAAATAGTTATAACACAATTCCACTGGATTGCTTGTTAAGAAAATATAAGCTTTCATATATCTAGGGGGTTTGATATAAAGCTAGCTAACCACAACGCATCATACGTTTCTATGGACAAGCAAGACGCAGACGTTCCAGGAAATGAAAATATCAATTCAAAACGTATTTCGCTTGACATGTGAGATAAGCCGTGACTCACGTTGCGCCAATCGCTTGTCAAAAACACACGACGCTCAATAAAGAGGAATAGGTACTGGAATTCTTCAAGAAAGTGTATTTAACACACTTGAGGTACGTTCATTCAATTATAATCGATTCGCGTAGTTTTTCATAGCCTTTAAGGATCTAAATCGTATAGCATGAACTTGCCAGCACGACTAACTTTTCAATCGTATCGTAATTAACCTTTTCTCTTATAACGAATGGATTGGAAGCCTTTGAAACATTGGAACAAACAGAACAATATCAGATTCTGTCTGATTCAGCATTTGACAGGCTGCACGGTGCGGATTGGGTTCCTATAGGCCTCAAGTTGTTGTTTGTCTTTCGGTCAAGCTTTCAAACGAATAATAGAAAGCAGTGTCTTGTATTGGATCATTAACACGTAAATATATAAAGGGAAGTACAGTCAGTCAGTCAGTCAGAATTTGTTGTTGTTGATATTGTGTGTCATTATCTTATTTGGATGGCACTTGTGTCAATACGTTGGCTCTGTCCCATCTGCCCGGCACTGCTGTGGCGGCCGGTGCTGTTGCTACTCAGCAGGAGTGCCTCAAAGCATAGGAAATATGCTTGTATTGGTCAAGGATATATATTTTTTGCGTTTGCGGTTGAAATTCGGGGGCCTTAAGGTCCGAATGATCATCAACGTTTCAAAGAGGTTGCACGTCGTCTGTCAAGCTGGCTGGTGCTTTTCATGAATTCTGAATCAGCATTGCTATTCAACGTATATTCAAATGCCAGCCTTCTTGGCACGATCCTGCCCTCAGGCCGATTTGGGCCAAGTTTTAAGTAGTGTTCCTTGTATAATTAAGAATTTATTGAACTTATAAAATTCTCGTGTCGCGATGTTTGTAACCAAACTCCTCCGAAACGGCTGGACCGTGTTTGTAGAACATCTTTTTACTTATCCCTAATTGATAAAGGTGATACGTACACACCAAAAAAAAATGGTAATACAACGATTGCCGGGCACAGCTAGTGACACTATAATTTTATTCATTTGTATAGTAGCCGCATTGAGTTTATATATTACTAGCGGACGTCGCACGGTTCCACCCGCGTAGATCCCGTTTCCCGGGGAGTACAAGGATAAAGTAAAGCCTATGTTACTCGCTGATGATGTAGCTATTCATTGCTGAAAGAATTTTCAAGATCAGTCAAGTAGTTTCTGAGCCTATTCAATGCAAACAAAAAACAATCAAATCTGTCCTGTTTATAATATAAGTGTAGATGAGTGCACTCTCTAGACTCATATACCCCTTCGCTACGATCATCAATCTCTCCTTATATAATGTAGGTGTGGATGTGGAGAAATAAAGTGCGCTTAAGATTCTGGCAAGAGCTGCTCAATCAAGCTTATTTACGCGAAAATTGAATCATCTTTCATTCATTTGAGTAACACTGGGTGTGGATGAGGGAAAGCCTAACGAACCGGAGCCTTTGGAATATACTCGGCAAAGAGTGGTAACAATGAAAGAACGTAATGCGGATTTATTATCTGCTTATTGGGCATGAAACATACGTGTGATGAGATAAAAGAAGTTTAAATATGATGACGGGTCGCTCACTTCCCTCTACAGTGGTTGAGGAAGGCGATGGCTGGCATTCTCGTCATACTTGTGAACAGGTGCTGCTTGTAGGGGCTGGTCATCTCAAGCTACACATTTAGATATAAGTACAACTACTAGACGTTTTTTATGTTAATTTTTATCGACATTTGTGCATTGGAACTGTGTCCATGGGCTTACATTTCTCAAGTGATTTACTTTGTTTTTTAAAATTGTATAATATTTTTGAAAAGAGTAATTACTGAGTTTCTTGCCAGGTTCTTCTCAGTAAAAGCAACCAAACCTGGCGTTAGCATGTATAATCCTGTAAATTAATGTCATTCTGACGATTTGAAAGTACTTTGTAAAAAGTCTAATCGAATAAAGATATTTTGGCTTTGACTTTGAATAGAAGGGCGTAGTGGGGCTCCTGTTCGATATTTAAACCTGTCTGGACTGTACCTTACAGAATATTGAAGGCTAATATTTGAGTAGTTTTGTGTTCCATGGAGGCTGGAGTGAGAGTGGAGTCACTGCACTTGTAATACTGCATTCTTTACGGTATAAGTTACCTTCCGCACCCGGCGCGGTAGCATGTATAGTTCATGTCGTTCTGACGGTTAGAAAGTACTTTGTTAAAAGTTTAATCAAATCAAATAAAGATATTTTAGAATTAGACTTTGTGTTAGTTGTCATTATATCGGCACAGCGATTTCATCTATACAGACAATATATACTATACAAATGCCATTGAAAGTATACACGCTACTGATACCGAAAAACCAATTTTTTTCTCTGTCTGTCTATCTATTTGTCTGTCTAACTGTTTGTTCCGGGTAATCTCTGAAACGGCTGAACCGATTTTAACGGGACTTTCACTGGCAGGTATCTGATGTTACAAGGAGTAACTTGGACTACTTTTATTTTAAAAAAACATTAGCGATTCTTGAAATTAAGTCTACGCGGGTGAAACTGCGAGGCACAGCTAGTTATTTATAAAATCACGCACGAGTGATACGTGTTACAAACAGCCTAAGTATTACAAATAGCCTAAATATAGGCTAGTACCTATATATATTTCCTCATTTTGTATGGGAACATTAAAAAGCGCCCCAAGCGACAAGTGTAGGTAGTTCAACTCCATAAAAAAAGAACAAAACGCAAGGTCAAGCGACGACGTTAAAACTTGGAAAACCTATACTTGAGGCGCTGAACGCTAAAGGCTAGGGTCCTACTTTAACTTTTTAACCCTAATGCGATTGCATTTGTCAAAAAAGTTATATATTTCGTGCAATGAGGTAAGCAGCTACTTTCAACAATCTATACATCTATAGATACGAAATCCTCCGTATATATGAAAATGTATGGGCGTTATTTCTCACAATATAAATTATGATAAAAATTTAAATATATTTATATCCCTCGGCTTATACACCAGTTTGTAATTAACCCTCATGATTAAAGTATAATCAGATAACGTGTAAGCGCTTATGTTAACTGGACCGGGAGGTTATTAAAATTTTAATTCAATTTCTGCTCTCATTTATCTCAGACACTAAAGCGAAGTAATTCCCACACTAAGGCTCAACACTTTATAGCACAAAGGATATAAATAAACGTTTAGTCCGCCTGACGGTAAGCGGTTACTGCAGCGTTGCTTATCTTACAAAACACTAGTTTATACACTGGACTTGAACCACATCATGTTTAGATAGGTTTTTATAAAATTTGCAATAGAATAGCTTTAACGAAAAAGGCGGACAGAATCAAGATCCCAAAACAAATAATTTTACCTTAAAGTTGTATTGTGTGTAAAGAGCCGTGGTGGCCGTTGGGCTTGAGCAGTTGCCTGCTACGCAAGCGACGCAAGTTCGGATCCCAGCGGGGCCAAAATACCAAAGAGTTTTTCTAAAAACTTACGTGCAGTGATTTCACACCACACCACAAAACATCGTGAGGAAACCTTCATATGTCTGAGAAGTAATTCAAAGACATATGTACGGTGATTGAGACGACGATAGATTCACCATCTGTCACGTTGGCACTTAATCATCTTCGGTGAAAGGTGGGTGCTGTTATTACAACACCTCTGCCTACTCCTTTAGGGAACACAGGCGTGAGCATATGTACACACCGCTTCCTTTAGGAAAATCTGAAAAGCCTACTCATAAAATTGCTTCAAAATCGAGTCAATGTAGACATAATATTGCTTCATTTTCTAGGACTTAGGATAAATCTAAGGTTTGAATAACGTACATCGTAAACAGAACAATAAAACATTTTATTTCCTTACATAGGCGGTAGTAAGACCATAGTAAACATAGCGGGGTACAAGTACATTTGTATACGTGATAAGAGCACCCTTTGTTTATGTATTTATTTGTAACTAGTTGTGCCCCGCGGTTTCACCCGCGCAGACTTTAGTGTGTTATATGACGATTTTTTCAGGTTCTAAGAGAACGGTATAAAGTATCCTATGTCCTTTTCCTGCTTCTAAGCTACCAACCCACCCATTATCAGCCAAATCGGTTCAGCCGTTCTTGAGTTATAAGTAGTGTAACTAACACGACTTTTTTTATATATATATATATATAAATATAAATATAGATATAGATGAATACGCGAAAACTCCTACTTAGACCGATTGACAGCTTTTTACAAAGTGTATTATGAAAATGTACACTTTACTAACAAACTGTTGTCTGCCTATCTTTCTGTATGTTTGCTCCGGATAATCTACACTAGATTTTAACGGGACTTTCACTGTTAGATAGCTGATTGATTTGATAAAAAAAAACCGATCATGAAATTAATTATGAAATTTTATACCGTACCAACAGTCGCTAAACGTGGACGTGTATTTCGTTGCTTTAATAATTTTTATAATCGCTACAACCAACTTTAGTGCTTGTGGACGTATCAGTTAAAGTATATTGTGTTGCGCACTCATCGCATCGACAAGGAAGTGTTTATTGTGATATCGAGCTACTTCGGTGCCCTCTTCACCCCCGTCTACACCTCCGAGCAAAAAGGATAGTAGCACGACTTTGCGTACCGACAGGCCGATAACACCCGTTTGGGATTGATCGTATGTGCTTGATGTCTAACTTGCCTTCTGTGTACGGTTTGAGTGCATAACGACACGGCATCTACCCTCTATTCATTTGTATTTTCTGCTGCCAAAACTGATTTACTTACCTTAATTATAACAAATGAACATTGCACTAATATTGTACTGACTCAACAATCATCTAATAATGACTAATTGTAATGCTTGTAATAAACTTATTCGATTGCCTGAGAAAATAGTGTGTTCCCGCACTAATTGTGGCTTACAGTATCACTTATTATGTGTTGGTCTAAGCGCAAAAAATGCAAAAAAGAATGCATCATGGGTATGTCCGACCTGTGCTTGCAAGCAACCGCGGGCAAATGACAACACCGATACACCAGTCAAAAATACTGCGGATCGGAGCCCCACTGATCATGATGATAACGATGCTCGCCTTGAAAGCTCTAGTTCGCTGGGCACACAACATTATGATAACCAGCAGCTGGAAAGCTCAGAGGAACCACGGACCGCCACGTTGAATGTAAATAAGGATGAACTACAATTATTAATACGCAATGCTGTGAGGAGTGAACTTAGTACTATGGGCGTACAAATCTCGTCAATTGAATCGTCATTGAATTTTTTGAGCTCTAAATACGAAGATCTCCTGAAAACCTTATCTTCATCTGCTGCTGAAATAAAATGTTTAAAAGAGGAGAACATCAGCCTCCGTAAGGACATTGACACAAATTTGGCTCGAGTAAGGCATCTGGAAGAAGAAAATGCTCTACAGCAGCAGTGGAGTCGCTTACAGAACATAGAAGTCACTGGCGTTTCCGAATCTGAAGGAGAGGACACAGTTGGAATTGTGGTGAAGCTCGCTGAAAAGTTGGGTGTTACGTTAGATACTTCTGAGGTGGAGTTCGCCCACCGAGTGCAGGCGCGTCGACCCAGCAGTGCAACTAATGGTCGCTCCATTATTGCTCGTCTGCGATATCGGCGTACTAAGGACGTGCTTGTTGCTGCTTCACGCAAGTCACGAGGAGTCAACTCATCAGGCTGTGGGCTGGGAGCCATTACGAAAACTAATAGTAAAATCTATATAAACGAGCACCTTACAAAGCATAATAGGGATCTGCTTAAAGAATGCAAGCAGAGGGCGAAAGATGCTAACTTTAAGTTTACTTGGACTAAAAACTGTCGTATCTACACTCGACGGAACGAAACTACACCGCCCCTCCTCATTTTGACGATAGCGGATTTAGCAAAAATATGTTGATAATTTGTGGTGCTTTATTTATGTACTCAGTGTCACCATGTACTAGTTGCTACCACACACATCATAACACTACGCCTATATACTCACATACTTGTATTCTCACAAAGTATACAAACAAAGCACACAAACAACACACTAGCTGCCTTTTTAATTACTCAGTATTTCTTCCTTTATCTAAATTAATAAACAAAACTTTCATCTTTCTAATAAATGCGTTCACTAACTTATTCTATTATATATATTTACTACATTATTTATATTTTTATACCTTCCATGATAATTGTTGTAGTTTGTTATCTTTAATCCTGTCCACTGATGCATCAAAAAGAAAAAACGTAAATATATTTAATTTTATAACTACCTGTATACCCCACAGACAAAGAGACGAGAGACAATAACATACTTCAGATGTTTTATCAGAACGTACGTGGTTTACGAACAAAAACTGACCTATTTTTTAATAACCTGTCCTTATCTGAGATAGATGTTGCGATCATTACAGAGGCGTGGCTCTGTGACGGCATTTTAAATACTGAACTGTGTAGCTCGGATCGATATGATTTGTTTCGTCGCGATCGAGGGAGTCTCGGTGGAGGGGTTATGATCGCCTGCGCCACCCGACTTAGAGCGTGCCGACGTTATGACCTTGACCGTGACGATCTCGAGTTTATCTGCATAACAATACCTGCGCAAGCTCTTGATACACAACATGACTTAAATATATTATGCACATATATCCCTCCTGATGGAATGCTTCCGTCTCGCATGCAAAAGTATATTGAATTAATCACCTCATTTCTGGCTTCCCATCCTGATGATTACCACATAATCGCAGGAGATTTTAACCTTCCTTGCATTGACTGGAAAGCAGAAAATCCTATCATCGTAAAGAAGGGGTCCATTGACTTACAAACTGCAGCGACTGACTTAATAAACGTTTGTTTGTTTTTTAGTCTTTCCCAATACAATTCATATCCAAATGTACATGGCAATGTGTTGGATCTAATCTTTTCTAACATGCCGTTGAACATTAAAAAATCTACATTCCCATTAGTAAAACTGGATGATTGTCACCCTGCGATTGATATTTTTGCACAAGACTTGAGGATACCTCCAATGAAACCTGCTACACACAAGCGTTACCAATTCAGGAAGGCGGACTATACAAATTTGAACGCACATTTTTCTATTCAGGATTGGTCAATGTTGGAGAACCTTGAGTTGAAAGCAGCTATAGATGCGTTCTATTCAATATTAAATACTAGTATTGCTAACTTTGTCACGCATAGAATAATCAAAGGAACATATAATTATCCGGTGTGGTATAATAAAGCGCTTATAAAAATAATAAAAGAAAAGACTAAATTTCATAAACTATGGAAAAAATATAAAAACCCAGCAGATTATACATCGTTTTCTATATTGCGCAGAAGACTTAAAAAATTAGAAGATCAGTGTTACACGGCATATATTGAACTATCACAAAAAAGTATTAAAACTAACCCTAAGCTGCTATGGACGTACGTTAACTCCAAAAAGAAAGATAAATCTAACTACCCGAACGTAATGCAGTATAAGAACGACACTCTTAATAACCAGAGTGATATTTGTAATGCCTTTAATGACTATTTCTGTGGTAACTTCACTCAGCCAGCAGTACATTATACTGCTTTCTCAGAAGACGATGCACCTTGTCAAGACGTCATTAGTGACATATACATTACTCTCAGTGACACAAAAAAACTATTAAAGTCCCTTGATTGCTCCAAGGGTGCTGGATGTGATGAGATCCCACCATACTTCTTCTCCCAGTGCTCGGAAACGTTAGCCCACCCAGTCACAATTCTATTTAACAGATGTTTTAGGGAAGGTTACGTTCCCGATGTTTGGAAAACCGCTAACATTGTGCCTATTCATAAGAAAGGTACCAAAACAGCCACCGAGAATTACAGACCAATATCTAGCCTCAATGTTCTGAGTAAGCTCATGGAGAGAGTCGTTCATAGTCATATTTATCCACTCGTTATTAGACACATACCTGCTCAACAACATGGTTTCATACCTGGTCGCTCAACTAATACCAATCTTGCCATCTTTGCCAATGATGTGCTTCGTGGTATGGATAATGGATATGAGATTGACACTATTTACACAGACTTTGAGAAAGCCTTTGATCGAGTTGATCACATGATTTTGCTGCGTAAATTACAAGAGCTCGGTATCCGAGGTAATCTTCTGAGATGGATGGAATCATACCTGCGGAATCGTTCCCAGGCAGTTGTGGTGGCTGGACATCGTTCCGACTTTATTAAAATCCCGTCAGGTGTTCCGCAAGGTTCAGTTTTGGGGCCCTTGCTTTACGCGGCCTATTTGTATGATATAGATAGTTGCTTTAAGTTCGCCAAGTTTCTTATGTATGCTGATGACACAAAAATTTATGCCGGAATAAAAACAGAAGAAGATGCAAGTAAACTCCAGCATGACTTAAATCGTCTTAGTGATTACTACCGCGAAAACCGCATAAGTGTTAATGTCACAAAATGTTATCAAATCAGTTTCACTCGTAAAAGAAATAAATTAAACCACCAATATAAAATTGACAACATTCCATTAGAACAAAAACACAACATAAGAGACCTTGGAGTCATTTTTGACTCAAAAATGTCAATGTCTGACCATATTTCTGCAATTGTTACCAGAGCGTACAAAAATCTAGGATTTGTGTTGCGTGTAAGTCGGGCTTTCTCTGACACTGACTGTATGAAAACTTTGTATTATTCTTATGTTCGTAGCATTCTAGAATACTGTTGTTGTATCTGGAATCCAAATTACTTAACTTACATACATGACATAGAACAAATACAATCAAAATTCATTAATACTCTAAATTACAGAGCCGGACATAACAAATGCAGTTACGAGGAAGCGTGTCAATATTATAAAATAATGCAATTGAAAGACCGACGCGCACTATTGCAGTTGTCCTTTCTTCACGACGTCTGCAACAACACAATTGATTGTCCTGAGCTAACAACTCTCTTACTACAGTTTAGGGTCCCAAAGAAGCGTACCAGACATACACCTCTCTTTGAAGTTCCTCTCGGCCACAGTAATTATGCTCAGAATTCGGTGGTTTCTCGTATACTGCATAGCTACAACAAGGATTTTGCTTCTATAGATATTTTCCAAAACAATAAAATATCTTTCAAGAAGCAAATTACATCAATTTTCACTAGTGAACAAAAAGTTAGAACTGTTGTTAATAAAGGTAAAAATTACTAAAGGCACACTCACACACACACACACACACACACACGCGCACACACACACACACACATACACACATACACACACACATACACACTCAGCAAAGTATATTTTGTTGTATAAGCATATTTTAAACAATATTGTACTTACTCTGCTGTTTTCCGTTTGGCGACTAAAATTATATTATCTATTAGTAAAGAATGAATCTGTAATTGGCACTAAGAATAGACTTATAACCTTGTATAAATTTACTAAATGCTGTTGATTCTTTGTAATAAATAAATAAAAAAAAAAAAAAAAAAAAAAAAGCTGAAACCGCGAGATAATAATAAAATCCATCGAAAAACATATTATGTTATATTTTAAAAAATAAAGTTACATAAGAGTTCCCTACTAAGAACCTACATAATACGCGGGCGAAGTTGCCGAGGCAACCTAGTTACATAAAAAAAAAATATAGTAGATGGGTCCGTTGGATAAAAGGGGTTTAGAACAAAATGTTTGACATTCCAGCAAGATATTAGAAAATTTCCTCTTTATTATTCCGAAAGGGACGACAGACACCCCATTAAATTTTATTTGATTGAGCTCCAGGCCGATTTGGGTTTCACATTTAAGGTTGTTAATTAGGGCAAGTCAAAGCCTTCCATCACAAAAGGGATATCACTCACATGTGAAGTATACACCCTTTAATTAACTGAATGTTTAGATTAAAATAACTACACTCTCTCGCGTTACCTCTGCCTCGTTAGCTTTGTGGTGTTAACGCTACTGCGGAACTTGGCTTGGGTTCGGTCTCCGGGTCGGGCAAAGTAAGCTCAGTTCAGCAGCCCAGTCTGGATTAGTGGCCGGTTAGTGGCAATAGGCTCGCCACCTATTACATGGGACTTAAACATAACTGGCGAAATGTGGATTTACTAAAAGTATATTTTTGCCCACTCTTAGTGATACATGCTGAATCCGTCGAAATAATATTCAACACGAAATTTTTATTACGCATACATATGCTCTCGCCTATTGTCCTCGAAAGGGTAGGCAGAAATGTTGTAATAACAACACTCACTTTTCACCAAAGATGATTAAGTGCCAAAGAGACAGATGGTGAGTCATACGTCTTTGAATTACTTCTCAGATATATGCAGGTTTCCTCATAATGTTTTCCTTCACCGTAAAACACGTGGTGTAAAATCACTGCACATAAGTTTTTTTCGAAAAACTCATTGGTTGGTTACAGGCTCATCATCAGATGACTGCTATCTCATGGCCACCCACGGCTTTCTCAAATTTTTATTCCATTGTATAAAATTAATTTTATATCGTTTCGGACTGGTTTGGAAAATCTTTTGCAGTTTCTTAATCTGGATTGACCTTATACCATATACCCTTTATGATTGTTTACCAAAAGCTAACGCTAAAGTTATTAAAATGGCAACATAGTAACACCCTAGTGTTGCCATCACCCCGGGAATAGAAATAACTTGAATTTATAGCATCTCGTAACTTGCGAACAAATTAAATGACCTGCGTGCTGGGAGAATTACATTGAAGTGCCTAATAAATACTTTATTATTACTAAATCGGCTCTTCGTGATATTACTTGCGGCATTTCCGACGTAACCAACTAGCTTGCCCCGTAACTACGCCTGTAGGGTAGTTAGATTTCACATAAAATATGTAACCCATAAAGGAGTGGAATTTTGGAAAAGTTTCTTAGTCTACTTTTCGTTGTTTCTACATGACACCGATATACTCTTCAAGTTTCATATTTCTAGGACCAGCGGATTTGGCTGTTCGTTGATTTATGAAGCAGTCAGACGGACAGGAGTTTGATTTTTATACCTACCTTTAGACAGTAATTTCCAATTCAGCCTGCCTTTGAATTCCTTCTCAGACATATGCATATTTCCTCACGATGTTTTCCTTCGCCTTAAAGCACTGCAAATACGTTTTTTTTAACTCATTGGTACAAGCCCTACTGGGATCCTCACGATCTTCTTTACCGTAAAGAAGTCAGCTGGTTTAGTTTATGTGCTAGGATTGAAATAGGATCGCTTGCGGAACAGGCTCTAAGCCACTCGGTGACTACAATTGAAAATTACGAATAAAGTGCACAGGTTCCGTAAAAATTATGGGATAACTGCGTATGTATTTGTTCGCGTCGTGTCATACAAGACCTCAAGCGCTCATAGCTCGTGTCGGCACCTGTATCAGCCTTATACTATAGGACGACCCGAAAGCATTGCGGTTGAAGTGGCCCAGAGAAGTAAGAGCTCGCGGGTTCAATACTCAGCAGATGTACGGTTGGATAATAAAAACAAACAAATCCGTCTGTATTGACGCTACTTATTGTTACCTAGAACCTTCAACTAATACAAGCTTTACAAAGTTTGGGACTTAATAAAGACTTGAAATCCAGAAACAATGTTATGAAGTAGATCTCTGTTGTATATATATGGGTAGATCTTGTCCGTAACGACAGTCAGACAAATTATACAGATAATAAATTGAAGATAACATAACGATCTATTTAGTTAATACACCGCGGGTTGCCAGATCAAATATTAATCTTCCAATTAGTGGTTATATTTGTCTTATTGAAACTGTGGGAGATCTAAAGTATGTAATTAAAATTGGGCCAGGCATCTTCTTATAGATATTCCTTATTTAACTCGATTAACGATGGCATATGTCATCAGTTCTGTAAGATAAATATAAAAATATATATATATGATAAATTATAAAAAAAATACTGATAAAATGTTTCATATATCAGTGTTTTCTTTTTGCCACGATTGCCAATTTGTTTGTCCAAACGATTGTCAGTCAGAACCCAGATTGCCGATTTTCCTCGAAAAGGGGGTGACGAAGGTCAGATGGAAGTCGCTTCGTGTAAAAATCAGGTGATCAGCCAAGTCAGGTTGAATCAAGTGCTGACCTCAAATACATGGGATAAGGCCAGGGAGATGATGATATCAGTGTTTTTTTTATAATTTCGTTAATGTGCGCGTTTGTGTGAGTGTGTTATTTCTAACGATTCGTTTCTAGATTCCGCACTGTTTGTAGTAAGCTCATATGTAGAATATGCCTGCAGTGTATTGAATGCTCGCGTCACAAAGGGTGTCATCCACACGTTCCTTATGCAGAATGAAATTGTTAGACCAATAAATATGCAAAAGGATCCCAACATTGCAGGCACTGCAACACGAGGGGTTCTCGCCATCGCTCTATTGAACGACTGAAATTGAACACTACTCTAATGTATATACACACATATACTCATGCCTGGGACGTACCATAAGCTCTTGTTGCCATCATAGTTCCACTGTGTGACAGTGACAGGCTTATACACGTCATATACATCTGTCTCATAATAATAGTTAAACAATCATGGCAATAAGAAGATGATTAAGTGCTAATGTGAGAGAGGGTGAGTCCATCGCCGTCTCAGACACTATTCATTGCTTTCCTATTACAGACATTTGTTTCCTTATGTCCTTCACCGTAAAGCAGGTGATGTAAAATCACTGCACACGAGTTTTTAGACAAATGAATGGTACAGGCCCCACTGGATTTTGAACTTGCGTCGCTACTACTCTAATGTATATCTAGCAGAATTTGACTGCGATATTCTCTATCTAGGAATCGCAAAGCTCTGCTGCTGAAATTGAGCGGGGTTTGATCCCTGGGTCGGGCAAAGTTTTCATCTGTAATTTGCAAGTAGTATGATTTATTCACTTTATGTCCTGGTAAGGCACTTATGGACGTCAAAGAATTCACCACTATAATAGCAATAAGGTTACCCCCTATTACATGAGACTTAAACATAACTGGTGAGTCATCTCTACTCCTTCGGGGAATACTCGCGTGAGCATAAGCATGTGTGTAACATATAGCATTAAAAATGTTATTACCATGTTTCCATTGAAAACTGGCATGTCAGGAAATATTGCGACTTCTAAGAATTTTACTAAAACAGCTTAATACATGCCACGCTGTAGGAACTGATTTATCACTCCTTACCCATGATATAACTTTTTCTAAAAGATTCAAAATTTCACATTGATACATAAAAAAACAGTCGGACTGAGAACCTACGTAATTAAAGTCGGTTTAAGAGTTAGATTGCTGTTTCACAGTATTGAATAGAATAATTCATATTAATTAAAATGTGAATAAATAAGCTCATGTCATCCCAGGGTCGCCGAGGCGGCAAGAGATGTACAACACACACTTTTCAGCGAAGGTGATTAATAACAGATTATATTCGTCATGTATGCAAGTTTCCACACGATTTATTCCTTAAACGGAAATGTCGTGGTACCGCTCGACTACCAGGGCTCTGAACCGAAAGATTGCAAGTATTTTCAGCTTAATATTAAATTCATAATTCCACTTACCAAGTACTTATTGAAAATACGTATAATACGTCGTGCACTCCCTCAGGAAAACTCCTCTTGCGTCCATTCATACGAACATTTTAAAATTCAATCTGTATTAAATATTTTTATTCCCACTCGTAGGGTTTAAACGCTTTCATGAAACGTTTTTCAGGCGCGCTTCAGACGAGTCCAGTCTAGAACTCTTTTCAAATTCCTTTCCAATGATGGATTTATTTTAAACAATCTAATATATAAAATTCTCGTGTCACAGTTTTCGTTGCCATACTCCTCCGAAACGGCTTGACCGATTTTGATGAATTTTTTTGTGCTTATCCGGTATCTATGAGAATCGGCAAACATCTATTTTTCATCCCCCTAAATGTTAGGGGTAGTCCACCCCTAAATTTAATTTTTAATTTTTTAGACAAAATTCTAATCTACGCGGGTGAAACCGCAGGGCACAGCTAGTATTCTTATGTAATTGTGAATTATTAAGAACCTCTTTTAGTGGATCGGGCAATGAGAAGTTGATTCCACAGCTAGAAGTGTAATG
This sequence comes from Watsonalla cultraria, assembly GCA_964035505.1. Lineage (NCBI taxonomy): Eukaryota > Metazoa > Arthropoda > Insecta > Lepidoptera > Drepanidae > Watsonalla > Watsonalla cultraria. Next base: position 298,039 of record OZ037732.1, on the reverse strand, counting down.
TTCTCTGCGTTTATTTAATAATTGTCTAATAATAATAATAATGACTGTCTAATTTAAATCTGTTTTAAATAATAATATATCTATTGTTATGAATTCACCTACAAGAAATACATACCCCAAATTAACTATTAATATTTTGTATACATTTAATTAATAATTTCATATACTTTGCACCTTTCTACAAAATATATAGTTTTGGGTATCAAAATTACTTACTACATCTAAATCTTTTTTCTATACTAATATTATAAAGAGGAAAGATTTGTTTATTTGTTTGTATTGAATAGACTCCGACACTGCCAGACCGATCCTGAAAATGATTTCAGCATTTGCTGAAAGCTTTGCTACATCATTAGCGAGTAACATAGGCTATATTTTATCCCCGTACTCTCACGGAAACGGGACTACGCGGGTGAAACCGCGTGACGTCCGCTAGTCTTTACTATAGACAGCGTTACAAAAATATACGAAACCATCAGTGTAACTGACAGAAAATCAATTTCACTGAAGTTTCGGCGAACGATTGATACAATGGGCCAGGAAGGGATTCTCGGCTTACTGATATAAAAAATGACGTTCTTACGGCGTCGATATCCCACACTTTGTCTGTCATAAATGGCAAGGAATTTATGACTAGCTGAGCCCTTCGATTACACCCACGTGTAACTTTTTCTTCCACATGCTTTATGAATGTGAAAATGAATTGGAAATGAAAATGATTTATTTAGTTTAGGCCCTGGTAAGGCACTTTTGAATCTCGAAGAATTTACCACTGCAGACGTATGTATACCTAATGGCAGACGGCGATGGACTCACCATCTGTCAAGTTGGCACTTAATCATCTTTCGTGGAGTGTCCTTTCCCGTGGGGGTACGGAGATAAAATATAACCTATATTAATCAGTGATAATGTAGCATTAAATTGGTGAAAGATTTTTTTAAATCGGTTCAGTTCTATTTGCATCTGCCGAGCTGGTTTATTACTCTAAACTATGTAGGGCGCCACACAAACGCATACGAAAATGTTTTTATCAGTCCAGCCGTTTCTTAAAAGTTCAGTAACATACACACGTACGGCAAAATTATATACAAACTAGCGGTTTCACCCGCGTAGATTTAGTTTCAATCTTATTGTTGCGGAACCCTAATATTTTTAATAAATAAAATTAGCCTAAGTTCTTGAAACATCGGCTACCTACTAGTGAAAGTCCCGTTAAAATCAGTTCAGCCGTTTCAGAGATTATCCGTAATAAACAGACAGACAGGCAGATGGACAGACAGACAGAGAAATTTTTTATAACTCGGTTTTTTAATGTCTGTAGCGTGTATACTTTCATATGCATTTAGTGAAAAGCTGTATTTTGGAATTACAAACAGACACTTCAATTTTATTAATCTGTATAGATGTATAGATATATAGATAAAGATGTTTTCACGCCTGCATTCCCCGAAAGAGCCAGTTATAGGCCTATTTAATAAGGGGTGAGCCTATTGCCATCAACCGGACACTAACTCAGAACTGCTACTGGGGAATTACAGATGGAAAAACCCAACAACACTTTTCGTGAACCTAAGACCTCGTGTTCCACAGTAGCGCTTGCGACCACCAGATCACCCTTCCCCAACACCGTTCAATTATGAAATGGTGAAAATTAAACCGCGGTTGTAATTAAAATACAATTGGATTAACAATTTTGTAATTAGTATTATGAGTACGGTATCATAAGTAATTATAGCGGTTGGACGAATATCGGATACAATATTTTTAATTTATAAAACACTAGCGGGCGTCACGCGGTTTCACCCGTATATTTCCCGTTCCCGTGGGTGTACGGGGATAAACTTTGGTATTTGTTACTCGCTGATGATGTAGCTATCCATTGCTGAAAGAATTTTCAAGATCGGTGGAGTACTTTTTGAGCCAATTCGTTACAAACATACTTACACACAAATATTTCCTTTTTATGGTATTACTAGCTCTGCCCCGCGGTGTCACCCGCGTAGAGTTATTTTCACGGTGTCCCGCAGAACCCTTAAGCTTTTTTTTAAATAAAAGTAGCCTAAGTACTCCTTGAAACATCAGCTATACGCCAGTGAAAGTCCCGTTAAAATCAGTTCAGCCGTTTCTGAGATTAGCCGGAACAAACAGACAGACAGACAGACAGAGAACATTTTTTTTAAATTGGGTTTTCAATGTCAGTACCGTATACTTTCATACGTATTTAGTGAAAAGATGTAATTTTGGAATTACAAACAGACACTTCTATTTTACTTATCTGTATAGATAATATAGTAATATAGTACAGATAATGATTTTGTTGCAGGACTACCAAACGACCTGTCAGTGTGCTGGCACCAGTACCCCTACAGCCTTGGGATCATATTCTGCAAGCTGAGGGCACTCATCTCTGAAGCGTAAGTAACATATATTATAAAATGCACCTACACATATTATATAAAATCATAATATATTATATGAACTTACTAAATGCAGTCTAGAATCACACTCGAAGTAGCAATTTTATTTATATAAAAATTGTATAATATTTTTGAAAAGATTAATTACTGAGTTTCTTGCCAGGTTCTGCTCGGTAAAATCAACCTTCCGAACCTGGCGGTAGCATGTATATATATAGTCCTGTATAAATATGTCATTCTGGCGATTTGAAAATACACTGTTAAAGATATTTTTGATTTTGTAAAGTGGAGGCACCCTCGCGTTCAGAAGACCTTCGCGGGCGTGTAACGGTAATATAAGACTTGAAACAATTAACTTAAAGTTGAAAATCGTTTAGATGCCAGTAGGTCTAAAAAGGCCACTTTGGGAGAATCATAATGTGATCCGAATGAAATGTACATGATGCCAGCTGAATTTCTTGCCGGTTCTTCTCAGAAGGCTAGTTTCCGAACCGGTGGTAGATTCCTCGACGTTCATAAGTGCCTTACCAGGGCCTAAACTGAATAAATCATTTTCATTTTCATTTTCGAATATGTTTCATCACCGACATGCCAAAATGGTCACATAAGTGCAATTCATATTTATAATTCACGAATGATTACAATAATTGTAGATGTTAGTCCCTATGTAACTTTTTATGGTTCTGCTATTTGTCACAAAAGCAATTCATATTTTGTGGACCATTTTAGGAATTTTCATAGGAAAGTGTCAAACAGATGAATTGCGAAATATGAATCATTCCTGAATCATATTCGGATCACATTATGATTCTCCCAAAGTGGCCGTTTTAGACCTACAGATCCTAGCGAAGATTACGCCGTAACGATGACTGTAATGGACCAATCGCGGGCTTTCAGACTCGATTCATCTTTATGACGTCGTTTTAACAAAGTACCCACTATTTCAACAATAATGAGTTAAATTTTCTACGCATCTGCACAAAAAAGTATTGTATTGTTTCTAGACTTCAAGTATGAAAGTTTCTTCATTTTACCATGTACGTATAGATTTTCCCCGCGACTTTATCCGTTGTAAAGTTTCTTGATTATGTACCCTTTTATGCGAGAGGACGGTCACGGCCCTTGGGGTCAGTAGAGGTCAATGCTATCCTTAAACCAAATTTCAGAAAAATCGTTTTCAATTTTATTCAATTTGGGCCCTGGCAAGGCACTTATGAATGTCGAAAATTTACACTGTTCGGAAACTTACCTTCTGAGATGAACCGGCAAGAAACTCAGCCAGGCATCGTGTACATTTATTTCATCACTAGCTGTGCTCCGCGTAGATTTAGTTTCATCCTTATTGTCGCAGAACCCTAATATTTTCAATAAATGAAAGTAGCCTAAGTTACTCCTTGAAACATCAGCTACCCGCAGTGAAAAATCCCTAAAAAATCGATTCAGCCGTTTCAGAGATTACCCGGATCAAACAGACAGAGACAAAAAAATAAAATTTAATATTTGTTGTTATTTTGGAATTACAAACAGACACTTCAATATCTGTATATGTATATGTATATATGTACATATATATATATATCTGTATAGATTACAATATTTAGTATTGGTACAAAATTGTTACACCGAATTGGATGCAAGTAGGTGCTTCATACAAAAAACAAATTCGTTATCTTTATGTATGTATTCAACGAGAACAATTAGAGCCGGTGTTCCCCAGACATGACACCTGCCTGACTGGAAGATCTTCCCTTTGCTGGGGATGAGTATGGTCACTCGCTCTGCCCAAGGATTAACATTCTTCAAAAATTAGATCTAGATTCCTTACTGACGTACTGTGGTAGCGCTTTGAGCAATTACCAGTGTTCAGGCCATATTATACTATTCTGCTTCACAGATTACTTGCCAAAGGGTTATTAATTAGCACAAAGTACTAATCCTTTGACTTCAGACAGTTAACATTCGATTGTGGAAATCTCCCTATTGAAATACACTTTGATGCTAGCTTGTATTGCGTTGACAGGTGGAATTAAAGTGGAGTATATTGTATAATTAATATATTTAAAAGGAGATGTGCCTCGCGGTTATAATTAGTAACATTAAAAACTAAGTTACATTGTGCAAATTATTTTCTATAATAAGTTTGCCTAAGTTACCTTATAACATCTGCTTTATTTTATTTATTTTTACGTATGTTCACGCCTGTATTCCCCGAAGGGGTAGGCAGAGGTGTTGTAAAAACAACACACACTTTTCACCCAACATGATTAAGTGCCCACGTGGCAGATGGCACTATACATACGTCTTTGAATTATTTCTCAGACATATGCATGTTTCCTCACGATGTTTTCCTTCACTTAAAAGCACATGGTGTGAAATCACTGTACATAAGTTTTTAGAAAAACATTTGTATAGACCCACCTAAGATCCGAACTTGGGTCGCTTGCGTAGCAGGCGACTGCTCAAGCCCCAAGACCACCACGGCTTCTCGAACATATTGCATTTATTCACGGTGCGTTCCTTCAGCGTAAAATCGCAATGAATTGTCGGTTATAAGCCCAGGCTACAAGGACACGGTAAATAATGAATCGTTAAAAATAAATATTTTTGGATATTGTTAGGTAGTTTACGGTTGACTTTTAATTCCACTGTTTACTAGTGAGCTAATAAAGTATGATTAAATATTTTCCTGTTTTCTTATTAAGATCGTTACAGTCCAAGATAATGAAATTAATAAGCTTAATAAAAACTTCATCAAACACTCTGGTGTGGGATGAGGCTCTTGAAATTGGATACTCTGAATAAATATTAAAATTAATCAGGAATAAAATAATAAGTACGCGGCAGGAACGATAAAACGATTACATTTTGATCTCCAACTGTCATTAATGTTTCTTAGTGAAGACTAGCTGTGCCCCGCGGTTTCACCCGCTTAGATTTAGTTTCATCCTTATTGTCGCGGAACTCTAATATGTTTAATAAATAAAAGTAGTCTAAGTTACTCCTTGAAACATAAGCTATCTGCCAGTGAAAGTCCAAAGAAAGTTAAAATCGGTCCAGCCTTTTCAGAGATTTCCCTGAACAAACAGACAGACAGACAGACAGATAAAAAATTAAAAATTAGATTTTTCAGTGTCAGTAGCGTGTACACTTTCATATGCACTTAGTGAAAAGCTGTTATTTTAGAATTACAAACAGACGCTTCAATTTTATTTATCTGAATAGATGAATATGTATAGATACCTAAATTGATACCTTTGTTGAAGAAAGTACGTTTATACCACAGCATAATAAATATTCAAAGTGGCCTCGCAAAGCACGTTAAGCCGTTGGTCCTACGCCTGCTCTCTCTCCGGTTACGTCAGATTGCCTCCCATCGGACTATGAGAGTGAGGCAATAAAGAGTGCACCTGTGTTCAACTTGTGAACTATAATATCTCCTGCGCAGATGGCTGATCTCCGCCGTGATTGGCCGCCCTAACCTAAATCTGTGCCATGCGGTTTCACCAGCGTAGAGTTAGTTTCATGAGTGTCCCGCGGAACCCTAATGTTTTTTTTAATAATAGTAGCTTAAGTTACTCCGTGTAACATTAGCTATCTACCAGTGAAAGTCCCATTAATATCGGCCCAGCCGTTTCGGAGATTACCCGGAACAAACAGACAGACAGACAGAGAAAAATGTTAAAACTTGGTTTTTCAGTGTTAATAGCGTGTATACTTTCTTAAGCATTTAGTGAAAAGCTGTAATTTTAGAATTACAAACAGACACTTCAATTTTATTTATCTGTATAGATGTATAGATTAAAGTCTTAATAACACTAACCCCCGGTTTCTCGAACGCTTGTCAAAATCAAAATCAACTGACATAAATCGTTCTAATCAAATCAAACTAGATGATCAACCTTCTAGCAACCTAATTCGCACTTGACATGCCGTTTGATCGATGATTAGTTAATTTTTGAGTTGACAAGCCTTTCGGAAACCGGGTGTAACTGGTTTAAAAAATATACGATAGAGTTGGGTAAAAATGTTCAATTTAAAATCGTTCAATTTCCTGAACTTGACTCCTGAAACTCAACGCTACGGTTTCAATTAAACTTTTAAATGATCGATCTAGTTTGAAATTATTCCGATTGGTTTGTATACTGCGTTGTAGGTATATTTCAGGTATTCGGGTAAATTAAACCGCGTTCTAAGTGATCTGACCGTAAATAGTTGAGATATTTGCCGGCTTATTTGTTACGGAACGCAATGATTTCGGATTATTGAGATACGTAGTATATGAATATGTGATATTTGAATTGTTGTGGTTGGTTAACCTAATTTGTAATATTGGCTTTATTTTATAGTAACGAAGAGCCCTCGCTTCGCTTCGTGTTACGATTTTTAAGACTATTATGATTAAGTGCGAACGTGACTATCGCCGTCTCAGGCACTATATGTGTACGTCTATGTATTACTTCTCAGACATGCAGGTTCCCGTACGATGTTGTCCTTCACCGTGAAGCACGTGGCGTAAAATCACTGCACATAAGTTATTAAGAAAAACTCATTAGTGCAAACCCCGCTGTGGCGGGCGACTGCTTAAACCCCACAGCCACAACGGCTTCTTTCCATCAGATAGGTAATTGTTGATTTTTGTTACAGTGCCTCATATGTATCGGTGCTGACGATAGCAGCCTTCTCGTTAGAGCGTTACCTGGCCATCTGCCACCCGCTGCACCTGTACGCCATGGCGGGCTTGAGACGAGCACTCCGTATCGTGGCTGCCCTCTGGGTGCTCTCACTGCTGGCTGCAGCTCCCTTCGCTCTCTACACCACCGTCAGCTACCACGACTATCCACCTGGTAAAACCACGCTGTTTACTAAAAAACACCCACTGTCACTGACAATAATTATGTGCTGCACGTGACACATGGCGAGTTGAGTTCACTTATACTTTTACTGGCTTTCAAATAAAAAAAATAGCATCGATATCGGTCAATCCGTTTCAGAACTACGATGCCACAGACTGACTGACACACACGCACAGATATTGACATCATACTTTTTATAACATAAAAAAAATATTGTAGTTACTTAACATCAAAAATAATTATGAATTTCATCAAGTTTCGAGGACTACACTCGCGGTCCCAATTACCCTTCAAAAATATAAAAAAATGTCCCAAAAGCCTCCAAACTCTTATGTGTAGGTTCAGGGAACGCGTCGCTGGAGTCGGCATTCTGTGCGATGTTGGAACTGCCCTCGTGGTACCTCTGCGAGCTGAGCAGTTTGCTGTTCTTCATCCTGCCCGGCATCATCATCCTCTGTCTGTATGTGAGGATGGGTCTGCGCATCAGATACGTTATGGGGTATGTATCCAACTTTTACATTCGAGGCGTGAAATCGCTGCACGTAAGTTAATAAGATAAGCTCAAAAATATTTGAACTTCAACCCCTACCTGATCCTTTAAAATTATAATTATTTTGTTTGAATAACTCTAATAGAATATACATATTATATTAACTTATATTACTGGACAATTAAATTACTTGTGTACTTCACATTGTTTATTTTATTAATTTAATGAAGATAAAATATTATCAAAAAGAATAAAAACAATTTAAATCTAAGAACGAACATCTACAGTTCAGCAATAATATTACGACGACTAAGGACAAACTATGATAGAAAAGACATGACTTTCAAAAATGCAAAGGAATATAAAAAAAACCTTAGGACAATAAAAGCCAAATAATTTAAACTTTATTAAAATAACTTTATGTAATAAACAGTACCTAACATTTACAAGTCGTTCTTGGAACTGTCGCTAAATTAGGCACATGAGTCATCTTAACTATCAGGCTGATCGTTTCCCCACTACCTTATGGCTAGACTAGTGAAGTCAACCTTTTTACGGTGGTCTAATAGTTTTATATTACGTTAACACGCTAATCATATTTATCGAGGAATGGTATTATAGCCTAATGGCTATAATATATCTAAACTAGCTGTGCCCCGCGGTTTCACCCGCGTAGATTTAGTTTCATCCTTATTGTCGCGGAACCTTCATATTTTTAATAAATAAAAGTAGCCTAAGTTACTCCTTGGTAGCTGATGCTGCCTGTGAAAGTCCCATTAAAACCATTCCAGCCGTTTCAGAGATTACCCGGAACAAACAGTGAGACAGAGAAAATTTTTAAAACTTGATTTTTACTGTCTGTAGCGTGTATACTTTCATATGCATTTAAGCTGTAATCTGTATAGAATAAATGACCTTTTAATATTTTTTATTTCATATGTACCATCCACCGATACCCTATATAATATCTCGTTATAGATACCGGTTAACATAAGCCACCGCTAACACATGTTCACAGATGTAGTGTTCTCCAAACCCTGGGCACGTGCACTCTCCAAGACCACGCCAGTTGACACCTCCAATCGGTAGTTTCACTTGCCACTCACCAAGCTGTTTAAACTCATCAAATAGCGTCCAAATTTTTGTTTTATATTCCACACCCTCCACTGGAATCCTGAATAGTTCAACCTGTTCACTGTCTATTGTATCGATGTTAAATCTCATGTTTAAACTTGGTAGAAGGTATGCCTTTTCCCAAAGACTTTCAGGAATTTTGGGTTCTTTAGCAAACGTGTGGTTGGAAGTCTTAGACCATTCCCTCAATCGTTCTGATGCGTCTACCTTAAACTGATCCATGCAATTTCTGTTTCTAGTCAAGTCTCTAGACTTCTCGTATAAGTCCATCAACGCACTGTTGTCCTCGGGAGTCCAGCGTTGGACGCCCAAATACCACTTCTTGTTTACCCAATCGTTCTCAAATTTTGAAATAAATTCAGTATGATTTTTCCATTTGTCTAAAAACGCATCAGTTGCTTGTTCGATGACGTCGTCTGTTGTTGCAGAATGTAATGCATCTATGTCACTCAAAGCTTCCTCTTGCATCGAGTCCGGTACAAATTCTTCGATACAAGCTTTCATCTGTGCTCTTACATACCTCCAACATATCTTCATTTTCACATCTGATCCAAAAACAGTCGCAAACGCTTCTTGTATGCAATCATCATCGTACACCAATATATTCGGAGCGAACGCTTTGTAAATCTCAAGGACCTTGTCTTTTAACGTTTGAAATGTATGTTTGAAACCATATTGATATGAGTTTGCAATGGTCATAGCTAACGGGTAAAATATATTATTACGATCTGTAGTGCCAACAATTATGATAGGGCAACCTCGCCAGTTCCATTCTGATTTAGTTGCATGAATAACATTGCAATCATAAGCTATACTTAACAGGTGTGTAGTAGTCATTGTAAAGCCAAAATGATTCCCGAACTCCTTAAAGGAAGCAACAAACGGAGCATGTATATCTTCAGATATATCTGACAGACTACAGTACCATTGCCGTAATAATGTATCAGTATTATTTATATATGATTTCACTTGAGTATCAGTGAAGATGTTGCTGTCTGCTTTCTTCAATTCTGCACAGACTTCCTTTACTTTTATATCAATATTTTTTTCTATGCAATTGAAAATTATTTTATCGATTGCAGTCTTCGTGAGATCAGATAGTCCTCTTTTCGTACAAGGCTTTCCTTCGTGGTCGTGATCTCCCTTTCTATACAGAAGTACTGTGTTGTCGGTTTTATTTTCTTTCAATGTGAGCTTAGCTGGACATTTTATAGCAACGACGTTACAGTGATAATCTGTGACGGTTATTGGTGATCTCTTATGCTCGTACGAAGGCCTACTTATCACCCATGTATTTTGACGTTTCACGTAATCTTCGGCTTCCAGTTTATTTTTAAATAGCTTTGGAACACTACGATCTTGATGCGAAGACATTGCACTGATCACTTCACTCCCGAATGGTATCCGTACGACGACTGACAATAAAGTTCGCGGACGCACTGAACTTACTAACGTTGGAATAGCAATATATGACCTCAAACACATGCACACGCATGCACACAACACACACGCAGGAGTTAGAGGGTCCAACCACGCTAGATTTAATGTTTGATCTCTTGTATATCGAGCATTATAATTTATGTAGTAACTAACTATAGAATATGTTATATTTTTATTTTTATTGCTGCTTTGAGCAATGCATCTGTGTTCTAACAACTGTAACCCATGATAGTTATATTATGAGTATTATCAATATTAAAACGGCCATCATTTTAAACATAAGTATTTTTTACAAGTGTAATTAATAAGTTTCATGCTGGATTGTTTGCAGTACAGGCAAACCTTCCAAACCCGGTTATAACATTTATAATCCTGTACAATCATGTTATTCTATCGATATGACACTACTTCGTTAAAATTAGTTAAATATTTTGTTTTATGGGACGAAGGTTAGCTTTTTTGTTATCATGTAGATCACCTTTCTTAAAATGGTTATTTTAAGTACAAGAGGACGAGGTTTAAAGTTTTTATGAGAAATCTTAAATAAACTAATATATTACATTTTGTCTCTATCTCAGCGCTACTTATACATGACAATAAAATCTCTAAGCAATTTTAATGAAATTCTAATAACTACGTTTTTTACTAAAAACTATATAATAGTTGGTAGGTAAGTGTAACGTCGAAAGAAATAAATGATTCATTTTAAATCAATATGTATGTATCACCTACCGATGCCCTGTTCCGAATATGTTCGCCCGAAGTCAATAAGTCTAAGCACTTTATAAGAGCCACATTTAAACTTTCGTCTAGAGTTTATAAGGGGAAGTCTGAAAGTAGCACCAGTGACTGAGAAGTTGAAGAATAAACATTTGTCGTGGTATGGACATGTTATGCGGAGGGATGAGGATAATGTTGCAAAAAAAGTTTTGTTTATGAATGTGGATGGTTACAAGGGGAAAGGAAGACCTAAGAAACGATGGATGGATTGTGTGATTGTACAGATATGACGGCTGATAGAGAGAAATGGAAGAGCAGAACACATTGCGTCGACCACAAATAACATGGGATAAGGGCAGGAGGATGATGATAAACTTTCGTCTGACAATACTTTAAATGTTTAGGACTAGAATTGACGTAATACAAACATCGTAATCGACTCCACATGAGAGCCGTCAAACAATTAGTTTGTTCGTTTACAAACAATGTTACTAATTATATGCAGCCTAATTACCTGTTCGCACCAGAACCATGATACGGGTACCCAATTAACTGTAGAGTTAACTTTAAACATCAGTGGGATTTACACATACCGCCCGATAAACGTACTTGACGGTTCCACTGCCCTTTAATTAACTCCCTTCGCCCTTCAATTTGGTACCATAGTTCATTTTGTAATCATAATATCGCGCAGTGATCTATCTACAACGTGAACTATCTATACAGAGGGAAAAAATACCTTCCTCGTTCTTCTGGAAATGGGCGCAATCGGCTTTGTTGCTAAAACCGGAAACGGCTGGACCTAATTTAACGGGACTTTCACTGGCAGATAGCTTATGTGACAATAAGTAACTTAGGCTTTTTATTTTTTTTTAAAACATTAGGGTCCCGCGGGATATTAACTCTACGCGGGTGAAACCGCAGGGCACAGCTATTTCATAAATATCTTTGTTTGATTAGACTTTTAACAAAGTACTTAAGTACTTTCAAATCATGCTACATGTTACCGCCAGGTTCGGTTGCTTTTACTGAGATTCTTCTCAGCAACAAACTCAATAAAGTTAAACAAAATAAAGTTCTATAACCATATATTTATGTACATACGAAAATATAATAGCAATCGTGATAGCAATGCCTACTATTAAGTCATTATTCAGAAATTGAATATACACAGATATGGATGACATAATGAAATCACATAATGTGAGTGAGTAGGTAATAACATTTTCCTTATTATTACAAGTTGTTTCTCATCATATAACCTACTGAATTACCATCATATACCTACTGTGTTAATTGGGATTGCAGCTGCCCGACTAGGGCTTATACCTCGTTACCGAAGATCGCAGTCAAATAATACACACAACAGTAGGTTGTGATCCTGTGGTGCGAAGGTCGCCAGAACTCTATTTACAAAGGAACCATTTTGTGTCCCTATTTTTTTTTATAAATCTAGTCACGGTCTGCCAGTGGCAGTCCTTTTAAAATCGATCCTGCCGTTTCAGAGATAAACCAGGACAGCCAGAAAAAAATATAAAATTGTTTTTCTTATGTAAGTAGCGCATATGCATTTAGTGAAAAGATGTTAATTTGGAATTACAAACAGACACTTCAATTTTATTTACCTGTATCGACTTAGAAAGATGGCAAACAAACACTGAAATGCTTTTCACGGCGTAATTAATTATGTAGCAATTTCCTATGATTGATACCATCAGGTGGAGTGCGCGCTTGTTTGACACACACTATCTTTTATACCATAAAAACCTTCGGTCTGTTCCTCAGGTCAACCCAAACTAATAATCCTGGCAGTCCTGGAACCCTAAATGGAGTCAACGGCAGCGTGCACGGGGAGGCCAGACAAGCGCAGTCCAAGAAGAATATTATAAGAATGTTAGGTAAGCGTTGGTCACGCCATCCCAGAAGGTGTGTTGCTGTAAGCAGAAGTGTTGTAATAATAACACCCACTTTACACCAAAGATGTTGACAGAGGCTGAGTCCATCGCCGTCTCAGTCACTATAAATACGTCTTTGACTTACTTCTCAGATATCTGCAGGTTTCTTCACGATGTTTTCCTTCACCGTAAAGCGCGTGGTGTAATATCACTGCACATAAGTGTTTAGAAAAACTCTATCTCTAAATCTTATTCGTCATGACTCTTTAAAGTAAAACAAGGTATCTTTACCCCAGCGGCTGTGGTGGTGGCATTCTTCGTGTGCTGGGCTCCGTTCCACTTCCAACGGCTGTTCTTCATCTACGGCACCGGCTCCAAGCACTACCACACCATCAATGAATACTTGTTCTACGCCGCAGGAGGGTTCTACTACGTCTCAGCTACTGTCAACCCCATATTATACAGTGTCATGAGTCATCGGTGAGTTTTTAATACGATAGTCTGTAAGATGTTTCGACGGCGAGTCATGGTGGCCATGGAGAGGGACGCAAGTTCGAATCCCAGCGAGGTCTGATCCAATAAGTTTTTCTAAAAACTTAAGAACAGTGATTTCACACCACGTGCTTTACGGTGAAGAAAAATATCATGAGGAAACCTACATATGCCTGAGTAGTAATTCAAAGACCTATGTATAGTGCCTGAGACGGCGATAGACTCAGCATCTGTCACGCTGGCACTTAATCATCTTCGGTGAAAAGCGGGTGTTGTTATTACAAAACCTCTGCCTACCCCTTCGAGGAATACAGGCGTGAGTAAATGTATGTATATATCGACGGCGAGCTCGAGGAACGAAATTGAACTTTATCGCGTGTGAATTATGTATTTATTTCGTATGATTGAAAACATCTAAACTATGTTACTTACTTTTGTAACATTTTCCATTGATGCTTCGCTCTTATTGGTCGCAGCGTAATGCAAGTCTAAAGCCTTCCTCGATAAATAGACTATCCATCACAAAAATATTTTTTCAATTCAACTCAGAAGTTCCTAAGATAAACTCAGTGTAGAAAATTAAGTTAAATTCATTATAGATACCTATTCATCTTCCAAAATTAAATAAGTAATAATCCTTCAGCCTTCAAGAGCGCGTTGTAACTTGTAACTCGCAATATAAATATTCATTTACTGACAAAATCTCGTGACGTCGCAATAACACGCATAGGAATGTAAGAGGCTCGTCGAGTCAATATTTAACGGTCTGACGCTACACGCTTTATACAATCACTTTGGTACGGTCAGAGCAAAAAGGTAAAAAATCTAGACAAAAGAATTCTAATAAAAAAACGTCGCTTTGAAATAATGCTGTTACAAACGATTCCTTCTTTTACGTATTATTTTCAGTAAAACAGTGGGATTTATAAAATCGTTTTACTCAGTAACTTGTATCGCTGACTGTACCAGACATCAAGCATCACAAATGAAATGAGGATGATTGTTTATTTTATGAAGCGGAAAATGTTTATTTCCAACTGAAGTAACTCTTATGAATACGGTTTTCGTAAAACATTTTTACGCGAATACATGACACAAAGACTCTTAGTTGAGAGATAAATTTATGTTTCATTATTATTTTTTATTATATTATATTATTATATGTATATGATAACTAGCTGTGTACATGCGTTAAAGTTTTTTCAAATAATTTAATTGATGTCTGATTATAATGAGAGAAAATGTATTTTTTTAAATTATATAGGTACAATAGAACTAAAGTGGGAAAAAAATATATAGAACACAGAATTTAAATTAGTGTCTGCGGGAATAGTACCCAGTATGCTGTCTGCGCCACTTCGCTAGCAATCCCAACTAACAACTTAAAGTAAAAAATTATCTCTATAAATATAAAAATGAATCCCCATTTCCCTTGGTCACGGCATCACGCGTAAACGGCTGTATGGATTTTAACGGGACTTTCACTGGCAGATAGCTGATGTTTGAAGGAGAGTTTTAGGCTAATTTTATTTAGAAAACAGCATAAAACTAAATGTACGCGCGGCACAGCTAGTCTTTTATAATTACTGACGCTCTGCCAAATTAAACGAGCATAACTCTTGAAATGAAGAAGGCGCAAGTTGGAGCGAGTCGGATCTGAATAATTTCGTCATTCAGTTTCTTCACTCCTAATGTATGCGTATTGCCTTGTAGAATTTAAATGATTACGGAACGTGGGAGTTTTCAACATTTTGTACTTCGACGCACTTTGAATATTAATACAATCAACATTATTTGATTAATTTAGCTCACGCCTTCCCGGAAGGATTATCGAAGGCGTAGACAGTGGTAAAACACCCAAGATTATTAAGTGCCATCATGACAGTGGCCTTACCATGAGCTGTTATTGCCATGATAGTTTCACTCATTTATGAGACAGCTGTATGTGGCGTGTATACATCTGTCATTGTCGCACAACTGAATTATCACTGCAATAAGAGCTCATGGTTGGGCCCCAGATGGTCCATCGCCGTTTCAAGCACTATAAGCCTTCGAATTTCTTCTTAAACATTGACATGTAGTTTGATGGTTGGAAATATTATAAAAAAAATACTTCATAAAAAGGTTTTGAATTCTTTACTTCTTCTTCTTTGCACAATACAATAATTATAATATGTCCTGTTCTTCATCGTCTTTCGTTCACCGTCCTTCTTCCTATTTTTCTCTGTCATCCGTAAATATTTATTTTTCCTGTTCCATTCTTAACCGTTCAAACATTGCCTATCATTATCGCATACAAACTCATTTCAGTTTCACATATATATTTTCCATAGCTTAAAAAACTGGTATGACGTCAGTGCCCCCGGTACATGTTTGGACACGGTCGAACGAACCTTGTGTTTTGCGCTTTTCTTGTCATGAGACATAAAGTTTTGAACGTGCTGTTATACGGGATTCAGTGAAAGGCTTTTTAAAAAAAGACTTTTTAAACTTAAACTTTATAATATAGAAAATGGAAATAGAATTAGTATAATTATGGAATTAGAAAATAGAAAATGAGTCTGTCCTCCGACCCGTACCGACTCTCAGACCCGACTGACTGGATGGCCGTCTTCCATCCAGACCATGAATGATAATATGCTGACGAGAGCAGTCTCGTCAGCCAAACTCTATACATTGACGGGGTATAACAACCCCCCGCGGAAGACTGAAGTTCGGGGATGAAACCGAAGTTCAGGGAATTAAACAATTTCTCTTAAGCGAGGTAGCGGTATGGACGAGCTTTCAAGTTGTTCGTTACTACTGTCATTGTCGGTAGGAGTCAGATTAGTAGATGTTACAAACTTATTCTTAAATTTAAACAAGATTTTACAAAACTTAAAAATTACAAAAGATATTACAATTAAAGATATAAAAGAAGTTAATATAACATAATGTGTCTCATACTTTACGAGAATAGGTTTTTGTTCAATGATTTTATTTAAATTTGAAAACAATTTATCATTTTTATTATTCAAAGACAAATCATCTAAATTAATATTTTGAAGTAAAATAGGAGTTATATTATTTGAAATATGAGATATGTTGTCTTGTTTACAACACTTATCATTTATAATATTAAAATCTAACATAGGAATAGGAATACTAATATTAATAATATTGTTAGACGATATGAGTCTGGTACTCTTTGTATACACTGTGCATTGTTCCGGTGTATGCAGTACACCTGTGCCGAACACAATAATTTCTCGTAATTCCGAGCCACAGTCAACAGATATTTTATTAGAACGGGATTGCACGAAAATCCACTGATTGTTCATAAGTGGTTTCCAAATGTCTAATTCACCGTAGATTGTTTTGGTCTTACACTGTACAGGAATAGCACTGATAGGTTTTGTTAGCAGTTCACTTTCACATGTAGGGTTGCCACTCGTTAGCAATATTAACGACACTTCACACAGATAGAACTCAGGTGTAACCGTCCTACACTTATCTAAAGTTTCTAAATTACAAAAACTAATCTTATCTTTAGAGATAGCAGTATATGAACTAGAAGGTAAAATTAAACTAAAAGTATTAGGATTATGAATATCATGAGGAATTGGCAAAGCTAAATTATGATACAAATGAAATTCGTCAATAGTGACAAGGGGTATTTGTAAAACAAATACGAGCTTATTCTTATAATAATAACATGCTACATGACATACACTTAAAATTAAATGAATATTATCTAAACTAATTGGAATCGCAACCCCAGTGTCTCTAGACAGGTACCTCTCGTTATCAACGAGCTCGCGGTACAATTGAGTGGGCGTAAGAATGTTTGGATGCAGGATGTTTTGGCTACTGAGTAGAATAGCAGTAATTAAATCTTCCAACTGGAATGATAAGGTAAGTAGAGAGCTTTCGAGGCTAGTTACTATGGAATGGACCTTTGATATATTATAAATTATATTAGTAACATTATTTGTTTGATTCATTAAATGATTAATAGCATTATAAAGAATTTGTTGATTTGTTTTTAATTGATTAATGGTTTGTTTATACGAGTTTAATGTAGAGTTTGTAATTAAAATATTTTCTTTCATTAATTGTGCAATTTTCTTTTCATCGTTTTGTACAGATTCAATTGCGGAATCGTATTTTAAGGCGTCGTCCTCGTCAAGAGTACCGAAAATATGTTTGAACATAGTACCTATACCACTAAACCAAGCTGAACGCTTATTACGCTTAGTTATTAAATGGGAAATAGAATTATATTCACGCTTAATATCATTGAAGCGGACTGTCAGAGGAGATAGTATATTCTTACATTGTAGTATGTCTGTTTGTTGACACAGATGTCTAACTGTATCTAAGGTTTGATCGATATTCTGAATGTGAGTACTTATAAAAGATATATCTAGGTGATTAATTATATTCAATTCACCATTAATAACTTTAAGTTTTCCTAGTCTATCGAAGTAAATGCCGGAACCAGAGGGAAGCGGCTGGACAAAGTCTTGTTGCGCATTGATCGTGATGCTGAAATAAAATTGAGTAAATGTTAAGTTAATAGAAGTAAAAATAACTATAATATGTTTTCATAATAATAACTAGTCATATGATAATTAATATATGTATTTTTTGTATTCAACATATAGTATGTGTAAACATAACTTATAATGTTAAAATTATGTGTCTCATTTATGAGTTAATTTGAGCAGGTTTAATTTGGTCAAAATGGTGTGTGATATGACGTCGATTAATAAGGAGTGTGGCTGTATGATTACTGTGGACTTTAATGATTTTGTATGGCCCTTTCCAAAGGGGTGACATTGCTTTACGAAGTCTTAGATGGTTTTTGAGGTAGACATAGTCACCTATTTTGTATTGTGGAGGTGCTTTTGCACGGGAATCATAGTAGGATTTAGAAGATTCTTTCGATTTTAAAATGTTTTCTACTGCTTTACCACGGGTGTATTTCAACTTGTGTTGAAGCATTTTAATATAGTCGGTATACGTGGTACTGAGACTACTTTCATATATAGAATTTGGGATGAAAGGCTTATGTCCGAACACAAGTTCGTAGGGAGTGAATTTAGTAGTTGAATGTGTTGTAGTATTGTAAGTTAATATAGCAGTGTAAACGTATGTGGGCCAATTGTCCTGATTTTCATTGATGAATGATTTTAAATATTCCTTTAGAGTTGAATGGCTGCGTTCTAGGGCGCCTTGAGTTTGCGGATGATAAGGTGAGGACCATAACTGCTTTATCTTTAAAAATTGGCATGTACTTTTGAAAAGTTCGGATGTGAAATTAGTTCCTTGGTCGGTAAGTATTGATTTAGGGATTCCAAAAAGGGAAATAAAATGAATGAGACAGTCACTAGTTTCTTCAGCGCATGTGCTGCGTATAGGATAAGCTACAGAATACTTAGTTAGATCATCTTGTAAGGTGAGTATGTATTTGAGTTTTGCAGGACCAGACTCGGGCAAGGGACCTACGATATCTAGCGCTATTCGCTGGAACGGGGCTGTAGATGTAGAAGTAATTTCCATAGGGGCTCTGTGAACTTGTCTTAACGCTTTGTTTTCTTGACAGGCTTTGCATTTCTTAACATAGTCTTCAATATCGCTTCTCATACCTTTCCAGTAAAATTGCTCTTGGATTCTATTATACATACGAGTTGAACCTAAGTGGCCTGCAATTGGTATGTCGTGATTGTCACGGAGAATTTTACTTCTTTCGCTCAGAGTAGGATATATGATTTTGTTAAGGTAGACATGTATGGTAATATTTGTATTGTTAAAAAGATGTGTAATGATATTATAGATTTTGGTATATGAGTGTTTGTCAAAAGGATTCTTAAAATCGGAGATTGCAATATCGGTTATCCCTTCGGATTGTATAATTTCGTCTCTTACTCGTTTCAGAGTGTTGTATATAGAGGGATACGGTGATTCATCAAAATGATGAACTTTAGTGAAGATGAGATAAATATCTTTGTCACCATAATTTAGTTTTAAGAAAGAGTGTAATTCCATCTCAGTGTTAAATATTTTATTCTTTATTTCAGGATCTTGTAAAATCTCAAGAACGTATGGGTTTGATTCGTCCAGATCTATTGATGTAGGAATTAATATTGTTTTGCATGGGGATTTCAAGAGTGTTTCGTTGTGTTCTTTTAATTTAGTGTTAGGAATAAATTCTTTGTTAGATACGGCTTTTAGGAATTTGGAATAGTCATCATTACTTAATTGCGGATTGGGATAAATGTTAGGATCTGAGCTTGAGGATGGAAATTGAAGTAACTCGGTAGGGTCAATATCAAGGTTTGGGTCATTTGAAAGAGGTTGAATATCTATATCGGCAAAGTCTGACAGAGGGGACATTTGATGATCTTGAATCGGCAGAGGATTTGGTATTTGACTTTGTGTTGGAACTGGAACAGTATTAGTATCAGGATTTAGTAATGGATTTGGAACAATATTAGTATCGGGGTTTAGTAGAGGATTTGGAACAACATTTGTAGGATTAGGATTTAGAACTTCTTCATTGTCGAAGGAAAATGGAATCGGAGATGGCAATTCAAGTAGAGGGTCTTCTAGTGGGTTGTCAATTTCAATGTCAAAGTCATTAGGTAGGAATTGAGGTGACGTTTGAGGTTGTTTCTCTATAGGATTAACTGGGTATCGAGACAGTGCATCAGCGTTGGTATTTATTTTACCCTTTTTATAGACAATGTCATAATCGAATTCTTCGAGTTTCAGTCGCCAGCGTACTAGTCGGGAACCGGGGTCTTTACAATTAAATAGCCACTGAAGAGGTTTGTGATCAGAAACGATAGTGAATCGATTTCCGTACAGGTAAGGACGGAAGGCTTTAGTTCCAAAAATGATTGCTAAGCATTCTTTCTCAGTAACGCTATAATTACACTCTGCTTTGTTCATGGTACGTGAGGCATATGCAATTGGGCGGTCTTTACCGATTGGGCCTTGTGATAGGATCGCGGAAACAGCGTAATTGGATGAGTCACATGTGAGGATGAATGGTTTGGTAAAGTCAGGGTATGCTAGGATTGGGGATGTAGTAAGTTTTTCTTTAAGTCCGTCAAATGCAAGTTGTTGTTCGTTTTTCCAGTTAAAGTCTGTGTCTTTTTTCAAGAGGGATGTTAAAGGTTTTACAATTTTAGAAAAGTCGGGAATAAATCGTCTGTAATAAGAGGCTAAGCCTAGAAATGATTTTATGTCTTTGGGAGATTGAGGTGTTGGAAATTGGCTTACGGCCTTAATTTTTTCGGGATTCGGCTTAACACCATTTTCAGTGATGATATGACCTAGATAGCCTACTTCTTTTCGTAGGAACTCACACTTGTCAGGTTGAAGTTTTAGATTGCTCTGTCTTAACTTTTTGAAAACTGCGGATAAGTTATCGATATGGGATTTTAAATCTACACTGTAGACCACTATGTCATCAAGGTAGACAAAGCAACGCTCTCCTTGGAGTCCGGATAACACAGTATTCATAAGCCTTTGAAATGTAGCTGGCGCATTTTTTAGGCCAAATGGCATACGATGGAATTCAAAGTGTCCTTGGGGGACGGTAAATGCGGTCTTATTTGAGTCTTCTGGTGCCATTTTTATTTGGTGAAAGCCAGAAGAAAGGTCTAATGTGGAAAAATATTTTGATTTTCCTAGCTGATCTAAGATTTCAGTTATGTTAGGTATGGGATAAGTATCACCTATGGTTATATCATTTAGCTTTCTATAATCTATTACTATACGCCATTTTTTATTTCCAGAGGCGTCCAGTTTTTTGGGGACGATCCAAATTGGAGCTGACCAAGGGGATGATGAAGTTTTAATGATTTCGTTCTTTAACATTGTATCGATTTGTTTTTGGACTTCATCTTTATGACAATGAGGAAATCGGTATGATTTTACGTTAATGGGTTTGTCGGATGTCAATTTAATGTCATGTCTTAAAATGTCAGTAGAGGTCAGTATTTCGTCAGGTAAGTGGAATATGTCGGAGTATTGGGAACATAATTCTATTAAGGACTCTTCTTCTTCATGGTTTAGATGATCAGTGCGGAGTAGTTCAAGGACTTTTCTAGTTCGTTGAATGGAATTGGAACACGAGGTTAGAATGGGATAGAATTCGTCGTTTAAAGGGCATAGTTCAAGTAGGAGGTTGGAATTGATTGAGACTGGATTTTCTGATAAGTTGATTACTGAGATATTTACTCTGTTGTTGTCTTTAACTTTTACTACACAGTTTGCTACTAGGAGTGTATCGGAAACATGTTGATCAAAAATAATGCCTTCTTTTAGTTCAGGGTTCTTAACTGAACATTCAATAACTGTTTCTGTTCGGGGTGGAATCTTATAAACGGGTTCTGAGAATTTTAATTTGATTGAAGCGTTGTCTATGCGCAATGTTTCTAGGGAATAGTCAATTTGGCAATTTAAGTCTTTAAGTAGGTCGTTGCCTATGATACCGTCATGGATAAGGTTAATATTTTCGACAACGTGAAATTCGTGAGTAAGCGTTTTATTCGCTTTTCGGAATATTTGCATATTGAAACTACCCAGAGTTGACGTTGTTTTGTTACCGGGATCAATGCCCTTTATAGTAATTATCTCATTATTTAGAGTTGGCATTTTGGATAGGGATTTTAGTTTTAACAGACTTATGGCTGAACCAGTGTCCACTAGAAATGAGAGTGGTCGATCGGCGACGGAGGTTTGAATCAACACATGAGGTAAGTATCTTTTCTCTGAGTTATTATTTATTTCATATATTCTTATGCTTTGTTTTTTTGTTTTCAGGTTTTCGACGGAATGGGAGACTGTGGTTGGAGCATTTGGATTTGGAACGGGAGTTGACTTAGTAGATTTAGCATTTTGAATTATAGATATATTAGATTTAGTATGTTCATTTGATTCAGGGATATATTTATTTGATTTTGACTCATGAGCAGGATGAGGGATAGTGACTGAAGTTTGAACTTTTGAGATTAATTTAGATTTAGTAATTGGTATCTTTTCTTTAATAGGTTTAGCGGCTACGGTGCTATAAAGTTGGGGCTGGTTACCCTGGTTGTTAGCACGTTTCAACGATATAGAAGATGCAGAGAGATTATTAGTGCTATGAGATTGGGGCTGGTTACCCTGGTTGTTAGCACGCTTCAACGATACAGAGGATACAGAGACGTTATTCGCACGACGTTTCAAGGATACAGAGGATACAGCGACGTTATTAGTGCTATGATATTGGGGCTGGTTACCCTGGTTGTTAGCACGACGTTTCAAGGATACAGAGGATACAGCGACGTCATTGGTACTATTATATTGGGGCTGGTTACCCTGGTTGTTAGCACGACGTTTAAACGATACAGAGGATACAGAGGATTCAGAGAGTTTCGCGGTACCGACTTTATATTTATTGGAATAATTTCCCGGGCGATACCGATCGGGAAATTTTATTCGTTTAAATCGATATTTTCATTCTCATCGTCTTGATCACGTGTATCGTCAGGTTGATCAAGAGTGTAGACTCTACGCGATGAGTTTGGAATGGGGTTTTGTCTCAAACTATTTTGTTGGTTTTGAGATGTAGAAGCGCCAAAATTGTTTTGGCTATTATTGTATTGTCGTTTGCGACAATTTTCAATAGTGTGGCCCGCAAATTTGCAATAGCGGCAGACCACTTCACTTGCATTCACATTCTTGAAATTTTCGGAGCGATAATTTTGTGGGGTTGGAAAATGGTTAGGCCGGCCTTGAAAATCGCGACGAGGTTGGAAATCACGGCGTGTTTGAAAGTCGCGACGACTTTGAAATTCACGACGGGGTGGAAAGTCAGAACGCGGTTGAAAATCGCGACGGGGTGAGAATCTTGGTCTATCAGCGTTATTGATAGGAGATGGTTGCGACCTTTTATAAATGCTAGATAGAATTTTTTCCTCAGCAACTGCAAGATTTACTGCCGAATTTAACGAGTCTGGATCGCGGCATCTAACGACTTGAGATAGTCGTGGTTGAAGACCAGTCATGAAAGTGTGGAGGGCAAGATCCTCCATAGCAGCTACGCGACCAGCTAACTCTGCCTTTCTTCTAGTTGGAATTGAAATATTAATTTCTGTGAGCAGTCTAGCTAGGCAAGTTTCAATTTTAAGAGCAAATTGGTTGACTGATTCTTGAGAATGTTGTTTACATTCTTGCAATTCAGATAAGAGGTGAGTATAATGTTTCTTTTCACCGAATTGTTGTTTTAGAAATTCTACGAAAGGTTCAAATGACTCGAATTCTTTAATACTGCATGTTGTTTCAGCTCTCCCTTCGAGCTGGCTCAGAATATATCTGAATAAGATAGGCTTTTGTGCCTTGTTTGCAAGGTTATATGCGTTTTGGCAATTTGAAATAAAGGGGTTGAGTTTATCTCGGGACCCGTCAAATGGTTTGATAAATTTAAGTAATACATTCAGTTCAACTTTCTCGTCAGTATCAGTGCGAGTTATTGTCCTTGAAACACTGGGGGTGTCAGATCCCGATTCTGTTTTCGATGTCATGTTGAACTAGTATAACTAAACAATAACACACTTTAATGTTAATAAATGTAGGTCTTATCCATACTAAGCTAGCCAGTATATTATAGGTACAGACAGACAGACATATGTATATCAGTTCTCGGAACTGGCACTGTATTTAAAACACAATTTTACACGATATCAAATTACATTAATGACAAAAACTCAGTAAAATATAGTAAAACTTATCAAGATGATGTAGAATGTAGAAACTTGTAAAGAAATAGTTTATTCACGAAACCTGAGTTCTATTTTATATTGAGTTCTTTAAATTTTGATATTTTTTCTTCACGATTCGTTATTATGAAAACGTAACTCACAGGAACGCCGTCAGAAGTATGGGAGTCAGCATCATGACCTTGGTCACTGTCCGAGGGGTGTCCTGGTAGGCACGTCAGGATCGCGACACGGACCACCGTGTCTCAGCAGGAGTTTGCAGGGATAGCAAAGGACTTGCTAGGCCTTTGCATGTAACGCCAAATTCACGAAACACAAAGCAATATACACTTGCTTTCATAAATTATAATATGTGATTCACTTTAATACACTGCACTTGGATATGGAACTTCGAAGACGTATTTGGGTAGGGGATTTTCGTATCCCACCGCTGCCACCAAAAATGTTATACGGGATTCAGTGAAAGGCTTTTTAAAAAAAGACTTTTTAAACTTAAACTTTATAATATAGAAAATGGAAATAGAATTAGTATAATTATGGAATTAGAAAATAGAAAATGAGTCTGTCCTCCGACCCGTACCGACTCTCAGACCCGACTGACTGGATGGCCGTCTTCCATCCAGACCATGAATGATAATATGCTGACGAGAGCAGTCTCGTCAGCCAAACTCTATACATTGACGGGGTATAACAGTGCGTAGTTGGCGACTTACTTATGAAACAGTTGATATTTTCACAGATGATGATATTTCTATTACTGAAAACAGAATAAAATAATTTTTTAAGGGTCCTATACTACAATCGTGTTTTTTTTTGCCATTTTTTACAGTCCGAAACGGATCCATATAGGCCTTTTTTATCTATGAAGACATTAATAAGGCAATGTTTCTTGCCGGTTCTTCTGAGAACAGTAGGCTGGTTTCCGAACCGGTGGTAAAACTTAACTTAAGCCTAAACTTAATAAATATTTTTCATCATCATTTTCAATGTTATTATTCTGTGCAGATACAAGACAGCGTTTCGCGAAACTCTATGCTGCAGTAATGGCGGGCGTAAGAAGAGTAAATACTACAGAGAGCACTCCAGCATCAGAGAGACCATGGTCAACCACTCAGATGGCACCCACCTGGTCAGGTATGTACCACCTTATCACAAGACATGGTTTAAACCAACAAGAGCCATGATAGCCGTGGCGAAGCAAGTTCTAATCCCAGCGGCCTGCACCAATGAGTTTTTCTAAGCCTGTGTGCAGTGCACACCACGTGCTTTACGGTGAAGGAAAACATCGTGAGAAAACCTGCATATGTGTGAGAAGTAATTCAAAGACATATGTATAGCGTCTGAGACGGCGATAGACTCACCATCTGTCACGTCACAAACAGACACTTTCAATTTTAATTATCTGTATGCTGTATGCTTATGTTTAGATGTAGTTCACAAATGATATTACGACGATTAATTATTAATTTAAATTCTGTTTTCTATTTATAATCTATATTTTAATTTTAGTTCTATTGTTTTAGATTTAAGTTAATATGCTGTGTATATTAATGAATTATGGTTCGTAAATTCGTAAAATTTAGACGATCTGATAGTTTTTTTTTACAAAAGGGTGCGGTCCCACATCCAAGAGCGTCGCAACCGCCTCGACAGGAAGGTCCGAAGATGTAGTTACTACGGCACTGAGACCACAACTTTATGCAATGACAAGTGGAAGCAGAACTACTTCACGGAATCCAAGAACTTACATCAGAACAGGAGTGAGGGTTCACCTTTGTGTAATAATAATGAAAGCACGTTGATACTCAATCAGAGTTATAGAGAAGATGATGACATCACATAGACAGAAGAGAGTTAGGAGTTTGAAAAACTTACTGGGGGCCGACTATGTACGTTGAAGCAGTGCTATTTAAGAAGCTGAGCTTTGACGTTTCATTTTTGTACCGTAAAATTTAATGTTAAAGCTAAGAAGTTCTTAATACGCTAAGCTTAAACCGATGATGGTAGGCCAAAGTTCACTTTCCGCGAAAAAAATTAAGGGTAACGATAGAAACGTTTTTTATGATTGTATCAAAAATAAAATGTAAATACTGAATGTTTTTTATGTAATGTAAAATACGTATTAAAGAAAATATGATTAATTTTAATATATAAAATATGTATCTATGTATAGTAAGAACTAATATTATAACTGCAAATGCGAAAGTGTCTGTCAATCTGAAACCTTGAACTTAATTGACATTTTGGTAAGTATAGAGTGGACATAATAATAATAATATTTCTACTTATACCTATAACGCGAAGAAATCCTCGGGTTGAAGCTAGTGTGCATATTTTTAATTACGAACAAATCTGAATGTGTCCGTTAATATTTTGGTAAAAAATTAGACGAACTAAGTACGTACATAGATTTAAAAAAAGCTAACTAAGTGATATAGTTTTACTGCTTATCCTTCGCGAGTAAAACTGCGAGGCACAGCTAGTTTATTATGATTGTTGTTTTTGTAATTGATTCCTATATTGTGTTAATGTTTATTGAGATGGGGTAAGCACTGCTTATCTGCTATGGAACGCACGCTTAATACCAATATAATCTGACACCTGATTCGATAGAGAACCCACACAATGAAAAGTCACTTTGTAATAGTTTGTTATGTCATTAGGCTTTCATATTTCGTTAAATGTATTAATATCAAATATATACGTGTTCTTCTACTTATAGAGTCATTGTATGTATATATGAAATAATTATATTGTGTGTAATTTTTATGGAAATAAATACTTATATGGAAATTATATGATGTATTGATTGTTTAGTTACTTACTAATAACAAGGATATAACAATATTCAGTTTGTTTATATGGCACAGTAACAAACAACGTGTAAATTCACACATAACATATAATTTAGTTCAAACACACTCCCATACACACACAAGTCAGCATTGCTATTTAACGTGGCAATGCTGCCAGCCTTCTTGGCACGATCCCGAGAGACACCGACTTGGGACAAGTTTTAATTAGTTTTAAGTACTGTTCCTTGTATATATAATTAAGTTTTTATTGAATACCGAATGAACGAAGAAATCAGTCGGTGAAATGTGGGTGTTCAAATTCAAACTCAAACTCAAAAATATCTTTATTCTATTAGACTTTATACAAAGTACTTTCAAATCGTCAGAATGACACAATTACACAGGATTATACATGCTACCGCCAGGTTCGGAAGGTTGCTTTTAAAAAGAACCTGGCAACTTACTAAGAAGAACTGCTGTTGTTGTAACACCTCTGCTTGCCACTTTAGGGATAGCGTAAGTATATTTATTTTTGACGTGCCTTTACAAAAATATAAAGGTATTAAAAAAAAGTTTTTTCTTTTTTCTGTTACTTATAATAGTTCCGACAAGTATTGATTAATTACGAATTTATTTGATGTTCTTAAAAAGTAATAATGATTTATAGTTGCATGAATACGATTTATTATCATTTATTCAATGTAAATTAATCCTTTGGCCATCAATTATAAAAGTAAAATATAAAGAACGTCCCCAAATTATTCCCAAATTGGAGTTGTATTTTTATTTTAATTGGATAAAGCTCGGACAAGTCGTGTTCAAATTAGTTTAAAGACTTCAAACAGTGTTCCATTAGGCAAAATAAATTGATTCCAATATTTTAGTTAATTTCAAAGCGCATGAATTTTTATTTATTTATTATTAGATTATTAAAACTACAATTACAGAAATATTAAAATTATAAGTAAAAAACAGAATTAAAATTAGTGTCTGCGGGAATGGTGCCCAGTAAGCTGGCTGCGTTACCTCGCTGGATCACTAAACTGATCCTCTGACCGAGGTAGGAACCAGCTCGGCGGTCACCGGAGACGTCAACCAGGCGTTTTGCAAGATCCTAAAAAAGGATTTTCGCATTTGGACCCCATGGTCCCAAAGTCTCAACCCCAAACGGCAGAAATATACAATTATGACTGATGTCTGCATATTTCCGCCGCTTGAGGTTTTCTGCACACACTGCCGCGGCCCCAGCTTGCTGCGAAGTTGAATTTAAGTGGCAGCGAGCAAGTGTGTCCAATTAATTTAATACTATAGAGTACAATCCGATGATAAATCGATTCTTTTAATTAAATTTAGCGATCGAATGTAGAATCGATGATAAAGTTGTCAAAATACCCACTTTCCACCGAAGATAAGCCAATGTGAGAAGTGGTGAGTCCGTCGCTATTGAGACACTATACATACGCCTTTAGAGAGCTTCTTGTAGGTTTCCTCACGATTTTTCCGTACATTCTGCGAGGGAGTTAGAATTTTTTTTTAAGTAGAATGCCGTGGTTTCCTTGGGGTTTAAGCAGTCACCTGCTACGTAAGCGGTGCAAGGATGAATCCCAACGGGACCCGTACCAGTGAGTTTTTCTAAAAACTTATATGCATTGATGAGATTTCACACCACGTGCTTTACGGTGAAGGAAAACACCGTGAGGAAACCTCCATATGTCTGAGAAGTAATTCAAAAACGTTTGTATAGTGCCTGAGACGGCGATAGAAACCATCTGTCACGTTGGCACTTAATCGTCTTCGGTGAAAAGTGGGTGTTGTTATTACAACACCTCTGCCTACCCCTTTGGAGAATACAGGCGTGAGGATATGTATGTAGAGATAGAATCACTGTGTCAATGTAGGAGATGAAAAGATATCGAAGTAGCAAGCACAGCACCTCCACCGCTATTGTCAACGAAACAATTAATTGGTTCGCAAATTTGAAGACAAATTCGTAGCAAAAAGGCTACGGCGTAGCACCGTAGTGGAGCTACGTAATTGAAACCGTAGCATTATTTTATGAGGTCACAATTCATTCAAAGTCAAAGTCATGCAAAAGTTCACAGGAGCTGGAACTTGCAATACTGACTTGTTCCTTTAATTAGTTAACAATTTAGTTTGTGTAGAAGTCACGACTGTAAAGTTTTTCCTGCGAATCCTTTAAACAACATTAATTTAAATCCAACTCTTGGTAACTTTGACAATCAGAAGTTACAATTAGGAAACTGGAAAGAATACTAGATTACTTCATAACAAATTCACGTCTGTAGTCAAAGTAACGTTATCCTCACGCTTGCTAATAGAAACGATACTGTTGCGAATGGGGAATGTTGAAAATGGGAATGACATAAATCACGTGTCTGTCACGTGACATGCGACGAATAGAAACTATACATATATATACGTTATTATATGTATAATAATATATTTATATATACGTTCCCCATACAATTTCGTGGAATATGCACCGTTGACAGTTGATAGGGGCATCTATTCTATGCGTTTGATCGAACGATGAATCGTAATTGATTAGACACAGGGATTCGTGCAGAACGAATTATATTAAGCCTGCTGTAATCCCAGACCTTTCTTAGTGTATACCTTAACAAGAAAACACTGCAAATTTCATATCTCTAATATCAGCGGTTTAGGTTATGAGTTGATATATATCGGTCAGTCAGGACTTTGAATTTTATATATATTTAATTTCGTGGGAGGCCCGCGGAATCGTATTTTTTTTTAAATAAAAGTATACAAAGCTACCCATTGTAACATATTTTGTTCATATATTTTTTCTTTTTTTATCTTTTGAACAATTTATGTAATATTAACCATTTGAAAGTGAAAGAAAAAAGTCCTATTAAAACCGCTCTAGCCGTTTCGGACATTAGCCGAAACAAACAGGCAGACCGAGATACTAAGATTTGTTTTATAATTGTTTTTTATGTGAGTATCGTATATACTTTCGTACGTATCTAATAAAAAGCTGTTAATTGTAACTTACAAACAGACAGCTCAATTTTATTTCTCTGTATAGATATAGATTTCGGCGGCAATTAGCAACGTGTGGCTGACTCTGAAACAAATAGCAAGCAAGCAACATAATCAATCATGTTGTTATTGTGCTATCAATTTGTTCTCCAAAACAATAAACTTATTTAATACTTACAAAGAAGGCAAACGAACACTGATATGCCTTTCGCGGCGCCCACAAAAGATTTCCCACCTTTCTCGATGGTAGTTGACGAGGAGGAATTCGTGTCATACTTGTGAACAGTTGCTGCTTGTGACAGCTTGCATATACATACATGCATACTCACGCCTCTAATCCCCGAAACGGCAGACAGGTGTGTACTTATAGTACACCCACATTTCGCCAGTTATGTTAAAGTCCCATGTAATAGGAGCGAGCCTATTGTCATTGCCACTAATCCAGACTCCGGGCTTCTACTGAGAAATTACAGATAGAAAAACCCAATAACATTGCCCGACCCGGGGATCGAAATAAAGGACCTCGTGTGCTGCAGTGTTAGCAATCGCTAAACCAACTAGACTGTCTATATTTTTGAATACAGATTTATTTTGTATGAGCGGACGTCACGCGGTTGGTACCTGTGTAGTTCCCGTTTCCGTAGGAGTAAGGGGATAAAACATAGCCTATGTTACTCGCTGATGATGTAGTTATCCATTGCTGAAAGAATTTTCAAGATCGGTCAAGTAGTTTCGGAGCGTATTCAATGCCAAAAAACAATCAAATCTTTATAATATTAGTGTAGACAAATCACTAGTAGTGTCCCACTCCTGGGCAAAGGCCTCTCTTCCTCTTTTCCAACTTTCTCTGTCCTCAGCAGTCCTCTCCCAATCGCTCCTGAAAGCATCAAGCTCATCCCGCCATCTCCTCCGAGGCCTGCCGCGTTGTCGTTTCCTGCCACGTCATACGATTAGAAAAAAAAACAAAGCAATGTCATTCTGAATACCTTTGAATTGTTCAAGACGTTGTTCTTTTGAATAGAGCTCTGGTTATCTTACTCGCCGCAGAAATACAATAGATCACTGTTATTTGGATGCAATCTTCTGTAAGGAGGACGTATTGTTCCCAAGACTCCGATCCAATTAGGAATTTTGTTGAAATTATTAAATACTAGCTGTGCCCCGCGGTTCCACCCACGTAGATTTAGTTTCATCCTTATTGTCGCAGAACCCTAATATTTTTAACAGACAGACAGATGGACAGACAGACAGACAGAGAAAAATTTTAAAACATGGTTTTTTAGTGTAAGTAGCGTGTATACTTTCATATATATTTAGTGAAAAGCTGTTATTTTGGAATTACAAACAGACACTTCAATTTTATGTATCTGTATAGATATGTATATGTATAGAATAGAATGTCTGTATATAATACAGAATATAGAATAGATGTATAGATGTATTAATTACCTGTCATTGAAACCAATGCTCGTCGAGTTCGACGCTGAGAAACTTTAGTGAATAACGTAGGTCTATATGAACGCTAAGTGCACACATAACTGTGTCCGATGCAGACCTTTTACATGGAAATGAGGGAAAACAAGTGCTAAAGAATGCCCCGTACTCCCCAGCAACAATCCCCTCAAAGGATTCAAAGAGCATTTCTTTCTTTGTCTTGAAAAATTCATGAGATATTCTTTTCTCAAATGCTTCCCCTACATGCTTCGCTGGTTCTTTTCTGCCCAAGATTATTATAGTCTGCAAAAACATTGCTTCATCTTCTCTATGACCTGATTGCATACATTGTCGGGGTCAGCACTTAATTGAACCTGATGTGGCTGATCACCTGATTTTTATACGAAGCAACTGCCATCAGACCCCTTTCAGGAGGATAATTGGTAATCTGTGTTAAAAGAATTTGCTAAAAGCTGTTAATTCGGAATTACAGCCAGACATTTCAAATTTATTTATCTGTATAGCTGTGCCCCGCAGTTTCACCCGCGTAGATTTAATTTCAGGGCCCGCGGATCCCTAATGTTTTTTTTAAATCAAAGTAGCCGAAGTTACTCCTTATATCCCGAATCCTCGACATTCATAAGTGCCTTACCAGGGCCTAAACTGAATAAATCATTTTCATTTTCATTTTCATTTTCATTTTCAATGATAACCCGGAACAATCAGACAGACAGACAGCGATTTTTTTTGTAAATTGGTTTTTTATGTCAGTATCGTATGTACTTTCATATGCATTTACTGAAAAACTGTTATTTTGGAATTACAAACAGACACAATTTTATTTATCTGTATAGATATATATCTATAGACTGTAGAGATAAATATTTGTAAATAGATATCGGAACATTTATTTATTTTATTTACTAGCTGTGCCCCGCGGTTTCACCCGCGTAGATTTAGTTTCATCCTTATTGTCGCAGAACCCTAATATTTTTAATAAATGAAAGTAGCCTATGTTACTCCTTGAAATTACAGCTACCTGCCTGTGAAAGTCCCGTTAAAATATGTCCAGCCGTTTCGGAGATTACTCGGAACAAAAAGACAGACAGACAGACAGACAGACGTGTATACTTTCATATGCATTTAGTGAAAAGCTGTTATTTTAGAATTACAAACAGAGACTTCAATTTTATTTATCTGTATATATTTAACCTCATAGAACGGCTTGAAGCCACTTAAACTAAAGGGAAAAAAAGAAAACTCCAAATATACAGACACAATATTCTTCCATTCATCCACAAACAAATCACATTCAGATAAGGAACATGAAGATATATCCCAAGCATATAATCAATATTGCGGTTTAACATGCATGAAATTCTCGATTTCAATTTGCAATTGTCAGTATGGCGTCCCGGCTTTTATATTGGCTGTGTGTTGTGGCGTGTGTCGAGGTAATATACGATAAATTTGAGAAATTTTATAACATCGATAAAATGTGGTTACAGCCCTGAGTTTAATATTCAACGTGTAACGAGCTGGTTAACTAGATTATCCACAAACGTTTGACAGACTTTCGTGGTATATTTCACTAATCAATCCATTTGATTTTAGACTCTGAATGATTACATTAATATTAATGAATGTGAACAGTTATCTAATCCCTAACTTTGCAGTAGGCACTATGGGTATTAGAAAGCACAATCTGAAAGATAAGATAGAAACTTGCATATTTTTAAATAGTATAAAATGTAAGTCCCTGTTTTCATATAAAACGAATTTGTCTATTTAAACGCATTGTTGTTATACCAATATTATAAGGAGGAAATATTTTATTGTTTCTTTGTTTGCGTTGAAGATGCTTCGAAATTATTATACTCGTATTATAAATTATTTCAGCAATCAGTCAATAATAATCAGCAAATTGACGTCCGCTAGTATTTTTACAAAAACGCAGCGTTACAATTTAAAAAACCATACAAATCTGTAACGTTTTTATGTTCGTTCAAAACTTCAACAAATTTCGATAGGTTTATAGCTTAAAAGATCTATAATTATGTTATTAAGCAGTAGAAAAAAGTCATAGTTTTATCTAAGTCTTAAGAAATCGTAACCCGAAACGAACAGAGGCCAGAACCTAGTCTATACTAATATAAAGAAGACAGGCTTGTATGTATGTTTGTAACGAATTGGCTCAAAAATTATTTTAAAAATTCTGTCATGATTTGAATGCTACATTATCACTGATTAATATAAGCTATATTTTATCTCCGTACTCCAACGGGAACGGGAACTACGCGGGTGAAACCGTGTAACGTCCGCTACTAACGATATAAAATACAATAAATAAGCATTATAATATTCTTAATAATTATACCCAAGTGTACAATAACGTGAGGCTCGCAGTGTTGTGTATGCGGCCTCTGAATCGCCGGAACACCACACCTTTCGGCACAAAATTCCTCTTGTGTTCAAGTTGACAGCTGTCCGGTCGGTACCCTCCCACAAAAGAATTAAAAGTCACATTGAGGCGGGACACGGGAAATTAGCTAGGATTTAGGATTATAGCTCTTGGCACAGTTGCTAAGCCGTCGGTTTCGGTTGCAAATACATTTTTGGCAGTCGTTACAAT
The DNA here is from genome assembly GCA_964035505.1 of Watsonalla cultraria. Taxonomy (NCBI): domain Eukaryota; kingdom Metazoa; phylum Arthropoda; class Insecta; order Lepidoptera; family Drepanidae; genus Watsonalla; species Watsonalla cultraria. Next base: position 263,956 of record OZ037732.1, on the reverse strand, counting down.
ACGAGTACTAAAAAAGAGACAGGCAGAGACCACTGTTTGCCTTTAATTCATAATTCAAAATGAATAGTTAGGATTTATAGATAAACTAGCTGTGCCACGCGGTTTCACCCGCGTAGTCTTACATATTTTTTTAATAACAGTATCCTAATTTACTCGTTATAACATCAGCTATCTGTCACTGAAATTCTCGTGAAAACTGCTCTAATTGTTATAGAGATTAGCCGGAACAGACAGGCGGACAGACGGACAGATAGAGACAGAGCAATATTTTTTTTTAATTGCTTGTTTGAATATATGTATCGTATATACATACTTTCATATGCATTTAGTGAAACGCTGTTAATTTGGAATTACAAACAGACACATTAATTTTATTTGTATGTATAGACATAGATATATCGTCGCATAACACAGGCTTAGCTAATATTGGAACTAATTCACATTGTGTGAATTACGTACACACCTACAGAAATAAATAAATAAGGTACTACAGTTTATATTAGACTACAATATTAATGCGATGTTCCCTTGACGTGTCGGTTCGTGGTCTTGTATAAAGTACTCGTAATTTGAATTGATTTGAACAACTGTTAAATATCTAATAAGTTCTAGAAATTATCTAAATTGGTTTTCGCTTTCAAATGTTGTTTCAAAAATACTTTTCACTAGCTGTGCCCCGCGGTTTCACCCGCGTTGATTTAGTTTCATCCTTATTGTCCCGGAACCCTAATATTTTTAATAAATAAAAGTAGCCTAAGTTACTCCGTGAAACATCAGCTACCTACCAAAGTCCCGTTAAAATCCGTCCAGTCGTTTCAGAGATTACTCGGAACAAACAGACAGACAGACAGAGAAAAAAAATAATACTTGTGACTTATTTTAGTCTCAGTAGCGTGTATACTTTCATATGCATTTAGTGAAAAGCTGTACTTTTGGAATAACAAACAGACACTTCAATTTTATTATAGTATATTATATATCTGTATAGATTTGTTGTTCACAGGTGACTAAATGTCAGTGTGACGCAAGGGTAAGTGATTTGTTTTCTGATAGAAAAGCAAAGGAAACCGTTTTTTTCGTGCATACATATGCTCACGCCTGTATTCCCCGAAAGGGTAGGCAGAGGTGTTGTAGAAACGACACCCACTTTTCATCGAAGATGATTAAGTGCCAACGTGACAGATGGTGAGTCTATCGCCGTCTCAGGCACTATACAAACCTCTTTTGAATTACTTCTTAGACATATGCAGGCTTCCTCGCGATGTTTTCCTTCATCGTAACGTGGTGTGAAATTACTACACATACGTTTTTAGAAAAACTCAGGTACAGGCCCCGCTGGAATTCGAACTTGAATCGCTTGCGTAGCCATTAAGCGCGTACTAATCAAGACTTTGGGCTGTTAGTGGGTATTACAGACGAAAAATACTATAACACTTTGCCAGAACCGGCGATCAAACCCACGAGACAGTCTTACATAATACGCTACTGCAAAAATTGTAAGCCTGGCCCACACAGCCCAGTGTTCACAAGTATGACGGGAATGACAGCCGTCGACCTACATCATGAGGTATTCAAGACGACATTTTTTTCAGTGCTCCGGCAAAGCCTGTTCTTCAGGGGTAAGTTTTTTTATATCTACAATAATTATTATTAAACTTCACATAATTTTTAAAGTTCCTCTTTACATCCACAGATATCTCAAGGCAACACATGTTCCTCAGTGGTAAATCTATCTATCTATACTCTATACATACATACAAATAAATAAAATTGAAGTGTCTGTTTGTAATTCCAAAACAACTTTTCACTAAATGCATATGAATGTATACACGCTATTGACACTAAAAAACCAAGTTTTAAAAATTTTCTCTGTCTGTCTGTTTGTTCTGGGTAATCTCTGAAACGGCTGGACCGAGTTTAATGGGACTTTCACTGGTAGGCAGCTGATGTTTCAAGGAGTAACTTAGGCTACTTTTATATATTAAAAATATCAGGGTTCCGCGACATGAAGAGTGAAACTAAATCTACGCGGGTTAAACCGCGGGGCACAGCTAGTCAATAAATAAATTCACTCACGCCATCTTAGATTGTTGACTGCGAACGTGACAGATTCCCCATTTGTCACGTTGGCAGTTATACATAGTATACTATGGGCCAACGTGGGCCATCGCCGTCTCAGGCACTATGCATAATTCCCTATCTAACCCTTTATATATTTGTGTATTTAAGTAAAATTGTTATATACTGGTCATTGCTGTGCGGCCTGGCGCTGTTAAATAAAAATAAAACTATGTGTAAGGTTTCTTTTATATTAATAAATAAATACAATATAAATTAAATTAATCTAATACATCAATAATTTTTCAGTGCGAAGAAATGTCATGTTCATCATGGGTACGTATATATATATAATGATAGACAAAATTCATTGATATCGTTTTGATTGATTCAGCAAATTTTCTTTTGAGGACACATTTATTAGAAATCAAATAATCACAATATCAAATGGAAACTGGGGGTCTCCTCTCTTTCTTTGAAAACGAACGAAAATGAAACGTAATTTCAGTATAGCTTTGTTTTTATCAAACTCTAATACTCTATCGTTAAATAATTTAACTAACGCGCTATTCAACGTGGCAATGCTGCCAGCCATATTGGCACGATCCCGAGAGACACCGTGAGGGACAAGTTTTATACCTTTAATTAGTTTTAAGTACTATTCCTTATATATACTAAGTTTTTATTCAATAATTAGCTGTGCCTCGCGGTTTCATCTGCGTAGATTTAGTTTCATCCTTATTATCGCGGTACCCTAATATTTTTGATAAATAAAAGTAGCCTAAGTTACTCCTTGAAACGTCAGCTACGTACCAGTAAAAGTCCCGTTAAAATCCATCCAGTCGTTTCAGAGATTACCCGGAACAGACAGACAGACAGACAGGCAAACAGACAGACGGAGAAATATTTTAAAACTTGGTTTTTTAGTGTCAGTAGTGTGTATACATTCATATGCATTTAGTGAAAAGCTGTAATTTTGGAATTACAAACAGACACTTCAATTTTATTTATCTGCATAGAAGATGTATAGATGTATAGATATTGTACATACTTAAGTAGGTTTAGAATATATTAACACCAAATAATTTTCTAGCAGATAACGTTCGGACATAACTCAAAATATAAGCCGTGGTAGGAACTTTGTAGAACGAAAGTGAGTAGAACCCCGTTTTACTAAGTGTGCAAAAAAAGGATACTAGAATGCTTCATGTACATGTTTAGCCCACTTCAAATAAGAGGTTCTTAAAAGGTTAATTGCGTCAAAGGATCTCAACACTTACTACGTCATATAATTACCATATTAAGATCGATGGCTTGGTAATGGTGGGTGTTTGAATTCACCTCACGCACACCAACGAGGGATCGTTTAATAAAATATCGTTCAAGTAGACCGGACGGGTAACATAATCGCATGCTTTTTAACTATAGATCAAGTTAATTTAACTACTGTTAGTGGCAGTGTAGCGACTGAACTATAGATTCGGTAATTATAATTAGGTACCTACCTACCGTATTTGTTTCATATAGTGTTATTAGACATAAACAGCGGATGATTAGGTACATATTTTTTATTTGTGACTGCTCCGTTAGTGACGTGGATGCAAAAGCTACTTTGAAACACGAGGTCCTGCGTTCGATCGCCGATCAGATCAGTAGCAGCCTGGAGTCTGGACTCGCTCCCTATGATTACACGAGACTTAAACATAACTGGCAAAATGTAGGTGTATGTCCTACTGTACTGTACCTCTGCCTACGCACAGGGCCCACCTTAATTTTGATATTCTGCTATGTTCAGCGCCTTAATGTAGTCTTAAACGGCAATCAAAAGCCACGGTAGCAGTGGTCTTATGCCAATATACATGATATTACATAATCTGTACAAATCTATCTATACAAATAAATAAAATAGAAGTGTCTGTTTGTAATTTCAAATTAATAGCTTTTCACTACATGCATATGAAAGTATATACGACATTAACATAAAAAAACAAACAATTTCCAAAAAGACTCTGTCTGTCTCTCTGTTTGTTCCGGGTTATCTCCGAAACAGCAGATTTTAACGGGACTTTCACTGGAAGATAGCTAATTTTACAAGGAGTAACTAGCTACTTTTATTTAAAAAAAAGCATAACTGCTCTGCGGAACAGACGTCAAAATAAATACTACGCGGGTGAAACCGCGGGACACAGCTATTTACATAATATAACGCGAGCGCTTTGTGGCGACATCTTAATGGCTCATTAGCTCAATCTATAGTCAGTTAAGGTTGGGTATAGGCTATGAATAATTTAGCTCACACACCTGCTTTATCCACAAACTAATCCTACATTACTCATCAACCATTTTGATTGGAACTCACTTGAGGTTTAATAGACTTCGCAATCCAGAAATGGCGGCGGCAAATCTCCTTGTATATTTCTCTATATCTTGTTCAGCTTAATGAAACGAATTGTTAAAGCTAAATAGTTACTTCATAATAATAACACGTATAAAAATTCGCACTTCGTTCTTTACGGTGAAGGAAAACATCGTGCGGAAACTTGCATATGTCTGAGAAGTAATTCAAACACGTATGTATAGTGCCTGAGACGGCGATAGACTCAAAATCTGTCACGTTGGCACTTAAACATATACGGTAAAATGTGGGTGTTGTTGTTACAATGCCTGTGCTTACCCCTTCGGGTACCCTTCAGGGATGGCGTGAGCATATTTATTTGTACGTATAAAATATTTTTTTAAGGTCCATAAAAAAAACTGTATTGGTAGATAATTTGAATACGAGCTTCATGCTGAAGAAAAACATCGTGAGGAAACCTGCAGAAGTCTGCGAAGTATTCAAAGTGCCTGAATAAGTATTTCAAAGGCGATAGACTCAACATCTGTCACATTGGCAATTAATCATCTTCAGTGAAATGTGTGTGTTGTTATTACAACACCTCAGCCTACCCCTTCGGGGAATACAAGCGTGAACTATATGTAATTTGAATACCTTTTACTATTTAAAAGGTATTTTTTATTTCTAAATCTAGTCTAGTTTCCATAAAAATCTCTAAAACTAATATTTGTGTGCATGATGTAAGTTGTTAATATCCATTAAAGCTGCTCGTCACGCACTTAGCATTCAACCACAAAATTAAACGTCGAAGTGAAGAATTATAATATGACTAGCTGTGCCCTGTGGTTTTACCCGCGTCGATTTAGTTTCATGCTGTTTGTTTTAATAAAATTAGCTTAAAGCACGCCTTGAAACTTCAGCTATCTGCCAGTAAAAGTCCCGTTAAAACCCATCCAGCCATTTAGGCGTGATGCCGTGACCAAGGGAACCCCATTAATTTTTTATATATAAAAATGAAGTATTTATTTTGTTTCGCAGTGCTATGGCGCTAAATGTGCGTCGAGGGTAAGACTATATTATAATTCATGTAAATCTATACATGCATACATACATACAGATAAATTAAATTGATGTGTCTGTTTGAAATTTCAAAATAACGGCTTTCACTAAATACATATGAAAGTATATACGTTACTGATATAATAAAACCTATTTTAAATTTGTTTCACTGTCTGTCTGTTTGTTTGTTCCGACTTATCTCCAAAACGGCTGGGCTGATTTTAGCGGGTCTTTCACTGACAGATAGTTAATGTTACAAGGAGTAACTTAAGCTGCTTTTACCACGGGCTACAGCTAGATGCTATGTTTCTATTACTATAGTAAACTGGAGAGTTTTTTGTTTGCTTAAAGCTAATCCCTGGTAGTTTTAGGGATTAGCCCTTAATCACTGGAAACGCAGCGCTCAACTGGACAGTGATATGTGGTTAACGGTTGCGGTCGGTTTTTCCGCGAATTCGCACATCAATCAAATTGATGTGCGAATTCGCGGAAACTTTGGAACTCTCCAGGAGCTTGGAATACAGATACGGAGGCTCTAAGCGCTTCACAAGATTGATCTAATTCCGAATGGGATATCAATTAAATAATGTGAAAGTATTTACTTACTTACTTCAAAAGTATTTAAGTCACAAATTGACTTTTATTTTACTTTGAAATTGAACTTTATTTTTCTCTTTTAATATAGAAACTTTTTTCACATTTTTCAGTCGCTTTTAGCAAACTTTATGACGGATGCCATTGCACTACATTTAAATGGGATCACATGCACTATCTTTCAAATAAAAAATCTTATAAATGGATTCACCTACCTTTTCAGGGATTCATATCTACATGTTCCAAAATAATATAATGATTAGGTAATGGTTACAGTGCGCGGGAGTGAGATGCGTTGCACGGGTAAGTTAGTAAGTAGTTAAAAACTCTTCCTGGGATTGTAAGCGGTTACCGCGGTATTATATTACGACGTATAAATCATTATTTTAGTCGCAAGTGCAACTGCGAGGTCCATTTTCTGTATTTCTCCAGTAGCCTGGAGTCTGGATTAGTGTCCGGTGAGAAGCCATAGGTTCGCCTTATTACATGGGACCTCAACATAACTTGTGAAATGTGGTATAAAGTCCACCTCAGGCTACCCCTTCGGAGTATACAGGGGCCCAACCATGAGCTCTTATTGCAATGTTTATTCAGTTGAGCGACAGTGACAGATGTATGCACGTCACATACGTCTCATAAATGAGTGAAACTATCATAGAGCTCATGGTAAGGCCCCAGGTGTGAGCATATGTATGTATGTATATTATTTAATTGCCTGATTTATTAATTTATTTGAGGATCGCCAACATAAGATACAGTTATATGATGTTTATGAAAAGTAGTTTGTTATTGTCCAAAGCAAACTATATTTTTTTATCCTGAAGAGGTAGGTAAGGTGAGAGAATAATAATAATCCCATGGGATAAACAATTTCCTTCCTTTCCGAATGTTACCTATCTAAGAAGTAATAGTTACTTAGCAGTTTAATTATAATTAAATCATTCGGTAAGATTGTCCTTAGCCGAATATAGAATCAAATGAAGCGTAAATTGGCGATTGTTGCAATCGATCGGAGTATTCGAACCATTGAGCGAAATGATAATGGATCATGTATGGTCGGACTTGATGAACTGTGTAACTTTATAATATGAAATAATTTTCCGATTCCGATGAAAATTAAAATAATTTATTCAGTTTAGGCCTTGGTTAACCACTGGTTTGGAAACTAGCCCTCTGAGAACCGGCAAGAAACCCAGCTGACATCAAGTACCTACATTTCATTACATAGTGTACTATGACTGTATGTGTATGTGTGTATAAAAACGTGTACACGATTTTCGATTTCAAACGACATATTAAAAATAGGTTTAATTCTCGTTTAACATTTTTTGCCTCATACCTCATACATTTGTGTTTTTTAGTGTGAAGGCGACCATTGCAATGCCACGGTATGTTATTCACTTTACTTAATTTGAATGCTAATAAAATTGAATGCAACAAATTAATAATTATCTGGCAATACAGTGTTCCGGTCTTTCGTGCCAGGCTACGGTAAGTAAATTATATAAAGCACTAAATTAAAAAGTCTTTTACTACAACAATTTTTTAGCAAATATTTTTGTTTTATACAATACACACACACACACAAAATGCCCTTTATTGACAATATTATTGCGTGTATGTGGCTAGCCATATTTCGGCTTATTTATTATATTAGCCGGAGAATGTTTTATGCAAATTTGTAAAAGAGAAGAAAATATATAAAAAGAGGACGCTTTGATCATATTCACTCATATCATGTACAAGATCGAGATATGAACCGATCAGAGGCGACCGACCGATAATCGACTACCAGTTCTTCTCAAAAGGCTAGCCAGGATGCGGCGATAACTTTGCTTTAGCAGAGCCTGAACATTTTCATTTTTCATTTTGGAACTTTAAGAATGATTGGTTTAAGTAGTTATTCCGTTTGTAACTGTATGTGTGTTTAAATATTGTGTTTTTTATGTTCGCAGTGCGTGGGAAATTCTTGTCAGAAAACAGAAAACTTATGGTAGTAGGTACACCTTAGTACCTAATTATAAATAAAATATTTGGAGACTCCGAGTTGTATGATATAATTTAAACTAACTACGAGTTTAAAAAAGTATAACCCTTACGTCAAAGTCAAAGTCAAAAATATCTTTATTCGATTAGACTTTTTACAAAGTACTTTCAAATCGTCAGAACGACATGGTTATACAGGATTATACATGCGACCGCCAGGTTCGGAAGGTTGCTTTTACTGAGAACCTGACAAGAAACTCAGTACTTACTCGTTTCAAAAATATTATACAATTTTAAAAAACAAAGTAAATTTCTCAAATGAAATGTAAGTCCATGGACACAGTTCCAATGCACAAATGTCGATAAAAATTAACAAAAAGAAAAGTCTAGTAGTTCTACTTATATCTAAATGCGTAGCTTGAGATGACCAGGCCCCAAAAGCAGCACCTGTTCACAAGTATGACGAGAATGCCAGTCATCGCCCGCCTCAACCATTATAAAGGGAAGTGAGCGACCCGTCATCCTGACGCCGCCGCAAGCGTGTGAGCATGACAACTCTTAATAAATATAGCCCTGAAAATGGGAGACCCTTCCTGGTATGGAACGAGCTCCCCGGAGTAGGTTCTCAAGTACAGCATGGAGATCTTCAAGAAGGGTGTGTGGAAATTTTCAAAAGTCGGCAATGCTGGCTTGGTGTCTCTGGTATCCGAGCGGTCATAGGGGGCGGTTTCCACTTACCATCAAATAGACCGCATGTTGTTTGCCACCTTGTATGTAATACCAAGCTTAATTGAACCTTATCACCTATCACATATATGTTATGTGTCAATTTCCTATGAAAGAAACCAACGCTCGTTGTCAAGTTCGACGCTGAGATACCTTAGTGAATAACGCGGCTGGACTTGCGTCATTCAGACTCGAGCCAGACAAATAATGTAATCAAATCAAATCCTTCGATATAGGTGCCCGTTCAGTCTTCCTCGCTCATTTATATTATAATTATTGTAATTATTAATGATTGAATACACATTGTAATCTGTGAAAAAGGACATCCATCCGATTCAATTCAAATCTCCACCATATAAAGTCACCTGCATATTTCGGAGTCACTTATGGGCATCCGTTAAATGCACTGCCATAATAGATGAAATTAATAGGTATTGAACCGAATTGTCACGTTGTTTTACTTGCATAATGAATAGTAATGTGTATGCACTTAAGAATCTTATCTATTTATATATACATAAAAATGAATCCCTATTTCCCTTGGTCACGGCATCACGCGTGAACGGCTGCATGGATTTTAACGGGACTTTCACTGGCAGATAGCTGAGGTTTCAAGGAGTGACTTAGGCTAATTATATTTTGAAAAAGCAAGAGCTCCGTCGGACACCCATGAAATTAACCCTACGCGGGTGAAACCGCGGGGCGGGACGAGTATCTATATAAATATAAACTAAACTATGCATTTGTCATGTGATGATCTTCGGCAATGTGTTGTGCATAAGCCCACGAAGCTTTCTGAGTTGGTACGACCAATCTTTGACAGGTGGCGCCATTATCGTTACTAAGAATATCATAATACTAGCTGTGCCCCGCGGTTTCACCCGCGTAGATTTAGTTTCATCCTTATTGTCGCGGAACCCTAATATTTTTAATAAATAAAAGTAGCCTAAGTTACTCCTTGAAACATCAGCTGCCATTGAAAGTCCCGTTAAAATCCGTCCAGCCGTTTCAGAGATTATCCGGAACAAACGGACAGATAGAGAAAAAAATTATACGAGTAACTTGGTTTTTTAGTGTCAGTAGCGTGTATACTATCATATGCATTTAGTGAAAAACTGTTATTTTGGATTTACAAACAGACACTTCAATTTTATTTATCTGTATAAATGTATAGATATTGCCGCAATAGAACTCGTCGCGGGTGAAACTGCGGCACAGATAGTGTATTAATGCAAAGTAAATGTTAGCCGGAAAATACAATTTTACGTAATGCGGTTGGCATTTTTGGTGTTACATAGCTATATGCCTTCCCAAAAGGATCCCCGACGTAGAAGTGTCACAATACCCAATTCTCTAAATTCTCAATTTTAGAAATTCCACCCCTAAGGGTGTAGATGAGGGTTGATAGTTTGTATATGAAACCTCACGACGGTCGAAGCTAGTATAGTATTCATAAAAGGGTTAAGGTTTGAAGAAAGAGCCAGAAAAAGAAAGCCACGTTATTCGTCATGAGTTTCAAAGTGGTGGTGAAACACTAAACAACTCAACAGTACAAACAGTACGGAATGTATGAACAAATCGTTCGAAATTACACACTCACACAGACACGCACATCTGTGGCTAACCGCGCACACGCAATAATATTATGCACTAGCTGTGCCCTGCGGTTTCACCCGCGTAGATTTAGTTTCATCCTTATTGTCGAGGAACCATAATATTTTTAATAAATAAAGTAGCCTAAGTTACTCCTGGAAACATCAGCTACCTACCAATGAAAGTCCCGTTAAAATCCGTCCAGCCGTTTCGTAGATTACCCAGAACAAACAGACAGACAGACAGAGAAAAATTTTAAAACTTGGTTTTTTTAGTGTCAGTAGCGTGTACACTTTCATATGCGTTTAGTAAAAAGCTGTTATTTTGGAATTACAAGCAGACACTTCAATTTTATTTATCTGTATAGATGTATAGATTAAATAAACATCAAGAGTGAAAACCGTCAAGCTCGATGGAGCAAACCTACTTATTTCAAGGTTTTCCATACTGCTTGTAAGCTTAATATATATACTGTGACTCAACTATGTACGTAAGTGAGTTGAGATCCCCAGTTTCGCAATGCTAATTAAAAGTTGAGCGTGCATCGCACGATTCCAACAATCTACAATGCCGGTACATTTTAGACAACTCAATTATAACTTGCATATTTGAGACACATCTGCGCATTTGAGAAGAACTTAATTCACGTTATGCGGAAATGTTGCAAAGAGATTTTTAAGTATAAAGTAGGACGGTCAAGGGAGACTTCAGAAACAATGGATGGATTGTGTGAAAGATGACATGCGTGAGGAAGTGAATTCAGATATGTATGAAACCGAAAATGAAAATGATTTATCCAGTCCATTTAGGATAGGTCTGGCATCTGACCAGACTTATGAATTCCAGTATATATTTTTTTTGTAAATCAGAAAATTTCCTCCTTTCAAGTTATTTAAGTAGATAATAATTCATTTTGAAACGACAGGAAAATCTAGACAAGTTGCCTTCTAAATTATCAAAACAAATCTCATAAATTGTATTGCACAGCATCAGAATAATAAATAATAAAATAATATCTTGTAATTATGTTGTAATATCTTTTAATAAGTAATAAAATATCTTGTAATTATGTTATTCGTCACCTTTTCTTGACCGAACCGCTGAACCAATTTTGATGAAATTTATAAAATAGATAGATGTCACTCATGGACAGACAAAAGGTATAACTTAGTCAAAGTCGGATAAAGCTTTGTGAAAATTAAGCAATAGAACAATAAAAACAATACACAACTGATGTTCACAATGGTATGTGCAAATGAAAAACAATATAAAATGAAAGGCCTGTGCTAGACAAAGCAACACTTATCGATAACCGCGAGCCGACCGAGCGAAAATTATATCGAATAAAATACCGGCCTGTAGAGCTCTTGAAATATGATCATACTTACATTGTTGTTGAAGTCTAGTGAAAATATGAAAGACTAGCTGTGCCCTGCGGTTTCACCCACGCAGAGTTAATTTAATTCCCGCGGAACCCCAAATGTTCTTTTTAAATAAAGTTAGTTACTCCTTGTAATATTAGCTATCTGCCAGTGAAAATCCCGTTAAAATCGGTCCAGCCGTTGCAGAGATTACCCGAAATAAAGAGACGTGTTGATAAAACTCTTTAGCAAATAACTCATTTATTAGGTACCAATTCTTTGCGTTTTTATACTCGTGATAATTTCTCAACGAAATGTCCGATTGGAATAAAACAAACGGTATTTTACTTCTACATGAATACCCTTGATAGCATATTGCTTAATTTGCATAAGGATTAATATTAAGATACACATTTAACGTAGTTTCTTTCTTCAGACGGTTTAATATTTTTTATGAACATAAAAGCGGTTATTATGACTAAACTATGATAGTTAGATATATGCTTTTACGGACTTTTTTGTAGATCTTAATAAGACCTAAAATTCCGTAGTACATAATTTTGTTCTATTGTCAATAGTTTTTGCAGCGCACGCATAAATAGGTTTTCGATTTTACACCTTGGTTTACAAATTCGCAATTTTCTTACGGACCCCTTATTTTTATGAGGATAAAATATAACCTATAGCCTTCCTCGATGAATGGACTATCGAACACTGAAAGATTTTTTGAAATCGGACCAGTATTTCCTGAGATTAGAGCGTTCAAACAAACAAAGAAACAAACAAACTCTTCAGCTTTATAATATTAGTATAGATAAAAAAATTATAAGGTTATGTAAGGTTTTATTGGTGAAATTTGGTGGTAAAACCGGCCTCTAAAACCGAAAAAAAAAGGTGACTAAATTCGACGCATGAGTTGTGATCACGAGTAGCTCAGTTGGCAGAGCAACGGTATGGTTTGCACAGGTCGTGGGTTCAAGTCCTGCCTCGTGTTGGTATGTTCTATATCCATTTTTAAGAATTTAGCTTTATTTATATTTCACCAGTTATTTTTAAAGTCCCATGCAGTTGAAGGCTAGCCTATTGCAGACTTTGTCTGACTCGGGGTTCGAATCTAAGGAAAATGAAAATGAAAATGAAAATGAAAATGAAAATGAAAAAGAAAATGAAAATGATTTATTCAGTTTAGGCCCTGGTAAGGCACTTATGAATGTTGAGGAATTTACCACCGGTTCGGAAACTAGCGTTCTGAGAAGAACCGGCAAGGATCTCGTCTTCCGCAGTAGCGTTTGTTAACAGACCCACGAGGCAGCCATTTTAACGTATCTTTAAATACTATAACATTTCATTACCGTACCATTACCATACATCATTATTTTTTCCGCTGATCATGCTTTCGTGTTTACTAATATGTAGGAGATGAACTCCAATTAGTATATAGCTCAAATAATTCATATTAAACTTAAAAACAGAAGAGAAAAGTCAACGTTTTCTAATAGTCTTAAAATCATAACGTTCAGGTGAAACGCAAGTATTGGTTTTATATTTGTAGTAATGCGATCCTCGCTGATACGCAACAAAAATCGTAGACGTTTCAACACGTCAGAATCAATACTTGGAGAACAGGACGAGAGACCCACCTCTCGACCCACCACCACGCAAGACTCACATTAAAAATTAAAAAGGGATAACAACATTATATGACAAATACTTACATACATTATTACAGTTTATGTAGGCTAACGCAAACGGGCCACCAACCACAGCGACGGGTGACACGGACTACCACATCTCACCGAAAATGCCAGTGCCAACGTGACAGATGGTGAGTCTATCACCGTCTCAAGCACTATACATACGTGTTTGAATTACTTCTCAGACATATGCAGGTTTCCTCACGATGTTTTCCTTCACCGTAAAGCACGTGGTGTGAAAGCACTGCATATAAGTTTTTAGAAGAACTCATTGGTACAGGCTCGGCTTCTTTTCGCTAGAATCATTTAATACTTATTTAGATTATATTAGAATTAAGCAATACTAAAATATTATTGTGTATTCCATTGCATTAGGTTTAAATACCTGTAATGATGGTGTCTAAATAGTGATAAATCTATACATCATCTATACATACAGATAAATAAAATTGAAGTGTCTGTTTGTAATTCCAAAATAACAGCTTTTCACTAAATGCATATGAAAGTATAAACGCTACTGACACTAAAAAACCAAGTTTTAAATATTTTTTTCTCTGTCTGTCGGTCTGTCTGTCTGTCTGTCTGTCTGTCTGTCTGTTTGTTCCGGGTAATCTCCGAAACGGCTGGACCGATTTTAAAGGGACTCACTGGTTGCTGATGTTTCAAGGAGTAACTTAGGCTACTTTTATTTATAAAAAATATTAAGGTTCCGCGAAATGAAGCATGAAACTAAATCTACGCGGGTGAAACCGCGGGGCACAGCTAGTAAATAAATAAAATAAATACTGGCCAGCGACACAATTTTTTTTGTAACACGTAGCGAGTGGCTGCCGCCGGCAGCAAATATGTATAAAAAAGCTAAAATCGCATGAATTGCTGGTTTGGTAGTGGTTGGTGGCCCGTCTGAACAAAGCCTTACTCATAAACGAGGGTTGCTCTATGAGTAATAGTTTTCTTTTCTTACACCGCTGGTCGTAGAGACTTGAAAGGATGTATTTATCGTGATGGGTCGAGAGAGATTTTTCAAATTCAACCCTAAATGGAAGTAGTATTTAGTACGTAATATATTTCTGTATTGCTTTATTCAATTCAGTTCTATATTGGAATACAAAATAGGTAATAGTGATCACTAGAAAATTTACTCTGGGTAGGTACTGGGTTTTTACATTTTTTTACTAATTTCAAAAAAAGAGGAGAATACTGAATTCGACCGTATATATTTTTAACTAGCTGTGCCCCGCGGTTTCACCCACGTAACTTATATTTTCAAAAAAATTCAAGTTACTCCTTGTAACATTAGCTATCTGTCAGTGAAAGTCCCGTTAAAATCAGTCCAGTCGTTCCAGAGATTACCCGGAACAAACAAACAGACAGACAGACAGAGAAAATAATTAAAAGTTTGTTTTTTAGTGTCAGTAGCGTGTATACTTTCATATGCATTTAGTGAAAAGCTGTTATTTTTTAATTATAAACAGACACTTCAATTTTATTTATATGTATGTATGTAAAGATAGCGGAAGATACAAGGAGTAACATAGCTGAATTTTTAGAAACGAAAATTAATTAAATCAACACAAAGGACACTTGGAACACTTATTGAACGTCATTTCTCTTACGCTTACAGTTGGTAAAATACTTTTTCTACTTAGAAGGAAAACAAAGAAGAAGACAGAAAGAAAATATATTCCATTCATAAAAAAAAAAAAAAAACTACTTCTACGTCTTCTAAACTTCTACGCGGGTAAAACCGCGAGACACACCTAGTCATATGAAAAACAGTAAGTACGTTCTGTGCAAGACCGACCTGTCTCTAATGTCGACTAATTGTAAGTTGACCTTTAGTAGCCTTTTATATTTTGAAAATATAACTGTTCAAAGAATACAAAAGGGTACACTTGCAATATAGGTACCATTGCCCACTCTAAAAACCTTTATTCCCTCCCAATCGATAGCTAGATTTGATCCAACTTGTCCCGCACTCAAACCACTCCGCCTAATGTAATGAAATTCACGTTCTTGTGAGACTCCGATAAATTTGAATCCAAGATCTCTTTGCTTAACTTTTCAACTGAAAGTATTATATTTGTTCGTTTCTGCTTACATCTGGCGATAAGTTTGTTGGCTACTGCGAGATAATAGTAGAATATTAACTTATTCAACAATAAATCTTGTTCTTTCTTTGTTTTTGTCGAAGTTTATTTTTAGTGTTCCGTACCTCAAAAGGAAAAACCGGAACCCTTATAGGATTTTGTTGTCCGTCTGTCTGTTAAGACCCTTTTCCTCAAGAACGGGTATCAAGCTTAAATTAATATCAAATACTCGGTCTTATGTAATACCCTTATTACGAGTTATGCAAAGTTTTCATAAACTATGCTTCACCTGCAATATTTGTATGCGATTTTTTAGTTTTCCACGTGATCGCTAGGAGTCGCCGCACAATTTCTCATACAAATACGCTAGCGAGTATAGATTCCGAAAACGGTGGCAAACTAGTGTTAGAGGTACTGTCCCTTGCTGTGGAAAAAACAATCTTCTGAGCCAATGCAATCAAACTATTATTAAGGAAATCGAAACCTACAGGATACTTCCCATAAACTTAGAATTTTGAAATTTGGTACTGTGGGAGATTGAGTGACTATGCTCAACCCCCAGCAAAGGGAAGATCTTCCAGCCATGTCATGTCTGGGGAGCACCGGCTCCAACTGTACTAGTCGCGATTTAGGTTCTCGTGTATTTGTACTCAAATTTTGCAATTGTTAATTAGTGGCGCCATCTATGTAACGACTGGAGAAACGCTGCTACAGTACGAAGCAACGTCTTATAGAACATATAAGAAACATTGCGAAAAGCGTAAATTTTTAAGTAAATTTTTACGTGGTAAATTCCTCGACATTCATAAGTGCCTTACCAGGGCCTAAACAGAATAAATCATTTTCATTTTTATTTTCATAACATCAGGTTTGTACGGAACCCTCAGTGTGCATGTCCGGCTCGTACTTGGCCGGTTTTTATAGAATAAAAGTACATGAAAGTTGAGTTAGTCTCAGTATTTATCATTTGTTTAGTTAGTCTAACATCGTCTCTGCAATATTTTCACGAGCATCCGTGGAGAATATCAATCATGTTAATATTTCTTACTGATTTTTTTGAAAGAAAAGATCCGTGGCTGTCGAGTGGTTTGAGGAGTCGCCTGCTATGCAAGGGTAACTCATTTCACTCCAAGAGCTAAACATCTTTTATTGTAACATTTTCATTTCACCAAAAAGATAAGTACACTAAACTAAAAGGTTCTTGAGACATCTACATATTTTTATTATTCAAAGCCCTGAACAATTTTAACTGAAATCAAACTGTAATTTTGAAATTTCCATTGATTTTTTTTAAGATGTAACTCTGATTATGATTATCATCCACGACGCTCCCAGAACCGCTGCACATGAACCGCCGCGGCGAAAACACTGCGAAAGAACCACTCCGTTTAAAACGCTGCGAACTAACCGCTCCCTTGGACCGCCGCGATTAAAACGTTGCAACAGTCATGTTATTCACTAAGGTTTCTCAGCGTCGAACTCGACGTCGAGCGTTGGTTTCAATCATAGGAAATTAAAACATAAAACGTAGACGATAAAGTTCAATTTCGTATCTTTAAAAACCGACCCTGCCGAATAACGCGGCAGAAACGCTGCATCTGAACCGCCGCGATTAAAATGCAGTGGTTCCGTCGCAGCGTTTCAAGTCTAGACAAACCGTCAGTTGTAACTTTAAACCTTATATGTTTGTGACATTTCCCTCTACAAGTTATATTTGTAATTGAATATGTGGAACGTAAAAGTTTTATTGAAGTCCTAACTTGCGGTCTGCGTTGCTTATTAATTTACAAAGTTATAACGACTAGATCGGTGAGTACGACGAGGCGAGAGGTAGACATTTTTAATTAGCCGTAATTAAGGTTATTAGGGGAAAGCGTCTTTTTAATATTTGGAGATTAATTAGTCTATAGTTTTTTTTTATTTGATCATTAGCTAATGACCAAGTAGTAAAAGAGTTCCTTTTATTTTCATTTCATTTACGAGTTCAAGCAAACAAACAAACAAACTCTTCAGCTTTATATATTAGTATTTTTAGATATTGGAAACTAGTGACCAACCCTTCATTTGCATATTGTGATTTGTATCTATACAGATGAATAAAATTGATGTCTGTTTGTAATTCAAAATTAGCAGAATTTCACTAAATGTATATAAAAGTGCCGTGGTGGCCTTGGGGTCTGAGCAGTCGCCTGCTACGAAAACGACGGGAGTTCGAATCCCAGCGAGGCCTGTTCCAAAAAGTTTTCCTAAAAACTTAAGAACAGTGATTTCATACCACGTGCTTTACGGTGAAGAAAAATATCATGAGGAAACCTGCATATGCCTGAGAAGTAATTAAAAGACCTATGTATAGTGCCTGAGACGGCGATAGACTCACCATCTGTCACGTTTGCACTTAATTATCTTCGGTGACAAGTGGGTGTTAATATTACAACACCTCCCCTTTCGGGGAATACAGACGTGAGCGTATTTATGTATACTTCTCAGACATATGCAAGTTTCTTCACGATGTTTTCCTTCACTGTAAAGCACGTGGTGTGAAATCACTGCACATAATTTTAGAAAAACTCATTGGTACAGGTCCCGCTGGGATTTGAACTTGCGACGCTTGCGTAGCAGGCGACTACTCAAACCCCACGGCGATTTGAAATTGTGCGATTAGAAAAAATATCTCAGTGTCCCATTTACCGAGGCATATCATCACTCTATCGTAAACACAGCTGTGGGCAGAAGCTAGCCTGTTATAAAGGAGTCCGTTCTAATTTCTTTGCTTAGTCAGTAGAGATAGATCCGAGATAGCTCGGGAGGGAATGATACGTAAATATTATCTCACCGGGAGCAAGTTTGTTCTTCCTAAGAAATAAATTGAAAACATACTTCAGAAAGATTTCAAAGAAATGTCAAAAGGAACTGGGGGTGGGCTACTATCATCGGTTTAAGCAGCCGCGTTATTCACTAAGGTTTCTCAGCGTCATGCTCGTCGTCGAGTGTTGGTTTTAAAGATACGAAATTTAACCATATCCTCTATTCGATGAGTCGAGTTCGACGCTGAGAAACCTTAGTAACGAAGCTTTGACGTTTAAGTTTGGTATCTATATCTATACAGATAAATAAAATTGAAGTGTCTGTTTGTAATTCCAAAATAATAGCTTTCACTAAATGCATATGAAAGTATACACGCTACTGACACTAAAAAACCAAGTTTTAAACTTTTTCTCTGTCTGTCTGTCTGTTTGTTCCGGGTAATCTCCGAAACGGCTGGACGGATTTTGACGGGACTTTCACTGACGGATAGCTTATGTTACAAGCCTATAATCTAGCCTAAGTTACTCTTAGGCTAGATTATAGGCTTAGATTTGTAAAAAACATTAGGGATCCACGGGCCATCATGAAATTAAAATCTACGCGGGTGAAACCGCGGGGCACAGCTAGTCAAAAATAAAACTTCAAAGCTAAGACGTTTTAAATACACTCTGCTAAATAGGATGATGGTCGGCCTCTCTGTACTTTACACGTTTTTTAACTAATAATATAAATAAAATGAATATACTCACGTCACCCCAGAAGGGTCCCCGAAGCAGAGGAAAATAAGAAACCGTTGCGTTTTAGCGTCTATGTACACAAATAGGACGATATTATCGACATACCTAGTCTTGCCAACAACCAATTACGGGGAACAGCGATTGTGCCATGAACATCCATTGTAATGATAATTCGGTTGTGTGAAAGTGACAGACATATACACGTCATATACATCTGTCTCATATTTGGAAGTCAAACTATCATGGTCAAGGTATCATTATAAGCAGAAGCTTGTAGAGACATTCATTACTTACTGTATATACCTATACCACTCTAAGCTAAGCATGTCTTAAATAATGGGTTTTCGGGTATAAATATCGATATTGCACTCTATAGGTACAAAACAATTACATTACATATGCCCACGCCTGTATTTCCCGAAGGGGTAAGCAAGTGTATTTATTACGTACCCACATTTCGCCAGTTATGTTGAAGTATCATTTTATAGGGCACTATTGCCATTAGCTGTGAACTAATACAGATTAACAGCCGTGGCCGTAGGGTTTAACTGTCGCCTGCAACGCAAGCCACGCGAGTTCGAATCAATCGTACCAATGAGTTTTTCTAAAAACTTAAGCGCAGTAATTTCACCCCACGTGCATTACTGTGAAGGAAAACATCGTGAGGAAACCTGCATATGTCAGAGAAGTAATT
This sequence comes from Watsonalla cultraria, assembly GCA_964035505.1. Taxonomy (NCBI): domain Eukaryota; kingdom Metazoa; phylum Arthropoda; class Insecta; order Lepidoptera; family Drepanidae; genus Watsonalla; species Watsonalla cultraria. The sequence goes on along the minus strand of OZ037732.1, from coordinate 244,224 downwards.
CTAAGACTATATACGAGTATAGTGCCTGAAACGGTGATATACTCAGCATCTGTCACATTGGCAATTAATCATCTTCAGTGAAAAGTGGGTAGTACAGACATGAGCACATCTGTCTAATCCAGACTCCGGGCTGCTAATGATACAAATCATAGGAGGAAAAACCCAACTACACTTTGCCCGACCCGGTGGAAAAGAGTAGTAGCGCTGGTGATCACGCCAATGAACAGATAAAAAAACATTTATTGGTGTGATATCACTCTGGCTAACAGGCTTTTACTAATTGCATGTCATAAGTAAGTAGAAGTAAAAAAAAATACATAATATGTTAGTTTTGATGATTTTTACTAAAGATTTATGAGTTAGTGCCCATTATGGAAACTGTGGTGGAACTTTACTTCACAAACATGACGCTTTTCAAGTGGATGGAATGAGACTTTACACTCAATAATTTCAAGCCTTTTTCTTTAGTTATTTCTTTAGCAAATAAAAGTAAGTTTGAGTAGCGAGTTATGCAAATGAAAACAGCGAATAACTTTCCTTTTACTACTAAAACCCTGTCTGTATGGTGGGAGGTTACTTTGGCGTTCTGAAAAAGATTCACTCGTGAGCGTAACAAAATATTGAGGAAGTAATTTTTAACACCGTACAATTTAGATATAGGTAGGTAAGTAGGTACCTAATTATTGAAGAGCTGGCAGCTACCTCGGACAAAGAATTAGTTCAGCTATTCAAAGGGGGAATGCTGCCAGTATCTTCGGAACCTTGCCTACGGGGACTCCTTTTAATAATATATTTTAGGTAACAGATTATATATTTTTTTTAATTATTGTTTTATATGCTTTGCGTATAATTCACTCAAATCAAATATAATATAAAATACAAAAATGTTACAGCGCAGTCTAGTCCCAAACTAAGCAGAGCTTGTACTATGGATACCAGACAGCGGATGTTACAAAAATAATTAATACCTTAAAATACATATTATGATAATAAATATACATTATAAAATAAACTTATTTAATAAATTCACACGCAATTTCGGCGATGTGTGACGCAGCTGTGCAGTATTTTGTAACCGACCTCTGAAACGGCGGTATACTACACCCTTCGGCCAAAAATCTTCCTTCAAGAAGGTCGACAGATGTTCGGTTGGTACTCTCACCACGAAGGAATTTATTATTCAATTATTACTTAAATGCTAATTATGGGGTACTGGAAGCTACATGTAATATTTGTTGCAATGAGGGATGTTACGATGTCACACGTTTAAAGCGCCTACTAAAGTAAGCGAAGCAATCAGCTATTGTGCGTCATACAAATAATTTCTTAGGAAAGCTATTAAGTTATTTGTTTCAAGTTTTTAGACATGATGACTTCTTCAATACCATGTTCGGCTATATTCTATGTAATTCTAAGTATTTGTAATTTCTTAAACATCTAATCTAATTGATATCTAGTTAAATTAGAACAATTTGACACAGGTATAATTAGAGGAGATTTTTTTTTTTAAGTTACATATTAGTTTTTAAAACTTATAAAGTGTATTCATCTGTAGGTCTAAAAAGGCCAATATGATTCATCACCGACATGACAAAATGGTCACTTGCAATTCATATTTGTAATTCACGAATGATTACAATAATTGTAGATGTTAGTCCCTATGTAACTTTTTATGGTTCTGCTATTTGTCACAAAAGCAATTTAAATTTGATGGACCATTTTAGGAATCTTCATAGGAAAGTGTCAAACAGGTGAATTGCGAAATATGAATCATTCCTGAATCATATTCGGATCACATTATGATTATCCCAAAGTGGTCGTTTTAGACCTACTGTTGTTGAAAACACATTAAAAATCAACACTATTGTATGAAGTACCCGCGCACCAATAACAAAATAAGATTGTATCTTACAAAATCGCAACAGTAAAATACTGTGTAATCGAATAAATTAAGGCTCGTATTTCACGGTCAATATACCATGCTGCTTCCGGTGAAACAATTGAAAATAAACCGTATAACTACGTCAGTAAGGTCCTATTGAACGTATAAAGTGAGGCAGGCACATTTTGAACCTGGGTAGAAACTCATTATCTCGCCAAAACCAATTCGATTCATCGCGCAGGGTAAACAAACAAGATTTATTACGTGTCATGTTGCGATAGCCTTGCAGAAGTTGCAGACAGCAGCGGTCCCAACCATAGACGAATATTTTCTTTCCCAGTACCAGACACCATGTACCTATTCATAACATAATTAATAATTATTAATTACAATAAAATGATTATTATTATCATTGCATCAATACCATATGGCCCATCGACTGTGACGCTTACCTATCGCAAAGCTATCGCTAGTCTGTTGGATACGCAATCGGTTCACGTTCGTAGAGTGTAACCACAGACTACCTATCTAACAGTTACCTAGTCAGTAGTGTAATGTTCATCATCGATTAGTTTATACACTGTGGTTAATGTGCCACAGAGCTTGTGGTTAAAATAAAAGCGCCATAAAACCTTATTAGGACTGCAAATAGCGTCTATGGGCAGCACTTTGAACCTTGAATAAAAACAAAACAGAAATATGGTTGGACATTATCACATAGCGCTATCTAGTCCCTCATTAAGCCGTACTATGGGTACGCGATGAAGGATAATACATACCTACTTTAAAGGAAAACTTAAATGTTCATCACATGACTATCGGAACACCGGGAATCGAACAAGCGTCACCTAGCATAGAAGTCAGGTTAGCTAAAAACCAATGGTGTCTTCACAAAAGTTGTTATCTATACATCTTATCTTTATCTATACATCTATACATACAGATAAATAAAATTGAAGTGTCTGTTTGTAATTCCAAAATAACAGGTTTTCACTAAATGCATATGAAAGTATACACGCTACTGACACTAAAAAACCAAGTTATAATTTTTTCTCTGTCTGTTTGTTCCGAGTAATCTCTGAAACGGCTGGACCGATTTTAACGGGAGTTTCACTGGCAGGTAGCTGATGTCTCAAGGAGTAACGTAGACTTTTATTTATTTCTAATAAGGGTTCCGCGATTATATTGATGAAACTAAATCTACGCGGGTGAAACCGCGTGGCACAGCTAGTTAAATAATATTTTTCCGCTTACACTACGCTGGTTGGAGAGAATAAACTAATCACTAACTAACTTCGGATTAATTTCATAAAGGTAAGAAAATGAATGCTTTTCCTCGTCAGTTTATTAGCAGGGGAGCGGAAATTGGCTGCACATGAGGAACTGCGGTCCAGCAGTAATAATAACATTATTTACACTATGGCGTAACAAGCCATTCACAGGACATTTATGAAATTAGTATGATGAGAGATTAGAAATGTTTTAGACGAGTATTTTGGTAGTATTATTAAAAAAAATTAAACCCACATACAAACATAAATATGCACAAATGAACCCTGAAAAACAATTACCTAACTTCTTAAAAAGGGTTAGGAAAAACACGCAAACGAGGCGGGACTCGAACTATATTTACAAAGCTGTAACCCACGGGTTTAGCCGCGTAGACTTAATTCCATGGGAGCCCAAGGAACTCAAGTGTATTTTTTAAATAAAAGTAGCCTAAGTTACTACCTGTGCCATAAGCTAAGTTTCTGTTAGTGAAAGTCCCGTTAAAATCGGACCAGCTGTTAAGGAGATTAGTCGGCTTTTTTTTTTAATTGTTTCATTTTTAACTTGCTGTGCCCCGCGGTTTCACCCGCGTGGATTTAGTTTCATCCCTTTTGTAGCGGAACCCTTCTCTCCTTCCTACTCCTTGATATATCAGCTACCTGCCAGTGAAAGTCCCGTTTAAATTGGTCCAGCCGTTTCAGAGATTACCCGGAACAAACAGACATACAAACAGACAGAAAAATTTTAAAACTTGGTTTTTTAGTGTCAGTAGCGTGTATACTTTCATATGCATTTACTGAAAAGCTGTTATTTTGCATTTACAAACAGACACTTCAATTTTATTTATCTGTATGTATAGATATAGATGTATAGATATGAAGACCGTACATACTGTCATATACGCATTGAATTGCAAAAAGACACTTTAATTTTTTTTTATTTATCTGTAAAGTTGTATAGATGTATAATTTGAAGAATTGTAGATATAAGCAATACGAATGTGTTATTTTTTTTGCGTGTGTATCCATAGGTGTGTGAAAAAATTCGCTGTGATAGCCCAACATCCCTATTTGAGTCGCAACATTAATTATCTGTTTATTCACTTAGGTGTCTAATTCCTTAATAAATCTGCATTTCATGACTGGGTGCGGTGCGACAGGCAAAGCCTACAATTTATACGACCATGTGACAGACACGTGACTAGCGACTGGATTTACATAGATAAAGCTATTAGGTTTCAATCTATCTAGCGATGTTCTGCGATAGGACGTTGTATCAAATCTTGCATCTTATTTCCAAACATGGTTTAAACTTCTAAACTCGAATTAAAACCATGTCTATCCCATTTTATCCGTAAAAAATGAAACTAATTTTAATCTAAAGACTATCTTAGTCTATGTTTTGTAATAAGAAGGTATACCTATGTCCAAGTAACTAGTACTTACGTAGTGACATATTGCTGGTCTTGTCAAACGGTGTAAACCTTCAAGACGACAAATCTACATTATTTTGACAGCAAATAAAAGAGTACATTTTATAATCTTTTAACCCTCATGCTCTATGGTAGAAACGTTCTTATTTTAAAAAATAGGATTTGATTTCTTAGTCCTTGTTATAATATTTAAACTGTGGTATTTACGTTTGAAAGCTCCGAATGGCTAATGTCCCGATAATATAAGATAGAAACAAAGATTTAAGAAATAGATTCAATTTGTTACATTAATTGTTCAATATACATAGATAGTGAATGTATGAAACACATAACACACGTAGTATTTAGGTACGTTAATTACGTAACCCGAGAGATTAGGCGCATGTAGAATATTAATTAACCAAATTATAATGTTCAAGATGAATATTCCAGTGTACATAATTAAACCTCGTTGGGCTTTTAGCTTTGTTAAGAGTTTTATTGAAATACTGTCACGTCGTCTCAATTATTTTGTACTATGGACATATTCTCGCATACTTAGGTCAAACTATACTATAGGTGTTCTACGTTTTAGGAAAAGATATCGAGTACCAATATGGGTTTTAAATTTTAACATATTTTAAAGTGGACTATATAGTCTGCGTATTTTTTTGTTATTTTATACTTCCTGCATTACATTAAATCCACAAGCGGATTAATGCCACATACATTCTCTACCAGTCAACCTTTGGGTGATGCAGAGACAGACATGGCTGGTGTTAATTTGAAGAAAAAAAACGTGTAAATATTCATTTTACATAAAAAAAAATGATAACATACCTACCTATACTAATAAATAATAATATACTAAATATAAATGGCAGAAATAATTATTTGGCAGAAATAATTATTATAAATACATAATCTTTAAAGTACAGTTTCGGAGATTACCCGGAACAAACAGACAGGCAGACAGAGAAAAAAATTAAAACTTTGTTTTTCAGTGTCAGTGTATACTTTCATATGCATTTAGTGAAAAGCTGTTATTTTGTAATTACAAACAGACACTTCAATTTTATTTATCTGTATAGATTTACCTTTAGATTCTTATTAAAAGTTTATTTTTTCTTGTAGTTACTTAAATACCGTGAATAATCATATGTGCTTAATGAAAAGCTATTAATTTGAAACTACAAATAGACTAAAATTTTATTTCTATATAGATTTCTGTATAGATGTTTTCTATACAGATAAATAAAATTGAAGTGTCTGTTTGTAATTTCAAAATAACAGCTTTTCACTAAATGCATATGAAAGTATACACGCTGCTGACACCGAAAAAAGTTTTAAAATTTTGCACTGTCTGTCTGTTTGTTCCGGGTAATCTCTGAAACGGGTGGACCGATATTAGCGGGACTTTCACTGGCAGGTAGCTGATGTTTCAAGGAAAAACTCAGGCTACTTTTATTCATTAAAAATATTAGGGTTCTGCGACATGAAATATGAAACTAAATCTACGCGGGTGAAACCGCGGGGCACAGCTTGTGAGTAAGTAAAAGTCTATCACAATAAGCCATTAGTAATAAGTCAATCATTAAAATAGTCTGACAATAATTAAGATAAAATGACTCATTAATTAGGCTTCATTACTCAAAAAGGTTTAAATAGTGCCACAAAATTAAAACTATCAGATAATTAATCATAGAATAGATTTATTAATTACTAGCTGTGCCCTGCGGTTTCACCCGCGTAGATTTAGTTTCATCCTTATTGTCGCGGAACCCTAATATTTTTAATAAATAAAAGTAGCCTAAGTTGCTCCTTGAAACATCAGCTACCTGCCAGTGAATAAAATCGGTTCAGCTGTTTCAGAGATTACCCGGAACAAACAGACAGACAGACAGACAGAGAAATTTTTTTAATAAACTTTAAAACTCGGTATTTAGTGTCAGTCGCGTGTATATTTTCATATGCATTTAGTGAAAAGCTGTTATTTTGGAATTACAAACAGACACTTCAATTTTATTTATCTGTATAGATTCATAAAGCAGTTATTATCGGGTCGACGTGAATTCTGAAAGTGCCTTCTATTTAAATGAAAACCTATTATGCTGCCAAATGAAAAAGTTATGATTCACTGCCCGTATTGTACGCTTAGAGAGGGCGTGTGAAATTGTGCGATAAATTAATGTAATTCATTGCATATATAGAGTCGAATTCATAGCATTCACTCATAGAGCTATAAACTGTCTACCACAGACGTTAGCTTAGCACCTTTGTAAGGTTGATTTATTAAGTATATTCTATGGCAGAAAATTACGTGTCGATTTTTAAGAAGTCACGTTTTCATATATTCAGCGTAGATTCTTATACGAAAACCAGCTGTGCTCGATGATTCACCCGCGTTGAGTTAATGGGAATTGGTGTCCCGCGCAACCCTTATGCTTTTTTTTAATAAAGTAACCTAGTTTCTCCTTAGCATTAGCTATCTGCCAGTGAAAGTCCTGTTAAATCGGTCCAGGAGTTTCGGAGATTACCCGGAACAAACAGACAGACAGAGAAAATCTTTTAAAATTAGTTTATTATGTCAGTATCATATAGTATACTTTCATAATTTTACTGAAAAGCTGTTATTTGGGAATAACAAACAGACACTTACATTTATCTGTATTATTGGTATTCATGGTTTCATTTTCATTGAACAAGGAAACATTTTTTCTGCGCTTGCGGTTGAAACGCTGGGACCTTGGGGTCTAGATGCTCATCAACTTTTCAACCGATTTAAAAAAAAAGGAGGAATCTATTCGACTGTATGTTTTTTTCCACGAGTCACGTCGCGTTGTCTTAAAAGGGTTTAGTAAAAGTATTTGGGATGTGAGCGAATCATGAAAGTCACATTCATCAAATTTTGCCGGAGATGAGGCAACACGTAATTTAATCTCTACGGCGGCAAAGTAAATAAATTGTTGATTTCCAGATTTCATTTCCCGTTCATAAATTATCTGAGGAACTATACATGTACAAGGTAATATAGTAGCAGAGACAGAGGCGGGGGCCTGCTCTCTAAGCGCTGGATAATGTTTGTGATATTTATTTACATAAACAAACATATACTCACGCCTGTATTCCCCGAAGGGGTAGACGGCGTGACAGATGGTCGACACTATCTGTCACGTTGGCACTAAATCATCAAATCAAATCAAAAAGTTTTATTCAACATAAGGGACACTTGGAACACTTATTGAACGTCATTTCTCTTACGTTAACTTAAGTTAATTTACTACCGTCTGCGGTAAAAGTGGGTGTTGTGATAAGAACATTTCTGCCTACCTCTTCGGGGAATACAGGCGTGAGCACATGTATGAAAAGCATAAATAACCATATATATAAAAAAAAAAAGATCGTTTATTCTTTTTAAATTTTTAGCATTATAGTTTATAGAATTTCGTTTTATTACAAAAACAAAGATTGCCTTATCTTCCAAATATCATCCAATAATCATCGACTTTTTGTAACCACTAACAACCACAATTTAGCACAAAAATAAATAGTCAGTAAAGCGACGAAAAAAATTAAAGTAACCTTCTTATTTTCTTTTTAAATTGATATTATGTACCGCAAAAGTGTGCGTGCGCCTAAGAAGTCTAGTACATATAATATGTAGCGATGGCAACCAGCGAGCGATTAACCTAAGTAACAGACAGAGTACCAATTAGGATTACCAGCTGCAAACGACACCTCCAATTAAGATTAGTGAAATTACAATTAAGTAAGCGCTTTTCATTTAGTGCTGCCATTAAACCGGCGGAGAGCTATCGTGTGTTGTACCTACCAATTGCTCATCCCTTCACATAGCAATACATTTATTGAATAAAAACTTAATTAAACTAATTACAAGTAGAAAACTTGTCCCAAGTCGGTGCCTCTCGGGATCGTGCCAAGAAGGCTGGCAAGATTGCCACGTTGAATAGCAATGCTGATTCTCTGAGCGAGAGTCGTTCCAGCCTGCTTGGACGAGAAGCTTCTTCTAGACGACGTGCAACCTCTTTGATATGTTGATGAACATCCGGACGACTTGAGTGAAACCCTCGTACCTCTAGACTCCAGCCGCGTTATTCACATAAGTTTCTCAGCGTCGCACTCGTCGACGAGTTTTGGTTTTAAAGATACGAAATTGAAACTTATCCTCTACTTATGTATGATGTATCAATTTCCTATGATTGAAATTAACACTCGTCGACGAGTTCGACGCTGAGAAACCTTAGTGAATAACGCGGCTGGCCGCTACTGGGAAATTACAGATGGAAAATCCCATATATTTATTGCAATTAGTTAGTTACATGATACAACATAAACTTAATTATAATTGTTACTTTAATGTGTAACTAACATAAACCCTGTTAGGGCGCAGCAGTGTGAGAGGCACTACCTACTTAACATTATATTATTATATACTTTCTAGTTTTTATTTCTATAATAACTATATTAACCCTGCCCGACACAGAGATTGAACCAAGGACCTTGTGTTACGCAGTAGCGTTCGCGACCACTAAACAAACGATGCACTAGGAAATTTACAGCAATAAAAAGACCAACATGTGATCGAAGCGCTCAGGTAAGCGTTTACTACTCTTGCTAGGTGGGAATTAGCCTGGTACCTACTTCCTACTGATGACATAGTCAGTAGGAAAATTGGCCCATTATGATGATTCCTGCAATTCATCAAGCTTCAACCTTTCAGTAGTTCCAAAGGTAATGTATCCATGTATTTTCATCCACAGAATAAAAATCTAATCCTACCACAAGCAATACGGAACCATGGTACAAATTTTTCGAAATACAACACTCACTACACTACATGCATGCATCTACGAGATTATAAGTGTCATCAGCGTAGTATCGGGGCATGTCGTGGCCAATCGTGCAAACGTCATTTACGTGTTATCTATAAGTGATGACGGCCCCGCAGAAGCGTTTTTTAACTTCAAATCAACAAATCCACATTACTTTCACAGAAAACTAAGGAAACCCTCACATTTAATGGAGCAAATGAACTTGTTTAAAATTTGGTCTAGTTCCATACTGCTTAATAATATAAGTATACCTACTGTGTTTCATCTACGAGTTGAATGAAACGTTGGATTAATACAATATCCGCCGGCGTCGCGGCCTGTGTGTAATCCCACCACGAACACCGCACGCTTAGTCAAAGCGAAATACACTAGCTAACTGTATAAAGCCACCCAAATAAACACTAGACATCTATCTAAACACTACTCAGTCTGAGAACTAAACCCCTAGCAAGCTAAACATTCGCTGTTATTTCGAGTAGAACACGATACATTATGTTGACAAACGTAGAGGTAAGAATGTTGATATAGTTAAATGTGTTCGTTAGACATACGTCAAGTGAATGTCCAAGCCGCCTTTGAAAACATTTCTAAGATCTCGTACTGCTTAAAGGCAGGTGGTATACTTAACTTGAATGAATGTAATTACAACAATTCTGCAAATATACTCCCTATATACAGGGTGTCGGGGAATTCGGGACAGCTCTTAAAATATGTGATAGGGTATAATTTTAGGAAGCAATTAAAATTATTATGACGAAAATATTTTCTTCCGTTTCCGAGTAATTGATGTTCAAAGTTGACTATATCAATACCATATTTTCCCATAAAAATCAGCTGTAACGTAGAGTTATTCACGTAAAATCTAACTACGTTTTAAATTTTTTTCTCCCTTTAATAAATCCTGAAATAATCCCATAAAACCATTTTTCGAAACCATTAACCTTCCCCTTAATTTAAAAAGTTGAATGACCGCGTACGGAATGAAGGTAAACGCGGCCGCGCGTTCATTCAATCGCTTAAGGCCGCGAGCTCTTCGGCCATAGCTTGTAACTACGTTATCGTTGGAGCTAGATATTTTACGATTTCAATATAGTGATATATTCATAAAACCCTACAACTTCTAGAAGACAACTGTTCCTTTTTCTCCGACACCCTGTATATAAGTACCTATACGTTTGTAAATTTTCAAACATAGCTGCTTGTAGGATTCAGAGTGCTTAGTGCGAGTTTTTCACTGCCGCCGTCACAAGTCACGGCATCGACGTAAACGCAGATTTGTATAGGATCGGAACAGCCTCTGCCGGCTTAGAGATGACACTATTGCGAGCCCATACAAATCTGCGTTTACGTCGACGCGATGACTTGTGACGGCAATTTTAAGAAAACCCGCACTAGACACTCAGGCGACTGGGACTGAGTTCCCAGATGCCTGATTAGTTTTTGTCACTTACCTTCTGTTCTATCGTAGCTGTGTGTTGATTCGCCATCTTTGGCATTCAACCACAACCTGCCTTCAAAAAAGTATCAACATAATTTGAACCACTATTTTTGGGCTGTGGATGTCTGGGAATCAGCCGCTAAAACGCAAGGTCGAACGACAACGTTTGAACGTGTCAAAACCTATACTTTGGTCGCCACATGCGATCTAACAGACATTTGGCGCCATCTTATGGGCAAATTGGGTGTCTCTTACGTTTTCACGGCCGACCCGATGAACCTACCGACTTGAGTACTCATTATATAAAATGTTTATTGTTGACTCAAAAACGGAAAGGTAAGTAAATTAAACTTAAAAGTAACTCATAAAACACTACTCAGGGGAAATTCAAAGCTAATTCCTAACGACCATTTCGCTATTTCGTGTAAATCTTTTCTATTAGCTATTTATTCGACGTGAATTGCAAAATAAAATAAAAACTAAAGCCATTAAGTAGCAGGTATTTACTCAAATTGAATTTATAAGGAATAAACGCAGCAACTTTCCTGATTCCTGAAATGAAATGCAAAGGGAATTTCAGACTCAGATGCACGTGCTACCTAGTGCTAGGGTTGACACTCAAACATACTTTTTCCATAAGTATGTACTTGAAAGGTGGTAAACATTATGGATGCTACTACATACTTTGAACACTAGCCACACTGACATTACATACATAATTGTTCACGCCTGTATTCCCCGAAGGGGTAGGCAGGGGTGTTGTTATAATAACATCCACTTTTCACCGAACATGATAAGTGCCAACGTGACAGATCTTTGAATTACTTCTCAGATATATGCAGGTTTCCTCACGATATTTTCCTTCACCATAAAGCATGTGGGGTGAAATAAGTTTCTTGCGTAGGCCAACGCGGCTCTAAATTTTATGTAAGTAGATGACATTACAATTTTAAAAACTTAAAGAATGACAGCCCTCAGCTACAATGAGTGGAGCAAACATTCTTATTTTAAATATTTGGTCTAGATTCCACCCTGCTCCATATTATACTTCATATCCATAATATAATTTTCTATTAATCTCGGAATGGTAGTCCGTGTTTACACAATCGTCCGCTAGATGGCGCTGTACGACACTCAAAAACGCAAACGCTGTAGCGTTTTATTCCAACTCACTTTTCTAAAAGGTAGGTAAAGGCAATACTATAATTATTTATGACATATCTATACATACATAAATCACTATTGATTTATCTACAATACAATAATAAAGTAACGAAATTAGATAGTCCTGGGAAAAAACGCACTACGCAGCCCTATTAGCGAATCAATAATAAACGAGAGTTGTGTTGATATGATAGGTAGCTACTTAAGTGCTTAGTTCAATTTATAATTAAGTATGTAAGTATTAGAGGTTTCTCAGTTTTCCGTTAGTAGGTATTCAACAAAGACTTTATCTACCATACAATCGCTCCGCTGTACCTTCATGACACCCTCGTTCAAATTACCAACTTATTTATGGGTGTATATTATCATAAATAGTCGGTATGTATAACAAAATAAATGAACAGTTCTGAATTCTGAGTTTTACGAGTACTAACGCCCAAGATTCATGATTTTGTTAGTCGCGCCATCTATTGACACGGTATACAAGTTTCACACCGGTACACATTTTCTTTACCGGAATAAAGTTTCCGACTTGTGATAATATTATGACAGCTAACCATAGACATGAATAGAAAGGAAAACAAAATATACTTTACAGTTTCCCGCGCTTTTGTATCAATGCCGTAAACTTAACAACATTAATAATTAGGTCGGATCTCTATGGACTTCACAATCATAGACAACAAGATATAAGAGAACATTACTCATTAACCATTATTGATACAGAAAAACATTAAATGCATATACATACATTAAAAAATTAAAAATTCAATTCCAGTCACGGCTCAGCCCGCGTGAGATTACAATACAAAATAAAACAACGGACCTCAAAGATAAAAAAATATATATGGCTGTGGCAATCTCGCAAAACTCAAAATTCATAGGTAAAGAATAAAAATCGCTCACCAAAATTCATATCAGCTGTCATAATAAGCGGGTTAATTCTGTTCTTTGGGATTCAAATTGTAAGAGTAATAAAAAGGTACAGAGTTATAGTTTTTTTAAGGTAAAAGCAATCTTCCGAACTCAGCAGCAACATTTATAATCATGTCAATTTAATTATTTCAAAGCAGTTTTTTTTAATTTATCAAATGTATAAAAGCAGATATCGGTTTGCTCAGAAATCTGACTAGTGGACACTTAAAACTGAGTCTTTCATGTTTTACTTTGATAACCATGGTATAAATCTTAATCTTCTCCTTATTTAAAAAAAAAAGAATAAGATTAGCGGTAATTGATTAATTAAACTTGCATATTCTGCTTTCGGTAAGTAGACATATTTTTTTTTATAATATTACAATTTTACACATTTATGAAAACAAAAACATTTGGTAGATTAATTTTGTTGTAAACATTTAATTCGGTTACTTATAATTTTTACATAAATAGTTTTATTTAAAACCTAATTATAATAATTTTTTTTTTTTACACCAAGTGTAATTATTATGTAGCTGTAAAAGATATTATTAGTTCTGGCCGAATATTTTTAAAACTATATTCTACCATAAACAATTTCTTGACGTCCGACGCCGTTCTATCTACCGAATTTATGTTGGCAGCGCTGTTGCTAACGCCATTTTTGTTATACGCTGTAAGCTGCGTAGGGTGATTTTTTGTTACTCATTGAGTCATCCAACGAGTGCGAAAGAGAGGTTTGAATAAGACAGCCCTATGCAGCTTCTACTAACCTGAATATTTTCTTCAAAACTTATTTACGACGTTTCTCATTGTCTATGCTGTAGATACGCATCCCGAGCGATACATACGGTGTTAAAGCTTTTAGTGACAAATGTATAGTAAAAATGAAGGAAAACGCTGTACTTAAGTGGCAAAAAGTATACAATCCCACCGGTCCTCAACCCCGACCTCGCCATGGCCATCGCGCGGTTGCCATAAAAGATTTGATGATAGTTTTCGGCGGCGGAAACGAAGGGATAGTTCATGAGCTTCACGTCTTCAACACCACTACAAATCAGTGGTTCGTCCCCGTCACGAAAGGAGAAGTTCCACCAGGATGCGCTGCCTATGGGTTTGTAGTGGACGGTACGCGTCTACTCGTTTTTGGCGGCATGGTGGAGTACGGCAAGTATTCTAACGATCTGTACGAGCTTCAGGCCTCTCGCTGGGAGTGGAAGCGCCTCAAACCGCTGCCACCGAAACAGGGACTACCGCCGTGCCCCCGACTCGGCCATAGCTTCACCCTCCTCAATGGGAAAGTTTACCTGTTCGGAGGGCTGGCGAATGAGAGCGATGACCCCAAGAACAACATCCCGAGGTATCTCAACGACCTGTATACTCTTGAACTATACTCTAATTCCTCTATGACTGTATGGGATATCCCATTGACCTACGGACAGTCCCCACCGCCGCGTGAGTCGCACAGTGGCGTCTCTTATACAGACCGAACGACTGGCAAGTCCTCTCTCATCATATACGGTGGTATGAGCGGCTCTCGACTCGGAGACCTGTGGGTGTTGGATGTGGACAGCATGTCATGGTCCCGACCAGAAGTAGGTGGCCCTCCGCCCCTCCCGCGCTCTCTGCACACGGCCACTGTCATAGGGCACCACATGTATGTATATGGCGGCTGGGTGCCACTTGTACCCGATGAATCTAAACTTGCCACACATGAAAAAGAATGGAAGTGCACTAATACCTTGGCCTCCCTCAATCTAGAGAACATGACATGGGACAACATAGCACTGGACAAGTTTGAAGAGTGTGTCCCCCGTGCAAGAGCGGGCCACAGTGCTGTTGCTATTCAAACCAGATTGTACATATGGTCTGGCCGAGATGGCTATAGAAAAACTTGGAATAATCAAATCTGTTGTAAAGATCTGTGGTACCTAGAGGTTGGAGTGCCACCACAGGCTGGCCGAGTGGCCCTGGTTCGAGCTGGAACCACATCACTAGAGCTTTGCTGGCCTGCCATGAACACAGTCACAACCTATGTGCTACAGGTACAAAAGTGCGGCAAAGTGACCCCTGCTCGCTTCCCGTCTGCTGCAGAACCAGTGGCCGCACCACCTCCCGCCTCGCCTGTCGCCAGCCAGCCTGATGCGTCTAAGGCCTTTGGGCTCACCTCACCCATCGCAGCACTCCCTCCTCAGCCTGAGCTTCCAGTGCGCCCTGTAGCAGTTGCTGTGTCGCCAGCTCCGGCTCCTATTGTTACCACTCCACAGAAAATAGTTCCCAGCACTATCAAAGTACCAGCACAGTCAGCTGTCAAAGTAACACCCAACACACCAACTATAAAACAGACATATGGCAAGGCCGTAGTAAAGAGTCCTGCGCCGGGTTCTTCCCAGCAGATCAAGGTAGCTGCGGTGACGCCACAGGGCGTTACACGGATAGTAAGTGGCGTTGGGACGCCGGGCACCGTGCGTGTCTCTACTGCCCAATCAAATGCCCAGATTGTGTTGGGATCTGGGTCAGGCGGGCCAGGCACACCACGCTTCGTTCAAGTGAAGACAGGCGCGAGTGGCGGCGTTCCCGTCAAACTAGGCGCTGGCAACATGCCCGTCAAACTAGCTGGTAATGCTGTTCCACTTAAAATCGGGGCTGCTAATATACAAGGCAAAATTACTGCTAACAGTGTACACAAGATTGGCCAGGGAACAACAGGCATGCCACTCAAACTAGGCCATGGTAATGTGAAAATTGGCACGAGCAATGTACTGGTGAAGACTGCAGGAGGCATGCCGATCCAAGCAGGTGTTACGAGTCTGCAGACGAAGGTTGCTGCAGGCATGCCTGTCAAAATTGGCGGGAACCTGCCCGTGATCGCCAGCAGCGGCATTCAGATCGCAGGTAGTGCAATCGGCGGCCAGCAAATGAAGACACCCGTGTATAAGATTGTGACGGCCAAGTCGGGCGAGCACATGACAACAGCGACGACCGCCTCTGGTGCGACTGTACTGCGGCAGGCGGGCGGAAACGCTGGCGGTATCCCTGTCATCATCAAGAAGACGCCAGGTGGCAACGTGCAGACCAGCAACGCGCCACAATACGTAACCCTGGTGAAGACGTCGACTGGCATGACGGTGGCCACGATGCCCAAGGTAGCGATGATGCAGAACCGCACGGCGGTGACGTCGAGCGCGGCGCAGGCGCAGAGCATCGCGCCCGGCGCCACCATCGTCAAGCTGGTGTCCACCAACACGATGGGCGGCAACAAGATCATCACGCTGCCCTCCAACATGCTGCAGTTGGGCAAGACGGGCGTGGGAGGTAAGCAGACCATTGTCATCACCAAATCAGCCAGCCAGGCCCAGAACAACCAGCCACAATGAGGCCTGCTGCCGAGTGCCCTTACCCAGGTGTGAGTGTCAAGTCTAGCCGGTGTGATGTGGACGGGATGTGTCGTATACTTAGTATGTAAATTTTAATATAAAAACGCTGAGTGAGTCACTCGGACTATAGTTATATATTTTAAAATCATAATGATATAGTTTATGAGTTTTTTGTATGTTATATGGGTCTGTGTAGAAAATGTCCTCATAGAGTTTTTACTAAAAAATATTTTATTTACCCTTATAATAAAATTAATAACTATTATTATGGACAGTAAGTGGTGTAATTGATACACTCGAGTCTGCAGTTGACTTGTGTGTAGCCCGGTGGGTTCTTAAGAGTACTCTTTTGTTAGTTCGCCTGTATCTACAATAGTTATTAAATGTTACAGATCCTCTTATTCAGGAATTGTTTACGTAACTAAAATATAAATCTTTCTGTTATCAATATTTCCAACTAAATATAACACATCAATTATTCATTACTTTGTGTAATTACTTATCATAATAAGTTGTGTTCAACTTTCCCATAACTTTAAAACATTACTTATATTCAAATAACATTTTAGTTTTCGATGAAACTTATTCCCTGGGAATAATTAGTTTATTAAAATATAATTCTGTACAACTAATTCAAGAGCTTATGTAATTGTATGTAATATATCATTCTCTTTAACATGTACATTATATTGCTAACACAGGCCCGGGGCCCTACCATGACCTCTTGTTGCCATCATACATTGACAATGGCAGATGAGACATGTATAAGTCTGTCACTGTCATACAGTGGAACTGATGGCAATAAGAGCTTATGGTAAGGCCCCAGGTGGTGCAGTGGCTGAGTACCTGCATGCACACAAGTCTGTTAGGTTTTATATGGCGAAGTGAATGCGTAAGGCGACATCTCATTTGTGCTGTTGTCTGTACTCTGGTTTTTATATGTAAGCCCTAAGTTTTACTGCTGTATTAGTTTAATTGTTATTATGATTATTATTATAGGTCCCTGGTTCGGCTACCAGTTAAATTATACAGAATGCTACATTATAATGTGTCAGTTTCTACAAGTATACATTGAATAATTATTATAATATGGTTGTGCAAGTACAATGCATTAAACTTTCTGTTATATTGATGTTGTCTTCCGCTTTATTGTTTCCAAAAGCACCCTTGACTATGAAGTGAATATATAACTGGATGTGGTAGTTTAGCACAAACCTTGATGTTGTCCGGCTGCGCTGCCATCCACATAGTGGTGGCACTGCAGCCATTAATGTATAATGCACTATTTAAGTTTTGTATGTCGTGCCGTGTTGTTCTGCGAGTGCGCCCCACTCGGGTTAGCGGCGGGCCTTTCTCCACACAAGTATCTATTCGAGGCTATTTTCAGTATTAAGGCGCCGCTACACCGACACGCGGAGCTCGCAACGTGCCTCATGTTTGTGTTGTGCTGTGTGCCTCCGACACCTCACAAATTAACATATTGGCACTTCCATTGAACATTTGACAATGATATTGATTCATTAATATCAATACATAATTGGTTCTGTAAGAATATAAATTAACATAAAAATGCAGAATATTATTTGGATACGCACCTAACAATCATTAGGGAATTAGGTACCCACTGCCACGTGGATTTGTCAATTTATTTTTAAACTGAAGTGCGCGGTGTTTTGAATGAGAGTGACGATTAGTGGAAGTATAATTTCTGCATTTTTATATTACGGATAGGATAAGCATCCTAGGTGTACGTAGATTATAAATAACTAAGGTAAGCGAGGTATGGAATGTAAATATCATTAAGTAGATAAATTTAATGTTATAGTTTGTTCATAATTATGTTCATTTGCTTGAATAAACGATTTGGATAAGTCTGACTTTCATTTTAGCAATCTACTCATTAATCATATTGTGCAATGCGAGATTAACGCTAATTGTGTTCTTTGTGAATGACCTCATTCATTAATGCAATTCTATTTTAAACTAAATTTGGAATCGAACCTATTATTTCACTAAAGTGACATGTGGAATATCTTGCCGATAGCATTAATTATAAAGTTGCAATTTCATTGTTATTTCAGTAGAGGCTTATTAGAGGTCGCCGCCTATGTATTGTGCATCCATTTATGTATATACCTTATACTAACGATAACCAGACCAGACTATAAATAGGTAGGCAGTAGAGAGGAATAAAGTGGCTTTAGTTTTATGTAAATTGTGCAAGATAAAATGAGGGCAACTTAAATTTGTAATAGCGCCATCTAGTATTTGTGTCAAGAACTACGTTCTACCGTAGTGACGATGTATTACATTTATTACTTAAATTATTTCACAGATGGCGTTATTAACCTGTTTATGAGTGCTGTAAAATATAATTGAATTTTGGCAGCTATACATACATAGTACAAATTATAAGGAACATTTTTGTAATGAAATATCTATAGATCCGATACGAATGTTGTCATTAAATAAATAAAAGTAAGGCAACAGATCCGTGTGGACTACCTGGACATCTTTATATTTTTTATTAGGTAGTAAGTAGGTCTAGGTACCTCATAAAATAAAACCAAATTTATTTATGAAATTTACATACAGGTATTTTTTTTACTATTTCATTTGACTTTTATTATTACGAAATTTCTTCAAACAGGAAATAAAATAATTCTCTTGCCTAGATTGTATCATCAAGAATTTATTTATAATCGTTTATTTTTACAATAACTTACTTACCTACTCGTGCCTCAATAAATAATTTAAAAATAATATTTCTTATGAAATCAGTAACTTAATTACCTAACTCACCTACCACGTAGGTGCTTTAATTATACAGGGTGTCGGAGAAAAAGGAACAGTTGTCTTCTAGAAGTTATAGGGTTTTATGAATATATCACTATATTGAAATCGTAAAATATCTAGCTCCAACGATAACGTAGTTATAGGCTATGGCTGAAGAGCTCGCGGCCTTAAGCGATTGAATGAACGCGCGGCCGCGTTTACCTACATTACGTACGCGGTCATTAAACTTTTTAAATTAAGGGGAAGGTTAATGGTTTCGAAAAATGATTTTATGGGATTATTTCAGGATTTCTTAGTGGGAGAAAAATAAATAAAAACGTGGTTAGATTTCACGTGAATAACTCTACGTTACAGCAGATTTTTATGCGAAAATGAGGTCTTGATATGGTCATCTTTGAACGTCAATTACTCGAAAATGGAAGAAGATATTTTTGTCATAATAATTTTATTTGCTTCCTAAAATTATACCCTCTCACATATTTTAACAGCTGTCCTGAATTCCCCGACATCCTGTATAAAACTATAAAAATAGGTAGAATTTTATTTACATTATTTAATGAGCAAATCACTAGAAATTACTTTTAGTGCTATGTTTTTTTTCGAGTTTTTTTTTTTTTAAACAGTGACTAAATTGCAATGTTCGCAGCTTCGAAAGTGACTTTATACTTAAATACAGGTGCCGTCAATAGTTTTGAGAGCTGGCCTCGAATGTGCATTACCTACCTACCAGTTAGTATTGGGTGTTATGGAAGGGACGCCAGCAAAGGTAGATTATAATGGGAGAGTCATAATGAGATCTCTCGTTCAATATTTGGAGCTGGACTGGAGACTGTATCTCCACCTTACAGAAGATACCAGACAAATAATGCTACCTTTTATTTGAGTAGTGAATAACGCGGCTGGGGGCCAACTTCACAACTTCTTAGCTTTGACGTTTAATTTTACGGTACAAAAATTCTTATTACGCTCTGCTTAAACCGATGATAGTAGCCCTCCTATACCTTATTATGGTTTCAGACTATAGTTAAACACAAAAAAAGTTTTTGAGCAGATCACCCCAGCAGGCCACAAGTGACGTTGTTCAAACAACTTCTACTGTTCACCTCAGGTACCGCGGCCACCACCCGTTTTTTCTTCTTCCCATTCGCATCATACTTCTTTTCTTCCTGAAAAATATACAATACTTACATACATATGCTCACGCCTGTATTCCCTGAAGGGGTAGGCAAAGGTGTTGTAATAACAACACGCACTTTTCACAGATGTTAATTAAGTGCCAACGTGACAGATGAGTCTATCGCCGTCTCAGGCACTGTACATATGTCTTTGAATTACTTCTCTGACATATGCAGGATTCCTCACGATGTTTTTTCCTTAAAGCACAATAGTACTTTATTGCATGGTGTCTATAAGAATATGCTGAGAAAAAAACAGATTTAAAATGAAGGGTACTTCGAGACAACCGTAGGACACGGAGGAGCAAGAAATTAGGCAAAAGAAATACAAATTACGCAGGTGTGATCAATGGATATATTAAATGCCATATACAAATATGTTTGAAAGCAATTGAAATGTACCTACACATGATCAGAGCTGGGGAATAATAATAAGTAATATCACCTCAACCTACTCCTTCGAGGAATACAGGCTTGAGCATATGTATGTGCTTGAAGGTACCTCGTTAAAAGTCTAACCAATAAATATATTTTTGAATTTGAGTTTGTTAAAGTATGTTATTACCGAAGGAACTCTGCCAAATAAAGCAACCCATCAAATCTATATATAGATAATATTAATGATTGTAATTCCAAAATAACAGCTTTTCACTAAATGCATATGAAAGTATACATTCTACTGACACTAAAAACTAAGTTTTAATTTTTTCTCTGTCTGTCTGTGTGCCTGTTTGTTCCGGGTAATCTCTGAAACGGCTGGACCGATTTTAATAAGACTTTCACTGGCAGATTGCTAATTTTTCAAGGAGTAGCTTAGACTTGTATTTATAAAAAATATTAGGGTTCCGCGAAATTAAGCATGAAACTAAATCTACGCAGGTGACACCGCGGGGCAAAGCTTGTTATATTAAAAAATAATTAACATTGTTTTGGGCACGACTATCCGACAAGTAGGAATAATATCTTAGCACTGTTGTATGTTATAGGTATATTTATATAACCGTATATACAAGCGTAGAGGTGCCCCGCAGTCTCAGCTGGCCGGAGTGGCGGCCGCACTCACTCTAATCGTGACATTAACATTTATTGCCAGGACCTTTTGACTCCACTCGATTCGATACCACTTCAGAACTGGTCACATGGGATATATATTTCATTGCACACTAACGTGTTACGTATACATTCTTTTTAAAACAATTTGTATCTTATACCTTTAAACGAGCAATTCTTGTATATATAGAATCTGGATCTTGGGAACGGCTGCAACGATTTTCATGAAATTTTATATGTAGGGGGTTTCGGGGGAAAAAAATTATCTAGCTAGGTTTCACTTTCAGAAAACATCGTTTTGACCATGTTTTCATACACTGAAAAACTCATAAAATATCAGTACAATACGACAGAAACTAGAGTACCCCGGTTCGAGACTGACGTTCACCGGTTCGATTTTTTTCTTTTGGTTCCTTATTTTTTCTACTAGCTTTTTTGAGAAAAAGAAACCGAGCTCAGCTCGGTCAACCAGGTACTTTTAATTTGTGAGGGGTCTGACTAGACAGATGTAAATGGCAAAATATCATTTTTGTAGGAAGTATACCTGGTATTAATACCTGTAGGTCTGACTAAGTTAATTCGACTGGATCTTTTAATTTCAATATGATCAAATTCGGGGCACTCCTAGCCGAAGGAAATTTATGAAGAGATGTATGAATTTGGATGAAGTGAAAGATGTATGTATGGATTGTAGCATGTGGCGAACGGTGGTCTCTGCATACCCCCATGGGATACAGGCGTATGTATGATGACTCTCGTGCATCACTTCAAATATTATTATGTACTTACAGCACAACGTCAGTAGATACCTAAGTTAATATTATTTGTAGCTCATTGTTACTTTATCTTTGTTAAAAATGAAATGCCATAATTTGTTCACCTCGACTAGTTCCCCGATCTTGTATTTGGCCATGATCTGCCTGGCGTCCGAAGAGTGGCCGACCTCCTCGATGGCCTTGGTGGCGTCCCTCCCTGCCTCCTCCAATATAGCCTCTGCGCCTCCAGGGTGCTGGAATATTACAACATAACCATTACTATTACAATTTATTATATTACAGATACACTGAAAACCAGTTCCGTTAGACTGAACAGGGTCCCATTTTTTGGTGCCACATTGGTGCAAACCACTTTATTACAACACTTCTTTTCTGTTATGTTGTGTATTCCTGTCCGTAATATTATTTTAAATTATATTTCTGTTGTTGTTGTTTATTGTGGTTCAATTCAAACCGTTGAAAGGAATAGCAATATACACTTGTATAGTAGTATTTTATTTCTAACCATACAGAATATTATGTAAGCATGTATTTATTATTGTAAGAAAAGAGAAGAGAAGAGAAGAGATTATTAGTGGCCATGGCCACCACGGCTCTTGCATCATGAGCTACGGAAGCTATGCAAGTTCGAATCCCAGCGGCCAATACCAGTGAGTTTTTCCAAAAACATCTGCATTGCATTTCATGCTACGTGCTATACGGTTAAGGAAATCATCGAGTAGGTAATCAATATCTATACATCTATACAGATAAATTAAATTGAAGTGTCTGTTTGTAATTCCAAAATAACAGCTTTTCATTAAATGCATATGAAAGTATACACGCTACTGATACTTGAAAACTAAGTTTTAAAATTTTTCACTGTCTGTCTGTCCGTCTGTCTGTCTGTTTGTTCCGGGTGATCTCTGAATCGGCTGGACGGATTTTAACGGGACTTTCACTGGTAGGTAGCTGATTTTTCAAGGAGTAACTTAGGCTACTTTTATTTATTAAAAATATTAGGGTTCCGCGACAATAAGGATGAAAATAAATCTACGCGGTTGAAACCGCGGGGCACAGCTAGTGACAAATAAAATGTGTTGCACATTGTAGTGAATTATCTATCAACAGTATCAACATCCTGTAAGTAAAACGATGGTGTTATCTGCGTGCTTATAACTGGATACACTTGCAGCGGTCATTGATTACGAATATAATTACATTATAATAAACTTGTACCAATTCCTAAGTGATATAATAGCTTTATATCTGATTGCTATCTTAGTAATGTCATAGTATATTAATGACGCTTGTTGGTCATAATAAATTAATGACGCTTGTTGGTCATCTATATATACAGATAAATAAAATTGAAGTGTCTGTTTGTAAATCTAAAATAACAGTTTTTCACTAAATGCATCTGAAAGTATACACGCTACTGACACTAAAAAACCAAGTTATACAATTTTTCTCTGTCTTTCTGTCTGTCCGTCTGTCTGTCTGTCTGTTCCGGGTAATCTCTGAAACGGCTGGACCAATTTTACCGGGACTTTCACTGGCAGGTAGCTGATGTTTCAAGGAGTAACTTAGGCTACTTTTATTTATTAAAAATATTAGGGTTCCGCGACAGTAAGGAAGAAACTAAATCTACGCGGGTGAAACCGCAGGGCACAGCTAGTAGTAAATAGTTTCTATCATACTCATTCATAAGTAATTTTATACCTTATATATAATATACATATATGTAAGATTATTACCTAAAAATATTACGATACGCATCTACTTAATTATAGCGTTACTGAAATTAGAATCTATACTAATATAACAAAATTGACGCGCTTGTTTGTTTGGTTGAACGAGCTAATTTCAGGAACTACTGGTTTGAATTGAACAAATATTTGTGTTGGATAGTTCATCCATCGAGGAAGGTTTTAGGGTTTATAACATCACGCTAAGACTAATAGAAAATGCAATAAAAAAGCGTTGATGCTAAGTGTGACCAAAGCGTTTCCTCTCGATGTATTCCTTCACTGTAAAGCACGTGTAGTGAAATCTCTGCACGTACGTTTTAAGAAAAAATCCTTGGTACAGGGGGTCTACTCTCTTTCTCCGAATACGAAACTTCGCCAACGAGCGAAAATTAAACGTAGTTTTATTATCGCTTTGTTTTAATCAAACTCAAATTTTCCTTCGTAGTAATTTCATTAAAGTTGGTTTAGAAAATATAAACGCCAAATAATTTTCTAGCAGACCACGTTCGGAAGTAATTTTAGAATAAATAAGAACCGTGGTAGGAACTATTCGAATTTCCAGCCGATGCTACGTTTCTCGGTGAAAGCGAGTAGGCTTCCAGGCCTCGCTGGGGTTCGAACGTCGTTTGCGACTGCTAAAACCACGGCACGATGGCTCTTTATATCAGGTGGTATTTAGCAGTTGGTACCTCATTTATATATTTGGTGACGTCATACACGGAGTCCTTGTAGACTACCCACACGGGGGAGTTGTTCCTGCCGCTCCTAGCGCCCACCTCTGCCATGGTAAACTTTTGCTCGCCCATTTTTGATGAGGTTCAACTCCTGAAATTTATAAAAAAAATACGTTGGATTTACGATGTGTCTGAAGCTTAACCCAAATCAACTCATCATAAAAAATTTGTAATCGATACATATACAAAGTACTTTCAAATCGTTAGAATGACTATTTATTTAGAGGGTGTGATCTTGATGAAGTGTAGGAATGCACTAATGTAGCAGCTACTTGTCGAACCACTGCACCTTAATGTCAATGTGGGTAGAGGGTGATGTCAATGTCAATAGGGCGGCGGTAAGGGATGTCAAATAAACCGACCGATGTCAATGAATGCCTTTAATGCACTCAAATATAATTACTATACTAACTTAGAATGTAGGTCGCACATGTAAGCGCTTGCAATGATGAAATGTTGTGTGTGCAGTTTTATAATACAATACAAAATGTACGGCTTTGCCTGTACAACTAATAAGGGTTTTTTTTTTATTTTACCTCTAAGGGAGTGAAATGGGGGTTGGAACCTTGTATGTGAAATCTTAAGTATAATATACTTCGATGTACTTTATCATCAGCTCTATAATTTGATTCGTTTTTCATGAGTTATTGTAATACATTTAAACTGTTATCGAATTGATTACGATTGTTTGATTAACCCATTGATAACATTGTCTGGCTAATAGTAATCATGTCTCTATTGTACACGGCAGATACCAGGTGCTTATAAAAGATTCCTTCAATGCCCCAAGTATAGGTTTAACATGGTTTACGGTTGACAATATCGTCTGCATGCTTTTCATTTTGTATAGTAACGTTAAAAAGCGCCCCAAGCGGCGAGTGCGATGTTTTACGTCTCAATACAAAAAAAAGCAAAACGCAAGGTCAAGCCGTTCGAACGTGTCAAAACCTATACATACCATATGGTGTTCAGCGAGTACCATAGTTGTTATCTATATATATATATATATATAATATATAGCTCAAAGGTGACTGACTGACATAGTGATCTATAAACGCACAGCCCAAAGCACTGGACGGATCGGGCTGAAATTTGGCATGCAGGTAGATGTTATGACGTAGGCATCCGCTAAGAAAGGATTTTGATTAATTCAACCCCCAAGGAGATAAAATAGGGGATGAAAGTCTGTATGAAACTTTGTCAATTTTAAACCGATTGGGCTGAGACTTTGAATGCATAATTTATTTAAAAAAAATATTAGGGGGCCGCGAAATTCAGCATGAAACTAAATCTACGCGGGTAAAACCGCGGGGCACAGCTAGTTTATTAATATAGTACTTCTACAATATAACATATACGTCTATATAGATAAATAAAATGGAGTGCCTGTATAATTCAAAATTGACAGCTTTTCACTAAATGTAAGTACATACAGAAACTAAGTATTACAAGAAATAACTATATTAACAGATTTTTTACGGACAGATAGCTGATATTGCAAGGAGTAACATAGGATATCTACATTAAAAATAAATTAGGGTAACGCGAAAGAAACCCACCCAAGACGTTTAGTTTATGCGAGTGAAATTGCGGGGCACTTCAATTTTTTTATATGAGTCACTGAGTATTTAACTTTTAACGAAACACACATAAACTTATTTAATAATAATATAATTAATTAAAATCAATAAACAGTGTCTTACCCGCGTGTGATCGTAGTGTCGACTTTCGCACCGGTCCAGCGCCTCGACAGGCGACACTCCGCTAGCGATAAGATATTACACGGATATCATATCGCAGGTTCGCGAATTGCAAGTTACGTAGTGATAAGGTCATTATCACCACGGCTAATCCGTATATATTTAAATATTTCAAGGTGCTCACAGTACAATGCGCATGTTTTTAAAAATACATAATTATCCCACAATAGTTCTAGTATGGAAATAAAAATGAAAAATATTTATTCAGTTTGGGCCCTGGTAAGGCACTTATGAGTGTCGAAAATTTACCACCGGTTCGAAAACTAGGCTTCTAAGAAGAACCGTCAAGAATCTCAGCCAGGCATCATGTACAAAATATAAGTAAAAATAGGTAGGTACATCTTCGAAAAAATCTAATTTGATGTTGGGTATAAATATTCACAATAGTGACAAATTGTATTAAAATGCAGTGTGAGTTGTTTCTTATTTTCAGATTAGAATAAAATAAAGATAATTGAAATAAAACATTGTATTACGTAAAATATACAATCACACACGTGTCTTCGTTCATTCATATTTGCAGTTGCTATGACGTCATTATAACATTTTCTGTTTAGTAGACATCCACCTGTGAAATAAACAAAACTGAGTTATGAAGTCGTTTATGCTGCAAGGATATAGAAAGCATAAAAAGAAAAGGAGAACAATTCTTAAATTTTGATTCATCATAAGGACACTTGGAACACTCATTGAACGTTCATAGTATAGTTTTTGCAAGTTCAGAAACCCATGAATCATAAGGGCCAGTGACGGAGTGTAGCTATCAGTTCAACGATGATAGCTTATCAGGTGATAACGAACATGAGTACTTCATCATACTTTGTCCGATATCTCCAGGGATCACATCACTCCGGCCAAGATTAAGGCAATACAGTCTGTTATCAAATCAGAAATTGATTTGGGTTCCGTCACTTATTTTCCTATAACATTTTGCGTATTGTAATTTTTAGAATGTGTTCATTACTATAATTTGTGGCCAAGAATGAAAAATGTATAATGTTTTGTGATTGAATGTAGCTGAACTGTCATGTAAACTGTAAAAACCAAGGCTGCAAAAAAACCCGATGGTACCATTTATAATCCTGTTTAATGTATTTTTTGTGTCCTTCTGACTATTTGAAAGTACTTTGTAAGAAGTCTAATCTAAAAAAAAAAGTTTTTTTATACATTTGCTTGGACGTCATAGAGTTTCAACAGTGTACACATAAAATGTTATTGCTGTTCGTTTGTCTCCAGATAATAAGTAAAGGAAAGACATTAAAGAGTCAAACAGTGGCCAGGTACCATAAATACAATATTATGGCAATAGTTCATAATTCTATTATGGGATGTAAAAGGCGATTTAAAATGTCAGCAGAGGGTGATTCTTAGTACACCAGAATAAAAAAATATTTTTCAGAATTGACAAATTTGGAGTTCTTGTGACCAAAGAATAATTATAAAGAGATGTAAATGTGTAGGAAATATGAATAACAGGATCGTCGCTTGTGGCCAGCATGTTAGTCTCTGGCTACCCCCATGGGAGACACGCGTGAGTGAGTATGTTTGTTTGACATGTTTGCAGCGGTACCCTACAAATACAATACTACCTGGACTTGGTACTGTTATCTAAATAATTATAATATCTATAATCTTCAAGTTAATATCTATAGCTGATATCTGGTTGAAATATATTAATATAGTGATCAATAATATATGAATGTCTCGTAGATCCTATAGTTCAAGGCATAACATTGTAACAAGTTCATCAGGCACATTTTGTTATTGCAATTTATTTGTTTACTAGCTGGTGCCCCGCGGTTTCGCGCCTGCTCAAACTTAACTTAACGGCACAGGCAGAGATCTTTTTAGATACTGTAGTTAGTTAAGAAGTTTGAATGGTAAGTCATGAGCCTTTGTAACCCCTAAAGTAGTTATTGGATGTCAGGGTCACAGATAAGTATCGGATCGCCACAGACTATAAACATGTTAGCACACAGACGTGTGCCTCCAGTGTAATCTGCTCAGTCAACACGCACTGTTTGCGCACGTACACTTAACATTTCATTAGCTCTCTAAGAAGGAGACAGTTTATCACCCTGTGGTAATGCTGATCTAAATTAAATAAATTATGTTCCTACATTACTTACCAAACACCCATACTTAAGGCAAACGCTTACGCTGGGATCGAATCGAACTTAGCAAATTCAAATTCATATCTTTGTTTGATTACACTTCCTACAAAGTACTTTAAAATCGTCAGAAAGACACAGAAAATGTGAAGTTGTAAAAGCGTTTACACTGCCCTAAAACATGGGTCAGGACCCATTGAGCCCCCCATATTCGTTGCTTAGAATAAGTTGTACACCCGGTTTTTGCTCTGTCTGTCTATGTGTCTGTCTATCTGTTTGTTCCAGCTAATGTCCGAAACGGCTGGACCGATTTTAACGCGACTTTCACTGGCAGATAGTTAATGTGACAAGGAGGAACATGGGTTACATAGATTTTAATTCTTTAGGGTCCCGCGGGACAATCACTAAATTAAAATCTACGCAGCTGAAACTGCGGGGCACAGCTAGTATACAGTACAATAAGATTCACTCATTGCACACGATATAAGATCATAACCAGAAAACTACAGATCTTAACAATTGAGGGTACAAAAGTGTTATCGCTAAAGCGATCTCGCATAGACAACCTTAGTGTATAGTGGAGAAGCGTATACATTTTGCATATCGACCTCAAGAAAGATAATCAACAGGAATCGGCTAATTTCGGCTTCGTAGAGCGTTATCTTGGTCAAACATGAGCATGCTTCTTAGTACTGGCAAATAAGGCATAACATTAATTGATCTCTTCATCCACTAATTATTGTAAACGACCTCCGCGGGCTACCGATAGAAATAACCTTCCATCTGCGTAAATAACTAGTAAAAATAGTACTAAAATTTACTACCACTAATTGGTCGTTTATGTGAAAATTTTATTGAGCGGTTATGAACGCTGTTCAATGACGTCATAGCATACACTGTCTTCTAGAATATTGTTTACTTAATCATACGAAAAAAATTGTAAACATTAATAATATTTTAGAAAAGTCATTATCGACATTCTTGAATTTTATTATTTGAATTTTGAATTATATATGGCACTATCGGGTTTGAAAGGTTGGTTTTACTGAGAACAACCCTTGTGCTTGAACAGTGCCTCTACCGGCAAAAGATCCTATAAGTTGTGCTCACATACATGTTGTATTTGGAGACATGGTTCAAATAACAAATATCTATTAATTATGTACATATAAAGCTGAAGAGGTTGTTTCCTTGAACACGCAAATCTCAGGAACAACTGATCCGATTTGAAAAATTATTTCTGTGTTAGATAGCCTATTTATCGAGGAAGGCTACATGCTATATATTGGCGAATCAAAGTTAGCGTTAGCCCAAAGTATATATTCCACGCGAATGAAGTCGCAGGCATAAGTTGGTTATTGAAATAAAAACGTTATGACCGATGTCGTTACACTGCAATTGATGTTAACGACAACTACTCAACACAGTTGACTCACAACATATTACAATGTTTAGGGTTCTCTAACTGGTGCGGAATCACAACTTAATTAACATAAAATAAACAAAACTGTTCAGTATTATAAAATGTGAAAGTATCAGTCCGTTTACAAGACCTATCAAAGTTGATAGGTTCTCAGTTTTAATCGGCTTTAATTTATCCATACCTTAAATTTCACCATTAAAATGACTGCTAAACAGCTGAGTCGATGAATTCGGCATCCCTACTAATATTATAAATGCGAAAGTAACTCTGTCTGTCTGTTACGCTTTCCCGCTTTAACCTCTCAACCGATTTTGATGAAATTGGGCACAGACAATCTTTAGACCCTGAGAAAGGACATAGGCTACCTTTTATTTATTAAAAATATTAGGTTTCCGCGACATAAGGATGAAACTAAATCTACGCGGGTGAAACCGCGGGGCACAGCTAGTAATATATAAAAGTTTAGCTACAAATACATACTCGAAAAGGCAAACAGGACAATTTGGCTTTACTATGAGCTCAGGCCATGATAGTTTATGACTTGTATATATCTGTCACTGTCACACAACCCAATCATCATGTTAATATGAGGTGAAGCTCCCTAATTAGTATTTTAAACATGGAATTATTAAAGTGGCTAACTTCAATACTGTCATGATTGATTTGATGTTCATCTGTTTTGTAACTTTAATTAAGTGTTGCAGTAACTGCTTATCATCACACAGACATGCTTGTTCACCCCATTTTAATGCAACAAATGGGATAAAATATGTATTAAACTCTATATTTTCTAATGACTAGTATTTTCCAGTCGAGGCGAAAATTTCTGATAGTATAGTGAAGTTAAGTTGGCCAATCTTCGTGAACTTGCAGGAATGTTAATTGGAATTCCACAAAGGCTTCCTTCAGCGCCTTAAAGTTAATTTGTAACTGAAATCTATCATTCAGCAACGCGCCCGATCGAGACATCTACTATCAACTATACGTATTACCTCGTGACTTTAAACTGTAAGTTACTTGAATTCTTAAAAAAACATTGAAAATGATTTATTCAGTTAAGGCCCTGGTAAGACACTTATGAATGTCGAGGAATTTACCACCGGTTCGGAAACTAGCCTTCTGAGAAGAACCAACAAGAAACTCAGCTGGCATCATGTACATTTCATTACACAGTAAATAATGATAATTACATTATATTGTAAGAACAAAAAGTACAGCTTGCAAGGAGAGATAGTACGTTTTAGGCCGGTTTGTAAAATAAAGATGCTCACGCCATGCCCAGATGCCGAGAATCCCAGAGGTGTAGTAACAACACCCATTTTTCACCGAATATTAAGTGCCAACGTGACATAGGTTGAGTCTATCGCTGTCTTTGAACTACTTCTCAAACAAATGCAGGTTTCCTCACGATGTTTTCCTTCACCGTAAAGCACGTGGTGTAAAATCACTGCACATATTTTTTTTTTGACAAACTCATTGGTACACGCCCCGCTACGTAGCAGGCGACTGCTCAAATCCAAAAGCCAGTTTAGGCCGGTTTGATAACGTCTAAAAAGTCTGCGAAATAATTATTATACCTATTGTATCATAGGAAAATGCATAAGTTTTCATGACGGTTGAGTACCTTTAGTTTCGGTTGAGTACTCGTAGTAGGTGTATTTATTACAGCAAAAATATATCTAATACCCTGCACTTAAAAACGGAAAAATTACACTGTCTGTTGAAGTATGGATTTTTTTTACCAATGGTTCTTTTTTAAACGAAACGAGATATGTTGTGTACCTCAATAGCTTATACTTAACGACTAATCCTTCTCTTCACACCGAATCCTCCACCCAAGATTTGAAAATGAGAATGAACTCTCCCTGAAAATCTGTTAAAGAGGCAAGTTAACATTATAGTCAAGCAACAAATTGAATTAACTGAAATAATTAAGAAATATATATGACGTCACATATGACGTTGTCAAAATGGGGTGGAGTTTCTACCAGTGTGCGCGCGGTGACTCCGCCCCTCGGGGTATATAAGCCCGAGGAGCGCGGAGATCAGCCAGTGCGGTTCAGGCGTAGAGGGGGCTGCGTCGTCTCTTCACAGAACTTTACCAAGACCATCACGGTAAGTCGACATTACATTTACAAGGGACGAATGCTAATTGAAGAAATTAGGAAAACGGAGACGATACAAAATTAATATTTGGAGTTTAACTGAAGTTATATGTATTTAAAAATATTACAAAACAACTAAGGGAAAGCGGAAAATATTTAAGTTTAAACTCATCTTTACATAGAGTTAAACAAGTTATATTAGGAAAATGAAATGTATGTAATAAATTTTAGCTACAATAAGGTTGAACACGGTTGAAAATATAGTATAGCATCTCAGTTATGAACGGAATATGTTTTTTTTCAAAAAACTTAATTGATTAAAATTCGGTCGTTTTCCTTACATAAGAAAGTTAAACATTTACCTAGGAAAGAAGGTCTTTCAAATAGTATATTATGTAACATATATTTCGTCTTGGTTCTAAATCAATCAATTACTAATTGCGGATTTATCTAAATATTCAGACACCATTTACGAGACTTTGAAGTATACTTTATAATGTAGTGCATATAAAAACTAGATTAAATAAATTAATATCGGACTACATTTTTAAGTTGACACAGAATTATCTCACTTTTGACAGAATTACTGTCATCTAAGCGCTATCCCATGATTTGCTACGAAGGGTCTACGGAATTAGCTACGCTGCTAAGAACCGTAGCTCGTAGCTACGTAGCGAAGATAGCTGCGTAGCAAAAAAAGCTAACAGATTAGTTAATTAACTTCGTAAAATAATACATAATCTATACAGATAAATAAAATTGTAGTGTTTGTTTGTAATTCCAAAATAACAGCTTTTCACTAAATGCATATGAAAGTATACACGATACTGACACTAAAAAACCAAGTTTTAAAAAATTTCTCTGTCTGTCTGTCTGTTTGTTCCGGGTAATCTCTGAAACGGCTGAACAGATTTTAATGGAACTTTCATTGGTAGGTAGCTGATGTTTCAAGGAGTAATTTAGGCTACTTTTATTTATTAAAAATATAAGGGTTCCGCGACATAAGGAAGAAACTAAATCTACGCGGGTGATACCGCGGGGCACAGCTAGTGTATTATATTTTTGCTAACATCATATACTAATTAACCGATTTTTATTAATAAGTTATGTAATTTTTTATTAGTAAGTAATGTATTAAATCCAGTATTCAATAAGAATCAATTGAGTACTTGTGTATTTATTTTTCTTTGTCAATATAGATTATTTATTCCTTACTACTCTATGCTTCAATGACGTCACTCCTAGCACTATTTATCCCACTAAGATAAATAGATATATGAACTTTAATAACTGAAAATATTTTAGTTGTGGTTTATGGCGCGGCGGTTCGAAAAAAAACAATTTTTTACTAATTTCAGACATCGATATATTGTTTTAACAAATGAACTATGATAAATTACAGCTTGGATATTAATTACCAAAACAATTCCAACCAATGTTATTATCTCCCTGGCCTTAATCTCATGTATTTGGGGTCAGCACTTGATTCAACCCGATGTGGCTGATCACCTGATTTTTATACGAAGCGACTGCCATCTGACCTTCGCAACCCCTTTATCGACGAAAATCGGCAATCTGGGTTAAACCAGTTGTCAGACTCTCTTAGGCCTTCGACTGACCTGTAACGATTGCCAAAGATGTTCAATTGGCAACCGGGACCGACGGCTTAACGTACTCTCCGAGGCACGGAAGAAACTCGGGCGGTCATCCATCCAACTACTGGTTAGGCGTATGGTTGCTTAACTTCGCTGATCTACTGAATTAAATAGTGAGTGAGAAAGAGAGAGAGAATTTTGAATAATAAAAGACATAGGGAGATCTCTCATTCTCAATTTTACAGTATATTTGCGTACTCCAAAGTAGTAGGTACTACATATTAGTTACTCCGTTGTTTAATAAAAGACAGTGCGTTTAGCTCCACCAAAGGGAAAAAACAGCACAACATGTTACTGCCGGCTTCTCCGAAGGCTAGTTTCCAAACCAGTGGTAATTTTATCAACGTTCACGTGCCCAAACTGGGCTTCAACTGAATTTATAAAAATATTTTATACGCCAATTACGGACATTCATAAACATTTTACTCAGAGGTTGGAATTTCAGTCAGATTATGTTAGCTTTTTACATAAAATTTATAAAAATATTTATTCAGTCCTACAACCCTAACGTAGCTATTGAACTAAAAGAAAACGTACAAATAAATTACCGAATAAATATAGCACATTTGGTAACTCTCATTTTTTCTAAAATAAAAAAAGACATACGCCTGTATTCCCCGAAGGGGTAGGCAGGGGTGTTGTAATAATAACACCCACTCTTCACCGAAGATGATTAACCAACGTGACAGATGGTGAGCCTATCACCGTCTCGGGCACTTTGAATTACTTCTCAGACATACGCAGGGTTTTTAAGAAAAGCTCACGATGTTTTCCTTGACCGTAAAGCACGTGTTGCGAAATAAATGCACATAAGGTTTTTAGAAAAACTTATTGGTACAGGCCGCTGGGATTCGTACTTGCGTCGGTGTTCTTAGCAGACGACTACTCAAACCCTACGGCCGCCACAGACGTTAAATAAAAAACAAAATAGTATCATATTATCTCACATCCCACAGCCAATTTATCATCTTTGGCAATCGTTATAGGTCAGTCAGCGGCCTCAAATTGTCTGACAACTGGTTTAACCCAGATCACTGATTTTCCTCGTTAAAGGGGTTGCGAAGGTCAGATGGCAGTCGCTCTGTATAAAAATCAGGTGATCAGCCACATCGGGTTGAATAAAGTGCCGACCCCAAATACATGGGATAAGGCCAGGGAGATGATGATATCTCACATCCCTGTATGTGTGTATGGTATCCCGTGTATTACATACTGTAACGACGTCGGCAAATATTTTATAGTTAAGTGTTAATGTGTTTGTTCGTACGCGATACGAGGCCGAGATTCGTTCATAAAATACGTATAATGTTTTATTTGTCATTCGCGCAATACTATTCAATATGGTTTGTCTTTGTGAGTTATTACATTATACGTGTATTCGATACCTTACGTATTCAACGTACTAGCTGGATAGTTATTGAAGGATTGTATTTTTGGGTAAGTAAAACATTCTTACTTACACAAAATCTAAAACTTCTTGAAAATATATATACCAAAAACACTTTTACTTAACACAAAACACTTTAAAGTTTAACCTAATCTCAGTTCTATAATGGATGAGACAATTTGAGAAGACCAGATTTAACCCAGTAAAACTTCTAAGTCTTACTAAATCATAGCATCCTGGCACAAAGTTACGTAACTCCTCTTTGACACGTATTAAAATCAAAATCCAATGAATAATCAAAATTATTTGATGCGAAACGAAAGAGTTATTAAAGATCGCTCAAAAGTTAATCGAATAACTCTGAGACAAGTCGATATGAATGTTAATTAAACGTGGCCGAGCTGGACTGTAATCAGACCGACGGGAACGATCCTGGACGGAAGGGAACGATGCGGGACGGATGGGAACGGGGACGGGAAGTTCGTCAAAACGGTAATCAATTTGAACAAGCCTCATTTATTTGGCTTAGAAACTTGATACACTATTCATAAACAAAATTGGTTCATAAACGTTATATTGCTTTCAAAGGCTTTCATAAGGACTTGAAGTTTTAGATCCTTAAATGTTTGCTTGTTGTTCAATCAAGCCGTTATGGAACTAATGGAAAAGCTGATTGGAAGACAGTATTGTAATTATTTTAGTCAGATGGTAATCGTATTAAAATCAAGTGATCAGCCACATCGGGTTGAATATAGTGCCGACCACAACAATGTATGGGATATGATGATTAGATTATATTAGCCAGGGCGATGATGATAATAGAATTGGTGCTTTTCTACCTCGGGCACTGTTTTATAAATTTTGCTATTCGAAATAGTGATGTACTTAACAACACGAACACAGCGGCGGGTGTATGTTAGTTTCAATAAATTACACCGGCTTCTGAATATAGAAGTTAATAAATAAGTAATCTTATCCGCTACCATATCTATAAATACCGCTTATGAAGTAATACATGAAGTTCACGTAATAGAAATAAAAAAAACTTCTTTTTTGTTCTATCTGCATATTTATATGACGCGTAAGTTTTTTTTAAAGCCTTATAAGATCGCAGTTACATAGTACCAATCTAAAATTATAAAAGAGTAAATACAACAAATTACCACTGCTCTGATCTTCTTCAACAAACAGACAGACTTACTCGTACAGAGAAAAAATTTAAAACTTGGTTTTTTAGAGTCAGTAGCGTGTATATTTTCATATTCATTTAGTGAAAAGCTGTTATTTTGGAATTACAAACACTCACTTCAATTTAATTTATCTGTATATGTATATATATATGTATGTATGTATGTATATGCATATCTGTATGTATGTATGTATAGATTATTGTTAAAGGTGTAGCATAAAATAATTCGAGTTTTACAGTAAACTAGTTTTATCGACTAAACAATGTGTTTTTTAAATACAAATTACATAGTCTGAATAAAAACTTAAAGATAGATTAAAATAACGTAACGTAATAATGAAATTCACAGGACAAGTCCGAGACTGCTAATTATATGATCGTAATTTAACACATTGATTAAGTCCCTCGGCGATTTGATAAAAATCTGACGGTATTGTTGCTATTACACAAACAATATTTGATTTCCTGAAACAATGCATTGTTTTGTAAATGAGTCATCATAAAAAACTTGCCACGTCAAATATCCCCCAGCTGTCGAACAGAACAATATTCGTAAACTCAAACAAGTAGATTGTTTCAAATATTCTCGGTCGCGTATTACAAAACATGTGTTGGTATTATTTCAATATTACATGTGATTTAAAATCCGTATTTGGGCCTCGCGGGAAATTCACGTTGAATTTCATTAATCAATTTATTTCCAATCGGCGCGTGTGATGTATACATTTATTGATTTGAAGGGACGGGTGACAGGTAGCGTTGGGTGTGTTGACTCGATTGAACATAATTTTCTACACACCATACATGAATAATTAAAAATAAGAGAGGCAGGGCGTAACCAGATCTCTCGTTTGAGTGCGGAGCTACACCTGGGGACTTAAAGAAGATCGTCGTCAAATAATACTACTTTAAAGTAGTGGAGAGTTCACAGAATTCAAATTGTCTCTTTGACACTTGGACATTCATCGAACGCTATTTAAGACTAACCTATGTTAATATATTACCGTAAATTAAAGCCTGTCAGGAGAAGAAACAGCAAAACAAACTCCTCGGCTTCTTTAAAATGTGTTCCTTTTATATGAATAAATGGTTAATTTAATACAATTTATTACACAAGTTGAGAATGGTCGCCAGTACTCCTTGGGTAGAGGGGAGGAGTAAAGGTGATGCACTAATATCGTTGGACCAATTTGTCACTTACTATGTAGGATGTAGCCGCTTACACATCATGAGGGTTTGGCAACTTTACTAGGCATATTATTGTTTAATACTAATAAATCATCGCGTAAACATGGCTTCTGGCAGGATTAAAGGCAAGGCAAAATTTATTTCCATCGAATGGAATAATTTTATATCGAATACAGAACAAATATGAAAATTATTTTTGCAGTATTTACACTTTACTATATATGTTAGTATGAGCGGACTTTCGCATTACAACCTGTCTACCTAGTAGATATGATGTTATATTAGCAGAAATATTGAACCCGCATTCTCTAGTTGTATTTATCACCTGGGCTATGAAGGTTCTGTACTATAAAAATAAAATTATATCTGATGGTAATTTTTCAAAATAGGGTTACGAAGGTCAGATGACAGTCACTTTACATTAGTCGCATCGGGCTTAAAAAAATGTATGTGAATAAATATATTCACACCATCCCAGAAGGAGCCCCAAATGGGCAATTATGGGTGTTTCAACCCCTTTTTTTTCACTGACGATGATTAGGTGCCAAAACACATATATTGAGTCGATTGCTGTTTTAGGCTGTATACATACGTCTTTGAATTTCTCTGACGCATGCAGGTTTTTGTAAATATTCAATATGGAATGTGCTTTTGCTAAACTTTTATCAAAGAAAGAATAAGAGAACAATCCGATAGATAAGGATAGTTGATATAGAGTTGCCATAGTGTGTCACCGGTCAGTGTTGCCAGTTAACTGGTATTCATGGTCACAACATGGAACTGCACTAACCGCCAAAGTTGCAAGTTGGCCTACACTCGCCGAATACGTTTAGTTTGCCCCTATTCTAACTTATTGTTTCTGCTGGCTTTATATATTTGTATGAAACAACTTTTCGCCGCCACTTCGCTTGTATGAGTATTTTAACATTCCTTTGAAAGATCAGTTTAATGAGAACATTAATAAATTTCCTTGTATGTTTTTTATGCATAAAATATAACACAAGTGCGAGGCAGGATGTTTATTTGGAATTACAAATAGGGCACTTCAATTTTATTTATCTATATAGATTAGATAGTTGAACTCTATAGTGGTAAATTCTCGACTTTCATTAGTGCCTTACCAGGGCCTAAACTGAATAAATATTTTTCATTTTCATTTTCATTTTCCATGAATAAAACAATCTTAAAGAAAATGACTTATTCAGTTTAGGAGGCACTTATGAATGTCGAAGAATTTACCACCGGTTCGGAATGGGTATGTGAATGACATATGTCACGTGACTGATTCATGTCATTTCCACACATTTTGTGTCGAATATATTAGCGCAAGCGCGAGATAATGTTACTTTGCCTAGGCCTGCAGCATATAAAACTTTTTGCTCCGCAAAACTAAATTATAGGTATAACAGTATTATTCAAGTGGATTATCGTCAAATAACCGGGTTTAATTATAATCTTGAATTAAATCAGTCGAAATGACCTTTCAGTAGTGATAAAATCAAATCAAAATCAAATATATCTTTATTCGATTAGACTTCATACAAAGTACTTTCAAATCGTCAGAATGACACAATTACACAGGATTATACATGCTACCGCCAGGTTCGGAAGGTTGATTTTACTGAGAAGAACCTGGCAAGAAACTCAGTAATTACTCTTTTAAAGAATATTATACAGTTTTAAAAATACAAAATAAATTGTTCAAGCAACTATAAGCCCATGGACACAGCTCTAATGCTCAATTGTCAAAAATAAAAACTAAAAACTAAAAATATAGTACAAATATATGTGAGCATGGCAAATTCCAGCCAGTCAAAGCAAAATTAAGATTAATTAATTGTAGCAAAAGTACAGTGCCAATGGGATTATTTACAAACATTATCAGGTACATCCCAGGCTCCCTTATCACAAATATAATCACTTACAGTATAATATCCTTTTTCAAGCAAAACTGATTTAATTGTTTCTTTAAATTTGTTGAAGGGCAAGTTTACAATTTTTGTTGGTAATTTATTATAGAAGCGTGTGCTCTGTCCTAAAAATGAGCCATGCACTTTTTGTAGGCGATGCGCAGGCACTACAATTTTATGTTTGTGTCTTGTGTTTACGTTATGCACATCACATTTCCTTTGAAACGATCCAATGTTTTGATGCACAAATAATAAGTTAGCTAAAATATACTGTGAGGCCACTGTCAAAATTCCAATTGATTTAAATTTTTCCCTTAACGATTCTCGCGGTCCCAAATTATATATAGATCGTATAGCCCTTTTCTGTAGTGTAAATATAGAGTCTATATCAGCAGCTTTGCCCCAAATTAAAATAGCATAGGACATAACGCTATGAAAATAAGAAAAATATACAAGTCGAGCTGTTTCTATGTCGGTGAACTGTCTAATTTTTCTAATTGCATAAGCTGCGGAGCTGAGTTTTCCTGATAACTTGGATATATGTGGGCCCCACTGAAGTTTATTATCAAGGGTTACACCTAGAAATACTACAGAATCTACTATTTCCAAAGTTTCACCATTTACCATGACCTTTGTATCAACAGGTTTGACGTTTGGTAAAGTGAATTTAATACATTTAGTTTTTTTGGCATTTAAAACTAAGTTATTTACATTAAACCATTTCAATACCTGATCAAGTGCACTGTTTACATCTTCATAATTCGTTTTGGCTCTGTCGACTTCAAACAAAAGAGATGTGTCATCAGCGAACAGTACAATATCACACGTATTCTTTACTAAATTTGGTAAATCATTAATATATACTAAGAATAGAAATGGTCCTAGGATTGAACCCTGTGGGACGCCCATTAGTACTGGAGAACCGGAAGATCTGACCCCATTTACTTCGACTTTTTGAATCCGTTGACAAAGATATGATTTGATTAGGTCGAGTGCCCTACCTTTGACACCGTAATAGTTTAATTTAACTAATAAGGTTTCGTGTTGTACACAATCGAATGCCTTGGATAGGTCGCAGAATACACCTATCATGTCGTGAGCGTTTTCCCACGCTCTATAAATATGTCTAAGAAGTGCAACACCAGCATCAGTGGTTGAACGACCTTTGGTGAAGCCATATTGCTCACCATGTAGAATATTATTAAGATTAAAGTAAGCGACTATTTGATTCAGCATAATTTTTTCGAAAATTTTGCTGAGGGCTGGCAAGATAGAGATCGGTCTGAAGTTAGTAGGGTCACTAATATCACCACCTTTAAATAATGGAATAACTTTACTATATTTCATGAGATCCGGGAATACACCGCTCTTAATACAACTGTTAAAAATGTCAGCTAAGTAAGGGGCAATTATGTCAATAATACCGTGAAGTACTTTCACTGATATATCCCATAAATCACCAGTCTTTTTGGAATTCAAACTTTTAAATGTCTTAATTATTTCAAAAGGCGTGATAGAACAAAAACTAAAGCTAGTGCCGCACTTAGAAACATTTAATTTCAGTAATAATTCGGCGTCTGTGGGAGATGAATTTAGGGAACTAGTAGTTACTATAGGAACATTTGCAAAGAACTTGTTGAAAGTTTCAGCTATT
The DNA here is from genome assembly GCA_964035505.1 of Watsonalla cultraria. Taxonomy (NCBI): domain Eukaryota; kingdom Metazoa; phylum Arthropoda; class Insecta; order Lepidoptera; family Drepanidae; genus Watsonalla; species Watsonalla cultraria. The sequence goes on along the minus strand of OZ037732.1, from coordinate 203,272 downwards.
TCACCATCGTCTTGGATTACTTTGTTATCTATATTTAAAGTTAAACGACAATCGCGACTTTTTGCCTTTCCCGTCTCGGCATTAATAACGTTCCAGGTAGTTTTTATCTTATTATCAGAATTCTTGATTTTCTGGGCAAGATGCAAGGCTTTAGCTTTTATACAAACTTTCTTAAAACATTTAGAGTATCTAGTTACGAATGCTAAGAATTCAGGACTATGATCATTTCGTTTCATACCATAAAGTTCATACAACTTCCTTCTACTTTTATGGATACCTACAGTTGCCCACTCATTGAATTTAGCTTTACTATGTTTCTGAACTGTTTTTAGTTTAAATGTACTATTGAATTCCGTTTGTATAACGTTAAACAAGCTATTGTAAAGAGCATCAGGATCTTCTTGTGGCCCTTGCAGATAAGGTATCTTGCTTGCTAAGTTAGACCTGAAATTTGCTACAAGTTTCTTAGTAATAGGTCTGTAAGTGGTTTTACTTACTACATTATTAGTTTTATTTAATATTGTGATTTTTTGACCACAATGGTCTGACGTTAGATCACTGATAATAGATTTTTCCAGGGCCTCACAATCGCAGAACACATTATCTAGACATGTCGCAGAAGTGGCAGTTATTCTAGTGGGCTCCAGAAATAAATGCTTTAAATTAAAAGAGTTAAACAAACTAATTAAACGCACCGAAAGAGAATTATTTTCTAACAAGTTAACATTAAAATCGCCACACACTACAATGCCTTTATTAAGGCCCGCAACACGTCTAAGGGCATCTTCAAGGATTGATTCAAATGAACAGAAATTGCCAGATGGGGGACGATATACGCATATTATTACATTTCCTTCTAGTTCTATACACGATAGTTCGGCAGTGCGCTCGATTGACAGGTTTACTATATCACTACGCTCTTTACATTTAACATTATTAGATACTAAGATTAACGAGCCTCCATGAATTGCTGATTTTCTGACGAATGCACTACAAAGTCTATAATTACTATTATTGAGCAATAGCTCATGATTTTTAAGCCAGTGTTCGGTTAAACAAAGCACATGAACGTTATGGCTTTCCAAAAATAAATCAATTTCTAATTGTTTGCCAGCCAAGCCTTGTATATTTTGGTGCACTACGTTAAGGCGACAGAGCCGTTTGACGAGGGACTCGGCCGTTGTCTCAGTTACTAGTTTAAAGAACTAGAACAAGAACTAATTTCTGTGTTACTAGAACAATGTAACACCGTTTGATTACTTAACCTATGTTTTGTTATAGTTGCTATAACACCGTTAATATTATATGCTACCAATGTAGCGATCATATTCATGCATTTTTTGGGGATGTAAAACAAGTCCCCAGTTATAATAAATCCACTAATAAATTTATTAGTGTCAAAAAAAATAATATTGTCGCTATGACAACCTGTCCTATACATTACATTATTTAACCTACCTATATAATCATTTTGCCTGTCAGTGTAGCTCTTACTATAGGGGAAAGCAGTTAACATAATGTTGTGTACATTTAATTGTGACAGATATTCTAAGCCGCTTATTAATTCACTTTTGTGCACCCTAAGTCCCTCACCTATCAAAACAATCACAACAGATTGAGGATCTATTGTCATACACTTGATTTTATTAATTATTTGTGTGTATGTGGCCCCTGGCATACAATAATTAACTACTGTACCGCTAATGTGTCTATCGAGTAATATACCTATGTTTTTACCTAGGCTATCTGAAAACACTAAGGTGTTGTGTATAGGTGGACATACACTTATTTGTTGAATGGTGTCATTTAACTCAGCAACCCCCAACTTACAGGGCAGTGGCAGGGGCTCACTATCGGATGGTGATGATGGGAGCCCACAGCCACAAGAGTGTTTGTTTGTTAATGAGTCAAACCGCTCCACATTATAGTTACAGAGGTCTACCAACTCGGTGGTAGCCAGGATGTGTTCACTAATCTGTTTCTGAGCACTTGTATATTTATTAGTTAAGTCTATTAAATATTGCTCTTTACTCTGCAAGTCGGACTGCAATCGTTGAATGTCCATATCATGTGTGACCTTTAAAGTATTTAATTTACATTTATATGAATCTAAAGTGTTTCTTAAAGATAAACATTCTTTTGTTAACTTAATACTATTAAGGAACTTTCTTTGCCTTTTTATTAAATTTCTAGTTTTCTTAATAAACCTATTTAGCTTAACATACTTTTTTAATTTATTATGGCTACCCATCTGTACATGAGAGGAAATATCATTGGTTAAGTCAATTGTAACCAGTTGTTCGGTTGGGAAGGCTCCGGAGTCAGTGCGAACCAGTTCATCGTAGAGGCTGAGCGTGGTGGTGGTCTGGTTTATGTCCCTCTCTTCTTCCAGTTTGGTCACCTGTGTGTGGGCATGACTCAAGCTATTCTCTAGCTCAGAGATGCGAGTCAGGGCCCTCTCGTGGGTGTCGCTGCACTCATTGAATGATGAGACAATGTCCTGCAACTGATTCCGCTCTTCTTCGACTACAGTGTATTGTAAATGCAGTTCAGCCATTTCCTTCTTTAATTGACTATTTTTCCTAACAATGTTGGCTACCTCTTCCTCGCTCTCATCCCTCTCTTGCAGCAGTTTGTTGTTGAGGTTTTTTGACAAGTGAAGTTCGTGCAATGTCTTCCTAAGTTTGTCCTCCAAATCCCGAGCTGTTGCTTTTCGGGTCATCATGGTAGTCATTGTTTCGGAGTGACTGGAATGCAAACAAGAGATGTGAGAGATATGTAGAAGTTTTAACTGAGATGTGAAGTTGTTTGTGTACAGTAGTTATTAATAACCACAATAAACAATGTGTAAGTGTAAGTTAACAACTATTTTGAGCAAATAAATGGCTTGAAGACTGGTAAAAAACGGTAGTATATATTTGTATGAGGCGGTAGTAGTCGTCTTCAACTTTACTTCCACAAAAAAAGTCAAGTAAAGTGAGACTGTCACTGGGCCAGGTGTGTGTTGGACGTTGCTCATAGGTTATGAGCAGCTTAGTACAGCTAGTAGATAGCTTGGTACAGAATCAGTCAGTCTCTCCTGATGAATGCTCCAATCTACTCCGAAGAATATAGATGGATTGTCGTTAATACTACATTCATTTAACTCTATGAATAGCTTGATTAGTAAATTCAAGAATCGCGAAGCAAACAGCTCAATGTTTGTAAGCAGTAATTTTCAAAAAGTCCCTTCACTTTTTAGCAGAGAATCACAACCAAGTAATGCAATCGTAGGGTAGTTTGGGTAGGATTATGTTCATGTGGTTAGTATGGTTCTGTAACAGGCGTCCCCAACTTATATTTACTTCAGGCGATTTAAATATCATTTGGCTTTTCACATCACTTCTTATTCAAATCACGTTCAGCTGTCGTTTGATGATTGAAACATTTTAGGTTATTCTATATTATATTAAACATTAAATATATTAAAAATTGTAAAAGAATAATTGAAAAGCGTAATTACTAAGTTTCTTGCCGGGTTCTTCCCAGCAAAAGCAACCTTACATGGCGGTAGCATATATAATCCTGTGTAATCGTATCGTTCTGAAGATTTGAAAGTACTTTGTAAAAAGTCTAATCGAATAAAGATATATAGTATTTTGAATTTTGAATTCAGGAGTCTTAAAATATTTATAAGACCAGTCTCTTAAATAGAGTAAAATAAAATATGCCCTTATACATGATTAATATATTTACATCCGTAAACATGGCATGTATGAAAAAATAACTTTAATATTCAACCCAATAATCGTGCAAATAAATCTCTAAATCTGTACATCAATAACTATGTCGTGTGGCGTGTTCCAGCAATAATCCCCTGAATGCCGGTCCTGTGAGATACTCTGCACACATGCGTAATATTCTGTACGCATATTAATATAAGTGGAGAGTAATATAATAGTCCAATATCGGTGCAATAAATATTGTCCCGGACGATCTGTCAACAGAGCCTTTGTGCCGGATTAGCCAATATTTAGTGGATCATGCGTCATCCCATCTTGTTTTATGAATAGCCTTCATAACTTGTCCTGAGGGGCTCGTGGACCAGTTGCTATTAACCAATTGCCACGCAAAGCAACCCCAACCCATGCCATCCCATATTTTTTTGGGGTTAGCACTTGATTCAACCCGATTTTTATAAGATGCGACTGCCATCTGCTTTCGTAACCCCTTTAAACCAGTTGTCAAATTATCTTAGGTCGCCGACTAACGATTGAAAAATATATGATTTAAAAAATGGTTTGCTCTAATGCCTCTTATCTACTATCGTACCTTTTACCATCACCTCATCTCCACACTTGAGAACCACGTACAATGTCCAAGGATGTAATCACACTACATGAGGCTTGTGCTCTAAACCAGTATGGAAACATGTTCTTTAATGACATGACTCTCAAAAATTTGAATAAGGCCTTTTCAAAGTTAACTAAAACGTTCTGTGTCCGCAAGCTTGGGACTCCGCATTATATTTTATCAGCTGTGAAAATCTTTGGAACCTTCCCGCGAGTACCTCAACTAATGAGGGTAGTATCAACCGCGACACGAACGAAATCTTTCGCCACCATTGCTGCTTTTGGTGGCTGTATCAAAGGAGCATTGAATAAGACCGCGCATTGTACGTGATCCAAGTGACGTTTCACTAATGAAGAAGTCAAATTCATTAACGCTGAGGGCTATAATTGGTGGTAATCTTTCATGTTTTATGGTTCGCTCTCGGACACAGACATTGGGAAACTGAGATTTGACAACTTTCCCAGAAGACAATTATTATTTAAAGCAAGACTTCGAAGGCGGACTTCTAAGATGAAGTCGGAAATGCACAAATTGGCCTCAAGTCTCAACATGTAACATATTGCTACGTAAGAGTAAGGGTTATGTTTTAAGGTTTTTAAAATTTACTCAAGTTATTCAAAGTAATGTCAATTTGTCGATTTGAAAAAAAACGTGTAGGCGATTGAACACGACGTGACACCCCTCACTGACACGTCAGTCGCTTAAAATCTCGCGAATATGCGCGTCTGTGTAAGTGAATTTCGAACAATTTGTTCCTAGATTCCGTTCTGCTTGTAGTAAGGCCATATTATATTATATATACTGTGTCTTATCGTCGTACAATTCATGCTGACTTATACTTACTGTCGAGGTGTCCTTGTCTGTCATGGCTAAAGATATTGTAGGCGAAAGCTTAAACCTAGGCTAGCCTTGTGTCTGAGTGTTTGATATGAAATTATAACTATGCGATTATAAAAAAAAGTATAAAAGTATTATATCCGTTATCTGGTACCCACAATACAAGCTTTGCTTAGTTTGGACCTAGATGGCGCTGTGAACATTATTTATTTAGATATTTATGCGTGTGAAAGAACTATAGTATAGACTATTATATTGTCATGTAATGTAAACTCCAATCCGTGCTGTCATTCGTATGATACTTAACTTGGGATGTTTTCAATGTAAATCTCGTGCAAACAATAAACTTTTATTTTTGACTTCAAACGGCTCGGAGGCAATTGAAAACAGGTAAACAACTATTTTTATCCATTCTTAAATAAACGCTTAATCCCGGGGTCGGATTAGGGGAAGCGTGTTAATTGCTGCAGTAATATATCTGTGACGTCACTACACGGCCTCTTTGTGTGGGCTAGGATTAATTATGTAACAAGCGATTATTGGTGATTGATTTCGTACTATAAGCTCTTCGGTTTGTGCTCACATCATATTTGTTATATTATACAATAGCGGACGTCACGCGGTTTCACCCGCGTAGTTCCCGTTCCCGTGGGAGTACGGGGATAAAATATAGCCTATGTTACTCGCTGATGATGTATCTATCCATTGCTGAAAGAATTTTCAAGATCTGTCAAGTAGTTTCGGAGCCTATTCAATGCAAACAAACAAACAAATCTTTCCTCTTTACAATATTAGTGTAGATGATATATTGTTAGACTCAGTCATGCCTGTATTCCTTGAGGGTACGCCGGCGCCGTTTGTCACATGCTACGAATCAATTTTTTGATAATTTGTAAGTATATTAGTAGACTTAATTTAATGAAGAGTAAGAGAAGTTGTTAATTTCGTAGACAGACAGACGGTTAGACAGAGTTTTTTCTTAAATTGGTCTTTTTATTTGAGTACCGTTCAATACACAGACACTTCAATGTTATTTATCTCTATAAAGTAGTTTCAATATCGTTATATGCAATCAGAATTTTAGAAACGTTATAGCCTTAATTTCATTATATTGCTACTTAACTAATTAATCGATAAAACTCCCTACTCTCGACGAACAACTTCAGTAGTATAGAAAATGACATGAATACTTTATACCCTTAGTCAATGGGTGGTTCATTGTACTGGAAAGTTAGGCTTCCTTGACGTTCTTTGTCCGGACTTGGCTAAATTGTAAGACCTCTTTTTTAAGCTGAAACTTTTTTGTTGCAGCAATTTTAACACCAGTTTAAGTTGACCATTCACGTCCCTAAGACATTTATACGAATTATACAAAGATGTCGTAATACTCACTCTTCAACGTAGAATAAACTATACGAATATTAGCTTTAGCTAAAGAGTTTGTTTGGTTAAACGCGCTAATATCAGGAAATACTGATTTGAATATGTTGGAAATCTCATTTATCGAGGTCTAAAGCACCATTAGCAAGCATCAATGGTTAGTATTACAAATACAGGGAAAATTTACACTACGTACCTTATTTTTTACTAGCTGTGCCCCGCGGTTTCTCCCGCGTAGATTTAGTATCATAATATAACCCAAATATTTTTAATAAATAAAAGTAGCCTAAGTTACTCCTTGACACATCAGCTACCCGCCAGTGAAGTCCCGTTATATATATTAAATCGGGCCAGCCGTTTCGGAGATTACCCGGAACAAACAGACAGACAGACAGACGGACAGACAGATAGAGAAACATTTTAAAACTTGGTTTCTTAATGTCAGTAGCGTGTATACTTTCATATACTTTAGTGAAAAGTTGTTTTTTTGGAATTACAAACAGACACTTCAATTTTATTTATCTGTATAGATTGTTCATCCTAAGCGGAGTAGAACCGCGAGGCACAGTTAGTTACTAAATAAGTTATTTACTATTAAGAACAATACTCAAAAGATGTCACAATTTTTTTTATATAGGGCAGAAATCCAACTCGTAGTAAAATATACTTACCCTTACAAATGGTCATCCAAAATTGTACCTACCACCCAAGATTGAAAATTACTCCATGAAAGAAGGCCAGATAACGTAATTCTCAGTGAAGCGACCGTCGCCACACCCCGCCATTAAAATGTAAATATACCTTCACTTCTCCAATTCAAATTTCACAACTTAAACGATTCTAAATGCTAATAATTTAAAAAACAAATATCCCAGTATTTATGAGTTAATTTGCTATCTCCTTTGTACGGAACGTAAGTGGACCCTACTTAAGGCTGAGTACACACGTTTAAATATTCGACTTATGCCACATTCGCCCCAATTAGTCGTCCTACATTCCAAAATATTCTTGTTTCACCTCGAATATTTTTCAATTCTATTATTGCAGAAAAAAATTTATGTTTTTGCACAAACAAGAGTGTGACTCCCTTTGTGCAAAAAACCGAAGCAGTAACAACTCCAGTGAGCGGAAACAAAAGGCGAATTAAATACGCATCACTGAGATGGATGGCTTGCCCTTAAATACCCTCATTTAATGACGCCTCAAATGTTACTGAGCTCATTAAAATTTACCTCAAGCCGGTAAACGTGCTAATAGAGTATTCAAATGTTTTCACATCAATAGTATGCATTGTCTGAAATCTGTCCACCTGAATGTGAATAGTTACCGCACATAAAAAGCAATTCTAACACTACAGTCTACTATATACTATATACTATAATACTATGAATATACTATCTTCACAGCTGTCTTTGAAAAATCTATATTGTTCTTGCTACTTGGGTAGACAGACATCTTATTTTGCTTTATCTGGCTTTTCATACATGTTTTCTATAGGAATAATATCCTTTCACACATAATCGAAACCACTGCTTCATACAGGCCTCGTCACGACTTTTGAGCGCTGAATGCCTAGTAATTATTTTATAGGTCTTTATATCTATACAAACTGTGCCCCGCGGTTTCACCCGCGCAGATTTAGCTTCATCCTTATTGTCGCGGAACCCTAATATTTTTGATAAATAAAAGTAGCTACCAGTGAAAGTCCCGTTAAAATCCGTCCAGCTGTTTTAGAGATTACCCGGAACAAACAGACAGACAGAGAAAAATTTTAAAACTTGGTTTTTTTGTGTCAGTAGCGTGTATACTATCATATGAATTTAGTGAAAAGCTGTAATTTTGGAATTACAAACAGACACTTCAATTTTATTTATCTGTATAGATGTATAGATATACATACATATGCTCACGCCTGCATCCCATGGCAGAGACCACCGTTCGCCACAAGCACCTTACATACTCGCTTCATCCACATTCATGGATCTCTTCACCCATTAATTTCAAAATAAGGTTAGTCAGATCATTGTTTCTACATCGTCTATTCTTAACATTTAAGAGGCATGCGTGGGCGTTGAAATGTAAATTCGATAACCGCTGACGACGGTTTCAATTAACCATCAAATAGTCAAAAGATTCAATACGATTTCAATCGTTTGCAGTAAAATGTTGAATGGACAAAAGCCGTGTACACCATTAGCATACAGATTGCATCGACAGATGGCGCCACTGCCCCAAATATTGAGGTTCCCCATTTTCAACCTGAAAGCTGACTCGTCCGCGTATTAATTACAATGAATATTGTACCTTCCCATTGACTTTTAAAGTTGAATTTTAATTGAGTGTTGGTCGGTAAAGCACATTGTAAAATTCTCGTTATTTAAATAATGTAGTCAATTTAATAACCGTAGTGTAATTTGATGTGAGTTTACTAATACGTATTCTGCCCGTCCCGCGCAAACCGTTTACTGAGGAATTCGGTCACACGGGCTATACTATTGATTAATCTATACAGATAAATAAAATAGAATAATAAATAAAAAAGAAAGTGCCTGAGACGGCGATAGACTCACCATCTGTCATGTTGGCACTTAATCGATGCGAATGCGAGTGTTGTTATTATAACACTTCTGCCTACCCCTTCGGGGTATACAGGCGTGAGCATATGTATGTCTACATATAGAATTATAATCTGAGCAATATCATGTCAAAAGTAGCACATTTCCTTCTTTAATTTAAGCTAATTATTATAGTATACAAACAGACACAGTTTATACAAAATATTTCAAGTCACGGGAGGTATCGTAAAGTATTTTAGTTTCCCCTAATTAATTCCTTAGACAGTACCCATGTCGGGGTAACTCAACTCGGCACTTGGGATGTAATTAATGGTTTTAAATTATACTGTCTCAGTCACCTGAGCAGTTTGGGACTAGCTCGATGCTTAGTAACGTTCATCAAACTGTGAGGAAATAAAATAATTTCCTATTTCGTACGAAATTAGCTTCTAACTGCAACTTCACACAGAATAACCCCCCATTTGATCACCTTATGAGTGGAAATTCGGTTATCCCTTTCATAGTGCATACCTACACCTGACTATAAATACAGAAAGAAAGAAAATAAATTTATTCGTAACAGCATACACAAAAGAGCGAAAAGGATTATAGTAACAGTGTTTTATAGTTGTTACGAATTGATCCCTACTCAGCATAATCTGGCTGCCACGAAAATGACAACCATCACTGATCTTCCACTACACTCTTAAAATTTAATGTCTTTAGGATCAGCGGTTCCCTGTGCGTTGATATATTAGTCAATCTGTCCGGACTTTCAATTTTCTTGCTTCAATTCTAAAGCTCCTTCATGTCAAGGCTTAATACAAATTAAGAAGTGAGATTCTGTTAACTGTTCAATTATAAATGAAGTAATTGACCAACTTTATAGTCATTCCAAATTATTGAGATAGATTCAGACTCAGTCATATCTTAGTAACCCAAGGACTACATAATTATTATGCATTTTCAGAAAATATACCAATATTCATCAGGATTTTTAAGCACAATTCTCCTGAGCTATCCATTCAGAAATGTCCACCGAACAACTTAAATTATGTTCCTCTTATTAAAAGGAGATCATGAGTCCCGCAAGGGTGTCCCCACACATACCACTAACGAGTATTTAACACCATTAAGCTAACCTCCATGTATTTATCCGCTCCGTGACTCACAATTTACTGTTACACTGAACTGTATTATGAAACACACAACACGACTAAATTTTATTTATGATCCAAGAAACAGTTTTATAAAACAATTTTTTTTTACTTATAATGTCATCCGTTAGTTAGAATCTATCTTTATATTCTATAAATTCTTTTTTAATCACAAAATCATATAATGAAAACTCACAAAACATTTTAATATATACGAAAAATCTAAAATAAACGTAGCATCTACAATTTGCCTTTAGGAATTTTTATTCTTAAATAAAATAAATTTTGCACATTTTCGTAATTATTTATAAATTAAGGTTCTCACCTGTCTACTGAGTAGAACTCAGTACAGTGAGGATAAGTGCGTAATTTATTTTACACAATCAAAGCGGAAGGGTCGCGGTGCGATCTAATGACACGCGATGCGAACGCACATTTCCAATACATTCACTGGCATGTCATACCAATGATTGGTGTTCAATAGCAGTGCACATAAACGGTACAACGAATAAATTAATACATAGTATTAGTTCGAGCCATGTTATTCGTTTGTTTGCATACAACGCATGTGACATTATAATTCTAGTTGTCACACCACGAGCTTTACGGTGAAAAAAACATCGTGCGGTAACCCTCATATGTCTGAGTAGTATTTCAAAGCTGCAGTGTAAAGTGGGTGTTACACCTCTTGCTATCCCTTCCGGGGCCCTTTAGAGAGTTGTCAAGATATAAATTAAATTATTAGTTTGAACTATTTCATGTTCTCAACTGCAGTCTCGGTAAGTTTATAACATAAATCGAATATAATTTTGACTGTATTCACATACTAACAATTTCCGAACAAGTTTTCATAGGTGCATTGTGAGTGTCAAAGCCGTTACTAGCGAGTTATCACTGTTATACGACTGGTAGGAATATTAAAGTGTGGAGTATGCCAGATAACAGCGCTGTAAAAGGCGTTTTACTGACAACACGTCGGATATCGCGTTATAAAACTGTTACCCCTCCATCGATGGGATTGTGTGTGTGACGTCGTAAACTACGCCAAAGTCACGACGGTAGCCTAATATTTTGTAGCATTTTTAAAGTTAACCTTCAAGATGTTATAATACAGATAAACGTTGGGAAATAGCACCATATAAAGCTACCGACCGCCTGTTACTCCACAGGAGGAGGAATTATGCTAGGATAACAAAACAAATAGCATCAATCACTCTCTCTCAGCCCTTTAGTTTTATAAGTTCACGCCTTTGCAGGAGGGTCCTCGAATGGGTCAGTGGAGGTTAGCACCAATGATTGCCGATTTTTTTCTTATATATCGGCCAATTTGTCTACCATAGCTCGGATTTCACGTCAATCAGTTTTTACAAAATTGAATTTGAAAGAAATATTGAGCAACAAGCTTACTATATTTTACAAATTTAAATAATACTTAAAGTTACATTTGATCAGGGAATTTAGAACAACTCCAATGTCTGTTATAGAACCTTCTTAGCATACTTATAGGCCCATTAGTTGAAACTACCAGTTTTTACGTAAAGACCGCTAGACTACTATCAAATAACCAAATTGTATTAAATGTATCCAAACATACACTAGAGCCGTATTAAGCGTACCCCTGCCCTTTAAAGGTCATGCTATTTAGTTTTATTGTAGGTAAATGGATACTAGGTAGCAATTCCGGTGGGCGCCAGGCAGAGCCGTTCAAACGATTGGACTATTCAAGCAGGCCAGCTGATAATTGTTACAATTAGATTATCTTTTTTATATCGTTACTTTTTTCAATCTGCAAAATATTCTTACAATTATGTGACTAGCTCCGAAAGGGGTAAGCAAAGCACAAAAAAATAAACAAATTATAATTAGACCCAACTCTTTGCCCATTTATTGTACATTGTACACCTAATTTATTTATTTTGTTTCTTTCAAAGTTGATAAACAGAGTTTATTAAAAACCCTTTTTTCACTTGAAAAACTTGTTTGTGAATGCCCCCTTATTACAAAACATTGCCTAAGATAGTCCTTGGTTAAAGAGTTAATCTCTTTTTATGCCATGGATTTCAAAAATAATGGCCAAGTTTGTCTAGTTCATTTGAACTTGCGATGCAACAACTACTCAAACTACTCAGTCACCACATCTATTAATCGCAAATAGAATCAATTGGTACAAAATGGCCGTGGGTCCTGTGTTTAGTTCACAAACCGATGTATAATTAGCGCGTTGTCGAGGCGGTGGGCGCGTGTCGGCGCGGCCGCGAGCCGGATCATCAAACATCGATGGTGCCGCCGATTGATCTCGCCTCGGGCGCTTTACGACAAACACCAAATGACACGATTTTATGTTTGATATACGATTTACTAAGTAAACATTTGATATTGAAATGTTTAAACGACGCTAGCGCGAACTATCGAATATTAATACATGTGTTTCAACTAGCTTTAGCGGCGTCTTTAGCCGCCTTTTCTGGAAATTTAAGTCCGTCCCGGTCAAAGATACATCTATATAAAATTTAGAAAAATGTAATAGACAGACATACAGATACATTCTGAAAAATGGTTAAGAAAATTACGAACACGAGGCGGGAAAAGTAGTCTAAGCCTTGTAACATCAGCTAGGTATCTGCCAAGTCGATTTTAACAAGTCCCGTTAAAATCGACTTAGAAAGACTGACAGACATTTTTTTTAATTGTTTTTTTAAGTATAGTATATACTTTCATATGCATTTAGTGATATGCTGTTAATTTGAAAATACAAACATACAGAAATGTATTGAAACATAAAGACATGCTTAGTGCCTTAGACGGTGATAAGTCACCATCTGTCACGTTGGTACTTAATCATCTTCCGTGAAATATGGGTGTTGTAATTATAACATTGCCTACGCCTTCGTTGAATACAGCCGTGAGCGATGTGTGTATGTAATAATAGTAATAGGCTTAGGACAAACAGTCCAAAAGTATCACAAGCAAGTTTGATCTCGGTGTAAATAGTTGGTGATGCACACAGGCGCCGCGTGCGCATGGATTAGGATTAGTTATTTGCAGCGAAGCCCCGCGGCCTCAGCCCGGATGCGACTTACCAACTAATGTCATTAATGACACGCCAGTGCCCACTGTCATTTCGATTGATAATAAGGATTAATCCCTTGGAATAGAACTCAATATTGAACACCTCGAAGTTCTCATTAGAGCTATTAGCGAAGCATTCAATATAAAATGTAATTCTGTGTTTTTATATCCTCTTTGTTTAATCACAAACATTAATGGCAATTTGTGAATACTTCATGAAATTTAAAAGCGCCGAGTATTTTTGCTGGTTCTTCTTAGAAGGCTAGATTCCATCCCTTTATTAATTTCATATATATTCTCACGCCTGTATTCCCCTAACGGTTAGGCAGAGATGTTGTAATAACACGCACTTTTCACCGAATATGATTAAGTTAACGTGACAGAGGGTGCGAGTCCATCGCCCTCTCAGGGACAATACACACGTCTTTGAATTACTTCTAAGACGTATGCAGATTTGCTCACGATGATTTCCTTCACCGTAAAGCATGTGGGGTGAAATCACTGCACATAAGCTTTTAGATAATCTCACTGTTACAGGCCCTGCTCAGGGGTCTATCTATATTCAAATGTTGAATACATTTAATTTCTCTTGATACAATAAAAAAATTGTTTGGTGAAATTTTAAGACAGTATTTTTTGTTATTTCAGTGCAAAACAAACGTATTCTACAAATTTGTTGATTCACAATATGAATGGAATGAAAAAATATGAAAATTCAACTCGTACAACTCACATAACGTATATTGAAACAGTTGGAAAGCTTTGTATAAATACAACCCCGGTGTTCACTACTCACTTGTACATATACAGACAATTGTAGTATCTGTTTGTAATTCCAAATAAAAGCTTTACATTAAATGCATATGAAGGTGTACAGATGGTACCCAAATAAAAAAAACTACGTCTGGGTTGTCTACGCTTATTTGAAATAAATAGGATTCCGCGGGCCCTTCATGAAATTTAACTACGCGGGTGAAACCGTGGGGCACAGCTAGTATATAATATTGGTGATATTACTCGCGGTGTAGATTAAAAGATTTTCTTATGAAGTAGAGATTCATGTTCCAAAGATTAAAAGCAAACATTGAAAGTGATTATTTTGACGCCACAAATGTACACTGAAAATATAGCTTTTTGTAAGATGCAGAGTTGTTTTTGCCGTCGTACCAAAACAGTAAAAAACTGAATCCTTTACAGATTAATATCAGTCAAGTAACAAAGTCAAAAACTAAAAGTAAACCTGGACTTATAGGTATATATTTTTGTTTTATTTATTAAGGTTTCATGATAGTTTTAAGCAGCGCGGATTATAAACTTCTAAGCTTCGTCGTTTCATTTCATGGTAATTTCCACAGCTAGGCTCCCTGTAGCCCTAGACAAAGTAACATTAACTGGCGCTTGCACTTATATCACTATATAATGTACGGATGTATACACGTCATAGCCATCTGTCAATTTGCCAATTTAACATCTTTGGCAATCGTTACAGGTCAACCAGAGGCCTAAGAAAGTCTGACAACTGGTTTAACCCAGATTGCCGATTTTCCTCGAAAAAGGGGTTACGAAGGTCAGATGGCAGTCGCTTCGTATAAAAATCAGGTGATCAGCCACATCGAGTTAAATCAAGTGCCGACCCCAAATACATGGGATAAGGCCAGGGAGATGAGACATCTGTCTCAGAGCTCATGGTAAGCCCCAGATCTGTAATTACAGTGATTTTCAACATCACGAAAGATATAAAAGAGCTAGACATACATTATATATGTATTGGTTCTAAAGAATGTGAATAGCTAATGGTCCCACGACCAGTGATGCGGATCAAACTAGTTTAAATTAGTTAACTTTTTCGTTAAATTCCGCACACCCTGTACGGGCCACTATGTGTGGCTGTATGCCAGTAAATTAACTTTGATTCTAAGCTTGAATTATATACTGAAACCGAAAATTAGTTTAGTAGGTTTACATAATTGAAAGACAGGTATTATTGCAGACTAAAGGCTGTTACTTAGAAGTTACAGATAGATAAATCTAATTATACAAAATATTTATCTTTTATCTGCATTTAATCGAAAATAAATTTAAAAACGCTATTACCTAATATTTTGTGATAAATGGGTGATGTAACACGTGTCCTTCCTCGCACTACTACTTCTTGAAGTACCAAAATATCCGTAAATATCAATATTTTTAACCATTACAAAAATGTTATATTCCTAAATTCTTAAAATTGGTTAGCACACATACAAAGGTAGGATTCGATCCCACGACCTCTACAAGCCGTGCAGTTGCTCTGCCAACTGTCCGTATATTTCCTAACCATTTCTAAGATATTACCTCCTGGTTATTAGTGAATGCTTGTAGTTGGGGTACATGAAGGTGTTTCCACGACATTAGCAACTCATTACTAACTCATTAGAGCGCGACTTTAATCATCAACTTGCCGGTTGCTTCCAGCGATGTCTGTATTTTTCATTTTCTCAACAACTCCGGCGAAGTGCGGGGTGCAATGTTGCTAGATACATTTGTTTACTTCTCTTTGTCGAAAGAGATTGCAATTTGATAGCCGTAATGGTTTGGGTAAATATTACAACCTATTTAAATACACCTCTTTAACGTAAAACCAAGTGATAGGAATACAACAATTAAGGGCGTTCATACATCAACTGTTTGAAGCAGTCAAAATCCATTGCTTTAAGTTGTATAGCAAATCACAATCTAGAAGATTGTGTATCGTACACACATACACGACCCGCCCGGGGGCCATACGCCGTCAATAGCAGATATGTGAACATGGGCTCTACCATGACCTCTTATTCGCAATAGCTGTAAGTTTATTTATATGCAAAATGTAAATAAAGAGCCGTGGTGGCCGTGAGGTTTAAGCAGTTGCCTGCTACGCAAGCGACGCAAGTTCGAATCTCAGCGGGGCCTGTACCAATGAGTTTTTCTAAAAAAATTATGTGCAGCGATTTCACACCATGTGCTTTACGGTGAAGGAAAATATAGTGAGGAAATCTACGTATGTTTGAGAAGAAATTCAAAAGACGTATGTATTAGGTGTAACGCGGGTGCTGTTAAGCCGGTCTGCCTACCCATCTTGCTGAAAGTCGTAAAACTGTATAAATTTGTGCTCAAATCGAATTTATATTAATTGTCCAACGTGGACTAAACAATGTAGTGTAGGTGGATACATAATAACGTAAATTTCCGTCATAACGTAAATATCAGAGTCAATGTCACTCAGCAAAAGTTCAACGCTTACAAAACAGGCCGTGATAATCGTGAAACCCTTTAACTTAGAATCCATTTTAAAGCGCAAACGCTGCTATTTGCGATGATGGATGGGCGATCGTATCGCGGCGTCAGTTCATTTCTCACACAACTACTCGGCGTGGATCATCGATAGAGCTTTTAACTGGTAAATGGGTCAAAGAATCCTGCCTTCAGGCAATTTAATATTACATCAAATTCTACTAAAACTAGATTCTGCCCGCTACTTTGTCTGCGTGGAACGGTTACTCTGGGCTAACGCTAATTTTAACCCGCGTTTGGTCTTAGCGTGGTGATATATAGCTCATGGCCTTCCTTGATAAATGGGCTATCTAACACTGAAAAAAGTTTTCAGATCTTGCGATTATCGCGTTCAAACAAACAAACTCTTCAGCTTTATATATAAGTAAAGATACAGTTAAATATAGATGACCATGTATCCCGTATGTCATATTATTACCCGATTTTCCTTTCCTGAATCTAAAATGTGTTTTGGTGCGAATGTCGGTAGTATTAATGTCTCCTGCGTAACGTCTCTTTATAACTAAATTCACGCCACCTTACACCCTGTCACGGCGCATCAGTGTTATAATAAACGATTAAGCGAATGACGTAGTTTGGTCAAATTGATTAATGCAAATATTATATTTGAACGACGACAGTCCCTAACAGGTCGTGGGAGCAACTTGAATTAAATTGAGTTTATTCCGGTTGTGACACATTGTCACAAGTATCGAAAGAAACCGTAATTTGGTAACAAAAGGGAGTAAATTATTAAAATTTATTTCTGACCCCAAGCACTATGGATCGATATTCGAAAAATTTTATTATATTTTTTGTTTATTAAAAAAGTCAGTTATTGTAAAATATCGTTATTCATAAAAAAATAATATTTTTTATGTTTCCTTATAAAAAAATTAATTACATTGATATTCAAATTCAAATTCAAAAATATCTTCATTTGATCAGACTTTTAACAAAGTACTTTTGATAAAAAAAATATTGTGACATATAATACTGGAATAACTGAATTATATCATCTCGTAGTAGTACTCAGTAGAGTACTCCGCGCCGGTCTCCCTGTCACCAATTGTCTTGTCTGTCATCCCACCGGCCGCCTGACACTTAACGTCGACCCGATCCACCTGTCACGGCGGGTAATTGTCACTTTACATTACCGAAGTTTCATTGTTATTTTTTAATGACACTTTTAAATAAATATCAATGCTATTTATTCGTGTAAGGCTAGCCGCACACACAATATTAATATCAATTAATATTATTGCGTGTGTGCGGCTTACCTAAAGGTAAAGTCGTAACTTTAGATTTTTTTCATTAAGTTTACATGAAAACTAAAACTATTCAGATAAATTATCAAGCTCTTTTACGCTATTTTAGTTTGCTATTATAAAACTCCGTTTAGATATAAAAGCGAACATGCAAACGAGTATTAATTTGTGAATTATCATTTGATGAAGATACAAAATATTATAATAAAATAGTTCCATAGCCGCGTGTCGTGTGTGACAGGCAATCATAACAGAATTCAGAGATAGCGGGCCCCCTCTGCTTCGCCTGAATCTTTAATAATATTTTAATAACGTGTCAGTATTGTATGTAGCGCGACGCCACATTGATCACTCATAGATTAGTTTTCACAGAATTTTAAAGGGCACAGCTAAAATAATATATTTTTTGCTGTTTTGAGATTTTCTAAGTACATTGCTTTATCGGTTTTACGGGATAAATATCCAAATAGTACCTGCCAATGAAAATTCAAAATCTTCAACTAATTAAGAGAAAAGCACAAAGACTAACAAATTGGTAACTAAACCAATATGTAAATTTTCGTTTTTAGGTTTGATTAAAACAAAATTGAGAGTTTAGTGTACTGTCTTACCAAAGTGACAGTTATAATGACACAGATGTATATGACGTATAACTCTGTCACTGTCACATAGTCAAACTATCATGTCCAAAGTTGATTGACTTACTCGCCTTAGCACGTGAATTAATTTTTACAATGTCATTTCTTTCTTAGCACGCCATATGAAACATATTCTAGAATTTAAATATCTAAGTACCGTAAATCTGTATAATGAGTCCCATTCTATATTTGTGTGCGGATGCAAATCCCCTCGATGAGTCGTGTACTATTCAAATTGTACGGGTTACGGTCCCACCGGCGGATTATAAAGGTCCTATTTAATATTGGGATATTAAATTTGTACGCCTAGCGATTGTCACCCTTGAGCGCATTCGATTGAAATTGGACGATCCTATTAGTCAAATATGGTTTTACACGTATATATATTATTGGTACCTAAATATAGTTAAATGTTGTCCCTTCCGGGGTGTAGGCAGAGCCCCAGTACACTTTTGATTCTGTCGTTTGCTTCATGCTTTCATGCGCTCATTAATGCATGACAGTTTATTTTTCAAAGGGCTGTGGATGGGAATAACCCGGTCATAGATCGTCTATTAAATAACATTTTGCTGCATTAACATTTCAAGTTACAGGGCTTTACTAAAAACTCTTATTGACAAGATAGTTTGACAGTGTGACAGTGACAGACTTATACACGTTATATTCATCTGTCTCATTTTCATTGTCAATAATTACAATGCTATGATGAAAAGTTATGGTAGGGCCAAAGAATTCCCATACTCTAGTGATCCTATTATCATCTCACCATTTTCGCAAAATTGTATGTGTAAATGCAAACAATTCATTTATTTGAAGAAATTTAAACATTTGTTCGGAAAAATTAATCATTCACTGTACATTAGTGTGAATGAACGAATCATTTCATTCAGTTCACAGCAATTAGTTCCCTCCCTCACTAACATTACGAGAATGCCAGCAGTTCAAGAAATATCGTTGGTTGTTTTATAACTTCTGCAATTTATCACGGCAAATGTTATTTCAGAAATTGTATTAATGAAAACCTAACCGTTTTCTCAAGTATTAAACGCGTAAGCCCACGCCTTCCTAGATGGATCTCCGGGTTAGTCACAGGTACTTTTCTCGGGAGATAATTTTAGGTACCACGCAAAAGATGGCGAGTCCATCGACGTGTTTCTTTCAGATATTACTACGCTTAAGTTTTTAAAAAAACTTGGTAGACATCTGGGATTAAAATGTCATTGTTAGTAACAAGTACCTGAATGCTCGAGTTTTGGTCATTTTTTTACGTTTCCCCC
Organism: Watsonalla cultraria; assembly: GCA_964035505.1. Classification (NCBI taxonomy): domain Eukaryota; kingdom Metazoa; phylum Arthropoda; class Insecta; order Lepidoptera; family Drepanidae; genus Watsonalla; species Watsonalla cultraria. Next base: position 183,468 of record OZ037732.1, on the reverse strand, counting down.
TGAATACTACATTTCATGAAAATCGGTGAAGCCGTTTCCAATTCAGACTGTTTATACATACAAGTATTGCTCGTTTAAAGGTTGTTGGATAGTAGAGTTGGTTCATAAAAACAAATTGGAAAACACATAAGTCTTTTTAATACTGTTTTTAGTACTTTGTAACACGTAACATTTTATTCGTACCAAAACCAGGATAGTGTGCGGGATAATTTAGTGACGTCTCTCCTGCCAGCAGTGGTGCAGTGGATGTTCGCGTGACAACAGTGTATCAATGTAATGAGATCCAGACACGATCTCATCACAACTGGGTTAGGGGCCTAAACTGGGCCGGAAGGGTCCTAAGTGATCCCTCTTTTTAAGCAGAGAGATGTCTCTAAATGAGACCGATTATTGTGTTTTGTTTTAGCTCCCCTGTTTGTGTCAATAGGCTTAGTAGCATTCGTCTGTTTTTAGCATTGTTACTGTTTATCAGGAGTTTGCCACCGTTTTCTTAATCTATACTCGCTAACGTCTACGCCGAGTATCCGTATGAGAAATTGTACAGCGCCCCCTAGCGGTGCGTTAATAACTAAAATATCTTATACACATACTATGCAAAACACGTAATACCTATTTTCTTAAAAATGGTAAAGAAAAATACGAACACGAGGCGGGACTCGAACCCACGACCTCTGCAAACCGTGCAGTTGTTCGTAATACCTAGTAGCTACCATGATATTGCTTAGGTAGCATTATTAGTCTACGTTCTTCTGTACGGCGGAGGTACAGTCCCAGTCGTAGAGCGCTGAATTTCAGACTTATGCCCTACCTGAGTTATCTACAAAGCAATTCAAGTCGTTTCGAAGTGAACGCGGACACTCAGTGCAGCGAGAGTCCCATCTCATTTAATAATGATCACAGAACACTAACACCTAAAAGGAGTGATAGGGAAAAGTGTCTAACACGAGTTACCCTATTCAAATGGGACAATAGTTTCAAATTCCATTACAAATACTGTACCTGTCGCAGCCACAATGACAAAGGTGACTTTGGCGATCATGTCCATATTGGTTTGGACCTTGCTTTACCTGATAACAATTACAAATTCACTTTTACTGCAGACAATCATTAAATTGATGACTCTTGATAAAGTAATCATGTCCAGTTTAATGAAATAAGCCGTTTAGAATTTGAATACTACTGATTGTGTGCCGTCATCAGTTATTTGCGCTATGAGCCTGTCTATGTCAGTCTGTATGCCACGATGCGAATGAAATGAATGCGCATATACCCTTACTATTCCCCTTCGCTAGCGCTCATAATACGTGAAGCGCCTGTAACTTGTCGTTTATCAATAAAAAAATCCTTTCGTTAAACGCTCAAAGCTCACGACGTCTGGCTTGTTGGAAATCAATAAAAAAAAACTGGTACAGTTTCCAACCTACTTCATACAAGCAGCTTACGGATTATGTCCATACTCTAATAGGATGACGAGAAATGGATGCAATTCCGGGATTTTTATTTATTATCACTTTATTGCACAATTTAGAATTGATATTGTTGCATATAGATTATGTTATATTACAGGTACAAATGGTGGTCTTACCGCACTAGGCAATATCTTCCGGACGATCATGGATTGTATTTACTATTGTTATTTTTCAATTACGCAGAAGTCATATTCTAGATGAGAATGTATTGTCAATTCAAGTATTGATGGCAATATAAACGTGCACCATTATTCAATACACCTTAATATTCAACTTTATTATGCTAAATACAGTTTCAATATTCTCTGAAGCTAATTTTCCCAGTTGACATCTGAAATGTGGTGGCGGCCTATCTAAATGTCAGAGCACGGTCATATTTTGGACATAAATCATCTAACTATGCCTATGTCAGTGCACATTACAATTTGTTGTGTTGTTAACTGCCTCGTTGGTCTAGTGGTCGCAAACGTATCTGCGGAATGCAAAGTCCTAGGTTCAATTCCCATGTCGGGCATATGTACATTAGGTTAGTCAATTTGTAATTTCTCTCTTGGTAATGGCAATAGACTAGCCCTCTTACTTGGGACTTAAACATAGCTGGTAAAATCTGATTAAACTATAAGTAAATCTGTGCCTACCTTTGTGGAGAATATACACGTGAGAATATATATGTGTCTGTATTATGTAGTGTTTGGATATTCAATAAGGAAGTAGCGCAGTACATTAGAAAATGTAAGAAAACTCATTGAGTATTTTTATTATTTTTTTCACGCGTTTGACAGTTCGCGCACTAGATAGTGTGAAAATAAATTTCAAATTTTATTTGTATTCCTGATAAAATATATCAAAAGATTTATGACAATTTAATTTTATAAGAACAAATAAAATTTCCAAGATCTCTAGATCTATGTGTAGTTCTATTACAATATCTTGTGTAAATTGTACAAGTTCCAAGACAACTTAAATATTAACAAATATTCGTTAAATATTGACTTGAAACTAAATTCATAGCCACCCCAGTCCGGAGCAATATCCGTAAGGACTCAAACACGACGAGAGGGAATCATCTCCTAGGTCTAGTAGTTATCCAACTACTGCGACAAGTATAGGTTCAATTTGCACTTCAAGCCTTCATTTAAGCACTTAACATTTGTGTTTACATACATAAACATTTTTTTTAAATAAAACGTATCCAATGTTACTTCTAATAATTTCGAAGAATATGTTTTAAAAAGTTTCATGATGATCGGTTAAGTAGTATTCGCGTGAAAGCGTAACAAATAAACTTACATTCACATCTGTATATATAAAAGAAAGTCGTGTTAGTTACACTATTTATAACTCAAGAAAATTGGCGGAGAGGTAGCTTAGAACCAGGAGAAGGACACAATATAGTCTACGCGGGTGAAACCGCGGGGCACAGCTAGTTTATAATATTAGTAGAATATAAAAATTACTAACCTATCTAAAGCATATTTTTGCACTATCTGTGCCCTATTTCTAAGTCTAATAATCGTTATTTATTTTCTCTCGGCCACAATCTGGAGCATTCAAATATAATCACATTGATAAATCACATTACAGTAAGTAATCGTTAAAATAGACCAGCGCCTTATCCTCGGCACGGAACGTGACAACGAATATTGAATATCAGTTCCTGGCTATCTGGATGTAGATTTTGTTACTCGATTGGATGGTAAAAGACTATTTATATCTGAGAATAATTTGTCGTAACATTATACAATGTTTTATGGTAATACTTCGATGTTGTAACGTCGACCGTCCATTTATTTCTATAATAAACTATACTAACATTATAAAGAGGAAATGTTTGTATGTAAGTTTGTAACGAATTGGCTAAAAAGTTCGGGACCAATTTAAAATATTCTTTCACCATTTGAATGCTACATTATCACTTATTAATATAGGCTATATTTTATCTAGTTATCTCGGCTAGCGCTCAAAATTAATGACGCCACCTGTACAGCGTGTGAATTATAACGAAGTCATCCCCCACCCCCAACAACCCCACCTCTTGACCGTAAACTATAAGTAAATAAATTTTTCAACCTTTGCATAAATTCACCGCGGTGTGAATCTAAATGGGATTATTTTGCGAGCGATCTTCCTGTAATTTGCATCCGCCGTATTCTGGAGAGATAGGGATTAACAGCGATGGTTTATTTCAATATTCATTCATTATTCACTTATACGTACTTTGTTTAATAATCACAAATTCTTGACACAGACTTGCTGTGGAAACCAAAGAATATTTTACGAATTACTCAGTTAGCTTATCTCTAGATCTGCAAATCATACATACATATTACATATGTTCACGCCTGTATTCCCCGAAGGGGTAGTCAGAGGTGTTGTAATAACAAGATCCACTTTTCACACAAGATGATTAAGTGCCAACGTGACAAATGGTTAGTTTATCGCCGTCTCAGGCCCTATACATACGTGTTTGAATGAATTACTTCTCAGACACATGCAGGATTCCTCACGATGTTTTCCTTCACCGTAACGTGGTGTGAAATCAATAATATATAGATGTATATTAATACATTAATGTTTAGTTCAAATAACCGACTGCAAGTCATAATTGTAAGTTTAACGTCTTTATAACTCAATACAATTCCTATAAATGAAATGCTGATTGTCTGTCCGTTATTATGTGTCATGAATTGGGAAGGTCGCACTTTTAATAGATTCGCTACTACAATGTCGTCAAAGAAAATATTCGATAATATTATACACTTACTTCTGTACGCGGGTTTGCTCGCTAGCTCAAAACTGTATAGCTTAACGCTATCCTAAAATCTATTCTAAATATGATCTTTACATAAAGTAAAAACATAAGTGTCTGTTTGTAATTTTAAATTTCATAACAGCTTTTCATTAAATGCTTTTTTACTATAATATGTATTAGACACGATAGACATACTAGATACGATACACATAAAGAAACCGTTTTATTTTTCTCTGTCTGTCTGAGTGGTGTTGTGGCTAATCTCTGAAACGACTGGACCGATTTTAACGAGACTTTCACTCAGATATCTGATAGTAGGAAGAAGGAAGGCATACATAGCTAGGTTTTGAAATCAAATAGGGTTCTGCGAAATAAAACCACCATTAAATAAAAGTCTCCGCGGGTGGAAATCGCGACGTACATAGTGAATTATATTTTAAATCAGATTGGAAATTATTAAGTACTAGCTGTGCCCCGCGGTTTCACCCGCGTAGTATTAGTTTCTTCCTTATTGTCACGGAACCCTAATATTTTTTATAAATAAAAGTAGCTAAGTTACTCCTTGAAACATCAGCTACCTACCAGTGAAAATCCCGTTACAATCCGTCGGGCCGTTACAGACATTACCCGGAACAAACAGACAGACAGACAGACAGACAGACAGACCGACAGACAGAGAAAAATTTTAAAACTTGGTTTTTAGTGTCAGTAGCGTGTATACTTTCATATGCATTTAGTGAAAAGCTGTTATTTTGGAATTACAAACAGACACTTCAATTTTATTTATCTGTATGTAGTATGTATGTATGTATATGTATATGTATATAGATGTATAGATGTATAGATTACATTCCTACATACAAACAAACTAATAAAATTAACCTCTTTATAGTATTAATGTAGTGTTGGTTCAGTGTGGAAACCCCAACGAACTCAACGACATGAGGAGTTATAACAAATTACTTACCTTTTACCTCACCCTCCTCCAAAAGTGCTATTTCCAGTCGTAACGCACGATGCGACGACCTCCTGTTACCGGCATGTCATTTGGTATCGATTACCTCGCAATACTAGGTATATCGAAACAAATTAACTTTCACCTTTACACACATCGATTGTTAAGGGCTTGGAAATGTAATTTGTCGCGGTATTCGTATTTAATTTACAGACACATACTTAATTGGAAGTACAAGTCTCACATCCGTAATTTTAAAGCCAATCACAATTAATATTTACGGGTACGATACGGCTTGTATGTGATTTTATCCCTACTAATATTATAAATGCGAAAGTAACTCTGTCTGTCTGTTACGCTTTCCCGCTTAAACCTCTCAACCGATTTTGATAAAATTTGGCACAGATCTATAGACCCTGAGAAAGGACATAGGCTACCTTTTATTTATTAAAATTATTAGGTTTCCGCGACCATAAGGATAAAACTAAATCTACGCGGGTGAAACCGCGGGGCACAGCTAGTACATTATAAAATTCAAATGGACTGACTAAATCGCTGGTCCTAGAGACATGGCATTTTGAACGTGTGATCATACTCCGAATTTCCACACCTAAGGTGTTTGAAAGTTTTTATGTGAAATCTTATTGCCAGGCAGGTGAAGCTGCGGATACAAGCTAGTAATTTATATCATAAATAGGTTGTAGAGTTACTTATGTAGGCTTTTTAAAAGAGGAAAACCTTAAGAAACGCAAATGACATATCTGAGAGAGGGAAGTGGAAAATAAACTTATAAGTATTGTGAGATATGAGTATATGTAGGTAATATTATGCCTGGGAGCCAACTATGATCATTTAAGCAGCGCGTATTAAGAACTTTTTTGCAGTGACATTTAATTTTACGCTACCAAAGTGAAACGTCAAAGCTCAGAGGGCCTAGTGCGAGTTTTTCACTGCCACCGTCACAACGGCATTTTAAAAAAACCTGCACTTGGCACTCAAAAGTTCTTAATACGCTCTTATTAAGCCGATGATGAGCTAAGCTGCACAATTTTAACCCTATATTAACAATTTGTTTCTGTTTTCAGGTAAGCTGAAAATCCTCATCCCAACTTGTGAAGGTAACATTTCCAACCTTATCACCAGCTAAAGGGATTAGTTATAAAACAATTAATATTATGAAGTAAAATCTATTTCAACACTAAATTTAAAGCGATTAGTGTAAGTTATTGGATGTATTGAAGTGTTAGATCGGTCTAAACGATCAAAGATTTACTCGGCTTTTCGTATCTACTTAGGAATAGTGCTTTAATATCTTAAATATGCAGTGTAAGTTGTGCATCACAATTTCTATGGAACCCGAATTACTTATTAGATTAATAAACATTATGTTCTGATTTCAATGAAAGACGTTGTGCCGTTAAATTATGTGGCTCCCTACTCCTACTATCACATAACGACTGTAGCAAAATAATAGAATAGAGGTAGGTTTAGCGACATTTCTGTAACTATACCTATACATCTATACAGAGAAATAAAATTGAAGTGTCTTTTTTCACTAAATGCAGCTTTTCACTAAATGCATATATAAGTATGTGCGGCGCAAACTTAAAAAAAAGCAATTTTTAAAATATTCTGTCTGTCTGTCTATTTGTTCCGGATAATCTCCGGAATGGCTGGTCTGATTTCAACGAGAGATAGCTAATGTTATAAAGAGTAACTTATTTTTTTTATTTCCCCCTTTTTTCCATGAAATTAACTCTACTCGGGTAAACACGCGGGGCACAGCTAGTGAATAAATATAATATTCATGTATAACCACGGGTAGCATGGTCGGCACATACATATATGGTCGTTCGTTAACGGGCATCTGTCTCCACTCCTCTCAGCGAATGCGAATGCTCTCAGAGTCTCAGATACTATTATAATTTTATTGCAACTGTCCCGTGTAAATTGGTAGAAGTAGAAATCCCCAAGAGCAGCGGTGATGTAGTAAGTAGTCACGCAAGATGTACGACGCAAATTAAATCCCAGCGGTCATTAGGTAGGGACCAATAAACAAAAGACCCTTACCTTCGAGAACCCCAAAAAGGCATTTTTATTAGTAGCATTGACGAAAATTGTTAACGAGGTGACCTGGTTGTCTCCTAACAGAATTGCGGCTGATCTCAACAAGGATGAGCCATCTGCGCAGGAGATATTATAGTGCACAAGTGTGTGCGCAAGCCCAGGTGCACTTTTCATTCCCTCACTCTCATAGTCCGATGGGAGGCAATCAGACACGACCGGAGAGAGATCAGGCGCAGGACCAGTAAAAACCACCAACTTCCAAACTCCGGGCATTTATTATGAATATCTCGACAGAAAAACCCAATACCTTTTTTTGAGCGGACTTAAGAATCAAAACCAGGACCTCATGTTTGGCAGGCGAACTTACTAACCACTAGACCAAAGAAGTCATTGTTTACATAATGTACATAATATGTACGTAGACTTTAGACGACATTGTAACTTCCGATCACAAAAAATACACGTAGATTTTTTAGGTATTTTCATTAAAGTTTTTCATTAACGGTAACATGTCCAGCGTAAAAAACTGTTTTTGTTACATCAAACGCCGCCGCCAGGGGAGCACAGGTGTCCGAAACTAGTTCTGTAATGAAAAGCTATCCTCAGAGACGTCAGTCGTTATGATCGCTGGAATTTCATTCTTGAATTTCTCCTCTCTCTGGATTGTATTACTTATTACCAATAATACTTATTTCGTACATCATTGAGTACTGGTTCTTCTCAGAATGGTAGTTTCCGATCCCGATGGTAATTATATCGACGTTCATAAGTGCTTTAACAGGGCCTAAATAAATACTTTTCATTTACATTTTTCACATGTATGTGTAAGACAATAGCCACGATTGAACAGTTGATTTCAACTTTCACCTTCTTCATCATTGGCAAACTGACACACTCACACAGACGCGCGCAATAATAGGTGTCACGTCGTATTCGCCATTCACGTCTACAAATCTACAATATTTTTACAGTAATTAAAAGTGTAAAAGACAATCTTAAAGATTTTAAAATATACCTTTAAGATTGACTACCCTCACGCACAGTGGAGCAAACGTGCTAATTTCCGAAAATAGGTCTTGATTTCCTACCGTTTCTATCTTCTGTGACAAAGCGCCATATTGATTTTCCTTTAGCTTCAGTTCAGAAATTTATTGGTAAAGACACAGATTCATTAAAACATAGAGTGCACGTTCCTATCCAAGTCGTGTTGATCCAACAGAAGGAATGCTGAAGTAGGATTAGGGACAGGCTACCGGGCGAGGTGTAGTCTCTTTGAGTGAGAGTGGAGCGCAATCATTGTGAATTTGTGACCAAGGCCATTATCAGATTAAGTACCTCAACTATATCAGAGTGAGCCAGAACAGATTCATGTCTTTGGAGTGGCTCATTTTGGCATCCATAACATCATGCATTCCTTGACGGGGAGACACAGTGAAAAGCTATTTGCATAACACTTTTTCGTTCAATTATTTGTAAGTCTATCCGTTGGTCAATTCTTTTCTAGTAGTATGTGCAAGTTAGTTCTAATATTAGGCTGTGATAATTGTCTTTATGGAATATATTTTTTCGTCAAGAAAAACTGTCTATCAAGCCAATTACAAAATCATTAATAGGTAGTGGCATCGTTGTTCAAGTGATCTTAATTCCTGTTGAAACTTTCTGATCCCTTGGATTATTTTGATATTGTTTGATTTGAGTTCCGTCGCCGCCTTGTATGAGTTTGATCTACGGAGTTTCCCCACTACTAGATATAGATATATCAAGACCTTTTTTGTTATTAAAGAATTAAATACATTTAAGCCGTGAGCCGTGGTAGCCGTGAGCAGTCGCCCGCTACAAAAGCGAAGCAAGTACCAATCCCAGTACTGGTACTGCAGTGCAGTAAGTTTTTCTGAAAACGTATGTCCAGTGATTACACACCACGTGCTATACGGTGAAGGACACCATCGCGAGGAAACCTGCATATGTCTGAGAAATAATTCAAAGACGTTAGAATTGTGCCTAATCTAAAATAAAATAATAGTACTTAATCACCGTCGGTGAAAAGTGGGTGTTGTTATTACAACACCTCTGCCTACCCCTTCGGGGAATACAGGCGTATATATGTATGTATGTAACAACACAATAAGTGATATCAAATATTGAACAGTTACTCATCACAATTGCATTCCCTAAATCATTCGCTTGCAATAAGCCTGGAACGCATATCAAACAGCGTTCGAGCATAAAATTTTATTTTACAAAACAATTCCACAACAGCAGTTATCCGACTCGCCTGAAATGCGACTACAGCTGAAAGTGCTCAAACTGTGAAGTTCTTCAAGTTTTATGTAACGAAACTCTTAAGCATTCGCTTTCAAGAATGGAGTCTCTCGAAGCTATTATTTAAAACGCTCCTATTTTATGTAATTGCTGAATAAACAGCTGCTGTTAGATATTTTCTGATATTAGCTTACACACTTTAACTGAATATGTTTCGATGTTTACCGTGAAACTAGTTATACGTCGTGCATTTAAGTTTATTTATATCTTTGATATAGATATATTGCAATCAATTATCAATGAATGCCTAGTTTGTCTAATGGTTGCAAAGGGCTGTTGCGGAATATGAAGTCCCAGGGTCGATCTCCGGATCGGGTAAAGTGCTATTTTGTTTTCCCCTTCATATTTCCCTGCAGCCCAGAGACTGGATTAGTGCTCCGGCATTAGCTTACATGGGACTTAAACATAACTGACGAAATGTGGATGTACTGCATGTACAGCTCTGCCAACTCAAGCTATATCTATGTATGTATTATCAATGCAATTCATACAAATTTTTTAAACAATGTAAGAAGTTGGATACGCTTACAATATCCCTGATTCATGGCAACATTATCGTGAAGGTAATTCTAACCCTTTTCTTTTCCTTACCCGCTTCTGCCCCCTGCTCAACTAAATTTTTCAACTAGTTGAGCAGTAGGACGTAATTTAGGTAGAATGTAAATCGAATAAATACTCCATAGTAAGAGTAGCAATTACTAGATAACATTAGCAAAATAATGGAATTGACAATGATTTAGAACTGAGCGGCGCACTTCCGCCTTCTATTGTTGAACTAATCGGACTGTTCGACTCGGTGCGTGGGCGCCCCCATTCTAATAGGGAAGTATTTAAATTAATGTTATTTGTTCTAAAATAAAGATATATAAGACACTATTTTAGAATCCGCGGCGCATGATCTCTTTGTTAGTTCGGTTGTGTGACAGAGGAGCTCGTGGCACAATTGCTATAGGGCATATCATTCGATCAGCGAAGCGTAGCAAAGGTTACATCACCCGAGACTGTAGTTGGATGGGTGACCGCCCGAGTTTCGTCCCAGTTGCCAATTTAACATCTTTGGCAATTGTCAACATTATCGAATTAGTGGAACGTATAGTAATACTGCAGCCAGTGCAATCAACTGAACAGATCAAGGGAAACTGATCAACTATTTTTATTTACTAACAAATCAACTATTTCGTTGATCAGTTGGGAAAACTTGATACGTTACAGCCCGTAGTGTATTCCATTCAAATATTTGTAAAAAGCCTTCCTTACTCTGTCATCTTGTCCTATTTGTGTAGTATTAAGAAAAGCTTAAGTTGATATTTTCCGAGATAAGAATGATATAATCCGATACATTGTCCACTTGAGCATACAAGAATCTAAAAATACTTCGATATGTGGTGAAAAGAATACAGCCATCGTCCAGTCACCTAGACCCGTGGTGCTAAAACATGATGAAGGAGAATAGTTTGAATGCAGAGGTCTATAAGGCTGGTGTTGTTAGGTCAATGCTTCTTTGCTTTTAATAGGCCGCGGTCGATACTGCAAGGATATATTTAGACCATTGTGAAGTGACGCTGGATAAGTAGTTCTCGGAATACACCATTACAGCTATTAATCAGAATCGATCGACAAATGATTCACTAACTGTTACAAGTTTCATAACTTGAGCTAGAAAATCAAAGCAAATCCAAAAAAAAGTAGGCGCTTGTTGCACCAAGTAACTTTAGCTAAAAAATTACATGTTAAAGTACCTCGCGACATTTGAATGTTGTCAGATGACGTCATAAATATAACTGTTGTAATGAAACTTATCTGGTTAGAGGTAAGTTAACGTTACAGCTTTTCACATACTTAAAATGACACAACTTTTCCGCAGTCAAAGGTAATGTAAATAGGTACTGTTAATTTTGTCAAGGATGACAGCCCTAGAGATAGATAGCAGGCTACAGCTGCTTTTGAAACTACTACCTGACGACCACGACCTACTGATATAATTACGTAATTTTATTCCTAAACTTTTGCCACCACGGTACTACCAAGTATAAATACATTATGCAGTTATATCCAGCCAGCATACAATCTCAACACTCGATCGGTTCCACATCGCATCCAATTCTTCTACTCGATTAACGGATGAAATCGGTTCCCGACGTCAAACAACTCGATGCGGATTCGATTTAAACCAGTTACTCGATGTTGGTGTAAGAAGCAATTTGTCTCGATTGCCGCAACGAGTGCAGATTGAAACTTATCTTGCTGACTCGACTCGAAAAAAGGTGGATTTTAATTTAAGAGAAAGGTGTCTTTCGGAGTTTCGGGGATCATGCTCATGGTATTTCATGATATCTCTTTGACACGTGATGGTTAGAATATTATGTGGGGGTTAGCCTTTCGCTTTAGACTCTAGATTAATATAACGAAGGATAAATTTAACCTAAAAAAAATATTAGGATTCCGCGAAAGGTCTACTCGGCTGAAAGCGCAAGGCTTAGCTAGTGTTAATATAATATACACGGTAGCTAAAAATACACCTTCAGTCCTTATTTTTAGAATCCAAAATTACAAACATGCATAGAAAAGTTGGCTGGTTTAGAAAGTTGTTGCCACTCAAAAAAGTCACCTACTTAAAACTCAGTTTGCTTATCTAAGTATAGCATTAAAGTCCAAGCTCCTCTAATTACTGCTTGCTAAGTGAAGTTAGCAGGGACTAATGAGCTTAAGTACAGGTGGTCGTAGTTAACAAGTAACTTCGCTCAAGTTGGCGTGCGGTGACACGTGTGGTGCTTGTGTCTGACACAACAGATTTGGGACGCGTTCGGTTACTTGTTAACTTGGCGTCAATTATGTTAAACCAATAGTTTAGCTCATGCCTAGTGTTAGAACTTCTTCCGGCACAACAACGCTGGAACTATATCCCCCTTTTACGTTTTGTGATTTATTTTGTATAACTCAATTTGTGCTTCTTTTTAAAGTAATTTCAGATTTTTTGGCCGGCTTCTTGCCATTAAAAGCACCTTCCGAACCAGGGGCCTTACCATGAGCTCTTATTGCCATGACAGTTTCACTTATTTATGAGACAGATGTATGGACGTGCATACATCTATCACTGTCGCTGCAATAAGAGCTCATGGTTGGGCCCCAGGCGATAGCATGTATAACTCTGTATAATCATTTTGTTCTGAAGATCTGAATTTTATTAGACTTTTAACAAAGTAGTTAAAAGTCTAATCAAATAAAGATATTTTAGAATTAGAATTTAAATGTAATCATTTTATACGAATGAGGCTTTCATTTACCTACACTTGTTTCGATTGACATAGTTCATCAATCATTCAAGACAAACAACGTAAACTAGTGTTCATTCCACAAAATATGAACATTCAACAGATATCGAACAGAGCCACAGATATTTACATCCATTGAAAAGTCGAGTTCATAACAATCCCATTGATCTTGGGTTTAAGCATCGTTCGTTTCAACATAGCGTTCCTATTCACCCCAGAGCTATAAACTACATACCCCCTCCTTCCCAGAGAGTTACGGAGCTCACTCTCAATTTCCCTGCAGCGGCGACAAGCTTGCGATGACACTACACCGGATGTGAGCCATGCTCTGCCGAGAAGTGCCAGGAAATAGGTGACTTCAATACAGGCTCTCGGATATTTGAAGAGGTTGTCTCACTTCAAAGTGTTCTTGCATGTTCTAAAAGAATGAAAATTGTTATAAAAACGCATAGTAAGCAAGTATTTTAAATGGCTCCATCAACTCACAGAAAAAACTACATCAGTTTACGCAATGTTCAATGTTAATCAATTATTTCTGATATGGAAAACTCTTCCATGAGCAAATAAAATATTACATATTTTTATACCAAACTGTGGCGGCAACGCAGTCCCAATCCAGCGTGTATTGCGTCGCCTGGGAATAATAATGACCCCTACGTGCATCCCGCTGGGAATCTCTAATAACCCCGGTTGTCCACGAAGCTCGGACAGTGCAAAATGTTACAACCTATTCGCATGATATGAACAAGGAAAGTTCAAATGACAACTTCATGCTACTTTACTGCGTTTTCAAATAAATTGAAAACGTCGAAGATTTACAGTGGTTCATCGTCTTGGGAGGTCTGGCATTGTACTCAACCTGGTAGCCTCCAGTCCATCATCGTTTTTAGCAAAGTGTATTAAGTAAATTAAAGTCGTTGGCCTCGGACATCTTGCACAATTTTAGTTTGTCCCGGGAGTTTATTTGGCGTTATCAATAAACATTTAAAAAAACACTACGGTTATGTTATAACACATCTACTTACCCCGTTCGTGCGATGAGATCTAGCTTTATTAATTCTATTTCAGAACAATTGATTATAGTGGTTTAGTCGGTCCGTCGCCACTTGCCCCGGTAGTGAAAGGCCCGTGGTCAGATAATCCCGTCACACAATGGCCGTACCTACGGTATTGTTCACATTGTTAGTTGTCTGTTGGCGACTGTGTTCTCTCCTACTTGCTACTCTGTGCTAGACTCCACGTAGATATTCATGAAACGAGAAAGACATGGTATCTACTGCTAGTTTTACACATAATTTAATCAAAGAATCCCATACTAGAGCTCAAAGTTAATAAAATCAAATCAAAATCTTATACTAATACACTTATAACAATATAAATTTGTTTATAGATTTGTTTGTTTGTTACGAATATGATCGGAAAATTTTTAACTGATAAAATAGAAGTAACATAATGCCCTTAGGGATCCGTTATAACACGCAGGCAAAGCCGCGAATGGCAGCTAGTTAGATATAATAAATATTCCTCTTATTAATTGCGTTTGACATAACTATTTCGATACTTTTTTTTATATTAGTATGTAGTAGTTTGTCAATTGTTATTGGAATATAATGGCGTGTGAAAGACAAGCAGTGAAGCAGCAGAGAAGACGAAGGCTTAATTTTAAAATAATGAGGAAATTTATTCGTCTATTAGACTCAAGTCTGCTACGAAGAAGAAATACAAGTATTTCAAATGATAACTTTATAAAACCTATCAAAACATTAGACAGTGATGTAGAGAACTTCATGAACGTCAAGAGACGTCCCACTCGATCTAATGCTGATACTCTCAGTACTTGTCCTTAATAAGGACTCTTCTACGAAGGATCAATTACTACTTATATTTATTTTATTACGATTTTTATTTATTTGTACCTATACAAGTTTTGAGACACGTGTGATCATCATCACATTAATATAAGGGGCATTAAAGTTGCATCACCAGCTAAGAACGAGTACTTTTGAATACGCAGTAGTCATTGTATGATTGTCTGTCTGTATTCATATGTAAGGCGCAAGGCGAATAATAACATGAGCAGCATTCCCACAATTATTCACTGCCCGTTCTTTCCTTGTGATGGGCCCTTTTTATTAATTTTTAACCGACTTCACCAGAAGTGATTCTGAATAAATCGCTTTCATTTTCAAGCATTCTTGCTAGAAAAAATACCAATAGTATGTAATACTTAACAATGATCCCTCCCATTTTAATTTTAATCACTGCTTTGCAAATGCAAACATATCACTTTGAAATGTGATATAGTGCTAAGCATTCGGTTGAAGTGACGAGAAAGATTTTTTTTTAATTACTTTGTTTTTCAACATATGTGGCTGAAGCCCGTGAGGTTATGCCGTGATCAATATCACTCATAAAGCATTGGCGTCATAGGGCTAGATAACTTAATAAGAGCTAGTGAATATGTCGCGGATTGGTTCCCAGGGGACTTGTGGTTCGAACCGGAGCTCAAAGTGTCGGCTCCGCAAGCAGATTTCATTATATCGCATTGGAAAGCTGCAACTTCTTCGAGGATGGGGACGAGTAGAGACGTGACAACGTTGAACTGCGACACGAGGAGGCGTGTGGCATTTGCACTACTGTGTCACACAATACCATTCTCGTCGCAATCTGTGGCGTAAGGCTGTCTCACACTGATCGCATTGGATGTTAAAATGTTCACTTTAAATATTTTTTTTTTTATTGTGATTTGCCGTGATCGAACAAACAAGAAAGTGTGTTTAAAATGTATTTAATACTACCATAATATGGAAAGACTAGTTTTTCCGTCGATTTTGCCAGCGAAAATAACGTATTAAGTTTTTAGGATTTCAACGGTTTCAATTCAAAATTAAAGCAAAATCGTATCCAACCATGAAAAGACAACTAGCAGGTAGGCAGACTAATTAGTTGCCCACAAAATGGGACCACACAGTTTTTTACATAATCATTAAAAATTTTGAAAAGTGCAAGTTGAAAATGAATATGATTTATTCAGTTTGGGTAAGACAAAAATGTCGAAGAATTCCTATTTTAAAGCCTCTTGTTTTGACACCGGTTTATATATTTTAATGAATTAACTAATGGTGTCGTTCTGACGATTTGAAGTACTTTGTGAAAAGTCTAATCTGATGATATTTTAGAATTTGAATTAGATTATAATATGAATGTGGGTGGGTGTCACGATACAAACACTGTGTGTCGTAACAATCAAGCTCACGAGTACCTACAGGTCGCGGGGGCACGGTATCACCCTCGGCCGGCGCGCGGCGCAGTGTGGTGACACCTCTATCCCATTGTTTAGAGTGCCCCATTGTGTGAAGTGCATCCGGTTTCAGCTGTTAGGTTTCAGGGACACTTGTTTCACAAACTTTTATTTACTTGCATTGATTTCTTTATTAAAATAAAAATCACCTAAGTTTTATTTGCATGAGTAAATTAATTTTGAATATCTAAACTTCGCGGGATAAGATAATACCCGTCGCGAAAGTTTTTGATTATCTTATTAATAGTAGTGTCAGGTTGGAATACAAATTGATGTGATTATAATAAACCAATGCAATGCTCTATTCCTAAGGAATACAATATTGTCGCACTACTCTATCTGTAATCGTAGACATTGTTTTGATATTGCAAATTATTATTGATCTATCTCTAATTTCCCAGTAGCAGCCTTGAGCCTAGGTTAGTGCCAATAGGTTCGTCCCGTATTACATGGGACTTAAACATAACTGGTGTAATGTGGGTGTATAAGTACACAACTGCCTACATGAGTGTAACAGAGTTGCAAGTATCTTCGAACTTTGAATTTCTTATGTTTTAGAATCTTATATTTGCACGTATTGAAATCAATGCTTTAACTACTATTAGTCCGAAATTAATTAAAAGTATGTAATTATAAACGGTAGATAGATGTTTAGAAGTAATTAAATCAATTAGTGCCTCATAGTTCCCACCACGTAGCGACAAGTTGGACCGCCCGCCAATTGACTTGGAAACAATCTGTCGGTCAAACTGCGGGTATCTAAGATCAGCCACTATCGGTCACGGCCATCTTGGGAAACTGGCGAGTTTGACCATTATTTAAAGCGTTACGTAACTTTCAGTTTCAGTTATTCACTATTATATACAGATGGGGCACAACAAGCGCCCATGAGCTCTTATTGTAATTATAGAACTGTGCGACAGTGGCAGAAGTATACACGTCATATATATCTGTCTCGTTATATTAGTCAAACTATCATGGCAATATGGGCTCCGAATATCGAATGGGAGATCCCGTTAGCCCGTACTTTGAGCTATGAATTTTTAAAAGTTTATTTATGTTTTAAAAATAAAACTAACTTTTTCTAAGAAGTATAATCATTCAGTATTCACCACACAACACACACACACACACCACAGTAGATAAAGCTGCAGTATGAATGTAACAAACCCTAGTTTATGTGGGTCCCTCGCGGACACGACGAGCGATATTCAACGGTTAGTGAGGGGCCACTTATTGCCAACTTTACTGCCTGACTCATGTGTTTCAATTGATATGAAAACAATGACATTTCTGGTAAAAAAAGACTGGACCCACTTCACTCCTCGAAAATTGTTTTCAATCATAGTCAGCAGACCATATAGGTATATTTTCTATCCGTAAATCCCCAGTATCAACCCGGAGTCTGGATTATTGCCGGTTTAATGGAAATAGGCTCTCCCCCTATTACACAAAACTTAAACATAACTAGCAAAATGTGAGCCTACCCATTCTGGGATGTATGTACGTCCATTCTCAAAACTGAGTCAACAAGAGTTTTAGTTAGTGATTGTCCATTCGTAGCAAACTAGATTGCACTGAGCGACCATAACAGGGAGCCTTAAAGAAATGCTTTGCTTTGTACAAACTGCAAGTTCTTTTGAAGCTTTGAAATCCTTTATAACCTTACCGTCTGTTTATTTACAGACAGTTTTATTCAAAGTCCAGGGAAAATATGAAACCGCAAAACTCCTACAACACAAGCATTTATATGTATTCAAAGATATTGTATACTGTTATATATAGAAGGTACTAACTAAAACATCAGTAGGTATCTCGTGAAAGTTTTGTATTTAAATCTTTAAATTAAAAACGGTGGTGGAATTAACTAAAACTGCTCTTAAAACATGGTCATTTTCATTGTTGAATATTTTTTGGAAAAGATTTCCAAAAGAGCTCATTGAAAAGAGCTCCAGCCATTGATGCTACGAAATGGACCTTGTACATGAATTGATAGACAAATGTTATAAAATCAAAAGGTTCTATCTACAACGGTATTATGTCGAACCTTCCATAATGGCTTTTGATGTGAATGTCACGGAAATAAAGTCACAAGTGTATTGCAATATGTTCGGAAGGGACGGGAACATCTGGGATAACATGTCCGAGGAGTGTCCGAAGGGTTGGATTGGCCGCTATTTGTACCGCTTCAAAGGGATCAATATAAAGCTGTCATTACTATTGTCTTAGCCTCGAGGCAAGGATGAGGATGTATCTTAATATTGGGGAAGAAGAATGGACGTAAATTAATATATGTTTTGAAGTGTCTTATTCTTCAAATGTCAAGAACACTAATCTTAGACCGACCTGGTAAGTAAGACATTCAAAAGTGATAAAAAAAATTCATTTTCGTACCTCCAACATGATGAGGTATTTTTCTGGTTTCGATATACTTAATTCATGAAATATAATTCTGGAGGTCTGCTCTCTTTTTTCGAAAAATTAATCATTTAACTAAAATAGGTTTAAACTGTATATATTTATTTATTTATAGTTAATTATAACGGACATACCAATTACAATAATTAACATTGACATTTTAAAACAATGATCTTATTCCTTATAAAATACACACTAATAAAATTGAGGACACTCTCGCATACTTAACCTCTCAGAATCGTCAAAGATTTTTCTAGCAGACAGATGTTTAGACCAATTTTAAAACGAATAAGTCTTTTTAATATTACGCCTGTAACCGTAGTAGGAACATTGCAAACGTTCAGCCGAAGCTTAGCTTTTCGGAAAAGCAAACATGCAATTAGATTATTAATGGTACATCTTATAATATCTAAGTTATAAACGCAAGAGCTGCCGCGTTATTCACTAAGGTTTCTCAGCGTCGCACTCGTCGTCGAGTGTCGGTTTCAAAGATAAGAAATTGAACTTTATCGTCTATGTGTTATGTATCAATTTCCTATGATTGTAACCGACGCTCGCGAGTATCCAAAAGGGCTATTTTCTCCTAGAAGGTATATTTCTATTTAGTCTTGTCCTATATACATTATTAAATATAAAAATAGCTCCCCTCCAATGCCCTACTGCTGACATTTTTCATATTATTACGCTCCAGAAATCTTAAATTCTTTTTATAAATAACTATGTTTCAACCGCTACTTTGCTTGTGTTACGATTATAACACTCATTGTCTCATCTAGGACTTATATGGTTAAAGTTAGCTCTAGTTCAAATACCAAAAAAAAAGTTAAAAAACAAAACCAGTTCAATTGACTGCGATCTCCTTGGTGGTACTGGATGCCTTACTTTGTGTCTTAGATCTTAGACTTACCCTTGCACTCCTTAGTTCTCTTCGATTCAGAGAGTGTAATGTGTGTGTGTGTGTTGTTCCAGATGCGTTGCTGCCTAGCCCTGTGTGTGTCGGCGCTGGCCATGGTCGCGGCGGTGGTCGCTGACGAGGCTCACCACGAAGCACCACCACAGGTATACATGTACTCCGAATACCAATTGTCATAGAGCCATCGTGACCGTGGGGTTTGAGCAGTCGTCTGCTACCCGAGCAGCGTGAGTTCGAATACTTAAAAACTTAAGTTTTCACACCACGAACATTATGCTGAAAGGTAACATCGTGTGGAAACCTTGTGTGTATATGTGTGAGACGGATTTTTTTTTATTGATATAGCTCTATCTTTAACACTGCCTGAAGTATATCATACTTAATTAGTTATGCAAAGCAATGGAACTCATAATACAATTGAGATGTTCAAGTGCCAAAGACAGGTGAATGACCTGTCAACAACATTATTAGACCTTAAATAATTAATTAAAGCCGTATTCAAATTTGAAATCCTCATTTAGTTTTCAAAGACAGCGTATTATGTCTTTTCAATGTGCCACAATGTTAAACAAACAAATCCGTGTATAAGTCTCTGAAGACGAGAGTATATCCGCGAACAAATAATCTGTTATTCCAACCATGTTACTACAAAACTGTACGGTAAATATAATTGTGTCAGCATCAAAATGACCGGAATGTTGTACACAATAGCCCACTCGGGTCATCACGTCTTCAGGACCCAAAGACTTATTGTTAAATTTGATAACAGATGTCGCTCGGATAGTTATGAAACGCGCCAACGTCTGTCGTTGAATACTTGATAACTAATTACATTGTATTGTCCATTTGAATAAATAAATAAATAAAGCTCTTGGTTACTAAGAAGCATCACCAGCAATTCTTATTGCGCTGTTTGTCTGCTGAGTGACACTAACAGATTTCGGTATACATGCTCATGCCTGTATTCCCCCAAGGAGTTGGCAGAGATGTACTTAGTTCACCTTTCGCCAGTTATGTCTAAGTCCAACGTAATAAAGGTCGAGTCTATTTATAACTAAGTAAGTTTGAGGGTCAATACAAGGGGAGGGGAAAGTACAAGCTACTTAAGAGGATATAAGGGCCCGCTTTTATGCACCAGAGTCCTCGTTCATCTAGCAACTGCACTAACTCCTAAACAGCTTATCTAGTAATTGTTATTTTTGTAGTACTTAGCAGGTACGTAGCAGGGAGTTCGGTGGAATTATACAATGCCAACTCAAGTCGATACACGTACTTACGTATTAAAAACATTTAAATATCGAACTAATGACAATAAAGTATAAATGGTACAAATTATGCGACTTGTAGCGGTTGCTTTAATTACAGGAGCCGTTATTTTTTAGAGGCGCTCAGACGGCTCCCTTGATTGGAAATCACGTCGCGTCCATCAAACATTATGTAGATCTCGTTAATAATGCAAAGAGCTTCTTAACTAGACGGTGACATGTTTATATTAACGATTACTTTACTTCGGTACATACTTACACGGTGATTTTACAAGAATGCGTGGATAGCTGCTAGTCTTACACGGAAAAGCTACTAACGGAATTTTAACGAAACTTTACGAAAAAATAGATAACACGTTAGATTTACGTACTGGCTATAAATAACCAACTTCAAACAAAGGAGGAGGTTCAAAAAGAGAAATAAATATATGTGAAATAAATTAGATACTTCCTTACTTTTGAAGTTGATGCCAAATGTAGCATCAAATTCAGTACCTATTAAACACGAACTTCCAAAGTAAGTAAGTACCTTATTTATTACACATAATTCTTTATAAAGGTATTTACACACGTGTAACTCGCGTGTGTTGTTGACAATAATTGCCCTGATTCTCATTCTGAAAATAATGTTCATCATTAGTCCTCACACAAATCGTTAAATTAAAATAAGTTACGTCTTTATTTATCCCTCTTGCATGAATGAAAATTCGTCTTGCTTTGGGCATAACAATTTGATCGCCGTTTAAAACAAATTACGTGATCTGCATAGAAAAGAGATTTTTAATACAATATTTTAAACCAATCCGCGTACGTATAAATTTTAGAACAATAGGCTAAGTGAAGCGGAGTTCCAAAGCCTTAAACGTGAGAAGTAAAAAAGTTTAGAAGCCACAAGATTGGAATCAGGGTACGGCCCCACTGACAGTGATGACAACTAATTATTACAACACTTATATAAAAACATACAACATCAATATAACAACCGTAAGCATGTAAACTTATTTTACTATCCAAAACTTCGTATACAACTTTTTGTCTGGATGTTCATCTTATTGCGTGTCGTGAAACAAACAAGGAAGTTATAGTTCACTTTTGTACTTTCCTTATATTCTTCATTAATAATATTAAAATTGCCGTGGTCTTTGAGCAGTCGCCTGCTACGCAAGTGACCGAATCCCAACGGGGCCTGTACCAATGAGTTTTTCTAAAAACTTATGTGCAATGATTTCACACACGTGGTTTATGATGAAGGAAATCGTGAGGAAACCTGCATATGTCTGAGATGTATTTAAAAGACGCATCTATAGTGCTTGGGGACGGCTATAGATTCACCATCTGTCACGTTGATACTTAACTATATTCTGTTGTAAGTGGGTGTTGTTACAATACCTCTGCCAACCCTTCGGGGAATACAGGCGTGAGCATATGTATGTAATATCATCAAAAACGCTACTAATGCGCCACCACCTAGAACAGTAAACGCAATTAACAATCTCATTGATGAACGGAACAACTTTACAAGCCAGTCGTCTGTAAACAATTGCACATTTTTCCTAACCGCCTTTGTTGTGCAAACAAAGCGTGGAACAATCCAATGAACAGCTGAAATCTTTCACAAGCGCCGAGAGGCGATAGGAAATGGCGCGACCGCAGTCGATACAATACTATTGAAGGAAACTTCCACACTGCGCATTTTACACTCATTCTAGAAACGGATTTAAAAGCTTTGAGGCTTAGCGGAGTATTTCGCACCATACATCGCAACAATGCTTTGTGTTTCACACAAACATCACAGCCGGTACTCACATACTAAAGTTTCTATCACAAGCACGCAGCAGCAATCCGTTTATTAAATAAACGCTTGTTGAGGTACATTTTGGTGCGTTATTCAATAATAATAATGCGTTAATTCCTGGTTTTATTACAAGTCCAGAAACACACCGCAAATAAAAATCTCGTATTAAAATAGTATTTGAACAAATATCACACAGAGTAATTACTTACCAGAATAGTCACAAAGCGATATATACTTATCTCAGTTTTTTCTTCCAGACGGAAAATGAAGTGGAACAACTAACGGAAGAGGACAAGCGAGCTTGGTCGAGCCTGCATGGCGGCGGGGGCTGGGGCAAGCGGGGCTGGCAGGACTTGAACTCTGCCTGGGGCAAGCGCGCGTGGCAGGACCTCAACTCGGCCTGGGGCAAGCGTGCTTGGCAGGACCTTAACTCGGCCTGGGGGAAACGGGCTTGGCAAGACCTCAACTCCGCATGGGGCAAACGAGGCTGGCAGGACCTTAACTCCGCGTGGGGTAAACGGGGATGGAAGGACATGACTACCTCGTCCTGGGGCAAGCGCGGGTGGCAGGACCTCAACTCCGCCTGGGGCAAGAGGGGCTGGCAGGACATGAGCTCGGCTTGGGGCAAGAGGGCACCGGTAAGAACTAACTAAATTTTGCTATGGTGAAAATTACTATTAAACTTTGAAGACAATTACTATTAAGCACAAGAGTCGTGGTGATTTGCAATTTTGTTTTATCTGGATTCACAATTTTCAAACTCAAAAATAGAATTATTTGATTAGACTGCTCAAATCATCAGAAGGACAAAAAATTACACTTACCACCTGGTTCGGAAGGTTGCTTTTGCTGAGACGAACCGGCAAGAAACTCAGCAATTACTCTTTCCAATTGAAACGTTATTGTCATCTGAACCCCTATTTACATTAATTGCCAACCCGCAGATCCTTTGATAACATAGATTATAGTCACGTACGGGAGGCAACATTCGGCAAGTCGCAATACAGTTAAGCAACCGCTGTAACATCAACAAGCGTTAGCGCAAATTGAAATACGCTCCTCATAGATAAGGCATATTACGCCCTAACCCACGCTACCTCATAGCGCCGCAGATGCCACTTGTGTCAATATCTTGGTTAGTTCTGTGTGGATACAACCGAAGTAGAGGCGGTATTGCCTAATAGTTATTAATGGGTAAACTGGGAATAAAAAAAGGGGTCGTGGTATCTCATCAAACCGAACCGAGCCGCGATATTTTTTTACGATTTCTATATCCTAGATAAGTATTTAGGTTTAGATTAGGCGTGTTTGATTGATTATCCACCGTGTGCCCCATGATTTGTCCTATTATTCCAAATACGCGGACTTCTTTGAGATATTATGGATTTATATGAATATATGACCCATACAATTAATGCCTGAATTTACTATTAGAGGGAGCTATAGACGTAAATAAAATTCTCGTAGTTTCATGTGTCCCAAAAATTGGCCGCCCACTGATATAATTTTGGTAATTATTCTGCTGTTTGTATGTCTATTGGATACGAATAACTGAACCTGAGTAGCCCAAATATAGCTTAACTTCCGTGTATTTACCATGAAAATAAAAAAGATTTCCTTAGATCAGGCCGTGTTAACGCATATATGAACATAAATGATTTAGTCAACGATTCGGATACGAAACTCAGTGAGTCATTCATCAAAACATTTCATTTCTTTGATATCACACGCGACAGCGCGTGCTATTGTTCTAAATGTAACGTGAAACTTATTGTTCCCAAGGGCCTGCCTACCACTTAGTCAACAGGAGTGTAATGTGTTGAAACTTATCTAAAGCTGGAATACTTTGTTCCGACTCTTACGAAACTCATTGTTTGATGAATGTTCAAAGATTGTTTTCAGTTTCAATGGCAGGCTAAATGACAACCTTGGCTCGTCACGGCCTACATTTTGTTTCACGTACAGAATTCCTTTTGAACGACTATGTAATTAATGACGTAAATGTGACCTTTCTAAAAAGCCTCTGTTATGTTATGTAACTAGCTTGCGCGTCCAGTTTCGCCTGCGTGGGTTTAAGATTTTACATAGAAACATACAACCCCAAATGAATCCCGTTAGAGGTGGAATTTTGAGTAACCCTTTCATGGTGGATACCCCATCAAGAAGTTAATGTCTCTCGGACCAGTGGCTTATAATGTGCGTTGATATATTAGTCAGGACTTTAATTTTTACATGCAAAAAAAATTTACAGTGTCCGTGTATTATACAGTGAAACGCTGAGCTTTCGCAACCTTTAAAGTTTAATTTTGGTACCGGAAAATTGAACGTCAGAGCTAAGAAGTTTAAATTCACGCTACTTACATGATCATAGTTAGCCTTCTATACATTTACACTGCAGCAATACATATAACATATACACCATACATGACAGCAATAGGGATTGATGCTTCTTGTATCCAAAAGTATAACCCTACAGCGTAGGGTTGATATGAAAACTGTTACCTCTATTCCTCATTAGAAGGGGAGATTTCCCGTAGCTTAAAACGATAAACGTTGTTTATGGTGTGTCCAGGAGAAGTGGGCTAACTTCCACGGCTCGTGGGGCAAGCGCTCCGGACCCGCCTCCGACTATGAAGACCTGGACGCCGCCATCGAACAGCTCATCCCTCTACAGGAGGTATATTCTACAAGTTACTTAACCGTGTGCTTTGAGTAGCATGCCACGCAAGTGACGGTCAAATTACTCACGGTAGACCGTGCCGGGCCCGAGTCGAACTTCAGCACTTACCTTCGACCGTTCCCTTTACTCGGCCGTCACTCTGTTGCTGCTTGGTATAGCGTGAGTGAGTCCATACAAAATGTATGTAATATTCGTTGACCGTGCTAAGGCTAACGCGGCGCCCGGCTTCGAGCGGGCTCGGTCTAACGTGAATCAACCCTCTAATATGACAGCAGTGATGATTGTTTTTTCGGTCAAATAATTATGCTTCCCAGCGGGGCCTTTGTGTGCATCGCTTCTTGTTTTAATAACAGCTGTGACCGTTGTGAACAGATCGACAACAGCGAGCGAATGGAAGCCCCCGAGAAGAAGGCTTGGTCGGCGCTGCACGGCGCTTGGGGCAAGCGACCCGCCAAACAGGCGCAGTACAACGCCGGTAAATATTACTACTTACAACACCTACTTACCACGACACGTAGTAAGGGACATATTACATAACTCTACCTAATTAATCTTCGAGCAACTCAGTATTTTAATATTTTTAAAGAGATTGATATCACATTTCACGGAAATAGTCCCTACGTGTGTGTAATGTAGCGAAGTAACTCCTTTGCTTTCCGACTATGCAAAAAGTCCGTAACTAAAGTATTTTCCTTCGGTTGTAGAATCTTCCCAATTACCTTCATAAAGGCTACTTGCTTCTTCACTCCGAATTAACCGCATCGAATCAAGTTTTAACAATCTAAAAATAAACGTTAATTAAGCCTTATTGATTACAGTCCGTATTGTAGTATTGGCGAGCAGTAATGACCTCCGTCTATTTCAGTCCTCAATAATACGAATTCAATAAACTTTCGGTAATAAATCGCACAAGTATTCATAAAAGTTTTGACAATCAATGGCGTCTTTAAAGTTTAATGTGGCGTCGGGCCGGCTGATTGGGACAGCTTGATTGATTTGGATATAGGCCTCGTGAACACGCGCCGATAAAAAGGACGCTACGACACATAACCGAGAGTTTAACAGTACTATCACCACAATGTAATGACACAATTTGTCTCCTGTAAATTATTTATTTGTTGCACCTAAAGATTGTCTGAAAGAAATTGCTTTAGTGATATGATTACTGTTATTCAAAGCAAACACAGTCACAGAATCCCGCCCAGTTTTCAATACACAACTTATTCCCTCCACATTAGCACGTGAGCGTTATATTCGCCGCTCGGCGTAGTTTAAATGTCCGAACATTGTATCGAGATTGTCCGGACACTTCAGCAAGCAGAGTTAAACTTATGTAGAATATTAGGAATGTTTACATAGGTTGCCGGCAGCTCGGAGACGTTCATAATAAGTACGCAAAGCTGGCGATATTAAACCTACCGTCAATCGCACAGGATCGATAACTACTTAAGTGCAGATCAAAGGGACGTCAGCGGCAACATCCTCATATACGGTGTCTTAATATATCATTTAAGACACGTGACGTGAAGGCATAGTGAGCTCGCGAATAATAAAGCCGGTGATCAGCAATAGTGTTTCTTAATTTTTAAAATGATTGAGAAATATACAAACCCGAAGTGGGCTTAGAGCCCATTAGGAACCAATTAGGATGTTTAACTTAACAATAAAATGCTCGTTTACTAGTAGCTAGAATAAGTAAGTAGATTTGTATAGTACTGGTATATAATTGGTCTCAGCCAACTCGAGTCGCTTGTAGTCCTGTGTTCGAGCAGCCTTATAGCCACTGCGTTTTTTGTGTTTTCGACTAAGTAACTTTTTATACTGGTCATTAATCATTAATTTGCCATAAAATACTCATTCGATTCTCTTTACTCTCATTTATTACATCGGTTAATGTGAATGTTGTTTTGTATTCAAAGGATATAACCGTGCCGAATATTACCTTACTACTATAGAACGGAACTCCGATTGACAAAACACTATACGAGTCCCATCACGAGTTATGAGCGCTGACCTTAAAGCGTAGTTATCTTTTCATTTGAGTCTCTGTCTATACGTATGATATGAGGCGAATAAAAACATACGCTGTGTCCCCACTAGATATTTCTAACCATTACATTGTTCGGAGATGTCAAACTATGGATCTGCTAAGGATTACAGAAACTAAATAATATGAATGTATGTTATGTTTGACTAAAGGTTTTATATAATTTTCCATCGTAAAGAGGGACAAATCAATGACACCAAACATACTTATATAATACAACTTTCAACAGCGCGATCTAATTCACAACTCACGCCATCTACTAACAATTATTGAAACTAAAATTATTAATAACTACAATTCGTACATGCTTACTTGGGAATGAGTAATGTATAAAATAAAAAATGTAATTTGTAAAAGATTGAAAGCAAACAGTGAGTGAACATAGCTGTAGTAGGCCCTGGCGGTAATAAAGTGTCAGTAGATTGTGTAATCTGCCGCCCGCCCTCAATTTGTGGCGAGTTGGCTCAATCAAATAATCTCCGCGGCGTTTAATTTAAACCACCAATATACGGACTAGCTGTTTACACGCCAACACAGTACAATGATTTTTAATATAAGTGCCAAATTATT
The DNA here is from genome assembly GCA_964035505.1 of Watsonalla cultraria. NCBI lineage: Eukaryota > Metazoa > Arthropoda > Insecta > Lepidoptera > Drepanidae > Watsonalla > Watsonalla cultraria. Next base: position 155,642 of record OZ037732.1, on the reverse strand, counting down.
AATGTATTGTTCGCTCTTCTTATTGTAAAATGGTCTTATATTAGGAGAAGTGCTTACACAGTGTGTGAGATTGGCATTATTCTGATAACGTGGACTTCTAGTTAGTTATTTAAACTAAGGCAAAGATGTATCATAAAGGTCAATGTAAGTAGTACACTTACAAAAAATACTTAGCCTAGACATCAAGATACACGTATTAAGTAACTAGCTTTCACCGGCGACTTCGCTCGCATTGATTTTTTTTATTATTAAAAAGTAACCTAAGTATGTTACTTATAATAAAGAATATGTGTACAAAGTTTCATGATGATCGACAAGGTGGTTTTCGCGTGAAGCGCAACAAACGAACTCACATTCACATTTATAATATTAGTGGGATTATCTTATACAAGGCTGAACACAATTGGATACTAAACCCAGATATAAAAGCATAGATATACACGCAGGAGCATATTACTGGAAACGCGAGCCTGGCTGGACGAACCTGCGCGGGATGTGGGGAAAGCGGTCACCATCCTGGGATGACGCGCTCGAAGACGGACACGGTAGAACATAGACGTTGTTTGAGACACCCTGTATAGCACTGCCTTCCTTATAATGTCCCAGATCTTATGTCACGCCTGGACTCTTACCATAAGCTCTTATTGCCATGATAGTGTGTGTGTGTGACAGTGACACACTTACACGTCATATACATCTGTCTCATAATCATTGTCGATGTCATGATGGCAATAAGAGGTCATGGGAAGGCCCATATGTTTCTTAATCGTCCAACGATTAATAGGTGCTCTCATTATAGCACGTCTCATATATGCACCACGCCGACGAAGCCGTGGGCTAAAATTAGTATTATTAATACATAGAATATAAGACGTTGATCTTAAATATGAGTAGATAAAATATTAAATAGCATTATAATTATTTGATAATAATATAGTGGCTGTGAAGTGGAATTTCAAGTCTTCATAAAAAACCTAAGTTAACATAATTTCTCATAGTAAATGCATGCGAAAGACCAAGATTTTTACACTTAACCTCACCAGCTCCTTACTTTCTCACTAGCTAGCTTAACGCAATACATAGAAGTTTTCATTAATTAGACAAATTAAGTAACACTTAAGTAAGTGTATGTGATCTGGGACATTGTGTAGTGTAGAATGTACGTAGCTTAGCACTAGACACATTATAGCGTAGACCACCGCACCTCATTCGTAGACCACCTGACCACCTATCTGTCATCTAAGTAGACAGCTTAATACACCTTCTAAGTACCTGTCTCTCTGTCTGTCAATGCACCTTTCTGCATATCTAGTATTGTAGATGTTGAATGCTGCACTAATATAAATGGATTTCTAAGTTTACTTTTAATCTAAGCCGTTGTGGCCTTAAGGTTTGAGCAGTCGCCTCCTACGCAAATGACGCAAGATCCACAATCGAGGCCTGTACCGATGCGTTTTTATAAAAAATACTTATGCACAGTGATTTCACGCCTCTTTCTTTACGGTGAAGGAAAGCATCGTGAGGGAACCTGTATATGTCTGAGAAGTAACTCAATGACTTATATGTAAAGTGCCTGAGATGGCGATATTAGTGTCATGTAGTGTGCTATGTATAAAGCAGTATTTTTAGATTAGTTGTAGTTTTGATGTAAATATTTTTCACATTTAGATATTAATAATGACCTAGTATTTATTCATACTAATCAGGTTGAACCTCGTGTCAATTCGTAGTAGTTAAATAAACGTGGGTGAAACCGCGAGGCTCTGTTAGTATGTAGATACAAATTTGGGCTTCATAACATAACACGGTCACTGAGAACAGTAAAACAAATTCTATTATCATGATGTGACATTTGTATATGAATAGGCAAAGGTTTTGTGAAACAAAAATAACACATTATCGGGGAAAGTCAAACGTGCCATCATTAACGAACCGTGAAAACAAGCGAACAAGTGCGAGTCACTTGCTCGAGCAGGGTTCCGGACCAGCACACAATACAATGTTAAAACCTTTTTCTAGATCTTGCGCTGAATTTCCAATAAAGTTGGAATTCTCCATCTGATTACGATCCTTTCTATGAAAGATACAATTAATAGTCGAATGTGAGGACGTAAGTATAATAGTTATATTGCCATTTCACATCAATACTATTATAGCTGTCAAAATGTGTGTAATGTTTCGCAATTAAGGGTAAGGATATTTTTAATGGGAAAAACTTAAACGCATCCTATACATAATAGCCACAATAATTAATAATAAACTGCCCTCACTCCTGGGTTCGATCCCGGCTAGAGGAACGTGTTATTGGACTTTTCTATCTGTCATATCCCAGTAGGATCCCGGGGACTGGTTTAGTGTCTGATTAATGGTGAAAGGCTCGCCATCAATTAAAGGGGACTTAAAAATAAGTACGAATGTTCTATAAGTAAATGTCTGCCAACGCTTTCGGGGAATTCAGACCTATGTATTTACGGAACCTAAACAAGGTGGCACAGTGACCTTTATGAGGCGTAGTGTATTCGTGTGTGTGTAGTGAGTGGGCGTGGGATGGCCAGTCGCACCTGCGCTCAGTAATGTCAGATAACACGTTTGATTCCCATGGCGTGGCTTGTAATAAGCCATGAGGAAAATACCCAGAGTAGGGACGACGACTTACGGATCAAACATTATTGGATCTGTTTCACTCCAATGGATTTGTTATTTTGTTTTATTGAAATACTAACTATGACCAGCGGATTCACTTGAGTAAACTTAATTGGTGACTTTATTTCGCGGTACCTTATTTCTTTTATTATTTATTATTAGCTGCAACAAACCGACAGAAGAAAATTAAGAAATATATTTTCATTTTATAAGTACAGTATAAACTTTCATATACATTTAGTGGAAAGCTGTTAATTTGGAATTACAAACAGACACTGCCATTTAATTTATCTGTATAGATGTATATGTTTTAAGGCTTGTATGAAGCTGTTGATATGGTCTGTAAGTCTTGAGAACTTCCTAATACCCAGTAATATTGTGTAATTAAATTAGAATTAAGCTTAAACTTAACTTTAAAACACGTGTTTTGAGATCAAAAGATTAGGGCGCAACAGAATGGGAGTTTGTTTGCAAGTTTAACAAAGTTGCTGGTTAATCGCGTGAACCTACCGCCTACCTTACTAAATACTCATGTTCTTTCAAATGTACATTTTATATTTTTAAAAGCTTAAGCATTTATTGATTATTAAGCTTTTTGTTAAAATGAAGATAAACGTCTGTGATACACAGAGTATAAGTAGGTAAAGTTTTGTATTAAAGTGAAATTACTCTTAGACTAGCCAAAAATGGCTTTGATTCAAACTCAAAATATATTGATAAGATAATTTAACGAAGTTCCGTCAAATTGTCAGCATGACGTGATTATACAGGACTATAAATGCTACCGCCGCGTTCGGAGGGTTGCTTTTACTGAGAATAAAACAGGCAAGAAACTCAGTAATTCATATTTTAAACAATATTCTATAGTTTTGATAAATATTAAATAAAGCTCTACCTACATTAAAGTAATATTCTAAGATGGGTAATTAATGTATCGATTTGAATACATTCAAGAACTGTTATATATGTATATTCAAATCTAGCGATTAGTAGCATTAGGCTGTGATGAATTAGCATTGTGGAGTGTTGTTGAATATATTTATCGTCGTATTGTATTCAACTCTGAAGAGTTCTCTCTTGTCAGTGTTTCATATACAATTCCCATTCGACTCTGTCCATTGCAACCTTCTGATCAATATGTAGATTAATTATTTTACCGTTGAAAGCATCGTTCATATAATATAATCACTCCCTAGTTTTAATTTCATTATCTACTAGTTGTACATATGAAACCACGTGTAGATATAACAAAAATATATATGAATAAACATATTTGAATGTGGTTGTAATACTATTGTTTTTATTTCCAGAAGTGAGCGCGCCAGGGGACGAGGCCTAGACACACGGACACTGTATTATATTATGTAACTTGATAATTATAGCAGCCGGCATATCTATACGAACTACATATTACTGTCCGTTTGTTACACTCTCTATGTTACTATTATCATTTGTGACTTGTCAAAACCTTGTTTCGTATTTAAGTATTAATTTGTAAACTCTGACTAGTCATATTACGTTTCTTTAGTTGATTTAAACTGCATGTTTCATGTAAACCCAAATTTGTAGATTTTTGTTATATTTTTAAGTTAAGATATTTTTTAAACTAAGTAGTGTATTATGTATTGCTAAACAGGCGCTTCCCTACAAACCAACACTTTCGTTAATTTATATGTGATTAGTAGATATGTCAATGATTAGAACGGACCTAAGGGAAGGTCTCTAAAGGCTTCCACCCACACCCAACCAGTGGATGGAATCCTCTCGTAACGGTCACAGTTCCTGCTTACCCTTTCAAAAGAAACTTTATTTTTGTTATTGTCGTTATTTATTTTATGTTAAATAGAATTTGTCGTACAAATATAGCTGTAACATGTCACCTTCTAGAGTAACCTATACTTCTATAATACATGTAACGTCGTCATAAGATGTTTATTTTTACTATATTTGATATTATAAGTGTGTAGTACAGGCGGGTGTAACTGAAGCTAGTTAGATGAATTAATTATGTATTAAATTAATGTATTTTATTAGTGAAGTCGGTGTTAATTGTAAAGGCTTCAGAAAGTTAACATTTGTCCAATAAACGTTTGTTCAGAAGCCAACCCCCGTTTTATTGTGTCTACTTCCAAACACGAAAAGGTTACATTGATCGTTCCGAGAAATAACTCCGGCCTTTGTTAATGCTATATTAGAAACCATTTATCGATACCTTTAGAGAAAATAACATTACATTCGAAAATAGTATGGCATTTAAAAAAAATTATATACTTATATAACTTATTTTTTTTGGTTTTGTAATAACGATACCTACCCACTTTTCACCGAATATGATGGCTAAGGATGGTGAGTACCTACATCGAATTTACATTTATAAAATGTTCCTTACCTCTGAATATAAATTACTTTCAGCCTGTTTCAATATTGACGGAACATACATTGCACTACAGATAGAATACATGATAGTTTTAGTGACTCTGCACCCTAACATTTATATCGTACTTGCTTGATATATGAGAAGAGATATTTAAAGTAAAACGAAAACATGAAAAAATATTTATCTAAATTACTTGAAACAAAACATTGAGAGTGTTTCCGTGAAAATCAGGTGTCGTAAGTATTGACAAACACATGCTGAAATGTGTGTCGAATATCTAAATCCAACTTTGACGCAAGCATCTTAGAGCTACTCTTCGTAATAGATCTCCAACCCACTCCATGAATGGTCCGCTAACATTTCAATATAATAACAAGGTTAATGTATATAACTTATCCTTGGCCTTCCTCTGCTTTCCATCTATAAGAAAACGTCATGGCGTTACAGGTGTCCAATCATCTTGCTATATCACTACACTTGTCTATTGTCTAGATTTTAATTCTGTCTTATGGAAGACAAAATGATCGTTCCGTCGGTGAGCATATCTGTCCAATGTGACCCTTCAACTGCTAGCATCGTCATCATGAATTTAAGAGTAATGAGACTCTTGTCGGTGTAACCGATGCAACTCTATCCATCTGTTCAGTGCCATCTCTTTGGCCTCCTCATACGTCATGACTGACACCTTAGTCATGACTGTAGTCCCACCTTAATGAGGTAGCCTCTGCAATCGTTCTTCCCCACAGGATCATTACAATAATAGAGCAATATTTGGCGCACACAATCCGTGCCGCCGGGTGCGCGTCAACCCATTAGATCCAATTGTGTACACTGACGCGTAGGAGTGGCGCGCTGTCGTCCTGTGATGTATTGAACTGTCAATGTACACAACTCTAAGAGGATTATGACTATGCGTTTTTATATTCAATATACCTATTTGCAACGACCTATTTTTATGTTCCTATATTGGATTAAAGTGGGGGATTAAATAGCTCGATGTAAAACTGTATGAAGAGCTATATAAAAATAGAATAGTGCGCGCATAAGATGCCTGAAGCAAGCGCTCTCTCTGCCCACCTCAATATCACTTAAGGGTATTATTTATTTTAATAAGTAAATCAATATGCTCACGCTATCCGAGAAGGGTCCCCGAAGGGGCGAGCAGAGGTGCTGACAACAACACCCACCTAATCTGACAGATTGCTAATGTGACAGAGTGTGTGTCCATCGCCGTCTCAGGCACTATACATACGTCTGAGACATATGCAGGTTTCCTCAAAATGTTTTTCTTCGCCATAAAGCAAGTGCGGTGAAATTACTGCACTTAAGTTTTATGCAAAACTCATTGGTGCAGGCCGCTGGGCTTCGAACTTGCGTTGCTTGCGTAGCAGGTGATTGCTCAGACTCCACTACACAAAATGTACACACAATGAGTTTTTCTAAAAACTTATGTGCAGTGTTTACACACCACGTGCTTATGTCTGAGAAGTCATTCAAACACGTACGTATAGTGCCTGAGACGGCGATAGACTCACCATCAGTCACGTTGGTACTTAATCAGCTTCGGTGAAAAGTAGGTGTAGTGATTACAACACCTCTGCCCACTCCTTCGGAGAATACAGGCGTGAGCATATGCATGTACGAATTTATTCCGCAAAGTGACACCTAATATTATTCAATAGATCTGATATTGTCATAAAAGTGGTACGATATCGGCATATTAATATGCCCTTTTGAAGTAAATCAGAGCTGCGTAGAGGCCCAGCCCATATATCATGTTTGCTCCCAGTGTGTACTGAGCGACGTTTTTAGTCCGTTTTCCATCCAATATCATTGTAACCATATAGAACGACAATCCGCCTGATTTGTGTACACACACACACCATACACGGTAGGGTTGCCATTAACAAGCCATTCACAGGACATTTATGAAATTAGTGTGATGAGAGATTAGAAATGTTTTAGACGAGTATTTTGGTGGTATTATTAAAGAAAATTTAAACCCACATACATACATAAATATGCACAAATGAACCCTGAAAAACAATTACCTAACTTCTTAAAAAGGGTTAGGAAAAACACGCAAACGAGGCGGGACTCGAACCCACGACCTATGCAAACTGTGCTGATGAACTGAGGGCCTAGTGCCAGTTTTTCACTGCCGCCGTCCCAAGTCACCGCGTAAACGCAGGTTTGTATAGGATCGGAACGGCGCCGTCTGTCGGCCCACAGATGGCACTATTTAGATCCCATACAAATCTGCGTTTACGTCAACGCGATGACTTGTGACGGCGATTTTAAGAAAACTCGCACTAGGCACTTTGAGATACTCGTGATAACACCTCAAACATTGAATTTAAAAAAAAAAAAACACATGTGTGAATGCTTGGACATTGGAGGCTATTTAATTGATGGAAGATATTACTAGATTTCCTGATCACGTGGTCACCCTAATCTACCGCCACACAACTGTGTGACGTCACAGTGTAGGTATTACATTAATTGTTACGTGATCGAGATGGAATGTCGACGAGTTGTTTGTTTTACGATGTCGTTGATGAGATCCTCGCTCACTATTTAAGATTATAATTACGATGTCTCTGTCGGTACTGAGCTGAAATTCATATATTTTTTATCAGAAATAATTTAAGGTGTTGTAAAATGTTGTGTAGATTTGAATGTCAGATGTATGCAGTTTTAAATATTTACATACATCTATACTCTATATAGATCAATAAAATTGAAGTTTTGTAATTCAAAATTTTTTATTACAATGCATATGAAAGTATACTAGGTGAAAAAAATTTTTTTTATTTTTTTCTCTGTCTCTCTGTCTGTTTGTTTGTTTCGGCTAATCTCCGAAACGGCTCAACCGATTTTAAAGGGACTTTCACTGGCCGATAGCTAATATTACAAGGAGGAAACAGGCTACTCTTATTTAAGAAGCATCAGGGTTCCGCGGGTCACCATTGAAATCAACTCTACGCGGGTAAGACCGCGGGGCACAGCTAGTAGGTATAATATTAATAAATTGTTGTGAACTACATAACTAACGTGTTTGATTTACCCATGGACTAAAGTTATGCAATTATAAAAGATGGCACGTCTTTAAGATTCTTATTTAGTAAATCTTACCCCACCCGTGGTGTTACCTGAAAATGTACATTGAATATTTGGCTAAGGAATTACAATGCAATTTGTTTAGTTGTCAAAGGAACGACGCCCCGCGGTGTGTGCGGTACCAACCACAATACTTACATTTGAATAAACTATTGTTTTGACGCAAACAATTTGGGTTTCGTTAGATAAACCTGTGTCTTGTAATGAAATGTAAGGAACGAGAAGATAATCTGACGTTGGCAACTATTATGTCCTAAAACATTTGTCTGTTAAAAAGACAAATGTTTTAGGCAGACGTTATTTCCTTTAGAAACTTGTTAATTAATTAATTTTCGGTTACGTAACTGTGTTGAATCTTAAAATATGAAATACATATAAATCTAATCGTGAATAAACTTCTTATAATCAATCTAGCTTCTGCCTGTGTTGTTAATCACTTATGTGTACATGATAAAATTAAATGTGCTGATTGACTGACTCATCTATACAGGCTAACCCGCTGGTTCTAGAGACATGCAATTTGAAATTTACGCTAGGTACTTTTGAGGTTATTCAGAATTCCACTATCCAGGGGTTGAATGAGGCATATTCATATTGATATATTTATTGCACAAGCTGGTTACATTTACACACATATGTAAACTTAATTATAATGTTTTTAACTTTAGTTTATAACTAACAACCCTGTTAGGGAACAGCAATTTGTAGAGGCGCTATTATTGAAAATTCATTGAAAAAATCAGTTCTTTAAAACCGTTCACCGATATTTTTAATGGACCCTCAGGGTAGACATGGCCAATACATTCATGATAGTAACTCAATTATGATGTGGAAGTTTGACCACAGCGTGTAGACACACAGTGTAAGCACGTTTGTAACATATGTGTAAAGGTCGGAAACCACGCAACTAAACAACAGTTTACATAACCTTGCGGAAACTATAAACAACTGATGTATATTTATATGCTTCGATATATATTTAAATGATTCCTTTTCAAGGTAAACGTTAATCAAAATTCAATTATAATAGTGACATTAAAAATATCTACGGAAAAACTTAGCAAAGGTTACATTTTATTAGCGGTTATGAAAATAAGGTTAATTTTAAAGTAGCACTGAAATTAGACTCCATTCCATGGGTTTAAAATATAGTAAAAATGGGAAAATTAATAGAGAACAACCAGTCCATATAACATTAGCCATCTGCCTTATATAAAAGCTCTTATTTTTTTTTAAATGGTGAAGAAAAATACGAACATGAGGCGGGACTTCTATGTTCGTATTTTTTTTACAATTTAGAAGAAATTAGAATTTAAAAACGTATATCAAGAATAAAAATCAAATATTCATAAAAGCTTTCGCTTTTATATTACAAACTCACTTTAACTATTTGGAATTGTAATAATAGCTCAGTAAAGGACGGTAGTAATTCAGTAGCATTTGTTTCACGAAAGCACATTACCTACTCGATGCTAAAGTTTACGATGCGAGCAAGTTTGCGAAATAAATGTATGTCCGTAAAATAAATAGTCGGTGAGTACCGCCCTGGAGGACACTGAGGCATACGCATTGCAGACACTGTGGTCCTCTACACTGAACTTTCACTAACCGATATGAAATTAGGTCTACACGGGTGAGACCGCGGGAAAAGCTAGCTAGTCAAATTCAATTCAATTCAAAATATCTTTATTTGATTAGACTTTTAATAAAGTACTTTCAAATCGTCAAAACGACACAATTACACCGGATTATACATGCTACCGCCAGGTTCGGAAGGTTGCTTTTACTGAGAAGAACCTGGCAAGAAACTCAGTAATTACTCTTAAGAAAGAAATATTTTGCAATTTTGAGTAATACAATATAATTCATAAAAAAATATATGTAAGCCCATGTACACAGTTCCAGTGCACAAAAGTCGATAAAAAATATAAAAGCTAAAAGTAAGTACTTAATTTATGCATAATTGTGTACCTTGAGATGAAAAATGAATATGACACACAAACAAAAATGTCCAAACACAATAAGAAGTGTAATTAGGATAAGCACCTCTCTCCGGGAGTCGGTAAGTGCGCGCTACAAGGAACAGCTCTCACTCTCATTACTACTGGTAAGCGGTTACTGCCCACTATTGGCTCGTAATCGGTACGCTTCTAATGCTGGGAATGTACTCATAACAAAGCCTCATTTATTTAGATCGCGATGCCATTCACCATAATACATTGTATAGTTGTGGCTAGTACTCCACTGCTATTGTGCTATATTAGGGTGGAATACTAGCATTCCATGAATCCAACCAAAAAAAATATTAATAGTATTATATCCGTCTAGTACCCATAGTACAAAGGACTTTAGGACTAGATAGCGCTGTTTGATATTCCAAAATAACAGACATAAATAAATGCACAGGAAAGTATATACAATACTCAAATTAAAAAAGTGTGTATTTTCTTTCAGTCTGTCTGCCTGTCTATCTGTCTGGCTAGCTAAGCAGTTACAGTACCCACGTGGCCTGCACCCATAAACACAAGTATTGGGGACATTACTCGACGTTGAGGCTCAATTGTGCGTTATACAATACACCGTTGGAATAGCTACACTGATATACTAGTTAATACACCCGTCCCTTCTGGAATGGTTTGAACATATTTATTTATTTTTTTTTACTTAATAATATTATCTTTTTTATTAATGAAATTATTAACACCAGCAATTACATCTCATTTCAACATATAAATAAAATAATGCGACAGTTAGAATGATTTATGTCTAAATGTGTGTCAAATGTCCAGAATGGCTCCATTAATACCGTCAGTCGGTGGGCAACGACGGCAACAAGTGGGCACAAGCACCCCGTTTACATTCATCACAGGCCACAGCGCGCCGCGCACACGGGGACTTAAAATTACTGCGGTACAACAATCATGTAGCCCTCGTTTATTATAACACATGTTTTAATTACAATGCTTTTTATATGATCAATATTATAAATGGGACACGTGTCGGTTGTCAGACTACGAGAGTACTTAGTTTGTAGATTTAATAAAAAGTAATAATCCATACAAAGTAATAAAATTGATGTGAATATTTGTATTTTCAAATTAACAGCTTTTCACTAAATGCATATGAAAGTATATACGACTCTGACATTAATTAAATATTTTAATTTTTCTTCTCTATCTATCTGTTTGTGCCAGCTAATCTCTGAAACATTTTGACCGATTTTAACGGGACTTTCACCGGCAGATAGCTGATGATGAAATTTATTTAAAAATGCTAAAATCGATACTGGTAAATAAAGCCACCCATGAAATTAATCAACGCAAGTAAAAACACGGGGCACAGCTAGTAATGCAATATAAGTGAAATGTGGCGCCATTGTGTGGATAAATGTTACCTGTACCTCGCTAATAACAAAACTCCCCATTTGAAGCGCCTGCGTGTATTACTTAGTACCTCCACCTAACACCATACCACAGTTTAAATATGAGATTTAGCTTACCGATATATCCTTATAAGTGAGCCATAACGATATACCGTTCTAATACCGGACTCGTCCGAGTGGAGACTGTACCTCCACTTTACGAAAGATCGCAACCAACCTTCCCAAAGTGAGTAATGGTCTTTGGCTTTATAATTTGCATGTTTATCAAGTCACGGTGATCTCCTCAACATATTTCTTAGAACTTATAGTTCTAGACATAGAATAGAGAACGCAACACAATAAGACCCCCCACTATAATGGCTGTAGCTCCAACAACAATTAAACAGAGTAAATATCGTCTGTAAATCACAGCAAATAATTATTTATTTAAATGAATTCCCAGATTTCGCAGCGATACGGCTCGGGGATCGCTCGGAGTATTTAAATTGCTAAATGACGAACTGTCTGGATGAGCCCGTACACTGGCTGGTGATAATCCGTTTATTGTGTTTGTATAATCCTGTCACTTATTGAAGCACTTTTTGTATAATTAGTCAAATCACAATTTGAAACTTTTCAATTTGATATCTCTCACGCTTGAAATTAAAATCTAATAGGTAAGTGTTTAAAGGAATAAACTCCTTATTCTGTTTATAAAATACATGCACGGATCATGATTACTATGAAATTACCTAACCACCTCACATGTTGAGCACGAGGTCTTAGGTTCTATCCCCGGGTAAAGTGTTATTGGGATTTTATCTATCTGTAATTACCCAGTAGCAGCCTGGAGTCTGGATAAGTGTTCGGTTAATGGCAATAAATTCGCCCCTGGGACTTAAATATAACTGGTGAAATGTGGGTGTCTATAACACCGCTGCCTATCCCTTCGAGGAATATAGGTGTGATGATATGTACGTATTAGTAAAGATTATTATAGTCCCTTCGGTTCAGTGACTAGTTGATATGGCTAGGAAGGGAGTGAATACAGATATGACGGCTGAGAGAGATTAATACATGTATATGCTCACGCCTGTATCCCATAGGGGTAGGCAGACACCACCGTTTGCATAGAGATAAATGGAAGAGAAAAACACATTGCACTGACCCGCGACCACCGGAAGGCCGGCCCTACGCGCGCGAGCTCATTCGCGCGCGTGACTCCTGAGACGACGACTTCCATGCGACACCGTGAGAACACCTAGTCGCCGCCTGCTCGCTGGTCGTTAGCTGGGCCTCCCCCCACGGGGTCTCACCCGGCTGGCTTGTACCGCGCTGAGGGCGGCGTGAAGAGGATCTCTCACGCGTGTCACACTCACTGGCTGCCCAGTGTCAAGGCGATATCATCGGCCAGCACTCCTCCGGGTGCAGGTGCACCAACCCAACGCCCCGCGCGGATCACCGCGCGGCGTCCGACACCACCGTCAGGGGGCCAAAAGCCCCGAAACGGTTACCCCAGTCCCCCTACAGGGACTGTGAGAAGACCCGAAAGGAATTGCACTGACCATAAACAACATGGGACAAGGGCAGGAGTATAGTGATCGTTAGTGGCTCGACTAAGCAACGCTAATATATGGATTCACACTTTCGGTTTTCGGTCTCCAACTTGAAAAATATACTTTGAAATACTCGGAAATGAAAACAGGCCTGAAATATATGTTCAGGAGACTAAATTAGGTAATTAGGTGCTAGCTTTTGTTGAGGGTAACAATACACGGGTACCACCTAGGATGTAATTACTTATAACGTCCCTATGGCGGACGGTCCCGAGGGGGGAGGGGGAGAGATACGCTGTTCTACGTCTTATCAACTTTTAATATCTAATTATATAACATCCTAAAGAAAATGTGTTGTTAATAATGTAATACAAAAGCAAGTTTGAAATCAAAGCTAATTTCGTTTTTAACCGACTTCGAAAAAAGAGGAGGTTTTTCAATTCGACCGTATACATTAAATTCGCATTTAATAAAAATGTACAGGGGGGCTACCATCATCGGCTTAAGCAGAGCTTATTAAGAACTTCTGAGTGCGCGCTACTGAAGCGATCATAGTTGCCCCCCCCCGTATATCTCGCCTTAATAGATTAACTGAACCGCAATGAATTTATGCTTTTACAATTATACAATTTACACCCGGCTATTAGCAATAACTCCGAATAAAAACAGCAGATTAAAAATACAATCAATTTGAAACCTTATTCCACTCACAATAACATTCAGTACCTTGGTAATTGTAAAGTAGACGGGCTATTTCCACGTTTCGCTTACGTAAGCAATTATGAACCCTATTACGATCGAAATAAAGTACGTGTCCAAAGTATTTAGCATCGAATGTTAGTGGGACTGCACAAAAATACATTATCGTAGATCAATGTTCGGCTTTGTTGCCTTAAATCAATGTAATCCATGCTGCGTAGCTGTGGTGCTACGGGTACTGCTACGGCGTAGCGCGCGTAGCTCTACGCCCGTTCGTAACTATTGCGTAGACTGTGAATAATTGTTCCTGTAAGATTTTATTTCATCATCATGAATTTAAGAGTAATGAGACTCTTGTCGGTGTAACCGAAGCAACTCTATCCACTTGTCTCTGTCCAGTGCCAGCTGTTTGACCTCCTTATACGTCATGACAGACACCTTTTCTTTAACTTGTCCCATGTATGTTAGCCTTGGTCTTCCTCTTCCTCTCCTCCCTTCTACCTTTTAGACATAAGATGAATCTTAAGATCTTTAAGATTTTATTAAGACTTCAAAAATATTTGGTTTTAATATAACATAAGTAAGGGGAAGGAGTGAACAGACAGAGGTGTTACAACACCCACATTTCACCGAAGATGTTTAAGTGCCAACGTGACAGATGGTGAGTCCATGAATACTACATTTATCTTTGTGTGCCCACTTGTGGTCACCCACTTGAGTTTACGTAGGTGGTGGGTATACGTAAATGTAGATTTCCTTGTGAACGTAATCGTTAAGCAAAGGCTAGGTTATAATATTATCAGAAACAACAGTTTAACCTTCAAAAGGATGAAAATTATGATCAACAAATCCCAGCGTTAATAGCTAACTCAAAGGGATCTTAAATGATACCACTCTGAATGTAAGATGAAAGCAGTCAAAATCCCACATGTCAGTTTGGTGTGTGAAGTCGCAGCTAATCCGCTAGTCCCAGTTTATAGCTTACTGACACATTGGTATACCAACTATTTCGCTTGGATATGCTCGTAGGAAGGGAAAAATATGTCAAAATGTATTGCAACAAAATAAACAACATTCGCGACGTGAAGCCATTTTTTATACATGTGTTTATTTACAAGTATTTTGAGTCTATTTTCCAAAATATTATTAGAAAATGATATATACCATGATCGGTTTAAGCAGAGCGTATTAAGAACTTCTAAGCTTTGACGTTTCATTTTTGTACCGTATAAATAAACGTCAAAGAGTGCGGAGGAGTGCGTGGAGGAGTGATATGCGCTGATCAAACGAACATAGCTGGACCCCGGTCAGTTTGGATGCTATTTTGAATGTAGGCAGCCACTATTACAGCAGGAGCAAAGCTAAGTTATACGAGGCAAGGTCACACAATTACCGATATTAACTTATGTTCCCCACTTTCCAGAACAATCCCAGTACCTCCATATATAACGCAATTAAAGGGGAATTACAGATGTTTAACGAAATAAGTACTTTAGAGAGCGAAGCAAATTTTAATTGTCATCTGTCATAAGCTCACACGGTATTAAGATTTGACTAAGATACATTTACGCTGAATCATCCGCCTGCTGTAATATATTATTTGTGGTCGGTGCAATGTCAAATATCTTTATTTGATTAGACTTTTAACAAAGTACTTTAAATCGTCAGGACGACACGATTACACAGGATTGATTATACATGCTACCGCCATGTTCGGAAGGTTGCTTTTAGCCGGCAAGTAAATTTTTCTCTTCCATGTCTCTCTACCGGCGGTTTTATTTATTTTCACTCCCTTTCTAGCCCTATAAATGTTCACAATATCCGTACATCTTTATTAAAACTGTATATACCGATTAATAATAATGTACGCGGGTATCTGACGGGGATTTAAGTGTGGTCTGCTCGCACTCCGCCGTTTATACTTCAAAGATAATGATTTCCTAGTATTTATTGCAGTTAGTTGTAGCGTAGCACGGAAGACTGTCGCTACTGTTATACTCGTAATACTGCTACAAACAGTAACGGTTTCTATTCAACATCTCAGCTGATAGAAGTTTAAGGTACAAGCTCGTCGGCGAGTCAGAAACTTTGAACTACAAGATTTTTATCAGAACTTTTTTTCTCTCATTAGAGGTATATTTAGTCTTTCGTGAATAATTTACAAATTATTTTATCAGAGCTAAAGAGTAAACTGCAGTTTTTTTAAATAATTTTATTATTCATATTCCTTGAAACTTATGATTAGCTTAAAAATTATGATAAAAGGTTTTGACAGTCGATAGAAACTATACACGGATTTATTAGCAACTATACATTACTATACTGTACTACGTTTATCACTTAAACAGTGCAACACCAAATCACGGGCAGAAAGCATCTTAATAATAAACTAAGGGGCAGTGAATACGAGAGTACCAACAGGGCAATTAGGGCGAGTTTACAATGCTCTCAAGTGACCTTAAGGCCGGTCCACATAACATGCAGTAAGCCCACCATACTGTGGGCGCTATTAGTGCAGTAATTGACTGACTCGATTAGCCTGCTCTTAGGGCGGGATCAGTTAGGCTGTGGTTGGAGGCTGACTGCTATACTATGGATTACTGGACAATTAATAGCCGTTAAATTAAATATACTACACAAGAAGGCTACAATCTACTTACTTCCTTGAATAACATAGATACTAACATACTCTCACGCTTGTATTCCCGCGGGGGTAAGCAGAGGTGTTCTAATAACAACCTCAATTATTGAAGATATTATTCATGAAAAAACTTTGCAATTATTCACCCGAGCTACTCGTACCGGCTACGAACAAATAAGTAACTGTTAGTTTAAGGGGAATGTCCGGAATGTCAGTACATAGTATCTGCCTACCATGACAATGGATCTAAGTGACGTTCTGTAAGAGTTTGGTGTTTTTTGGTCCACCTATAGATATTTTTTTTCATTTCAGTAGTTCCTGAGATTAGCGCGTTCAAACATACAAACAAACAAACTCTGCAACTTTATAATATTAGTATAGATATGTAGATTAAAAAATTCTGTTGTTCAGCTATGTTATAAATAACTCAAAGGGAGGCTAAGTAATTTACAAAATTAATAGATTTTTGTCAGAATTTCTTTATTAACTTCCTCCAATAATTGTAATATTCTCTTGTGTATTTCAGGAAGTTAATAAAAACATAATGAAACGCCTGGAAGCGACGCCGGCCCCCGCCTCAGCTGTCCATGGCCTTACACTGGTCACTCAACATTCCTAGATGAACTAAACTGAAGTGTCCGCTTGTAAATCCAAACTGACATTGCATTTGAAAGACTATATATATATACTAACATTTAAAAAAACGTATCTGTCTAAGTGTCTGTTTGCTTCGAATCATCTCTTGAAAAGGCTAGAATGATCTTAACGGGAATTTACTGGCAGATAGCTTATATGACAAGGGGTAACTTAGACTACTTTGATTTATAAAAGAAATATGGGTACACGGGTGAAACCGCGGGGCACACCTAGTTACCATTAACATAATATAACTTAATAATTAAATTGTCTATATGTAATGATCATATAATGTCTTTTTCATTAATTAGTCGGCTGGTGTGATTGGAAGTATTATTTTAATAACTGCCAGCAATTACTTATTGAACATAAAATAATCAAGGGAATAATTAAAGGAATTCGTCGTTTGAATAATGGCCTCATTAATTATAGGTACAACACAATTAATTGTATTCATTTATAAGCAAATTGTCGCGAAGCGGCGCGATCCCGGGTGAACGCTTCGGTTACCAGGCGGGTTGGTATTAACCGACCAACAAAAGAAGGAGGTAGTCAACACCTTTTTGGAAACAGAAGTCAGATTTAAAAAAATCTTTGGATGTTTGGTTTTGGAATCATCGGGTAGAGAATACTTCATATTTGAAAATACACCTCCAAGTGTAGTAAAATATTGAGCACATTTTCATGACTCCAGAGGTATTGTGTTAAAGATGCACTGATTATCTTTAACTCTACAACACACACTCACTTGATAATAAAAGTTGCTATCAATATGTGGTTATGAAAGACGCACTGACTATTAGTAAACCTTCTTTAAGCCCATCTGATGGTGACCTTATGTTGAGTGAAATCGCTGAAATCTGCAACTGTTAGTAAAAGCCGTGAGCCTTCAAAGGAACTCCAACATATACTTACTCTCCGCAAGAACACATCACATTACTACAAAAAATATTTACTGTAAGATTTTTTCATAACGATTTTCATACAATATTACCTCTAATACGAAACATGATAAAAATAATAGGTAGCTACATCTATCGCGTCCATACAATTGAACAAGGCTTCTTTAAATAACAATATCACACCGTGTTTGATGTAACACAACTCTTTTTATGTTTTGTTATAAATAAATAACATTGAATATGCTTTCATGATCAAACAGCACCGTCGAAGACCAACAAGTGGCCCTCAAAGCTACCGTTCTAACGCGGTTACAATCAAATACATTATGGTGTGTGTTCAGTGGCTACTGACTTACCTACTAACAAGAACTCTTAAATACTGGTGTTCATATGTCAAGATTTTGAATTACATACATTTATTGAATTAAAACTTAATTATAAATACAGTACATAAAACTAATTACAAGTAGAAAACTTGGCCCAAATCGGTGTCTCTCGCGATCGTGCCAAGAAGGCTGGCAGCGTTGTATAGCAATGCTAATTCTCTGAGCGAGAATTGTCCCAGCCCGCTTGGACGAGAGGCTTCTACCAGACGACGTGCAATCTTTTTGAAAAGTTGGTGAGCATCCGGACAAATATGTATTCATTTGAATAATTCTATTGTATTGTACCTACCTACAATGGCATATAAGTGCAGGCCCTGAAGGGATACTCGTCCGTGGCTTAGACCTGTCCGACTGGGGGCTGTACGTCCTCCTTTCAAAATATCGCAGCCAAATAACGAGCTCGGACATCACGTTCTAAGCCCGGTAACGTTTATAATCCTATGCAATCATGTGATTCGGACGTTTTGAAAAATGAAGTCAAATCAAATAAAGATATTTTTGAATTGAATTGTCTCTCGTCTTTACGTAATCTTTTACAAACAGAATCTTTAGACAAGTGATATGAGAGCAAAGGCAATAAATGAGTATGTACATTGTAGATATACAGTAGTAGTCGCACGGAGCGGTAATTAGTGGAGAACCGGCGATATTTCCCTTTTATATTTACTTTGGAGAGGAGCCCTGTGAGGGATGGGCCATACAATATTCAGCAAATGTCCTCTGAGACAATTAATGCTATACGTTTTATAAAAAAATCTGTTTGTAAGTTTGCATTTAAATTTAGTATCTAAAATTTCACGTGTATTTACTATTTAAATGGAAACGTGAGCAGTAGCTCAATAATAAGTTACGGTTTTTGCACATTGTGATATATTGTATAAAATTAAAGCAATAATTTTATTACCTACCCAATAGTCTTATAGAGGAATCTGCTGATGAAGCCACTGTATCTGTAAATAAAAAATATACTAAATACGACCCAATCGTTACGGGTAGTTCCAAAAATAGTGGTTTTAGGGAAATCGTCAAACATATTGTATGCCCTCGTGGCAGCGAGGCAGGCGGGCGAAGGGCGACGGGCGACGGGCGACGGGCGACGGGCGTGGTATTCATTAGGACATACTTTCCGTTTTGTAATTCATGAGGTCGCTGTCGGCTCCGATATTTGGCGACGTTTAATTCACCAAAACATCCCCCCCATTATAAATTCAAAATAATTTAAATGAGCACCCCCCCGGCACCTCCTCCCCCCACCGCCTCAGTGGCCCTGTTTGGAGACACGATGTTTTCAAGATTTCACCTCTGTACGTCACTAGCGCTTATCAATGTGTCCATAGACTTTACATATATGAGATTGTTTTGTCCGATAGCTTAAAGTGGTGGAAGTTTGGTAATGGAGCAAAATCATGGTCTAAGTTGCAGTGGTCACATCTAACGTAACACTTTATACAAACATTCGATGCACGTTTCGTTACAATATACATTTTGTAAATAGTTCTTTGTGGCATGCAGCCACAGTCATTACAATACTTATTACTGTCAACCTGATGGTAAGCAAAGGCTATGATATATGAACTTATAGATTTCCGATTACTAGTCCCCGAACTCGCTACATATAAATAAACTAGCTGTGCCCCGCGGTTTCACCCGCGTAGATTTAGTTTCTTTCTTCTTGTCGCGGAACCCTAATATTTTTAATAAATAAAATAAGTTACTCCTTGAAACATTAATTACCTATCAGTGAAAGTCCCGTTAAAATCCGTC
Source organism: Watsonalla cultraria (assembly GCA_964035505.1). Lineage (NCBI taxonomy): Eukaryota > Metazoa > Arthropoda > Insecta > Lepidoptera > Drepanidae > Watsonalla > Watsonalla cultraria. The sequence continues at coordinate 135,557 of OZ037732.1, read as the reverse complement.
CAGCCGTTTCAGAGATTACCCGGAACAAACAGACAGACAGACAAACAGAAAAAAATTTAAACTTGGTTTTTTAGTGTCAGTGTCGTGCATACTTTCATATGCATTTAGTGAAAAGCTGTTATTTTGGAATTACAAACAGACACTTCAATTTTATTTATATGTGTAGATGTAGATATAGATGTATAAATTATGATCACTTTCTTGTTGTGAATCCTTGTTCGCCACTATCGTGTCAAATGAAGTGGTCATATAAAATATAGTTGCAGAGAGTTGTATTGTTCGTGAGACGAGCCGCACACGGCGACAAGTATGTGTTGAGCAAACTTGGGCTAATTACCATCCAGTAAGTAGTTTGCTCATATCCCGGTAAACAGGCTTTGATGTGTGACATTGTCTCAAACAGGTTTACACTCCATCTACTTGTACTGGAATGTTATTGTGTACATTAACTATATGATACCACGCTTTTGTGCGCCGTAGGAATAACAATTTAAATATATTTATTTGGTAGTAATATATAGGTGATTTATAATAATGAGATGAAATCAGAAAAATGCTCATAGTGTGTGATGGTATAGTTTAACAACTTTAGTACAAGTTTTGCTGATCAGTTCGCTTCATATAAAAACCGTTGTCCAGCCGCTCTCGTAATGATATTATAATTCGAGCTAAGGCCAATACGAACATTGTGTTCTAATAAAGGATTATGTGCACAACCTTACCAGTGAAGTACTTACGATGAATTTTGAATTTACAGTGAATCGCAATCAAACCCATAGTCCCGAAACGAACAAACCGCCAGTTACAATAAACAGCGGCCGTTACACCACCTCTGGCCAGGGCTACACCTCACTGCCTCCGCCTACACTTACTATATCACTAAACTTTACCTCTATGCCCACAACACAATGAATACCTCAATAAAGCAGAACTCGAACGTACTTTAACGCACACGTACGCGCACTGTAGCATTCTTCTATCTCCATTTTTTATTAATGGAACAGATTTTCAAAAACAATCCGAATCTGATATTTTGGAAGTAGCAACTGACCTCCTGGACTAGGCACCTCCAGTACTCCAGCGGCGTGTAAGGTTTCCAAAATAATTCAGATAACCTATAATGGGGGCTTATCATCATCGGCTTAAACAGAGCATATAAGAACTTTTTAGCTTTGACGTTTCATTGTGGTATATTTACGTTGCGTTTTATCTTAATACGCGCCGCTTAAACGATCATAGTTGGCCCTTAGAAGTGTTGTAACCATTCATAGTATGTTTCGTGATATCTTACTTATTATTACGACTCTTATCGGGCATGATAGTGAGACTGACGAAAGCAATTGTAGTGGTTTCCTACTTGATGTGTAGAAATGAAACGCTGTACGAATATTTAGATGTATAATGTCCAACACGATTATTACACAAAACAAATAGGTCCAACACAGTTCACAATACGAAGAAATTAAGAGTCAACAGAAGGCACGGCACAAGCGGAAAATGATAGAGTAAAAGAAAGTACAGAATGATAAGAATGAATATGAGCAAAGTTAAGTAAATAAGCGGTGAGCTAGCGCAGTGAAATTGAGCATGCATTCGCCGTCACAGTGGTCTCGACACTGGCGGGCGGTGCGGCTGACCGCTGGCGCATCGCAAGCGCAGCAAAGGCGGTCGCCGGCATGTAGCGGTAAAACTAATCAATGCAAGCTATAATAAGGCGCGCTCGGGTTTGCTTGCGTCATTTACAAATATATTGATTATAATGCAATAAAATTTTGTAGTGTGAGAAATTTATACATAGAATAAACATGGACACTACACAATCATTCACGGTTAGGTTAAATACGAACACAAGGCGGGATTCCAACCCGCAACCTCGTGCAAAATGTGCAGTTGTTCTGCCAACTGAGCTACTCTAACCTTAACTCACGTGTCGTGTTTTTCCTTCCTTTGTTTTGCACTTTAAGGAGCCTCGAATTTAGAATCAAAGCATGTGTCTGTTTCATGAATAAAAATACAAAATTTTATAAACTCAGCTTAATACTTAAAATGTGAGTTATAGTTGAAAGCTAATGAGGCGCAGGGAGAATAAGGTAACCGCACCGGCTATTTGTATGTTATGTAATCTTCTTGCGGACGGACCTCTGAGGACTAACTATTGTGCACACTTCATAGGCATCAAGCTTGAAGTACTTGATATTAAATTACTAGAGGCTCCGTCTGAACAGGATTTGTCATATCTTTATATTTTGGATTATGCATACAATATCTTAATAAATTATAACTAATGTGCTATTCTGATGTGTAAGCTATATTATTGCAAAGTTTCATTAAAATCCATGCAGTAGTTTTTGCATACATCAATGGTCAAGAATTTTCACGTTTATAATATTAGTAGGATGTAAAAGTCTCGAAAGTTTGTCCATTAAGAACTTACAACCGCACACTTATTAGTATTCATAGCACTTTAAGACTTCAGTTTTACAATTTCTAAGTTAACTATCATAAATGATATGTCCGTTATAATTTACTATAAATAAATACAACTTGTTGATTGATGAAACTATTCAACTGCTGATACCTGTTACATTATCTTCGTAAAATCAGACTGGGTGTACTCTGCGTACGTATTTCCCTATCTCTTATCGGCTTTAGCAGCCAACTCTTCATCCTGTTTCACGTGTATGATCTTTAGGGGCCAACTATGATAGTTTATGCTAGGGGTATAAAGAACTTCTTAGCTATGACGTTTAATCTATACATCTGTACAGATAAATAGAATTGAAGTGTCAGTTTGTAATTCCAAATTAACAGCTTTTCACTAAATGCATATGAAAGTGTAGGTACACACTACTGACACTGAAAAACCAAATTTAAATTTTTTTCTCTGTCTGTCTGTCCGTCTGTCTGTCTGTCTGTTTGTTCCGGGTAATCTCTGAAACGGCTGGACCGATTCTAACGGGACTTTCAAGTAGCTGATGTTCCAAGGAGCAACTTAGGCTACTTTTATTTATTAAAAATATTAGGGTTCCGCGACATGAAGCATGAAACTAAATCTACGCGGGTGAAACCGCGGGGCACAACTTGTTCTCAATATAAAATGACACGTCAAAGCTCAGACATCGCTGTTCTCGTTTAATAAGACCACATTTGAAGTGAAGGCGACCTCCCTGATATATTGCTTTTGTTTTTGAACACTGACCAAACAACCTTACCAAGTTTGTATCATGAAATTTAGCTACTTATTGCTTTTCAGCGTAATGTAGGCTTTACATGGCTCCAGTATCGACAGGTCGAGGCAATCTATTGGTCCCTGTAGGCTCACAAGAAGCGAGATAGCACAAGTCCCGGGTATCTTCGGCTTAAGTGACGTAATGAGATGTTTATATTGGTAGGTTTATGGTAATCTGGACCGGACTCGCCCCGCGCCGCCGCGCGCCGTCCTCAACGCTGGGACACTGCTGTTTATAAGATTTCATTTACAAGTTATATCTTACCAAAAAGGCATACAATTAATGGTTTTCATCTGATCCGGTTAGTTCTATCAATTGAGTTAAAAATCATAATATCATTATATCTTGAAAATAAAATCGAAAATATTTACATCTCATGTTAAGCAGTAACGTGATTGCTGAGCCACGGAGTTACCCTGCCTTCCTTCAAATACAATATAGTGTAACTAGCTGGTGCAGGATTTTTGGAGCCAAGCGTCTTGTATTTAATCTTTCAAATATTCATCCCTACATTCATACTTACGATTATATTTAAAAAGTACCAAAGTTCCGAAAATACTTTTAAGTAATACGAAAACAAATTCGTTATATGAAACAGCCATGCTCCATACAAATAACTATACATTTAATATATACTATTGTAGGCAAAAAAGCTCAACTTGGAAATAACACTATTCAAGTTGCAATAGCCTTAACATTCAACCATATTGTCTGTGTGTCCGGTGAGGGCACGCGATACCCACTAAACAGTATGTACACTAAATGTCGCTCTGGTTACAGGAGATTGATAATATTTCATGTGGAGTTGGAGGCTAATACATATTCCCACAGTTTGGGACTACCCTTGTTGCTCAGTCACACTCTGCGTGCTCACATTATGTTAAGTGATTCACAAAAAGGTACCTTTTTCTATATATGTACGTATTTAGCTGAAATTCTCACGTACTTTTAAACGAATAATATCTCACTCTTTATTGCTTTCAATCTTAATTACTTTAGCAGTCTTTTCTATATTGCCGAAATATGTATGTTAGTACACCCACATTTCATCAGTTATGTTTAAGTCCCATGTCATAGGGGGCGAGCCTATTGTCATCTGACCGGGCACTAACGTAGACTCCGGGCTGCGATCGAGGATCGAACCCAGGACCTCGTGTACCGCAGTAGCCTTTGCGACCGCTAGACCAAGGACGCAATCTTTAGATGCATATACTTAATTACATTATAAGTTGCATCATCTAAACATCTCCCTGGGCTTATCCCATACGCTGTTGGGGTCAGCAGTTGATTCAACCCGATGTGGTTGATCACCTGATTTTTATACGAAGCGAATGCCATCTGACCTTTGTAACTCCTTCATTATTAAATGTTACATCTATTTATTTGGAAACTAACAGTTATTATATAAAACAATAAATGTTACATGATTTGAAACTTACAAGCCTTCAGTTTTCGCAGACAGAAACAACATAACCGCATAAATAATTTCGACTAGAATAATTCTAAACCAGCTGAATTTAAATAATACAGCATCGAAATAATCGCGCAAAAAAAATTATTCCCGAGTAACTCAAATCAACGTAGTAATTGGAGCTACAAACTTTGATTCTGAACGCGTGAAAGAACCCAAGTGATTCCGTATGCAGAATATTGAAGTTGAAGTGTGAAGTCAGTGAAGTAAGTCGTGTGTACGGTATTCATGAGTGGCGCCGCCGCCGCCGCCGCCGCCTCGCTGACTTGACGATTCGACGCACGGCAGTTCCCTGCGAGGGACTCACGACTGAGCCGACTTAATGCTTGGTGAACTTTGATCATCTATAATCGGTCGACAAGAATTACAACAGTGAATAGACAGTGTAATTCTGTCTGAAAGAAACAGCCAATATACTACAAAAAACTTCCTTTATTTTAATCTATACATCTATATCTATAGCTATATACATATATATACATACAGATAAATAAAATTGAAGTGTCTGTTTGTAATTCCAAAATAACAGCTTTTCTCTCAATGCATATGAAAGTATACACGCTACTAACACCGAAAAACCAAGTTTTAAAATTTTTCTCTGTCAGTCTGTCTGTCTGTTTGTTCCGAGTAATCTCCGAAACGGCTGAACCGATTTTAACGGGACTTTCACAGGCAGGTAGCTGATGTTTCTAGGAGTAATTTAGGCTACATTTATTTATTAAAAAAAAGGGTTCCGCGACAATAAGAATGAAACTAAGTCTGCGCGGGTGAAACCGCGGGGCACAGCTAGTACTTACATAAAATATTTTTATTGTCTCGGCTTAGTTTCTTCCCGGTTGTTCTCAGAAGGCTAGTTTCCGAATCGGTGGTAATTTTTGCAGCCCAAACTGAACAGATCATTTACATTTTCATAACTCTACGGGCTAGCGAACATATTATACACAAATGCGGTTTAGGGTTCATAAATCCTATGTAGCTGAAGGATGGTTACTAAGTATTACTTTACTTGGGTAAATATATCTTTCTAAGAAAGCTAATGCTTAATACCTAGAAGTGTCTACGCATTGTGAATAGCAAAGGTCTGTTTGTACGAATTTGTATTTATAAAATACCCAAGTACTGGTGCGTGCAAATACTGATGGCGAGTCGCATTGTGACGTCCATTAGTGGCCACTAGTCGCCTCCTGTCACTCGCACCGTCGCACAACACACGAGTAAGAATTTATTTACTTGCTCTTGCCGGTCCCTTCCCCTCTTTGTGGGCATGCTCAACTATACTAACCATTTCAAATCATTCCATTTATCTGTCACGTGTCATCTACGATGAATCAGAGGGCCAACTTTGATCGGCTTAAGCCTTGGTTCGAATACTAAATTGTGTTCGTATTTTTACATTAAGAGTTAAGAAGCAACACGTGTTTCATGATATTTTATAGAAACGCGTAACTCACACGTGCGGACCATACGACTGACAATGTTGGTATATGTTTAGTTAATATTAAAAAGCTACTAATTAGCGATACATATCCGTTGTTGTTAGCAGAATAAGTAATTTAAATTATTGCCATTATTTAAACAAGTGTTTAGACAGTATGGAATAGTCCCCATTGTTATCTAATAATACAATTGATCATAGCTCGAGTGGTAAAACAGCAGGTACTCAGCGTGCATGATCATAAGAGCAATGTTAATATTGAAACAAATTAACAATAACGCGGAATTCGATGATGTGGAATCGAAAAACATGATAATATCTTTGCTACACAACGCGTCAGACACCATTTTATACCACCTTACAGGTACAAAAAACTACTCTTAGTAGGGTGGAGTGGTACAGTCCCTACTTAAGCAGTTCAGATTTACAAACGAGAAACCCATTATGCCCTACCTTTCTTGGATAAGTATGTAGTCCATTTGGGGACATCCTCATGGTGGCAAGCACTTCGCAGTATTTGTTTTGCAGGATATGGAGAAAGGAGGAATGCAGAGTTTAAGTGACAAGCCGCCTGATATTTCACGATTACAATTTTAATGTACTCTTATAACGTGAGTGAATTACACCAAACTTCTAGGACACTGGCCCTCTCTTAATTTCTTATCCGGTTAATTTTCTTCAATAAAATTAAATAATTAACCAATCTTTCGAGGCCGAACATTTCGTACGTGAGTAAAAACGGTTCGAACTTTAACTTTCGCTAGAATTTTATTTTTAGTTTAAATATACTCGTATAGACTAGCGTGGTATAGAGCCCTCCAGTGGTACCTACTTAATTATTAAATACAATAAAATGGTGTCTAATTACACCCTACTTACTATTAGGTACTATTATTAGGAGGTATGATTTCCCAGTCAATATTTTCACTGCTCTCAACAAATAAACAAAAGGTATTAGAAGATAATGTTCACGAATATAAGTGCCCTAGGTAGGAAGTTTACAGTTTTCTTTATCTATTCATACCTTCGCAGAAACTTCAATAGATGAAGAAGTAATCGCAAATTTAAAAGCGTTCTTGGAATGTCTGCTTCCAACAAAAAACTTAAAAAGAATGTCATAAAGTTATGAAGCGCAACGGCGATCCATTGAGCGCCCGACGCGTGCAGTGGCACGATCCATTTTATATGACTTTGGAAAAAGTTGTGAAGTCGCACTTGTTCGAGATAGGACTCCGGAACGGTACCGACAGAACGGTGCAGACAGGTATATTAAATAAATTAAATTATTGTATATACATGTCTGCACTCGGCACGACTGACTGCGCCCAACCACGAGTTAACACTTGACTTTGACTTGTTACAATACTTAGGTATGTTCCTAGTGTTCCAAGAAAGATTTATTGACAAACGTCAACGAATAACATAAGTAGCTACAAAATATGTAACTAGATACCTTTTCGGAGGCGAATTGTGGCTGAACGGCGGATGAACATATTCGACTATGTTGAAACCTACACTTGGGTTACACTGAACTCAGTAATTACTCTTTTCAATGCAAAAGTATCAACAAAAGTTAAAATATAATAATGTCTGATTATTGTCTCGTCTGATAATCTGAGTTCTACTAATATATAAATGTGTAGCTTGAGATGACCAACCCACACAAGCAGCACCAGTTCCCAAGTATGACGCCTTCTCAACCATTATAAAGGGATGTAGCAAACCTGCTACTTCTACGCTCTCAGGTAGCCACTTTCCACTCGGCTACTCGATCGTCATAAAAACACGACGCTTAAAATATAAATAGCCGTGAGTCCGTACAATATTTTCCAGACGAGGACATTATCACAATACGGATGAGCATCACAGCGATCACTGGCTCTTGTTAGAACTCTCCTCCATTCCTCTCCGATGCGATACTTCTACGTGAAACTTACTCGAATACAAAATAGAAAAAAATTCATCAAGTTTCTTATCCTTTTAACGTACAATCTTTTCATAGCGTCTTGATTAAAAACCTAACTTGGGGCTCAAAGAAAACTGATTAATGTACATCCTATATACCTACGAGCTGAGAGAAACTCCTGAAAGACAGACATATCGGTACTGCCTCGTGATTTTTATCTTTAGACGATCTGATTAGTATTGTGGACCTTGTATTTGTAGTCTGCTATTCGTCTGCTTCGATCAAGGGCAGGGATTCCATTATTTTATTACCGCACAGAACAAAATTTGTGTAGATCTATATTGCTTATAAAATTAAATTAAATTAAATGCCTCTATTTTTAGCAGATATTACAGTATTACCTTCTAAAAAACTATGTTCTTTACTTGCATTATTACTAAACCAAAAAACTTTTCTCTTAAAAAAACCTAGAATTTTCTTATCAAGTTGACCATTGATGACAAAATAACCACAAACACGTATATACAGGGACAACAAATAAAACGAGCCGATACAATCCTTATAATTTAATCATTAACGCTATATGTACACAATATATTATCATTATTCATAAGGTGTCAGTTACAGAGTAACAACACAGCCAGCATCCACACAACTCGTCCCACATGTTATCAAAGCTCGATGCTACACAAACCTAGGGCCTACCATAAACGGTTTAAGCTGAGCGTATTAAGAACTTCTTAGCTCTGACGTTTCATTTTGTGATACCAAATTTAAACGTCAAAGCTAAGAAGGTATTCCGTTGTATGCCACTGGATCTGCAACGAAGGCACAAAACGGAAAAACCGTTTATTGCCCACTCACTATTTATTGGGCTTAAGTTTAGTTAAGTATACTCCAGACATTCAGTAACAATATTTACCAAAGTAACAATCAATAAAATAATTCATATTTAAGTATGACGTCACTGCTATAACGATGATAGTAGCCCCCAAGTCTCAACCAAATAACATACCTCTACTTGCAGGTAACAAAGTAATTTCTGTTACCTAAGAATTACACTATCTGCTTATTGTTTTACCACATTTGGTTCACTTCATTGTATTTCATTAAATCAAGGCATCACATTTCATACATAAAGAAAAAAACGGAGATACTTTGTTACGTCTAGCGTTTATAATTAGTTCATTTAAGGATGACTCATGCCACATCGTGTTGGGTCCGAGCCTGTCGGCCGTAACACGGTCAACTAAATATTACATATTTTGTACATGACACACTAACGCTATACCGAGCGACGGACTAACCTAAGCTACGGCCGAAGCTCGACTTGGACCCGACACGGCCTAGCGTGAGTCATCTTTAATTTCATCTATTCATTGCACATGTGAACACACGATATCGCATTTACTTATGAGCGCAGAAGCGCGATGCATATTTATTAATAGCATTTAATATGGTAACACTGTGTGTACCATGACCTCTTATTACCATCATAGACAATGTGAGACAGGTGTATGACGCGTATAAATCTGTCACTGTCATACAAACACTAACAAGGCAATAAGAGCTTATGGCCATAGAGTCTGTATTAAGAGTTTATCTTTCGTGGCTCGACGTGTCACCGCACAATTTGTACCTTTGATTTGTACAACACATTTTAGTTGCTTCAGATACCGCTAGGAGGCGATGTACTTATGGGCGCGCTCAACCGAGCTGCCATCTAGTTTCAATTGTAGGAAACAAGTCTCAATTTAAAATTGAGACAGGAAACAACACTAGCTACTTTTCGTAATAATGTAATTCTTAAATTTAGGATAATAAATTGTAATTCAGATTCTAGAATTAATTAAAAGTACTAACGAAGTAGAATTTCCTATTTATATAATTTTGTATTGTAATATGAATTAAGTGGGTCACTAATGTTTTTGTTGTGTTTACACTACTGTATGATTTCCGTATGTATTATTTTAAGAAACGAGTTAAGTTAATTATGTAAAATTAGAAGTTTAATTAATGTTTCATTATTATCTAATATTGTTGTAATTATTGAATAATTTATTTTAAAATACAATTATGATTTACTTTTGTAACAAAACTGTAAACTTTATAGGGTGTTTCCGGTTCATTTTATATTGTTATTTAAAATACCTAATTAAGCTAATTAAGATGTATTTCGACTTTAGTTAACATAAAAATAATGTTTTATTGTTTTTAGAATTATAAAACCTTAATATTAAATAGTTTTGTAATAATGTGAAACACGTGGTCTTATAATTAAATAACTTGGTTAGTCGAGGTTGCAGTATGTGGCATTCTTTCGCTGATCGTTGAAGAGTAAGGTTGTTAAAGAAATATAATTATTTATCCTGCTGTGTTCCTTATTTTTCTTGACGATTATAATGGATCCTGGGGCGAACTCCGGTGAGGCGCCGACATACTCTACCTCATACAAATATTGTGGGGTGCAAGAGTATGCCTTTTCAATAACCTATCAAAGTTTACAGATGGAGTGCTATCACCAGTCATCTGTCACATTTGATCCATCCACACCTTCAATTTCACAACAATGTTAACTAGCTATAAGTTATATTAATAAAAGTACGGACGAAATTATAGATCTTTAGTAACCTAAATTACAGTTGGATTGATTATTGAAAACGTTCGATAATCGTAATAGCGGTATAGTATGTGAGACACTCGAGACGCAATACCTTCACCATTTACGCACACACTCGAGGCAAAATACAACACATACATGGATGGCATGTCTCCCGTAACAGTTACGTCACGTGATTGCATCTCATAATCAATACAAAACACATTTCATTTCACAACTCGTAAATTATCAATCACATTTTTATTACTCAAAAATTTGAATGTTAAAATAATTTATATGAAACCTTCGTTCAAAGCAATCCTAAACAATATTTACAAAGGCCTTACTAAACTTTAATTAATTTTTCACACATATATTATGTCACATTATATAGTATAGTAAGTAAAACAGTTAGAGATTAGGACAAACTCAAACACGGTACAGGGAGAGCGATAGGCAATGATAAATCCCTTATATTATCAAATGTTCATTGTTTACAAAAATATGGTGGAGCATATAAAAATATATGACATTTACATATTGTATCTAAACAGTGCATAGTTCAATAGATATTGTCAATCATTATGAGTGTTATGTATCATCATTGACGAATATTTGATTATTTAATTGATTAGGAACTCGTACAATCATTAAAGTAGGTGTGAGTAGTAGCAGAATATTGTGAAATGATTGAAAATCAAATAAAGAGGTGTTAACTAAACTCCATTATATTTCGATTCAACAATGGCTCCTGTCCTGGGGCCACGCTGTTGAAACTGATAAGTACTGAATAAATCATAATGTCAATTATTAGAAATCATGTGCAGATATCAAATAAGCTTCAATACGAACACACTCAAAGGCTTCTTTGCACAAAACGGTCATAACTTAAAGTGGAGTCCAGTCATACCCTGAGGGCGCACTAAATGTTTGGTTTAAACTGGTTCACGGGCCTCGAGCACAGGACAAACACGGTTCCATTACAATCACTGGTTTGAAACGTTCCATTTATAAAGTCCGATCGCGCGAGTTTATAAGTGACGTGTAGCGCTGGGCGAGGGGGGGGGGGGGCGAGGGGCGGACGAGGGGGTGGTCACTCGACGTAGGAGGCCTGCAGGATGTAGAGGAAGGCGGCGGGCGGCGTGGTGAGGCGGCTGCGGTACTTGGTGAAGGACGCCACGCCGGGCTCGCAGTACACCAGGCTCAGCGCGTTGGGCGTCGGCGGCACAGCCACCAGCGTGCCCGCGCCCGCCTCCTCGGGCGCCACGAACAGCGTCGAGCCGCCGCCGCCGCTCCCGCCGCCGCCGCCCAAGTACAGCACGGCCTCCAGCCGCGCCCCGCTGTACCGCGCCCGCGGAGGTAGCAACTGTGTGCGAGTTATTAGGATTAAGGTATTGTCAATATTTTATAATCACAATATAGGCTATGTATGTACTGACGGTGAAGTCCCCGGCGCCCCAGCGCTGCAGCTCGAGCGAGTGGTACCCGGCGATGGCGAGGTCGGTGCAGTCGGCCAGCAGCCGCAGGAAGGCGGCGCTGGACAGCAGCTGCAGCAGCGCCGCCGCCGGGTGCTCCGCCGCCGCCAGCCAGGCCTCCGCCGGCCGCCAGTAGCGCCGCACGTCCCCCGGGCCCGCGCGCTCCCAAGGGATCTCTACCGATCGGTGATGGCAAAACACTTATGAAATTACGTCTGGCCATCATAAACTTGTGAGGCCAGCGATGCACTCAAAAACTCTCATAGTGAGATTTAGATTGCCGCCTAGCTATTTACAAACTTACGACTGTTAGCCAGTAACGCCATCTATGTAGCGAGCGGAGAAACGCTGCCACATAGATGACGCCACTCGGTGATTTACACAGTTAAGGCCTTGATAAGGTGCTTATAAATTTACCAAACTTCTGAGAAGAACTGACAAAAATATTATCGTGCATTTCGTCAAGAAAACATTATTAAGTTTTGACCGCTGGCCATAAATCCGCAGTCGTAAATTTTTGAGTTTGTTTAGCGCGAGCGCGTGCACTTTACATCCACTGACCGCTCGAAACTCGTGACGGGATCTAAAAATGAGATAGTAGTAGTGTGAGTGTACCGGGGTCGGCGAGCGCCTGCAGCAGTTCGTGGTACTTGTGTTGGTGGAAGAAGCCGGTGAGGCACACCTCGCTGGCGCGCTCCATCTGCGCCTGGACCTGCAGCCGGCTGCGCGGGGACATGTACGTCGCCTCCACCCACTGGTTCAGGATCACCTGCACGCACACAACGATACATATTTTTAGATTGTTTTGTGATATGTAGAAAATAGGCATAAAATAAGCTTTCATAAAAATATTTAATTTTTGACGAGAGGTTTATAAAGAATTCGTACCTGTGTTTATGTATCCTATAACTGTGGTATATATAAAGAGCTGTTAATTTGGAATTACAAAGAGACATATTAATTTTATAGATGTGTTTAGGTAATGTGTATGGTAGGTGATACAGACGACTTCGTTGTGTGGCTTGAGCGTGAGGAAGGGCGGGAGTTCGTCGGGCGGCGCGGGCGGCGGGTCGAGGGGCGGCGCGGGCCCGTGGAACCACCCGTTGATGGACAGCCGCGGCAGCTCCAGCGACAACACCTCGCCCACCTGACACACACACCCTTTACACATCACTTCGTTCAAACTAAATAATTTACGAAATCAAACTACGAATATAACAAATATAAAAGCTGCGAGTTGAGAGTTATGAGTAACGGCACTTGGACTTACTTTCATTTCTATGGTAAGGAATTATACTATAATACATACACCCACATAGACGACACCATTGTTTAATCGATAGATACATTAGATGTCCCAGGTTCGATTACCGTGTCTGAGCAAACATTATATGTGATGATTAATTCTTGCCTTTCTTTAGTTTTGTCATAAAAACGCAATGAATCGTACCTGATGGAAGGAGTCGACGCCGACTTTAAAGAAGGCGAGCATATTGTTCCTCGGCAACACTCGGTGCACCACCTCGGCGGGCCGCCCGCCACTGTCGCGGGAGAGCAGCTCCAGCGCGCCGCCCATCGACTCCGACCACCCTCCCTATAAACCACCATTATCTTACCGCTTACCATCAGATGGACCGCATGCTCGTTTGAAACATTATTGGCATAAATAAAATAATAAGAGCAGCGTGCTCACACTATAGAGCCGTCCCACCCACCTCACGTTTGTGGTCCCCCGCGGCGCCGTTCTCCAGCGCGGGGGAGGCGGGCGCGGAGGGCCAGGGCGCCAGGTAGAGGATGAAGGCGACGCGGCGGTCGCCCAGCAGGTCGTCGTGCACCAGCAGGTGATCGCCCGGCCCGTACAGCGAGCACGACGCCGACACCGACTCCAGCTCCAAGCCGGTCACCCCACTTACCTACCGACACCCCGTTTACTTTAATACCTTCATCACTAGCACTATTAGCATATAGAACCAACTTTTATACTGTCTCCAAGTCAAACTGGCTATACTCTGTCTATATTAATATAAACAAATAGTTTGTCTGTGTTACTGAACCAACTTTGATTAAATTTGAAGAGATAGCTTTGATTCCAAGAACTACCTGAGGATACTTACAAAATTAGATAACCAAAGTCATGAGTAAAGGCTAGTCAATAAATACTACTACAAGCTTTTCTTCTACGAAGATTAATTTCATAAACTTTAAACAAGTTGAAATATTACAGTCTTACAACAATATTCCCGAGCTCACCCGAGGCATGACTTCAGTCTTGAGCAGCTCATAGATGCCCCGGATGCTCCTCTGCCATGTGAGGCTGGCCAGGTCGGCTGTCTGGTGGAACTCGTACAGGTCCATCTTCTTGCGGGACCAGTCCAGTGTGTTCATGTCGTCCACAATATTGTTTATAAAGTCTTCATTGGCTAGTAGGTCATGCAGGAGGCACAGTCGGAATGGCTCGCATGTGAGGGTCACCTCCGGACTGGACATGTCCTTCTGTTCCTGCCAGTGGCTCTTCAGTCTTTCTAACAGCTCTTCTGACTGCAATACATATCAATAAATTACGAGCTGACTTGGAACACTAGTGGTCATGTTATGAGACTTCTCTCTGTCTGAATGTAAGCAAATAAAATACATGTACAATTTTTTTGCTCAGTATGACAGCACCTACTTATCTTTTCTATGACTATACATACATTGGCATAAGTACCACTTCTTTTTAAAGAGACAGAAAATAAATAGATTTTAGTATGTATTTATACATTCTTATGTAATATAAAAAAATTCTTTTCCACTGTTTAAGAACTTGTGCCTTATTTAAAACTAGCTGTGCCCCGCGGTTTCACCCACATAAATTTAGTTTCATACAAACTGTCATCACCTATTTTATCCCCTTGGGGGTAGAATGAATCAAAATCCTTTCTTAGCGACTGCCTACGTCATAACATCTATGTGCATGCCAATTTTCAGCGCTCCGTCCAGTGGCTTGGGCTGTGCGTTGATAGATCACTAAGTCAGTCAGTCACCTTTAACACATTCGCTGCTGAAATTTCGTGTTCTACGTAAATTCTCTAACAGTTGGACGCGCAGGTGCGTCGTTAGCAGTGAATGCGTTAAGTTATATATATTTAAATTCTAATTTTGTTTTGTTTTCATATATTTTTAGACATCTCAAGTAGGCTAAGGCTGAATGTGGCTGCGCCTTGATTTGAAATATTCAAATCAAGGCATATTATTATCATTAGAATGATGTATACCTGTAATTGTGTATTGAGGCGAGGGTCCTCCATCCGCGGTGCTCGTGGGTTGAGCTGTGTCCGCACTGCCTTGGTGCACACCTTGTCATCCTCCACCACCATAGAGTCGTCCTCCCACGGAGACTCTGAGTCTGAACTGTAGTCTGATGATGATGACGATGTTGTGGAGTAGTCCGCATCTACAAACACAATCATTAATAATCATAATGATCTCCTACCAAATTTCAATTACAGCCCCTAATCTCAACGAGGATTAGCCATGCTGCACAGGAGATATTATAGAGTTCTAAACTCAAGGAATTTATTGTGAAAAACCCAGTATCTATTTTTCACCTGACCCAGTCCACAGATGAATACATGCATAAAATTATTCACAGCAAGGCCAACCTTGTCACACTCAAGTCTGGACACCTGAGAGTGGGACATTGTTAGTAGTTACAATATAAGTGAATGGATAAGTTAGCTTTATACGAGCTTCTGCGTATGCATTACATTGAGTGCACTTAATGCCCAAGTGGTATCGAGCCCTGCACGAGTAGTTAGTACTAACATCTGGGCAGATAGCACAGTGTAACAGTTGAATTTCCCGCGCAAAACAATGACCAACGTAAAGTCGAACCAGCCCCGGACTCACCGCCGCGGATCCTCTTGACCTCGTCAGCGCTTGCCTGGTACGAGTTGACAGCGCACACATCCGAATCATCGCTCTCGGTATCAGAAATTTCAATCACAGTACTGGAGATGCGTCGCTTGGCGGGCGGTCGCGCGTCCTGCGCCGCGCCGCTAGAACTCGGCTCTGCTTCCATCGCCGCACTACTTGAGGACGGCTCCTCGTGCTCCTTGCTAGGCGAACTCATTTTCAATCACAACACTACATAATACGCGAGTAAACAAAAAGAAACCAAAATGATGCGACGCCTAACCTCAATTTTTTGTTGACGTTCGTTTGACAGTGCTGCCAGACAAAAAATATTATTAGATTTTACTTTCTGATTACCACAGAGCTAAAACTACAAGTAAGATTCGTTCGATATGTCAGCTTGACGGTCATGCTATGCCATGTCGTCGTTCAACGTCAAAATCATCATACGTCAACCAAGACAACATAACCTCATGATGATTTATTTGTAAACAGTGGAAGGAAAAAGTAAAAAGCGGAGTAAAGAATAATCATGAGTAAAGTTATAGTGAGTCCTCAATGCCAATTTTTCGTGGTGAGGAAGAAACGGCTTTGTCGCATGACTGTGCGCCCGGGGCGGCAATACTGTGGAGAGCACGAACCGGATCCTATCACAGACCATAGTGGACAGGTATGCTCCTTCTTACCTGCACTATTTAGTTGTTGATAGCTTGATAAACAAATACTATTTATGTATATTTAAAATATCTAAATGCTAGCCCATCTCACTAGGTATAATGAATGAAATGAGCTCTGTTAATACCATATGTTACTAGAGTGATACCTTTCTCTGTGCTCCCAGTGTCGGTCTCAGTAAGGTAACTTGATTGATTACAGAGTGACGCTCGAATACCGTGTCCCAACGATCCTAAACAGTGAGTACCGTCAAACTCTCCATATACTAGAATAAAGTAATGCTGTTTTGTATGTACTTACTTCTCATGGTGACTTGCAGCACTTGCTACGCCAGCAAGCTTGAGAAGCACCTGTCAATATGCAATGCAAGGCAGGGCGAGGTGCCTGAGTACATCATTCACAACATCAATGCCCCAACTCTAGCCGAGGTGTGTCCAAGGAAGCCTCTCAGTGACATACCTAAACATGAGGTGTTACAACTCCTTGATAAAATTGACTTGCTGTATGAAAGTAAGTATACAATATACAAGAATAGGTTTTATTATTGTTTTCCTCTTTGTTGATAAATACATGTGGTGATATTATTTATTACAGAGCATGTAAAAGACACAATAACAACAGCACCAGAGCGGCCCATTCACAAGACGATTGAGGAGGAGTTCCAAGAGTCGGACCGCACAGAGAGCTCCCGCCGCCACCTGAGGCAGGCCTCCAGCCTCCTGTGGCTCGTGGAGGACGAGGGACTGGTCCGCAATGGCACCTGCTACGTGGAGCTAGGTGCTGGGAGAGGTGAGCTCATCACATCACAGGCTAATTATGTCATCTTCTGCAAAAAGTAGTAGTTCTTCAGTAGGACCTTTTCTACTTTTATGATATGTTCGTCAGGTCAGCTGGCATACTACGCGGAGCGCGCGTGGTGCTCGGGGGGCGCGGAGGGCGCGGGGGGCGGCGGGCGCGTGGTGGCGGTGGACCGCGCGTCGCCGCGCCACAAGCGCGACAACCTGGCGCCGCTCGCCGCGCGCCTGCGGGCCGACCTCGCTCACCTCGCGCTGCACCGCGCGCCCCACGTCCGGCTCAGCTGCGCCGTCGTCGGCATCGCTAAACATCTCTGCGGGGCTGCCACAGGTGCTATATCACACATGTGCATTACCGCTTCAGGGGGTCCACCCCCCTAAGTTAGCTATTTAATTATTTATTTAAACAATTTTGGTAAGCACAGTGATTCCACTGTTTGCAAAGTAGGCAATATACATGTTGCACTCTTATATTGGTTGTGTTAGCCTGTAGTAGCCTTTTACCATGAGGTGGACGGTACACTTGCTTCCCATATTTGATGTATATACCCATCCTGAGTTGGAATGTGTAGTAGTAGTGTGTGTGCGTGTGGTCCAGACTACGCGCTGCGCTGTATGACGGCGCGGGAGGTGTTGGCCAAGAGCAGCGGCATCGTGCTCGCCACGTGCTGCCACCATCGCTGCGACCTCGCCTCATACGTAGGCGCACCACACTTACAGGTTTCACATATATACAACTCTCGTCATGAATTATGAGCGCGTAATAAATACGCTGTAGTAATTTTATGAATCTTTGTCTGTATCTAAGTAGCGAAGCGAATAAAAATATCCCCACTATTAACGCTACACGCACATTACGTCATCGGATTTTTACATATGCTTACTACTATATGCCCCGCTACTGGGAGATTACATGGCAAAACCCAATAACACTGCCCAATCCGGAAACAGAGTCCAGGACCTCGTGTTACGCAGTAGCTTTTCCAACCTCTAAACCAAAAAGAATCGGGTTTTACATCACTTACAGATAACACCACTTATCCATTTAAATATATACGCGACAAACAGTACATATTATGTTGTTTATATCACTCGCCAGGAGCTGGGAGTATCGGGCGAGGAGTTGAACATAATGCTGGGGATGGTGTCGTGGGCCACTTGCGGCGACGGGCGCAGTCGGGACATGCGGCGGGACGATCACACACAACACAAGTCAGGGGAAACTGAACCTACGACACATAGTGTACAAGAGGATATTGAACCCAATGGCACTGAACTTAGAGTTTTAAGTCAAGCGGAGCGCGAACGTGCCGGCAAGCGAGCCAAAAGGCTGCTCGACTGGGGTCGACTGCAGTACCTCACAGCGCTGGGCCTGAGAGGACGCCTCTGTAGGTATGTGCCTTCACATGTCTCTCCCGAGAATATCGCTATTGTTGTCTCTAAGACCATATGATTCGAGATTCAACCTTATTTATTGTACAATAGAGATCTTTATACTATAAGTATGTGACCAATAATTTACGAATTTTATTTAATTAAATAATTTCGTACATTGTAATGTATTTTTTATTAATATAAGGATATGTTTTAAAAACATACTGTTATGTTATATAATCATCGTCATCCTCCTGCCCTTATCCCATGTTATTTGTGGTCGGCGCAATGTGTTCTTCTCTTCCATGTCTCTCTATCAGCCGTCATATCTGTATTTACTCCCATTTTAGTCATATCATCTTTCACACAATCCATCCATCGTTTCTTAGGTCTTCCTTTCCCCTTGTAACCATCCACATTCATAAACAAAACTTTTTTGGCAACATTATCCTCCAGGAGCGAATATTGAAAGAAATACAGACGAAGTCGCAGGTAAAAGCTAGTCCTTAAAGAAACGATCTTCGGCCACGAAACGAAGATATTTGCATTCATTTACTCCGCGGGATCGGGACTCTGGAAGAATGTTTCAATACAAAAATAAAAAACATAATATATCTAAATATAATTTTGTATATTCGTATCATAACCGTAATCTAAAAACAAAATTCTATTAATTATTATATTATACAAAAGGTTCTAGTGAACCAGGGACGCCATAACTTTGCTCCGTACAAGTTATTTTAGTCTTTGTTACCATTGCATTAGGAGCTAAAGCATACTGGCAATATACCAAGCTCCCTCAGTTTTAACTTATTCTCAACTATAAAATGGAGTTTGATACAATTTGTTACATTATATCTTCGGAACATATTTAGTGATTCTTTATGTAGGGGATGATAACTCACAAGATAATGGAACCGAGCCTTGTGATAGTGTCGTAAGGTTCATAATACAATAAAGTATAAATACACAGCGCCCCTGTTTGTATGTATGTATACGATTCGAAGTGCTATAAACTTAATGAAAATAATAATCATCTTATAATAACTCGCGACAACACAGATACCGTCACGAGCTATGAGCGCTCTGCTAAAATTGTGTTGGAAACTGCGTATATATTTTATTCGCATGGCGCCATACAGACAGACACATAAAATGACTACTGCGCATTCAAACACAGCGCTCATAGCTCGTGACGGGACCAGCTGCGTTACTCACCAAGGTTTCTCAGCGTCACGTGTCGGTTTTTAAGATACGTAATTGAACCTTATCCTCTATGTATTATGTATCAATTTCCTATGATTGTAACTGAGAAACCTTAGTGAATAACACGGCTGTACCCATACTATACATAATGTCCCAGCTGTTCTGACATGGGACTTATAACAAACAAATATCAATACTTTGCCAATAAACGGCCCTATTTTGCTTCAACTTTCATATAACGTTCAAAACATTGTATCAATAAAAGCCAAATAGAACTAGGTGCGTCTAAACTGTGCGTGTCATGTGAGCAAACAAACAAATGAATGCCGTCACAAGTTTTGAGCGTTCAGCGAAAACAGTTGGGAGAACTAGGCATATGTTTACGCTCCGACAACCTAATCATCATTTAAGGCCAGCGCTCAAAATTAGTGACGGTACCTGTACATAATATTATCTCGCTACAGTTTGGACGCACTCCTGTAATGAAACTAACTGCGCGGCCACGTCTCAAATCAACCTAACACCAATATTTAGAATTAACACACATGTTATAATTAAATTATACAAATAAATATACTTAAATGCTCCGTGTACTGGCGTCCGTGTGGTCACGGTAGTCAGGATAACTTTGTTATATCGTTACAAATATAATTATATACTAAACAATATTATATGATACAGAATATAAACAATTTTGAAGGAATGCTTTATATCGGTAACGTAAAACACGACGGTAACACGTTTCATAAATTCAATATAAAATAGGGACAAACAATTATTTGGAGGCCTGTGGTATTAGTATACATTGGTAAATATTGTGTGCGATCCGATAGAACGTTGTTACGTCCACAATGTGTGTATTATTCAATGCAACCTCTGTCTGTCGCGGGATTTCGCAAAATGATTGTATTTATAAAGACTCATTCCAAGCGGTTGGAAGCCACAGACAGAAACTAGTATTGAATATGATGTAAAGTATAAAATGCAAACAGTAACAACTTGATAATTATAACGTTTAATAGCGCCCTCACAGTTTATACAACGTCGGCACCGGACACCGGAATCCGCAGTGAGGGCGTAACGTCATACTCGTGTTCGTTCATAGTGGGCCAATGCGTTTGATATTCGTTAGAAGTACGCATCGCTTGACGCACTTTATATTACCGAACATAGACAGAAATTGCGAATTCCGCTTTCAATATAGGCACTCACTGCGCTCGACATGCAATCATCAACAAGCACAGACGCGTTACATGTACTATCACTATATTACAATATTTACACCATACGCTCATTGTAGTTCGATAACTTGTCACAATTTAGTGTCAGTCAACATACGAACAGTGCCTCTATCACGAGTTTGTCACAGTTTTTCTAATCGATACTCGCTAGCGTCTCCGTCGAATATTAGTATGAGAAATTGTAGAGCGCCTCCTAGCGGTGACGTGAAGAACTAAAATATCTCGAACAAATATGATGGGTGGCGCTAACGAGTATAGATTACGAGAACGGTGTAAAACTCGTAATAAGGGTACAGTTCAATACATGCATCTTATATTGATACTTCCACAGTTTGGAATTGAATTTGACAAGCTAATTGATACGTGAAAAACGCAAACTACCTTAGTACTAAACATGACCTTAGGAAAATACTTGCTTTAAAAGTGGTTCCATCTATTTCGTGATATGAATTTCTAAAGGGATGGACATAGTTTTATTCCGAGTTTGGTGTAGACTTGGTTTGAACCATGTTTTGTAATAATGAAAGTTGCACTGGCAAGTAACTATAGCAATTTGTTGCAGTAGTTAAGAGTACTAGCTACCACTAATAGTGACTTTCCACTTCTGCAAGTCGACTTCTGCAAAATTGATTGCACACTCTTAGCTTATAATTGGACTATACATTGCACAATTAATTCGCCATTCAGCAATAAAATATTGAAATATTTGAGCGCACGTCGCAATTACTAAAATGCGAGTTCGGTAAGTAAGGATGAAACTAAATGATTATAAACAATACCAAATTAATGTAGGATAGATGCATAACATATACACATAACTCACAAGAGTTAGCTCACAACATAACCATGTAACAAATTGTCAATACTTATACCCCCTTATTACAAAACGTGGTCTAAATTAGGACTTCATGTAATTCTCTTTTAAATTCGTATAACAAAAAGAGGTGGAACTACTTTTAAACCCAAGTATTATCGTAGGCAATGTTTTGTAATAAGTGAGTTTAGGTATTTTTTTTAAAAACAAAATGTTTTTGCTTAGAATCCTCAAAATTGGCTAAATATAAAGAATTTGGGGCCAATTACCGGATCGGAGGATAAGAAGTTAACATTTTAAGCCTATTCCGTTCGGATCTCGTGTGTTGTAGTAATGTTAAGTGAGAGGCAGTGTGTATGATGTATGTGTGTGGTGTGGTTGGGGGTGTTGGGGGTGTCGTGTGATCAGTAGCCGTAGCGCTCCTGGATGGAGGAGACGACGCCGTTGGCCAGCGACGACAGGCGCCCCGCCACGCGGGTCACCCCCGCGCGGACCGACTCGCGCACCTACACACACACGCCACATTACCACTACATATATCATACTTACAGGAACATCTATTTGACATATATTTACTACTAGAAGACGTCACGCGGTTTCACCCGCGTAGTTCCCGTTCCCGTGGGAGTATGGAGATAAAATACAGCCTATATTAATGTAGCAATCAAATGGTGAAAGAATTTTTAAAACCGGCCCAGTACTTTTTGAGCTAATTCGACACAAACATACATACAAATATTTTCTCTTTTTAATATATACTGATTAGGTGTATTGAAATAAATGACTTTGTATTGTCCAAATGTCAGTGGGGGGAGGGAGGAGTGGAGGCGGTGTGGTAGCATATAGTGGATGTATTTTACGAGCGTATCCACTACTATGTTAGCACATTAATTCCATTCTTTGTAAGGTAGGCAATGCTTGAGTAATGAGAGACGCTACATTGAGATGATCGGTCTCGAGGTCGTTCTTTATTGATAACTAGTTGTGCCCCTCAGTTTCACCCGCGTAGATTTTATTGTGTTATTCCACGATTTTTGTCAGAATATCCTATATCCTTCTCCTTGTTCTAAGTTACCGCCCCACCAATTTTCAACCAAATCGTTTCAGCCATTTCTAAGTTATATATAGTGTAACCAACACGACTTTCTTTTATAAATATAGATTTAAGGATTAGTTTCTCGCCTGACGCGGTAATGTTATACCACAAATATATGGTTAATAATGAGAGCAGAGTGTACCTCGTCGAGGTCGGGCGCGGACACGGTGAAGGCGGGGTTCCTCTGTGCGCGCGGCTGGCCGAAGTACTCCGCCGACGAGATGCTCGTGCTGCCCTCGAAGCGACCCGCGCCCCCCGCGCCCCCCGCGCGCTCCCAGCCCGCCTCCTGCGCGCCACACGTATCCATCACTAATAAAACAATTATATGCGCCCGCCATCCCAGAAGGGCCTCCCGAAACTGTAGGCACTCGTTTTACGAAACTTCTCTACACTGAAGATTGACAACGTAACGAATGGTGCGGCATAGCCGTCATAGACATATACGTCGTGAAATCATTTATCCGAGGTATACAAGCTTCCTCAGAATTTTTTCCTTTTCTGTAAAGCTCGTAGGGTGACATCACCATACTAAGTTTTTGGAACTGGGCTTTGGATTTACAAAGAAAATCTCCTCGATTACGTCTACATTAGCTCAACATAATAGTTTTAAAACTCCACCTGTTCACCAAAGAATTGTGCGGAGCTGATGGCCTTAGCCGAGCCGAACTTCTTGACGGCGGAGTCGTCTTCCTGGGCGTCGTTCCTGCGAGGGCGGGGCCGTGCGGGGCCGGGGCCGGGGGCGGGGGTGGGGGCGGGCGGGTGCGCGCCGAACATGGAGTGCAGCGCGCGCGGCGCCTCCACCTCCACCTGCACCCCCTCCGCCGCGCGCGCGCTGCTGTACGGCTCGTTCCTGCACGCACACACATACTCACATACACACCCAACACGCATTACATACAAATGCTCACACCTGCCTGCTTACCCCAAAGAAAATGAAAATGAATTATTCAGTTCAGGCCCTAATACGGCGTGTCTGAATGTCGAAAAATTTACCACCGGTTCGGAAACTAATCTTCCGAGAAGAACCGGCAAGAAACTCAGCCGGCGTCATGTACGGTTGAAATTGTCTAGTGTGTACTTTAAACAGATTCCCCGTGCAATTATAAAAGGATATTTATGTAGACAGTTTTCAACATTAGGTTACTATTATGAACAAGAGCTGTTTGGAAAACAAAGTATCATGGCATAGGTGAGGTGAGTAGAGGGTGGCGTGGAGACCTGATCATGGTGAAGGAGGAGGCGAAGTCGTCGATGTCGTCGAGGTCGGGGCGCGCGCCCTCCGCGCCCTCCTGCTCGATGGCCGTCATGGCCGACGTGGCCGAGTGCGACACGCCGCTGCACACACAATATACACATATACACTATCCACTGGAGACTGGTTGCGCGTATATTTTGCCACAGAGCATCGACTGATGATACAAATACATAAAAAGTTATATCCATACATTTTTTGGGAATTTAAGTTTCTACTTAAATTTACAAAAAAAAATATGAGCATTATGATATGTTCCAAATATGATCGAATAAACATCGAGGATTTGTTCATTCGTAACGAATAGACTCCGAAACAATCGAACCGATTTTTGAAATTCTTTCACTAATAGAATGCTTTATACGCAAGAAGCCGCGGCCGGAAGCTTTAAGAAAAGATATACTGACGCCTGCATGCGATGGGGCTGCGCGGCGGCGATGCCGAGGCGGTGGTCGCGGGGCTCGCGCGGCTCGCGGTAGGCCAGCCGCAGCGCCGCCGCCTGCCGCTCCACCTCCTCCAGCGTCGCCGCGCTCTCGCCCGCCTTACACTGTGCACGCCAACACACATATTACCCATTCTACTATTTATTACTAAACAAAATACGGAAATAAACAACGTCCTTACAAATTCAAGTACCTGTTTGTAATTCCAAATTAACAACTTTTCACCAAATGCATATAAAAGATTATACTTACACGAAAAAATTTAGTTGAACCGGCTTAACTCTAAAACGGCTGATGTTACAAGAAATAAATTAGGCTACTAATAATAAGTTTGCCTGCAAATTAACATTTAAGTTGCTGAATATTATATGTATTGTGATCCTGGGAACAAGAATATCCCTCCCGACCTACCAGTACTGCAATACACGATATGGACTTACTTGTGTCATCTCCATCTTGAGCTTCTCCGCCATGATGGCTTCCCGCTCGATGTCCTCGAAGTTGGCGGCCACCTTGGTAGCGCCCAGGCCGCCCTTCCTCGCACCCAGCTACAGAACAAATCATTATATTAATTATTAATCGTTATCGCATACATATCAACTCAGAGAGCGTGAGGCGCCTCACGAGCTGCGAGTTTTCTCACTCCCTCCGTCGCACGCAGGCGTTGACGTGTACGCGGAATCCTTTAGGATCGAAACAGCGCCATCTGTGGACCTAACGACAGCGCACGACGGCGGTGCTGAGAAAACTCGCACTTGACACTTTAGTCCCGAGGTGCAGCGATGCTGTTACGACACTGATTAGTGTGTCAACCGTATCACGCCGACACAACGGTGCGCCATTCTGTTCTCGCACAAGCTAAATTTGTAGATCGAAGGTGAGCGGAAGTGTCGTTAGAGGGCGTTCATAATCAGAGTAATCACTATAAGGAAAAACATCTCTCGTAACCAACAAAGAAACATTTATAAATTTGAAAGTACCTTGTTAAAATGTAATTATTCAAAGCTAGAAAAAAACAGAAAACAATTATTATACCCCGAGGCTTGCACTGATTTAAAGATATTAAGCGTGTAGAGATCGTAGCATCAAACATTGGTGACGGCCACTCTCAATGGAAGAGTCAGTGAGCGTATGAATGTATATGAAATGTGATGAATGGTGCTCACCCCTCGCTTGGCGGCGGGTCTTCGCGCGGTCGGAGCGCCGGCGGGCCGCGCCCCGTCTCCGGAGGGCGCCGAGTCCCACAGCCGAGCCTCCGAGCTGAGCTCCGCTTTAGGTGCCTGCACAATGGAATACAATATATCACCAACTATGCTTTGTGTACAGCTCAATTTATATCTCTCCAGCAATCAATAAAAATAACGTAACTTAAGTATTACCTTCGCAATTTAGCAAATAGTTTCGTAAGCTTATTAGTGTACGAAATTATAAAACAAAATATCTTCAAGTCAAAAAAACTGTTACTGAAGTAAAGACGAATACTTAGGTAACAGCAATAGATTGGAAATTAATGAAAAGTAACAAAATACACCCACACAAACTAATTAATAAAATCAAAATCAGAATAAAACACCAAACTAACTATAACTATACAAAATATGAGAACACTACAAACTGTGAACAAAAACAACTCATGAAATGATAAATGCATGTTTCAGTCTGGTTCAATGTGTGCTGTGTTTCAATAACTATAGTTGTCATAGGATACCTCATATTTAATTCATTGAATTTTCATGAAAGGTAATCACAACACATATTTTTAAAGTTGTCTTTTCAAATATAAAACACATGTTAATTTAAACTATAACATTTTTTTATAAAGACAATTAGAATTATAAACTAATTTGTTGATGAAAAGACAAGAAACAATTTACCTTTCAGGAAATTGCAGTTGTGTATGTGTGTGTTGTATGTTACCTGTGCAATGAACGCAAGCTGGTTAGTGTTAGTGTCAGCAGATGTTCCGTGCTCAGCAAACCAGTCTACCTCGCGCTCTTTGCTCTCCTTCACCTCCGGGGCCGCTGCGTCCAGGTGCAGCTGGACACACATCAACACATTACATCACAATATCTTATATTATATTATGTATAAATAATTATATATTAACTTAACATACTTTATTGAAAAATATATGACAATTTCGATCAAAATGTACAAGACAAAATATTAAATAAAGCCATTTAAGATATAATTTGATACAACCTGTGAATATGATTTATAAATGAAAATACAACTTAATAGTGAATATTTCTAAAAGCTCACTAGTTCTGATAAGATATGAAGTAATGAATATGTCGTAGGAATCATGAGTAACAACATTAGTACATTATGATAATTGACTTACCCACACCTAGGAAATTAACATGCCTTATCAGTTGTGCTAATTATTAGTGTGAAATAACCACTAAAACATTTCATGTGTTTTTTATGGCAGCTGTGTTTTTAGTGTTTTTTTAACACTATAGATTGTAATGTTTTGTTATAGCTTCTTCATGATCCTATCACACATGCTCCTTGGAATTGCCTATGCTTCCGTGATTGGAATTATGTATTGGTATTGCAAAGAGCAGTGGGGGCCGTGTGGTTTGAGCAGTCGCCTGTTTCACAAGCAATGCAATCAGTTTTTCTAAAAAAAATTTGTTCTTCATTTTACACTACAAGCTATATGGTGGAGGAAAACATTGTGAGGAAGTCAGCATATGTCTGCAAATTAATTCAAAGACTTATGTATAGTGCCTGAGTGGGCAATGGACTCCTCACATTGCCACTTGATCATCTTCAGTGAAAAGTGGGTTTCATTGTTACAACACTTCTGATTATCCCTTCAGGTCTCTTCCGAGATGAGCATGAGCATATTCAGTATATCAAAAGAGTGTACCTTGTACTAAGTATACATGTTGTGTGATGATACCTTAGTTCCATATGTCTTCATGGCCTGCTCCGACTGGGCACTGAGCTTGTCTTTGTACATGTGAGCGATCCGCGAGTTGTACTTCTGGCGCGCATCATCCGTCACCAGGCCATGCGTGCGGAAGTATTGAGTCTGAAAACAAGGCGATGGTCATACAAGCATCTATACAAGAACCTACATCTTCAGTCACTACTCAGCGATCATCCGTTTCAAACGATAATAATTAATCTCTATAATATTTGAAGTATCCGCTGAGCATAGAGTAAAAGCACAAAGCACCACAGGCGTAAAGAACATACAGCGTTGACGTTTCCCCCAAGTTGCATGTTCCTGAGTTGCTTCCATGTCCAGTTGGTGTCGAGCTGCGTGGAACGCACGAAGGTAAGGTGCACACCGAGGCTCCGGTGCACCGCCGAGCAGTCCAGGCAGATGAACACCCCGTACGTCACCGACGACCACGTAGGGTTCTTCGCGTTGCAGTCGAAACATACCTGCACACACCCACTTTCGTTAATCAATCACTGAAAACATCTTCTACGACATTGCACACGCACTAATATACACACTTTATTAGCAGGTATACTCCGTAATCTTTGAAAAATCGCTTCAATATCGCTTTTACTAGGACCGGAGTCAGCCATTTTCGACGTGTTGTCTGTCTGTCAGCTGTCAGTTGTCTTGTTTAATTAATGTCATGCATGCAACGTAGCGATGTTGAAATAATTGAGGACTTTTGGCGGGAAACTGTTGTGTGGTACACGTGTTAGTGAGATTGTTCATTTTATTTCATAAATTTTAGGCCAATTCTTCAAAATTCTACTGAATTTCATCTATTATAGTGGTGTTAGTTAACTAATCCGGTAAGCCTCTGTTTTCCTTACCAATAACACGTCCTTGTTACTGCCTCTGGTGGCAGTAACAATGGACAACTCCACGCCGCCCCCGCCGGATCCACCGGATGAGGATCAGTTGGCACCGATGGACACATCGATTCCTCAAACTCCGCCTGTGTCTGCTGAGGTTTCTCCTCCATCTACAACTACCCTTACCAAACCCACCAACAAACGACATATTACCGACCAAGGGGACAATGTAAGCATCTCCAAAAAATCGATAACTAATCCTGAGTTAGCTAGTGCTTCCATACAGACTATGTACACGCACCCTGACATGATGGATATCACCAGCAAGTATCAAGGATCAGGCCCAGGACCATACATTGTTCATGTTTCCCGCTCTGAGTCGGATCCATCAGCAGGTACCACCATCCGTCCAATTAAGTTTGGTCAGTTTTTATATAAGAATAGAATTCCTCATATTCTCAGAGATGGAATCAAAAAGGTGGGTCGTAATAAAATTTCCGTGGAATTCGAAACAGCATCTAGTGCCAATGATTTTATAAGAAATCCCACTCTTTCAAATAACAGATTTGTAGCTACTATCCCCACCTACAACATCTGTCGCATGGGTATCGTCCGTGGAATCCCAGTGGAATGGTCCATGGAGGAATTTGTGGACTCAGTAAGCTTCCCAGAAAATATTCCCGCCCAAATCCTCAAAGCCAGAAGACTAAGCAGGAAGACAATTACCGATGGCACTCCGAACTGGCATCCCACCCAAACAGTTGTCCTTACAATTTCTGGCCAAGTTCTTCCCAACCGCATCTTCTCCTTCAACACATCCCTTGTTGTCGAAATATATTCCCTTCCAACAATCCAATGTATGAATTGCTGTGGCTTCGGTCACATTAAAACCCAGTGCAGATCTAAACCTCGCTGCTTTAAATGCTCTTCTGCCCATTCGGGTGACTCCTGCTCTGCTGAGCAATCTTCTTCAATCTGCATATTCTGCTCGCAGAATCATTTCGCCACTGACAGATCTTGTCCTGAGCATGATAGGCAAAAGAACATTAAGCTGTTGATGTCCAAGGAAAGTATCTCGTATCAAGAGGCTTCCTCGCATTATCCGGCCTCTTACAAATCCTATGCAGGAATTGCTAGATCTTCTCCTGCTCCCATTCTAATCCCCCCTACCATTCCCAATTCTCCAACACTATGCTCCCATGCTTCCACCACCACCTCCTACAGTAAAACCGTAATAACCCCTCCCCGTC
This sequence comes from Watsonalla cultraria, assembly GCA_964035505.1. NCBI lineage: Eukaryota > Metazoa > Arthropoda > Insecta > Lepidoptera > Drepanidae > Watsonalla > Watsonalla cultraria. The sequence goes on along the minus strand of OZ037732.1, from coordinate 105,628 downwards.
CCCGAGCTCCTCTTGGAAAATCCTTTGATAAACAAGCCCACTCAAATATTACAGCTGACCCCCCCTCCTCTCAACCTAATGGTTGTGCCCTATCAGCTCCAAGTCCACCTTCCCCTTCCATGTCCGGCAATTTGCTGGAAATTCTTATAAACCTTCTCCTTAACATTGTAACCAGCCACCCTGAATGTCTACCGTCCAACGTTGCCCAAAAACTCATTCAAGTCTGCTCGATAATTTCCCCTGATGGCGCCAATTCGGTTCCTTCAGTGGAACTGTAAATCAATCCGCAGGAAAAAACACGAACTCCTCTACATTATATCAAAATTCAAACCGGATATCTGTGCCATCTCGGAGACATGGTTAATTCCTAACTCCCATTTCCGGGTATCAGGATATGCCTGCCTTCGGGATGACAGAGATGATGGTTATGCAGGGAGTGCCTTACTTGTGAGACGCTCACTGCATTTTTCCCAACTCCCTGTTCCCCCTCATGGCCAAGACATTAATGTCGTGGCTGTGAAGTCCTTAGACACCACCTTCCTTTCCATATACATTCCCCATCCATCCTCCTCTGTAATATCAAATCTACGCAATATCATCTCCTCTTTCCCAGAGCCTATTGTCATAATGGGTGATTTTAATTGTCACCATTCTGCCTGGGGCTCAAACCATTGCGACTGGTTCTCCTCTCCCCTTCTTGATATTCTTGATGATTTTAATTTGTGTGTCCTAAACGATGGCTCCCCTACCCATAGAGTCCTTCCCTCCCAAAATCCTAAAAGTGCCATAGATTTGTCACTTTGCTCTTCCTCTCTCTCCTCTCTATTACATTGGGAAATCCTTCCTCATTCTTATGGAAGTGATCATTTCCCAATAATTATTTCCCTACCCTCGAAATCCTCAATCTCTATTCCCTTCTCCCCTCTTCTTAAATACCAACTATCTAAGGCCAATTGGTCGTCATATGCCGAAACTCTGGATGATAAGGTCAATGAGATTCTTCTGGACAGCAATTTGCAACCTCTTGAAGCCTACAGCAGACTAGTTGATTCCATCACCTTGTCTGCTGATGCCCACATTCCCATTAAGAAACTAAAATCCTTAAAACCCTCCCCCCCTTGGTGGGATTCAGAGTGCACCCAGACTATTCGTCAACGCAATGAAGCGGAAGCTCTGTACAATAGGTCCATGACTCTCTCCAATTTCCTCTCCTTCCAACAAGTATCCGCTCGCTCCCGTAGATTGCTGTCTTTCAAGAAAAAGCAAGGGTGGATTAATTTCTGCCAAAATTTATCTCCCAGAACCCCCCCTTCTATTGTTTGGAAACAAATTAAAAAATTTAGATGTTCCTTCAATGTCCCCAATCTATCTTCTAATAACCCATCCCTCTGATTAGAGCACTTCTCGAACAAAATTGCCCCCCCTTTCGTTCCTTCATTAGAATCATTCCCGACGCCTCCGTCTCCTCTCCCATGTTTCAACCACCTAGATTGCCCTTTTTCAATTCAAGAACTGAATCTGGCTTTAGATGGCTTGATAGACTCAACACCTGGTATAGATGGTATCCCCTATTCTTTCCTAAAAAAGGCGGGTATCAAATCTAAAGAACTTTACCTAAATTTGATAAACCAATTTTTTGAACAAGGTATAGTCCCAGAATCCTGGAAATCCCAAATCATAATCCCCATTCCAAAACCCGGTAAGGACCCATTAGATTCCAACTCCTACCGACCTATTGCCCTTTCGTCTATTTTACTGAAGGTCGCTGAGCACATGTTGAGGAACAGGCTTCAATGGTTTGTGGAACAAGGAGGTAAACTGTCCAGATCCCAATTTGGCTTTAGAAAGGGCATGAGTACATTAGACAGCCTTAGCATCCTGACGACTGACATAAATTTAGCTTTCAAGAAGAAAGAAATCCTTATTGGAGCCTTTCTTGACATTACGTCGGCGTATGATAATGTCCTTCTTCCAGTTCTCAGAAATAAACTATTGCAGCTGAGTGTTCCTGAAAAGTTGGTACGATTCATTTTTAACATCCTTTCTGGCCGTTCAGTCATCGTCAAGTGGCAGGACATTACCCTCCCCCCACGGTCTGTCTGGCGTGGCCTTCCTCAGGGTTCAGTTCTTAGTCCCCTTCTCTACAACATCTATACTTGCGATCTTGATCAGGTCGTCAACTGTTACTGCAATGTCCTTCAGTATGCTGACGATCTAGTTCTGTACATTGCCTCCAAATTTTCTCATTTGGCTGAACACAATTTAAACTTAGCTCTGGAATACCTGGATCATTGGCTTGAGGAACATGGCTTGACGTTATCACCTAGGAAGTGCAGCGTGGTGGTATTCACAAGAAAGAGAAGTGTACCTCCGGTTCACATTTTTGTAGGGAATGAGCAACTGCCCCAAACTAACCAAGTGAAATTCCTCGGTGTCATATTAGACACCAGGATGTCCGGAATCCCCCACTGTTACTCAATTGCCCAGAAATGTGAAAAATCGGTGAACATCCTGAGGTCCCTTTCTGGTGTTTGGTGGGGTGCCCATCCTTACACCCAGAAACTCCTGTATAATGCCATTGTCCGCAGCCTCTTAGATTATGGGTCCTTTCTCCTGGATCATTGCAACAAAGCAGGTTTAGAAAAACTGTCCAAAATCCAGGCGAAGTGCCTCAGGATTATAATGGGGTCCATGAAATCCTCCCCTATCAACGCTATGCAGGTGGAATGTGTAGATCCTCCTCTCCACCTGCGCAGACAATACTTATGCGACAGATTCTTCCTCAAACTAGCCCAATCTTCATCCCATCCCGTGTGGCAAAAACTGTTCGACCTCTCTGAAGTCTCAGGTTCAGGAAGTTCTATACCATGCATTCTCCGTATCTATCGTCATTTCCTTAATCTTCCCTGTAAAACCTATCAGACTCCCATCCTGCCTGTATATTCCCTCCCCTTCGAAGCGTTGACTTTTAATCCACCTGTTCTCCTTAGCTTTGGAGGTCTTGAAAAAAGATCCATAGAGGCCAACTCTATTTTTAATAATCAATTGGCTACTCATTGGGCAGGTTGGATGCCGATGTTTTGTGACGCATCCAGGCTCTCTGAGGCTGACAGTATCGGCTCTGCAGTATGGATCCCCAAATTTAGAATTATCCTCTCTTACAAATGCCCCCCTCACTCCTCTATCTTCACTGGCGAATCAATTGCCCTCTTGGAATCTATCCTTTATGTCCAATCTCACAATCTAAATAAAACCATAATTTTCTCAGACTCGCTAAGCAGCCTCCAAGCCATCTGCTCTAACCCCTTTCGCTCCAAATCCAACTTTCCGATCACTCTCAAAATCAGAAAAGCCCTGTTTGAATGTTCGACACAAGGCCTCGATGTCATGCTTGCATGGATCCCGGGTCATAGTGGAATACACGGAAATGAGATGGCTGATTCCCTCGCAAAGACTGCTATACAGACCGGTTGCATGGAACACAACTGCTACTATAGCCAAGACCTCTGCCTCCTATCATCATCCAGGCTACGCAGAACTTGGTATATAGATTGGAAACTTTCTGGAGTTGAGAAAGGTAGATACTACAGCTCAATCAATCCGGAAATACCTTCAAAGCCCTGGTTTTTTAAATTCAAGCATTTCACTAAACCTGTCATCTCTGTGATATGCCGCCTCCGTTTGGGTCATGCGTGTACACCAGTCCATCTAGCTAAAATAAGGATAAGGGATCATTCTTTATGCGAATGTGGCCTCGATGAGTGCCACATTGACCACCTTTTTTTCTGCTGCCCAAAATTAAATTTCTCCTTGTATGACGTTCTCCCTGATAATATCCCCCGTCCTACAAATATGAAATGTCTCCTCTCTCTTGTAAATACTCCCTTTATTAAATGTTTAGCCCATTTTATTAAAAGTAACAACATTAAGCTTTAATTCATATACAACTAACGACATGCCCTAAATGTTGTAACATTATTGTTCGTCTGTAGTAGAATTTTTGTCTGTACTTTGCGACGTCACTTGTGTTTATAGATAAATTCAGTTGTTTTGGACTACTTCTACTTTGGGATCTTGAGCCTAGTTGCATTTTTCAATCCTCATCCCACCGAACAATCTCCGTCGTTTATCCTCAACAACCACGTGACATTGGCGGAATAGCTGCACCCAAGCTCGTCGCCACCATTAAAATAAGAAGAAGAAGAAATAATTGAAAATAATTACGCCACTCATGTCAAATAAATTTCTTTATCTATGATAAAGAAATGTTGTCACTACTTCAATTATTTAAAGTTAAAAGTTAAAAGTTTTTAAGTTTAGGATATCACCATAGAACATGATATTTCTAGCACAAACCTGTATAAACGCCTCTTGCAGAAAATTATCAAAAATTTACCTATATTCGATATTATCAAAATTCATTCTCATAATCAGAATTTATTATCTGTTCACATTAATTAAATACTATTAATAAAATATAATAATATTATTGGTCCTTTGAAGCCTAGTAATACGCTTGTAATTTTATTTAGAATACCCTCCTGTAACAAGGAGTCAAAACCGGCCTTCGACCTTCGGGAAGAGTTTAATGTATGAGTTGGATGTTGAAAGTAGCAAAATGACATTATCCTATCCGAAAACACATTGTTAATAACCTCACGCTATCCCAGAAGCGAATCCGAATGGGTCAGTAGAGGTTTGCAATATTTAACAACATCCACTTGTAGCAGCGTTTCTACACACTTTACCCCGAAGATGAATGTACCACAACGTGAAGATGATGGTAAATTTGAGCAGCGCTGATCCCAAATATATATTAACTATAGAAATTAGGGAGGAGAAAGGAAGAAGGAAGCATTAGCTGAATAAACCAAATATCTGTGCCAAAATCTAAAACTTTTTACTTTTAGAAAAATAGAAAACAAATTATTATCATCATTGTCAAATCTATACATCTATACAGATACAGATAAATAAAATTGAAGCGTCTGTTTGTAATTCCAAAATAACAGCTTTTCACTAAATGCATATGAAAGTATACACGCTAATGACACTGAAAAACCAAGATTTTAAATTTTTCTCTCTCTTGTCGGTCCGTCTGTCTGTCTGTCTGTTTGTTCCGGGTAATCTCAGAAACGGCTGGACCGATTTTAACGGGACTTTCACTGGCAGATAGCTGATGTTTCAAGGAGTAACTTAGGCTACGTTTATTTATTAAAAATATTAGGGTTCCGCAACGATAAGGAAGAAACCGCGGGGCACAGCTAGTTTATAATATAGGTGTTTAAGTGAGTTGGGTCCGTGAGAGTTTTTAACGGTTTTAATTTTGTTAAATAAAACAAATACTGTCTCAAGGAATGCAACTTTATAAATAGGTAAGTTTTATTTTAATTTCTTCGTAAAAGAGTGAAATTTTATCGGAAATCCATACAAATTGTTTGCTCACATTTGCCTTTTCTCCATTTCTCTATGTCTGTCTGTGTAGTCTATGGAACGCCAATGGCTGCAAAAGGGGAAGAGGACGCATGTTGAATTTCTGCCGAATATTTTGTTGTGTTTTCTTTAAAAAAATACCTTGTTGACATAACTGAATACGTGGTACACGTATAAAATTAAACTTTTGTGCAGTAAAACAAGTACTAATTGTTAGCGACGAGTGCAGTGCCCTTCAGGCTGAGCAGAAGTCGTCCGTCCTTTTGGTGGTACTTACGTACGTACGATCGCGGTACTCAGCCATGTCGACGTGCCTGATTGTCGAGGCTGTCGAGTGAAAGTGCACCCTCTTAGCCTTTCTGAGTGATTATTAAAATGTGTTTGTGGCGTTTGATGTGATACTGGAGAATTTGAAGAGCCCGGAATGGAGAACGTAAACTTTCAGCCTAGTGGCGAGGAGATCGAGCGCGCCCTGATGGACCTGGGCCCGCTGCTGGGCGTCACTATCAAGGAGGAGGCGCCCGAGGAGCTGGCGGACCCCTCCGCGCAGCAACAGCCTGCCCCGCTCGTTGTGAGTACACATATTTAAAGTGAAAACTGCCATGTAGCTGGAGAAATTACACTCCATTTTTACTACACTAAGTCAATTGAGATTTGAACTGCTTGATTGCACAGTAACAAAAAATTACAATCACTGTGACTTCCAAATGTCCCTTTTGTTAACAGTGTAAGTTGATTCATTTGCAGAAGGATTTGCCCATAAATATACTAATGGAATTCAACATTTAAACTTTCATAAATGTTGCCTAGAGTATTTTCTTTACTCCACATAAATTGTGTTTACTTGTATGTATTGTTGCAAATACAGCAGACCACAATGTTTATGTTATAAAAGTTACAAAAACGCAATTTATTTACTTTTTCCTTCATAATAATAGAAACAAATAGTGATGTCAGTCATGTCACACTAATGCAAAAGTTTGATAAGAATTTCAACAAAGTATTTTATGCTTGATCTATTATACATGATCATAAATGCTACCCCTATGCTATGTTTGGAAGTTTTAACATAAGAAAGAAAAAATATTTACAATTTTTCTCTGCCTGTCTGTTTGTCTCTGCGATACAGTTAATTTTTAAAATGGCTGGATTGATTGTAACCAGAATTACTGGTAGATAGCTGATGTTACCAAGAGTCATTTTGGTTACTTTTGTTTAACACATTCCCTGCTGAAATTTCATCTTCTTCATAAATTCTCTAACAGTTGAATGTGCAGGTGCATCGTTAGCAGTGAATGTGCTAAATAAAATGAAGTAAAAAAACCTGCCAAGTGCGAGTTGGACTCGCCCATGTAGGGTTCCGTAGCAGCAAGTAATATTAAAAAGGGAAATTTGGACTTACTAGACCACATTCAAACCTATTTTTGGTTTAAGTTTACATAGTTATGTACGTCATATATTTTTTTTAGTTTAATCATTCTCTTATTTTAGAAGTTACGGGAGGAGGGGACACACATTTTTCTATTTTAGAAGTGTCTCACGAGCAAACATTTCAGTTTAGCAAAAAAATTTTGTGTTTCAGTCCTATGTAAGTATGGTGACCCCCAAAAACCTGTTTTTTTTTTTTTGTGTGAAAATCTTAATGCAGTTCACAGAATACATCTACTTACTTACCAAGTTTCAACAGTATGGTTCTTATAGTTTCGAAATAATGTGTCTGCGTCATATGGATATAAGGATTCCGTTTTATGTCATTTGGCTACGGAATCCTAATAAAGATACATCAACTGACAGTGAAGTAAGTAAATAGGATTACTGTACCACCATAAAATTATGACGATAGGATGAGTTCATGTTCAGTTAGGGTTATTATTTGTGTGTCAGGTGGGCAGCGCCTCGACGGAGGGTGCTGGTGGGGGTTCGGAGACAGGTGCAGGGGCAGACTCACTGGCATCACCCGGGGCTCGGTCCCCGGGAGGGGTGCGCTCTCCGGGCGAAGCCCCGGGGGGCCGCACCCCGCCGTGGGCCGCGCGCTGCGTGCTGTGCCGCACGCCGCTGGTTAGCGCTGAGGGCACGCCCAAGCTCATGGAATGCTTGCACTCGGCCTGCGAGCCTTGCATCAAGGCCAAGATCGATGAGAGGCAATCTAGTTCCAGGGATTTCTTAGGTATGGAACTATTTGACTGGAATAACTGATCCAATGTACTGACTCGTAAAAGCACTCTATTTCTCTTAGTAATTATTGTCTGTAGTAATACTAAAACCCTTTACAAGTGCACTTACTCTTAAATTTTCCTCAACAATCAAGCTGGAAAGCTTTCTTGAATGTTTGTTTAGTACAAACTATAAGTTAAGCATTTAGTTTAATCAATATACTGTATGATGTAAAGGTGCGGAGCGCATCACAGTGACGTGCCCCGAGTGCCGGCTGCAGTGCCAGCCCGCCAACATGATCGACCAGCGTTTCGTGCTCGAGAAGATCGCCGACGAACAGATCGGCCCTAATGGTATGACTACATACACTATTCATTCACATTTTAAAATGATGGTTCTGAAGCTGTGTTGTGCACAGTACAAATTGCCTGTTTTTTATTTAGTTCAATTTGATATCCTACAAAACAAACCTATTTACTATTGGCAATTCAATAATTAATTAGACTCAACAGTTATGGACAAGGTTTGTAGGTTTGTTCAGTAGGTATATTTCTAGTCGCTACATCCGCAGTCTATTTCAGGGTACCTATGCCAGCTAACATGGTAGTTGTCGTGTTATAGTGTTAATATTGTATGACGTATGTTGGCAGGCGGCGGCGGTCCTCACGGTGACTTCCAGTGCAACAGCTGCGAGGACACGGAGCCCGCCACCAGCTACTGCGTCGACTGTGCCGAGTTCATCTGCGACAACTGCGTTAATGCGCATCAGAGGTACATACACCTTTTCTTTATAACCTTTGACACCATTTATAAGCTTTGACATCTGTTATTCACTTGTATGGATTTCACTTTGTTTGCATGGAACTTTCTAACTTTACTGAAATCCTAAACAAATTACCCTTCATCCCGTCCTCTGAACGAAATGTTTTAATTAACGTCATGTTATTGACATCGTGTTGACCAGGTTGAAGATAACGAAGGACCACACGATAAAGTCGAAGGAGGCAGCGTTGAGCTCGCTGCAGGCAGCGACGCCGGCGCGCAGCGCGCAGGACATGTTCTGTCCGCAGCACCCGCAGGAGAGGCTCTCGCTGTTCTGCGAGACCTGCGACCGCCTCACCTGCCGCGACTGCCAGCTGCACCACCATCGCGACCACAAGTACCAGTTCAGCGCTGAGATGGCCGCGCAGGTAACTACATCACATTCAATACAATCAGGAGAGGCTCTCGCTGTTCTGCGAGACCTGCGACCGCCTCACCTGCCGCGACTGCCAGCTGCACCACCATCGCGACCACAAGTACCAGTTCAGCGCTGAGATGGCCGCGCAGGTAACTACATCACATTCAATACAATCAGGAGAGGCTCTCGCTGTTCTGCGAGACCTGTGACCTATATTACTGGTGTTGTAAATAATACTATGTCACGTTTTATTTTTCTTATTTTCTTAAATTCTGGTCATAATATTCTATTTGTCATAGTGACCTATTAATTTGACCGTGTACGTGTGTGATGTTAGGCCCGCGGCAGTATATCGGCGCTGCTGTCGGAGGTGAGCTACAAGCGCGTGTTGCTGGGCTCCGCCATGAAGGTGATCCGCGACCGACAGCAGCTCATCGCCGACAAGAAGAAGGCGCTCGTGCACGAGATCACGCAGATGGTCGTCAAGTGAGCATGCATATAACGCACACATACACTTGTTAACTCTAGTTATTTTAACCCCTTGCTCACCTTTGGAGTCAAAACTATATATTTAATGAAAATTTTATTTGAATCGGGTCAAAGGGTCTATGAAAAAAAAGCAGACAGAAATACTATTGCATATACTAGTGGCAAATTCCTCGACATTCATAAGTGCCTTACCAGGGCCTGAACTGAATAAATTATGCTACAAATTACGAGTTTTGATACAGTTCAGGATCAACAGACTCGCAAACAGTAATATAAATAAATAAAATAATCAAATAATATGGGCAGCAAATAGTCCAATTGCAAGAAGACGTACGTATGCGTAGACTGACGAACGCGATCAACACGCGGTGCAAGCAGCTGGTGCTGCGGCTGAACGAGGTGTGCGACGGCAAGCTGCGCACGCTGGGCGAGAAGAAGGAGGCGCTGGAGCAGCTGGCCGCCATGACGGACCACTGCGTGCGCTTCGTGGGCGGCGCGCTGGACAACGGCTCCGACACCGCGCTGCTGCACGCCAAGCGCCCGCTGTCGCTGCACCTGCAGCGCATCAAGCAGCGCCGCGCCGACATCCCCAACCCCGACATCCCCGTGCGCATCAGCCTCGCGCTCGACAAGCTGCCCGACCTCATTCGAGGTACGCCCGCCCACATACCACCACTAGGGGCCCTGTTTGGTTGCTGATCCAAGTTGTATCATCTGTGGGACGACAGATTGACGGCGATTTTAAGACACGCACCTAAGCCCTCAAGTGCCGTCACCAGTTATGAGCGCTCAGTGAACATAGTGGGATGAACGCATGCATTATATTCGTGTTGCACCAGTCAGTGACGCAAACTCTTTATAACTTCTGTACATTCCATGTCAGCGCTCATAACTCGCGACGACTCCTGCAGTAGCTTTTACTTTCTGTCCTGCCTTGAGATCTTAGCTATCTCTATGTATACAAAATTTCAGCAAATTGAATTGCCAGCATAATTTTAATACAGATGAATGGTATGCAAGTGTCCTCATATACTATTTATTTCAATCATGGGAGATTCAAATCATGTATTACACTTGCTGCAGAAAAAGGTTCCGTTACTATACTATTGGTATTTGAATTGTTACAGTATTGTCGAGTATCGGTGCGATAGTAGTGGACGGCAAGGTGGACGGGGGCGCGGGGGGCGCGCAGGGTCCCTACCACCCGCCGGCGGGCCCCGGAGGCCCCCCGCCGGGCCCCGGCGGCCCCCCGCCCGGCCCGCCGGCCCCCCACCACGCGGCCCCCACCTCCGCGCAGTCCGCCGTCGTCGCGCTGCAACACGTCGCCATGCATCAGGTCTATACACTTGCTATACTTGCGCTCATCACATCATTCTAATGGTACTATTAAGGGTGTGCTCCCACCAGTCACCTGCAAAGATGTGTAGCGACCGATGTGTCTGTAAAGAACGGACAGAATCTCTTCACCTACCTTGTCTTTGCAGCGAAGTGATTCTTTTGGTTCTTATGAAAGCACCCTAACGGTAACTATTAAAGCAATATACGAAAATACCTTAACTTGAGGAGGAATTATTATTTATTATCAATTATTATTAGTATTGACGCTACTCATAAAAGTGTCTTGCGGTTGAGTATTGCAAATTAATTTTAATTGTATGGTTTTATTATTCAACATAAGAGATATTAAAGGGGACTATAATTTTATTATTCTGCCTTAGTATCTAACAGTAGAATTGAGAAAATAATAAATTGTGTTGACTCAATAGATTTAGAATGTATTACCGTGAGTGCCGCATGTAGTAAGTTGTTGGATTGTTCCATGCGTCAGACGTTGGCTCGCTATCAGGTCAGTGAGTGTCGCCGTCTGTGTGTTGTCTCTACATGTTTGTACTTCTCTGCTCGCTGCTTATGTTGGATGTTTGTTTACTCCGTCGATACTAGCACATTGTAATCGATGTGTTTGTGCATGAATATTTTTTATTAAGTGTATCTGTGATTTTTATTTTCATTCGCAGGAGTTTATTGTTTAGACAATGAAATTATATAATGTCTAGTAGATATTCTTTTGAGACAATTCTTTGGCAAATTTTAATGATAGAATACATGCGCACCCCTAACTATTATCGCTGGACGCTCAACTGGTGACGTCGCCTGTATTCTCTGCAAGGTTGGAGCATTGTCGGTAGTAAGTAGGGCAGGTCCGAATGTCGAGCGTATGACTATAATAAGCAGATACATGTGTAATGTCTATAATGTGTGTGTGTGTGTGCGTGTGTCAGTCGTTCGTGGGCGGCGCGGCGGCGGGCTACCTGTCCCCGCTGCGCGCGCGCCACGCCACGCCGCTGCGCCACGCACACGTCACGTCCACCACGCACCCCCACCACCTGCACGGTCAGTACACCCACGGGCTGTTCTCACTGAACACACCTTTTGGGGCCCAACCATGAGCTCTTATTGCAATGTTAATTCAGTTGTGCGACAGTGACAGATGTATGCACATCACATACATCTGTCCAATAAATGAGTGAAACTATCATGGCAATAAGAGCTCATGGTAAGGCCCTTAACCTGCCATTAAGTACCATTTATAATCCTGTATGATCGTGCTAATCTGGCTAGTTAAAAGTACTCGGTTAAAAGTCTAAATAAATTAAAAAAAAATATTTCTTCTTTTAAAAACCAACCGTATGAGAAGTAGGTGTATATATAAGAAACTTCCTTCACCATTCCGCATGTAATTTTTTTTAATCTTATTTAAATTTAGCAATGCTAATGGCTGTATGAGCGACTGACGTAAGTGTTTGTAACGTATGAATGTGTATGTAACGTGCAGCAATGTACCGTGTGTCAGGTATGAGCGAGATGAACCTGCGCGGCCTGCTCAACGCGGCGGGCGCGCGCGCGCAGCCCCGGCCGCTCGCTCAGTCCAACATGCACCACACCTACCATCAGAGTTAGTACTCCTAATGATTTAACATGTAACATAATATACTTAGAGCGCAGTGTGGTGTGGTGTGACTGTAGAGTGTGCAATGTCGGCAGTGCTGGGAGCGTACGCGAGCGGCGCGTTCCCCGGCAGCGGGCGGCGCAGCGGGGGCGCGCGCACGCCGTCGCCGGCGCCGCCCGCCTACCCGCCGCCCGCCCACCCGCCGCCCGCCCACCACGCGCAGCCCGCCGCCAAGTGGCATATACCGCAGCACGCGCTCTCCAACGGTCTGTACACGTACATTGTCCGCCACCGGACAGCCAGCGGCAAATACTATTTATAAATTAAAATACAGCTTCATCAACCTGTACTCCACGGGGACAGAGATCACCGATTGCCGCATGCTACTAACGTTACACCTTCTTTCGCTTCACTTACATCCAAATTCATATAGCCCATTTTATACACTTTTTTCCTTCGATTTAAATTTTCTCACATTCATATTATTATAATTATGTTATTCTTTGTTTCCAGGTGGTTTGGAGGCGGGGTCGAGTGGTATGGGAGGCGGGGGCGCGGGCCCCGACTTCAAGATAACGCTGGGCCGCCCGGGTGGCGCGCGCCCCGCCCTGCCCCCCGCCGTCACCTCCACCAACCCCAAGACACCCAGCCCCAGCCTCAACGTGAGTTAAACACCATACTTAAATACTAAGTAAATACTGGTCAATGTTGACCATTTCAATAGGACCCCGTCTAGCTTATTGTGTCTTAAATGTTTTGTTCGTGTTACCAGGGCGGGGCATCTCTGGAGCTGGATAAAGTGATAGCGGAATCAGTGCAGGACCTGATGGCGACCATCGCCAAGCTGGACTCCAACGGCGTGCAGGTGGTGGCGGAGGCGGCCCGCCCCGCGCCCCCCGCGCCCTCCCCCCACGTGCACTCCTCCACCGACCCCGACCTGCCCGGTGAGCCCCGCCGCCCCCCCGCCCGCCCCCCCCGGGGACACTCCCAGGGCCAGCCCAATACGGTGTGATGTGTGCCCGCAGGCAAGGCGGGCGCGGCCAGCGGCGGCGCCAGCGACCCCAACGAGGACTGGTGCGCCGTGTGCATGGACGGCGGGGAGCTCATGTGCTGCGACAAGTGCCCCAAGGTGTTCCACCAGTACTGCCACATACCCACCATCGAGAAGCTGCCCGAGTGAGTACGACTGCTCTTTATCTATTTCATTTACATTGTTTTGTCTCCGAACACGATCAATCTACGTCTACGATGTTTTTATAAAGTCATTTAACGACACAAATTGGCATTTGGCATTAGCTGTGCCCCACGGTTTCACCCGCGTAGATTTAGTTTCATCCATATTGTCGCGGAACCCTAATATTTTTGATAACTAAAAGTAGCCTTAGTTACTCCTTGAAACATCAGCTACCTGCCTGTGAAAGTCCCGTTAACATCGGTTCAGCCGTTTCGGAGATTACCCGGAACAAACAGACAGACAGAATTTTTTTAAAACTTGGGATTTTAGTGTCAGTAGCGTGTATACTTTCATATGCATTTAGTGAAAAGCTGTTATTTGAAATTACAAACAGACACTTCAATTTTATTTATCTGTATAGATTTTCAAATACTGACTTTCTTGCCAGGTTTTTTTCAGTAAAAGCAATTTTGTAGCATGTATAATCCTGTATGTTCTTGAAAGTACTTTGTAAAAGACTAATCGAATAAATGTGAATTAAAATCATAATATTTATCAGAAAAATTAAAACTAAATTTTGGTCGGGCCACTATTTACTCAAGATATTGACAGTTCATCAAGGCGTAAATTCAAAGCGGATTTGTGATAAATACGACAAAATGTTGGTGCGGTGTATATAGTGAGACGGAGACATGGCAGTGCCTGCTGTGCGTGAACTTCGCGGAGCTGGGCGAGGATGGCGGCGGCGCGGAGGGCGGCGGGCTGTCGGCGCGCCAGCTCAAGCTGGTGGAGCGCCTCACGCTCGAGCTCTACTGCCAGTACGAGCCCAGCCTGCCCTTCCGCGAGCCCGTGCCGCCCGACAACCTGCACTACCACGCCACGGTACTATACGCGCGCACACACACACATTACACTAACATTCACTTCACTCGCGACAATGTTCACATAATGATCATGTTTGCTATGTGCTTCCTTGGAGTTAAAGCTCTATTCGAAATGTCAGCCAAACCGGTTCAACCGTGAAAAGGTAACAGACGGACAGGCGGACACTTTCTCATTTATTTAAAGCAAAATTCTCTGCTAGGAGTTTGAGATGAGTTCAGATACATTAATATATTGTAATTTTTCTGCGTTCTTCTGCAATACAACAAACTTACCCTTGACAGACACCTAAAACAGACCAATCACTAAATATATGTTGTGTTGTGTGGTCTCTGCCCGTGCACAGGGCATAGCGGCATGAACATGTATATATGTGTGTATTGTGTTGGCAGGTGGCGCGGCCGATGTGCCTGGACATGATCCGCATGAAGCTGCAGCCGCGCGCCCCCATGCGCTACACCCACGTCTCGCAGTTCGTCGCCGACTGCCGGCTACTCTTCCGAAACGCATACTCATACAATCCCGTGAGAACATTACACTGTGACGGCTTATTTTGACTCCTTGCCGATGGAAACGAAAAAAAACATTGTTAAAGAAATCGTCAGATAATTGAATAAAAGCGGCTAGATATAAGCTTGATATTTTAAAAGCATTGTCACACAGACCAAGTCATTAATGCGATCTTAGAAAAATATTCGTATCCTGACGCCCACTCCGAAGTCATTACATTATTGAGAAAGTATACATATACTTTGTGATGTTACCGATATTATGGTTTATATGTAGTTTGATACAGATATTTACAATGTCATCCCTGCTATAAATATAAACTTGTACCAATATATAATGTGCAGGTGGAGTCGCAGATATACAAGGACGCCAAGCGACTGGAGGAGTTCTTCGACGCGCAGCTGATGAAGTGGCTGCCCGAGTACGTGTACTGGCGCGGCGACGGCGACCCCCCCGCCAAGCGGCCGCGCCGCGACTGACCGCCCGCCGCCCGCCTCTGGGGCCGAGGCGGCCGGCTCGCGCACACATGACGACGGGACCGTTCTGATGCCAGAAGCCACTCCGATCTGCTCCCTTGTGATGAAGCGTGCAAACACTCCCGTGGGTGACATGTACGTCACCACCGAACGCCCTTACATTATGTATGTCTATTCATTTTAAATTTGGTGAGTGCAGCTTGGGTGTCAAACTAAAACCTTCCAAGTGATGTCTACGTTTCGTAGTGTGCGGTTAGATGAACCCGTCTTGATCACAATTTATGCAAAGATAAGATAAAATAAGACTTTCTAATGACCTCTTCCAGCTACTTCCAACGACAAACAGTTACTTGTTATAAAGGGAAGAAGATCAATAGAATATAGAACAAAAAATAGTGTGACCAGCGATGGTTCGATATGAAGCGGAGTGTAATAGTGTCGATATGGTTTGACGTGAAAGTTCCTGTGTAATGACGATTCCAGAGTATATAGTGTCAATGTTACAACTGCCTATTATTGTGTCGTTTTGTTGGTGTTTGTTATTATTGTATCAATGCCCTGTGGTCTATGCACTCGGGCGACTTCTTGCTCTCAATACGTGCATTATATTAAATTGTGAACATAATACCAGTAACTTTTTAATTTAAAAATTGTGTTCATGAAAAAATTATCTTTGAAGGAAGCCAAGCACTTGATGGAAGATGAGTAAAATAACTTAAAGTTACTTTGTTAGTCGCCTGGTCACATCGAGGTGACGGTTAGTGACGGCCATTAGTAACAATTCCATGTTATTGTAGCGGCATGGAAAAAAACATCACATGTTTGGGCCCACAATGTTGCCAGATTTTGATTAAAATATATTCCAAGGCTATTTTAGGAATATCAAACTTTTATCAGTAAGTATTACTGAAAATTAGGTAAAGTGCTATTTCTAAGATATTAATTAATTACTCGCTAGATATAGTATAAAATATAGTTGACAGAAATTATATAGAGATGTCATTGTCTATTTATTTGAATGTTTGGTGTTATCTTATGGCCAAATTTTGTGCGAGTGTGAGTGTGCGGTCGGGACATGGGGACAAGTGCTTCGTTATACGTGCTAGCATGGTAGACCGGTAGGCAGCGTCCCTGTGGCGTGGTTGTCATAAGTCCTGTGATAAGATTAATATTGCGCCTCCTGTTTCGTGTATATGTTGACTTTGATCTATGTTACAAGAAGTTATTATTATATCATAATCTTAGTACACATAAGCCCTAGTAATGTAATGAGCACAAACATATTATATTTTAGTGTTATAAATATTTTTATAACGATGTGCAGTGGTCGGTGGAGTTATGGTGTGATGATCCTGTGTAAAGACTGTATACATTTATAGTATTTAAGGTGGCATAACATCACAGAGCCGAGAGATGCGTTTAGTTTAGTTGAGAGACTAATTGGAGCCGACCTCGACTCGACCGACGCACTGCATACACTATATTGGACGCAGGTCCTACACATAGTTGCAAGGCACTCTCAATCTATGTATATTATTATTTAATTGGTCATATTTTTAATATAAGAATGATCTGATAAAGTATATTATCATGACCTAAGTGCAAAGCAAACCTGGCCTTTTGTAGAGTTCCAATAGTGATCTAACTGGCGCCATCTGATGTTAACCTTTCGCAATTGAATATGAACATTGTCAATTTTATTTGATGTTAATGTTTAACCATTGTACTCGCATCGGATATGTTGTGTAACGATGTATTGTTTTGTATAGAAAATACTTTTCTTAGTCCAACTTAAATTATCCGTTGTTAAAAACTATACTATCAACTAAAGATGAGTTTTGAGTCTTGAAGAAATGTGTCAAAACTTTATTTCAGCGGCATTGTGTAGATCATAATTCTTAAACGTTAATTGCTGAGAAGACTCCATAAAAGTTATTTATAAGAAGTCACTTTAAGAAGTTTTATTTGAATCCTAGGCAAGGGTTGCATAATTTGTTACTGTTAGTAGAAATTTCTCCATTAGTTGGCCTAACAAGGTGTGAGAATTAATCTCCAGATAGTATTATTGTATTAGGAATAAACCATCACTATATTTAATTGAAGCTTGCGGTTTTATTTTCCTTTAACAAAATTAAGATATCGTTTTATGGCAATACTGTTTCTATCGGTTTACTGTCAATGTGACAAATGTCATTGTGACTTAATATTTTGAAGGCCGCTATCTGGTTCCCTCCCACCCTATAGATAGGTAAGTTTTGTTTTGTTTGTTATCATATAATTCAGTAAGTATTGGAGCAGCGCTAGAAATAGTAGTCAATATCAAGAGGATACAATAACAAACAGAATACAATCGATAAGAAGTGAGTTGATTACACCGAGCAGTGTTGGCGCGCCGTGGCCCTGAGAGGTAAGTGACCTCGGTGGAAGGTTAATGACACATTGCCTGCAGAAATAATTTTTAAATTAATAATTGAATACTTTAAATAGCACCTCCTTTCTCAGGAAAGCAATAATAACATTTTCTGCAAGTATTAAGGCTACATATTATAGTATGTACCTAGTCAGGGAGCCTTGAATTTACCTTTCGTTCGTGCTTAGATTACCTAAATAGCTAAAAGTACGTTAACTAACAGGTAAGTACTAATTAACACACAGTAGGCGCACTAAACTTAGTAGGTAAGACATTACATACTTCCATTTCAAAACAATGTAATGTTACCAAGCTATGATAATATTGCAGTATATATCCAGAATTCGCTCTTAATTTGTAGGTATTTGATTTTCTGTGCTGGTATTGCGACTGACTAGCTATGTAGCTACTTATGATAAAAAAAACTAGTTGGTAGGTAGTGACTTGATTTTTTAGTGCTTATAAAATCCTAACAACTAGTCCTGAAACTGGTTTGTAACCTACCTACCGTTGATGTTAAATTATGACAATAACATTATCTTTTCTCGAGTTCCCAAGATTTCCTTGTTCACATAGCACCTATGTACATAATGTTATTTTTGCTCATTTAATTCGCCAATATAAATAGGTACAATATGTGGCGGCTAGTCAGATAGAAAACGCCTTTTATCAAAATATCTTTATTTTATTAGACTTTTAACAAAGCACTTTCAAATCGTTAGAATGACACGATTACACAGGATTATACATCTACCGCCAGGTTCGGAAGGTTGTTGTTACTGAGAAGAACCAGGCAAGAAACTCAATAATTATATCCTTGTTCCACCAACTCTTGCTATCAGTGGTACAAGGAGTTTTCATTTTCTCTTCGTACCACTGATCGTAATTGTAATAATTAGCTTTGATATTTGCTCAACTGATAAAATAATTGTTTTTATTGATCTTAAAATTTTCAACAACAAGTAGCACTGGGGGTACAAATTGTTGGTACAACGAACTAGCCTCAAATAATAAAATTACGCCTAAAATTTTTGCGAAGCGTACCGCTAGTCTCGCTTCGCGTGGCTAACTTCATCAAAATCGATTTGACCGTTTCAGTAGAAATACGTAAGTAGGTAATGAAAAATATAAAAATAAGTAAATTTTGATAAAATCATGCATATCGAAATCAGTCGTCGCTCAAATTAATTTCAGACGATTCCGTTCATCTATTGATTTGGTGTTGCTATTGGCTGTATGAGCTAAATTCCATTTTGAAAATAACGACAAAACTCGTTCTCGGAATCGTAGTATTATAATAAACGCGACGGTCTGAGACCCCTATTTCGTTGGTTAAATCAATAATCATTTAACTTCTCTCCTATTTGCATGGAGGTATTTAGGTGATTATGGAGGGGGGTACATTACACTAGCCTATCTCACAGTGCTCCGGTTCAATGAAACTAGACATAGGTATAAATGCCTAAGTAAGTATATATGATAATATTTGATTAGCAAAATAATAAATTGTAATTGTTCTGTAAACAAAATGTAAGTAACGTAATCTCAGTGTAGTGGTCGTTAGCCGTCGGATACCGCAACTGCGCGGGCGGCGGCGCGCGGTGACCCTTCGGTGACCACAGCGGGCACAGCCACTCGACTGACGCGGCGAGCGGTAGATAGATACATACATACCTAGTATGTTGGTGTACTTATAATATTAAAAACATAACTGGGCCAACGACTCGTTATCAGCGCGGCTATCGTGTGCAAACCACGGTGATGAACTATTGAATCAAATAATGCCCATTGGGAAGAAAGTTTGTCGGAAAAAATACATTTACTTAACGATAATAGTAGTGATCACTTGACTAACACTTACTGTTGTTTGTCAAAACAAACATTGCCACACCGTAGGTTATTATTGTGACAACGTAAGTTTATCGAGTACTTACCTATCTAAGTTCTTAGATTTGAACGCTAATTGTGAGTTAAGTACATACATACATACGCCCGCACGCCTGTGTTCCCCGAAGGGGTAGGCAAGTAATAACAACACGATCATTCCACCGATGTGCTAACGTGACACATGGCGAGTCTATGGTAGTTCGGGCGCTATACACGCTACTTTGAGTAACTCATGAGGAGTTTAGTCTTCCAACGACCTCTCATCAATTCGGTAGTTACCTAAACAGCTATCTCGTTTCCAGTGCAATAAGAGGTTGAGAAAAGAGAAGGCGTGCACCATGCGTCTGATAATCCTGGAGGACGCGAGCGTGGTGGCGGACTGGGCGGCGCGCTTCGTGCTGCAGCGCATCACGCAGTTCGCGCCGGGCCCCGGCCGACACTTCGTGCTGGGGCTGCCCACCGGCGGCACGCCGCTCGGCATGTACCGCCGCCTCATACAGTTCTACAAAGAGGGCAAGATCTCATTCAAATACGTCACCACTTTCAACATGGACGAGTATGTTGGTTAGTGTACATTCATCATGTTTATCCTGATAAGACGAACGGAGTGCTATGGATATTCAGTTCTCTTATTCATACATAATATACCTAAGTACTATTGTGGCTAAGGGTTGAATCTTCAGAGCCCACCCAAGCATAGCTTGTTTGTTAGCTATATAAGTAAGTGTAGCCAATGACGTGCTAATGTATGTAAAGTGCTGTATCGTGTGGTATGTGTGGTCAGGTCTGCCGCGCGACCACCCCGAGTCGTACCACTACTACATGTGGAACGAGTTCTTCAAGCACGTGGACATCGAGCCGAGCAACGCGCACGTGCTCGACGGCAACGCGCCCGACCTCGTGGCCGAGTGCCGCCGCTTCGAGGACCTCATCCACAAGGCTGGCGGCGTGCACCTCTTCGTCGGAGGTAACCACCGCCCAACTACAAGTAGGGCATCACGCCGCTGAGCGAGCCTGAGAACATGAGGCGATTCTAGTGGTTCTTAGCAACACATCCTCGCACAACTCTGGTGTAAACGTACCTTTCCAGGTACTCTTATTACATACTGTACATACGAGTAAGAGGTAGGAAGTTTTAACACAACAAATTTGTCGGTTGTAAGGCACTTGGATTTGTTTTGAGAAGCCTCGGTCTCATCGCATTATCAAGCACTCCTTATTACTCCATCAAATAGTTTTACAATGTACCTATGTTTAGTACTGTTTCTGCAGACGTATACAAACTATAGTTACAATTTGTACGCCATGCTGCGTGCCAACAAGCGGTTATGTATAACGTGTGTGGTGTTGTGAGTCAGGCATCGGGCCCGACGGCCACATCGCGTTCAACGAGCCGGGCTCGTCGCTGGTGTCCCGCACGCGCGTCAAGACGCTGGCCTACGACACGCTGGAGGCCAACAAGCGGTTCTTCGGCAACGACATCTCCAAGGTGCCGCGGCAGGCGCTCACCGTCGGCGTCGGCACTGTCATGGACGCTAAGGAGGTGACACATACTTTTTAAGCCACAGGTGGCGAACTATATCGCGGAATATCTGACCTTTAACTCCGTTAAACACTAGGTGATGCACGCCCGTGGCGAACCCGTCAATTGTAACACTGCTTTGGAAAACAAAACCACGTCGGGAATTCATTCAATACTTACAACTAGCTAACAACCTTACAGTCATGTATATTTAAATAAAAATAATATATCCTCACGCCATCCCATAAGGATCCCGAAAGGGTACTTTTTTCGGTACGACGATGTGGAATGTGATGAATGGTGAATCCATCGTCGTGTCAGGCACTATACGTGTTAGGAATTTTGCATAAAGCATGAGGCGCACACAAATGTGTTTTGTTTTAATATACCATTTGATAAGGTATGATTGGCTGCCACGTGAAGGGCAGGCTCCAGTGATGTTTGTGTGCAGGTGATGATCCTGATAACGGGCGTGCACAAGTCGCTGGCGCTGGCCAAGGCGGTGGAGGAGGGCGTCAACCACATGTGGACGGTGTCCGCCTTCCAGCAACACGCGCAGGCGCTGTTCGTGTGCGACGAGGACGCCACGCTCGAGCTGCGCGTCAAGACCGTCAAGTACTTCAAGGTACCGCCCGCTCACCCACACCACTACTACACTACAGTAGCCCTATTCACGTTAAACAAACTACAAATATCGAAAACCTATAAAATGTCGTATTCACGATGAGTCTCTTCGATTCGGTTTTCGTCACGTGAATCAGACTGCTGTGGGAGTGCTTAATGACTCGTTCAGGCTAAATTACTAAGATCCGTTTCAAATTAATTTATGAAGTTTCCAATACATGAGTATGAAATACCTCACAGTTGTATTTACATTATTGTATTTTTCAATGTCATGTGATTTTCTTTTATGAAACATTAATTTGAAATGGTCTAGGTGCACTTATCGACGATTATGATAGTTAGTAGTTTATTGCATGTGTTGTGATGTACGTAACCCACACACGGCTCGTGGTAGAAGGTGCGTTCTACTGGTGGAGAACTATTCACACCACTGTCTCAGATTATTTATTAGGGCGGGAGGACACCAGCTGACGCCGGCCAGTCAGCCGCGTGTTCCTTTACTAACAGTACATAATTGGTAGTTGTAGTGAGTGTGGGTGCATGAGTTGTGTACGAGGGCACGCATGGGTACACTCAGACCCGCTGGAAGGACACGGCACGGACACTCTCCCCTCTGACGCCTTACACCCGGTGTAATGCTTCGCTTATACTCATTCAACAGTAGCATTCCCACTGTAAATATACATGTAGTGATCAATAGTAGTTGCGATATGGTCTGAGTGTACATGTGTGTGTGTGCTAGGCGCTGAGCGAGGAGCACCAGAAGATGATCGAGGATGTTCCCGTGGAGGAGCAGCGCGTCATACACTAGTCGCGTCGCTCCCCGGACCACCGCCATGCCAGTGCAGGCTCGCACCTACTGCACGAGCCTCACGACGATTAGAACACTAATTATAATTACATTACATTCCTAGTGACACCGCGCCAAGCAGTCACAAACATATATTTCATACAGGTGTTCAGAATGCCATCTATTATATTCAGAGGTATGGATGTATGTTGATACTGATCATGGAAGCAAGATTTTAGAGGTCTTTGTGACCTACTTACATCAAGTCATGGCTTGTCATAATTTCATGTATTACTGACTATTGTTATATGAAGTGATCGCACGTCTTACGATGAACTACAATGGGTCAGAGGATGTGCGGTCACTCTCCAAGTGTACTTATGTCTTTCAGTGGTAAGCTCCAACCGCGCGCCCTCTACCGTACAATACGAACGATAATTATGGAATCTCATGTTTCAAAAACAAGATTTAAACAATAAATAAAAGCCTTCAGAATAATTCACATTTACCGCTTCGTTACCGTACTGTGCTCAGGGACGCACGGTCTTAGTTTACACTTTCTTACTTGATTGACAGTCAGTTAAAGAATACTTTTGTTATATATTGTATTGGAAGTGATGATCCGTCAATGTGATAGTATATGTAAGTGTTAGTACATGGTATGTGTTTGTGGCGCGTTACTTGCAGAGCCTCATGGTGGAGCACAACAAGCTGATAGCCGACCCGCGGTGAGCCCTCCCTGCCACCACGCTGACCGCTCCACACTGTTACGTTATACTGCACCTGGTGCATGCTTTATATTGTATATTGAATACATTTTATATCTTACACTTTAGTCTATTTTATTTATACCTGTCCTTTTTATTAAAACAAGGCATACATTGAAACATGAAAACTTTCTATTATAGGGAATTATTTCAAATAAAATTCTAATAATGCCATCTGTAGCCTAAAAAAATGTCCTATAAATCTACTCTAGTTAATTTGTATCAACAGTCTATTCATGTAAGAATTTACAATCAGGATATAAAAAAACCATAACTTTATTTACAGTCAGATCAGATACACACATAGTTTATCACATAGTCCTTCATGGAATAGTCACACACGCACACAGCCAGCGAGGAGCGGTCACCAGACAGGCGGGTGTCCCCCGGCGGCGCGGCACAGGCGCGCCAGTAGTCCGGCGAGCTGCAGCGGCGAGGTCAGTCCGTCCGCCACGCGCATGTGCGTCAGCCCTATCTCTCGGATAAACGACAGCTTTAACTCCTCGCCGACGTCCAGCGTCTTGCACACGCGGAATATGTTGCTCACTATGTCCTCCGCCGCGTAGCCCAGCTTGCACAGCTTTGCTATTACCTGACGACATATTTGTTATTAGTAGCAATTTCACAGCTACTTTTTCACCCTGACATAAAATAGGTGTTACTTTGTCTCTTAAATACCTGTGGAAGCCTTCACTATACTTAACGTAAACAACACAATCTACTATAAAATTTCTTCCATTCCTTCATTCAGTATCTGATTTCAAACTAGGGTGTAGTCCATAAACTAAAATGTATAACTGATACGAGGGCAAATAGTTGGTGCCACCAACTCACCACATGAATCCATAAAGTTTGCCCCATGCTTACATGGCTGGTCCACTGTCAAATGTATGTGGCAAGTAGATGTGTTCAATAAAGAAGTATCATGATGTGGACCTTACTTTGTAAGCAGCATGAATGTCCTGCTTGGTGCAGGCCTCCAGCATGCCCTTCACCAGCATGGGGTGCGGCTCGTCGCACACCTTGAACACATTCTCTGAACTGACGTGACCAAACCCTTGCGCTGTGGACTGCAGGTTGTTCAGTGCCGAGCGCAGATCACCCTGCGATGTGAACACCACTGCATTCACCCCCTCCTCGGTGTATGATAGACTCTCCTTCTCGCACACCTCCAGTATCTGAAATAGCAGTCAGTATATTATCCCACGAGAGTCATTGGCCTGCAATTAACTAACGTTGGTAAGTGTAGTGTGAGTACCTTGGCGAGTATCTGTGCGTCGGTGAGGCGCGAGTAGCGCAGCACGGCGCAGCGCGACTGTATGGGCTCTATGATCTTCTCGCTGTTGTTGGCGGCGAGTGCGAACCTCGTGGTGCTCGAGTACAGCTCCATGGTGCGCCGCAACGCCTGTTGCGCGCCCTCCGTCATGCTGTCCGCCTCGTCCAGGATCACCACCTTGTGCCGCCCCGCCGGCAGCGTCACCTTCTGCTGCGCGAACATCTTGATCTTATTGCGCACTACGTCGATGCCGCGGTCGTTGGACGCGTTCAGCTCCAGCACGGCGTCTTTGAACGCCGGCCCGAGCAGCGCCCGCGCTAGGCACAGGATGGTGGTGGTCTTGCCGACTCCTGGCGGGCCCGCGATTATGATATTGGGTGCGTTCCCGGTGCGAGCGAACACGCCCAGCCGCGACACTGTGTCCTCGTTTCCCACGATATCAGCAAAGGTCTGCGGTCGATACTTCTCTATCCATGGTAGGTGGTTCGTTTTACTGACGACACTGGGCTTCGTGATAGGTTTTGGGTCGGCATCATCTACTTCCATTATAGTAACATCGTCATCACTCATTTTAAGGGTTGTCGAATGAGTAACTAAGGATTTATTTGAAAAAGAAGACAGTATTTTTATGCTGGTTGACTGTTCAAGTCTGATTATCTGATCCTGATGATGGTGATAGGTAGAATTGAATTTACCAAACAAAAATTCTTTCGCGCCTGTTTATGACATTTCTGTTTGTCAAAATCTGACGGCTGAGTTCTGACTGACGTCTTGCTTGCTTGTCTTGGGCAAAAGTAAGAAAATTGCAAGTGGGTTAACTTAAACTACAGATTATCTTCCTGGGTGCTACAGCTTTCTTCTAAACAAAGGACTAAACTCATAGATACAGAAAAAAATTTACTTTCTTTATATTTGACTAAACTGACAAGCAGAATTTTATCTGTCGGTTGGTAAAAAGGCTGCCAGATTGTATAAATAGTGGTCCGTACTACAAAGATCTTTCATCTATTTATACAATACCCATGAATGACCCCATGTACAATACATTTTTCGATTATGATTGATTGTACATAGTTCATAGTTACCTTTAACAAACTTTTTTTATTCCTGCTTCTTTCAATTTCATACAAATTCATAATGAACGCTGAATAAATTTAAAATAACTACTGGCAGCCCTGGCTGACCTGTCAAGTCCCTTTGTCAAACAAAATTATGGGTTCTATCCAAAATCCATCCATAATAATATTGTGTAAACAAAAATCTGTGTTTCACAATTAAAACTGATAAATAGTAATTATATCCTTATCAACTATTATAAATTAGTGTGTTCTTATTATTTGGGAGACTCGAAGAATTTTAGTTTTACGAAATAAAATCAAACGACCTCGGACCTATTGATGGTGAATCATCACCCCTAATACAGCCAATATAATCATTTGATTTGGTATTCAAAGTTAAAGGTAAGCACTCTCACGAGAATGTTGTTTATTTATGATTATGCATAATATTATAATACTATATTTTAAATTTCGCGACTCCTACACATTTTGAAAGCGGGTCTTAAACTAATTTTACTACTTAAAATTATTTTATTACCTCGACATTACGACCAAGCAAGTTGCACTGGCCTTGGTGAGCTGCTGCTTTGAGAATAACGAGCTGACGTTTAAGACCCGTATTTGTTTTAATTTCATAAAATCATAATAAATAATCATAAAGTAGGGGGGTGTGAAGATGGAGTGGCTATTTGGTCACCGGACGACGCCGGAGGAGATGCTGCGCAAGAACCAGCGCGCGCTGAACAAGGCTATGCGCGACCTGGACCGCGAGCGCATGAAGATGGAGCAGCAGGAGAAGAAGGTCATCGCTGACATCAAGAAGCTCGCCAAGGAGGGACAGATGGTCACTTGACACTCATTACACTAACCTGCTACTTATTAGTGTTCTTTCATGGGCACAACCAGTAGATAAGGATAATCCACTGTCATAACTTAATTATATATGAAAATTTAAAATATTTATTCAGTTGGCCCTGGTAAGGCACTTATGAATGTTGCAAATTTACCACCAGTTGGAAACTAGCCTTTTGAGAAGAACCAGCAAGAAAATCTGTAGATTCATGTACATTTCATCAATATACAAGGAACAGTACTTAAAACTTATAACTAATTTGATGACATTGGTTGTATTTACATTATTCAGCTAGGTGGAAGTAGTATCAGTGGTCAAAATTACTGTTTATCAAATTTATTTCTTTAATAGTTGCATGGAGAGAGGCATGTCTGTGTATCAAACCAATAGTTTGTTATGTATGTTACTGTATAATAGGATGCAGTGAAGATAATGGCGAAAGACTTAGTGCGCACGCGGCGCTACGTGCGCAAGTTCATGCTGATGAAGGCCAACATCCAGGCCGTGGCCCTCAAGATACAGACCCTCAAGTCCCAGAGCACCATGGCCGGCGCCATGCGCGGCGTCACGCGAGCCATGGCCACCATGAACAGGCAGCTCAACATGCCACAGATACAGAAAATACTACAGGTATACACACACTACCCACACAATAGACTAATACCAGCTTTCTCCATTACATTGTAAGTTTAAATACATAGTAAATATTGTATTTTATGTAACCATTATCATGTGTGGTGTGCAGGAGTTTGAGAAGCAGTCAGAGATCATGGACATGAAGGAGGAGATGATGAACGACTCCATTGACGAGGCCATGGAGGGGGATGACGACGAGGAGGAAAGGTCACTATCGCCTCTCACACCAACTTGCCCAGTGTACACATGCACTGCTGATACTGAAGTGTATTGATTGTTTACAGTGACGCAGTGGTGTCTCAGATATTTGACGAGTTGGGGCTGCAACTCAACGACCAGCTGTCGGGCCTGCCGCAGGCCACTGGCTCGCTCTCAGTTGCCGCAGGTGCTTACTATTCTATCTACGTCACATGCATATTATATACCTCTATATTACCCACGTGATGTAACTAAATTAAAAACCATTTAGCTTAATGTATTGTGCGGTTTTGTATGACCGTATAATATTTATATAGGGCTTCTGTCCGTCGCCGTGTGATGAGTGTGGTATTGTGCAGGCAAGGCGCCGGCGGCGGCGGTGGCGGCGGGCGGCGGGGGCGGAGCGCCGGTGTCGGACGCCGACGCCGAGCTGCAGGCGCGCCTCGACAACCTGCGCCGCGAGTAGCGCTGCCTACCGCCGCCTGCCTACCGCGCACACACCACACAAATGCTCGCTGAACATCTACTTCGTTCTGCCCGATTGATACCAACTCACGCAGATGTTTCAAATATTCCAACTATATTCTTGTCAACATGTGCAAGGACTCAGTAGTAGTACCTCTAAGCTAGCTGTGCGGCTCAAATTGAGTGCGACTGAGATTACTTGCTAACTTGTTGCAAAGCATTAGCTTAACGTCGAGAGCAATTTATACCAGGACTTGTTCATACGGCATTACCCTCATGTATATACTCTATAAAGATACATTACATAACGCTCGCCTGCGCCATCCCGTGACTTGGTTCGTATGGAACTACATGCCTGTTGACTATTGTTTAGACCTCAGGGATATTCAGAATCGGACCAAAGCTTCAAGCGATAAAGTACCACATGAAAACTGACATGTCAGATCAAAAATACATGTGTAGGTGTATATGGTAGATGTCGGTCGGCGGTCGGCGGTCGAAGCACGTGACAGTTGATTCCAATAGGCGAGGGCCGGAGCCGGCGCCGCCGCTTGTTATGTTATTATTGTGTAATTAAGTTTATGTAAGTATATTTTAATAAAAATTTTATACAAATATACTGCCGTTATAATTTTGTTGGTTGTTAATAAATGATGGTTTATGATCAAGTTGTAAGTATAATTTATGAGTCTTTCTGTAGCAGTCAGTGTCCCACACCAATGTTAGTACCGACATCGAATAGCTTAGTATGCCACACAATATAATACAATACCATGTACTAGTAAACATGCTACAGTATATTGACAGCAAATACAACAGTTTTAAAAAAAATTAAGATTGCAACACACGCTTAATCAAGCAAACATTCTTGTTTCAAAAATAATGCCTAGTTTCCTAACTGATGAAAAAATGTGGTTAAAAGTCTAAATCTAGGAACAGTGATTGTAATAGTCTCAGGTGTCAGTACCATCTGGACGACACATGCACGTAAGTGGCATTATTCAATAAAACACAAAAGTAAATTTGCCCATAATGTAATGATTACATACATTACCCAGTAGGTATAATAGTGTACAATAGTATAACGTTCAATAAAATATATGATCAACAACATATAATATACTTGTCTAAAAGTGCGACGTCCCGCTACCCACCACCCATTGACTACACGCGCTCGATGCACCGACCCCCCCCCCAATGTCCTCTAGCCATATACCGCGCCTGTCCCGATAACAGAAATGATTTAAAATTCTAAATATATAGTATATGTACCTCGATATTAATGAAAACCAAGCGTGACACTCTTTGTGCTACTTAATTATATTTTTTATATCGATCAACTTTTACTGTGGATTTTTTATAATAGGAATACGGCACTAAATAAAATTAAAATTAAAATTGAAAAACTTGGCGGCGTCTATCTGTGACCCGGCACTGGTGTGGTTGCGTGGTCGACCGCTATTTGTGTTCACAATACGCGTGTTACTGTAGGTAGGTAATGTTCATTTACATTACTTACATGTAAAAGAGCGATTAGCTTATCGGTCACATTAAACCCTATCATCATTCAATTGTTGGTTTTGAACCAAAACTATTGGACATGTTTTTTAATACAATCCGTTATCGAAGTAGTCTAATCGTACCGCGCCGGGGGGAAGAAATCCCCACCTCTCCTCCCCGCCTGTCTAATAGTTCGGGACAAATATAAAAATTAACGCGTGTCACGAAAACGCGTGTATTTGTTTATGCACTGTGGCACGGGGTCGGTACATCGGCGCGACATGGCCACACTTACACACTACACAATATACCTTGTCCAGCTCACAACTAGCCGAATAAAATGAGTAATTGCCGAGTTTCTTGCCGGGTTCTTCTCAGCAAAAGCAACCTTCCGAACCTGGTGCATTTATAATCCCGTATAATGTGTTATTCGTGTCCTTTTGATTTGAAAGAGACCGCGCCAAAATGTATGTCCGATGCCGTACTGATGCGGTTATACTATAGTGACTATGCAAGATTAGTATACATTGGTATTTGATTTTACTTATCTCGTTTCTAAAGTATGAAAATGTCAAATTATTCAAATGATTTATTTGTTGGACAAGGTATAGTGTACAACTACAGCAGGTGTAGTTGTGTCATGAGAGTGCAAAATACTCGCTAGCGTCGCTAAATATTTGTCTGATTGTCGAGTCATTGTGCACACTCACGACAGGCACTTACGATAAAGAGCCCTCGATCTCCGCCTGACGCTAGATATGTTTTCGTTTGGTGTGTCACGTCATTGTGAACTACACACTACCTAAGGCCACAGCACGTGTCTACTGTGGACGTCCCGCTAGCTGGACATACTAGGCTTATATACTTCTACAGGTTGCCTTGAATGCTACCATTTATAGCACACCTGACAACTTGGCAAAACTGCTATCGATGTGTAAATTTGTCACACATTTCTATGAACACCACAAGTACCACTACTCACAAACAATGATTAAATGCGCAGTATTGGAAGTGTACCTGAGAGTCGGCGACAGACTCGCCATCTGTCACGTTGGCACCTAAATACTGGTCATAATGGAATCCAAACAATGATTTCCCTTATAGAATATGAACAGAACATGTTGAGCGTTTGGTTCTTATAACTATAAGTAAATGTTTATTATTCTAGTACAATTGGAATACACAGACGAGGCCATGGTGATATTCCTAGTCTAGTACATAACTAAATAGTGTACAATCACTAGGTAGATGCTGCACGCATGCGTGTCAGCTGTTTGTGCCTAATTTAATAACTTAATGTTCCTCAAAGTCATAATTGGAGATTCCGATCAGATCGTTCATAAGATCGCCGGCGGCGGTCGACGCCAGGCCCCGAGGGCAGCGATACATTCAGCTCACACGGCCGTCCTGGATAGCCGATACGACATTGAATATTGTGATACATTTAAAAAACTGCAGGCCATGGAGTAATGTACCAGTAATAGATGTGTACACGCACAGTGAACATTGGAGCAATCTGATATTGTACCTAAATGTGAGAACTATCTATGTTTAGTATTATATGGAAAACAGTGATGCAAGTCGGATGATCGCCGATCACAGCACTGTACACGTAGAGGGCTATGTGGTACATTCGAAGACTATATGAGCGGGCCCGGGGCGGGCCCTCAGGGCGCGGGCTCCAGCGCGCTGAGCGCCAGACCCAGCTGCGCCAGGTAGTAGGGCGCCATGACCAGCGCGCGCTGCGTGCCGCCCGCCCAGCCCGCGCCGCCCGCCCCGCCCGCCCCGCCCGCGCCGCCCCACAGCGAGTAGCCCAGCGCCGCGTCCGACGCCAGGAACAGCACCGCGCCCGCCGCCGCGCACCGCCGGTACCGCGCCACCTGCACACACACACACCGCGCTACACTCGCCACGCTCCGAACAAGAGCGCTCGCCTGACGATAACGCACCCGAGAGCGAAGCCTACTTTTAAGTCAAGGGGGGTCACTTTGAGATCGTGTTAGAACAATTTGGTTATAATATGGAAAAATGTATGTGTCATTCACATACTTAAAACGTGCTGCAAGGTATTGTCATCGCGCAGCCCGAGCCTAATTTTATGAAATATATCGATTAGTTCGCAAAAATATCATGCGTAGATCGATAGCGAGCCCGTTAAGTTCGGGCGGTGGAGGCACCTTGGGCGGCGAGTAAAGCGCGCGGGCGAGCGCGCGCCAGGCGGTGGTGGCGAGCAGCAGCGAGTAGAGCGGCACGGCCAGGCGCAGCGGGCCGCGCGGCGCCAGCAGCGGCAGGAACAGCGCCGTGGCGCCGAAGGCCGCGGCGGCCAGCAGCGGCGCGGCGGGCCGCAGGCGCAGCGCGCGCACGTAGCACGCGTGCGCCGCGCCGAACGCCGCCATGCCCGCCGCCAGCTGCGCCGGCCACACCAGCAGCGCGTCGCCCAGCGCCGACAGCGACAGCGCCCAGCACACCAGCCGCACGTACCGGTAGCTACGCACCGCGCACACCGTGCTTCTATTAGGACACTACCTCTTATCGAAAGCGGAACTGCATAATATCAACCGCCGAGAGCCAGGAGAACGGGGAGCTTGATCCCATAGGAGCCTAATTGTGATAAGCGTTCATTTAATAGGTCCGAGTTTATAGTTTTCACCCGTCTCCGCCTCGGAGAGCACGTTAAGCCGCCGGTCCCGGTTACCAATTCAACATTGGTAATCGTTACAGGTCAGCGAGGGAGGGCCTCAGAAAGTCTGACAACCGGTTTAACCCCGTTATCGATTTTCCTCCTAAAAGAAATTGCGAAGATCAGTTGAATGGCAGTCGCCATCGTTTGACATCAAAATAACATGTTGGTGACGTATTGTTATCGTCGTTTGACTCTTGTTAGATAAATAAGTAGATATTGCGCAGAATGATATCGCAGCGAGCGCTGGTGCGCGGACAACAATGGTTCCAGTCGATGCGAGGGCAAGGGCGCCGACGACCGAACAGGTGACCGCGACTACTATAGAACCAGATAACACTGACTTACCCACAATCCCATACTGTCGTTTTACTATAATTTTCTGTCAGAATCAGGAAAAGTAGAGTCAAATATTTTCCGCGTTTTCGGGAGCCATAGCTATACAAATGCACCACCAATTGCTATGAATTGTGTTAGTCAGTCTTAATCTAATCTATCTAATGCTAATAAGATTTAAAATCATATTATAAACTAGCTGTGCCCCGCGGCTTCACCCGCGTCAAAGAATCCTTATTGTCGCGGAATCCTAATATTTTTTATAAATCTATATTAAGTACCTATTAATTTATTTTTAATCTATTAAAAGCTCATATTACTCCTAATTGCCTATAACTCTATAACCTATAAAACTAACTTAAAAGTTAAAATCAAATACCTAAACGAATTACAAATTATATGTTCTTATATATTAAAAATAAAATACTCCTAAAATACTCCTTGAAACTTAAGCTATCTACCACTAAAAGACCCGTTAAAATCCATCCAGCCGTTTAGGCGTTTATATATCTATACATCTATACATACAGATAAATAAAATTGAAGTGTCTGTTTGTAATTCCAAAATTTACAGCTTTTCACTAAATGCATATGAAAGTATACACGTTACTGAGACTAAAAAACCAAGTATTAAATTTTTTCTCTGTCTGTCTGTCCGTCTGTCTGTCTGTCTGTCTGTTTGTTCCGGGTAATCTTTGAAACGGCTGGACGGATTTTGACGGGACTTTCACTGGTAGGTAGCTGATGTTTCAAGGAGTAACGTAGGCTAATTTAATTTATTAAAAATATTAGGGTTCCGCGACAATAAGGATGAAACTAAATCTACGCGGGTGTAACCGCGGGGCACAGCTAGTATAAAGATTTATAAACCTTTTTTAAGGATAAATCATTGTCTAGTAAACACATGAAAACATTTCGTTCTTTCGTAATAGAATAAGTGGATAATGTGAACAGAAGGTAGATGGTATGTGCCTCACTCCGGGTGCGGGGAGTAGGCGCGGTGCAGCAGGAGCAGCAGCAGCAGGCACAGCAGCGGCGCGCACTTGGCGGCCACGGCGGCCGGCCCCGGCGGCCCGCCGCCCGCCGCGAAGTACACGCACACGCTCTGGAAGAACGGCACCAGCCGCCCGCCCACGCCCACGCGAGACATCTACGCACACCAACCACACTTGACCACACTCCCGGGACCTTTGCTCTCGGCACCGCACACAGCAGGATGTGGCTGCTGTCGCCTGCCTGGGCCCGCACTATGGGAACAAGACTGAATTTGGGGGGTCATTGGGATTTATGGAAAAAATTACAGGTGCCATACAAATACGGCAATCACAATGGAGGGAGTCCAAAATCATGAAATTCGTGTGACGTAATTTATGTTTAGGCACGTGGCGAAGTTAGTCGATGACGACATTGACATCCATGGTAACCCAATTTAATGAAAACATTACAATATTATGTGCGTGCGAGAATGCAATAACGGACTGGCACGGGCGGCGTATGGCGGCGCATAGTCCTCCCGTTCGCTTTCAATGTTTACTGAAGGCACATCTCTCTCGGACTCTCAATTATGAAGGGTAGGTGGTGTATGGAGGCCACTTCCATACTCTTCATAAGGGACAAATGGGTGGGTGTACAGCATGACGACATCCACCATGCTCCCTCTCTCCCCCTACTTATACCTATACATATAGATACCAGAGAATACTTCATTTTACTAAATTATGCTTTATTTAAACACAGTATGCAATTGTACTCACAAACTTTATTTAATTTAAATTTTTATCAACATTCAAGCATTTGTTAATTAATTGAATTAATTAAATAATTGGGACTGTGTCCAAGGGCTTATACTTCTCATGTGAATTATTTGGTTTTGTATGCATTTATGAAATTGTATAAAGTTTTTGAAAAGAGTAATTACTGAGTTTCTTGCAGGTTCTTCTAAGTAAGAACAACCTTCTAAACCTGGTGGTAACCATGTATAATCAACTCATTCTGAGGATTTGAGAGTACTTTTTTAAAAGTATAATAAAGTCCCAAAATTCAAATAAAGATATTTTTGAGTTTGAGTCACCTCTATCTCTACTTGAATGTATTAATTTTGACTATCTCTAGCTTTTATAATATTAAGTTTATTTTGATATTGTCTAACATTTAGTCCAGCTTCTTGAATCCAATGTCATGGGAATATTCCCTGAAGCACTGTCTGCAGATGTTGAGACCATATTTACGAATAAGTCCATGCCTGTTGGAGCAAGCCCGGCATGAACGTGATCCTTGTCCATATCGACGGGGGTGAGAATACCAAATATTTGCATGACCCATGTTGATAAATTATCAATTTATCGCTACACAGTAACGAGAAACACGTCCAAAATGGCCGTAGCACAGATTAAAAAGGGAAACATAATGTTGAAACAGTCAATGTAAGAAGTATTGTATCCACTTGTGTGTACGATAATCAACAGTTTACCTAATTACTTATCACCAACACACCACAGACTAGGTAAGAACTACACAACATAAGATTCTGTTTGCAATTGTAAGTTTATAACAATTACATACATCCCCATACATATTAGTAGCTACCTACATGGAGATACCTCTAATTAAGTAAAATATATCTCTAGTACAGTTTAAATAAATATAATAACTCTTTTATGAATCAGGAATGTCCCAATCAAGTAGGTACTTGGGACCCCTGTTAATTATTAACATAAATATAAATAAAGAATTGTATATTGTTTAGGCTAAGGCCTTTGTAGGTAGCTACCAAAACAATAAATAGATAAAGAAAGCTTACCAACTCAGCTGGAGATACCATTTTGTGCGTGGAGGTAGTCCAGTTAAAGTAGCCGTACCTACACCTACTAGACAAGACAACTAAATAATCAAGGAATAGGTACAACTTTACTTGCATAAACTGCGCACCATCAAGTGCGGATGTTAACTAACAGAATAATAGCGAGAGCGGTGCAGCGGCCCTCGACGTTCGCCTAGCTGGATTATAAATAAATTCGTATCGTTTGTTTATTTTGATTCTTGTTTTGATAAAATGAGCAATGAAATGTGTCTAAGATTAAAAAGTTGATAAGTCCAACCACAAAGCATTGTGATGATAGACTTTTTAAAGTTGTCGTATTATATATTCTTGTTCAATCATGTTTATGAAGACATCTGTATCTGAAGATGTCTACACATCGTTTTGTATAGTTTTTAATTTCAATCATGACTTTATCGCCGCCCTAATAGTTTTCAGGTCCTTTCGTGGTATTTATAATATTAAATATTGCAGAGAGTCGAATAAGCCGAGCCAGCCAAAATTATATTCAAAAATATATTCGACTGTTTTAGAAAGAGGGCCAAGAATAATTTAAATAATAATAACCAATCAAGCTTTGCAAAAGCCGCTGTCTATTTGTATTTTTACTATGTCATGCGTCATTGGTATGTCACCCTAAAAACGTCATAACGTGACATTGATACATGACATTTAGCTTCAGAAGAAAAATCAGCTGCTTGATAATGTTGAACTGACATTTCCCTTCCCTGCCCTGCCGTGCAGTTTTCCGTACCTATTTAGTAGTCGTCTATAAGTCAATCAAATCAAATCCAATAGTTTTAGATTTTCTGTCAAATTTGCCACTCACGTATTATATGTAAATAAAATGCCGAAGAAGAAAACAGGGCAGAGAAAGAAGGCGGAGAAGCAGAAATTGCGGCAGAAGGGAATCCGCAATGCACGAGAGAATGTGGACATCGCACAACACCCTTGCAACGTGCCCATGGAGTGCGACAAGTGCCAGAAGTAACCGCATACCTGTTTTTGCTATTGTGTGCCATATATCATACGGGCCATACACATTATAACACGTTTAGTGCATTTCCTTACTACATGAAGTCAGGAGGTTTTTCCAACAAACCTCTGTCCTTAATATTTTAAGTTACACACCAAGTATAAAGTTTCTCCCAGCATTACTTGATGTGACACTAAACTCAGCATTTCTGCAATATGCAACATTGTTTTCAAACTATTTAGTATTCATATTGAGTTAATTGCACCACTAACGATGCTACATACATTGTATAGTTCTCCCCTACTTAGCTGGTGTTTGCAGACTTTAACTGTGTTTCACTTCTTTCCTTCTCATCATTTTGTAATTCAATCACAGGTAGGTAATTATATAACTCATTAACTTTAGGATGTTTTTATGAAATACATGATTTGTTTCAAAATTGTATTACTATTCTTATTATATGCTATAATGTTTAAGTCATGTGAGCCTTGCAATAAATGTACTTGCTGAAATTGGAACATATCATGTTTTGTATAGGAAACAGAAGAGTCGCGCATTCTGCTACTTCTGCCAGGCTCTGCAGCGGCTGCCGACTTGTGCTCAATGCGGGAAGGTCAAGTGCATGCTCAAGTCAGGAGACTGCGTGGTGCGACACCCGGGGGTCTACACCACCGGCCTCGCTATGGTGGTCAGTCTCATTAATGTACTTTACTGAAACAACTACTACTACAACAACTACCAAAAAAACAAGTTTTTTAATATCTAAATTTTTTGGTATAGACATCTGCAAATGACTGGTTGCAGCCTTGGGCTAGATATGATGACAACAGTTATTCTATTTGTCCATTACTTATCAAAGCTTTTAATTTTACCATTTTAAATATCAATGAAATAGAGACTATAAAATATTGTAACACACCAAACTATATTGTGTGCTAGTGACATCCAGCTCCACTAGACTGGTGTGTGGAACCCTGACACTGACAATGAGTTGGTACAAACAAACCACCTGTGCACCAAAACCATGAACACAATTGTTTTGTCCATGGTCCTAAGCTGTATGTATTTTTCCTGATTGTTTTCTAATCCTATTACTTTAAATCATCACAGTCATTGTGCTAAATATCTGCTTGATTATGGTAGAAATTTGGAATAGAGATGGCTACTTTTTATCCCATAAAATTTACTGGTATCTGCAAACAGCAGATAGTGATGTGCTATTCTATCTATATCTATACAGATAAATAAAAATAAAGTGTCTGTTTGTAATTCGAAAATAACTGCTTTTCACTAAATGCATATGAAAGTATACACGCTACTGACACCAAAAAAACAAGTTTTAAAATTTTTCTCTGTCTGTCTGTCCGTCTGTCTGTCTATCTGTCTGTTTGTTCCGGGTAATCTCTGAAACGGCTGGACCGATTTTAACGGGAGTTTCACTGGCAGGTAGCTGACGTTCCAAGAAGTAACTTTTATTTATTAAAAATATTAGGGTCACACGACAATAAGGATGAAACAAAATCAACGCGGGTGAAACCGCGGGGCACAGCTAGTTATATATAAAAATGAATCCCCATTTGCCTTGGTCACGGCATCACCCCTAAACGGCTGGGTGGAGTTTAACGGGACTTTCACTGGCGGATAGCTGATGTTCCAAGGAGTGTTTTGGGAAAACATTAGGACACCCATGAAATTAAGTCTACGCGGGTGAAACCGCGGGGCACAGATGAGTTGAATGGTTTGGTGTTGCAGGGCGCTATATGTGACTACTGCGAGGCGTGGGTGTGCCACGGCCGCAAGTGCCTCAACTCGCACGCCTGCACCTGCCCGCTGGCCGACGCCGTCTGCCTCGAGTGCGAGAGGGGTATGTTCACATTTACCTCAATATAATCTTATTGATTTTGATAACTGTTACATACTGAAGGAATACATATCTTACTTTAACCCTGATTGTGTATGAATGTCGCAGGAGTGTGGGAGCACGGCGGGCGCGTGTTCCGATGTTGCTTCTGCCAGGGGTTCCTGTGCGAGGACGACCAGTTCGAGCACCAGGCCTCCTGCCAAGTGCTCGAGTCGGAGACTTACAAGTGTTAGTATTGCTGCTCGAGACCAGATTGGAAACTAGATGGAGCATTTAAATAATGCTTCTCCGTATCCTATTTGAGAGCATGTAAAGTGGGTCGCCTCTTTGGGAGCGTGAAAGTATAGTCGTGTTCGCATTGCATTGCAGGCCAGTCGTGCAACCGCTTGGGGCAGTACTCGTGCCTGCGCTGCAAGACGTGCTTCTGCGACGAGCACGTGCGGCGCCGCGGCCGCGGGCGGAGCACCGGCGTGCCGCCCTGTCCGCGCTGCCAGTACCCCACGCAGCTCACCGCCGACCTCGCCATGTCCAGTGAGTACCTCACGTGGCCTTAACACACAGAAGAGAGCGCCTTTAACCCTAGACAAATGTAAACTCTAGGTATACATATTATATCGTAAGTGGATAGATAGTGAATAGTGATGTGTTGTTTGCGATTGCAGCGCGCTCGCATCGCTACGGGCGGCAGGGCACGGCGCCGGCCGGCGAGGAGGAATACGGCTCCTACGGTTCCTATGGCAACTATGGCAACTACGGGGACGCGGGTAAGCTAGACGACCTTATATTGTACCTCTATTGTCGCACACTCAGCGAATATCTTGTAACTAAATGTAATCACGTTACAGGTTCGGAAGGCGGGTCGGAGGGTGG
This sequence comes from Watsonalla cultraria, assembly GCA_964035505.1. NCBI lineage: Eukaryota > Metazoa > Arthropoda > Insecta > Lepidoptera > Drepanidae > Watsonalla > Watsonalla cultraria. Next base: position 66,856 of record OZ037732.1, on the reverse strand, counting down.
CGCTGAAGGCGGGGACTATACGGACTCTGGCTCGGAGGAGGAAGACAGCGACGATGAGACGGGGTCTGAGTCCGACGAGGGCGACGAGTCTGACGAGCGCGACGACAAGGCTGAGTCTGATGAGAAGACTGGCAATGACGATAAGAGCAGGCCTGACGGGAAAGATGGACAGCCTGCGGCTGCGTCGAAGCCTTGACTCGAACCAAGTTGCGCCTGATGAGCACTGCCGCGTCTAATATCTATCAGCGGATTTATGCATTCACAAATATATTGTTTTTACTACTACAATTGCTTTTTTTTATTTTATAAATAGCGGCAAGGATTGTATGCAAAATGCATCAAGCATTTTTTTCTTTAGTTGGAAAATTACGTCCAAATATTATTCCAGATTATCTATACATGCCCTAAAGAAGATCCCCTAGAAAATCCATACATTTCAAGCATGATTTCTTTGTACTAAGGAACGTACGTTCAAACGTGTGACTATGAAATTGCCAGAAAAAAATACAACTCAATGTGGTAGTTTTCCTTTCTTATTTTGGAAGATAAATCTACCTTTGTTGTTATTTCATCGGTTTTTCGAAATGAAAAACCGAAATTATGACATAATTTTTACCGAATTTATATTCGAGCACCCATGCATTTTAGAGGATCAACAGCTGAAAAAAGGTAGAAAAAGCAATAGCTATGTGGCAGCACTGCAAATTTGACAGCTTGCAGTCAGACAGATTGACGTTTGACATTTAATTAATTTGGTCATGTTACGCAGCAAGCAAAGCAATCGTCTTGCTCCTTGCTCGTCCCTACTGCAGTCAATTACATTTATTATTTTCTTATTTAATGAGATAGATAAGAGCGTGAGACTGAATTGAATTTCGTCCATATTATTAATATTGTTCGTGTTGTGTGTATGGTTAGGCGCGCGGGCAACGGGCGAGGATGACGGGCGGCCGTCGGTGAAAGTGCAGTGTAGTGACCGTGAGGAGGCTCAGGGCGAGTGGGTGACGATGGGCGTGGGCCTGCAGCCGCTCGAGTTCACCGAGTGCCTGGCGGACAGCCCGCACTTCCGCGAGAACCTGCAGCGACACGAGAAGGAGCTCGAGCGCACCAGCCAACAGATCAAGCGGCTCATAAAGGAAGTCAAGGATGTCGTGCAGGCGGCCAAACGTAAGTGATCTCTTGGCCGCGCACCGCCGCGCCGGCCACTCGAGCATCTCACGCGCTCGCTCCACGCCACACATTCACAACACTACCAGTTGTTCACTGCACAGAACACTGCTCCCAGAATTTATACCAACTTATCTGTAACTTGAAACAACAGAAACAAAATTCTAAATTAACAAGATAAAATAACTATTGCACTAACAAATGTAGCTTCTTGTTAGTTAAACAATTTTCTAAATACTACTTAACATCTGTTTTAAAGTTTATCTCTTATCAAAAATATGAACTACCTCATAGTAAACTATCTGGAAGTCTGAATGGGCATGTGATCTTTGTGTTAACAAGTAGACAATAACGCAATACAAATGCTGCTGGGTTGTGTACACATTGGATGTGATGTGTGAGATTGTTTGTTGTGTGTCTGAAAGGTAGTTCCTCCGTCAGTCATTGGTGTAGTTGGCTGGCCACAGTGTAGAGGGTGACAGTGTGCCGCTGCAGCTGTTTGCTGGAGCTTGTAATGTGATGCCGTGAGTGGCACCGGCACCGTGTGCTGGAATGTGTGTCAATTACTTTCTCAATTACCTCCAGTGTCTAATCATGTAATGTAACACTGCCGTGTGCACATTCCCCTGATTACAATCACCCATTATCACAAATTATATTATTATCTAAATAGCCGCCATTATCTGGCTGTAAACAATAGTGAACCTACAATGCACTGCCATTATAAGAATAGTGTAGTATTGTCAATGATAGCTGCAGTGACAGTGTGATGTAGTATATATGGCACAGCTGTATTGTTATTGATAAAGATGTTATCGCCAGACCATGTCCTGTGTGCGGTGCATACCAGGTCGGTGTCTATAAATGCAGTGATGAGTCACAGCCTTACTCCAGCGACCAAAGCAAGACAATATTAGAATCTCCTTATCAGAGGCTGCCCACCGACAGTTTCCTCATTCAGGCCCAACTCGTCATGTGACTGTCGTTGGATATTGTTTTGGTCACTGACCAACATTTGTGTATATTTGGACATCATTATCCAGTTTATCTGGAACATTAAATAATAATACATTGAACTGTGTAAACATATCACCCACTTTAAATTACATGCCTATCATTTACACTACAGCTGGTTGTTCTAATTAGAATGTAGGCAATGTTTGTGTTAAAGTACTTGCATTACTTTGCTCTTAGAATGTATCTATTATTTGTAATTACTTTATTACTCTAGTTGTGACTTTTTCGTAATTATTTGCTATCAAAGCCTATACTAATAAGAATTCCTTCCATCAATAAGAAATCCTTCCTCATTTAAAAGTTTCTAGGTGCAATGGTTTAGTTTAGACTATACATTATTTCCTAACTGATTGGATATGGCAAATAAGGGTTTTACATGATTTATTAATTAACATCTTTAAGATGAGAGAAGATGATCAATATTTAAATTAATTACACTTAAACAATCCCCTAATTACTTACCTCAACTTCATTAATAATAGGAATGATCTCTGCTCTCTGCCTGCTATCCCATGAGGGACCTGTGCTAGTGTGTGGTACCTGTTACTTATTATTATATCTTGAATAAATAATAGTAACCACATTTTTCAGTCATAAGTAATATGTCAATGTTTTAGACTAGAAATTCAATTATAAAGCCTAAATTAAATTATTGCATTTATGATTTATTAACAACAAAATTATCTTTAGTGCCTATTTACCTCAATGTTTATTTACAAACAGGACAGTGTTTGGTTCTGATAATTAAATTAACTACATTTTTTAATTGTGTGTGTCTGGGGAGCATTGTGTGTCACACAGTGTAAGTCTGTGAGCTTCACACGTCACACGCGCAATCCAATTGTGATGTCGGCAGTCGACACTGTCCGCACAAGGCGCAACCTTAGTTACGTAAACATATTGTAAGCGATGATAATGTGCGTATTGTACTAAATGTGAGGTGTGCGGCGTGCTGGGAGCGATAGCGCCGAGGATCGCTTATCGTGTCCTTGAGGGTATTGCGCGCCTATCTCTTGCATCTATCGCTCTATCGCTGCCCACTATGATAATGTAAACATTTCTTGTCCAAATTAAACGAAAGTATACAAGCATGTTTATGCTGACTAGAGTACCTGTTGCCAAGCTTAAAAAATACAGACGCGGGATCATTATTTTTAGAATTTTCCGGATGTGCTGTACTAGTTACTGTCTTCCTAGCACCTACCAAACCACCCATGCTTCAAACTATTTAAAAAGCAAGAATGGAAGCAGGTGCCTTCTGCCCTTAGTTTGACTAGTAATAGAGAAATAACACTTAATTAATCACTAATCACTTTTAATTACAGAATAAATGTCGGTAGTCTCTTCTCTTACTGAGTAAGGCCATTTGCTTTCCAATAGTAGTTATATGTATTTTCCTTAAATAACTAAAGTAGCCGGCGTATTGATACATTAGATAAGGTCGCGTGAAGTTAGTTAATCCAATTCTTATATTATAGCCTGTACTAAGCATATTTGTATGTATGTATATACACGAGACACACGTCCGTGCTGTAGCAGCTGCTGGGTTTGTTCTATAGACGAGTCGAATATTTTTCATACTCGTACAGATTATGAATGAGATCACTGACTGGCTCAACACCGTAATGTAGTGTAGATAGGTACTCTCTGTAAATGTAGATACTAAACAGTGTAATCACATATTTACAATCTGGCTCACCCGTAGAGGATGCGATGATATAAAATGTGTCTCAGAAGGTCAGTTTTCATAGTCACCAGGGCTTAACTGAATGAATAAATTGAAAGGTCTGGGCGCGGCCCAGCTGGCGCTGGCGGCGAGCATGGAGCAGTTCGAGTTCGCGTGCATCGGCGCCTCCATGACGGAGGACGAGCGCGTCATCGGCCACTCGCTGCACCACTTCGCGCACCTCATACGCACCATCGAGGACGAGCGCGACCGTATGGTCAGTACCTACATACACACACACACACACACACACAAACAAACAAACACAAAAACTGTAGTCGCTAAACCTTTAGGAAACTGCCCAAACTCACAAAGTATTTTTTTCATGTCACCAGATTGATATGAATGTAGTGAGTGAGGGACACAGAAAGAAGATAATATAATAGTCGTACTAGATTCAAATAGGTGATACAATAGTTAGATAGAGTGCGACGCGACCCTTGTCGTGCGAGCGTGGAGCGTGCGCCGCTCACCGCGACCTTGTTTACAAACAAGTGGTGACCTTCAGGTGTGCACCGCCACTCTCACCGGCCACCACCGGCATGCTGATGAGGACACAACTAGTGCGTCACATCCGCGCTCACACCACCACACGCACCGTTGCCAGTAGGACGCACCACGCACGACACAGGGCACTATAGCCCGCGCCACAGTTTATCTATTCCACGACATATTGAACAAATTAATTTTAATTTAGAAAACATGTTTGTTAAGTCTGATATTTTGTGGATATAATGCTAACAACACTAAGGAAAAGCGTGTTCCATAAAATTCGAAATAAAGAGAAATTTTCTGCGCTCGGAACCGGAGACCAATCCAGTTAGGTGAATAAAATTAGATGATTGAGTAAGGCTGATTATTATAATATTGTAATGGAAAGTGGTCGGCGTGATCGGGTCGGTGACACCGGCACAGTATATATATAAGCTACTAAGCAGTGTAGAATCTATACCAAATATTTGAAATAAGAGTGTTGCTCCACCGAGTGTGAGGGTGGTCAATCTTAAAGTTCTTAAAATTGATTCCTTGTTTAAGTATTGTTAAAGTAATGTCATTTTATTTATTTAGTAAATTTGAAGTTTACAATAATGTCTGCAAAACACGTAAATGACGTGAATACGCGATCGGCCACCCAACATGACATCTCTTCCTTACTGACATTACGCCTAGGTCGCTTATAACCTTTTATATTCCGCACGTTCCTACTCCTAGACTCCGTACTGCTGCTGTAATCTTATATTTATTCTGTGTCACCGGCCAGTTAGGCGGAGTGGAGCGTCTGGTAGTGCTGTTGTATAGGCTCACTGAGCCTGTTTGTGTACGTAGTACGCGCAGTACAATGTAGCATAGAGGCGTGTGGCCTGCGGGCCTGTGCTGGAGTGTGGACGGTAGCATGGCGCGGTGATGTCACTGCTTTATTGACCGAGCCATTGTGCACTCGCTCGCGGCCCGGCCCCGCGCGCCGCCGCGAGCCCACATCTTACCCACTCAATATCATTGTCACTTATTAGATTACATGCTTCTTATCTCATCGCAGCTCACACTTCCGCGCGGCGTCCTCGCTATCGTTGGATTATAACTAACCAGCTCGCGGCTCCTGACGGAACGCAATAAGTATCCGTCGCTATAATATAGAGCTGTAGTTACGCATCATTATTTAAATATCAGTATGACACTGTAGCAAAAACTTCAAAGCGAAATTCTCAGCTAAGTTTACGCTTACAATAGCATGGTGTACCTAGTATGTACCTAACACTAGACTAGCTCAGCCATAGTTAATACGTTGTAGGTAATGAGTAATGACATAATCTTCGGACACGTCGCACCACATGTGCCGACATGTCACACAATTAATACGTTGTAGGTAATGAGTAATGACATAATCTTCGGACACGTCGCACCACATGTGCCGACATGTCACACAATTAATACGTTGTAGGTAATGAGTAATGACATAATCTTCGGACACGTCGCACCACATGTGCCGACATGTCACACAATTAATACGTTGTAGGTAATGAGTAATGACATAATCTTCGGACACGTCGCACCACATGTGCCGACATGTCACACAATTAATACGTTGTAGGTAATGAGTAATGACATAATCTTCGGACACGTCGCACCACATGTGCCGACATGTCACACAATTAATACGTTGTAGGTAATGAGTAATGACATAATCTTCGGACACGTCGCACCACATGTGCCGACATGTCACACAATTAATACGTTGTAGGTAATGAGTAATGACATAATCTTCGGACACGTCGCACCACATGTGCCGACATGTCACACAATTAATACGTTGTAGGTAATGAGTAATGACATAATCTTCGGACACGTCGCACCACATGTGCCGACATGTCACACAATTAATACGTTGTAGGTAATGAGTAATGACATAATCTTCGGACACGTCGCACCACATGTGCCGACATGTCACACAATTAATACGTTGTAGGTAATGAGTAATGACATAATCTTCGGACACGTCGCACCACATGTGCCGACATGTCACACAATTAATACGTTGTAGGTAATGAGTAATGACATAATCTTCGGACACGTCGCACCACATGTGCCGACATGTCACACAATTAATACGTTGTAGGTAATGAGTAATGACATAATCTTCGGACACGTCGCACCACATGTGCCGACATGTCACACAATTAATACGTTGTAGGTAATGAGTAATGACATAATCTTCGGACACGTCGCACCACATGTGCCGACATGTCACACAATTAATACGTTGTAGGTAATGAGTAATGACATAATCTTCGGACACGTCGCACCACATGTGCCGACATGTCACACAATTAATACGTTGTAGGTAATGAGTAATGACATAATCTTCGGACACGTCGCACCACATGTGCCGACATGTCACACAATTAATACGTTGTAGGTAATGAGTAATGACATAATCTTCGGACACGTCGCACCACATGTGCCGACATGTCACACAATTAATACGTTGTAGGTAATGAGTAATGACATAATCTTCGGACACGTCGCACCACATGTGCCGACATGTCACACAATTAATACGTTGTAGGTAATGAGTAATGACATAATCTTCGGACACGTCGCACCACATGTGCCGACATGTCACACAATTAATACGTTGTAGGTAATGAGTAATGACATAATCTTCGGACACGTCGCACCACATGTGCCGACATGTCACACAATTAATACGTTGTAGGTAATGAGTAATGACATAATCTTCGGACACGTCGCACCACATGTGCCGACATGTCACACAATTAATACGTTGTAGGTAATGAGTAATGACATAATCTTCGGACACGTCGCACCACATGTGCCGACATGTCACACAATTAATACGTTGTAGGTAATGAGTAATGACATAATCTTCGGACACGTCGCACCACATGTGCCGACATGTCACACAATTAATACGTTGTAGGTAATGAGTAATGACATAATCTTCGGACACGTCGCACCACATGTGCCGACATGTCACACAATTAATACGTTGTAGGTAATGAGTAATGACATAATCTTCGGACACGTCGCACCACATGTGCCGACATGTCACACAATTAATACGTTGTAGGTAATGAGTAATGACATAATCTTCGGACACGTCGCACCACATGTGCCGACATGTCACACAATTAATACGTTGTAGGTAATGAGTAATGACATAATCTTCGGACACGTCGCACCACATGTGCCGACATGTCACACAATTAATACGTTGTAGGTAATGAGTAATGACATAATCTTCGGACACGTCGCACCACATGTGCCGACATGTCACACAATTAATACGTTGTAGGTAATGAGTAATGACATAATCTTCGGACACGTCGCACCACATGTGCCGACATGTCACACAATTAATACGTTGTAGGTAATGAGTAATGACATAATCTTCGGACACGTCGCACCACATGTGCCGACATGTCACACAATTAATACGTTGTAGGTAATGAGTAATGACATAATCTTCGGACACGTCGCACCACATGTGCCGACATGTCACACAATTAATACGTTGTAGGTAATGAGTAATGACATAATCTTCGGACACGTCGCACCACATGTGCCGACATGTCACACAATTAATACGTTGTAGGTAATGAGTAATGACATAATCTTCGGACACGTCGCACCACATGTGCCGACATGTCACACAATTAATACGTTGTAGGTAATGAGTAATGACATAATCTTCGGACACGTCGCACCACATGTGCCGACATGTCACACAATTAATACGTTGTAGGTAATGAGTAATGACATAATCTTCGGACACGTCGCACCACATGTGCCGACATGTCACACAATTAATACGTTGTAGGTAATGAGTAATGACATAATCTTCGGACACGTCGCACCACATGTGCCGACATGTCACACAATTAATAAATGTGATTGTGTGACATTCGATCTGCACCTGGCCATATGTTTGTGTTGACTGACCTCGTGTAATATAACATGTGTGTATATTAGGTACCTTAACAATTTTATAATATTTTTAAAAGAGTAATTACTGAGTTTCTTGCCAGGTTCTTCTCAGTAAAAGCAACCTTCCGAACCTGGCAGTAGCATGTATAATCCATGTCGTTCTGATGATTTGAAAGTACTTTGTAAAAAGTCTAATCGAATAAAGATATTTTTGACTTTGACTTTGACTTATATTTGTATAGACCGGCGACGAGGCTCGACTGGTGGCCGACGAAAGTGAAACTTAATGATTTGGTGTCTCCGTGATAACTGTTATGGTGTTACGTCGGCCGCACTCATTGAATACAAGAGTGGATCCTGACTGTCGCACACCTGATATGGTGTAGCTTAGCACGTCACTCATGTATCTTTGCATTAATCGAAAAAGAACATAATTATAACTTTGCAATAATAAGATAGCATTGCAATAATAAGTTGTGCAAGAGCTTTTTGCCTTTGTCTTGTCTTGTAATAATACACCGGCATACATATTTCACGTAGACAATGTCTGGAGCAGGATTTACTAGGTGCACCATCGCTACCCAGGCTATCAGTGAGCATACACATACACATTATGTCTTCATCATTCACGCATTTGGATGGAGATCTGATATGAATTTTAGATCCTCAATTCTAGGAACTACTTATCAAGATTTTTACTATTCCAAACGTTTACGTACAAACGTTGGATGGTTGTTCCCATTGCATATCACATCATGCAAGTATGTAGTAGGTAGGTAGTAGTGAGGCAGTCCCGGGCCCTCGGAAGCCGGCCACAGCGGCCGGTCCTCACGTGCCGCCGTACGGTCACGTCCGGAGCTATTACACACCTTTATAACCTTTATAACACCGATAAACCTTTCTATTCATTGCGATGTGATCGCTCACAGTACACACACTTCCAGTAATATAGTGTCACAATAACATTTTGTTACTTGCGACACCTCTCATTACTCAACAACCTTTACCTAGATAAACTTAGATTTTCTTTTGAGAGAAATCAACACTAAAATATACTTTCTGCATTCGGTGGTGAACGCTGTTGGTTGACGACTCTAAACTACTTTATAAAGAGTAATCGTCTAATCGTTAGATAATAATTTTAAATCGAAAGATGTTCTTTCGTACACTCCCTTCTCCTCCTATGTTAGATGTTATGTATGTTGATAACGAGGTACATAATTAACCCTCAAGTACACTACAAATACTAGTGTTGGTCGTGGTGTCATGTGATGTGATAGCTATGATGGTAAATATAAGCTGTTGTTGTCTGTTAGTCATGTAGCAACTAGCACGGGCATATATATACATACAGGTTCAAATCTTAATCTGTAAGCACCAACAAGTTTTCAGAAACGTTCAAACATATCTTGAACTTTACGGCAAAGGAATCTATTATATCTTCACACATACTTAATCATCACGCAGAAGTAAAGCACCATGGGGAAACCTCTTGATCAACCCTCCAAACATCTGGTAATAAATGTATAGTTTCATGATATGATGCGTGATAGTAATAGTGACGTGTGTGGGATGTCCGCAGCTGGGCCGCGCGCACGAGCAGATCATCCAGCCGCTGGAGCGGTTCCGCAAGGACCACATCGGCGCCGTCAAGGTAACACATACACACACACACAGTTGTACTATATTGTAACCTTGTTATTTACACAACAATGGGCGGCTGGACCAGGCGGCTATCTCGATAAGCACTAAATTAAATTGATTCAGTATCGACTGCTGCTATTGTTAACGTGCCATTGAACCTGAGTCAAATGCGATGATATTCTCCAAATTCCGTTGAATTATTTACCTAGTTAACTAAATAAATGTTATGGAACTTATTACTTAAAAACTTGTACTGAAACTGAAAGCCGCAGATAATGAAACCAAACAATAGCGGCTCACTGGTCGACCGCTGACTCAGACACTAGCGCTATTTATGTTTAATATCTCTGAACGGTATTCGCGGTGAGTTATTAATTTCCGTCACAACGAAATTATACCTCGTTGTGTAATTTATAGGCATCCGTAATACATTATATTATTATGTAACTTACTGCACTGCCAGGTTCCCAAATAATATTTATGTAGGGTAGAAAATCTTTATACTGTCTTATTGTATCTAATAATTTGTATTGTGTATTCTATTAATTGTTTTAAGCTCAACGACAACGATTCACTCCACAGATGTGTGTGTTGAATGATGACTGACATAATAAGTGATGTGTGTGCGTGTGTGTGTGCAGGAAGGCAAGAAGAAATTCGACAAGAAGACGGCCAAGTTCTGCCAGAGCCAGGAGCGGACGCTCTCCCTCTCCACCAAGAAACAGGACAACGTGTTCCAAGAGGTGAAACACGCATTTATATCATTAACAAGCCCCCTACTTACTGATTGAACAGTGGATACCACAATCGAGAGTAACAGAGAGACCATCAAAGTTTACTCAAAAAAAAATGCTCACGTCTAGAAGGGTTCGCGAAGGTTACAAGACGTCATATCATCATCATAATTTCTTCCATTCGTCTCTATCAAGTGCCACCTCCTAACTTCACAGGCACCGAAATTGTGAAATGTCTTAATTTTTCCCTGGCACATGTATTTAATGTTGGCGGTGTGGAAGTATATGTTTTTAAGCTACTTTTAAAGTGTAGTTGCCATCTCAAGTGAGCCCTCTCATCCACCCAGTGCCTTGCCGTGCATTCATAGTCAGAACTCTGCCTTGTTTGTGTACCAACATACATTAATAGGCAACAGTTAACATTACTGCTACATAGAGCCTGATGAGTGCTCAGTTTAGACGCGGCGTGACTAATGTGGCTCGTTTGTTTACGACACTTGTGAAGAGAACGCTTAGCGAAAAGAATCAGCCTCAATAGGAATTGGTCCTAACCTGAATATAAAGTTGTTTGCCGACAATGTCCACGGTATGGTGCGCTATTAGTGGCCGAGGTACCTTCACCACACCGTATGACAATTCAAAATATTTAAATTTGAACACACTTTATCCATATAGGCCATTCTATCTAATGGTTTTTGGAAATGTTATACGTTGGGGTTATAGCATTAGCTTAACGTCGAGAGCAATTTATACCAGGACTTGTTCATACGGCATTACCCTCATGTATATACTCTATAAAGATACATTACATAACGCTCGCCTGCGCCATCCCGTGACTTGGTTCGTATGGAACTACATGCCTGTTGACTATTGTTTAGACCTCAGGGATATTCAGAATCGGACCAAAGCTTCAAGCGATAAAGTACCACATGAAAACTGACATGTCAGATCAAAAATACATGTGTAGGTGTATATGGTAGATGTCGGTCGGCGGTCGGCGGTCGAAGCACGTGACAGTTGATTCCAATAGGCGAGGGCCGGAGCCGGCGCCGCCGCTTGTTATGTTATTATTGTGTAATTAAGTTTATGTAAGTATATTTTAATAAAAATTTTATACAAATATACTGCCGTTATAATTTTGTTGGTTGTTAATAAATGATGGTTTATGATCAAGTTGTAAGTATAATTTATGAGTCTTTCTGTAGCAGTCAGTGTCCCACACCAATGTTAGTACCGACATCGAATAGCTTAGTATGCCACACAATATAATACAATACCATGTACTAGTAAACATGCTACAGTATATTGACAGCAAATACAACAGTTTTAAAAAAAATTAAGATTGCAACACACGCTTAATCAAGCAAACATTCTTGTTTCAAAAATAATGCCTAGTTTCCTAACTGATGAAAAAATGTGGTTAAAAGTCTAAATCTAGGAACAGTGATTGTAATAGTCTCAGGTGTCAGTACCATCTGGACGACACATGCACGTAAGTGGCATTATTCAATAAAACACAAAAGTAAATTTGCCCATAATGTAATGATTACATACATTACCCAGTAGGTATAATAGTGTACAATAGTATAACGTTCAATAAAATATATGATCAACAACATATAATATACTTGTCTAAAAGTGCGACGTCCCGCTACCCACCACCCATTGACTACACGCGCTCGATGCACCGACCCCCCCCCCAATGTCCTCTAGCCATATACCGCGCCTGTCCCGATAACAGAAATGATTTAAAATTCTAAATATATAGTATATGTACCTCGATATTAATGAAAACCAAGCGTGACACTCTTTGTGCTACTTAATTATATTTTTTATATCGATCAACTTTTACTGTGGATTTTTTATAATAGGAATACGGCACTAAATAAAATTAAAATTAAAATTGAAAAACTTGGCGGCGTCTATCTGTGACCCGGCACTGGTGTGGTTGCGTGGTCGACCGCTATTTGTGTTCACAATACGCGTGTTACTGTAGGTAGGTAATGTTCATTTACATTACTTACATGTAAAAGAGCGATTAGCTTATCGGTCACATTAAACCCTATCATCATTCAATTGTTGGTTTTGAACCAAAACTATTGGACATGTTTTTTAATACAATCCGTTATCGAAGTAGTCTAATCGTACCGCGCCGGGGGGAAGAAATCCCCACCTCTCCTCCCCGCCTGTCTAATAGTTCGGGACAAATATAAAAATTAACGCGTGTCACGAAAACGCGTGTATTTGTTTATGCACTGTGGCACGGGGTCGGTACATCGGCGCGACATGGCCACACTTACACACTACACAATATACCTTGTCCAGCTCACAACTAGCCGAATAAAATGAGTAATTGCCGAGTTTCTTGCCGGGTTCTTCTCAGCAAAAGCAACCTTCCGAACCTGGTGCATTTATAATCCCGTATAATGTGTTATTCGTGTCCTTTTGATTTGAAAGAGACCGCGCCAAAATGTATGTCCGATGCCGTACTGATGCGGTTATACTATAGTGACTATGCAAGATTAGTATACATTGGTATTTGATTTTACTTATCTCGTTTCTAAAGTATGAAAATGTCAAATTATTCAAATGATTTATTTGTTGGACAAGGTATAGTGTACAACTACAGCAGGTGTAGTTGTGTCATGAGAGTGCAAAATACTCGCTAGCGTCGCTAAATATTTGTCTGATTGTCGAGTCATTGTGCACACTCACGACAGGCACTTACGATAAAGAGCCCTCGATCTCCGCCTGACGCTAGATATGTTTTCGTTTGGTGTGTCACGTCATTGTGAACTACACACTACCTAAGGCCACAGCACGTGTCTACTGTGGACGTCCCGCTAGCTGGACATACTAGGCTTATATACTTCTACAGGTTGCCTTGAATGCTACCATTTATAGCACACCTGACAACTTGGCAAAACTGCTATCGATGTGTAAATTTGTCACACATTTCTATGAACACCACAAGTACCACTACTCACAAACAATGATTAAATGCGCAGTATTGGAAGTGTACCTGAGAGTCGGCGACAGACTCGCCATCTGTCACGTTGGCACCTAAATACTGGTCATAATGGAATCCAAACAATGATTTCCCTTATAGAATATGAACAGAACATGTTGAGCGTTTGGTTCTTATAACTATAAGTAAATGTTTATTATTCTAGTACAATTGGAATACACAGACGAGGCCATGGTGATATTCCTAGTCTAGTACATAACTAAATAGTGTACAATCACTAGGTAGATGCTGCACGCATGCGTGTCAGCTGTTTGTGCCTAATTTAATAACTTAATGTTCCTCAAAGTCATAATTGGAGATTCCGATCAGATCGTTCATAAGATCGCCGGCGGCGGTCGACGCCAGGCCCCGAGGGCAGCGATACATTCAGCTCACACGGCCGTCCTGGATAGCCGATACGACATTGAATATTGTGATACATTTAAAAAACTGCAGGCCATGGAGTAATGTACCAGTAATAGATGTGTACACGCACAGTGAACATTGGAGCAATCTGATATTGTACCTAAATGTGAGAACTATCTATGTTTAGTATTATATGGAAAACAGTGATGCAAGTCGGATGATCGCCGATCACAGCACTGTACACGTAGAGGGCTATGTGGTACATTCGAAGACTATATGAGCGGGCCCGGGGCGGGCCCTCAGGGCGCGGGCTCCAGCGCGCTGAGCGCCAGACCCAGCTGCGCCAGGTAGTAGGGCGCCATGACCAGCGCGCGCTGCGTGCCGCCCGCCCAGCCCGCGCCGCCCGCCCCGCCCGCCCCGCCCGCGCCGCCCCACAGCGAGTAGCCCAGCGCCGCGTCCGACGCCAGGAACAGCACCGCGCCCGCCGCCGCGCACCGCCGGTACCGCGCCACCTGCACACACACACACCGCGCTACACTCGCCACGCTCCGAACAAGAGCGCTCGCCTGACGATAACGCACCCGAGAGCGAAGCCTACTTTTAAGTCAAGGGGGGTCACTTTGAGATCGTGTTAGAACAATTTGGTTATAATATGGAAAAATGTATGTGTCATTCACATACTTAAAACGTGCTGCAAGGTATTGTCATCGCGCAGCCCGAGCCTAATTTTATGAAATATATCGATTAGTTCGCAAAAATATCATGCGTAGATCGATAGCGAGCCCGTTAAGTTCGGGCGGTGGAGGCACCTTGGGCGGCGAGTAAAGCGCGCGGGCGAGCGCGCGCCAGGCGGTGGTGGCGAGCAGCAGCGAGTAGAGCGGCACGGCCAGGCGCAGCGGGCCGCGCGGCGCCAGCAGCGGCAGGAACAGCGCCGTGGCGCCGAAGGCCGCGGCGGCCAGCAGCGGCGCGGCGGGCCGCAGGCGCAGCGCGCGCACGTAGCACGCGTGCGCCGCGCCGAACGCCGCCATGCCCGCCGCCAGCTGCGCCGGCCACACCAGCAGCGCGTCGCCCAGCGCCGACAGCGACAGCGCCCAGCACACCAGCCGCACGTACCGGTAGCTACGCACCGCGCACACCGTGCTTCTATTAGGACACTACCTCTTATCGAAAGCGGAACTGCATAATATCAACCGCCGAGAGCCAGGAGAACGGGGAGCTTGATCCCATAGGAGCCTAATTGTGATAAGCGTTCATTTAATAGGTCCGAGTTTATAGTTTTCACCCGTCTCCGCCTCGGAGAGCACGTTAAGCCGCCGGTCCCGGTTACCAATTCAACATTGGTAATCGTTACAGGTCAGCGAGGGAGGGCCTCAGAAAGTCTGACAACCGGTTTAACCCCGTTATCGATTTTCCTCCTAAAAGAAATTGCGAAGATCAGTTGAATGGCAGTCGCCATCGTTTGACATCAAAATAACATGTTGGTGACGTATTGTTATCGTCGTTTGACTCTTGTTAGATAAATAAGTAGATATTGCGCAGAATGATATCGCAGCGAGCGCTGGTGCGCGGACAACAATGGTTCCAGTCGATGCGAGGGCAAGGGCGCCGACGACCGAACAGGTGACCGCGACTACTATAGAACCAGATAACACTGACTTACCCACAATCCCATACTGTCGTTTTACTATACTTTTCTGTCAGAATCAGGAAAAGTAGAGTCAAATATTTTCCGCGTTTTCGGGAGCCATAGCTATACAAATGCACCACCAATTGCTATGAATTGTGTTAGTCAGTCTTAATCTAATCTATCTAATGCTAATAAGATTTAAAATCATATTATAAACTAGCTGTGCCCCGCGGCTTCACCCGCGTCAAAGAATCCTTATTGTCGCGGAATCCTAATATTTTTTATAAATCTATATTAAGTACCTATTAATTTATTTTTAATCTATTAAAAGCTCATATTACTCCTAATTGCCTATAACTCTATAACCTATAAAACTAACTTAAAAGTTAAAATCAAATACCTAAACGAATTACAAATTATATGTTCTTATATATTAAAAATAAAATACTCCTAAAATACTCCTTGAAACTTAAGCTATCTACCACTAAAAGACCCGTTAAAATCCATCCAGCCGTTTAGGCGTTTATATATCTATACATCTATACATACAGATAAATAAAATTGAAGTGTCTGTTTGTAATTCCAAAATTTACAGCTTTTCACTAAATGCATATGAAAGTATACACGTTACTGAGACTAAAAAACCAAGTATTAAATTTTTTCTCTGTCTGTCTGTCCGTCTGTCTGTCTGTCTGTCTGTTTGTTCCGGGTAATCTTTGAAACGGCTGGACGGATTTTGACGGGACTTTCACTGGTAGGTAGCTGATGTTTCAAGGAGTAACGTAGGCTAATTTAATTTATTAAAAATATTAGGGTTCCGCGACAATAAGGATGAAACTAAATCTACGCGGGTGTAACCGCGGGGCACAGCTAGTATAAAGATTTATAAACCTTTTTTAAGGATAAATCATTGTCTAGTAAACACATGAAAACATTTCGTTCTTTCGTAATAGAATAAGTGGATAATGTGAACAGAAGGTAGATGGTATGTGCCTCACTCCGGGTGCGGGGAGTAGGCGCGGTGCAGCAGGAGCAGCAGCAGCAGGCACAGCAGCGGCGCGCACTTGGCGGCCACGGCGGCCGGCCCCGGCGGCCCGCCGCCCGCCGCGAAGTAC
This sequence comes from Watsonalla cultraria, assembly GCA_964035505.1. Classification (NCBI taxonomy): domain Eukaryota; kingdom Metazoa; phylum Arthropoda; class Insecta; order Lepidoptera; family Drepanidae; genus Watsonalla; species Watsonalla cultraria. The sequence goes on along the minus strand of OZ037732.1, from coordinate 50,007 downwards.
ACGCACACGCTCTGGAAGAACGGCACCAGCCGCCCGCCCACGCCCACGCGAGACATCTACGCACACCAACCACACTTGACCACACTCCCGGGACCTTTGCTCTCGGCACCGCACACAGCAGGATGTGGCTGCTGTCGCCTGCCTGGGCCCGCACTATGGGAACAAGACTGAATTTGGGGGGTCATTGGGATTTATGGAAAAAATTACAGGTGCCATACAAATACGGCAATCACAATGGAGGGAGTCCAAAATCATGAAATTCGTGTGACGTAATTTATGTTTAGGCACGTGGCGAAGTTAGTCGATGACGACATTGACATCCATGGTAACCCAATTTAATGAAAACATTACAATATTATGTGCGTGCGAGAATGCAATAACGGACTGGCACGGGCGGCGTATGGCGGCGCATAGTCCTCCCGTTCGCTTTCAATGTTTACTGAAGGCACATCTCTCTCGGACTCTCAATTATGAAGGGTAGGTGGTGTATGGAGGCCACTTCCATACTCTTCATAAGGGACAAATGGGTGGGTGTACAGCATGACGACATCCACCATGCTCCCTCTCTCCCCCTACTTATACCTATACATATAGATACCAGAGAATACTTCATTTTACTAAATTATGCTTTATTTAAACACAGTATGCAATTGTACTCACAAACTTTATTTAATTTAAATTTTTATCAACATTCAAGCATTTGTTAATTAATTGAATTAATTAAATAATTGGGACTGTGTCCAAGGGCTTATACTTCTCATGTGAATTATTTGGTTTTGTATGCATTTATGAAATTGTATAAAGTTTTTGAAAAGAGTAATTACTGAGTTTCTTGCAGGTTCTTCTAAGTAAGAACAACCTTCTAAACCTGGTGGTAACCATGTATAATCAACTCATTCTGAGGATTTGAGAGTACTTTTTTAAAAGTATAATAAAGTCCCAAAATTCAAATAAAGATATTTTTGAGTTTGAGTCACCTCTATCTCTACTTGAATGTATTAATTTTGACTATCTCTAGCTTTTATAATATTAAGTTTATTTTGATATTGTCTAACATTTAGTCCAGCTTCTTGAATCCAATGTCATGGGAATATTCCCTGAAGCACTGTCTGCAGATGTTGAGACCATATTTACGAATAAGTCCATGCCTGTTGGAGCAAGCCCGGCATGAACGTGATCCTTGTCCATATCGACGGGGGTGAGAATACCAAATATTTGCATGACCCATGTTGATAAATTATCAATTTATCGCTACACAGTAACGAGAAACACGTCCAAAATGGCCGTAGCACAGATTAAAAAGGGAAACATAATGTTGAAACAGTCAATGTAAGAAGTATTGTATCCACTTGTGTGTACGATAATCAACAGTTTACCTAATTACTTATCACCAACACACCACAGACTAGGTAAGAACTACACAACATAAGATTCTGTTTGCAATTGTAAGTTTATAACAATTACATACATCCCCATACATATTAGTAGCTACCTACATGGAGATACCTCTAATTAAGTAAAATATATCTCTAGTACAGTTTAAATAAATATAATAACTCTTTTATGAATCAGGAATGTCCCAATCAAGTAGGTACTTGGGACCCCTGTTAATTATTAACATAAATATAAATAAAGAATTGTATATTGTTTAGGCTAAGGCCTTTGTAGGTAGCTACCAAAACAATAAATAGATAAAGAAAGCTTACCAACTCAGCTGGAGATACCATTTTGTGCGTGGAGGTAGTCCAGTTAAAGTAGCCGTACCTACACCTACTAGACAAGACAACTAAATAATCAAGGAATAGGTACAACTTTACTTGCATAAACTGCGCACCATCAAGTGCGGATGTTAACTAACAGAATAATAGCGAGAGCGGTGCAGCGGCCCTCGACGTTCGCCTAGCTGGATTATAAATAAATTCGTATCGTTTGTTTATTTTGATTCTTGTTTTGATAAAATGAGCAATGAAATGTGTCTAAGATTAAAAAGTTGATAAGTCCAACCACAAAGCATTGTGATGATAGACTTTTTAAAGTTGTCGTATTATATATTCTTGTTCAATCATGTTTATGAAGACATCTGTATCTGAAGATGTCTACACATCGTTTTGTATAGTTTTTAATTTCAATCATGACTTTATCGCCGCCCTAATAGTTTTCAGGTCCTTTCGTGGTATTTATAATATTAAATATTGCAGAGAGTCGAATAAGCCGAGCCAGCCAAAATTATATTCAAAAATATATTCGACTGTTTTAGAAAGAGGGCCAAGAATAATTTAAATAATAATAACCAATCAAGCTTTGCAAAAGCCGCTGTCTATTTGTATTTTTACTATGTCATGCGTCATTGGTATGTCACCCTAAAAACGTCATAACGTGACATTGATACATGACATTTAGCTTCAGAAGAAAAATCAGCTGCTTGATAATGTTGAACTGACATTTCCCTTCCCTGCCCTGCCGTGCAGTTTTCCGTACCTATTTAGTAGTCGTCTATAAGTCAATCAAATCAAATCCAATAGTTTTAGATTTTCTGTCAAATTTGCCACTCACGTATTATATGTAAATAAAATGCCGAAGAAGAAAACAGGGCAGAGAAAGAAGGCGGAGAAGCAGAAATTGCGGCAGAAGGGAATCCGCAATGCACGAGAGAATGTGGACATCGCACAACACCCTTGCAACGTGCCCATGGAGTGCGACAAGTGCCAGAAGTAACCGCATACCTGTTTTTGCTATTGTGTGCCATATATCATACGGGCCATACACATTATAACACGTTTAGTGCATTTCCTTACTACATGAAGTCAGGAGGTTTTTCCAACAAACCTCTGTCCTTAATATTTTAAGTTACACACCAAGTATAAAGTTTCTCCCAGCATTACTTGATGTGACACTAAACTCAGCATTTCTGCAATATGCAACATTGTTTTCAAACTATTTAGTATTCATATTGAGTTAATTGCACCACTAACGATGCTACATACATTGTATAGTTCTCCCCTACTTAGCTGGTGTTTGCAGACTTTAACTGTGTTTCACTTCTTTCCTTCTCATCATTTTGTAATTCAATCACAGGTAGGTAATTATATAACTCATTAACTTTAGGATGTTTTTATGAAATACATGATTTGTTTCAAAATTGTATTACTATTCTTATTATATGCTATAATGTTTAAGTCATGTGAGCCTTGCAATAAATGTACTTGCTGAAATTGGAACATATCATGTTTTGTATAGGAAACAGAAGAGTCGCGCATTCTGCTACTTCTGCCAGGCTCTGCAGCGGCTGCCGACTTGTGCTCAATGCGGGAAGGTCAAGTGCATGCTCAAGTCAGGAGACTGCGTGGTGCGACACCCGGGGGTCTACACCACCGGCCTCGCTATGGTGGTCAGTCTCATTAATGTACTTTACTGAAACAACTACTACTACAACAACTACCAAAAAAACAAGTTTTTTAATATCTAAATTTTTTGGTATAGACATCTGCAAATGACTGGTTGCAGCCTTGGGCTAGATATGATGACAACAGTTATTCTATTTGTCCATTACTTATCAAAGCTTTTAATTTTACCATTTTAAATATCAATGAAATAGAGACTATAAAATATTGTAACACACCAAACTATATTGTGTGCTAGTGACATCCAGCTCCACTAGACTGGTGTGTGGAACCCTGACACTGACAATGAGTTGGTACAAACAAACCACCTGTGCACCAAAACCATGAACACAATTGTTTTGTCCATGGTCCTAAGCTGTATGTATTTTTCCTGATTGTTTTCTAATCCTATTACTTTAAATCATCACAGTCATTGTGCTAAATATCTGCTTGATTATGGTAGAAATTTGGAATAGAGATGGCTACTTTTTATCCCATAAAATTTACTGGTATCTGCAAACAGCAGATAGTGATGTGCTATTCTATCTATATCTATACAGATAAATAAAAATAAAGTGTCTGTTTGTAATTCGAAAATAACTGCTTTTCACTAAATGCATATGAAAGTATACACGCTACTGACACCAAAAAAACAAGTTTTAAAATTTTTCTCTGTCTGTCTGTCCGTCTGTCTGTCTATCTGTCTGTTTGTTCCGGGTAATCTCTGAAACGGCTGGACCGATTTTAACGGGAGTTTCACTGGCAGGTAGCTGACGTTCCAAGAAGTAACTTTTATTTATTAAAAATATTAGGGTCACACGACAATAAGGATGAAACAAAATCAACGCGGGTGAAACCGCGGGGCACAGCTAGTTATATATAAAAATGAATCCCCATTTGCCTTGGTCACGGCATCACCCCTAAACGGCTGGGTGGAGTTTAACGGGACTTTCACTGGCGGATAGCTGATGTTCCAAGGAGTGTTTTGGGAAAACATTAGGACACCCATGAAATTAAGTCTACGCGGGTGAAACCGCGGGGCACAGATGAGTTGAATGGTTTGGTGTTGCAGGGCGCTATATGTGACTACTGCGAGGCGTGGGTGTGCCACGGCCGCAAGTGCCTCAACTCGCACGCCTGCACCTGCCCGCTGGCCGACGCCGTCTGCCTCGAGTGCGAGAGGGGTATGTTCACATTTACCTCAATATAATCTTATTGATTTTGATAACTGTTACATACTGAAGGAATACATATCTTACTTTAACCCTGATTGTGTATGAATGTCGCAGGAGTGTGGGAGCACGGCGGGCGCGTGTTCCGATGTTGCTTCTGCCAGGGGTTCCTGTGCGAGGACGACCAGTTCGAGCACCAGGCCTCCTGCCAAGTGCTCGAGTCGGAGACTTACAAGTGTTAGTATTGCTGCTCGAGACCAGATTGGAAACTAGATGGAGCATTTAAATAATGCTTCTCCGTATCCTATTTGAGAGCATGTAAAGTGGGTCGCCTCTTTGGGAGCGTGAAAGTATAGTCGTGTTCGCATTGCATTGCAGGCCAGTCGTGCAACCGCTTGGGGCAGTACTCGTGCCTGCGCTGCAAGACGTGCTTCTGCGACGAGCACGTGCGGCGCCGCGGCCGCGGGCGGAGCACCGGCGTGCCGCCCTGTCCGCGCTGCCAGTACCCCACGCAGCTCACCGCCGACCTCGCCATGTCCAGTGAGTACCTCACGTGGCCTTAACACACAGAAGAGAGCGCCTTTAACCCTAGACAAATGTAAACTCTAGGTATACATATTATATCGTAAGTGGATAGATAGTGAATAGTGATGTGTTGTTTGCGATTGCAGCGCGCTCGCATCGCTACGGGCGGCAGGGCACGGCGCCGGCCGGCGAGGAGGAATACGGCTCCTACGGTTCCTATGGCAACTATGGCAACTACGGGGACGCGGGTAAGCTAGACGACCTTATATTGTACCTCTATTGTCGCACACTCAGCGAATATCTTGTAACTAAATGTAATCACGTTACAGGTTCGGAAGGCGGGTCGGAGGGTGGCGCTGAAGGCGGGGACTATACGGACTCTGGCTCGGAGGAGGAAGACAGCGACGATGAGACGGGGTCTGAGTCCGACGAGGGCGACGAGTCTGACGAGCGCGACGACAAGGCTGAGTCTGATGAGAAGACTGGCAATGACGATAAGAGCAGGCCTGACGGGAAAGATGGACAGCCTGCGGCTGCGTCGAAGCCTTGACTCGAACCAAGTTGCGCCTGATGAGCACTGCCGCGTCTAATATCTATCAGCGGATTTATGCATTCACAAATATATTGTTTTTACTACTACAATTGCTTTTTTTTATTTTATAAATAGCGGCAAGGATTGTATGCAAAATGCATCAAGCATTTTTTTCTTTAGTTGGAAAATTACGTCCAAATATTATTCCAGATTATCTATACATGCCCTAAAGAAGATCCCCTAGAAAATCCATACATTTCAAGCATGATTTCTTTGTACTAAGGAACGTACGTTCAAACGTGTGACTATGAAATTGCCAGAAAAAAATACAACTCAATGTGGTAGTTTTCCTTTCTTATTTTGGAAGATAAATCTACCTTTGTTGTTATTTCATCGGTTTTTCGAAATGAAAAACCGAAATTATGACATAATTTTTACCGAATTTATATTCGAGCACCCATGCATTTTAGAGGATCAACAGCTGAAAAAAGGTAGAAAAAGCAATAGCTATGTGGCAGCACTGCAAATTTGACAGCTTGCAGTCAGACAGATTGACGTTTGACATTTAATTAATTTGGTCATGTTACGCAGCAAGCAAAGCAATCGTCTTGCTCCTTGCTCGTCCCTACTGCAGTCAATTACATTTATTATTTTCTTATTTAATGAGATAGATAAGAGCGTGAGACTGAATTGAATTTCGTCCATATTATTAATATTGTTCGTGTTGTGTGTATGGTTAGGCGCGCGGGCAACGGGCGAGGATGACGGGCGGCCGTCGGTGAAAGTGCAGTGTAGTGACCGTGAGGAGGCTCAGGGCGAGTGGGTGACGATGGGCGTGGGCCTGCAGCCGCTCGAGTTCACCGAGTGCCTGGCGGACAGCCCGCACTTCCGCGAGAACCTGCAGCGACACGAGAAGGAGCTCGAGCGCACCAGCCAACAGATCAAGCGGCTCATAAAGGAAGTCAAGGATGTCGTGCAGGCGGCCAAACGTAAGTGATCTCTTGGCCGCGCACCGCCGCGCCGGCCACTCGAGCATCTCACGCGCTCGCTCCACGCCACACATTCACAACACTACCAGTTGTTCACTGCACAGAACACTGCTCCCAGAATTTATACCAACTTATCTGTAACTTGAAACAACAGAAACAAAATTCTAAATTAACAAGATAAAATAACTATTGCACTAACAAATGTAGCTTCTTGTTAGTTAAACAATTTTCTAAATACTACTTAACATCTGTTTTAAAGTTTATCTCTTATCAAAAATATGAACTACCTCATAGTAAACTATCTGGAAGTCTGAATGGGCATGTGATCTTTGTGTTAACAAGTAGACAATAACGCAATACAAATGCTGCTGGGTTGTGTACACATTGGATGTGATGTGTGAGATTGTTTGTTGTGTGTCTGAAAGGTAGTTCCTCCGTCAGTCATTGGTGTAGTTGGCTGGCCACAGTGTAGAGGGTGACAGTGTGCCGCTGCAGCTGTTTGCTGGAGCTTGTAATGTGATGCCGTGAGTGGCACCGGCACCGTGTGCTGGAATGTGTGTCAATTACTTTCTCAATTACCTCCAGTGTCTAATCATGTAATGTAACACTGCCGTGTGCACATTCCCCTGATTACAATCACCCATTATCACAAATTATATTATTATCTAAATAGCCGCCATTATCTGGCTGTAAACAATAGTGAACCTACAATGCACTGCCATTATAAGAATAGTGTAGTATTGTCAATGATAGCTGCAGTGACAGTGTGATGTAGTATATATGGCACAGCTGTATTGTTATTGATAAAGATGTTATCGCCAGACCATGTCCTGTGTGCGGTGCATACCAGGTCGGTGTCTATAAATGCAGTGATGAGTCACAGCCTTACTCCAGCGACCAAAGCAAGACAATATTAGAATCTCCTTATCAGAGGCTGCCCACCGACAGTTTCCTCATTCAGGCCCAACTCGTCATGTGACTGTCGTTGGATATTGTTTTGGTCACTGACCAACATTTGTGTATATTTGGACATCATTATCCAGTTTATCTGGAACATTAAATAATAATACATTGAACTGTGTAAACATATCACCCACTTTAAATTACATGCCTATCATTTACACTACAGCTGGTTGTTCTAATTAGAATGTAGGCAATGTTTGTGTTAAAGTACTTGCATTACTTTGCTCTTAGAATGTATCTATTATTTGTAATTACTTTATTACTCTAGTTGTGACTTTTTCGTAATTATTTGCTATCAAAGCCTATACTAATAAGAATTCCTTCCATCAATAAGAAATCCTTCCTCATTTAAAAGTTTCTAGGTGCAATGGTTTAGTTTAGACTATACATTATTTCCTAACTGATTGGATATGGCAAATAAGGGTTTTACATGATTTATTAATTAACATCTTTAAGATGAGAGAAGATGATCAATATTTAAATTAATTACACTTAAACAATCCCCTAATTACTTACCTCAACTTCATTAATAATAGGAATGATCTCTGCTCTCTGCCTGCTATCCCATGAGGGACCTGTGCTAGTGTGTGGTACCTGTTACTTATTATTATATCTTGAATAAATAATAGTAACCACATTTTTCAGTCATAAGTAATATGTCAATGTTTTAGACTAGAAATTCAATTATAAAGCCTAAATTAAATTATTGCATTTATGATTTATTAACAACAAAATTATCTTTAGTGCCTATTTACCTCAATGTTTATTTACAAACAGGACAGTGTTTGGTTCTGATAATTAAATTAACTACATTTTTTAATTGTGTGTGTCTGGGGAGCATTGTGTGTCACACAGTGTAAGTCTGTGAGCTTCACACGTCACACGCGCAATCCAATTGTGATGTCGGCAGTCGACACTGTCCGCACAAGGCGCAACCTTAGTTACGTAAACATATTGTAAGCGATGATAATGTGCGTATTGTACTAAATGTGAGGTGTGCGGCGTGCTGGGAGCGATAGCGCCGAGGATCGCTTATCGTGTCCTTGAGGGTATTGCGCGCCTATCTCTTGCATCTATCGCTCTATCGCTGCCCACTATGATAATGTAAACATTTCTTGTCCAAATTAAACGAAAGTATACAAGCATGTTTATGCTGACTAGAGTACCTGTTGCCAAGCTTAAAAAATACAGACGCGGGATCATTATTTTTAGAATTTTCCGGATGTGCTGTACTAGTTACTGTCTTCCTAGCACCTACCAAACCACCCATGCTTCAAACTATTTAAAAAGCAAGAATGGAAGCAGGTGCCTTCTGCCCTTAGTTTGACTAGTAATAGAGAAATAACACTTAATTAATCACTAATCACTTTTAATTACAGAATAAATGTCGGTAGTCTCTTCTCTTACTGAGTAAGGCCATTTGCTTTCCAATAGTAGTTATATGTATTTTCCTTAAATAACTAAAGTAGCCGGCGTATTGATACATTAGATAAGGTCGCGTGAAGTTAGTTAATCCAATTCTTATATTATAGCCTGTACTAAGCATATTTGTATGTATGTATATACACGAGACACACGTCCGTGCTGTAGCAGCTGCTGGGTTTGTTCTATAGACGAGTCGAATATTTTTCATACTCGTACAGATTATGAATGAGATCACTGACTGGCTCAACACCGTAATGTAGTGTAGATAGGTACTCTCTGTAAATGTAGATACTAAACAGTGTAATCACATATTTACAATCTGGCTCACCCGTAGAGGATGCGATGATATAAAATGTGTCTCAGAAGGTCAGTTTTCATAGTCACCAGGGCTTAACTGAATGAATAAATTGAAAGGTCTGGGCGCGGCCCAGCTGGCGCTGGCGGCGAGCATGGAGCAGTTCGAGTTCGCGTGCATCGGCGCCTCCATGACGGAGGACGAGCGCGTCATCGGCCACTCGCTGCACCACTTCGCGCACCTCATACGCACCATCGAGGACGAGCGCGACCGTATGGTCAGTACCTACATACACACACACACACACACACACAAACAAACAAACACAAAAACTGTAGTCGCTAAACCTTTAGGAAACTGCCCAAACTCACAAAGTATTTTTTTCATGTCACCAGATTGATATGAATGTAGTGAGTGAGGGACACAGAAAGAAGATAATATAATAGTCGTACTAGATTCAAATAGGTGATACAATAGTTAGATAGAGTGCGACGCGACCCTTGTCGTGCGAGCGTGGAGCGTGCGCCGCTCACCGCGACCTTGTTTACAAACAAGTGGTGACCTTCAGGTGTGCACCGCCACTCTCACCGGCCACCACCGGCATGCTGATGAGGACACAACTAGTGCGTCACATCCGCGCTCACACCACCACACGCACCGTTGCCAGTAGGACGCACCACGCACGACACAGGGCACTATAGCCCGCGCCACAGTTTATCTATTCCACGACATATTGAACAAATTAATTTTAATTTAGAAAACATGTTTGTTAAGTCTGATATTTTGTGGATATAATGCTAACAACACTAAGGAAAAGCGTGTTCCATAAAATTCGAAATAAAGAGAAATTTTCTGCGCTCGGAACCGGAGACCAATCCAGTTAGGTGAATAAAATTAGATGATTGAGTAAGGCTGATTATTATAATATTGTAATGGAAAGTGGTCGGCGTGATCGGGTCGGTGACACCGGCACAGTATATATATAAGCTACTAAGCAGTGTAGAATCTATACCAAATATTTGAAATAAGAGTGTTGCTCCACCGAGTGTGAGGGTGGTCAATCTTAAAGTTCTTAAAATTGATTCCTTGTTTAAGTATTGTTAAAGTAATGTCATTTTATTTATTTAGTAAATTTGAAGTTTACAATAATGTCTGCAAAACACGTAAATGACGTGAATACGCGATCGGCCACCCAACATGACATCTCTTCCTTACTGACATTACGCCTAGGTCGCTTATAACCTTTTATATTCCGCACGTTCCTACTCCTAGACTCCGTACTGCTGCTGTAATCTTATATTTATTCTGTGTCACCGGCCAGTTAGGCGGAGTGGAGCGTCTGGTAGTGCTGTTGTATAGGCTCACTGAGCCTGTTTGTGTACGTAGTACGCGCAGTACAATGTAGCATAGAGGCGTGTGGCCTGCGGGCCTGTGCTGGAGTGTGGACGGTAGCATGGCGCGGTGATGTCACTGCTTTATTGACCGAGCCATTGTGCACTCGCTCGCGGCCCGGCCCCGCGCGCCGCCGCGAGCCCACATCTTACCCACTCAATATCATTGTCACTTATTAGATTACATGCTTCTTATCTCATCGCAGCTCACACTTCCGCGCGGCGTCCTCGCTATCGTTGGATTATAACTAACCAGCTCGCGGCTCCTGACGGAACGCAATAAGTATCCGTCGCTATAATATAGAGCTGTAGTTACGCATCATTATTTAAATATCAGTATGACACTGTAGCAAAAACTTCAAAGCGAAATTCTCAGCTAAGTTTACGCTTACAATAGCATGGTGTACCTAGTATGTACCTAACACTAGACTAGCTCAGCCATAGTTAATACGTTGTAGGTAATGAGTAATGACATAATCTTCGGACACGTCGCACCACATGTGCCGACATGTCACACAATTAATACGTTGTAGGTAATGAGTAATGACATAATCTTCGGACACGTCGCACCACATGTGCCGACATGTCACACAATTAATACGTTGTAGGTAATGAGTAATGACATAATCTTCGGACACGTCGCACCACATGTGCCGACATGTCACACAATTAATACGTTGTAGGTAATGAGTAATGACATAATCTTCGGACACGTCGCACCACATGTGCCGACATGTCACACAATTAATACGTTGTAGGTAATGAGTAATGACATAATCTTCGGACACGTCGCACCACATGTGCCGACATGTCACACAATTAATACGTTGTAGGTAATGAGTAATGACATAATCTTCGGACACGTCGCACCACATGTGCCGACATGTCACACAATTAATACGTTGTAGGTAATGAGTAATGACATAATCTTCGGACACGTCGCACCACATGTGCCGACATGTCACACAATTAATACGTTGTAGGTAATGAGTAATGACATAATCTTCGGACACGTCGCACCACATGTGCCGACATGTCACACAATTAATACGTTGTAGGTAATGAGTAATGACATAATCTTCGGACACGTCGCACCACATGTGCCGACATGTCACACAATTAATACGTTGTAGGTAATGAGTAATGACATAATCTTCGGACACGTCGCACCACATGTGCCGACATGTCACACAATTAATACGTTGTAGGTAATGAGTAATGACATAATCTTCGGACACGTCGCACCACATGTGCCGACATGTCACACAATTAATACGTTGTAGGTAATGAGTAATGACATAATCTTCGGACACGTCGCACCACATGTGCCGACATGTCACACAATTAATACGTTGTAGGTAATGAGTAATGACATAATCTTCGGACACGTCGCACCACATGTGCCGACATGTCACACAATTAATACGTTGTAGGTAATGAGTAATGACATAATCTTCGGACACGTCGCACCACATGTGCCGACATGTCACACAATTAATACGTTGTAGGTAATGAGTAATGACATAATCTTCGGACACGTCGCACCACATGTGCCGACATGTCACACAATTAATACGTTGTAGGTAATGAGTAATGACATAATCTTCGGACACGTCGCACCACATGTGCCGACATGTCACACAATTAATACGTTGTAGGTAATGAGTAATGACATAATCTTCGGACACGTCGCACCACATGTGCCGACATGTCACACAATTAATACGTTGTAGGTAATGAGTAATGACATAATCTTCGGACACGTCGCACCACATGTGCCGACATGTCACACAATTAATACGTTGTAGGTAATGAGTAATGACATAATCTTCGGACACGTCGCACCACATGTGCCGACATGTCACACAATTAATACGTTGTAGGTAATGAGTAATGACATAATCTTCGGACACGTCGCACCACATGTGCCGACATGTCACACAATTAATACGTTGTAGGTAATGAGTAATGACATAATCTTCGGACACGTCGCACCACATGTGCCGACATGTCACACAATTAATACGTTGTAGGTAATGAGTAATGACATAATCTTCGGACACGTCGCACCACATGTGCCGACATGTCACACAATTAATACGTTGTAGGTAATGAGTAATGACATAATCTTCGGACACGTCGCACCACATGTGCCGACATGTCACACAATTAATAAATGTGATTGTGTGACATTCGATCTGCACCTGGCCATATGTTTGTGTTGACTGACCTCGTGTAATATAACATGTGTGTATATTAGGTACCTTAACAATTTTATAATATTTTTAAAAGAGTAATTACTGAGTTTCTTGCCAGGTTCTTCTCAGTAAAAGCAACCTTCCGAACCTGGCAGTAGCATGTATAATCCATGTCGTTCTGATGATTTGAAAGTACTTTGTAAAAAGTCTAATCGAATAAAGATATTTTTGACTTTGACTTTGACTTATATTTGTATAGACCGGCGACGAGGCTCGACTGGTGGCCGACGAAAGTGAAACTTAATGATTTGGTGTCTCCGTGATAACTGTTATGGTGTTACGTCGGCCGCACTCATTGAATACAAGAGTGGATCCTGACTGTCGCACACCTGATATGGTGTAGCTTAGCACGTCACTCATGTATCTTTGCATTAATCGAAAAAGAACATAATTATAACTTTGCAATAATAAGATAGCATTGCAATAATAAGTTGTGCAAGAGCTTTTTGCCTTTGTCTTGTCTTGTAATAATACACCGGCATACATATTTCACGTAGACAATGTCTGGAGCAGGATTTACTAGGTGCACCATCGCTACCCAGGCTATCAGTGAGCATACACATACACATTATGTCTTCATCATTCACGCATTTGGATGGAGATCTGATATGAATTTTAGATCCTCAATTCTAGGAACTACTTATCAAGATTTTTACTATTCCAAACGTTTACGTACAAACGTTGGATGGTTGTTCCCATTGCATATCACATCATGCAAGTATGTAGTAGGTAGGTAGTAGTGAGGCAGTCCCGGGCCCTCGGAAGCCGGCCACAGCGGCCGGTCCTCACGTGCCGCCGTACGGTCACGTCCGGAGCTATTACACACCTTTATAACCTTTATAACACCGATAAACCTTTCTATTCATTGCGATGTGATCGCTCACAGTACACACACTTCCAGTAATATAGTGTCACAATAACATTTTGTTACTTGCGACACCTCTCATTACTCAACAACCTTTACCTAGATAAACTTAGATTTTCTTTTGAGAGAAATCAACACTAAAATATACTTTCTGCATTCGGTGGTGAACGCTGTTGGTTGACGACTCTAAACTACTTTATAAAGAGTAATCGTCTAATCGTTAGATAATAATTTTAAATCGAAAGATGTTCTTTCGTACACTCCCTTCTCCTCCTATGTTAGATGTTATGTATGTTGATAACGAGGTACATAATTAACCCTCAAGTACACTACAAATACTAGTGTTGGTCGTGGTGTCATGTGATGTGATAGCTATGATGGTAAATATAAGCTGTTGTTGTCTGTTAGTCATGTAGCAACTAGCACGGGCATATATATACATACAGGTTCAAATCTTAATCTGTAAGCACCAACAAGTTTTCAGAAACGTTCAAACATATCTTGAACTTTACGGCAAAGGAATCTATTATATCTTCACACATACTTAATCATCACGCAGAAGTAAAGCACCATGGGGAAACCTCTTGATCAACCCTCCAAACATCTGGTAATAAATGTATAGTTTCATGATATGATGCGTGATAGTAATAGTGACGTGTGTGGGATGTCCGCAGCTGGGCCGCGCGCACGAGCAGATCATCCAGCCGCTGGAGCGGTTCCGCAAGGACCACATCGGCGCCGTCAAGGTAACACATACACACACACACAGTTGTACTATATTGTAACCTTGTTATTTACACAACAATGGGCGGCTGGACCAGGCGGCTATCTCGATAAGCACTAAATTAAATTGATTCAGTATCGACTGCTGCTATTGTTAACGTGCCATTGAACCTGAGTCAAATGCGATGATATTCTCCAAATTCCGTTGAATTATTTACCTAGTTAACTAAATAAATGTTATGGAACTTATTACTTAAAAACTTGTACTGAAACTGAAAGCCGCAGATAATGAAACCAAACAATAGCGGCTCACTGGTCGACCGCTGACTCAGACACTAGCGCTATTTATGTTTAATATCTCTGAACGGTATTCGCGGTGAGTTATTAATTTCCGTCACAACGAAATTATACCTCGTTGTGTAATTTATAGGCATCCGTAATACATTATATTATTATGTAACTTACTGCACTGCCAGGTTCCCAAATAATATTTATGTAGGGTAGAAAATCTTTATACTGTCTTATTGTATCTAATAATTTGTATTGTGTATTCTATTAATTGTTTTAAGCTCAACGACAACGATTCACTCCACAGATGTGTGTGTTGAATGATGACTGACATAATAAGTGATGTGTGTGCGTGTGTGTGTGCAGGAAGGCAAGAAGAAATTCGACAAGAAGACGGCCAAGTTCTGCCAGAGCCAGGAGCGGACGCTCTCCCTCTCCACCAAGAAACAGGACAACGTGTTCCAAGAGGTGAAACACGCATTTATATCATTAACAAGCCCCCTACTTACTGATTGAACAGTGGATACCACAATCGAGAGTAACAGAGAGACCATCAAAGTTTACTCAAAAAAAAATGCTCACGTCTAGAAGGGTTCGCGAAGGTTACAAGACGTCATATCATCATCATAATTTCTTCCATTCGTCTCTATCAAGTGCCACCTCCTAACTTCACAGGCACCGAAATTGTGAAATGTCTTAATTTTTCCCTGGCACATGTATTTAATGTTGGCGGTGTGGAAGTATATGTTTTTAAGCTACTTTTAAAGTGTAGTTGCCATCTCAAGTGAGCCCTCTCATCCACCCAGTGCCTTGCCGTGCATTCATAGTCAGAACTCTGCCTTGTTTGTGTACCAACATACATTAATAGGCAACAGTTAACATTACTGCTACATAGAGCCTGATGAGTGCTCAGTTTAGACGCGGCGTGACTAATGTGGCTCGTTTGTTTACGACACTTGTGAAGAGAACGCTTAGCGAAAAGAATCAGCCTCAATAGGAATTGGTCCTAACCTGAATATAAAGTTGTTTGCCGACAATGTCCACGGTATGGTGCGCTATTAGTGGCCGAGGTACCTTCACCACACCGTATGACAATTCAAAATATTTAAATTTGAACACACTTTATCCATATAGGCCATTCTATCTAATGGTTTTTGGAAATGTTATACGTTGGGTTCGGAAGGTTGCTTTTTATTTACTGATACTAAAAGCCCAACCCGGCAAGAAACTCTGCAATTACTCTTTTGAAAATATGCTTACAATTTTGATTGTTCTATTATTTAAATACTAGCTGTGCCCCGCGGTTTCACCCGCGTAAAATTAGTTTCCTCCTTATTGTCGCGGATCCCTAATATTTGTAATAAATAAAAATAGCCTAAGTTACTCCTTGAAACATCAGCTACCAGCCAGTGAAAGTCCCGTTAAAATCGGCCCAGCCGTTTCAGAGATTACCCGGAACAAACAGACAGACAGATAGCCAGACAGACGGACAGACAGACAGAGAAAAATTTTAAAACTTGGTTTTTCAGTGTCAGTAGCGTGTATACTTTCATACGCATTTAGTGAAAAGCTGTTATTTTGGAATTACAAACAGACACTTCAATTTCATTTATCTGTATGTATAGATTAGCTAATGCTCGAATTTCAATAATCTTGAAAATATTAAAAAATTATGAGCCTCGAGATGAGCAGCCACCACAAGCAGCGCCTGTTCACAAGTATGATGTGAATACCTACCGTCCAACCTCCTGGTATTGTGGCTACCAGTAGGATGCGCTGACACACCATATACCTAATGTATTGTAAGAGAATGACAGTTATTCTTAAGTGTATTGTATTGCGGTGACGTCACAGACACTCACTTCAGCAACAATACGCTACTACTTGGTACAGTTTTTGTTGTGAATAAAAATAATAGTGGAGCGGCTGTGACTCACTCGCCCTCGACTTGTGCTCACCGTTCTATTGACAATACTGACCGATAATATAATAGATAGATAATGCACGCACTCGCGACCACTAGCGACATCTAGTGAGATGCTCGCGTACTTGCTGCATTACTCGCGGTCTAACACTACAAGTATTCACTAATTCATATTTCTTATCTACGATTATATTGTAAATACGAAAATTATCTCTGGTGTGTTTGTGTTACTATCCCTGTTATACGAACATATTCCAGCTTAATAATTAATTATGCGGTAAAAGCTAGTATTATTTATTACAGAGTGATCTTTTTTTAAATCCCTTGATTTGTGTCACCTCTCAAATATAATAAGAGATGCGTGTGTGTGTCAGGCGGACGCGGCGATGGATATGGCGGAGCGCGACTTCTGCCAGGCGTCGCTGGAGTACGTGTTCCAGCTGCAGGCGGTGCAGGAGAGGAAGAAGTTCGAGCTGGTGGAGACGCTGCTGGGCTTCGTGTTCGGCTGGTGGACCTTCCACCACACGGCGCACGACGTGCACGCCGACAGCGAGGCCAGCGTGCGCGACCTCCAGCTGCGGATACAGCGGGTACGCTCTCTGCACCCCCCACTCCCCCCACTCCTGCCCGCCGCTCTTATGTTTATGTGCACTGAGGGCCCTTTGGGGGAGCGAGTGATCATGCTCTGCTCCAGCAAAGGCGGAGCCTGGCCAGGCGGATGCTACGCCTTATAAATGTACTCAATAAGCGGTTAAAGCATAGCTGTATTTAGGATAGCTCAAAATTTCAGGCGTTTGCTAGCGCCATCTATGTAGCGTGCAGAAAAACTTTACTACAGCTCCCTGACCGTGCTGTGTCCCCCAGGTGCGCCGGCGGTGGTCACCGCGCGACTGTCGTCACACCACATGTACGGACATACGTGTGACCATAATAACAGACTGCTTTCACTTTCAATATTAACTACCATACTTATAAACTCATCTCTACGTTTAATCAGATCGTAAGAATAATGTCAAATGTGCGTTATTATGAGAGAGATGTTTATAAGTGTGGGGGCAATGTAATATTCATCATCATTCATCATCATGTTTGGTCCCTCATCACGGCGTCACGCCCGTTGTTCCATCGAGTAGAGCCACGCATGCACCGACTACATCATTGACTACTATACTTGGCATGGTCACCGCAAGGTCCGATCAATGTTTCCATCAATAACATGTGTGTGATTTGCGTGCGTGTGTCCCCGAGTGTGTGAGTGTATATAATGATTTGTGCGAGTCAGTTTGTGAGTGCCTAATTAGTGTTCGGTATGTATTGACGTGGGTGTGTGTGTGTGCATTAACAACATGTCTGCGTGTGTGTGTGTTGCAGACTCGGAGTAACTTCGAGGAGACGAGCAAGCAGACCGAGTCGCTCATGAAGAAGATGATGGAGGTCCGCCAGATGGTCAGTACATTGTACATACGTACTTGACATTTGTGTATCATAATCCGACCAGTTGTAACCAGTTGTTTGGTTATGTAGAGGCATACTTACTATTACTACTATTTGTATAATATTATGTATTTGTATTGCGTGTGTTGTATAGCATGTCGGTTGTTATATAGAACAAGGAGGAGGAGGGCAGCGAGGAGGGCGCGGGCGTCACACGTGCTGGATACGTCTTCCTCATGGAGAAGAGTGAGTACACTCACACACACAACACACCCACGCATCTACTCCACACACCACCACTACAATGAGGCACATGGACACACACACAACACAAACAAATAATACTCACGTCACTGAGGTCACGATACTTTGAAGAATGCAATGGTGACGGATTCAACGGCTTCGGGTATAGATACTTATAGTTCCTTTTTGTTAGTAAATATACATCACATGCACACAAAGTGTCACTACAATCTGACATGTGAACCAGTCTCCCAAGTTATGTTAAAAGCTTTTTCATACTCTATTGCTTTATATAGTTTATACGCTTTTTTATAATCAAAAGCTATTTATATGTATCGAAACTCAATGTGTATGTCGTGTGCCGCAGAGGCGTTCGGCACGACGACGTGGAGCAAGCATTACTGCACATACGAGAAGAGCTCCCGGCTCCTCTCGCTGACGCCCTACAACCAGATCAACCCCAAGACGGTCAGTTCCTACTACATCTACACTCTAGTGCACCGGATTCCGTGCGAACATCGAGAGTGTCCCTCTCTTTGCCTAATAATTGGTAACGCTAACACCTCCCTGCAATATGTATGTGTGTGACATAGGTGGGCGGCGCGGAGTCGGTGTGTGTGTGCGGGGCGCGCGCGTGCGGCGAGCCGCTGGAGCGCCGCTTCTGCTGGGAGGCCGTGCCCGACGACCGCGAGCGCGCGCCGCTCACGCTGCAGGTACACACACACACACACACACACACACACACACACAACACGCAACTTTATACAACACGCAGCTAATTAATGCATGCCAACTTATAACAAATGCAAGCCGCAATAGTCAATTTCACACTTCGCAAAAGTTCAGCAATTACGCTAATTGATATTTTACTCGCCGATAATTACTTGTACTGACCTTGTTCTAGACAACACGAGTCGACTAGACTGGTTGTAGCCGTTGACTTTTTTTGCCTATTTCAGTCGCCGTACGTTGTCGTCGTTGCCTATAGATATGGATGGAAATTAATGACAGAAAGAACATATCTAAATATAGATTTAGTAGTCATATAAAAAACCAATTTGTAAAGACTGTATGTATCTATTACCTACTTACTGCTGCAAATATATAATTTTTCATTTTCATTTTCATTTTCAAATATTTTCATAATAACGTTCAATTCAGATTTCTCTCGCTAGAGGCTGTTAAATTGGACACGTTTTAATACCGCGCGTGTGTGTGTGTGTGCAGGCGCTCAGTGAGCGTGACCGCGTGTCGTGGCTGCGGGCGGTGGAGTGCGCGCCGGGGCTGGCCCCCGCGGGCCCCGGGCTGGGCCCCGGCGCGGGCCCCCGCGTGCCCCCGGGGCCCCGCGAGGGCGCGTGTGCGCTCGACGAGGCGGGCTTCGCCTTCGTGCGCCGGCTCATCGGCGTCATCGAGGCGCGCGGCCTCGAAGAACAAGGATTATATAGGTACACTACATCATATGCGTTCGTCAACATTATAATATATATACGACTAAAACAAACATTATATATTTAGTTTCGGATGAAGTTAAGCACATAATAATCCAAAAATATTCCAAGAATACATCAGGAATATATTTAAACCTCTTCTTATTACGATTAGGAAATAGTGCGTAGTGGCAAGCGTAATGAGATGATTGCATATGTTGCGTGTAGGGTGGCGGGCGTGGCGTCGAAGGTGTCCCGGCTGGTGTCGTGCGCGGGCGCGGGGGCGGGCGCGGAGGCGCTGGGCGCGGCGCTGCAGGAGGCGGAGACCAAGACGCTGACGTCGGCGCTCAAGGCCTACCTGCGCGCGCTGCCCGAGCCGCTGCTCACCACGCGCCTGCACGACCGCTTCATCGCCGCCGCCAGTGAGCCCGCACCGCACATGCACCCTCACCAGACACTTTAACGCTCTACCTATTACGTATTAACTCACGCTCGTGCCAAACAAACCTGAAAAATTGCGCATCAAAGCCAGCGCTCTAAACTCGTGGTACCTGCATCTACCCTCGACACGCTCCTGAGTTGTGCGATAATATCGATTCATAATAATAATTGCGATTGTAAAACTTAATATGATATTACTGTTCACAAATCCTGATGCTATGAATTATACTTTGTGAATTTTTGGAACATTGAATATGAATATATTAGTGTTGTAAATATAATATATATGTATATGTGTGTGTGTGTATATGTGTGTGTGTGTGTGTGCGCGCAGAGTTGGAGCGTCGCGCGGAGCGTGTGTCGGCCGTGGCGTCCCTGCTGCGCGCCCTGCCGCCGCCCCACCGGGACATGCTGGCCATAGTGCTCACACACCTGCGCAGGTCAGCCTCACACACCTATACGTGCACCTACCTATATCTGCCCAGCCCCCACTGGGCGTCGGTCCTTCAGCGTGAGTGTGTGTGCAGCGTGGCGGCGAAGAGCGACAAGAACCTGATGTCGGCGAGCAACCTGGCGGTGTGCTTCGGGCCCACGCTGCTGCGGCCCGAGCGGGAGACCGTGGCGTCCATCCTGGAGCTCAAGTTCTGCAACGTGCTGGTGGAGACGCTGCTCGACCACTTCCCCGACATGCTGGAGCCGCCGCCCTGCCTGCCGCCGCACACCCTGCACCACAATGGCCTGCTCAGGTAATATTATATACTAACGGTTCATTCCATCTAGCGGAGACTGTATTTTTATTATGTGCAAAGAATCCCTAGTATGTACTTACCGAGGTATTAAAAAATATTTTTTACCTAGCTAAGCGCGCGAGGAGCTCGTGGCACAGTTGCTATTGCGCATATCATTCGATCAGCGAAGTTAAGCAACCATACGCCTAGCCAGTAGTTGGATGGGTGACCGCCCGAGTTCCCTCCGTGCCTCGGAGAGCACGTTAAGCCGTCGGTCCCGGTTGCCAATTTAACATCTTTGGCAATCGTTACAGGTCAGTCGGAGGCCTAAAAATAATCTGACAACTGGTTTAACCCAGATCACAGATTTTCCTCCTAAATGGGGTTGCGAAGGTCAGATGGCAGGCGCTTCGTATAAAAATCAGGTGATCAGCCACATCGGGTTGAATTAAGTGCCGACCCCAACAATGTATAGGATAAGGCCAAGGAGATGATGACCTAGCTAAGCGCGGAATTTACTCCATTTAGACCCCTTCTTGTACGAGCGCACTATCTGTGTGTGTGCGTGTGTTTGTGTGTACTCTGACAGCCTTACCACTTTTGTGGTGTGGTAATATAGTAGTATATAAATGGGTTCTGTTGCCGTGACTCTGTAAGTGACAATCGTATGGTGGGCAGCACGTGACAAGTGTGTCTGTGTGTATTGTATATGTAAGTACGTCGTGTTATATGCACAAAAGATAGATTACCGAAAACCCACGACCGAAGCCTGGATCTCCTACAAACCGTGCAGTTGCTCTGCCATTTGAGCTGGTCATACCCTCACCTCGTGTGTCGATTTTTTCCTTTCCTTATTTTGTATGTTAATGAGCAGTCTTGCTCCCTCTGGCAGGTTCATACGATACTACAATTTAGAATCAAGGCATGTAGGTAATTCATTAAAATCATAAAAATATGTTCAGCTTATAAACCAGTGTATACAATATTAGTGTGCCGTTAGTGTAGAGACACCGTACGTAGATCTGTCTCGGACTTGGTGCATAGAGTTGTAACGTGAGCGTCAGCAGTTCGACTCCTGCAAGCGACGTTGCATGACCCTATATAATATTTGGTGTTATTTCATTTGAAGAAGAACCATGCTTGCAACAATAATGTTCAATGTTCGCTTTTACATTGGGATTGTTTTTATCACCATGTGTAGTTGCACCCACGCCTACTCTACAACAACGCTCCACTAGGGAATGCTGGAGGGCAGCTCGCTCGGGCAGCATCCTTTCTTTCAAGAAATCCATATTCAAAAACAACTATTATTTTACTGGCTTTCAAGAACAAGTCGCACTCTTCCTAACTAACTAACAGGGATAACAAAATATTCACCCAACAATGCTTTTGATATTTTTTTTATTTAGTCAGATTTAACCCATTGAACCCAAGGGGCACAACAATATTAACGATTAGTTGCTGGTAAGTGGCGGCGCAGTGGTCGACCGACAATATTATGAACAATATTATATCTAACTAATATTATTACATATTGTTGTTAAGATGAAACCATTGTTGATGAAGATGCTGCTTCCAAATAAATAATATACAAAAAATCAATAAATACAACGTAGGTAATTGTTATACTTCGTTTGTTGTGTATCCTTATAACTTGCAAATAGTGTTAATATATTTCAGTTTCGTTTTGAATATGTAAAATGAAAATGATTTATTCAGTTTAGGCCCTGGTAAGGCTTATTTTTTAGTTTTATTCGAGTTATTTAAAACTATTTTGTGATGAACATACATAAATGTACAGCAATTACCACGGGTGTGTTGTGTACCGGTTTCACGCCAACACGGTGCGGTATGCCAATGAAGCTTCAACGGATTGGCACTCTTTTGTTACTTACTCTCAATTGTCTTCAATCTTGCTGGATGCAGAAACGAGTGAGTCACGATAAACAACCAGATTGGGCCAATTGCAATGTATGCTTACTTACTATTTTTTTTATGAATATTGACATAGGACAAACATCTGAAACATAATCGGTTCATTAATAACACAGCAAATCAGACATCCTGTAGACAGATACTCACGTCACACTAATAAAACAATACTTTTTTCGCGTCGCAGTTAAAAGATTGATTTATTCAGCTGTAATTGAGCGAGGTATAGTATACAGGCCGCGCCGCGCGACCATCTACCCTTGCTTGCAAGAATCTAGTCACTTATAAGTTTTCACAAACAAAAAAGTAAACACAGTGACAACCTGTTACTTGGAGGTAATCATCTGTTTAACAGCTGCCGTTACAGATAGCCGCTTATTTATATAATAACTGGAATTCATTTCATATCAGAAGCTTATGGTAAATAATATATTCATTGCCTAATTTGTTTCTCTCGAGTCAAACTTACTTGGGTAGTTAGGTACCGCTATAAATATTGAAAGAGATACTTGCGTGTTGTTTTGAATAATGCACTATAATTCGGCGCGCCAGTGGAGCGCGCGGAGGCTGCGTCAGCTGGCGCTACAAAAACTGGCACAAAGAAGCCTCTCGCGCACCGACACACCTGCCGCCGCCCGCCCGCCGGCCCGGGGCTAGCGCGGGTGCGACTGTCTTGCACTAATTGCTGTTTTGCTTCAAATATCACAAACTTTATCTTTCTTTATAATGGCTCTGACTACGTAGAATAATATGTCAAATCATTTTTGGAAAGGTTAACGTCACTAAGTACCGATAAAACGTAGATTCCCTGCAATTACCGTGTCATACACTTTCACAACGTAGGTAGTGTATTTACATATAGGCAAGTCTATAGTTTATAGTTTTTCAGCATCATGGGAAGTTAGTTCGTCAGTTTGTAACAGGCGAGAATTTTTTCGAACTTTCCAGTTGTTTCCATTATCGAGAGACTACGGGTCTTAATATAACACTAGTTTTCAAAAATCAACGAGAATTTATTTGTCAATAGATTTCCCATTTCATAGTAGGTGCCCTGTGCAATTGTGCAAAATTAATATTTATACGATGGGTCATGCAAACAAAAAATCAGTGTATAGAAGCACCGGGTGTCCGCAGGTACCCGCTATTGTCCCGCCGCCGGTGTTCCATACAGCCGCACAATGGCCGCACGGCATATGCGCGCCTCACTCACTACTCACTACGGCTTCCTGCAAAGAAACAATCTCAACGGAAAATCATTATATTTTGTTCGTCTTCACTATAAAAGATGGGGGATTATTCCTCATTGTTGAGCGTCATAGGCTAAACAAGTAACGCGATTATACCCGCGCCGCGTTAGCTTTAGTGTAAACCTAAATTATCGTCTGTTTTAAGGTGTCGATAAGAAGCCTAGTTTTTTAATGATACTATGATATTATGATAAGCGCGTCGATCCGATGAGAAAGGAATAACCAACTAAGTGACATCTTTCGCTTTTGTAACTTCGACCTTGATTGCGTGAACACATTGTGAAAGGAACCTTACAATTTATTGCTGAGATCGTAACACTTGCGCGTATTTTCATAGTTCCTATTTTTTAACTCAACATATTATGTAAATTAAGCCATTTATTTGTCAGTCAACAAAGTTGGGAATATCTTATTTGTTAGTTGGGAGTGGCATATATGATAAACTGTAGTGTTCGGTGGCATGCATGTCGGGCTGTGAAGAGGTACGATTGATAGGAACAGGTCGCGGCGCGCGGCCGGCAGATGTTCTCTCGTAGCAAAAAATAAAGGAATCGGCTCTTGAGCGCAGATAGCGCGCGCAGCTGCGCGTGCGCGGAATGCGCACCTGGCACCTGTCCCCTCCTCCCACCTTCCTCCCACCTCACACACACCCTCGAAGAACATATTATAATTATTTCTTAATCATTTCAAACCTAAAGTGTAAATGATACACAGACCCGAAAAAAAATTTAAACATTTTCGTACTTATATTTCAACTGTATTCCACCTGATTAAAAGATATTTCTTCATAAAATAATTTACTAATAATATGAATTCGTTAGCTTCATTAACTTGCGTCGAATGGATGTGACTTTTGCAGAGTTAAAAAATATCTAACGTATGGTATCAAAACGATACATTCTTATATGTTCATGAACGACATGGATGTTCGCGGATAACTAAATAAGTACTTAACATATGTTTGTACTTAAAATATGTTTCTTACTGTACCAGTACCTATGTTCGTAGCAAGTAAAAGCATATCGTTATCTAGTCTAGTTGTAGATCTCCTTCAAAAGATAATTTTGTTATATATACGAATGCTATGTGAGATGCATGTCTATTTAACCATAGCTGTGAACTTCTCATCATATTTTATAAAGACACTGAAGTAAACCACTTGGCTAAGAAGCGCGTTGAATTGTATCTCAGTCAGAACAGTACAGCACCTATGTGGTAAATGTTAGATTTGGAGTTGTTGTTAGGTTGATAGGAGGGAGTTGACAGGAGGTCAGGTGTGTATTGTTGCGGAGGAGCGGTAGAGCCTCCCATTCTGGCAGGGTGCGCTGGGTCCTGTAGGAGCCGCGAACACCTGGCGCGCGCTCCCCATATATAGGGGCGCGCGCGCCGCCACACACACTCGCCGCGTGAACCTCGCCGCGGACGGACATACATACACTTGCGACTATTGTGACCGTACCCTCTCGTATATCGTGCAACATGATAATTTGCCTCTCCGGCTTCGTCATTGCTGGGTTGGTACTCATGTGTTACACTTATTATTACATTTAAGAGTGGTGTTGTGACATTTGAAATAAATTTTCTAAATCATAACCTGAGTTTCTGACAAATATACCTAATTAATTAAAGTGTGTGTAGAGATCATCATTAGGGTACGTTTCCGCCGGAGATGGAACGCGCCCGTTTAGTAGGGTGGTGCCGGTGTACGTAGCGATGTGTCTGACGTGTGTTGTCGTTGTTGCAGGGCCTCCCCGACCTCGCTGCCAGTGTCAGTGCGCAATGACATGGTGAGTACTGCTACGAGCATTGTGCGACCACCGGTGTGTTTATGTGGACAAATAACACCTCCCTGATTAGGTAGAAATTATTTATAAGTAGTGCGACTTTAATCGTCGTTGTCGTGCCTACGTGACAAATGGTGACTGCACCACCATCTCACATAGATACTTAATTAGCGTTTTTTTCTCAGACATACAGTTTTCAGTTCAATGTTTTCCATCACTTGCATAGCAGAAAACTACTCGAATCTCTCCGCCATCACAGTAGTACTTATCGGTATGGTTAATAGATGTGTGTGAAATGCTCAGGAAGTAGGTGTCGCATTAAATGTGGGTGTATAATGTATGTGTAATGGTCGTTGCAGAGCGTAGTGAGCGCGGTGAGCGCGGTGAGCGCGGTGAGCGCGGTGAGCGCGGGGAGTGCGGGCTGCGCGCGCTACTCTCCGCACCACGCGCAGCTGCTGCAGCACTTCACGCACGCGCCGCCCCTCGCTCCGCACATCGGTACACTTGCATACTTGTAGCTTAACGACGGACACTCCCAATCTACCTATCTTTACTAAGCTGGTCCCTGCACTGACCCATTTAATTCATTGTTTGTCTGTATAGGGCTTAAACTTTTAAGGCGCATTAAAGCTAGCGAGTATATATTACAAAAACTGATTGTTTACAAGGATGACTTGAAACACATAGTGTAGGGTCAAAATGGCAAAGTTTAGTGAGATAAGTCACCTATCCTGTTGTGTAACGGTGATTTGTTGTGTTAGGTGTGGGTCGATCCAGCAGCAGCTCGGTGGAGTCCATGTCCAGCCACAGCGCGTCGCCCCCGCTGGCGGTGGGAGGGGCGGTGGGAGGGGCGGTGGCGGTGGGAGGGGCGGGGGGAGGCGGGAGGGTGGCGCGCGTGCGCACGCTGTACGCGTGCCTCGGGGAGGGCGAGGGCGAGCTGTCGTTCGAGCCCAACCAGATCATCACCAACGTGGCGGCGTCGGGCGAGCCGGGCTGGCTGCGCGGCTCGCTCAACGGCAAGCAGGGGCTGGTGCCCGAGAACTACGTCGAGCCGCTCCCCTAGCCCCCCTACCCCCCCGACACACACGCCACTTGTACCTAGTTGTTTGTATATTTTGTATATTGTACATAAGAGTTTGTTGATATTTTACCTATTTATATTATACTTTTGTTGTGAATTTTGTACCAAATATAATGTATTACGCGACGGCCCTCGAGGATTCCTAACGATAAAGACTAATTGAAACGACACTGGCTTTCATTCCTTCCCCCGAGGTGAGATGCACCCTTCAAACAAACAAGCAAACGATCACACTTGGGTTGACGCACACTTTGTATGAAACTTGCTATTGCAGCGCACCTCAAGGTGTCATGTGTGCGATCACCCTGAGGTGGTGTCCCCCTGGCTCGTGGTACACTTGGCGCCAAAGGTCGCAGATCAATGGGAGCGCCGGTTCACAATTTGAATTTTGTAAATAGACAAATTGAAAACAATCTAAAAGTAAGCTGTCGGTGTTCACAATCATATGAGACATGATATCCATTTCCATTATTTTGTCCGTTCTTCTAAACCACGATGCGAATAATGGGTTTTACTAACATGCAGGAGTTGAACTTGTATAGGAGTTGACTTGAACACTGATGGCTTTTAAAAGAAAACAAATCCATATTATATTTATAGTTAGTAGAGAAAAGTAAACGTTTTGAAATAGAATAAAAAATCGTAACGCGAAGTGATGCGAGGGCGGGTCGCTAGTAATAATGTTCATGTCCATATTCAATTCAAAGGCCTGACTTGTTTCTGTCGTTGCGACTACAATCAACGCACGGCCTAAATCGCTGGAGGGTGTTAACTTGGTGAGGTGTACAACTGTATACAAATATAGGGGTCTTTAACAAATTGAAATGGGAGCTTAGTTTGTATTGGAAATGTACGGGCGGGAGCTAGTTATTGATATTGTATGCAGTATGGTCAACTCAATGAAGGAAATCTCTCGACGAAACCTACTTACGTGTATATATTTAAGTTTGTATATTGCGATGGACTCACCATCTGTCACGGTGAGGAGGATATCGTAACAAACCCTTTGGAGACCCTTCTGGGTCCTGTGACCTTACCCGGGAACAGATGTTCTCAGGCAGTAGGGTTGTCCACTGGAACATTGTGTCCTCAGATGGGCCGCGAGCGTTCTGAACGTAACTTATATTTAGTATTATCAAATTTAGAGCCGTAGTGGCCATGGGGTTTGAGCAGTCGCCTGCTACGCAAGCGACGCAAGTTCGAATATACCTGCGGGGCCTGTACCAATGACTAAAGAAAAATCTGCAGCGATTTCTCACCACGTGCTTTACGGTGAAGGAAAACATCGTGAGGAAACCTACATATGTCTGAGAAATAATTGTATAGTTCCTGGGACGGCGATGGACTCACCATCTGTCACGTTGGCACTAAATCATCATCGGTGCAAAGTGGGTGTTGTGATTCCAACTCTTCCTACCCCTTCGGGGAATACAGGTGTGAGCATATAAGTAGGTATGTATCAATTTATTTTTTCTTGAAACTTGGGGCTTATAAGTTCATATTAGCGCATCGACTACAATCTCAGTATCACCTTCTTAATTAATTGTATTCTCTGTAATGACAAACTGCAGCAGTTTGCTGTAACGTGTCATTTATCTTAACTCCTTATAACAAAACATGTTTTATGCAAACACGAGACTAAACTCGGACTAATATTTTATCCATCCCTTTTTAAATCCGTATCACAGAAAGAGAAGGTCTATCTGAGTCTATATCTATATCTATACATCTATACAGATAAATAAAATTAAAGTGTCTGTTTGTAATCCCAAAATTACAGCTTTTCACTAAATACATATATAATGAAAGTATATACGATACTAACATGGAAAAACAAATTTAATAATTTTTACACTGTCTGTCTGTTTGTTCCGGGTAATCTCCGAAACGGCTGGACAGATTTTAACAGGACTTTCACTGGCAGATAGCTAATGTTACAAGGAGTAACATAGGCTACTATTAATTAAAAAAACATTAGGGTTCCGCGGGACACCCCTGAAATTAACTCTACGCGGGTGAAACCGCAGAGCACAGCTAGTTTTGTAATAATTGTAACAGTTCGCGATCAACCTCCGCGCCGCGTACCATCACACACAATTAGCATAACAGCCCTATCACATGTGACAGGGCTATACAGTATCATCTACATACTGACATATTTGTATCCTCTTATGGAGAGCGTCCACTCACAACATGTCTTGTTGCAATCATAACAATTTCAATAACATGCATTGCAAGTGCAGTGACGTGTTTATCCAATGAAGTAGAACTACATAAGTAAGTTTAGTGTCGCCGAGCTGCCACCGCTTGCAACATAGTAGAACAACGCAGGCCCTGGACACTAATTGCCTTGCCTCCGAGCGTAGCGACACATGGTCCTTCAATGGTACCTTAATGTTGCTGTAAATAAACTATGTGAAGCAAATTTGATAGTTATATATTTATTATAGTTTATAAATAACAATTTTATACTTAGCATAATTTCATACTCTCGGTGAGTCCACATGACATATACATTTAAATACATTGGTGTCCTGAAGTAAGCCGGCCGTCTGCCGACCGTGGTCACCGGCGCAGTGTTGGACATTATACAGTTATATGCACAGCCGCGATGCTCCACGGTCTCCATGCGCCCGTTCGATCAAATACGATGAACTGGTAAAGCACGTGTTATGAGATATGATTCTGATTTGCGTTACGTTACACATAATAATAATATGTAGGCAGCGGATTATGCACTACGTCACTTTTAGTTTCACATAAACATGTACATATAGAACACTTCACTATTCGCATCTGGAGCGTCTCGGGGTGACCACCGCCGGGGCGCTCCGCCGCGGCCATTACACCTGCGGCTCGGGCTCGGGCTCGGGCTCGGGCCGGCGGGGGCCCTCCGCCAGGCGCTCGAGGCGGCGAGCCTCCTGCGCGCGGACCACGGCCAGCAGCGCGGAGTACTTGTCCTGCAGCGCGCGCTGCCTCGCGCCCGCCTCCTCGGCCGCCAGCCGCGTGGCGCGCTTCAGCTCGGCCACGGCCGCGTCGCGCGCGCCCAGCGACGCCTCCAGCTCGTGCGCGTGCGCCGCGGCCCCCTCGGCGCGCGCCGCCGCCGCCGCGGCCTCGGCCTCGGCGCGGGCCAGCGCGGCGCGCAGCGCGCGGTCGGCGGCGCGGGCGGGCGGCGCGGCGCGCGGCGGCGGCGCGGCGGCCTGCGCCAGGCGAGCCTCGCGCTCGGCCAGCACGAGCAGCTCGCGCCGCAGCCGCCGCACGTGCTCGGCGCGCCGGTCGGCGGCCAGCGCGGCGCGCGCCAGCGCCTCCACGTGGCGCGCCGCCTCGAACGACTCGCCGCGCGTGCGCTGCAGCTCGGCCAGCTCGACGGCGCGCTGGGCCTCGGTCTCGGCCAGGCGGGCCTCGGCGCGCAGGCGCGCGGCGCGCTCGGCGGCCAGCGCGGCCTCGAGCGCGGGCGCGGCGGGCGGCGGGTGCTGCGGCGGCGGCGGCGGCGCGGGCGCGGGCGTCGGCCGGGCGCGCAGCTCGTCCCGCTCCCTGGCGAGCGCGCGCAGCCTCTCCCGGAGCGCGGCGTTCTGCAGCTCGAGCGCGCGCGCCTGGCGACAGCGGCCGAGCAGGCGGCGGTTGCGCTCGGCGTGGGCCTCGCGCCGCCAGCGCTCGTACATGAGCTGCGCGTGGGCGAGCGCCAGCCGGTCGCCGAGGTCGCCGGCGGACGCGCCGCCGCGGCCGAGGTACAGCTCCTGCAGGTAGGCGTCGAGCCGCTCGCACGGGGTGCCGGTCTGCGAGCGGGGCGCGCGCTCGGGATCGTCGCGCGGCGAGGGCGGCGCCTCGGCCGGCGGCCGGTACAGGTCGCCCAGCAGGAACTCGTAGGGCTCCGGCCACACGTCGACCGTCTGGACGGCCGCGCTGGCGGTGCGGGCGCGCGCGCGCTCGGCGGATGCCGGGCGGCGGGCGGGCGGCTGGTGTGCGGGGCGGGCGGCCGGCGGGGGCGGGCGGCGCGGCGCGGGGCGGGCGGGCGGCGCGGCGGGCGCGGGCTCGGGCCAGGGCGGGGGCGCGCCCGCCGTGAGCTGCAGCACCTCGAGATCCTCGGCGGGCAGGTCGGGGGGCGGGGGCCGCGCGCCGGGGCCCCGGGGCTCGGGCCGCGCCACGCCGGCGGGGGGCCCCCCGGGGCCCGCGAATGCCACGGGCGAGTCGGCCGCGCGCCGCTCCAGGGCCACTCGCGCGAGCCGCGCCGCGTACCCCTCGCCTAGAGCCGGGGAGCTCTCCTACACACACATACACGTGAGTTAGCGCAAATGCGAGAGAATGTTACTTTGTCTAGGCCTACAGGTCAATCCATATCCAGTACATACAAATAAAATTCTTAAAACACTCAACACTCGGAAATCGTATTAAAAGAGAGCTTCGGCAACGATAGATCAATAGAAGCAAATATAGACATACCTTACGCGGCGGCGAGGCTGGTCGCGAGCGACGGCCGATGGCGCGCACGGCGCCCGAGTCCGGGAAGCGAAACTGGGCGCGCGTCTCCCGAGCCGGCGTGTTCTCGGGCGTGGCCTCCACGGCGGCCTCGGGCGGCTCGGCGCCCTCCTCGGCCGGCAGCGGCGTGTGCGGGGCCGACTCGGCGCCGCAGCGCTCGCCCAGCGGGAACCAGCCCTCGGCGCCGGGCCTCAGCGCGCCGGCCGCTCGCGCCGCGTGGGCCCCCGAGCCCGGCGCCGGCGCGGGCGAGGCGCGCGGGGCGGGCGGCGCGGGCGTGGGCGAGGGCGCCGGCGAGTCGCCGCCCTCGGGCAGCTCGAGGCGGCGCGTCTCGGCCAGCACGTCGTGCGGCTCGAGGCGCGCCCACCGCGCCGGGTCGGCCTCGCGCGGCCGCGAGCCGGTGACGAGCGCCGGGTGCAGGCGCACCGAGGCGGCCAGCGCGGCCACGGCCCGCTCCCAGGCGTCGCGCGCGCCGCCGCCCAGCTCGGCGCCGTGCGCCCGCAGCGCGTCCAGCAGCGTGCAGGGGTGCGTGGCGTACAGCACGCGGAACAGCGCCAGCTGCGCCAGGTGCAGGTGCGCGCGCGCGGCGGCGGCGGGCGGCGGGTCGAGCGCGTCGGGCCGCAGCAGCGCCTCGGCCAGGTCGGGCGCGTGCTGCGCGGCCAGCGCCGGCGCGGCGGGCAGCAGCGCGGCCAGCGCCAGCAGCGCGTGCAGCAGCGGCAGCGGCGCGCGCTCGTGGCGGGCGGCGCGCAGCAGGTCGCGCGCGGCGGGGTGCGCGGGCAGGCGGTGCAGCCAGGCGGGCCGGCGCGCCACGAGCGGCGCCAGCGCGCGCAGGGCCAGGTGGCGCGCGCCGCGCTCGCCGCGCAGCTGCTCCTGCAGCGCGTCGAGCAGGAAGCGCGCGTGCGGGTCGGGCGCGCGCGCCAGCAGGTCGAGCGCGCGCACGGAGCCGGTGCGCGCGTGGTAGGTCAGCAGCGCGCGCGCCAGCCAGGGCTCGCGCACGGCGGCCCACAGCGCCGCGA
Source organism: Watsonalla cultraria (assembly GCA_964035505.1). NCBI lineage: Eukaryota > Metazoa > Arthropoda > Insecta > Lepidoptera > Drepanidae > Watsonalla > Watsonalla cultraria. The sequence goes on along the minus strand of OZ037732.1, from coordinate 17,471 downwards.
GCGCCTCGCCCGCCTGGCGCGCGCCGCCCGCGCCGCCCTCCAGCAGGGCGAACACCTCGCCCGCCTCGCACGCCGCCAACATCTCCCGCCGCCTGACACACACACACGGTATTATTTCTCCTACTTTTGATGCATGACGCATCTCCTTGAACGACCTGCCCCGCAGTTTCAACCGCGAAGACTTAATTTCATGGGTGGAGCCCTTATCTTTTATTTAAATAAGAGTAACCTAAGTTACTCCTTGAATCGTCACCTGCCAGTGAAAGTCCCGTTAAAATCGATCCAGCCGTTTCAGAGACAGAGAAAATTAAATAAATTGGTGTTTTAATGTCAGTACCGTGAATACTTTCATATACATTTAGTGAAATCTGTTATTTTTGAATTACAAAAACTTATAATTTTTGCTATCTGTAAAAACTGTATAGATGTATATAAATGTATAGATTTTGTTACATAAGCTGTAATCTTAATTTGTCACCATACATGTTCCCACCGAGAGACCGTTGTATCATTGTGCCACCACTCCTAACCACTGCCCCACTACAACATACCTTCGTCCCAGCACACAACTCCCCAAATGTTTAGAAACATTACAACACCCAAATTTCAACAATATTTAATAACATTTATCAGTTATTTCATTTAAGAGCCATGTGGTGCCCTTGATGTTTGAGTACTTGTTTGCTACGCAAGCAACGTAAGTTCAAATCCCAGCGGGGTCTCAAACAAAGGTAAAAAAACTTATGAGACATATGTATAGAGCCTGAGACAGTGATGGACTCACCCTGTGTCACATTGGCACTTAATCATATTTGGTGAAATGTGGGTGTTGTTGTTACAACACCTATGCTTACCCCTTCGGAGCCCTTTGGGATGGTGTGAGCATATTTATTTTCATTTTCTGATAAATCTTGATTTAGTCCATGCCCAATATTCTAGTCACACAGCTCTTGCATAGAAACATGTTTTTAGAAAAATATTTTTGAAATATTAATATAAATATTATTTGTAGTAGTTAACATATAATTGTACACAATCATGTAATTCGGACGATTTAAAAGTACTTTGTTAAAAGTCTAATCAAATAAGAATATTTTGAATTTGAATTTGAAGACCAATAATTGAAAAAAATATATGTAAAAAAAAGAAAAAACTGCTCTTTTATGTTATTTAGATATTGTGTTTGTGCAGGGTTTCAACACTTTAAGTACTGTGATTATTGAATACATATTTGGAAATGTAAATGTTTTAATGTTTGTTTGGTGAGCCAGCACAACCCTGCTTCTGACTACTGTCCCCAATAATAATGTCACTATTGGGTTGTTTCACTGCAAAACAAGATATTATAATTAAGTAAGTACCTACAAATAAGTTGTCCTATGCTTTTTGTCAATCTATACATCTATACAGTCTATACAGATAAATAAAATTGAAGTGTCTGTTTGTAATTTCAAAATAACAGCTTTTCACTAAATGCATATGAAAGTATATTATATACGCTACTGACACTAAAAAACCATGTTTTGAAATTTTTCTCTGTCTGCCTGTCTGTCTGTTCCGGGTAATCTCTGAAACGGCTGGGCCAATTTAACGGGACTTTCACTGGTGGGTATCTGATGTTTGAAGGAGTAACTTAGGCTACTTTTATTTATTAAAAATATTAGGGTTCCGCGTCAATAAGGATGAAACTAAATGTATGTGGGTGAAACTGCGGGCACAGCTAGTTTTTATATAAATCAGTAATATAGTTGAATCAATAAATCAATTGGTATGTCATGGGCCATCAGCTAATTATAATATGTAACTACATAATTTGATGAAAGTATTTTGTCAAAAGTATAATCAAATGAAGAAGACATTTTTGATTTTGAATTATGTACACTAAGTTCAGCACTGCACAAGCTGCTCTCAATATAATTAGTTATATCACATTATTTGTAGTGTGGTAATGGTTATCTCCGGTGCCCTGAGCCTGACCCAGGGCCTTACTTCAATAGAAAATAGTCTCCTATCTGTGAAGCCAGTTATTTGATACTGTACCGATGAGGTATTAAACATTATATATTCTAAACAGTAATGTCATGGCAAAAAATGTTTACTGCTATTACAGGTATATTACAAATAAAATCTTGAAAATGGACCAATGCCAGGAGTGTACATTTAGAAATAATTTATGTTATAATATCAATTAAATAACAACTTGCTACTGTTTCTCTAACCAAACTAATCTACTTACTCCAAATAATTCTAAGTAAATGATACGCTTAATGAAGAGGTGAGATTCTTATTTTACCCCTTACTGTGAAACATGCCTTAAAAAGGGGAAATGTACAGAGTTCTAGGTGTACCAACACAAATACTATCAACTGTTCCCTACCATATGTTCACCTGTGGTCAGCCCTTCAGATTGTGGTTCTTCAACCACACACCTCGTGTAAGTAGTCTGTGCACACCATGACGGCCGGGCGCCGAGGGCCCATGGATTGATACATCTGGTGCATTGACTCCTGACAGTGTCAGCTACTATGGCATACTGTTGCCCTTACATTTGCATATCAAACTACAACTAATGGTAAACAGGCACAAGCGGCCGATATCATGAATTATCATGGCACGGGATAGTCCTGACTAAGTAGTGCGCAGTCCCAATCGCCAGCTGGCCGGGGCCGGCAGCCGGCGGTGATATACCAACAGTGATATGAGCCCACATCGCGGGGTGTGGACGCTTTATGCACAATCACGTCGCACGTCGGTACAAACCAACAGCGGAGCCGACTGAGACAATAATCTATTCTATTGCGAAGGAACCCACCAATTAGCAGTTCGGAGAGATGATCCTTCCGTCGCTGAAGCAGGAGGAATTTTGATATATTTTTATTAACCTTGCAAACGAATCACAAATAACTAGATATATATTTATTAAAAAAGACCGACGACACATCACACGAAACTGCAGAAATTTGTTCACTTTTCTTTCTTTTCTTTTCTTTATTTCAACTAGACATTTGACATTTACAAATTACATTACATCAGCTTGACTTGACATAAGTTTGACAACATTGGTGACTGTGTGACTGACAGTCGTATGTTTTGGTATTAGCCATAGATATAGAAAAAAATTCGCTTAGTATTAGCACAATTAAAAAACTTGATTGTAATATAAATAAAATTGTACCACGACTTATGAGCGCTGAGTGGTAGTCATTTTATGAGTCTATCTCTTCCACTTTTTTCGCTAAGCACTTACAGCCCGTGACGGCACCTGTATTTGAAAAATGATTTTCAGGGAAAACTACGGCATTGAATTTACATAACACTGGGGTTTGTATTAAATACTAGAGGACGTCACGCGGTTTCTCCCGCGTAGTTCTCCTTCCCTTGGGTGGGAGTACGGGGATATAATATAGCCTATATTAAACAGTGATAATGTAGCATTCAAATGGTAAAGGAAATTTTAAAATCGGTCCACTACTTTTTGAGCCAATTCGTTACAAACATACTTAGGTACATACAAATCTTTCCTCTTTATAATATTAGTATAAATGTATAATATATATATAGGATATGGTTTTAAGTTTAGATCGATTCTAATGATAAAAACTTGAAACGATTATAGTATCGTGTTACTCATAATAATATTTCAAGTTGCTTCTGCAAATAAAAATATCCTTTTATATAATACCTTTAAACATTCAAGTACTTAATAAACATTACAGTATGTACGTAAAAGTTAATACATGACCTAAATCGTTTTCTACTTTATTTATAGGGTCGGCATTACTTTTTTAAAAGCCCGCTCATGATGTGAAAATATGAAAATATGTTTGCCTATAAACATTAAGAAACTTAAACAGTTTACATTCTATTAGACTCAGTTAGTCATTAGTCAATCAAACCATTTTGATTGATACTATAATTTATGAAATCTGTTTATTGACCTAATAGATCAATTACTTGAAATTAAAACCTCATTGACTTAATTAAAAATTCATAGTGTATGCAAGAAGAAGAGTATAAAAAGTTACATTTGTATTGTTTGTAATATTAGCTAGGCAATTCAAAATTTTATCGAATAAATCGTGACGGGCATCCCTACCTAATGAAATGTGAGTGATGTGATGTGATATTGAATGACAGAAAATATAACCTATAAAACATAATTCACTCACACACATTAGAATCATCTTAGCTAAAATATAATAATTTTATTACAATGCATTGGAATGAGTGAGATTTGATAATTTTTAACATAAGTTAATTCAGTTAGGTTGACGTGTTTGCTTGCATAAGAGCGCGCTGTGAAGTATGCTTAGAGCGGTTTCAGCTGTATACTTCGAGAGCCAGGCGCTCGAGCTGTTTACCACAGCCAGAAGAGATGTATACAAACTTTTTCGTGAGTATTTACAATATTACCCCTTCATTACCAAACGTATGTAATCATAAGTTCCTAATCAGGAGATTTTGTAACGAACAGGTATTATATCTACTGAGATTCACTGCTTCGGCTATAGCCGTATGCAATATTGTGTTGCTTCACGAACGTTACATGATGGCTGTTTCCATTCTCTTAAGTGTAGACAGTAAGTAGGAGGTAATTAGAGTGTGAATTACATTGTTGCAGGCACCCGCTACTCGACAGCGGCGCCCGCCTCACAGGTGAGTGCCCCTCACGGGAGACACGGCCATGCAGGCAGCTTGCCTCATAGCTGGTGGCCACAACCATCAGACTGTGCAGTTCCCACTCACAAGTTATTGATGTACATCACAAACTGACTGTTGGCAACACACTACATACCAAATATTTGTCATCTATCAATGTACCAACTCCAAGTCAAGGTCAATGTTTCTGGTTGGTAGATGTATGTATGCAGCAGTCACTATTTTGCTGCCCAAATGGCTGAATGGTAGTAACTTTGTACCGTGTCGCATATTATAATAGAAATCATATATTTTTCAAGCCTGCCCGGAGAATAAAGAGATATAGAATGGTATGGTATATAATGAAATATTTGATTTAAGAAACAGATTTAATTTAATAAGCTGTTGTATTATAATAAATAAGGTATTGTGTGTAATCAGTTAAAAATACAATGAATTTGAAATGAATTTTCTTTTGAAATGTTTTAAATACTTGATAAGTCTATTCTAACAGTGGATAGCACTGTTGTAAAAAATAAGATACAATTTATTTTAATACTAATATTTTATCAGCAACTTTGTGTCCATGGGATCCAACACATCTATGTCTAGGTTGGAAGCAATCATGTTGGCTATCTTGGATTTGAATTTGTCATTTATTTTAATGTCAGTAACCCAAGAAACAATTAAATTGGCACCCATGTGTGTGTCCAAAGGATCTGCTATTTTAGATACACCATTAGAGTATACCTCGGGGTCAAAGCTACGATCTTACCAAATTTCAGCCAAATTGATTGAGTTGTTAAGTTGTGCTCATAAATGTGCAAACTATTTACCTACATGATTGGGCCACATGCTAGCAGTCATTATAGTATTTGTTAATGTTCTGTGTTGAGTGATGTTTGTGGTGGATGATATGCAGACTGTGGTGAGCGGCGAGGCCAGTGCGGGGACCCCGCCCGCCGCGCCCCCGCCCCGCGCGCCTCCCCCACCTCCGCCGCCACCGCCGCGCCGCGCCTGGACCGTGGTCGCCGCGGCGTTCGCTCTCACAGCATCCGTCGGCGGGGTGAGCCGAGCTTTAACTACTGTTCATATCGACAGACTAATCATTTTCGTGCATTACACAAAAACATTCGTATTTCAGGTGTACTTTTATCAAAAGTTGAGCGAACAGGAGGAGAAGAGGTCGGAGGGCGAAGCGGGTGGCGCGGGCGGCGCGGCGGAGGAGGAGGCGCCGTACCCGGCCAGCGCGGACGGTCTGCCGGCGCACGTGCAGTACCTGCTGGTGGGCGGCGGCACGGCCTCGTTCGCGGCCATGCGCGCCCTGCGCAGCGCGCGCCCCGAGGCCGGCGTGCTGCTGGTGGGCGGCGAGCGCGCGCTGCCCTACATGCGGCCGCCGCTCAGCAAGGAGCTGTGGCGCGAGCCCGGCCTGGCCGCGCGCGCCGACCTCGACTCGCTCACCTTCCGCCAGTGGAACGGCAAGCGGCGCAGCGTGTCGTACGAGCCGGCCGCCTTCTACGCGCCCGTGGAGCGGCTGGCGGCGGGCGAGGGCGGCGCGGCCGTGGCGCGCGGCTGGCGCGTCGTGCGGCTGGACGTGGCGCGCCACGAGGCCAGCCTGGCGGCGCCGGGCCGCGGGCTGGCCGTGGTGCGCTACGACAAGTGCCTGCTGGCCACGGGCGTGCGGCCGCGCCGCCTGCCCGCCCTGCGCGCCGCCCAGGCCGCGGGCCGCTCGCTGGCGCTGCGGGAGCTGCGGGACGCGCAGCGGCTGGCGGCGGCGCTCGAGCGGCCCGACGTCGCGCACGTCACCGTGCTCGGCGGCGGCTTCCTCGCCTCGGAGCTCAGCGCCGCGCTCGCCGAACGCCGTCAGTAGCCTCCGGTCACCTCTCCTATATGTCACTCGCCGAATTGGCTATTACATACGAAACGATAGCTATTATTACTTTTTTTAATTACCGAGTTGGAACACCCCTTGCGAACAGTCTCAACATAGAGTATGTCGGTGTTGCAGTGCGCGGCAGCGGCAAGTCGGTGTCGCAGGTGTTCCGCGAGGCGGCGCCGCTGGCGGCCGTGCTGCCGCCCTACCTGGCGCAGGACGCCGCGCGCCGCCTGCGGGCCGCCGGCGTCACGCTGCTGCCACACGGTGCGACACATATACATCACTATGCTCGTACGCAGCTTGGCAGAATATCGAATGACCGAACGTGTATGTATTCCAGCGGAGGTGGTCGATAGTAGCGCGCAGGCGGAGGGGACGGAGGGCGTGCGGCTGCGGCTGGCGGGCGGAGGGGAGGGCGAGGGCGAGGGCGAAGGGAGGACGCTCAGCACCGACCTGGTGGTGGAGTGCGTGGGCAGCGAGGTGGACGGCGAGCTGGCGCGCAACTCGTCGCTCGAGACGCATCCGGAGCTCGGCGGACTGCTCGTCAACGCCGAACTACAGGTACACAGCGCGACTTCTATACCGCGATGCGTGGACTGCCCGGGCTCGGTCAGATTATGTTTTTAATGTCGACTCGGAACGCCAGTAGCGAGCACTGTGCAAAAATTTGCGGTAAGTGTAAAGTGGGGCTGTACCCTTTTTGATGTGTTGCGTGTTCAGGCGCGCTCGGACGTGTACGCGGCGGGCGACGTGGCGTGCTTCTACGACGTGGTGCTGGGGCGGCGCCGCGTGGAGCACCACGACCACGCTGTAGTGTCGGGCCGCCTGGCCGGGGACAACATGGCCGCGCTCGGCCCGCCGCGCCCCTACTCGCACCAGAGCATGTTCTGGAGCGACCTCGGCCCGCAGCTCGGCTACGAGGTAACACCACCTCTCCCTCACACACCCTCGTAACGACACCCTCGCACAGTGCGGGACCGTAATAGCTATAGTGGATGGGCGTGCTTAGCCCAGATTACCGATTTTCCTCGTAAAAGCGGTTACGAAGGTCAGACGCATGATCGGCCACATTGTGTTGAATGAAGTGCCGAGCCCGACAATGCGGGGGATGAGGCTCGGGCGACGATGACGAGTGTGGATGAGCTGCCCCCTCTCCTGCTGGCTATTTGTTTGCAACGGGATATCTCGTCACCTGTGTACTCTGGTTGCAGGCGATAGGTATAATAGACTCTCGGCTGCCGACCGTGGGGGTGTTCTCGGCGGACGCGGTCACTGACACCGCCGCGGTGGCGGTGGCGGCAAGTGGGAGCAGCGGTGGGGCCGGTGGGGGGCCCGATGGGGGAGCCAGTGGGGGGCCCAGTGAGGGGGCGAGTGGGGACAAGCAGTACTCGCGCGGCGTGGTGTTCTACATGCGCGACGAGCGGGTGGTGGGCGTGCTGCTCTGGAACCTCTTCAACAGGATGCACGTCGCCAGACAGGTACACACACACACATGGAGAGTGGTTACCACACACACATAGTACATAATAGGTTTAGTTCTGATGGTTATGGTGGAATCCTAGAGAAATAGAGAGGAACTTTCGAAAATCTTCCTGACGACTAGTTCGTTTGTTGCTTATTTGCATTAAGTATTTGAAGCACTACATTTTAATGTTGGTGTGGAGTTGATCTGATGTCTTTCGACTCCATAGTCGAAAGACAGTCGAAGGAACTCCTCACCGATTTACAGCAAGTACCTAGTGTTTGGGCTTGATTAATTCGTATTGATGAGAACTTTATACCTAGATGAGTTAGGACTGGTGCAGATGCACTTCACTAAAAAGAGCGATATTTTTTTTTTACAAAGAAAGTAAAACAGCCTTCATAAAGAGAAAAATAAAATTATGTGAAATAAATTACTTACTTTTGAAATGGGGTGTTTGGCGTCGAGTTTGATGTTCGGCACCAACTTCAAAAGTAAGTAATTTATTTCACATAATTTTATTTTTCTCTTTTTTATTCGTCGTTATAGTTTCACTATTTACTTTTGTGGTAAACTGTAGTTGTTAGAGGTTACCAAAGGTTCGATGCATATTGGATATGCAAAACATAAGGCGATGAAAATACCCCATTTTTTTATAAAATAAACGATGATGTGATTATTTGTTTTATTTTTAAATTGATATGTACCAACAGCATATGAGATGTGCGCGCAAAAAGTATCGACTTTGTATATATTGGTGCAGGTGCTGACGGAGGGATACTTCGAGGACCTGATGGAGGTGGCCAAGCTGTTCTCTCTGCACGAGGAGGAGTGACCGCCGCCCTGTACATACGATATTTAATGATCTAGTATTAATTACACGTTGCCACTGCCCCCCGCCTTGTCATTGTGCCGCTCCCCCGAGCGTGCACGCTGCCTGCTACACCTCACACCATCATCACGACGGCTGCGGACCCAAAGTTAACCTTACTTGTCGTGATTGGAAGAACTGTGTCAGCTATTCTTATGGGTGCCACCAATAAAGCTCAGGGACGTGCATTCCGTATAAGCAGATAAGCAGTGCTTACTACGACTCAATAACCAAAATACAATATACAAATTAACTACAAACCAAACAATAATTTCAATAATACATATACCGCGCGTACGATCAATACCATAAGTATACATAAAACTATCCTACCTTAGCGACGCTCGACGAACAAAATCCTAAAAGTGCCTAATGTACCTAGCTATAGTGTATATATTATAAACAAATATTATATTGATGAACAATCAACAACGCAACGTGCGCGAGGCTGATGGTTGTGGTTGGCCATAATTCATAGCATAAAGAGTCGCTAGCAACTTGGGATTTTAACTCAGATTGTAAAACATGGGTTGCATACATAACATGTAGTTTGTATACATCATTAAACTTTGCCAACGCTGTGGTTGTATCCTTTTTGCATTAAGCTAACAAGAGAACTGCCTTTTTAATTCGCGGCGAAAAGCTTTCGGCTTTAAATGACAGATGGCACTAATGTCGCTTTTATGATTCTCGCGCATCAAATTGATATCTTATTAGTTACAATTTCTAATGAAAAACAGCTTTAAATTAAGAAAAATCATAAATATTAACAAAATTTATAAAAAAAATATTTTAGGATATTATCCGTAGGAAACTATCCATAAATAATATTTATACTTTTGTTAAAGTAAAAGAAAAAAATGGCTGAGCAAATAGTTTGTTTTGGATCGCGCGCGCGCATCGTTTTCGTTGTTGATAATCGTGTAATTGGGTTTTAGATAATGGTTTTGGTGTCAAAAATTACTGTGTTTTGTGCATTGTGTTATAATGGATTGATTAGCTCGTTTGGTATGTACAGAATATGAAATTTGTATTGAAAAAATACGTGCAAACTTATTCGGTCAGTTTACATTATTTGTCGATTGATTGTTGTTTATAATGACGAACTAAATATTAATTAGCTTAACCTTTAGCTACATTCGTATAATACACCGTTCAGAAACAGAAGAAAACAAACGTGATGACTGAATACACTCATGTCGTGTGTGTGTGTGTGTGTGTGTCTATAACAAAACGTATGTACCTAACTACGCCGTGCTCAATTGGTATGTAATAGTAACCTACCTATCTACTTATTGTTTATGTTTACCCCTCTCAAAATCCAATGCACGCCCCGGATAATGCTGTTGAAGTAGTCAAGTTCTGGGCTACAAAGTTTTTTTTTGTTTTTTTTTTTAAATGTATAATCGATAAGAAGAAGAATGTCTGATTGAGACGATCAATTCAAAATTAGTTGGGAGTAATAAAATCCGATCTAACGTCTATTTATTACTTTGTCGACTACAAACTTAGAAAGTTCCTATGGACAAATAAAGTGCGCAACGAATATTTGTAAATACTTTGCCTTCCTTATTTTGCCATTTCAAATACTATTAGTAACTTACATGTCTTATTTCGTCATTCAAATATTTTGCATAAATCTACCTTTATATTCGATAAATGAGTAAAGTAGTGCGGTTAACTACTACTTTTTTTTTTTTTTTGTTTTGTTTGCTATACTTTGGTTTTGCTATAAATATTTCATGGCCTATCATGTTTGTTATTTTTCTAGGAATTTTTTTTTTTTTTTCCAGTTTCTAGGAACATCGCTCTAAAGTGATTTGGTAGATTTGACAAAAGATGGCGCTGTTTTGATACAAGATAAATTTGAAACGCGCTATAAAAAGCACAAACGCTTTTGATATAAGAAATGACGAAATAATATCTCCGGTTGGTTGGTTGGTTGGTTGGTTGGTTGGTTGGTTGGTTGGTTGGTTGGTTGGTTGGTTGGTTGGTTGGTTGGTTGGTTGGTTGGTTGGTTGGTTGGTTGGTTGGTTGGTTGGTTGGTTGGTTGGTTGGTTGGTTGGTTGGTTGGTTGGTTGGTTGGTTGGTTGGTTGGTTGGTTGGTTGGTTGGTTGGTTGGTTGGTTGGTTGGTTGGTTGGTTGGTTGGTTGGTTGGTTGGTTGGTTGGTTGGTTGGTTGGTTGGTTGGTTGGTTGGTTGGTTGGTTGGTTGGTTGGTTGGTTGGGTTAGGTTAGGTTAGGTTAGGTTAGGTTAGGTTAGGTTAGGTTAGGTTAGGTTAGGTTAGGTTAGGTTAGGTTAGGTTAGGTTAGGTTAGGTTAGGTTAGGTTAGGTTAGGTTAGGTTAGGTTAGGTTAGGTTAGGTTAGGTTAGGTTAGGTTAGGTTAGGTTAGGTTAGGTTAGGTTAGGTTAGGTTAGGTTAGGTTAGGTTAGGTTAGGTTAGGTTAGGTTAGGTTAGGTTAGGTTAGGTTAGGTTAGGTTAGGTTAGGTTAGGTTAGGTTAGGTTAGGTTAGGTTAGGTTAGGTTAGGTTAGGTTAGGTTAGGTTAGGTTAGGTTAGGTTAGGTTAGGTTAGGTTAGGTTAGGTTAGGTTAGGTTAGGTTAGGTTAGGTTAGGTTAGGTTAGGTTAGGTTAGGTTAGGTTAGGTTAGGTTAGGTTAGGTTAGGTTAGGTTAGGTTAGGTTAGGTTAGGTTAGGTTAGGTTAGGTTAGGTTAGGTTAGGTTAGGTTAGGTTAGGTTAGGTTAGGTTAGGTTAGGTTAGGTTAGGTTAGGTTAGGTTAGGTTAGGTTAGGTTAGGTTAGGTTAGGTTAGGTTAGGTTAGGTTAGGTTAGGTTAGGTTAGGTTAGGTTAGGTTAGGTTAGGTTAGGTTAGGTTAGGTTAGGTTAGGTTAGGTTAGGTTAGGTTAGGTTAGGTTAGGTTAGGTTAGGTTAGGTTAGGTTAGGTTAGGTTAGGTTAGGTTAGGTTAGGTTAGGTTAGGTTAGGTTAGGTTAGGTTAGGTTAGGTTAGGTTAGGTTAGGTTAGGTTAGGTTAGGTTAGGTTAGGTTAGGTTAGGTTAGGTTAGGTTAGGTTAGGTTAGGTTAGGTTAGGTTAGGTTAGGTTAGGTTAGGTTAGGTTAGGTTAGGTTAGGTTAGGTTAGGTTAGGTTAGGTTAGGTTAGGTTAGGTTAGGTTAGGTTAGGTTAGGTTAGGTTAGGTTAGGTTAGGTTAGGTTAGGTTAGGTTAGGTTAGGTTAGGTTAGGTTAGGTTAGGTTAGGTTAGGTTAGGTTAGGTTAGGTTAGGTTAGGTTAGGTTAGGTTAGGTTAGGTTAGGTTAGGTTAGGTTAGGTTAGGTTAGGTTAGGTTAGGTTAGGTTAGGTTAGGTTAGGTTAGGTTAGGTTAGGTTAGGTTAGGTTAGGTTAGGTTAGGTTAGGTTAGGTTAGGTTAGGTTAGGTTAGGTTAGGTTAGGTTAGGTTAGGTTAGGTTAGGTTAGGTTAGGTTAGGTTAGGTTAGGTTAGGTTAGGTTAGGTTAGGTTAGGTTAGGTTAGGTTAGGTTAGGTTAGGTTAGGTTAGGTTAGGTTAGGTTAGGTTAGGTTAGGTTAGGTTAGGTTAGGTTAGGTTAGGTTAGGTTAGGTTAGGTTAGGTTAGGTTAGGTTAGGTTAGGTTAGGTTAGGTTAGGTTAGGTTAGGTTAGGTTAGGTTAGGTTAGGTTAGGTTAGGTTAGGTTAGGTTAGGTTAGGTTAGGTTAGGTTAGGTTAGGTTAGGTTAGGTTAGGTTAGGTTAGGTTAGGTTAGGTTAGGTTAGGTTAGGTTAGGTTAGGTTAGGTTAGGTTAGGTTAGGTTAGGTTAGGTTAGGTTAGGTTAGGTTAGGTTAGGTTAGGTTAGGTTAGGTTAGGTTAGGTTAGGTTAGGTTAGGTTAGGTTAGGTTAGGTTAGGTTAGGTTAGGTTAGGTTAGGTTAGGTTAGGTTAGGTTAGGTTAGGTTAGGTTAGGTTAGGTTAGGTTAGGTTAGGTTAGGTTAGGTTAGGTTAGGTTAGGTTAGGTTAGGTTAGGTTAGGTTAGGTTAGGTTAGGTTAGGTTAGGTTAGGTTAGGTTAGGTTAGGTTAGGTTAGGTTAGGTTAGGTTAGGTTAGGTTAGGTTAGGTTAGGTTAGGTTAGGTTAGGTTAGGTTAGGTTAGGTTAGGTTAGGTTAGGTTAGGTTAGGTTAGGTTAGGTTAGGTTAGGTTAGGTTAGGTTAGGTTAGGTTAGGTTAGGTTAGGTTAGGTTAGGTTAGGTTAGGTTAGGTTAGGTTAGGTTAGGTTAGGTTAGGTTAGGTTAGGTTAGGTTAGGTTAGGTTAGGTTAGGTTAGGTTAGGTTAGGTTAGGTTAGGTTAGGTTAGGTTAGGTTAGGTTAGGTTAGGTTAGGTTAGGTTAGGTTAGGTTAGGTTAGGTTAGGTTAGGTTAGGTTAGGTTAGGTTAGGTTAGGTTAGGTTAGGTTAGGTTAGGTTAGGTTAGGTTAGGTTAGGTTAGGTTAGGTTAGGTTAGGTTAGGTTAGGTTAGGTTAGGTTAGGTTAGGTTAGGTTAGGTTAGGTTAGGTTAGGTTAGGTTAGGTTAGGTTAGGTTAGGTTAGGTTAGGTTAGGTTAGGTTAGGTTAGGTTAGGTTAGGTTAGGTTAGGTTAGGTTAGGTTAGGTTAGGTTAGGTTAGGTTAGGTTAGGTTAGGTTAGGTTAGGTTAGGTTAGGTTAGGTTAGGTTAGGTTAGGTTAGGTTAGGTTAGGTTAGGTTAGGTTAGGTTAGGTTAGGTTAGGTTAGGTTAGGTTAGGTTAGGTTAGGTTAGGTTAGGTTAGGTTAGGTTAGGTTAGGTTAGGTTAGGTTAGGTTAGGTTAGGTTAGGTTAGGTTAGGTTAGGTTAGGTTAGGTTAGGTTAGGTTAGGTTAGGTTAGGTTAGGTTAGGTTAGGTTAGGTTAGGTTAGGTTAGGTTAGGTTAGGTTAGGTTTTTTTTTTTTTTTTTTTTGTAGGCCCTTCCACGTTCTCTAACGTAATTAGAGGTTTTTATGCTATATATATTTTGTGATACAGTTGAATTTTTGGCTATTTTTAGATTTAAATTTTTACTATTTTGATATCTTTATTATTATTTTACATTACATTTACGTTTTATTGATTTACATTACATTTCTTTTACAATTTTTCTAATATTTCAAGGTTCTTACATTTTTATAATTTTGCTTCTTTTACAGGTTCTAATTGTACAAATTTTTGTTTCTGACTATTTTTCTATTTATTAAGTGCAGCGACCTTGGTCGCCACCCTTACACTAAATTTTAGGAACTTCTCCCTGTTTCCTCGATCCCGCAACAATATCCCGAGGTTTTCCCGTGTAATAAGGGAGTCCATTTCCATTTCAGCGCCAAGACGCTCCTTCCCGAAGGCTGGGCACTCGGCGAGGATGTGTCCGACGGTTTGGCTCACGGCCGGCTCACAGAAGCACGATGGGTCCTCCTTACACTTGAATCTGTGCAAGTATTCGGAGAACCCGCCGTGCCCCGTGAGCACTTGCGTCAACACGCCCGCAGGGCGGAGCTGTCGGACAATCCTGTACGCCTCCACAGCGTCGGGAAGGAACGTCTTGGTGACCCCAGCCGTTGCGCCGGCTTTATATCTCCGGTTCCATTCGTCAAGCGAGTGCTTGCGCAGCTCTCGCTTGACGAATGAAACCGGGCACCTGTCATACTCCGGCCTCTTCTTCGAGTGCAGGGCAGCTTCCTTGGCCAGCTGGTCCGCGCGCTCGTTCCCCTCCAACCCCGCATGTGCTTTGATCCAGAACAGGGAGACTTCCCTGTTCTGGAGTGTGGTTTGGCGGATGTTCTGCCGGGCTTCCACAGCCAGGGGGTGGGGGGAACTCGCGTTGACCAGCGTCTCCAAGGCGGAACGCGAGTCGCTGAGGATCGCGCAGCGAGCCTCACCGCATCGGAGGATCAACCTCGTGGCGTGGCATATGGCCAGGAGTTCCGCCTGGTAGACCGTGCAGTGCGATGGCAGCTTGAGTTTGAGGGCTCGAGTCTCGACCCCACTGCTCATCAGAGACAGTGCGGCCCCGACCTTGCCCTCAATCTTGCTGCCATCGGTGTATACTTGGACCGCGTGATCGACGCGGTCCTGCACTTGTTGTTGGTCCACCAGGCACACGAACTCCAGGCACATATGGACTGCCGGATGCGGGGCTTCGGTGGGGGCAACTCTTCGCTCCACCTCCCGATCGCCTAGCACTGTCTGGGGAACTCCTCTCTTTGCCTCATACAGGGCGGCTGCCTCCTGTATCTTGAGGTCGAGAGGTAGTATCCCAGCCAGCACCAGTGCCGCGTTCAGGGAGACGGTGCGATAGGCCCCACACAACTTCTGCGCGAATCCTCGCTGGACTGCGTTCAGCTGCCTCTGCACTCCAAGTTTCTTGGTTGCCGACGACCAGGCGCTGGAGGCGTACGAGATCACTGGCTCCACCGTAGCCGTATAGATCATACGGGTGACCTCTGGGTGGAGTCCCCAGCTGATCTTGGCGGCTCGGGACAACTGCTTGTACACGTTCAACGCCCGCCGACAGATGTTAGCGGTGTGGGCGTTGAACGTGAGCTTTTTGTCGATGGTGAGCCCCAAGATCTTGATCTCGTCGGACATGCCAATGTCGACCCCTCCCATGCTCAGGAGTGGCGTGTCAAACTTCAGCTTCTTTGTGAGCAACATCGCTTTTGTTTTGTGCGGAGCAAACTTCAGCTTATTTTTGACACCCCACTCCCGGACATATTCGAGGGCGGCATTGGCACGTCGCTGGACCTCCAGCGCCGTGTCGTCGGCAAAGACGAGGACGACATCGTCGGCGAACGCCTGACAATAGTCGCCTCGTCCTTGGAGTCCTCTCAGTAATGGGTCGAGAAGAAGGTTCCAGAGGATGGGGCCGCCGATGGAGCCTTGTACGCAACCCTTATGGGTGCTCTTGGCGTACTCCTCACCGGCGTACCTCACCCTCACGGTTCGGTCCGAAAGGTAGCTGTCAATGACACGCCTAAGATTCACCGGACACTTTTCCTCAGCCAGACGGACTCGGATCGCAGGCCACCAGGCGCTATCGAAGGCTCCCTCTATGTCCAGCGACACCATGGTAACCAGCCTCTTGTCGGCTAGGTTACCACGGATGTGCTGCATTAGGTCATAGAGGGAGTCCTCGGTGCTCCTCTGGGGCATGAATCCGTACTGGCGAGTACTCATCCGGGGAATCAGGTGCCATTGCAGTCTTCGGACCACCATCTTCTCGAAGATCTTCCCCATTACTGAGAGAAGTCCGATGGGCCGGTGTGCTTTGGAGTCACGGTAGTCGTCCTTGCCAGGCTTCCGCAGGACGACCACCGTGGCTTCCTTCCAGGTGCGTGGGAAGCAGGACAATTCAAGGCATTTGTTGAACAGGGCAAGGTGAAGTTCGGGGTCTTTAGAGATGACCTGGCTGCAGATGTCGGCAGTGAACCCATCCGACCCGGGGGCCTTCTTCGGATCAAAGCTTTCCACCGCGGACTTCAGCTCGTGCAACGTAAATGGCGGATCATGTTGCTCATCATGAGCCGAGCCATTTACGTGCTCGGCTGTTGCTCTGGTCCGACGGTGGTCCGCATTGTCCTCGCTCGCAAGGTCCTCCGGGTAGAAGGTCTCTGCCAACAATCTAGCGGACTCGGCCTGGGTCATCTCAATCCCGTCCTTCTCTAGGGGTTGGTCCTCCTGCCTCGCGGCAGTTTTCCCCAACACCCTATATATGCCCTGCCACATTCCTTCCTTGTCCTGCTTCCCACAGAACTCCTTCCAGCTATCGATCTGGGATCGCTTAGCTGCATCCTCGTATTTTCCCTTGGCTTCCAGGTACTCATCGACGACTTTGGCCCTACGATCGGGCGCTGCACAACGGATCCTGCGCTTTCTGGTGGCGACTTCTTTCTTCATCCTCGCGAGCTCGGAGGACCACCACGGCATTGTCAGCTTCTCGCTGACTTTCTTTTTGGGGATGCATTGACCACAAGACTCTGTTATTAGGCCTAAATAATTTTCCAAAGTGTTTTCCAAAACATTGACTCGACTAATTTCTAAAAATTTTTGTGTATTAATTTTGTGCTGCTGCTTTAGCCGGGCCAGTTCCCGATGGAACCGGTCCCAGTCAGCTTTTTTTGTATTATAGAGTCTTGTGGTCCTTTGTATATGCATCCCCTTTGCCCTTTTTAGGTTAACCCTAAAAGTAATGCCGTTGTGGTCCGAGCTCGTGAGGCTTTCGTCCACTTTCCAGTCGTCCACCAGATTGAGCAGGTCCGTCGTGCACGCCGTCACGTCGACGCAGCTGGTATAGCGTCGCCCACCCCGCACGGTGTCGAAGGTCGGGGTGTCGCCGTCGTTGAGCACCTGAAAGTCAAGGTCTGCCAGAGCGCCTGCGAGGTCTTCCCCCCTGTGGTCGACTCGCCCGCTACCCCACCAGTTGCATTTCGCATTCGCATCGCCTCCTATCAGGATGGATCCAGGCCCGAGCTGGTTGACGATTTCGTCAAGGTGCTCCAGGTATGGCCCTATGGGTTGGTCTGGCTCGAAGTAGTAGGAGACTACTATGATCTCCCAGGCACTGGTACGGATCCTCACCACCACGATGTTGTTGGTGGTG